>OY282589.1:7198579-9737428 GCA_958298965.1 Chrysolina haemoptera
TATAATATTTTCATAATGCGTCAAAGTTCAATTTCCCGAGTACTGTTGTGATATCGATTTAAAAATGAAAGTTAACCAGACAACAGGATCCAGAACTATAATTTATTGCCTCATATACAGGGCGATACGAAAAAACTGGGGTTGGATGGTGGAACGCATTATTTTAAAATGAAATATTAGTTATAACATCTGCGTAACTTCATTCACCTCTCTACTACTATTGATTGTCTCTGAATCAGTTGGATGTTACGAAATTTTGGTCGAAATGAGTCCATTTTCAGATGCATCATACCTGACGTTACAATGATAGATTTAGAAATGAAGTTTTCCTATGGCCATTTTATTAACAAATTTTTAATATTCCTTATTCTTTCTCATGCCTTCAAATTATGCAGGATGGTCTAAATATATTTTTCAGTGCGGAACTTTTCGAATTCAACTTTCGCTTTCTTTTAAAACGAACACTCGGTATATTTTTCGACTATGTGATGTAGAATACGGTGTAGAATAGGATTCATAAACATTTTTTGATTGTAGATCCCTAAGGCGATTTGTTACCATTTTCGAATTACTGAACTTTAAAAATTGCAAGTAGCTGGAACACACTGTATAATTGACCAAATGTAACAACTCCAAAGAACAATACTTACATAGTGTCTCATATTAATGAATGTTTACATCTTGATTACTCAGAATACTGATGATTATTCAGAATAATAACGTTTTGTGTTGTACAACAATGGAGAACAAATAAAGGTTTTCATGGGCCTCTAGGGCCAAAACTAGCATAAAGAAAATGTTGTGACCATTGGACTCTTTGTTTGGAATGACTTCGACTACAACATATCAAAAATTCAGCCGATTCGACAGGGGGCCACTTTCCCTATTAAAGTGTGCGGTATCCTTTAAAAATATTGACACTGTAAATTATGTATCCGTTGAAAAAACCTCAAACAAGTTGATTTTTATTCTCAATTTGATGATTTAGAGTATGAAAATATCACCCCCTTCTTGCACCCCTTCTGAAATATGAGCACCCCCTCAAAATATTGGAATGAGAAAGGGGGTCGTGTTGCACCTTTTTCAAAAGGGATTTCAATTCGCTGTTCAGCAATATCAAGTTTTTAAAATTTGATGCAATTATAGCTGAAAAAATTTGTGTTGAAAATATATACTTTACGTAGAATGAAGGAAATATTTTTACATATTCAGAATAAATTTTCTCTGTATTGCTGAACAGATAATGAAAATCCCTCTCGAACAAGGTGCCACACTACCCCCTTCTCATGTAAAATTTTTGAGGGGATGCTCATAATTCAGAGGAGGTGCAACAAGGCAGTAATATTTTCATACTTTAAATTGTCAAATAAAAATGAATTTATTCCATACTTATGGACCGCACTGTATATGCAGGATATGAATAAGCGATTATTTTCAACATTTACTGAAGATAATGCCGGTTTTATGGGTAAGTTGAAAATGAGGCAGGAGTAAAACAAAGTTTTTTTTTTGTGGCATGTATAAGTGGAACCTGTCACACTACTCTAAAATTGTTTCATATAGTCCAAAGAGGGTATGGGTTGCTGCTTTAGTTTAATAATTCCATATTTACTAAATTATTCATGATTGTCGGATCATCCGCAAACATCTCCGTGAAGTGCAACAAAACACATTTTAGGTACTCAAATACCCTAATATTATATTTGCATGAGAAGGTAGGAGTCTTCAGAAACAAGATGAACTTTTCCTTTCCCTTCTCCGGTTATTTTTAGCAGAGTTATGACCAATCAAATATTCGACTTCGCCAGAACTTCCAGCGGCGAGTCAATGCCGTTTTCTGAGAAAACGAGCGCATTTCATAAAAAATTACTGGGGATCATTTTTGTGGAGAATTGATTTTTTTTTTCACCTTGTTGAGTTGTTTTTCAAATCATATACTTTCCAAGATTACAGCAAAAATCTATTTATTAATTTTTAAACGAAAAAAAAAATATGTTCCACCCCTGGAATTTCGGTAAACAATTTTTGTTGGTGTTCATCAACTAGCATACCAAGTTTGGTGGTGCTACAATCGATCCTCGTCACAAAACCCAATCGTACTGGATTCCAAGCTTTTTGCCGTATTTACAAATTGTTTTAATTTAATTTTGTTTTGTTCATTTGAGTCACATTTGGATTGATAAAACGACAAGGTAGTTAAATAACGTTATTGCACACTCCATGAACGTAAAATAAATTGACAATAACAATATTTGAATAATTGTTGTTTATTTCGTTCTGCACACTGACAACTCATGAATATCTGCATGTAGTGTTTGTATTGTTTGTGAATGTTTGGAATTGCCTTATATGTTAATACATTGCTATCATTCCTACAATTCTTTCGATATTGATACAGTAAACCATACCAGGTGTCCACGGAAAGTGGCTGGCCTTTTTAACTTTTTTAGTTTTGAAGATATTGAAATGAAATTTGAAGGATCTGTATGAAAGATCTGCATATTTTGACAAGTGACTCAGATTTGTGCATTTTTCGGTCTCAACGGAAGTGATATAAACTTTTGATTTTTAAATGAGACACCCGGTATATTTTCATCTTTTTTGTGTCCATATGATTCTGAATACAACCACGTATACTTGTTACTTTTTGTGACCATAATTTTTTTTATTTCGATATTTAATTTTTAATCTAGAGAGCTATGGATACGTTCAAATTATTAATGTTTGTCCTTAATTGGTGAAAATACAACTCTGCGTTTTTCGGTAAAAACGCATCTGCTGTGTTGATTCAATTTTTATTGTAATTGTACTATTTCATTTACAAATGACATCATAGTGGCTGGTCGGGGAACAAAAAAAAATGGAGGATTTGAATACGACTTAAAAATGCATTTTTTGACAAGTAACTCAGCTTCGGCAAGTTCTAAAATTTTTATGGAATATTGTTTTCAGTCGAAATATTTCTGCTATGTAGATAAAATTCAATTTTAGAATTTATATTACTAATTTTTTTAATGGAAATTTTGTGAATTTCATTACGATTATGTTGATACTGCTTCACTGTTATAGGTTTCAAACAAACTTTCGTTGAAAAAAGATCACTTAAGATCTTAAAACGAAGCAACATTTCAGATTAAAATGAGATTCAAATTCATTGATTGAAATTTTAATTGTATCATTTACGCAAGGAGATATTAGTTTTTGGATTGAAGTTTTTTTATATCAATCTGTGTTGTTCACAGGTTACTCGATTAATCTTAATGTTATTTTAATCTCAAAAACAAATGTCTACCAAAATATTTTTAAGTTTGTTGACGAAAGTTTCTTCGAGACCCAATAGTGTGCGGTATCAAATTAATCGTAATGAAATGCTCTTTTTTTCTGACCTATTCTCAGACGCCATTGTTTATAAATGAAGGGATATCACTCTTTCAGTTGTCCTCTATCGTCTCATGAAAATAGTGTCTTCTCTGTTTTTCGTACGGCGAATGGTTTTCGATTTAAAAAATAAAATGCATCCATCCATTAGCTCCTACGCGATTTTTTTAATAGGCTCAAAGAAATGCATTTTGTTTTTTAATCGAAAACTGTCCGCCGGACCAAAAAAAGTCAGAAGACCAGTTTTATGAGAACATAGAGGACAATTATATATATAATATTCATTTGAAAAAAAAAAACGAAAATAATAAACAGTGACGTGCTATTATTATTTTTGTTTTTCAACATCCTGTAACTCAGGAATAAAGCGGTTGTGGATCTAGGTTCATATGGAGAATTTTTCTTAAAATCATGCAAGGGTCGTTATTCAATTATGAAACACCTTATATATTTTGACATTGGCTCAGAGCTGTGCCGAGCACTGACAAAAAGTGCTTCGGGCACTACGCTCTAAGCACTCTTGAAAAGTGCTCCGAAATCTCGAGCACTAAGCACTGTGCTTTGGGACAGCTCTGCATTGGCTAAACAAATCCTTGATAAGCACTCCTCCCCCAGGGGGTTGTAATGTAATGACAATAATTATGAAAAACCGGACCGCGTTTCGCTTTCGTCGCTTTCATCGCTCTCATCCTTGTGACTGAAACAATCAATTTCCCAATTTCTCGGGACATGATTATATAATTATGATATAAGTGATTAAGATAATTCCATGTTGAGCTACCGTACTGAAATGTTCGCGATGATACGTGTTTTTTGAATGAACAATAACATGACACTAAAAACTGTAATTTTTCTCATGAATTCGTTCACGTTTCTCATGGTACCACCTTCGAAAGTCAATTTTATTCCGATCACATACTTGCAGACAACGCCAGTGCCAAAATAGGTGAAATGAACCAATCACATTAGAATCGATCTTGAGTTACATAGTGAAAGGCGTGTTATTTCTTGTGGTAAATCACCAACTACTCGGTGTCCATTCTCCAAGATGTCGGCATTCACTCGGACAAGGACAAACTCCTAACCGAATTATGTTTATAGAGTAAATGCGCGGAAATCGGATTTTAAAAAGTATGTTGTCTCTTGTCTTTTTTCTGCGATGAAATGTTATGACACGAATGAATCTATCTAGTGATTGGTGGATTTCGGAAACATCACAGTTGTGAAACTGCACTGCTGAATGTCACTGATGACATCATAAGGGGAATTGATGCTAAAAAAAGCCTGTATTCTGGTATTATTAGACTTTAGTAAGGCTTTTGATACCATCAACCATGATCTTCTTCTATTAAAATTGAAATTCATAGGTCTATCACCAACCGTGGTGAAATTTTTCGAAAGTTATTTCTTAAATTGGAAACAAAGGGTGAGAATAGACCAACAAATCTCAACTCCCCTAGATATTGTCAGTGGCGTTCCGCAGGGGTCAATACTTGGACCACTTCTCTTCACTTTATATACTGCAAACTTCCCGAGTGCTGTCAGGTACTGCCAAATCTGTCTCTACGCTGATGACACTCAGATCTACAGGGTTTTCGACCCAGCAAATGTCGCACATGCTGTGGAAGAGGTCAATTCTGATATTGGAAAAATTGTTAAGTTTCTCGTAAGCATTCCCTACTAATTAATGCCAATAAAACCTCGGTTCTCATTTTTGGTCCATCGGTGCATCGAGAAATTTTAGAAAAAGAAATCACACTAGAAGTTGACGGTCATACCGTCAAGCCATCTAGCTCTGTAAAAAATTTGGGAGTCATATTTGACAACGATCTGAAATTTTCATCGCACATTAACAGTTTACAAAGATCAGCTTTCATGAACCTTAAGTTGATATACAGTAATAGACAATAACTGGACAAAAATTCAAAATCCTTACTTTTTGAAGCTTTGATTCTATCAAAATACAACTACACGGATACTATATATGGACCATGCATATCTTCCGTACTACAACAACGCATACAGGTCATGCAAAATTCCTGCATACGACTAATATTCGGAATAAGGCGTCGACAAAGAGTCTCACACAAACTGCGTGATTTGAAATGGCTGGACATGAAACGAAGACGCTTATTGCATTATGGATGTCTGATAAAAAGGATACTTACTAATAAAAAACCCCCATACTTGATGGAGAAAATAACATTCAGGGATGACGTCCACCATATAAACATAAGATTTAAGGGTACTATAACTCCACCACATCATCGTAATGAACAATTCAAAAAGTCTTTCTCTTATCAAGCATCCAAAATATATAATGAATTCCGATAAATATGAAGTCCAAGAATATCAAACTATTCAAAAAACGTTATAAAAACTATCTCCTTCAGCAATAAAAATGTTGTTGAGCTCAGGTTTCGCCCTGTCCTTCTATATCTATATTCTTCTAATTTTGGCATTATTCATATTATTATTATTATTACTGTTATTATAATATTTGATGATTTATCCTCAATATATATTTATACTTAGGTCTCTAATAACTAACATTTGGAGGTATTTAGCATTTAACACTGCTGCTATCTCTGCTAGAATATACAATATGATTTTTTTTATCTGTTCGGCTTGGGAATAATAACAGGGGCTGCTTGCAGCTTATCTGATCCCCGGCCTTTTCTCATCATTGTACTTTTATTTTGAAACTTGTACTGCCTGTTTCTTTTCTGTTTTTTTTTCATTTAGCTGATGGGAAATAAAGACCTTTATTATTATTATTATTATATCAAGTCAATGTTCACCATTGTACGCAGGCCCGAATTGGGCCGACGAGCTACCGAGAAAATCTCTGTGGGCCGATCTAAATTGGTGTAAAATGGGCCGGTATATTATGTAGGTGTAATAAAAAAAGCACAAAACACGAATAATTATTCCAGAAACAAAATTACACGCCACTGAAATCGTAAATAGCGCCGCGACAAATCCTCGGCCATAGTCAGACACAGGTGGGCGTGGGCCGCCGAACTGAAGCTATTTAAAGGTTTGTTTGCGTAGTCCCACAGAACTCAAAGAATCCGTACAGTTCTGTGCAACTGAGCATGCTTCTGATGGTTCGAACGACCTTTTCCAAATTAAAATATGTACAAAACCACAGCCGACTTAATCTCCCGAGCCGTGATGAGAAAATTGGCAACACCGCATTAAAGCAATTTGACGTCCTACTCATTAATTCTTTTTGAATGTGAATGTGACAAACTACCTGAGATTGGTACATTTTGTATAATGTACCTTCCAATAACATATTATTTTCATCAGTCAGATTTCAATTGAAAAATCTGAAAAAAATCAGGGATCATCTATGTGGTTTCTTCACTTATCTGAAACACAAAAATGAAAAAATCTCCCGAAATGTGAATTTTAGGGCATGGAAAAACCAAACTTGACAGATTTCCCAAATCTAAGAAATTTAATATATTGCTGTTCCAGTTTGTCATGAAAAAAATTAAATAACCACATTAATAGTTGTTCTTTTCTCTAAAAATTCAATTTCCTATGTTTCTTTCCTAGTTTTTCGAATAAGTCGAGAAATTCACATTAAAGAATTGATGAGTAGGACGTCAAACTGCTTTCCATGCGGTGTTGCCGATTTTCTCACCACGGATCGGGAGATTAAGTCGGCTGTGACAAAACAGATTAAGGAATTGTCTATCGCAACAGTGGCGGATCCAGGGTACTGGTATGGGGAGGGTAATGAATATAAATATTCTCATTTAAGAAAAGTAAAATATGAATATATTTCCAATAGACATATAAATTAATAAAAAAAAAACAATAAAGTGGTTCGGTATGTAAGAATTGCGAATAAAAGTATTTGAAACACTCCAATTACGATATTTTGAAACATACTGCGTTCATCCTCAGACCTTAGGACGGCAGTATGAGTATTTTGGAATAGGCTTGGGGGGGTGATTACACCCTTTACTCCCCCTAGATGCGCCACTGTATCGCACGAACATTTAGAAGCTTTTCTTTTAATGTCCCATAGAAAAGGATATTCTTTCAGCATTGGACAATGGAAATATTATTGACAGACTTGCTAAAAAGAGTAATCTTCTCACTCACTCAGTTACTGCTATTATGAATAGTGATACTTTGTTTAATAACAAATTACAGGTATTATTTTATTGCATTAATTTGTGTATATTTTTCTTGTTAAAGTGTATTTTACCTATACAGGATATGCAATAAAAATAGTTGTTTCATTTTGAATATGAGACTTTTTCTGTTAAACTTTTAAGTATTTAACACCTAAATATGAGTGAATAAATATTTTGGAATCAATTGTTTTTATTTGTCTGGTTAGACTGGTAAGAGTCACTTTTAACTTTGTTAAATAATTTCATTGATGGGCCGGTTCCTCACAAAGCTCGGGCCGAAAAAAATCCCCAATCCGGGCCTGATTGTACGTGCTTGATTTTTATTCTTCCGCATTGGTGCGATAGATGTAATTGTTAATTTAGGAATTCTTGTCCTGTATTCCATCTCTAAATAAATAAATACATGATTGTTTTGCATTAGCACAAAATTTAACGCTTCGATAGCGATGTGGTGAGAGAAAAGTGGACTGATTATTATTTATTGTCGTAGGAAATATTCCAAGAACTTACCAATACTGTAACGTCTGTTGAGTTGGAGGGCCCCTGGAACTGCTGACTTCCCGTGGCACATACGATGAAACACGAAAGCGGATTAATAATATGTCACTCAATAACTGAAGTGAAACAAATATATTGTCTGTAAGAGGTTAACTTGTTCATATAAGGGGGCATCCATTAATAACGTGAGACAATTTTGGCGATTTTTCGACTACCCCTCCCCCCTTGTGAGAATCCATGAGATTATGCCCTCCCCTTCCCCTAATCTCACGTGAAATTTTTCAAAATGCTTATTTGTGATGTAATTGAGTTTATCTGTGCTCAAATTCTTCTATCAGTTTTTTTTTCTCGCAAATTTCGCACTGTTTCTTGCGGAAAAAAAATTACGTCATATTTGCTGACCCTCTTTCCCACGTGAGATTTAGTGACATTTAGTGAGATTTCGCTCGACCCTCTGCCTCCCTAAACGCCTCACGTAATTAATGGATGGCCCCTAATACTAATGTTTTATGAGAACTTTGCTTCTCTGTGGTTGAAGAAGAACTCTTCTTATTTTCTGTTCAAAGGAGTATTTCCTTTTTCCACGCAAATATTCAGTACAAAAAGTTGAATAAAAAAAAGGTTCAGAAATTAGTAGTTAATAGAATCGCCCCAGTGGTGGAGAAACAGAAAAGTATTTAAACAATAAACTAAGAAAAATAAAAGCTAAGAACTCTGATAAATCCAGAACAATGATCGAAATATATTGCCAATATTTTTAACAAAACTTAAAAACAGAGAAATACTAAAACACAGCATTAAAAAAGTTAACCGTTCGAGCAACTTTTCTTCCGATTTTTTATTGGAATAGTCAGCACCAAACCCTTATTGAAGAAAAATGCATTGACTCAATAGATTTATCAATTATTAAGTCACAACCAACTATCCCAAAAATATGCAACACCCTGGTCTATCGTAGTCGCATGATGACTCGCGCACACTAGATGCAGATGTCATCGCACACTAGATGCAGATGTCATCGCACACTAGATGCAGAGCGTGTCATAGGGCTCTCTGTTTTCCAAGCTTATAATAATAATAATGGGTCTTTATTTTTTACAAACACAGTAGGTTACAGTAGACGATTACTCTTGGGAGGCGATGTTCAACAGACTTGTTCGTCCACATAACCTTATATGCGGTCACATATACATATATATACACAGGTATAACGCTGCGCTACGAGTGTTATACTACCACCCACCACACTCAAACGGTATAGACGAGACGATAAATGGTAAAAATACACAATTTATTCTTTACATCAGTACGATTGGGTGTTGAGATTAATTTTTTATGAAATGCGCTCGTTTTCTCAGAAAACGTTATTGAACGCCGACATCAAATTTCAGCTTCAAGCTTACCCGCCGCTGAAAATTCTGGTGGAGCCGAATATTTGATCGGTCATAACTCTGATAAAAATGATCGGAGAAGGAAAAGGAAGAGTTCATATCGTTTTTGAAGACTCCTACTTTCTCATGCGAGTATTTGTGTACCATAAAAGTGTTTTGTCGCACTTCACGCTGATGTTTGCGGATGATCCGAAAATCATGAATGATTAAGTGAATATGGAATTATTATACTGAAGCAGCAACCCATACCCTCTCTGGACTTTATTCAACAATTTTAGAGTAATTTGACAGTTCCCACTTATACATGCAAAAAAAAACTTTGTTTTACTCCTGCCTCATTTTCAACTTACCCATGAAACCGGCATTCTCTTCAGTAAATGTTGAAAATAATCGCTTATTCATATCCTGCATATACAGATTGGTCCAACGAAAAGTATGCACCTAGCTTTTCTGCTTTATTTGGAATTCATAGCAAATATACTCGGACACGTGAAGTGTGCCTTTGAGGGGGACACATTTTAGATATATTTTGCAACTTGTGTCTTCAACCCCCTATCGAGGGGGTGTTACAACCCTTAAGTTTTAAATGGAACGTGGGGTCGAGTGATATATCATTTGAACGGGCATAAAATTATCTTTCCAATGATACACTATTTGTTGAAATTTACTGAAACAGTTAATGCGAAAACGGCTTCAAGAACATTAACCCGATAATTTTGGTATTAATGAAAAATACAAATCAGTTTTGGTTACGAGGAATCAGGATAACGACAATCATTTCTAAATTACTTTATTTTGCCGAAAGCAACATTTCAATGATAATTTTTTGTTATCACAACTAAATTCCCCATTTATCGTTTGCGTGATTTTGTCGAAAACGACTGCAGATAAGTGTAAGAAAAAAACTGCAGATATGTGTAACATTTGTTTTACAGATGAGTGTACATTTTATTTGAATGGAGCTTTGAATAGGCATAATTGCCGTTACTGGGATGACAGTAACCCATATTTATTCCGTGAGGTTCATTCCCAGGCCCCTCAAAAAATAAACGTCTGGTGTGGCATATTAGGAAGTCATATCATAGGACCACTTTTCATTTCTGGAAATTTAAATGGTGAAATCTACCTAAATATGCTTGAAGACGCAATTGATCCTTTCATCACACAAATAATAGAATATGACCAAAATCGTAATGCTGATCGGCTTCATTTCCAGCAAGATGGAGCACCTCCGCACTATTTTGTTCCTGTACTAGAATTTTTAGATAACCGGTTCCCCGGACAGTGGATTGGCAGGAGAGGCCCAATGGAATGGCCTGCCAGGTCACCTGATTTATCGCCTTTGGACTTTTTTCTATGGGGACACTTGAAAAATAAATGTTTTGCTACGAAGCCCGAGTTCATAGAAGATATTCGCCAACGGATTATAGCAGAGAGCCGAAGCATAACACCTGATATGCTACAAAATGTTAGACATAGATTTGAACAAAGTCTGTATTATTGTATGGAAGCAAATGGGTGACAATTTGAACACTTGTTGAAGTAACATTTCAATAAATCAATTTAACAGCTTGTTTTTTTTTACAAAGCACTATTACAAGTAACAAATATTGAAACGTACTAAGTACTACTTGTACATGTTTTAATTCCTAGTAACCAAAACTTATTTGTATTTTTCATTAATACCAACATTATCGGGTTCATGTTCTTAAAGCCGTTTTCGCATTAACTGCTTCAGTAAATTTCAACAAATAGAGTATCATTGGGAAGATATTTTTGTGCCCGTTCAAATGATATATCAGTCGACCTCACGTTCCATTTAAAATTTTAGGGTTGTGACACCCCGTCGCTGAGGGGTTTGATGGCACAAGTTGCAAAATATATCTGAAATGTGTCCCCCTCAAAAACAAACTCCACGTGTCCGAGCATTTTTGCTTGCAATTCCACAAAAAGGATAAAAGCTAGGTGCATACTTTTCGTTGGACCACTCTGTATGTTTAATAACACTGTGAAGCGCAAACCTCAAGCTTGAAATCACATACTTAATTTTTTATGTAGGATGTATCAGCGATTATTTTCAACATTTACGGAAGAAATTGCAGAAGTAAAACCCAGTTTTTTTTGTATAAGTGAGACTTGTCTCACTAGTCTAAAATCGTTGCATATGGTCCTGCTTCAGTATAATTAAACTAAACTATCCATGACTTTCGGATCCTCCGTAAATATCGTAGAAGGGTTATGTGAAGTGGGATAAAACACATTTTGGGTACTCAGATACTCACATATTATATTTGCTTGAGGAAGTAGAAGTCTTCAGGAACGATATAAACTTTTTTTTTCTTCTAATCTAATTTATAGCAAAGTTATGACAAATCTAATTTTCGGCTCTGCTGGAAATGGCAGTGGCAGGTTAAAGCGAGCCTGAAATTTAATATCAAATTCAATCAGGTTTCCTATTTCTTGTGGAGAATTGAATTATCTTTCACCTTGTTGAAATTGTTTCTTGATAAATCTTATACTTTCCGGAACAACAGCAAAAAAAATTATAAAAAAAATATATATATATTTTCGGGTTCCACCCCTGATTTTGTGGTAGACAATTTATTTCTAACAATACTTGATGTCAAGAAGTCATGTGCCTAGTTTTAAAGTGCTACGATTCATTCTTCACTTGTGGCTTACATTGGTCTGTGGTTACTGTACTAGTTTAGTTCAGGCAAATAGACAAAAGATGAAGGATTGTGATTGTGAATTAGTAAAACATAAAGCTACGCGGTATGAAATACACAAAGACAATAGATAATAACTGGAATGTCTCATTACCTAAAATATTGCCTAATACAAAAAAAAACAATCCCAATTTTATAAACGATGTTGGTTCAGATATAATGATGATGCCAATTATCTATTTGTTGTGCATTGCATCAAGTATGCTTCAGAATTGGGGCCACTGTCAATACCACCGGATGAGCATCATCAATTATTACTCAAAGATGAATGGTCATGAAATTGAAAAAAATATATATTGCATAGAATACATTAATCAACTGAATCGATATATCGATAAAATAATAAGTAGGTGAGTAGTGAAAGATAATTTCAGAAATCAACCCTTACCCAAGTAGCACATAATATTGGAAAAATATTTAAATAACAATAAAAAATTTGATGTTTACGGAAGCGTAGAAGGGCCATTATTTTTTTATTTATTTTTTCTCCCTAATTAAATAAATAATAATAAATAAATAAAATTACTAAATTCCGAGTTGCAACTCGGAAAATTACTAAATTCCGAGTTGCAATTCGGAATTTCATCGGAGTAATAATTTTCCTAGTTGCAACTCGGAATTTAATAATTTTCCGAGTTGCAACTCGGAATTTAGTGATTTTCTGAGTTGCAACTCGGAATTTAGTAATTTTCCGAGTTGCAACTCGGAATTAAGGAAAAAATTAAAATACAAAAATAATGGCCCTTCTACGCTTCCGTAGATGTTGGTCCAATATTTTGAAAATAATATCACAGTTCTACCAACGTAGCTGAATATGTGAAATTCTCAGTTAATGTTCAATAAATTTAAATTAATGTTCAAATAATGTCCGTTGTATGACCAATGTGCATTGTGGTCGTACATTTGTATGTTTTACTGAAGTCTAAAATTCTCTAAGTAATATTATTGGCCTCAAAACATTTAGCGACATTGGTACAATATCAATTGATTTTATTGATAAAATATTTAAAGTGAATACGTTGCCTTGGAAACATTGAAAGAATATTTACAAAAAATGTCGAATTATTTAGAACTTTTACAATTGAGTTCCTTCTTCAATCAACCACTGAGCAGATGTTCTTGGGAACAAATTGTGATAAGCCTTATTTAATATGACCAATCAAATATTTGGCTCCGCCAGAATTTTCAGCGGCGGGTAAAGGTGAACATGAAAGTTGATGTCGGCGTTCAATCACGTTTCCTAAGAAAACGAGCGCATTTCATAAGGAATTACTAGGAATAATTTTTGTGGAGAATTGAATTATCTTTCACCTTGTTGAATTGTTTTTTCGATAAATCATATACTTTCCAAAATAACAGCAAAAATCTATTTATTTATTTTTTAACGAAAAAAAAAATATGTTCCACCCTTGGAATTTTGGTAAACAATTTTTTTCGTGTTTATCATTGTTCCAACTACTAGCATACCAAGTTTGATGGTGCTACAATTGATCCTCGTCGCAAAACCCAATCGTACTGGATTATGAGGGAACAATCGGTCTTTGGATAGTGGGGGTGCATGTTCAAATCCCAAATAAACCATGAAATCGATTAGTGTTCGTTTTTTATTATAATTTTCAATATTTGTATCTTCAATTCCTTTTTTAGGTTGTATGTATTATGGGAATCATCACTGCAGGAAAGTTTATGAAAAAAAGTTTCATAAAAAATACTACAGATTTGTTTATGATTCAGATGGTCGTAGAAAAAGTATAGTGTACAATTTGTATGAAATGACCCTTTTTCCACTCGTGGGTAAATGAACGCTCGTACTACAAAATTTCATATACCTACTCGTGGAAATGTTTTATTAGATATGGATGAAATAATATTCAACCATTCACCAACAAATTTGGATATACAATATTGTTTTTTATTTCTAGGATCGATATGAGAGGAATATTGAAATCGCCATATTGATGGTAGATGCTGAAAACAATATGAAAGCAATATTTTAGTACGAAAATATGAATATGACATTCATAAAATCTGTTGTGGAATCATCTGCGACTGAAAGACAAACTTTAGTCACCATTTTCCATCGTTCAAGATAACCTCTTGGGAGGTATTAATGTTGAAAAGGGGAACATTCTCCATGAAAATTGAAAAATAATATTATATGAAACAATATATATTTAGAACAGGTTGAATCAATGTTCCACCAATATTATAAATGAAATTTTGTTTTTCAAACACCCATATTGGATTAATATAATTTTAACATTCACAATATATCCATATTGGCCCAATATGAAATCGTGATACAGCCAATATCAGGTGCTAGCTGCCGTACCTGGGTATAGTTCCTTAACGCAGATTTATCACCATACATTACCTTTACTTTGTAGAAAAAGAAATTTCAAATCTCCAAACGATATCGAATTAAGAAATTTTTACATAACAAACATCCCACCCGCAAAATGTTCTTGATACTGTGACACAAGTCTAAAAATGCCCTTCTGATTTCGTCGGACACTACCTACCAGTACATTTAGGCAGACACGACTCTTTATTTTTTTAACAATCGTAGTTTTGAAAAAGTCCACTGTCATTTGATTCAGCAAGTGGAAAATCCAAGTTAAATCCATGACTCATGTTCGTGTTCTTGATATGCAAATATAATTACCCAGGAGCAAATGCAAATGATAAATGTGTCAGTTATAACATACTAATCTATACTCAATGAATGAGTAATCCGTTTTTTATTGAATGAAACTTCGGATTTGCAGTTTTTCAGTATGGGCAGTATTTAGTTAAACACAACAGATAATCACCTGTTCGTCAATAATTATTATTCTTCAGAAATCAATTGTAGTTACACCTACCAATTAAAGCCACAGGGCAAACTTTCGGTAATATATAGAACGTATAAAGAGTGAAAGAAGCTGAGAATATTACATTTTGTATTCGACAATAATTGAATTCATTACTCGGTACAGTGCATATTTGGATACGCTTGATGAAAGTTGCATCGTATACAATAGGGAATTACACTGTAATACAAAATGACGTTTTATTTGTAACAAATGATCTTATCTGCATATACGATGCATATAAAATCACACCACGAACCTATTAATCTATCTCATATCGACTACAATTCACTTCAAAACTATTCCAAATTGCCATATTTTCGCGGGCTGACGTCATCAGTATTGCTCTACAAACGTTGTCCTTCACTCCTCTGAAAATGTTTTCTGCACGAGAAAGAGTTATTCCCAGTTTGAAGCACTGTGTAGGTACATCCGATTAAACTTCTTTCGAAACTATTCTGTTGAATTTAATGGGAAGCACAGTTTTGTTTTGATTCCAGACGTGCAATATATGGAGAGACTTTGACGTCATCTATATTCGTCCAATGAAATACCGGTAATAGTTCGCGCGAAAATAGCTAGTGTTTGAATTCTCGTCCATTTTATTTTATTTTTTTCTGGATGAAATACAATTAAAACAAATAATAAAATCCTTTTTCACGCAGATAGGACTTATAAGTGTTTGGACAAAAATATAAAAAATGACTAGTGTAATTCCCTATAGGAATTTAGTCGACAAGCCAGCAACAAAAAGCTACTACTACCCATTATAACAGGAGCGTATCCGGAGCGTCTCCAAGGGGAGGGGGGAGAATAGGTAGAGCTGAAGTTCGAATTAACAGAGAAAAGTGATCACGTAAAAGGAAAACGTGTCAACTGGCTCTCAAAAGGGGGGGAATTACCTTCATTGCCCTCATTGACCTTCTTTCGATCCGCCACTGCCTTATGATCCGTTATATATTCTCAACAATGATTCACAAAAAAAAAGGAAAATCTTGCAATTGTTGGACTAAATGCTTTAGGAGAGAACTAAGATAACGTCTATTGAATATATATTCTCTTTGTATTATATTATTGTCCAGTCAGTTTTGAAAAGTTGTTCTTTGATGACAAGCTGTCAATTTGATCTACAATTTTATATACAGTGTGTCCGACTTTGAGCAGCCACACCCTCGTATTTTCTTGACAGTACAGTATTATCAAAAGTTATTTTTCATAACATATAGTACCCAAAAATATCTAACTTGAGGTTGATGAAGTATTCGTATATCCATTTTCCACGGCTACCTACGACCTACTGAAAAGTGAAAAATTGGGAAAAACATACTAGGCATTTTTTTATCGCAAAAAAAACAGATTTTGTTTCAGGATACCCTAAAACCCCTAGATCTCAGTGCTTTATTCATTAAAATATACAGGGTGGCATCTGTTACTAGCAACATTATTCATTTTTATTCATCCAAAATGATCGGTTGCTTTCGATTTTTTTTGTCACAAAGGGCCTGAACGTGATCAATTGATGCTGACTATAAGAAATACCCAAATAATACTTTTTCATGGCTTGCTATGACCAGTTGAAAAGTGAAAAACTGGGAAAAATATACTAAAAGATTTTTTACTACGAAACTAACATCAGATTCTGGTTCAGAACATTTTCAATTCATTTTCATCCGTAATGTTCAGTTGTTTTCGATTTTTTTCCTTAATCACTAATTACTTAAGAATGTTCGAATAATGTTGTAGAAAATACTCAAATATTACTTTTTCATGGCTAGCTATGACCAGTCGAAAAGTGAAAAAGTGTGGAACACACATCAAGGACTTTTGTAGCACAAACGCAACAGCGGATTCTGGTTCAGGAGTCCCTAAAATTCCAAGACCCTAATTCTTGAATCATAAAAATATACAGGGTGTCATCTATAGCTGGCAGAATTGATAACGCTTATTTATTCGTAGCGTTTAGTTGATTTACAAAATTTCTTCTCGAGTCATAAAGTACACAAAAACGTTCAATTGATGCTGTACAAAATACCAAATATTACTTTTTGATGCCTAGATATGATCAGTTGAAAGTTGAATTATAAAGGAAAACATACTGAAGTTTCTTTTGTCTCCGAGCCAACACCAAATTCTGGTTTAGAACACCATAAAGGCCCCGGATCCTTTTGTTCGAATCATGAAATTACATAGGAAGTCATCTGTAAATGGAAACATGTCTAACTCTGTATTAAATAAATTTTGTTGATAGCTTTACAGATGACACCTTGTATATTTTAATGATTAAAGTAATTAAATCTGAGTGATTTAGATTGTTTCGAACCACAATTTGGTTTCGTGATGAAAACAAGCTCTGAAATGTTTCCCAGTTTTCCTATTTCTGAATATTATAAATAAAAATATAATCACGAGTATAATCATTTCTTTCACTTAACAAGATTTATGAATAAAAAGTGAGATATGTTACCATTTACAGGATGATATACTGTATAATTTCATTACCCGGGCAACGAATTCTGGAGGTTTTGCGGTATATTCTGAACCAGGATATGTTGTCTCGGTAATAGAACGATGTTAACCACAATTTTTCAATTTTCAACTGATCATACATGGAAGTATAATATTTGGTTTTTTTTTTACACAGTATCAATTAAATATTTTGGGTGCATCTTGATTGGAAAAGAAATATTCAGAAACAATTAAACATTACGGATAAATACAAGTTATCAAATTTGCTAGCTACAGATGATACCCTGTATATTTTTAGATTTAAGTATTGATGTGGGGATTTCAGGGTGTTCTGAACCAGAAATGTTTATGCTTAAAGTATCCTTAATGAATTTTCCCCATTTTTTCGTCTCTCAACTCGTCATAGTAAGCCATGAAAAAGTAATATTTGGTTATTTTCTATAGCAGTAATTGAACATTTTAGGTACTTTGTTACTATAGAAAAAAAATATTTTAATGAGATCTGGGGGTTTAGGCATGTTCTGAACCAGAATCTGATGTTAGTTTTAGAAGTAAAAAATCTTTTAGTATATTTTTTCCAGTTTTTCACTTTTCAACTGGTCATAGCAAGCCATGAAAAAGTAAAATTTGGGTATTTCTTATACTTAGTCAGCATCAATTGATCACGTTCAGGCCCTTTGTGACAAAAAAAATCGAAAGCAACCGATCATTTCGGATGAATAAAAATTAATAATGTTGCTAGTAACAGATGCCAACCTGTATATTTTAATGAATAAAGCACTCAGATCTAGGGGTTTTAGGGTGTTCTGAAACAGAATCTGGTGTTATTTTTGCGATAAAAAAATGCCTTGTATATTTTTCCCAATTTTTCACTTTTCAGTAGGTCGTAGGTAGCCGTGGAAAATGGATATACGAATACTTCATCAACCTCAAGTTAGATATTTTTATGAAAAATAACTTTTGATATCACTGTACTGTCAAGAAAATACGAGGGTGTGGTTGCTCAAAGTGGGACACACTGTTTATATATATATATATATATATATATATATATATATATATATATGTGAAGCGACGTGTTCCGGTACATTTTTAGAGGCGGTTCGATGACTTCCGGTACATCTGTTGAGTTCCGGGACGGGACTGGAACACACTTTATGTCTAATGCTTCTTCCCGGTACAATTCGTATGTACCGGAAGACACTTTATGTTAAATGTTGTTTTCCAAGACAAAAACAATTTCCGAAACATAGTTAATTTTCTTCATAATTTTTGAGTTTTTATAAGGTTTTACTTTATCTGACATGAACGGGTGAAATCTTCCAAGTAAATTTTTACACATTTCCAGAAGTCCGATTGACATGAAATTGGGCAGGTTATCATAATTTCGGTGACAATTTCCTAATACGAATTTTCTTGGAATAAAATACAATATAGTGGTTCCAAGATGGCAGACAAGTAATTATTGTCCTTTTCAATTCATAATTAGTGTGTGTTCAAATTCATTAATTCTAGTTTTGTGATGAGGGTGTGTTTAAATTCAAAATTTGTATTTGTGGATTTTCGGAGATTGCGATAGTTTTTTTAATTCATGTATTCAAGATGTTCCAAAATGTCGGATGAATTTTGTGAGTATGAATGGTCCGACTCTATCTGAACTTGTATGTAGGAGTTTTCGGCGTTAGAAATTATAATCGTTATTTCAAAATTTATCAATTCAAGATAGCGGCTCCCAAATGGCGAATGAGTTTTGTAATTATGTTCTGATCTACATATTCAAAATTGGTATGTGGGTGGTTTTGGATTTGTACACTATCGATTTTTTTCATTCTGAATTCGAATGGCAGCACGAGTTCGATGATTATGGTCCTAGCCTATACAAAATTGGTTTTAATTCGTTTTCGGGGTTGGAGATTATGATTGTTACTTGCACTGCACTCTTTGGAACCTTTGGTGTAGTAAAAAATATACTGGAGTTTCATCCCAACACCAAACCGATATTTTTAACTGTAAACGGTAAAAATACCCCAAAAAAAATGAGAATTAAAAACCCGAAAGATAAACCCGAAAAAAAAATTAAAGAAAAAAAATCACTTACAAATAATTAATCCCCGCAAAATGTATGTATCAAATTTCCACGCACTGAAATTTTTAGGTAGGGTTAGTTCGTTCTGGTTGGATCAGACTGAATAATAACTTCTCGCAAAATGTATGTATTGAGTTTTCGTACTCAAATGTCTACGTGAGATTAGTTCATTCTGGTTAGATCAGACTGAATAATAACTTCTCGCAAAATGTATGTATTGAGTTTTCGTACTCAAATGTCTACGTGAGATTAGTTCATTCTGGTTAGATCAGACTGAATAATTACTTCTTGCAAAATGTATGTATTAACTTTCCACGCACTCACGTAAGGTTAGTTTATTACTCCTTCTTTTTTCAGGGATTTTTTTTGTTTTTTTCCTAGATTCATTTTCAACACCTCGACACGTGTTTGATTGAAATGTGATTGAAACACGTATCCAGGTGTTGATGTTGGAATAAAACTCCAATTTATTATTGAAGAAATAGAAGCTACCCAAAACACCCAAACTGCGTCACTTTCACTCGACGTACTAGTAAGCTTATAGCTTTTGAGGGTGCTAACTTTGTTGGCGAAACGCACGTCGGGTGAAAGTGACGTAGTTTTGGTGTTTTGGGTAGCTTCTATTTCTTGAATTGTTCACACCAAAGGTTCCAGATATTAATTTTTGTCCAGTATATATTTTTATGATTGTTATTTCAAAATTTATGAATTCATGATAGCGGGGTTCCAAGATTCCGATGAGTTTTGTGACTTTGGTTGAAATCTATTCAAAACTGGAGATTTTTTTTTCAAATTTCTTGAATTCAAGATGGTGTCTGCAAGATGGCGGACGAGTTTTGTGATTATGGTCGAGGTCTGCTCCATTCCTATCTCCCACGTTTTTATCAGAAATGACCTTGAAATGACGTAATGCGGTGGCCTCCGAATGAAAGAAACAAATTGTTGAATGGAATGGACTAGGTAGGGGGGCTCTGACCCAGTGAACACACATCTCTCAGATACATATCTGCCGTGTATCAGCGAAGGAACAATGTTATGTTACTATGTTATATATATGTTATATATAATAGAAAAAACCTTGGTTATATAACATATTCCTATCGTCAGTTATATATTATGATTATAATATAATAGTGATACTGAGACATATATGTCACTTATTGAGAATCAATTGTTATTGAGTCTTTCTTTCTTGGTTCGCACAAGACTCTCGAAAATTTTTAAGGGTTGCTTGTTGCTTGTGGGGGTGCAGCCAGTTGACGAAAAAACAAATTTTGAATGATATATACCCATGTTCCGATATTGCTGAACAGGGGCCCGATTCTCAAATGTCTACTATCCTATGTCGCATGCGACAACATATGTCCATCGCATTTTTCAAATGTGTACTAAACAGAGATGGTGATATTTTGTCGCATGCGACATAGGACAGTAGAGATTTGAGAATCGGGCCCCCAGGGGTGAGATTCCGTGAGCCATAGAATTCTACTGTCGACAGTTTTGTCTCTGTCTGTCCCATGAATTCAACCATAATGTCGTCTCACTTTTTCTGTCGACAATATAATACTATGGCTCACGGAATCCTACCCCAGTACTGGACCAGTTAATGTGTCTATCTCTCTCTCTCTCTCTCTCTCTCTCTCTCTCTCATCCCTATTGTTTCTATGGGGTTAATTATATTAGTTATGCCATTTCTTTGTCGACTATCAATATTTCAAATTCGTTCTTCCGAAATTCAGTATCCTACTCCGCTAATAATGTTGTATGATTATTCTGTCTACATAAGGTTAGTCAGGTCATGGGTTGGCTAAAAATTTACGCATGCAGCTGTCTTGTCATTTAAGCTTCCCGCTATTGCAGAGCCAATCAAATTCAAATCTGTTCATGCGACATGCGCACTTCGAGTATCTCTATTATTACCTATCTCTCTCTAAGAGTCTCTACCTCTCCTCTCCTTAGTCTCCTTGTCTTGTTTATAAGTGCATGGTTGGTTGATGGTTGTAAATGTAAATACATTTGTTAGATTCGATATTTTGAAAACTGAAAAGTGAGAAGTTAAATTTTACATTATTGTGTTGTGAAAAAGGAAAGGTGAGTAACAATATTTATTGTGTGTTAATTTGATTTCTTCCTATTTTTTTTGGTAAAGTTGACTTTTTCTCATAACCTAACACTTTTCACCATTGCAGGCCAACTGATTTTGAAAAGGCAGGCTGGGCAAGATATTAGTCACCATTCAGACCAGGAAAGTTCGAATTCAGGTGAAGATCTTGTAATACTAAAAGTAATACATATTTAATTATCAATCTTTCCAGAACATTTTACATCAAGCGATGCTAACCAAGAGAATAATTTTGGTGAGGAGAATGAGGATATAACTTTGATATCAAAAGTAAATATATCACAGGCAGAAGATATTGCAACTATGAGTGGTATGTAGGGTAGGACATTTATTTGTGGTTGCAAATAAAAATGTAAAAAAATGTATAAAAATAAAAATTTTCATGTATAAAAAAAAAATTTCATTACAGAAAATATTAAGAAAATACTGAGTATTTGCAAAGGCACTCTACTGGAAGTCAGATCCATCAATGAAAGATTGAGTAAAATAGAATCAACTGAGAATGCACCAAAAGTCGATGTTTCAGGCATGATGTCAGATATTAACCTACCATGCGAAAGTCTGCAGGATATAGAGCGAATGGAAAATTTGCTGAAAGCAGAAGAATTTAAAGAATCTTTTGTATGTATATTATTTTATCAAATTCATATCATATCAAATTGGGTGTGCTCATACGGTTTTTTTTTAGTTACATTTTACCACTCTATTCACATTTTGTTGTTCGTATTTGTAATGTTCTAAAAGCAAAAGCAAAAATTTCATTCCAAAGATCAGTGAATTTAAATTATTAATATTCATTTCAGACTGTATTCATCAAAAACCTTGGTGGCAGAAATGCGAAAGACCACACCAATCGATCTTTGCAGAGAATCTTCACTAATTCCTTAGGTAGACAGTGTTCCTGTTCGGAATATAGAAACAACTTCAAAATCAAGGAATTACAGTCTACCCGAATATTAATAGGTAACTATAAAAGCATGGATAATTGATATTGTATAAAATCAGAGCTGTTTGAATTTATGGTTTTTGTAATTCCAGGTGTGATGACTTCCAAGTATCTATCATTATCAGAGAGCGACGTGGAAATGCTGATATCGGAATGGTTTCGCCTCAGTAAATTGAGACATCAAAGAGAAAAATCAGGACCGACCGTATCATGATTTAATTTGCTGTAGAACCTTTACCTATGAGTTTTTGTTAAGAATGAAAAGTTTAATTTTGAATTAAAAAATATGAAAAAAAAAACTTTCTTTTGTATTGGAAAAGTATTCTTGATGATTCCATAGATTCATAAGTCAGATCATAGAATTATTTTGACTGTGTCAAAAATCCTATATCTCCATTGATCATACAAAGCGAATATCTGAGATGACTTATATATGTGCAAGTTTCTCAAGAACACTACTGCTAGTGCTTCTTAATTTATTTGCTATGGATAGGCTACAATGAAGTTCCACTGTTGGATTATAAGAAGCAATTGCAATTATGTCTTTTGAGTAAGATGAACAAATATCTTAATTCAATACCCGTCTCGGTATTACCAGGAAGATTTTTTTTATATATTTGCATCATATTCTATCTAGTAGACTTTTTGAAAGCATGGGATTTCCGATGTATTCAAAATAAAGTAATTGAGTGAATAATATATTACATAACATTTCACTTACAATGTTGAGTATTAGATACATAAAGTCGATATGGTGATGATACATAACAAAAATATTTGATATGTAACATTTCAGTTGAAATGTTACATAACAGATACATGAAGTTGTTATGGCGTTGTAGAGCACATGTATGTTACATGTGGGTTACCAGCTACATAACGTGTTCTCTGGAAAAGCATTAATTTTATATAACATATATATGTTTGTGTTCATTGGGGAGGTACGTACGTCACGGTAGGAATCGAGCAGTAGGTACTGTGTGTGTAATGTCCTTGATTTTATCTAATGTTATTTGCTCGAGTCATATGCCAACAAACAACGTCTGATTAGTTGCAGCGAACGAGCGTGTACGAACGTGACCTCTTTATTTGTCGTTTATATAACGAACCCTCATAAAACATGAAAAATACTCTTAGATAAAATACTCAGAAAAAAACCTAACTAAAATAAAATAAGAGCGTGATTCTAGAAAAAGAGTTTCTGTACAACTGAAAACCATATTCATGTCCAAACGAACATGAAACCAACAAATGCTTATGGACGTAATTCCGAAAGTCAACGAATGTCGATCGTTGGCCTTCGTTGGGGCGGTCTGTACGCAGCCTAATGTATTTTATCTTAGTAAGTGTTTCCACAGGAATTTTTAGATGCGACAAAAGTTTCTCGTTGAGTATTTTGGCTAGCAACTAGGCAATATGGGTAGTTATCAAATAAAAAGACTGAACTAGTAGATAGACAGTACACCATGAAACAATTCCAGATCTAAGATGGCCGCCACCACCCTTCAATATGGGTATCAAATGAATGGCTTGACAAGAAGATAATTCAGTACACTTTATTAAAAACATATTAATAAAATAAGTGAGAAAATAAATAATCTAAAGATATTGATGCAGAGAATGCACTAAAAGCTTTACAATAATTAGGCAGGTACCAGGTACAAGTCATCATATCACTCTCCTCATCATTTTGGAGCATTGATCAGAATAAAATGAAATCGTATGGCGCAATATCATTTGCATTTTTACTCAGGTTATGCTGCGCCCCACGATTTTATTTTAGTATGATTGGTGCTCTAGATGGATGGGGAGGATGCTCTAATGACTTGAAACTGGTACCTATCTAATTATTTCTCATCTCTCAGAACATTCTACGCATCATTAACATGTTTCTTCACAACAAAACCGTTTAACTTAATTTGTTTCCTTATTTCTTACGAGCTTTTATTTAGTTTCGCTTGCCCGGTATTTCTAATAGAATTTAAATATCCAAGGCAAGTATAAAGCCGTATCCATATTGTACGTGAAGAAATATGGGCAAATGAAAGGAAAAATGTAATAGCAGAAGTATTAAATATTATCAAATATAAATATTATACAGAAATGCTCCGTATACAAATATCTACCAACGCCTGAGAATGAAAGCTGATAATATCAATAACAGGGATATAATTTACCGCCTAGGTGTTTTCTTAAAAATTTGTCCATTTCAAGTGGTAGTATTAAATATATTCCAGTCAACTTGAATAATGTTATGGTTTACCCTCGAATCCCTACAAACACAGCATTATCTTAAATGAAAAATTTCATTAAATATGAACTATAATGTACTATAAGATCAGTTATAAAATTGTATCCTTCATATTAAAGGAATAGAATCAGTAAATTTATGAATTATGTTTGTATACCATTGTTACTAAATATAACGTACGCTCATCAAGAATCAGGTATCGATACCATCGGACTGAAAAACATCTGGTGAAAAGGCAAGTCATATACTAATTACATTTCCGCTTCGAGGTTGGTGCCTAGCTAAGCTCCCATTAACTCAGGTATGCCGGCACACCCGGAATGTCACCGTAGAACCAAATAAAGTATGTGCCATGATATTTGCAACAAATGGGAATCAAAATCCCCAAGAAAGGTTATGCAAAATGATTGTATTTTTAAAAATTGGTCAATTGTGATTCTCAAAATTCAAAAATGTTTGTAAGAAAATTGAACGAAGTCGTAAGATATTGCAACAGCAAGAGTCATAGTAAAAATCAGTTTTATAAAATTTCCGCCAGCATTTAGGGAACAAACCTAAAAAAATTTATTCGATTCGACAATTTATTCGGATTATAACAGCTGTTTTGAATGAAAGAAAATATATTTAGAAAATAATTGCAATTGTCAGATAGATATTTCAAATTTCGCATATGCGTCATATATTAAATTAATTACTTTTTCCAATAACTTTTTTTTAAATAACTCCAATTTTTGCCCATTCATTCTGACTGTTTCGAAATTACTGACATGGTGTTCACGCGGGCCATATCAAAATTGATTTTTCCGATTTGCGGAAACCATCTTCCATGAAATATTTTCTATAAGTCTGTTAATGAAAACGTTTCCAATATGTTGCAAATATTATGGCCCAGGATGTATATTGATGAAAAATAGATAATTTTTGTGTGTCCAATGACGGTAACAACAAAAAAGCAACTGGAAAAGGAATCACGGATCATAAATCACCAGAAAAAAAAGGGGGCCCTTTTTTGGTTAGTAGTAACTACCACGCTTCAAATATCGACATCGATTTTAAATTTTTAACATTTTACTGTTGTCGGTGTTTTCGAATGATGCAACAAGTGTTTTTTTTTTGGATTGTTCGAAGGTAAGTAGTTATGATCATAATAAGAAACTTTTATGTTTTGATTTGGTAATATGTAAGGTACCCAATGCTATCTTGAGTTTCAATTTTGATATTTCATCACATTCACTTTTACTTTTGAACCAGATCATTCCATTTTCGTTTATATTTTGAAAAATGTCAGATTAAAATTTTAAATATTCAGGTCAAGTTTTGAAACTAATCCATCCAAACAAGTCTGATATCAGAAATATAAAATTATAGTATGAACGTCACATAGGCTTTTTCAGGACTCTATATTTTTCATGTTCTATAACATTATAAATTGAAAAAACTGACAAGTACACAGTTTAATCCTGTTTACTGAACTTAATATTTAAATTCATTTTTAGGATATTAACAGAGCTCTAGTATTTGGATATTTTTGTTTTACTGAAACCTGATGTACCATTTGGGATTTTATTAAAATTCTGTAGTGTACTAAGACTAATTAATAAATTAAACCAGTATTACCAGGCAGGTCACTTTCATAGAATACCTGCATAATCAATACCATCCGTGAAAATAGTAGGTATCCTAATCGAATGTCTTAATTTCACTTCCACTTTGGGACAAAAGCAGCCTGTAACAATTACACATGGATCCTCCTTTCGGTTAGTAATTTACCCCTACTCTAAAAGGGTCAATATCCATATGAGACAGATATGATGATTATCTTATTCATTTGAGACATTTTATTTTTGTCAGTCAATAGTGAATGTAGTTAGTGCTAGTGTAGTATTTTTGAATTGATTCCTGATCTACAACTTATTTCCGAGGGTGAATAGTTTATAATATATATAATTATAATAATAATATTCCCTCATAGAAACTCGTAGAGTGTACCTTGTTTACGTAACTCTTGGTATTTATCATGGTGGCCATACTAGAAACTATTTAGGACAGGCAACTAAAGCTATCTCTCATAATTACTTCGTTAAATTCAAATTTCATTTTTAAACCGGATCATTCCATTTTCGTTTATATTTTTAAAATTAAAATTTTTAATATTCAAGTCCAGTATTTCAATTTATTCCTCAAAACTAGTATGGTATAAGTTAAAAATGACATTTTGAATTATACCGGGTGACTCGGAACCAATTTCCCCCCTGTATCTTCGTTGTAATTTTGTATAGATGTTTCAAATTTGGTACATCTATTTGATGTCATGAATGTACAATTTAGCAATTATTATACCAAATATGACACATCCGGTTGACCTTATACAATCTCAAATATATCAGTAGTTTGTGAATTGGAAGTATGATTGTGATATATCGTTAAAACGTTAATTTTGTACTGGATTGTAATTTAAAAAAAGGTACTTTCCACTTGAACAAAAAATTAGATGCGCCTCTGGTCAAACTGGAAATGTCATATTTGGTCTGATGCTTACTAAATTGTACATTTTTGACATCAAATAGATGTACCAAATTTGAAATATCTATACAAAATATCAGCGAAAATACAGGTGGGTAAAATGGTTCCGGATAACCCGGTATACTGAAAGATAATTAATAATTACCACATTTCTCGTTTAGGAACAAAAACAGTGAATTTTTAAATAACATTTGAATAATATTTCCGAAGTATCCAAAATATCTCGAAAATGGATTCATTTCAACTTATCTATCGAAACAAGTCTGATATTGAAAATACATTAATGTTCGCATATAGCGAACCCGCTCATTGAGAACTTCCGTTTAAAACGAAGCACCATTGTACCATCCGTTATTTAATTATGTGCAAATTCAATTTTTTCAGTTCATTCGACGAATTTCGACAATGTTCAGCTTGGTACGTTTTCCAGGGAATTCGTATGGAATTTACCATACTAAGAAAATTTTCAATTCTACGGAAAATGGCCCATGTGTGGTGAAGAAATTTGGTTTCCAAAATGTAGCACAGTCTAATGATGGAGAAAGTGAAAGACCATGTATTGTCAAACACAATGGCTGTAAATATGAAGCATTTGTAATTGCTAGAAATGGTGAGTTATAGGACTAATTCTTACTGTTAATTATTTCAGTTGAAATATTCTAAAGGTTCCCTGACATGAAAATTCTCTGATATGTATATTCCCTTAATAGTGAAATATAATTGGTGTTTGTGTCACTAAAAAGAATATTTTTGTTATTTTATTTTCACCATATTCATTAGATTTTATAAAAAAATAGTTAGACAAATTAATTGTATCTTAAACAAAATCAATAGTTAGTTGTATGTATGCCAAGTAAAAAAAAATCTAAAAATATATCTTAACAAAAAATTATGAAGACAGAATACGTGGGTATTCTTCGAACAGTAGATAATTGAGAAATAGATAGAAAACAGACAAAAGTGCCGTAAGGTAATAATTCTGGATGAACAATAAATATTTTTCATCATTTGTAAAATCAGTAGAAACTCTTCATACTATCAAAACCTAAAAGATATTCCCAATTTCTATTTATAGTCTAAGAGCCGACGAGAGGTCGACCTTCACTGTTCTGTTTAATGGATGAAACATTCTTGTTATGAAGTTTTATAAATAGACAAATACGTCTAAATTGGGTTTCCTATGAAAATGAAGCTAAACCACATTGTGTGGGTTAACTAACTATTTGAAATTCCGTGAGATACAAAGTTGTATTCATAAGTAGTGAATAACTATGTGAATGAATGTGCCTTTAAAAAAATGCAATTTTCAGATTTAAAAGATTTGCTAAAGAAAATTCAGCAATCCCTTCAAGCAGCAGATACTACCTTGGAGGAAAGTACTAGAAAAAATCCTTCAGATAGAATTGCAGAAGTCCACAGTATTTCAAACGATCATGCACCACAATGTTCTACCAACATGAAAAAATTGACGGTAGATCTAAGCAAATCTTCGTTGCCAAACGTAGAAGTAGAGAGAGAGGCTAAGAAACAAATTGAAATATTTTTATGACTCCGATACATCAGAATCGAATGAGGAACATGGTATGTAGAAAGTTCAATGATTTTATCATTAATTCATTATTATTAGGGTTTTGACCGGTCTTCGATTTCACGTCTATTCCAAGGAAACTAAAAACCACACCTTCAGAATTCAGGTTCATCTCGAAAAAATCATGTTTGTTCTTCAATAACCTAAATTTTTGTGATTTGAATCCGATAATTTCTCTTTAAAAAAATAGGAGTGCGCCATCTTTCAAAAACGAAACAACAACACAAAAATATATGTTTCGAGATAAAAACAGATTCTGTAACAGTTTTAGCTTTGCCGGAAATGTTCTTAGATATTTTAAATTGAACACCCTGTATATTATCACATTTATGAAATTCATAGCAAATACTGAATATATATAACGAGGTAAATTCAATTCTTTATTAAAAAATGTGAAAATATACAAGGTGTTCTATTTAAAAAACTCACACTGAGACCATTTCCCGTAAAACCGGAAAATAAATAGAAATCGTTAAAATCTCAAAAATTATATTTTAGTTCTTCAGACCCCTAAATTGTCGTGATTTGAATTGAATCATTTCTCTTTCTTTCCTTGGGACTGAATTGAATATCTGTATGTTATAGTGATTGGAAGTATTGTTCCTAATGGAACCATAGAATTACTTTATGAACAATCAACTCTGTTTAGAAGTTAATGAAATTGATTTTGGTACGGAACCCTCAGTATACAAATCACATTCCCATTTATATATTTCACACCTTCTTGTAGTTATTATTTGTATTTCGACAATTCTTTGTAACTACGCCTACCCTAAGCTTTGATTTCAAAGATAATATCAAAATTACTCGAAGCATTTTTATATCATTTTAGGTAGTAAGGAATTTGGCGATTCTAGCGACTCTGATGCCGATCCAAACTATGTACCGAATGAAGTTGAGAATGAAGATGATGAGTATGAGGATGAAGATGATGAGTACGAGAATGAGAATCAGAAAAAAAATGTCCTGACTTCATCACAACGTCACAGTGCAAGTTTTTCAAACGATCGGTCTTCACTTGGGTTTGATTTATCCCTATCTGCTAATAAGCCCGGTATTTCCAGTTGCAATGATGAAAACATGTACGTTGCTGTATCTGAAGGAAGAAGTGGTGATAAAAAATTCAACTTTTGTGTGTATTGTAACAAAAAACAAAAAAAAATTGCCAGACATTTGGAATCAATACATTCAAAAGAAGAAGAAGTTAAAAAAATTCTGATGCTACCCAAAGGTTCTCAAGAAAGAAGAATTCTTGTTGGGCACTTGAGAAAAAAAGGAAACTTCGTCTTCAATACAAATCCACAAATCAACGATGGAGAGTTGATTGTATCAAGGAGACCAAACCCAAAAATTAAACGAACACCTAGAGATTATATGCCATGTGGAAAATGTAAGGCATATTTTAGTAAATTGAGTTTGAGGGCACATTTTTCTAAATGCACAGGACTTAGCAGTTTGAAAAACCGAATGGTTTTAGTAACGAGCAGAAAGATAGCCGGAAGAATTCATTCCAAAGCCTCGGATATTGTTCGACAAAATCTGTTTCCCATTTTCAGAGATGATGATGTCGTGAATGCCATCAGATATGATGAACTCTTGATAATTTACGCAAATAAAATGTGCGAAAAATATAAAGAAACAAGACACTTCGAAATGATTAGGCAGAGAATAAGGCTTCTGGGTCGCTTTCTTTTGAAAATGCGAGAACTGGAAAAGGATATATCGGATTTTAATTCAATATATGATCCAAAGTATATAGACTCAACAATGAAAGCTATGAGTTCATTGGCTCAGTTTGATCATAGGACCAAATGTTTCAAAACTCCGTCTATAGCCTTCAGTCTTGGATCATTATTGAAACAGATTGGTAATATTATGATCAATGAATGTATCAAGAAACACGATGAGAACCAGAAAAAGCATTCAGAATATTTCTTGCGACTTCTTGTTCAAGAGGTGAATATCAGTGTTAACCGTACCGTAGTTGAGTCCCAGGTTAGTATTTCATTGATTTATTTTATTTATTGTTGACAACGCCACTTAACTTTTTCCCTGCCAGTTGTCTAATAATTATTGATGTTCAAAACTTTCAAATATATGAATAATTTTGTTCATACCTTAAATATTTTTTTCCATAGGTCCAACATCGAAGACGAAAAGTAGTTGAACTTCCTCTGATGGAGGATATCAAGAAATTATACGATTATCTTTTAAGGAAGAGGAATAGTGCGCTCATTTGTTTGAAAAAACAGTTTTCTCGTGATCTCTGGTTAGAACTTGCATCGGTTACTCTTATATCCACCCAATTGTTTAATCGTCGACGTGCAGGAGAGGTTGAGCGGATTCTGATTGATGATTTCAAGGTTTATCAAGGACTGGATAAGAGCGATCAAGAGCTCTACAGCTCACTTTCTGAAGAAGGAAGAAAGATGGCAGAAAAATATGTGAGATTTGGTATTCGAGGTAAATTGAATAGAACCGTTTCTGTACTTCTCAATGACAAACTCTTGGAATGTATCAAAACTTTATTGGAATACAGAGAACAAGCGAAAGTAAACAAAAAAAATGCCTACGTTTTTGGAATTGGAAGGTGCAAGTATTTGAGAGCTTGCCCGTTGCTGAGACAATATTCAAGTGAATGTGGTGCTCGATATCCTGAGAGGTTGAGAGGCACCCAACTCCGAAAACATATTGCAACAAAATGCCTCTCCTTAAATTTATCAGAAAACGAGTATGATGAGTTAGCGGATTTCATGGGCCATGCAAAGAATATTCACAAGAACATTTACAGACAATCTCAAAATTCGGAAATACTGAAAATGTCTAAATTATTGGAAATAGCACAGGGGGTTGATGACTCTAGTGGGGATGAAGATAGCGAGTATGAAGAAAATGGGAGCACAACTAAAGAAGATAATATAAGCTACGAATCCAATAGAAAACCGATTGCAGAGAGTAGCCAAGAAGTCAGACGAAAGCGGTCTAGTAAGTTTTTGACTACACTTAAAATATTTTTTAGATATTATTTGGTTCCTTCAGTTCCATCATCTGCTAAAAGAATATAATCATGCATTGCTTTCGATCTGAAATCTCATCCAGAATTCATATAATCCTGTTGATAAATGAAAAAGTTCTATTAATTGATTACCAAACAGATGTTCAAATGTATACAGATTCGGACTCCTCGAAACGGAACACAGAGAACTCACCAGAAGTGGGTAAAAACGGAAGATACTTATATCGAGAGACGCGAATACTGTTATTCGAATTTTGTATCTTTCACTACTTAGCTCCTTTTATTGTTCATTTGAAGCCTATGTTCCGTATGAAAATATCCGAATCTGAATTTTTTTTAGGGTTCAAATATTTGTGAACATGTTTTGGTATATTGTTCAATTTCCATACGTTAATTTTCAAGTTTACAATTACTGGCATAGTTAGGAAATATGCCCTGTTTCAACATTACCCCAAAATATTTTCTTCTCTAAGCTGTACAAATTCTGACGGTAAAGTATATTTGGACTACAACTTCTTAGAATTCGATAAATAGAGCATGCTTCATTTTCGGTGAGGAATTGGAGAGGAACAGTTTTCTAATATTACAATAATGATATAATATTGTTGCCAGGGGTACCTAAATGAGCCACTGACCTATAATCAAACTAGATGAACACTCCCATTTAAGAAAATTACGCCTATTATATGACATTTTGCACCGCTTATACGCGTTGAGGATATGTCAAGGAGAGGCGTCTCCTGAAGGTTAAATCAAGGGACAATTTTAATCTCAATGAAAATTATCAACCATAAAAAAACTGTGAGGTACTCTAAAAATAATAATAATAAAACATGGACTCTCAAATTATACTAATAAACTGTCTTCGACTCCAACTCAGTAATTTTCACAAATATAACTGCCAAAAATTTTATTAACACAAACAATAAGAACGCACGACACTGATAACAATGGCGTCCTGACGTAATGACATCGACAATTTGGAGCAATACACATGCGCATTTTCAATTTGAGAGGGTTCAATTTGGCGTATTATTTTCATGGGACGAAACGGGCAGTGCTCATCCAGTTTCATTATAGATCAGTAAAATGAGCCCATCTGAAACAATGCAACGTCTGTTAATTTTACAAGCTATTTGGAGAGATTCTGAGGGGATTTTATGTATCTAATTTCTGTTTGGAAATATTTTTTTTGGAAACTTCCGAATGTAAGATTGTATTCGATGGGTAATTAAAAGTATTTTCTATTGACAGCTTCCCCATATGGCCATGTGCAAAGAAGAAAATGGAATTCAGAAGAGAGAGAATGCGTGTTGAGAGTTTTTGAGGATTTCATAAAAATTAATAAATTACCACCATTGAAAATCACCCAAGAAGCTATCAACTCTCACAGTGAATTGCAAGGTCGAACGGTTCCGCAGATTCGGACTTGGATCCATAACCAGATGAAAAAAAAAAATCGACAAAATTTAAGTAGGTTTGAACATTGCACTAGTTACTACCATGATAATTATTCACCACACAATACATAATACATCATTTCATTGCCATATTGTTGAAGCTAGAACTTAAAACAGCTGGGTCACTCTTTACGTGATACTTTTTATATGGTTCGACAAGATTTAATATTATTATTATTTCAATTAATTTTTCTTCTTAAAAAATTAACGAAAAAGTGAGTAAGATAGTATATATTTTATATTTGCCTTGAATTATCTACAAAGGTCCATAGTGAAATTAATTAACAAAATCTGATTTTTACATTCTTTTAATCATCATGAAATATAGGCGATACTGAATAATAATAAAGTATACTTTCTTCATACCTAATAGAAACTATGAAAAAAGAAACAATCCAACAAAAAAATATGAGGTTTCAATTGCTATGTTAATCAATGAATTAGATAAGAGCGATCAAGAGCTCCACCTACCGCTAACTTTCTAATCAAAATAGAAAGAGGGCAGGAAGATATGTGAGATTTGTCATTTGAAGTAAATTGAATTGAACCATTTCTGTTCTTCTAATTGACAAACTATTAGAATAAAGCGGAAAATAATGTTTCCATTAATATTCTATATGAATAAATGATAATTTATCCATTCCATTTTTGATTTTCAAGAAATAATCAAATAAATGTGGAAAAATTCGAAATCAAAATGACGAATTGAAACATTTTATTGCACAAAAATGTTTTGAATAGGTCTGAATAAGATTGTCTATACCATAAGTTAAAAAGTTCTGACAATAAAGTATTTCAGTTTTTGATACTTTATTCGCGGATTACTTACATTACCTTGGGTGAAAAGTTTCTCAACATTACAAACTTATGTTTTCAGGGGCATAGTAACAGCACTCCAGAAATATGTTTTAAGACTTTTTGAATTTTTTTATTCGGAAATAATTCCTATCTTGTCTATAAGAAATCCTGAAGTTGATTTGTAAAAGGGGTTTATTTTGACAAACTACTTAAATTTCATGTATCTAGTTTCCATGAAATTTTAATAAAGCATATCGAATAAACCATTGAATTATGATTTTTGATATTTTTGAAAACTGATTTCTGTGAGTCACTAGTCTAAGATTATGAAAGCTTCCTTTCACATTGTGGTTTTTTTTTTCAGGTTACCGTACAAATATATTTTACTTCACCTGTAAAATACAAAATAACAACCAATTCGTAGGGGACAATTCAGAGGAGAACTAGTCGATGTAGCTACAGCACGAAATATATCAGAGAAAATTTGAAATACCAAAGAAAGAATTCATATTTCCGGACAAAGTCCCATATCTACCACTAAATTAAAATTTCTTTTTTTCAATAAATTATGGAAAAGAATTTTGTTTTTAATTTTTTATTCTTCTTTCTTCGAAATAGAGAATGAATTCTCTTAGACCTAACCAATACACAGGACATTGCCAATCCAAAATTTAAGCTTTCTACGAATCTAAATACTGTAGTAATAACCATTTAATTAAAGATATGTTTCGCATGAATTTATCGAAAACCACTAGAGATAGGTATAGAGAGGTATTGTACAAAAAAACTATTTGAAATATCAAAGTTGTTGCTACTTTTCAAAATAAGTGGCAATTTTTAATAGAATCGGACCATACTAACAAATCTTGTCGGCCATCTTGAACCCGCATTCTTTATTATTTTTTTTTCTCCAACGGAATTTCAATAATCATCGCCACCAGAAGTATGGATACTCCGCCAAATTTCAGTTATTCGGGCGAATAGAAGTGCAATATAATTCTTGAGGATGAGCTGACCAATCAATTCTGAGAAAATATCTTCATTCAGGAATGTTCTCATACCCAAATACTAGAAAAACGCCACTTGCGGCGTCATTAGCATATCGAAATAACATACGATAACGCCGAACGGCTTTATTAGCATGAAACGTGTCAATAATCCTGCACTTTACCCAAGTTTTCTTGGTGCGATTTGAGATGATATCATTTCTGTAAATAGTTTCACAAACTTTGGTTTTTTATTAGGTGTTTCATTTAGTATTTTATGTTATATTCGAAGTGGAAGTGTTAAATAAAGCTGCTATATGAAGGATTAAATGTCATTATCGAGTTTTGTAACTTATATATTTGATTGAAGTCATCAAGTATTTTTCGAAAATTCTATAGTGAGGAATACTAAATAGTGAAGTTTCCTTTAAATAATAGTTTTATGATATTTGTTTGTATTGAAGCTTAAAAGTTTCGCCACGGCTTAGAAAAAAGTTACAAAGTTTGGAAAAAGGTACCGGAAGTATTCACTAAATCATACTATTTTACATATTATAATGTAGAGTTCCAAGACATTACAATGTAGTTTTTTTTCGAAGCATTTTATGAAAATTCTATATCGATGTATGGTAGTAGAATACCAATGTACATCGTTTTAAACCATATACATGATGATTGAAAAATGTCCCGGAAAACGTCAGACCACATATATATATATATATATATATATATATATATATATATATAGAGGAAGGGTAGTCGTTGCTGACTAGTTAGGTATGGAACTAGTAAATAGTGGGGCTTTATATATATATAATTATTGAAGTTTATATTCGATTTATGTTTATGGATATAAACCATTATGTTGTATCCAAATAATTGTCTTTTATCCATTTTCTATGTTTCCCTGTACAAATTTTCACTTGGATATAAATAACACTTCCTATATATGATTTTCAAAAACCATTTCTGAAGAACCTCAAGATTTCTGATGTGGGATTTCACGACTCCTCCCCAAGCCAGATGATATCCATCTTTCAAGTCCAATTTGCTGAACAACACTGATCCATTCACTGGTTCGATAATGTCATCTATGGTAGGTGTCAAATGTCGTTCTCTCAAAATTGCTTTGTTCGGTGCTCCCATATCAACACAAATACGAATCGCTCCCAGAGTGTTTTGTTCAGGCACTATTACCAACGGTTAAACCCATAGTGTTGCTCCTGTTGCTTTTTTTCATAATATCCTGACAGTTCCTCTCCAACTACTTCGCGAAGATGAAATGGTATGCGTCTGTGTTTGATTGCAACTGGTACAATGTTTTCATCGATATGTAGGGTGACTTCCATGTTCTGAAGTTTACCAACTCCAGATACAATGTTGGCATAAGTTTTTCACATAATCAAGATCAATGTCTTATAAGCTACTTCAAGTACAATTACATTAATTAAAATTTCCTTTAATGATATACACACAGCTTCAACTTTTAGTTTTAGAATTATTGCTACTGAATTTTCCTTCAACTTCCAACTTCTCATTCGAGCAATACGGAAAAATGTTGCTGTTACTGCTAACTAGGGTTTGTCTAGGAAGTTTTTGAAATGTTTCTGCACTATTGGACTTACCGTGGTTCCAGTATCTATCGTGAACTTCAATAAGGTTATTGTTCAGGCTTATCATGACTATTCCTCTGTGCTGCTGCTTTCAGTTTCATCCTCGTTATTGAAATTTACTTTCCTTTCCTTGTATACCTTCCGTTGATATACGTCACTTGTTTGGTTCCTGTTTGACGTGGGTGCTTCATTGTTGTAGTGTTTATAATGTTCGTCGTTGTTACCTTATCAAACTGGTTACTCATACATACTTTCGAAAGATGTCCCAATTTTCCACAGTGACGGCAAATAACTTTAATGGCTGGGCAACTGTCGACAGTTTACGTGCCACTGATTCCCACAGTTGTTGCATGTCTTTGATTTAGCTCCGTTTGTTTGAGGGAAAATGTTTCCCAGTTTTGACTCCTTTGTTGGTTCTTAGTGTAGGTTCTGTTGACATTCTCTTGTCTGGTTCCTTCCATTTGTTTGTTTCGTTTTTCCGTTACCTCGTAGACTTTAGTTTGTGTTACCAATTCATCTAGTGCTGGGTTATCTTTCAATGTATATCGTCTTATTCTAGATGAACTCGTTTGCTGATAATTTCTCTGTCCATGTCAGGAAACTTGCAATTTGTACTCAGCTTCAATAGTCTGGCATAGTACTCTTCTATGCTCTCGCCTACAAGTTGTCTTGCCTGACGAAAATTGAATATCTCAAATTCTTCATTGCATTCTGGAAGAAAGTGTGTGTTCAGTTTGAGTTTAGCTATTTCATATTCTCCTATAGGCAGTGTACAAAAGATTTCAAATATGTCTTCCCCTACACAGCGCAACAGCATAGCTTGTTCTCCATACTGTTGTGGATAGTAAACGGCTCAATGTTACCCAATATTTCCATTTCTGTTTCAGCTTAGCTTGTTGTATTCAATGATGTGTTCGTGAGTTTTGTTGACTCCACAAACTTTTTGGATTCGAAATTACCCGTCGCCAAAATCTGATGTTAACTATACCGACTTGTTCTGGCAATTCAAGTATACTTTTTGTTAGTAAAAATAAATTTGTTGAAAATTGTGTTTTTATTCTTCTAGCTGCGAAAACGAAGTTGTTAGTCCCAGGACCAACGTCCCCCCAATTCTAGAGAACAGCTGTGGGCAGGACACCATCCCCTCCAGTCCACCGCCCTCTTATGAACATGTGCTGGAAGAGGTGAGCTTTGAATACATTTTTCGAAATTAGTCTGAATATTTGAAATTTTTCATATTTTCAGCAATATTTAAGCAATATATAATGTATAGATGAAGTATATAAGGAATACATTCAATTCATATCAATCATATACAAATTGAAGAAAAACCTAAAAACAATTTTGATATACAGGGCTTTTCACGATGAGCATTAATTAGACGTTTCTGGCAAACCAGACAACAAATAAACCTGAAAATTTGACAGTATGCATAAATGAACATGATCGACACGCCTAAAATATTTGCCTCTCCGCTAGCGGTTACTTTGATTCTTCAAATGGAACACCCTGTATATAATATCATACTATGATTTCTTATCACTTTGTCAACAACTTCATTTACTATTTCCCTATACCTATCTGCTACGATTTAAGAGATATAACCAGCTGTTCTCTAGAATTGGGGGGACGTTGGTCCTGGGATTAACAACTTCGTTTTCACATTCAGCAATAGTCTTCACCGAATTGCTTCTGGAAGAAGCATTCGATTTCGACATCCTGCTGAATTTTATTTTGAAAGGTGCCACTTTTTATGATATGATTACCCCTGTATATTTGATATTGTGGTCGAAGCCATCGTCGAATCTGGAAATATAAGATACTCCAATAAGAAAAAGTTTGATCTATTTTAATTTGCTCTCAGAGAATTTGATCTCAAATTTTGCCCTCGCACAATTTGCTCTCGACCAATTTGCTCTCATACAATTTGCTCCCATTTTATTTGCTCTCACACAATTGAAATTTTTTTCAAGCAATTAGGTCTCATTCAGTTGGTCGACATTGGGGTGCGAGAAAATTAAAAACGTGAATGTTGTGATGAGTAATGTTTTAGACTGTTCTAACCAGAACGAAGTGAGGAAATCATCACTCAACCTGCACACTACTGTCAACTGTCAACAGTAGCCTACTCTAAAATTATGACAAGTGACATACCGGCGGGAAACTCAAATTATCAACACTATACCAAGAAACAATATCAAACTTTTAATCTACGATTCAAAATATTTTCTTTATTAGTAAATTGTTCTCTTCGTAATTAATCTCTTCCTTAGTAGCAACTCTCAGAAGTCTTCAAACGTGTGCTAGCTAGGGATGACGAAGACCTTACCTTTCAACGTGTGATCCTCCTTAACAGAAAATTCACTTAATTCCGAAATAAAAGATGACGCAACATTCCGATTCTACAATTTTTGAGTTCCTCACCCAATTCATTGATTAATCTTCAGTTTAGTTATTTCTTCAATATATTCAACTATTAAGTAATCTGAATCGAATTCTGAAGAGAAATATATCCACTTTTAGAAAGCAATAGAAAAATGTTCAGTTTCACCTTCTCTATGAGTGTCATCTGTGGATCCATCTGCAAATTCACATATGTTGCATTCACGATCTGATAAACATCTAATCAAACTCCATTTTACATACGTCGTGAAATATGAGATTTATAGTGAAAAGTGAAAATAGTTTAGTCCCGCAGTTTCCGTTGATTTATTCTAAACATCACATCATTCGAATAGATACCAAAACGTATCACTTTTATGTTGACGCACATCCTCAAGATGTCCTGAAATATGCCGGAGAAAGTAATCCGATGGCTATGAATGAAATCTATGAGTTATTTGAATAATTATTCGCGATTGGACATATCGTGTTCGTTTTATATATTAATTAAAGAATGAATCGGCACGGCGGTTGGGTAAGCAGTAGAGGAAGATGGAAAACATAAAGGATGTATGTAATATATTCAGAATAACTCCACAAATAAACTGGAGTAGACAGTTTTATTGTATATCATGACATAATTGACACCCAATCATAAATATATCAGGCACTTTCGGTTTTTACCAATCTCTTCGTCCATTTCCCGTCAAGTGCTAGCTTGGAGTGCACACCGACCACCCGAGGTTGTGCTGTAGGTTTTCCGGGTTTTACTACAGCTGCAAAGTGAATACGCCACTAAACAAATCGGTAAGTAGCTCCGGTGAGCCACGGCCAATAATAATAATAGCTTTCCTATAGCCGCGTACGCTATGCCTTCGGGTACACTCTACGAGTGTCAATAACAGAGAATTATTATTATTTACTTCTGACAGCTCTGTTTTTTGTTAATTGCCGAGGGAGCGAGCAGAAGGATATGGGTTGTGAAGGAAGGTGAACGGACTTGATCTGTTGTCACACTGATGAAAAGGATTTTTTGCATCAATGCATAACTGCATTGATTCAAGTCAATTGTATTCTTGAATAGGTCCAACCAAATACTAGTTTGATTTTTTGACGGAATCCTCTTGACCACTGAAAGGGAACTGTTTTGAGACATATGAACACTTTCTTCACTGAATAATGGGAGTTGTTTGGTGCAAGAATATTTCAACTTTGATAATAAACACTATTGAGAATAATTTCTTTGTTCGATGGTGTGAGTTGGTCGAGACAAGAATATTTCAACTTCAATAACGAACAACATTCTTCTTCATAATGCAATGCATTTTTGATTCAACATTGTTGCATTTGGAGGTTCAGCATAAATGTGCACTTGGTTATAAAAATATGCCATGGAAACCATGTTCATATGGTACAAGTTCAACAAACAGATAACAACTGTGAATAGTTGAGGTATAATGGTTATATATGAGAATAATTTTGTAATATTTTAATTTCAGAAACTATATAATCAACGTAGGTACCTATTTGGTAACGCATAAAGAAATGCGATCGAATAAAGAAACGACAGCGTCATTCGCCATTATTACACACCTGTTGGAAATAATAATAATAATAATATATGTTTATTCGCAGAACAAATACATGCATATACATTAGAGTGTTCTTGAGTGTGCAAATAAACTGTTCACTTCCACAGAAGCTGATTTAAATAGTCAGCTTGTACATGGTACTCTATCGTGAGAGTTTGAACATTTTAAAATCTTGGTTAGATATATGTTATGTTCTATGTTAAATCTATATTAAATATCTTCGAATGAAAAACTAATCGAAAAAATAAAATATGCAATGATAAGTGTTTGAATAAAAAATTACGATAATTAGTAAGTAGTAAAAATACAAAATATAAAAGAGCAAAATTACATTATATAAAATAACAAAATTACATTAAGAATCTTAACCTCTAAAATTATACATTTTCCATACATATCACTTACATCTAGCGGAAAATAATATATAATTCGGGTAGGTAATTCTCGCATATAGGGTGGGTAATTTTCACATATCGGGTGGGTAAATTTCACATTTTTTGTAGTTAAATATCATATTTTTGGTAGTAAATATCACGTTTCGCGTAGGTAAATATCACATTTGGGTTGGTAGATTTTCGGGAAAGTAAATGTCGTATGTCAGGTATAAGTGTCAGAAACTTGTTTTTGAAGTATTTGCAAATAACATCTTTATATTGATTATATTTCCATATTCAACATCAAATTGGAATTAAAATGTTAAATATGTATTAATCATATTGTGATAAACCTTACGGTCTTCTGACAACAGCCATTTTTTTAACAATTTTTTTTAACAATTCATGGCCGTTTTGAGATCTTTGTTTCTGGTATCATATCCATGGTTGATTGGCTGTATTGGTATCTTTCCTTTGTGTATATTCATCAAAATTTTATAAGCGAATAGCTGTCTTGTATCATATATTTGACTATTTTCATAAAGTGCATCACTGGGGTATCTTATATCATTGTTGAAAATTATTCTCAAAATCCATTTTTGGACAACATGTACTTTATCAAAGTGACTGTCTGTAACCCCGCCCCAGCCTAAAATACCATATGCCAACAAGCTTTGCACTAATGCATAGTAGACAATTTTCAGGTGGTGAATGTCCAAATAGTCTCTTAAGATTTTAAATTTGGTTAGTAACCCTCTAACTTTATTTACTGAGCTATTTATATGGATATCCCAACGAAGATGCCTGTCAATGATTATTCCCAAATATTTGATTGATTCACAATTTGGAATAGTTACTGTATCACTCAAAATTAATGGTCCTAGATTAGGTAAGCCAGTAGTGTATGAAGAGAAGGGAAAATATTTAGTTTTCTCAACGTTTAAGGTAAGTAAATTATAATCGAACCATTTTTTAATGTCCCTCATATCTTGTTCTGCTTCTTCTTTGAGCAAGTTCCACGATTTGTTCTTATAAAATATTGCTGTATCATCAGCGAAACTCAGAACAGTACCTTTAGTATTCAACTGAAGTAGACTGTTTATATATATCGTAAATAAAATTGGACCTAGTACAGTTCCTTGCGGGACACCGTACTTAACTGTTCTAGTTTCACTGATGATATTATCGATGCAAACTTTTTGCTTTCTATCTGAAAGGTAATTCTTCATAAGTTCATAAGCATTACCTCGAATTCCGTATGAGTGGAGCTTACTCAATAGTTTATCGTGACAGACAGTATCGAACGCTTTAGAGAGGTCGACGAAAATACATATTGCGGAAGTTTTTTTGTCTAATGTAGTATAGATTTCCGAAGTTAATTTTAAAATTGCATCCTCGGTCGACATCCCTTCTCTGAAGCCGTACTGCCTATCACTCAGTACTCTGTTTTTGTTTAGAAAGTTCATTAGCCGATTTCTCATAATTTTTTCTATAATTTTGGCTATATTAGATATTAGGGATACGGGTCTATAGTTTGACACGTCTGTTTTTTTTCCCGCTTTATACAGTGGTTTAACCAAGCCTATTTTCATGCTATTGGGAAAACTCCAGTTTCGAAGACTTTATTAATAAGGTAAGTGAGAGGTTTTTTAATTTCTTCTGTTATTTGTTTTAGTGTTTCCGATCTAATACCGTCTTCACCAGGAGATTTTTTATTTTTCAGTGAATTTATGATGTTGCATACTTCTTTTTCTGTCGCTGGAAATAAATACATACTGCTCTGAATGTTTCCTAAGTTTTCTTCATAGTCTTTAGGGAGTTTCCCCCACATTAGTGTAGTACTCGTTGAATAAATTGCTTATATCAAGGGGGTCTGTGTATGTCTGACTATTGTGGTTAATTTTTTCGATTTTATTGTTGAGCTTTCCTTTGTTACAAATTTCATTAACACTTTTCCATACTCCTTGTGAGGAATTGTTACATCCTTCGATAATCTTCCTTGAGTGCAATTTTTTACTTTTTGTAATGGTTTTTTCTAATTTATTTTTGTAGGTTATATATTTATTTTTCAAATTGCGATTGTTTGGATCATTTCGTAGTTCCATATACAAATCATTTTTTGTTGTTATAGACGTAAGCAAACCTTTCGTCATCCATGGTTTTTTGAATATGGTATTTTATTTTTAATTTTTTTGTATTTGTTGTTTTATTAACGTGAAGTATGAGCTTTTCAATACATTTTTCCGCCATCAAATGAATATTCGTTTCAGAAACTAAAATATCTTCAACCTACCTCCACAACTGTTCCATAAATGATTCAAACACAACCCCCAAACCAAACGCGGGTAACAGCAAACAGGATAGAGGTCTCAGTCGGCAGTCGCAGTGCTCGCTTTCGCGTGGGTCCGCGGCGTTCCGGTAGCGGGGTTTCGCGTGCACCCGCTCATTGGTTGAGTGTGCCACGTGCTGCTTCCTCCTGACCTTCGCCAAGAAATTATGTTCTTGAGTCAAAAGGAGCATTTTTGACAAGTAGGTGTTTTCTAGTGTAAAGAGGTGGAATGTATTAATACGAACAAATTAATTTCAAGAGAATTTATATAAAGCAGCAAAGAGTTCAATAAGTTTGAAACAAGAGTATATTGATCAATTAGAAATACTTTTTCTTTTCAGAAGATTATTCTGTTCAAGGGGATATATATTTGATTGAAGACATCCTTATTATCAGTGCAGTTGCCACTTCCTGATTGTTTCTATTGTAATCAATGTAGACTTCCTGGTTTCCAATTTTGTTATAATTTTTAAATCAATGCACTAAGGAAAATCTCATGTGACAGGTGATGGATTTCATAACGTGGCTGTTCAATACAAACATTTTGGAAAGACTAATTTTTTAGTCTGTTTCAACCAGAACGGACTACCCTTACGTTAACACTGACATTTTGTGTGGAGTGTACGAGGGTACAAAGTCGTTGGATCTATTAATTTGTAGCATAGTTCCGAGATCGTAAAAGTAGTTTGGTGCCAAGATCGTGGCCCACCACGATCGTGTTGTAGACGTAATAGTACAGTAACCACAGACAAATGTGAGCCATAAGTGAAGAATGAATCGTAGCACTTTGAAATTCGACACATGACTTCTTGACATCATCTATTGTTACAAAAAAAATTGTTTACCAAAAAATCAGGGATGGAACCAACAAAAATTTCTATTTAAAAAAATTATAATTTTTTGTTGCTATTGTTTCGGAACGTGTGAGATTTATCAAGAAACAATTTCAACAAAGCGAAAGATAATTCAATTCTCCACACGAAATATACGTTGTAATTTCTCACAAAATGCGCTCGTTTTCTCGTAAAACCTGATTGAATTCCGATATCAAATTTCAGGCTTGCGTTAACCCGCCACTGCCATTTCCGGCAGGCCCAAAATTATATTTTATAACTTTGCTAAAAATTATAGTAGGATGAAAAGAAAAAGTATATATCGTTTCTGAAGATTTCTACTTCCTGACGAAAATATAACATGTGAGTATCTGAGTACCTAAAATGTGTTTTATCACACTATCCCATAACCCTTCTACGATATTTACGGAGGATCCGAAAGTCATGGATATTTTAGTTGATATGAAATAATTATACTGGAGCAGGATTCAGTACCCTCTTTGAACTATATGCAACGATTTTAGACTAGTGAGACAAGTCTCACTTATACATGCCAAAGAAAAAAACTGGGTTTTATTACTCCTGCCTCAGTTTTCAACTCTCCCATAATCCCATAACATCAGGCTTATCGGCTTGTATTTGCCTGAGGGTGGGGAATGAGTAGTTCCAATATATTCGGCACTTCTCATTCTCCATAACGGACTCAATATCACCCGGAGCATAAGGCAACACCGGTGTCTCGTCTATATCGTACGAGTGTCGTAGATGGTAGTACAACACTCGTAGAGCCGCGTTATGCTTGTGGATATAAGCTGAGACCGCATATGCTGGACATGCTGAAAGCAAATGCATAAGGGTCTCAGGCGCCCCACGACACGCTCTGCATCTAGTGTCGGGGATCTCTATGCCCATCACGCGGCTACGGTAGACCAGGGTGTTGAAGACACCATCCTGGCAAGCCATTATGAATCCATCGGTCTCCGCTCACTTGACCTGAGGAAAGCAAAGGTCAAGTTTTTGGATAAGCCAAGGTCTTCAATGTTCTTGAAGAAGACCCCATGCATTGGCTTATCCTTGTGCAGCTGCAGGAGGACCTCAGTCTCCTCAGCGTTGATGTGAGCTTTTTGCTGAACGGGTTCCAACTCAGTAACAGAGCTTAGGTTTGCCCGTTCAGCGTCGAGTACGAGACCAAGTTCATCAGCTGCCTGGATTGCTGCCTTGAAAAGACATGCACCAATCCCTGCTTTTTCATGGTCGCGGACCATGCGGAGAAAAGGATCTGAACTCCTGATGATTTTACAGGCTCCATCCAGCACCATTATGTTATTTTTTTTTTCCTAAAAGGATATTCCAGTCAGGCCCTGTCTCCGGAGCTCCGACACATCCGGAGTGCGCGCTGAATCGTTTACCCAGATAACCACTCCCCCCGTCCGTGGGGTAAGCGATTACTGGGTCCGAGAATCATGTGCCCTGAGCAGACGCAGTGAACCAAGGATGACGGCCTTCTGCATTCGTCCGGCTAAGATTTCTGCAAGCCGGTATGATTTTTAAGTTTGAGAGCAGTGTGTCCACCATTCCACCAAGGACCCCTATAATATAATTATGTTATTATTATTATTATTATTATTATTATTATTATTATTATTATTATTATTATTATTATTATTATTATTATTATTATTATTATTATTATAATTATTATTATTATTATATTTAGTAAATTAATCATGATATTCGGATCATCCCCAAACATCACCGTGTAGTGCGACAAACACATTTTAGGTACTCAAATACTCACATATTATATTTGGATGAGAAGGTAGGAGTCTTCAGAAATGAAATGTACTTTTTCATTTCCTTCTCCGATCATTTTTAGCAGAGTTATGACCAATCAAATATTCGGCTCCGCCAGAACTTTCAGCGACGGGTAAGCTTGAACCTGAAATTTGATGTCGGCGTTGAATCACGCTTTATGAGAAAACGAGCGCATCTCATAAAAAATTACAAGGAATCATTTTTGTGAAGAATTTAATTGTCTTTCATCCTAGTTGAGTAGTTTTTTCGATAAATCATACACTTTCTAAGATTACAGCAAAAATCTATTTATTTATTTTTAAAAGAAAAAAAATATGTTCCACCCCTGGAATTTCGGTAAACAATTTTTTTCGTGTTTATCATGGTTCCAACAACTAGTATACCAAGTTTGGTGGTGTTACAATCGATCCTCGTCTTAAAACCCAATCGAAAAATATATTATATTCAATATCTTCCGCTACGTGGGCACTTATTTCAGTCTATATAATATATTTTTCTGTCGGAACCTGCAGAGTTCTCATTGCCATTTGATTCTTTCTCTTGTTTTTGATTATTAATTCTCTTCGCTAATTATTCCTGATATATTCAAATCGAATCATTTCACAAGTGAATTTCGAAAGTAAACAATTTAATATATATCATGACGTAACAAAATTTTCATCTAATCATAGAGACCACGGAAGTTTCCTTTATAAATATACAAAGTGTTGTAACTCATTCATAACTGATGAATGAATAAACTAATAGTATTATATCACATGATTAGGGACCCCGCACGAGAACATATGGGAAATTGTCTGAAATGTTAGAATAGGGAGAAGGGGTCATTAGAATAGTATATTCTTTAACAAGGTTAGAATGAAAAATTTGATGCGAGTGGGACCTGAAAGCAAGCGCGAGGAACCACGAGCATAACGAATTTTCATTCCAACCGAGTAACAGACTGTGCTTTCTCCATAACCACAAATTTTACATATAATCAAATGGAAAGCCAACAAAAAATTATTTTGACGTTTCATTTCACATCTTGTCACTATGATGCCAGTCAAGGCTAACATAATTATTGCTACAACAATGTCAGAATATCATTCTTATAAAAGTGATTGAATGAAACACGCAAAATGCATAAGACAGCAAGTGTTTTAGAATATTTTCTCAACCTCAAGAGCGTGAATGTTACCATTCTGTTATCAAATATGATTTCAGAATGGCAGTTGTGGAGAAAAATTATTCCTTGTGTCATTTCTGAAATAAGCGACCAAAGTTCATGAAAACGTCGTAGTTGAGTAGGATTGATTTTTTTGTCATGAGGTAGATTCTGGATCAGAATGTATTTATCGGAAATCGTTAACATGTCTAATAATAATCTCATTGATTATAGTACATTAGGGTGTTACGGAACATAATAAAGAAAAATTCTAAAATTATTTCTAAGCTCTATTCCAGAACCAAGAATTTATGTTTTGGTAAGACATCATAGTTTCAGTCTATTTTAATCTATAATAATATGTTTTGTTTCTTGATGACACTCATGGTTTGAAATATGGATTTTTAAAATTTCGGATACAATACAATTGACATATCGTTTTTGACTACTGTTGGTTGAACAAAATGTAGAATGCGCAAATAGACCAATCAATAGCGAGAGTTTTTAAATTAATTGATGGATAATGCGCATTCGTGCTGTCATTGTCATTATCCGTTAGTTAAATAAGGATGCAATGCCCATCGATGGATTTATCGATGAATTTAAAAACTTACCCATATAAATGTAAATGTAAGCCACAAGTAAAAAATGAATCGTAGCAATTTGAAACTCGGCACATGACTTCTTGACATCATGTATTGTTAGAAAAAAACTTGTTTACCAAAACATCAGGGGTGGAACCAAAAAAAAAATTGATTTAAGAAAAATATAATTTTTTTTTCTGATGTTTTTTCGGAAAGTATAAAAATTATCAAGAAACAATTTCAACAAGTTGAAAAATAATCCAATTATCCACAAGGAATATTCTTAGTAATTTCTCACAAAATCCGCTCGTTTTCTCAGAAAACTCCGATATCAAATTTCAAACTCGCGTTAACCCGCCACTGCCATTTCCGGCAGGGCCGAAAATTAGATTTGTCATAACTTTGCTGAAAATTATAGTAGAAGGAAAAGAAAGAGTGTATATTGTTCCTGAAGACTTCTACTTCCTCATGCAAATATAATATGTGAGTATCTGAGTAGCCAAAATGTGTTTTATCCCACTTCACATAACCATTCTACGATATTTACGGAGGATCCGAAAGTCATGGATATTTTAGTTGATATTTGGATCATATGCAACGATTTTAGGCTAGTGAGACAAGTCTCACTTATACATGCCAAAGAAAAAATTGGGTTTTACTCCTGCCTCAGCTTTCAACTCACCCATAATCCCGGCAATTTCTTCAGTAAATGTTGAAAATAATCGCTCATACACATCCTACATGAAAAATGACGTATGTGATTTTTTGCATGAGAAGGTAGGAGTCTTCAGAAACGATATGAACTTTTCCTTTTCCTTCTACGATCATTTTTAACAGAGTTATGACCAATCAAATATTCGGCTCCGCCAGGACTTCCAGCGGCGGGTAAGCGTGAACCTCAAATTTTATGTCGGAGTTCAATCACGTTTTCTGAGAAAACGAGGGCATTCCATAAAAAATAACTAGGAATAATTTTTTCAGAATGTTCCCAATTTGATTGGTGATACCTTCTACGTATGGCAGATAGATATTAATGCTTTGGGGGTTGCTCTTCACTGGTATTCCTTTTCTTCTCCCTTGGACGAGTAGCACAAATAATGTATGTTTTGTTGTATCGATCTGTATATGTTGGTGACTAATACATCTAGAAATGGAATTTGATGGATATCTTCTAATTCCATTGTTTTGCACGACTTATATTGCATACCATAAGATATTCATGGTTGGCAAGTTGAAAAAAATAAAATTAAAAATCAGATACAGGGTAAGCCAAGAATTATTCAAAATAGAAGTTTAATAACCTTATAAAATGGAAACGTGACCATCGTGACCAAACCAACTAACCATCCTATGTTTATCTTTTGATAAAATACAAAATTTTGTTCTAGACATCTTGTATATTATATTCTATGTTCAAGGATTAATGGACCCGTGACTATGGACCATTCAAAATAAGTCTTGTTCAAAATTGATATACAGTGTGAGACAAAAGCTGTGTGACCACAGAAATTGCGAAAAGGTGACTTTATATAAATCACCCTGTATTTAAAAATATCACCAGTTGAATTTTCAGACATAACTTCCACTTTGAGTACACTATTATGTTTTTCTAATAATAGTTTTTGGATATGAGATCTTCCTTGTCACATCCACCTGAAGATATCATGGAACTGAACACATTCCTTGCTTAACAAAGAACTCGTATATTATCATCAACCATTCAAACTAGCAAATTACTTTCAATATTTTGTATGACAATCGATATTTCTCCTCGTACATGTTCATTTCCAATTTCCAAAGTAATAATTATTATTGGGGTAATTTCAATTTAATTTATCAATATTTATATCTCTTATTGATAAGTAATTACAAACAGATCAAAGATACCGGTTGAAATTCCTATCCTTTGGTTTCGTTCTAAAGAGCCTTAACTATCACTTCATAACCTAATTTTAAGGAAGGACGCATGATTTGTTTTTATTTTCTATAACGAGGTTACGTAGACAGTGGTTAAATTAATGGATCTATAGTCTTGTTGACAGGTGTATCGTATTACATAAACGTCTTCAGGCGAAATATTTTCATAGTAGTCGACTGGCGATCGAGCATTGCTTCTAGGTATAGTATAGTTTGGCGTTATGCCCATGAGGAGTAGGGCAGACATTGGTTAGGCAAGTTATAGCCCCCTCTCTCGTGAAACATTACAATTTTTCGAATGTCAGTTAATTGGAATATGTGGTATTTTCTTTCGTATGAGTTCTAATAAAAGTGGAAGAGTGATAATAATTTGAGAAATAAACTATCTACTTCACCAAAAACTCTTTTGTTTATTCCACCTACGTTTTGCTTACAATCTCAGCATCATCAGGGGGAATGATCATTGACCATGAACTATTTATATAATGACTTACCCTCCATTTTTCCTACATCCTAACACGTATATCCAACAGTACCAACTATTCCATTGGATATATCTTATTTATTTCGTTTTTCACTGATCAGTGCAAGGATGAGTCGGACAACATTAGAGTTATCCTGACTCACCCAATGAACAATAACACCCAACAGCAAGAAGCACTCCTTGGTAGCACAGAGTCCAGGATGAGTTGATGCATAATTCGAACAAAGTGCTAATTGCAATCAAGCATTGAATGTTATCCCCCGATGACCACCTGCAAACACGAAATGATTCACGGTTCGTTTTCCACTGATCAGTGCAAGGATAAGTCGGACAATATTAGAGTTATCCTGGCTCACCAAATGAACGATAACACCCAAAACACCCAACAGCAAGAAGCACTCCTCGGTAGTACAAAGTACAGGATGAGTTGATGCATAATTCGAACAAAGTGCTAATTGCAATCAAGCATTGAATGTTATCCCCCGTTTACTTACTGATCTATGCAAGGATATAACGGACAACATTAGAGTTATCCTGGTTCACCATATGAACGATAACACCCAAAACACCCAACAGCAAGAAGCACTTCTCGGTAGCACAGAATCCAGGATGAGTTGATGCATAATTCGAACAAAGTGCTAATTGCAATCAAGCATTGAATGCACTGGCGGATCCAGGGTGGGTAAATGGGGTAATTACCCCCCCAAGCCTATTCCAAAATACTCATACTGCCGTCCTAACGTCTGAGGATGAACGCAGTATGTTTCAAATACTTTTATTTGCAATTCTTACATAAAAAACCACTTTATTGGTTGTTTTTATTATTTCATATGTCTATTCGAAATATATTCATATTTTACTTTTCCTAAATGAGAATATTTATATTCATTACCCCTCCCTATACTAGTATCCTGGATCCGCCCCTCATTGAATGTTATCCCCCATTGGCTGAGAATGACCACCTGCAGACATGAAATGTTTCTTGGTTCGTTTTTCCACTGATCAGTGCAAGGACAGGTTGTATTAAATTCCGACTTTAAACTCGACATTTTATTATTGTCCGACTTTAAAGTCGGGATTTTATCAAATTTCCACTTCAATCTCATAATTTTTTAAAATTCGGACTCTAAATTTGCTAAATTCTGAATGAAGTCGGAAATTAGTGAAATTTTTTTTGGAGAAATTATATGGCCCTTCTTCGCTTTCGTATATCTGAGGCAGAGTGATGCGAAGGATTTATGGATAACACTCACTACTGAAAACAAAAGGAAAGTACACTTATGTTGTGTTTATTTACCTCCGGGTGATAATTATGCTCTCACATGTTTTATTAATAATCTTCAATCTCTATCTAACACAATCGCATGCGATACCGTATTGATTTGTGGTGATTTCAACCTTCCCAATATATATTGGGAATATAAGCAAAAACTCTGCGTGAGAATAATTACATAATCTTCTCCGAACTAAGGCGCAAAACCAAACGAGCCATACAGGCGGACTATGATAAATATATCAAGTCAATCGAAAACGAAGTTCCAAAAAATTCAAAGAAATTTTGGTATCTTTTATCCTTGAGGAATTGTCATAAAATTCCAAACTCAGTTACATTTGATAATGAAATTGCGGAGGGTGAAAATGTTACAGAACTCTTTGCAAAGTACTTCAGCAGTGTCTGTCAACCGTACAAGCACAAATGTTTTTCTCGAGTCTCAAAGTCAGACGACAAAGACTGCATTGATAAATTGAAAGTTACTGAAAATCAGGTTTTTGAGGTACTTTTACAACTAGACGAGAATAAGGGAGCAGGTCCCGACGGGATTCCATCAATTTTCGTGAAAAACTGTGCAAAAGAGTTATGCTCGCCCCTCTGCCAACTATTCAATTATTCTTTCCGTGAGTGTGAATTTCCAAATAAATGGAAAACAGCCTTTGTTGTTCCAATACCAAAATTAGGCGATAAAAATAATGTAAAAAATTATAGACCGATATGTAAACTCAATATATATTCAGTAAGGTACATGAACGTCTTGTGCATACAGATATGATTAGGGCGGTGAAATCTTCCATAATCTCACAACAACACGGGTTTTTTCCTAAAAGATCCACTGAATCTAACCTAGTTATATATAGTAAGTACATACTCTCGGCAATAGATCATCAAATTCAAGTTGATTCTGTGTATACCGATTTCAGTAAAGCCTTCGATAAAGTTGATCACAATATTTTAATTGCAAAGTTGTCTGAAATCGGTATACACGGTGATCTGCTTCGCTGGCTGTCTTCATATCTGTATAACAGAACCCAAATTGTTACTATGAATGGTTTCAGATCAGCACCCTACCTTGTGACATCGGGCGTACCCCAGGGTTCCATTTTGGGCCCACTTCTTTTCATAATTTTTTTGAATGACGTAGGCTCCTGCTTCAAGTTCTGTAATTTCTTAGCTTACGCGGATGATATCAAGATTTTTTCGCAGATTTCAAGTATTAGTGACTGCTTATATTTCCAACAAGATCTAGATAGATTCTCCAAATACTGTGAAGATAACAAACTTTTTCTAAATTTGGACAAATGCTGTTCTATCTCTTTCAGTCATAATAAAACAATCTTCACATATGCGTATAACTTGAATAATAACAGTCTTAGACAAGTGAAAGAGGTATAGGATCTTGGTGTCATCTACGAAACAAGTATGTCGTTTACATCCCATATCGAATCAGTTGTTGCAAAAAGTAACCGCATGTTAGGATTTGTCTTGAGAACTTGCAAAAATTTTATATCACCACTAGCTTTGAAATCTTTATATTATGCCTATGTTTACAGTAGGGTGACTTCTACATCTGTAATATGGTGTCCTCAATATGAGGTACACAAACATAAATTGGAAGTGAAATTTTTTGAGATTTCTCAATTGCAAGGCTACAAATGTATACAATCATATGGCTAGTACAGGCTTCCTCAGACAGAAATATAATTTACATTCATTGGAAAAATGCCGAGAACACTCTGATGTTATATATTATATTTACAAATTATTAAATGAATATATCGATTCGCCTACCATTTTATCTAACATATGCATTCACGTTCCGAATAGACTCTTAAGGAATAACCCCCTCTTTGAGATATCAGTTCACAGAAGTAACTTGAAAAAAAATTCCCCCATTAACAGAATGGTATCATTATATAATACTAAATATCTTGAAATAGACATTTTCAATATTTCAATTAGTTCCTTTAAACAAAAACTTTTAATGTAAATTCAGATGTATATATACTGCTTATTTTTAGGTTACATCTAAGGTAGGCTAACTCGCAATCTTTGTTAATTTTATATCTGTTTTTGTGGATATCGATTTAGGCATGTGCCTGTTGATATCCTATATGACCATTAAATAAATAAATAAATAAATAAACAGTATTATTTTTTGTGATAGGTAAAGTGCATACATGATTGCCGTAATGAATACAAATTATTTAGATTTTATCATACCACCAAAAAAACAAAGCACGGTTCACGAGCTCTCAATGGAAAGTAACATATTCCACAAAAACTTTAAACGGAAGCAAACCGACTACCACTAACTATCCTCAAACAAAAATGGTCGTTGTTCAATCATGGATAAAAAAGAAAGTATAATACATACCGAACATAACTACGGAATTAATATTATCGTCTTGGCCGTGTAATACAAAGAGCAAACATATATCGCAAACCTATTAAACTGTTCTCAATGGCATGACAGCACACAGGAAAGTATCTACCAAAAAATGCACCATGTAGCTTACATCACTAACAGTTATGTAACTATATAAGTTATAATTTCACGCCAATAAAAAAAAAATTAACAAATTATTAGGTGCTATATCATTACATGAATTCAATAAAAATAGATATAAATTATATGTGTGGTACTTCAAAATTGTTGTTTCTTTCGTTCATGAAAAGTAGTTTAGAAAGACATATTATTTGCATAAAATATTCATAGTGAGTTTTGGTGCGAAAGCTGAATGAAGTATCTGCTTTATTGAAATGTATTTTCGTAATCGAAATGCAATAGTGATGCGAACTCAATAGTTATTTATTATACAACGTTTCGCGTCGGGAGGCAACACAACCTTGAGCTAAAATCTATTATTTTTCACGTGTATAAATACACTATTTTTTTCTGTGACGGGAAAAACGACGATTTAATAGTGAAAAAATCAAATGTCTACGGCTTTACGGTTTACCTCCTGAAAAAGGTCAAAGTAAATCTGCGGGTAAAGGGGCGAGGTAAGAATTCCAAATGATGGGGGTGGAGTCTCAAAGTAAAAGAAATCTAATAGTGTCTCACTTCAACTCATTTAGGTGTAAAATAAAAATTACTCATAGTAAGTTTAACCTTGAACGCTTCGAGGCTGTCTAAATAGGTACCAAAGCTCGCCGCTTTTTACCACTCTGGCCGACTTGATTTTATTACATTATCCAGTATTCTCTAAAAGGAAGAACTCAAATCTGGGTAATAAAAATGAAAATTCTTGTTTTCTTCATTGGGATCGATATTTCGTATATTGATTGGTATTGTAAACATGTGTATGTGTATTATGAAAACATGTGTAGTTTAAGCAAACATCATAATAATTAAAAATTCGTGTTTATGGACATGTAAATAGCAACGCTGCAAAAATCATTGAAATTATGAGAAAACCATCCTACGGGTCTTCATTAGAGATATTTCTGGAAAATTTCTATGAATAAGTCCGCGGTTGCATTTTGTTCAATTGCATTGTTTTAGCGTACGAGACTTTCGAAAAAAATAAGTAGCACAATCAGACGTAAAAGGGTTACATAGAAATGTGTGTCAATTCAGTAAATATTTTTTTCATTTTGGGAGTCATTGCATATGCCTATAAATCCAGGGCCCAATACCGGATAAATAGTCGGTATATTATGTAACGATCATGTTGAAACGAGACGTAGGTGACTGTCGTGCGACTGTCGTTAATCTTTTGAGCGTTTGTTAGTAGCAAAAATCACGATTGTTGCATACATTATTTTTTATACGACCAATACAAAATTAAAACAAAACTTTATTTCAATCTAGTTATGTTCAAACTTTACTTCAACATGAATTTCAATACGAACATTGTGTCCACAAAGAAAATTTGAGTGTCTTTGAAAATTCTGCAACGTAAAATAAAAAGAATATATATAAATCTTTTTTAAATATACGATCCATAATTATCTTTTTCTACATTCATGCAAAAAGCAAATCTTTATTGAACTATATTTAGTGGAAAAAGAAGTTCTTTATTGCACTAGTGCAATAAAGTTTTTATTGCACCCATCTGTCATTCAACTTCAACGTTCTGTCATCATGACAAAATATAAATGTTCAAACCCACTACATATTTAGCAGATATTCTGTGAGATTGAAAATAAGTTTAAAACAGTTACACATTTTATATTATTTTGTATTAGTGCTAAACAAACAATGCCTTGCCGAGAAAAATTCCATAATCAAAACTGATCTACTTTGTCCTAAACCGCCTATCTGCATAGAGCAAACTGTCTGTACTATGACCACACCTCGTGATAACATACGCCCTCACGGCTACTGTGATTTTGATTTTTATAATGCAACTGTGGCTATAGAAACGTCAGTCATAAATTATTTCTGACAATTACAGAATTGAAAATTTTGAAATGAGTATTATTAATGGAAAATAGATGATAGTGGATCTGTTTCAATGCAAATCGATAGAAATAATTAATTATTTGAGATGCTTTTTTCATTTTCCAACACCTAGTGTCGTACCTTAATAAATCATTTTTTGCTTTTTGCATGAACGTAGAAAAAATGTTGTATGCAACTCGTGAAAATTGTTTGTCCAACTCGGCCTAACGGCCTCGTCGGACAATTTCACGTCGAGTGCAATAAACACTTACTTTTTGCACTTGTTGCATAAATAACTATTATAGTTTGAAATATATACAGGGTGGGGCACCGAAAACGAAACAGACCGAATATCTTCAAAACGCATGTGTTGTGAAGAAAATGCAAAAACACTTCGATTTTTAATCCAAGGGGGACATCTTCCTATCATAACCTCAACTGTCATACCTCTCCCCCCACCCCTTGGTCGCTATCACCCAATCAATTTGAATAGGGAAAGTACTAAGTGTGACACACCATTAAAAAGGTAATTTCATAAGGAATTCAGCCATGTCAATTTTTGCTACCTAACTTTCTATTTTGGCGTCCTCTTGCGGGAAAAACAACTGTTCCGTGTTCCAAATTATGATACTTCATTTGCAAGCTAATTTAACATAAATCCTCGGACAAGATTTGAAATCTTGTCCGTCGTTCTGGATCCGCCATTTTGTTTTTTCCCTTAGAAACTTTCCATAATGCATTGTCACCGAATTTATGTTAAATTAGCTTGCAAATGAAGTATCATAATTTGGAATACGGAACAGTTGTTTTTCCCGCAAGAGGGCGCCAAAATAGAAAGTTAGGTAGCAAAAATTGACATGGCTGAATTCCTTATGAAATTACCTTTTTAATGATGTGTTACACTTAGTACTTTCCCTATTCAAATTGATTGGGTGATAGCGACCAAGGGGTGGAGGGAGAGGTATGACAGTTGAGGTTATGATAGGAACATGTCCCCCTTGGATTAAAAATCGACGTGTTTTTGCATTTTCTTCACAACACATGCGTTTTGAAGATATTCGGTCTGTTTCGTTTTCGGTGCCCCACCCTGTATAATGAAAATCCATGTTATAGGGAGTAGAATATTTTTGAATGGCCTATATTTATTTGAAAGATGTTGAGAAAGAAATGATCGGCTTGTCTCCAAAGTAACGGCATGTAGATGTGAGGTCTGAGCTCGATGGGTCGGTCTCGATGGAATCGCTAAGGGTGGAACGATTGATGATATTTCGGAAAAGCATCGTCCATGAAAACAACAAAAATCCAATTTTTTGAATTCAGATGGTGAAAAAAAATCTCGAAATCGCTGAGCGAGCTCCGAGTATTTTGATGATAGCCACTAATAGGGTTAACCCCCTCTTAAGACCTTTTGGTTCGCGAGATCTTTCACATTTTCTCTTATGAACAACCATTTCATCTACATATACAAACACGGTTCATAAGCGCATCGATAGGTGCTGGTAGTAGACGATACCTTCGAGTGGAATCTCTCAAGGAGCTTGCAGGCGTCGACTCAATCCCGACATTTATGAAAAACTTGTCTTACAAGTTTTATAAATACTTGCTCGATAAAAGTCCTCTCACCAGAGACATTACCAGACGTAGAGTGTATGATGATGAGCCCTGCAAGCACGAAGGGCTCATCTATCAAGCGCTTTGATATCTTTCAGGAAAAAAGGAAAGAACTGGAGTCGAAAGTCGGACTAAAACGCAGAGTACCTTTGACCCGGTTTTTTGCATCAGTCTTTTCCAGGGTTTACCCTCACAAACTGGAACAATGTCTATCTACATTGAATGAAAATTCGAACTACACGTATTAGCATTGCAGGAGGCGTGTGTGTGTGTCTTACCGATCTATAACCACTACGTAATGAAACCATATCAGCGCGGCAGACTATAGCGCCCTCTCGCGGGGGTGCTATGCAGTGTGTCCCCCCCCCTGTTAACTTTTGAACGGTTTGACGTAGAGCGATAAAAAAAAACCGTTTCGAGGGTTTCACCGATACTACCATTTGAAATATACCTAACGCATTGTGATTGCTCGATAGATGGCGCGGGGGGTTGAGTGAGACATCGTTGAAAAGAGAATTGGATTCCCTTTTCAACCATCTAATTTTTTTTAAATTTCGTTAATATATTTTTTCACAATAAGCATTTGAAGTGTCAATGTAACAAAAAGAAAACAAACTATTATGACATGTAGTATTTAAATAATTAGAAGCAAAATTGTTGTCAATTAACGAAGCAGGTGTTCGAAATGTCCACCTAATACTTCTTGACAATAAAAAATTCGATTCACAAATTCCTGCCGAACATTCAACATGTCTGCAGTTATACCAGCACAAACCCGTGTTATTCGTTCTTTAAGTTCTTCCAAAGAGTTGGATTGTTGCTCATACACTTTGGATTTGACGTAACCCCACAGAAAGAAGTCACAAGGTGTAAGGTCTGGTGATCGTGCCGGCCATTCGATTGGTCCACGACGTCCAATCCATCTCATAGGGTATGTTACATCCAAATACTCTCGAACTTGACGTTGGAAGAGAGGAGGGGCCCCATCTTGCTGGAAGGTGATTTGTACCTGAAATTCGTTCTCATTGCAATATTGCAAGTATCAGTGGTTCAACCGTATCTCTTAGTGAATCCAGATACAAATTACCGTTTAAGTTTTCTTCCAGAAATAAGGGACCTACAATATGGTCTCCCAGAATTCCAGCCCACACATTTACTTTCTGTGGGAACTGTGTGTGACCTTCTCGAAAGATATGGAGATTTATATCACTCCAGTATCGCACATTTTGTGTATTCACATTTCCGTTCAAAAAAAAGGTACTTTCATCTGAAAAACAAATATTCCTAATGTAATTGGGGTTCCTAGCTATCTTTTCCTCCATAATTTCACAAAATTCTTCGGTCTGGGTCGTCTTATGTGAGTTGGTGTAACATTACTAATTTGTATGGATGGAACTTGTGTTTCTTCAAATATTTTTTTACTGTAGCTGTTGAGACCCCAATCGTACTTGCTACACGAGAGGTACTTTGTTGCGGATTTACCACCATTTCGGCAATTATCGAAACCTTTGTCTCTTCCGGAATTGATTTTCGACCAGCTCCACCTTTTCTACGAACACTGCCAGTTCTGTTGAATTTTTCAACTAATTCCCTCAACTATTTCCGAGTTATACGATGTTCAGGAAATTTTTCATTAAAAATTCTCTCCGCTTCGTGGTAGTTCCGATGGGCCTCACCAAAATTATAAATTGCTTCAATTTTTTCTTCGAAAGGACGTATACGAACCATGATGATATCAAATATTCAAAGTAAATAATAATTATAAGTAGACAAAACTCCTCAGTGAATATGAATACAATAATTCATCAATCCATTGTACTTTTATAGGTAACTAATTAATTATTGTCATTTGAACAAATCCAATAAAAAGTCCTTTCGTAGTACCTGATATTACTTTTGTCATTAAAAATAAATGAAATGGGTATAATTTCGATATCCTAATACCTAATTAAGCTTTGAAAGGAATTCAAAATGAATAATTATTAATGTTGTGAATTGCCTTTATTTACCGTATTTCGTGGTATTGATTGCATTTGTGAATCACTAGAACAATTAAGGTATTTTTCTTCAAACATTATTATTTTAATACCACCCAAAATATTTTCCGTCCCATTATTTCACATCAAACCCTTCAAAAGTTATTGAGGTAAGGTAAGGAAACAAATTCAGATCCACTCTTACAATTGACACTTCAAATGCTTATTGTGAAAAAACGAGTCAACGAAATTTAAAAAAAATTAGATGGTTGAAAAGAGAATCAAATTCACTCGACCCATTTAAAAATTTTAAAAAAATTAGGTTTTTTTGCCCCCCCCCGCGCCATCTATCGAGCAATCACAATGCGTTATATTTCAAAAAGTGGTATCGGTGAAACCCTCGAAACGGTTTTTTTTATCTCTCTACGGCAAACCGATCAAAAGTTAACAGGGGGGGGGGGACTAAAAAAAGCCGCACTGTATATGTTCGCTTCGGCAAGGCGCTCTTCTGCTATCCTGATGGGGACCAGAAGAGTTGCTACTATTGAGCCCATGTTCCATTCTTCCCCTAACCCCCGGGGTTATGTGAGCTTGATGGAATTTAAAATAAAACTCATATTTATTTATTTATTTATGGCGGATTACTATGCCATAGGTACGTGGTTCAAAGCGACAGTTAGGCATCTTTTTTTTTGTTTTCATTTGATCTGCTTTTTTCGAACTTAGAAATAAAGGCCAGTTAGGTCAGTAGTGTGCAGGTTGAGTAATGAAGGTAGGAGGTTAAAGCACCGAGCTTAACATCACATGAGTGCTAGATCAGCTTTTGCAATAGCCGATATTTCTTTACTTATATATATATATCCGGGAATGAAGTACTCACTTTTTCCCGGGGAAAAAAGTAATTTCATGAAAAGTCATATTTTAGTACCTGTCGACAGAGATAAAATGTCAAACTTTTTTCCAGTCACAGAAAAAACATATTTACTCGCTGAAAATGTCTTATAATGTCCACTAGAATAGGATATTAAGTATCAAGAACGTTATAAGCACATTCTACGAGATCACAAAAGATCATCATTTACATTCCGAATTTGCTAATGAGATTTTTTTTTCATTAAAAAAAAATGCACCTTTAATTTTCACTCCGAAAATGATGTGCAAATAATTTACACTCTCACTTCGAGAGTAACAAAAGATTAGCATTTTCATTCCGAATTTGCTAATAAAATTTTTCCTTATCTCAAAAATTTGCACTTTTCATTTTCAATCCGAAGATAATGGGCAATTAATTCCCATTCTCATTCTGAGAGTGACAAAAGATTAGCATTTTCACTTCAACTTTGCTAATACAATTTTTCTTCCATATAAAAAAGTTGTTATTTCCATTTTCACTTCGAAAATTATGGACGATTAATAGAGCACAGTCAGCTGACATTACAACATGGCGGTCATGGGGGGACAAACAAGGCATTTGACATTTGATGAAAAGAAAATTCGTTTTTTGTGGGTGTTAGTGGATAATTACGATTTTTATAAATCACTTTTCGTAGAAAATTGACAAGGAAGATTCACGTAGCCTTAAATGGATTCAATGGGTTTGTTTTTGTTCAGTTTGGTAAAAAAATTAGCATTTTCATTTCGAATTGAAAAAAAAATGTATTTTCAATTCGAATTTCCTAACTAGATTTTTTTCCCTCTGCAGTTCGTTTTTGAGCGATAGCTCTTCATCTTCAAACACAGAGTGGAATAGGTCATCCAAACAAGTTCCGGAAATAGAGTTATAATATTGTGCTCGAATTATATATATCATAATATAATGAAATTTAGAGGATGTATATGTATATATATGTATATGTATATACATCCTCTAAATTTCATTCCAATATCTTTAAAAGAAAAAAAGTTATAGAGGCGAGCCACCTTCCGTAGACACCCGGTATAGATGAATTTAAAAAGCAAAACTTACATACAGGCTGTTATGTAAGTACGCAGCCAAACTTGAATGACTGATTCTACGAGTAATTCTAAGACGAAAAGTTCATATTAACATAGGTCTGTTAAAGCTTCGTTTTCAAGATACAGGTTGTCATTTTTTTTAAGATTTTTTGTGAATATCTTAATAACCCTTCAACCGATTTTGTTGAAATTTGGCATTGTTATTTTGGGTAGTAATGGGCTGATATATCCCTAACTAGTAGATCAAAATTATCATGTCCAGTGGCGTCCCGGAAGCACCTTAACCAATAGTTTTAACAAAAAATGTGCGTCACTAATTTTTTGGAATTTTTGTATTTTTTTCATGCATATAAAACTATAACTTTTTTATATCTAGCAGTTTTTCGCATTTTTTTTAAAGAAAAACATAAAAATCACTTTATTGGACAATACGAATACTTTTCAATAATTAATGAAAAATACAATTTTTTTATTGCTTGCACAAATTTTGATACTTAGCAATTTCTAAACCCAGAATAGACTCTTGATATAAAAAAAACAGGTACACCCCAGTTTTTGATTGTTTGGAAGTAACATTTTTTATTATGTTGTCCTAAGGACATGCAATAAAGTGATGTTTTTGTTTTTTTTTTCTGAAAAACAATGCAAGAAATAAAAAATTCCGAGAAATGAAAAGCTGTAGTTTTAGTTGCTCAATGTGAAACTAATAAAAAAAATTCAAAAAAATGAGTGGCGCACACTACGCCACTGGACATGATAATTCTCATCGAATCAGGGTTAAATTAGCTCCTTAATACCCAAAATAACACTGCCAAATTTCAACAGAATCGGTTGAAGGATTATTAAAATATTTACCAAAAAAAATATTTCTGTTAAAAAATTTGACACCCTGTATCTTGAAAACGAAGCAGTACCGGAACTATGTTTACATAAACTTTTCGTCTTAGACGCACTCATAGAATCACCCCTTACATAACATCCTGTATAAACAAGAATTGTTCGTTAACATAAATGAAATTGCATTGTCATCCAGTTCTGAGTTAGTTAAAAATCAACTGCGAAATTTGTTCCGAACAGTTATTCTTATTGGATTTCAATACATTATACAATACCTAATATTGCAAAAACTTAATTAAAATACAAAATCCTTCTGAGACAAAATGGTCACACTGCATAAAAAATGTTGTTTATGTCAGCTACATTTTCAATACCCACTACAAGTGATTTCAAATCAGTCTCTTTGGAGAACTCACGGCATATTTCTTATTTCACTATATAAATACATAGGCCATAGAATTTAATTCAACCCCAGTGGCAGATCCAGGGTATTGTTATGGGTAATGAATATTAATATTCTACACCGAGAAAAATCTGCCAAGTAAAATTTGTTGCTGACTTTTCTTCATTTCGGATAGGTGAAATTTTTATTGTGGAAAATGTTTCCGCCACTTCGGCCAGTAAAAACCATGTTTCTGAAGTGAGAGTTTTGTCCCAGCAATAATAACTGCTAGCGATTATAACTCGGTTCAATAAATCGATAATACTGAGACACAGATAACTGATTGGGACAGAAAAAATAACTGTTACTATTGAACCGATATATCCGAAATATAATATCTGCCATAGCAGCTCATTTTGCCTCCATAATCGGCGGGAACAATTACTGCAGGATACGAAATATTGGCCACTAATGATCTACTAAACAATTTTCGTGCTTTCGGTTGCTTCCGTTCGAATTCGGAGACTCTCGTGACAAAATCTCAACCTTCACAACCCCTCACAACGCCATTTGCAATTCTAACATAGGCCAGTACACATGTTTATGGTGCATAATGAGTTGAATAATGAGTTTTTGTTTTGTGACTGAAAGTGTGGAACTTTGTGCGTCGTGTGTGGTAATGGAATACAAAAACAAGTGAGTTTTAGTGAATTTTTGTTTCACTTTCAAATATATTCGAGTATATTTTTAGAGTAGACTGATTTATGTATGAGAAATTGTTAGTGTTTCGTTTTCAAAATGTTTCAATCCCATGTAGTAGCTTTCAATAAAGGTTATTTTATTTCATTGTTGATTTTAATTGGAGCCCTCTGTCTGTCCTTTTTTTTTCGTTTTGAACTCCTCACTTGGTTTTTAGGAAATGTCTGACAAATTGAAAGTTGCTCTATTATAATAAAGTATTTATTATCAAAAGTTTCATATAATTGATTATCATCTCTCTGGTGGTTTGGCGGTGAACTAACTGAACATAAAACTGGGTAGGTTGAAAACTTATATTCAAACGCCACCAAAGATAATTAATTTAATAATTAATCAGCAGCAGGACATGTTTCAAAAAATTAATCCACTAATTGCGGACAATGTAGTGATGACTATTGTTCAAAACAATTTTTGATAGTAATAGTTGGCTATGGTGTTTTACCACCATATATTGATCTTGCTCATGTTAGGAGCAGGCAACAAGCGTCTGGTTCAGTCACTGGAAGACATTTGATTCTTACCGAAAACTATCTAAACATTTCAGATCATTGCTCTCAACTAGACATTCATTGCTCAGAAATATCTTCTTTGATTGCTGCAAGATAACTGATACTTTTCCATAAATAATCTCCTCAATTCTGACCACTAACATGGAGCTATTTGCTAACCTACTGGGAGCTCACTGTTGACTAACAGGAATGTAGTTGTCCTGTGATTACTCGTAATTTGTATACTCATGAGACGATAATCACTTGATCACTAGAACTTATCAGCTAACTTATAGGAAAGAGGTTACTAACGCACCATAAGTTATTTATAAATTCAGGTCAAGCTAGTAACTAATTTACTGGGAGACAGCTGCTCACTTATGTTAAGTTCCAAACTAATTATAACAAGATATCAAGTATTTCAATGATAAATAACTAGTGACCAATTATAAGAAAATATTTATTCATGGCAAAAAAACAACTTAATTATGTTTGGTTTACCACTCAACTAGTGGCTAGTAATTACAGTTGCTAAAACTAACTTAATAATAGCAAGTGATTTATTTTATAAACCTCGTTTTACTTGTGGCAGGTTAGTTGTAGAGCTGTCCCATATAGTATATAAGTTTTTACTTGTCGTAATTAAATATTCGCTTGTGAATAATGATTATTTTTCTCATTGTACTATAAGAAAAGTAAAATATGAATATATTTCCAATAGACATATGAAATAATAAAAACAAGCAAAACAGTAGTTCGGTATATAAGAAATGCGAATAAAAGTGTTTGAAACAGTCAAATAACGGTATTTTGAAACATACTTGTTCATTCTTCTTACATCCTTCTTAGGTCAGCAGTATGAGTATTGACGAATAGGCTTGGGGGGGTAATCACCCCCTTTACCCCACCTGGATCCACTACTGTTCAACCCCTCCCCTGACATGGCATCCTTGTTATTGCAAATGCTCGTTAGTCCAATTGGAGGTACGGTAGGGTTCGCTTTTATTTAACAGCATTGGCGTTCTAGGTCTGTGATTTCTGTGCACCATACTGACGAAGACCAACATCGGTCTGAAACTCCTACTTATGGTTGCTTTTCTACCTGAGGGAATCCTATTTTCATTCTTATATGTTTCCTCATTAAACATTTTCTTATTATTAAACTAATAGTACAGTAACCACAGACAAATGTAAGCCACAAGTTAAGAATGAATCGTAGCACTTAAAAAAAATATATTTACCATAATATCAGGGGTGGAACCAAAAAAAATTGAAAAAATTATATTTTTTTTTGCTGTTGTTTCGGAAAGTATGAGTTTATCAAGAAACAATTTCAACAAGGCGAAAGAAATATACTTACTTAGTAATTTCTCACGAAATGCACTCGTTTTCCCAGAAAACCTCAGGCTCATTAACCCGCCACTGCAATTTCCGGCAGGACCGAAAATTAGATTTGTCATAACATTGCTACAAATTATAGTAGAAGGAAAAGAAAAATTGTATATCGTTGCTAAGACTTCTACTTCCTCCTGCAAATATAACATATGAGTATCTGTGGTGGGATTCTGTGTACCATAGAATTCTATTGTCGATAGAAAAAGTGAGTTGACGCTATGGTTGAATTCATGGGAGAGAAAGAGACAAAACTGTCGACAATAGGATTCTATGGTACAAAGAATCCCACACCTGAGTACCCAAAATGTGTTTTGTCCCACTTCACATAACCCTTCTACGATATTTACGGAGGATCCGAAAGTCATGGATAATTTAGTTGATATGAAAGTTATACTGAAGCAGTCTTTGGACCATATGCAACGATTTTAGACTAGTGAGACATGTGTCACTTATACATGCCAAAGAAAAAACCGGGTTTTACTCCTGCCTCAGTTTTCAACTCACCCATAATTTCTTCAGTAAATGTTGAAAATAATAGATCATACGCATCCTACATAAAAAATTAAGTATGTAATTTTAAGCTTTAGGTTTGCACTTCACAATAGTGTTATTAAACATATAAACATATATGCAGGCTATGAATAATCGATTATTTTCCACATTTAGTGAAGAGAATGCCGATTTTATGGGTAAGTTTCGGCATGTATGAGTAGGACCTGTCACACTACTTTAAAATCGCTGCATATAGTCCAAAGAGGGTGTGGGATGCTGTTCCAGAATAATAATTCCATATTTACTGAATTATTCATGATTTTCGGATCATCCGCTAACATCTCTGTGAAGTGCAACAAAATACATTTTCGGTACACAAATACTCGCATATTATGTTTGCATGATAAAGTAGGAGTCTTCAGACACGATATGAACTTTTCATTTTCCTTCTCCGATCATTTAATATTCGGCTTCGCCAGAAATTTCAGCGGCTGGTATATAAGTGTGAACCTGAAAGTTGATGTCGGCGTTCAATGACGTTTTCTGAGAAAATGAGCGTTGCCATGGTTTTGCTTTGGAAATTTGCTTCACTGAGCAAATGATCATTTATCGCGGTTTTCACTGGAAATAATTTTTGTGGAGAATTGAATTGTCTTTCACCTTGTTGAGTTGTTTTTTCGATAAATCATATACTTCCCAAGATTACAGCAAAAATCTATTTATTTATTTTTAAACAAAAAAATAAATGTTCCACACCTGGAATTTCGGTAAACAATTTTGTTTTAGTGTTCATCATGGTTCCAACTACTAGCATACCAAGTTTGGTGGTGCTACAATCGATCCTCGTCTTAAAACCCAATCGTACTGGATTATAAACCAAGTTGAAGAATTTCCCATAATTCACTAGACAGGTATCCAATACTAATTTACCAAATATTTAAATTGCTTAGTTACGCTAGTAACCTGTGTGGAATCCGATATCACCATAATCAATTTTTCTCGGAATAATAATTATTTTAATTATCAAATGTCGAGTCATATTACATTTTTAGGAACATGTTGTCTATATCAATTAAAGCATTCATAGTGATGAAGTAATGACAATATCGATAAAAAAATAAAATCAGGTGTGACCTAGGTGCTGCTGTAAGATGTAATCATACCTATATCACTGCTACTTTTGGAATCAATTCTGGTTCATACAGAGTTGAAAGTAATCAGGAATGATTTACGGAATATGATGTTATTTAGAACTATGGGCCAGTTTTTGATAGTAGACCGCCTTGCCTAGATGCCAATCCCGATCTAGTGCTAGCGCACGGAGTGATGCTGTAGGTTTTTTCGAGTTTTCCAGCTGACAAGTGAATATTCCACCAAAAATCATTAGGTCGCCCGGAGCACCAAAAGGCAAATGATGAATAATAATAAATTTTTAGTCTAATTTATGACGCTGATTGTTAAGGTTGTTAAAGAATATGAAAGAACAGAAAATATGAACGAAACCCAAAAAAGGTATGAGAAACGTTAAAATTTGTGATAACATTCAAAAGATAAATAGTTATTCATTACACAAGGGAAAAAAGTATTGAATTTTAGATCGAGTCCATATTACATCACAACAGAGGATACAGAAATAAAATTCCCATATCTCAAACAATTATTTCGTCAAAAATAAATTTGAAATATTCTTCAAAAGAATAAAACTTAATTTTTTTAAACGGTTTCATTTAGCTCTTCAGTGATAAAAAGGATGTCTTCAATCAAATATATATATCCTCTTGAACAAAATCATCTTCTGAAAAGAATAATTATTTCTAATTGATGAATATACTCTTATTTCAAACTTATTGAACTGTTTGCTTCTTTACATAAATTATCTTGAAATAAATTTGTTTGCATTAATACATTCCAACTCTTTACCCTAGAGAACTCCTACTTGTGAAAAATGCTCCTTTTGACTCAAGAACATGATTTCTTGGCGAAACCCCGCTACCGGAACGACGCGAACCCACGCGAAAGCACGCACTGCGACTGCCGACTGGGACCTCTATCCTGTTTGCTTTTGCCCGCGTTTCGTTTGGGGGTTGTGTTTGAATCATAATTTAAGTTGTTAGTTTTGTATTCGACACAGTGGTTATGTGCAAATGTGCTGCTATAGAAGTGCAATATGGAGGTCCAATTATTTCTGCACGATTTGAATTTAGGTCATTTATGGACCAGTTGTGGAGGTAGGTTGAAGATATTTTTGTTTTCAACAGGTGTGTGATAATGGCGAATAACGCTGTCGTTTCTATATTCGATCGCATTTCTATGCGTTACCGAAGAGGTACCTACGTTGATTATATAGTTTCTGAAATTAAAATATTACAAAACTATTCTCATATATAACCATTATACCTCAATTGTTCGCAGTTGTTCTCTGTTTGTTGAACTGTACCATATGAACATGGCTTCCATGGCATATTTTTATAACCAAGTGCACATTTGTACTGAGCCTCCAAATGCAGATAATCTTGAATCAAAAATGTATTACATTACGAAGAAGAATATTGTTCGTTATTGAAGTTGAAATATTCTTGCCTCAACCAACTTACACCATCGAACAAAGAAAGTATTCACAATAGTGTTCATTATCAAAGTTGAAATATTCTTGCACCCAACAACTCTCATTATTCAGTGAAGAAAGTGTTCATATGTCTCAAAACAGTTTCCTTTCAAGTGGTCAAGAAGATTCTGTCAAAAAATCAAACTAATATTTGGTTGGACCTATTCAAGAATACAATCGACTTGAATCAATGCAAATATGCATTCATGCAAAATATCCTTTTTATCAGTGTTGCCTTGTTTAAATCTGGTGTATAGCAAATCCTTCAATTGAAATTTCCCCCCTTCCTTTTGACTGATTGATATGAAATTCGGTATACACCTTTAGTTCTGATGACAATTCAATTATGTGGATTCAGTAATATTGTAAATCCAAGATGGTCGCTACCACAAAGTGGTCGTTTACATATTAATTTTCACAACCCCCTCAATAAGGATATCAAATGAAAGGGCTTGACAAGTAGAATACCAAATCATCCAAAATGGCCGTCACCGCAAATTGTCAGATACATTCTCAATGTGGGTATCAAATGTTAACTTGACTAGCGGTTTTTTGAAAAGGTATAAATATACAAATGGGAATTAAATGCACCTCCCATGGATATTAAATAAAGGTACACTTTTTCAATTACTACAGTAACCTTTTAAAAGCATTTCTTTCATATTTGCTAATTTGATCAAAAATGTATATTTTGGAATTTCTATGTGATGAATAAATGGTAAGCCATTTGATTTTTCTTAAATCCTATAGAATTTCAATGTAAATAGAAACAGCTGAATTTCTGCTATTCGTATAGACACTAAAAATTAAAATTATAGAGTCGCCCATAAAGTAAGTAGGTATGGAATAAATTCATTATATATGAATATGAAGAAATTTTGGAAAAATCCTTGGATTGTTCGATTTTCTTTTTCGAGTGGTCAATTTTTGAATCATACCCAAAATATATAGGATTCAGTAAACATCACTTATATATTTTTAATGGGGCTTATTGTTTATTAATCATATGAATCCAGTGACACCAGATACGCCAGATTTGATGCGATTATGTCAAACGGCTGAGAAGATATGGGACAAAAACTTTGCCACATGCATAACGAGCGTTTGACTAAAAAATATCAACAATGTAATTTTTACTAAAATGGGAATAAACGTATATTTTTTTGGATGTGGTTTAAAAATTAGCCATTCAAATAAAAAACAACCATTCCAAAGATTTTTCCAAAAAAATTTCATATTCAAATATAATGAATTTATTCCATACCTTATAAGCACATTCTATAATTTTTAATTTTACATTCTATAGAAATACCAATACTTGAAATGCAGCTGTTTCGATTAATATGGAAATTGAAAAGGATGTTAAAGAAAAATCCAATTGATTTCCATTTATTCATTTCAATAAAAATTCAAAAATCAACATTTACCTAATCAAATTGAAACTAACCTAAAATTTTTGTATACTTATATCTGTTACAAAAGCCTAGTGGCTTGTTTTAATTACTTCACTCTCATATGAAATGATCCAAAACTAAGTTCTTTCATATCATATACCTATATCACAAAAGTTTTATTTTTTGTTTATTATTTTGTGAATGGCCAGGAAACATTTTTATTAGTGGGTAAGGAAAAATATATCTATACAAATTACTTACTTACAAAATGTTTATGAGTAAAAAACATCCTAAAACAACATAAAATCTTTCAAATAGAAAATATGAAAACAAAAATCTCACAACAGAATAAAAATAAACCATTCCTTGCTAACCAATAACGAAGAGCAATCAATGTATTCGAAAGTTTTTTTGATTTATTCAACAGTAAATACACAAGATTTTTTCAACGAAATAATTTCGTAAATCAGAAATCACGAGAAAAACTGACATGAAAAAATTGCGAGACTGTAGAACGTAGGCCAAAGGTCGTGAAATGTTGATTTTGGCAGGATAAATCAACGACAATATATAAATGAATAACAATATCAATCATCTTTACCGAAACAATTATTTGAAGGAGCAGTTTATAGAGAGATATGTGGCATGGTGGTAACATTGTGCAGATCATAAACACTTCTCCAAAACGCTTCAATTTGAATTGACATTGAACGCTGCTTTGCGAATTCACAGGGATAACATTATGGGCATATTATGGTCACCAAAGCGAAGTCGCTGGAACTTTCATGTAACATCGAAATGATGATGTATAATGAGATATTAAATTCAATTCCTTGTGACTTACTGCGACTTCGCTGGTTGACTAGGATATCTAATAAAATCGTGGAGCGCGTCGAATTTCTACTATCTACAGTCAACAGCTCATATCATTATATGCTTTGGAAATTATTTAAATTTTGTTTTTTTTTCCCTATTATAAACTGTACGTTTCTTGGGAATAAATTGAATTGAATTGAATTGAACATATTTTGTTTTTTCTACTCCCGTATGTGAATTACTAACGTCACACATCGATAAAAATGTGTAAAGCTTCATTTCACGAATCGGTGTGTGAAGTGCCATGTTTTTCTTATGCGATTTATTTCACGCACCGGTGCCATAAGAGTCAATACAAATTCACACACCGGTCGCTGGTATAGGTAGCGGTGACGAGAGAAATTGACAAATATGACAGTTCCCGCAGAGTGAAGTTCAGAGTTACATCAGTTAATAGACCGTAAATAGTAATAATTTACCCTCTGAATTAATAAATAGTACGACGAAATTTTGATTTAAACTGATTAGCCGTGTACTTGACGCAAATTCCTGATGGACAGCTTTGAAGTACTCCCATCAACTCCTCCAAATATAACGTTAGCAGCCAGTGAAGCAAGTTCATCGTTATTGCCACAAAAATCGTTGGGAATTTACGAAAACACTTTGGAAAAGTTTATGCAATGGCGCAATACAAACAACGTCCAATCATTCTCCGAAAGGGTAATATTAGCCTACCTATCTGAATTATCAACAAAGGTTAAATCTTCTACCTTATGGAGTCACTACTCAATGTTGAAAAGCACCCTTAGTGTTGAGTACAACGTACAAATTGGTGATTATCCGAAAGTTCGCGCTTTCTTGAAACGGAAAAACGAGGGATACATTCCTAAAAAATCACGCGTTTTGGAAAAGGAACACGTATTATAATTTCTCAAAGAGGCACCCGATGAAAAATATTTATTAACCAAAGTAAGTATAAATATCGATAAATACTAATCTTTAAATTTTTGGCTTATTTTGTTGTTTGGGGTAGCTGGAGCCCTGCGCAGAGATGAGCTCTATAAATTAAAGATGGATGACATCCAAAATTTGGGAACAGTTCTTATTGTGTCAGTTAATGATACGAAGACTAAGGTTTCTAGAAAATTTACTGTTACTGAATACTTGGACATATATCACAAATACGTGCATGGCTCTTCGTCCCAAGGATTATGCCGAAAATAAATTCTTTATTAATTATCAACGAGGGAAATGTACTCGGAAAGTGATTGGTATAAATGAGATAGGAAAAGTCTCTTCAGAAGTTGCCACATTTTTGAAACTCCCCAATCCCAACGAATTTACCGGGCACAGCCTACGGCGTTCATCTGCGTCTTTATTAGTCGAAGGTGGAGGAGATCTCCTAACGCTAAAAAAACACGGCGGCTGGAAATCATCCTCAGTGGCAGAAGCCTACGTGGAAGAATCCCTAACTAAAAAGATAGATGTCTGCAATAAAATCTTAACAACTGAGAATAATCGTAGTTATGTTGTCAATACCAACAGTACAAGCAGCACTAATTTTGTAGAGAAAGAGAAAGTAAATGTACATTTTGACAATTTACAAAATTGCAATATAACTGTTCATAATAATTATTATTGTAATAAAGAAAATTAGTCAAATTTTCCTTTAATTCAATCTCTAAGTAAAAGGTCGTAGAAAAAGTATAGTGTGCACGCACTAGATACACAATATACTATTAGTCTGTTCAATGCCCTAGATTGATGAGGAGAGGAGAGTGTACGTAGCTAATTATTTTTTAGCTCTTAGTACATTATCTGCATCATAATTATTATGTTTCTTTACAATAAAACCGTTCAACTTAATTATGGCCGTTTGTTTTGAGTACTACTTTATTTGCAATTTTCTGTTTATTTGGAAAAATGTTCTGTTCTAAGCACCGGAGCTGGGTAATTCCTAGTTGAAAAGTAAATGATAATTACAATTACTTTTTTGTGTGTGTAATTTGCAATTGTACTTAGGTACTTTTTTTCTTGAAGTAATTTGGAATTGTAATTGCAGCAAAATATGTGCAGGAATTGTAATTTGTAATTATATCATCCATATAATCTAATTACAATTACTCCTCACAAGTACAGTTACTTTTCACAATTACAATTACACTTTTTCTAATTACAATCACTTTTTTTTATTACATACAGTTACTTTTGAATGATAATTCCGACATAAAGTTGCCTACACAGCATTTCCACCTTTGTTACTTTTTCGGTAGATTTTGGCTTTCTCGGCAGAAAATTTAGTAGATACTTTTTTTATAAATTTTTGTTAGATTTCAAAGTTATACCTTCGCTTATTAGCCTATAACTCAATGTAATTATACTTATATGTATTTCCAAGTTCATTAACATTCAAACGAATTCCAGGAATATTATATGAGTCCAAATATTCCAGACTTTCTTTTTTAACAGGTATCAGTCATTCTTTTAAAAGGATTATAGCCAAATCACGAATGCCCCCCCAACAGGTTGTATTTTCAGAGAGCTTTCAGTTTTAAGAACCTCAGATAAATTTTTGTGAGGAACTTGAAACTCTTACAAATATTGAAATATTCCTAAAAAAATAATATTTCATCAGAATATCAAAGTTGGTGCATTGAGTATTAACATCGAATACAGGTAGATCAAACTAGATTCTGATGTAGCCCAGGTAGCACCTCATGTTGGCTGAATCTTGTTTTCATATTGGGCCAATATGGATATATTGTAAAAGTAAAAATAATATTGAACCAATATGGGTTCATATTGGAAAAACAATATTTCATTAATAATATTGGTGGAATATTGGCTCAACCTGTTCTGAATGTATATTGTTTCATGAAATATTGGGTCAATATTGGTTCAATAATTTTCACCAATATCGATAGAGCGATATTGCCTACATATTGTTTCCAGCATCTAGCTCCAATATTGCGATATATTGAAATCTCATATCGATTTTAGAGATAAAAAACAATATTGTATATACAAGTTTGATAGCACATTGGTGGAATATTATTTAATCCATATTCTAAAAATTATATTGACCCTATATTGATTGAGATTGTTACGAAAAGCTTACGCCAATATTTGAAAGACAATATTGATACAATATTACAAAATACATTTATTACTAGGATTGAAATTTGAATATTGGCCTAGTATTCAATAAACAATATTGAAAAGAATCATGATTAAACTTGGGTAAGAAACTGCTAAGTGGCTCCACATATGGAACAACAGCTGAATCATAGTAACATATAATGAATAAGGCTTCTCACAATGCGTTTACAAGTCAATCTACTCAGTGGTAAATTGAAGTAGAAACGAAATTGTAGAATTTTTAAATTATTCGACATTTTCTGAAAATATTTCATCAATGTTTCCAAGCCAACATATTCACTTTGAATATTTTACCAATATATGCAAATGATATTGTACCAATATCCCTAAATATTTTGGGGCCAATATTGCTTCCTCAATATTTCACTAATATTATTTGTATAATGTCCAAGTAATATTGTGCCAATATCCCGAAATGATTATAATTTTATCTCGCCAATATTACGTTTTAATATTTTGCCAATATTTTACCAATATTATTCCAATGTAAGTGCGCTACAGCGATATTGTACTAATATCGCCTAACATTTTGAGCAATATTATTTTTTAAATATTGGACCAATATCGCCGAATGTTCACATTTTTTTTTTTCGCCAATATTATTATTTGCATATTTTCACAAGATTGTCTGCTGTTTTCACAGTATTGTGTGCTACTTGGACACACCTCTACTATTGAGTTTTTCAAGTTTATAATTAAAATTTTCATTTCCTCATTACTGATGAGAAAAATAAATGAATAAAAACAGGAAAAACTATGTATTCAGAAAAGCAATGTCGCGAGGTATTGAGTTAACAACGTTTTGCCCACACTGACAAAAAAATTGTAGAAATTTTCGGCAGAAATGTTCGTGTGTTGATATGTTTCCAAACCGGCATACACCAGTGTTTCGAAATTCTCGGCTCTTATCAGTGCTGGGGGAGGTAGGACAACATTAGAGTCATCTTGTCCCAGCCCATAAAAGCTTAATAGTCTTCAACCAGGAATGAAGCAGCGACTTACAAAAAGTCAATTGCAGCTCCACTCGCGAGCAAATCCAAAAGCAAAGCCGAAAGCATTTATCAGAAACATAGAACTCCAGGGCGAGTAATTTCGAACAAAGTTCGAAAAAGTAGTGTGCCGGATGATATAGAAATGAAACGAATAGTTTGGATGACGTCGAACTTGGTAAAAACATATTTTGTGATTAGCAAGACAGGCGATTCAGATTAGAAAGACTTACGGCCTTATTCATAGTCATTCTCGAGCGACTGTCCAGAGGTGCGCTGACCTATGCATTTTAAATGGTGTAGCGAACGGCGCACTTCGGGAGAGTCGCTCCAAAATGACTTTGCATGCGACCGTTAGTTTATTTTCGATATTTTATGTTCCCAATCAATTTACTAGTATGAAAAATGTATGAGGGTGCACTGAAATAATTTCCTGGGCTGGGGAGTAGTGTATTCCCATAATACAACTTTCTGAAGCATACAATCTCAGGTTTAATAATATTTGTGTCATGGGAATCAAACTCCAATTGCTGAAAAACTAATGATACATATTTAACAGATGCTCTATTTGGAGGAGAGTGGAATGTTTTGAGATTCTGAAACCAGTTATAAATTCGATCACGATATCAAGTGATCTGGCCTGATGCTAGAATAGTCTTGATATATAATAGTTTTTTCTTCTGCTACTACATCTTCCTACATGAACATTTTTCTTTTTGTTTTTTTGTCATTCATGATCATAGTTTGATTTATACTCGATATATACCAATATTCTCTTTTTTACTTTGTTGTATTCCAAATCGACGCAGTTAGTTCTATGGCAATTCAATATACGATAGTATTTGGAAACTAGCAATTTGTTTAATTCAATTTGTTTCAATACATTTACCATTTCTGTATTTTTTGTCGAGTTTCTAGCTTCTTTGAAAATATCAGGTAAATATCATATTTGTATAAGTAGACAGTGTTCTTCTGAGACTCGACCTGCATTAAAAAACTAAAACTCGACTACTGAAACACGACACTAAACAGAATGAAACAAGAAATTATTGTCACCGGAAATTTGTATGTACAAACTATTCAATATTTATCGCCTATTAAATGAACAACTTACACGTACTATATTACCAATGTATTTAATACATATTCATAGTGATGCTCAGAAGATAGCCGTTGTCGTATGCTACCTGCTCCTATCCTCTTAAAACAATACATTCTAACAGTAGTAAGCTTTGGGGAAAGTGTCACGACCACGGCTATGTTCTGAACATCACTATGAATATGTATCAAATACATTAAAATATATTACGTGTGAGTTGTTCATTTAATAGACGATAAAATTTTGCATAGTTTGCACATAACAATTTCAGATGAGAATAATAATTTCTTGTTTCATTCTTTACAGATCGTGATTTCTCAGTAGTCGGGTTTTAGTTTATTTTTTATTCAAATTATTTTGTGGCTATGATTTAGTGATAGAGTATTTCCAGAGCCGCTTTACATTTTTACTGTTCAAATTTTATTATTTTACATGTACCTATGGAATATTTCAAGAATAACGTTGAGTAAATTCTTAGAATTACATAGGCATATGCACACCAAACTAGTTTGTTATCTGAGTATTTACTTTTCGTTATCTTGAAATAGAGTATACCAAGGTAATACCTGTTATATGCAATATTATGGCACTATGGCCTTAACATAGGTATCAGGTTACACGCGATAACAATTCCTCAGAAAAGGCTGATCTTTATTATCAGAATTCGCATTCAAATTCATAATGGACCAACGTTTTCACATATTCATTGAGATAAAAAATTGGCGCAGTTGCTGTAGGATTCCGAGAACGTTACTAGAACATAGGAACTCCTTACTAGTGGCGGTGGATCCCAATCCTTTACCGGAATCGAACCTGAGGTCATCACTCGAAGAATCCGTGGAAGGAACACCTGGTGAAGCCCCTGGCAGACGTCGACGAGAACAAGACGAACTCGATGCTTCAACAAATTTTTGTTGTTGTTAAAAACGGAAAAATGTCGCGCGTAACAACGTTATATTAAACCAATTGCTCACTTATTATCGCTTTATTGCCGTTTTCAGTCATGCAGGTATATTGAACGTCGAAGATACTCAATAAAACAACATTTTTTTGACCGAATAAAAGGTTAAGGAACGTATAATGAACATTGATAAATGGATCGCATAAACCGAGTTTGGTAAACAATTCTTAATGAATTAACATAACGTTTGATAAACGCATATTTAACGGGTTATTGCGAGGAAGTAACGTTGAAAAACATCTTTATAACGTATTCTTTCAACGTTGAAAATTACACTAAATTTTTTTCGTCAAAATTGTCAACCAGAAACGTTTATTTAAGCAATGCCACGTTTATAACACGTTTGAAAAACGACGAACGTGTGGTCATTGGGTGTTGATGAGCGCAGTATGAAACATGAAGTATTATCAACATAACCAATCGAACTAATGGGTTAATTCAATTCATTCAATGTCATGTTGTAAACCAAATTCGTATACCAATTTAATATCTAAATATGTGCATTTCAGAATCTACTTGACATTTCAGTTTCACTATTGCTGCAATGTGCTTATTTCTACATCATTACAGCTTTGAGAAATAGACACATATGCATTCGATGTATTATTCAAATCGGCATAATATAGGAAATTATTAATTAAAGCTTATGACCAATAATGAAATAATCAAAGTAATTATTCAAATGAGTGAATACATGTGATAAACTAACATCCAGTGTGAGGATTCTTACTCAAAAACTGAGAAAAAAGTGCAAGAAATTCTTTGCGCACATGCTCAATTAAGATTTCATGATGAATGGGATACTGAGGATGACCTACCTTTATCAGCGTTGATCAAAAGAATACCAAAGAAAATTACAAAATTCACGTATTTGGAAGAAGACTTGAAAAATAGAGATAATTAAAGAAAGTCAACTATCTGAATGAAAATGCAAATTTTCACTTATAGATTTTTCTTTTCAGTTAGAGTCTTTTCACAATATCTATCAGACGTAGTTCAATGTCCAGCATGGCTTTACCCGGGGAAGTAATTGTTTTCTGTTGGTTATAACAAAAAAAATACCGTTTATATTTTCAAACAAGAATCAAAATCTTACTTTTTGTTTTCCCAATTGCTGTCTTTGAAAAAGCAGGAAGTGCCATCGGCGAAACTTAGTTATTTCAGCAAGAATGTGTGAAGTTGAACAGTGTATTAATATAAATAATGAATGAAATAGGAACGATATCAAAATTGATAACTCCATTGCTGCTCAATTCCTTTTATCTGTAATAATACACTGATTCCTATTACAAAAATAACTTTTCATCAATCGATACGGAATTCCTCGGAATACAATACTTTCGAGAGTTTGTAACAAGTCTGGGTGGCTAACAATGGTCCCAACTCTGTTTCTCAGTAGCAAGATTGTTATCATAGCAAGAAAACTTTCACAGCAAATTATATCCCGATGTTCCAGAACGTTTGAAATGCTGCCACATCATCTCCTGATGCCAATAAATGAAGTAGATAACAAGCCTTCTAGTTGTCTTGATATGATAACAATCTTGCTATTAAGAAACAGAATTGACCCGAATGTCGAACGGGTTAGTAAGATCAACGAATAGTCAGATTGCCGGTTTCCTCAAATCTGAAGAATTGTAAATTTTGTTAATCAAATCAGCTATTGCCTCCTGTGTAGATCTTCCTTCTTCTATAATCCCATATTGCTTATCTGATATCAAGTTATATTTTCTGATAATTAATTATATTCTGCCTTCAATTACTTTTTCGGAAATTCACTCATCAAAACCCAATATATAAAATATTTTTTTCAAATGTTAACCCTTCGCGGTCCTTTGTCGGGACAGCCCCGACAGTAAAATTGTAACGTTCCGGTCTGATCTCAGGTAAGCCCCGACAGTGTCACGTTCCGGTATGATGTCAAGTTAGCCCCGACACTAGCTTTGGTCGAGGTTGCTATTTTTTTGTTTTACGTTTGGCCGTGTTTTTGTTCTCTGCATTTTTTGAATGGAATCTTTTTCATTTCCTTGGTTATGATAATATAATAGGACCGCAAAGGGTTAATTATGTACATTTCATTTCATATGTCGTAAATACGGCCTTGGCATGGGATTGCCAAATGCTATCATCCTAAGAAGATGGGTTTGCCCCTGACACCCAGCGCATGTTATCTCCAGACTTCCAGCAGGTTCATGTCAGATAATGTATGTAAATGAGTGAATGGTTGGGAATGGGGTAGTTTGTTAATTTGTTGGATTTTTTTTCAGGAAAATAGAAATACAAAACATGGTTTTTGTATGGTTGAACTTTTTACGGGGTTGAGGTCCTTCCATCCCAGTGCGCATTACAAGAGCCCCAGCTTCGAACTTCCCCTTCCTGCACATTCTTCAGGTCCCTAGAAATTTTCGGATGCTTCTCCTTTGCGTTGGTAAAAATTTGTGCGTTTGTGAAGGGTCCAGGGTTGTGATTTGCAGCACAATTGTGCCAAATGCAGCACTATTTCATTCAATGCCGTAAATTATTTAAAGCAGAAGAAAAGAAGACATAAAAGGAAGAAGACTGATGAATATGAATATGGAGCAGAAATATGTACGCTCATTCCAGTCGTATCAAGTTGTCATTCTTCGTTTGTATTATGGTCCTTCTTACTCCAAATGTAAACAAACAGTCCATAACGTTTCACCAACCCAAGTAGCAATTCAACGTTGAAGCAACGTGTTCGAAAAAGTTGCGTTGCCGACGTTAACACAACGTTGTCACAACTCTGTTTTACACTAATTTGGTCAATTATTTTTGGGTTTTTACAACGTTTCTGCTGCAACTATAGGTAGCAGTTGGTCGTTTTCTAAACGTTGCTGAATTTACTCAAGAACAACTGCACACCAGCGCCCTCTCAAGCGGCAATGATAATTTGCTATGGTGTTCAGAAAATAGTTGACTTATCAACCAAATAATTACTTGTGGCGAAAATGGACACTAAGAAAAAACTTTCTGGCAACTACTACCGCAAGTTAATATTGAAATATTTCATGCTCAATATTACCGAAAAATAACGATTACGAAACAGAAATTGCAAACGCATTAAATTCAACTGTCAAATATACCATTGTTTTATGCTAAAAAATACGCGGGCTTTCAAACTGTGGCGAAGATTTCAAATATCAAGAATAAAAAATATATATTTTTATAAACAACTTTCAATGTTCATATCGATTCAAGCGTGAACAAAACGGGATACTTATGAATTATTTAAAAAAAAAACTAAAATGAGGCTCTAAAATCATTTGTAAATATTTGTTTTACATCCCAAGTTTTAATGGCCGACCATGTTTCCAAATAGAATTACACTTCCAATATGGCGTGGGAGTATACAAGTCGTCAACTCGACCTTGGTTGTCACATAACCAAAAGTTCAGTAATTTTTAACGTTAGTCTGTAAGACAACTAACTTTATACCCGAAGCGCGACTGGAGTTGCTTATCGGACCAAAAACTGAACCAATTCCAACTAACGAATACATTCCGCTTCACATTTTGTCAACCGCCTCTCCCGCATTTATCCCTCAGTTCTTCCAAATTTTTAAACTTTTGTACATGGTCATAATCAAGTTGTTTCTCCTGGCTATAAACAGTTGTTCCTCTGAAAAAGTAGTTCCTTTCCTTAATATCTCTCTATTCAAGTTGGCACTTGCCCGTGAAGTTTCATGAATTTTTTTTTTGTCTGTAAGAAAAGACAGTGTATTTGTAAGAACTTTTCATTTCCGATTCGAAAGTTAGGTTAGGATCATTCTAGTCCTTTTTCCTTTACTATAAATACATTTTCTATCAAATAATTCAGCAAACAATGGTCCTTGTCACTGAAATGAAAAATATTTTATAAATTGGGTAAATTATTATTACCTATATTTGGCCTACACGTTATCTGCAGTAAATATTTGAAGGAAGGTTAGTTGTGAAGATGACTCCGCGAAAACGTTTTCAACTTGACTGAAAAATTACCCACTGCTTAGTTGAATCTCACAAGGTCGCTTTACCGTCGGTAAAACTTTTAAAATAACCAAAGTTGTCACTTAAACGTTTTTAGAACGTTATTCCCATTCCCAGAATATTTACTACTTGAAGTCGGTTAAGTAAACGTTATGACAACGTCGTAGCTTGACTGATGTCATGCTCAACGTTAAAACAACGTTGACCGATGGTTTAGAGAGCGTCGTTTCATGAATTACTGATTTCTACACCAACTACAACATTAATGTTGGTGTATTATGTGGTTGTCGTCGCCAAAATGCTACTTGGGAACCGTCACCCCCCTCGCACACAAATTGTATAGAAAAGGATAGTTCATGTTCACTTCAAAACAGCTATTTGTTTAGGTATAGGCATATCTATGTCTTTTATTCTCTGAGCAGAATATGAAGTAGCTGTCATATGTTGATGACAAATAAGACACAAAACGTGACATTGACGATATTATTAATAATTGGTATTTGATATATATTTCATATTCAAAATTTGAAATCTATGGGTGTGGTCCATATGTATCCTTGGTTACTCTGGTTAGTAATTTGGCTGTCCGTATATACCAAATTCCTGAAAATTTGGTGACCATTTCCTGAAACTTCGGTGATACATCTGTCACCAGAGGAACCGCACTTTTTTCTCGGTAACTCGGGAACCGATTGTCATTTGTCAATTGGAATCATTTTATTGCATGTCATATTTGAAGCTTTGGATAAAATATCTAATAATTATCTCGCAAAAGGTCTTCGAGTCTGAAAGCATTATATTTAATTGTTTTTTGAAGAAAAAATTATACTTTTATCCAATTTATTCCAAATTGTTGACTGAAGACAAGTGACAAGGGGTCCGTATATGTGCAGCTGGTTGCTTGAGAATTCAGAAACCACTACTTACTGATCTGATATGTTCGGCGATATACGGATCAAACCCTATGTATGGTTCAATCAGAAAATGATTTGTTAGTGCTCTTCCATCTGTGTATACAATGGTAAAACTAGTGAAGGAAACTAACATGAAAAGTAGATTAAGACAAGTGCGACATCTCATATCCGTCATTTCAAACAACCAAATGAGAATAATGCACATGCGCGATAATTAGAGCACAATTATTTTGTGGCTAACTTAAGCGAGCACAATTTGATATTGCTCCAGAATAACCCTGTCCAATAAGCACAAGGACGTTGAAATTACGTTCTGAAATGGCTGAAAACCGAACGTTTTTTCAACGGAAAAATGTCGCGTGTAACAACGTTCTATTAAACCAATTGCTCACTTATTATCGCTTTATTGCCGTTTTCAATCATGCAGGTATATTGAACGTCGAAGATACTCAATAAAACAACATTGTTTCGACCGAATAAAAGGTTGAGGAACGTATAATGAACATTGATAAATGGATCGCATAAAGCGAGTTTGGTAAACAATTCTTAATGAATTAACATAACGTTTGATAAACGCATATTTAACGGGTTGTTGCGAGGAAGTAACGTTGAAAAACATCTTTATAACGTATTCTTTCAACGTTGAAAATTACACTAAATTTTTTTCGTCAAAATTGTCAACCAGAAACGTTTATTTAACCAATGCCACGTTTATAACACGTTTGAAAAACGACGAACGTGTGGTCATTGGGTGTTGATGAGCGCAGTATGAAACATGAAGTATTATCAACATAACCAATCGAACTAATGGGTTAATTCAATTCATTCAATGTCATGTTGTAAACCAAATTCGTATACCAATTAATATCTAAATATGTGCATTTCAGAATCTACTTGACATTTCAGTTTCACTATTGCTGCAATGTGTTTATTTCTACATCATTACAGCTTTGAGAAATAGACACATATGCATTTGATGTATTATTCAAATCGGCATAATATAGGAAGTTATTAATTAAAGCTTTTGACAAATAATGAAATTATTCAAATGAGTGAATACATGTGATAAACTACTTCCAGTGTGAGGATTCATACTCAAACACTGAGAAAAAACTGCAAGAAATGAAAGAATGCTATGGTCCTACTGGAAACATATCAAAAATGTGCTAGAAAAATATCACAGCAGGAAATAGATTGTAAATTATTGACGTTTTATCGAGAAATTGTGAAATACATGTAATAAATAGATATAGTTTATTCGCATAATTAATTAATACAGATACATAGTTTCCGGGCTTTGAGGTCGTTGGGTCGGTTCACCTTAGTGGAGGCGGTTCCTTTGGACGTTTCACTCACAACTGTGTGAACATCTTCATCTTGGATGTTGTCTTCTCGAAGAGCGACTTGAAACTGATACAGCGGTTGAAAATTCTTTGCAATTTCTAGTCACAGCCTGGCTGATTGCTGTTTGATGTTTTCGTTTCGCTTGGGGTGACTGGGTTACCTGACCGGATGGTATGTTGCCATTGTCTAACCTGTCTAATAAATGAGACACTATTGCCCCATCCTAACTGCCCGATTGTGTTAATTAATGGTTTTGTTGACCTTCATGGATTCCTCTTTCCTATTGAAATTATTTTTATGTTTGTATATTTCTATGGCTTCTCTATTGAGGCGGGTATGGTAGTGTCTTGTGGTTGAGAGCACTTCAGTATTCTGGAACTGAATATCATGGGTACCCTCTCCGTAGGCGTGTAATGCTACGGCAGACTCACCTGTCCACACGAACATGGTATTCGGTATACAATGGGAGTAGCGAGGTGATCTCGAGGATCTTTCGCAGAACGGAGCAAAGAACCAATCTGTCTGGTCGGTTTGTAGATGGCTTTGACGTCATGTTTTGCGAGTACTCTTCCAATTCGGTCAATAACTCTCTTGATAAAAGGTAGGAAAGCTCTGCTCGATGGTGTTCCGTTTCGCGAGAACGAGAACAACATACTGGAAACTTCAACGGTTGCCAGTTCATCTTTTTCTTCCACTTCAAACAATAACAACGCAACCAATTTATTTAAGTCCATGTTTCAGTACCTGTCCATTCACGATATGAACAGCACGCACATGGCGGACATCAAATGAACTCTCATTTTCCATATTTCGAACAAACCACCTCGTGCGGAAATCTTTATCCTTAGCAGACGACAAACTCTCCGCTTTCCGCGACCAAATGTTCAAAGACACCAAGGCTTGACATAGCCTCGTCTCCGAAGACCGTCATTGCTTGGCAAATTCTCGTTTGTGGACCCACCACCTTGCCTTTGACCCCCCATCCGTCGGAGTCGGTTGTGGCGGCCTCTAACTCGTTTGTTGGGAACCCGAGTTTTAGGGAATATCAAGGAGTTAGCGTAAAATACCCACGGCCGACATTAGAGAAAATGCTCTTTCTTTATTATTATTATTATTTTTCCAGCCAGGCCCTGTCTCCGAAGCCCCGATACATCCGGAGGCCGCGCTGGATCGTTTACCCTCACGTCCGTGGGGTGAGTGATTACTGGGTCCGAGTATCATGTGCCCTGAGCAGACGCAATGAACCAAGTATGACGGACTTCTGCATTTGTCCGGCTAAGATTTCTGCCATATTACGGCAAGCCGGTATGATTTTTAAGTTGGAGAGCAGTGTGCCCATCATACCACCAAGGACCCCTATAATAAGAACCACCATTTCAACAGAATGGTTTGGTTAGAGCCTGCGGAGTTCAAGGAGTAAATCTCGATATTTAGTCCGTTTCTCATCCTCTTTTCGGACGATGTTCGTTTCGCCAGGAGCCGAAAACTCCATGACGAAAATCGCCTTACTTTGATGGTCGAGGAGGACTACATCAGACTTATACATCAGACTTATTGGCTTGTATTTGCCTGAGGGTGGGGAATGAGTAGTTCCAATATATTCGGTACTTCTCATTCTCCACAACGGACCTAATATATATCCTCCAAAGCATAAGGCAAACTGGTGTCTCGTCTATACCGTACGAGTGTCGTAGATGGTAGTACAACACTTGTAGAGCAGCGTTATGTCTGTAGATAAAGGCTGAGACTGCATATGCTGGACATGCTAGACCGCATATGTCGGACATGCTGACAGCAAATGCATACGGGTCGCAGGCGCCCCACGACACGCTCTGCATCTAGTGTCGTGGCCCTCTATACCCATAACGCGACCACGGCAGACCAGGGTGTTGAAGGCACCATCCTGGCAGGCCATTATGAATCCTTCTGTCTCCGACTTCAGCTCACTTGACCCGAGGAAAGCAAAGGTCAGATTTTTGGATAAGCCAAGGTCTTCAATGTTCTTAAAGAAGACCTCATGCATTGGCTTATCCTTGTGCAGCTGCAGGAGGAACTTAGTCACCGCAGCTTTGATGTGAGCGTTTTGCTGAACGGGTTTCAACTCGGTGACAGAGTTTGGGTTCGCCCGTTCAGTGTTGAATACGAGATCAAGTTCATCGGCGGTCCGGATTGCTGCCTTGTAAAGAAATGCTCCAATCCCTGCTTTTTCATGGTCGCAGACCATGCAGAGAATGGGATCCGAACTCCTGATGACTTTACAGACTCCATCCAGTACCATTCTGTTATGTAGACACTCCAAACTCAAAAGTCTCCGGCCTCCCTGTTGTCTGGAGAAGTATAACCGTGGAAGAGGGCTGAGGGAATCTCCCTGAAATACGACTCTGACTTTATCAGATCTTATGGTGAAGTGAGTCCTTCAGTGCGGCGTCAGTTGTTCAATGCATCTCACTATTTGATCGGGCACCGCAAGGCATCTGAGCAAGTGCATGATCAGCTCATGCGATGTTGTATCAAATGCCTTGCGGTAATCGATCCAGGCCATCGAAAGGTTCCACTTATACTGCACAGAGTCCTGCGTTATACATCTGTCGATGAGCAGGTTCTCCTTGCAGCCAGAGATCCCCCTCTTTGACCCTCTCTGCTAATATATCTGTTCATACACCAGATCAACTGCGGAGAGTATTCGCACTTATAAAATGCGCGTTAACACACCTTATAGCACGAATTCAAGCATGTTATCGGCCTGTAATTCTTTCAATCAGACAAATCTCCGTTTTTGGGGATAAGCATGGTTTGCCCCTCGACAAACCAATTCGGAATCTGCTACTCCCCATCCAGCCAAGAGTTGAAAACTCTTGCCAAATGGTGGTGGGTACTGGGGTATTATTATTATTATTATTATTATTATTATTATTATGCATTGTCACCGTAATAATGAACACCTGCCAAATTTAAAGTTATTCGGGCAACTAGAAGTGGGTCAATTTTAACTTTCAAGATTTGAATACAGGCAGATACCGGGACAGGTGAAACTGAATAAAAGCTTGTAATAATAGATTATTTTGTATATAATAATATATGTCATTCTGATTCAGGAGGTAATAATGTCATGAATTGGAAATTATATTGGTAGGTATACTAATAATCCAGTACCATTGGGTTTTGAGACAAGAATCGATTGTAGCACCACCAAACTTGGTATGCTAGTTGTTGGAACAATGATAAACACGAAAAAAAATTGTTTAACAAAATTCCGGGGTGAAACTTTTTTTTTTTTTCGTTTAAAAATATATGAATAGATTTTTGCTGTATTCTCAGAAAGTATATGATTTATGGGGAAAACAACCCAACAGGGTGAAAAACAATTCAATTTTCCACAAAAATTAATCCTAGTAATTTCTTATGAAATGCGCTTGTTTTCCCAGAAAACATGATTGAACGCCGACATCAAATTTCAGTTTCACCGTTACCGCCTCTGAAAGTTCTGGCGGAGCCGAATATTTGATTGGTCATAACTCTGCTAAAAATGATCAAAGAAGAAAGAGAAAAAGTTCATATCGTTACTGAAGACTCCTACCTTCTCATGCAAATATAATATGCGAGTATTTGAGTACCTAAAATGTGTTTTGTCGCACTTCACGGAGATGTTTGCGGATGATCCGAAAATCATGAATAATTTAGTAAATATGGAATACTTGTACTGAAGCAGCAACCCATACCCTCTTTGAAATATATGCAACAATTTTACAGTCGTGTGACAGGTCCCACTTATACATGCCAACAAAAAAACTTGTTTTTCTCCTGTCTCATTTTCAACTTACCCATAAAATTGTCATTCTCTTCACTAAATGTTGAAAATAATCGCTTATTCATATCTTACATATATATATATTTAATAAAACTATTGTGAAGTGCAAACCTCAAGATTTAAACCACATGCTTCATTTTTTATGTAGGATGTGTATGAGCGATTTTTTTCAAATTTACTGAAGAAATTGCCGGGATCATGGGTAAATATCGTAGAAGGGTTATGTGAAGTGGGACAAAACACATTTAAGGTACTCAGATACTCACATGTTATATTTGCATGAGGAAGTAGAAGTCTTCTGGAACGATATGCACTTTTTCTTTTCCTTCTATTATGATTTTTAGCAAAGTTATGACAAATCTAATTTTCGGCCCTGCCTGAACTTGCAGTGGCGGGTTAGCGCGAGCATGAAATGTGACGTCGGCGTTAAACCACGTTTTCTTAGAAAACGAGCGTATTTCATGAGGTATTACTGAAAATAATTTTTAGGAAGAATTGAATTATCTCTCAACCTATCGAAATCGTTTTTTGATAAATTTTATATTTTCTGAAAATTTCATTTTTTTTTTAGGTTTCACCCGTGATTTTTTGTTAACCATTTTTCTCTAATAATACATGATGTCGAAATGTCATGTGCCAAGTTTCAGAGTGCTACAATTCATTCTTCACTTTTTGCTCGAGTTTGTCTGTCGTTACTGGATTATAAGAAATATCTGAAAATCAATGAAATTCCACGCCTCTTTTTTCGAACATCACTGAAAAATTCGCTACTTCGTGCGCAAGTATGCAAGACGCAACAATATATTTCTTGTCTTTGCCACTTCAGTCTGTACATTCTATCAAGACCTTTGTGCTAGATGAGATTCAGGTCCAATTTGTACGGCATGCAGTGCCGGATTTACGGAGGCTATGGGACTATCAGCCCCCGGCGGTGAATTTTAAGAGGCGATAAAGCAAGCAGCAATATTTTCGTCGCCGACGAGGGAACAACAAGTATATTACATTGCTTCTTGCTTTTTATATGCCGCCTCTTAACTCGTCGGCTTTCAAAACAAACGCGCAATTAGCGACCGCCGGCACCGCATCAAAAGGACTAGGTTGTGGAAATCATAACCTTGACTAATCAAGCGTCAGCGGTGCCTTGGACGTTACAATACAAAAGCGGCTACAGTACATACTGCGGTACTTTGAAACTGACAATTGAAATTTATTTTTTGGCGGCGGCGTGGCGGCATGGTAATAGTTAGGCCCCCGGCGTGAGTGAGTATAAATCCGGCACTGGCGGCATGAAGGAAAATTTTATTGACCAACACTCAATGGGAGGAAAATTGTAAGGTTTCCAAACAAATAACAGACTGAATACATATTTTTTAGGTACTTATTTGTTTCGGCTTTATGCAAGGTTGTAGTAATCCTACTTCAATGAAACATCCAACATTTCGTTTATTTTAATCAAACATTTCGTAAATTGTTTTAATATTAAGTAAAGTATGCCTCATCACGGTTTTGTCAATATTGTTATGCTTCGAATCGCTCATTTGAATGAACATTATTATTGTGATATTTTGGGTAATAAATAAGCACTAGGTGAGATAATTTGTAAACCATTATAAAAAGGAAAATTTGACTGTAGAGTCTGCGGTTTTCATCTTGCGTATACCGGTTGTCCACGGAAGGTGGCTCACCTCTATAACTTTTTGTTTTTGAAGATGTTGGAATGAAACTTGGCGGATGAATATAATACATCAAACTGCATTTTTTGACAAGTGACTCAGTTTCATGCAACTTCCGGTCTCACCAGAAGTGATATAAACTTTCGATTTTTAAATGAGATATATTTCCACTTTTTTGTCTCCTGACATTTTGAATACAACCATGTATCATTTGCTACTTTTTGTAAACAAAAATTTAAAAAAATTTGAAATTCATTTTTTAAGCTAGAGGGCTCTATGAATACGTTCAAATTATTAATTTTAGTCCTAAAGTATTGAGAAAAATACAACTTTACGGTTTTCGCTTAAAATGCATTTGCTGGATAAAATTTAATTTTTAAATTATTATTAAGTACCATTTTTTTTTTCAAATGGCAACATAGTGGCTCGTCGGGTCAGAAAAAAAGAGCATTTCATTACGATTAATTTGATACCGTACTTTCGTCAACAAACTTAAAAATATTACGGTAGATCTTTTTTTTGAGATTAAAATAATATTGAAATTCATCGAGTAACCTGTGACCAACACAAATGATATAACAAAACCATCAATCCAAAAACTAATATCTCCTTACATAAATGTTATTATTAACAGGTTTTTCAATCAATAGCGTACACAATAGTTTCCTAATTTAGATTTGGAGAAGTGAGGTAAGATAACTTATCGACAAGTAATGTTTTTTTTTCAATATACCTTAATTACCTTGTTCTATCAATTATGCAGGTCACAGGTTATCCAATGCATTTGAATCTCATTTTAATTTTAATCTGAAATGGTATATCATTTTAAGAAAGATATTAAGTAATCTTTTCAAGTTTTTTAACGAGAGTTTGTATGAAACCTATTAGCGGTATCAACATAATCGTAATGAAATTAACAAAATTTCGATTTGAAAAAATTAGTAATACAAATTCTGAAATGGAATTGTACAAACATAGCAGGAATATTTCGATTTCAAACAATATTCCACTAAAATTTTAGAACTTGCTGAAGCTGAGTTACTCGTCAAAAAATGCAGTTTTAAGTCGTATGCAAATCCTCCAAACTTTTTTCTGGCTCGACCAGCCACTATGTTGTCATTTGAAAATAAAATAGTAAGAATTAACTAAAAATTAAATTTTACACAGCAAATGCATTTTAATCGAAAACTGTAAAGTTGTATTTTTCCCAATACCTACATTAGGACTAAAATTAATAATTTGAACGTATCCATAGCCCTCTAAATTAAAAATTAAATACCGAAAAAAATAAAAACGTGGTCACAAAAAGTAACAAGTCATACATGGTTGTATTCAGAATCTCATATAGAGACAAAAAAAGGTGAAAATATACCGGGTGTCTAATTTAAAAATCAAAAGTTTATATCAGTTCCGGTAAGACCGAAAGTTGCACGAATCTGAGTCACTTGTCAAAAAATGCAGTTTTATGTGACATACAGATCCTCCAAATTTCATTTCAATATCTGCCAAACCAAAAAAGTTATAGGGGCGAGCCACTTTCCGTGGACACCCGGTAGTAACTTAACGATAACAGACCAATAATATTCTTTATCGTATCATTCGATATTAAGCTTCCTTTGAGTTAAAATTTTATTACAAATTGATAACATCATAATATCACATCAACACATAATACATTAGTTACAATAAAAAACGTAAGTTACTTTATAATAGATACCAAATGGCACGTTCAAATGACAATAACGTGACATAACCAAAGTTGTTGATTTCATTTTCACATCATCGTTGTCAATGTCAATGATATACGATAAAGCTTTGAATGTAACTAGATTATTATGCAATTTAAATAAATCTGGGAGGTTGAACAGGCGCTGTCAACATCATCGATTCTTATATATCGTATAATAATCTCGTTATATTAATAGCTATAATAATACAGTAACCACAAACAAATGTGAGCCATAAGCGAAGAATGAATCGTGGCACTTTGAAATTCGACACATGACTTCTCGACATTCCAAAAAACCCAAAAAAAAATTATTTAAAAAGATGATCATTTAAAAATTATAGTTTTTTTTGCTGTTGTTTCGGAGTTTTCAAGAAACAATTTCAACAAGGCGGCAGATAATTCAATTCTCTACAAGAAATATACTCAGTAATTTCTCACAAAATACTCTCGTTTTCTCAGAAAACCGGATTGAATTCCGATATCAAATTTCAGACTCGCCTTAACCCACCATTGCAATTTCCGGCAGGGCCGAAAATTAGATTTGTCATAACTTTGCTAAAAATTATAGTAGAAGGAAAAGAAAAACTGTATATCGTTTCTGAAGATTTGTATTTCCTCATGCAAATATAACATGTGAGTATGTAACTAAAATGTGTTTTGTTCCACTTCACATAACCATTCTACGATATTTACGGAGGATCCGAAAGTCATGGATATTTTAATTGATATGAAATAATCATACTCAAGCAGGAATCAGTACCCTCTTTGGACCATATGCAACGATTTAAGACTAGTGAGACAAGTCTCACTTATACATGCCGAAGAAAAAAGTGGGTTTTACTCCTGCCTCAGTTTTCAACTCACTCATAATCCCGGCAATTTCTTCACTGAATGTTGAAAATAATCGCTCATTCACATCCTACAATAGTATTCTTCACAATAGTATTATTAAATATATGTACATATATACAGAATATGATTAGGCGATTATTTTCAACATTTAGTGAAGAGAATTCTGATTTTATGGGTAAGTTGAAAATGGGGCAGGAGTAGAACAAATTTGTTTTTTGGCATGTATAAGTGGGACCAGTCACACTACTTTATAATTGTTGCATATAGTCCAAAGAGGGTTTAATAATTCCATATTAACTAAATTATTCATAATTTTCGTATCATCCGCAAACATCTCCGTGAAGTGCGATAAAACACATTTTAGGTACTCAAATACTCGCATATTATATTTACATGAGAAAGTAGGAGTTTTCAGAAACGATATGAACTTTTCTTTTTCCTTTTCCGATCATTTTCAGCAGAGTTGTGATCAATCAAATATTCGGCTCCACCAGAACATTCAGCGGCGGTTAAGGGTGAACCTGAAAATTGAATTGTTTTTCACCCTGTCGAGTTGTTTATCCGATAAATCGATAGATTACAGCAAAAATGTATTTATATATATTTTTAAACAAAAAAAATATATGTTCCACCCCTGGAATTTTGGTAAACAATTTTTTTTCGTATTTATCATGGTTCCAACTACTGCTAGCATACCAAGTTTGGTGATGCTACAATCGATTCTTGTCTGTAAACCCAATCGTACTGGATTACAATAGGTGTAGAAATTTCTTACACAATTTTCCGACAGAGAAATGTTTTTTCATAAACAGTTAACAGAGGTCCGATATATTATAAAACCACAATAATCTGTTCTGGATGGACATGGATCCACTTCTAAAAAACTACCCCTTTGATAAAAAAGCTGGTTTTCACCCATAACTCGTCAATCGTTAAAGAATCTAAAAAGTAGAAAAGGAGAGGAAACTTGATAAAATCCACAAAAATAAGTTTTTCAATAATTTTTCTGTGTAAGCTATAGTTTACGAGAAAATTGATGTCATAATTTCGTCAAAATTACCAATATGGATTTCCGTGCGAATTTCTTAATTCAAAACACTTCGCGCGCAACTTTTCAATAACAGCTAAATGCTCGAAAATTACACAAGCTGGGATGAAAAATCTATATGGGTTCTTAACCATTGTCAATGAAATAGTATAGGTATATATAGGTGTAAGAATAAAACATTTTATAGTCCTGGCGATCAGATAGCTTGGAAGTGATTGAAAACTGATGATAAATTGTTAACGCGATGCCTCCAACCAATTTTGTTTACAAAGCATGTTTCATTAAAAAAAAAGCTATTTGAACAAAGAAGGTTAGATATTTTTCACTAATTTTACAGATTTGTCCGAATTTGATTTCGCAAGTTTTTACAACTTTTTTTATAAGAGGGCTGTGGCCCAGCCCACCGACAGACATAGTTTTCGTCGTAATTTTCCATGTATGAAACCGTTGGCGATTAGAAGATTGACATTTTTTTAAACCGTATTATTTGACAGGCAGATAATTTTCAGTATTTTTAAGGGTTTTTTCGATTTTTATTTTATGAGTTATCCAAATTTTTTTCGTGGCAGGAAAGGGTGGCAAGTACGGAAGCGTAAAAAGGCCATTATTTTTTTATGTTAATTTTTTCCTTAAATCCGAGTTGCAACTCGGAAAATTATTAAATTCCGAGTTGCAACTCGAAAAATTATTAAATTCCGAGTTGCAACTCGGAAAATCACTAAATTCCGAGTTGCAACTCGAAAAAATTATTAAATTCCGAGTTGCAACTCGGAATTTAGTAATTTTCCGAGTTGCAACTCGGAATTTCATCGGAGTTGAAACTCGGAATTTAGTAATTTTCCGAGTTGCAACTCGGAATTTCATCGGAGTTGAAACTCGGAATTTAGTAATTTTCCGAGTTGCAACTCGGAATTTCATCGGAGTTAAAACTCGGAATTTAGTAATTTTACGACTTGCAACTCGGAATTTAGTAATTTTTCGAGTTGCAACTCGGAATTTAGTAATTTTCCGAGTTGCAACTCGTAATTTAGTAATTTTTCGAGTTGCAACTCGGAATTAGGGAGAAAAATAAAAATAAAAAAATAATGGCCCTTCTACGCTTCCGTAGGCAAGCACCCCGATTGAATTTTTTTTCCTAATTATTTTCCATGTCCGAAATTGTTGATGAATTTACTGATTGCCTTCGCGTTCTCTATCTAGCTTACAATGGGGCAGGGAGGGTGATTTTTTTTAACCAAATCATTCGACGATTAGATGTTTTTCACTATTTTATAATTTTCATTTCGCTAGTTTTTCAACTTTTTTCGAGTAAAAATGGTAGGGGGAGAGGCCCCCCTACCATTTTTTTTTCTTCTCCGTGATCAAATTCGTCAAAAAACTTTCGAAACCCTACTCATTCTGTATCTAGCAGAGCAGGATATGATAATTTTTTTGACATTATGTCATCGCAACTGAAACAACATGTGAAATTTCAACTCCGAAGAATATGATTTCCGACGTGGATGCTATCGGGTGAAACTAGAAAGTGAGGTGAAATATACTTTGGAAACCAAATGAGTTATCACAAATTGTCTGTGACCATTTTGTTCAAAAAATTATTCCGCCACTTCGTCTTAATTCACGTCTAATCTTTTCCAATATTCCCCAATTGTTATATTCTGACGACAATATGGGCAAGGGGCTGCCCAATTATCTATTCTCAGTTTTCTATATTTCCTAGTCTCTTTATTTCGGGATATATTTCTCAATTTTCTTACCAGCCGCAGCGCGTTGTTGCCATTTCTCTGGACGTGGTCATTTTTGTGCTCTGATCGATCAAAACATTCCGACTTTAGAGGCTTGTATTTTGATAATTAGACGGACGAATTTTCCAGGATTTGGTTGTTAGCATTGTCATCAAGTTTATTGACTTGTGTTAGTTTTCTACCAAATTTGTAAGACGCGTTTCTTCTGTACAGCGTGTTATTTGAAACAATGATTGCATTTGGCCTATGGTGCTATGATATAAAAGTCTATTGGGAAGCAACTTTGAGTCCAATTATCTCCGGTTCTAAACGGACGAAAATTCTCAAAAAAATTCAGTGTGTAGTCACTGTCGAGAAATATCATATCATTTCATTGGATTTGTGAGAAAATGGTTCTATCGTTCAAAATACCTTCACCCGACATTCACGCCTAATGGATAACACTAAATCTTTGCCAGTTTCCTTCAGATCATCCTGAAATCGAGTCTTGGACATTCTTCCCCTTCCATTTCCTTCTAATGAACAACAACACCGAATGTTCAATTAATATTCATGAAGTGAGCACTGATTTCAGTTATGTCCCGATACATCGAATTCGCACGAGAAAATAAAAATCAACACCCAGTTCCCACCGCTTACCTACTTTTTTCTATTCAAGAATTTACTACATGACATTCTACCTTATATATCACATTCGATGATTTTTTTCATGTTTAATCTTTGTTCACATGCAGATAATTAGCAATTAATATTAATTTACATTTATTATAATTAAATCAAATTGAAGGTTAACCTTATCTCACGGTCTAATTTGGTGAAAATTTGGTTCAAAAAGATAATTGAGGATTCCCAATATTGTTTTTGAACACAATGATTTGCAAGTTTGTATTTTCTCGGCTTCTTCACATGCAATTCATTGTCAGTTTGGAGAGAAACGTAAAATATAAGACACGCAGAAGTTCGTTATTTATGAATAACTAATAGATGATTTATAAAGATGGAAATATACTTCTAATGAATAAGTAATTGGTTCTTACTTGACACGGTTATTTGGGAAAGTATTCTGAAAATTAAATATGAATTCAGAGAAATATCTACAAATGTAGAGGGACAAATCAATCAATTTGTGGTTTTGGTGGGTTTTCGGGTTTTGCTGTTCCAACGTTTCTACTGCAATTACTGCAGTCATCTCCAGTGGCGTATCAACTGAAACTTCAAGGAGAGTACTTCGACCACACCACTGAAGATTACTGTCGCAGTTACAGTTGAGAAGTTTGGAGATTTTAACGGCAAAACCCGGAAATTCACTAAAACTTTGACGCCAGCCATGAAAGCCTACATTCCTATATCAATAACGTTGTCTTGAAAATTAAATTATCATTAAATTAATAAATAAAATATATTCAGATTACGTAGTAAGTATTTGCGATATTGGACAATGTTCGGAAACTGAGTTCCCTACAAAACATCGTCACGCTAGACTTGAAGCCTGTTTTGTGATCTCTGTTATGCAGAGCTGTACCGAGCACTGACAAAAAGTGCTTTGAGCACTAAGCTCTAAGCACTCTTAAAAAGTGCTTAACAATCTCGAGCACTAAGCACTTTTATTTATGAAATGCTCGCGATTACTAAGCACTTTCAAAAAGTAATTCCAGTCAGGGAACACTAAGCACTAAGCACTTTTCAGACTGTTAGATACTTAAGTTACTGAAACTAAATCAAACATGTAAGTAAGATTTTCACAAATAATATTACATCTCGACATGTATAGCTACACTGTTGCTTTTTCAAGCAGTTGTTATATTAACCGCTTGGAAACTACAGTGTAGCGAAACATGTTTCGATGTAATATCATTTGTTGAAATCTTATCGTGTTAAATCAAGTTTCAGTAACTCACGTTTCTAACAGTCTAAGAAGTGTTATGGATTTCCATCAAGTAACAACCGAGTCAATTAAAAACTCGAGTTACTTTTCTGAGTATCTAAAATGACATTCAGCGTACCATGATAAATGATCAATTAATCACATATTCCGCAGTATGTATTTAAAGGATTTTTTTTACCATAGCAACTCTATTTTTTTAGGTACATCGCTAGGGTTACTTTTTGATATCAGTGGTTAAAAACCCTGAGAGTGGAGATCGTTCTTGACCTGTCAATTGAAATTGTTATGATTATAAGAAGATATCAACTTAAAAACATAAAATGTTGTGGTTATAATATAATTTCGTAAAAAAAGTACGGTATATGTATTTATGTCTATGCATTTATGAACTCCTTGAGACAACTGTTTTTAAACAGTCGTTCCGCAACGCTGCACTCGTGAGTAACATACTCGTTACGGAAAGGACGTTTATAACTTTGCTAACATAATATATATTTATTCAACGATACGATAAAAAACAATCACTATTACCTTTTTATATCAACTCAAAGATTGTTTAATTTTCCTTCAGGGTAGTTTTATTTTCCTTCGGGTTAGTTTTATTTTATTTTTTCAAATTGAAATAAAAAAAAAAAACGTATTTTGAAATAGAATTGCTAAAAATCAAAAGTAACTTTTCCGCACTATTTTAAATTGTACGGAAAAGTACAACTTTCAAAACGAAAAATGGTGAGGAAAAGTAACTTTTCCGTACGCTCGTAGAAAAAAATATTTGATTTTGCCGTATCGTATTATTAGGCATTCATTATAGATGACGTTGGAAAACGAAGTTCCTATGCAACATAGATGCATGCATCGGGAAATGACGTAAGTCTCTGTGCATTGTGAATGCCTTTATGGAATGAAGTTTGATTTATTAATATATATTAAATATTATTGTGGACGGTGACTTTCAATTATATAGAGTGCTCACACACTATGTGCACCTATAATATTTCATTTCAAAAATAACCGTAGCAGTCCAAATGAGTCGATTTTGTACAATAACTTTTCATGTTCATAATAAATGCTCGAGCAATCAAAATCATCGACTATACTTAAAAATTCATTAAATAAATTTAGTAATGAATTTTCAATGAAAACTAGAAATAATTGAAAAAATCAACCATCTATCAGTTAGAGTGTTTTAACAATATCTATCAGATGTAGTTCAATGTCCAGCGTGGCTTTAGCCGGGGAAGTAGTTGTTTTCTGTTAGATATCACAAAAAATTACATTTTTCATTTTTCATGGAGAATGTTCCCCTTTTCAGCTTTCGTGGTGTTTCGCAATACATTTACTGAGTATTGAAGTCATTCATTCGTTTTCGAAAATAATATTTATGACATTTGAATGTATAATCCTATTTTGGTAAACTGAAGAACAGTAAATTGCTATCAATTCATAGTTCTATCAGATATTTTTTTAATTATTCAAATATACTAATTTGAACATGAAAAAAAGTAAAACTACCCCAATGTGCACAGTTGGCATCGAAAAAGAAAAACTAATGGAAGCAAACAATTTCTCCAGAAACACACAAATTATTTTCAGTATTGCAATACAAAATATCTCATATCCATTGAATAAGGAGTTCAATGTTATCAAAAAATCAGTTGTTACCCTTCACCTTGATGTTATTCGTGAATTCCTTTTGAATAATCCACTTTCTTTTTCAATTTTATGAATCTATCTAGGCATAACAACTCTATATATGCATAATTCATTATTCGTGCCGAACTCGGTAGACTTGACTCAATAAATAATGAATATTATATTACAAGCAATTCAACAATTATTCTTTATATTCCTCGGCGTTCAATATAATAAGAGACCACACATTCCAGTCAGTTGATTTATTCAAGAAGAAAGCGTAATTTTATTGTTAATTATTCTATGAGTTATTATAATCCAATAACAAATAACGAACATGCTTGTGGTGCTAAAAAATATAATTAACCAGTATATTCAGAATATTTCAGATATATCCGGCCGATATGAGTAAAATTGTTAGAAGGATACCAATTATCAAATTGGCAACTTTGTGCCAATGAAGTGCATCTGAACGTTGTATAAAAGTATTTTTTTCTTTTTGTTTTAATTTGCCTTATAATCCGTCACCAATTATCCCATTCAGCTTAAAACATTTTAGTGATAATTGTCTCCAGTGTTTTTCCACAGTTCTTCTTCTCACTGCCGGTTTTCTAACTTCCTGTATCAGTGTGCTTCTTGACCTTCCTTTTTCTCAATTTTCATATTGACATATCGTCGGAGTGAAATCAACTACAAAATGATAAAATAATACCTACAGAAGTCACAGAAAAAAAATACAATAAAAAAGTTCAGTGGCTCAATGAATATTTTCATCAATATTGGTCCAATGAACGCAATCGTTATGTCAATGTACCATACTATGGACACGGATCTAAATAATATCAATGAATGCTTTCGTTGATATCATGATCAAGTACATCAAATAGGTTCGTTAGGGTAATGAATTCCATTCATCAAACGTATGAAGAGTGTTCAACCAAGCAATTAATTGTATTCTTTCAACTTATGAAACTTTAGTCATCAGATTAATTATATATTATGAAAAAGTTCAGTGGCTTAAGAAACATTTTCATCCTATCAATACGAATGTCAATAATATCAATAAATGCTTTCGTTGATATCATGGTCAAGTACATTAAATAGGTTCGTTAGAGGAATGAATTCCATTCATTAAACGAATGAAGAATAAACTGTATTCGTTCAACTGGTGAAACAGTATTCATCAGATTAATTATTATTGTTCGTTCTTCGAATAAATGCTGTATGATTGATGTAATGATTTAGATTACTTCGACGATGGATATTTTTCATCAATCTAACGAATGGTGATTATTGGATTCATGAGTTTCGATTATTACTATAACTTCCTTGATTCAATAATTGATTCACATCAAATCTGTTTCAGTTTATTCCCGTATCCTTTCATACATTGAACTAAAGATTTTGTTTATCATTCGAATAAGTGGTATTTATTCAATAATTTCATATTATTGGTAAATGCACTGAAGGTCTACCATTTACATTGAGCATACACTGAGTTTCAAAAATATGGGAAAAATAATTAACATGCATTCATCAAAAATCGTAATCCTAGTGGAAGTATCAAGTTTCTGGTTAGTGCCAATATCACTATTATCCTCAGAACCTTGGGTTGTTTTGTAATAATATCTTATAAGGAATTTGGAGAAGAGTTAAAAATTCAGCAAAAAACTCTGAAATCCGTACATATTAGTATAGTCAAAAGTAAAATGTTACAATTCAGAATATGCACTCAAGAATTCACAGAAAACAAGCTCCAAAGAATTATGAATATCATATATAATGAAAAATAATCGTTGAACGTAAAAGCCAAAAGGTAAAGTTGACGTCAAGGAAAAATGAGACAAGGATACAACACAACAAACCAAACAAACGGATTGAATAAAGAAAGAAAGAAAAGTGCTTCGAAAACATTATAAGTTAAAAACATGCACAGACCTTAGACCGTCGAGTTTGCTTTTGTCCAAAAAATACCAGATTTTACTAAATTTCACCATAACCGTACGAAGGTACTCGATCGCGTCAAAAAGTACTAAGTGCGAAATTACCGACAGGAACAACGCTGGCCCCAACGGCCGCTTCTGTCTGCTTAAGGTAACCTGCTCATTGCAAACAACGATGTCGTGCGGAGTGCCCCCTCTAGTGAAGGCGCTGTATACTACCTGCTAGTGCTAACTTGCCAGCAACGGAGATTGCTATGATTCGGCTGAACGGATGGCGGCAAAATCCATGAGCTATGATACTCAAACAAAAAGATGGCTTGATTCGACATAAGGCTTATTATTATATTCATGCATATATAACGGAGTTATAAAATGGGAGGAAACTGTTCCTTCTGTCTACCTAACAAAACCTGGACTTAATAACTTCTTTACGCCTTCTATGATCTTCCCATAGCCACAACGAAACCCATTCATCTGAAAATAGATCATCATTGATCTCGACAAACTTGAATTCATTGTGACAATGAAATATATGAAACATATTTCAGTGAATGGTTATTCACTGACTCAACGAAAAATGTATTGTGCCGATAAACGAAGGATTTATTATTATAATGTACCCTTGTTTTTAAAAAGATATACGTCAGTGCTCTGGGATTATGAATTATGTTCATTGATATGATGAAAAATTTCAAATTGTTTCAGTGTACCCTTTTACTCTCCTCAATGCACTTTTCCATAGCAGCAAATAAATCTGTTCATAAATGTAAAAAACGATCATCTTTGATATCAATAAACGTGAATTAATTGTATCAATAAATGCCCACGAACGTCAGTGAATGTTTATTCATTGTCACAATTAAAAAAAGTTAGATAGTGACATCTTCCAATAAGCCGACGATATATCTCCGTTTATGTAGTGCAGCTTTTTATAACTCCCCCCTCCCTCCGCCATTCTATCGTTTGAAAGGTTCTACGTACAGGTGCAAAAGAGAAGGACTGAGGGCAAACTCCAGCAAAACCCATTGCCTTTACACGCAAACTAGTTCCGAAAGTCATGAACACATTATTGTGATGGCCCAAAGTGAAACAGAGACAAGCAAAACCTAACCTTGGTAAACTTCAGAGGATCAAAGGCTCGCCTGTCTGTGTATAACGAGCGCTATGAACAGGACTCCGACCGCTGCCGTGGAAATCATCCTTAACCTTCCAACTTCAGACACCACAGTCATGGGAGATGAGAAGATGAGTGCATACAGACTGATACAAACAGGAAACTGGAGATCCTATCCACAAATTGGGCACACCAAAAACACTGATAAAGTCAAGATTACCAAACCGGAAATGATATCGAACTACTTGCTAACTCAATACTCATAGACCAACCAATATAAATTTTTTGTGGAAATTAATTCTAATAGTAAGCGACTTGCGCCATGACTTCGGGGATACTTTATAAATAACTAAAATCCAAATTGCAACTCAAAATTTTTTTTGTGCAATTGTTTAAACAATGATTATTAAAAAAAAGGGTCCTTTTTTTGGTTTTTTGTAAATATCTCAAAAGGTACTGGACGAATGGCTTTACTCATGAAAGAACGTTTGTAGAGAATGAAAAAACCTACAAAATGGTTTTCGAAAAATCCCGATACCACCATTTTTCGCCGAGAAAAGCCGGAAAAACTCTTGAAAAAATGCCTTTTTTCAAAAATTCGTATCTCCCTCAATTTTCAATATTAAGGAATAATTTTTCGGGAAATGGTAGTTAATATCATGTACGTTGAGCTCCCGAAAGGTGGAAATTGTCGCTTCAATAGTTTTCCTACAATCGGGTTTTAAAAAAATTACAGCCATATTTTGCATGATGCGTCATATTACGGGAAATGGTCCGATTTGAATTTTTAAAGCGGCATTTTGAAGTTGAGGTTAAAAACTACAATTTGTCTATCTCACATTTTCCCATAAGTTTGGAGAACATTGTTAAAAATGCTTCTGAACACAGCGCTTCGAGTGAAAATTCGTCGCCGAGTCGTGCTAAGGTAGTAGTGGAGGGGGCGCCGAGAAGCGGAGGAGAAGTGAGAGACCGGTTGCGCGCACAAGCCGCATTACTTTTATGCAGTTTATTTAAATAATACGTACATGCATATGTTCAATTATAATTGTACTTGTACAAGTACGTATATATATTTTACCTTAGCACAACTCGGCGACGAATTTTCACTCGAAGTGCTGTGTTCAGAAGCATTTTTAACAATGTTCTCCAAACTTATGGGAAAATGTGAGATAGACAAATTGTAGTTTTTAACCTCAACTTCAAAATGCCGCTTTGAAAATTCAAATCGGACCATTTCCCGTAATATGACGCATCATGCAAAATATGGCTGTAATTTTTTTAAAACCCGATTGTAGGAAAACTATTGAAGCGACAATTTCCACCTTTCGGGAGCTCAACTTACAGGATATTAGCTACCATTTCCCGAAAAATTATTTCTTAATATTGAAAATTGAGGGAGATACGAATTTTTGAAAAAAGGCCTTTCTTCAAGAGTTTTTCCGGCTTTTCTCGGCAAAAAATGGTCGTATCGGGATTTTCCAAAAACCATTTTGTAGGTTTTTTCATTCTCTACAAACGGTCTTTCATGCGTAAAGCCATTCGTCCAGTACTTTTTGAGATATTTACAAAAAACCAAAAAAAAAACCCTTTTGTTTAATAATCATTGTTTAAACAATTGCACAAAAAAAATTTTGAGTTGCAATTTGGATTTTAGTTATTTATAAAGTATCCCCGAAGTTATGGCGCAAGTCGCTTACTATTAGAATTAATTTGCAAAACAGGCTTTATTTTTGTTATATTGGTTGGACTATCATACGAAAAACCATTCAGAACATAGCTCATGTGGAACGAATGGGGCTCGGGAGTAGAATCACCATCATCTGGAGCAGGAATACATAGAGTGAGGCCAAAAAGAAACGTTATACTTCCACACCAGTATTCCAAGCTGAGACACATGTCATAAGGACATGCATATAGATGAATCCAGACAGTGGGTATAGAAGAAAACACATCTATATTTTAGCAGCCAGAGCGCAATAAAAGCCCTTCAGTACAGATTAAGTCATTACGTGAAAGCAGGTTTCAGAATGCGCGTCAGAGTCTCAATGAACTGGCAAATCACAACAAGGTTACATATTTGTAGGTGCAACTCGCAAGACGAGCATCTGAATCACCATTTACAGGTCCAGAATCAATGTGAAGGAAAGAGGGGTCTTAAATTTCAATGTGCGAAATAAAGCACGATTAAAAATTGACCTCAATGCCCATCAGACAGTTCATCCATTCACAAGTAAGTATATTTGGTTAATAGTCCAATTAAAATCAAGGTAAAAGGTCCTGAAATTGCGAAACGGATGAGACCACTTGTCGTATTTTGGGCCGCTGATCACGAAAATGAGGGTTAAAGCTACCGCCAGTGGTTGGAACACCCTTAAAAATGCAAATATTTTCGTTATTTTGCAAATTTAGTCATCCTATTTGTTGTTGGGGGCGGTGATTACGAAAATGAGGGTGAAAACTTGCATTACAGGGTGGAACGACCCCTAAAATTGGGGAAAAAACACCCCGAAATGGGGGCACCCCCAAAATTGCTCAAAACACCCCTGTCAACCGTTGGATTGTGGTAAAAAATGAAATACAAAATACAAATGGAAATACAAATGAAATTTTTTTTTATTAATCAATATGAAATATGACAAGTATCAAACTCCCTACAAGATATCTTAATCTTTTGTTCACTCCTCACACAATGAGAGAAGTTTCAGTGCGTTGGGAGAAAAGTGAAAGGCCGCTCGTCAACGTTTGGAGATCTAGCCGGAGATTATTTTTAGAGGACTGGATCAACTGTTTCGAGGGCCCGGGCGAGAGTTACACATCAATGAATGTGTGAAAGTACAGTCGACAACACTCCTTGTTAGGGGTGTTTTGAGCAATTTTGGGGGTGGTTCGACCATTGCTGCAAGTTTTGACCACCATTTTCGTAATCAGCGCCCCAAAAAACATATAAGATGTCTTAATTGGCAAAAAACACTTTTAGTCGAAAAATACCCCTTGTTAGGGGTATTTTGTGCGATTTTGGGGGTGGTTCGAGCATTGGGGCAAGTTGTAACCATCATTTTCGTAATCAGCGCCCCAAACAACATATAAGATGTCTTAATTGGCAAAAACACACTTTTAGTCGAAAAACACCCCCATTTCGGGGTGTTTTTTCCCCAATATTAGGGGTGATTCCACCCTGTAATGCAAGTTTTCACCCTCATTTTCGTAATCACCGCCCCCAACAACAAATAGGATGACTAAATTTGCAAAATAACGAAAATATTCGAAAAACACCCCTATTTAGGGGTGTTTTTTGCATTTTTAAGGGTGTTCCAACCACTGGCGGTAGCTTTAACCCTCATTTTCGTGATCAACGGCCCAAAATACGTCGGGGACAAGTGGTCTCATCCGTTTCGCAATTTCAGGACCTTTTACCTTGATTTTAATTGGACTATGACCTCAAAGAGCAGTAAGTATACTCGATCTATAGGTTAGAGTTTTTGTTAACGAGAAATATTTTTGTTAGATTGTTTCCATGAACCGGACACTAACATTTCACAATTGAAAAATTCTGTCACCTCAAAGCAATTGCATATATTATCATGTTTTTCTACTCGGGAATTTTGACATAATGTGATAAAATCATTCACCGCAATTTTTCATATAACTCGCTCAAAACTGGTTAATGTGATATAAACTTTGTTGAAACCAGTGATTCTGACAGAGATTAACGGATAACATGTAAATATGACATGCAATTTCTCTCATTCTTGTCACGTAAAAGAAATTAGTCTCGATTTCAATTCTCGGCTAGAATTTACGGGTGAAACTGATAAAAATTAACTTGTGTAATGTATCTCTTAAAGCACGGAATAAATACAGTGAAACTATTGAAGTAGGCATTGATTTTGTAAAACAGATGCGTGTAGACTTTTCAGAATATGTAATGACGGATGGACGAAGAATGAGTATTGCTCGTTAAGCTTTTGAGCTGGTGTTTTTCACTTCGGTATGTTCGTACAATCGGTAAAGAATTTCTATTAGATGGTCCGTTAGTTTGAACTGAATAAGTGAAAAGTAATGAGTTCAAAAAACGATGAACCAGAGTAAAAGTGGTCCATGATTAATGCATCCATCAATGAAACTGCCACTACTGGTTCGTTAACGATATTTTAGAAAATCATCGGTCATGATAAGTGAAGCGTATCTGCTATTTTGATGTACAGCCAGGCAAATCTAGCTGTGAAGGTGAATATTGAGTGCGCAGTAGACCAGCCGGTCGGCGTCCTTGTTATTCCCAATAAATGTTCGTAGTGGACATAGGCCAGTAGAAGTAGACAATCAATTCATAATAATTCTAAAAGTTTTGAAAGCTTTAATGCAAGGTCGGGAAAGGTTAAAAACAAACTATAAAAAATAGATCAAAAATAGGAGAAATCTATTTAACAATGAGCTAATCAAGTTCAACACTAGATGTCCTGCCATACCAGGATGCACACTGCAATATTCCTATACGATATAGGAATATATTTGGGTCAAAAATCCATCAGAAAACAACTACTTTCCTGGCTAATACCACGACGAACGTTGAATTACGTTGAATTACATCCAAGTAGTTGTTTTCTGATGGATTTTTGACCCAAATATATTCCTATATCGTATAGGAATATTGCAGTGAGCATTCTGGTATGGCAGGACATCTAGTGTTGAACAAACTTTAAATTTGGCAACCTCTTCCAAAGTCCACAACATTATCAAAATTGCAATTAACATGAATTTTGTAGTATACTCGTTGAAAAAAATCCAAAAGTTCCACAAACTGGGAGTATTATTAAATATATTATTTCATATCACGAATCAAGTTTGCAACCAATTTAAGTCTGCGGGACGTTTTTTTTATCAAAAAATAAATTTTCTTTGATATACCACAAGAAAAAATTCCAAAAGTTCTGCAAACTGCAGTTCTGCCAGAAATATCGGAAAAATATTCCAAACAGTTGTAAGATTTGCAACCTTTTACGTTGACCGGACATTATATTTTTTCAATTCGTGGTAGCAGAATTATAAACGTCCTTTCAGTAACGAGAATTTTATTCACTAGTGCAGCGTTGCGGAACGACTGTTTAAAAAACAATTGTCTCGAGAAGTTCATAAATGCTTTACATATACCGTACTTTTTTCACGAATTCATATTATAACCACAAAATGTGAAATACACAAATAAAAAAATTAAACGAAAGTAATACAAAATATAAAACAACAACAAAAATTAATTGGCGCTCCAGGGCGACTTGATTGATTCCATTGGCGGCGCATTTGCTTTTTCAGCTGCAGGAACACCTGGAGAAACCTGCAGCACCACATCATCTGAAGATCCCGATCTGCCAATGTCCTCTTTCTCATAAAATAAAATGTAGGGTCCCTTTTTACCTATTCAAATCAAGCCACAGCGTGTGCACATCGAACTTTCAAAAACGCGCGTTCTTTAAAGTTTTATGGATACATCAACAACTCGAGAACAGCGAAGTCTGAGGACAATGTTATGATTATTGATCTGACAGGAGTACCTTGTAACGTCAAATGAAATATTACAAACAAATGCAAAACTTTTATTCAAACATTAACGAAAGGTACACTGATGTCACATGACGAACTCAACCATTTTACATTGTAAGTTCTTATTTCCATCACTTGTAATAATGACACCATTATTTATGATTTCAAAGTGCACCAATTGAAAAAAATAGCGTAAAGTCATGTTCGAAAAATCGCGCGTGTTTGAAGGACCTATTTATCCACTTATACCTTAATATACTAATTTATGTATGAGTGTAAAACGGGAGGTTTACATCAGAACTTGTACCTATTAAAACTTGACATTTTTGACGATTTATAATGAAATATGAGTTTTAAAATTGGTGAAAATAAACACATTCAAATGGTAATCAAAACGCAATCTGATTTATTGTTTGTTATGGAGTGAAACATTAGCTCGATTTATTTATTACCAACCAAAAATGCCGTTAGAAGGGTGAAAATATCTTCGAATGATTTACCATCGATGGACATTTTTATGGTAATGAAGTTAATTAAAAACGATGATAGTTTCAATGCAGCCGAATTCAGGAATGTGAAAGCAACAGTGTATTAAATAATTTACTGATGTTTACTTGTTGAAATCCTTACGAGAAAAATATCAGAAATTGTTTGAATGATTTACAAACAACACACATGTCCAAATTGCTGTTATCATGATTTTGAGGTTATGTCTGATCAAGTGAAATATAATAGTTATTTATGGTACTAGTGTGTTATAACTCACTAGTGTGTAATTTGATAGTTTACTTGTCTAAAATAACATTAATAATGACAGTAATAACTGTCATATGTTGGATAAATTAATTTTTTACAGAGCCACTCCTGAGACGTACGGTGATAATGCCTTTGGGAAGGTAGAGGTGAAGAGAGAGAACGTATTCTGCAAAGACATTGCTGCTTCATCATCAAGTAATGTCGAAAAGGCTTGGTGATTAGATATGGTATCTAAGAACGATTTTCATTTTGCGAGCAATATCTGTGACATACAATTTCATTAAAAATATACATAAACCAATATTTTTGGCCAAACATCAAGTGTATTAGAAGATCCCATTTATAATGAGCCACCAACAATATCAACATTCCACAAAGGTAGGTACAAAAATTTCGGACCATTCATAGCTTGGGCACAATACCGGAAAAAATTACCTGTACGTATATCTAATTTTCAAGTCGAGAGGGACAACATGCTTCCTGCAAAAATTCTCGGTAGTGGGGCGTTTTTCAGGACCTCGAAAACTTTTTCCGACTACTAGATTAAACAAAAAAAAATTGTCGTAAAATATAACTATTCAATGTTCTATTTTTTCATTCAGCTATCCTGAAAAATCCAGCTGTGAGGCTCAGGCTGTGAGCTGATTCTATCAGTAAAAATCATAAATGACGCCGTACATTAAGCTATTTCTTGGCAAGTTCATGGCAATGAAATTCATGTGCAATTTTTTCTATTTCTTGTGTGTCGCTATACATTATGTAATTTCTTTCACATGTTTATGAAATTATTAATGTCTATGACAACGTGACCAACTTGAAGAAAATAACTCAAATATTTAAATTAATCTGAATATTTTTGCTGCAAACATTTTTCTGTTTTTTTTATAGGTTATTGTATTTGATTATGATGAAATTTAGTTAAAACATGTCTAGGATTAGAGGAGCTGTAATTGTAACCAGTGTTTTACTCAGTGCTCTTCAATTATATCGAAGAAACAGCAAAAGAAAACCATGGATATGATAGATTGAATTATGGGTGTATGGGTACCGTCTCTCCTCACCAGTAGTATTTCTGTCTGCAAATAATTTTCAATGATTTCACGATTATTTGAGAATGGATCAGAAGACAGTCCATATATTGTTGAATAAAATCAATCGAAGATTTTTTTAAGTTATGTTTCTCACGAAAAAAACAATCCTGTAATGTTCAGAGAACATCAAAAGAGCCGATGGAAAGTAGGTATAGGAATTGGTGTTTTTCTTGAATTTCTGCAAGCTATTTTCCTCAGGAAACTCGACCCGAGGGATAGGACCGTTAACGATGGAACGATTGATGATATTTCGGAAGAGCATCGTCCATGAAAATACCTATATAACAGAGCTTTCTGCGAGAGAGAATTGAAAAAGACAATGATTAATGTATTCCAGATAAAAACAAATTATTAATGACAATGAGGTACCTGGGGACAAGGGAATCATTAATTCAGGAAATACCATCTAACTAACATAAAACTTGCAGTAAAATATAAAAAAACATAGTGTAGTTGGGCCTCAACTCAACCCCCATATATGAAGGTTTCAGTTTCTAACAACTGGTATAGTGAGGTCCTAAAGTAACGGATAATTTCATTTTCTACGTTATAAGCCATTTTCAAGAAAAACCCTAAAACATGTCGATTTATGTTTTTGAAGAGACACTCTGTGACACAAAAAAAATCCCTCCTCCTTCGCCACTCTCGCCACCAATTATTTTAAATGAAATAGGGGGTCAAGTATACCTCATTTCGAAGGGTATTCAATTGTCCATACAGCCATGTCAGTTTTTTGAAATTCGTTCATGCGTCATAAAAAAAATATTTTCAAAATATTAAAAGGTATTACTACTATACATACAGTATATAGTAGGTATACATAGTATACTACTACATAGTATACCTACTATTGAATTCAATAAGTGAATTCAATGAACCTTAAACTTTTTTTGGTTCATTTACCAACTGTTGTTTGTCATGGGTGACGTAGTACGTATGTACGTACGTAGAAAAAAAAATATGTAAAAAAATTGAGGTGCATTGAATATACAGCGAATTCGATAGTATAGGTGATACTTTTTAACATTTTGAATTTTTTTTTGGTGAATGAATGAAATTCCAAAACATAGATTTCTTTAAATAATGCTCTTAGGAATAAATCTTAGATTCAGGTGCCTGAGGGGGTGGGGGGTAAAGAGGTACCAATACCCTCAAATGACCGAAATTGCACTTATTAGAACGTGAATGATAACACAGTACCAATTCAGGAGACGAAAAAAAAAGGTGTCAGGAAATTGTGCCAATGTGCTTGAGTTAGAGTACCCCCCCATGGAATGACCCTAGGCACGCGCCTCTTAAATTCAAATTTTTTGCGAGACAAATATTGCTTACCCATAATGAAATAATTTTATACTGGTTTTTGATTAAAAAAAATAATAATTAAATACAGAGTGACTCAAGCATTATTTGTAATTAAATTCTTAATCGACCAATAGAATGTGACCAAATCAAGTAACATATCCGAATGCTTATCGTTCAAATGTGTCAGAATAGTCAAATTCAAAATTTTATACTGGGTGAGATTAAAAGTCACAATTTTTGGGATAATTTTATTTAATATTTTAGGCTTTAGAGATACTTGACTAAAAACCATTCAAAATACTTCGAGTCCAAAATTGATATACAGCCTGAGACACACGCTTCATAAATTGCGAAAAAGCGTTTTTTGAATCACCTTCTATTTACAAATTTTCTTAATTCAATTTTCTAATTTTTTGTCATCACTAATAGTTTCAGTAAGTACACTTTTATGATTTTGAATAGAATAGAATTTTATTGGTGCTTCATTACACTATTTCAACGAATCAAGCTAGAAGAATACCCCAATCTAGCCGACTGCAATTACGAGCTTTACGCAGTCATTGTTCACTTTGGTTCTGGAGCAGATTTTGGCCACTATTACACCTTAGCCAAAGATAAAACGGGCTGGTACAAATTTGATGACAATTGCGTAAATAAAATACCTTCTTTGGAACTGGACCTTTTGGAGCCTTCGAAGACACCATACATCCTATTTTACCGTAGAGCAGATTGTCACCATTCGTCGGACCTCTTTAGAAGTTCTCTATCAAGAAATTCCAACTCTTCAGATGATGTGGTGTTGCAGGTTTTTCCGGGTTTCCCTGCAGCTCTGAAAGCGAATGCGCCACCAATACCATTTAAGCCGCCCGGGAGCGCCGATCAATCATTTTGATGTTTTTACTTTGTTCTTGTTAGTTTCACTACATTGTAATTTCAAAAATATAGGAACATAACACATAAACAATAATATATAGGTATATAGTTAGTCAATAAATTATGATGTAAAGATAAATTGGTTGTATTTTAATATATATCATGGTGATGGTGTTTATATTAATATTTCATTCTGATAAATTACTTGACAAGAATTCATCTACCGAGTAAAAGCTGTATTTCATAGGAGCAGTTTGACAGCTAGTTTAAATTTATTTGAGCTGAGCTTTTTCATTGATTCGGGAACCTTAAATTATATATTCAAATTATTTGCGTGGTGAGATAACTGTACAGATCTTTGTGTCTGTTGTAGCAAGATATGGTTATGTATTTCAATCAAAGTATATACAGTGCAGGAAGTGTCAAGATTTCCAATCTCCTGAATAACGGTTTACAGGATTCTCTGTAAGCAGCTTTAGCGATCACCCTACCTGCTTTTTTTGCTGAATAAAGGCTCGATTTGTGTGGGTAGAGTTACCCCATAAAATAATGCCATAACTTAGATGAGAGTGGAACAGTGAAAAGTTTGTCATTCTCAGGACGTTCGCATCAACAGTGTTCTGTAATTGTCTGAGAATGAAGATTTGAGTTGATAACTTTCTACATAATATATCGATATGTTCAGCCCATTTGAGTTTGCTGTCTAGGGTGATACCTAACATTTTAACTGGTACTTCTGTTGAAAGGAGCATATTTGTAGAAAATATGATAGATTGCGTTTTGGTGTCATTTTGAATGAGGTTGTTGGGGGTGAGCCACTCCTTGATTTTGTTAGATGCTTCAACATCCATCTCATTGAGATCTGTTGTATTCCAAGCGGAATTGTAAAAAGTTATGTCGTCCGCGAACAAGACGCACTGAGTTGGTTTTATGTGATAGAAAATATCGTTTATGAAGAGTGGGACAATAACATTGTAGAGACCTACGCACGTTTGAATATTATTTTATTTCTTGGTAGTAATAGGAAATGAAACTATTCATTTATCGATATCCCTATATCTCATACGAGGCTGATTCGAGAAGTTTTAATTTATTTTGTACTCGCATCCTACATACAGATTTACCTGATCAATAACTCAGATGAATTAAAATGTTTATCAGTATGTTTGTTTTCTCACCACCTTTTCGATACTTTTGTTCTGACGGATTTATAGCCGGTCACCCCTCCCAACATATATTACCCTATGTATCCCAAAAATTGTTCATAGCAAAGCAATAATCATTTTATATTGAGATACTGAGAGAAATTACAGATAATTGGAGAAATTAACCAACAAAAAATTTAATTAGGTACATGTGAATTATATTAAAAACGCTTTTTCCCTAGAGCTCAATATATAAAATAAAAATAAACAAAATGTCACAAAAAAAAACTTAAAAAAAAATGAATTTGTCAATTTGGACATACTCAAACGATCATCATTTTAGCATGATACTTGGGTTGGTAACATCTTCATTCTGTAGGGTCGATTAAGAATTTCATTTGGAATTATGCTTGACTCGCCCTTTATCTAACAATATTTTTTGATCAGAAACCAGTTTAAAATTATCGCCTTGTGGGTATATTTGTCGCGCAAAACATTTACATTCAAGATGTTTTTGTCACAGCAATATTACTTCAAAAAATTGCCACTTTTCAACTTCGTCACCCTGTATCTCGAAAACTAGCCATATGATTGAGTTGGGCCCGTGGTCACTTTTATTCAGGAGGTCATATTCTATCTAAAAGATACCAGAAATTCAGCATCAACCGGTGACAATTTTTTCATAATGTCGCTGACTTGTCCATTATTACCAACCTATTGGCAAAAAACCGATCACCGATAGATAGTGGAATAAACTCAATCATGGCAGACTGAGCAAAAGAAAAAGAAAAAATGAAACTGTGATGAGCCCTCTAATTCAGAATTTGTCAATATTTGTAAGAACAAAACCAATTTTAGTAGAGCAAACGCAAACTTCATTTACCGACAGCAAAGCTTATACTGTTATCTACAATGATCACAGTATAATCCAGTTTGTGAACATACTGGAAGATAATAATCCTTCTAAATACACGACAGCCTTGTGTAATTGCGAAACAAACTTCTATTGAATTTTTCGGTACACAACGGATATAAATTATGGTAATCACATAATAAACCAAGTTATTCTATTTAATCGAAGTTTATGTCAATTACGTTTAATCTCATAGTAATAAAAGACACGTTTAATGCAATGGACTGTAGATAAGTTGATTCTGCAGCACAGTCCTTCTTCGAAATATACTAATTTGGAAAGTATGTAAAACTGGTGATTAAAAAAAGGTGGATTCATGCAACATCACTAAAACTAAAATGAATTTAAGATTTAGATGAATTTTAAATTAAGAATATGATGGTGTTCATGCAGCATCAATTTAACGAAATTAAAAAAGTACTAGCCATGCGCATATCGTTCCAACTGTCAATTTTTGAAACGTCTTAGGGGTGCTTAGGGTAATCTTTGATCAGAAAACAGAAGGTGAACCCTAACCTGAGATTATCGTGCTTTGTTCGTTTGTTGTTTTTTGTTTTATCTATTCTGATCTGGTGTTTACAGTACAGCATGAAAACTATCACCAAGAGAAGTGAGTATGGTTTAGTACTGAGTACATTATTGCTTCTGCGGGAGCCTCTGGTGTTGTGAAGAATAAGAGATATAGAAAATATGGCGTCAAACCTATGCTGAAATTGCGAACATAAACAACCTCTTTCCTCTTTGAAAGTAATCAGCTGTGAGTAAAGAGACTACGCATGCGCCGTTTCCAATTTATGGAAGAAATTAAGTTATCAGTTGAAAGTTGGCCATCTTTCTTAGTTTTAATGTTGATTTTAATTGCTTAATTTTTTGCGTGAACACCTCCTTTTCATTACATTGTTTTATATTCTCAATTTTAGTTTTAAATTCATTCAAGTTTAGATTTATGCTTGCATGAATCCACCTTGAAATACATCTTACTATATTACTTACACTATAAATAATGGCAATGTGTGTATGTTTGGATTTTTGTTACAAAATTGAGGCTGACGGATTTGAATGAAATTCGGCATACAGTTCGTTTATAACCTGTAGGATTAACAAATATGATACTTATTCCAGGGCATAACACGGCTTAACGACTGTTATCAATTTATGTTGAAATTCTTTTTTTTTCCGCGATTTCGCAAAAAAAAATGACCGTCAATAACATTAAGAAAAAATAAACGTGAAAAATGTTTTTATAAACAAGCTTTTATTTACATAATAATTATTGAACTAAAGAGTAAAAAATAATATTAAAGTTTTTTGCATAAATACTGCTCGTTCTATACCTGGCTGACAGAGGGACACGGAGGTATTTTCTGACTGTATCATACGGTGGTCCTATGTTTCCCAAAATATTTATAGATTTTTTCGATTTTAATTTTGCCAGTGTCGGCAACTTTTTGTTGAGAAGGAGTGATATAGATTGGGTTTTTTTATTCAAATTTTTTCCAGTTTTATTTTCGAAAGTTTTCGCATTTTTTTTTATATTTTTTTCCTTTTTGAATTGAAGTCTCATTTTTAGGGGTTTTTCCGATTTTGATTTCGCGAGTTTTGGTAAGTTTTTCGAACAAGAGGGGAAATGCGATGTCTACGATCAAAATTATTTTGTTGTAATTTTTGACGTCCAAAACCGACAGATATTTTTCCGAATTGTTACGCATTCTTTTTCTGGATTATAGAGGGACAGCGAGGTAAAATTGTTTTTTATTAAATTATTCAATGATCCCATGTTTTTCACTTTTCTATAAAGATTTTTTTCGAGGTATGGGGTATGATCATTTTGAACTATTACTATTTTTTACTATTTTTACAGAAGTGCTAGGAATCGCACGATAAAAGGTAGGACCTCGTAAATGCATGGCTCGCACATGTTTCGACTTTTGAGGACTGCTATATGTAAGGGGACGACAGCTGGTTGACGGAAAAAAAATCCGATTTAATTTTCTTGAGTTTTCGCATTTTTTTTTTTTTTTTTTTTTTTTTTCGAGAAGGAGAGAAGGTGTGTATACTTTTTAAAATACAATTATCCGTTGGTCCAATGCCTTTCACTATTCTATAGGATTTTTCCGATTTAATTTACGCGAATTTTCGATTTTGGAAGAGGGAATAAGGAAGTATAAATTTTTTCAAATTGAATTATTCGATGGTTCCACGTTTTTTACTATTTTGTCAGATTTTTCTGATTTTAATTGTTCGCATTTTTATTTTTTCGAAGAGGAGAGAGGTCCGATGAAATTGCTGTTACTCTCATTCTTCAATGATGCCAAGTTTTCTACTATTTTTACGAAAGTTTTCAATTTTATTTCCACGACTTTTCGTAATTTTTATCGAAGAGGGGGAAGAGGTATAATTATTTTAAATTAAATCTTTCGATTGTCGTTTGTTTTCCCTATTTTTACGAGTTTTCCTGGATTTTTCGTGAGTTGTGGCAATTTCTTTCGAGATGTATGTGAGTATGAGAGTGTAGTTTTTTTTTTATTGAATTATTCGATTGTTCTCTGTTTTTCACTATTTTTACAGATTTTTTTAATCTTATTTCCGCGAGTTTTTGCAATTTTTTTGGAGAAGGAGGGGACCGATCCCCCAGACCGATAATAATTTACTTAATAAGGTACTTAATACCACAAGTGCTTTAAATTTTATCTATACTTCTTTATTTTTTCACGCAAATTCTGTGTTTGGCAAAAATATGTAGGTAAACAAAATCAATCTAATTTCCGTAATTCTCAATTTCAGAAACCGTCAGATTTTTTTTCCCAATATCTACGCGTTCTTTATCTAACCATCGGGAGGAAGGGGAGGGAATGTAAATTGTTATGAAATTATTTTATTGTCATCGGTTCTTAATATGTGTGCGAAATTGCCGGAAAGACAGACAGAAGGACATAAGGACAGAACGAATGAAGTTCATACGAACGGTGAAAGGTAAATGAAAGCTGGTGAATATATATTGGAAGGGTAGGTTCTGCTGATTCAAAAGTTTGCTGCACCGAGATTGTGCAATGACATCAGGCATCGTGTCACAAGGCTGGGGAGAAACACTATGGGTGAGTTCGACTTGCCAACACTATTCGAACTTTTTACTCTAAATGTTCTTCAATCGTGCGGGTACAACCACAAAAATATTACTTTGACACTCTACCGAACGATTGAAGAACATTTAGAGTAAAACGATCGAATAGTGTTGGCAAGTCGAACTCACCCTATAATGGCCACTATTCTTACCGAAGCAGCTAAAGGAGAGAGCGTGTTGATTCCCTGAATACCAATTATCCCAAATTATTTGCCATTTCAATTTGAGAGACTGCAATTTTCCCAGAAATCAGCATTTACAATGACCATTAATAATTCCAAAAGCCAGACGTTGAAAGTGGCAGGAATTGATTTGAGTACTCCTTGCTTTACACATCAACCTTAAAATGCCAGTTGCTCAAGAGTATCGAGTGCCCAAAACTCACATGTATTGGCGAATAATAATAAATAATACAATATCGTCTATAAGAATTAAAATATGTCCGTAACGAATATCAATTTTGCGATTCTGCCATATCAAATATCTACTGGTGAAATTATTTTCTAATAAATTTTGTATTGCTCACATATTCTTTATTTCTCTCTGTACCCAATTATAAAGTCCACGCAGACGAAGTCCTGGGCAGAAGCTAGTTCTAATATAAGTTTCGTAAATAATGTATAATTTAAAATTTTCAAGAAATCACATTAGACTGACACTATCCAGAATGTTTGTTGTAGACTCCGGAAATATACAAGTTCAGTGGATTCTCATAGGTTGATCACCCACGTCTCAATTGCTTTCCAAATCAAAGTATTAATTCATGCATGAAATCTGCATGAGTGCTTTCATTCATCGTCGTTTCATGTGTAACATTTCCTCATTTCAATAAGAAATCTTTTCAGTTCAATATCGAATTGCATGAAAAAATGTTAATCGATTGTTGCCATGCATGCAATAGGAGATTGACTTCTAGTTTGTCAGGTTTCAAACTAAAAGTAACACGAAATTTTAATATTTTAATATACAGGTACAAATTGCTCTTCCAGAAATTGATAATGAATAATGTCATTTTCTCTTATTGTTGATGAAAGAACAAGCTCAAGTCTCGCTTTCATTGTACCCAAAGAGATATGGAGCTGGTTAGTAGAATAGAGTCTATTTTCACAAGCTTTTATTTAACACGCTTGCTTTGTTCGTCTGTCTGTCATTGTGTCTGTCTGTCCTTAAGGTTCAACATATGCAATCTATTATTCCAGCACTTGCAGGCATCCGATTGAGCTGACGTATTGAAAATCTATGACAATAAAATAATTTCAGAAAATTTTACCCCCTGCTCCTCTGAAGGCTATACACACAACGCGTAGAAATTTAGGGATGTTTTCCGATACGAAAATTACGGAAAAAAGATTGGTCGAAGGGCTCGGACCTACGGAAGCGTAGAAGGACCAACTCTTCCGCAAATTAATTATAAATAATCAGAACTAAATCATAACCTGGGAGATACGGAGTGATGAAAAGTGAATATTTCTCATATTCAACACCCTGTATCTCGAAAATTAGTCATAGGATCGTGTTGCGCCCATTGAAACATTTCACCAGAATGACCAATTCTACAACATATCAAAAATCCAAAAAATTTGACGAAGAGCCATTTTCCCAAAAAAGGTGTGCGGGGTTCTTTATCTCGTACATAAATTTTTCATGAAAATTCATGTTCTCGAAAAATTTCTCAGGGGTTGTTCACCAGGGGGTGGATTTTGCTATGCTGGATGAAAGTTCTTATGGTCTCCTACAATACGGATTTTTTTCAATATTTTTTTCTGCAAATAACGGAAATATCTACTGGCCTAAAAGCTCTGAGACACCCGTTATATAAAAGTGGAGATTTTTGGGTGAAGCAGCAAGCAAAACGTGTACTCTTTTAACACTATATTTACGATATTTCGACAGTGGTTACTGTCATCTTCAGGGAACCACTGTCGGAAATATAGTGTTCAAAGAGTACACGTTATGCTTGCTGCTTCACCCAAAAAGCTCCCCTTTTGTATCCTAACTAGTCAGCAAAGACTACCTTTCTTTAAAGTCGGAATTTCGAGATGAAAGTCGGAATTCCGAGATAAAAGTCGGAATTCCGAGATAAAAGTCGGAATTATAAAAAAAAATGAAATTGCGGAAGAGTTGGCCCTTCTACCACTCCATTTCTTAAAATTCCGTAAAAATGGTTAAAAATATTACATAAAATTTTCCGATGGTTTTAGGCGTTAAAAATCACGACGAGAAAAAATTAGTCGGGGGCTCGAAATCCTTCACGAAAAAATGGGAAAAAATTTCAAAATCGCGTGAAAAGTAAATTGAAAAATTCTGATGTAAGAATAGTAGAAAACATGGAACCATCAAATGAGTGAATTTCAGAAAATGATACCACTCCGCCCTCTTGAATGCTAAATACGTGGAAAAATACAGCAAAATAAAATTTTTGTCTCTACTCTCCTCCTTAAAATAATACGGCTGCCCTTAGGTAAAACACAGTACTACATTTGGGCAAAACATTATCCTGCCATTTCAGAAAGGGATTCAAAATACATACACGTTGTTTTTAATTTCAAATGAGCGTTAACGTTAGATTTGGTGGTGCAACTACTCAAATAATAAATTCTGCAATAGAAACGCCACTCCAAAAAATATCAAAAAAAAACAAATCATCAATTTGGAGGCAGTTTGAATTATTTTGTCGAGAAAAGGGGTATGAACTATTACCTTCAACGTCGCAGCCGAAAATCTCAAGCATATTGGCAGATTGGGTGTATAATATGAAGAAATCAGACGGAAATGACTTCAAGGAGTACGTAGTTAAAACAATGTGGAATACTGTAGCCAAAATTGTGCAAGAAAAATATTATATGGATTATAAGATTGTGTTTGACCCATTCAAAGATGAGACATTTCAAGCCGCTAGAAACGCTAAAAATGCTAAACGCAAGCAACTGCAGAGCAATTTAGATAAAAGAAGACAAAGTTCTATAGCATCAAGTAAATAAGAAGTTATAAAAATGGCAGAGCAGTGGGATGAAAATACTCCAATGGGACTTCAAAAAAAACTTTTTCATATCGCCGCTTTTGAATTAGCCTGGAGAGGTGGTGAAAGTGCGCAGTGCGCAGCGCATTCCCACTGAAATATTTCAATGTTTTGTCTTCAGTAAGCTCGTTAAGGTTTTGTTTCTTTTCCATGCATTCCTTTTATTCTGAAATAGGGAAATCTTTTTAGAGTAGTTGATCAAAAAATACACTTTTCTGTCGAACAAATTGCACAATAGAAATATATTCACTATTAAATGTCATATTGAACGGTTTTTTTAAAGTGGAAGAACAATATAACACTTTAACTCATCACAAATATCAAATCCCAAATGCCATTAAACTCAAAGCCACAAAATTATTCTTTATTTCTTTAAAAAAGTTTATAGTGAAAACTCGAGCACAAATGCACAGATATCAGCGCGAGAGCAGAGAGCATGCGCTGCGCATAAGATTGACAGGTGCTAATGGTGAATTTCCATGCGATGCAGCTGAACTGCAATACTTCTATGTGAAATATTAGTTGATTATATTTCAGCGAAAAAATTAATAAATCATGTCGAAAATGTAACAAATAGAACTGATTGGGGACAGTGATTCCGTATATTCCAATAATTATATTGTTTTATTAATTTCATGTTCGTGAATCGTGGGCAAAACTTCCAAATTCTATTCATGAAAATTAACCCTAACAAGAAAACCGACGGTGGCAGTGCACTCCAGTGTCGCGGAATATTCGAAAAACAGCCCACGGATTCATTTGTTTTCTCGTAATCAAGTTGGCGAATGTATAAGTCGGTACACCAGGGTTCTTAGGTATCTTAAGCTTGGCAAATCGAAATAGATTTTCGTCTACCAAAATGTATTGGGGATTAAATGCGAGAGAAGCGAATCTTGCTTCAATCAAATGAACGATTTCTGTGAGTAATATTTTTTTAATAGAATTCTCTCTATCCAATTTATTTAATGAATTTTCAATGAAATCTACAGAAAATTATAAAAAAATCAACTATCCGAATGAAAATGCGAATTTTCACTTTCAGATTTTTTCTTTTCAGTTAGAGTCTTTTCACAATATCTGTCATATGTAGTTCAATGTCCAGCGTGGCTTTAGCCGGGGAAGTAGTTGTTTTTTGTTAGATATTACAAATATAAATCACATTTTTCATTTTCCAATTTTCATGGAGAATGTTCCCCTTTTCAACATGAATACCTCCCAAGAGGTTGTCTTGAATGATGGAAAATAGCGACTGAAGTTTGTCTTTCAGCCGCAGATGATTCCACATGATTTAATGAACATCCCATTCATAATTTCGAACAAAAATCATCATGGGAATGTTCGAACGTGGCTTGTAGTTACAAGGTTGAGGGTAGTTGGTATATCTGTAGACACCTTGATTTCGGTGAATATTATTGATTTAATAGGTGTATTATGGCACAGTAAGTCCAAATAGAAAGAAAAAATTATTTTTCAAAAATTGTCAGTTACTGTGTTTTACTGTGAGATAGCCGAATATACCAAATCTAAACAAAGTGAAACAAAAAATTCTTGCCTAACGTTACTATACCGGAAAATGGGGTGAAAACCCAGTTTTCGAGTTTTTGAACTTTATTGAAAAGTTGATAGGTATTCCCTTTATCAACAAGGAAAAATTGGAAATTGTGTGTCACGGATGATAGAAGAGAAGTCACATGACACAATTTAAAAGAAAAGTCGTTAGCTTTTTTTATTGAAATGTTATTATCTATTCACCCTTCAAGCGGAGTGAATAGTAACAGTGATTGTTTTGGCACGTAATTCGCTTGTAGACCATTCGGGAGGCGAATAGAAACTTTTTTTTTTGGTTTTGATAATTTTTCAAATTTGAAAAGAATACAAAATAGCTATCAAAAACGAGTGAAAAGAAACAGCGTATCAATAGAAACACCAAGTGTTAGGAACATGAAAAGTGACTTTAGTTATATCTACGAAAAATATCTATTAGAAACTACTCGATTTGACATGATTTTTCGTGCAATTTCGTTAATGGGGTATATTAAACTATGTTAGGACCAATTTGCTAGCTTGCTACATGATTTTTTCTTATCCTAGCACCAAAAATTTCTACACGTTATATGATCGTGTGTATCACTGAAATAACACACACAGTGTTTCTGATAGCAAATCAGTGAAACTCAGTAATGTAATATTGTGAAATATGCACTGTGTAAATCACTCAAAAGTTGAAGCCTGCCTGATGAATTCGCGAAATTTAGGATTCTTTCTTTTACAAATGCTTCACTTTTGTTTCCATCCGCCCCCCAGTTTCTATTAACCCCATTTTTGGTTACGAAACGTACGGAATCCTGCAAGCCATATTTCATTGAAAACAATCTACTCACTGTGCCTTGTATATACATCATGAGATGTATACTTCTAATAAAAACAAAACTCCCTAATTTATTGACAAATAGAGATAATCATAACTATAATAGAAGACACGGCAATATTCTACAGATACCATGCCATAAAACAAGATTTTTCGAAAATGCTCCTTCCTATGCAGGAATACAACTATACAACAAATTACCAGAAGAAATTTTAAGTGAAAAGAATTACAACATTTTCAAAAATAAATTGAGAAAACTCTTAGTAAGTAAATGTTACTATAAAGTACATGAATTCCTAGATGAATGACAATGGTGCCAAAATAGATTTTGTCGATAAATTTCTTTCTTATTATTCTGTATTTCTCACTACTTCAATATTTCTTGTGTAAATTCTTTCTACCTGTGATATTTGTGAACCATTTTATATATTTTATGTACATGCGTATTTATACAATACCTGCTCTTTTATGATGACTTCTCCAATATCGTGTAACAACGATCAAAGGAAAAAAATATTTGTTATTATTATCAATATGGATATCAACTATACATTTTAATTATATGTTCTGTGATGTAATTCTTAATATTGTTTTATATGTGTAATGTCGACTCTTCCAACATCATGTAAAAATGATCTTACTGGAATTAAAGAAAATACAAATACAGAAAATACGAATGAAGCAGTGAATTATTACTGCAGCTATCGCCCAATACATCATTTCAACTCTTCGGCCACTTGCAACCCTTTTGCCTATCGTTTTTCGGTGCCAGGCGAGGACTGCTCAAATTTTCATCAGCATTTTCACATCTTTCAGTCCTCTCAAAGGCATAAACGAGAAAATCATCACCTAAAATCCGTCATCATCTCCCAGTCTATAAGAACAACAAAGAAGCACTTTCCTCTGTCGAGTTCAACTTTTTTCTTGAATATATTTTTTTTATTATTTTCAATTGAATGTATTGAAAAAGATTAAATTTGACGTAATGTACTTCTGCAAATTTGATTAGATGTGGATGATATAATATCCTCATAATTTCGCACTCAATTCAACCACATTAGTCACTTAAAATATACAAAAAATAGAGGTAAAAAACTATTCTCTACTAGCGTGCGGAAAAATACACTTTTCCGCACTCATTTTTAGTTTTGAAAGAGTCACTTTTCCGCACTAGTGCGGAAAAGTAGATTTGTTTAGTTTTTGCGGATTATACTGACATTTAAATATTGCGTCGCAGAAGGTTAAAATAGAAAGCTTACCAAGTATAGTTTAATATACAGGGTGTTTCAAAATTCAGTATCAAGAATTAGGGGGCGTATATTTCAGGTCAATATAAGACTTTATTTCCTATAAACATATGTCCGCAACTGCTTAATTTCTAAGATACAGGGTGTTGAAATTTAACAAAAATGATAATGATACGCTACTGTTTTTTTTTAAATGAATATTATATTTTTTATGAGTGTCCTCTATCTATTCATAAAAATGGTCCCCTGACTTTTTTCCCTACGAAGAACAGTTTTCGATTTAAAAAGCAAAATGAGACATACAAAAAATCGCATAGGTACAAGCGAATGACGACCTTTTATTTATTAAATCGAAAACCGTCTGTCAGACGGAAAATAGTCAAGAGACCATGTTTGTGGAAAAATAGGAGACAATTATGAAAATGACACTAATTTGACAAAAAAAAACAGTAGCGTATCATTATTTTGATCAAAAATGACAGAGCATGTTTACAGAGACGCCACTGATGAAAATTAAAAAACGTTCGAAATGGAAATGTATATTTATATGTACTTTGCATGTACCGAAATTAAAAAGAAAAGCCAAAGTGGTTTAGAGATATTGAAAAAGAACTGATTTTTTTGTTGAATTTCAACATCCTGTATCTCAGAAATGAAGCGGTTGCGGACACAGGTTTATTAGAAAGAAATTCTTTTTTTGACCTAAGGAACACGCCCCTGAAATCTTGATACTGAATTCTGAAACACCCTGTATATTTAATAATAAATGTTCTTTATGTTAACTTTTGGGTGTTTTTTCCGCTGGTAGAAAAAATAGTGTATACCTACACGAGCGTAAAGTGTCTTTTCCTCACTTGTTAGGTAAACTACTATTACAAGAAGAGTTTTTGTTTGAATGCGCCAAAAAGCAGAAAATACACTTTTACGAAAACTGAATTCAAATGTTGATATTTTCGTTAAAATCTCAGTTAGCGAAGTGGTTCTTTTTTCTTCAAACGTAAAAAAATGAAAAGGTTCGCGCATTAAACTATATGATATTTTTACCGTGCGCTAAATCGTGTGCGAAATACATATTTCGCGCACTGCATGTAAACTATATGAGATTTTTATAATTCAATTTTTATGGTCCTCAATCAAGCAAAAATCAATTTCTGAATGTTGAACAATAAGCATTTTTCAAGTTGTGACAAAATTGCATAAGTACTACATAATTTTATTTTTTGACGTTTCGTTATAAAAAAAATTTGTTTCCGATCACCAAAGTAGCATTTCGCCATTTCGTAAAAAAATCAGTTCTTGATCACCAAAGTATTTCGCGCACAAGATGCAACAAAATTTTGTCTACAAACTTCAAAAAAAAATAGGTAGTAATAAATTTTGTCACAATATGATAAGTGTTAAAAAGCCTATTTAATTATTGTTGGACATTCAGAAAGAAATGGACTATAAAGTTAGAAATGAATGATTTCCTGAATTTTTGCGTAATTGAGGACTGTTTTCTTTGGACAGTGGAATATTTACTAATGATGATATCATACTGTGTATCATACTATAGTACACAGATTAGTAAATATTCCACTGTCCGAAGAAAGAAAATTTCAACAAAGAATTAAATATTATAAAACAGATAGCAGTTAACAATGGATATCAAGTTAAATTAATAGAAAATATCCTTGCTAAAAAACTACATAGAAAGGCTATCCAGGAAGTGTACCCCACTTTGAGGAACCTTGACAATAATTATAGAACTTTAACTTATTCAGGACCCGTCACGGAAAAAAGAGCTTCATTTTTGCATAAGCAAAACTTAAGAGTAGCATATAGAACAGATAACACACTGGGAAGGTTTATCAAGAATAATAAAGATAAAACGCAGAAATCTGAAAAATCAGGAGTTTATAAATTAAATTGTGGATCTTGCTCCAAAGTATATATCGGTCAGACAGGTAGACCATTTAAAAGCCGTATACGTGAACCCCATATGAATTATGTAAACAAAATCATCATATGCCAATCATATTTTGGAGGAAGGCCATGATTTCGTTGAAAACTTCGAAATTCTTCATGTGGAAAATAAGGGCATAAGGCTTAATTATTTAGAATTCTTGGAAATTAATAAATTGAAAAATTCATCTTGTTTATTAAATGTTCAACTGGACCTGAACGGTTCCCCTTTGTTAAATTTGTTCAATGAGCGGTGGTTGTGTTTTGAAATTTCCAGTTAATTGTTATGTCAATTTTATAAGTTGTATGAGTCTAGGTATTAGCAATAATAATTATAGGTAATCCTTTATTATGTTAATGGGTAGGAAAGGTATTTAAGTGATTTCAATGAAGAACAAGTTTAAAGTAGTATATTCGCTTGAAAAAAATACTGTGTATGGAAACATGTCGCAAAGACAATAAATTTTGTGGAAATGACCCCGCACGGTTCTTATGGAAAATGGGTCCCAGTCGAATTGGCTGAAAATTCAGTATAATGTAGTTTATGGTGTCCTGGTCAAATGTCTCCACGGGCACAACGAGATCTATTGGACAGTTTTTGAGATACAGGGTGTCAAATATGCAGAGAGGGGGTTGTTACTTACCTTTAGGAAATCGTTAATGTGGCTATTATTTTTTTACAAAAAGTTAGGGAGAATAATTGCAATCTTAATATTGTCGACTCGAATTGTAATGAAACGTTCTAAGACTCCGTATACAGGGTTATTAATAATTACAAAATTTTCATGTAATTCTCTGAACAAAATCAGTCAAACGCAAAAGCTCGTAGACCTGCAAAATAGGTAAATATCATTGTTTAATTTTGTTATTGAGTGATTTCAGATTACTATTATACAGGATCACTCAAAATTTTCAGTTGTATTCATTTCAATTTATTTATTATACTACAAACCCTGTACACTTGGATATGGAATTTTGGCAATTATCAAAAACAAAGACTTGAAGTGTAAAATTAGAATAATAATAGATGCTAGTATTGAAACTGTTGAATCAGCTAAAAGGCTTGGAAAAAAAAAGAATTGTGACGAGCATTGGTACAGGAGTAAATGCTGCAAAGATGTTGCATATGCCCAATAAATGCTAAATGAATAAGAAAATGTCCTAGATCGTTATAACCTCTCTTAACAGACATGCTATATGACCTGGTAAAAACAGCTATTTGTGTACTTAATTAGAGCACAAAGTGATGAATTGCCGCTCGAACAAAGAGAGTTATGCTTTGGAGAGCGGCAACTACACTTTGTGCTAGAAATACACACAATAGTTTTTCAACAAACTCAGATCTCAGATACAGAAAAAACACTGGATATACATTATTACCTAATAATATTCATTTCTTTTATTATTTACTAGATTAAAATTGAATGTACCATTTTGACAATTTTTAATAAATATAGCAAGTCGGTATCCAAATTGCTGGCAATACAATCCATATCTCTAACACATAAAAAAAATTTAACCTCGATCGACGGCGTGAAGGACAGAAACACTAACCATTAGGCTATACAGACAGCTTTACAATATTGAGTTACACGTTATTCACAATATAACCTATATATACACGCCGTCAAATCGGAAACATTCGAATAAGTGAGCGTTTTCTCAATTTTGTCGCTCTATATCGAAAAAGCTGTCAATTAATGACATTCCACATAGTACATTAACTTTGTGTTGAGATTTGAACGCGCCAAAGGCTACTTTATTGTGCGGTTGTCGGAAAAGATTTTTATTGCAGTAGTGTACTGTTTGATAGCTGCATAATCATGCCGTTGACCAGAATCCGTACAAGATGCAACAAATAGACAAGAGCCATCAAATATTGATCATATCATAATTAGTTTTCTAATATATGTTTAATTTTTATAGATGTTCCTTAAAAAAATTAAAATAAATCCAAAAAAAAAACAAAATTTTGAGTGACCTGGTATAATAGTAACATCAGATCACCCAATATCAAAATCAAATGATACTCACTTATTCTACAAGTCTACGAGCTTTTGCGTTTGATTGATTTTGTTCAAAGAATTACATAAAATTATGTTATTATAAATTACCCTGTATACGGAGTCCTAGAATATTCCATTACAACTCGAGTCGACAATATTAAGATTGCAATTATTCTCCCTAACTTTTTGTTACAAAATAATCCCCACATTAGTAATTTTATAAAGGTAAGAAAGCCTCTCTCTGCATGTTTGACACCCTGTATCTTAAAAACTGTCCATTAGATCTCGTTGTGCCTGTGGGGACATTTGATCAGGACACCTTACACTACATTATACTACATTTTTAACCAATTCGACTGGGACCCATTTTCCATAAGAACCGTGCGGGGTCCTTTTAATTGTTTTTTACCTTAGTGTCATGACTATATACATATAGGTTAGAATATGAAAATCCCATATAGTTTACATGCAGTGTGCGAAAATTAAAAAAGTGTCACATCGCATATTGTTGTCAATGCGCGAACCTTGTCATTTTTTGACTTTTTTTAGAAAAATATATATTGCGTTCTGTTTATTATTTATTATGTTGTTATACCGTTGCGATAGTCATGCAAACAATATACAAAGCCATCAATGCAAAAACTCAAATCTCCTTGCATAAATGATAGTATTAATTACACCTAGAATTTTGGTTGAAACACGAAATGTCACGGTATGTCAATTAACAATAACACATACTTATTTTTTATTTTTTTATTCTCATATTAGTTTTAATACAGTTTTCGAAAAAATATTGTTTGCACCTCAATGCGAAATTCTTTTGCATTACTAAATGGTTATTTTGCCTTGCTGGATCTCGGCAAAATAACTTCTATTCTCGAACGCAAGAGTATCATTTCGCGTTCTGGATACAAAAATATCTATTGAAGTAAATCAAACCCATCATTTTGTTACATTATAAAGTTGTATATGATACAAAAGCTTGTCGCGAGAAGTACCTACAAGTACTTCTTTTGAATCAATTTTAAAATCACCTGTATCAAAATGTATTCTTACGACAAGCTTTTGATAATACAAAATGTAAATATTTCTTGAAACTATTTTATTCGACAGTCAGATATTTTTCACTTTTTTAATGAGTTTTTCCGATTTTATTTTGGCGAGTTTTTCTCTAGAAGGGAATATTCTTCTAGAAGAGAGTGCCTAGTCACCCACCGATTTTTTAAAAAATTATTTCAACCTGAGGAAACGTCGGAAATTAATCTAGCCTCGAGGAGGCAGAAAGGGGAATTCATCGAAACTGAATCCACATGAAATGTCAACTCCCTAGCATAAGAGAAAGTGGTTCTATATATCAGTTTGCAAGATTTGACCCAAAATAAGACACACACTAACATCCCAAGTTAAGCTTTCAAAAACACAATTTTTCTATACGAAGCCAATAACAATAGCAATTAAATAACTTCATGAATACTTTTACTTATTTTTCTTCTTCTTACTAAAGCTCAATAGTAAGCTTAGAGTTCATCGTGTAAGAAAAATCAGAATTCTCTATTCATTCTAAATATGTATTGTCCATTTTGCTGAATCATCTCTCAATATTTTAAATCACACAATCCTCAACCTATGCAGGTTGGGATTTTCATCATTCCTAATAAATGAGATCGTGTAACTCGGTTGTGTTTATCGAGCACCGACATCATAAAAACAGTATTTATGACTTTTTCCGTCCATATTTGCCGCCTTCCTTCACACCCGGAAAAATCGCCACAAACTTCGTCATCCTGGTTACTCCATACAAAAAATCCGTCCTTGTCCAGCTGACGATGCCCCGAGAGATCACTAACACTCACCGCCGAAAAAACCGTTCCGGAACCACCTGGCGACCTTGGCGCTTTCAGCGCGCTGCTTGACGCCTCCACCGCTAGAAGGCGCTCTCTTTCACTGAAGTGGAGGACTGCAAGGTTTTATAAAGCCAGTGAACGTGGAGAAAGACTAGTACCGCGCCGCAGAAATATAGGACAGTGCTGAGGAACGACTGGCGCGAAGAAGTCACCTGCTGTGTGACTTTAGTGTTGTTAACATGGACTCGAAACTAATTTATGTTGTTGTTCTTCTTCTGTTTGTGGACCGGGATGAAGCTGTGAGGGTTGGAGCGAAAAATAAAGGTGAGTTGTGTTTCTCGAGTGGATCTAAGTCTGGATAATTTCGTGGTGAACAGTGATTTAGTGGTGGGCCCAACATATATGGATTATTCCGGAGGATTATCCTTATTTCGTAAGGGTTTCGTTATGCGTTTTTGTGAGGAATGCAACGGTAAATCTGACTTCACAAAGTATCAGGAATAATTATTTCAATAAATTTCCGCGCCTTGGATATTCAAATAATAATGAAGATTTGTAGATCTCAAGAGGACGACGGAAAATTTATCATATAAATTTATATATTTATCATATAGGAATTATCATTACAGAATTGAGAAGGTGTTTATAAACATCAGTAAAGAATTTTGATCTACCTACGCCTTTTTATATGCCAACTGTGAGAACTGTTGTCAGAAAAATCAAAAAAGCACCCATTATTTCTAGAAAGTCTTGATCTCCACAATCCATTTCGAATATTTAATGAAATAATCAAATTAACACAAAAAATTTAACCTAAAATTTCACCAAATCTGAGCAATTGTGTACCAAACCCGCCAAATTCAACAATTAAATTTGATGGCATTGTAAAATGTCATATTCTGCGCTTTTTATTTTTATCTCAATTCTTAGTTGTCCTAGTTAAGTTGAAAGTTAACCAACTTCATAATTATTAATTCTTAATTTAATTGGCTGATGAAAATGTTTGAACCTTCATATGCGTTCTTTTGTATTCAACATTCTTAATTTTTAGTTCAGTTGAATCTATAAATCCACTATCAAAATTATAGTAATCAGGAAGTCATACATTTAATAATTTATCGAAAAAACAAAACAAACAAATGTCCATTTCTAAAATAATTTTTCTTATGTCCAATTCAATAAACTGACTGGATTAAAATTAGTCCTCAGTAAGTTGATTGGAAAGTTGAATTACTACTGTCTGTTGCAGCTGATTAGTATCTAATCAGGTCATGTCAGGTAATGGGGGTTCGGTAATTACCTACATAAGTTTTGTGACAGTTTTAACGGAAAAACCGAGGGAAATACGGTAACAATCGGTGGTTGAATTTTTACCTTTTTGAGGCATATTTTTGTCTTCGATGATGAGTGAAAAATCGCGTAAATCACAGTTATGAAAAATTATTTTCTAAATAACATATATTATATAGTTAATGAAATATTTCAATAAGGAAATATACCAACGGAAAGTTAAATACATTTTTTAAAGATTTTTTAAGAAAAAATCAGATTTTTAGTAGGTACCTAGTTAGTTTTGATTTGAGAATATTTAAATTCTGGTTTATTATATATATTTTTTTGCTTTTACTTACTTATTTATATTACAATATGGAAGTCACGAAAATTCCAAAAAGTGAATATAATGTACTTAACCTACTGTGCAAAAACTTGTAGAATAAACGTTATTATATACTTATTAAGAAAAGTACATTGTACCGTTGTGATTCTTGTCCCAATAACCTCCCATTGCCGATTTTAGAGTCGTTATAGGTCCACCAACATGAGATTGCAAGTAAGTTGTAGGAGAGTCATATCAAATACATTAGCTTGAAATGCTTTGTTACAGAAAAAGTTCTTTCTCAAAGAGCAACTAAAATGAGGCCGTTACGTCTCAAGTCTTTGTTTTTTATGTTTTTGGGATTTTTTCGGAACATCAGTGTTTCAATATTTAGAAGCCTACGTTTTCTGCCAAGAACATGAAAATATTGTTACAGACAGATACACTGTTCATCCTTTTGCAAACGGGTGATATAAGTAAAACATTGTTTCCAACTCAATTATGAAGAAAAAATACCTGGAACATTTCTTGAAAGTCCTTGGCATGTAATATTAATTTCATTTTAAAATGCTGTTGTAATTTATAAATATGATATATTTTTAAATATAATAAGATCTGCAAGTAAACTCAATCACAAATAAAAAAATATATTCAAATTCTTCGCCAATATACTGGCGGAGAATATGAAACCTATAAAAAAAAAACAGGAAATTAAAAATCCTGGTTCAACAATCATTTAAATCTCAACTTACAGATTTTGCAGCTATATAATTTTTGGATGATCTCAGTAACATTTGTTCGGAAAGTCCTAACTAATTATATCTAGCTATTTTATCAAATAATCTGAAAATCTTAGGAAAACTTTTTGTACTGCACTTGAAATCAGAAATCCAAGATTACGTTGCTAGAAATATATGTATCACTATAGCTACCAAGTAGCTCAGTGGTTGAGACTGTCGCGTTCAAAACCATTGACTGCTGGTCGGCTAGGTTCGAATCCTAGCGACTACAGATTCTTATCTGATTACTATGGTCCATGATTCTACTGCCAGGGGTGATATTGTTAAAAATTAAAATTGTTAAAATTGTTTTTTCCGTTAACCAGCTGTCGTCCCCTTACGAACGGCAGCCCTCAAAAGTCGAAACTTGTGCGAGCCAAGGATTAACGAGGTCTTACCTTTTAACGTGCGATTCTCAGCACTTTCTAGGGCCATCAGATAAAAATCTGAAGTCGTTGAGGATTCGAACCTAACCAGCAGTCAATAGTTTTTGAACGCTACAGTCTCAACCATTGAGCTACTTGACCCTATAGTAAGATAAACTCTTCCTCTTTTTGTTTCATGGATTAAGCTTCCACAGAACTCTTGGACCTACATATCGAAAAATCAGTTATTAAAATATATAATACAATATAAACTTAATGTCGATAAAAGAATGTAGCCTAGCAGATTTTACTCAAATCTGGTTATTTGTTGGATTCAAAAACATTTTCCAACGTATTATTAAAGATGTAACAATTTCAGAGTAGATAGGTAACTATTTGATGTTTTATCGCCATAATTTTCCTGTCACATTGGAAGAAGATATATTGAAATCGTAGACACAAAAAAAATATCTAGATGACTACTATTATTTCACTCAACCCACAATAATTACCTAGATAAATAATGAAGCTACAAAAATAATCGAAATAATCACAAAACAAAGAATGCCCAATGCGTCATTCAGAGATCAAACTGATCAGATCTCAGACGGTTGTAATTTTCACGGAACTAATTCGTTAGCTTTTATGACACTAAAACAGCCGAAGGATGTTAATGGGACGTGACAATTAATTGAATCACCGTTGCCTGCTAAGGATGTCTTAAAAAAGTTATTGAGTAACTGTTATTTATATGTTTCTCAAAAATATTTTTATTTTATAGGGGTCTGTCAAAACTGAAACACAAATTTTTTCAACTGATTGATTTCCTGAAATATGTGAAAAATGTGTAGATATTCTGTATACAATTTTATACTATGGATTTCTCACCATCATTTTATCGATAGGTATCCATATAAATAAGTGAAGAGAACGAATTTCAAATCAATCAGAAATTAAAATTCAACATTGAACTATATAAACTAACCCTACACCAGCATTTATGGCACACTGGGAAAAGTACGATTACGTCATTTTATATACATTTATTTGCGTCCCAATCAAAATAACAAATCCTGTTTTGCAGAAAATTAGCTTGGAAATTGAAATTTTGAAATGTGAGAATGTATTATATTGAAGGTGGTGAATCGAAAACACCATCTATATTATCTTTTGTGAATTCTTTCATTTCAACCATGATTTATTAACAATTTTTTTGTATTAGTTTTGCCAATACAAGTAGGTAATGCAGGAATTATTTTCTGCCTCAGTGCCACTTTGGTATCAATTTTTGTAGGATCGTTTTATCTTATTCAGCTTCCGCCTCTCCCTCTAAGCATATCAAATTCATTAGCGAAACTGCGCAATGTTTTTGAGAAATTTGATGGTGTTTAACCCCTTGCACGCCTGCCCTTCATTTTCACATCGATAGTGTGTAGAAAAATTATACACAATCTTGTCAACAATTCTGGCACTGGCCACTTTGGGATTTATATTTATTGTGGAATTTTCTATAAATAATGGGTATTTAACCCATTGGGGATCAAAATTTTGGAATTTTCAACAAGTGAATGGGTTGTAATAAATGTTCAACAAATTGTAGTAGCCTTTCGATCACCAATAATTGCAATTTTGTTTAAATAAAAAGTGTGTGATACAGCTTTACTTGAAAGTAAGCATACGTCCATTTTCTGGAAAACTGTTTACAAAATGTTTCGATTACAACGCAAAGTTGTGATAAATACAAAGTTATATATGTAATAGATTTTTGGAGTGTGCCATGAATGTTATTTTGTAGCTTTCAGTGCATAATATTTTTTGTACTCAAAGCATAGATTGCCTAATAAAGATCCTCTCCTTCTTCAAATTATTTATAACTTCCCTGATTAATATTTCAACAAGAAAGTTTTTATTTCTTCATCAACTTTCTTGATCGGTTCTGAAAATTTTCCATATATTTCATTCATTCATTCATTCAAGATATTCTTGGAAATATTTCTCTACATTTGCATAACCGTTCACTAATTGATATATTTTAAGGACCCAAACTTAATGAAAAAACGAAATCATGCTGACATAGTGAAAGATTAGTAAATGACTCATTTATGTAAATGGTAAAAGGTGAAGAAATTGTATATTCCTTACACCTACGCCAAACATCTGGACATTTCCATATTAGGAATGTACAATTTTTAATAATTATATGAAAGTTTTTACAAGATTCACAGGCTTATCAATATCTGATTAATATTCAAATGAAGCCTCGATTTACTAATAGAAAATTCCATTTCTGAAAGAAATTGTGCATTCCCTATAGTCAAAATTACTTATCCTGATGAAGATTGGCAAAAATATAGACCCAGAAGTGAGAGTTGAAAGTAGTTTATCACCAATAATTCTATTATTAAAAATAATTACTAAGTGAAAAGAAAAAATCTGAAAGTGAAAATTCGCATTTTCATTCAAATAGATGATTTTTTTAATTCTCTCTAGATTTCAGCGGAAATTCATTAAATAAATTAGATAGGTAGAATGTTATTAACAAATATCACACACAGAAATAGTTCATTTCATTGAAGGAAGGTTCGCTTCTCTCGCATTTAATCCCCAATACATTTTAGTCGAAAAAAAACTATTTCGCTTTGCCAAGCTCATCAGGGAGATTGATAGAATTGAAAAGAAGGCTCTTCATAAGCAATTATACACATCAAGGATGGAAATAATGGAAATATTTCTTCTGCGGAAACACTTTGAAAGTTATTTTTTGACATAGACCTGTCATGGGCATTGTATTTTGACTTTTGTTCGAAAATATGGATTGGATATTGATAAAATCTGTTGTGGAATCATTGCGGCTGAAAGACAAACTTCAGTCGCTTGGGAGATGAATATCTCCCAAGAGGTTATCTTGAACGATGGAAAATAGCGACTAAAGTTTGTCTTTCAGTCGCAGATGATTCCACAACAGATTTTATGAATATCCTATTAATATTTTAGAACAAAATTATATAAAAAAACTTCAAATATTACAAAATTGCGTGTTCTTTCTTTGCGTGCAGCGATCTATCTGAAGGAAAAAATTGGAGAATGCATGGCTGGAGTGGAATCCAGATGACGAAAGTGAGACAAATCCTACTGACTGCTCAGGAAGTTATAGCGCAAGCCTTACTGAATTTCTAGATTGAATCCTATCATATGCTGATATTCATATATGCGCTTTGGGATAGTAACATATTTGTATAGCCAAAAATAGCAAGCATTTATATGGATTTAGGATAAATTGAAAATTCAATCAAATGTGTATCCTACAAGACTGTGTGTGACGAGTTGCCAACTCAAACTATTAAATTGTCATACTTCAGGTTCCTCAAAAATGTTTGCAGTTGCGTATTCATTAGGCAATTCCAATGTAATTTACTGAACATATACCTGCTGATGGAAAAAGATAATGTTCGAATCGTCAAATGTTTCAAATATACTATTTTCATAACTTTTAGTGCCGATCGTGACAAGAACTATGTCGCGAGTACTCGAATTGGGTAATTTGCCCACTACACGTTAACTAATAGATTTATAATGATCCCATGACGAATTTTAAATTTCTCAATTCAACAACTATTACCCAAAAAGGGAACTACAGACACGCTTCAGGTTTTCCAGTACAATAAATACCAATTGCATGAAAATGAACGTATAGAACTCTACAAAGACTTCCTTGAAGGTCAGGGCTGGCATTTAGGAACAGGAACCATATGTACAGAATTTATGAAATTTAAGTAACATTTGCGACTACAATATCATTTAAAAATGCAATGTTCATGAAAGTATGTATTTGTGAAAAGAACACACCACATAGAATAATAATGTCCATGAATGTTTTAAGTAAACACACTGCGTTTCAAAAATATATCCCATAAGATTATTCATCTTCATGATTGCTCTCATTGTATTAAAAATAGTTACTTATACTTATAATCAAATAATATGCTATTGGAAAAGTTTCGCTGCTGTTTTGCGGACTAAGTAGATCAGCTTCAGTGATGTTGGGGTGTATAAACCCCTCACAAGTCATGTTCTCAAAAAATATCGTATGCGTAAAATCATGTTTTTCCTTCTTTCAAATCAATATATATATATATATATATATATATTTCAATCGCAGCGCTTGAATTAGTTGTATAACTCTTTCTAAATCTTTGCCATGACTTTCATAAAATGACGACCATATTATTGAGCCATATTTAAGTTTAGATCTAACCAACGATGTTATACCCTCCAAAGAAACAGAGAACTGTCATTTATTTAATATAAAAGGTATTTAAAGGTATTGCATTTATATTAAAATATAGATAGTTCACCAACCACTGACTTTCAAATTCTTTTGTAAAAGAAACTGATCTTTGGTTGGCCTTCTCTTTTGAAAAGTTTTGAATCATCTGCAAATAAAAGTGATCCATGGGGCATACAGTCTGGGACAATATATTTTCACATATTAATCTTCGCGTTACACCAGTTAAGAAGTGTCTCAGTCATGCTAGAATTTAATTATCGAATCCCACAGAATTTAGTCTATTAATATTTCATGACTGACTATATCTATATTTTTGCGCGAGATCTGGGAATTTACCAAGTTTCAATGAGAGATCGTGGAACTCATACAATCGAGTGGTTAATGACGATGTTTGTTATATCCAATCTGGACCACTGCTCAACTTATCCGGAGCATCAGTGATTTTACTGTATAATCGGTTTTTGTGCTCGACAGGCAGTGTATGCTTTGATTTTTAATATAAGTGAGTCGACTGGTGCAATACCTCGTCGATTGGAATATACCGTTGCTAAGTAATCTGCAAATTTGGCACGTTTTCTCCGTCTCCCACTGTAATTTGAATTTGAATGCATAAATTCATTTATTTTATACGATGACCTCTTGTAGTTAATATATTTCCATCAAAATTTTGGGACAGTTATTACTGTAATCTACGCTTTCTATATACAGTATCGGAAACGTTTCATCTGGGGTATGGACAGAGATCTACGCGAGCAACAAGGAACGCAATGATAGGATAATACCACATAAATAAGAGAGACGCACTACTGTGTGCCTCTCCTCTTACCCCACCCGTCTCATTAACGGACCACGTGGCAATGCGACACACCGCACACAGTTCACGTCGATATCCCTTCCTCGAGCGAGTAGAGGAAAAATTGTAATGCTCTCTCAACATATAGCAAGCTATCCTTTAAGCTCTCATGAAACCACTATACCCTAGATGAAAACTTTCCGATACCGTATACTTAGAATAACATAGTTTTTGAGAGATTTTTGCATCTAGAACCTAGATGCAAAAAGTTGGACACAAAGAGAGACAATAGGGCATACAGAAATCGCAAAGTGGACGGATCAGGAGATCAGGAAAAAGTTTTCTATTGCCAGTCCGAGAAGAGAACAGTGGGAAGGAAATACAGTGGTTTCGACCAGGAAGCCATTATGTTATACGAACGGTTCGAGTTTCACCGAAACACAATCTTCGGGCGCAGGCATCTTCCTAGAGGGAAGAAGTGCATGAGAAGGCTACTATCTGGAAGATACGCAACAGTTTTACTCTCGGTTTTACTAGCTGAAGTTATCGCTATTCTAACCGTAGCTATGAGGCAAGAGGTGAAAGAAGGGCGCAAGCAGAGAATTTACATCTGTTCGGATAGTCAGGCAGCGCTCAGAGCCATCTACCATCCTGAACCACGCCCAGTCCTGGTACAGGAATGCGGAGATGCTTTTAAGAAATCAGCTGAAGGCACAGAGGGGTTTCAGGAAACGAGGTGACAAACGAACTTGCTAGAACCGGTTTCACTGCCTGTAAAGATGTTGCCTGCCCATATTGGAGGATTATCGACTCTTACCTGGTCAATAGGGCTTTCGGGGTGAGGGTAAATAACACCAGCTCATCAATGAAGCCTATCGGAGCCGGACTGCCGCAGGGGTCGTGCTTGTCCGCCGCTCTTGTACTCGCTATATACGTACGACTTTCCCATGTCCAACCTAGTGGACACGGCCATCTACGGAGATGACACAGCTATTAACATTCATTCAGAACATAGCATAGCATGGCGAGAAACAAAATCGAGCTAAATCTGGACAAAACAGAACCCATGACCTTCTCGAGGAGAGTGAAAGACGTATACCTATCCGGGGGAGTCAGAGTTCTGGGAAACCGGATAGACGAGTTCGACGCCGTGCGGTACCTGGAAGTACAGCTGGACAGGCGTTTGTTCCTTCATAAACATGTCAACCTGGGGGTCCAGCGATGACCTACGCCTGTCCAGTGTTATGCGGATTCTCCAAAACCCAAATGGGATGTTTGAGGTGATGTAGAACAAAATACTACGTATCATCACGAATAGTGATAGATACATTCGGTTGGCCGACTTCCGTTGGCTGGCCAAAGTACCGACAATCGAGGAATACATAAATAAACAAGCCGACAAATTCTATCGGCACTTCATCCGAGGAAGTCCTTTGACCAGGATCATAACATCATTAAGAGAGCACCATGATATACCCTGGCGGTATGAGGGCTATATATACCAAACCCTGGATGTTTTCCGAGAGATCGCCGAGGCCTAGTACAAATTCATTAACCGAGGTCACGATGTATAAGTACAACCGGTTTTTTCGTTGATTTTCAGATATTTAAACGATGATGAATCCAATCACCTGATGGCTCTCGATGAAAATACCAGTTTTCCTTGCATGGTACGCCAGGAGGCAGGGTCATAGCAGAAAGGTGATAAAGGTGATATCCGTGGAAGTGGCCCACATAATATGGTGGGGCCTGCCCTTCGGGCAGGTGAGATATGGTTTCATCCCGCCCGCTGGATTCCCAGAAGGGCAGGAGGGAAACCTCGCTCCGGGGAAGACCAATTCGCAAAACTCCCTCCTTTACCCCTACCCTGTGGTATCGGGATAGTTTCAAATTGGTTTTTATATATTTTTCTGTTTTATGTGTGTGGCCGTATTTTATATATTTCTATCAAATAAATATTTTTTGTTTTTGCTTTTTGGTTCCACTGCTCCATTCTGCAGGCCGGAGTCCGTACTAGGCATTGCAAGAAGTCGAATCTCTGCTGCCCTTGACGATTTGCTATAAAGAGAAATAAATTAACTTTGGAGAGATATACCGCCTGCTGCAGGCAGTCAAAACGTTTCGTGATCGTTCTAGCAAGTTATGGACGGCATAGCTTTTAGGCAGAGATCGCGCCCCCTCATAAGAATACTAACAGATGATAATAAATCAAGTAGACAGCCCCACTTGCCGTTAATGCGAAGAAGGTGAAGAAACTTCGTCTCACTTGTTGAAGAAATTGAAGAAGTCCAACAAGAGGAACTAATCGAATAAGAGTGGACGGACATACTATCATTCATGAGAAGGTCGCGAAGATTCGGAAAGGAAGACTAAGTGATGCAATGTAGTTATGTGGAGAGCAGGGGAAAAGGGCTGCGGCAACGGTCTCCCCACGATTAATACTACTACTAGTTCAACAATGAATGACAGTTCCAATGAATTAGTTGAGCTAGGACTATTCGAGTAATACCTTGAAGCTTATCTATAAATGCGTTAATATCAGTTAGATCAACAAAATTACAATTGCTTCAGTGCTTTTATCAAACCCCCATCACCAAAAATGAGAAATTCTTGATCGCCCAACCAAAATTCGAACGATGGACGGTGGCCTCTGAGAATTGCACCCTGATAATGTTTAGCCCCATTAATGCGCCATGTCACCGACCAACATGATTACTTATTCATCAAAGTCATTATTATTTTTTGTCCTTGATTACTATTCCCAAATCCATAAGATAATAATTGTGAAATCGTCTGCTTATTAGCAGGTGTTATTTCAAAACGATAATGCAACATCATTTGTTTGAATCTTAATTTACCGTCTGAAAGATAAGTTCGGAACATATCTCCATATTATAATTGTTTTTCACAAACCCGCGATGTTTTCTTGATACACTTGGAATATATTCGCTATATTCTTACCAATTTCAATTCAACAGATTTTCCACATTTTCAAGCTCTGGTCAAATGAATGGTACATTAAGAAAGCAATAAATCTCAGTTTCCAGCCTGTTTCGAAGTCCGCAAAATTGTCAAAATTGCAAATAACTTGAATTTTGCTGTATACTCGTTGACAAAGTTCCAAAAGTTCTTCAAACTGCAAACTATAGATTATTATTAAATATATTAATTCATATCAATAATCAAGTTTGCAACCAATTTAAGTGTACATTTGTACACTTAAATTGTACATTTATACACTTAAATTGTTTCCCAAAATAAATTCCAAAAGTTCAGCAAAATTGAGAGATAAATTGGAAAATATTCCGAACTGTTGTACAGATTTGCAACCTTTTACGTTGACCGGAACATGTTCATTTATACAGGTATTTTGTCAATGTGTAGTAATTTTTTTGATCAAGGTGTCTCCGAATATTTACAAAAGTTTTGAAACATGTTTGCAAATTTTAAAAACATCTATTCTGATCCATTCACAAATTTGCAACCTTGTACACGATCTGGAGCTTCATGAAATTTGGAGAAATGTTATTTCTCTAAAATCAGATTTCAAAACTTTTGTAATTATTTCGAGACCACCTTGATCAAAAAAATTATCACAAATTAACAAAATATAAGAATAAACATGTTTTGGTCAACGTAAAAGGTTGCTAGTCTGTACAACTGTTATTCAATAACAATATATTCCGATATATCTCTCAAGTTTGCAGAACTTATGGGATTTTTACTTGTGGTATATCAAAGAAAAACATTAGTTTTAAATGAAAAAAAAATATTCCGTACACTGGAATTGGTTGCAAACTTTATTAGTGATATAAAATAATATCTAATCTAAGTTTCCATGAGTATATTCGGAAATAAATATCGTCAATGAAACGTACTTTTTAGTTAATTTGGGGATAACTATGCAGCAAAAAATGCAACGTTTTTTCACAATATTTGTAGCAACTGTTGGGATATTCGTATTTTTCTTAAAGAGAATCACAATCACTGGATGATCATTGACTGAAACAAACTAGATTAGGAAAAGTCAATGGGTTGTATGCATAAAACTGAAGTAAATGCTCTTACTCGGATTTCTTGAAAAAGACCTATTCGTTTTGTTAAGTAATGAGAGAGACAAACCTGGAGTATAAGCATTTGCTACTGTTTATGAATACCACCCAATGTCATGGTTACATTTTTTGATGCAAAGGATTAAGAAACTCATGATCATGGGAAGAATTTTTATTTATAACAACATAAAACAATTTCGTTTCAGTAAGTAATGCAGTAAAAAATTATTATAAAACTTAATTATGCAGATCATTCTGAAATATGTACGTAATTCGAAAGAGTCACTAAAAGTTTTCCTTGCTAAAGGTCAGTAAAAATGTCATTAAATTTTTCACACTGGATTATGTTGTTTATATAGCAATTAATATGATTATAGTTTTCATTCAATTATTACTAAACATCTAATACAATATCCAAAAATCAATGAAATCAAAATGCACATCACATACCTCTAGTGTAATAACATTTTTTATTGAATATAATGTCCATTTATCGGAAATATATCATTCTTGTTTTACCGCTTTCAAATATAAGCTTCATTGTCTTTTTTGTAGGGCGGCCAAAATATTTCCCTGGTAAACCAGTCAGAGTTTATCACTGCAAGGGCACCTTCAGATTGTTCATTTTAATTCTACAGTTGAAAACATTCTGAACACTGTAACGTCTGTAACACGCAACTATTACCGAACTCTGAAAAACTATCACTTCCATATTTATGTATGATAAAATTCCTTCCGAAACCAGAGAATAATGGTGAAGCCAAAACCCATAGACCTAAAATGCGAATACCATCGACGTTCCACTGCACAGGTTCATAAAAGGAAGCATCGAAGACGGCCATGTTGCATAATATCAACCGATGCGATCGTGTCGGTGTCGGACAACTGGTGACTTTCGCGGGAAATACAAAATGACGAAAATAATAAGCAATTTGATTTCTTTACATATGTTGGTATTTTTAATTGATTCAGTTTTGAGTTTAGGTAAATACTGATTTAGTGTGTACTCTATTGTTTGTATATGCAAATTATAAAATTGTACTTGTACCTATCAGGCAGCAATTACCTCCTCATAGTATTAGATAGTCTGAGAGCATGCCACCGGATGAAGGCAATGGTTATTTTACGCTATTTTGAAAGTGACTCGATATAAGTACAGGTAATTTAAATATATCAACACACGCCACTTACAAATGAATAAATGTTCGGAAATATCTACTATAAAGTATTTTATGGGACATATATAATTGGTTAGAATTTTCATTTCAAAAGTTCTTCTATTTTTTGTGTTACATCGGTGACCAAAAAATTACGTCATAATGACGTCCACTGAATGACGTCTGGTAGACGTCATTTTTGCGTCGATGACGTCCACCGTCATTAAATCACTAATTAAGTACGTCATTATGACGTACGCTTGCTACCTGGGTAACGTACAGGCAGCTGCTGTTAACAATAATTCGTCATCCCTGTCCGAACCGCAAGAGCGCAAACACAGAACTCCAATGTGGACACTTTGCTTGCGAATAGAACGATCTTGACAAATAGTGCACACACAACAAGCAAGAGCATAAGTGCGATCGCGAGCACGAGCGTGAGCACGAGAGAAAGCGTGAGCACAAGCACTCTATGGTTGCAAACTCTTGGAATTATTGTGAATTGATTGTCTATATCTACTGGCGTAAAAGCCGGAATGAGACGACTGAAGTTACCTATAGCTCTACTATTTCTGTTAGTAGAGCAGTGGTCGCTTATAAAAAACCGTTGTATAACTCTTTAACCCGCTTTTCGGAATAAGATCTTGCGAATCGGTACGTCTACATTCATTGCTTCTACCAGCCTAACCGATTACTGAAAGTGAATTTTGTTACCGTTTATATAACATGTACTTCTACATTCCTGTGGCATGTAGTTAGTTAATCGAATCTATATCAAGCGTTTCAATGATCAGGAAATGGTAACAGTAATATCGAACAGCAAAGCTTTGCAAGTGATTGCCTTGGGAGGTATTCATTGACATTGTTTTGGTACTTCGGTTAGCCAATAACAACGTTGAGTCGATTGAATAAGTTACTACTTCTATTATTAAGAAAAATAAACTACTCATGGAATTTCAGTCATAATTCAGACATAACGATTCTTGTGAAATACCTAGCTCTGCAGCTCACAAATTCAAAGTGTAAATAATTGCTATCTAAACAACTGTATTGCATAAAAAACCTCTTTTTGACTTAACCTTTCAAAAACACTGCAGCGTTTTCATGAGACTGTAGGTGTCAAAGATCGACCAGAAAGTGTAAGACCCGTAAGCGTTAAAAATGAAGAAAATTCTTTGAATGTCATGTTAGATGTGGAGAAAAATCCAATGAATTGATAGTTGATTGAGATTTGATATATTTCTTTCAAAAAATTTGCAGAAATTCCATCCATTTTTTTTGTGTTGGCATCGACTGCTATGTCATAGGCCAAATTCCATCCATTTAAAATTCACTTGTTACAAGAATTTATAGTGAAAACGATTTTGATCGTAGAATCGAATTCTTTGAAGTTATTATATATGGATAACTTAAACGAAAATTTCAACTTTGTTAACAACATATTGGTTTCTGACGAATCAACATTTTATTTAAACGAGAACGTTAACCGACACAACTGTAGTTGTTGGATAGATGAAGTTCACACTCAGCGGCCACAAAGAGTAAATGTTCGGTGTGGCATTATTAGTGGATACGTCATAAAAGACACTTTTATAAACGAAAAGTTGACCTCTGAATGATATGTACTACTTTTGTAAAAGCATATTGTTCTAGAGGTAAGACGATTATTCCCGAACAATCCCAATTTGCTGCAGAACAAATATAATTACAACATGGGACTTTATCACATTTTGGACGTGTGGTACTGACATATTATGATCAATGATATCATATCATATCATATCATGATCATGATCTAGATGAACTGTTCCTGATAAATGGATTGGACGCAGAGGGACAATTGAATGGCCAGCTAGGTCTCCCGATATGACCCACTTGGCTTTTTCGGTGAGGCCACATAAAAAATGTGATCTACAGAAATAGGCCGCAAAATATCGAAGAGTTTAAAGAAAGGATAAGGCATGAAATTTCTCCCATTCATCCCAACATGAATTTAGATTCACTACAAAACTTTGTGCAGCGAACTCTTAACTGTTAGGAGGTGAATGTTAAACACGTTGAGCACCTCATTAAATAGAATTCCAAAGAAAATATTTGTTGTTTATTAAAACTTGTTTGATTTTTTCTGGCATCAAATTGCAAGTACCCAGGAAATTCATTAAAAAATACATTTTTCCATTTCATGCATATAAATGAACCCTGAGCAATTATGCTCCGAAAAAATACTCCTACTTTCGAAATAAATGATGAATGAATGAATGAAATTTCTCCCCCTTCCAAGCTAGAAATCTCCTCAATGGGAGAATAAAATCTTGAGTCGAGAGTGTAATTTAAGAATTAAATGACTTACCTAAGGAAGTTCAATCCAAATTACTGCTCTTTCCTCGTAGATCAGAGTGTAGTCTCCAATAATTATTTAATATATTAATTATGATATTAAATAATTTAAAATATCAATATATAAGTGAATCGCGGCGTTCAGACAAATTAAATTCCGGAAAAAAAACTATCGTCGAGCAGGGATCGACCTGTGACCTCTAGATTGCTAGACCGTGCTCTAAGCAACTGAGCTTCGAGGACTCACGTTGACATCTGTATATAATAATAATATAGCTTTTATTGGAAACAGGTTAAAAAAAAATTACAAAATAATTAAATAAAAAATATTTAAAAAATAACAGAATACTGCTTTTCCCTGGAATTTGATGTTATTATTAACACTTGAAAACTTCGCAGTTTGCAAGGTGTTGGTGAGTTAGGATGTTAGAAGGAGCTCCTTCATTATCAGTAATCATCAATCCAATTCTCCTTTCATATACCGTCATCGACATAACTTAGTTGGTTAGAGCACGGACTAGCAATCTAGAGGTCGCAGGTTCGATCCCTGCTGGAGGATAGTTTTTTTCTGGAATTTAATTTGTCTGAACGCCGTGATTCGTTTATATATTTATATCCAGACACTATTCACTTCACTTTGATTTTCAAATTTGGATTGGTGCTTATTGATAATGAATGAGTTCCTTCCAACATTATAACTCACCAACACCTTGCAAACTGCGAAGTTTTCAAGTGGTAATACTAAAATCAAATTCCAGGGATATTGGTATCCCGATATGCAGATGCGAACGTGTATCCTCGATAGCTCAGTTGGTTAAAGCACGGACTAGCAATGTAGAGGTCGCAGGTTCAATCCCTGCTGAAGGAAATTTTTTTCTGGAATTTGATTTGTCTGAACGCCGCGATTCATTAATATACAAAATATAACAGCTTCAATAAGTCACTTGGAAGATGAAGCCTAAATAATATTCGTACTTAATGAGAAATTAAAGGGTTCACTCATGACTTCCGAGAGTGATGCCGAGATTGAAGAAGAATCCAAGACTGTCGAAACCTACACGGAAATTATGATAAGATACCGATCCAGATATGGTAATATCCCGTCACGGTAGCCAATAAATGTTACGAAATAATCTCAATAAAGAATTGAACTCAGAATCAGACTTTTTTAAAATGATATACTGACAATTATATATAATCTGACATAATCAACACACATTCAAGATAAATCGATTTTCTGTCTTCAACAATTAGATCAACTATTATGAATGGAATGTCCTCATAACGAAAGGAATTCTGAAAACGAATTCCTACTCTCTTCTACTGTTCTACCGTGAGACATGCAGAATCAATACCTCAATACACTGTACGCCATTACGTGACAGAAATGCTAATCACCACTATTCAACCTAATTCGAAATAAGTACCTAGAGCTATAAAATACCGTGTTGCAATTTAATCCCACATTAGTTTCTACACTCTACAGCACCTTTCATTTCGGCCACATAAACAAATTGATATAAATATACACAGGCGGAAACGTCACAAGGCTTTTCTCCGCATATTCAATCTCAAAATTCGAACAATAAAATTGAATGAGAGAGTGGAAACATGTAACGATTGTTTTTTTTGTTCGTATTCAATATTTCCGCTAAGTGTATCGGAAGTGAGAGTGTTGCTGTTTCTATTACTGAATACTGCGAAAAAATTAGATTACTAACGTAAATGTACCAGTACCTGGCACCCTAAGGGTCAGATAAATTCGGTTGTCCCTAAATAAAAATCAAACGTAAAACTTTCAGGCAACTTGTGTCAGAAATGGCTTGTTAATATAATGAATTTAATTTATAGAATACTCTGAAATTTAAGAAATTTGGAATTTAAATTGTTTTTTAATTTTGTCTTATTCATCATCCAGTAGCTGACACCCAAGTTTTGTGCTTAGCCCTAAACCTGACTTTATGTGCACCAGTGCCTGATTTTTTATATAATTCAGTAGAATACAAAAGAAATAGATATAAAATGAAAAAAAGCCTTTATTTGAAATGAATACAATGCCATGGCACGAACAAAATAACTTGATCTTTTATTAATCAATTTTGCAAAGCACTTCAACCACTGCATACATAAAATATCCTCTTTTTCTGGCCACTTGTTATTTAAACCACTCTTCCATCAGTTTTACCAAGATTAATAATTTGTTTTACCTGTCCTGGATAGTATTTGCCATCGTATATAACAATAACAAAGTCTTCTTCTTTTGAATTGTCTTTACTAGAAGTGTGGTCCTCACTATCTAAAGACTGTTCATCCCAGTTCTCACTTCCTTCTTCTGATTCAAGAGTTATTTCAACAGTAAATAGGACGAATCATCTGTGATATTTTTCTTAGGATTTGCTTTGCTTTTCTTTGCGTTCCCTGTTCAATTTAATTTCTTCTCTCTTCCGTTTTCTTTCAGCTTTCTCTTGCTCTTTTCTTATACGTTCTTCTTCTTTCTTTTTAAAATATTGTTTTCACTTCTCATCAGATACTACCGATGACAAGGGTTCTTTTACTAAACGCTTCTTAACGCTTGGGGCAAAACAAATGAACCCCTGAAAGGACTTGGCATATCAACAAATTACCAATAGCTGACCCTAAATATTCCAATAGCTGAACCGTGGGTCAGGTATTGGAAGCACTATATATATAATAGTGGTAATTTTAAAGGATCATGCTCTTTAATATACCATCGAGCATAAGAGCATAATTTTCAACGATTTCATGAAAACCCTATAGCTGACACAAGTGTCAGGCATTGGCTTAACCAGTTTTGTTTACTAGCCAGTACATGATATCCCATTCTAAAAACACAAAATATATTTCATTTAAAAATTCGCTACTAAAACAACATTTATAGTTGATACCATAGTACTTAATCAGTAAAATTGAATTGCAAAAAATAGTCACTTACTTTTTTCATTCTTATGTATATAGAAAATAATTCATTTTGAATCAGATTCGATTTTCTCTGATGTCAGATGATCCAGCGATCGATGTACCTACAATTACAAAAATCTATGTAATGTACTGGGTGTTCCACAATTTTGAGAGTGATACCAACATATGTCAAACAAAGTTACAAATTCCTACATTTTATCAAGCCCTTTTATTTCTTTGCTGTATCAAAATTCGTGTTTCATTCTTCAAACACGAAAACAGAAAACACAGTAATACAGTGATCAAAAACAATATTTGATTAACATTTATAAAAATTCACAAAATATACAATTACAAAAACAAACAGCATAAACACCACATATTAAATACTTCCGAGATATTTTCATTCCTCCGTAACACGGGCTCTTGGATACAGAACACCATAATGTGCTTGAGACATGAGCACACAAAGACCTAGGATTCTTGCCTTATATGAGCAATAGTTTCCTAGTACTGGTTCCTCCAAGGTTCGAAATGAGTTGTTCTCAATTTTATTGAAAGCAAAATAGGGTATCAAACTGCGATGAGGATTTCATAATATTATTACGAAATACCCTGCGCCCATGCATTGCGACCGGTTTGGTTCCGAGAACGCAGCAAACAACGCTGTCCAGTTCGAGTTGGATAACGTCACCATCTTCGCGCTATCGAAGCGAGGAATGCAAGCAGGACTTCTCGTCGCGGCAGTTCTCGATCTTTCCATCAGCCTGTATTAGCAGGGCGACTGAGCCGACGAAGAAGTTGGGGCCAAAGACCATAGAAGTTTTAGTCGGAGTTGAACTTGAAGCAGAAGTTGCAGTACCTACTTATAATTTAGTATCCATTGAAGTAGTTACTAATTGGAGTTGTGAAGAAACGTCTCATAAACTGTCCAATATTTGTTTGTACCCATGCACGAACCCCAATATCGTAACAATATGAGTAAATAAATATTTCAGCTTCTAGAGTTTTGTCCGCCTATATTCTGATTTTGGCTCATAAGACGAATTGGTTATAAAAATTCCTGTAACTCACATAAATATTATGAAACAAGAAGTATCCATATTGTAAAGCTGTTATATATTATTATATCTGCGAGTTTCTTCCGTTCCATAACACAACAATATGATGGTTTTAGTTCGAAATTGTGAATAGGAAATTCATAAAATCTATTGTGGAATCATCTGCGACTGAAAGACAAACTTTAGTCGCTATTTTCCATCGTTCAAGATAACCTCTTAGGAGGTATTCATGTTGAAAAGGGAAACATTCTCCATGAAAATTGAAAAATGGAAAATGTGATTTATTTGTAATATCTAACAGAAAACAACTACTTCCCCGGCACAAGCCACGCTGGACATTGAACTATATCTGATAGATATTGTGAAAAGACTAACTGAAAAGGAAAGGAAAAATCTGAAAGTGAAAATTTGCATTTTCATTCAGATAGCTGACTTTTTTAATTCTTTCCAGTTTTCCTTGAAAAAATAGTTAAATAAATTGGATAAGGAGAATGTTATAAAAAAAAAATATCACTCACAGAAATCGTTCATTTCATTGAAGCAAGGTCCGCTTCTCTCGCATTAAATCCCCAATACATTTTGGACGACAAAAATCTATTTCGCTTTGCCAAGCTCTTCAGGAGGATTGATATAGGATTGGAATAAAACAGGCTCTTCAGAAGCATACACATCAGGGATGGATATGAGAGAAACATTTCTTCTGCGGTGACACTTTGAAATTTTTTTTTTTTTTTTTTAAACATTCTCCTTATCTAATTCATTTAATAAATGCAAATTTTCACTTTCAGATTTTTCCTTTCCTTTTCAGTTAGAGTCTTTTCACAATATCTATCAAATATAGTTCAATGTCCAGCGTGGCTTGTGCCGGGGAAGTAGTTGTTTTCTTTTAGATATTACAAATAAATCACATTTTTCATTTTTCAATTTTCATGGAGAATGTTCCCCTTTTCAAAATGAATACCTCCCAAGAGGTTATCTTGAACGATGGAAAATAGCGACTAAAGTTTGTCTTTCAGTCGCAGATGATTTCACAATAGATTTTAAGAATTTCCTATTCATGATTTCGAACTATAATCAAAATGCTAATGACAGGTCTATGTCAAAAAATAATTTTCAAAGTGTCACCGCAGAATAAATGTTTCTCTCATATCCATCCCTGATGTGTATGCTTCTGAAGAGCCTGTTTTATTCCAATCCTATATCAATCCTCAAATGTATTGGGGATTAAATGCGAGAGAAGCGGACCTTGCTTCAATGAAATGAACGATTTCTGTGAGTGATATTTTTTTTTTTAATAACATTCTCCTTATCTAATTTATTTAATGATTTTTTTCAAGGAAAACTAGAAAGAATTAAAAAAGTCAGCTATCTGAATGAAAATGCAAATTTTCACTTTCAGATTTTTCCTTTCCTTTTCAGTTAGTCTTTTCACAATATCTATCAGATATAGTTCAATGTCCAGCGTCGCTTGTGCCGGGGAAGTAGTTGTTTTCTGTTAGATATTACAAATAAATCACATTTTTCATTTTTCAATTTTCATGGAGAATGTTCCCCTTTTCAATATGATGGTTATGTATTTACTGTATAAATAATTCTTGTATGAGATACTGGAAATGATTAGGAATGCTAATAAATGACCTCGATGGTCGTTGTAGTCGGCAATTTCCTCCGCATTTGTCACACTCTCTGTGCATACAATTTGTGTAGGTTTTCAGTTCTGTCTACATCCAGTGCATCATTGGATCAGGAAAGATTGTCAATCGACTGATCATACGTTTCATCAGTTAGTAGTTTTTACGATTTTAACAGGTGAAAAGATTCGTAAAAATTATACTTTTTTGCTAAACTGGGATAGTAGTAATTTTACTAAACCTCCGAAACAGAACATTTCATTTATTCTACTGTTATTCTCTCTAAAATTGCAATAATAATAATTTTTCTCTACGACTATTGTATTCTACAATGCTTACATATTGATTATTAGTTGAAGAATGAAGATGATTCCAAGACAACGTGGATCCTAACTCATTATTCAACGGCACTCGACAAACCAGCGATTCAGAATTTTCAGGATCCACGGGAACTGAGAGGTTTAGATCAATGACAAAACAGCAAATCAAACAAACAAATTTCTCAAGAAGGCTTTGGTTCATTCGACGTGTCACGGCTTCCGCGAATATCATGTTGACTGATTTCTTAGTTTTAACTTTGATCTATCACGTTCAAAATATAAAAAATTGTTTTAATTGGGGAAGCACTGATAGTGAGAATAATGAGACCTGTACACCATCGGAATTATTGGAAACGGTAAAAATAGCAACTCTTAACTTAACTAGAAAGCATAGTCTTCTACTCTCGCATAATGGCTATTATTCTCTCGGATAATTCCAAAACTCGCTTACGGCTCGTTTCGAAATTTTCTTCCTTGAGGATTATAGCTATCATTATACGCTGTCTGAAGAATATACTATTTGCGTATAGCAAGCCAGTGGACATTCAAGTTACCCCTTAGATGTTATAAATATTATCCTAAATAAGTTAGGAAATATTATAATACCAGGTGACCAAGAGGTGAGGTACGCCACTGACCAATAAATAACATTTTTTTTTCAAAATGCAAATTTACAAAATATTGAAATTTGGGTAATAGCTGCATAAGGCCATTAAGTATTCTGCCGAGGACTAGATCTCAGTTTCAGCATACAGGGAGGTTGAGAAGTAACTTCCTTTCGGGAACTTATAAAAAAGACTGAAACTCAGTTTTTCCAAATACAACACCCTGTATATTATCTTATTTTCGAATTCAACTAATTCAATAAGTTTCATCGACTATGTCCTATATCTATCTCTTACCGTTTACGAGATATTAATATTTTTGAGGTTTGGGCAATTACAGAATTTTAAGTATAGAATTTGATGGAAATTCTATCAAATAACAAATAAGGGCTTCGTAGTTTTTGAAAAAGGTGTAATGAAATATGTGAACCTTCCTTCATACTGGGTGTACGACAAATATGATTACACAATTTGAAGAATGAAATTCCTCGACAGAATACTTAATGGCCTTATACAGCTATGACCAAAATTTCAATATTTTGAAAATTTGTATTGTGAAAAAAATGTTATTTTTCAATGGTCAGGGTTCAGGAAAGTTGTGTAAAATTCTATAGGAAACCCAAAAATGAAATAAGATACAGGATTTCATTTGAAATATTAAAGTAGCTACTACTTCCTGATACAAGTGGCAACACTGTATTAATCAAAATATTTTAGAAGTGTAGAGCATGTTTGATTATCTACGCCCACAAATTTTTCAAATTATCTGCCGTTCCGTTCTCCAGAAACGGCTAATAGGCCACCGAATGTGGAATACCCTGTATATATGGTATTTAAATACGCACATTCTGACGCATCTACTGATAATTCACCACTTCCGGTTCGACCGGAAGTGACCCCAAACTTTTTTTTTTTTTTTTCAAATAACACCCTGTAAATTTTTTCTAATTATCCGAAAGAGATTATACAATTTGTGATAGCATTTTTTCATTGAAAATGGGTTAGAAAATAGCGAAGATACAATGGATTGTTCAATCGAACAAAATTGGCCATGAAAATCGTAACAACTGACGAACGACATCATCAGAAGCGTCGAGAGAAGATACAGTTGAAAATTGGGGTTCTCATGTAATTGCAGCACCCATATTTTTTCGACATTCATCAAGACTTCTCTCAAATAGTTATTTATGCAACAAGTGCAAAAAGTAGGTGTTTATTGCACTCGACGTGAAATTGTCCAACGAGGCCATCATTATTGCACTTGACAACACGTCGAGTGCAATAAACTCTTTTTGCACGAGTTTCATACAATATTTTTTCTACGTTCATGCAAAAACCAGAAAATGTTTCATTTAGGTGGCACTAAACAGTAAGGTAGACATTGTTTAACTCTATCTGCTAAAAGTAATTCAAAAACTGAAAACTTTTCAACATGAATACCTCCCAAGATGTTATCTTGAACGATGGAAAATGGCGACTAAAGTTTGTCTTTCAGTCGCAGATGATTCCACAAGAGATTTTATGAATGTCCTATTCATATTTTCGAACTAAAATCAATATAATTCAAAAACATTGTGTGTAATTCAAAAGATATTCAAAAGAAATATTTTTATTTTTAACAAATTGCATTTTCATAGTCCATTATATAATGAATATGATGAAACATGCAACTATTTGAAACGTAATACAATCTCACAGAAAATGGTCTAAATTGGGCGTCGATTTGAAAGTTTATGTCTGTCATGATGACAGAACGCTATAGTAGAATGACAGATGAGTGCAATAAAGAGGCAGTTTTTCCACCAAATATAGTTCAATAAAGTGAAACATGCTTTTTTCACTTCGTCATGATGAAAAATTATGAATTAACAGATTCCTAGTGACGAAACTTTTGGAAAATTCCGAAAGGAACCGAATATACAAGATGTTTCATTATATATGAGGCTGTGAACATAAGAAACCGAAGCAAAAGAGCAGCATTTATCGATTAAGTGGAATATTTGAAAGAATAATCTTTTTTGTTTGTATTGCTTTCTTCATTATGTCCTGGGCCGCCTTCGTTGAAGAATATTCAATTTTCTTGATTGAATCTTCAGTTCCTTTAGGAATACTCCAAAACTTTTCTGATAATTCATTTCAGTTTTCAACATGACGTTGTGAAAATATTGGTAGTGCAATTCTATCTGGATCCCAATTTCGAATTGGGCCTTGAAGCTTCCTCTGATAACTGCCGATGTCTTTCGTCAGTTGAGTCGATTTATGTTTGATTTTCATGGCCACCTTTGTTCGATTGAATAATCAACTGTATTTCGGACATTTTTCAACAAATTTTCAATTTGGAAACACAATCTTATCACAAATTCAAAGGGTTTTCGAAAAACTAGAAAAAATGTAAAGGGAGCCGTTTAAAAAAAAAGTTTGGGTCACTTTCGGTTAAACCGGAAGTGTAAAATTCTCAGTAGTGGCGTCAAAATATGCGTATTCAAGTAATATAGCGACATAATTTTAAATCTATATCTTCAACACCATAGAAAAATTGGGGCGTACCTCACCTTTTGGTCGCCGGTAAATTAATAGCGGTTTTTGAGCTCTTTTCATGCAGTTATTCAAGTCCTTTTCTTGCATTTAATGATACCCTCACCAGTAGGGATGCACCGGGTACCCAGTCAGTACCCGGTATGTCGGGTACTCGTCCATATAGACAAGAAACCAGTTGAACCCGGTTACATACCCGGCAGGCTAGACCGGGTACCATTCATACCCGGCCGAGCAGTCCGGGTACACACATGAAATGAATACCTAATAGTATTTTTTCAAATTCAAACATATTGAAAAAAATAACAATGATTACAAAAAAGGAAAGAAAATCAGCATGTAAGTAAATATAACAGTAAAAACGAAGATAAATACCTACTTTGCTTCTATCAATTACTAGTAAATAGTAATTATTGATTAGTAACAATAATGCATCCATCCTAAGTAATTTTAGGTTGTGTCTACCCGGTACACGGTGAATACCGGGTACTCGGTACCCGGCATTGTAAAAATCACTCCCCGGTGCATTCCTATACTCACGAGTATGTGTATACAGGGTGGGGCACCGAAAACGAAACAGACCGAATATCTTCAAAACGCATGTGTTGTGAAGAAAATGCAAAACACGTCGATTTTTAATCCAAGGGGGACATCTTCCTATCATAACCTCAACTGTCATACCTCTCCCCCCACCCCTTGGTCGCTATCACCCAATCAATTTGAATAGGGAAAGTACTAAGTGTGACACATCATTAAAAACGTAATTTCATAAGGAATTCAGCCATGTCAATTTTTGCTACCTAACTTTCTATTTTGGCGCCCTCTTGCGGGAAAAACAACTGTTCCGTATTCCAAATTATGATACTTCATTTGCAAGCTAATTTAACATAAATCCTCGGACAAGATTTGAAATCTTGTTCGTCGTTCTGGATCCGTCATTTTGTTTTTTCCCTTAGAAACTTTCCATAATGCATTGTCACCGAATTTATGTTAAATTAGCTTGCAAATGAAGTATCATAATTTGGAATACGGACGGACGGACGGAACAGTTGTTTTTCCCGCAAGAGGGCGCCAAAATAGAAAGTTAGGTAGCAAAAATTGACATGGCTGAATTCCTTATGAAATTACCTTTTTAATGATGTGTCACACTTAGTACTTTCCCTATTCAAATTGATTGGGTGATAGCGACCAAGGGGTGGGGGGAGAGGTATGACAGTTGAGGTTATGACAGGAAGATGTCCCCCTTGGATTAAAAATCGACATGTTTTTGCATTTTCTTCACAACACATGCGTTTTGAAGATATTCGGTCTGTTTCGTTTTCGGTGCCCCACCCTGTATTAAAATCTTTGGTATGAATAGAACCCAAAAACTAAGAAAACTACACCAACATCAAAACTAAACTACAGTTTAACTGTAGGTTACGACGCGAGTTTTGCCAAGAAGGCTAATCAGGAGTTTATAGGATGAGGAAAATAATGCAAAATTTAAATTGCTACCATATTAAACTGTCGAACTATTTCCATAGTTATTCAGTAATTCCAGCTTAATGACTTCTCTTGACGATTGAAATATTTGCACGTGTGTTACAGAACTATCACATATTTCCTTACATTCGCAACAATTTCTTTAGAAAGTATTACTATCCAGAAAGAGTTCGCAGTCGTCAATAGAGCAGAGTTATACTATCGCACGTAAATTGAAAACCGATACGTATACATTATTAACATGCAATTAATTGTTCCACTGATATACCATAATTCTATATACGATAGTTCAAAGACACCTTATAAGGTAAAAGGAAGTTCTTTTTACAAAATCTCTAGGATGAAGGAATTTGCGTAGCACTGAATATCCTCGATAATTTCAATTTCGTTTTCCAATTCATTCTCATGTATTTTTAAAATTAATGGAACAGGTTCAAGTAATCTTGTATATTTTTTCTTTTGCCGGTCCGCGTTTGTTGTGAAACTGTAAAATTTCAAGATGAACGTGAGAACTGAGATTCAAGAAAATTATATATTGAATTCGTTTTTTTCATACAACTGTTAAAAATTGACCTTTTTGGAAAAGCGTTAATAAATAAAGTAAACTTTCTTTATCGGTTGGTACTAGGTTACAACAATTATTACAAAAAACATCTTAATAACAATAATATGCTGACAAAGTTCTTTTATTTTCAGTGGCAACTAATAGCCTGTGAATATATATTCTTTATAATATTTTAATATTCAGTTATTCAGTTATTTTTGAATGAATAATTTTCACCTAGGCATTGAGATGCCTGTATTGTGTTATATTACTCATTCAGACAACGGTTTTGTATGTACAATTTATGGATATGGAGTTATAATAATACGAATTATTAAGAAATATAAAACTCGTGGAGGAAACAAAAAACAAAAAGGGGTAGGTATAAGTTATGTATACAGTATCGGAAATTTTTCATCTGGGGTATAGACAGAAATCTACGCGAGCAACAAGGAACGCAATGATATGATAATACCACATAAATAAGTGAGACGCACTGTGCGCGCCTCTCCTGTTGCCTCGCCCGACGAATCAACAACTCACGTCGATATCCCTTCCTCGAGCGAGTAGAGGAGAAATTGTAATGCTCTCTCAACATATATAGCAAGGTTTTCTTTACGCTCTCATGAAACCACAATACCCCAGATGAAAACTTTCCGATACTGTATGCTTGTATGGGAGAAGATACAGATGGTATAGGAGCTGTTATTCTATTTTTTTTTTGTTTCAGTATATGTCAAATTATTTTGAATTTTCTGTTATATATCGCTTGAGGGCATCTTTAAATCTATTCATTTTTTTTTCTACGTTCATGCAAAAAACAAAACTTTATTGAACTATATTTGGTGGAAAAACTGTCTCTTTATTGCACTGACTGCAATAAAGACTTTTTTGCACTCTTCTGTCATTCTACTATAGCGTTTTGTCATCATGACAGGCAAACTTTCAAATCGACGCCAAATTTAGCCCATTTTCTGTGAGATTGTATTACGTTTTAAATAGTTGCATGTTTCATCATATTCATTATATTATAATGGACTATGAAATTACTAGAAAATGCAATTTGTTAAAAATAAAATTTTCTTCGAATATCATCTGAATTACACAAAATGTTTTTGAATTACTTTCAGCAGATATATTTAAACAAACAATGTCTTCCTTACAGTTTAGTGGTACCTAAATGAAACATTTTCTGATTTTTGCATGAACGTAGAAAAAATATTGTATGAAACTCGTGGACAATTTCACATCGAGTGCAATAAACACCTACTTTTTGCACTTGTTGCATAAATAGCTATTATTGTTTTCAATTCTATTGGGAGTAAGTTGTACAATTTCGGACCATAATAGAATACGACTCTTTGTGTATGACTCATTTTCTTGCAAAGTATTTTGATACTCAAATTCTCAACTGCTCTAGTTTTTGCAGTTGCATGAGTTACATAGTTGTTATAGTTAGAGAACATCCATATTAGACACTGGTAAATATATAATGATCTTACGTTGAGTAATTTAGTCTCTTGATATAGATGATCTGTTGAAAAACGTCCTTTTTTCTTTAATATAATTTTCAAGATTGAATTCTGTGCTATTTGTAAACTATTAATGTGGTTATTGAAAGTCCCACCCCGTGCAATATCTCATTATGGATTCAGCCAAAGACCATAAGAAGATATTTGATGGATTCTGTTTTGAGTTCATTAATATGCGGCTGGTCATCTGAATTGAGTGAAAAGGTCATAAATTTTGTTTTTTTTTACAGTCAGACTCAATACATTGTTATTCGGCCAGAGTAAAATTCTCCTCAGATTAGTTTCAAAAGTTTTGTATGCTTCATTCCAACTTTCACCAGTGAAAATCATGGCGGTATCATCAGGATAACACACTATATTACCGTCAAATTTACTAATCTTCGTTATTGCGTTTGTGTAAACAAGGAAAAGGATCGGACCTAGTACTGTTTCTTGAGGTATGCCCACATTAATTTGTAATGTTGTACTATAAATAAGTGTTACCAAAAATCGAAACATGTTGCAGCAGGCAGCAATATTCACAGGAATAACATATAATAATAATAATAATAATAATAATAATAATAATAATGAACGTCTTTATTATTTTAAATCAGAAATGAAATTATAAACTTTCACAATAGTCATATAAATAGTGATTGAAAATGAAAGGCGAAGTTCAATTTTCCTGGACAGAGCGCCCACGAAACTTGTTCTTCCACTCAACCTAAATTGTACTGCAGTGTCATTTCGTAATAATAATAATAATAATTTAACAAAATAATATAAGAGTGTTCTTATGTGAATAAAAGAAGTAAGAAAAAAGTCAAAAATATGAATGTTACATCGCTGTCACATAGTCAAGAAGAAAAGGGGAGAAAAACGAGAAGGGAAAAACGTAATATTTAATATATAATATAGCAATATTTCGTGAATGACTTAATGAGGATTTTGCAAGAGATACAATTTTAATTGTTATTTGGAACGTAAGATACTTTCAGTTTTCATTGATCGAGGAATATCGTTATATATTTTTGCAATTTGATAAGAGAATGATCGCTTGAAAGTTTCCGTTCTGAAAGCAGTGGGTGATAAGGTACCTTTGAATCTCACGTTTAGATTATGCACATCCGATCGAAAAGTTATTTTTCTATGTAGATAGGAAGGGGTTTTATTGATTATAATCCTATTAACCAGGAGAAGTGGTTCACCATTTATCTTAAGCTCTATGTCAGAACAGATATCACGGTGACTTTTAGGTCCAAAAAGAATTACATTAGATTTGCTGGTATTTATCTTGAGACAGTGTTCTGAAGCTGATTTAACGAATGCATCAATATCTTCATTAATCTTTGTACATCCAATTTCTTCATCTCTCGAAATGAAACTATAATAGAGTTGCGTATCATCTGCGTACAGATGAACCGAACAGTTTTCAAGTGATGCAATAATACCTGAAGTGTATATTGTAAAAAGTAAGGGTCCCAAGATAGATCCTTGAGGAACACCTGAAATCAGTCTTAAAAATGGCGATTGATCTTCATCAATACAAACTTTCTGTTGTCTATTGTTTAAGTAGTTTCTGAATAGAGTAAGAGCAGATTCCGACAATCCGATATAGTGCAAGATTTTCAATAAAAGATCATGATTTATTGTAGCGAAAGCCCTGCTGAAATCTAGAAGAATACCCCTCTAACGAACTATTGGATCTAATGGTAGCGAAGTGGTCGAGGTGTTGAGAGCTTTTGTTCTCACCTTGGCGGACCGGGTTCGATCCCCACCGCCGTCACTGACCTAAAGTGGTTCGGAATCCACTTTTCAAGCTGTAAGTCCCGCGGGTCTTCCTTGCTAGGACCAGCTCTGCTTTTGAGCGGTTTTCTACGAAAACCTGGGAGATTCATAATAACAAATCTTTAAAAAATCACACTAGATGATCAAAGACAGCTGCAGCCATTTGGCCTTCATAAACTAGTTGACATTAATAATTAACAAAATTAGTGGAATTGTGCATCTCTCGCAATTTCCAGATATAATGAATCATTGATAACTATGAAACTAATAAGTAAAGAATGGAAAGGGGTGAAAGCTGAATAGAGAAAATCGTGTAGGTATAATGGGAATATGAGTTAGGAATATGTAGCTTTACTGAGTATTGAGCCATTCAAGTAAAAAGGAGCATTTGCTTATACTTGCAAAATTCCACAAGTAAATACGTGGAGGGTTATGAATAAAATTTGAATCCCTTTGCTCAAAAGTAGGAAGCAAATGCTCATGAAATGAGAGGATTGGCTTCAAACGCATGAATAAAGCAACCGAATTGAAAAGTGATACTGCTATTCAGCAGCATCAGAGCTCTCACTATCAAAGTTTCGCATACGTTCGTCCCTCTAAAGTGTATTGCTTGCACGGCATCAATTTTCAGTTAACTTTCATAATCCAGACCAGTACTTACAGTGTCATTGAGATTAATCGTTAAAAGATGTGTGAACAGAAGAATGAGACATAACATGCATGTAAAACATGGAGCAACAATACGAGTTAACAAGTTAACAATTATTATTAAAACGAAATTGGGTCTATGCGAAAAATATCAGTGTACGGAAAAAAAACCCAGTTAATGATTTATGGAAATGAACTTCCATTTCATTCGAAAATAATCAAAAAAACTATATCTGGTAAAAAACAGAACTGTCATGCCACTGATATTCCATTAGAAACTGAGGAAACCCCGTTATAAATAAAATAAAATATCTAACGTTTATTGTTGATTACGTAAATTGTAGACTCATATAGATTAGTATTTTTTGCACAACTAATTTTTCAATAAAACTCATAAACTTGTATAATTAATTAAGCAATATTTCCAATTAGACGCATTGAAAAAATTGCTGGTGTTGACAATAATTCAGTCCACATTCCTAAAGTGGAGCTATTTAATTGTTTATCGGCACAATTCATTAATAATCACTAATTATTTATTTATAATTTATATTAGTAATTTCTACAAAAAATTACATGACTGTACTAACACTCTCTGAAAACCTCAAATTAAACATAATGTAGTTTAATAGTTCATGGATCCATGGCTTGACCAGGAAAAGGAAAGCTCATCAGACAAAATTCTGAATTCTATAGTATTTCAAAAAAACAAAGTGTTGATTCTTGACAGAGTTAAATCAAATTGTCTATAAGTTAACGCACTCGTATTGTAAGTAACACTTTATCGAAGATCACAACTATCAGTTATTTACGTCGTATTCAATGAGTAAAGTGATACTTTTTTCACGAGTAGAAAATCTTACAATTAAAAAATACTCACGGAGTTTCCTATAGTATTTTTTCTACAATTTCAAAAAAAAAGACAACCATTTCAGATTTGTATTACAAATATGAAATGAATCGGGCATAATTGTTGATGTTGATACTATTATCATTAACTTGAATTAACTTTTGAACAACTAGTCCATACTTTAGGCAAGCAAACAAATAAAGTGGACTTTTTTGACAGTAGTAGAAAAATAGTAATTTATGTATCAAGTGAGTAAAGTGATACTTTTTTTTACGAGTAGGCACTCACGAGTTTCATTCAGTATTTTTTCTACAACTGTCAAAAAAAATAACCAATTTGGCATATTTTTATTGATTCATTAGTCGAACAAACTTCGAAGAGTATGCCGGGAGTTGAGTTTCAAACAAATGAAACGAATAATTTCGACATAGTCGAAATCCCTTTCTCTTCACACTATCCCGCAATATGAAGCAATTTAAAGCAAATATTAAAATAACATATTCATCGAGGTCATTATTATTATTATTAATGTTGACTCGACTTTCGAATAACTTTTCATTTTCTTAGATTTGTATTCAAAATAAATAAACAATCCTCGTGAAGCAACGAATACCGTTTTCTTTCTTTGAACTATGTCAAGGAAATCTCATATTTGCACTATCCACGATTTTCTACGTTGAATCTTCATTACTTTTCATTTCTACTTAAATTAAATTTATAGTTATCAACAATTCCTTATCTGGATAGATGCCCAATTTTACAAATTTCATTAATTATTGTTGTCAACTAGTTTCTGACGGCCAAACAGCCATAGCTACCTTGGATTACCTATAGTGTAGATTAAGTCCAATAGTTCCTTAGAGGTATGTGCTATTATTTTGACAATATATTTCCTTGCTGAACAACCAATCAGTGGATTTCAAATTTTGAAATTCAGCCAATAGAATCGGAACTACAGTGAATATATAACTTGTCGCTGTATTTTCACGGTGATAAACCTGCTTAGTTTTTGTTTTACTATCTGTCAAGTGAAAATAATGATTTAAATTATAAACGTCAAATTTATGTGTTTTGACTAGTTATCTTTATTCATCAATATGAGCGATCGTTGGGGACAAATGTCCATTGGTATCATAGATGAGGACGTGGAAAAGAGTATTCCGTTGAATACGGCTAGAAGTAAAGCATCAATTACCAGGTGACACGATTTTTCTTTATTTCAAATTGATATATTGTCGTCCTAAATATAATTCGTGGTATGATTAAAAACCTATAATTTTTTGGAATATCAATTCGTCCTGCGGACTCGTTGTATTTTCAACTTTGGGATTGCAATTCATTAATATTCCAAAAAATTATCGGTAATAATCATACCACTTATTGTATTACCCCTGACAATATATTTCCTTGCTTAACAACCAATCAGTGGATTTCAAATTTTGAAATTCAGCCAATAGAATCGGAACTAGCGTGAAAATATAGCTTGTCGCTGTATTTTCACGGTGATAAACCTGCTTAGTTTTTGTTTTACTATCTGTCAAGTGAAAATAATGATTTAAATTATAAACGTCAAATTTATGTGTTTTGACTAGTTATCTTTATTTATCAATATGAGCGATCGTTGCGGACAAATGTCCATTGGTATCATAGATGAGACCGTGGAAAAGAGTATTCCGTTGAATACGGCTAGAAGTAAAGCATCAATTACCAGGTGACACGATTTTTCTTTATTTCAAATCGATATATTGTCGTCCTAAATATAATTCGTGGTATGATTAAAAACCTATAATTTTTTGGAATATCAATTCATTGGCAATCCCAATGCAAGAAAATACAACTCGTCCCGCGGACTCGTTGTATTTTCAGCTTTGGGATTGCAATTCATTAATATTCCAAAAAATTATCGGTAATAATCATACCACTTATTAAATTACCCCTGAATATATTCGCCGCGATAGTTTGAAATTTTGATAATACTTAAGTATTTAATAGTAAGAATGCTAAGAATATTATTGGTGAAACATTTGTATATCAGGTATTTATAGGTTATTAGTTGCCAAAGAAAATGAGAACTGGCTTTATGATAGGATTTCGTTATTATTCGGATCTGTCACTGTTGTTGCATGAAACTGTCGGTTGCCTAGCAACAGCCGTTAAAAAAAGTGCACTTTTTTACGATTTTCTGTTTAATAATGAAATCGTATGTTGATAGTGAAATATTGTAATACTTTACGCACACAAACCACACAAAAAAATGGACTTTTTTTGACAGTTGTAGAAAAATATAGTTTCTGCAAAGCACCATGAAGTAAAGAAATAATCCATGAAGACAAAACTGAAGTTCACTGAAAATGTTCAGAAGCTGAGTTAAAATTTATAGCTGTGCAATTTAATAGGGATGAGTGATCACCATGTAACAATTAACACATCTGCTTATAGCTCATATTCAAGTGGATGATGAACGAAAAGCAATATAATATCTATAATGAAACTATAGTTTAAATGATTTTCACATCAAAAGGGTTTACAAAACCACGACAATTGTTTCGCTTTACAAAAGCTTCTTCAAGTGGTAAAGATCAGTGTATCTTTACCACTTGATCAGTGTATCTTTACGACTTGAAGAAGCTTTTGTAAAGCGAAACAATTGTCGTGGTTTTGTAAACCCTTTTGATGTGAAAATCATTTAAACTATAGTTTCATTATAGATATTAACATGAATTTTCATCAAGTATCGGCTATATCAATTCAAAAAAAAAGAAAAGCAATATAAAAATGCCATGTGTTTGGTAATTTCTCTCTGGTTTTTAATATTTCATTCAATACTTTCTTATACTATATGGCTGATAGTGAGGAAGTTATAAAAACTAATTACCTTAAAACATTGTGAAAATCATTCGGATAAAAATTAACCGCTTCACTTGTTTTAACTTTATACCTAATGGTGGAGAAAGTTGAAAATTAAAACAACAAACTCTAATAAACGAGCGAAGAACATTACCAGAATATCAAGATTATGTGTAACAACTTGAAATTTGGGCGGATAGAAATCGGATTGAATTTTTGGAGAGAAACTTCAATAATAGTTTTTAAAGGAATGTTGTGAGATCTGATTTGTACGCTCATTATAATTCAGGCAAAGCCGTCTCAAATATTTATTTACTGAAATTCTTTATGGTGATAAAAAAATCACAAGTTGAGTAGATAACATCGTGAATGATAGGTAATTTATTTGGTTGATAGTATCTAATTTGTTGTATTACTATCCTTGTAAACAAAAAGTTAATTAATGAATTTGAGGGGCCACTATGATTTGTGTTGCATTGTTGAAAGGGAATTCCATTTTATTTACAACCATATAATTTTTTTTTGAATGTCATTAATATTTTTCTGAATACTACTCATAACTCGATAAATTTGAATGATTTGATGTGGAACAATGACTCCAAAAATATTTTGAAAAGTATTAGCGATACTCCTTTTTGAGAGAAGAAACATTCTAATCACTCGATAGATGGTTCTGGGGGCACATCAATTTGAAAATTTCGAAAGACATAAAAATCGACATTCGGAAAAAATTCATTAACGAAATTCAAAAATACTCAGATAGTTGTGAAGAGGATTGAATTATCTTTTCAACGATTTGATACTTGACCTCCCTAAATTATTCAAGTAGATGTGCCCCCCGCGCCCCCTGTCGAGCAATCACCATATTTTTATGTCAAAAAGTAGTATCGGTGAAACCCCCAAACGGTTTTTTTTCATGTGTGTACATTGAACCGTTCAAAATTTAATAGGGGGGGTCTATAAAAATCCGCACTGTATAGGCAAAACCTGGGGAAACTCAAGAGATGATAATTTGGAAATTTTCTTAGAAGCCTGCCCTGAGTTGTGGTTATTTTTCGGAATAAACAATGTATTTCATAACAAACAGTATGGCATTTCGTGGAAGAAATCAACAAATTATGCACTTTTCAGTCTGATGTCTGAGATATGTAATACTGTCAAAATATTTGTGTTCTTATATTTTATCCCAACACCAAACAGCTATCTTTAAGACCTCAACACGTGTTTCAATCACCAAGTGATCATCTTCAAGAGCAGTTTGGTATTGGGATAAAACTCCAGTGTATGTATTTTTCATGAATACACCAAAGGTTCCAAACACTACAGTAGAAGTTCTTTATATTTATCAGATTTTTTCAAGGCACTATTTTCCTAAAAAAACATCGATCGATAAGTTGTAGTACTACGTCAACAAATGGAAAGTCCACATCTAGGAGTACTGGCACAATGAAAAGATAGCTCGCACAAGTCTCTCGAAGACTTTTGAGGGTTGCTCGTAAATGTACAGCTAGTTGACAGATTGTTCATCAACTAGGAAATTAAATATCCTATCTATACACTGCAGGTTCATCACACCACCACTATTGGCACAGAAAAGGAACATAGATAGAAAGAGAGAGATCTACTTTATTGTCATCAAGAAAAAAAAATCTTATGGGCAAAGTGCTTACATAAATCTAAAATTTATATCTATAGGTATAAAACGGGGACATGGCATTGAGAGAGAGGAAAACAGAACAGTAAACGTATATGATTGTACAGTTAGCAGTATAATTAAGATAGAGGAGTCAGACATTAAAATTTGTCAGAATAAAATTCCTCAAGACTGTAAGGTCGATCACTCAATAACACTTGCACAGTCGCAGTGGTCGTTATTGCTTATATTTCTTATGTGCTCTGGTAGATGATTATACATCTTGCAACCATTACAAATAAGTGGGTCCTTCACTAGTGGTTAGTATTATTATAGCGTTGCTACATAGTATTTGTTTATCAATACACTCCCAGTAAGACTCGTAGGCAAGCCATAATCTGACAGTCCAGTATCTTTTGCTACGGACATCACTCGTTTACATCTGTAACAATATTACTAATTACTATAACAAAGATACACACACACATATGGAAGTTTTTTTATTAAAAAATATAATGAAAAGTTTGTGCCTGAAAAATGAGTAAAAAATAGCTTTTTTTGTTTTGTCACGTGCTACTCTACATTTGTCAAATTTAACATTTTTTTTCAAATATCCTCAATTTTTTTTGGAAATTTCGAAAAATGCTAAATAAAAAAGTTGCCAAGTCTCCAAAATTTATACATTTGCTCCCAATTTGGACTCTTTACTGAAACTTCGATTTTTTTTCAATTGTTTTAATTTTTCGAATCTTTCGCTTTATCGATTCGAACGAAACATGATTCAAATTTCATAATTCTGATGACTACGAGACTTCAACGTCATATCTTGCCCAGAAAATACCCAAATCGGTATGTTACCAGAAAAATGAATAAATGCACCTCCAGAAATTCGTCTTTGTTGTTGAAAAGTTCATCTAGTTTCTTCATTTCGTTATTAAACTGATTCGTATTTTCGTTGTATGCACGATAATATGTTCAGTAACGAATAAACGTATTTCTCTTCATTCTTATTATACTCGTATTCCTTTTTTCAACAGATTTGTATCCCGAAATATTTTGATGTATGTAATTTTCGAGAAAATAATAATTTTTGGCATCATTTTATGAATTAATTTGATGAATTTTATATTCTATATTTTCACAATTAAACGTGTAATGAACATTATACAAAATGACCGTAACAAAATTGGAAAAATGGATTCACCTCAATAATATTATAAAGACCCCGAATTCATTCAGTGTGCCGTCCTTCCTGTTCTATACAAATTATAGTCCTTTCATTCACATACTGTGGCATTTTTAATAAATAGGGAATGTGTGAATTATAAATTTACGAAAATATGTACGTACACAAAACAAATAATTTGACATTAACCAGAACTAAAAACTTGTTTCAAAAGCCTATTAAAGAAAAATTCTATTTCGATTCAGTCAATTATTGTACCTACTATTTTCTTCCTGAGATGTTACATTAGTCTTATATTGTTTAAAATCACGGAATTTTATATCATGTTCAGTACAAATCGCTAGAACGAAAGTCTTTTGAATAGTTATGAAACTGTAGGTCATTGTTTAGTTACAGAAAATTATGATATTTCGGGTTTGTTTGTAACTGAATTATTGGTCAGAAAAATAATCAAACTGGATAAAAATCTATTAAAAAAAGAAATTCAAGTGTAATAAGAATGAAAAGAAATTATTTTATTCGATCACTGACATATTAACGTCCATATACTGGAAATTCAAATTAGTTTAACAAGGAAATGAAAAAACTAGATGAACTTTGCAACAACAAAGACGAATTTCTGAAGGTGCATTTATTTATTTTTCTGGTAACAGACCCATTTAGTTATTTTCTTTGCAAGATATGACATTGAAGTCTCGTAGTCATCAAAATTATTAAATTTGAATCATGTTTCGTTCGAATCGATAAATCGAAAGATTCTAAAAATTAAAAAAAGTGACACTAGTGTCCAAATTTGGAGCAAACGTATAAAATTGTAGTCTGACCAACTTTTTTATTTAGCATTTTCGAAATTTCCAAAAAAAACTTAATTTTTTGAGGATTATTGAAAAAAATGTCAAATTTTCATTATATTTGTTAATAAAAAAAACCGCTGAAGATTTTAAGTTATTAATCTGATGACAAATAACCAGAATCCAAATAAAAAAAATTTAAATGCAATTTTTCTCAATGTGGCTTAGGTAAATAAGTTTAAATCAATTATTAAACTCCGAATATGCACTCTTATCTTCTATTTCTGAAGATTTATTGAAGTAAATAAACTTCAACGTATAAAAAATACAGTTCACACTATGAACATAATAATAATACTCTCTCACGAACACTCATGGAGTGCACCCTAAGGCATTGCCTGAGCATATTAACCGAAAAACAGAAGAGTTCTATGTGAGACTGGAGTTGGTTTGTTTTCAAGTTTTGGTTCCCACGAAAAGAAAAATCTTGTAATGTTCAGAGAACATCATGAGAGCCGAGGAAAAGTAGGGTCTCAGGGAACACCACCTGACTTTCGTTAGAAGAACAAGCCCTGGAAAAGAGATTTTCGCATGCCTCCAAAGTGACGAAATATGGAAGTGATACTCCTGACAAAGTTACGCTGGCTACATTGACATCAGCCTTTTTATAGATATATACCTTAAGAGAAATTCAAGAAGGAAACTAATTTTTACCTACTTTTCCTCGGCTCTCACGATGTTCTCTGAACAATGCAGGATATGACTTTTCCTGAGAACCAGGACTTAAAAAAAGTTGTTGGATCCCCATTCTAGAATTCTTGCCAAGTTCGTATTCAATCCGTTCATGATTCTTCCCCATTGATATCTGCCTTCACTGGCATCGGAGCTTTCGAAGAGAAAGCGGTACTATCATTCGCAAAACTGTGTAATGGACAACAAATTATTGATGTCAAGAAGAACCATTCTTGGTATTAGAATGAATCCCTGCGGAACACCAGCATTTATTGGTACAGTACACTGAAAAAAATGTGGTACGTTATATCAATGAATGCCGTTTTTTACCTCTCCGTTCATTGGCAAAATACATTTTTCATCGTGGCAATGATTAAATATTCACTGACTTTTGTAGGTATTTATTGATACAACGAATTCAAGTTTATTGAGATCAAAGATGATCGTTTCTTACATTTATGAACAGTATTCGTTGCTCCTGCGGAAAAGTTTATTGAGGTGAGGAAAGGAGTACACTGAGATCAATGATGATCTAATTTCAGACCTATATGAACATATTTCGTTACGGCTTTGAAAAAGATTATTGAAATGAAGAAAAAAGTACATTGGAACAATGTATATTATTTCATGAAAAAATGTGGTACATAATATCAATGAATACTGTTTATTATCTTTCCGTTCATTGGCACAATACATTTTTCATCGTGACAATGATTCAAGTTCATTGAAATCAAAGATGATCTTTTTTTACATTTATGAACAGGTTTCGTTGCTGCTATGGAAAAGTTCATTGAGGTAATGAAAGGGGTACACTGAATGCATTTGAAATTGTTCATCATATCAATGAACGTAATAACTGGTCCCAGAGATGATTTTATTGTTACAATGAATCCAAGTTTATCGAAATCAATGATAATCTATTTTCAGATCTACACACAGGTTTTATTGGGGCTATGGAAAGATCATAGAAGGTGTAACGAAGTTACTAAGTCCCAGTTTTGTTAGGCAGATAGAAGCAACATTTTCCTCCCATTCTATAACTCCGTAATTAATATATTCATGAATATAATAATAAGCCTTATGTCGAACCAAGCCATCTCGTGTTTAAATATACTCATAAATTTTGCCGGCATCTGTTCAGCCGAATCCTCGCATAGAAATCTCCGTTTCTGGCAAGTTAGCTTTAGCTGGTAGTACACAGCGCCTCCACTAAAGGGACCACTCCGCACGACTTCGTTGTTTGCACAGAGCCGGTTAACTTAAGCAGACAGAAGCGATCGTTGAAGCATCTTCTCAGGTAGCACAGACTACAGAGACATCCGAAGAGCTCCGAAAGGAGCCAGCCGAAATAAAAGATAACTTGGAGATACGCCTTTCAATCAGGATTGCGATGTTCTGATGAATGCATGTTAATTATTTTGCATATCTTTCGGAAACTCACTGTATGCTCAATATCAGTGAGAGGCCTTCATTGCATTTACGAATGATATGCAATGATTGAATAAATACCACTTATTTAAATGATAAACAAAATAATTAGTTCAATGTGTGAAAGCATCACGGGAATAAACTGAAACATAGATTAATGTATATCAATTATTGAATCAAGGAATAACCGATACTTAATAATCACCGTTCATTGGATTGATGAAAAATATCCATCGTCGAACTGAATCATTATATCAATCATACAACATTCATTCGAAGAATGGACAATAATATCTAATTTGATGAATACAGTTTCATCAGTTGAACGAATACAATTTATTGCTTGGGTGAACACTCTTCATTCGTTTGATTCATTACCATAATGAACCTATTTAATGTACTTGATCATGATATCAATGGAAGCATTCATTGATATTATTAAGATCCGTATTCATAGTATGGATAACCAGTGGTACATTGACATAACGATTGCGCTCATTGGACCAATATTGATAAAAATATTCATTGAGTCACTGAACTTTTTCATTGTATTCAGGTACCAATTTTTTTCGGTCTAAGAGAGAGCTAGGTTATAAGTTACATATGTGTAATCTCGTATCTCGTACTATGTGTCCTAGAAAATGTGGGTGTGACATATATATCACAAGATGGAATGATGGATCGATGACTGAATGGAGAATTATCATAAATATTATGCTTTTTTGATACATTAAAGGATCAGTTACTTCAGAAAACGGTATATCAAGAAATCTTTATTGCATTCCAGACTTGGTAAAGATCAATCGCAAATATAGATTTTGAAAAGGTTATGACTGTTAACTGTTGGTAATACTTCCTGTGCCGAAGGCCGTACTTAGTATGTATATCATTTAAATCACTGATTCACTTGAAACCAATATTGTATACAAATCGTGCATTAATCTAGGTAATGAAAAATATAATGTTGTTGTTGATATATCAATATATTCTGCATACATAACTGAAATCAGTAACCTTCCTGTGGTAGGCATAAGCAACCAAATTGTTATTGACTTGTTATTTCCGTCAACCGGCTATACCCTACGAGCAACCCTCAGAAGTTCTCGACAGACTTGTGCGAGCTAGAGAAGACGGAGCCCTTACCTTTCAACGTGTGATGCTTTTTTTTTCGTGACAACATCTGATTCTGAAATTTTGTTGAGTTATTCCTATGTCGCCAGAAAAAAGTTTCTTCAGAACTTTCGTAAAGCATACTACAACTTTTTTGCGCAATCTGAAAGGGACTCACGAAATATTGAATTTCTATTGAACAGTCTCGAAAATATAATAAGCATTTGCATGTGTACATTTTTATCCTACACGTATCATTAAGAAACTGGAAAAGAACTAGATAACTGAATAACACATTAGGAAATAAAATTAAAGTGAAAAATCTTATCAAATACAAATTTTTTTTCATGAACTGTTGAACTAAAAAGTAAAAAATAATATTTTTTTTATTTTTCCTTGAACGCTTGACTCAAGATTTCGAGAAAATACTTAAATTTTTAGTTTCTTTTTTCTATACACAATGATATAAATATAAAATTGAACGAAAACACAAGATGTGTCCAAATCAAATCATGAAAAATCATAGTGTGGAAATTGACTTTTTCGATTGCCTCATATCAAGATCAATTACTAATACTAACTAAGAGCAGTATAAATATAAAATATAGTAAATAACAATTAATCTTACATGATAAAACAGACAATTTTAAGAAAACCTGCTCATTCACCAAATATTAATGTAGTGTTGATTTTTGTTCGGAAATATGAAGAGGATATACACAAAATCTGTTGTGGAATCACCTGCGGCTGAAAGACAAACCTAAGTCGATATTTTCCACCGTTCAAGATATGCATTTCGTATGGGGTGTATCACAAGATGAAACGTTGAAAAAAATAAAAAGATTATTGCAAGATGCCCCTTCATTAGCTTTTTTTGATATCAATAAAGAAGTTATTATTAGTGCGGATGTCAAGAACTTCGAATGAAACTTACTTTTGAAAATATATCTTTCACTAAGTAATAACTGAACATTATTTTGAACGATGGAAAATAGCGACTTAAGTTTGTCTTTCCGCCGCAGATGATTCTGCAACAGATTTTATGAATATCCTATTCATATTTCCGAACAAAAACCAGAATGCAATGCAATGCCCATGACAGGTTTATGTCAAAAAATAACTGTAAATAAAGTGTTACCGCAAAAAAAATAGTCCCATCATTTCCATCCCTGATGTGTAATTGCTTCTGAACACCCTGCTTTCCAATTCTGTCAATCTCCCTGATGAGCTTGGCAAAGCGAAATAGATTTTCGTCGACCAAAATGTATCGGGGAAGAGAAGCGAATTTTGCTTCAATGAAATGAACGATTTCTGTGGGTGATATTTTTTAATAACATTCTCCCTATCTACTATCAACCATCTGAATGAAAATGCGAGTCTTTTCACAATATCTATCAGATGTAGTTCAATGTCCAGCAAGGCTTTAGCCGGGGAAGTAGTTGTTTTCTGTTAGATATTACAAAAAAATCATGTTTTTAATTTTTCAATTTTCATGGAGAATTAACATTAATGTAGTGCTTTGACTATCTTGAACACGCGATAGAATCCAAAATAAAACCGCCTAAGAAGGCCTCAGAAGCCTTAATCACACAGGTCAATGAAAATAATTTTTTTTCAGTGCAGTAATTGTTTGCAAGGACGTTGAAAAACTTACCAAGTAACTACAAATTCTAATTTTCTGAAATGTAAGTACGTACAGAGAAAAGAACAGTTTAAATCCAAGTGCCGACTTTTGCATAATTCAAACAAATCATAATGACCACATAAAAAAAAACACCAACTTAAAGTATTAAACCAGAATGAAAAAAATGTCGGAATCCTCTCGCAGCAATAATGCGATCATTGAACCCACTATTCATTGTTGCCACCAACTTTATAGGCTTCATCGGCAGCTCGTGAAATCATAGATGAACGATAATGCAAAGATATTCAATGCGCACCTCCGACCTGTACCAGAAAACTTTCAAGAAATCAAAGATTGTTCGAGTTCATAGATATTGTTTTTTTTTTTCACACAAATCCTACCAGAAAATAATTCTCCAAATTTCTGGGATATAAATCCTCTTCATCATAATAATATAGAAATCTGGAAGTGATTTGACCTCCTGACATTTGAACATTCGACTATCAATGAACAAATAAGCACTATCTCGTTAATACAAGCCTCTGGCAAGACATATATGTACCGAACACTTCTTCATACTGATTGAAACATCTTGCACTTCAATCCGTATAACGTCATTCTTTTACAAGTCGTGACCGCTCCTGTTACAACTGAAGATGATACGAATATTCGCGTAGAATACATCGAACTCATAGAACTCATAGAACTCATAGTACTATGTCACGTTTTGTAAGGTTAGGAAATGAATATTGCAATAGGGGTATTGAATTTACTGGACGAACATCACACTCATTCAAAAACAGTATAATAGTGTCTGTTTTTTATTTTAACACTACTGAAATTGATCGTATACTTAGTTTAAGCATATATTTGTATTATATTTATCTGTAAAAAAGGGGAGAACCCGTTGATAACAATAAATAAATAAATAAATAAATACGATCGATGCCGTGTTTGAAAGCGTTGTCTCAACGAGTTCCGTAACTAACGTAGGAATATTATGAGGATCATTCTTCGACGAACTAATTTCTTCAAAAGTGTAACTGAAAGTGTCCAAGAACAAACTTTATATACGGGGTGTCCCAGAATAAAGGGGACAAACCCCGAGGGTAGAATAATAATAATAATAATACTCCCTCATAAACACTCGTGGAGTGTACCCAAAGGCATGGCCTGTGCGGGTAGAGGACGGCTATTATTATTATTTGCCGTGGCGACTCACTGATTATTCACTTTTCAGCTGCAGGAAAACCCAGAAAACCTACAGCACCACCTCGGGTGGTCGGCGTGCACTCCAAGCTAGCACTAGCCGAGATTGCCATCTAGACAACACACAATACACTTGCTTTCAACAAGGCCTGTGGTCGACTATCGATTCCGATAGTTGGGTACTTTAGAAAAAATCCCTCGTACCTACATCGGGCTCGAACCGACTACCGCTAATTAATTTAAAAAGTTGAAAGTTCCAATAAACATATACCCTAAAATGAGTATTAACCGAGTAACAGGGTGTTGAAAGTGACACAAAAAAATATATTTTCCAGAATAACTCCATAACTGCTTAACTTTTCTTAATGAAATTTGGTATGTCACTTGACAGCATTCAGTTTCATATTTCAAGGCAAATCGTGTGTTTGTAACTTTAAACAGGGGCGTACGGCAGGTGGGTACCCCTATTCGCCCCCCAACTTTCACACCACTGGATTAATATCGATTTCGTCTTTTTCTTAATCCCAATATTTCCTATACAAAAAAGGAATAAGTTTCGTTTCACAAATATCAACGGTTTTCGAGATATTTGAAGTTGAATAAGTGGGTATATGTTTATTGGAACTTTCAGACTCAAAATTAAGTGAGGATTCTACCCTCGGAGTTTATCCCCTTTATTCTGGGACACCCTGTATTTGGATATATTATTTATTAATTAAGTATATACGTTGACAAACTTCAGGAGGTGATTCTTTGAAAGGTTTCAGGACGAAAAGTGTATATAAACATATGTCCCAAACGGCTTGGTTTTCGAGATACAGGGTGATAAAAATACATTCTTTTCAAGATGTTTTGGAGTTAACTTCGACATTTTATACAATAATCAGTTCAAATCAGGCAAGTACCATCCATTCAATAGTAAGTATGATACAAAAGAATTCACTGCTCAAATAATTCACAGGGTCCTCCTTTTTTCAGAGTCAAGTCTTATTCAAACCTTTTTTTCCACCGTCACTGACATATTATGAGACATGAATATTCAATGTTGTTTCATTTGACATCTTTTTGTTCTCTTGTAGTTTTTCATTTACTTGTACGGTTCAGGAGCTAATACAATGAAAATATTGATTCTCACAAACTTTGAAAGGTGATTATTTGAAAGTTTTCAGGACAAAAGGTTCATATAAACATATGTCTCAAACGGCTTGGTTTTCGATATACAGGTGATAAAAATAAATTATTTTCAAAATTTTTTGTAGAACACTTCGACATTTCCGACAATAATCATGTCAAATTAGTCAAGTACAATCCATTTAATATAGTACGCACGATAAAAAGTGATTTCCAAAAAATCCTGAAAAAGATGTATTTTTATCACCCTGTATCTCGAAAATCAAGCCGTTTGGGACATATGTTTAAATGAACTTTTCGTCCTGAAACCTTTCAAAGAATCACCTCCTGAAGTTTGTCAACGTACTTAATTAACACTCTGTATAATTAAAGAAATCAGTATTGGGAGTAAGGACAATAGAGTTCATACATGAAAAAGATGCATTCGTATAACATTGAACTACCTCTGATAGATATTGTGAAGAGACTAACTGAAAAGAAAAAAATCTGAAAGCGAAAATTCGCATTTTCATTCAGATAGTTGATTTTTTTAATTATCTCTAGTTTTCATTGAAAATTCATTAAATAAATTAGATATGGAGAATGTAATTAAAAAATATTACTCACAGAAATCGTTCATTTCATTGAAGCAAGGTTCGCTTCTCTCGCATTTAATCCCCAATACATTTTTGTCGACGAAAATCTATTTCGCTTTGCCAAGCTCATCAGGGAGATTGAAAATATTGGAAAGCAGGCTCTTTAGAAGCAATTATACACATCAAGGATGGAAATGATGGAAATATTTCTTCTGCGGTAACACTTTGAAAGTTATTTATGGCATAAACCTGTCATGTATGAAAGACAAACTTCAGTCGCTATTTTCAGCCACAGATGATTCCACAGATTTTATGAATATCCGATTCACAGCAGTCTATTTATGATAGATGTTTCCTATGCACTTGAGTGTTAATATTTCTTATTTGGCCTGGAACTTCTTCAATTGATTCTAGGTGTCTTCTTGATGTCAACATTTAAAAATAATATTCCAACAAAACCTCACAAAGAAAGAATATAATTGAGTATTCAAGAATATTACCCCGAATTCAAACTTTTATTCAATATAAAATATTATACACTTCAAGTATGATTTAATCAATCGTTACTAAATAATATACAGTGCGGCTTTTTATAGTCCCCCCCCTGTTAACTTTTGAACGGTTTGCCGTAGAGAGATAAAAAAAAACCGTTTCGAGGGTTTCACCGATACTACTTTTTGAAATATAACGCATTGTGATTGCTCGATAGATGGCGCGGGGGGCACAAAAACCTAATTTTTTTAAATGGCATGGGGGGTCGAGTGACACATCGTTGAAAAGAGAATTGGATTCTCTTTTCAACCATCTAATATTTTTTAATTTCGTTTACACGTTTTTTCACAATAAGCATTTGAAGTGTCAAGTGTAAGAGCGGATCTGAATTCGTTTCCTTACCTTACCTCAATAACTTTTGAAGGGTTTTATGTGAAATAATGGGACGGAAAATATTTTGGGTGGTATTAAAATAATAATGTTTGAAGAAAAATACCTTAATTGTTCTAGTGATTCACAATTGCAATCAATACTACGAAATACGGTCAATAAAGACAATTCACAACATTAATAATTATTCATTTTGAATTCCTTACAAAGCTTAATTAGGTATTAGGATATCGAAATTATACCCATTTCATTTATTTTTAATGACAAAAGTAATAACAGGTACACGAAAGGACTATTTATTGGATTTGTTTAAATGACAATAATTAATTAGTTACCTATAAAAGTACAATGGATTGATGAATTATTGCATTCATATTCACTGAGGAGTTTTGTCTACTTATAATTATTATTTACTTCGAATATTTGATATCATCATGGTTCGTATACGTCCTTTCGAAGAAAAAATTGAAGCAATTTATAATTTTGGTGAGGCCCATCGGAACTACCACGAAGCGGAGAGAATTTTTAATGAAAAATTTCCTGAACATCCTATAACTCGGAAATATTTGAGGGAACTAGTTGAAAAATTCAACAGAACTGGCAGTGTTCGTAGGAAAGGTGGAGCTGGTCGAAAATCAATTCCGGAAGAGACAAAGGTTTCGATAATTGCCGAAATGGTGGTAAATCCGCAACAGAGTACCTCTCGTGTAGCAAGTACGATTGGGGTCTCAACAGCTACAGTAAAAAAATATTTGAAGAAACACAAGTTCCATCCATACAAATTAGTAATGTTACACCAACTCACAAAAGACGACCTAGACCGAAGAATGGAATTTTGTGAAATTATGGAGGAAAAGATAGCTAGGAACCCCAATTACATTAGGAATATTTGTTTTTCAGATGAAAGTACCTTTTTTTTTTGAACGGAAATGTGAATACACAAAATGTACGATACTGGAGTGATATAAATCCCCATATCTTTCGAGAAGGTCACACACAGTTCCCACAGAAAGTAAATGTGTGGGCTGGATCCTGGGAGACCATATTGTAGGTCCCTTATTTCTGGAAGAAAACATCACCTTCCAGCAAGATGGGGCCCCTCCTCACTTCCAACGTCAAGTTCGAGATGGATTGGACGTCGTGGACCAATCGAATGGCCGGCACGATGACCAGACCTTACACCTTGTGACTTCTTTCTGTGGGGATACGTCCAATCCAAAGTGTATGAGCAACAATCCAACTCTTTGGAAGAACTTAAAGAACGAATAACACGGGTTTGTGCTGGTATAACTGCAGACATGTTGAATAATGTTCGGCAGGAATTTGTGAATCGAATTTTTTATTGTCAAGAAGTATTAGGTGGACAATTCGAACACCTGCTTCGTTAATTGACAACAATTTTGCTTCTAATTATTTAAATACTACATGTCATAATAACATAACATATTACCGAAATTTAAAAAAAAAAATGGTTGAAAAGAGAATCCAATTATCTTTTCAACGATGTGTCACTCGACCCCCCATGCCATTTAAAAAAATTAGGTTTTTGTGCCCCTCCGCGCCATCTATCGAGCAATCACAATGCGTTATATTTCAAAAGGTAGTATCGGTGAAACGCTCGAAATGTTTTTTTTATCGCTCTACGTCAAACCGTTCAAAAGTTAACAGGGGGGGGGGACTATAAAAAGCCGCACTGTATATTCATCAACCCATTCATTACAAAAATTTTTTTTTTTTACCTTTGTCCATAATTCTGTCTGTGTCAGAAAGCCTCATTAATAGGATGTGTAATTAAAGAAAACTTGATGACTGTTTTTGGGATTTAATTACTACTATGCAATGGTTAATTATTATTTCTCGATACAGTGAGCTCCCAAACCATCGACTGGTTCAATTCGAAGCACAAGGACTGGAGAATTTAAACAACATTTTTATGGACCTCCTGTGTTTTCGGCACTGTCCTGATTTTTATTTGTACGATTGCAAATAAATAATAAAAAGAATAAAATATATATAATCATGTACCTTCTGAAATCAGAAATGAGAAAATGTATGAAAGACCACTATATTCTTGAGGAATATGATAGTGAAACTGATAAATGATTTTATTCTGACTTATTGCTTTCTTGATGTACCATTCACTTTACCAAAGTTTGAAAACTTTTGGAATTCTTGTTAAATTTTCGATTTTCAATGTTTATTTCTACTACTGGCCTAATAAAAAATGTTTTGTTTTTGTTAAAATTGTTTTTTCCGTTAACCAGCTGTCGTCCCCTTACGAACGGCAGCCTTCAAAAGCCGAAACTTGTGCGAGCCAAGGATTAACGAGGTCTTACCTTTTAACGTGCGATTCCTAGCACTTTCTCGGGCCATTAGATAAAAATCTGTAGTCGCTAAGAATTCGAACCTAGCCGACCAGCAGTCAATGGTTTCGAACGCGAAAGTCTCAACCACTGAGCTACATGGCCCTACTCGGAGTTATTTGGAATTTTTAAATGCTGCCGGAATTCTGCCTTTAGTGATAGTAAGATACAGAGTATGGCGTAAAAATGCCACAAGAAATTCGTGGTATTCTTTTATGAAATGAACAGCTCTCTCATTAGGATCAGAAGGTATATTATTTTTCAAGGCTTGAAAACGAAGCTAACTTTGTAAGAATTACCCACTGTCAAATGTATATAAGGGCTTGAAAATACTGTACAATGGCCTTCTATTATTGCGATACCAATCACTTTTACATTCAATGAATATTAATGTATTATAATTTTTCGTTTTTTCACTAGACCTATTTATTTATTGTCATCATTCCCTAATGAATATTATATAGAACAGGTACCATGGGCAATGTCACAATATCACTTTGAATTATAAGTATGATAAAAAGCTATTCAGTTCGAGTTTGCTATTAATTAGCTGAGCAGAACGGCCAGCAATTAGTTTGAATATGTTTAAATATTGAAGTAGTGCGTGAGAAATAACACTTTGCTACCACTGTACTGTGTGGTGACTTGCATCTTTCGAAATATTGATTAGTATACAATAATGTCTCGAAGGTGAGAATTTTTCTAAGTTTCGCAACAATTATTTCCTGGTTACATTATCGACGGAAAATTAGTTCTAGTCTGATAATGTACTGTATCATTCAGGAAACAGAAATTGAGTTAAAGTATTGAAAATAAGGGAAATTAGTGGATAATCGAGAATAGAATTTATTATTATTAATTTTTTTTTAATTTGTTCTATAAAAGTAATTTAAAAAAATACTTCCTAAGATTCATGGTTAAATCTTCCCTCCCCTGCGATATAAGACCCAATCAAAACGGTGTGCCTTGATAGTATACAGTTCCTTCCTCAAGAGCCGGTAAAACCACGTCGTCATGGGCAACCACTAATATAAACATCAATGATATATTGTGTGACAGAATATATTTTTCTTTCTTTCTTGACTTATTTCAAAAACTCTGTCCGAAATCTCAAACTCGACCAAATTGCTTTGGGGTAACACCACTCGTCCAGAGGGGGAAACAACTAGTAATTTTTGTACACCTAATGAATAATTACTTGTACGGAAAAGTTATGAAAAAAGTTTTAGGGGCCAGGTTATTCTCTGAAAAATTATTGGGTGGACAACCCCAGTAAAGCTAGCAGAACTACTTTGGAATTTTGAATTCATTTTGAGGCCATAATTTTAGGCTAATTTATTACCCTATTCCCGATTTTTTTTCTCTTCAATTGTGGGAAATATCGCGGGTTCTGCTAGCTAAACGAATGTTTATGAAAAATCTGATCACGTCATAATTTTAGTCTCACGTTTGAACCTATTGCTGATGTCGCACTGGCTGAATACACCGAAAGGTCGTAAAAGCCAAAAAAAAAGAGGAAGGAAGGAACCTATTGCTGATTTTTTTGGATTGCGTTTAAAAAAATCCTGGGTTCTGCTAGCTTTACCGTTAAGGTAACAGAGCCCCCAAAACAAATGCATTTGGACAATAATTTTAGGCTCTATCCAGGCTGAATTATTACCCAATCATATATTTTTTGCTCTTCAGTTAGAGTGGCAATCATAGGTTCTGTAAGCTCAACATTGAGCTGGCTGTACCAAAATGCTAACCGAATCGTTATGAAAAATCTGACCACGTCATAATTTCAGGCTTATTTTAGGCTAACTTTTAAACCTATTGCCGATTTTTCTGTAATGCGTTTTTTTTTTAAATCCTGGGTTCCCGCTAGCTTTACCGTTGAGCTAGCTGCTAGCAGAAACCCACCTTAAAAAAAAACTCGAGAGGTAATAATAGGATCTTTAAGCCCCAATTTTTTTTTTTTTGGTTCTACTAGCTTTACCGTTAAACTAGCAGAACCCAAGAACAGATCCAATAATTTCAGGCTCTATTCAGGCTAATTTATTACACAATTATATATTTTCTGCTCTTCAGGTAGAGTGGCAATCATAGGTTTCAGTTAGGATTTAAAAAAAAACGCCTCCCAAGAAAATAGGCAATAGGGTCAAACGTGAGCCTAAAATTATGACGTGATTAGATTTTTCATAACGATTCGGTTAGCCTTTTGGTACAGCCAGCTCAATGTTGAGCTTATAGAACCTATGAATGCCACTCCAACTGAAGAGCAAAAAAATATGTAATTGGGTAATAAATTTGCCTGAATGGAGCCTGAAATTATTTGCCAAGTGAATTTGTTCGGAGTTGTTTTTTTTTCAAGGTGGGGTTCTGCTATCTTAACGGTAAAGCTAGCAAAACCCAGGATTTTTTAAAAAAACGCATTCCAAAAAAATCGGCAATAGGTTCAAACGTGAGCCTAAAATGAGCCTAAAATTATGACGTGATCAGATTTTCTATAACTATCCAGCCTTTTGGTAACTCGATTATTATGCAATTTGAATAAATCGCATAATAATATCGTTACATTAATAGCTATAATATCTTAGCAATATTATATTGGTAATATTTATCGACCGATTCATATTAATTTTTTCGTTTTTGTTTTTCAGGTAAAAACATAGACAATCCGGACTTTCCAGTTTTTGGTGAAGTATAAAACATGTTTTTGGTAGAGTTTTGACATTTCTTAAATAAATAACCTCGGTTTATTTCGAACACATTCCAAAATTTTCGTCTCTCAATTTTGGATCATGCCAAATGTATTGTTGTATAATTTTCAAATACAGTTTTAGCTTTCCCTCCATTTATTTTATATTATTCCAATAACCATTTGTTTTTGTCCAAAACATGCATACCAACAGTTTTCTGGCAAAGCTGGTCGAGCTATTCATAAGATAATAATTTGATATTTTTATACAGCTAGGAAAATATATTAAAAAAATATATATTTTCAATTTTTTCTCATTATCTTTTTAAACTTCGTATATGTGTATAAAATTTAATTCTAAGCAACTTTTTCAAATAAGTTTTTTTGATATCTTGCTATTTTTATCCCACTTTTTGCCTATTCATAGTAATTTTTTCAATTTGCTGCCATACCAGCGATCACGTGACATGTGTCAAAATCGATATTTAGGTAATCGGACATGTACAAACTTTTCCCTAGATTTTTTTTTTCCAATACTCTAATAATAAACTTTTTTCCCATATGGTACATACTTTTTGGCGGTCACTGTATAAGGGGGTTTCTAGGTATCGATAGTATTTGCTGAAATTTTAGTATGTTACAGCAAATGTATATCAGATTGATAATTGCATGCTACGAGAACACGATAGCAATTGCTTTAGTTGATATACAGGGTGTAATCAAAAATATAAGAGGAATTGTAGGTATCGACATTATTTGCTGATAACTCACTATGCTATATCAAAGGTATATGAGATTTATAAACGCCTTCTACGCGACCAGGATAGCAATTGCATTAGTTGATATACAGGGCGTAATAGAAAATATAAGTAGGTTTCATCGATAAAATTAGCTGAAATCGTAGTATATTATACCTAAGGTTTATCAGGTTGAGAAATGCATTCTACGCCACCACGATGGTGAATGCGTTAGTTGATATACAGAGTGTAATGAAAAATATAACAGGGTTTCTAGACATCGATATAATTTGCTGATTTAACCTAATATGTAACACCTGATGTATAATACATTCACAATTAGATTCTATGCAATCACGATACCAATTGCCTCGGTTGATAAACATGGTGTAATAAGCGATTTTGATATGATGACTTGTAATGCGACTATTGAGATCATACATGGAGCAAAATTGACAAAATAAAGGTATGCCTTTCAGTGGTAGTTCTCCATTGCGATTTTTCAAAAAACTGCTGACCGGAGAAACAAATATTAGAAAATAAATATTAAATAATCCAGTTTAATGAATAATACACTTGAAAATGGAATCGAAGTAGTTTCCTATTATCAACAATAACTAAGAGTTTGCGGTGGAGCTTTCTTGAAACAGTAGGAATTGATTGCACATAACATTTTTTGCACGATAATAGGAAAAATACAAATCAGCCCCCCTATTCAATTGGATATATAGAGGGTGATTCCTATATTCATACTTAAACTGTGTATAGAACTCGTTAAAATGAACAACTTTTTCAAATAACCTTTTTTAAGAAAAAATAAGCGAGGTAAAAAAAGTAAATCTGGGCGTGTGTATCAAGACTTATTGTTATTTTTCAGTTCTTTGGAGAAAGTTATTTAAAAATGTTGTTCATTTTAACTAGTTCTATACACTGTTTAAAAAAAGTATGAATATAGGAATCACCCTGTATATGTCCAATTGAATGTGGGGGCTGATTTGTATTTTTCCTATTACGTGCAAAAAATGTTATGTGCAATCAATTTCTACTGTTTCACTAGAATAGCTTCACCGCAAACTCTTAGTTATTGTTGATAATAGGAAACTGATTTTCACACATTTCTATCCTGTCGTGGATTGGCATGAGAAAACTAAATATTTTTACATTTGTATTTGACAACTTTACTGTTATTGCTAGTCAAGTATATGAGAGGAATAAAGTGCATAGAGTATTTTGGAAAAGTGCTGTTCGAATAGATAATGGTGAACTGTTACATACGTAACACGACGAGTCGTGTTTTTCATAGAATAGAAGTTTTTTATAGTAAAGACAACGATTTGGATTGAATAATGCAGTAATTACTCCAGATTCCAAAATATGTTTGGTCTGTGACAACAAATTTGTGCAAGTAATGGAAACAGGGGTAATATATTTGGAATTTGTATGGAAGTACTAATATAAAGATTTGGGAAATGTTTTATGTATGTCCGTAACTGTAGAATTAGATTAGAATTGAATACTCGCATAGATTTTTATGTGAAGTAACAAACATTCATTACATGAGATACCAAATGTTGTATGGGGCATTCAAATGTCAATTATACATCTAATACTAACGTATATTGTGTAACATTCTCAAATCACCAAATTCTATCGATACCTAAGAACTCGTTTTTATTTTCTAGTACACCCTGTACATCAACTAATGCAATGTGAAGTAACAAACATTCATTATATGAGATACCAAATGTTGTATGGGGCATTCAAATGTCAATTATACATCTAATACTAACGTATATTGTGTAACATACTCAAATCACCAAATTCTATCGATACCTAAGAACCCGTTTTTATTTTGTACATCAACTAATGCAACTGGTATCGTGATCACGTAAAATGTAATTAAGTATCGACTATACATCAATTTTAAGTTATAACATACTAAACTCAGCAAATTCCATCGATATCTAGAAACCCTCTTATATTTTCTATCACACTCTGTATATCAACTAATGCACGTGCTATCGTGGTCGTGTAGAATGCATTCATTGATCTTATATACCTTAGGAATGACATAACAAGATTTTAAGAAATTCAATCGATACCTGGAAACCCATTCATGTTTTATATTATTACACTCTGTATATCAACTAATGCAATTGTTATCGTGGTCGCATAATATGCAATTATTAATCTAATATACCTTCGGTGTAACATACTAAAATTTCAGCAAATTCTATCGATACCTAGAATCCCTCTTATATGTGTGCCTATAGTCCTTCATCGGGGTCAGTTGTAAGGTTACTACCACCCCGGCCTACCCTACATCGTGCATATTCAGCTTATGATTCATAAAAAGTGTGTCAATCTTTCTATGTTTATTGTTCGTCGACCAGTCAAAATCTGACGGTTAAATTGGTTCTATTATTTTACATACGCGCCATTTCAACGTACCTAGACAAGATATATTTAGATTTCAATGCATACATATAAACCATGACAATTATTCATTTTTTAATCCTATCTCACGACTAGCAGCGCTCCAATTATTTGAACAGAAGAAAGTAACAGAACTCGAACAGAAGCATAACAATACAAAATAGAAGTCTTGTCAGTTTAGCTCTGATTCATGTTCCGGTTATTTTTTGCGGGCTCGCAATCATTTCAGGTCAGATTAGTATTTGTTGGTGAGCCATGGCCAATCTTTAATAATAGGTGTCACAGGCATTATTACACGAAACGCTTAACTTTTACTTACCGCAACCGTGACATAAATCTACCATTAATCATTTTCGTGTTCCATTAGATTTTAGACCATCAATGATTTCAAAATCCAAGAATTACTCATGGGACAATAGGCACATTAGTATGTGATATTTATACTTAATTTTCTTGAAATTTTAAAAGTGTTGTTAATCCAGTACGATTGGGTTTTGAGACAAGAATCTATTGTAGCACCACCAAACTTAATATTCTAGTAGTTGGAACCATGATAAACACGAAAAAAAATTGTTTACCAAAATACCAGGGGTTGAACATCTTTTTTTTTCGTTTAAAAATATATAAATAGATTTTTGCTGTAGTCTAGGAAACTATATGATTTATCGGAAAAACAACTCAACATGGTGAAAAACAATTCAATTTTCCACAAAAATTATTCATAGTAATTTCTTATGAAATTTGCTCGTTTCCTCAGAAAACGTGATTGAACGCCGACATCAAATTTCAGATTCACTCTTACCCGCCGCTGAAAGTTCTGATGCCAGAGCCGAATTTTTGATTGGTTATAACTTTGCTGAAAATGATCGGAGAAGGAAAAGGAAAAGTTCATATCGTTTCTGAAGACTCCTACCTTCTCATGCAAATATAATATGCGAGTATTTGAGTAACTAAAATGTGTTTTGTCGCACTTCACGGAGATGTTGCGGATGATCCGAAAATCATGAAGAATTAAGTAAATATGGAATTATTATACTGAAGCAGCAACCCATATCCTCTTTGCACTATATGCAACAATTTGAAAGTAGTGTGACCGGTCCCACTTATACACATTGCAAAAAAAAACCTTGTTTTACTCCTGCCTCATTTTCAACTTACCCATAAAATCTGCATTCTCTTCACTAAATGTTGAAAATAATCGCTTATTCATATCCTGCTCGCTTATTCAATAACACTATTGTAAAGTGCAAAGCTTGAAATCACATTCTTCATTTTTTATGTAGGATGTATATGAGCGATTATTTTCAACATTTACAGCAGAAATTACTGGAATTATGGGTGAGTTGAAAACTGAGGCCGGAGTAAAACCCAGTTTTTTCTTTGGCATGTATAAGTGAGACTTGTCTCGGGTGCCTTAAATCGTTGCATATGGTCCAAAGAGGGTACTTATTCCTTCTCCGGTATAATTATTCCATATCAAATAAAATATCCATGACTTTCGGATCCTCCGTAAATATCGTAGAAGGTTTATGACCTTCCACAATCTGAAAATGAAAAAATTTTGTTATCCAAAGAAATCTGTACAAGTGTAGAAGGGCAAATTAATTAATTTGCCCGATAAGTTACTGCGTTCACAAGACTGCTGTCTTGAAAGAAATTAATTTTTGTCAGTAACGTACCCTACACTGAATTTGCCTATCTGAAAAAATGAGATCGAATTAACAAAGAATACTTCTTTTTTTTTGAAAACTGTTGACGTTTCGGAGGCTGTATCTGCCTCCGTTATCAAAACTTCTTAGAAAGACGCTGAGAAAACTGAATTTGAATTGCGATTTTGGTAAATTCAAATTCAGTTTTCTCAGCGTCTTTCTAAGAAGTGTTGATAACGGAGGCAGATACAGCCTCCGAAACGTCAACAGTTTTCAAAAAAAGAGAAGTATTCTTTGTTAATTCGATCTCATTTTTTCAGATAGGCAAATTCAGTGTAGGATACGTTACTGACAAAAATTAATTTCTTTCAAGACAGCAGTCTTGTGAACGCAGTAACTTATCGGGCAAATTAATTAATTTGCCCTTCTACACTTGTACAGATTTCTTTGGATAACAAAATTTTTTCATTTTCAGATTGTGGAAGGTCATAAACCCAAAAAATTATGTCAAGAACTGGATTTCCTCCACAAAATCAAACTTTTAATCAATATCGTAGAAGGGTTATGTAAAGTGGGACAAAACACATTTTAGGTACTCAGATACTCACATGTCATATTTGCATGAGGAAGTAGAAGTCTTCAGGAACGATATGCACTTTTTCTTATCCTTTTACTATAATTTTTAGCAAAGTTATATGACAAATCTAACTGAACTTGCAGTAGCGGGTTAGCGCGAGCATGAAATGTGACGTCGGCGTTAAACCACGTTTTCTGAGAAAAGGAACATATTTCATAAGGTATTACTGAAATTCATTCTTGTGGAGAATTGAATTATCTCTCAACCTATCGGAATCGTTTTTTGATAAATCTTATATTTTCTGAAATAACAACAAAAATTTATATTTTTTTTAAATGAATTTTTTTTTAGGTTCCACCCCTGATTTTTTAGTAACCAATATTTTTTCTAATAATACATGATGTCTAGATGTCATGTGCCGAGTTTCAGAGAGTGCTACAATTCATTCTTCACTTTTTGCTCGAGTTTGTCTGTCGTTACTGGATTACGTTGTAAAAACCTTGAACGAGGGCAACTTCAACCGATTTGCGATTGTACATTAGTTTCATTTGAATCGACTTGTGTGCGGTTTCACACTAATACACGTTACCCAGGTTACAAAACAGTTGCAAGATCAACTGATTTGCAACTTTTGTCTCAAAACAGTAGCACCGTGGGCGGTCGGCCTATGTATGACGGTTTTATACGCCACGGTTAAAACCGATGTCAACCACTTAAGGTGGGAGTTCCAACACCCTTGACTACCTAAAAACTACAGATGGCAGTGTCAGCACCCGATTCACTGCGCCACGAAAATAAAATAGTTATACAACTAACCGTACAAGTGTCTACCTCCCTCTTCATTGATAAAGTCAGCGTTGTAGGAATTCCGGTAATACCCCGTTTTCGGTGGTCGACTGCCAATGCAACGTTGTCAGTTCAATCGTTTTCGGAGTTCAGAGCCGTTAGAAAGCTGTGAGCCGTGATTTACTGATTTATCCATTCGTGTTTTGTTTGTACGGTGCCTAGTATTGTTTTATTGTGTTTGATTTCTTGATAAGTGTGTGTATTTACGAGAAGAAAGATAGCTGCTTTCCCCAAAATGTCAACTTCAACTGATAGAGATGTTCCTATTTTTCTAAAGTCCATTTGAATTTTTTTTATTATGTATAATTATCTATACCCATATCCAACCAAATTCGAATGACTATTTTACCGATGGTGCCATCTTGATTTTAGGAGATATTGTAAAAAAAAATTAAAATCTTCTATTCCGAAAGCCCCCACATACCAATTTTGAATTGAATCGGGTCAAAATCACAAAACTATTCCGCCATCTTGAATTCATGAATTTTGACAAAAAAATTATATTCTCCGACCCCAATAACCTCCAAATACCTAATTTCAATGAAATCGGGCGATAATCACAATAACTTCTCCGCCATCTTGATTTTAGGAATAACTGTAAAAACATTATAATCTCCGATTCCGAAAGCCCCCACATACCAATTTTTAATTGAATTGGTTCAAAATCACAAAACTATTCCGCCATCTTGAATTCATGAATTTTGACGAAAAAATCATATTCTCCGACCCCAAAAACCTCCAAATACTAAATGTCAATAGAATCAGGCCATAATTACCATAACTACTCCGCCATCGTGTAGCCGCCATCTTGATTTTAGAAATAATTGTTAAAAAGTTTGAATCTCCGATTCTAAAAGCCCCCACAACCAATTTTGAATAGAATCTGATCATAATCACAAAAGAGATCAGAGATAGGTATGCAAAACGAAACCTACAAAACAAGGTATCCATATAGTGCGACCGATCACCCAGGGTGGTGCTGAAAGTTTTTCCTAGTTTTCCTACAGCTGAAAAGTGAAGACGCCACCAAAAATCGCCCCGAGCGCGCCACGGCAAATATTAATAATAATATCCGTCGTCTACCCGCACTCTCTGTGTGTTTATGAGTAAGTATTATTATTATCATTTAATAAGTTCTACTCTATACATGTACTCCTTATTGCATAATAAATGATCTGACAAAATGCCCAAAATTGAACTTCAAATGAATTATGAGACTGATTTGAAGAAATCTCATTGAGTTCAATGAGCAATAATAACTGAAAGGTTTGTCGAAATATGGCAACGCCGCGTGCGCCATTTTTTTGAAGACGTTGTAATATTGTTACCAGGCATGGAATTTTCATTCATATTTTCTATTGCAGTAAAATCTCCCTCTACCGGTCGATAGCTGAACTGAGCCACTCATATATTTGCCACAGCTCGCCATATCACGTATCTATACACACGATCAGTTTTTCCTAAAAAACTCAAAAACAAGACACTTTTTCCCGACTTTCTTTGTTAGGATGCATTCTCAATAATCTAAGTGAGGGCAATATCTAGCTCACAACTCGAAAATAAATTTAAACTGAATTTTGTTTTCGATATTGATAACCTCAAACTTGATCAGTTGTAGAATTTTTTTCTGGCTACTCATTCAGTTTGCAGAGTTGCCATGGGTCAAAAGAAATGTATTGAATCTTCAGTCACCTCTATAGCAAATTTCAATTGAAATACTCCAACGGTTCATTAATTGTTTACGAAAACCTAAGTCACTGAAAATAGCTGAAAATTGCCCATTGCGACTCCCACCTTAAAGTGCGTATTCTCTAGAGCATTCATTACGCATAAGCACCCGATGAGCTCATGAGATGCTCGGTTCAAGCTCAGTCTGCTCGGTTTAAGCTCAGAATGCGTAGTGTCTCCTGGCAAATATGTATACTCATCAATATCCAATTTAAATACAAAATCTCTGTTCGTGCTCAAATCAGCGTCCACACTGTTCGAGCATATTCGCTCGTTCGGTGCTCATGCGGATCGAATACTCACCTTAACGCACAACACAACTCCGCAGATCAAGCTTAAACCGATCACCCGTCGCATACAAAACCCAAAGAAACAAAAACCAAAGATGCAAAAGCCACGTACCAATCTGAAAGGTTGGAATTACGCTTTGGCGAATGTTTCAAAATGCACCAACAGTTTTCACTTGTGGTGCAAAGTGTCAGACGAATCCGTTCCAGTCAAATCTGGCATGTGCCTAGCCACTAACGTACAGATAATTACGTTTAAGTGAAAATTGTCAAGCTGTGTGCACGTTCCAATGTAATTGGATGAAAAATCGATCTCTTTATGGAAAGCTTCTTGTATTTAACAGCCATGTCTACCATACTGTAGTCACTTAAGTGAAAATTGTCAAGCTGTGTGCACGTTCCAATGTAATTGGATGAAAAAAAGTTTGCATTTCGTGCAGAAATTTATTTATAAAATCATAGCAAAGCGCTTTCGACTATCAAGTCATCATCAGTGCGTACTCGTCAGGTGTACAAGAGCCATACCATAAAAATATCATGTGTCCATAGGACCATGTAACAAGTTAAAACGGGACATCATATGATTAACATTTAAAAAAATCCTTATTCCAGGATTGAGTTTGATAAAAGTTTCAACAGACAGAGTAACACATGTCTGCTGAACTTAGTATACTTAGTATACTGCACGAAATACAAACTTTTTTTCATCCAATTACGTTTAAGTTCGATCCGTGCCGTTCCAAGCCGGTAGATTAATCTCTCTCTGTGTGTGTGTGGCCACCTTTATTGTCTAAAATATAACGGTTGTATTTCTACAAACGTTCAATTTCATCATTTTTACCGTGAATCATGGCAGTGTGAACGAGGCACCAACTGAGTTTATAAGTTTCAGAATATGACTTACAATGTTTCTGTTGATTAATCCTTATTTTACAGCTCGAAGAACGCTGCTGAATGCTCCACCAAGTCTGAATGATAAATTATTTAATAAAAAATCAGTAAAAAATGTTTGTGTATTTGAAAACAACTCAACTGTCAAAGTCACGTTTGAATTATTTGATTTGAAGTCTTATTCTTCTCAACATTTTAAAGATAGTTAGTTCTTCTTCTTCTCGTTTTATTTGTATTCAAAATTATATCAATTAGCCAGTTCCGACAAAGTGTGAGTTCCGTGTTCCGTCCAAACCATGGATATTATTTGTAATGATCATGCAGAGAGCGATAGTAAATTGAAGCTTTCATGCGTAGGCAAGATGTTGGTTTCATTCTATCTATGAGTTCTGTGATCTTAACATGAGCCAACAGTTAGTAAGCTGTTCTTTGATAGTGTGACAATTGGTAACACTGTTTGTAGAAATTGAGGAGGGGATTAAATTTTGAATTTCCGTTATCTTCCATTTCCCCCATTTTGTCTATTTCTGCGTTTGGTCTCACTTGAAGAATCAGTGTATATTAATAACATTTATAAAGAGGTAACTATCTATTTAAAATTCAAAGTGGAATTCATTGGAATAAATATTTTTGTCGTTTTTAATGCTTTTAAAATAATTTTATTTCCAATGAATTTTCATGATTTTTCAAATGGCGTCAATGGACATGTTTTACAACAATTTCTCCTTTTTTTCTGTCTGTAGTTCGACCAGATTAAATTTCAAGACGATATTAAATTTCAAGACCAGATTTAAATTTAAATATGATTTAAATTTAATTTCAAAAAGCTTAGTTAAAAGCTTATTTCTCGCCATGGAATGAGCGGCGATGTTAGTGGCCGATTGCCAAATTACCACAATATATAATAACAACTATAGCTACCTATGATAGCTGACTGGCTGAATTACACACTCGATCAGGTGTCCAGAACCAGGTGGGGATTCAGGAGTGTTCCAGAGCTGCTGTTACAATATATTTGAATCAAGGAGCCCGAAGAGCTTGAAATATTAACAGGAGAGGAGTTTGGTTGATTCTTTCTTATAACTGATGATTGGTCAAGGAAATATGAAGGTTTAAATGCATTTAACCCAATATTCCAAGTAAGTTGGTATGACCATTTGAATAACATACAATAGTCCAAAGAACCAAATTTCTTCCCTTCAGCCTGATTCGATCATTACTTCTAGATTTTTCTAGATCTCATCAAGCCCTGAACTCAGTTTAACAAACTTTCAATTCATTAAATACTATTTTTATGCAACCTGTTTACTCTCATCATTGTTTATTGATTGTCTCAAAAACGTCAAGCCCTGAATTTGGCTTAACATTTATTTGATTAAATACTATTTTTTAATAATTGTTTTACTTGTATGTCTGGAGTGTTTTCTCTTTCAGTGTGATAAAGACTTTCTACAGAGACTGGCTTTGAGAATGAAATACTATATCAGAATTCCTGTAGATGGCGTCCAAATAACAACTTTCAATTAGCTATTTTATTCTCACTGCCATAAATTGGATTTCTAAGAATATCTTTGGGTTAATTCACCAACAAACGTACCACGACCTTTGCCTCCGCAATAAGAGTTAGCCCTCCGCATTGTTTATATGAGGTTTAGGTGAAAAATCCCTTAAAAAGGGAACAAAACCTTATAAAAAGAGCTCTTTGCTCATTTTGTACAAAAAAGGTGGGGTCACCACAGTCATCTAGTATTCCGTTTTTCATTGTTTCTTTAATAGTTATTTATGTACCAAGGACGAAAAACTGTCTATTATAGTCGAGCCTGCAAATTGATAGCTGAGACGCAGCCGAGGCTAGCAAGCAGGCGAGACAATAGACAGTATTTCGCCGAGGTGCATATTACATTTTTTCGTCGACCTCTACAAATCACCTACTAATTTCCGATTTTCGAATCGACAATCGACTGTTTTTTTAGGCAAGTATTTTTCGTCCGCAGACACTTTTCGTCTGCAAATACGTTTCGTCCGCAAACGCTTTTCGTCCGCTGTGGTCACTATGCCGTATCATAGTGACGAAAAGCGTTTGCGGACGAAAAGTGTTTGCGGACGAAAAGTCTTGTGCGGACGAAAAGTATTGGCCTTCAAAAATAGTCGATTTTTCGTCCGGAAATTAGTACGTAAAATGTCATTTTGTGTAGAGGTCGACGAAAAAATATATTCTGATTTCTGAAACTTGTACTAGCAAAGTAAATTATTTTTTCTTCTGTGTATTATAATGTATCGAAAATGGGATATTGGACGCCTGTGGTGTCACTCAACGGGAACAAGTATTTTCCCCTTCACAACACAAGTAATTGAATAACTAGATTTTCATCCTTAGACCAGGAAGTCAATTCTATCGAAAATGCGCATCTAGGAATTTGATTACTTGTGTGGTAAAGGGGAAAATACGCCTTGTTCTCGATAATAATGTAAGAGTTCTATAATTTTCGTTTTCTATTCATATGCTGCAAAAGCACCTTATGTCGGTATACTTACTAATTTATCATTCAACCAAAATCCGTTTACGCTAAAAAATGTTAAGGTTGTATGAAACACCATTTTGATTTTAATAATGTGAACATAACGAATCCTTTACATCATTGAATAATATCATTCGATTCAAATGTTGCCACAGTCTGTTGCAAAATTTATTTATACTTTTACTGAATATTCAGTTCAATTATTTGGTTGAATGCTTTCAGTTATTCATAAATAACTGAATTCTAAAAAATATACCTCAAACATAATTGAGTTTTTTCCTGAAAAACCCAAACACCTTGCAAGTGTTGAAGGAATATTATTTTATACGTATACGTAATTAATTTTAGATATTTGTTAGGTATGTTCAGTCAGTGCTCTCATATATTTAGATACGTTGTTCAGTGAAAAATTATTAGTTTCAATTAATTTGGCCAAATTCTCAAAGCAAAGCAAAGCATTTTCATAAAGTACTCGAAGTAGAAAACATGTGAGAATAAAATTTGTATCGTCTCCTTCAATAATTGATTTCCCTTATACAGAACTTGTGTCTCCCAGGCGAAAATTTTGATTTTCAATCTTATTCTTTCCAGAAAATAAACTATTGGATAATGATTATTGTTAGTTTGGCAGAACAACAAAAAATACACCACTACTCCCACATTATTATCAAATACAACATATAAGCTACTTCTGACAGATAATATTGGAGATCAATACTACTGTAAGTTATTTCACCCTTAAAAATGTTTTTAATATCAAAATTCTCGGGTATAGTACAGTACAGAGATTTATTCTGCTCGAAAAATTGGATGGTGATGAAATTTGGTATGAGCTCAGTTTGACAATAGACGAAAAGGTTTTCCAATAAGTTCCGGGGGCTGCCTTGTGAAAATCTAAGGAAAATCTGGTTCAAAGAATTTTCCGACGCTTTTCCTGCTGTAATTCGAAAAAAAACGTGGAAATTGAAAAAATATCATAGGATCAAAAATAAAGCTGTGAAACTTTTTGAACAAAAAAGGTTCTTTATTTTCTACCAAAAATTAAAAGTTTTCTCTGAAATTTCTTTTTAACGTCATAATAACGTGTCGGAAATGCTCACCGTCCGTACTATGCATTAGCACCTAGGTATAACATGACACCTGTATGTGCATTGTTGCGATTGATAAAACACTTCCTCAGAAAATAATGCAGAAAGCCTAATTCTAGTTAAAATTTTGGATAGGAAAACATTAAGACTACATTCATTTTAGTGACAGTGATGCTGTTTGTATTATTGAATTAATTAGTACTGTTGAGGCTTCGGGTTCAAAAATAAGTGTACACTGGTATAGACTTGCCTTTATTATTCAAACTTCAATTGACAACACTGTAATACAAGTCACTGTCAAAACTGATACCAAAATACTTGTATGCAAGGTAACTCAGGGTAACTTTTTAACTAACTCCATCTCGCAAATGCATTGCTTTTATATACAAATAAAGTTCTAAAAAACTTAAGAAATCAATAGAACACAATAAGAATGTTCGACGATTGATCCAGAACAAAAGTTAGTGCTTCTAGATTTTTCCATCTAATTCATCGAACGATCTCAAACAATTCGAGAAGTCTTTATCAAATTTCAGGTCTGTAACACTGCCTCCTCCTTTAGGTTATTCCGGCCCGGATAACACCATCACCATTTTGGTTATCCCTCTGGAACCAATTTGGGGGATCGTGGCCTCGGTATCCTGCTAACCTCTCGATGTGAACAACTTTATTTATATATGTGCAGGAAAGTTATCAGTCTTAAAAAAAATATAAATAATATATATACAGTGTGTCTCACTTTTCATGGAAGCACCCCCGTAACTTCCGTAATTATCGAGGGAGAATAATGAAACTCTCAGGACTGGAGGAAATGATGAAAATGCACCTACCGGTTGAATGACAATGGCCTAAGTGATATACACTGCCCGCCAGACGCGATGGAACAACCCAGTTTTACGATAAATCATATTAGGGGGCAAAACAGAAGCAAAATTCCATCAGATTCGTGATCAGGAACTTATTACAGATACACCTTTTTCCTGAAAAAAATTTAGCCCCTTAATATGATTTACCGTAAAACTGAGGTGTTCCATCGCGACTGGCGGGCAGTGTATATCACTGAGGCCATTGTCATTCAACCGGTAGATGCATTTTCATCATTTCCTCCAGTCTTGAGAGTTTCATTATTCCACCTCGATAATTACGGAAGTTACGGGGGTGCTTCCATGAAAAGTGAGACACACTGTATGTATAAGCTGTTGTTAATATCAAATGGGGAGATAGATGTATAATATGTTAAAGTAACTTGAGAAAAGAGTTATAGTTTAGTTTTATAATTTGCTTGCATTCTGCGGAAAAAGTTTTCATATTTTTAATATTTCTCAGCGTTGTTGGCAGTAAATTGAACATCCTGGGGGCAAGGAAAGCAGAAAACCTTTTACTTATATCTTTTGAGACAAAGGGAGTAGACACATTATTTTTGAGTTCATTTCTAGTTGAGTACTGATGACATATGCAGTTCTGAGATTTATCTTTTTTCTGCATATAGATACAGTTTGCCAAAAAGTACAGTGATCTAACGTTGAGAATGTCATTTTCATAGAGTAGAGCAGTTGGATAATCTCTTTTTTTGAAGAGAATTATTTTTAATATGTAGTTTTGATTTGTGTTTATTTGTATCACTGTTTCTAATAACGATTTATAGACCATTAACATATGCTTTTAGCTAAGTATGTTTCTCAGTCGGTAAAATTTATATATGAATCTTCTAATTTTTTTAGTACATCGTTATGGAATACATTTTTACATCAACCGGAAACTTCTATGAATTCCCGCAACTATTGGGTATATATATAGTACAATTTTTTGATTTCAGCTAAGTAAAATTTGCCCCACTAATCTTGTTTATAAAAATCGGTCTCTGACAATTTTTTGAGGTTAGAATTTTCCTACATCTCGAGCGTTTTTTAGAAGTGAAAAATCTTGCGAAAATTTTGAAAAAGTTCCAGGATGATCCGAAATCCGTCAAATGCCATTTGTAAATTTGTCTCTTCAATTTTTCGATTAAACGTAAGGTTTTCCGGAAAAAGTGTTGAAATTCAAATTCTCAACTTTTTTCATTTTGCGCTGCACCGGTGATCACGTGAGACGTGTCAATCTATCTATCTATCTATCTATACGCTACATGCCATTTTAGCTATGAAAAATTAAAATACTTTCTGTCATAATGAAAAGCAAATAAAATTTTTTTTGAGCTTTACACGCTATTTTAGGTTTTTAAACAACGTTGGATTGGTTTGGAAAGATGTATTCGACTGACGGGGTGCTGCGGGGTAGAGCGATTTAAAAAAAAAACATTTTTGCGTTATAGTAATTCTGAAAGATTGTAGTGCTGCAAGTTTTGGATTTCTTGGTACTTCATCAAACTGTAGTTTTCCAGTACATTATATGCCACTAATCGCAATCGCAGCCCACTTGATTCAATACAAATTTTAGCACAAAAAATCGGATCGTAAAAACTCAGTAATAGCTATTTGTATTACAAGGGAGGAAAGTGCCACTTTTCCCCCCGCAGGATCCAAGGAAGGAAAAGGCACTTTACTGTAACTGTAATACACGATTTTTTCTCCTACCCAGTTAATAAACCTTTTTTTTGTAGATTTAAAACGCGTCTGAACTGCTTTTGTTTAAAACAGACCTATACTTGCATGATAGAAAGTATACAACATTAATTATTCATATACTCATCTAAATTACTCTGATAAGCGACGCTGACTAGTAAACTGAAGGTACCGGGTTGGGTTCGATCGTGTCAATCGGTAATATATATATATATTTTTTTTTTTCAAGCAAGTTATTTTCCTTTTTTTATTCTGTTAGAGATATAAATTATTGGATATTTGGTTAGCTGAACCATTTGGGATTGAGATTCAGTGTTAATTTTCTTATAGGCAATATGAGTTTCCTCCCTGATTTGAGGAAGGAAAGTGTGTACGTTCTATAGTGGTAGAAGAAAAAATAGTTTAAAACCCATCAGCATTTCCTCAGGTTTTGAAACTGCACAAATTTACAGAGTATGCCGCATTCAAAATCAAGAACAGCTGAACAGAAAGTCTGGAACAATCCTCAAATACGTCAAAATGTGGCATTTGAGGTCTATATTAAATGTATAAAGGTTTATTTATATATATTGGAAAATAAAAGAAAGGCAAACGAACGGTGCTAGTGATATGGTTGTCACCCGATTTATTGATTCATAAGGACCAAGTAGCTCAGTGGTTGAGACTGAAGCGCTCAAAACCATTGACTGCTGGTCGGCTAGGTTCGAATCCTTAGCAACTACAGATTTTTATCTGATGACCCGAGAAAGTGCTAGGAATCTCACGTTAAAAGGTAGGACCTCGTTAATCCTTGACTCGCACAAGTCTCGACTTTTGAGGGCTGCCGTTCGTAAGGGGACTACAGCTGGTTAACGGAAAAAACAATTTTAACAATTTTTTTTAACAATACATAAAGAGATTTTAATTTCATAAAAGAGAAACAATTATTCGTCATTTATCTGTGACATTTTGGGATGTTTTTTCCCTTGAATGAAATACGATGCGGAAGATCTAAATATAAGACGTACTCGATTTCAATTTGTTAGTAACTTCTTCGCTATTTCCTATACATGCGTATGCTAATTAGGCGTTTACGTAACGATTTATTGCATTTCTAGCTAATAATATCACTTATTAAAAGAGTTCAGCTTTATTGATTTGAGTTACTTTCTACCGTGGAATTCTTTTCAGTATTCAACTCTATACCTTTCATTAGTTTCGTTTCTGCAGAAATGGTATGGAGGGAATCTGATTAAATGTTACGTTCACGGGCGTTCCGTAGTGTTCAAGTGGGACTGAAATACAATTTGTTGACGGCATTTTCCTCAAGAATTAATCTTTCACACCGCTATAATGACTTGCTGACATGTCAATGGTAAAAGCATGTTCCTGTTACAAGTAATCCAGTACGATTGGGTTTTGAGACAGGAATCGATTGTAGCACCACCAAACTTGATATGCTAGTAGTTGGAACCATGATAAAAATGAAAAAAAATTGGTTACCAAACTTCCAGGGGAGGAAATATAGTGTTACAGACCTGAAATTTGATAAAGACTTCTCGAATTGTTCGAGATCGTTCGATGAATTAGATGGAAAAATCTAGAAGCACTAACTTTTGTTCTGGATCAATCGTCGAACATTCTATTTGTGTTCTATTGATTTCTTAAGTTTTCTAGAACTTTATTTGTATATAAAAGCAATGCATTTGTGAGATGAAGAAGTTAGTTAGGAAGTTACTCTGAGTTACCTTGGATACAAGTATTTTGACAGTGACTTGTATCACAGTGTTGTCAAGTGAAGTTGAATAATAAAGGCGAGTTCATACCAGTGTAGGTACACTTATTTTTGAACCCGAAGACGCAACAATTGGTGACAGCGGCGGAATAAGTGTTACTGAAGAAAGAAAAGTAAGGCAGTTTTCCAGTATTTGATGGTGAATACTCGTGCAAATAATTACGACGAGATGGCGACATCAGCAGATATCCTTGAGTTTTTAAAGGAACAAGAAGCCAAACGAAAACAAGAACAAGAGGAACAAGAAGCCAAACGAAAACAAGAACAAGAGGAACAAGAAGCCAAACGAAAACAAGAACAAGAAGAGCTTCTACAACAATTCGAACTGAAAAGGAAACAAGAACAAGAGGAACAAGAAGTCAAACGAAAACAAGAACGAGAGGAACAGGAGGCACGGTTAGTCCAGCAGTTACAACAACATGTTGATCTTCTGCAACGTATTAGTCACAGTCAACAGTGCTTCCAGAATGAAATCACTGAAGAAGTACAAGAGGTCAGAGGAAAAGTCCAGGAGGTCAAAGGTGAAGTCCAGGAGGTCAAAGGTGAAGTTCAAGAGGTCAAAGGTGAAGTTCAAGAAGTCAGAGGCGGAGTCCAGGGAGTCAACAGAAGGGTCCAAGACGTCGAAAATGAACTGTCCAAAATAGATGAACGGGTGGCACGAGAGGTGAACAAGAAATTCAACGAAGAAGTGGATAGGATCAAGGAGAGGCTGGAAACGTTACACCTTCCACACAAGCGTGCACCATCTGAGGAAATCTCCCCCACCAGCGAAAGGCCATCCTCACTGACAACTCCGATAAGGCCTGCACAAGTGAACATTTTGAAGCCTCCAACATTTGATGGACAATCCTCGTGGTCCATGTATAGACGTCAGTTTGAAGCGGCAGCAAACGCAAATGGCTGGTCCGAGGAAGAAATGGCCACCTCTCTAGTCCTGTGTCTACGAGGACAAGCATTGGACATCCTTCAGAACGTCCCCGAGAGTAATCAGAAGGAATATTCTAGAATCGTTGAAGCTTTGGAAATCAGATATGGACAGCAATATCTCAAACAAGTATTTCAGAGCCAAATAAAGAGTCGATACCAAAAATCCAACGAAACTCTACAGGAGTATGGAGCCGACGTAGAGCGACTCATTAATTTGGCATACCCACAAGCACCGAAGGAGTTCATAGAACAAATTGGGGTGCAGACTTTCATCGATGGTTTGAGAGATACTGACATGCAGCAAGCCCTTCGACTAGGACGACTTCAAACCATAAGCGCAGCACTAATAGCATCTTTGGAGTTCGAGGCCGCGAAAAACGCATCAAGAAATACGAGGCCCAAGTTACGTGAAGTTAAATTCAACGATGATTCTCCTACAAGCGAGGCGCTATTGAAGAAAATATTGGACTCCATAACAGCATTAAGCAACCAAGTGCATTCCCCAGAAGACAGGAAGAGGCGCTGCTATAACTGTGGGAAAAGCGGCCATCTACAGAGGAGTTGCTGGGAGAGATCGAGATCCAGAAGTCCAAGAAGAAAGAGGTCATCAGATAGCCACGAGGATATATCGAGATCTCCGAGCCCAGGAACAGAGCAACGTGGGCGATATACCAGAGGAGCCTTCAGGAGATCGACCACGCCAGAAAGGAAACCTCAAACGTCTGAAAGAGGACTTGCTCCCAACCAGGAAAACCAGAATTAGTCGGCACTAGGGGGCGCGTGGCGACTTTCAGTGTTCAAAGCCCCAAGATCCATATATCGTCATTGAAGAAAAATGGTCAAAGTCTACTAATACAAGGCCACTTAGAAGATCGGAAATGCAACTTCACTATTGATACAGGAGCTTCGAGATCAGTCGTTCGCCCAGACCTCATACAAGAATCTGTGAAGCCGATGAAAAGGAATATGGTTTTGGAAACGGCAACGGGACAAACCGCACCAGTCATTGGGGAAACACTTGTACACATCCAGATAGGACCTATTACCATGGAACATTCTATGTTGGTTGCGGAAATAAGGGATGAATGTGTTTTGGGTCTGGACATCATGGAGAAAAACGACTTCATCCTTAACATCAGACAGAAAATTTTGCGGATTGGCAATGAAGAAATCTTCCTGAGCAGATACAATGAGAAAATCCAACCAATTAAGATTTATGTTGACGAAGACATCCACATTGCGAAAAACTCCGAAACCATCATCATGGCCAGAATGGATAAAGAACCTGGAGATTTGAGCACTGGAATAATTGAAAATGATGAATACCGCCAAGATGGAATTTTAATTGCCCGATGTCTTGTGAACACAGAACAACTAATTCCTGTCAGGGTTGCCAATACTTCGGAAAATAAAGTCCTTCTGAAGAAAAACGACCAATTGGGATTCTGCAAACCTGTCACTCGAGTTATCAATTGTGAAAACCACACTCAGGTACTGCGAAGAAATACCACTAACACCGATCAGAGAACTATAGACAAAATGATGGAATCCACGGAACATTTAACTATGGAAGAAAAGCAGAAGGCCAAAGAGTTTCTTGATAGCCATCGTAACATTTTCTCGACAGAGACTTCGACGGGACGTACCAGTCTAGTTCAACATCGCATCAACACCGGCGATGCACGACCAATCCGACAGGCTCCGAGGAGATTACCGTTTGCCAAACAGAGAGAGGTAGCAGACATGATAAACAACATGATGGAGGATGACATAATTGAAGAAACCACAAGCCCATGGTCCTCACCGGTAGTATTGGTAACTAAAAAGGATGGATCAACCCGATTCTGCGTGGACTATCGTCGATTGAATGACGTAACGATGAAGGATAGCTACCCTTTACCAAGAATTGATGATACACTAAACACATTATCCGGTTCCAAATGGTTTTCAACGTTGGACCTGAAAAGCGGGTATTGGCAAGTGGAAGTTCATCCTGATGATAGAGGAAAAACAGCGTTCTCTACCGGACAAGGGCTGTACCAATTCAAAGTTCTTCCGTTCGGATTATGCAATGCTCCCGCCACCTTTGAGAGACTTATGGAACTAGTATTGAGAGGTTTGACATGGAAAATTTGTCTAGTCTACTTGGATGACGTCATAGTAATGGGAAGGACATTTGACGAACACCTGAATAATTTGGAAGAAGTATTTTTGAGGTTAGAAAATGCTAACCTGCAACTGAATCCAAAGAAGTGTTATTTATTTCAAAAAGAAGTTAATTTTTTAGGCCATGTCATCTCGGCCGAAGGAATTAAGACCGATCCTGCTAAAATCGAGGCTGTTAGGAGTTGGCCACGTCCTAGGGATAAACATGAAGTAAGAAGTTTTCTGGGGCTATGTACCTACTACAGGAAGTTTGTTCAAGACTTTGGTAAAATTGCCAAGCCACTCCACCGCTTAACTGAGAACAACGTTCAGTTTGATTGGAGCCCTGATTGCCAACAGTCGTTCACTGAACTGAAGAAGAAATTGACAACTGCGCCTATTTTGGCTTACCCACGAGAACAAGGCACTTTCATTTTGGACTGTGATGCGTCTCAGCAAGGCATTGGATCAGTTTTATCCCAAGAACAGGATGGCGAAGAGAAAGTAATAGCCTACTTTAGTAAAACTCTAGGCAAAGCCGAAAAGAATTACTGCGTTACAAGAAAGGAGCTTCTATCGATAATCAAAGCCATTGAACATTTCCATACCTTCCTCTATGGCAGACGTTTTCTCGTAAGAACTGATCACAGCGCTTTGCAGTGGATAATGAACTTCAAGAAACCTGAGGGTCAGATTGCGAGATGGCTAGAGAGACTCCAACAATACGACTTCAGAGTTATTCATCGCAGAGGCAGGAAACACAGAAATGCAGACACATTATCAAGACGTCCATGCTTGGAACAGCAATGCCGATATTGCCAGAAACTCGAAAACAAAGAAGTCAATTTTTACAATGATGAACATTGCAAGGAAATTCTGCAAGTTACCACCGTAAGAGTCGAGTCTGAAGAATCTGATTTATGGACCACAGAAGATATGAGGAAGAATCAGAAGAAAGACAACAATTTAAAGTTAGTTCTAAGCTGGCTAAAAAATGGAGTTAGACCTGAGTGGCAGGAAGTATCCAAGTTTGGTGCAGTTGCCAAGGGATACTGGGCTCAATGGGATTCCCTATGTCTTCGTGATGGCCTATTGCATCGCAAATGGGAGAGCCCAGATGGAGCAACTGTGGTGTACCAACTGGTCCTGCCGAAAGCACTTACTAAAGATGTGCTCGAGCAACTTCATAGTAGTCGTGCAGGTGGACACTTCGGAATCAAGAGGACCCTTGCTAGAATTCGAGAACGATTCTATTGGGTGAATTGTCGTCGTGATGTAGAAGAATGGTGCAGAAGATGTGACCTATGCTCTTCAAAGAAGGGACCCAAAACTAGAAGTCGAGGGAAAATGGCTCAGTATCTTTCTGGTGAACCATTCGAAAGAGTAGCAGTTGACATTCTTGGGCCGTTTCCTGTTACCGAGCAAGGAAATAAATACTTGATGGTAGCCATGGACTATTTCTCCAAGTGGCCTGAAGTTGTGCCCATTCCAAACCAGGAGGCAAAGACCGTTGCAAAGGCCTTCATAGAAAATGTAATAGCCAGACATGGAGTCCCACTAGAATTACATTCTGATCAAGGACGAAACTTCGAATCTGAATTATGGCAGGAAATGATGAACATTCTAGGTGTGAAGAAGACTCGTACCACAGCCCTACATCCACAATCAGATGGTATGGTTGAACGACATAATAAAACCATCAGTCAGTACCTGTCGATGTTCATCTCCAAAAATCAAAAGGATTGGGATGTGTTGGTACCACTATTTCTCCTATCCTATCGAAGTTCCCAGCATGAGTCCACCGGATATACTCCTTCAATGTTGATCACTGGGCGAGAAATGAAACTACCATGCGATCTGTTGTTTGGAATGCCACCCAGAAGTACAGAGGACAAAGTCCTACCAGAATATGTCCAAGAGTTGCGAGAAAGACTGGACCAAGTTCATGAATTCTGCAGACGTCGTCTTCAAATCTCCAGTGATAAAATGAAAAAGAGGTTCGACAGGAAGAGTCCAGGGACTATGTTCGAGCCAGGTGATGCCGTTTGGCTATACCAACCTCAGAGAAAGAAAGGAAAATGCCCCAAGCTACAGAGAAATTGGACAGGACCCTATGTCATCATAAAGAAGATCAACGACTTGGTATACCGCATCCAGCTCAACCCAAGGAGTAAACCCAAAGTTGTTCACATCGAGAGGTTAGCAGAATACCGAGGCCACGATCCCCCAAATTGGTTCCAGAGGGACAGCCAAAATGGTGATGGTGTTATCCGGGACGGAATAACCTAAAGGAGGAGGCAGTGTTACAGACCTGAAATTTGATAAAGACTTCTCGAATTGTTCGAGATCGTTCGATGAATTAGATGGAAAAATCTAGAAGCACTAACTTTTGTTCTGGATCAATCGTCGAACATTCTATTTGTGTTCTATTGATTTCTTAAGTTTTCTAGAACTTTATTTGTATATAAAAGCAATGCATTTGTGAGATGAAGAAGTTAGTTAGGAAGTTACTCTGAGTTACCTTGGATACAAGTATTTTGACAGTGACTTGTATCACAGTGTTGTCAAGTGAAGTTGAATAATAAAGGCGAGTTCATACCAGTGTAGGTACACTTATTTTTGAACCCGAAGACGCAACAATATAAATAGATTTTTTCTGTAATTTTGGAAAATATATGATTCATCGGAAAAATAACTCAACAGGGTGAAAAACAATTAAATTTTCCATATTAATTATTCCTAGTAATTTCTTAAGAAATGCGCTCGTTTTCCCAGAAAACGTGATTAACGGCCGACATCAAATTTGACGTTCACCCTTACCAGCCGCTGAAAGTTCTGGTGGAGCCGAATATTTGATTGGTCATAAGTCTGCTGAAAATGATCGGAGAAGGAAAAGGAGAAGTTCATATCGTTTCTGAAGACTCCTACTTTCTCATGCAAATATAATATGCGAGTATTTGAGTACCTAAAATGTGTTTTATCGCACTTCACAGATATTTTTGCGGAAGATCCGAAAATCATGAATAATTGTGTATGTAATCATGAGTAGTGTGACAGGTCCCACTTATACATGTCAAAAAAAAACTTTGTTTTACTCCTGCCTCATTTTCAACTTACCCATAAAATCAGCATTCTCTTTACTAAATGTTGAAAATAATCGCTTATTCATACCCTGCATATATATATATATATATATATATATATATATATATATATATATATATAGGGAGCAGAAGTATTCGCTGACTTGTTAGAAACAAAGCTCGGAAACTATTTGGGATAGCAGCAAAACGCAAGTGTACTCTTATAACATTATATTTCCAATATTTCGACAATGAATATTGTCATCATCAGGGAGCTACAAATTTTTTTAATGATTAATATAAATCAAACGACCAATCTCAATGACATTGTAAGTACTGTTTTTGGCTTTTCACTTTTTTCATTTATATTAATCATTAAAAAAATTTGTAGCTCCCTGATGATGACAATATTCATTGTCGAAATATTGGAAATATAATGTTATAAGAGTACACTTGCGTTTTGCTGCTATCCCAAATAGTTTCCGAGCTTTGTATATATATATATATATTCAATAACACTATTGGGAAGTGCAAACCTCAAGCTTGAAATCACATACTTAATTTTTTATGTAGGATGTGTATGAGCGATTATTTTCAACCTTTACTGAAGAAATTGCCGGGATTATGGGTGAGTTGAAAACTGAGGTAGGATTAAAACCCAGTTTTTTCTTTGGTATGTATAAGTGAGACTTGTCTCAGTAGCCTTAAATCGTTGCATATGGTCCAAAGAGGCTACTGATTCCTGCTTCAGTGTTATTATTTCATATATCAGATATCGTAGAAGGGTTATATTGTGAAGTGGGACAAAACACATTTCAGGTATTCAGATACTCACATGTTATATTTGCATGAGGAAGTAGAAGTCTTCAGGAACGATATGCAATTTTTCTTTTCGTTCTACTATAATTTTTAGCAAAGTTATGACAAATCTAATTTTCGGCCCTGCCTGAACTTGCAGTGGCGGGTTAGCACGAGCAAGAAATGTGACTTCAGCTCTGCGTTAAACCACGTTTTCTGAGAAAACTAGCGTATTTCATTGTGGAGAATTGAATTATCTCTCAACCTATCGAAATCGTTTCTTGATAATACGTATATTTTCTGAACTAACAACAACAAAAAAATATATTTTTTTAAATGAAATTGTTTTTAGGTTCCACCCCTGATTTTTTAAATATTGAACCAATATCGCCGAATGTTCACATTTTTTTTCTCGCCAATATTATTATTTGAATATTTTGCCAATATTTTCACAATATTGTACCAATATTGTCCCAATATGGGTGTGCTACTTGGGTTGTTCCATAATATTCAGAATATGGAAAACCAAAATTGTATGTTTGCCAATGTAGAAAACATCCTCTAATCAAGATGAATTATTACAATTTGAAAACTGAAAAAATAAAAAGTTGAATATCCTGCGGATGGAGCCGTTCAAAAAATGACAAATAAAATTGAGTAATTTCGAATGATTAAAATAAATAAATTTTTTACTTACTTTTTATATACAATAGTAGAGAAAAATATAATAATTCCTTGAAATATTTGAGAATGCGATTGTGAATTTTATTTTGTCCAAGAATCGAGATTTAGGGCCAGTTTTATAGCTTCTAGTTATTTCCAAATGGACTAACTATTGCTTTGGAATGTGAATGACATTCATTCAATGATGTTATGGAGTTTCCATTTTAACCACTCAGAGTTTAAACTGAGCGTATAAAACTGGCTCTTAACCGTAGCGTCAATAATAACGGATTAGTTGCCAAGGGTGCCAACTAAATTTGGAACAGGTTGTATATATCGAAGGATTTGTATAAAAATTATCGGACATAGCTGTCAAGAAGATTTGCAAACGTAGATATATGTCCTGCCAAAACTGGAACACAATGTGAAAGTGAAACTAGCAATTTCCGTGAAATTGGTTGAACATTGAACCTCGTTCGTTGAACCCATATAAATCATATACAGAGTGCTGCACCTTGATGGGTATATGGCAAACTTAAACATGTTTGAAACGTATTCTCAAAAGAACCAGTTATTTGGCTCAAAGATGAATAGCTTTTGCCAGTTCAACGACATTTAGTTTTCTAAGAAATGGTATCGAGCAGACACAAATCTGACAGATACAAAATGCATAGGACTCGTTCTGTTCTCAGTTTTCAGCTGTCGCAATCTATCTATAGTATAACAGTTCATTTTAAGGCTGAAAGTTACAGTGTGTTGAAAGTGGCAAAAAAAATAAATTTTCCTGAATAATTCCCTAACGGCTCAACTTTTCTCATTGAAATTACAAATGGAACTGAATACATTGCTTCTGTAAATTATGTTCGTTTATGTTCTCGGACCTTGAAATTTGCTTTCTCTTATTTACGCGATTATACTCTTTTTGCGCATATTAAACAACTTTCGTTGATTGATAATGAAAGTACGATCATTAACACAATTTAATTACTACATTTCATCACATTCGTCGTGGTCTATATAATATCTATACTACATTATGTCCTCTCCGATGATACGTGTCATTTCATAACGGTCAAGTTTTTTTTAAGTAAAAGCTTATGTGCGACTGACTTTTAGTTTAGTCTGCCTTCATTGACTTTCAATACTATAGTAGTACTTACATCGAAGATACCAAATCCAAAATATTTTTGATTTTGAGTAGGGCCCAGCCGAGAAACAAGGGAAAATATTTTGATAAATTTTAGCCGTCTTCTATATTCCTTCCATTGAAGTGATCAGTTATCATTTCACAAAGCGGTATGAATTTTGGTTGGTGCCGGGGCTGGAAAAAAATGTTTGAAAATTTTCGTCCCGAAAATGTCTCGGGTCAAAAATTAGCCGGTTTCCTATATTCTCACTTTTCAGTTGATTAGTTTCATTTTAACCCTCAGATAGCTAAAATCCAGGTAAAAGGAATGTTTAGCAGGGCCGGTCACAGAGGGGCGGCAAAAGGGGGGAACTCGAAAAACTCGCCGGACCGGCTATGTTCGAAAATTGGAAAAATGAACTTGGAATGATGATTAAGCTCTGAAATTTTAGGTGGTATTTCATTAGGGACCAAGAAAACCAACCCTCCCAGGGAACGAGTTTTTGTCCAGTTTTCACCCCCTACCATCCCTTTCAATTATGGCCCTTTCTATGACTATTTCCTCGACTTTGTAGGATGTGAAAAAAAAATCCTCTGTATTAAAGTGCATATGGACGAAGACTCCTTCCACTGGGGGGTTGCTTTTCTTCGTCCTTAAAGAAGTACTAGCCAAAGTTTCAGAGCTTGATCATCATTCCAAGTCCATTTTTCCAATTTTTGAACATAGCCGGTCCCGCGAGTTTTTCAAGTGCACCTTTTTAAACCCCTGTGACCCGGACCCGAAAAATTCCTTCCACCGCGATTTCAGCTATCTAAGGGCCAAATTGAAACTAATAAACTAAAAAGTGAGAATATGGGAGACCGGTTAATTTTTCAAAAATTTTTTTCAAGCCCCGGCCCCAACCAAATTTTCTTTCGCCTTGTCACATGATAACTGATCACTTTCTGAACAACATATCACAAAGGAAGGAATATAGAAGACTGCTAAAATCCATCAAAATATTTTCCCTTGTTTCTCGGCTGGACCCTACTCAAAATCAAAAATATTTTGGATTTGGTATCTTCGATGTCAGTACTTCCATTCCTGATCTCGGAAGGAGTATAGCTGTTCGGCGAATTTTTTCACTGGCGGCTCCCTAACTACTAGTACTGAGTACTTACACTGATCATACTCAGCGTGAAAAAATCCAGGCGAGCGTTAATAATTCTAGAATGGCCTATTTTTTTCAGTTTCTGTTGGATCAACTAACAGTAATGATGAATTTATAAACTCAACTGAACTAATATTCAATAAGTTAACAAATACGAACTAGAAGAGAAGAATACAAGAAAACGCCACCAGGGGTTTACATATTTTCATCTGTCATTTAAATTGAGAACTAGCAACAAACAGCTATCTTTCATCTTTTCATCTAAAAATTAAAAAAGAAGCTGTAAAAGAACGACATTTGTTGTTTTTTTTTCATGTATGTACTTCTTTCAAATTTCATCCAGAAAGTGGGCCTTTCATCATTCATTGATAATGATTGTAATTCAAATTCCCTGTGATCAATCTTGAATATTTGAAAGTCTCAGTTCCATTCATGTATATTGAACAAGAACATTTTCAAAATTTTAAGTGTAGAGCTGGACAGTTTCCTTATATTAGGATGCGTGTCTTTCCAATGGACATTTCCAGCAGTACAAAATATAATTGAGGACAGTTTATAAAATAGTCCTAACTGTTGTCCACCCTTAAATTCGAAACACTATTTCTTGTTCAATATTGGAAACGTGATTTGAAAACGAGTAAATTCAAACACTCCTCAGCTGTTACGTTAGTGTCTTGTAATATGATTGGCTGAAGTTTGGGATCGCGCGGACATGTCTGAAAGGGACCAATCAGAATCACTCGCGCACTGACGTCACACGGCTTCCCACCTCTTCTGCGTCTGATCATTTCAATTTGAAGTTCAATTTAGCTTTTCAATAATTTTCAACTCGATAAAATGAGGAAATAAAAATCAAGTCAAAAACTGTTTATGAGTTACGTGATAATGCAATATTTCGAAATATATTTTTTCCTTAAATAACTAGAAAGGCTCATTCATGAATTAGTTTCAGCTATACTATCGTGTTTGGTGAAAAAAAAATCAATATTCTATTTATTGAGAAATCGACTGATTTTTTATATATTCCAAGAACACCTTATCTCTTTCATAGTGCAATGTAACTTCAAAAATCTCGACCTACATCTGCAAATCACTAGGTTCACTTGAATAAACTATATGTAACATCAAGTTGTATGTATCATAAAATCGAGAATAATGTAATAATTACTGTTATTGACACAACACAATTTTACGCAAGCTTTACTTGTAGCGTACAATGCAGTTATTAAAGAATGAATACAGTCACGACACTTTTGGGTTACAATTTTTCGTCGTGATATTCGTATTCATAAAGGAATCTCGTCGATTTTTATCACCATGGTTACGCAAGTAAATTGCATAAGAAGTAAAAAATGGCTTCATTAGTTAGTAAGGTCAATCGTGACAGTTTTCTCTCGCGTAAAATAATAATTCAAACAAAAAAAATTCAAAAAAAATTCCACTCCGTTCAAAAGTTAACAGGGGGGGGGGTACTTTATGGACAGGCTGTATACAATACCACTATTGTGAAGTGCAATCCTCAAGCTGGAAATCGCATACTTCAGTTTTTATGTAGAATGTATATGAGCGATTATTTTCAACATTTACTGAAGAAATTGCCGGGATTATGAGTCAGTTGAAAACTGAGGCAGGAGTAAAACCCAGTTTTTTCTTTGGCATGTATAAGTAAGACTTCTCTCACTAGTCTTAAATCGTTGCATATGGTCCAAAGAGGGTACTGATTCCTGCTTCAGAATAATTATTTCATATCAACTAAAATATCCATGACTTTCGGATCCTCCGTAAATATCGTAGAAGGGTTATGTGAAGTGGGACAAAACACATTTTACGTACTCAGATACTCACAGGTTATATTTGCATGAGGAAGTAGAAGTCTTCAGGAACGATATGCACTTTTTCTTTTCCTTCTATAATTTTTAGCAAAGTTATTTTCGGCCCTGCCTGAACTTGCAGTGGCGGGTTAGCGCGAGTATGAAATGTGACGTCGGTGGTTAAACCACGTTTTCTGAGAAAACGAGCGTATTTCATAAGGTATTACTGAAAATCATTCATGTGGAGAATTGAATTATCTCTCAACCTATCGAAATCGTTTTTTGATAAATCTTATATTTTCTGAAATAACAACGAAAAAAAACTATATTTTTTTTTAAATGAATTTTTTTTAGGTTCCACATCTGATTTTTTGGTAAACAATTTTGTTTCCAATAATACATGATGTCGAGATGTCATGTGCCGGATTTCAGAGTGCTACAATTCATTCTTCACTTTTTGCTCGAGTTTGTCTGTCGTTACTGGATTACATGTAAAATTCCAAATTTTGATTGGCAGGTTCTTATTTCTTATATTATTTCACTCTGCTTCATAAACATTCCAAAAATTATTACTTTACATCTTCTATTTTCCTTATATATTGCTAGGCACACTCTTCCCTTCTTCATCTTTGCAACTTCAGTAAGAGAAAGTCACTGCATGTTAATCAGGTCTTTGTACATGAGGGATTTTTTTGTTGCTTATCCGTATGCGTTCAACTGAATTTTCCACCTGATTGCGGTGTAGGGAAACTGATAACCGCATCATTATGACACATTATAAAGGTATAATTATAGCATGTTAGACTGTTCACGACTGAATTGGCATTATTATGAATAATAACACACTTTCCAATATGTAATTTGATAGAATTCCAGATAGGGTTTTTTAGTAGATTCTTGAAAGGCTATACTTACCTTCGTCTCACACTCAATTGGCTTGTTTTATTTTTGCACAGTCTCCTGCCTGTCGAATATTAAAACCCAATCAGATTTATTTGCTGTAATATAAAAATATGTAGACATTTGTATCCCGGCTGTCCACGGAAAGTGGCTCGTCTCTAGAACTTTTTTGTTTTTGAAGACATTCAAACGAAATTTGGAAAATCTGTGAGAGGCATAAAACTGCATTTTTTGACAATTGACTTTTTTGATTAATTTTTTATTCTAGATGTTTGTTCTCAGTTGAGAGTTTAGAGCCTCTGGCTTTAGCGCAACTCCAGCCCTCTGGATAGCCAGGGTGATATGACGGCCGAAATTGAGACGCTTGTCCAGGTGTACCCTCAGGTATCTCCCATGGTTCACGTTCTCAACGGCCTCGCCGTTGATTCTCGACTTCCGATAAAGCTTTGAATGGGTGTACTTTTTCGAGAAGTTGATCGTCTCCGACTTGGCCGGATTAACCTCGATCTTGTTCTCCTCTAAATACGTTATGATCTTTCTATCCAAGTTAACTTCGACCCTATACTGGGCAGCGGCGCTGGAGAAGGAATTGGCAAAAATGGCTGTGTCATCTGCATACACAGCCGGGCCCATATCCGATCTCTCGCACTGAGGAAGATCATAAGTATGTAGGGAGTACAGATGCGGGGATAAACATTAACCCTGCGGGACACCTGACAAGCCCAAGACGCTAGCCATTGCACCAACGCATATTCTCAGATGGACATGACTGTATTGTGCATACTTTTCATCATGCAAGTATAGGTCCGTTTTACACAAAAGCAGTTGAGATGCGTTTCAAATTTACAAAACAAGGTTTATTAAGTGGGTAGGAGGAAAAATCATATGTATTATACATGGGAGTAAAGTGCCTTTTCCTCCCTTGGATGTTTACTGCCCTTCGTTTCGCATCGGGCAGTGAACTACATCCTGCGGGAGGAAAAGTAGCACTTCTCCCCATTAATACAAATAGCTATTGTAGTTATTTTGGAAACACCGATAATTTTTTTCCCAGGGATCGTTCTTTCAACGTACGGCGAATCTTTGGAACTAACTGCCTCGGGAGGTGATCCCTGAGACAATTCAAGAAAAATACCAATTCCTACCTACTTTTCCTCGGCCTTATATTCTCTGAACATTACAGCATTTTCTTTTTTGCGAGAAGCAGTACATAAAAATATAATGAAATGAAAGTATTTCAATGTACATTACTGCGGTCTATTGGTTGGTATTTGGAATGAATTATATAACTTCGGTTTCTTTATGTAGATTTTACTCAATTTCGGTAGTTCTAATGAATTCGGTTCCTCCTCAGTAACCTCAGTTATAGCTAGCTACTAATTATTGATATAAAGTGGGTTAACTACTATCATTTGTCAATCGAATTGAACAAATTTCCGACTGGTATTGTTAAATCGCTGATTACTGTTAAATTCGAATGAAAAGCGTACCGTTCCGTATAAAATTGCGCTTTTTTCCGGGTATACCCTTTCTGTAATCGGACCGTGAATTTTTGGCAATCGACTATTAATAATTATTAACATCAATACATATCAAGGCGCAATTTCAAGGAATTATTATTTTTATATTAAAAACCTATAAACAAATTACTTTCACATATTATGGGATTACAAAACCACTAGAATTGTTTCGCCAGACAATGGCTTCTTAAGTCTCTCTAAAACGGATTATTTTGGTTTATATCATATGAGGACCTCTACTACTAGATTAAAAAGTGAAATTTCCATTCCGATTTAATCGGTGGATATGGTGTATATTTACTTCAGCGACTTTACTAAAAACTTGTAAAAATATAACAAGTACAGTGAAACCAACCTAGGTGGAAACGTGATGCACACTCGTAGCACAACGGATTATAGTCCGTAATATACCCAGTGATAAGGCACTTAAAATGTAGTTAGGTTGGTTGTACTGTAGCGTCTGTGAAATTGAACATTAGTGAAGCGAAGAATGCTTTACAGTCACACTCTAGAAATAAAAAAAAACATATTAATTGTCTTATGGAGTTCTATTCGATAATTAACTACATATCATTAATTAGTTTTAATTACCACTCAGATTATATGTAAAATTTGTTGGGCTGTGTTTTTTATTCAATCAAGTTTTTTTTATTTCTATTCATTACTCTAAGTAGAACAGGGCCCAAGTAGAGGCGGTAGAGCAGTGCTGTAATTAAATACAATAATAGTTGCATTTATATTATAAATAAATGTTAAATATTACTGTAATATCTATATACTTTACATACATGATTTCTTTGATTTCAATGATTATTTTTTATACGATTCTGTCAGCCAATCGTCGTGAGAAAAGATTTCAAATCGACCAATAGCATCATAATCACCAGTGACAATACCACAACACAACATATGCCATAGTGCAATTGTTACTTTGACAGCGGCAAAAGTTAGCTTTAACTTTTACTACGACAAATACACTAGTGGTTTTTTCACTTATTCATTTCTTTATCAATTATCGCGGTGTTGGTTGCCAAAATGAATAGTTTGACATTGATATGTTTCTGAATTTCTTATTCATTCAATTGTCCTGCCGAATTGCACTAGAGGTTTGTATTGATATCGGATAAATTTATGTTGTTCAAATTCTAAACTGTTTCCTTTAGCAATTCTCGTCGAATTGCTAGGAAACGGTTTCTCATTTTAAACAATCCAAATTTACCCGATAAAATACAAACCACTCGTGCAATTATAAGTGATAATTGTTTCACGTTGTTTGATTGGATCTTAGTTCAAATGAATGCATAAGAAAGTTAGACATTGACTTGGTTGTCAGGACTAACAAATGTCCGGTAAAAAAAATAATCAAGCCGAATTACATTCGTGGTAATAATTTTTTTCTATAATTTTAACTAGATTTGCACTCGTAGTGTTGCTATTAAAAAATCCCACTCGTGAGATTTCTGTAGCAACAAAGATTAATGCATCTAGTTAAAATTATCAAAAAATTACCACTACTTGAATTATTACTGATGACTAATCAATATTTGAATGAAAGGAAATATTGGACTTGCCATCAGATACCTGAAATGTATTTAGGCCAGTAAAGATAGACATGAAAAATCGAAAATTTAACAATAATTCCAAAAGTTTTCGAAGTTTTCAAGTGGTATGGTACATTGAGAAAGCAATGAATCTCAGTTTGCAACCTGTCCCGAAGTCCGCAACATTGTCAAAATGGCAATTAATTTCAATTTCGCTGTATACTTGTGGGGAAAATTCCAAAAGTTCTGCAAACTTGGAGTAGTATTGAATATATTATTTCATATCACGAATCAAGTTTGCAATCAATTCAAGTGTACGGAGACAGCCGATTAAGTCGGCTGTGGTACGGAACATTTTTTTTATCGATCTATAATGTTTTTTTTGTTATACCATAAGAGAAAATTTCAAAAGTTCTGCAAACTTGACAGATACATCGGAAAAATATTCCGAACAGTTGTGCAGATTTGCAGCCTTACTACCAATAAAAATTGGAGGAAAAAATGTTCCGGAATGAGATTAGAGATTGGGAACATTGTTTAGCAACGTTAATTTGTTGCCGATGACCATCAGGTAATTCTTGCAAATTGTGGAGACGATATAGAGTACATGCTAAGAAAACTAAAGGAAGAATACGAAAAATAGGGAATGAATATGAATAAAACCGAGTATCTAAATATAAAAACACTTGAGAGACTTAAGTTGAGTAGTGTTGCCGTCTAGACAAGACAAGACAAGAGTTTACCTACTCTTGTCTTGTCTTGAAATTTCAAGACAAGAGTTGTATACGCATAAGTCTTGACTAAATAAGCTTAGTGCGGTCTTGTCTAGATCACAAAAGTCTAGTTTATTATTCAAGACTCTAGATAAGACGGTTACATACGATTTGCAACAGAAAATTCAAGGAATTACTGTATTCAATGTTTCTGCCAACACATTATTTATATCGGAACATTCAAAAATTATTTACGGAAAATATGGTAAATTATTTAATAAAGAAGATCAACATTTTCGTTGTATTGCTCACGTGCTAAATTTAGCTGTGCAAGACTTATTGAAGATATTAAAAATTGAAAATGACGGCGCTGACGCTGAAATTGAAGCTGACACTGAATACGAAGAAATGGAAATCGAAAACTGTGATGAAGAAGAAAATACCAATGTTGACACTTCCGGTGTTTTGAAAATTCGAGCATTGTGCAAAAAAAATCAAGGCGTCGGAGCAATGGCAGCTTAAATTAAAAACCGAGCTAACTGATTTACAAAGAATGAAAACTCGAAGTCATCTCCACAATTTATATTATATATTTATATGTTGGACAGAGTGGCAGGAAAATTAAAACTAGAGTTTTGGAACATGTTAAACTAATTGAGAGTTCTAGGAAACCACACATAACTTAATATAATACAAAAAGTTCTTTTGCTAACTATATTCTTAATAATGATCATTTCTTCGACATTAATTCAAACTTAGATATTCTACATGTTTGCCAAAAAGGCTCTTTACTCAACTTTCTTGAAATTTTTGAAATCAATTCTGCCATAAACAATCCTAATATTGTTTCTCTCAATGAACAAGTACAATTCGATTGCAAAAAGTTTTTTAATTCCATTAATTTTCTTTAATATCACTTGCCTTGATCTTCTACTAAATAGTTCGCTCGACAGGTTTTGTAGATTGTTACCCTGCTCACACTCATTAATTAATTGAGGAAGAAGTGATCATGGATTGACAGCTCGCGTGCTCTCTGCCCTGAACATTGGTTACTCAGAGTGAGTTTGTCAGATGTTCTTCCCACAATGCTCTACGCTGAGAGTTCGTATGGTGTTGTTCCATGTCACACATACCTTTTGACATTTTTGACATTGTAGACAGTGACATACGATATATTACAGATTCTTTCTTTCCTTTCTGTGTTGCCTCCGCACCATGTGCTGCTGGTAAATTCACTTTTGTTTTTTGGCTGAAGGCTTTAAGCCTTCACTTTAAATTTAAAACAACATTTATTGAAACATGTCTTTATTAATATTAGACATTAATAGTTAATTTCTTGTGAATGGCCTCACCATATTGTTGTGTTTGATATAACAAGTTTTTCTTCTCCATGTAAGTATGATCACAATGTGTTTTTGTACCTGGAGTTACATTCTCCTTTCTTTTATTGTAGAATTTACTAAAGCTGATGATGAACCTATATAGGTTCGAAACATGTTTAAAAAAATTTAAAAAAAAAATTAAATTGTGTAGATGACTTCGAGTTTTCATTCTTTGTAAATCCCACACCACTCCACTTCGAGATATCATGGACTTCTACCGCAGGTTCGAGCTAACTAATGTTAACGCTTATCATTGACGTGCCTACAAGATGGAATTCTACTTTTGACATGATTAAAGTATCATTGAAAATGCGACATCCCCTCAACGCTCTTTGCGACAACAACGCCAAACTGAAAGTTTTACGCGTAAATGACTACTTAAACAAATATGTGGTCATCTTCACAGTTTCAAATCCTTGTCTACTCTTCTTGGTGGAGAAAAATACGTTACACTACCAATGGTAGTGATGAACCTCAAAATTTTAATCGACAAACTAGAAGAGGACGCACATCATCTAGATCAAAAACTTGATAGAATTGAAGTAGACGAAGCTATAATTTTAGCTCTATAAGCTGCTTGCGACAAAATTCTCAAGCACTATGCGAAGACAAACTGACCCAATGGGGACGTGATTTGCGAGATGGTTCTGTTCTAAAATTTGTGGAGTTGTACAAACAAAATTATTATGTTCCACCTCGATCAAGCTGAAGCTGATGAAGTACCAAAATCAACGTTAATGAGAATTTAACAACTGACTCTGAAGATAATAGTCCAGTTGACTTCAGTTTTTTATTTGAAAGTTCTTCCTCTTCTACAGAAAATCTTATTGACAACCCATCTCTGGAGAAAAGAAATTGATGAGTACCTTTCAAGTAAACGTACGAAAGCGCAGGAGAGCCACAAGCAGTTTTTTTTCATCACTTCGACTTTAAAGTTGAAATTTCAAGAAAAAAGTCGAAATTTCGAGAAAAAAGTCGAAATTTTGACTTTGAAGTCGAAGTGACTAAATTTCGATATAAAAGTCGAAATTACGACATTAAACTCGAAATTTCAAGAAAAAAGTCGAAATTTCGAGAATAGATGAAAAAAAAAACTCTTGTGGCCCTCCTGCGCTTTCGTATAAACGTGCACCAAAAAAAAAAGATATTCTTGTATGGTGGCGTAAGCATCAGTTTCCTTATCCTACATTAATGTTCATATAAACACCCTGTATAGTTCACAGAAAAATAAAAAAACACAATTTGAACAGGTTAAAATTGTTCTACCACTAAATAGTAAACTCTACTAATTTGTCATAAGATGTACACCTCTTCAATATATCTCAATAAAGAGTAAGTTATCCACAAGGGTCAATACTTGGGCCTTTTCTGTTTATAATCTATATCAACGACATAGACATGCTCCAAGTACCAGTATCTTCCACAATGTACGCAGACGATACTTCACTTATGATTTCCAATCACCATTGAAACTTCGTCAGAGAAATTTGCGAGAGCATTTTATCTGAAGTAACCAACTGGTTCACGGCACACCTTATATTTTTGAATATGTGCGATTTCGTAATCCCCAGAAATCTTGTGAAATCATTTCACTTGGATAGCCTGTACTCTCCACCAGTGACAGTGAAATTTTTCATTTCTCATTTCATTTCAAGACCTGAAAATTGTAACTCTAGCTTCTCTTTGTATTTTATAACTGCCTGGGTATGTTAAAAACGATGTATTCCTTCAAAATGATAGAAATAATAACAAACTCGAACTGGGCCCAACTGCTACAGCTACCTTGGATTACCTAGTGTAAATGAATAGGTCCAATATAGTTCCTTAGAGGGGTATTTGTTATTGCTGTGAATATTACCGACCTCCGCAACATGTTTCGACTTTTGATTACATTTACTTTATAGTTAAAACGGTTGAATATTATCGCTATAACATTTGTATATTACATATTAATAGGCGGTGAGTTGCCACAGAAAATAAAATATTTGATTGGATTTCGTTATAATTCGGATGTGTTTTGTAATTGTTGTTACATAAAATTTTCTGTCGCCTAGTAGTTTGATATTGAAATATACAAACTACACAGAAAGTGCACATGTTTGAGAGAAGTAAAAATATATACCATTATGATTTTAGTTTGAAAATATGAATAGGACATTCATAAAATCTGTTGTGGAATCATCTGCGACTGAAAGACAAACTTTAGTCGCTATTTTCCATCGTTCAAGATAACCTCTTGGGAGGTATTCATGTTGAAAAGGGGAACATTCTCCATGAAAATTGAAAAATATGAGTTATTTGTAATATCTAACAGAAAACAACTACTTCCCCGGCACAAGCCACGCTGGACATTGAACTACATCTGATAGATATTGTAAAAAGACTGTAACTGAAAAGGAAAGAAAAAATCTGAAAGTGCAAATTCGCATTTTCATTCAGATAAATGATTTTTCAATTTTCATGGAGAATGTTCTCCTTTTCAATATACCATTATATTATCACGCAATAATATGTTAATGCGAAAAGTAGAGGTGTAATTTGTTTGAATTGAAATTCGAATTGAAACCCTATTAAATTATCAATATGTTCCCAAGCAACACTCATATAATGAACTTACCGTTTTTAAAACGAATTTGGACCATCTGCCCAAAACAAAGTAAGACCCATAAAATTCATGTTCCTCGTATATAGCTGTAAAATAATCTTTTTATTTTTAAATTCTTTGAAGTAGGGTATGGCATATGGCAAACGAACAGCTACATAATTATCAGTGGAAGGAATTCACTTCAAAATGAATTTCTATGTAAGTAAAAGACATTTAAAATAATGGCATAAAAAACGTTTAAATAATCTGAAGACAAAAGGTAGGTACTAAATGATGTTATTCCATGAAAAAACAGTTGGCAAATATGGTTTGTTCTTATGTTTATACATAAGTCATTTATTGATTGGATGACTGATTAATTATATTGATTATGGTTTTATAATTTACACTAATTAATTATGATGAGGAAGTAAACCAATCTAAGGAAATGGATAATAAACTCTTATTTAACCATGCCGTTTCTGGGTGAAAGCACATTTAAAATTGCAGTAAGGCCATTGTTCAAAAAAGAAAATAAGGAATTAGTGAAATAAATTCCAATACTCATTGAGAAGTTTTATTTTGAGTCAGTTATTTCTCATGATCGAACGGCAAGGTATATTAAATACGGTGCGGCTTTTAATTGCCCCCCCCCTGTTAACTTTTAAACGGTTCGACGTAGAAACATGATTAAAAAGCCGTTTCGAGGGTTTCACCCATATTACTTTTTGAAATAAAGAATATGGTGATTGTTCAACAGGGGGCGCGGGTGGGCGTCAACTCAAAATTTTTATATGGCATAGGGGGTCAAGTGGCACATCTTTGAAAAGAGAATTCAATTCTCTTTACAACCATCTAAATATTTTTTAATTTTGTTTACAATTTTTTTCCATCTGAGTATGAGTAGTAGTAGTAGTGTGACTAGTATTCAGATCCGCATTTATATTTGATATTTCGAATTTGAATTGCAAAAAAATATTAACGAAATAAAAAAAAATAGGTAGGCGTAAAGAGAATGGAATTTCCTTTTCGACAATGTGCCACTTGACCCCCCCTGCCATTTAAACATTTTGAGTTGATGCGTCCCCCTTTCCCCCTGTCAGGCAATCACCATTCTTTTATTTAAAGAATTAATTGGTGAAGTTTTTTTTTCATGTTTCTACGTCGAACCGTTCAAAAGTTAACAGGGGGGGGGCTATTAAAAGCCGCACTGTATAAAAAGTTCTATTGGCATGGAGAAAGAGCCGTAAAATGTCAGGGAAATATTTGATATGTGCAAATTAATATTAAAATTTTCGATTGACTCTTTTAACTGCCATAATATCTCTAAAGTTGTTGAAAATTTAAAGCAATATTTATTGAGATATTCCCTGTTTTATTCTGATATATACTGTCCTTGTTAAATTGTCCGTTTTTTGTTTGTTGCTTTTGTTATTTCAGTGTGTAGGATTTATTTAGTTTGGCTGTCTTAGTTTTTCCTCTATTAAGTTTTCTTTTATCTCTTTCTTTTACCTGTGAGGAAATTTTATCATTTCCTCTGATGTTTTTTTTAATGGTGTTTTGACAACGACTGCTATGGTCATTAGCCACGTGTTCTATGAATGCTGTGTTACTAACAATATTAACCCATTATAATAATAATAATAATAGTACTCTCTCATAAACACTCGTAAAGTGTACCCAAGGGCATAGCCTGTGCGAATAGATGACAGCTATTATTATTATTTGTCATGGCCCTCCAGAGCGACTCACTGATTTGCACTAGACGGGATTGGCGTCTAGACAACTCACAATACACTTGCTTTTCAACAAGGCTTGTGCCGCCTATTGATCCTATATAAAGTATTTGAGAAAAAATCTCTTGTACCTACATCGGCTCGAACCGACTATCGCTATGCTGGAGTTTCGAACGGCCTGTGTATCATACCGCTGAGCTACCTGACCACCATTACGTCACTTTAGGGGCAGCATTGGTAATTATTAACGCAACAGTGAATCGTGGAGGATAATTCCCAGTCGGCAACGAGATTCAATCATTCAGAAAAATAAAAAAAACTCGCCCCGTCTGGGAACCGAACCCAAAGACTTCTCGGTCACCAGACGCGATCGCTACCACTGCGCTAATCCCCGCCCCTGGTGATAGTACAGCGAAACCAATACACAGATGAATTTTAAATTTCCCGTGCGTTCATGTTGAGTGTCTTATCACTAGATATATTATGGACTATAATCTGTAGTCCGACAAGTGCACAGCACGTTTTCACGTCTAACGTTAGGCTGGTTTAACCGGTGCTGCTGTAATTTAATGCTGTAGACGTTGATGACAGTAGGTCGAAATGATTTATTGAGGTATTCTAACCAACGACCTGAAACTTCTGAATAGGCGTTTTTAGAATGAAAAGGATATCAAATCGTGAGGATAAAAATAATGGCTCCACGAGCAGCAATACTAACTAGTTCAGTTCAAGTTCAAAAATACTTATTCAATATATTGAATAGACCTAAAAAATATACAGGGTGTTTCCGAAATTGGGAAAATTAAGAAAATGGGTTGTTATTTGGAACATAATGTAACCATAAATGGCGAGAATTTTCGTTTTTGAAGAAATCAAAAATTTTCGAAATTTTTATGAAATCGCTTTCTGTTACCTTTGTTTGGGAGGCACTGGTTTGATTCTCCAGGCCACAGCGTGTCTGCCCGCTGGAAGTATTTTAGCGCGGTGTGCACAGGCTGTAGACCTCTGATCAGTGATTAACAAAAACATTTTGAAAACTTAAAAATTCAATATCCCCCAAAATAAACATTTGTTTTCAACAAAAATATATTTTTTATTTCGTTTTGTTTTGTCAACTTCTACTTCCCACTTTATTTATCGCTTCAATTTTGGAAACATCCTGTATACCAAATTGTTGTATTTTATCTACATAAAAGAGAAAATAGGGGCTTCACAACGAATCTGTTACACCTACATAAATGGGTGGGTGGTTTTTATTTGGGGTATAATAAGAAAATAATCCGACCAGGACTGGATCATTGACGGAGCTTTTTATGAATAAAATTAATTGAACTCTCTATTTATACGTTGTATATGAAAATTCCATAATTCAAAATACTGTAAAACTATGTACCCACTGCTTCCTGGATAATTTCCAACATTACCTTAGTTTCAGTTAGCAAAATGTTTGAAAATACAAATCACATCAGTAATAAGGTCACTTTCGGCCAATTTCTCAATTACATTCAAGTTTGCTCTGAATTGAATGTAGGAATTTCACTCATTTAAGAAACCAGGAACAAAACAACTCCAATAAAAAAAAAATCTGTCTCGAATTGCCACATAGGTATAGGTACAGATCCATATAAGTAATCAGAGGATATATAATATGTCAGTATACCTAATCTAAGTCCATAAACTGAATGTAATTTTCCGAATTACTATCTCTGAAAATAATTGGTACTGCCGAAACAAAAAATGGAAGGATGAATTTAATTAAATTCGAAACGTCGCGCGTCGGCAAGAAAACAACAGTTTTGTTTCCTCAACATATACTGATCCCAATCCCAACTAACCTCCGACATTGATATTTATTGGATCACCAACTCATCTGATTTTGAAAATGGAAAGTTATCGCAAGTCAACCAAGTAAGGCATTGCCATCCTGTTTGTGATTTTCATTAATAATTAATTGGGTATATATATATATATATATGTGCTGCTTTGCCGATATTCCTACATACCGTTATGCTCGATGTTCATACAGCAAGGTCAAGTTTGAAATTAAATCGCACACTCTGAATTATTATTATTTCCATTTTCAGTGAGTAATTGTGTAAGAAACACCTTGAAAGTCAACTGAAGTTTTTTGAAGTGATTCATTCAATGGGAATAGGTATTTTTGCATCTCGTGCGCGTAATGCTACTTTGGTGATCAAAAACTGAAATAGTCGAGATCACCAAAGTATTTCGCGCACGAGATGCAAACAAAATTTTTTCTACAAACGTCAAAAAAAATAGGTAGTATAAAATTTTGTCACAATTTGAAAAGTGTTAAAAAGCCTTACTTAATTATTGTTGAATATTCAGAAATGAATGATTTATTGGATTTTTGCTTGATTGAGGACCATATAGATTAGAATATGAAAATCCCAACGAAAAAGGTATTTCGCATATTACTTCGCGCACGGTGTCATGGTAACGAAGAAAAATAAAAAAAGTGTCACTTAATGTTTGTCAATAATTAAGTCTTTTTAACACTTTTCAAATTGTGACAAAATTTTACAATACCTAATTTTATTTTTTATATTAAGCTAAGCATATTATTTATTTTAGAACAATATATTTTGACTTTTGTAGAAAAAAATTCGTTTGCATCTCGTACGCGAAATACTTTGTTGATCTCGACTATTTTTTTTTTAATTCGGCTGACTTAAAGAGCATTTCGCGCACTAGATACAAAAATAACTATTTTCTAAAACTGTCAAATACGTCCACTTTTTGTATAGTTTGTGTGTCTGAAGTTTTACAATATTTTTTCAAGGAGCCCGTTCTTATTTCCTGTGGCAACTGATAGCCTATACATAATATCTATCATGCAAATGTTTCACCCATAAATATCAATAGCGTTTGGACTAAAATTAAATAGAAAATTTCACACCTCACTCTTTCAGCCAATCAAAAAATTGGTTTTTATTCAGTTGCCATGGAAACCCAAAAAATTTCCGGAAATTTTTATCCTCCTAGGTACCCTAGGCGAAATTAATAAGTGGAAATTTTTCTGTCAAATATTTGACATGTGATAGTTAATATTTTGCTTTTATGAAAGGAGATAATATTTCATAATTATATATTCACTAAATATTTCGAATGTGTCTGAAAATATTTTGAGAACTTGCATTTCAACGATGAATAGGTCCATCGGTAAAAAATGTATATCAATCAAATCTATCTATGCTTGACTTGATGAACTTAATATAAAACAATTTTATTCAACTTATCTTTTCGTGAATACTCGGCTGAAATTTGCAACAATTCCTTTCCACATCACTTCCCAATAGACAATCCGCATGGACCAGTCAAAACTATTTTGGTTCTGCATGATGTGTAATACAATTTTAGGTTGAAAATGTCGCAAAATGAATTTTCCTTTCTCACATACAAACACCGCCACTGATACCAACGCGTAACTGTCATTATATCAACAAAAACCATTCATGGCCCACTGATATTACAACTTGTTTTCTATACAAGTCTACAAGTCAGTTGAATTAACCATTAATTTAATATATTTTGATGTGAAATTTTCTTACCGAATCCCCCGCGTGCTTGAATGAATTGCTGCGCGACTCGGGTAATTTTCAAAAAATTCATGTACTCGAAAAATTTCCGGCAATAATTCAAGCACTAGGGAGATTATAAGTGAAAATTAAAAATGTTATTGACAAATTTTTATTCAAATGCTCTAAAATGTGATTCCTTAGATGTGTACGGTAAAACCAAACTAGCTTGAGACGGAATTAGTTGCTGCGCACTTGTCGTACAACGGACTATAGTGCGTAATATATCCAGTGATAAGGCACTCAACATGAGCGTACGCGCAAATTAAAATAATTAAAATGTTTAATGAAATTGGTTTCACTGTAATGTAGGTTATACTGTGAGTTACAGATTCCGCGCAAAGTTTTCAGTTCGAATACAAAAGCGGCAATCTTTTGAATCTGTATAATCTACATTACACATATTACAAGTATTTATTACTTTTTAGCGCATTTGAATGAAAACTTGTCTATAATTTTTTTTCAATAATTTCATAGATCTTCAATAAGGAGCCCATCCTAGAACGACCAACTTGAATTTATGAATTTCAAATGAACATTCATGTTTTTCGACTTCAAATACCCCCACATACTAAATTTTGAAGAGAACTGGATCATAATTACATAACTCGGCCGCAATTGAAATTGTGAATTTTAACAAAAAAAAAAAGTCATAATGTCCGACACCGGAAACTCCCACATACCAATTTTGAATCGAATCGGACCATATTCACAAAACGTGTCCGCCAGCTTTGAGCCACCATTTTTTATTTATAGAATTTTACAACAAATTCATAATCGCCGATTACGAGAACTTCTATTTTGAATTTATAAATTTTTTTACGAAAAAAAGTCATAATCTCCAACCTCAAAAATCCTCACAAATTTTAAATGGAATCGGAACCTAATAACAATTCCCTTCCGCCATCTTGGAAACGCTACTTTGTTTTTTCCCCAACAAAATTCCCTGAAGTGGGATTCACAACCAAACTTTTTGCGTATTCTGATTGGTGAAGCAGAATCTGAAATTAAACTGACGCAATAATGCCATTCACAACAAAAACGTCAAAAATTTTCGATTTGCTTCTCAACAAGAAACATAAACATAACATAACATTGGTTTGGCAGAGCAAAATGAAGAAATCATCACAAAAATAATAATTTAAATAATGAATATTATACATGAAATTTGGAAGAGACGTAAATTGCTCCTTCTTTTGCACTTAAAGGGAAAAATGAATCGTACAAAAAGAGAACAGCTTGGCACTGGACTAGTTATTCAAAAGTTACGTCAAAGTTAATAACAATAATATCGACACAAAAATATTAATGACATGTTTTTTTTAGCTGTAAAAAAATACTTACTCTATGAAACTCGTGAGTGAAGTGTTGGCAGTATATGCACGTAAACTTCTCGAACTAAGTAATGAAAAAACGCGTAGTTATTTTTCACCGAAAAATAGCGATTCAATCTTTATTTCTTAGACTTTGCTAAAAACTAGGTACACTTTTTTCTGGTAATTTAAACATAATAAATACCATTCATTACAAAAATTTACCTCATAATCATTTCAGAATTTAAAAAATGACCAGGATCCTCGTCGTTTACTCCATATCAATAGGAGATTCATAATATTCACACCTTTTAGTGGTCCTCAAGATGCAAATGAACTGTCCTGTCAGATTTAATAGGATTCATTAGAGCAGTAACAAATCATGTTAATTTGAAGAAAGTGATTATATAATTTATTCATAAGAAATTTGCTACGGGCTAGCTTATACTAAAAGAAGCCGAACGTGGGCAACTCTTGATATATCTTCATTTCAAAATTATTTTCTCAAGTTTTTCAAGGCTATCTAGGAGAAGAACTTAAAGTTCATTTTATAATTGAAGCAGTTATCAGCTATTTATGTATCAAGTAGGGGAAGTGGTTCTTTCTTCGCTTAAGAAAAATACCATGTATCGAAACGTCGCGTCGCTAAGATAATAAAATCTGTGAAAATTCAGTCGTATCTACAGTGTTATAATTATTATTTTGATTGATCAAACTATTAGAATGTGAGACCCGGGTTAATATTTGTGCTACAATGGTTCCCATTCCTGAAGAATATTATAATTTAAGACCACCCACATTTATGAAGTTATTCCAATATCTAGAAAAAACTTGGCATTTTATAACATCGACGTAAAAATCCACCCTGTCGCCAAACATTGAAATTACCGAAATAGGTAATTCCTTGAAACGCAGATAAACGAAAATTTAACAAACAATTTCATGCTTGATTAGTGATGAAATCAATGAAGCTGCTCTCAATTTAGTATGTTTCTCTTATTATTCATACTTTCCCTCCAAATGAAACCAGTGATCTTGTCTGCGTGTTATAGGCCTTGAAAGTGATCTGACGTATCTACTCATTTCAATTTATTATTATCATCAGTAATAGTATTCTGCCTCGAGGATGTTTCGGTTTCCGTAGACAATTTCATCGCCATATATTAGCAAATGAAATGTTTAGCAATATAATTATGACATTAAATGTCAAAACGATTCAATAATAAATCAAAATTAAACATTGAATCATTACATTAATTTTTTCATTATTAATTGACGCACTAAACCAACGCCAGGAAATGAGAAATATATTTTTACGCAGTGCGTAAATGCGTGAAGTAATTTTTTACACACTGTTCATACTTTTACTAATTTTCGAAGAAGACAGTATCTTATGTCAAATTCTACTTGGGAGACATCATTTCATAATATGACGACCATTCATCACATGAAACATTGATGATGCATTTGCTACAATTTGACAATATTCTAATTGTCGTATAAAAAACTTTGTATGTAATATTTTTAATAACACTTTTTGGCATAAACTTTCCTGCCGTCATAATTCCCATAATACATACAACCTAAAAAAAGGAATTGAAGATACAAATACTGAAAATTATAATAAAAATCGAACACTAATCGATTTCATGAAAAAAAAGTGGTTTATTTGGGATCTGAACCCTCACTCCCACTATCCAAATCCCGATTGTTCCCTCACTTATGACGCTGCTTCGAGCTCACATTATTATTATTCGTTTATTTATTTAGCTTTGCTAATATTCATATACAGTTATAACACTAATATCTAATCACACATATACATATAGGTTACTTAACATATAGAAATATAAAAATATAAAAATATATAATCACATGAAAAAATATAAAAATTGGGAAGTATAAAATATAAAAATTGTAAAGAACCGTAGTAGGAGCAGAAGGTAGCAGGTATAAAGCAGAAGGTACAATAATATATACAAAAAGTACATGACCATAATCTATTCTATAAGTTTCAAAATCAGCAACGATATGTATCATGACATTTGAGTCTTTAAAATGAATTCACGATGTTTCTTTTGAAAACATTGATGTTCGTAGACAATCTGATGGATTTTGGTAAACTATTGTAGGCCATAACTCCCGCATCAAAAATGCTTTTCTTTGTACACATTAAATTTGTTTGGTTTATGTGAATATTATTTTTTTGACGAGTATTATAAAAATGAATATTGTGACGAAATTGTAAATTTACTGACAGGTATTCAGGAAGCATATTATTGATCAGCTTATATAAGAACACTAAGGTTCGAAATTTGATTAAATTTTTAACTGATAGCCAATTTAGATGTTGTTGCATCCGGTTTATGCTTTCATATCTGTTACAATTCAAGAGAAAACGCATACACCGATTTTGTAATATTTGCATTTTTTTAAGGTCGGTATCTTTGCACATGAATAGTATAGACGAACAATATTCAAAATGAGGTTTGATTATACTGTGGTATATAAGAAATTTGGTATACTGGGATAAGGTTTTACCAATCCTATAGGCAAAACCAATTTTTTTTGAGATTTTTTTCGAAATATAGTCATGCAACATGGTCACTAAAAATGAGTTTATCATCTATAACGATACCTAAATATTTCATACTTTTCACTTGTTCAAGATTGTTGCCATCAAACTGAACGTTAAAGTTATTCACATTAACTGAACGTTTGCCTTTGATAACCATGTATTTGCATTTATTAACATTAACTACTATCCTATTATTGAAAAACCAGTCTTTGATATTTTAGAGACATTGATTCAAATTAAATATCAAAGTGTTAATATTTGCGCCCCTTATATATATACTATTGCATCATCTGCAAATAAATGCATTTTACATTCACCTGTGGTTATTTGTAACAAGTCATTAATAAAGCATATAAAGAGCATGGCACCAAGAACACTGCCTTGCGGCACACCGGTTGGTACAAATTTTGTTTCAGATAACTTATTATTAACTTTAGTTTGTTGAAGCCTATTTTGAAGGTAAGACTCAATCCAACAATATGCATATTCTTCAACCCCAAAATATAATTTCAGTTTTTTTAATAAAATATTTCTATCCACTACCTCAAAGGCCCGGCGCAAGTCTAGAAAAACCGATATAATAATCTGACCCTTGTCTACAGCACATTTAAAATCATTTATCACTTTCTGCAAGGCTGTTTCGCAGGAAAATCCACTACGGAAGCCAGATTGATTTTGATCCAGTAATTTTTGATTGTCCAGATATTCTGTGAGTTGCTTATGAATAGATAATTCTAGTAATTATTATTATATTATTATTATTATTACTTTCTCAACACAAGGCAGTGTATTCACTGGTCTATGTTCTTCAATATTTTTAGTGTTAGATATCTTTTGTACAGGGATTATTATTGAAGTTTTCAACTTTTCAGGAAAAAATAATGTGATGAAATTAACTGCTATAGAAACTATTCGAAATTATAAAATTCGATTGTCATCAATCTTTATATGGAAATTAGCGGTGTCAATGTCAAATCATCCTCGCTATTACTACTCATTTTCGATTACTTATTTTTTTGAACGAATTTTGTAAATACTGATGTGAAATGTCAAATTATTAGAACGTTAACAAACTTCATTCGATCTTATATTGTTTATGATCATAAAAATGACAGCCTAGTAGTTCATGAAAGTCGTGGGAAATGAAATATATATTTTACAATCGTCCTACTTCCTTGATCGATAAAGCGCATGAAATGGGCATATTTCCATGTGGTCGTAAAAAAAGTTGCTTAGTTTAGAGTTTCATAATATTCTGAACAAAAATCATAGACAATAAATATGCCAACAAACGTCAAGCATAAAATATTCGTAAAATATTGCTGTTTCATTCATTTTGAATAACACTACAAAAAAAAAACAGGAAACCTAATTCCATACGAAAAGATGCAATAACAAGATGATACTTTTGTAAGAAATGAAGATTATTTAAAACCATCATCCTCTCCAGTAATCTTATGGGGCATGATAAGAGACAAATATCTGACTACATTATTTCTTGGATAATAGTCCATGAAACGAGAAAGCGGCCCAATGTTAAATGTGCAAAAATTAATAACCGAAAAATAAAAATATGAGCGTATAGGAAATTTAAATTTAGGATGAGTTTCTATTTCATGCGACTCGATCCTAATTACCGAACATAACCTAAAAGTTTGGCAAAGTTGCCAAAAGTGGTTTTTTATTGATAACTGAAAAACTACAGCTTCAATCGAAAAAAGTTAAATAAGGAAATTGTAGGTATTAAAAAGACCTATCAATTCAATAACTTATAATTTTTCGATATCATTGATACTTTTCGAGTTATATCGGAAAAACCGTGAAAAATTATGGGTCATTTAATTGATAGATCTTTTTAATACCTTAAATTTCTTGATTTAACTGTTTTCGATCGAAGCTGTTGTTTTTTAGTTATCAACAAAAAAACCGTTTTTTGCAACTTTGCCAATTTTTTAGGTTATGTTCGGTAAGTCACCCTGAATTTCAATTTCCTATACGCTAATTTTTTTTTTTCGGATATTAATTTCTGCACGTATTTTTCCCTATTGCTTGGACTATAACATCGCACCAGACAATCTCTGTAGACTTAAAAACTTTGAATTTATCAAATACCTATACAGTAATTCTCGCAATCCTTCAACCTTTTCAGTCAACATTTATTCCAATAATTGACCTGATTAGATGTGCAATAAGTAATAGAATACATGATCTCACTTCTGCCAAAATGTGTGGAAGCTTAGCTCTGGCTCACAACAGTATAAATCAGACAATACAACATCCTTCAATTAACGTCAGATATCCTGACATTACCTAAGCTCACGTGATGTCGAGACCATTTGAAAAAAAATCAAGTACCCAACATATTTTCGAGACCTTTCTAACGATGTCTGAACTGATAATTATCCGGATAATCTCTTTATCAAATGATAGACATATTTCCTAACATCCATCATAGAGACTACTTCAACTCATCAAATCATCAACTTTCTACCACTTAGATGATAAATCCAATTTTTACGATCTTGTGGTCAATATTAACAGCTAGTTAGCAGGACGCTAATCATTCTGTGATAAAGTTTTTTCTGAATTAATTGGTATGAAAAAACTCATTTATTCAATAACTAACATAAAAAACGACTTCATAACTTGCATTTATTATTACATGTTTCAAGATGTTGCCAACTCGATTCATTGACTTTGGCTAAGATTGTTAACCTGCTGTCTCCACTAAAAGCCAAACATGGGTTCATTTGAATGATTATTAATTCATTGCAGATGACTTGGAACAAAAATGTAATATTTTGCCTGAGTCAATGTCCTGAACTTTGAACTATGGCAATACTTCATTACTTCATGAAAGTAAGACAGTTTTGTAAGTTAGTCCACATCTCAAAAATTTGTTAACAATTATTTTTTGTTGAATCAGATATTTCCTATTTCGATTGAATTCAGTTGTAACTTGCGGGGGTTGACAAAACTTAGTTCCATTATTTTGACATGTACTTTGACGTCACATCCTCCCGTCAAAGGACGATCGTTTGAAATGCCACTATTATTTTTCAATCATTTTTATTCTTGTTACTTATTGATATTTTTGGCAGCTATCTCATTTTACCGTAATTGAATGGACGGTATAATCAATTAGAACATTTAGAAAAAAAACATGTATTAAACCTATTATATATTTTTTTTTCGGGAGAGACATGTATTTAAATTTTTTTTCCTACATTCATGCAAAAAGCAAAACTTTATTGAACTATATTTGGTGGAAAAAGAAGTGCTTTTTGCATGAAAGTAGAAAAAATGTTGTATGCAACTCGTGCAAAAATTGTTTATTGCAATCAACGTGTCGTCCAACTCGTCCTAACGACCTTGTCGGACAATTTCACGAGTGAAATAAACACTTACTTTTTGGACTTGTTGCATAAATAACTATTTATTTTAAGGGGTAATAAGCTAGAATTACGCAAGTCTTTCAAGGTTCTCTTGAAGTAATGCACAATTCTGAAGGCAGTTGTGTATAGTTTACAATCGTCAGCATATAATAAAACATTAGATTGCAGGGCCAGGCAGATGATGCTGATATTTTGCTAGACTTGAATCCATGGTATTGAGCATGTAGTTTTCTGTTCATCAAATATGTTCGTCCACAAAAATTCTTCACCAAAATAATACAAATTAATCTCAATACGAGGGGGAAACCGCTAGGGAATTTTGGTGTACATGCCTTGGTTGAAAATCAAAAGAAAATCCGGTTCAAAGAATTTTCCGACGCTTTTCCAGCTGTAACTCGGAAAAAACTTGAAAATTGAAAAAATATCAAAATACCAAAAATGAAGCTAGGAAAATTGGGACAAAAAAATTCCTTCACACTTTTTCCGGAAAACCTTATTTTTCGATCGAAAAATTAAAGGAAATTAAAACAATGTATCCACTCCGAGTTTTGATCGAAAATCCCACGGTATAAGATGTAAAATTGTTTCGAAAATGTATTTTTTTCATTTACATTTTTATGGTTTCAATAAGAAAATACAGAAGAGAGAACATTCTGGTTTATATTTATATATTGCACAATTTCAGTGGCTTTCTGGTCAAAAGCTACAAAGAGATTTTCATCTCTTTATTGTGTTCAGCTGCTTATTTTAATAAGGTATATATACAGTATCGGAAAGTTTTCATCTTGGGTATGGTGGTTTCATGAGAGCGTAAAGGATAGCTTGCTATATGTTGAGAGAGCATTACAATTTCTGCTCGACTAGGAAGGGATACCGACGTACGCTGTGTGCGGTGTGTTGCATTGCCACGTGGTCTGTTAATACTTCGGATGGGGTAACAGGAGTATCTTTTATTTATGTGGTATTATCATAATATTGCGTTCCTTGTTGGTCGCATAGATTTCTGTCTATACCCCAGTTAAAAAGTTTCCGATACTGTATATACTGTTACGATGACTGGGAGTAGAATTCATAAATGGTAAGTCAATAACGCGGCTTTTTTCGAAAGGAAGATCGCTGATTAGCCACCCCATACATCCATTCCACTCGGGCACAACAGATTCCGTATATTGTCCCATAAAATATTTTTGCCGAGTATCCAAATGAATTAAAATGGTATGATAATAGGTTTTACTTCACTATTATTTTATTTTTATTATAATAGACAACTGCGAACCACACAAAAAAACACCCCGCCTTCCAAAACCAGTTAACGAAGACATGTCAGTATGAGGGATTTGAAGAGGGAGACTACAGCTTTCATTTTCCACGGAGAACGTATTCATAAAAGTTGTATACAAAATCATCCAGGAGAAAAGGTCAAAATACGGATTGTTTGGCTGATTGTTTAAATAAATTAATTATTCGATTCTGTCCTGCTATTAACTCACATTGTGAAAATTACAAATAGCACTTGATGAATTTCGGATCATCCTGGAATTTTCTCAAAATTTTCCCAATCATCTTTCACTCCTGAAAAAACACTCGAAAAGTAGGAAAATTCTAACCTCAGAAAAGTGTCTTTACTCAGTAAATATCAGAGGCCGATTTTTCAAAAACGAGATCACTAAGGCAAAGTTTCCTCAGCTGAAATCAAATTACATAATGTGAGTTTCAAAACTGATAAGGGACTGAATGAGATACTGCGTGGATTTTCTGTATAGTTCCTTCAAGAAATTGTACTAGAAAACCCGATAGTTGCGGGTATTCATAGAAGTTTCCGGTTGATGTAAAAATTTATACCATATTTATACTCAGGATTCTGAAAGTTAAAGTCTTACCCTTCAATCACCCGTTTGATTTATCAAAATCTGTTTAGCAGAGCCTGAGTAATGCCAGTTTCAACTTTGAAAACATTCTCTCTTATTTAAAAACGTGAGCGTTTCCGACACGAGCGTTGTTATGACGTTCCAAAGTAATTTTTGAGAAAACCTTTGATTTTTGGTAAAAAATAAAGAACACCTTTTTTGTTCAAAATTTTCACCGCTTTATTTTTGATTCCTTAATATTATTTCCATTTCCATGGTTTTCAAGTTACAGCCGAAAAAGCGTAGGAACATTCTTTGAACCGGATTTTCTTTCGATTTTCACAAAGTAGGGCCCAGAACTTATTGGAAACCTACTTCTCTATTGTCAAACTAAGCTCATGCCAAATTTCATTACCATTCAATTTTTTGAGTAGGAGAAATCTCTGGTTACTGTACTATTCATGTATAGCCTAGGGCGCCGTACAAGAAATAGGCGCCGACTGACGACTCACAATTAGAACACAGACAGACAGACAGACAGACAGATAGGCATACAGACAGACAGACAGGCATACAGACAGAACAATCCCCAGTGTTTCATTCCACTCTGATAGTCAAAATTAGCAGCTTATATACAATTCAATGTTAATACACCGAGCATTCTCGTTACCTTCTACCGTCTGCTAATAATTTGGATAGAGTACTAAAAACAATCATACAGATAGAGCAAAATAATGGTTTCAACGCCACCACAATTCAGAAATTGATAAAAAAACAACGCCTCAAATTCACTCAAAAATTAATACACCCACAGTCAAGCAGCCAGAACCTAAGAAATTTGTAACGTTAACATATTATGGAAAAAGAACAGAGACTATTGAGAGATTCTTTAGAAAAAACAAGGTAGAAGTAGCATTCAGCCAACATGCCAGGTTATCTACTTTCCTTTTCAATGCCAAAGATAAAATAGATAAAATGGAAAAATCTGGAGTTTATAAGCTTTAGTGTCCAAAGTGTAACAGTGTTTAGTGAGACAATATGGACGAGCTATTACTAAAAGATTTGCCGAGCACGAAAGGTCCTTCAGACTAAAAAAAAGAGATTCTACTTTACTTTTTCCTTGGAATGCAAGCACAAATTCTCGAATCTAAACGATTCAGAAATTTTGCACTATGCCAACAACTGTTGGAAACTAAATTATTAAGAATCCCTTGAAATTCGTAAACATAAATATTGTCTATGTAATTTACTTAATGATCAGATAGACTTAGCATACCTATTCACGCGTTTTTAATGTAGCCCTTCCACATTGTCGATCATGTAGATATTGTTATTTTTTTTATGGGTTGTTGAAATTGATGGAAATAATGTCAAATAGTCCTGAAAATCAAGTTTGTTGCTAACCTTATTGTTTTTCTTACTCAATAATTTTTTCATCATTCTACCCTGTACTTATATCATTCATATGTAGGTACTGTAGCTGTCAGAAAATAATCACTCTATAAATTTGATTCAATCTGTAAGTGAACAAAATTATGAGGCATTGTTTTCAAATCCCCCGTTATAAAAATACAAAGAATCTTCAGAACGATTAACATATCAGCTGTGATCATTGACCGATTTTCGCTGACAATGAATATTCAAATTTTTTTTTTCAACCCATTATTGAAATGTTATTATGTAGGCAGTTCGTTGAACCTTTAAACAATATTTGATGTGTTTTTGCACCATCATTTGACTATAAACAATGCCGGCATCATCAGATAGAGATGAGAAATTAAAATAAAAAAGTGCTTGACATTGGATATCGAGCTACTTTGATATACAGGAGGTAAATATTTAGTAACACTTACGCCATTTTTAAAGGTTTTTTTAAATGGCATGGGAGTCGAGTGATACCTCATTCGAATTGTCTTTTGTTTTTCTATACGACTGCAAAATTTCAGACAAAAATATTCCTCCAAAACAAAATGGCGGCACATTATGTTAGAACTCTTATATGCGATTTCTTTGAATAAATGGCTTTGAACGAGCTCAAAACAAAAACAAAACAAAAAATTCCATATTCCACGAGTAGAATAATAGTTAATTCAATGATAAGGATACATTTGGTTACAAATTGGATTATATCATTAGTTTGAATATAAGGACCCATTGGCTTCCAATGGATGTTTGAAATATAGCAAGTACTTGAATATCAACAATTTACTATATTACTTTCAATAACGAATTTATCATTGTTCACATCTTTTATTGAGTTATATTCAAATAGAGTAGACGATTGAATAATAGTAATAATGAAAAATGTGCCATTTACCGATCTTCAACTCAGTTCTGAGAAGATTTTACGTATATGAGTAGAACAGAAAAAATCCAACAGCCAAATAATACAACTGCTGAATCGCTTCTGCCCAACATTTGGCAAAGTTTTTTCTACAAGAAGACACTTTGCAATGGATTTCTGTTACAACTCGGAAATATTAATCAAAATAGGTAACTATTTGCACATAGTTTCACAGTACTGCCGATCATCGCAGTGCAGACAGAGAGCCATTAATATCAGTCATATACGTTTCACACGTATTTATCATATGGTCCTACGATAACTCCAGCACGTACTAAAGAAGTAGGCGTAGAGCCATCTATATATTTTGGAGCCAAGTATCAATTTTAATAATAACTATATTTGATTCAACCTGAACGGATATATTAAATCCAAAAATAGCCTAATGTTTACGTCAACTTTTATACTTTTGGAACAATTATGTTACTTTGATGGTTTTCAACACTTCTTCACTTATTGCAGAAATTATAGAATACATTTCACACGACTATTGCTGGGTTTCGATTTCAATGAAACGCCTTAGGTTATATCAACTATACCAATTCAATCAATTTAATAATGTTTTGTGTGCTGAACAGTTGTTTCGATTGGTGCAATGTAGGTGTTTTCAAAAACAAGGTTATTGTTGCATATAGTACAGTATTTTTTCTGTGTATGGGGCCTGATTTCTGAGATTTGTTGAGATTCAATAATCTCTACAATTCTACAATCTACTTATTTGAATTTTTCCTAATATGGCACCCATCTGCCATTTTGAATGACAACAAGCTCGTGTACAAACGAAAAATTATTTTAATATTGCACTAAAGCTCTTTAATAGTCATTTATTCGAGAGGATCCTCTTGTGAGAGTTCTAAAATAATTAATGTACCGCTATTTTGTTTTGGACCAATATTTTTGTTTGGAATTTTGCTGTCGTATAGAGAATTGAAAGACAATTCGAATGAGACATCACTCGACTCCCCTTGCCCAAATTTTTCAAAATGGCGCCTGGCCACCATTTTGAAAGATAAAATTTTTTTGTCATTGTCAAAAAGTAGCTTAATCGACCAAAAAAATTTCAAAGAAAAATTCCACTCTGTTCAAAAGTTAACAGGGGCGTAGTTACTTTATGGACAGACTGTATATCTCCAAGGCGATTGATGGCGTTCGGCACCAGGGACTACTTGCCAAGCTTTCATCTAATGGCCTACCCCTAATGTGTTCCATATGTTATCTATAGTCTAGTTCCTAAATTGTAGATAGTGATTCATAGGTTTTACGGTTCATAATTCATATGAAGAAGGGAAAGAAATGTAACAGAAATCAGCTAGGTACTTAGATTTTAAATCAAGTTTCACTTTGCCACTTTCTCACATCCCCCAGCCCTTTCAAATCCCGTAAAAACCTGAAAATGTCCAATGAGTCACTATCTACAATTTAGGAACTAGACTATAGCTACGCGGTGGTTGATGGAGTTTAATCCGACAATAGTCTATAAATGTTGATGTTACGCAGGGATCCACTCTGACACCATCACTATTTCTTCTCCACATCAGTATTTTGTTGGAACCTACCTCATGTCCAGTGCACAACTTTGCGGATCATAGTTTCCTCTTTCAAAGCTCCGATATCAGCCCCTGAAACCACATCAATGAAAACAAAAGCCAAGCATTTTTATTTTTTCTAGAAAGATCTCATACTGGCCATTGATATCAAGTCAGGAGTATCCATCCCATGAAGTACCTAATTTCCATGCTCGGTATAACCATCAGCAATACCCTTTCATGGAATAGCCATGTGAGGTCTATCGCCAAAAGTACAGAAACGTCTAGATTCTGTCTGAAAAAGAGCCATTTGTCTCATCGGTGATAGTTAGCTTGCAAACTTGCTCACTTCTCTGGAACACCGCAGAAAGGTTGGCGATTCTGTCTGTTTTATAGATATTTTCATGGACTCTGAAATATCATCAATCATTCCACTGTTAGCGGTCCCATCGAGGCTGAAAGTGCTAGGAATCACACATTAAAAGGTGAGACCGCGTTAATCTTTGGTTCGCACAAGTTTTTACTTCTGTCGGATGCTGCTCGTAGGGGGACAGCAGCTGGTTGACGGAAAAACAATTTTAAACATTTTTTTTCTTTGGAACTCATTGCATCAAAAGATATTGATTGAGGCAAACAGCCAGCAAAAAAAAGAACACCAATGCTTATATATAACTGGGAACTAGAACGAACGCCCAAAATATACCAATGAGTGGGAAATGGATCATTTCATGCTCATGATATACTATATTATCTATTTACGACTATAAAGGAATGAACATTTCGGTACAAAGTTTATAAACCGTCAGATAATGACATATTTTGCTGACTCATTGTCTCCTTTCAGAGATTTCAACCACTGAAAATTATGTCAGTGTTGAGCTCAAAAAATTAAAATTTAGCGATCGGACGTGTGCTAGGCATATGGAAAATTAATTTTTTTTTTTTTTGTGTAAAAAAAAATATTTTTTTAATCTCTCATTTATGTCATTTTAACACATTAACAGGTAGGAACAATCTAATAGTGAAAAACTAAAGCCATAAGGTTTGAATGTCCTTAAAGGGTGGAAATAAAGGAGCCATCTTGTAAAAGAATACTCGGTCGCTGACGCACTTTCTCGCTAATGACAATCGACAGAATAAAATCTTATATCGTTAGGAACCCGACAGAAAATTCTCATAAGCCAATCAGCGTTTAAGTAAATTTTCCGGCCGGAAAATTTTGGGATTTTTTTTTTATATGCCTAGCACACGTCCGATCGCTAAATTTTTATTTTTTGAGCTCAAAACTGACATAATTTTCAGTGGTTAAAATCCCTGAAACGAGAAAATGAGTCAGCAAAATATGTCATTATCTGATGGTCTATTATAGGTTTCTCAATCGAAGACGCAATTGAAATTGAAATTTTTCTTCATAATGGTGGAAAAACAATTACCTTTGAAATAACAACTATACAGGGTGGACTACTATTACTTACCGTGAAAGCACCTGTAAAATATGAAATCTATCTGTGATAATTTAACAATATTTTGCACGAAAATCCAATCCAATTGGGAACATAATCGGGCCTTTATGTAAGGTGTAATGAGAGCTGAAGCAACCATTAAGACGAAATGCAAATAATCAAGCAATGCAGTATTATTGCGTAATGTTACGATATCCGCGTGCAAAATCAATGATGGTCGTTATGCACTGGTCCTCAATTTGTCTTGGTTATCCACCCATTGCACAACGGATACACATTGCGTGTGTAGATACAAAAAAATATTTCTTCGACATAACCGGTGTCCTCCAGATAATTCCATAAGTAACCCTAATCGTCCTAAGTACAGTCCGAAAATCGTTCACGTCCACATGTATGTCACCCGTCATAAATATCCGTCAGTGTTTATATAATGAAGTTTGGTTTCGCAATATGTTGTGTACATAAGTTGTATTTTTACTTTTATCGTGATTCCAATCACCCTTCAATATTATGCCAGTGATATTGTGATATTATTGTAATTTATCAAAAAGTTATTCATCTTTGCAAATTTCTATTGGGAGTTATGCTAAAACTCAATTTCAAACCATCACCTACTTTCAAAAAAAATGGGAGAGGGAATCTGGCTGCACACATATAATTTTCACCCATGGGCGGCGCGTTCCTACCCTCATAAAAGGTAATTTATTTTATCCACATTTCTGAATTTCACTTAGTTTTCCACCGAAGGGGAACCCGCTGACAATATTGTGTACACTAATTCCCAAAAATCGTAAGTAATGCCTCTAATACCCAAATAATTCCCGAGTAATACCCGATAATTCCCGAGTAATACCCGATAATTCCCGAGTAATACCCAGTAATTCCCGGGTAATACCCCCCAGTAATGCCATTAATGCCGTTCAGAAAAGTAAGAGAAATATAAAATCGTGTTTCAATGTTAGGTTTGTTGTCAAGTACAAATCGGAAGACCTTTAATAATGCTCTAGTAAAACCTTTCTTTCCCTTGTTATGCCCAATAATTCCTAACTGATGCCTGATGTAATACAGCAGTAATACCTGTAGTGCCCAATAATTTTCAAGTAATGCCCTAATTCCCAACTAATACTCGAGTTATGCCTCTAATTCCTGAATAATACCCAAGCATTGTCACTAACACCCAAGACATGTACACCAAAATTCCCCAGCGGTTTCCACTGTATAATTTTCGATAGTGGTCGTAGTTCACCTGTATATCAGACATGGTCATTAGCTAACCTATCCGCTAACAGTGTAGGCCATTATTGCAAATAGTTGGGGTGATTTGGGTGCCGAAGCACGCCCATGAAGGAAATTTTTGTGAAAAAATCAGTTGAATAAATCGGTGATTGATGGAAAAACATCAGAACTCTATCCTTCTATAGGTAACCTGACCGTTGTTGACAGTAATAACAACTATTTTAAGCTAAACAGCAGCCAACTAGTTTTTGTCGATTTTTGTTGATTCTCCATTAAAATGTTTGTGGTGTGGGCAAAGTGCCGTGAGGAATAATATTTCTCACAGTATTGGCAAAACATGGTTTTGAAAGTGAGTAAGCTAAGAGAAATACCCTACTTTTCATAGCAGTGGTGGAAAAAGAATATTATTATGCGCGAATCCACACCGATACCAAACCGATACCATAAATCAGCGCAGCAATAAAACAATATACAAAATGGATCAAATTAACAGTTATTAGAATGAAAAATTTATATAAACATAATATGTCGAACAAGGTATCACGATTCATCAAGGCCGCAGTGAAGGGGTTATACGATTATAGTCAGTTGTCGATACACATACACACTACTTAACACACTGAAGTTCGAGCAACGAGTAACAGGCCCCGATTTGTGGTTAAGAATAAGGTCACGTTTATCGCAAATGACTTTCAATTTGCAATGTACTGTGAAAAAAATCAAAGTAGTTATTTTTTTCTGTAAACCGCCTGAATATATATATACTTCCGAGATAATTTTTTATACTAAAATTAGAACTATAAATAATAAAATATATGTATTCGATTATTCCACGTCGATATGACTGAAAAGAGCTGTTCCAGAAGTTATTTAATTTGTCGAATAATCTCAACAAGTACCACTCGTTTTATCGATGATTATTAAGAAAAATCAAGTTGCTTTACTTCAGCAACAAGTTTTATCTCAAAATCGAAGGAACTTTTATGTCGATAATCATCGATATACTCGTTATATTACGTACGATAATGATAGTATGATGGTTTTCTCTCATAATCGACATTTCTTTTTTTTTCTGCAGGTAAATTCGCCAAGGTCTCAGACCAGACAAATATAATATTTCTGAAGTTATAATTTTCCATTTGTCCTTCACTTCATTCTTTTTGTAACGTTCGCAATCTTCAAACTGGTGGTCATGTTTTTTGCAACAAGTGCATTGTATTTGCCTTCCTCCTTCCTCCATAGGTTTTTTAGTGGAAAAGGCGTTTTTTCTTCTTCTGGGATCAAAGTCATCATTTCCATATGACTTTATTTCAATGGAACCCATATCTACATAAGTTCTCAGCCAACCTGAAAGTTCTTTTAAATTGAAAATGTTCCTTTTGTCATTGATGTTTTTGATAATTCAATGCGAATAAATAGAGGAGTTTCATGACAACTTCATTCAATAGTTGGAGGTTACTCACGTGTCCTATAGTTTCAAAAATTTCCATCGCTGTTACCAAACCTTCAACTATACTCAAAACACTGTAAATAAGTTTAAATTTTCCCTACATTTTCAATCAATAGAGACAAATTAGTATCTCCAGCGTTCCCCTTCATATATTTCTGAGGTTTTAGAACATTTCGTTACAAATTTTTAATTATAAAATATATGCTATTCTTCTGGATTGCCATCAAATTGGCAAACTAGCAAACTAGCAATTGACAAATTTGTAGACATCTTGAATCCAGGGTTAACATTTTTCTGGATGATTCGTCATATTCTGTTCAGGTGGTCATTATTTATTTGCTACTCTATTCGTTGTTTGAATATTGTTATTCATAATAAAAGAGGATTTCTCATGTGCGTGTCTCGAAAACAAATTCGCTGAGATTTTACTGCTCTTCTGAGATCACTATATTCTAGTATTTCCAGAAGTTAGCTTTTCGTACCTGCTTCTCTATTCTTATTAGTATTAGTCTTTCTTCTATTTCTTCTTCTAATAGAGTACGTTTGGCTTTTTCTGCCTCTAAAGCATTCAATTTCCGTTGCTTGACTTCGAAACCCGCAAACTTTTACTTTTTATAGCTAGAAGATGCATTCAATTTTTCCTGTCTTTGGAAACCTTCTGTCATAGTGTTCCTAGTATCCTCCCTGTTCATGTTTCTAGTGTTTCTCAGCGATTTCGTGCCTATCAATGTATATTCTGAGCTGACCAAAATTTCTAGGCCACTCGTAGTTAGTTATCTTCTGATTATGTATGTATACCTACAGTAGGTCTTTTGTTCATATATAGTTCGACAAACATAGCTGAAACCGTGAAAATATGCACGCCCATGATGCGCATTAGTCGTACGATCGACTATAGTCCGTAATATATCCCGTGATGAGGCACTTAACATCAAACGTCCGCGCAAGAAGTGGGAATTTCACAATTTCAGCTACGTTTGCCGAACTATACAGACGAAAGTTGCTGTGGAGTTTGGAGGGCTGGATAATCTTCGGACCAATGTCACAGTCAGCAATTCCTTGAACTTTTAGTGAAATCACAGTGAATTCCAAGAACTCTAAAGGTACAGAGAAAACATTAATTCTCTCCAACTTTTTAAGTATCAAATATATTACTATAATCAATAATACAGTGTAATTTCCACCAACACCTTCGAGTGCCTAAAGCTCGGAGATGATTTCCAAAAGATTGACCATTTCTTAGTTTCAATATGTCATTGGATCTTTCGATAAGAAATCTTGTGCACCTCCTCAGTCTTTAGTAATAAAACATCCTTTTTCGGCAACGGTCCGGGAAGTTTTCTTGGAGAAAGTATCACTTCCCGGACTAGTCCGGGAAGTACCTAGTTTCCGGACTAGTCCGGGAAATCCTCAATTTTTAATATAAATAATAATATAAATAAGAATTAGAATGTTTCTGTTAGTGCCTATCTTTTGTTCCAATTTCAATATTTAATACAAATAAGAATTAAAATGTTCGAAATTTTCTTCTACCAAGAAATATAAAAAATAAATGTGTCTCGATTTATTATTGTACACGGTTGCCGAAAAAATTGTGTACGCAACACGTCCGAAAACAGTTTTTCTGTGTGTTTTCCGGACTTGTTACGTAAATTACTATTTCAATACTAGCAATTGGTATTCAGACTTTTTCGACGATCATCTATTACTTTCCCAATAACTTTGCTTATGCACATTTTATGCATTCTCCAACATCAAGTTTATAGATTTCAGTTGCAGATGAACACAATGTTATGAGTAGGATTGAAATTATTGCTAGTGACACACACATTCTGGTCTTTATGATATTGAGTAGTTGTTGCTACTGAATTTTTCAGAACATCAGAAACAGAATCGTATACGTGCCTTTTGTATGTAATTGAATCGATTTTGATTTTAATTCGATTCTCATAATTTTTTAATTGTTGCATCTCTTACTCAATTTAAATACTACGCTTCATCGGTACCTACTTAAATTTGAATGATTCAATAACAATGCTAATCGTGGAAAAAACAAATGAAGAACTTTGTTCAAATTCTGAACTATTAGAATATCAATTTTCAGCATCGTCCTCAGGAAATGTAGTGGTGAGAATCAATTATTACTAGGAAGAAAGTGAAATGGGTGTTTCATATTCCTAGATAGGAAAGTTGATGAATTAATTATGACTAAATGAATCAATAGATTACCATGAAATTAAAGTAAAAAGAATGACATCACTTTCTCGTGAAAGCCTTGATGATTTACTTATCTATTCCGATCCACTGAAATATTTAGGCTAATTGGAATATTGTTGATAGAATGGATGAATAATGGATAAATCTGAATAACAAATTAAGCTTTTGTAGAGCACCGAACATTTTGTTTTATCTCTTTACAACTACAGTGGTATTATTTTTGGTCTACATATGGATTATGATGCAGTACAGAAAAGCAGAATAAACAGAAATTAAAATAATTATAAATCATTCAAGAAAACATTAATTTCATGTTAAATTCACTCGCATTATCACCAAGTGCAATATTTTAGTATTTTTATTATTATTACAAGCTTTTATTTAGTTTCACCTTTCCGGGGGTCTGTCTGTGTGTCTGTAATCAAATCTTGCAAGTTATATGACACATTTCCAATCGTCCGATTGATTTGAAATTTGATAAGTGTACACAACTCCGGTGATAACGCAATATGACATATTCGATACAGAAAAAACATAATGGCGGACGAGTTTTGTAATTATGATCCGATTCCATTCAAAATTGGTATCGGGGGGTTTTTGGGGTTAGCAATTATGTTTCTTCTGTCAATATTGAAATATTCAACATGGCGGCTCCAATATGGCGGACGAATTTTTGTAATCATGATCCGATTTTATTCAAAATGGATATCTGTTTTTTTTAGGGGGCTATCAACTCAAAATGGCGGCTCCAATATGGCGGTCGAATTTTGTAATTATGATCCGATTCTATTAAAAATTTGTATCTGGGGGTTTTTGGGGTCGGCAATTATGATTCTTCCGTCAATATTGAAAAATTCAAGATGGCGGACAAGTTTTGTAATTATAATCAGAATCTATTCAAAATTGATATATTTCTGTGAAATCCATAGATCAATGCGTTCTAAGTAAAGAGCACAGAATAAAATAAGACAAGCTTTTATTGAAATGCGCTTAAAAGTTAAAAATAATTTATCTAGATGCGAGTTACAGATTTAAAAGCTTGCCGCTTTTGTATTCGAACCGGAAACTTCAGGCACTTTTTAGCGCATTTGAATAAAAGCTTGTCTTTAATTTTTTTTAATATTATTTTATTAATGAAACAACACTCAGTAGGCAAAGGATAACAATAAGTAAAAAGTGGGAGGATGAGGTGAAGACAAAATGACATAAATGACACACATTACATTTCATTGAACCATTCAATGATTATAACAGTCTCTGAAAAAAAATTCTTTCCTGGCCAGAGGCAGCATGAAAATAATAATAATAATAATACATATATAATCAATCATTTCAAGGTAATCATACAAGCTGCAAAATATGCTTGAAACTGATCAATGTGTAATTGAACAATAATAATAATAATGATCGACTATCTGATTTTAATAATTCAGTAGTTGAATTGCGGATTAATGAAAGATATCGTATTTTCTCTACGTTGTTATTCACATATTCCAGTGGTTGAAAAATCACGTGACTATTTCACTTTCTTCGCGCTAAAGTGTTTACATAAAGTTTGTTCCGTCTGGTTGGAACAGACTAAAAAATTCTCCTCGTTGGGTGGTTGGTTGATTGGTTTGAGGCTGACGAGCCAGATTCAGGGTTTACCCGTGAGGGTGACCCTTAACACTGAGACCATCTGGGGTCTATTGTATTATTCTGTCGTCAGTAGTTCCTAGTTAAATAGGCCTGTGTCTTTTATCAGGTTTAGTAATCTATTTGCTAGGTGTTTCTCCTCGTACAATCGATGTGTTTGATTTCCCTTTCCTTCCCCTTTCGTCTTGTGTCATCAAATTCATATTGCAGAATCTGAAAATCATTTATGGTTTTTGATTCGCAATTCATGTACGTACAAAAATCTTTTCATATTTCAGTAAAATTTTGGAAACTAGCTTTCTTCAAGGCAATTTTGTCTAGTAGATTTTCAATGTCTTTAGGAAGTTTTTTTAATCAGACTCAGATTATGATTGTTGTTATTTCCGTCTACCAGCTGCACATTTGCTAGCAATCCTCGAGAGACTTGTGCGAGCTAGAGAAGACGCAGCCCTCATCTTTTAACGTGTGACGCCATGCACGAGACCGGTGGTGTTGCCTCCAAGTAGTTTGATAGACTTTTTAGGATTTTTGATAGAATTTTCAATAGGGTTGTAAGCACGAGTTATATTTATTGAGATGATTTCACGAACAAAGAAACTCTGCGCGGCTCGTGCTGAACGTTTGCTCGTGCGAAATATGTTACTTTCCACACTTGTTATTTAATGTACCATTACAATTTATTTTGCAGCAACTCAAATCAAAACAAGACAGTTTGTAACACAAACTGTGACAAAATATTTCACAGTTTTTGAAAGGAATCATCAGTTCGGATGATTAGGTGATTTTAACAACACTTACTTTTGAAGAGGAAATAATAATAATAATAATAATGATAATAATAATAATACTCCCTCATAAACACTCGCAGAGTGTACCCAAAGGCATAGCCTGTGCGGGTAGAGGACGGCTATTATCATTATTTGCCGTGGCGCTCCACAACTCCCTATTTCACACTACTGGACTATTTTTAAAGTTTTTAATATATTACATTTTAATAACGCGTTCGCTCCAAGGCTCTACAAGTTTTATCAGTTCGATGATGCCTCGATAATTTTAATGCTACAGCTATAATTGTTTCGAAATTATCAGGCAGGGGTTTGTACAGTTTCTGCTCGACAGTACAATCACCATATTATAATCCTTCACTGAGCCATTTTCATTTTGCTGCCCCTCCAGCGATAGAACTTTCACTTTTTCGAAATTTCGAAATAATAATGATGGTCAGTTTTTGGTGCAATACCCAAGAAATCCTGAAGTTTTTGGTAAGAGTGGAAAGTGTACAGCTATAGATACATACATCTAGGAAATAATAATGTAGGCACATTGAAAAGGAATTGCCTTTCAGAATCCCCGACACAACTTCTATGTAAACAAGTCAAGTCCAGCCTAGCTTTGTAACAAAATCTAAGGAAAACATTACCAATTTCACCAACTCAGCTCATGTTTCTGCACCACTGTTTTGGTATAGTAGAGCCCTACAGATAATTATTATGTACCGTCAGTTCATCATCTGCACGATTAGTGATCTCATATTCAGAAAACAAACAGGATACACTTTCCATGCAGAAGTCTCCATTCATTTCTTGTATCTGTTTGATGGTAATATTCACACATTTTCATTAACATAACTAGTAGGAACATACCGGTAAATTTAAAACACACTTTTGTGTATGAGTTTAAAATTCTGGGAGAATATGGAACACTGTGAATAGTTTCAATTTTTATAATGTCATTGTCTCGTAATACTGTTAGTAAACTCCGTATATTTTAATCCACAAACTCCAGGAGGAAACTACTGGAAATATATAATTAGTCCAACGACATGTTACAGGGTCATCACATTGTTGTGAATCAAGTAAAGGTTGGTTAAATAACACAAAAAATAGCCGCGGCTGAGTTGAGCAAGGTACTTAGCATAACGGGAGCTATGAAAACAACACCAACATCAGCCATGGAGGTACTGTTGGACCTCCCACCGATTGACATGACAATCATGGGAGAGACAAGAATGGGACTTCTAAGGCAACAAAACACGAGCAACAGATCGGATCACAATAAGATAAGGGAGATAGTGGGAGGCAACATTTTCGAAATGAAACCAACGGACCACATGACTCCCAGGTACTTTTTCAACATTAACTTCGAGGTTGTTACACAACATCGAAGGGAATGGACAGATGACAACATCAGGGACAAACCTGGAGAGAGGATCTGGTACGCGGACGGATCACAGCCCAATGAGAAAACACCTGCACAAAATGGGACTATACACCGGAGAACTTTCCTGCAGACAATGTGGTAAAGGGACAGAAACAGCCAGACATGTATTGTTATAATGCGAGGTATTAGACCGAAAGAGACAAGTAATATTCGAGAAACCTAGAGTAACTCCCGAAGAATACAGCAGTCAACCGGTGAAGAACTTGTATAGACTGGTACAGAGGACTAGAGCTACAGGGTGGGTGCTGTAAAATTAACACGGAAAACACAAAAAGCCCAAGAGGCTGAGGTGTAGCTGGCGAAGGTACAGCGTCCGACTTAAAAAAAAAGGTTGGTCAAACTCCAACACTACTGTTAGTAATGTTTTCAAATGAAAACTTCCAGGTTGATTCAATAGTTGAAAAAAATTGGACTCCCAATTATCTTTTTTTGGAAAACTGGAAAAAATATTCCTAATCATTTTTCTGAAATTCTAACAAATTTTTGGAAGTCTCCACCTTTTCTCATCAACGTATGGTCAGCTGTAGCTTGGTTTAAAATCTCCACTTGTCACTTCATTTATTATTAGTGGTTCGATTTTCCGTATTTCAGTTCCTAAAGAATCAGTTTCGGAGGATTATTCAACCTAATCTGAAGTAATGCATATTTTCAAGTTCATTGAAAAGTTCAGCAGCTGTGCTAACCTGAATAATTAAATATGCCAATTAATGAGATGGAAAGTTTATCTTTCTTTCATTTGAAATGCATGTTGAATCGCTATCTTAATATCTGAAAGATTTACACTGATATTAACGAGTGAAATAAAAATTCATTAAACCATAATAAATTTCAAGGTCAAGGCTATAAGATAATTCTCATTAAGTATCGATTTTTTTCGAAGTTCATGAAACGGTATACGTTTCTTTGTTCAAACATAATAGAAGTTACACAAAATTTATTTTCAGTTAATAATTTCAGATGACCCTGCATAATTAGTCAGATTTTGATAGTTGAATGAGCTATACATACGTTTTGTATAGATGTTGATTTGAATACTACATACAGGGATTCATCAAGCCAAGTAGCTTGATTGTTTCTTTAAATACTTGACTTCGAAACTCAAGTTTTTGAAAATTTGTTATTTGAGTTGACTCGTTTTACGGTGCGAACTACTTGACTTGATATCAAGTAAAATCAAACTACTTGATATCACTTGATAGCCATTCGTGAAATGCACACCGAAACGTTGAAATAGGGGATCCACCAAGGTTACAGCAAGCAGCCCCCTCCCCCCCGATTGCTCGACGACGATGTGCTGTTAAATAGTAGAGCAGCGTTGATCAAGGATAAACAGTAGCGGCTAGAGAATAATTGTTTATGTCTGATTTAAGTGATTTGTCCGTAATGGAATCGGAATCTTTTCAAAGCATCGGCTAAGAATATAACGTAGATGAAAAAGTGTCAGAATTTGATGACATCGAAACAGAAGTAAAAAGCGCAGGGTCAAAGGCCAAACGAGTTGAAGTTAATAAAGTGTTAATAAAACGAAAAAAGTTACGGATTATTTCATAGTCGAGCAAGATCCTAAAAGAAATAAAAATACTGACAAACAAGGCAAATGGACCCTATGTACGGTGGTTTTGAAAATGAAAAACTGCGGAACATCTTCACTAAGGCGACATTTGCAAACTAAACACGCTAGAGTCTACGAAAAAAGAATTGGTAGATCCAGCCCACTTAATTCCGGGGCAAATATCAATTCCAGTTTTGTTTATTTTGCATCCATATATTTTTATTGTTATTGCGTTTTGGCAGTTAATCAGATTAATACAAAAAAGGTACTAGTTTTCCAAAAAAAATCAAGTAGATAGCTTGATTTACAAGTACTTGATGTGTAACTACTTGACTTGACTTGGATTTCAAAAATAAATACTTGACTTGAGCTTGTCTTGATTTCAAGTCAAGTCAAGTAGTTACAAAATCAAGTCAAGTAGTGAATCTCTGACCACTAACTACGCAATAATCACCATTACTGTAAAGGACATTAGAAGATCGCAATACTCCCATCAATCCACAGATAGAAAGATTACATGAAGATATTCATATTACTGATTTTTCCTTAGGAATGAGGATTACCCTTCCTGATTATGTGTAATCGCATATAATCCTGGCCAAACCTGCTAATGAAGTTTTAATCGCATATGTGTGTACGAAAAGTGATACTCTTTAGCACAATAGCTTTAAAAAATCAACAGTGCGTAAAAACATGACCTGTGCGTGAACTAATTTTTACATCGAAAATTGATGTTTGGAGCCTTTGGTGTGAATACATATTATTTTTTTTTTAAATAGTATATTTTTCAACAAGAGATGAAAAAACGTATTTCATCTCGAGTAGGAATAGTGTATTGTGAAATGAACATGAAATGGCATACATTTCATGCAAATTGTACACTATACTTTTTCTACGACCATCTGAATCAAAAATAAACTGTAATATTTTTAATAACAATTTTTATCATAAACTTGCCTGCCGACATGATTCTCTTAACCTAAAAAAGGAATTGAAGATACAAATATCGAAAATTATAATAAAAATCGAATAATACTCGATTTCAAAAAAGAAAAAAAAATTGGGTTATGTGGGATATGAATCCTCACCCCCACTATCCAAAACCTAAACGTTTCGTCACTCTTCACTCGCTGCTACGAGCTCACATAATATATGATGAAATTAACTGCTATAGGTAGAAACTTCGTACCAACTATTCGAAAAATCTGTATCGGTGTCAATGGCAAATCATCATTACTCTCATTTTCGATTACTTATTTTTTTTCAACGAATTTTGTAAATTCTGATGTGAAATAATGTCAAACTATTAGAACGTTAACAAACTTGATTCGATCTTATATTATTTATGATCATAAAATTGACAGTCTAGTAGTTCATAAAAGTCGTGGAAAATGAAATAGCCTGTATTGAAATCATCATTACAGTACAGCTCGCGATGTAGAAATAATAAAGTGTTTTACAATCGGCCTACTTCCTTGATCGATAAAGCGCATAAAATGGGCATATTTCCATGTGGTCGTAGAAAAATGCTATATTTTTCCTACGATAGATATTTGTACAATACTAGATTGCAATTTTTAGAGCTTAAATGTTTCTAAACTGTCAAACGAAGTGACGTTCGAATGTTGATTCAAGATACCAAGTAGTGAGATTAACTATCATTAGTGTCAACATCCATCAATTTTTTTTAGTTTCCCATCGGGTCGCAAGATATTCATTTGTTTCATTTTCATCTCTAGAGTGAAAAACCATCACTTCCATGTAGGGTATCCGGTTAAAAAATGATCATTTCCATATACCTGAGTAAAAAAATATAGTATTTTGCCTTAAATTTTACTCGGAAGTCATCATTTGATAATACGATAACAATTCATAACATAAAACATTATAATTATAATAAAATTGCTACAATTTGGCAAAATGTTATAAAAACTTAGCATGATACACTTTTGTAAAGAGCGTTTTTGTGTACTCGCGTGTGTGTTGAACTGGGCTGCGCCTCATTCAACAACTTCATGATCAACCGACTTTACGAACTTGTATCATAAATAACCATTTGATGTCTTTCTGTGCAAAATCTCTATCTGGTGCTCAATGTCTGGTTAGTATTTAAGCTAAAAAATCCATAGCTTGATATGAGTGTCCATAAAGTAACCCCCCCTGTTGTTAACTTTTGAACGGAGTGAAATTTTCTTTTGAATTTTTTTTTTTGGTGAAATGGTATGTTATAAGCAATTTTTTGAAAGATTTTTTTAATGGCATGGGGGTCAAGTGATACCTCATTCGAATTGTCTTTTGATTTTCTATACTACCGCAAAATTTCAGACAAAAATATTCATCCGAAACAAAATGTCGGTACATTATGTTAGAACTTTTATACTCGATTTCTTTGAATAAATGGCTTTAAACGAGCTCAATTGAAATGACAAAAATATTTTTTTAGATTTGCTGGGATTCAATAAAACGAGGTATTACACTAAGTACTCATCTACTTATTTGATTTTTTTTCTAATATGGCACCCATCTGCCATTTTGAGTGACAAGAAGCTCTTGCAGAAACGAAAAAATATTTAATCATTGCACTAAAGCTCTTTAATAGTCATTTATTCGAGAGGATCCTCTTGTGAGAGTTCTAAAATAATGTACCGCTATTTTGTTTTGGACCAATATTTTTGTTTGAAATTCTCCTGTCGAATAGAGAATTGAAAGACGAATCTAATGAGGTATCACTCGACTCCCCATGCCATTAAAAAAAATATTTCATCATGGCTCCTAGCCGCCATTTTGAAAGATAGAATTTTTATATCATTGTCAAAAAGTAGCTTATGAACTACCATTTAAGCAAAAAAAACTCCGTTCAAAAGTTAACAGGGGGGGACAGACTGTATGTGTATTCGTTTTTTCGAGAAGCTTTTATGCAAGGCTTATTTTTCGATCTATTAAATCAATTAACCGTTCTTTTTTTGCAGTTGCTGACCAAGATACATCAGCTAGTTTTTGGCAAAGCGATGTTTCTGCTCCGGATGATTACTTCACCTCGTCTCAAGGACTATTCCAGACACACCCTGAGCTACGACAGGGACCATCAGCGAAAAAAAATAGTTTGGGAGCCAAATCAGCTTTCAAGCACTTAGATTATAGGACTTCGGCCACCGCCGAATTAAGAAAAAATCCCTCCTTATCTTCTCCCGATGAATGCGCAAGAGCATGCAGGCAGGGGGAACCCCCCAGAATATGCTATTATCATTTCACGTTGGAGTTGTATACAGTTTTAGGAGCGTAAGTGAATTTTTATATCAACCTATTTTAATTAACACTTCATTTCTGACCTGTTCCTAGACTTGACTTAATTATCCGTGTAATTAATATTGTGGAATTGTACTGAACTCTTGCTTTTTATATTACCGAATTCATGTTATTTATAACATTATGTCTATTCACAGTAGCTCGCACAAGTCTCTCGGAGTCTTCTGAGAGTTGCTCGTAAGGGGGCAGCAGATTGATGGAAATAACAATTAACAATAAGAATCGAGAAAACAGTATTTGAAATAGAAACTCTCAGATCAACTCTTTTGAAAATTCCGGGAACAAATATACAGCGTGACTCACGGTCGGTGGTAGGTTAGACGTTTATCGTAAACGCCGCACGCAGGATTTTTCTGAAAATTCAACATCTTACATTTCCTTACCTGTTCTATCGATCTAATATATTTTCAGCTTTGCGACGTTGCCACTTCTATCAAAAAGTCCTAGCAACTTTATTTTTTCAAATAGAACACCCCATATATTAATACATTTTTGGAATCGCTCTTTAATTATAATACTTTTTTGTTAATAATGCCCTATACCTTTCTCTATCGTTTATCGTTTATCGAGATAAAAAATATTTTGTATTAAATGTGATCCAAAACATAGCCCTAATTGAACTTAGGTACATCAGTACTCTCAATTCATGAAAAGTTGATATTTTGATGATAGTTTGGACAAACTCAAAATATTCAATTAACACCAAGAAATCGACTCCATATCATACAGGGCGTGCTGAGATTTACTGAGATTCAATACAACGAGGTATTACACTACTTATCTACTTATTTGAATTTTTTTCTAATATGGCACCCATCTGCCATTTTGAGTGACAAGAAGCTCTTGCAAAAACTAAAACATATTTTATTATTGCACTAAAGCTCTTTAATAGACATTTATTCAAAAGGATCCTCTTGTAAGAGTTCTAAAATAATGTACCCCCATTTTGTTTCGGACCAATATTTTTCTTTCAAATTTTGCTGTCGTATAGATAATTGAAAGACGATTCGAATGAGGTATCACTCGACCCCCATGCTATTTAAAAAAACTTTCAAAATGGCGCCTGGCCGCCATTTTGCAAGATAGAATTTTTTAACATTGTCAAAAAGTAGCTTATGAACTACCATTTGACTAAAAAAAATTTCATAGACAAATTCCACTCCGTTCGAAAGTTAACAGGGGGGGGGGGGGCTACTTTATGGACAGACTGTATATTCTCAACGCTCTGTTCACTAGGGTGTTGATGACGGTGCGTTTCTGTTTTGGATGATGGTGTTTTGGATGATTGGTTTATTATGTAGATATCCGTCTGTTCTTGTTTTCTTCTTGTACACCTCATGGCCTAGTTGAATGTCTTCTATGGTGACCGATACATCCAGAAATGGGATTTGACGGTTTTCTTCTTCCATCGTGAGCTGGACTTTTGGGCGAAAACTCTTCAGATGGCTCAAGCAATTCTGAAGTTCTCCTCTTTCATAGCTCCAAACAACAAACGTATCATCTGCATACCTCCTCAACCAGTGCTTCGGTCGTTTTTCTGTAGTTCGAATAGCTTTACCTTAAAAAAAAAACAGAAATTTGCCACTTCTAGTCTGAGTGGACTGGCTACAGCACGTACATTAATTTGTTCATAGAAGGCTTGATTCCATTGGAAATAGTTTATCGTTAGTCATTGTCGGAATAAGTCAAGCTAGCATTTGAGATATGCCCCAGAATTTGATTGGAAATCGTTAGTCAAGTGGACGTAGAAAAGAATTCTGGCTCGCAGAAGTAACTTTTTTCATCGACTTGCAACTATGGGTTTGAACGTGAGTGCTATTGTCCAGCTAGCTCGGAAAAAATGTTAAGGCAGAAATTCGAACAAATTAAATCTGTTTAATTTTTAGATCCCAATATTTCATAGTTTTGCAATAAATCATTGCTAGAATACCATTCAATATCAATGATATCGAAGTAATATTTTTAAACTTTCTCTCTAGCAGTACAAAGTTCCACAAGTCACATAATAACAGTACTTGAGCAACAATGATTGAAAACATATTTAGCAAAATATTTCAATTATTGATAATTAGACATTATAGTTTGTAGTGAGTATATGATTTACCTAGATTCATTAAAAGAAATTAGAAATATACAACTATTTCTTGTATTTGAAACCTGCAGACTTCATTCGAAAGGGAAACTCGTTCAACATGAATGGAGGTTTTCATTATAGAACAAGATTCCGATTCGCATCTCAGTTTGTTCCAAAAAACGACCGTACGCTTCATGTACGCTTCTCGACAGGATGACAAACTTTGAGAATAACGCGAGTTTTGCTATATACACCGAGAAAAAGGTTTTTTTTGCAGATAATAAATCAATTTGTTCAAACGTAGTTAGCTCAATATTAGCAATTTTATTCAGTATTCAAACAACCTCGTTAAACAAAACACAGTTATTTCAGAAATAAGTATTAACATACATCAAAATATTCGTTACCTGCTGATTTTTTGACATTAAAACATATTACTTGGCCTGCAAAATTAAAAATTTATATTCAGCATATTTCTTATTTATCAATTTTAAAAAAATTCATTTTTTGATAATTATTCCTTGAATATAAATAAATGTTTGTTAGATTTGAGTCAGTTTGGGATAAAAATATGACATCATTTGGACAAAACTAATGACTCTGTAAGCGACGGGAACTATAGTCACCAACATAATAATTTCCAGAAAACGTAAATATGTTAAATGTTAACTAAAAGGATTTGGCGGCTGCAAATTATTCGACATATCTAACCTCTCCACAGAGTCACGTGTCATCGCATCAGCATTTCGATACGAGGATCGACTGGAACTCTGAAAGCATGCCCTTCTAGCTTTTATAACGCCATTGTATTAGTCTTGTGTAGCTGAGTTCGGCTTGCTCACTCTTTTGACTCTATTCTCTCGGTAAGCACCATATGCGTTCGGGTATAATGAAAAGCGTCCAAAGAGTGCAAATTTCAGCGTTCGGGTTCTGTGACGGGAGTGGATAGAAGTGACTCCAAAAGTACCACCTCGACCTATGAGGGCACAAGCTAGAGCAGCTCTTTTTCTCTCTGGGTCTCTGGTTTTAACCTAAAAATGTTATGCAGTTCGAGCAAGGTCAAGTCGAAGTACCGATAAATCATTATTTGAAAATAGGTGATCAATTGTGTTAGTAGAAATACACTTTGATATACAGGTTCTCTTTATTATCAAAAAAGTCGTTCGGGAACTTCGGACACAGAAAACCGCGGTGCTTCAAAATTTGCCACCTGTCTTTATCCACTTTAGCTCCACTCTCACTCCGCTCCAACTCCTTATAACCAATCCGAACTCACCTTGGTGTTGTCTTGTCGCTTGTCAGTCAACCTGTTCAACCATATCAAGATCAATAATTTCTTTGTTATTGGCAATATAATCATCATTATTTTTGGCGTGAAAGTGGACTAAGTGAACTGAACCCACGCACGAATGTGCATATGGATTGAAGCCACGGGTGAATGTGAATGTTTATGCCGTTTTGCCGCTCGTGGAGTAGACGCAAGGGTGTTCGTACCCTGCTAGGGCCGCGGTGATGGAAGAATTGTTGAGGGATTGGAACCTTCACGAATACATCACACGATTTTCACACGATTTCAAGGTAATCATGTTTAAAAGCTATATTCATGTGTAATTCTTTCCATAATTAAAATCATTGTATTATTAGTAGTTCCCTGACCTACCCTAAACCAACCTAACCTAGTTCAATGCTGCCAAAATGGCCGGCTGCCTCTTCTCATAATACAGTGATTTCAATTATGGAAATAATTACACAGAAATATAGCTTTGAATGATGATTACCTTGAAATCGTGTTATGTATTCGTGAAGGTTCCAATCCCTCAATAATCCTTCCATCACCGCGGCACTACTAGGGTAGGAGCACCCTGGCATCACCCACACAAACATTTACACCCACCGACCCACCTGTGGTTTCAATCCATATACTCATTCGTGCGTGGGTTCAGTTCACCTAGTACACTTTCACGCCAAAAATAATGATAATTATTTCGCCAATAACAATGAAATAAATGATCTTGATATGATTGAATATCGAATAATAATAAATTGGTTTACATTCAAATCATACATTCTTAAAGTGGATACAATGTATATATATATATATATATATATATAACATATATATTTATATGTGAGATATATATACATATATATACTTAAATAGTAACACAAATTATATCACAGTCAAAGTGATATTATTTTATTGTTGATAAATTAATTTCTATAGTGAACTTCAAACACGTGAATAATAACAAATATTAGTGAATATTGAAGTAATATGTTTTTCTTTGAGTTAATAAATATTGAATTTGTATCAAACAACTGATTTATTTGAAATTTTCAAACAAATCATTTATTAGTAGTAAAATTACATTAGTTTGGCCATATTCAAAAGCATAATTTGTTAACATTTAAGAAAATTTCTTTACTGCTAACAAACTGTTCTCTCAGTTTACACACTGGTTCATTATCTCGCGCGATTCCGAAACTAGGGCATAGATAACCTTCTATAGTGAAAACGGTTTGTTGAAGTACAGTTAAAAACAAAAAATTAACAGAAGTGTACACTATACCATATAACATCCGCTTAGCCCGTATCATATTGGAATATTAACAACTCTCCACACATTCCCAAAAAGTGGAAAATGCGAGGAAAATATCTGACTGAAAACAACTATCTCTCCTTACGGACTTTGAATTACATCTGGCTTCTATTTGTTCAACGTTCCTCAAGGAGAACACTACACTGAAAAAAATGTGGTACGTTATATCAATAAATGCCGTTTTTTACCTCTCCGTTCATTGGCAAAATACATTTTTCATCGTGGCAATGAATAAATATTCACTGACTTTTGTAGGTATTTATTGGTACAACGAATTCAAGTTTATTGAGATCAAAGATGATCGTTTCTTACATTTATGAACAGTTTTCGTTGCTTCTGGCCTTCATTGCATTTACGAATTATATGCAATAATTGAATAAATACCACTTATTCAAATGATAAACAAAATAATTAGTTCAATGTGTGAAAGCATCACGAGAATAAACTGAAACTTATTAATCACCGTTCATTGGATTGATGAAAAATATCCATCGTCGAACTAATCTGAATCATTATATCAATCATACAACATTCATTCGAATAATGGACAATAATAACTAATTTGATGAATACAGTTTCATCAGTTGAACGAATACAATTTATTGCTTGGGTGAACACTCTTCATTCGTTTGATGAATGGAATTCATTACCATAACGAAGCTATTCAGTACTTGATCATGATATCAACGAAAGCATTCATTGATATTATTAAGATCCGTATTCATAGTATGGATAACCAGTGGTACATTGATATAACTTTTGCGTTCATTGGACCAATATTGATAAAAATATTCATTGAGTCACTGAACTTTTTCATTGTATTCAGGTACCAATTTTTTTCAACAGTAATCTTCTCACTATACCTAATAAGGTTTACTACGTTCTAATTCGGTGCCTGGAAAATGTAGTGGCTGATCCCTGCTTTACAAAAAAAAGGCTCTTTCATTCCCTGGTATTCAGCTATATCGTGGCATCCAGAATAGTTTCACTCTACTCTGTTTTCGGGACCTCTAAGGTTTCTCACAATAGTCAAAATATCTTAGTGTCGTCTGACTGGACAAAACAGTGTGGATTTGTATACAGTGCGGCTTTTAATAGTCCCCTTCCCCCCCCTCACTGTTAACTTTTGAACGGTTTTGAACTTGAGGGTTTCACCTAAGGGCCACATAGTTTTTTTTTTTTCAATTTTTCCGACTTCAAAGTTGTTAATAAAAAAGTTTTTAACGTCTTTTATCGCATATTTCAGAGCTGGTAGCGTTGTTAGTGCGCTGGTCCATAATTTTATAATTTTTTATTTTCATGTAAGAATTACGACTAACCGTATTTCTTTATATTAATTCACAATCTCTAAAATCTCTTATTTTAAATTTGTTTTGGTCGAGTCACGCATAATCAATTGTGGACTTAATAAGGAGTCAAACTAGCTGAAAGGCTAATATAAGTAGTCTCATTCGAATTTAATGCTTGAAAGTTTTCACTATCGTCATATCAAACACACATCACCACCGAATAACATGAAATCCAAATTGGAAGTGTGAGCAGACGGTTGATGCCTACTTTCTGGCTGTCACTATATGTATATAAATATTAAACTGAAACGATAAAGAGCTTCAGTCAACGCACCTGTCATAAACATTCCTTTCAATTACCTTGCAGTAGGCGATCAACTTTTTAAAATTCTTTCTAATGTGACATATGTTTCAAAGTACCGCTACCTTTCTTCATAACAAGATGAAAAACAGAATCGTGCTTCATCCATTATGTATTTTTAGTCATATCTTATTATCCTCATCTCGATGACTCAATTTACATTCATTAGTTCAGCGTGGAATACTATCTACTATAACAGATCATAATTTGGTAAATTTGAAACGGTTGCTGATGATCAGTTGAAATATTAACATAAATTAAAGGAGGAATTTTACTTCACGGAAAATATTTGGAACAACTATTTATACAAAAATGGTAGTCTACAGAAAAATCCCACACTGATAAAAAGGATATTTTGCATCAATGCATATTTGCATTGATTTAAGTCGATTGTATTCTTGAATAGATCCAACCAAATATTAGTTTGATTTTTTGTCAGAATCCTCTTGACCACTTGAAAGGAAACTGTTTTAAGACATATGAACACTTTCTTCACTGAATAATGAAAGTTGTTTGGTGCAAGAATATTTCAACTTTGATAATGAACACTATTGTGAATACTTTCTTTGTTCGATGGTGTGAGTTGGTTGCGGCAAGAATATTTGAACTTCAATAACGAACAATATTCTTCTTCATAATGCATTACATTTTTGATTCAAGATTATCTGCATTTGGAGGCTCAGTACAAATGTGCACTTGGTTATAAAAATATGCCATGGAAGCCATGTTCATATGGTACAGTTCAACAAACAGAGAACAACTGCGAACAATTGAGGTATAATGGTTATATACGAGAATAGTTTTGTAATATTTTAATTTCAGAAACTGTATAATCAACGTAGGTACCTCTTCGGTCGAATATAGAAACGACAGCGTCATTCGCCATTATCACACACCTGTTGAAAACAAAAATATCTTCAACCTACCTCCACAACTGGTCCATAAATGACCTAAATTCAAATCGTGCAAAAATAATTGGACCTCCATATTGCACTTCTGTAGCAGCACATTTGCACATAACCACTGTGTCAAATACAAAACTAACAACTTAGATAGAGGTCCCAGTCGGCAGTCGCAGTGTGCGCTTTCGCGTGGGTTCGCGTCGTTCCGGTTTCGCCAAGAAATCATGTTCTTGAGTCAAAAGGAGCATTTTTCACAAGCAGGAGTTCTCTAGAGTAAAGAGTTGGAATGTATTAATGCAAACAATTTCATTTCAAGAGAATTTATGTAAAGAAACAAACAGTTTAACAGAATAATTATTCTTTTCAGAAGATGATTCTGTTTAAGAGGATATATATATTTGATTGAAGACGTTGTTTTTATCAGTGCATGTAGTATGTTGTATTGGAAATTGTTGAAAAAAAATGGAACGGCCTAGGGGCACGGGTAGTGGTGATGTTTTGTTTTCTAAATATACTTTTTAAATTTTGTATTTTGTCGTTTCAACAAAAGTCAATCACATATGCATGGTGTTTCTTCGAAAGTGGATCGATTAAGAAATTGGGTTTTTATATGGAACATAATGTAACAATAAATGGCAAGAATTTTTGTTTGTGAAGCAATCAAAAGTTTCAAAAATATTTGTTCTTCTAGTTACTTTTGTTTGGGAGGCACTTGTTTGATGCTGCCGGCCACAGCGTGTCTGTCCGCGGGCAGTGTTTCAGCTCGGAGAAAAATGTATTCTTTCACTTCGTTTTGTTTTGTCATCTTCTACTTCCCACTACATTTAAAACTCCAAGCAAGCAAGCGGCTCAATCGCATGTAGGATTCGCCTCCACTCCACCACAAAGGTATACGGGTAATCTGATCAAATTGTATTTCTACCAAGAACGTTTTGAGGTAGTTTTGATTACTTTCATTCTCTATGTTTTTCGGGGTGCTGAATCGCACAAGAGCTAATAAGGCATGAGTGTTCAGAAAAAAACATTGTCATATTCTCAGATAGCTAAGCTGCAATAAAAGCAGTTAACTCAATGCAAGTTACCTCAATACTTGTTTGGAACTGCCTAAAAGAGCTCGGCATCCAGAACAGACTGACCCTAGCCTGGGTACCAGCACACACAGGTTATAGAGGCAATGAAGAGGTCGATACACTAGCTCGAGAAGGAGCAAGTAATGCCCTGAATGGCCCGGAACCGTTTTGCGTTGTTTGAGACTCTCAAACACTCGTTTCTTATCGCACTGTCACTAGCAGTCATCGACATAACCTCAGATGAGTCCTTTGATTGAAACTGCTCCAATGACGAACATGAGTACTTTTAGTTTTATTACGATATAATCCCTTGAGGAATTCACTAAAAATGTCATTGAATAGTCAATAAGAGTTTTGGAGTGAAAAAGTGGGTGTTTGCTGACTCAGCAGAAATACGCCAATTTTTATTTGGCGTTTGAGTCCGAAAAAAACCTAAATAGTGGAATTTGTAGGAAATTTTATATTCTTCCATTCTGAATGGAAAAGGTTTTCACGAAAAACTAATAATTTTCCAGCAAAAAACTACAAAAAAATAGATTTTTACCATTTTTTTGCATTTTTTTATGTTCTGTCAAGAAATTTTGTTAGCAAACTTCAGATTGTATTTGGGGGAACTATCCCAAAACTTTCCAGCCAGAGGCCCCATCGAATACAAATTTACTGAATTAGGGAGGCATCGTTACTTTTGGTTGAATAATTATATTCATATCGAACTCTTCATTTGGGTTTCCGAGGAAAACAGTAAGAAAAACCGGTTTACACATTACCTTAGGTTTTCTCAATCACTAATCGTTCGAATTTTCATGAAGAATATCCAATGCCTGGTATATGAGCCTATACTGCCTCCATGGCTGGTACCAGTAATTACGGTTTTCCCCACTTTGTCGTGTCCACATAGAGCGCTACTAACGCTATGTTCGCTACGCGACGCATTCTAAATATTTCTCGCATTATTTCAAATATACAGACACTCTTAGGCTATGTTCGCCAAGTCTCCTGGTATTCGAATATCGGCTATATTTTGAAAATTTCACTAGAGTCTGGTATTGCGTATTACATATGTAACTCTTCATTTGGGTTTCCGAGAAAAATAGTAAGAAAAACCGGTTTACACATTACCTTAGATTTTCTCAATCACTGATCGTTCGAATTTTCATGGAAAATATCCAATGCCTGGTACATGAGCCTGTAATGCCTCCATGGCTGGTTATGGTAGGCTCCTAGTGATATTATGTTCCTTATCAAAGGACTTCCGTGAATAGTTTCTGTAGAACTTGTTGAATATATTTTTCATATACTCTTCCAGTGATGGCAGTGATTCAATGCCGGCTATCTCAGGCGGCCAGCAACCAACCAAATTACTTTGCTTACATTTAAGTGTTGGGGAGGCTGCGAACACTGGTATAATGGATGGATGGGGATCGCTGGTTTAGTCACCTGTTTATAGATCAGCACCTTGTTCTCTAGTGCTAATTTGAATCCCCTCGCTATCTACAGCTAATTCAGCAAGCTGACATGTCGTTTCAAGGTCAAAAGTCTATACAGCTGTACCCCCAGGTATCTTACGGTACGACTATATAGCTATTCATACTGAGTGTTTATTCTAGCTGCGGTTACCTTGCTGGAAAATTACTTGGATATATCGCCGTGTCATCAGCATAGACAATCAGTCAACCATTCGTCACCCACCCCACGATAGCTTTAACGTACCCATGTTAACCTATGGCATCCACTGCCGATAAGGCCGAAGTGCGTTTTCGGTCACAAATCAGCGCGACTCGGCCATCTCCGTTAAAAATCCGAGCAAATTTGTCGGTGCTCACCCGCCTAAGCAACCAGGATCTCCATAACCTTGACCCATAGAGTAGGGGCCCCGGCAGTCTCCACCGTAATACGGTGTTGTCTTTTGAGCCACTGCCCCTGGAGGTCAAAACCATGTTGAGAGGCGTCAAGTATTACCCTGACGGGCCGTCCTCCTCCCCTTAGGTATCCACGTCAGTCAGATTCTCCCTTTGATGGGTCGCTATCTGCAGTCGTTTTCACAATCTGCATACCCATAACAGCAGAATCACTCCTGCCGCGTTTGATGAGTAACCGTTCGTTACTGCAAGCAGCTGCTACCATGTCAAATGGACGGATACCAATGGGTTTCAACCAGGCAAGCCTGGAATCACCATGGACACTCCCTGCCCGACGACGAGGGTACACGGTTGACCCCCAGCCATCATCATAGTCAAACTTGCTTATGTTAACTAGTACATATTGCTCAGTTAGTCCCAGTTTCTCATAATAAAGACGCTATTATTCTATCCAGATGGAATCAAAGGCTTAGTGTACAACGGGGCCATAACTGTGTAGAGTCTTTTTGAAAGCCCTCCTCACATCACGGATATCCGAGTGATCTGAGATATTATGGAGGGTGTATTTGGAATCCAAACTGCTTCGCGTGAGGTTGAGGCGATCTTCAATGTCAATAAATTAATCGTTAAAAGAAGATTCTATCCACCACTTTTGCAACAGCTCTTACCTACGAAATTGGGCGATAGCTTTCGACTCTAGTCTAGGTCTAAGGTAGTAGCATTCTCCGCCTGTTTAAGACATTGGAGATAGTGCTGTTACTGATATAAATAAGTTAAACGAGAGATTTCCTCGGAAGATTCCTCAACACAATTGCATCTGTCTCATCCATTCCAGTGACTTTATTTCTAAGGAGCCTTTTGTTTGTTTCCCGAACTTCCTCAAAGTTGGTCATCAACTTCGAAAAGGTTTTCTTGCTGGTGTTACCTTCAAGCATTTCTCTGAAATCTCTAGCTTCTCTATTAACCGCTTCTTGTTCTGGAGTGACGTCATATGCCGGCCGTTTAGCACTCTGGAAGTACTAAATATTTTGACCATTTCCCATGGCTGGGATGTCTCCTTGCTATCCTTTTGCAGGCGCCTAGATATATCCTCCACAGGGAAAAGGTGTCCAGCTACATATCAGACTGATGAACTCACGTAACGTTCACATGCCACACTTGACTTTCGTACGTAAATACATTCAGAAACTTCAATTATGTGTGAAATGGTATTTCATTGCCACAGATTTTTGTTTCTGTGCTCGGTCACGTTACGTGTTAAGAATTATTCAACTATATTCAACTTCCAAATACCATAAATCTCTTAAAAAAAAAGATTTTGATACCCCTGATTCAGTTTTCCACTTTACTTTCAACTGAAGTATCCGCAATGGTAAACTATACCCGCGATGATAGAAAGTAACTGATAGGTTAGGTTAGGTTAGGTAGGCTAGGTCATTCCACAAGATATTTATTTCATTTTAGAAACAATTTCTTTCACTCAATCTTTAGTCTCAATCATAATTAATAAATTCATTAAGTTAACCAAACAAAATGTTTCCTCATGTGAAAAACGTGTACTGTATAATTAATACTTTCTCAGTTGATGAATGAAAACAACTTATGTCTGATTCAGAATCATTTCGTTAATAATTAACACCTCGTTTATCTCAGACCTGAACTAATCATTGAGTACAATTAATTCATTTGCAACAACTTACTTACGCTTAAAATCAAGAGTGGAAGACTCGTTATGCAGACAAACATATACGGATGGTTGACCACTTGTCTGTAACGGACTCTCATCGAAACGAAAAGGTTTATTTTACCAGTAGTTACGAGTTTTCCCCACTTTGTCGTGTCCACATAGAGCGCTACTTACGCTATGTTCGCTACGCGACGCATTCTAAATATTGCTCGCATTATTTCAAATATATCTGGCAACACAGACACTCGTAGGACATGTTCGCCAGGTTCGCGATGTACGCCAAGTCGCCTGGTGTTCGAATGTCGGCTATATTTTGAAAATGTCCGGCTATATTTTGAAAATGTCACTAGCGTCTGGTACTGCGTATTACATATGTATTTTTCAGTGTTGCGACTGGTCATAGCGAACATCGCATACGTTGCGAACACAGCGTATAGCCAGTCTAGCATAGCGCTCTGTAGAGCATCGGCATTAAAAACTAATTCTTTAATGAAACGTTATGGGAGAACCTGCAACAGCTGAACCTTTAGTTTGTTCAAACAAATCATATTACCCAATCACCAATATCAACGTCAGAATATACTTTCAGATTTTTTCTTTTCACTTAGAGTCTTTTCACAATATCTATCAGATGTAGTTCAAAGTCCAGCGTGGCTTTAGCTGGGGAAGTAGTTGTGTTCTGTTAGATATACAAATAAATCAAATTTTTTCATTTTTCAATTTTCATGGAGAATGTTCCCCTTTTCAATATGAATCCTCCTAAGAGGGTATCTTGAACGATGGAAAATAGCGACTAAAGTTTGTCTTTCAACCGCAGATGATTCCACAACAGATTTTATGAATGTCATATTCATATTTTCGAACAAAAATCAAAATACAATGCCCATGACAGGTCTATGTCAAAAAGTAACTTTCAAAGTGTTACCGCAGAAGAAATATTTCCAACAATTCCATCCATGATGTGTATAATTGCTTCTGAAGAGCTTGCTTTCCAATTATATCAACCTCCCTGATGAGCTTGGCAAAGTGAAATAGATTTTTGTCCACCAAAATGTATTGGGGATTAAATGCGAGAGAAGCGAACCTTGCTTCAATGAAATGAACGATTTCTGTGAGTGATATTTTTTAATAACATTCTCCCTATCTTATTCAATGAATTTTCAATGAAAACTGGAGAAAATTAAAAAAGTATCTATCTGAATGAAAATGCGAATTTTCACTTTCAGATTTTTTCTGTTCAGTCTTTTCTCAATATCTATCAGATGTAGTTCAATGTCCAGCGTGGCTTTAGCCGGGGAAGTAGTTGTTTTCTGTTAGATATCACCATTAAATCACATTTTTTTCATTTTTCAATTTTCATGGAGGATGTTCCCCTTTTCAATACAGTGTGGCTTTTAATAGTCCCCTCCTGTTAACTTTTGAACTGTTTGAGGTGCAAACATGAAAAAAAGTTTGGAAGGTTTCACCGATACTTCTCTTTGAAATAAAAAATATGGCGATTGCTCGTCGGGGGGCGCAGGAGGCACAACAACTCAAATATTTCAAATGGCATGGGTGTGGGGTCAAATGTCACATCGTTACAACCATCTAAATTTTTTTGAATTTCGTTAATATATTTTTTCCCAATTTCGATTTTTATGCCTTTCGAAATTTTCAAGTTGATGTGCCCCCAGCGCCATCTGTAGAGTAATTACAATGTTTCTTTTCTCAAAAAGTAGTATCGTTAATACCCTTCAAAATATTTTCGGTCCCATTCCACATCAAACCGTTCAAATGTATCAAGTTATTATATATTTGATATTTGGAATTTGAATTACAAAAAAAATATTAACAAAATTCAAAAAAATTTAGATGGTCGTAAAGAAAATTGAATTTTTAATCGTCTTCCGAAAACTAGGGAAAAATATGATCACAATAGCAAATACTGGATGATTACAGAAGCAGGTATTTGAGATGATGTTTTCAATTATAATTGCACGAGAGGTTTGTATTTTATCGGGTAAGGTGGAGCGTTTTGACAGTTTTCTGAGTCAAATTGCTGAAGGAAACAGTTTAGAATTTGAACAACACAAATTTACCCGATATCAATACAAACCTCGAGTGTAATTCGGCAGGACAATTTAATGAATACGGGATTCAGAAACATATCAATGTCAAACTATTCATTTTGGCAACCAACACCGCGATAATTGATAAACAAATGAATAAGTGAAAAAACCACTAATGTGTTTGAGGGTAATACACAAGAGGTTTTTATTTTATCGGATAAACTTTCATTTTGCACGAAAACTTGGTTGCTTTGGTAATTGACAAGAGTTTGTGATTTATTACACATTTCGTGTTGTACCTTTTTTAAAATTCATCCACATTACACATATTGTGTAAATAAGTTACAAAACTCGAGTCGAGAGTCAAGTAGAATTTTTATTTGGTTGACGTTATTCTTTAAATATTCTATGGGTATTTCTGATATTGTTCTGTTTGATTATTTTTATTCCAATAGTTAATTCCCTGTGCTTGTTAACATTGCCCAATAATTATTTATATCAAAAACTGTATCCCTTCAAGGACCGGAACGGTGAGTAAAAACTAAGGAAGGTAAATTCAGTTATTTATAGATATTGACATTTTTAGGATATAAGTACTCATTTCGTCGGAAGAAAATTCTGCCCAGAGGATTGGAATTGAATTATAGATTTTTCCGTAATTCTGTATATTGTTTTTCCCATGATTTAGACAGTTTATTAAGTTTTTTTTGTAAAAAATATATACTACGGAATCAACTCAAGCATTTATTTTCTAACATTCCATTCCATGTAATCCGTAATTTACCGTAAATATAATAATATAGAGGTATAATTTCTATTTATGTTGAAACGTGGTGAGCTTCGTTTCATTCTTGAATATTCTATATTTCATATTCGTTCAAGTTGCAAATTAATTATTGTTCTAGAAGTAAATTCGCTTCGAAGAGAATTTGAGATACTCTCAGTAGGTAAGTCTAATGACACATGCGAGTTAAATTATAACCTGCAAAATCGTTCGTACATGTTAAAGCATCATCGACTTCTAAATTTGGAGTGCTTGAGACATACAGGAGAATCAGAAAGTGAAGCGCCTATTTAAATAAGTACCAGGCCATTCAATTTCACATTTTACATCGAAAGGGTCTTAATGTGCATTCGATTACGAAGTATAAATGGAACGTTACATTGGGCTGATTTCGAGTCACATTTTGCATCACATTTTGAAGTCTCGAACTGACCAACGGAACACCAAATAGATGTTTATGGGATGATAATGTACGTAACATTGCGATTCACTGGTGTGATCTGAAACATGAATGTGAAGCACACTACCATCTCCGAGACCATTCTGTGTTAATAGCTGGGATTCTCTAAATGGTTACCTATTGTTCGATTTCAGTTTATTGGAAAATTAAGTCAAGTTTCTCAATATTTGATAATATACCGACTATGCATCAATTGTCATTGACAACTGCCTTCTATTGTTACAGAGCCTGCCAAGTATGCACACCAAATGCCACGAATACAGTGTGGTCCAGCTGCCAGTGCGTGTTAGCTGATGGCGTTGAGCGTGGAATCTTGTCAGTAAACCGAATGGTGCCGGGACCTAGTATTCAAGTATGTGAAGGCGACAAAGTGGTGATAGACGTAGAAAATCACATGGAGGGAATGGAAGTTACCATTCACTGGCATGGACAATTGCAAAGGGGTACTCAGTACTATGATGGTGTTCCTTTCGTTACTCAATGTCCCATTCAACAGGGTAATACGTTCAGGTGAGTGAATGAGTAATGCTAATCGAATAAATGAATATTTGGAACCTTTGGTGTGAATATAATTCAAGAGGTATACGCGTACTCTTGAGAATGACAACTTTGTTGGCGAAAGGCGAGTCAAATCACGTATTTTTAGTGTTTCAGGTAGCTTCTTTTTCTTGAATTGAGTAATGAGAGTTTAATAATAATAATAATAATAATTGCACCTCACTATTGCCATTGTCCGTTGCACTCAGGATAACCCGTGGACACAACTGCGGCACCCCCAACAACCGGAGGCATAAGGTCACCTATTTATTTTATATGGATGACCTCAAACTGTATGCCTCTGGAGAAAGGGACCTACATCAGTCCTTAAGGGTGGTGCAAGGGTGTGCTATCGGAATTGAGTTCGGGATTGACAAATGTGCCACGGTTCGTCTCAAAATAGGACGATGCGAGGGATACGGAGAGGATGTCCAGCTCGTAGACGGAAGCATCCTCTCGGCATCATCTTGATGCCGGAGAGACGCATACCTATTTAGGAGTGGAGCAACGCCGCTCCCAAGAGGTGAACACAGTTAAAAACTCTCTCCGCGGCAAGTATCAGCACAAACTCCGATAGATCTGGTCGTCAGAACTGTCGGGGAAGAACAAAGTTGCTGCAACTAATATGCTTGCCGTTCCGATCTTACTCTACTCCTTTGGAGAGGTGAAATGGACTCAAGAGGAGCTGCGACAACTCGATGTGAAAACTCGTAAGATGATGCATCTTAATAGGAGCTTGCATCCTAAATCGTCCGTTCCACGATTATACTTCCCCAGACAACAGGGAGGCCGGGGACTTTTGAGTTTGGAGTGTCTACATAACAGAATAGTTCTGGATGGAGCCTGTAAAGTCATCAGGAGTTCAGATCCTCTTCTCTGCATGGTCCGCGACCATGAAAAAGCAGGGATTGGAGCATTTCTTTTCAAGGCAGCAATCCGGGCAGCTGATGAACTTGGTCTCGTATTCGACACTGAACGGGCAAACCCAAACTCTGTCACTGAGTTGGAACCCGTTCAGCAAAAAGCTCACATCAAAGCTGTGGAGACTGAGGTCCTCCTGAAGCTGCACAAGGATAAGCCAATGCATGGGATCTTCTTCAAGAATATTGAAGACCTTGGCTTATCCAAAAACTTGACCTTTGCTTTCCTCAGGTCAAGTGAGCTGAAGTCGAAGACCGAGGGATTCATAATGGCTTGCCAGCATGTTGTCTTCAACACCCTGGTCTACCGTAGCCGCGTGATGGGTATAGAGATCCCCGACACTAGATGCAGAGCATGTCGTGGGGCGCCTGAGACCCTTATGCATTTGCTTTCAGCATGTCCAGCATATGCGGTCTCAGCCTATATTCACAAGCATAACGCGGCTCTACGAGTGTTGTACTACCATCTAAGACACTCGTACGATATAGACGAGACACCCGTGTTGCCTTATGCTCCGATGGATATTGAGTCCGTTGTGGAGAATGAGAAGTGCCGAATATATTGGAACTACTCATTCCCCACCCTCAGGCAAATACAAGCCAATAAGCCTGATGTAGTCCTCCTCGACCATCAGAGTAAGACGATTTTCGTCATGGAGTTTTCGGCTCCTGGTGAAACGAACATCGTCCGAAAACAGGAGGAGAAACGGACTAAATATCGAGACTTTCCCTTTGAGTTCTGATTATATGGGTCCTTGGTGGAATGATGGACACACTGCTCTCAAACTTAAAAATCATACCGGCTTGCCGTAATATGGCAGAAATCTTAGCCGGACGAATGCTGAAGGCCGTCATCATTGGTTAACTGCGTCTGCTCAGGGCACATGATTCTCGGACCCAGTAATCGCTTACCCCACGGACGTGGGGAGTGGTTATCTGGGTAAACGATTCAGCGCGCCTTCCGGATGTGTCGGAGCTCTGGAGACAGGTCCTGACTGGAATATCCTTTAAGGAAAAAAATAAATAATTATAATAATAATAATAATAATGTACAAGTTTTCATAAAACATTTGTATCTTATCAAAAGGCAGAGTTCAAATTACTTGTTTTGACGCAAGTGCTTGCTCTTCCATTCAACCATGAAAGACCCGTTCTTTTGACTTGCAAATGAACGAGTCCGGGTGAAAAATAATTTAATCAAACAATAAACTTATTTATACATAGATACACATATGAAATATTGTGATCGTTTTATGCAATCCATGCCAAGAGCTGATGCAAAAGATCACGTTTAATTCTTTTTTTCATGTTTGACAGTGTCATTTTTTTGTACAGTGTGACCCACTTAAGACCGAAGCACCCATATAAAATCAACATTTAACAATCGATTCTAATGATTTTTTTTCCATTAGGTAAACATTCAAAAAGTCTACTTGTACACCAAATTTTATGAATGAATCTCCATTTCCAGGGCCAACTTATCCGATTTTTCAAGGTCAAAAATCTAAAAAAATTACTATCGATTTTTTTAGAAAAAATCTGACTACACCATTGGATTTGCGATACTTTCAAATGGTTTAATTGTGATATACGTTGAAATGCGTCAATCAATAAAAATGATATAAGAGAATGAAATTTGAAAAATATGCCGTTTAATCAACCCACCAATTTAATTTCAGAATTTTTATCAAAATTCGGAATACACCACTGTTTTCAAGAGGTCTTGATATATCATTGGTCAAAGTTTCATCGAAACATATTCATAAATAAGAAAATAACAAGATGATAAAATTTGAAAAACATGTTAATGGAATTTCAGGAAAATAGTCATTTTATGATTTTTTTTTATTTTTTATTTATCAACAGATTTCTATAAAATCACACTCAGTGATATTTTGAAACTCCCTGAATAAAAGTTTTGAAATTGAATTGGTGGGTTGATTAAACGGCATAATTTTCAAATTTCATTCCCTTATACTTTTTTATTGACTAACGTTATTCACATATGAACCATTTGAAAATGTTGCGAATCTAGTGGTGTGTAGTTAGAATTTTTCTAAAAAAATCGCTAGTATATAATTTTTTTATATTTTTGGCCTTAAAAAATCAGATTAGTAGGCCCTGGAAATGGAGATTTATTCATGAAAGTTGGTGTCCTAGTAGACTTTTTGGATGTCTACCTGATAAAAAAAATGATTCTAATCGGTTGGAAAATGTAGATTTCATAAGGGTGCTCCGGTCTTAAGTGGGTCACACTGTATATATCAGGTAACCAGTTGTAAAGCTTTGTCAGGTGAAACGAAAAAGAGCACTCTTATAAAAAGGTTTTGTGTTGAGAAGGAGTGAGTCGATTCCTAAAACGAAAATTCAAGTTATGTACATCAGTTCTAAATATGATTTTTTTGTACAAATTAGAAGGCTTTCCGGTGATAATAATTTTGTGGTAAAGGGTACACGCATGTAAAAGTCTTATACCCTCCATATTCAGTCATCCAATGTCTTTGATATATTGGGACGTTGGAGTACCTCTCTTCAATCCATATATTAAACGTGCACAACAGTTTTGTACCCGTTGTACTCTCAACCAATCTCTCTTCAGTAGATTTGGTCCATAAACTGTATCTGTATAGTTGAGATGAGATAGAACCAGTGTTTCACAGAGAATTGTTTTCATTTTCCTGTTAAGTAGTGATCTATTGCTGTAAATAAGTTTCAAGTTACAAAAAGTTCTTCGCAGTAGGTATCATGGTCACATGTGATGAATATCTCAAGTCATTGTCCAAGAGGACCCAAGGTTTTTTGTGCTGTCTGTTAGTTCGATTGTGTCTGGATTTACTTCAATATGATTAATGCCACTGCATCTTTTTCTTGCATCCGATCGGCCAAAGAGAAGAGCATTTGATAGAAAGGAAAAAGTTTTTAGATATAGACAACATGAATTCCAGGCCAATGCCTTCCCTAGAGATCATTCTTAGATACCTGCGAATATTTGTGAATATTTTTTGTGATGAGTATAGTGAGCGAAATTGTCAGGGAGGTATCACCTATGATAATGATAATACTCCCTCGTACACTCGTAGTACCCAAAAGCATAGCCTGTGCGGAAACCCGAAAAACCTACAACACCACATCGGGTGGTCGGCGTGCACTCCAAGCTAGCACTAGATGAGATTGGCATCTAGACAACTCACTTTACACTCACTTTTCAACAAGGCATGTGGTCGCCTATCGATCCGATATTTAAGTATTTGAGAAAAAATCTCTCATACCTACATTGGACTCGAACCGACTATCGCTATGATGATTTTTCGAACGGCCTGCGCCTAGAAGCCATTACACGGCGTGCGGAGTGTCGCGCCTGGCATATGAACTGACACTCCACGTGCCGTAAGAATGGTGCGGCGTGCCAAGTTTCGGGCGGAGTGTCATGTCCCGTAGATTGCCGATAAAGGACCACGCACACTCCTTATGCAAAAAGTCTTTCGGTCAAATTTTCCAAATTTTTAGTATGTTGTTGAACTCTGCTTCCTGAACAAAAGTTACCATAGGCACACAAAAAATTCTATGTATAGTTTACGAGATACAGAGTGTTGAAGTTGTAAGATGGAACTTTCAAGTCATTATTGGCTGAACTTTATTGCTGGAAATATCACAAAATTATTGGTGGATTTTCGATCTACACCATACTACTATACTTGGCCAGTGCAATGTTATGTTTTTCAAGCATTTTTAAAACTGTATACAGGGTAAATCATGACTTTTTCGAGTTACACAAAATGAAAATAATTTCAGAATGGAGCATCAACGTCATGAGTTGGATCGTATGAAAATTGAATGTTCTGTGTTCAGTTTATCCGAAAAGATTCACTGAATCCAAAAAATATGATTTTTCCATAAATATACAGGGGAGATTGAAAGTTAAGTGTATCTGTTATATATTCTTTAGATTACTTGATTGGATCAATTCAGTGCACCAGTTATATGTGCCATGTAGCCACTTGACAGGACGTAAATTTTGAATATTATACAGTATGACTTAAGAATACACGAGACTAATATTACCTAAAATTAGCGAAATACCCTGTATAAAAAAACTAACCGGTCAATTTTCCTTATTTCTTCACATTGTATGGGGGATATATCACATGAACTTCTGTGAAAAATACAGGAATTTTCTATTAATGGATGGAGATGCTGGAAATCCGATCGTATGATTATTCATTTGAAGGATATTTCAAACTAATTCCTCACAAAGTAGCTCCCAACTTTTTTCCCACTGAAGAGTATACAGAATATCTATTTAAATAGGGCTAGTCGAAAGTAAGAAATACGGGGTCGGTCAGTATATGGGTATTTACTTAAAATACTAATGTAACTATATAAATTCACACTATGGACAAATTCAATATTGATTCTTTCTTCCTTCATACTTTGAAATGAAAACGGAAAGTTCGTTTACCATGAAATCAATGAAAATCACGCTAATGGAATTGGTGAATACTAACAAATATAAAAATAATATCTGCTATCGGAATATTGAACAATTTGGCCACTCTTCAGTGAGGTTTCAAATCTGTCATGTGAGGTATAGGTTGAAAATGCTTAAAAAGCATACCATTGCACTGGCCAAGTAGGTATAGTAGTATGGTGTAGATCGAAAATCCACCAATAATTTTATGATATTCCCAGCAATAAAGTTCAGCCAAAAATGGCCTGAAAGTTCCATCTTACAACTTCAACACTCTGTATCTCGTAAACTATACATAGAATTTTTGTGTGCCTATGGTAACTTTTGTTCAGGAAGCAGAGTTCAACAACATACTAAAAATTTGAAAATTTGACCGAAAGACTTTTTGCATAAGGAGTGAGCGTGGTCCTTTACACAGTTCAAAGGAAACACGCTGCGTGCGGAGTGACGAGACTAGGGTGCACAGTTCACGGCGCGGCGCGAACAACAGCCGACTTGTCAATCAACAGGCCGTGAGATCGCTAGCGTCCAGGCACGCGATTGGCGTGGCCCTTCGCAGTCCACATGCCAGGCGCGTCACTCTTCACGCCGTGTAATGGCCTTTTTAGACCGCCAAGCTTCCGGCCACCTGGGGTAGGATTCTGTGTAACATAGAATTCTATTGTCGACAGTTTTGTCTCTATCTCTCCCATGAATTCAACCATAATGTCTTCTCACTTTTTCTATCGGCAATAGAATTCTATGGTACACAGAATCCCACCCCTGGATAAGGAAGCGATATAGAAGCTGTCAAAAACCAAAAACATTTCAGGGGGTCGAAACAGTAATATAGAAAATATCGGATCCGTGTCTTATGAATCATGAGGAGTTGTGCGAGCTCAGTCAGGGTGGTAATGGATTGAGAACATTTAATCTTTACTGAAGTAGTTCGTTCTTCGACGTATGTAGGACCTGTGAGGTGTCCCAAAAATCTGCAACTGGATAGAGAGGCTGATCTGCCCGGGAATGGCGAAGGCAATAAGTTGGACCTGTTTCACCTCTCAGTATTTTTCTGAAAATCAATGTGAGAATAGGATAATATAGCCTAGATATTACAGGTGACTCGAAAGGTTAATATTCCAAATCAGGTCGCCTAGACCGAAATTGGATATTGAATGAATTCTTTTTGGGTGATGCTAAACTACATGAAACTAAAGCCTGTATGACACGGTTCAGTTTTTCACTCATAAGTCATAAAATGAATCACTTTTCAAGTCAAGTAAGCATTGATAATAAAACGGATCATTTTCTGTGTGAAGATACAATGTTGTGTGACACTAATAACACAAAATATTCGGACCGGAGGCATGTCCAATGGATCAGTACAGTTTCTCATTCAGAAAATAGATCATGACAAATTCTTCCTGTAACCAAAATACCTTTTTGTCTCTAGCTTTTTGGCTCTGAAACTGCTATTATAAACAGACCCTACCTAAATTATCAGCTGCTGTTATGATTGATGGGATTCACCCGAGCATCGAAACAGATGAATTAATAAGTTTGGTATTCAATGTATAGGCACTGCGACATTTTATTTTCTGGAGGAAAGATATATTCGAGTTTTTTTTCACTGAATTCCATGAAGTTATTTTTAGAATTTTTGCACCGTTAAACAATATACCTTTCTCCAAAATATATATTATTTATTTCCAAGTTAACCCACTGAGATTGAATAATTTTACGATATTTGCACACACTACATGATTCATGAATGAAAACAGTATGTTCTTTTTCATCTACAATGGGTGTAAATGAGTCATGGTCCACTTCTTCGACTTTTGAATAGGCTGCGAGATTTATTTGAAATTTTGATCGATTACAATAAACCCATGCAATTCCGGTTTTCTGACATAGAAATTATATGTGTCTATCTTCCTGAAAGTGATAGCTAAACATATGTTTTGAGGGTTGAATATAAGTTTTTCATAATCTGCGGCTGAAATGATGAAATATGAAAAAGTTAAGTGCAAAAGTAATAGATAACTAAAAACTCTTAAACTTTTATATATTTTTAAATATTACCTCAAAACTTACTAGAGAAACGCTAAAAACCAAAAAACGAATTTATATTTAAAAAAACTACAAAATAGTAACATGTACTGGAAATTGGAAATGGAAAAATGGTTTTTGTCTTTTTTTTTGTTGGCATCGACTACTATGGTGTTCTGGATAGGCCTTGTTACTAACTCCATACGCCACCTTAGGAGCAGCACTGTTAATTATTAACGCAACAGTGAATCGTGGAGGATTATCCCCAGCCAGCAATAAGATTCAAGCACTCAGATTTTGACTTCTGAAACTGAAAAAACCTTGCTCTGCCTGGGGATCGAGCCCGCGACCTTTCGATCACGATTATCACGAAGCACCGGCGCTACCACTGCGCCAATACCCGCCCTTTTATCGTTTTTCTCGGTAATTTTGGTTAATGTTGAAATAGTTATTTACCTAACAAGTGCGAAAAGTAGTACTTTTCCGCACGCGACGGCAATTGCACGAACGACGCGCAGCGGAGTTCGGGCAAGCCGTTAAGGGCGGAAAAGACATTTTCCGTAAGAGTTAGGTACAATATTTTTCCTACGAGTGTTTTTGTCCATCTTATTTATGAAAAAATAAAGTTTTTAATAAACAAGTTTTTATAATAATGCTACAAAATGACTAATAAGACAGAATAGTTACATAGATCATTTAGTTAGTCCTAAATATCCTTATTTTCAACAATCGTGTGGAAAAGTAAAAATCGTACGGAAAAGTAAATATCGTGCGGAAAAGTAACTTTTCCAATAGGATGCATATTTCAGCCACAAATCGTGAAAACCCAATACCCAACATTCAGAACGTATATTTAGCTACTTCTACCATATCTTCCGTAACTTTTACTGAGTCATCTTGATTTTTCTCAATTTAAGAATTGTTTTTGTTTCAAAAATGACTGGCCCCGATCTAAGGTAGAAAATGGTGTCTTCAACTTGGACCGGTTTTTAACATTGAACTTTTTGTATTCAATATTACTTTGGAAATAGTCATCCCATTTTCAATAATGATCAATCTGTTGATATCGTAAAACTTTATTGAATAATATCACTGTTATATAAACATGAAGTCGTAAGATAGTTATGCAGTTTTAAACAAAGCTTATTACAGATGACCCATAAAATTTTACTCTCTATTGTATAAGTCATATTATTTCCATAACTATTAACTTGCACTTTTCGATTCACTCATTGATCATCGAAATGACAATAAACAATCTCTTGCATTGTTATATTCCGTTCCAAAGCTGGAGAAACACTTAAATTCAACACTGTTTGAAACAATTGTTAGTCAATTTGAAACAATTGTTAGTCAATTTGAAACAATTGTTAGTCAATCAACCTTTGGATGCACACAAAATATAACATTATGATTTTTTTTTCTCCCTAGATGTTTTATTTACAATTTTACATTCAACTACAAATATGACGTCACAATTGGGTATATAAAAAATCACAAAAGTAATAATATTTATAAAATAAAATAGTTCATAGTACATATGCCTTTTCACTCACGAGAAATTTTGAAGAAATCGGGGAAACATGAGAATCGTTGTACTCGTGCCATGTGCCTGTATATGGATGCCTACAATACGCAGTGTAGTGTCCGCTATAGGTAGACCCGCTGTGATTCAAAAGTGTGTATAAGTTATAATGACAAGGGACTACCTTGTCCCCTGTGTAGTTGCTCATATATAATCCCTCTAGAGGAAATTGAGAGAACCTTTTTGAAAAGATTACCAAAATTTTAGGGAATTTATGAATTGATAGAGACTTTGTACATTTCCGTTTTTCTTTATACTTCTTACATGTTCGTTATTCATCACCATCCATAGTCTCTTTCTTATTGAATGAATCTAAACATTGCGAGAGCCCAAGTTGGCCTGTTCTTTGTATTATTGGAAGAGAAATGTCCCAGAATGTATCAAATGTGACTGAACAGTGACCACGATATGTACAATTCACTGTTGATTTCAGCTATCCTACAAAGTTAACTACTATCTTGGAGACATTCTCAAGTATCTCCACCATGACCCTGTAGCTTTTTCACTGTTGTTTAATTTCTCGATAATCTCGGTCAAAATGAGTTTGGGCTTAGCTTATCAGTTACTCTATTCACGTCTTCATGTAGTCCCTCCAGCATTCTCGCTGCTTTGGCCACTGTCACTTTCTTCTGAATAGTTTATGATGAAGTGGTTGTCTCTATTACCGTGATGTGATAAAGAACCTGAGACAGGGCTGCTGGGCATTACTTGTCCATCACTTTTGAGATTTAGAGTAGTTGATAAATTGGATGGAGATATGTCGGATTTTTTTAATTCTGAAGATGTCGATCTATTTTTATCAAAAGATATTTTTCCCCATCGAAGACTGGAAAAAGATTCACTCCACTGGAAAATTTTGATGTATTGGAAATTGCAAGTATTTTTCATCTCCTTCAAAACCCAATTCGATTTTTTGAATCTTGGCAAAATTTCGACATTGATTTGGTCGTAAACTATAGCTTATACAGAAAAATTAGTGGTATTCTTCAAGCATTCTTATTTGTATTAAGTACTTATCTCATCTTTTCAAGGGTTGATGAGTTATAGCAAAACAAGTTTTTTGACAAAAGGGGCGCTTTTTATGATATAGGGAACCCCCACTAACAGTTCATGAAACAACATTTCCATGCCGGATAAATGTGTAAGAAATGTCCACACCGAATGTACTATAAGAAATGTGCGTAGTAATATTTCAATAAAATTGTTTGTTGAAAACATTTTGAATGGCTAATATTTTAAATAACTAAAATATTTATTTCATTTTCACCCTGTACCTAATGAACAAGTTTGAAATTTAAATTTTAAAATAAATTCCAGTAATTTGTTCTGAGAATCAACATTAATATGTTGTCCACGTACTCAATACCATAATCATGGATAATTAATCACCCCATTATTTTTATAAAAACTAATTTTGAGGTTGCACACAAAACCGGGTAATAAAAATTGGAAAAACACGTAAAACTGAATTTTCAGAAAGTGTATAACTATTTTCATTAATTACTCAAAATTTCCTTATCTTGTTCTGCTGATACAAATGTATTTACCTGGTAATTCTCCATAACCATTAGCTTCGATAAAAAATACACTATTGACATCATTAGTTAATGATACAATTTGCATTAACCGAATATCTTTGCAGTAACACAAATGTTCTCAGGAACGCCGTTCTACTAATTATTAGCGTGTTATTATGGCCAATCATTCCGTTTTATACAGATAAAACTTCATGGTCCTTGATAAAACGTTGTTTACCTTTGAACTGTCAAAACTATAAGGTTTACCGCGTCGATTCTATTCAACTGGCTTATATACCAGGTTAAAATAAAAACTATCATTAATGAAAAGTCATTATTAATAGTCATTCACTTTTCACTTTTTCAGCATAATAATAACAAACGACACATTTCAATAAACACTCAAATTTAGCACACGTAAATAGCTTATGAACATAACCAAGTTTATGGCAGGCAGAGGCAGATATCGCAAACGACGACTAGCCGCTTGTAGACCGATATTCCTGAACTCAAATGAAGATGGCGTGCGATTAATTTTTGTTAAATTCAATTTGTTTTTTGTGGTTTGAGACGAAACCGTTGTATGAAGATCTTCATAAAACAACCTAACGAATAATTTTATGTTCCTTCTGGCGCGATTTTCAATTCATAAGAAAATTTGAATTATCAACCTTGTCGGAAAGAATTACTAAGATTTGCTTTAAACTATCATAATTTCTAGATAGCTATATCATATGCGCATAAGCATCATATCTCTTCTGGATCATGGAAGGCCTATATCGTAGTTTGATATTTGAAATGTACATTTTATAATTATTAAATTTCCTTCTTTTCTCCTCATGTTAATGAAATACTAATGAATTAAGTTGTTCTTCCTTTGATTTGTTCAATAAATAATCTCTCCAAATACAACTCGTTCTTCAAATTTAATGAGATAATTTGAAAGACTCGTATTACCTCGTATTACCTCGTATTACCTTCGATAAACTGCAATTATATTTTTTGGTAGCAGCTTAGGTAAAATATCATTCAATAGTGATCAGATATAAAAATAAATGTATCAGTTGCTTCGATGCTCATATCATTTTCTGTTTTTGAAATTTCATCGAAAATTTCACACCTCTACTCTTTAACCAATAAGATGCCTTAATTTTGACTAGTTATCATGGCAACTGAAAAAATTTTCGGAATTTTTGTCGTGGCGCCACGATATTTAAGTGGAAATTTTTTGACAGTTGAAAAGGTAAACATATATGATCTACAACCATTAAACATTGTAGATATACCTGTGAATAATGCAAAATTTCTATAAGAATTAACATTATTATTTATTATTCGCTATAAAGTTTCATTGAACAGAAAACACATATTTGTTTAATTATTATGCATTAACAATTTATATTTAAAAAAATGTAGGATTTATACAAACATTGTAAGATTTAAATGTTGCTTTGATTCTAACCCATCCTCTCTTCTTAATGGTGAATAGGAAGGTGACGAATTGATTAGATGTCTGTGTTTTAAGACATATATGTAATATCTTGAAACAATTTTGTTCAAATCTCTTTTACGCAAAAGGCCATATTCACTTGACATCTGCACCAGAATTTCTTCGGTTTTAGTAAACAAACCATTCGACTCTTAACACTTCCTGGTCGCAATCTTCCATTAAATTCGTTAAATATATTAATTTTGGATGACATATTTGCACTCGACTCAACTCTTTGCAGTATTTACATAAATTGTACTTTTCAAAGCATTTCATTTTTCTCAAATCGTTTAACGCAAATGCTTACAAGAAATGTTTTACATAATAATATCTTTGTTTGCTGGTTTACTATACAGTAAAACAATGTAATTTACCAATATAAACCTCATCTGTCAAAAGCATGGCCGCCTATATCACGACCATCTACTGCAACAAACCATGTTAATATAATATTTTTCACATTAGAAGTGTTATGGATTACTTTAACAGAAATTACATTTCTACCACCTTTAGTGACCTAAAATTATGAAAGGGCGATAGACTGATCTAATACCCATCTGAGTTTTAGCATTTGGTGTAACTAAAGTTGGTAATATTTTTTATTTAACGAAACATGGTGGACTTGACAAGCAGTGAAATTAATTTAAAATGTCAGATTGGATTAATAATCTTTTTCCAAATTATGGTGTGAAATTTTCTTACCGAATACCACGCAAGCTTAAATTATTCCTGGAAATAATTTAAGCCTTGTGATATTATAAGTGAAAAAAAAATTAGTATTATACTGAAAAAGTACTCACCGATTTTTATCGTTTTTCTCTCCTAGATATCAATGGATAGGTAATGCAGGTACCCATTTCTGGCATGCCCACACTGGTCTTCAGAAAATGGACGGTATTTATGGAAGCATTGTTGTGCGTCAACCGCCTGCGAAAGATCCCAATAGCAATCTCTACGACTTCGATCTCACCACCCACGTTATACTTTTGAGCGACTGGATGCACGAGGATGCAACAGAAAGATTCCCTGGACGATTGGCGGTAAGTTGTGTCTAGTTGAGTGCCTGCTGTAATAGTTATTTATGTATCAAGGGCGTAAAGTAGGCATTTGGAGTCAGCCGAGGGCTATCGAACTGAAATAATGCTGATTCGTGTTAGGTCTTGCATGAAATGATGTCTAAATATAGATAATTTGAGAATTTTCTCTATTTTACGGCACGCGGGCTATAATGGGCCCGCGGGCGGTAAAGTGCCACTTCACGCTCGCTGAACCGGGCGGTAAAGTGTACTTCACCGCCCGCTAGTGCATAAAGTATGTAACATATGGGGAAAAAGTTTATTATCAGAGTAATGCACAACATTTTTGCATTTTTTTATATTTATCAATGATTTCTCAAATATTTTTTTTCTGAATAGTTTGACTGTAGTGGAACATTTGACAACACATTCTCATTTCCTCCACACCCGATTGCAGAATATTGAAAATGGCATATTGCTTTAGGAGTGACGAAAGTTAAATTGTTTTCGACGAGTGAAACACTATACTTTTCCTGCAAGCCCGTTTGTATAATAATAATATGCTAAAAAATAACGATGAACATATTAAAATTTAAATTAAAAATTACAGATTTTTTTTAAACATTACTTATGCTTTGAGTTGCATATATTTTTTCATACCTCTTTTTGAATTTTACTGGTAATGAATCCAAAGGGGTTTTCTCAGCTCGATTTGCTATTTCTGGTGGTGTATTCGGAAAATCTAAATCACTTTTCGAATCTGAAATCATGATAACTTTAAAAATTAACATTGCTTTTAGTGCAAACTGACAAGTCTAAACAATTAACGAGAACGTCAAACTAATGAAACCAAATATAAATGAAACCAAATATAAATTGTTTTTTTCGAAAATTGAACCCAAATCTGTACATTTTCATTGACAAATCTTAGTTGGCGAAGTATCTATTTTTCGTTCTAGAACGTAAAATACTTTTATGTTCTAGAACCTTAAAGAATGTTGTGTCCCATTTTTTATTTATATACCATACGAAAGTCACCTCGTTCGTTCGTTTTGGTTCAAACAAGAAATGTCACGAACTGTCAGTTAACAATGACAGATATTTATTTATATATTTTGCATTCTTATATTAGTTTCAATGCAGTTTTCACAAAAAATATTGTTTCTCTATGACTATAGGGTCAAGTAGCTCAGTGGTTGAGACTGAAGCGTTCAAAACAATTGACTGCTGGTCGGCTAGGTTCGAATCCTTAGCGACTACAGATTTTTATCTGATGGCCCGAGAAAGTGCTAGGAATCGCACGTTCAAAGGTAAGACCTCGTTAATCCTTGGCTCGCACAAGTTTCGACTTTTGAAGGCTGCCGTTCGTAAGGGGACGACAGCTGGTTAACGAAAAAAACAATTTTAACAATTTTTTTAAAATTGTATTCTACATTTATTAAATATTGATTATTAGTTGAAGAGTGAAGATGATTCTAAGACACCGTGGATCCTAACTCATTATTCAACGGCACTCGGCCAATCACAGATTCAGAATTTTCAGAATCCACGGTAACTGAAACGTTTAGACCAATGACAAAACAGCACATGTACCAAACAAATTTCTCGAGATAGGCCAGTAGAGATAGACATGAAAAATCGAAAATATAACAATAATTCCAAAAGTTTTGCAAACTTGGTGTAGTATTAAATATGTAGAGTGGGCCATTGAAAACGAAACAGCGGCTCTGTAGTTCGGCAGAACCGAGTTATATAAAAACGCTCGGACACGTCAACAACATTTTCGAGGGGGACATCGTTCACGATGAAATTCACCCGAAATACATTCCATCCCTCGGAGCTGTGACCGCCACCCCTAAATTTTTAAATGGCAACATATGCATGGCAAGTGATACCTCATTTGAAAGGTATTTTCCTTCTTAATGTCAAACAACAAAAATAAATTAATTCTATCGATTCGTTTCCGAGATATAGGAACTTGAAGTTGGACAATCACTTTTTTTTCACTCAATCAATAAAAATAAGATCTAACAATGCAACTGTTTAAAGATAATTATCATTGTCAAGGAATTAAATGATCTAACTGTTTACCAACAAATAACATGCAATTCCGTTTCAAATTCTTATTTCATCTTCAATTACTTGATCGAAAAAATGTTAAGTTCTTGAGAATCGATAAAAAGACGTTTTCTCGAATTCGACTCCAATGCGCGTACAACAAAAACATGTATGCGATAATTTTTTTCGCCAAATCGCAATTTTGGACGTCTGGCAATGTCAAACTGATCGTTGATTGAACGACATTAGAGTGAATTACAGCTGCTGAATATTTCCTCAATAATGGTGTATACGATCGCGGAAAGAGTTGAAATAATAACAATTTTTTTCAAGAATGATGAGTGCGGTAACCGTACAGCTAATTTGTTCAATGAAACGCATCCAGATAAACTTGTTGCTAGAAAATACGTTCTAGAATTAGTGCAAAAGTTTCGTCAAACTGGATCAGTAGCCAACAAGAAACGAGACCCAGAACGTGAATTTCCTGTGAGAAATGAACCTGTTGAAGTTGCACTTTTAGGACAAGTTCATGCAGACCCAACATTGAGCACAAGGAAATTGGCAAGTAGTGTTACCAATATTAGTAGAACCAGTATCCGCCGAATTCTGAAACATCATAAACTTCACCCCTACAAAATACATTTGGTACACCAATTGAATGAAGATGATTTTGATAGGCGACAGGAATTTTGTGAAATTATGACTACGAAAATAGATGCTGATGAGAATTTTCTTTTCAACATCTGCTTTTCTGATGAGTCTACATTCTTTTTGAATTCGACTGTGAATCGTCATAATTGTCGTTATTGATCAGATGCAATCCACATGTTTTCCACGAAGTCCATACTCAAACTCCCGAAAAACTCAATGTCTGGGCCGGTATTTTTGGGGACCGTTTGATTGGACCAGTATTTCTCGACGGTAACCTGACAGGAGAAACTTATTTGGAATTATTGAATGAATTTGTTTATCCACAATTAGTAGACATCATTGAAAATGACAATCGTTACCATGATGACCACTTGAAATTTCAACAAGACGGGGCACCTCCACATTATGCACAGACTATTAGGGCGTTTTTGGATAGAATGTTTCCTGGAAGTTGGATTGGAAGAAGAGGCGCTATAGAGTGGCCAGCCAGATCTCCAAATTTAACCCCACTCGACTTTTTCCTGTGGGGTCACTTGAAAAACAAAATCTATGCAACCGAACCAGAATCTCTGGAAGAATTACGACGTAGAATTATTGAAGAATGCCGTCGAATAACGCCGGAAATGCTACGAAATGTGAGGTCTCATTTTGAGCAGAACTTGTACTATTGTATGGAAATGGGTGGTAGACAGTTTGAACATTTAATTCATTGACAATAATAATTATTGCGACAGTTGCTTTTATTGATTGAGTGAATAAAAAGTGATTTCCCAACTTCAAGTTCCTATATCTCGAAAACGAATCGATGGAATCGATTTATTTTTGTTGTTTGATATTAAGAAGGAAGATACCTTTCAAATGAGGTATCACTTGCTATATGTTGCCATTTAAAAATTTAGGGGTGGCAGTCACAGCTCCGAGGGATGGAATGTATTTCGGGTGAATTTCATCGCGAACGATGTCCCCCTTCGAAAATGTGGTTGACGTGTCCGAGCGTTTTTATATTAGCAAATTTGTGACTACATCAGAATAGATGTTTTCAAAATTTGCAACAAAGTTTCAAAACTTTTGTGATTATTTCGATACCAACTTGATCATAAAAATTACCACGAATTAAAAAATATATGTTCCCCAACTGTTCGGAATATATTTCCGATATTTCTGTCAAGTTTGCAGAACTTTTGGAATTTTATCCTTTCGTATATCAAAGAAAAACATTACTTTTCGATAAAAAAAAAATGTTCCGTACACTCGAATTGGTTGCAGACTTGATCTGTAATATAAAATAATATATTCAATACTATTCCAAGTTTGCAGAACTTTTGGAATTTTCTTAACGAGTATAAAACAAAATTCAATTGCCATTTTGACAATGTTGCGTACTTCGGAAGAGGTTGCAAACTGAGATTTATTGCTTTCTCGATGTACCATTCCCTTGACCAAAGTTTGAAAACTTTTGGAATTAATGTGAATTGATTGTCTATTTCTACTGGCCTAAGAAGGCTTTGCTTCATTGGACTTGTCACGGCTTGGCATCCGCGAATGTCAGATTGACTGTTTTCTTTCTCAGTTTTAACATTAGCTCCTGATGAAATATTCTTACAACAAAGGTATTCCGAATAATTTTTATCTGAACATTCTACATAATCTCGGTTTTTGGACAAACAGAGTTGGTTTAGTCATATGTCATGCACAAATTTTGTAAGTACGTGTGTGGTCCAGTGGTACGGACCCGCGGAAAATTAAAGGTTGTTATAAGAGCGTGTGTTCGAATCCTACTGGTGGAAGTTTTTTTTTTATTTTTCACCTCAAGCATTTAGTTATTCATGTATAATTGTTATTCTTCCTTATATTGCTTTGTAATTTATACTACTTTTGGTAATAAAGGCAATAATTTCGATAGATACCTATAAGTACCACAAACTGAGCTTTCCTCACAAATTTATAAATTTTCGTGTAGTCGTAGAGAAAGAATAGTCTTATACTCGTGTTTTCCCGAATTTCATCAAGTTTCGATGATAATTATGTATTAGTGGTTCAATTCGCATATTAACTCGATAACTATAAGCTCTTTATTTTGCGCACTATTTTCGAGATTATAGAGATGTGAATCGCTCAGACACGATTATCACCGAAAATTGATTTTAATCACCAAGATACAATGATTTTGGATTGCCATACCATCACAAAAGACGAAGAATTCTGATATAACAGTTAGATACGAAATAATGTAACAGCGAGGGTCTTGACAAACTTTTTTTTTTAATGTACTGGGTGCGTACAGTCCGTAAGATGAAACATTTTAGCACAAGTTGGTAGGATTTTCTCTGTCGTTGGCCAATGTCTTAATGAACAGATCCAAATCTTAATATTACAATATTACAATATACAGGGTGTTATGTAAGTACTTGGCCAAACTTGAAGGGGTGATTCTTTAAACAATTGCACAAAAAAAAATTTGAGTTGCAATTTGGATTTCAGTTATTTATAAAGTATCCCCGAAGTCATGGCGCAAGTCGCTTGCTATTAGAATTAATTTCCACAAAAAATTTATATTGGTTGGTCGAATTTCTGAATTTGTAAACCGAACCGTTTTCAGATATCAGTAAAGAATTTCATATCTCAAAACTCTTGAAAACACTTCAAATAATTACTACCAAATAATTACGTATGCACCGTTTCAATTTGTGACAGTTATGAAGTCAAATTTGTTTGAACATTTGTTTTTCCTTCCAAGGCCCTCTTACTTTAGTTTCAAAATACTGAGCGGAAAAATTCAAAAGATGACTTTCATGTAATTTTAATTGTTTAATCATAAATAAAAATATGTTTATTGCATGTCCATGGACAACAATGACAGCATTTTGCACGAGTATGAAATTTGCAGTACGAGCCGAAGGCAAGTGCTGCATACATATTTTTTTTCATTACATTAATTTTGATAAAAAATTCTAAGACTAGAATAGACTATTGATGTTAATGCTTGCATTGAAGTTGAAGGAGGACATTTTGAGTAACTATTGTGAGTTTTGTGTTAGTTATTATTGAATGTATTCTTACCGAAAAAAATTGCGTAGGTACCATTTTTGTTTAAGTGTGGTTTTAATAAAGGTTTCTTGTTTGATGTTTTTTTGGTATTTCCGGCGTTACCACTATACACGCCACTGGCCAAATAAAACAAACAATTTTTAAGCATAACAGATTCATTTGTAATCATTAAAAACCCTATAAAAACAATTTTTTATTGTGTTGTGGGACGTGCAATGAAGTGGTTTTTATGTTTTTCTCAAAAACAAAGCAAGATATGAAAACAATTCTGGATATAAAAAAGTTGTAATTTCAGTTGCTCAATGTGAAACAAATACAAAAATTGCAAAAAAATCAGTGGCGCACATTTTTTCTGTCCGGGACGCCACTGGACATGATAATTTTAATATAGTTAGGATTAAATTAGCCCTTTAGGACCTTTAATAACACTGCCAAATTTCAATAAAATCGGTTGAAGGATTATTAAGATATTTACGAAAAAAACGATTTCTTTTAAAAATTTTGACACCCTGTATCTTGAAAACAAAGCAATACCGGACCTATGTTTATATGAACTTTTCGTCTTAGAATCACTCAAAGAATCACCCCTTCAAGTTTGGCCACGTACCTACATACCACCCTGTATATTACAAAAGTGGCTTAATATACCATAACGATTATTTTTTCAGGTGAATACTGGTCAAGATCCAGAAAGCCTGCTCATCAACGGAAGAGGTCAGTTCAGAGACCCCAATACTGGTTTCATGACCAACACCCCCTTGGAAGTATTCACCATTACAGCGGGAAGAAGATACAGGTTTAGGATGATCAATTCTTTCGCATCCGTTTGTCCAGCTCAGTTGACGTTCCAAGGACATGGCTTGACACTTCTTGCTGCAGACGGAGAACCTGTGCATCCTGTGAAAGTAAATACAGTCATTTCATTTTCTGGTAAGTTATTTATTCGGCAATTCGTTCACGTTATGAATAAACAACTGTGGTAGAATCACATTCTATTTTTCATTATCATTCACCATCGGTTTTGATGGTGCACAATGGACACGTTTATACCGTGATCGAATTTAGTACTATGACCAAGTTACCGTACCAAATTGAGACCAAGTTACTGCCTATTTACACCATACTGAATCAGTCAACGATGCGTTCCCGCTAGGTGGCGTTAAAAATTCAAGCGCGAAACAATATAAGTTTTAAATTTAAGCAGATAATGTTTTTGCAAATCTGGATACTTCCTGTTGCCTGACTATTAAGCCCTGAAGATGACGCAAGTCGAAAGCACTTTGTGATAAATAATAAAGGACTCCGCACACTTTTATAGGGAAATTGGCCCCCTGTCGAATCGGCTGAATTTTTGATATGTTGTAGTCCAAGTCATTCCAAACAAAAAGTCCAATTGGCAAAACTTGGCTAGTTTTGACGGTAGAGGGCATTGAAAATTCTCATTTTCTCTCTGTTTTTAAACAACAAAAAACGTTACCCTGAATAATTTTCACTATTCTGAGTAATCAAGATATAAACATTCATCAATATAAGATAATATTAAAAGTATTGTTCATTGGTGACATTACAGATGGTCAATTATACAGTGTGTTCCATCTTGTATGGTCAAACTGATACCTCAAGTTGATGATAAAACTCTTATTGTTAACACGCTTATATTAGCTTCACTTGTATGTATGTATGTGTCTATGTAATTAATTCCGGTGACAATGCAATATGACATTTTTTTAATAGAAAAAAAGAAAATGGCGGTTCCATGATGGCGGACGAGATTTGTGATTATGGTCCGATTCAATTCAAAATAGGTATGATGAAAGGATTTTCGGGGTCAGAGATTATGATGTTTTTTTCAATATTCATAAATTCAAAATGGCGGCTCCAAGATGCTGGATGAAATTTGTGCTTGCGATCTACATTCTTATATTTTTTATTTTGATATAACAATACTGAGCGTCTAAGAGCTCAAGAGAACTTCGTCAAGCACCCTATGCTTTTTTTACATTGAATTGTCAATTATTTTTTACTTTTTAGTCCATTTTGAAAAATGTATTTAAACTACATAATATTTTTTTATGACTGAAAAATTTAAATCTCCGATCCCGAAAACCCCCTTATACCAATTTTGAATCGAATCTGACCACAATCACAAATCTCATCTAGCACCTTGGAGCCGCCATTTTGAATTTATGAATATTGAAAAAAACATCATAATCTCTGACCCGAAAATCCTCTCATCATACCAATTTTGAATTGAATCGGACCATAATCACAAATCTCGTCCGCCATCATGGAGCCACCATTTTCTTTTTTTCTATTACAAAAATGTCATATTGCATTGTCACCAGAATTAATTACATAGACACATACATACATAGAAGTGAAGCTAATATAAGCGTGTTAATAACAAGAGTTTTATCATCAACTTCAGGTATTAGTTTGACCATACAAGATGGAACACACTGTATAATTGACCATGTGTAATGTCACCAATGAACAATATTTTTAATATTATCTTATATTGATGAAGGTTTATATCTTGATTACTCAGAATAGTGAAAATTATTCAGGGTAACGTTTTTTGTTGTTTAAAAACAGAGAAAATGAGAATTTTCAAAGCCCTCTACCGTCAAAACTAGCCTATAGAAAAAGCTTTGCCAATTGGACTTTTTGTTTGGAATGACTTGGATTACAACATATCAAAAATTCAGCCGATTCGACAGGGGGCCAATTTCCCTATAAAAGTGTGCGGTGTCCTTTATACACTTATATACAAATTCTTCGCTTCATTCAATATAAGCGTGATTAGCTGCTAAATTCCATAAGCGACCATACCGTTTAATTCCTTTCTCATTCAAATTTGAATGAAGTACTCGAGATGTCGAAAGTTGAAATGAGTTAATCAAACATTTTTATTCACGACTACATTGCCATGTCTTACATAACTCTTTTTTTTTAATGGAAAATAATGTAAAGAAACTTTGTCTTTGGTACTGTTGATAGTACATTTAGCATTGCAGCACTGAGCAAATTTACTTGGTAATGAAACTTTTGACTTCTGCCGTCATTTCAAGTTGACTCATTCCGAAACTATGAACCCTAAAGAATATCACTAAACTCCAAAAATCGATCAATAATGAGAAAACAGTTGAAATTGAAAAATTACCGCTTATGGCAAGAAAGACCTGATCTACGTTGTATCAAGTTCAACCAAGTAATTATAGATATCGCACCCTTCGCGCAGACTGCGAATAATTCAGACAGCATACCACTGAACTAGAAAAAGGTTTGCAACCCCCCTAACCGATATTTATGACAAAAAAGCATCATTCGAGACAGATATTTGAACACAAAGCTCAGACGTAGAGTTCTTTTGGGAGATCATTAAGAAAAGCGTCTAGCCGTACCATTCTACTTTTAATCCCGCAGTTCAGCATGCGCACTTTTTACGTTTACGATGGAAGCGGGGTGAACCGTCAAATATAGCTGCTCTCCACGCATGTTCTTTCAGAATTTTTGATAAATAGTCGTGATAAATAAACAATTTTGTATATTTTTATTAGGTCTAGGTAAGGGTAATCAGGTCAGGTATGGTAGGCTAGTAATTCACGCATTTTCAACTCGGTTTGCATGCAAACTCATTCACGCATTTTCGACTGACTCGCAAGCTAGGTTAGCATGCTCAGGTTAGGTTTGTGTGTCAATTGCGAGCGAAAAAGTAATTCATGCATTTTCGACTGACTCGCAAGCTAGGTTAGCTTGCTCAGGTTAGGTTTGTGTGTCAATTGCGAGCGAAAAAACAAATTCACGCAGTTTGCCTTCTAGTTTTGCCATCTGAACACCGCCATACCGCCATTAAATGCGTACTTGGTCAAGTGTCGCCTAAATTTTCTCTTTCTCATTTTTTGGTCTGTTTAACGAAAATTAAATGGGCCATTTTGTAATAATCCGTTTTCTTCAGATATATGGGGTGAATTCAAAAATAACAGAAGAATCATCTCCATTCCAATGTGAGAGCATAACTTTTTTTCTCTCTTTTTCAGAAATATTAGCAGCTTTCAAGTGATTTTTGAATGTGGAAATCCTTATTTTCCATTCAGTAATAAATGTCACAAGATACAGATATTCTGGGAAATGAATAGTTTGAGGCCTTTTTCTAATGTGAGATTCCAGATAGGGTCTAGATTATACTGAAATTGCTACACTTCAAATATCCACGCTACTCGACTTCTCATCCTCTTCAGTTGTCTGTATATCTTGATTTTTTATTTCAGGAGAAAGATACGACTTTGTCATAAATGCGGATCAACCAGCGGGTGCGTACTGGATTCAATTGAGAGGTTTAGGAGAATGTGGTGTGAGAAGAGTTCAACAACTGGCCATTCTGCGATATGCCAGAGGACCTTATCAACCTTCAACCAATCCACCAACGTATGACTTTGGTATACCTCAAGGTGTGGTAAGTGGGCACTTCTAGTTATTGTAAATTTAACGGTGAAAAAAGAAGAATATTGCAAATGTAAATAATATCAGAATTGATTGGTACATGAGAGCTTCGGTGTTGAATGTATATATTTGTCTATAGATTTTAAAATTCTGCAAGAAGTCACTGTCATTCCTAGGTAACAGATCAGGTTCTTGATTTTGTATTTTTTCAATTATTGTTATTGCAATTATATGCGAGTTTATTAAAGAATGATGTTCCACCTATGGTAATAGGAAAATTATGTCACAATATCATGAAGATGCCTGCAAGAAATATTTTTAGAATAGAAAGCTTTCCTTCACTGTATAGTGGTATTACAAATTGTGGAAAGGATCCCGCACGTTTTCCATTTTGAAATGGCTTCTCGTGAATTTTATCGTAATTTTGATGGAATTCTTGTCCTAATGCTCTATTTGAAAATACCATCACAAAAAGTTTCAACGGATCAGTTTTCAAGATATAAGGTTGATGTGAACTGTACATACTAGTATCACATACATACTATGTGTTCTCTTTCAACTGTCGATTATACTTCTGCCCGAAGAAGCCATTGTATGGCAAAACATATGTCTCGTTTTCGTAAAAAAATATTAAAGTTAGCATTAAAGTTGAAGTTTTAGTATAAATGTCCCAGGAGAGTATGCCATACTTTATTGAGTGTAATTGGGAGTATCAAATTCTAAAAAATGCGTTTTTCACGAATATTTCCACCATGTGTAAAATACGAGGTAAATAACAGACAGAAAACAACTACTTCTTTGGCTAATACCACGACGGACACTGAATTACATCTAACGGATGTTTGTGCAACGTTCTTCCAAGAAGACCCAGTTGCAATTGCTTATTGTAATTATACAGCAAATTATCTTTCATGTGGCTGGGGAAGACCACCTGTAAGTCGCTGCTTCATTTGTGTGGATTTATTGGTTATAAAGTGGATTATAATTCATTGGGCTAGGGCAGGACGACTCTAATGTTGTCCGACCTACCCTGTCACTGCGAGCGGCAAGAACCGCGAAACACGTCTGCAGGTGGTCTTTCCTAGCCAAGTGAAGGATAATTTGCCGTATAATTACAATAAGAAATTGCAACTGGGTCTTCTTGGAAGAACGGTGCACAAATATCCGTCAGATGTAATTCAATGTCGGTCGTGGTATTAGCCAAAGAAGTCGTTGTTTTCGGTCAGATGTTTGCCTCATATTTTTCACAGGGTGGAAATATTTGGAGAGAAGGATACTTCGACATTGTCGATTTTACTATTTCATGTATTTGATACTCTCCGGCAAAAATTTTCAAACTACGCATTTAATCGTTCGTTTCAACGCTAAGTCAATTGATTTTGGCTATTGTCTGTCGTACTGCAAGCATTCAACCATATTATTGAGCAGAAGGACCATGTAAATTTGTTTCATTAATTATGGTTGTCTATAGTATTTTATTTTTTTATGTTGTCCCTGAAATTTTATTTTTAATATTCAACAATGTTAAAATGTCTGCATTTACTATACAGTGTCTTTCAAAAGTCTGGCAACGGTCTCATATTTCAGAATCGGCTGAAAGAAAATTCATGAAAATTTCTACTGGATGGTTTTTAATGATGCCTGATTCAACGGTGATATTGGCAATATTGCCACATCAATAGTTTTTTAGATACTGAGGATAACTCAATTTTTTCAAATGGAACATCCCAATTATTTTCATTGCAATCAATTCAGCGCCTCCTCATTACTTATGTCTCCAATTATCAGATTTAAATTTGATGTGGTTTTTGAAATATGACAACATGGCATTTTCGTTCAATACATTTTCAATACGGCTCGAGAAAAATTCATGAAAATTCATAGAAGATGGTTTTTGATGATGCCCGATTCAATGGTGATATTGGCAATGTTGCCAAATTAACAGTTTTTCCAGATATGAGGGGGGAAATTTTTCTCTATTATTTTAAATGGAACATCCTATTCGTTTTCTTTGCGATCAATTCCATTTGAAAAAATTGAGTTACCTTCAGTATCTGAAAAACTATTGATTTGGCAACATTGCCATTACAACCGTTGAATCTGGCATCATCAAAAACCACCTTATATGAATGTTCATGAATTTTTCCCGAACCGTTTCGAAAATATTGGAACGTTCCCAGACTTTTGAACGAAAATGCCATGTTGTCATATTTCAAAAACCACATTAAATTAAAATCTGATATTTGGAGACATAAGTAATGGGTGGGCGCTGAATTGATTGCAATGAAAATAATTAGGATGTTCCATTTGAAAAAATTGAGTTACCCTCAGTATCTGAAAAACTATTAATTTGGCAATATTGCCAATATCACCAATGAATCGGGCATCATCAAAAACCATCCAGTAGAAATTTTCATGAATTTTCTTTAAGCCGATTCTGAAATATGAGACCGTTCCCAGGTTTTTGAAAGGCACTGTATAATGGCTCATCCATCCTAAAACAAGATTACTTATATTTTTAGAAAACCGAGTGTTTCAAAACTTTATGCTTTGGTATTCACATGAGGTACAATATTACATCAAAATGTCTTATATATTCATTGAAAGTCATTTCAATATTGTCAACTTGAAGGGTGCTTTCGAAAGGTGTTGGATGAAATCAGATGAGCTAAGTTGCTTCATAGTCTTTTAGTTTTCGCTGTAAAATTTCTGTAAAGAAATCAAAACTTTCAATTCTCAGGCCGTTTTTGTTAAATGTACAGTGTATATAGATATTTCAACGAAACTATCAACAGGTTCTTAACCCATTGGATGCAAGATGTAACGAAATTAGACCAGATGCTATTTGCGTAAGTCAATTGAAGAACGCCAATGATGTTGACCCAGGAATATTAGCAGCAAGGCCCGATGTTAAAATTTTCTTGCCATTCAGATTCCACGTGTATACTCCAGAGGATCTATTTGCCCCCAACACTTACAACAGACATTTAGGTGAGTTAAATATCTATTGAAATGAAGTACCGTAAATGATACTTTTTACAGCTTCTTTCGAATAATATTATTTTCCGCCAATCTTTCAGAAAATTTACATTTAAAAATTCTTGAAGGAAAAGGCTACAACTCCATGTATCTAGTGGTTGCCAAGCAACGAAAATTACCAGGAATTATTTGTTATTTTGGTAATTTTTCATATTCTGGTTCCCTCGAAAAGAATTCTGTGGTGTTCAGAGAACATCGTGAATTTGTAGGCTACTGGAAAGTCTTGCCGTTCGCTGTGAGAACATACCCTTGAAAAGAAATGTTCGGAATGTCTCCAAAGTGATTACAAATGGATGTGAGGAGATAGCTCGACGGGTCAGTGTCGATGGGACTGCTAACGATGGAACGACGATGATATGACGACGATGATGAAAATATCTATAAAAAAAAGTTTAAAAAACTAAAGAACACGCTTTACTTCTCATGGATTAAAAAGTAAAAAATAATTGAAAATTTAATTTCTCAAATGTAAAAAAAGCGTGGGTGTTTTCGATCTATATTCGCATATTTTTTAGTTTAATTTAACAATACAGAGCGTTCAAGAGCTCGAGAGAACTTTATCAAGCAACCCACGCTTTTTTTACATTTGAGAAATTGAATTGTCAATTATTTTTCACTTTTCAGTCAATGGGAAGTAAAGCGTGTTCTTTAGTTTCTTAAACTAATATTTTTTTTACTAAAAAATCGAAATCTCCGACCCCGAAAACCATACCAATTTTTCATCGAATCTGACCATAATCACAATACTCGTCCATCATCTTGGGCCGCCATCTTGAATTCATAAATTTTTTCGAAAAATTCATAATCTCTGACCCCGAAAACCCTCACACACTAATTTTGAATCGAATCAGACCATAATGACATCTTGGAGCCGCCATCTTTAATTTGTGAATTTTGACAGAAAATTCGAAATATACGACCTAAAAAAACCTCACATACGAATTTTGAATCGAATCTGACCATAATCACAAATCTCGTCCTCCATCTTGAAACCTCCATTTCGAATTCATGAATTTTGATAAAAAAATCGTAATCTCTGACTCCGAAAACCCTTATTTTGAATGAAATCGAACCATTATCACAAATCTCGTCCGCCATCTTGGAGCCGCAATTTTGTTTTTTATAACAAAAAAATGTCATATTGCATTGTCACCGGAACTATGAACACCTGTCAAATTTCAATTCATTCGGACGTCTGGAAATGGGTGAAAATCACGCCCTAAGGAGTCAGTTACAAACATACAAACAAACATACAATCATACATACAAGCAAACATACAAACAAACATACAAACAAACATACAAACAAACATACAAACAAACATACAAACAAACATACAAACAAACATACAAACAAACATACAAACAAACATACAAACAAACATACAAACAAACATACAAACAAACATACAAACAAACATACAAACAAAAAACATACAAGTGAAGCTAATATAAAGCGTGTAAAAACGGCAAACTTTCCTGCGGTGTTTGAGATGCCTTGGAGATATCTAATGCAATGGCCCAGAATTTCACCACAGTTTTCGATGTATCGCTGTCGAATATGTGAGACATGAGCATTAAGTTACCAGTTGATCAATGACGAAAACCATATAGTCGATAACTCACAATTTCTAAGCGTATCCGCAAAGAACTGGTGTTGGGTCGTCAGATCCACTAGCCTTGTTGGTGTTAAGACCCAGCAAAATGCGTCGGATTGTTGGCGAAAGGTAATCTCATTTGACTCAATGGGAGTGATGTTCTGGAGAAGTGAAAATATGCCAGGTGTCTCATATAGGGGCCACCTTGCGTGGAGCCGGTATAATGCATACTATATTTAATATCTAAGAGATTGTACATTGATTGTACCCCGGCCCGACACTTGTGCCAGTTTGGAAACTTAAACAGGGGTTCGTGGAGCCGAAAGTTTGAGAAACACTGCTCTAGACCATACGTGATAGCGAAAGTCTCAGCTTGACGACCTGCCTCGTCTGTTTTGTTGCAAAATTTGAGCCAGGTGGGGTCATGTGAATTGAAATATCCCATTTTAATGGATTCGCTGTTTGATGGTTTTGCTGGATAGAGTCCAATTTGAGTAATATAATCTCGAAGAGGCCGCTATCGGACGGTTCATCACGAGATAAGTAAAGGCAGCAAGGATTTGTTCGGTTTGGTATTGGCTAGCTTGATCCACATCACGTGAAAAATTTTCGGTTTCAAACTCTCTTCGGATTGGTAATGCCTGCCAAAAATGTCTCATAGAGACTGATAAAAAAATAGAATTTATGAGATTAAAGTTGGATAGTGAAATCCAGACATTACAGATACATATTCCTTTAATTTCTAATGGCATTTTCTAACGTAAATCTATGATATTTGAATGTGTTTCTAGACATAACTGATATCCGTTTCTATCAGCGATCTCTGAAATGAATCCTACATGTTTCTATGAGGTCTTCAAGTTTGAAAATGAATGAGACCATAAGAGATTTTATAGCAGTCACATGATTATTAAAAAAAATATATTCTGCGAGATTGTTCCTGTCCCGTACCATATGAAGATAATAAATCCAATTGATTATTATATGCACAAATGCACATACAGAAATTAAGTATTTTTTAACTTCAACTGCTAATTCACATATTTTATATTTTTTCATCAGTAGTGCTGATAGGAAAATATGTAAATTATACATTCATTTCTAACAGAAACGAAAAAGAGGTAAAGTAGATCTGTGCAGACAGTTTTAATACCAACTGTTCCTCGTCCGTATTTTCACAACTCGCTTCGTACTATGGCTATGTGCCCAGTCTGATCCCGCGCTATAAAATGTGGTCTAGGCAGCTCCATCTTTCGAGTAGAGGTAGAAGCACTCCGATAGAAGTCTCTGGTTAAAGATACATTCATTTCATGCATTCGGACAATTAAAGCTTTGTGCTCACGACTCTAAGTACTTTCTAAAAAAAAAACGAAAAAGCTTTATCAGCGAAGACATTTTACATACGAGTGATCATTCTGAAATATTTTTGAAATATTCTGGATTAACATTACAATAATAATCTATTTGATAGCTAATTACCATAGCAGTCGACGCCAAAACACCAAAAAAAAGTAATAATTTCAAATATTTTGGTAATATTCTTAGGAATATTCAGTTAAGAATATTCCATTTGGTATCGTAATGTTCTTACTGTTGGATCTCATCGATCTCATGAAATAAGATTATAAATTGGTGTTTTATCCTCATTCAAAACATTATTGTGATTGAAATTGGAATACCTCATCGAATCGTGTATAGTCTCTTTGCACCACCACTGCCTTAAAGAAACTCTTATACTTTGTATCCTTCTTTTGTTTTCGAAATTTGTGAATTCTCAGTTATTTTGAATTGTATGTAAACCTATAGGAATCCCATAAATTTAGATAAGGAATTCCTGATCCAAATATCACATCGTGATCCCGCTGTTTCCACAAGATACTCAATAAAATTGAATACGGAATTCCTGATATAGACCATAGAATCCTGAATCCACTTTCTTTATACGATACCCTATAAGATTATAAATTGTGAATTTCCACAAATTTCCCATACGTTGACAAGCTTGTGAATGAGCATATAATATCGTTGTGATAGAATAGAATAGAATATCTGTTTATTGTTCAGTTTACATTATATAAAATAAAATGAAATGAAGAAACATTTCCAATAAGATTGACTCCATAAGTCGGAACTTGTGCGGAGTATGTACAATGCAGTGCTTAAAATAGATAAAAATTGTAAAAATGTATACTTAAAGTAAAAGGAAATTTAAAATTATGTATCAGGGTGTCTGGGGTATACATTTTTAGAACATTACAATAAAAGGTAAAAGTAGAGATAGTTAATGTATAGATAAAAAATATTGTAAAACAAAATCGTGAAGAAGTAAAATTATTAGTATTTATATTATATACACAGAGAGAAAATACACTCATAGGGGGCGAGGAGTTATATGAAGTAAAAATATTCAATATTTTTACCGTAGTTCTATGATATTGTGAATTGATTCACGGTTTTGGGATAGGGTGAAATATTTCAATTCTTTTTTTAATTTTGAGGGGGATTTAATATTTTTTATTATTTCGGGTAAGAAATTGTATAGGTTCGGACTCAGATAAGTGAGGCTTTTTTGTCCTATGGTTTCAGACATGAGCGGGGTTAGGTAATTTTGTTGTCGGTATCTGGTATTGTAGTCAAATTCATTTTTTCGTAGGTTTGATAGGGATTTATGTTGTTTAATATTACCATACATGAAGAACAATTGTCTCGGATCCAAAAGTTCAGTTTCGAAAAAAAGTTTGTCCGACGGGTAGTCGTTGTTCTTCAAGATTATTTTTAAAATTTTTTTCTGGGTGGTCTCTAGTCTGATTCCATATGTAATATGTGATTCTACTAGAGAATAATATAGTATCTTCATTTGGGTCACATTCAGTATGTCTCTGAGTATTTTAAACTTAATGATGGAGTTATGTGTTTTACCCATCTAGGATTGGAGTCTATAATTATTCCAAGATATTTCATTTCTGTACATGGTTTTATGTTCATACTTTTGTCTATACGCAAATTATTGAAGTTTGGAGAGAATGTTTCATTCGTGTAGAAAGGTAAGTAAAAGGTCTTATCGGAGTTTATTGTTAGGAGATTATTTTCAAGCCATTGTTTAATATTCTTGAAATCAGTTTCAACTATTTCTTTGAGAGATGCCCAATTTTCGGAGCTATAGAAGACTGCTGTGTCATCAGCATATGTTGTTATTTTCCCACAGCTCTGGACAGAGAATAAACCATTCAGGTATATATTGAAGAGTATTGGTCCTAGGATAGTTCCTTGTGGTACGCCATACTCTATCACTCGGCTTTCACTCAGTGTGTTGTTTATTTTCATTTTCACTCTCTGTGTTCGGTTCGATAAATATGACTTGAATAAATTGAGTTGATTTCCTCTGATTCCCATATCTTCCATTGATTCTAGCAGTAGAGTATGGCTCACGGTATCGAAGGCTTTCGATAGATCAATGAAAATACACAGCGATGGTCTGCCTCTGTCTAGGCTGAAGTGAATTTCAGAGGTGAGTTTAAGGATTGCATTTTGGGCGGACGAAATCCAAATTGTTTTTCAGAGAGCAATTCATACTTTGAAAGGTATTCGGAAAGGCGTTGTTGTAATATTTTTTCAAAAATTTTGGCAAAATTAGTTATAACCAAGATGGGCCTGTAGTTGATTACATTTTTGTGGTCTTCGTTTTTGTGTATTGGAAATACAATAGTATGTTTGAATTTTTCTGGAAATATTCCCACAGTGATACTCTCATTGTTGATGAAAGCTAGTGGTTCTGATATTGATTCAGTGAGTTGTTTCAATGTTTCGGATTTAATCGTGTCCAGACCGGGTGTCGTATTGTTTTTAAGAGATGTTATGACTCGTGTTATTTCCGAATTATCTGTGGCCCTGATGAACATGGAATTTGCTACGCCCGTTCTTTTAGGTTTGTTGAATTGCTGATTTGTAAATATCAGACCTGTAGTAAGTTTCACAAACACACCAGTTTCAACAATAGCAGCATTCATTTACAATCTTATAAAAGAATTAACAAATTTCAAGCCTAAATACTCGGTAAGTAATACACTAGATTTAGTAACAAAATTAAACAATTTAAATTTACCTACAGAAAACTATCTTATGATCTCCTTTGATGTTAGTAATCTTTATACTTCAGTTCCTAAATCAGAAACCATACCTCTAATAGGTGATATTCTTAGAAATAACCTCATCGATGAAGAAACCGTTACACAAATTTTAACTTTACTAAATTTTTGCCTCTCTCAAGATTTCTTTGTCTTCAACGAGAAATTTTACAGACAACCAGAAGGCCTAGCAAAGGGTAGTTGCGTATCTCCATTTTTGGCAGATTTATTCATGAATAACTTAGAAACTAACCATATAGTTAATGATAATAACAATGAAATATTACACTGGTTTAGGTATGTAGATGATTGTCTAGTCTTTATTGAGGGCAATACAGACACAGCCAAAACTCTTTTGAATAAAATAAATTTAATCCATTATAATATCAATTTCACACTTGAAATTGAATCTGATAACAAAATAAATTTCCTAGACTTAACCATCAATAAATCTGACAATCTGGAATTTAGCATTTACAAAAAACCTACTCAAACTGATCATGTCATACCATCATTTTCGAATCACCCACATCAGCATAAAATGGCAGCCTTTTATTGCTATATTCACAGACTTCTCAACATTCCTCTTTCATCCATAGACTATAATAAAGACTTAAACACTCTCAAACAAATTGCATACAATAACGGATACAATCCTCATATCATTCCAAATCTAATTCAAAAAGTCAAAAATAAAAGAGAACAAAATCTAACCTACCCTAGAGAAGAGAATCTTTCTAGATTTGTATCTACCTTTCTTAAATGAAAATATCTCTCAAAAAGTTTCTAGATTCATCAATAATAAATTAACAAATGTTAAAATTTCTTTCAAAAGTAATAATAATTTAAACAAACATTTAGTAAATTCTAAAGACAAAATCAACAAACTATCAAAAAGTGGTATTCACAAACTTAACTGTAATGATTGTGAAGCATCCTACATAGGAAGGACTTGTAGACCTTTGAAGGTTCGTATAAATGAACATTTGAATAAACCTGGAAACTAAGCATTTGGACACCATATTAAATTCAATAAACATAATTTTAGTCCAAATCGAAATTCACAAATTTTGAAACAAGTTAACTCAAAAAATTACAATAGACTAGATTTTCTTGAAGATTTACAAATAGACAAAGAATTAAAATGTAATAACCTTTGCTTAAATACACAAGTCCAATTAAACAGATCATATATTCCTCTGCATAGAAGATTAAAATAACTTCCTCATTTTCAATATAAAATTGCCGAATTTATTGTTCTTTGCTCACTAAGGAAACTTTCACATTCTGTAGTCACAAAATATTGTCAATTGTCATAAAATTTACTTTTAAATTTTCATTGGATATGGACCTTATGTCAATGTCACCCACATCGTCTGTCAGCCTTCAATTTATATCATTTGTCATTTGTTAAAAATTTTTTTCTTATTTCCGTCTGCACCTCGTGGGCATCGTGTCTGTTGTTCCAGAACGAGCATGCAGATTTTCATTTTCATTAAAAATGTAAATTTGCATTTTTAAAATAACCCATTAATGGGTATATAAATACTTAGTTTTTAACGTGTTGAATGTACGTCCAAAACAAATGTGAACCATGGTTTGGCAAAACTTTTTATAGATCTCCTGTATGAATACTTGACGAGTAAGTAATTTCAAAATTTCATAAAAACTTTTTCTACATTTCAAACAACCTTACTTACTTGCAGGTATTGCACTGATGATGGCTTGTTAGCCGAAAGCGCTTTGCGATTGTAATAAAACAAAATTACACGAAATACAAAAAAAAATTTCATTTAATTGTAAATATTTGACTAGCTAAGTTTTTGCCAACTGAGATATAATGATCGAAAGTGGAATACATACCTCATCGACTCTTATAACAACCACTGCCTGATACAAACTCGTATGACATGTATTCGGGTATGCTTATAAATTGCATCTACTTATAAATCCTCATAAAACCTTCCAAAGAGTGTATGTGCCAGGGTTACGTACTTGTAGGTTATAGACTCTCCATTTAGATCCTTATGAATTCTCATAATTACTCAGTCTAAATTTTTTCATGGGATTTCAAGTGACATTTTTAGCAGGGGAGGCAAACACTACATTTGAAACTTAATCGAGAAGGGCGTTCGTAACCAGCACAGAGCATGTGGACATTGATGGTGTACCCACTTGTTGAGTTTAAGTTGATAATTCATCATCATTATACGTTTTAACAATTTCTGAACGATTTATGTAACAATAATAATAATAAAAACAAGACTTACCGCGTATCTGTCAAAGTATAATCTGCTGTCGTCATCCCAGTACGGGTGCAGAGAAAACAAATCTACCAATGATGCAGTTCAATCCTTGACAAAAAACATCTACGAATCCTTAGATTCAAATACCCCTTCTATAGGTGTTTTTATAGATCTAAAAAAGGCCTTTGATACTGTCGATCACTCCATACTCTTAAATACAATAGAAGACATGGGTGTAAGAGGTCTAGCGCACAATCTGTTCGGAAGCTACTTGATAAATAGAACACAAAAAGTCAAATTCAAAAATCATGTGAGTAAAGAGGCAAACATTAAATGTGGTGTACCACAAGGAACAGTATTGGGACCGGTGCTATTTGTAATTTACTTAAACAATCTATTTGAACAAGAAACAATCGGTAAAATAATCAGTTTCGCGGACGACACTGTGATATTTTACAAAAATGATGACTGGTACAGCCTCAAATTGGGAAACTCAAAGACTGGTTCGACAGCAGATTACTTTCAATAAACTTCGATAAAACCGTATACCTACCCTTTAGTAGTCATGAAACATCTTTGCCAAAATACAGCCTAAATATCCTACAAGATTTTTCAATCAAACGAGCAAAAAAAATAAAACACTTGGGAATTTACATTGATAATCACTTACGGTGGAACCATCATATGGAATATTTAACAAAAAAAACTCCGCAATATCCTATTTCGATTTAAACAAGTTAGCCCATTTTTGAACTTCAAATATAAAACAATATTATACCACAGTTTGGTTGAGTCACACCTGAATTATGGCATTATTGGCTGGGGAGGAGTATCAAAAAACCACTTACATGCTCTCGAAATCTCTCAAAAACGATTCCTCCGAATGATACTCAACAAACCTACAAGATACCCAAGCTCCCTACTTTACACTGAAACGAAAATATTAGATATTAGGCAATTGTACATTATTGAGATAGGATGCCAGCAATATAAGAATAAAAACGAACTCACAACTCCAAACCATAAATACGCAACAAGATCAAAGAATCAATATTGTATGGCACCTAAATTGTTCAGACAAATACCACAAAAAATCATCGATGAAACCTCTTTAAAGCGCTTCAGAACCCAACTCATATCATTTGTCAAAGAAACTGAGAAAACAAAAATACCCAAAATTGCCGAAGGCTAAATGAATGATAAATTATATTAGAATATTCAAAACTCATCTTAAATAATATATATGTTTTGTATTCTTTTTAATAAATAATGTGTATATGTTAAGCACAATAATTTTATGTAATATGCTGATCTTTATTCTTTTAATAATGAACCTAAGGTATATGTTTTAAACAAAATTGTATGCAGTTTTTTATATATTTATTTTAATATTGAACCTTTTAGACATATGTATATTATTTTATTCGTTATGATAAAAATACCTATTTCACCACATACAAGTATGTATAATACGTCTGTGGATATCGTAAATGTTTATTCAAATTTTTTTGTATTTCCTTTGTATTGTATTTATTGTATCTATTAGTTATGATAAAAATACCTATTTCACCACATACAAGTATGTATAATACTTCTGTGGATATCGTAAATGTTTATTCAAATTTTTTTGTATTTCCTTTGTATTATATTTATTGAATAAACGTTATTATTATTATTAATTGTCTGTATGGCTTGTGTTGCTTGTCATGGCCTAAGCTCAGACAAGCAATTTTCACGGCACAAATATCAGCTTTTTCTACTAGATATACAACATACTATTTCTTGTTTTCAGTCGCTCCCAACGGAGACCACGTGATCAGCTTGATAGATGAAATTTCGTACATGTCAGCCCCAGCACCGCTGCTTTCGCAATATGATGATATCAACCCTGACCAGTTCTGCAACGGCGACAATAGACCTCCTGATTGTGGACAAAACTGTATGTGCACCCATAAAGTTGATATCCCACTGAATGCGGTTGTGGAGGTTGTATTAGTTGATGAAGGTAAGCTACACAAACCTAAATTGCTTGTTATAGAATTATAAAAGTTATTGTTCCTCACTTTTTGTTCAAAAACGGTTATCTTTCAAATATAGGGGTCCTTAACTCAATTATTAGTAAAAGTATGTACAGCGCATTCATATGATATTCGTCCGTCGCGTCAGAAGCACCTAAGAATTTGTTAACAAATGCCCATTTTTTTGGTTTAAATTTTTTTTCAATTTTTTTTTTTTTTCAAATGTTATTTCTTTAACTGCTCTTTCACAACTTTGGACTTTAACTATCTTCCTTAATGGCGTCGGCCAGTCAAAGAATATTTAAATGTCATTGGGGTTTGACTGATACCAGACTCTCGTATGATGATTATTTCTAAAAGATGACTATTTGCGAGCTCTAGTGAAACCATCACATATCTTTTGGTTTGTATAAAGGTTCTCTGTCCGTCAAAATGGCAGATGGGTACCATCTCCGAAAGAAATTCAAACGACAAGACAGGTAGAATGATACCTACCCTGTTTAGATGAATCTCAGCATAATTAAGAACATTGTGCATGTCAATATTTATTTTGCCTTCTTAACAATGTGAAAAATTGATATGGAAAACTTTTGTAAATACTAAGAAAGATTTAAAGATTTTATTAAATGAATATTTCTGTCTGAAATTTCGATGTCATCTGGAGAATTGAAAAACGTTTCAAGTGAGAAAAGTGTCACTCGAACCCCTTTTTGCCATTTAAAATAATCTCTCTAATTGGTGCCACCGGGCCAACAATTTTCGACAAGTAAACAACCCTTGCCACTCTGAGGCTCAAATAATCATAGGAAAATGTTTTGACCGGCATTTCCCGAAAGCAATTTGGCATTTAAGCGCCTGTAAAAGCAGGATCTAAACAACAAGTTACCCCTCAAGATATTCCTTATGGCTACGTGCAAAAAACTTGTTCTCGACACCACATGTAGCAGACTGCAGGCTGGAAATCGAAACCCGATGGATTTAACTCGTACCGATCGAGAAAAGATGGCGCTACATATTCAACGAGGTGACTACGTTTATTGAGAAACAAGTTGAGTGACCGGAATTGCCCTTCTGACCGGTACTCCCCCACTGTCCTTACTATTGAACAATAAAAGTCGAGTCTGGCAGTCTTGAGCAGCCAGGTCATTCTCAAAAAATTTATTAAACGGGCAGAATATAAGATTTAATCAGTTCAAATTATTCATGTAAACTTCGCAATAATTGATAGTCTGTAGTGGTCTAGCAGTCTAGGACTTGACAGAAGCCGAAACTAGTGTTTTTCTATATTTGTCCCTAGATATCCATTAGCATTAGACAATGAAAATCCACGCCTAGTAAATCAAGCTAAAAAAATTTCGCATCGACTAAGCAGGAGGCGAAAAAAGTTCAATACTTCGTTTCAATCTGCCTTTTAATTTTTAGGAAAAAAAACCTCGAACAGCTCAGGTAAGATACAAGTGTGTGATGCTGTATTTTATATCAGATGGACTTACCTTTCATGACGCTTGGGGAGAGTAAAAAGGCTTATTCCCTCTCCGGTTTTTGAAGGACAACCGCGACAAGCACAATTATAACCAGACATTCAACACTCGAATATTTCAATATAATATAACAACTAACACCTTCTCAACTCTTCAACTTCAAAACTCTAATTATGGTATGCAGTGGCTAGTATATTCCTTTTGTCAACGGTCAATTCGTCAGAGATACTGAAATCAGCTTGGATTTCGCGCAAGCGCACTCTGAATCGACACGCAGTTTGTCACTTCCCTGTGGGTATATTATTCCCTGATAGTGCCATGGCTTTACCTATACCAAATGTGCTGAAGGTATCTGAAGAAGACCATGCTTCCTGCAAAGCTTATACATGGATGTATGTCATATTGGTCTGTGGTTTATCTCGGATGAGATTATGAGCAAAACACCGGGTTCAGGTATTGATCGTTAAATGTTATGAACTAGCTTTCCTGTGGTACTCCCTTCGTTCCTGGAAAAAGTCCATCAATTGATAGATGACACCGCCGAATTTGCGAAGCTCGTTATTATACTCCCGAGGGAGGCCTCTAGTCGGTGGTCTTTCGAGGAGAAAGTATTTTTAAACTTGTACATCTCTTTAACGTTTCACGATGGGGTCGACTCCCGCAAGCTCTCGCAAAGCATTCAAACAAATTTACCAATCACTCTTTATGTGATAATATGAAATACTCTGTTCTGCATCGTGTCAGTAGCGAAATGTGTCCATAAATGTCTAGATTGTGATCATCCTTACAAGGTACAAGAAAATGGGATTCAACATTCTCCGCCATGTAAAGAGATTTCCTCTTCACCCATAATCATATTCTCAAGATGTAGGTAGTACGCAAATTTTCATAACAGTTCTAGTACGAACACCTCGATTTGTTCTGATGATTTCCACTACTCCGATGACATTATCTTTTCCTACGAGCGTGCGGAAAAGTAACTTTTCCGCACGATTTTTTGTTTTGAAAGTTGTACTTTTCCGTACGATTTAAAATCGTGCGGAAAAGTTACTTTCCCGCACGATTTTTACTTTTCCGCACGATTTTTACTTTTCCGCACGATTTTTGTATTTTTGAAAATGAGGATATTTACAACTAAATAAATGATCTATGTAACTATTCTGTCGTATTAGTCATTTTGTAGCATTATTATGAAAACTTGTTTATTAAAAACCTTGTTTTTTCATAAATAAGATTGACAAAAACACTCGTAGGAAAAATATTGTACCTAACTCTTACGGAAAATGTCTTTTCCGCCCTTAACGGCTTGCCCGAACTCCGCTTCGCGTCGTTCGTGCAACTGCCGTCGCGTGCGGAAAAGTACTACTTTCCGCACTTGTTAGGTAAATAACTATTCCCTTTAAAACCTTGTTCGACTCTACCCAGCTGCTGGCTCTGTTTTCTAGGATCCACCGTTTTCAAACCGAATTGGCCAAAGATTGAGCAATTCCCCATTGCTTTGTCGTAACTTTTTCGCTAATGGCATATTATAATAATAATAATACTCCGCCAGCCGCAACAGGAATGTTTGGTTGCGATCGCTTCTCTGTCCAATGGATCAATAGAAATGTTTAGTAGCCAGTTCATGAAAATATTTGACTTCTATCAAAAATGTATGCAGAACCTCTTCTTTGAAATTTATCAACTTCAAAGATATCTTGAGAGCAGTTTTCAATGTCCGTATCATATGCTCCCATGTGATGCTCGAGCAGAGTTGAACTTCCCTAATTTTTTGTAACTTAAAGAGCTTACTATTTCTTCTTAGCCAAGCGATTCAATACATGCTCTGAGTTCTCTTTTGTAATATTATCGGAAATGAATTCCTTTGTTTGACCTCGCTGACACCTTCAGATAAGTAGGCTGGGAAGTTTATATTCTGTAGATCTGACCAAGTCAAAAACATTTCTTGACAGTTCTTGACATAATTTTTTGGGTTTATCACCTTCCACAATCTGAAAATGAAAAAATTTTTTAATCCAAAGAAATCTGTACAAGTGTAGAAAGGCAAATTAATTAATTTGCCCGATAAGTTACTGCGTTCACAAGACTGCTGTCTTGAAAGAAATTAATTTTTGTCAGTAACGTACCCTACACTGAATTTGCCTATCTGAAAAAATGAGATCGAATTAACAAAGAATACTTCTCTTTTTTTGAAAACTGTTGACGTTTCGGAGGCTGTATCTGCCTCCGTTATCAAAACTTCTTAGAAAGACGCTGAGAAAACTGAATTTGAATTGCGATTTTGGTAATAAGACCTTTCTTTGACAGAGTCAAATGAAATCTGAAGTTTTGATAACGGAGGCAGATACAGCCTCCGAAACGTCAACAGTTTTCAAAAAAAGAGAAGTATTCTTTGTTAATTCGATCTCATTTTTTCAGATAGGCAAATTCAGTGTAGGGTACGTTACTGACAAAAATTAATTTCTTTCAAGACAGCAGTCTTGTGAACGCAGTAACTTATCGGGCAAATTAATTAATTTGCCCTTCTACACTTGTACAGATTTCTTTGGATTAAAACATTTTTTCATTTTCAGATTGTGGAAGGTGATAAACCCAAAAAATTATGTCAAGAACTGGATTTCCTCCACAAAATCAAACTTTTAATCAATATTTCTTGACAGCTTGCGTGGAACTTTGATAATACAAAATTTTAACCTTAAATTGTTTACATCTGTTTTCAATCCGATTTACTCTGCTCTTCCATGATACTTGATAAGGAGTTCTGTAAATGTTTTTCTCTATTTTTTTAAATTGTAAACGTAAATGCGTTTATAGTCCAGGTTAATAATGTTTCTTGAGTCATTTTCGATGAATATTATATGAATGGACGACTAGATTTTGGTAGACATAAATGAAGAGGGAATTTTGTATAAAGTGTATATTTCTTAATAATGCAAAGCGCTTTCGACTTTCGTGATCTTCATTGCTTCCAAAAATGAAATAATCTACTTTTATGAGGAATTCGTTAATTTGAAAATAAAATTTACAAAATTTGAAAATTTTAAATTTTGTTGAGTGTACTTATAATCAGGCAGCATTACAATTGATCAAGAGGTCTTAAGGTTAAGTTGTGCATTTTTTTGGCTTAAAATCTAACGAAGAACATGTTAGAAATTCAAACGCCATGTGGAAATGTCAGGTGTTTTTGAATGATATATCCATTCATTTTTGTGGCAGGGTTTTTGTGTGTTTTTTTTTTTGAAAAGTATTCGAAATTGAAGCTACAGGTTTACTTTCTTTTCAACCACTCAACGAAATCTTCGAGTGAAATATAATACTTCTGTTTATTCTTCTCGTGTTGATGTTTGACTCTTGCTCATCTGTACTTCAGAAGAAGGATTGAACAAATAATAATTGTAGCTAACGTTCTTGGTCGTTGTTAACAAATTCGAAATGACGTTCAAGAAGAAAATACTACTTTCTAACCTATCTTCTCTTATTGTACTGAGCCTTATCTATCAATGAGAAGATAATCTATTCCGGACGGCCAAAGTTACAGTTGTACTGACATAGCTTAAACCGTAAAAACATGTAAGCACATAATGCGCATTCGTCGTACAACGGACTATAGTCCGTAATATATCCAATGATGAGGCACTCAACATGAACGTTAGAGCAATAAAGGAGAATTTCACATGTTGGCAGAACTGTAATTCGAAGCATCTTCATTATTCTAGGAACATTAACAGACCAAATGAGCAGAGCCTCAACAGTTTCTCTAGCCCTTCCTCTCAATGCCCTGTCCAGTCGAAGAAGATTTTCGTCGTCAGTCAGCTGCTAGAATATAGTTCTGCTGCTGGTTTACACATTATAAGAGTGTTCTATCGCTTGGGCAGGGTTATCTGAATTAATCTTTTTTCTAACTTCTGGTGAATCGGCAGAAGCGAATTTCCTTGCATTTTTTATCCACATATCAAGATGATTCTAATTGAAGCCGCAGCTGTTCTCTCAGTTATTGTGTTTTCAAGAGATGTTCTTCATATGCACCTGTATGCTTCATGTGCACTCGCCGATTTTTTTTACTAAAATCAATTCTCTACATGCCTATTATTTATCATATTTTATCTGTTACCATTGCTGTGGTGTTTCCTAGAGAACTAAAATTCGTTTCAGAGAAAAAGAAAAGATAACCTAATTTCGAGGTATATAGCTTAGCTACTCTTATAATAATATGATATATTAAGATTTTACTTGGCGGGAATTGGCGCAGTGGTAGTGTCGAAGCTTCGTGATCGAAGGGTGCGGGCCCGGGCATCAGCGCCCCCCTCTTGGGGGTTTCTGTGCCCGACTTGGCAGGGCGCCCTTCTAGCTCCCCTGAAAAGGAGCAGAAGGGTCGCTACTTCTGCGCCTTTTCTCCCATCCTCCCCTGACCCCCCTGGGTTAAGAAGTATGGGGCATAAAAAATGTGGCATGTCATAAGTTGTGAAATGTTAATTGCTAACTTTGAAATAAAAACCCTATTTATTTATTATTTATTTATTTGATCGAAGGGTCACGGGTTCGATCCCCAGGCAGGGCAAGATTTTTTTCAGTTTCAGATGTAAATCTGAGTGATTGAATCTTGTTGCTGGCTGGGGATAATCCTTCACGATTCACTGTTGCGTCAATAATTAACAGTGCTGCTCTTGAGGTGGCGTATGGAGTTAGTAACAAGGCCTATCCAGAACACGTGGCTAATGACTATAAAAGTCGATGCCAACACACCAAGAAAAAAAAGGAGATTTTACTGGACAAGAGGTCTGCTGAGATGGCATTACAATGTAACAGCATTACGACGATTTGTATTATAATTACGCGAGTTTCATTCTGTAACAAATTTTCGTCCTATAGGAGCACGTCTTTGCGACTAATCAAATGAGTTGTTTTGATATACCTTTTTATTGAAAATCTCTGCATTGAAAGTATAAGTTTAAACATTTCAAGTATAGTTATCTTGTACACCACCAGCTTCTGATAGAGCAAAAACAGTTTGTGAAAATTTAATTTCAACGAAATTTTTAAAAAAATCTATGAAAAATTAGACCGACTGGAGAATATTTCATCTTTTTTGGAAAATGTGTTTTAGTTTATGTAGAAGAACTTTCAAATAAAGTCAAATCTTTTTCTTTGTGGACAAACCGTTCCATATTGAAATTGATGTTGACATACCTAATGTTTGAACATAATATCCAGTACGATTGGGTTTTGAGACGAGGATTGATTGCAGCATCACCAAATTTTTCATGAAAATAGTTGGAACCATGCCGACAAGAAACAAAAAAATGTTTACCTAAAAGTCAGAGGTGGAATAGTTTTCTGCTGTGATCTTGAAAAGTATATGGTTTATCATTGAACTATATATTATATATCATTAAACTATAAAAATAATTCAATAATTCTCTCCATGAATCATTCCGAGTAATCCCTTACGAAATGTGCCCGTTTTCTCAGAAAACGTGATTGAACGCCAACATCAAAGAAGGATATGATTTTCTGGGCCATCTGCCCCCGAACATAAGATTTTGCACACTCTTAGGTCTATAAAAAACACACATTTTCCCAAAAATGCTTCCAAACCATTCCGGAACATCTCCAAAGAAGTTCTTTTACAGCCGAGTTCGTGAAGGCAAAAATGATAAAAAAGACATTTTGGCAACACAGCTCATGTTCATAACCTGGGTTTTAATGTAATATATATGTTCAGTTGTGTGCATATAAAAGTTGTACAAGGCATTGCACTAATTGCATTGTATTGCACTAACTAAATTAATTTGAATTTTGATTCTACTTGTCAAAGTCGATGATTTAATTAAGATTGACAAGTCTGGCTCACAATAGCCTTTAACTGCTATACGACTTCTTTATGCACACAACTGTACTTGTTGCTGAATATCATTTTCTGACAATAAGTTACTGAAATAATCAAAATGTAATGTTGCCACTTTGCATTTTTTGTTTTTTATCCAGCGTAATCCAGCGAAAATAGGGTTACATTAAGAGCGATATGTGGTGGAAAAATCTATGTAATATATATAATCAAAGGTTAAAATTTCCGGAATAGTTTGGAAGTTGAAATTTTGGGAAAATATTTCTCTGTTATAATCTATAAGTGTGCCAAATATTGATTGGGGCCCAGAAAACCATACTTTCCTTTGATATCGACGTTAAATCATGGTTGTTGAGAATTTATTTTTCACCCTGCCCAACAAGTTTTTTGATAAACCATATCCATATACTTTCCAAGATGACAGCAACAAACAATTCATTTATTTTTGAATGAAAATATTTGAGTTTCACAATGCTAAAATTAATCATTCACTTTTGGCTCAAATTTGTCTGTGGTTACTGAACTACACCTAGTTTGAAATACATTCTTCTTTCAATTTTTGTATTGGTCGAAGAAAAAATAGTGTATGCAACGTTCATGAAATATCTATTAATACACACGATCGTTGCATAATATACTGATGATGGTGTGCAGTTATTGACGTGTATTGACGTATTAAATGTGTTCCTTTCTATATTATATTGTAAACCTACAGAAAATATATGTAGGTTTTGAGGTTTCTGTGTGTTGTTCATTATATTTGAGACTTTAGTGGTATCACATTAATAAATTAAGAGGAATTTTGTATAAAAGTGTATAATTTTTAAAATTGCATAGCGCTGGAGCACTTGGAGCACTGTAGATGACGAAAGTCGAAAGCGCTTTGCAATTTCAGAAATTATACACTTTTATACAAAATTCCTCTTCATTTATTCTACGCAAGTATATTCAGCTTCCCACATTATAAGTATCACATCAATATTATCAGTTATCAATATAGTCTTCATGAAATAAAGAATAATGAATCATTAACTCAGATAATGGGAACAAGAAGTATTTTCCCCTTTACCACACAAGTAATTAAATTCCTAGATGGGCATTTCGATAACCAAGTTAGCCTCATTAGTAGGCATTATTAAACAGTTTAGTAATGCCTACTGATGAGGGTAACTTTGTTATGCGCATCTAAGAATTTTATTGCTTATGTGGTAATGGGCAAAATACATCTTGTTCTCGTTGAGTGGCACCACAGGCGTCCAATATCCCATTTTCAGATTCGTGAATTCTAACTTTAGTTGTATCTAACATTAATGAAACGACGACATTTGTTGTTTGCTGTTGATCCAACAATGTTTTTTATTTTTTGCAGTTCAACAACCGAATTTGAGTCACCCCTTCCATCTTCACGGGTATTCCTTCAACGTTATCGGTATAGGCAGGTCACCTGATAGAAATGTCAAGAAAATCAATCTCAAACACGCTCTGGATCTCGACAGACAAGGTCTCCTGCACAGACAGTTCAATCTTCCTCCCAACAAAGACACAATAGCAGTACCCAACAACGGATATGTAGTGCTTAGGTTCCGGGCGGATAATCCAGGTTTTTGGCTGTTCCATTGCCACTTCTTGTTCCATATAGTCATAGGAATGAATCTAGTGGTCCAGGTCGGCAATCACGCCGACCTGCCGCCTGTTCCAGTAGGTTTCCCAACTTGCGGAGACCACTTGCCCCCTATAACACCCAATACTGAAAACTTTCCATAAATTAGTAGTACATCATACAAGAGTATTATAGTAGAGATGCATAGAAACCCTGATGCTACATAGAACTTAGAGAAGGCTCAAAATTGTTTGTTGTTATTTTTTGATGAATTTAATAAGAGGTGCCATCTGCTGCCAAAAAATATTTGGGGGATGGTTTCTTTTTCTGTTCAGTACTGGGTTCCTATATATCTTTTAGTCTTCGATGCGACTCCTAGGGGAGTTTTACAATGCGTTGGCAGCACGACTGATCACTTTTTCTGTTCTAAGGCATGGTGGGATATTCATTAAATGATGGTGGTTGAATTGTATTGGAGCTTCAATTTTCGGTTTTTTGAAAAATTTGTAGTATTTGTTTCAGATGATCTACACTCAATTCCAAAGATTTTCCTCCTATAACAGAGGAATGGAAAATGACAAGGGCTGTTAATTTTTATTAGCATGTGTAAATAATTATTGGAAATTAATACTGCCAGTTTTTCTGTTTTTGAAATCGATGAATATTTGAAGAACTAATAATTCAACATCAATAGCGCTGAATGTACCTTCATGAATTAGATTTCCAACTGATTCTTGTATTCCCTATAGAGCCACCAAGACTCAAGTTACCTTTTGTTGGGTTGCTATAACGAAAAATGCAGTTTTCGATCTTGCCATTCAAAAAAATTGTTTGTTTCTTTGTTAACTTTCGTTTTTGTAATTTATATTATTTATCAGTACATAATGGTTTTTATCGCGCCATAATTATTTAAGGTAAGTATAGGCTCCTACCTCCACTATTCACACTAACCTTTTTTATGGTTTCATAACACCCACTGTTGTTATAGTTAGTTACCCAACTTTGGTGCTATCAAGGCCCAAAGGCTGTACATACGTGTCAATAGTAGAAAAAAATGCACTACGTATTCTTACATTTTTTAATCAGTATTGGAAAATCTGTTGCTCAAAAGTTACAAGATTGTTATTGCAATTCTTAACCTGAAAATTCTAGTTACCTTCTAAAATTTCCCATCGTAGAACTCATAATTATAGTATTCTCATTATAAATATTTAACAATTCCTCATACCCTACCCCCCCGAAAAAGTATTTTTGTACAGCTGTTATATATATATTTTTTTGAAAAAGTTGACCATAATATTGTTATTTGAGATTGTACTAGTCTTTCGCAGTCTTTTATAACTGATAGTATGTAATTCTCAAGTTACTGTTTTAAAAATTTAGTGTATATTATATGAAATAAAAATGTGTATAATGTATATAAATTTGGTGTTTTGGTGTTGGTGTACATATTCTTCCCAAAATTCTACTGAAGCATATATATCATAGAGGGTTACAGAGTGTTAGCCACGTTGATGAGGCCGTTTAATGTCATGAATTCTGACGAATCGGTGACACATAAAAAACTCAAATTTGTCAAATACACTTCGAATATAATGATAAAGTATTTTAAAATTTTTCGTATTTTTTACGGAAATCAACAAATAGATTAAAGAAGAAAATCTAATGGAGTCGTTCAAAACCTACCATAAAGCGAGTTTTTTTTTTAAACCAGCAAATTTATAGGAAATTGACACTGTTTACTGAGTTTAGCAATTTGCTAATAGATTGCGACACAGTAAAAATTCATTCATGACAACAGAAATAATATCTTCAAATTATGAATGAACCAAAGTGAAGGTTTGGTAATGTACAAGCACAAAAATATAAAATAGAGTAGGATAGAACATGTTGACGAATATTCGCATTCTGCCGTAAGAATTTCATGATACAAGTGTTAAAAGTGGCATTTTATTTTGTGAGTGGGGAATATTGCGAAACGAGCGTTAGCGAGTGGAGCAACCCCATGAGCAAAATAAAATCACTTTCAACAAATCTATCATACCATTTTTTTTGTACAACAGTTACTGCTAGTAAGAAAAAAAAGAAAATAGTTCATATGATCTATAAGATTCGAACACACGACTCTGGATTAGATTGTTATAAGTTCAGCTACACGCGCTAATGCACTTTATTCATTAGCACCATCATTGGTACATGAAGGACCTTCTACAGTTAGGGTATGGTCCGTGTATATCCTTGGTTACTCTAATTAGTAATTTGGCGGACCGTATATACCAAATTCCTGAAAATTCGGTGACTATTTCCTGAAACTTCGGTGATTTATCTGTCACCAGAGCAACCGTACTTTTTCCTCGGGAACCGTTTGTCATTTGTCAATTGGAATCATTGTATTGAGTGCCAGATTTGAAACTTTGAAATTTGGATAAACAATTTAATATTTATCTCAATAAAGGTCTTTGGGTCTGAAAGCATTCCATTTAATTGTTTTTTGAAGAAGTGACAAGGGGTCCGTATATGTGCAGTCGATTGCTTGAAAACTCAGAAACCGCTACTTACCGATCTGAAATGTTCGGCGATATACGGAACATGCCCTTGGACTGAATACTTAGTCAGTAACTTCACAGGAAATTAATATTACCAATTGCACAAACTACCAGATACATGTGAACGTTTATAACTAATTTCTTATAAGTAGGTGTTCTGAGTTTTATAGTATATAATTGAAGTGTTTCTATTGAAGAAATTTATATTATTGAGTATCTATTAATTTCATTAGAAAGACACCCAAAAAAAGGAACACAAAATTTCATGAAGAAATCTTCATTTTCCGGGACAACTATGTTTATTTTTCAAGGTAAAAATCTAAAAAAAAATATTAACGAGGCATAATTTGTTTTGATTGTAATGTTATTACAAACGACAAAAAACATTATCCCGAGGAACGCGTTCGATTGTGTAAGCCATTTCCACCTGTTGGAAAAACTGGAATTTTATAGGATCAGTGGGAGAGCTAAGTCATATTTGAATTAAACAGTTCAAAACGTTTGTTATCAGTTACAGTAGGTGCTCCCCAAGGATTCTTATTAGGGGCTTTTTTTTTATTTCTTTTATGTATAAACGGTTCACCTTTTAGTGCCTGCCGACTCAAAAATATTATAGTTATACCAATGATACGATCCTACCACCTACCATTCTAAACGTAGGTTCTACCCTAGCTCTGTTTGAAAATCTGAGTCGAAATGCTCTTTAGGTCGCAGCCAGGGGGGATCTTTAGGGCTCCAGACTACCCCCAAGCCACCCAAATTACTATCGTTATTCATAACATCCGGCTGACGAAAAAAAAAATAAGCTGTGGTAACTGATAAATTGTATGTTCAGCCCCACCCTCCCCCACAATGAAATCCTGGCTGCGCCACTGACGCAAAGTGTGTTCAGGTAAGCAGTAGAGTGCAGGTATATATATTTTTGTATCTAGAATGCGAAATGATACTTTTGCGTTCGAGAAGGGAAGTTATGTTGCCGAGCTTCAGCGAGAAAGCAATAGTAATTTACGTAACAAGTCCGGAAAACACTGTTTTTTTGGACGAGTAGACAAGATTCTAGAGCGTAGCGAGTCCTGGAAGTCTGCGAGTCCAAAAAAACTGTTTTCGGACGTGTTGCGTACACAATCTTTTCGGCAACCGTTTAGAATAACAAATTGAGACACATTTAATTTTTATATTTCTTTGTAGAAGAAAATTGCGGACATTTTAATTCTTATTTGTATTAAATATCTAAATGCGAACAGAAGATAGGTACTAACAGAAACATTCTAATTCTTATTTATATAAATATTTATATTGAAATTCGAGCATTTCCCGGACTAGTCCGGAAAGTACGTACTTCCCGGACTAGTCCGGAAATTGATACTTCCTCAAAAAAAAATCGTGTACTTCCCGGACGGTTGCTGAAAAAAGTATTTTGCATTCGAGATCCAAACAATATTTTTTCGAAAACTGTATTAAAACTAATATGGGAATGAAAAATCATGAATCAACATTATAAAGATGTCTGACTAGCCTAGTGGATACTGCCATTCACACCGGAGACCGGAGTTCATATCTTGGAGTAATCCATTTATAGTATTATTATTATGGATTGTATTGCCAGCAATTTGGATACCGACTTTGGCTATATCTATTAAAAATTGTTAAAATGTTTTATTCAATTTTAATCAAAGATGTCTAATTATGATTTTTTTCGCCTAGGTATATATTACATTTTTTCGTCGACCTCTACAAATACGTACTAATTTCCGATTTCTGAATTAATAATCGACTAATTTTTTAGGTAAGTATTTTTCGTCCGCAGACACTTTTCGTCCTCAAACGCTTTTCGTTCGCCGCTATGATACAGAATAGTTACCACAGGGGACGAAAAGCTTTGAGGACGAAAAGTACTTGCCTTCAAAAATAGTCGATTTTTCGCCTGGAAGTTAGTACCTAAAATGTAATTTTTTGTAGAGGTTGACGAAAAAAGTAGTTATTAAAAATAAATGAAGTCAGAGTGATTCTCAGTCGGACTATTCTTTGGATTTTTTTGTACACATAATAGGTATCATCTTTATTTCGTCGGCTTAGTGCAAGAAAAAAAAAATAAGTTGAATTTCACAAACTACTTCTTGCGATACCCTCTATCTAATACATTAGTCATCAACTACATATGTTGTCATATAAGATAATATTGATATATATATAATATTACTTGTAACAATAATTACAAATATTATTTATTGAAAATCATCATTTTGTTACATTGTTAGATAGCGTCTTTCTGCACTAAGGCGACGAAATATCCATTTCAAAAAATTCTGAATCATCTAAACAAAGCAATAAATTTTCAAAATTCATGTTCCTTTTCTCTCAAAGTTTTATTTATCTAAATAAAACTTTATTTAGATAAAACTTTATTTAGATAAATAAAACTTTGAGAGATCGAATGACACCCTAAAACTTATGTATTTAATATTTTTTTGTAATATGTAAAATAAAGAACAGAAGAGAAGAGAACGAATAAATATCTAGCAAGATGATTACATGATTGCCTGACTAGGTATATAGGGAACTGATATATGAAACATGTTACAGAGCGCAGCAATAGTAGTTAGGAAACACGAGAGAAACACATGAAAAAATAGATTTTTTTTTTTCGGAAAAAAAACCCACCGAAACCAAAAAAGTCATAGAGGAAAACGGTGGCGGACTTGGTCCAGAGAAGCCATACAGAAAGTTTGGAGAATATCAGTCCATTCATCGTTTAATTTTGTTTTTATTTTTATTTTTCTGGGAGCTATGTTTGTGTTCCCAAATACAGTAGACATTACTAAACTGAATTACTAAACTGCAAAAAATAATTGAATATAATAATTATCAAAATGAAGAAAATACTTCTTGTGCACGTGTCAGTTATGGAAGAACTGTTGCCATAGCATTTGTTGCTATAGTAACGAGTAAACTACAACCAGATTCCTATTGTGTGGAAATGCGTGGTTGCCAAGTTGTCTGCTTTAGTTTAGCTGAAATCAGTTATAAAAAAATGATTGCCGTGTTATCTGTTGTTATGGTGAAGAGTAAACAAAAACGCTAATCATGTTTCGTGGTTGCGTGGTTATCAAGTTGCTGTGAACACGCGTAAACATAAACTGAATTGCGTGGTTGCCAAGTCGTTGCAGTTGTCAACTTATTAGCGTTGGAAATTATTAAAAATAGATTTATGGACGTTTCCGTTACAGAATATCAAAACGAATATTAATCTTCATCAATTTGTCAATCTTCTATTACAAATGAGCAGAACAATCGCTTGTCCCATAGGCCACGGCCACATATACTATAAATACTATAAAAAATCAAAAGTTTACATAGTGACGACCAAACGTCCGTCGCCTCACTTCTTTATTTTGAAAAAATTAACTAGGGAGTCACAATTTCTTGCGTGATGTGAAAAAAATCATAATCTCTGAAAACCCTTATATACCAATTTTGAATGGAATCGGACCATTATCACAAATCTCGTCCGCCATCTTGGAGCCGCCATTTTGTTTTTTATAACAAAAAAATGTCATATTGCATTGTCACCGGAACTATGAACACCTGCCAAATTTTAAATCATTCGGACGTCTGGAAATGGGCGAAAATCACGCCCTAAGTCCGTTACAAACATACAAGTGAAGCTAATATAAAGCGTGTAAAAAAACTGACTTTAGCTCAACTAAAGTAGACAACTTGGCAACCACATATTTCCGCACAATTCGAATCGTGTTTGTTTTTCTCGTGATCATAGCAACGGTTACCATGGCAACATTTGTTCCTTAACTGATTTCAGGTAAACGAAACTTGACCCCAAATATGTATATAACAATGGGCAAATAATGTAAATATATGTACATAACTGGGATTGGTAACAACCAACGGTAGGTATGTTTTATTCAGTAGCACAATAATGACTCTACGCTATATCAACAGGTTTTGAATCCACTGGATGCCATTTGTCACAAACCTAGAAGGGATGCCATTTGCGTTAGTCAGCTGAGGAATGCCCAAAAAGTTGACCAAGCTATTTTGCAAGAAAGGCCGGATGTTAAAATATTCTTACCTTTTCGATTTTTGTTTTATAAACCAGAAGAATTGTTCCAGCCCAATACGTACAATAAATTTTTAGGTAAGTACCTGTAACTTTTTTTCTTTGAAATGTAAGTGAAGCAAATTGGTTGTGTGTTGCGAGGTTCATAAAAATTGTTAGAATATAATCGGAAACAAATATAAGGACACTAAGGTAAAACACGATTAAAATTTCCACAAAATTTATTCTCTTTGTCTTTGCGACATGTTTACACAGTGTATGGAAACATGTCGCCTTAAGTGTCATAACTACTATGGATTTCCATCAAGTAACGGCCACGTCAACAAATATAATGCACACCAAAATAAACCATGCATCCCTAACGCTGTCCGCCAAAAAATTGAATGAATATCAAAAAATCTTAATGGAACTCAAGGTCTACCGATTTTAATAAATGCTCGCCAAACTAGGTTAGCTTGCTTGGGTTAGGTTTGTTTGTCAAGTGCAAGCGAAAAACGAATTCACGCGAATTTTAAAATTTGGTGAGCATTTAGTATTTTTGACAGTTAAAGTTATTTTGAGGAACAAATAATATAAGAGACTAGCATGATGTAAATATTTCGCTTTCTCTACGACTATTGTATTCTGCAGTGATTTCATATTGATGATTAGTTGAAGAATGAAGATGATTCCAAGACACCGTGGATCCTAACTCATTATATAACGGCACTAGGCCAATCACAGATTAAGAATTTTCAGGATCCACGGTAACTGAGAGGTTTAGACCAATGACAAAACAGCAAATGCATCAAACGAATTTCTCAAGAAAGCTTTAATACTTGTTACGGCTTGGCATCCCCGAATGTCAGATTGATTGTTTTCTTTCTTAGTTTTAACTTCATAGCCCTTGATGAAATCTTTTTGCAACAAAGATATATCAAATAATATTTACCTGAACATTTTACACTATCTTAGTTTTTGGTCAGACAGAGTTCCTTTAGTCGTACGAGGTAGTTCAAAAGTGCATGTTGGAATCCTATTTATTATTCATGTATAATTGTTATTCTTCCTTATATTGCTTTGTAATTTATACTACTTTTTGGTAATAAAGCTAATAATTTCGATAGATGCCTAGGAGTACCACAAACTGAGCTTTCGTCATAAATTTATAAATTTTCCTATAGTCGTAGAGAAAGTATAGTCTTCTACTCGCGTATAATGAGCATTATTCTTTCGGATAATTCGGAATGAATGAATGAATGAATGAATGAATTATTAAATAAATAGTTTCGAGGTCGGTTAATACTCATATCAACGGATTTTAGATTTGAAAATACCGTTAAATCCGTTCCGAAAAGCATTCAATAGGCCTTTTCATTCAGATGGCAAATGACTAACTTTGTTTACCTGACAGACCCAACGGCGATTACGGCGAATATTTTTTCTTTTTAAAGGAAATAAAATAATCCTTCCGAATTTTTTCGTGGATAGTTAACTTGAATTTACATGGAGAAGAAAATTCACCATCAGAAAAATTCGTGTAAGTACATTATTTTGTATAAGAATGAAAGAATGAAAGGTTTTTGGTGGTATAAAGTAGGTAAAAATTACCTAACTATATAGTTATTTATTATACAAGGGAAAAAAGTATTAGATTTTAGCTCGAGGTAACCGAGAGCTAAAATCTAATATTTTTCCTGTGTAATACACTATTTTTTTCTGTGACAGGAAAAACGACGATTTAATATCCACCTTTACCTATTTGTAGGTACATATATCCAGGAAAAAATAACTCACTTTTTTCCCGTGGGAAAAAAGTAATTTCATGAAAAGTTATATTTTATTACCCGTCAACAGACATAAAATGTCAAACGTTTTTCCGGTCACAGAAAAGAAGTATTTTTTTCCATATGTAGATTTAACTACACTAAGAATGACACTAAGAACGAATATTTAATACAAAAGAACGCATACGAAGGAATATACATTTATTTTAGATCTGTCATTTAAATTAAAAATCAATAATTAAGAAATTGGTTAACTTTCATCATATCCAAGAATTGAGAAATTTTGTTGATGAAACGCGAAACGCGCTACTTTTGAGATTTTGTGGAATTTCAGGTCAGTTTTTTGTGGTCCTTTGAATGTTGCAATAAATATTTGATATAGGTAGATTGTGAAGATCAAGACGTTCCGGAAATGATGGGTGCTTTTTCCTAGCTTCAAAAATGATAAACAACAGTTTTTGAAATACACCCAAATGAGTCTAGTTTTTACTGTATTCTGGGTAATGAATCCATATTGAAAGTATCTCAGGATACAGATTATATTTGCAAATCCTCTTCTGTTGTGGCATTTTTCATTTTATATTTTTTTTATTCAGTTATGGGGTAGTAGCATTAAGCCATCGATGGGGATCCTATGGTTGGAAATAACAAAAATTGTCCAAAGGTCAATGCTACTTTCCTTACTTTATAAAATTATAATAACTGCAAGATAGACACTGTGAACCCATTCTATGTATTCGTTCGACTTCTGAATTTATTTTCAAAGTAAACTAAAACTTACCTGTGAACGGTTCGAGTATGGTTTTTTCCCCACAAACACAGCATTTCCATACCATTGTAGTTTTGTCACAACACAGTAAAGTCGAGAGTTGAGGTAATAAATTGAGTCACTTTTTTCGAATTACGCTATAATTATTACACACACAAAACGCACAAAAATAAAAATAAACTACAACTATCAGTAACAAATAACGAGAACGAACGCCAATGGATCATTTTGTTGGGGCCAAAGCACATTGTTGCTGTCATGAAATTAAGGTTAAGAGACCGCGAATTTTGAACTGAGCCAATCTCAAATTAATGTTTCAAAACGTAACCAATGGCTATATTCACTTTCCCAATATCCAATCAGACTTTGGGGCTCAAAACGAGCGCATGCGCCTTAAAAACTCATCTAAATGAAAAGCCTATTGAGATGGTGCTGAGGTGTGGTGCCATTTGAGAAAAACGTCTTTTAGGTAAGAAATTGATTATGAAAGATCAAATTCACCCCGTTATTGAATGTGTGGGTTAATTGTCAATTCTATTTGTAACTAATGGTATCTGAATCATGTAATAAGTTTTATAAACGAGTATTTTAAACACAAAGGAAGCGTATACAGTATCGGAAAGTTTTCATCTTGGGTATGGTGGTTTCATGAGAGCATAAAGAATAGCTTGCTATATGTTGAGAGAGCATTACAATTTTTCCTCTACTCGGTCGAGGAAGGGATAACGACGTGAGTTGTAAGCGGGAGGGGCGCACAGTAGCGTCTCTCTTATTTATGTGGTATTATCATAACATTGCGTTCCTTGTTGCTCGCGTAGATTTCTGTCTATACCACAGATGAAAAGTTCCCGATACACTATAGCGGATCGAGTATTTGATAAACGAGTGTCTAGAGAATTTTCCAAATGCATTATACTAATAGGTACCGTATTTTTTCTACTAACTCATGAAAAACAAAAAATTGTAATTTTTTAAATTGATTTCTCTTCCGATATCATGAGTTTCAATTAACAAATCAAAATCTAGTCTGACAGATAGAATTTCAACTACTGAGATCAAATGGTTGCCACAGTGATGTATTTGAAGAATGGAGTTAGCAAGGTGTTATTTTCGAATTGTGAATCTTAAAATATGATATGAAAATATACAAAATGTCACCAAAAAAAAACTTGTCACTTTTTGATTCACCCTGTAAAAAATTTTTCAATTTTGACAGATCTATCGATGAGAATTTTAGTGTGTCACTGGGTTTGGTCATTTCTTCATTTTATAGTGTTGGTAAGGAATTTCATTTTGAAAAATGCTTGACTAACCCTGTATCTAACACATTTTTTTATCAAAATTCTGTCTTATGTGATTGCCTTATGGGCACCCAATATTTGTCGTGCAAAACATTTCCATTTGAGAGTTTTCCTGAGAGCAATATTACTTTAAAAAGCCACTTTCCAACTTCAACATCCTGTATCTCGAAAAATAGCCAACACAAGACGATATTCCAAGCGGAAATCGTTGCAATACACCATTGCGCGCAAGAGGTTATAAAAAAAAAACATTGTAGATAGCCAAGCGGCGATAAATGCAGTCAACTCTATGCAAATCACCTCAAAACTTGTTTGGGGCTGCATAGAAGCCCTAAAAGGGCTAGGCAGTCAGAACAGACTGACACTAGCTTGGGTACCAGCACACACAGGTTACAGGGGCAATGAAGAGGCTGATTCACTAGCACGAGAAGTAAGGCCCTGAATGGCCCAGAACCGTTTTGCGGTATAGCGAAAGCTATACTAAAAACCAACTCATGGATCCAAACCGAAATCTCAAGAATGGTTCACCAGGAATGAGACAGGCCAAAGAGTTTATCAAAAAACCGTTGCCAACATTCACAGAATATCTACTAAACCAGAGAAGGAGCAATACTAGAATAATAGTTGGACTTCTCACAGGGCATTGTAGGCTCAACAAACATATGCGTACTATTTGTCTGGCAGAAGGAATGCTATGCAGGTTCTGTCAGGAAGAAGAGGAAACATCGGCACACATACTATGCCACTGTGAGGGCTTGTCAAGGCTAAGGTTTCTAACACTGGGAGAAGAAAAACCAAAAGCTCCCGGATACATGGGAGTTCTGAAAACTGGCCTATGGAGTCTCGTGACGAAGACAGGGCTAGATAAAGAACTCTAAACGATTTCAAGGGCGACCACAATAGATCTGAAAAGGTCGCGGTGTTGATGCTTATGGCACGGAAGCCCCAAACTAATCTAATCTAGTTGGGTCCATGGACACTTTTGTTCAGGTCATAATCTACAACATACCAAAAATTTACGGGCGATAATGTTTCCATAAAGTTGCTGCCTGGTCCTTCATTCACTAGTAAGAGTAATTTAGGGACACTCATTTTGGATTGAAATGAAATTGGAAGATGATATTTGTTATTTTGAGGTTTGAGGTGAATAGAAAGGACGTAGTTTTTTCAAACCGTATTTATGGGGAAGGGTAGTTGATAAAAAAATTTCATAAGCCTAAATAGGTGACAGTCTTTGTTTGTCCCTGTGATATTAATATAAAGAACTGAAAATGTATGGTGAATGCGCAGCAAACATCACCCATCTGGAACTGTATTCTACTTTCACAATCATCCTAAAGAAAGCAAATGGATATTTTTTGGAGAAATCTTAATTGCGTCCATTGGCTACTAGAAGGTGACTTCAAGGAAAAATATATAATTCATTAAATTTGTATTCGACAGGGCCCCTGGCGAGAAGGTTTGAGGTAGTTTTGATCTCTCTCATTTCATACGTTTTTTGGATTGCTGAATCCAAATCTGAAGTTTGCTAACAAATTTTTTTTACGGAACATTAAAAAAATGGTAAAAAATCTATTTTTCTACAACTGTCAAAAAAAGTCCACTTTTTTTGTGTGGTTTGTGTGCGTAAAGTATTACAGTATTTGACTATCAACATACGATTTCATTATTATACGGAAAAGCGTAAAAAAAGTGCACTTTTTTCAACGGCTGTTGCTAGGCAACCGACAGTTTCATGCAACAGTGACAGATCCGAATAATAAGGAAATCCTGTCATAAAGCCAGTTCTCATTTTCTTTGGCAACTAATAACCTATAAATATCTGATATACAAATGTTTAATGATAGAACGTACAGAGTCCTGCCGGCAGTACGAAAACAGCTCATTCGAGTACGCTAGAAATCGCTCAATATTAGGACTATGAGACCTACCTGAAGGCCAATTTGTACTTACTCCAGAAGCCAATGAAAGCGCCTGAAAGCCTGAAAGCGCATTTTTGTCCAAGGTCGCTATCTTTATTAGTTCAAAAGTTATGTGAGCTTGAACTTGTCAGGAAGTGACTCTTAAATGATGAAGCCAGGCACGCGTATTTCCACGCCGGCAACGGCTTTTGATACGAAAAATGACCATTCGTGGAGTATATCGCCATTTGGCCAAGACTGGAATACCGCCAGGTGTTTCGGAGTAATAAAAAAAATATTTAAATCGAAAAATCTGGCGAGTGTCGAGTGGGACATTGATGGAAGCACCACGAAGATTATTTGTAATTCTCTTCAAATTGAAGGTAAATAAATGTATTTTTCTACATTCATGCAAAAAGCAAAACTTTATTGAACTATATTTAGTGGAAAAAGAAGTTCTTTATTGCACTAGTGCAATAAAGTTTTTATTGCACTCACCTGTCATTCAACTTAACGTGCTGTCATCATGACAAACATAAATGTTCAAACCCACATATTTAGCAGACTGGCAATACGTTTTAAACAGTTACATATTTTATATTATTTTGTATTAATGTTTAGCAGCCAGAGTTAAACAAACAATGCCTTCCCGAGAAAAACTCCATAATTAAAACTGATCCGCTTTGTTCAAAACCGTCTACCTGCATAGAGCAAACTATGACCACACCTCGTGATAACATACGCGATCACGGCTACTATGATTTTGATTTTTACAATGCAGCTGTGGTTATAGAAACGTCAGTCAAAAATTATTTCTGACAAATACAGAATTGAAAGTTTTAAAATGAGTATATTATTAATGGAAAATAGATGATAGTGATCTGTTTCAATGCAAATCGATCGATAGTAATAATCAATTATTTAAGTTGCGCTTTTCATTTTCCAACACTTAATGCCGTACCTTAATAAATCATTTATGGCTTTTTGCATGAACGTAGAAAAAATGTTGTATGCAACTCGTGCAAAAATTGTTTATTGCACTCAACGTATTGTCCGACGAGGCCGTTAGGCCGAGTTAGGCCCAACAACAGGAAGAAATTGTTTCACCTACCATATTCAGCATGGTATTCCAGCCTAAAGGACAAAAAATATATTTTTATAACGTTTAATTTCGTTTTCTCCTCTAGTTTCAAATTCAAACATAACATTTTTATTATTTTATGTTGTTACTTAAAAAATACAAATTTATTTTTATTAATAAAGATATTTTTATATAATTATTTCAATTACATAACTAAAATACCTTTCCGATTGAAGCGCTGTAGGTACTTCTGGCAGCACAATATACGATTAAAGTGAGTCCTGCCAGCAGGTCTTCGATTTACAGAAGTTATATTTTATTCACATTTTGCTTTATGTACTGCTGGTAGTACGTTACGTCCTGTATGCAGGTTAACTTAATGAGCGGAATAATGAACTGCTAGTAGGACAGGGGTCTCTGTACAAAAGTCATTCCAGAAGCGATTCCAGCAGGACAAAGCACTGTACACTCTATAATTAACCAATAATATTCTTAGCATTCTTACTATTAAATAAGTATTATGAAAATTCCAAACTATCGCAGCGAATATATTCAAAATAATAGCATATACCTCTAGGGAACTATTGGACCTAATCTACACTAGGTAATCCAAGGTAGGTATGGCTGTTTGGCCATCAGAAACTTTGACAACAATAATTAATGAAATTTGTGAAATTGGCCATCTATCCAGATAACGAATTCTTGATAACTATAAATTTAATTTAAGTAGAAATGAAAAGTGATGAAGATTGAACGGAGAAAATCGTGGATAGTGCAAATATGAGATTTCCTTGACATAGTTCAAAGAAAGAAAACGGTATTCGTTGCTTCACGAGGATTGTTTATTCATTTTGAATACAAATCTAAGAAAATGAAAAGCTACTTCGATGGACTAGTTATTCGAAAGTGAAGTCTACAATAATATTGACTTCCATGAATATATTATTTTAATATTCGCTTCAAATTTTCCATTTTGCGGGATAGTGTGAAGACAAAGAGATTTCGACTCTGTCGAAATTATTCGTTTCATTTGTTTGAAACTCAACTCTCCGGCATACTCTTCGAACTTTGTTCGAATAATGAATCAATAAAAATAAGCCAACTTCATTTCATATTTGCAAAAAAAATATGAATTGGTTTTTCCTGACAGTTGTAGAAAAAATACTGTATGAAACTCGCGAGTAAAGTTTTTTTTTGTACTCATAGGAATGCCTTTTCCTACTCGTAAAAAAAAGTATCGCTTTACTCACTTGATACATACTACTACTATTCTTTGTAGTTTTTCGCTTATAACTCGAAAACTATCATTTTTTCGTTAATAACTTTTCCATTCAAAATGAAACTACATAAAATTTCCTACAAATTCCACTGTTCAGGTTTTTTTTTCCAAAAAATAGTTCGGGCTCAAACGCCAAATAAAAATTAGCGTATTTCTGCTCTCAGCAAACACCCCCTTTTTTTTCACTCCCAAACTATTATTGTTATTTAATGACATTTTTAGTGACTTTCCCAAGGAATTTTATTGTAATAAAACTAAAAGTACTCTTGTTCGTCATTGGAGCAGTTTCAATCAAAGGATTCATTTGACAGTCTAGTTTGAGGTCATGTCGATGTCTGCTAGTGACAGTGCGATGAGAAAGGAGTGTTGAGAATCTCCAACAACGCAAAACGGTTCTGGGCCATTCAGGGCGTTACTTGCCTCTTCATTGCCTCTATAACCTGTGTATGCTGGTAACCAGGCTGGGGACAGTCTATTCTGACTGCCGAGCTCTTTTAGGGCTTCAATGCAACCCCAAACAAGTATAGAGGTAACTTGCATTGAGCTGATTGCTTTTATTGCAGCTTGGCTATCTGAGTATATGACAATTTTTTCTGAAAACTCATGCCTTATTAGCTCTTGTGCACAATGGTGTATTGCGACGATTTTCATTTGAAATATCGTCGCTTGTTTGCCCAGGATCAATAAGATTTTCATCTTCGGCTTGGTTCCATAAATGCCGGCTCCTGAACCTTCATCAGTTTTTGGCACTCAGACATGCTTGTCTTTGCAGTCCTCCGAGCCATCGAACCATTCCTACATGCTTGGTCTTTGGACACCATACCACCGAACCATACGTTATCATGGGTCTGATAACTCTGGCATGGTGCCATGTAGTCATTTTTGGTTGTAGCCCCCAATTTTTTCCACACATTCTCCTGCACAGATTGAAGGCTACTATACTTTTTTTCCATAACTTTTTGTAGGTGTTGTGTTGTGTGTTACTTCTAAGTATTTTGCCTCTTGGGCAAATAGAATTTCTATAGACCTAAGTCCATCCAGTACTTTTTTTTGGGACTACTTTGCTTTTAGGGTTCACTGTCAGCTCCTCCTTTTCACACCACCTGTCGATTATATCTAGGGCTGACTGTGTAAGCTACGAGATTGTCCTTGGGAATTTGCCTTTTGCAATAATCGAGATGTCATCGGCATATCCTAGGCAATGAAAGCCTCTGGAAGATAGCCTTTCAAATGATTCGTCCATTAGGATGGCCCTAAGTAGAGTCGATAGCACCCCTCCCTGCGGACATCCCCTCTTTGCTCTAGTGTTACTCTGCCGATTGCTGATGTAATGATCCTGTTTTTCAAGTTAGCGTTCATCCACTGGCACAGTAGGAGAGAAACTAGAGCGTTTGCTATAGACCATTTCAAAGTTGTTCGCCTGTTTGGCCCCCTTCTAGTACTGTCTACTGCTGTCGGGCCATTAAGATTTCCTGAGGCTGGAAAGTGTACTTCTGTGAGCATCCTTACTTTCCTTGAATGCTGTAGTTAGGCATTGTCATTCTTTTTCAAGAAACCTACTTGATTTACAGTACCTACTTTGGCTAAAACCTTATGGATTCTGGAGCACGTGGTTGTCTTCTGGCCTTACTAATTTCTTTGTTGTACTGCGTGATCAACGAAAAATTTGTAGTTTCCAACTTATAAGCAATAACCCACAGAAGAAAGAGACTTTTGAGGTTTTTTGCAATTTTTTCAATATTCCGTCTCGAAAATTTGTTAGCAAATCTCAAATTCGGATTCAACACCCCAAAACACATAAAAAATGGAAGTAATCAAAATCAGATTAATAGGACTCACGTGAAGGTTAACTTATTTCAGTTCCATTTAAACCTACACTTTCTTTCAAAACTATCTCTATTTCTTTCACTTGCTTCTGTAAGTTTCACGAAGGAGTATAAGATTCAATACACTTCCTCAGTCGCAAATAGCGAACTTTATAGGCCAAACGGTTTTCTCTCTGATGTATGTAAGTTTCTACAATTCTTCTCTTTTAGCCGCTGTTGGAGGTGACCACGTTATAAGCCTCATCGATGAAATATCCTTCCAGTTTCCTCCATCGCCGCCATTGTCTCAACTAGACGATATTGACCAAGAAACGTTCTGCAATGGCGACAACAGGCCTGAAAACTGTGGTCAGAACTGTATGTGCACCCACATGGTGGACATTCCTTTAAATGCCATCGTTGAAGTTGTTTTAGTAGATGAAGGTTAGTATTTCAAAATTATAGGAATAAAATAGTTTCGACAATATGAAGGATATGTCTAGAGTATGTCCATTTTTAATTATGATCTGAAGACTTCTAACACTAAAATTATTTCTTCGGTATATTTGAAAATATGACCGTTAGCAAATAAGCTTATAGACCATTCCAGAAGGACGTCACTGACAGGTCGGCCATCTTTACTTGAGAGAAAAACAAGGTTTGTTTTTGTTTTAATTGCTTGCCTGTAGTTTTTGAGAATAGGTGATAGGTTTGACTTTTCGTGATTAATGGTATTTCGTAATAATTAAAATAAAGTGTTATATCCGTTTGGATTGTATTTGTGTTTGCCAAGCAAATTTTCTGGAAAGTTTTCTAGTCCAACAAAATAATCTGTAATATCACCATTATCACTGAAAATGCCTGCCTTTTTTCGGTTCTGAAATGCTCTATGCGAGCTGAAAGAGACAGGGTATCGTTTTTTAGAATTCCTGCTGCCGTTTCAACAAATCGAGGAAGTTATTTGGAGCTTAAAACGAGGTCCTTTAATAGAAACGTGAAACATTCACTATTTGTAAGGGTATACGGGTTGATGTTATTTATCACTTCAATTTTCTTTAAATATGTTGCAAGAACATCTCCTGATAGTGTAGCAAAATATGTACTCCGCGACAGCGACACAATTGCAGTAATTTCACAAGCAGTGTCTTTCTGTTATCACTAAATACTACAAACTTTTAATGTAAAAACTTTTCTCAAAAACTATAGCACATGAGATACAAAACTGACGTGTTCTGGAATGGTCTATTTGTAAAGCCTTTGACAATAATCTAACAGATATAATTCAATGGTCACAGGGGGCAGTGATCTTTTCTGTTGGATAGTTGCCTGCGAAAATAACTATTTTATGGTTTTATGCAGCGTCCACTCTTAAAAAAATCAGTTTATTTGGACAGATAAATTAGTTCAAATGTTTTATTTATAGAGGGGATCGGATTGAAAAAATGTTCTAATTACTTTCAATGAAATTTAGTAAATTATCATCTGGTATCGGTCGAAACTCTTGAACACCTAAGAGACTTAATGTCTTTCGATTAGACCAATCACTGATATTTTTCAAGAATAAACCATTTACTTTCGTGGTGAACCAGTTCGTTATCTTTATTGCGGATATTTTAGTGAATATGTTACATTCTCAGTCACTCCTAAAGCATTCTTGGACCATTTCAGCCTTCAACTTTGGACAAATAAGTCTGATGATGAAAATTTTATACCAACCAAATGAATATTGTAAATATTATGTTTTTAGTAAGCAATTTTTTCAGTTCAATCGCCAAATCTCAGCCATCCCTTTCATCTCCATGGATACGTTTTCAACGTAATCGGAATTGGACGATCACCTGACAAGAATGTTAAAAAAATCAACTTGAAACATGCTCTAGATTTGGATAGGAGAGGTCTCTTACAGAGACAGTTCAACTTACCACCTCTCAAAGATACCATTGCTGTGCCAAACAATGGATACGTCATATTTAGATTTAGAGCGGACAATCCAGGTAAGAAACAAGACAAAAACTTTTTGTTTCTCACTCCTCGATAATTCCCCAATAATTGGAAGAACATAAGCATACGTTCTTTTTTATAAAATATTTATTTTATAATTGAGACACAATTTTTTTTTATCCGTTAAGGTTATCCCAGTCGGATCCTGTCTCCGGAGCCCCGATACATTCGGAGGGCGCGCTGGTGTCATTTACCCAGATAGTCACCACGGACGTGGCAATCATGTTCCCTGAGTATAGTCTAGTTTCTATATTGTAGATAGTGACTCATCGTACATTTTCAGGTTTTTACGGGATTTAAAATTGCGGAGAGGATGTAAGAAAGTGGCAAAGTAAAACTTGATTTGAAGCCAAAAGTACCTATCTTAATTCTGTTCTATTCTTAGACCTGCTTTATATGAATTATGAGTCGTACAACCGATGAGTCACTATCTACAATTTAGGAACTAGACTATAGACTGAGTCAAACCGGTATTTTCAGATTAGATAGCAGCATGTCTAATCATTCCACCAAGGACTCCTATGATCAAAACCACCATTTTGACAGAATGGTTTGGGAAGACCCTGTAAGGTTCAAAGAGTAACATTCAGTCCGTTTTCCCTCTCTTTTCGAAAGATGTTCGTTTCGCCAGGAGCCGAAAACTCAATAACGAAAATTGTCCTACTTTGATGGTCGAGGAGGATTATATCAGGCTCATTGTTTCATATGTGTGAGACAGAACGGCTCAGGTATAGAGTTAGCAAGTAAATAAGACAGAATGCAGCTTCCAGGCGATTTTTATTGTAACAATCGCATGTACAAACGTAGTGCTAAAAGTAAGAAACTTTGGTTAATCTGACATTAATTTACAATAATAATCCTCTTACCTAAAAGTAAGAAACACCAGGCTTACGAAAATTATTTTGATATTTATCAAAATGATAACCTTGCAACCAAAAGGGTTGTTTCGATTCAGCAGTACGTGAGTTTATCGACAAGCTCGAAATAAATTCACCGTTCCCAGAAACAGTAATGTTGAATCTCACAAAAAAGTGTTGTAAAAAGTACGGCTTGACCGGCGAAACATGAGGAATCATTTATATATTTTGTAGGCAAGGCAACCAGGTATACATCTATTTGCATATCGAGTTGTATAGGTACTTCAAGGCTTGAAGTTAGAATTAATGTAAGCCAGAGTATGCAAAACTGGCATGAACTGGGGGAACGTGGGTAATTCTGCCTCAACTACCCCCCCAAGCTGTTGCTACCGGTAGAACCACGAATTCACGGTTGAACGGCTTCTACCTTAGGAAAATATCTTCGAAGATGACTCGCATGAAAGGTGCCTCGCTCGCGGTTAGTCTCAGGAGCAACTAGGACGTAAGAAGCATAACTTACTTGTGTTTTCACCCGGTAGGGTCCTTCAAATAAGAGGAGAAACTTCTTAATTTCTGAATTTATCGCAGATGATCGTGTATTTGCACGAAGTAAAACTAAGTCACCAGGAACAAATTTTGTATAGGGTCTTCCTGGGTTATTAACTGCCCTCCTGGCAGCCTTACCTTCGAGAGTTTCCCGAGCGAGAAAAAGCTTTTGTTCATGTCCGATGATGGGTATGTCAGGCGGGCGTAGTCTTTCTGGTAACAATTTCAACATTTGACCCCCAAATTGCAGTTCATTTGGGGTGAACCCCGTTGACTCATGTACAACGTTGTTCAAAAAGTTGCCAAATTTTACCACTTCAAATGCCCATCTGGTATGTTTGTCATGACAGTATGCTCTGAATAACCTACCGAGTTCCTTCATTATTCGTTCTGAAGGATTGGCTTCGGGATGTCTGACTGAGGTAAATATCGCTTGGATATTGTATGTATCCAACGTTTGCTTCCACCGAGGGGAAGAAAACTGAGTACCCAAGTCCGATATTATTTTGTTCGGAATACCTATAGTAGGGAAATAGTCCACTGTCAATCGATTCAGGCAAGACCGAGTAGTAGCCTTTTTTAGCGGGTAAAGTACGACATATTTTGTGAAGATGTCGAGAACAACCAAAATGTAGCAAGTTCCTGCCCTACTGCGAGGAAGAGGGCCATACAGATCTAAAGCCACAATTTCTAGTTTCGAAGTTGCTACTATCGGATGTTGGGCTGGTTTTGGTAATATTGTTGGCTTTGTTTTCTGACAGACTTCGCACTTTTTGATACTGGCCTTGATGTCTCTAGACATGTTGGTCCACCAAACTTCCGACTTGAGAGCCAACCAACATTTGTATGAGCCAAAGTGCCCAAGGGTGACATGATAGGCCTCAATAAAATTTTCTTTCAGTGCCGACGGTACACATAACAAACTGGGTTCGTCGTCACTCCTTCGATGGTAAAGTATGTCATTGTGCAGAATGAATTTTCTCTTTACGTTATCATCCACCAACAACTGTTCACGGATACTATTAAGTTTATTATCTCCTAATTGGTATTGCCGAATATTTCTCAGAATTTTCTGAAACTCATTTGGAAGCTTCCACATATTGAGTAAGCGAAAACATATGTCATTAGGTACGGGGAACCTAGCGCAAGCAAATCGAGACAGCGCATCGGCGACGGAGTTGTCGCGCCCTGCAATGTGTTTCACAGTAAAATCGAACTCCTGCAGTGCCAAAGCCCATCGCGTGATACGAGGAGACAGTAGCCTACAGGTGTTCAAGTAGGTTGCTGCCCTATTGTCGGTGTATACGACGAAGGAATTTCCCAGAAGGTATACGCGCCATTTCTGTAGAGCAAAAACCAATGCCAAAATTTCCTTTTCAGTACTACTGTAACGACGCTCACGGTCAAGTAGCAGCCTGCTCGCCCAAGCAACGGCCTTGCGTTCACCTTTGACGAGTTGGTACAGCTGCGCCGCAATGCCCACATCGCATGCATCCACCTCGACATAAAAAGTGAGTTTGGGGTCAGGAAAATAAAGCATTGTCGCTGATTGCAACTCCTTTTTCAAACTCTCAAACGCTTCGTCTTGAGAAGGACCCCATGACCATGGAATCTTTTTTCGAAGCAAGGCTGTGAGTGGCTCCGTTAAGGCGGCAAATTTGGGACAAAATGACCTGTCATATTGGCAGAGTCCCAAAAATTTTTGTATTTCATTCGTATTCCGAGGCTTCCTATAATCTTGGATGGCTTGGGTGCGGCTTGCGTCTGGTTTGAAACCGTTTTCATCAAGCACATAACCTAAAAAATGTACCTCTTGACAAAAGAACTGACATTTTGTCAATTTTAGAGTGAAACCGGCCTCGCGTAATCGGGAAAAGACTAATTCGATATGTTTAATGTGATTTTCTAGTGAATCACTTATAATGAGCAGGTCGTCAACATATGGCACTAAAAAGTTAGAATATTGGGACCCAAAAATTGTATCGATTGCACGCGTAAATGATGACACGGCATTTGCGATCCCAAAAACTAGAACGTTGAAAAAGTAGCTTCGAGTTCCAAACAAGAACCCTGTATATTTTTTACATTCTTCTTTGAGAGGGATCTGCCAATAGGAATTATTCAAATCTAGTAGCGTCTTATATTTGAATCCGGTCAGTGACCGCATGATTTCTTCAACACGACGGGGTAACTCGTGATCTTTTTCGGTTATTGAATTCAATCGCCGGGCATCTAAGCAAACGCGTACAGTGCCGTCCTTTTTCAGTGTGGTCATTAGCGGCGAAATGAATGGGGTTGACCCACGAGATATCACCCCCCACTTTTCCATCCGGTCAATGGTTTTTTGGACAGTTTCCCGGTGAGCTATTGGGATTGGGTAAGGTTTCACAAAAAAACCCTTTTTATCTTTCACCTTGATTTCGTGTTCATACATATGAGTTAGTCCAGGCTTACTTGAAAAGATAGATTTGTATTTGTATAAAATATTCTCAAATTGTTTTTTCTCCCCTGTAGGTATATGGCAACAGTTCAAGATGACGTCAAAATCTAGTGGCAAGTTATTCTCCTGGGGACCATTTACCATAAAATTTCGATTATAGTTTATAGTTCGAATGCTTACTGAATCGGGAGATCGATATTCATGAAACAATTTTAATTCTGGGATTGTTATCGTCTCATTATTCCAGGAAAATACAATTTTCTCACTGTCCAGGTCCAACCTAGCACGGACTAATCTTAAAAAATCGATTCCCAAAATCACCGGATAAATTAGGCCTGAAATCATGAGGAACTCATGGACAAATTGACATTCGTTTAAAATGAAAGTTAAATTAGCTTGTAAATTGACTTTTTTTTGTTTAGTTTTATAGGCCCCCGAAATGCGCACGCCACTGCAGGGAAACGTTGGTATGATATCGTGAAAATTAACGAGCTGTGACCATACTGTTTCGGAGAGAGCACAAATTTGACTTCCCGTATCAATTAATGCTGGAAAATTGAAATTATAAAGTTTTATTCCTACAATCGGTGAACGATCATCCAAAAGAGTATGTTTTAGATCGCACTGATCGTCCAACAAATCCTCAAGTGGATTATTTTCGATTTTTTCGACCCTATGTAAATTTCCAGTTACAGTTGGGCCTCCCTGTAACCAGCCTGGTCGTTTCCCGAGTCGTCGATTTCTTCGGCGCTAATCACGGAAACGTTTTTTGTGTATTTTTCATTTTTATTGAAAATTTTTTTATTCTGAAATGGTTCAGAGTTTTTATTATCGAACCTGTTATGAGAATAATACGGGTTAGTTTTGACATTTGGTTGAGGTGGCGAGACAGAACTACCTTTGTTATGATAATAAATATCTGCACGACTCAAATGTGCCAGTGCATCTGATAATTTATTACATTGCAACAATAAAGCAGATATATGGGGTGGCAAAGTTCTAGAAATTGTCGCCAGCAACATTTTCTCTGGATATGGTGGCTCTAAGTGTTTTGACAATAATACGAATCTGTTAAAAAAGTCTACAAATGACTCTCCCTCCTTATAACATTTAGTTTCTAACTTGGTTCTTGTCTCCCACTGAGAGTAATCATTCCAGTAATTTTCCAAAAAGGCTTTTTTAAATTCAGTATAACTCGAAAATGTATCAAGAAAAGCATCTGCCCAAATTTTGGCAGAGTTTTTTAATAAATCGGCTACAAAATATTTGAATTGTCTATATTCCATTTGTTCCACCTTAAAGCCATTTTGGAGTTGATCCAAAAAATCTACAGGGTGTATGCGGTCACCATCGAATATTGGGGGCATTTTGGTTGCAAAATTATTATTTCTAGCACTAGCTACACAGTTAAATGGATAATTATTTTCCTGACTAGCATTTACATTAATATTTTGCAATTGGTGAATAACATTTGTCACTAAATGTGTTACAGCCTCCGGAGTGATAATGAAGTTCTGGTTTCCCGGTACTGGATTATTTTGCATGTTATCTAAATGTGCTGGAATATAAGTTGATGGAGGATGTCGCCGAAAATTTTGTGGAATATGCAAATTTCCACCACTGTGTACAGCCTGCAGGTGCTCGGCATGCTGTCGCGGAAAATCTTGTGGAATTTGAAAATTTCTGCCACTGTTCACCCCCTGTAATTGTTCAGCAGACTGTCGCGGAAAATTTTGTGGAATATGAAAATTTTCGCCACAATTTGCGGTCTGTAGTTGTTCAGCAGGCTGTCGCGGGGGTGGAGCCGAAAGAGAAAATGGAAAAATCCTACCTTGTTCGACGGTTACAGGTGTCGGTCTTACTGGTTGTTCCCTCAATTCTGCCAAACGGTTTTTTCTTCTCAGGTTATACCCCTGATTTTGTGCGAGCGGTGTTTGATCGGTAATTGGCTGTTTTCCATTCATAATTTATACTTGCTCCTTAAGTAGGGCGCCAAAAGATGAGACAGAACGGCTCAGGTATAGAGTTAGCAAGTAAATAAGACAGAATGCAGCTTCCAGGCGATTTTTATTGTAACAATCGCATGTACAAACGTAGTGCTAAAAGTAAGAAACTTTGGTTAATCTGACATTAATTTACAATAATAATCCTCTTACCTAAAAGTAAGAAACACCAGGCTTACGAAAATTATTTTGATATTTATCAAAATGATAACCTTGCAACCAAAAGGGTTGTTTCGATTCAGCAGTACGTGAGTTTATCGACAAGCTCGAAATAAATTCACCGTTCCCAGAAACAGTAATGTTGAATCTCACAAAAAAGTGTTGTAAAAAGTACGGCTTGACCGGCGAAACATGAGGAATCATTTATATATTTTGTAGGCAAGGCAACCAGGTATACATCTATTTGCATATCGAGTTGTATAGGTACTTCAAGGCTTGAAGTTAGAATTAATGTAAGCCAGAGTATGCAAAACTGGCATGAACTAGGGGAAACGTGGGTAATTCTGCCTCATGTGCCTGAGGTTGGAGAACGATTAATTCCGATAAATTCGACACTTCTCTTCACAGGGTAATACCGGTGTCTCATCCATACCGTTCTAGTGTCGCAGATGGCAATATAACACTCGTAGTGCCGCCTTATGCCTGTGGATATAGAATGAGACAGCAAATTCGTAATGGTCTCAGGCGCTCCGCGGCAGGACCTGCATCTAGTATCAGGGACCTCTATACCCATCACGATGGTGTTGGAGACACCATCCATATTATTATTATTATCATCCGTTAAGAATATCCCAGTCGGGCCCTGTCTCCGGAGCCCCAATTCATCCAGAGAAGGCGCTAACTTTACCCAGGTAGTCACTCCCCACGACAATTATGTGACATGGGTAGACTCAGTGAACAACGGATGACGGCCTTCTGCATTCGCCCGGCTAAGATTTCTGCCGCATCACGGCGAGCTCGGATGATTTTCATATTTGAGAGCAGCAGGTGCATCACTTCACCAAGTACTCCTATTATCAGATCCACCATTTTAATAGGGTGCCTTGAGTAGAGCTTGTGGAGTTCGAAAACTAAATCTCGATATTTCGTCCATTTTTCCACCATTTTATGAACGATGTTCGTTTCGCCATACGAAAGCGCTGAACGGACATGATGAAAAAAATATTATAATTGCCAGTTTAAACTGTCAATAAGGTATAATTGTCAAACTGTTGTTCAAACTGGCGATTATGTATTATTACCAGTTCAAACTGACAATTATGTCCCAGATAGCACATATACCTTTTGAGGCCCTTTCGAGGCGTTCACAATAATGTCCCAAGGATGTCGAGGGCGAACCAGAAGACGTCCCTAGGAGGTCCACCTGTTACCGTTATCGACGTCCAAATAACGTCTCGGAACATCCCTATAAAGTCTTCTAGGACGTTCATAGTATGTTATGCGAACAACTTGAGGCTGTATTCAAAAGTCCCCTGGACGTCACAAAAACCTTTTAAGGTCCCTTCGAAGCAATCACAAAAAGGTCCTCAAAACGTCGAGAGGAACCTGCGGACGACCCCAGTCCTACTAAGAAGGAAATAAAATAGTTTTGTCTATTTTCCATAGTTTTATAATATGTTTACTAGTTTTGATAATCAAAACTAGCCACAAATCATAAAACTTTTAGTGGAAAATAGACAAACGTGTTTTGTTCCTGTTGTAGTAAACCTGAATTTCCATAAAATAAAAAAGTCATCGATCAAGTTACTCCCTAGTCAGGTTATGGTTATGTTTTTCAATAAACAAATATTGACAAGTAACAAAACTTGAAATATCTATATTTATTTGCAAAAAATGGTATAAAGAGGCAATTTCAGATTAAAATATTTACTTCTATGAGATATATATATATAAAATAAAATATTAAAACAATTCTTTGGTTCGAAAATATTAAAATATCTTCCCCTTCCTTGGCTGTTAGTGTTACTCTTTGGGTTCCAATCCCATTTCCCATTTCAGCTCCTGCGGCATTTCTCGAAGACAAACTGAAAGTAAGTGGAATGAAACCAGTTCAAAGGAGCAATTGCCAGTTCAAAGTGACAATTGTCAGTTCAAAGTGACAATTGTCAGTTCAAAGTGACAATTGTCAGTCCTACTACGCCTTCGTAGATTTTTGAGTAGTTTTACTTTTCCGCACGGCGTGCAAACGTATTCAGAAAAGTACTACTTTGCGCACGCTCGTAGGAAAACCTTCTTTTACGTTCAAGAACATAAGAGCTGAGTGATAAGAGCTGAGTGACAAGCTTTTCGCTAACTGAGATTTTAACGAAAATGTCAACATTTGATTTCAGTTATGTTGTTTTTCAGGTTACTGGTTGTTTCACTGCCACTTCCTGTTCCATATTGCCATAGGAATGAATCTCGTAGTCCATGTAGGAACCCAATCGGATCTACCACCAGTACCTCCAGGATTTCCAACGTGTGGAAATCATGTACCTCCCATCTTGCTACATCACTGATAGTGAAATCGATTAGTGTTTAAAACTATTTGACAGTGTGAAAGTGAAATTAGTGAGAATACATTTTACCGAATAAGTATTAACTGAATGGACATGATAATATGGGTTATATTTTGGTGTATAATCAATTGATATATCAAATAATAAAAGGATTTGAAAAATGGATTTGTCGGCAAATACTTCACAGAATAGAGTTATGGCACCTCACGGCCTCTGAATTATATCCAACAGATTCATACATTGAACCAGTCTGTAGATGATCCCCGTTTAAATTAGACTGATTCATTGCTTTGCCAAGAATCTCATAATTCAGCAGTTCTAAAAAGCAACCGCTGTTTCCTGTTGGACTCTTCCGGCGTTATTCCTATTGTATAGGAAAATGCAGAAGGTTGTATTTAAAATTCATTTTCAAACACCTTTTTTTATTAGTTGTTTAATTGTCTTTTGTTGACCAGGGTCAAATAATCCATTCGTGAATTTCCGTATCAAATACAATTCAATTGGGAGCGAATCATATTAGCCTTTTGTATAAGATAAACCATAATTATTGAATGTACATTGACTATAAAGTGGCATATCTTATCTAAGTTTTCTATAGCTGCTCTTCCTCCATTTTTCCGATTCTGTTTAACGTCAGTATTAGCATTTAGGAATTATTTGTTTCACAGAGAAATTGCTCACCTCAGTGATTATTTCCTGATCAATTTATATATTATTAGAAGTATGAAACACTGAAAAATTCAGAAAATTTGTACCTACTTAAATTTTTCCCATTTCTATCAACCCCGAAAAGATACAAATATGTGCAAATACACCTTCAAATGTATTGAAATAACAAGTTTTTTTTATTTCCCTAATCGGAATGATACATTTTTTCAACAAGAAAACTCCAGTGGGTTCGACAAGTATTAGACTCTGATCATCACACCATCAATGAGTCATTTATTTAAAACTAAAACTAATTACAACGAACGGCGGGTTCCGAGCTTCACGTACAAACCCCCCCATGTGTTCAAAAACACCCTTTTGTTTCCAACAACTGAACGGTTAGAACAAGTCTCGGGTAGGTTTCTAACGAGTAGTGACTTGCCGAATTATTTGAGTATCAGAAAAAGTGGACATTCACATTTATTGATTGAAATTATATCTGAAGAAAAATTCAAACTAGAATATACTTACACAAGAATATCTGAGATATTCTTGTGAAGGTATATATTGTGTGTATTAAGTGTATTAGGTGTATTGAGTCTAATATTTGTTCAAACTCGAATTTTCCCATACATGTTTTCTGGAAATAAATCTATTCTATTGTCTGTTCCTTCTGAAAATTTGAACTGAAAAAAAGACGAAAACCTTCATATTGTTAGGGGCGAAATTTAGGGGAATTGAGCAGTGCGACAGATATTTCACGCCCGTAACATGCCCAGATGCTCGGTGGGACGTGGATTCGACAACAAAATATAGATTTCGATATGGTTGAAATAAAGGGTTTAATTTTCCGGAGCGCCACGGATTTATTGCTAGTGAAAAATCCGAAACCACCCTGAAGGGATGGGACAACCCACTGCACTATATTACTAAAATAATAAGCAACGGATATAGTAATGTAAAAATAGTATATAATATGTATAGTTTTTCTTTTCGAAATAGCCATGTTGTAACAAAGGGGCCGAATAAATGGACTGAGTAGTTGAGAGCTATATACTTTTTAACTGTGTTTATTGAATATGAACATATTTAACAGAGATTGACATGTGTGACTGACAATCGTGTGTCATGAACTGAAGAAAACAAGATAGTATGATAACGGAACAATATTAAAGGGTGAACTGTTGCAAATTGTACCGAGTAGGAACTATTAATATACTATATTCTCCCCCACTTGATAAAAAACTCTGCAAACAAGTTAGAGAATGTAGTCTTTTAGGTAGGATGGCATCATACGTTGTCTGGACGGCCTGCTTGTGTCGGAAGGAGTTGACTGGCCAGGCTGGTTCGTTGTTGGTTCATGCTGACTGGACCCATCACTAGACGAACTACCACTTGAGATTCCAATTCAGTGGATTGAGATGACGCCCGGGTAGCAATCCGAGGGTGAATGGCGGCCTCAATGGGCGGCCTCAATGGGATTCGATACCTTCGATATCGAACTTCAGGCAGAGCAAAAGATACTCGTTTCTTTGGTACCAGAGTAGCGATGAGTTGGTTGATGTGGCGCTTCAAGCTGCGCCCCGAGTCCAATTCAACAATATAATGATATTGGCCAAGCTTCCTCGTTACGGTACCAAACTGCCAGACATCATGATTTCCCTGGTGTTCTTTAGCCTGGACTCTCTCTTCCACTTCACTAGTTCTGACACGAGAGTTGCATGGGGTTAATGGAATCAACGCTTTGCTTTTAGGAAGGAGAGCGTCGAGACGAATTCGAATCCTTCTGTTCAAGTATAGCTCTGCAGGAGACTGACCCGATGCTAAAGGTGTTGCTCGATAGCGAAACATGTTCGTCTGCAGCAGCTTTGAGCCGTCTCTTCAGGGTTTGAATACTGCGCTCCGCAAGACCATTTGTGGCAGGGTGGTTCATAGCACTGAATTTTTGAAAAATTCCTCGTTCCTTGCAATAGTTCTGGAATTCTTCGCTCTTGAATATGGTGGCGTTGTCCGAAACCAGAACGGAGGGGTACCCATGGACTAAAAAAATGTTTTACAGGAGAGATATGGTTGAAGCAGAGGATGCTGCATCACGGAGTATGCGAACTTCTGCCCACTTGGACTTCGTATGTCATGAACTGAAGAAAACAAGATAATATGATAACAGAACAATATATAAACGGTGAACTGTTGCAAATTGTACTGAGTAGGAACTATTAGTATACTATAAGCCATGTACCCTACTAATTTAAATATATTAAGAAATATGTTAGGCACATTGTCAACACAATTCGGTGTTTGCAGAAGAAATATGTCACATCACCAAACAATTATATTCATGGTCCAAATGTGACTGTAGTTGAGATTATGATAAGGATTTTATTAGAATGGCCCCTACAGCAAGTACTATTCGTGGCTTATCAAGTAAAAAAGAAACCTGGTGGTTATATGTGCTCTGTGGGAACGACACAAATGTCACGAATAACAGGTAGACGAACGTAACAAGTGACAACTGGTAAAGAACGAAGAATAGAAAACTTAAAACTAGAAAGAACTCTAAAACAAATAATACCACTCAGACATCTGATTTCACTTGTTAGCTTAAGAGGAGCCATTAGTGGGACGGAACAAAACAACACTAACCTCTATTTAGGGGGAGGGTAAGATCTACGACTTGGATAATTCGATGCAGTCTGATAACTAGTTCAAGTGTTCCAGTGGCTTTACCAACGCAATGTGGCACTACAAGTCCTAAAAATCGTGAAGAAAAAAAGACCTAAGCATATACGATACGAACACGAAGCTATGCTTACCCAGCAAACACATCTGTAACATGACATCTCTGAGATGTCGCAATGAGGTACCAGTGCGATGTCACGAACGTTACATCACTGCGATGTGACATCGCTGTGATGTTAGGAAACTTGTCATCTCAAAGATGTCGCAGTTGTGATTTCACAAATGTTTCCCAGATATCACTGGACGTCCCTATGATGTCCATTTTATGTTCCATTCAGGCCCGAACGTCCCAGAACCTAATATGTACATCCTGGGGACGTCCGACTCGGAACGTTTTCGGGACGTCTAATGCGAATGTCCCCAGGACGTCCAATCTCAGGCCAAATTGATATTACCCACCTTAAACATTATTTTCGTGTCTTGTGCCTTTTTCAAAAATTTTAAAAGTGTTTTGGTTCAATTTTCCGTCATAAATTGCATATATTTTCCACTGAGCTTATTCAGCTCAGTGAGTTTCTCCAGTTGTCACCAGTATTAGATTATAGGAGTTTTGTGCATTTCTGATATTTTGATAAACAAAACCATTGGGACGTTGCTCATTTACTGTTGAAAAGTCAAGATTCAGTAAACTTTCCCGCCTCTAAATAAAATCGTGTTCACACATATATTTCAGACTATTCACTAAAATGCACGGCATAAGCGCTCTCACCATTATGATAAAATTAAGTTTTAAATGAATAGTCGTTACATCGTTATCAATTTTGCATGGTTATTCTGTTCGTGCTAGGTTAGTCAGGTCAGGTTAGGTTTGCTAGTAATTCACGCATTTTCAACTCAATTAGCTCAATTATTTTTTTCATTTAAACTTCCCGCCATTGCAGTGACCAATTACTGAGCGTCGTCTATATTTCAGTGAGTTCACAGTGTCGAGTCGTTGGGATGGCTACTTAAATCGCACTCTTGATAGTTTAAAATGAAAATAGACTTTTCATTTTAAACCTGTGACTGAGTGAAGTCTGTGATATGTGCTATTTGTGGTCCTGTGCTGTGTCTTGTCTTGTCTTGTGGTTTCTTAACCTTACTTATAAACATAATTTCTGGTTTTGGCGGAATTTGGAGTTCTCTTTACAATAAAAGGAATACGACGATCTGAGAAAATATATCACGTATTTATTGGTGTTGTCTTCTATAGTATTCTATATTATATTTTGTATTTGATGTAAAAGTTTGTATCAGAATTTAGAATAATCACTTTCCATCATTATCCTTTTTACTTTTTCTAATTGGTATGTAACTTTCTATTGACTATCATATATCATGAGTTACAGAAAACCTTGCAAATTGTAATCCTAAAAACATCCTTAGGATATCCAAAGGAAGTCCATGGCAGACCTTACAGAGATATATAATGGACGTACCCAGGAATGCTCCAATTTGTAACATCGGATGTCCTTAGTACATCCTAAGGAAGTCTTGAGACTGATAATGGAGTCTTCAGGACGGCCTGAATGTCTTAGATTTACCTATATCCTGTAGACGTACTAAGGACGTCTCTGTGTTACCTGGGTTGCGATGTCAACAGTGAACGCCATTGCACACGCGCATGAGATATATAATTGATTTTTATTGTATTTTTTGTTTGATTTCGTTTTGGATTATTTTTCCATGGATATTTTTGAAAATAACCTCATTCTGAAGACGAGCAGGTTATAACGGAATATTTTAGAGAATGTAGAAATTATAAAATCGATATTTTAGGTCTTTAATGAGATATAACCGTAAAATCGCGACAAATACCCTTTTGCCCTCTTAAGCACAACTCCGCTGGGGAGGGGGGACTAGGATGAACATATTGGGCACTTGGGCACCAAATGAAGCCTATTTCCGATTTCAATTCCATTCCTACTGAATATGAAAATGCCTTTTATCTTCACTCCCAACTAATACGTTAATATGCTAATTTCTAATATCTAATTTTTGGTGAATGCCAAAAGAATAGAGCTTCCTGTACTCGCACGCTGATTCGGCGACTTGAAGCATGTGTGGGAAAAGTGCTGGTCAACATTTTGAACAATTTTTGTAGTGTCATGTTTTATTGAAAGTGCAGATGAGCTTATAAATCAATATTTAATTTGTATTTGTAGTTCTGCATGCCATTCCAGCTACCATGATATATCATTGAATGAAACAGTTATTTACCTATCAAGTGCGGAAAGTAGTACTTTTCCGCAGACAAGCGGATATTAGTACTTTTTCGCACGCGACGGCAGTTGCACGAACGACGCGGAGCGAAGTTCAGGCAAGACGTGAATGGTGGAAAATACATTTTCCGAAAAAGTTAAGTACAATGTTTTTCCTACGAGTGTTGTTTTGTGAAAAAAAAGATTTTTAATAAACAAGATTTTATAATAATGTTACAAAATGACACAAAAGACAGAATAGATCATTTAGTTAGTCCCAAATATCCTCATTTTCATCAATACAAAAATCCTACGGAAAAGTACAACTTTCAAAACTTGAAAAACAAAAGTCAGTGGTGGATTCTCGGGGGCTGTTTACCAGGGCGTGAATTTTGCTATGCTGCATGAAAGAGTTTCCTACGACACGTATTTTATTACATTTTTTTTTTCTGTACATAACTGAGATATCTGCTGGCTAAAAAGCTCTGGTACACACGTAATATACTGAGAGTGTGAGACAAATAAATATTCTAATCTGAATATTTCATTATGTATGTACTATTGATATTGAGCTTTTATATACGTATCACGCATACCTACCCCTTTCTTCACTTAGTTGGGTTGGAATTGGCTTAACTGTCAAAATATATTCGGAAAAATGTTTTCAACATTTGGTGGCATCCATTAACTACTATAGATTTTGGTGTCGTAAAACCTTTGATTTGTCGTATTTTTAAGTAAAAGAGGTCGACCTTTTGTCTTGACAATTTGTCTTTAAATTTTTTATTATGACATCTGTCTACATTGACTGAAATATACAGCTTGTTCAAAATTAATACAAGAAAAGAACTGGAATGAATCAATAAAACACGAAAATAATAATAATAAACAATAACGACGTTACATTCCTCCCCGCCGTGTAGGAGATTCATCTTCTTCACGAAGGTCTATTTTTGCCAGTACGGTGACAGGTCGTTTGTAGAGTCCTGTTGAAGTTTTAACCTCGACAACCCTTACTCTGCCATCTGGTCCAGGAAATTGCCGTTCTACCCTTCCCAGTTTCCAGTTTTGTCTTGGTGCATTTTTGTCAACAATGACTACGACATCGCCAACTATCAAAGGAGAAGAATCTTGACACCACTTGTTTCGTTTAGTTAGACTTGGCAGATATTCCTTGATCCACCTCTTCCAGTATGAATCAGCTAGGTACTGTGTCTTTCTCCATTGACTTCTGAAGCTAACTTTGTCGAATTGATGAAGGGGTTCATTTCCAGTGGTCCCAATTAGGAAGTGGTTTGGTGTGAGTGCTTCATAGTCGTTTGGATCCGTTGAAACTTTTGTTATTGGTCTACTGTTCACCATGTGTTCAACTTCTGAGAACAGTGTCAAGAGGATCTCGTCTTTGAGTTTTTGTCCATTCAAAACAACTTGAAATGACTTCTTGACGCATCGTATTAGCCGCTCCCATGATCCCCCCATGTGTGGCGAGTTCGGGGGAATGAACTTCCAATCAATTCCACGTAATGTCATGTCCTGGAATATTGTTTGCTGGTTAATTTCTTGTATGGCTTTCTTTAATTCTTCCGCAGCCCCTCTGAGGTTCGTTCCGTTGTCCGAGAACATTTGTTTGATAGGTCCTCTTCTGGAAATGAGTCTTCGAATTGCCATTATTGTGGATTCAGTCGAAAGTGAATGTGCGACTTCCAGGTGGATTGCTCTGATTGAAAGGCACGTAAATATGACTCCATACCTCTTTTCTGTTCTCCTTCCTATCGTCACTGACAGCGGTCCAAAGTAGTCCACGCCTGTATATGTGAATGGCTTAACATTTGGGGTCATTCGAGCAAGAGGTAGTTGTCCCATTTGTGGTGTGTTGGGTTTGGCTTTCCATTTCCTGCATTTCATGCATTGAGCAAATTCATGTTTTACTACTGACCTACCATCAATGACCCAGTATTTCTGTCTCAGTTCATTCAGTACTAACTCGACACCTTGATGAGCAAATCTTTCGTGATAATTTCGAACTAAAAGTTTTGTGAATCTGTAGTACTTTGGCAGGATTGCTGGATTTTTGGTACACTCGTTCAAATCTGGTGCTAAATTTGTTCTTCCGTTCAAAACCAGAATACCATTCTTGTCCAATGAAGGTGTCAGTTTGAAAAGTTTGCTCTGTCGTTTGATGTCTCGCTTTCGTTCCAAATCTCTGATCTCCTCGCTGAAACATTCTTCCTGAACTTGTCTAGTCCATTTTCTCTCAGCTTCCATTATTTCTTCAACTTCGAGTTCTTTCGGAAATATCTTCTGTCTGTCTCCTCTCATAATTTTGATAAACCTTAGTACCCAAGCCGTCGAACGGATAAGTCGATTCCACTTGGAAAATCTTTCGATTTCCGGAAGAACATTCTCAGGAGGTTTTCTTGTCACCACCAGTATTGTTTCAGTAGGACTTTTTTCTTGAAACTTGTCGATTTCTTTGGTTGGCCAAGTCGTTCTATCTCTCTGATATAAGAAAGGCGGTCCAGTAAACCATTCTTGGAAATCAATAACGTTCGTCCCGTTTTCATTATACGTTCTAGTAGCTAAGTCCGCAGGATTGTGTTTCGATGGTACCCATCGCCAACTGCTAGTTTCTGTCATATCTTGGATTTCTCCTATTCGGTGTGATTCGAATTGTCCCAGTCTAGTCGCGTCACTTTTTATCCAGTACAGTACCGTTGTCGAGTCTGTCCAGTAACATACCTCATGTATATCTAATTCAAGATCGTCTTTCACAGTCTTAGCTAATCTTGCGCCCATCAAAGCCGCTTGTAACTCCAACCGTGGTATTGAAATAGGTTTAGTCGGAGCTACTCGTGACTTCCCGAAAACAAGTATCACGTCTATGTCCTCATCTGTCTCGATTCTCAGATATGCAAGTGCTGAAAATGCTTTCTTACTACTGTCACAGAAAATATGCAAAGCAGTATTCTTAGATTTTGGAATATTGAATGAGTAGCATCGAGGAATTTGTATATCTGACATTCTAGAGAGATCATCACACCAAAGTTTCCAGTCGTTATATGTCCGTTCGTCAAGTACTTCGTCCCATCCAATTCCTGCCCTCCATATATCTTGTATCAGTATTCGTCCCCTGATGGTAAAATTGACAACTAATCCCAAAGGATCAAATACTGACATGACCGTCTTCAAAACCATTCTTTTTGTGGGTCGTTCGTCGATTTTCGTATGTAAATTTGTTTTAACTCTGAATATAAAGTGATCGCTTTTAGAATCCCATGATAGTCCTAAGATTCGTTGTAATGTGTTGTCAGAATAGTTCAAGTCTTTGAGTGTGTCTTCACTACGAGAAAGTGACTGAATAACAGTTTCTGAATTACTAGTCCAGTTTACTAATTCAAACCCTGCCTTTTTCTGAATAATATTCACCTGTCTGATGATTTCCAGAGCTTCTGCGTCAGTGTCAGTGCAGTCTAAGTAGTCATCAACGTAATGTCTTTTTGTGATAGCATCTAGCAGTCTTTTGTCTGTTGTCAGTTGGTGAGCGTTCAAATTTTTGATGTACTGAGCGCAAGTTGGTGAACAGGTTGCGCCGAAGGTCATTACTTGCATTTCGTAAACATCGCAAGTTTTCTTCTCATCTCCGCCCCTCCAGAGGAAACGTTGTGAATCATGATCTTCTTGTCGAATCTTAACTTGGTGAAACATTTCCCGTACGTCACTGGTAAATGCAACTTTTCTTAGGCGAAATTTGATGAGGATGCTGACAAGTGATTGAAGTAAATCTGGTCCGGACAATAGGTGGTCGTTAAGACTGGAACCATGAGATTTGGCAGCGCCGTCAAATACGAGTCTTAATTTGCCAGGCTTATTGGAGTTAACGACTCCAAAATGTGGAAGATACCAACACCTAGGACCTTCAATGGCAGCTTCTTCCCATGACAACTTTCTGGCATATCCTTTCTGGACATATTCGTCAACTTTGTCGCAATATTTATTTTTGAAATCTTGATTCCTGTCCATTTGTTTCTCCACGCAGAACAAACGTCTGAATGCCATCGCCCTACTTTCTGGAAGAACAATATCGTCCGATTTCCACAGTAATCCTATCTCAAATCTGTCCCCTATTCTCCTGGCAGTTGATTTCATGATATTTACCGCTCTTTGGTCGTCATTGTTCATGATTTTGGAAGTAGATGATATTCCAAAAGCATCGAGTGAAAATGAGTTTTTCACCATTTTATGAAGTGTTTCGTCGGAAATATCCTCGGAGCAAATATGAAAAGAGTAGTCTTCCCTTTTTTCCTCATTACCAACACCATGAAGAATCCAACCAAGGCTTGTTTTTGTGGCAATTGGTAGATTTGCGGGACCCTGGGATATTTTTCTTGGAATCGTTAGTCTTATGTTATCTTGTCCAATTAAAATTAATGGTCTCTGGTCAATATTGTCGAAAGGTATGTTCATCAAGTGAGGGTGATTTTTCCAGTCGTTGTAGTCAATTTTCTGATATGGCAATGACAGATTATTTACTGAGCGGACATTGTTCATTTGATATACTGTTGCATTTGGAAAAACTCCGGAAATTTTGATCTTGACATTCATGGAATCTTCGTACTCCTTGGTGATTTCGTTAGTCCACTGAAGACATAAAGTTTCTTTGTTTCCTTGTAAGTTTAGTGCATCCACAATAGTACTATCGATGAGAGTTACTGTCGAGGCTTCATCGCATAAAGCAACTGTTTCAATTGACGTGTCATTTCCATAAAGTTTGACTTTAATCATCCTCAAAAGAATATTTTTCTGTCGATTTTGAGTACTGAGAACTGTTTCTTGTCTAGAGGGTTCGGTCGATATCAATGTCGGCTGGCTCTGATTTTGAATGTCGTTGGTAACAGAATTCTGGTTATTTTGATTGTCGTCTTTATGGAGGAATTTATTGTGCGGTCTTCTGCAGCCATTAATTCCACACATTCTTCTGAATGTACATTTTGAAGTATGATGATCGGATTTCAAGCATGAAAAACATAATTTCAGTCTAGTTACTTCATTCCATCTAGTGTCAATGTCATCCTTTTTGATTTTTGGACAAAATCCTATCTTATGTCCTTCTTCTTTGCAGTAAACGCATGGTCTCTTATTATTAGTTGACATAACAGTTGTGAAGGAGGATTCTTGTCGTCGTGGAGTAAAATTTGATCGGTTGGCTTTGGTTTTCGCCGTGGATACATAAGATGCGGCTGAGGCAATATGACTGAGCCATTTAGAAAAATCTTGAAGGTCGACGTTACCTTTTTTTTCAGCTACTTGCTCTCCCCAACGAAGTCTCAAAGATTCAGGAAGTTTTTCCATGAGTTCTTTTAGAACTTGAGGATTTTTGAGGTGACATTCTTGATTTAGGGAAAGAACTGTCGATACAAGACATCGCACATGGTTTGATAGATATATCAGACTAGTCAAGTTTTGATCTCTCAGGACGGACAAATTTCGTACTCTCGAAAGAAGAACTTCAATGATGAGATCAGGTCTCCCAAAGTGCATCTGTAGGGTATCAATTACTAGATCAACGTTTTCGGGAATGGACATCATCCCTGCTACAACATATTTAGCTTCTCCTCTGAGACATTTCTGAAGTTTGATCATTTTCTCCTCCTGACTATAGTCGCAAAGTGAAGAAATTCTCTTGAATTGTGAATAAAATGTGAGCCATTCTTCAGGACGTCCATCGAAAATGGGAAAATCTCGTTCAATCGTTTGTCTAGCTATCAATTTGTTTGTCAGATCTGACTGACGTTGATTGGTGCTATTTTGTAAAAGTTTGTTCAGGGTTTCACATAAAATATTCATTTCTGATTTTTTGTCAGGTTCATTTTTGTCGCCTTCCTGGTCTGGAAAAGTTTGTTCATTAGGATTTTTTGGAATATCTTCAATCCACTTTTGGACATAAGTATTTCTTTCAGTTGTCACTGATGGCGGAAAACTCATATTGTTTGTGAAAATTACTTCGGGGTATACGCTTTTTGTCACTGAATGTCGTGAAGACAAATTCCCCTGAGATGAAGTTAATTTTGCAGCTTTTGCGACTAATTCAGCTTCCCGTACTTGATGCTCTAATTCTAACAATTTTTTCTTATTTTTCATCTCTTCTTCTACGGCTTGAAGAGCTTGTCTAGATTTTTCAGTCTCTAATGCCAATATCTTTCTTTCAAGGTCCAAACTAGCAATACTATGTTTTGTAGAAACTGACCTGATCGATTTTTTGCTAGAGGCCGCATTTATATCGGACTGGTTAATATTTTCAGGGTTGTAGTGAACGTCGACTGTGGTTTCTACTACCTGGATTGGGTCTTCATGTCTTCCTGAAGCTTCTCCAAAACCTTGAGGCCATATGAAGTCTGGGTTGAGATCGTTGTTCACTCCGGCTGTCGGCCGTCGTCTACGGTGATCGGAATTTTCGGTCATTTTTTCCGTCCTCTGACCTGCACTGCTGTCCACAGAGCTGATATTAGTTTAACTCGAAGGACCAATATAGATTTTGGTGTCGTAAAACCTTTGATTTGTCGTATTTTTAAGTAAAAGAGGTCGACCTTTTGTCTTGACAATTTGTCTTTAAATTTTTTATTATGACATCTGTCTACATTGACTGAAATATACAGCTTGTTCAAAATTAATACAAGAAAAGAACTGGAATGAATCAATAAAACACGAAAATAATAATAATAAACAATAACGACGTTACAACTACGTTGGACGTTTAGGGGGGGGGGAGGTCGAGCGAAACCTCACCTAATCTTACAAGGGGTAGAGGGTGGTCTCGGCAAATATCGCGTAATTTTTTTCAGCAAGAAACAGTATGAAATTTGCAAAAAAACAAATTAAGTTGAAAATAACTAGTCTTGAATGAAAAAAAATATAGGAAAATTGTTTTTTTTTTTAATAAATCTAATGCAATCGAGCACATACTAACTCATTTACATTACAAATACGCATTTTGAAAAATCTCATGTGGGATTAGAGGAGAGGGAGAAGAAAATACTATTATTTGAAAAACACTCTCTGAGGGGGGTCTTTCTATTCGCAGTAAATTCATAAAAAATCAAATGCTGTTAAATATGATTTCGATTGTTCAGTTGGCAGAGTTCGATCAGATTATTGAAGAAAATTTGTTAAACCGTCGACGTTTCGAAATGTCATTTTCATCTTCAGGACTACCGGTCACCAATTTTTATTCCGGGAAACCACTATAAATAGTTCTAAAGATGAAACAATAGAGTTTCGAATCATCGACAATAGAAAAATTGGTTTTCTTCAACATGCCGACCGAATTTCTGCTCAACTCAACAATAGGAATTTTATATTTAATCCTTTGGTTGAACCCGCTACACAAAAATTTCACATAAACGATTGAGTCATAAAAAACAGTCATTGGACAATCGGTTTGGAATCAGCCAGGTACCTCAAAACAATTTTGAAAATAAGAAATTATATCAAGTCCATTTCACCGAAAAACGTTAGTAGGAAAGTAGTGAAATAATGAAGATATCATTTATAATTGTGATAATTTTGAATTAGGTATAAATCTCCGTTATTTAGCTACTTTTATTAAGATATTTTTGGTGAGTACACTTATTTTGATGAGTTTTATCCTATTGAAAAAAGATGCCTTCCATTAAGAAATAAGTAATTTCATCAAAAATAACATATAAGTGAAATAAAATAATCGTATAAACTTTTGAAGAATTTGAATACGATGTCAATGGTATAATTTTTTTGATGAATTTTTCAATTTCGTCATTTTTTGGTGATTTTTTGAATAATGATGTATTTTGTGCCTATATGCTGTTAAAAACGTTAACCTTTGAAAACACCTTGTATATCTGATGAATTTCAATTGACCTTAGTGATAAACATTACCAAAATTCAAATATTTTTCAAAATAAAATGGATTTGATCGAATTTTCTGAATTTTGGTTTCACTATAATCCAAGACATCAACAATTACCATTTCACCAAACTTCTAAATATCACTGATGATTCTTCAACCAATTTGGTACTTTATTGATTTCGGAAATTTTTAATTGATTCAAAAACGAAAATTCTTGCCATTTATTGTTATCTTCATTTGTTAACCTAAAGGGATGCTGTACCTACAGTTGTATAATTCAGTTTTGTTGGTATAATTCAAAAAACTTGAATGCAACTATCACTATTGAATGCATTATTTTGAGACGAATCCACGAATCCAAAAATGTATAACACATACTATCCCACCATACTACCATCTTTCACCACAGCTTAATTTAATTACATTCTTAATTCAAATTTTGCCTTATGCGTGGAAAACAATTGAATTGTTGTACCTATGTCCACAGAAAATGAGCATCGAATGAACGAAAGGCATTTTCAAAATGAATTCGGTATTAATGGTTATTCAACGAACAAGTGTATTAATAAGGGCGATTAACAGTCGAGATAATTTAATGTTAATGTTCGAGATTGTTAATCACCAGTTTAATTAACGAGTTTGTTACAAAACTTTTCCGTCGATCGCAGTTTTCAAAAATAGAGATATCTTACTTTCAATGTTTATTTATTTAACGATACGATAAAAAACAATCACTATTTCCTATTTATATCAACTCAAAGATTAGTTTTCCTTGGTGGTAGTTTTATTTTATTTTTTCAAAGTGAAATCAAAAAAAATAATAATAATTGCCCTCATGTGGGTTTGAAATGTCGACCTCAGTGTCACCTATCTCGGCTGTCACGCCAACATTACCATTACGCCACGACTTTCTATGATTTCAACTGACAACTGGTGTATTAAAAATTTTCTGAAATTTTATTTCAGAATTGACAAATAAATAATAACAAATAGTACCAACCAATATAAAATATATTAGAGCAATGTATGTTGGTGCATATAATCAAATCGTTGATTAATCATTGATTAAAATCATTCACTAAAGGGGTCATTAATCAACGATTTTGAATGAGTTAAAATACATCATAAATGACGGAAATCGTATTTTGAAACTACGATTCATGAATTCCAAAATTGACGTACTCTCTTCGCTCACGTGTTAACATATCATTCATAATTGATTAAATAACTATAATTTTCTTGATAATTTAAACATCTTTCATATATTGTACAACACATACTTCACAAATAATTACAATGGAGAAAAAGTCTATTGATTAGGTTATAAGTTCAATACACAAAGAAGAAATGAAAGGACTGTTATAAAAATAGCCTAATATAATATCCTAATCCCCAATCAGCGCGGCTCGAAATGTTCATCCAGCTGAACTCTGCTTTTTCGAACTCGGAATTTATTTTGCTATTCTACATTCCTAAGCAATTCTGGTGTAATATGTGTCGTTTCAAAATTTGTAGTGTTCTTGGCGGTGTTACATAGACAATATTTTAAATATAACACAAAGAATACTGAATTATACAAGTGTACAGCCTTCCTTCGAATATAAAATGATTCAAAGAATACGAAAAACAAACAATAGACGGGGGGGTCCATTTAAATTTCGAAAAGTTGAGGTCATTTCCGATGAAACCGGAAGTTGCAGAAATTTATCGTAAAGTCAGAAAAATTACATTCAGTTCTAATATTAACCATAACAAGTTTCATTTTACAGGGTGGAAAAATAAAAAAATGGCAGCCCGAAAGTGTCACTAGATATTTTAGAAAATAAGTAAATGTTATTTCTGGTTTCAAATTTTTTTATTTTTGAAATAAAAAAATCACTTGATCAAAATTAAAAAAAACACTTTAAAATCGTGATAGATCAGGCGAACCGTGCCAAACACTAGTAAAGTTGCTTAAAAAAATATTTTATTTGAAATATATAATGTACCTATGTGTGTGTATACCGAGTGACCACGAGGTGAGGTAGGCCCCCATTGTTTCTCTAGCTATATTTACGAAATTTGGAACATTGAATATGCTCACTAGACGGCACTCTCACATATTTGGGGAAAAAAATTCAACCGAAAAGGACATCAACTTTCGATTTTAGAATGGGACACCTTGTATATTATTATTACATGATTGGTTAGCTTTGATGGTGTTATCTCCAATGACTACGGAGATATCGCCATTTATTTTATCCACAAGCTCAATGAGAGGGAAAGAGTGGGATAGACCCGCAAGAAAAAGTTTCTCTCTCTACTCATTGAGCTTATGAATAAAATAAATGGCGATATTTGTAGTTACTGGAAATTACACCATCAAACCTGGTAACATTGAATTCCTCATGATGATCTCTAACCGAATATAATAATATACAGGGTGTCCCATTTGAAAATCGAAATTTTATGTTATATCCGGACAAACCGGAAGTGGAAAATTCTCAGTAAAGGCGTCGAAATATACCAAATTTAAAATATGTATCTTCAAAACTATATAAAAATTAAGGGACGTACCTCACCTCGTGGTCACCCAGTATATTATGTGTATATGAACTACATTTGGGACAGGTTTCTGCAGTCAGATGTTTGAAAACTACAAGTTCGGGCTAAACCGCGCCTGGAATTTGTTGAAATTCGGCGTTTCGGTTCTGATTTTGGAGCCATTTTTAGCAATTTTTAACTATACTGTTACGTATGACAAAAATAGTTGGTAAACGAACCATTTTGGTTCATTTACCAACGGTTATTTGCCATACGTGACAGTAGAGTTTAAAATTATGTAAAAAAATTGAGATGCATTGAATATACAGGAAATTTAATAGTATAGGCACGTGATATTTATTAACATTTGGAAATCATTTATTTCATAACGCATAAACGAAATTAGAAAAAATAGACATGGCTGTATAGACAAATGAATTTCCTTTAACGTATCAATTGATTTCGTATTCCATTAAAAAAATTGGGGGAGTGGAAGAGAGACGATTTTTTTTATGTCACGGAGTGTCTTTTCAAAAACATAGATTGGCGTGTTTCAGGATTTATCTTTAAAATAGCCAATAACGTAGAAAATGAATGCATTCGTTACTTGTGGACCTCACTGTATAAATACTGACTACCGAATCAAATTCCTGATTTACTCCAAAAGGCCTCACCAAAAGTGCTTAGGTGAAACCTTGGGATAATAGTTATAAATATGTATTTATATAAGTATTCGTTAACTCATGAAATCAATAAATTGAAATACTAGTGATTACACATGTACGATCGATAAAAAATTAAAAAACTGTTAAAATAAATTTATTCAACAATGAAAAAACGATAAACAATGGAAACACAAATCTTACCTATGAAGCAAATATCGTTCTGCAGTCTCTCTATGCAGACGGGTGACATATCATTAATTGCTGATAAAGCTTTATGGAATTTGACAACACCGTTAAAGCCAAATCAACAACGAACGAAACGGCACGCCAACTCCTAGGGCGTCTCCACCACCATCGTAATAATGAAGAAAAGCCGAACAATCCATATTCCTTGCGAATGTTCGATCTAGTCACATTTCAAATGTTCTGTGACTATAAGCGAACACCCGTAGAAAACTGAATTTAACTTGAATCTTCAAAATAGCTAGTAGAATCCGAAGACCACAATGAAGTAACTAATGGCTGTGATATGCTTCAAAATAACAAATCACACCAATAGTTCCTTCACCGTAATCACCAGCTTTTTATTTTGGTACCTTCATAGATTTTCGAACGGAATAATTCAATCTTCTTTTGGTAACGTTGATTCCTCACCACCCGAACTTGGTAATATAACCCCATGACAAAAAAATAACATCACACGGCTAGATCACCAAAGATTGGGGGGCAAGGACACGAATTCCAAGTGTCTTAGGCCACCTCCATCACTTCACTAGATATCACTCACCCGGTTGTTATATCTAATCTAAATCTATATCTAAATATCCATACATTCACAAACCTCACTACCTATTTGTTGCCGCAATGTCTTAGCACTGACCGTGAGATAATTCCGTACTACTGGTTCTATAATCAGTAAGTACGGGAATAATCTCACGAAAAGTAATAAAACTAAAATTTACTCAACTTTGTACATTAATACATGAAATGAAATAAAAACTCTTAATTTCGTATATACTACAATTTCTATCAAAATGATACACTGAAATGTCGGGCATTAACTGAAGTTGAACAACTCAACACACTAGTATAAATCACAATGGTGCAAATACCTAGCTAGCTACAGATGTACAGAGGGGGTAGGTAAAATAGGAAGAGGGCTATGAGTTTCTCGGAAGGGTAGCAGGTACACAGAATTATCCTGAACTTTAAGCAATTGTTTGAATATTGCATAGGAAAATATGTTAGTGAGGATTATGTAAATGACGTCATTAAAGCGTTACTTTGTACTGTGAAGGCTATTTATGACAAAATATAATATACTTCAGCTATCTTTAAAAATATTTCAATGAAGTACAATAACACTTAACTAAAAAAAAATTGATAAAAACTCCTTATGATTCAAAACTTTATGAATGAAATTTCAAATATAATAATGCAAACATTCCCAAGAGTTCACAAATAGAGACTGGACGAGAAGACAATATCCCTCTTGATCAACTTAATTGCCGAATTAAACTTATCTTCCAGATCCGTATTACCGATTGTCTTGGATGCTTGCACCATCTGCCTGAGGAGCTCTTCTAGCCGCCGCATGCATCTGACTATGGAACCTTCGAAAATTTCTGTCATGCCACATATGTCTTTGAATGGACTGCCGTTGCACCACGAAAAAACCACATCCATCAAAAATGGTTTGAACTTTTCGACGTACGAATCCTCTTCTACAGGAAGGCGAGCTTCGTTACTCACTTTCGCTATTCGCCTTGCCAAATCCTTAGAAAGAAACGAAAATGAACACCATTCCTCGAGGCGATAAATAAAATTTGAAGAATGATTTATTAGTGTTTCGGCAAAGAATAATCTGCATGTTCATTTGAAAACATTCATAGAAATATCAAAATAATTTGTCAGAATGTTCCAGTGCACACTTCTGATGTTCAAAAATTATTATTGAAAACAATGAATTTGAAGCTATTTCAAGAATAAATAAACTTTCTTGGACATTCAAAACAAGATATGCCATTAGAATAACCTATAAAAATGCCGGCATTATATTAGGTAGCCGACGTCACAATGAAAATGTTTAAAAATGCTAAATTTGGTTTGGTAGCCAGTAAGTAGGTAGTGCATTTTAAAATGTATTGCGCTTTGAAAACGACCCGCTGCGGTCCATCGGAAAAACATGACGGGTCTTAAAGAACACAATAATTATAACATACAGTGTATTTCGAAAAACTTTCAATAATAACTCATTTTGAAATTCGACTTGGGCGTTAGACTAAAACATATGAAAAATAGTCGGACGGTGTCACGCGACTTTCACTACCTGTTAAAAGAGAATTTTTTTTTTCCAATTTTATACATTTGTCTCAAATTTGAACATTTACTTGCAATTTTTATTTTCTGCAATTTTTTTAATATCTACCAAACTTCTGACGTATTTAAAAAATAATACTTTGACAAAACTGTGATATACCACTAGCTTCAATGCGCCATCATGCTATCAAGTTTCAATTTCTGAATATCGATGAAAACATGCCTTTTTAAGAAAATGTTAAAACCGTTTCAAATATCGGTTGTGTTCGAAGAAAATTTGATATATCGTTAAACATTTAGGATACAAATTTATTTCAATCAATTTTCGTCCGAATGAAAATGGTGCCAAATTCATTAATCAAAATGTCATCGAACTACTTTACGTATACTACCCAAATTTTAGGATATTTTATACAGCAATTAATTTTTTTTTATCGCTATAATTTGTTGTGTGAAAAGCCCTAAAATTTAGTAACATACCTAAATTAGTTCGATGATTTTATTAAATTAATGAGTTTGGTATCATTTTAGTACTAACGAAAATTGATTAATAGTTATTTATGATACAAGTGTTAAAAGTGGCATTTTATTTTGTGAGTGGGGAATATTGCGAAACGAGCGTTAGCGAGTGGAGCAACCCCACGAGCAAAATAAAATCACTTTTAACAAATGTATCATACAAAATTTTTTGTTCAACAGTTACTGCTAGTAAGAAAAAAACAAAAAAAAAATAAGATCCATAAGGATTCGAACACACGATCTTTGGATTACAAGGCTGACTGACAGATACTTCAAATATAATAAACCCCAACGCACTTTATTTATGAATGTCATTATTTGTCAGTGATGAAGGACATTCTACAGTTGGACTAAATACTACTTCGTTTGTAACTTCAAAAGGAATTAGTATTATCAATTGCGCAAACGACCAAATACATGTGTGAACTTTTATAAACGATTCCTCTTGAGTAGGTGTTCTGATTATAATATCTGATTGAAGTGTTTCTATTAGAGAGATCTATATTACTGAGTATCCATCATCTCATCTGTCATTTTACTTTTAACACTAGTGTTAAAAGTACTTTTAACACTAGTGTTAAAAGTGATTTTGTGAAAACGTCAGTTTTTAGTTCATGTGTCAATGAATTAAAAACGTCATTTTTAATGTCACTTGTACAAAAAATAAATTTCTGTCCTGCTTAACTACACTTCAACTTTGCATCAAAAACAACGGAAATTTGAAACATTTTTCTCAAAGAAAAATGCGTTTTCATCGATTTTTAGTAATTAAAGCTTAGTAGTACGATAAAGCTAGTGACATGACACAGCTTCGCGAAATTACAATTTGTTCAATAAGACATTTTTCAACATTAAGAAAATGGCATAAACTAAAAGTTGCAATAGAACGTTCAAATTTGTGACAAATGTGTAAAATCAGACAGAGGCGGCGCGGTTTTTTTATATATAGAAAGAAGCAAATAAAATTCCGGTAACTTTTATCCAACAAAAAACATCAAATGACCTTTCACGACCTATAGATGCGATTAAACAGAAATAGACGTAGATCAAGAGTTAAGTTAAGTTTAGGAAAATGGAATTATTATAATTATGAAAAACTATTAATATGACTCAATTGATACTTATCATTACAACAAAAAAACTAAACGTCGAGTTATATACCTGCATCTGTCTCAAGGGTCCGGACAGCTCCTCAGATAATTTCGGCGTGTCAGAACTCTTTTCATCACAAACAAAACAACTGAGCAAAGCACACCCTTGAGCAGGTGTCAAAGTTCCAAAAACTCCATTGAAGATCATTTCGGTAATCAAGAGTTCATCAGCACTGAAATGAAAAGTTCAATATTTCATGCATATCCCAAAATTTACCCACATGAAACTTCAATTTTAATGTTACATAACGTAAGAATAATAAAACATATTTATTATATGTGCAAGGGCATTAATTCTAGTTTCAGAAAACCAAAAAGAAAAAGAAGAAGAAGAAGAAGAAAATCAACAAACAATTTTCGAGTTGAGCGTCTCTCTTTTTTTCGAATATTTTGAAAGATACTTTTTCTTCAATAAAAAAAATGTATCGCAATGGAAAAAAAGCAACTTTTGAAAATATAAAGCGAGTGATATCTCATTTTATATACATAAAATGAAATAATTTGAAAAAAATTTCGGACGGGACGGGACAATTTTTATTTTCGATAGGGCATCGTACGCGTGTGTACTATTACATGTGCAGTTGCCATGGAAACTCCGACAACTACCTGAAATAGCATACTTTTGGTATGATAGATATTACAAAAATAATGTGTTATTAGTACGGTTGGAAAAAATTGCTGTTTATGATACAAGTATGAACAGTGAATGATTAAAACATGGGTGTGAATGTTTGCAGAACAAGCGTAGCGAGGTCTGTAATTTATTGCAATCAATTTTTATTGTAAGGAGATTTTCGGTGAATAAAATTGTATACTAAGGCGTTTTTACTTTAATACTTAAAATTGAATAAAAAAAATCAAGTACTTTCTCACAAGTCAACAAATTTTTAAAAAATGTTTAAAATTGTTGTCAAAATCCGTTCGCCGGTCCCCAATAAAAATTCTGTATCTACCCTGTGCCAAGAATCTCACAGAAATAATTAAACGGTCGTAAAGGACTATAGCAGTTTTCTCTTAAAGACCTGTCGACGAATATACCTATTGCATAGGTTGAAGCGGAAGACTGGATTATCTAATCTATTTGCCAATATTACATACCATTCGTCTTTTGTAGGAAAGTGCAGGGTAACTCTTCTAAAAATGTGAGAATATTTGGAAGAGACGAAGAACAAAAATTTTGCGAGGAGTAATTTTTCAGAATGTTCTAACCAGAACGAACTAAGCAACGTTAACGTAGACATTTGGGGACAAGAAAATTAAAAACCCCAGTTTTGTGAGGAGTAATTTTCAGTCTATTCTAAACAGAACGAACCGACCTTACGTAGACACTTAGGCCAGAAATGACCGTACAGCTTGGCATATCTAGCAATGAATGTCGATAAACGTATGAGATGCGCGAATTTAGAATGAGAAAGTATTCGGACGATAAAGAAGGTAGTGTACTATTTATTGTACATTCAGTACTCAAACAATCGCTTAACAGTGCACTTCGCGATGATAGAACTGACCAGTTGTAACTCATACTTGCTTGTCGGAATGTGCTGATTTAAAATTACTTGTTAGATTTGTCAAGCTGTACCGACTGCAAGGGACAGGGGGTAGTCCAAACTCGGCACAAAGTATACGAAATAAAAATATTCAAGCTCGGTATAGAGATTAAAAGATTCACTTATGAAATGTTCAAACTCGGTACACGAATAATAATACCTCCCTCTGCTTGCAAGAAATAGACTGATGTAATATTAAATGCGATATTATTTTAACATATTACAGTTTGCAATTTCAACGCCCTCAAATTTCTATGTAAGGTTAGTTCGTTCTGGTTCAATTATACTAAATAGTTACTTTTCGCAAAATGTATGTATTCAATTTCGACGCACTCAAATGTCTATGTAATGTTAGTTCGTTGTAGATCTTTTTTCCAGGGTCGCCCAATCTAAGTTATTCAGGAAATACAACTTAGACGAGCAAATAAATATCAATTAATAGTTGATCGGGGGTTAGGTACCTGCACAACTTTGTACCGAGAGTAAATATATTTTAAAATGCATTGTGATTGAAGAATTGAGATGTGACGAAATTAATGCCGCCCAGGGACAGATACTCGCCCTTTGACTGAGTGGTGCAATGTAGTTTTGGAATTAAATAACTTCAGAATGGTATTTTGATGCAGTCACTTATTACGGCATGTGAGCAAATGTTTTTCAGAAAAAAATAACATTCAACTTTAAATTATTCGGATGTAGGAATGAAAAGAAAGAAAACATTGGCGAAACAATTCATCAAATTTTGTTTGAAACACTCACCTACTCAATTCACACGCCACTCTGCCCTTCAACTGTATAACATCCGTGTTTGTACAGTACCCCAACCTCCTTAACACTCTCTTTCGGCATTTCAACTCGTCCATTTGTAACACGGATTTTGCTTCCAACAATTTACGTTTTGCCACCTCAAGTTCATCTCTAGCAGTTACTTTCTTTTTGTATTTTGGGTATTCGGTATCCAGAATAGGATTTTTATTCATGGGGTGTTCATACATTCTACAAAAATACGCTTAGTATTTTATATGATTACGATACGAGATTTAAAAAAAATTAACTGGTATAAAAAATGTTTTTTTTTTTTTTCGGGAGCTTCGAGTTTGAAAGAATTTATCAAAGAGATTCAAGAAGTAAAAAATATTCAAATGACAATAAAATAACTGTTTACTTACTTCTTTTCCAATATCTCTATTTTATTTACAATATCCACAAATTCCGGATCTTTTATTTTCATATCATTAATAGGATTCAACAACGGTAGACCTTCAGGATACCTTTTTTTGACTTCCTTGACAAGTTTATACATGCCTTTTCTGCTATCTCTTGATCGCAAATCTTTCGGACTGGGTATTCTTACAGTGGAAATATGTGTTACAAGAGAAGAGTCCACGCTTACAATTTCTACTTCTCCTTTCTAAAAAACACACATTTATCACAAAAAAATATATGGATACCATATTCATTTAATTTTCATCATTGAATTACAATTCAAAAGACCGATCTACCTAAAACATGTATTTGAGAAAACATTACTATATAAAAAAACGAAAATTGACTTTACTGTTCAACTGACTATTAACCAAATAATTTGACGATATATTTCAGTCACGAGAGTATTCAATTATACTATTTTATACATATTTTTGATTATTCACAACTTTCAATATGTAAAGATACTCGTACTCATGATACTACTTATTCAGGTTAAATTCCACATAGACTACTTTTACACTATTTTTTTATGAAATAAAACCAAGTCAGTTTTTTGAGAATATTTAAAAATAGAACAAAAACAATAGCGAAAGTAAAATGAAGAATGAACAGTGTACGCCAACAAGTTGGTTTACACAGAAATTATTTGGTTGTTTTCCGAAGTATTCACCTTTACAAAGAACGTGCTGCATTTTACGATAAATATAAACTCAAAATAAGCTCAAAAAATCACTGCTGATTACAATTTGAAATATATTCCGAAATTTGTTGAAAAACCTACACAGAAATCACTCTTTCAACGTAATTTGAATTTTTAACCAGATTATTTCAAGCATATGACATCGATGCATGATAAGCTATCAATTACAAAACAATAAATACTGTTTTTACATCATTAACATGAGCGTGAATCATATGTTTTTCATAGGTGCCACAAAAATATTTGCTGAATGATTAAAATTATTCCAAAATTAATTTTATAGCATTTTAATGTAAATTTCCATTTCAGAAATTGAAAAGTTCAAAGATACGAGGAATATATCTGGTTCTAATTTTATATTTATAAAATGTCAATGCCTTAAAATCTTCAACAAGTTTGGCCCAGAGCACTGCAAATTCTCCAGAAAATATCCCAACCGATTTGAGACTGAATAGACAATTGTGTTTTGTATTATAATTCTATTGTTGGAGGACATTTTGAAATAGTACATTATGATAAATTATACAAGTGAGTCTTGTACAAAATGTTTAGGACTCCTCGTGGATAACAAATTGAAATTTGAAGATCAAATACATAATTTAAATAATAAATTATCATCTGGATGTTACGCAGTGAGAGTGATTGCAAGAGAACTGGGATGTCAGTCCATTTCTCAAACACAAATATAAGTGTAAATTCTCTAGTAATAACTAACTGAATCTTCCAATTCCAAAATCAAAAGTGGTAAAAGAATCAATATTCTATAATGGACTCAAAATGTACAATCACATACCAAAACGTATAAGAGACATTGCTCAATATGATCACTTCAGACATGCCCTGAAAGTATTGTTCTCCTCCAGACCATAGTACAAAGGAGTTTTTTGAGTAGGAATTTTGATTTTAATAACGTGATATACGTTTATTGATATACAGCTTGGCAAATCTATAAAGGAATATCGAAATACGTATGAGATGCGCGAATGAGAATGAGAAAATATTCGGACGATAAGGAGGGTAGTGTAAATTATTGTACATTCAGTTATAGGCTAAAAAATCGAAGTGTACGCCATCTAACAATTATGTCAGCAACTACCGTAGGTGTGAACAACAAAGAATGGCACATTATTAACCGTGTAAACGACTAGCTGAAATTTCTTAGATTTCCAGTTTTTCTGATTAGATAAACACCTAAAAGTTCTTAGAATTGACCATATGTGAACTGTAGTGTTTAGCTGTTTGGTGTTGGGGAATATAAACATGCAGAATACTTATAAAAACCTACCTACCAAATCGCGGAAATTTTGTTCTGTACCTCAATGTTCATCTTAATCATCTTATTGCACGTCTTCATAAATGTCCCCTTGGTCATAGAAAGCTTTGTCTCAAATGGAAGACAGTGCTCAAGATTGGAAAATTTATTACGCAAAATATGCATGTTTGCAGTCTCCACTTCCAAGACAAGGGCTATTGTTACATGGTAAGTAAATACATTGTTTCATTTGCAATATTCTAGCTCAATTATTATGATTTGTTACAGCTACACCTCTTAACAATTAAGAGAAAACTCAAAAAAGGAGTAATTTCCAGTCAAAAGATTCCTTATTAAAATATCGAAAAACAGTAAAAGGTTAACAGAAGTCAAAGAAAATGGGTCAAAAAATAGATTGTAAAAATAGGTGAAAGTCGATTTATGCACACCTACTTTATAACTAAACCTAAGACTAAAAACTGAAACTAACAGTGAACAAGTGTGTATGTTCTTAGTACTATATAGTTAAAGTTCGATAAATGTTTGCGTAGTTTCCCTATTGATGAACTCTTAGTTCTAGTATTTGATGTAATTCTTAAGTAAGAGTGCATGGATCGACCATAAGTTATTTCTTACTTCAATAATTTATCTGTAACCTATTCAAAGTTAATTTTGAGTTTCATGTAGATACAAACCTTATTACTGATTTTGATTCGAGCTGATTGAAAATTAGGTACTTTTTTGCCTCGTTCTTTGAAAAATTACTTTGCTCATTCAAGAGACCTTATTATATTCATAAAAATGTGATGGGAGTTTTACATGTAATTTTAGGTTGAAGAACCCAATGGAGGAAGACTTAAACATGCCAAGTGAGGGATAAAATGAGACTGCAGATAATGAGGACAGCGAACATGAAATTCAAATGAAAATAGATGTGTTTTTTCGAAATATAAAGATATGTAATTATAAAGCGTATGATTTTTCAGTTTCAATTTGTCTTGTTAAAACATTTATAAAATTTTGAACTTATTTTTATTCGTAAGCTGTTAATAACTTGCAATGCGTTTCGTAAACTAGCATTGCTCTTCATTCAGATAAATAAATGAATATACTGTATAATGGAACAACCAAAATAAGTCTTTTACCAAAAGGTTGGAATCTTGAATAGTAACTTATTTTCTTTGTGGATTTTCATGATTCACCCAAGAATGGTAGATATATTTAAAATAGGAAATACGAACAGGAATTATGAAATTTACTCTGAATGCCTCTATATAAATATTTTGTTTGATTAATGACCAAGATAATGACTGTCATAGTTTGAAAATGAAAAGGAAAAGAAACTGCAATAACATAAGTGGTATAAAAACATAAGAAGTTTTATTTCTTATTCATGATAATCTACCACATAGTAAGGGCAATACCCATCAATTTAGGTCAAGTTCTTTCTTCAGTATAAGAAATTATATCACAAAATCCACTTGTACTGTTGGCATCTTCACCTGAAATTAATCTATTCATAAACACTAGTAGCACCTCGTAATTGTAAACTTCATGTAAATGAACAAGCCTGGGATTATCTCAAAAATACTGTAATTCTCAATAAGCTCAAAGCTACAAAATCTACCAAATTTACAAATTTCACCACAAGGCCTTTATTTGTTGAACAAAATTATATGTTGTTCACCCTTAACGGTAGCCATATTGGTTTATTCAGCGACATCTAGTGGTTTCCTTTTTTCGCCTATAATGTATACTGAGCTCTTCTGCTACCGCGCATCGATAGGAGAGTAAATCGACCAATGGTGTCGCTACTATCGCTAAAAAATGGCGACTTATACAGTCTTTGTTCGTTTACATTTGTTCATGTGAAAATATGAAATCATCGTAATTTGTAGATTCGTTTAATTTTATCATGTATTATTGTAATACCCTAGGGTGGTTTTTCGTATCCCTCAAGTGTTGGATTGAAGTGTTATCAAAAAAGAAAATAATAACACGTGCTAGCACTTGCTCGACAGATTCATATATTTCCCGACAGGGGTCGTGACCTAATGCTAAACTCTGTAATAGGCGTGCCGATTTCATATCCCTTTATAGATTTGCCAAGCTGTACGTTAATTGCGTTCTACATTTACATTCAAACATTTTTATAGATAGGGTGACCACAAGGTGAGGTACGCCTCCCAATTTTTCTATACGCATATTTTGACGGTGCTACTGAAAATACGCCCAAAACTTTTTTTTAATGACGTCCTGTAAATTTTTTTCATTTTCCGGAATAGCAGGCAATTTGTGATAACACTGTTCTTCACAGTTGATTGTTCAATCGAGCAAAGTTGGCCATGAAATTCAAACTTAAATCTGACAAACAACATCAGAAGTTAAAAGAGGAAGCTTCGAAGTGCGATACAGTTGAAAACTGAATTTCTCTTGTAATTGCGGCTCCCATATATTCCAACAATTACGAAAAATTTACTAAAAACGGAATAGTACCCATGAAGAAATGTTCACAACTGGCATTTCTCAAATGGCAACACTTCGTTATGATGAAAAATGATTAATTATCAGATTACTTATTTGAAAAGTATTGGAGGAAACGTATATACAATCAGGTTTCATGATGTGTTCCCAAAATTGAATGTTCCTCAACGTAGGCGGCTTAGAACATAATTAGAAAAATGTACAGGGTGTCATTTGAAAAAAAAGTGTTTGGGGCTACTTCCGGTTGAACCGGAAGTGGTACATTTTCAATGGTGGCGACACACCAAATTTGAAATCTGTATCTTCAAAACTATAGAAAAATTGGGGTTTCATTCGATATCTTGATGATTTGAGTTTAATTTTTACAAAGTGTCTCAAAGAAGCGCAGCGACTTAGAAGTTCATTTTTTTTAATAGGATACCCTGTATCGCCTAATAATTCATTCATAAGCTCAATGATTATGAGAGATAATTTATTGACCCGCCAAAAAAAAAGTGTCTCTCTCCCACTCATCGGGTTATGGATAAAATAATAGGCGATATCTCCGTAGTCTTTTGAGATAATGGCATCAAAGTATAGTTGGATTCCTTATGATCATCCCTAACCGATCATACAAAGTGGTCTATTTAAAAAAAATAAATAAGTCCAAGTCGCTGCACTGTTTTGAGACATTCTGTAAAAATGAAACTTACGCCATTAAAGAGATTGAATGAAACCCTACAACTTATGTATTTAACATTTTTTTGTAAAATAAACAAGTTACGAGGAGGCGACGGACTTTTGGTCCTCACTGTATAATTAATAGTATATTATATTCAAAATATAAATAAATATCACAAGTCTAAGGAAACATTATAAAGTGATAACCGTAGATTTTTATTATAGACATCAAACTCAACGCTCCTGGTCTCATTTTCGTCGACAAATAGGGGGTACAGGTAAACCTTTTTCAATACACCAATATTAGTGTCACTTGGACTTGGAGGTATTTTTGCCAAACTGCCATCATATGGTCTGCCATCTTTGTGCACTACGCTATGTCTTTATGAGTGGTAGACGGCGTTTTATGTCTTCTATATCCACCCTAATCAACACTTTTCCCTATATATAAATATTCAGCACCCCAATATTACTATATTCTTACCACTCTCTCTTTCACTCGCACGTCAACTATAGTACCATTCTATGGGGTAACGCTGCACACGCTATCAGTTTTTAGGCTTCAAAATAAGGCGCAACCTACCATGCGTACTGTCAGCCTCTATTCAAGAAATATAAAATTTTACCAATCCCTTGTGCTTTTATCTACCAATCTTTACTGGAGACATTTCCTAATATACCTCTGTACTCAAAAAATGGGAATGTCCACAACCATGCTACGAGAGGAGTAAGTAAACTTAGAACTCCTAAATTCAGACTGTGTGTTACGGAGCAAAATTCTCCAAAAAATTTTATCGAATTGAAAAAATAGGTATAATATCACTTACTGTCACACTGCCACATTGTTTTTACTCAATTGTATAGGTATACAGGGTGTAATCTAACCTCTTGCACTCCCGAGAAGGACAGGACTATAATGCCATTTTATAACGAATGGCAAGTGTAACAAATTCGAAAAAAAAATGTGAAAAATTCGAAAAAAAAAAGTGGAAAGTTTAAATGGTGTTGGAAAATTCGTCGAAATTTTGGGAACTGCTGTCCGCCGAACGACAGCTGACCGTATGGAAGAAACTGAAATTTCGAACAGCAGTTTCCAAGATTGTCCGAATTTTCCAACAAAATTTAAAATTTCCACAATTTTTTTTTTCTAATTTTTCACACCTTCCATTCGTTATAAAATGCCATTATACAGCCTTCCTTCACGAGAGTGCAAGAGGTTAGATTACACCCTGTATGTAACTTTACCTTTTTGTACATGTATATCTAATTTTAACCGGACTTGCAGTTTGACTTGCTAAAAACATATAGTGTGACCCACATAAGACATAAATTCTACATTTTCCAACCGATTGGAATGATTTGTTTCTTCATCGTGTAACGAAATATTTCAATGATGATGACAATGTATCATCACAATTTTGGTGGAGAAAAAACAAAATGGCGGCTTCAAAATGGCGGACGAGATTTGTCATTATGGTCAGATTCGATTCAAAATTGGTTTGCGATAATTTTCGGGGTCGGAAATTTTGCAATTTTTGTCAAAGTTCATAAATTGAACATAGCAGTCCAAAATGGCAGAAGAAATTTGTGATAATGGTCAGATTCAAAATTGGTACGTATCTAGGGATTTTCCATAAAATCAAGATAACGATTCTAAGTTTGCGGAAAACTTTAGTGATTATGCCCTCAATAATATTCAAGAACGAGTCGGTTTCTGTCCATTTTCGTTAACGCCCGATTAAAATTAAAATTTTATGTTTCCTCGAACCAGTGACTTTTTTAAACATATCTACATACTTTCATTCTTCGTAGGAAATGCACAGGTATATGCACACCAAATTAGTTTGTTTTCTGAGAATTTACTATACGTTATTCTTGAAATAGACTATACAGTGTGTTTATTTGAAAGTTTTTGTTGGCATGAGTTACATTTAAATTGCCCCTCTTCTTTTTGAAAATCAATGGGAATAACCAGAAAATGAGGATATTGATCGATGGAAACTCTGAAGTTGTATATTGGCTATTAACGTAAATATATTCGTTCTTTTAGCAAAAATTAAATTCAATACAGCCACAGAAATCCTCTAGCATAGCATTAATATGCTTATATTTGCTAAATCCATTGTTTCCCATTGACTGCACCGAAGAACTAACCAATAACAAAGTAGGTATGAAAGAATATTTATTACCTTTAAACACAGGTACCACCTTTCTCGGATTTGCAGTTATAGGTATTATTATAACTGTCTCGATAAGTTTACTAGGTACTATTATAATCCTCAAATTAAAATTTCTCCGAACTAATGTCATATACTGCATTATCAAATAGCCCTCATTAAATAAAAATAGGTAGAATGCTCATTAACCTTTAGAAAGTTTGAACAATGAAAATCATATTCAAGTATAGAGAAGTTTGCGAAATGTCTCCTAGTCATAGGAGATAATGCTAGACCTTTCCCGCCAAATTAATTTTAGGTTCCAAGACCCAAAATTTCAATGAAATATACCTTTCAATTTTATGATGTGCTAATACGAGACAATAACAGGTACTGAAAGGAAAAATATGTCTGCGTAAAAATGGAAAATAAATTCTTGTTTTAAAAATATTTATGAAAATTTAAAAATTGATTTTAGTATTTTATCGCTAGTCGCTAGGTAGCTCGCGAAAAAATTTAAATGAACAAATTCGAGCGCAAAGACATATTTCGACATTGAATTTATCGTAAACCATGGCGTATTCTAGAACGTAAGAAAAAAACTTTTTTTTAGGAAATTGAAAATTCATCAAGCTTCCTTTAGTCTAACGAAAACTTTTTCGATATTTTTAACGATCGACGAGTTATAGGCAACATGATTTTTTTTTTAAGCGGAAGCTATTACCCTCCAAAACGGATCTGTGTAGTTTTATTATACCTCTATGGGACCTCTCACAGTTCATGAAAGAAAATTTCCATTCCGGTTAATTGTGTAGAAAATTACTACATCGACTATACTATCTGTTTCCAATAATTCTCTCGTGAATCAGGGAACCTTTCGTTATGCACTTTTTCACAAATTTTATTCTATGTTGTTATTACGTATTTAATTCCACCAAAGTATGAGCGGGGGTTTTGTAATATCACTTCGAGGAAAGCTAACAATTTCTAAATCATTTTATTTTTACTCTACTTTTACCTGGAAAGAATAATGATACGAACTGTCCTTCCTAGAAAACGAGATCGCGAACTGACTAAAAGTTGCGACAGAACGTTCAAATTTGAAACATTTGTATGGAATCGGAATAGAAACAACTTTTTGTCTTTAACCTTTGGATGGACTTACTAATGGTTAAAATGGGAATTATAGCCCTATTTGATAAATTCCATTCACATTATAAACCTCTAGTTAGTCCAGTAGAGTTAACTGGAAACTGGCTCTTATATAAACAATTGAGTTAGGTTTTATAAAAAAAAACTTTTCTTGTACAACTGTCATTAAAAATTACGTTTTTAATTCATTGACACATGAACTAAAAACTGACGTTTTCACAAAATCACTTTTAACACTAGTGTTAAAAATACTTTTAAAACTAGTGTTAAAAGTAAAATGACAGATGAGATGATGGATACTCAGTAGTATAGATTTCTCTAATAGAAACACTTCAATCAGATATCAGATATAACAGAACACTTACTGAAAAGGAATCATTTATAAAAGTTAACACATGTATTTGGCCGTTTGCGCAATTGGTAATACTAATTCCTTTACAAACGAAGTTACAAACGAAGTAGTATTCAGTCCAACTGTAGAAGGTCCTTCATCACTGACAAATAATAACATTCATAAATAAAGTGTGGACATTTTGTTTATTTTTTTTTCTTACTAGCAGTAACTGTTGCACAAAAAAATTTGTATGATACATTTGTTAAAAGTGATTTCATTTTGCTCGTGGGGTTGCTCCACTCGCTAACGCTCGTTTCGAAATATTTCCCAGTCACAAAATAAAATGCCACTTTTAACACTTGTATCATAAATAACTATTACAGGTAGTATAAGTCACATGACTCTGTCTGAGTACATTTTTCATCTTTTTCAAGGAAAAATTGTTTTTCCCATTTGCTGCCTACTTTCTGAATGGCAGTTGTAGATAGATGTTCAACCACAAAGACTCCTTATGAAACAATGGCTGAAAGTGGACTAAAATGAGTAATTTGTGATATAGTAACACATCATAGTTGTGTTTTTATATTAAAAAATTCAACTATAATCAGTGAAAATGATAAATAAACAAATTAAAAATTGTTATGAAAACACAGATGACCTTGACTTGTCATTCAGAAGTTCAATAGATATTCAGAAAGCCAAACGATCACCTGCGCACAGAGGCAAACACTCCATCTGCAAGGAATTCGCAAACGAAATCATACCGACCCCTCTGTTCGAATAACACCAGTGCCAGCGCAATCACTAGGAGCCAGTTGATAGGGGGCCTAGTCGACATTGGTCAACAGGGTCAAAACAAGCTTTTCTCCGTTGAAGACAAGTAGTAACTACCACCCAAAAAATATACAGGGTGTCCCAGAATAAAGTGGACAAACTCCGAGGGTAGAATCCTCACTTCATTTTAAGACTGAAAGTTCCAAAAAACATATAACCTAAAATGAGTATTAACCGAGTTAGAGGGTATTGAAAGTGACACAATAGTTATTTATGTACCAAGTGCGTTATATAGATCCTAACGCCCGGAGGCCCGAGGGATGAATGTTGCCCGATGGGCGTTAGAATCTAGTAACGCTCGTGGTGCATACAAGATTTTATTTTTCACGAAAAAATTATTTTATTATAAAGAAAAATCGATTTTAAAATCGGTTCATTGCTCCTAGCATTTTCTTTCCATTTTTATTCTCATAGTAGGCATGGCATTTGTTGATATTTTGACGTTTGTTGAATATTGCTGTCATCATTATATTTAGTATATGTCATTGATGCTTTATTTGCGTAGTATCATAGAAATAATGGAAATGAATACGAATTTACCCAAGAATATCATAGAAAACGCAGCCAAAGCCGCGAATAATTTATTGTCGGAGAAATCCAAACTTGTATACGACAAGGATTATGAAGTATTTAATCAATGGAAGTTGAAAAATAAAATTATTGCCATAGATGAGACCATGTTATTGGCGTACTTTCAAGAATTGGTATGTTATTTTATTTTTTTATTCATTCATGTGTTTGATTTTTTTATTTCAGTCCGAAAAATTTTCTCCAACTTCATTGTGGACGAAATATTCTATTTTAAAATCTACATTGATAGTCAATGAAAATACCCATATTTCCCATTTTTCCCGGCTGACAGCGTTTTTAAAGATGAAATCTAAAGGATATATTCCGAAAAAATCCAAGGTTTTGACAGCAGATCAAGTTCTTACATTTATCAGTGAAGCTTCGGATGAAATTCATCTATTACATAAAGTAGTTCTAATAATGGGTGTTTTTAGAGGACTAAGGAGAGATAAACTTGTGAAAATGTCTATAAACGATATAGAAGATAAGGGTAGCTGTTTACTTGTTAAAATACCCGAAACTAAAACCGGTATGTCAAAAGGATTCAGTATTGTAGAGGAAGAAAAATTAGGGGCTTTGAGGCTGGTCAGAAAATATATATCCTTAAGACCCAGTGGAGTAAAGGATCTCAGATTTTTTCTTACGTACCGAAACGGTCGGTGCACCGTCCAACCTGTTGGCAAAAATTCCATAGGAAGTATGCCTTCGATGATTGCCAAATACTTAAAATTGGATAATGCAAATGAATATACTGTACATTGTTTGAGAAGGACTTCGGCAACTCTTTTAACTGAGGCCGGTGCATCGTATGAAACTTTAAAAATGCACGGAAAATGGAAGAGTGCATCTGTGGCGGAAGGTTACATAGAACAGAGCATTTTCTCTAAAAACAAAGTGTCAACAATGATAGTAAACTCGGTTACAGATTCTCATGAATTTCCTAGCGGTTCTCTTATGAAAGAACTTCCAAGTACTAGTAGTCAAGTTTTCTCTTCTAAAGTTTCGAAAAAATAGGAAGATTTCCGGTCACATAACTTTTCCAGAAAATTCGAAAATTGCACTTTTAATTTTAATTAGGTAAGACTTAGTTCGTTGTTGTTTGTTGAGTTGTTGTTGTACTAGTATGAAAATTTTCCCAAATAAATAATTTCTTTTCAGCTTTTGCTTCAATTCTCCTCGTATAATGAGCGGGCGGTATGATCCATAACGCCCGCTCATAACACCCTAGGGCGTTATGAGTGTATTTATAGCAACCGTATCTAGAGTAAAATAAACAAATAATATACAAGGAAAAATAAAAAAATATATTTTCCAGAATAACTCCATAACGGCTTAACTTTTCTTAATGAAATTTGGTATTTCACTTGACAGCATTCAGTTTCATATTTCAAGGCAAATCATGTGTTTGTAACTCTAAACAGGGGCGTACGACAGGTGGGTACCCCTACTGGCCCCTCCCCAACTTTTACGCCACTGGATTAATATCGATTTCGTCTTCTTTTTCGTAATCCCCGATATTTCCTATACAAAAAAGGAATACGTTTCGTTTCACAAATATCAACGGATTTCGAGATATTTGAAGTTGAATAAGTGCGCTCAGAAGACACTCGAGTGAAATTAACAAAAGTAGTTCACCAGGGGAGGAGTTGGAACTTTCTAGAAAGGACCATACAGCCTTATGGAAAAATTGTCACAGGTTAACTTTTCCGAATTTCTGGCATGTTATAGAATATGACCTCCTAAAATCAGTAGCGTATTTGCAATACTCGTATGGAGGGGGGGGGCGATAGATGTAGGAATATAAAAGTTTATCACATCCTATTTGCAATCTGCTCTTTCTGATTGTTCGTGTATTGTAGTTACAGAAGTTTGAATGTTCAGATTCGCATTTTTTAAAGGTGACTGTACATTAGAGGTAGCTTCAACAGCGGCATCATGTTCTGTCGAAGTACCCTTCTCTCTAAATATTTCCACCAGGTGGAAAATATGAATCAAACAACTGACAGAAAACAACTACTTCCCTGGCTAATACCACGATGGACATTGAATTATATGTGACAGATATTTGTGCAACGTTCTTCCAAGACCTAGTTGCAAATGCTTATTTTAATTATACAGCAGATTATCCTTCACCTGGATGGGGAAGACCACCTACAGGCACGTTTCGAGGTTCTTACCTCTCGTCAGTTACAGAGTAGGTCGTTTTTGCAATCCCAATGCAAAAAAATTCATTAATATTCATTAATATTCATTAATATTCATTAATATTCCAAAAATTATCGGTAATAATCATACCACTTATTATATTACCCCTGATAATATTGTCTGCTGTTTTACATTTTTTACATTATTGTTAGTTTTGAGAGGCCATGAGCGCTATTACATTTGGAGCGTTTTTAGGGTAAAAACGGTTCGTCGCGCGTCGTATCAATTTCAAACAAGGACAGGCTTTTAGAGGACATTTGATTCCATGTACCTTTGTCAGCGACAGCACCTCACAATGCTTTTCATAGATAGTCGAGATAGCTGCAGTGGTATTTCTCTTCCATTAAAATTTGAAGCGTTTTTTTTTCCAATGGAAACGAATTAGGTATCAAAAGAAAGGTAAAACGTTGATCTATGTACGTGCTGTAATGTTTTTTTTTGAAACTATTAGTACATCTACCCGAAAAATTGCTTCAAAGTAACTGTATTTTTGGAACATCTTTGAGATTTTTTATTTTTTTTTTGAAAAAGTGGATTGAAAATTCAATTTCCATTACAGCACGTATATAGAATCAACTGTCCTCTAGAAGTCTATCCTTGTTTGAAATCGATAAGACGAACCGTTTTTGAGTTTTCAATTGACTCTTTTACCCTGAAAGCGCCCCAAATGTGATTGCGCTCATGGCCTCTTAAGTTATTTTATTATATATGCGAAATAAGTGTTTTTACACTTATCGCCTAGTGATATTTATATTTATCAACATTTTGATTTTTATGTATATACTGTATTTGCCTGATAAATATTTTTATTATTATTATACTTCTTGTTCGACAGTATAGGGGAAACTGTTGTATACTGGGACAGGTTGCATACTGGGACAATTCAAATTTCCTGCAAACTAAATTGTAGAAAAATCCGAATTAATTAGAGTGACATCTACATGTACTGCCCTCTATCACCAGTTAAAGATATTATCAGCAAATTCTTCAGTATGTCTGAAACCGGCGAACATCTGATTTTTAAGAAGCAACATTTTTATTTTCGTGTTGATATCGAGTCGAATATCGGCTTTATTTATGGAAAGAAGTTTGTGAAAATTTGTCTACATATCGCCTGCAGTGTTTACAACGTAAATTCACAACCTAAAAAAGGTATAGTGTTGTATATTGTGACACAGCTATGGGTTGCATACTGGGACTGTCCCACTATAAACCCCACTGTTCACAAAAGCAAAATAACTGAATTGTGTATAGTGGGACTGCAATGGATACTTTGGTCAGACAATTGTATTACATTATTTAAATAATGTTTTATGGTTTTACTAGGTATAATGCTGGTTATCAATAGCTTATGTATGATTTAGGTACATATGGTTAAGTTAAGGTTATTTTAGTCCTACATATAAGAGCATGGATAACAGATGCCACTGATAAATTTTTATAATGTCAAAAACTTATGGCTTTACTATGGCCAGGTTTTGGAATACAAATAATAGTAATATACTAAGAGGGGCAAAATATATAATGAAAACGTCATACAGAGAGGAGATAGCTTCTGAAATCAGCAATTAAAATTAAAGTTATTCCTAAGGCGTGACACAACTATTGTGATTTCGTATGAGAAATTCGTTATAATAAATCTGTACAAAACTTATTGATATAAAACATTAGCAGATATTAAAAAAATATTTTGATAATACAAAAAGTTTAAAGAGATATTTGATATAAATACTTAGAAATGAAGAATAGAATGCCTAGAAATCTTACATCATCATTTTAATTTTTTTATACAGGGGAATTCTGTTATCCTGACACTTTCACAAAAATCGATACTCATCCACACATTTCCTGTTTTTGTGAGGTTAATAAGATTGTAGAGACCAACATATTGTTATTCTATCCTAGTACAATAAAAGAAAATGTATTTGATAAAAAAAAACTATTCATTTATCGATATTACTATATTTATACATGTTTGCGCCTAAAATATTAGGCCAATAAGTAAATTATTATTGTGGACCGTCTGGGGCAATAAGTTGAATGACCTTAACCTTCTTTGGATATTTATGACTTACCCCGCCTCTTCAATTCAGGTACACCGAGTCTATTCACTTCTCAGAAGTACGTAGGGGCGTATTTAGAGGGGTGCTGCTGAATGCCCAATATAAGATACTAGTAAAATTTGAATGTTTTTCCAGTTTTTTGAAAATACCTGTTGATATCATACTTTCTATAGTCAACAGATTCGAGTTATATTGGGTGACAAATTGAACTACACCCCCAAATTTCTGTAAATTTGCTGCTCTAACAAGAAAACAGTTTTCCAAAAAGATATATGAAAATAATGTATTCGGAGGGCTTTTCCTTTTAATTTGTTTCAAGCCATCTCGCTATGATTCAAAATCGACGTAGGTATTCTAGCCAGAAATTTCACTGTTGAGTGTTTTGTCATCATTTTGAATAATACGGCTTCTGAGCGACAAGAGAATCATTTTGCAGGTAAGAAATTCATGTTCGCGTTACTACCGCATAATGCGGTATTCCATGCATATATGCAGTCTGTTCATAAAGTAACCCCCTGTTAACTTTTGAACGGATTGAAGACATCTTTAATTTAACCTCACTGATATGATGGAAGAGAAATTATAATTCGAGAATATGTTCATTTTTTATTGTATCAACTGAGCATACAGGAATTTAATCTGGAATTACTCAAAAATCGGTATGTAATTATGATGAAGACCTTCTACAGTCATTTAAAATGTAGCACACCATTTAGATATGATCGAACAATGTTGTTTTCCCTTCCTGTAATATATGCGAATTTAATTTCGACAGCGTATCAAATTACTATTTAGAAGTCTTAATTTCCACTATTTCACGGTTTGCTGCCATCGTATGTTAACTTCAAGAAAACTAAAAAAGTTCTCGAACAGGAAGCACAATCCAACCAACAGTCAGCAACTATTGTGTTTGGGTGGTATTGGTTTGTCTAGAGCCGCTTTTGATCCTTCCTTGGCACAGACATTTAATAATTATCTCGATGGCCAGAATGCTTGTAGTTCCCCACCCACTCACTTTACCAAGAATAGCTATTTGTTTAGCGACCCTTGCTGCAGGGCCGGCGCAACTAGGTCTGCTGCCCTAGGCAAAAGGTTACATTTGCCTCCTCTTCCACTACCAACAAGAGCCTCCTTCCTTAACAGTAACACAACATATCCAGTGTATAGCATTTTTTCAAGTAATTCCACTTTAAATTTTCTATACATTTCAAAAATGAACTTCATTGTTTAAGAATTAAAATTAGTTTCGTTCTATGTGTAAACTATAATATATTCCGTCCATAAAGTAACTTCCCCTCCTCCCCTGCTAACTTTGGAACGGATTGAAATATTTGCAGGTGAAATGGCAGTTCTTCAGGTACATTTTGAACAAAAAAAAATATCTACCTTTAAAAATGGTGTCTGGCCGCCATTTTGAAAGATTTTTTTAAAAGGAATTGGAATTTTCCTTGACATTTTTTTTGGTTGGAGGATGATTATTCGGAAACTTCTTTTTGACGACTAAAACATGTCTTTTTTCAAAATGGCGGCACGACACCATTTTGAAAAAAAATGTTTTTTGAATTTTTTGAAATCGCGTTGTGGTTCGAATGATATCTCATTTTTATTCAAAACCAAATGAAGGTACATTACGTTAGAGCTCTGCTATGAGAATCTTTTATTATTATTATTCAGTTTGCTTTGTTATTTGTCTACTGATATTAATAAGTCAATTTCAGGTACAAAGAACTTTTGTAGAAGGGTACCTTAAAAGATTTGATGATTTTACTGGAATTCGTTAGGATTCCAAAGGATCCTCATGGCACAGCTCTTACGTCATGTACCGCAATTTTATCTTGGATAAAAAAATTTGTCTGAAATTTTGTTCAAGTATGGAAAATTGAAAGATTTAAATGAGATATCACTCAACTTCCAGTGCAATTTAAAAAAAAGATGAAATGGAGGTCCGACGCCATTTTCAAAAAAAAAAATGTTTCTGGTCAAAAATCATTTAACAAAATAAAATTTCAAAGAAAAATTCCAATCCGATCAAAACTCAACAAGAGTGGGGTTATTCAATAAATTTTGCTGTCCTATGAAGAATTCAAAGACGTTTCGAATGAGGTATCACTCGAGCCACCACGCTGTTTAAATAAATCATTCAAAACGGCGGCCAGACGCCATTTTGAAAGAGGAGATGATTTATTTTTGTGTCAAAAAGTAGCTTATGAACCACCATTTCACCAAAAACAATTTCAAAGAAAAATTCCAATCCGTTCAAACGTTAACAAGGAGGGTTACTTTATGGACACACTGTGTAATGTATAATTAAAGGCTGAAAAAACAAAATTATAAAGTCATCAATCCATGAACATATTCACTTTCTTCATGTACTGATGAGCTGAAAATACTCAATATGTTTATGCTAGGCCTAATATTATTTTGTGCACATTTCTCATACTTACTTTTAATAACATTGTAGGGTACATTGAGGTCAATGTTTGTTTGAAAATTTTGGACAATGATGTAGACGCGGCCGGCATATTCCAATAAGAATATGGCAATCAACAAATTAAATATGTAGTGGAAAAGTTTCGTATGGAACGCTACCCCCGATTTTTTACTTTTACTGAATGATGCTGATTTTTTTATTTATTTATTTTTTTCGAGTTCAATTTCGTTTTGCCGCCCCTCATGTTCTGCCGCCCGGGTGCTTTAAACCCGCTGCACCCGGTTTTGCCGGCCCTGCCTTGCTGTGTGGAAACAGACAAATACGGTTATAGACCATCAGATAATGACATATTTTGCTAACTCATTTTCTCGTTTCAGGAATTTTAACCACTAAAAATTATGTCAGTGTTGAGCTCAAAAAATGATAATTTAGCGATCGGACGTGTACTAGGCATATGAAAAAAAAATCCCAAAATTTTCCGGCCGGAAAATTTACTTAAACAGCTGATTGGCTTATGGGAATTTTCTGTCGGGTTCCTAACTATATCAGATTTCATTCTGTCGATTGCCATAAGCGAGAAAATGCGTCAGCGACCGAGTAATCTTTTACAAGATGGCTCCCTTATTTCCACCCTTTAAGGACATTCAAACCTTATGGCTTTGGTTTTTCACTATTAGATTGTTCCTACCTATTAATGTGTTAAAATGACATAAATGAGAGATTGAAAAAAAAAACTTTTTTTTTACACAAAAAAAAATTAATTTTCCATATGCACACGTCCGATCGCTAAATTTTCATTTTTTGAGCTGAACACTGACATAATTTTCAGTGGTTAAAATCACTGAAACGAGAAAATGAGTCAGCAAACTATGTCATTATCTGATGGTCTATTAGTACTATGAACGTGATGGTGATGAAAAAGGACAGAAATAGTGAAAGTACGACTGCAATATACAGTGCGTGTGAGGAAGCCTTTAAAAGGAAACTCAGCACTCCGTTACTTGAAAATACATTGAAAATAGTTAATGTATAGTATATTCTGTAACAAGGTTAGAATGAAAAATTAGATGCGAGTGGGAAGTTCCCAGCGCGAGCTGAAAGCGAGCGCGAGTAACAACGAGCATAACGAATTTTCTTTCTAAACGAGTAACAGACTGTGCTTTCTCTACAACCACAAAGGACCCCGCACATTTCTTATGGGAAATGGCTTTCTGTGAATTTGGTTGAATTTTTTGTATGTTGCAGTTCTTGATGAGCTGATCAAAAGTGTCCATAACCACAAATCTCAAAAATGGACAGTTTTCGAGATATGGAGCTATAAAAATGAATTTTTTCAATTTTTTCGGATATTTGCTCATCCATCGGAGAGCTCTCATTTCTTGTTGGGATGGAATTTCAATATTGGATGCCAGAACCCGACTGAGAAATGGTCTTCCTCAGTAAAGTTATACTAGGCACCGTTATCAAACATTCTTCATACACTGCTCCACAGTGCATATGGAATGAGGTACAAATTCCAAGATCTTCCATACACCTTTCCATGGTCAGGATGACGCCAGAATAATTTATATTTTCGAAAAATGACATATTTTATTATTTGCACGAAATTTGGTAACCGGGGTTTTTTTGGTGTGGGAAATCATAATTTCGTATCAATTTTCATAACATCTAGAGGGCGCTGCGTACGCTGTCATTATTCATTTCAAATTTCCCGAACATTTTTGACAGTAAACTTTTGGTACTTTTCATGAAAAAACCTCATTCCCACACCTTTTCCAATTAAAAAAGGTACACCTCCTCAACAACGCTGGAGGTGATCTTTTTCGAGATATTTATAATTTTCTGCATTGATGCATGTTACTTAGCTCCTAGGGCGCTAAGTGAAGTAGCTGAGAACATTACAAAAACTAAGTATGTGGTAGATCTCGTCAAAATAAACAACTTTTTTCCTATAAATTGTTTATAGAAAAATGATTCATTTTCGAGATACAGATTGTTGAAATTTTTCTCAGCAACTTCACTTAGCGCCCTAGGAGCTAAGTAACATGCACCAATAGAGAAAATTGTAAATATCTCGAAAAAGATCACCTCCAGAGTTGTTGAGGAAGTATCCTTTTTTAATTGGAAAAGGTGTGGGAATAACATTTTTTCATGAAAAGTACCAAAAGTTTACTGTCAAAAATGTTAGGGCAATTTGAAATAAATAATGACAGCGTACGCAGCGCCCTCTGGATGTTACATGAAAAATAATACGAAATTATGATTTCCCACGTCAGAAAAACCCCGGGTACCAAATTTCGTGCAAATAACTTATTTTTTGCAAAAGTTATTTTTAAAAAGCGTACAAAAAAACTCAATTTTAACAGCCTGTATGTCCGAAACGAAGCATTTCCGGACACAAGTTTATTTAGACTTTTTTCTTAAAATTGTCTCAGGAATACGTCACTTGAATATTTTAGCGTACTTACGTTACACCCTGTATTCAGTTTTCGGATTTAATTGAACCACTCAAGTCAATTCCATAAAATATAGGATAGGACCCAACCGATCGCCTTGAAGAGAAGTGAAATTACACGAGTTTGAAATTGACAAATGTCAGGTAGAAGTTGCCAAATTCAGATTAGTTGTTTATCGTCTCAATCTCAGAGTTATAAAAGACATAGAGATGCCATGCCTATACCTACACAAATATCTGTTTTGGAGTGAACATGAACTATCGTTTTCTATACAATTTGTGGGCGAGGGGGGTAACAGGTGGTGACGCGTTATGGACAGTTTGTTTACATTTAGACTAAGAAGGACCATAATGCCAACGAAGAATGACAACTTGATCCTAATGAAATGAGCGGGCATACGAAACTACCCGATTGAATACGGACTTAACATGTATAAGGCCCTCGTTTGTAAACAAACAAAGTTATGTTGCTTTCAATATAAGGAAGGAAAAGGCATCTCTATGGTCTTTAATTACTCAGCTCTCAATTGTCTGTCATCAGATGAGTTTCTCTTTCTCAAAATGGAGAACAAAATAATAATAAAGAAAAATAATGTATTGTCCAAAGGAGAGGGCAATTTTTTCATTCAATTGATTAAGGAAAAACGTTTTTTAGGATACATGGATAAGAAAAGGATTAGGATTTCGGACATTTTCAACAACGATTCGTAAATTAATTTGCAGAAGTTTCAATCTGATTGGAGTTTAGAATTCCTCGATCCACTTAGATATGGCGACATAAACTGAAGGAAGGTTTAACTGGACTCAATACTATCGAATTTGAAGGGATAGATACTGTCCTGATAAACGTAGCCATTGTAGGATCTACAAGTTCTATTGACTGTAAAACGATTCCTTCAATACTTATACAATAGATATTTGCAAAAAACCAAAAAGTTGTAATTTTTTTCACTATTCCAGAAAAAATGGTGCTGGAGCGAAAATCAGGGTTTTCATTTACGAACTATTTTATAAAAAGTAGTATAGGCCATTTGCGTTTTTTATTTTGTATGAAAAGAGACTCTTATTTTTATATACAGCTTAGCCTAATTGTTGCTGAAAAAATTATAGAAATATAAACAGACAAATAATATACAATGAGTTTCAAAAAGTTTGCACCATAAAAATTGGCGCATTGCGAGAAACTTGTATTTGAGTTATCAAAATTCTGAATTTATGAACGGTGTACAGGGAAGAACAAAAAATACTAATTTTGATCAAGAGTAATCTACCATTATTTTTGATATTATCGAACAAGTTTATTTAAAAAACTTGTTTAGAATAATTGAAAACAATATCAAGATTTGGAATCACAGCCCCCTACGGAACAATAATGTTTTCCTAATTTTTCAAGTTCCAGCCTCATAAAAAGTACTAGTATCTCATATGCACCTTAGGCGACTCCCTCATATTCCTACAACGATATTTCAACGGGAAATTTGGTACAATTTATCATTTGTACCAGAATGTAAACGTTTGTTGAAAACTGTATGAATTTTTACTAGTTTTTTGGTGCAAATTTGATATATCACTATGTATGTATGTCCATAATAACTATCAGTATGATTTTATGGAAGGAAATTTTTCAATAAATCAATTAATTACTGGTAAACGAAAAAATAATTCAATTCTGCAACTTTACGATCACTTTAATCATAAAAAATTGTATTTTTTCATTTTTTTATTAAAGTTAGTGAGTGAAGTTACAAAATTGTATTATTTAATCGTTTACCAATAAATAATTGATTTATTCAATAATTTCCTTCCATAAAACCATACTGATAGTTATTATGGACATACATACAGAGTGATATATCAAATTTGCACCAAAAACCTAGTAAAAATTCAATAAATTTTTTAACAAACGTCGATATTTTAGTGAAATATTGTTGTAGGAATATGAGGAAGGTGCCTAAGGTGCATATGAGATATGAGATAGTACTCTTTATGAGGCTAGAACTGTAAAAAATTAGGGGAAAAAATGTTGGGTAGGTGTCTGTGACTGTTAATCTCAATATTGTATTCGATTCTAATTAACTATTCTAATTAAACTTCTTCAATAATATCAAAAATAAGGGTAGATTACTCTTGATCAAAATTCTTATTTTTTATTTTCCCCTGTACACCATTTGGAAATTCAGAATTTCGATAACTTAAAAACAAGTTTTTTGCAAAGTTTTTTTTATGAGAAATAAAATTATCTGACAAATGCATAATAAAAAAGTTTCCCATATGGTGCAAATTTTTTGAAACTCACTGTATAATATATAAATAATGATTCAAATAATTATTAAAAAGAGCTCACCTGGTCATCTGTACATGGCTTTGGTATCAAATCACCTTCATTATTTTCAGAAATAACGTGCAATAAAATATCAACTTTTACTTTTGTCTGTGTTTTGGATTGTCCCTGTTTATTCTTACGGCCAGGTATAATTTCACTAACTTTTTTAAAATTCACAATGGCTCCCCAATCATATTCCGCTTCTGGAGTCTTTATCTGTAATGAAAACTCAGTTTCAGAAAAAAGAAAACTTAAATTGTCTTTTATAGTCTCTATCTCTGTGATTGGCCGTTTGTTGGGAGATTTAACATGCAATCAGTCAATAATTCAATTAAACAAAATTTTATATTGAAATTACTGAATTTCCTACCTTCAGCAATCTTCCAGGCTGTAGAAAAGGTATCAAATACTCGGATTTGGTCAAATACACCCTGAATTGACTCCCCAAAGTTTCTAATTCTTGTCTTATGTTATAGTAGGATGCAATTTGATCCTCACATTCAACTTCAAATTCACTGAATATTTTCAATTTCTCTTGATAATCTGAAAAAAGACCATAAGATTTCAATCAAGACAACAATAATTTCATCAATAAACTATTTTCCTAACCTTCACAAAGCCCAGGAATTGCAGTTTGATTTTGAAACTGGAAAAAAGATCTTTCCAGCATATATTCAGGGTTGATATCTTCTACTCTCAATAAATTGAGAACCATGTTATAAGTTAAATGAAAAGCAGAGTTGATGGCATCTGGCAAGCCTTTGACAATATTCCGACCAGCAGCAGGGGGGACTTTTTCATCCACCATTAGAATAACAATACCTGAAATAAAGTAAGTCATATCAAAATAGGCGAAAATAATTATCAATTACATATTGGTCTCTGAGATTTAGATGAGCACTAAAATGAATAAACCTCTTTCTTCCAGATGGAGAACGATACATAGATAGATCTTTATTCAAATACGAACCCTAATATACATATGAAAAGTAAATGCTAATAAATATAATATTATCAATAACATAAATATAAAACAGATATAAATACTATAAATTACTTATTACCCAAATAACACTTTAAACGGAAATAACTATTTGGAAATATATTACAATTACAACCAGATATCTAGACATGGTGCATTCAGGACAAACATTGAAGTGATAGAACAGATATAGAAATAAATATGAAATACTAAAAGCAAGTATATAAAAATATTTCCACATTGAATGAAATTCAACAAAAGAGTTAGGTATTTATATTCCTTCAATTTGATTTTAAAATCGATCAAAGAAGTAGATGTTGTAACAGAATCCGGTAATTTATTGAAATTCATGGTCAATCCTTATTCCATAGTTACTCCCTCTGTTTAAAATTTACTCATCTTAGATATAGAATATAGACGAGTTTCAGCCCGACACCAAACCCCATATTTTAACACCTTGACATATGTTTCAGTCACCAAGGGGCCATCTTCTGGAAGAAATATTAAACTAAAACTAAGTACACAGTTGTACGGCATAAAGTTCGCAGCATATGGAAAACTTTTTTATTATTGATCTCTCAAAAAAAAAAATCCTGATAAAAACCTCTGCTTCATCCCAAACTTGAATTGCTAACACCAATATTGAATTTTATACAACCCTATACGAGGGAGATTAAAAAATATACTTTGTTTTCAAAAAATTAAGATCTCATTACTTTATTTTACAGGGTTGAATTAAAAGTCAAGAGGAAATATTGTTCAGAATCGAATGTTGGTACAGAAATTCAAATCATAGCCACCTATTTTCTCCTCATCACCCTGAAGGAATACTATGCTAGACAGATGGTATATCCTTAGATGATGATATCACTCTCTGGATATCTCAAAATCTTGCTGCACTTAGTAAATGAAACTGAATTATCTCCAAGATATGATGCCAGACTGAAAATTTATTTATTTATTTATTTATTTACGGGCAAGCCCATTTAAAGTATAAATTACAATTCAAAATTATAATTAAAATAATAAATCAGGCGCTGAGATACAAATTACAACTAAGAATAAGTTAAAAAAGGTTAATTTAAAGTTTAAAAGGGGTTAATCTATAATTTAAAACCACAAAAGTCAATAAGCGTCTAAGAAACATATACTATACATAAAAAACATTAAAGCTCAGTATTCAGTAGTTGAGTTTTAAAATGATGCAAGGAGGTGTTGAATAACTCAAGATCATCATTACTATTGGCTAATCGTAAAATTCTTGGAATGCAGCTGTTGAATGTGTGGTTTAAAAAATTAATAGAATAATAAGACATATTTGTACCAAAAATTTTTATTTGTAGTGTGAAAATAAATTAATTTTCACTCTGGTATCATATCTTGGAGACAATTCACTTTTAATTACTATCTGCAGCAAGATTTTGTGAAATGATTTTTTTGTATGATAAGCCATAATGATATTTTTTTTAGGTCATTTTGCATGTCATTTTTTAAATCACGTTGACTTTTTCCACCATGTATTATAGTGGTATCATCAGCAAAACATTTTAATTTTTCCAGATAAATCTAAATCTGCCAAAGAATTTATATAAATGAGAAAAAGGATTGGTCCCAAAATAGAACCTTGTGGAACTTCGCATATGACAGTTTTCTTAGTGATGCATATGTCTCCTATATAGACAAACTGTTTTCTATCTGAAATATAATTTCAGAACCATTTATAACATATAATTTTGTGATCTAAGGTATCAAATGCTTTGCGAAAATCTAGTGATAGTATACCACATTCCTTATTAGAGTCTATATCAAACTGAAATTCAGTGATAACATCTAAGACAGCTGATTCAGTATCACTAGACTTTCTAAAGCCATATTGCCCACTATACAACACATTTGATTTTTTCAGGTATTCTAATAATCTGCTATGCATTACTTTTCCTATAATTTTTGAAAGTACTGAAAGAATTGAGATGGTCTATAATTTATCATTAGATATCTCTTGACTGATTTGAAGATGGATTTTACTTTAGCTATTTTTTATTTTTCAGGTATAATCCCTGATGAAAAAGTTAAATTTATTAATTCACTCATTATTCTGATTTCATTATCTTTACAATTTTTATGTTGATTTTATCGAACCCTGGAGCTTTTCTTGTATGCATATCACTAATGACTTCTTCTGTTTCTTATTATTATTAATATTACTTATTGTATTATAGTCTTGAAGTTTTCCACTGAACAATTTAAAATTTTCTTGGGGTTTTGTCTCATCAAATATAGCGATAGTCTTTAGAATATACCCCTTTTTAATTTGATTTTTATTTGCACAGATATCAGTCACTATTTGTGATCACTAAATGCAGTGTTTATTATAGATATTTCGCATTTTTAATCAGAATTACTTAATATGTAATTTCCGTAATTTTTGCATAGAATTTTGAATTTTGAATTTTGTAGAATCGATAGAAAGTGTACAAAATAACTTTAAAAGCATAATTTCTAGTAACATACACTGCATGCCGGCACCAATGAAATTACAGATATTTCGGAAAAATCATAGTAAGAGGCAAAATATTCGAAAATTCTTCGGATTGGTAATCATTACAACCATTTTACTTTCAGTTCAATTCGTCCCTGAAAAAAATTCGGTACCACGCCATTAAAATATTTATTAGAATTTTTACAATGCAAATAAATTCATAAAATCTTGAGACTCTTAAATGCAATACCGAAATAGTAACAAACAATCAATAATATGAATATAATACAAGAGTAAGAAATAATATTCATTTAACAACTCGTACCAACAAAGCCTATAACAATCCCTTAACACAGGCCATATTGACTTTTAACTCAATTCCACAGCATATCAGTCAGAAAACAAACTTTGTTAAATTTGTCAAAGAATTAAAGCTTTTTCTAGGAACTAAATCATATTGCTAAAGTAACAAACTCATTGTTTGGACAATATTTATTCAAGCCACATTATTAATGCACTACACATAATTTTTGAATTTTGCACCACTAGGAAATATTTTGTCAGTCTTACCTTGGTTTTCGAGCTTTCACTATTAAGTAGTAATTGTTCTGTATCTAGTCATGTTATATTTTATGTGTTTATGTGATTGTATTGGTTTCATTCAGGTGATATGAAGGCGTATTATTCTTATACAAATATTGTAGTTGGTTGTTTAAAAACAAAATAATGTTCTACGGTTTCGGGGTTCAATATGTGTAAATTCATTTTAAATGACATTTAATGCTAAATTTTAGTATTGTGTAAAAATCTTTGTGAAGTATTATTTTTACTCTACCCATTCATTCAAAATAATGTACTTTAAAACTTCCAAATTCAAAATTTCCTCGTCTGCAGCAAAGAAACAAATAACCAAAAACTAATAAATTTTATTGAAAGACAGTCTAACTTAATTACTTTTCTACCCTCAAATTCCAATATTCATTCCTACACTTTACAACTTTTTATATAAATAGCTATTTTTATATGTGAATGAAAAATTATGAAACATTACCTTTGTCATCAAGACCTCTTCTCCCCGCTCTTCCTGACATCTGAATGTATTCACCAGAAGTAATCTAAAAATGTATTTCATCAGCAAATGAGAGATGATGATAATTTAGGACCTCACCCATCGATATTCACTACCATCAAATTTTCTCATCCCGGTAAAAAGAACAGTTCTAGCAGGCATGTTTAAACCCATGGCAAATGTTTCCGTAGCAAACAAGGCTTTGATTAAACCCTCTCCAAACAATATTTCAATGGTTTCTTTGAGAATAGGTAGCAAACCACCATGATGTATACCAATACCACGTCTCAACAGTGGCAAAAGATTTTCCACTTGTGGCAAATGCCTGTCATCTTCATTTAAAACATCCATTGCATTGTTGAATACTTCATCAACAAGTTGTTTTTCAGCAGCTGGAAAAAAAATTAAATTGTCAAGCTGTGTACAGTCTCAATACACTTGGAGGAAAAAAACTTTGTATTTTGCGCAGAAAATTTATTTGAAAAATCATAGCAAAGCGCTTTCAACTGTCGAGTCATCATCAGTTCGTACTCGTTAGATGTACAAGAAGCTATTAAAACATCTTAGGTTGCAAAATTTGAAAAAATATTTTGATATGCGTATTTTTTGAATGCTCATTTTTCCCATGGACATAAGATATTTTTATGACTTCATGTACACAGATGATGACGAATAGTCGTAAGCTCTTTGCTACGTCAAAATACTAAGTTTCTTCCTTCAAGAGAAATGTATTCAAAACACAATAGTAGATTACATTAGATTTTGTATGAGGATGGTGTCCTTAAAAACCTCTACACCGGGTAATTTAGATCTATTCTATGCCACTTTATGTCATTTTAGAGTCCCTTATCTAATCTTTTCCTTACCCCTAGACTGTACAGGTTAGGTTAGGTATAGTTTTGAGGTTGTGGTCTTTCCTCCCTAAGGTTTAAAACCTAAGTCTAGTCAGACCTTCACCTTACACAATATTAATTTAATCATGATTTAATATTCATACTGGGTTACAAAAAAGATGTGAAGTTTTTACAACTTCGAATTATTACATGCAAGCACTCTTGACAGCAGTCAGATGCTCACTAGATGAAAAATTGTTTTGAGGCATTTTTATCTTGATAGAAAGGATACACCTTTTTTATTGCTTTGAAATCGACTGATGAAAATGCCTGTTCCTTAAAACGATTTCATCTAGTAAGCAACTTCACTTCGATTTCTGTCAAGTCGTGTGATAGTTGAATATTAACGAATAAAAAAAACAAATCTTGCGAAGCAGCCAGCTTGTTTATTAAAATATACCCATTGCACAATTTTTGATGTTATATTTGGTTCGTAAAATATAAAATTCAAACTGAATATAGTTTACCTACTTGTATTGAAATCCAGTTTAGACATCTGCATAGCATATAACTCGCAATCCTTCTTACTGAAACTGAAAACGATGACAGGGGCAAAATTTCTTTCCATGATCATTTTGACCACTTTAAAAATATCCGTCTGATTTGGATCTTTGTTAGCAAAACCACCCCGCCTGCCTTTTTGGTCGCCCTTGGCAGCATCACCAGAATTTTGTAACACAGCCATGGCTGCATTGAAACTGTCATCTTTGAATGTACCCTAAAATAGTAAACAAAAATTTTACAGAAAAAATTTCAATGAATCATTGTCATTACAAATAAGTAAGCCACTTGTAAAATGTAATAACCATTTTAAACATATTCTTTGGAATTCATATATTTTACTATTACAGGTATACAAAAAAGGGAACTAATGGAAAATTAGACAGTGCATTCTAAGATTTAATGGATTTCAACTCCTTCATGGAAATTCAATTTTCTGAGAAATGTACAATGGCGTTGGTGAAATTTGGTAATGGGACACCTAGTATATTTATATTTGGTGAGGGATCGTCATTACGAATCCAGTGATACCAGGTTTGAGGGGATTATGACAAAAGATTGAGGATATATAAGAAAAAAAAACTTCATTGTGTGTTTAAAGAGTAGTGTATCATGGTCAGCCACCAATAAAATGTTATTCATTCATTTATTTGCAATAATTCCCTTTTCAAGAATAAAACAAAACTTGAGTTATGTCTGAATACATTATCATGAATACCTAACCTAAAATTCAATATATATATATATAAATCACAGCATAGTCATGGTACTAGAACTGTGGATTTAAATACTCCAGCCCACAGATTAACTCTAACAGAAAAAACCTCTATGTATTCGTGTATTAAATTTTATAATAGACTTCCAATGGAAGTGAAAATCGAACCCTGTCTTAAAAAATTCAAACAGTTGGTACAGGAGTTATTAATTAAGGTTGAACCATACAGTGTAAATGAATTTCTAGATTCTGATTTATTCTGATTCAGCGTCAACTGTTTTTTTTTTATATTGACTATTTTACTTTACAATGTCAGCATGTCTGTTTTTTGTTTACTTTTGTTTTCTTGTGAAATACTTATTGTGTATTTTTTTTTTCTTTAGCACTTTTATCATTCTCAGATGTTCGTTTTTTAATAACTAAACATCACTATTCTGACGCCGGTTCACCTAATTGTATTTGTGTATTGTATGATGATGTATATAAGTACAATTCTTTGAATAAAGCTACCTATCTATCTATCTATCTAATTGAGATTCACAGTTGGTAATCAGAGTTACTTTGTTCTACGACTTTCACCCAGACGGCCCTGGATCAAAAAATTTAGTATAAAACTCACTTAAGGTATTTGGAACAGTACGGTATGCGCCAAAAGTTTTCCATTCACGGCCTATTAGACATAAGTCGATCATAAAAGTAAATTTGGTGTTCCCTCCATTTAAACCATCCAATCTTGTATCGGAGGCGCTATGCAACACTGCTCTGTACTAGTGTTAGTGTCAGTAACTTCAATAGTCCTGGCGATCAGATAGCTTGAAAGTGATTGAAAACTGACAAAATGTTAACGCGATGCCTCCAACCAATTTTGTTCACAAAGCATGTTTCATTAAAAAAAGCTATTTGTATAAGTATATTCTTAAACTTATTTTAATGTATTATATACTATCATGTTTATTAATTCGAAATTTATACATTGTTTTTTTTTAACTCTTGGACCTGTCCAACACCATGTATGTGGTTTTTATGGATTAATAAAGTTCTATTCTATTCTATTTTGAACACAGATGGTTAGATATTTCTCACTATTTTTACAGATTTTTCCGAGTTTGATTTCGCAAGTTTTTGCAACTTTTTTTATAAGAGGGGTGTGGCGAGCCCGCCGACAGACTTTTCGTCGTAATTTTCCATGTATGAAACCGTTAGAAATTTTTCCGAAATCCTACGCTATCTAGGTATCGAAGGCGGTTGGAAGGTTGACAGTTTTTTAAACCGTATTATTTGACAGTCAGATATTTTTCACTATTTTTACAGGTTTTTTCGATTTTTATTTTGCGAGTTTTCCAATTTTTTTTCGTGACAGGGAAGGGTGGCGAGCACCCCGATATAATTTTTTTTTCCTAATTATATTCACGCCTTGTCCTCAATGATTTAACTGTGATCATCTCGGACAAGGCGTTTCATATAATTATAAGATCAAACGAACTTACCTAAGTGAAGTTCGATCATAATTATATGAAACGCCTTGTCCTCAATGATTTAACTATGTAGTTTCCCCGTTTCCTGCCAAATGTACCACAATATTTAAAGCTCGCATGTACCCCTCTCTTCTCTAAACCCGCCGTGTTGCTATGCACCCGGCCAGGAAACGCGGAATCTACACAGTTAAATTATTGAGGACAAGGCGTGAATATAATATGATCGAACTTCACTTAGGTTAGTTCGTTTGATCTTTTAATAATTTTCCATGTACGAAATTGTTGATGAATTTACTGATTGCTTTCGCGTTCTCTATCTAGCTTTCGATGGGGCAGGAAGGGTAATTTTTTTAAACCAAATCATTGGACGATCAGATGCTTTTCACTATTTTACGGATTTTTATCATTTTCATTTCACGAGTTTTTAAACTTTTTTCGAGAAAATGGAAGGGGGATGAGCCCCCCTACCAATTTTTTTTCTCCGTGATCTGCCGTGATCAAATTCGTCAAAAAACTTTCGAAACTCTTCTCATTCTGTATCTAGCTTTTAGGGGTACATTTTTTTGACATTATGTCATCGAAACTGAAACAGCATGTGAAATTTCAACTACGAAGGATATTATGATTTCCGACGTGAATGCTATCGGGTCAAACTAGAACGTGAGGTGAAATATACTTCGAAAACCAAATGAGTTATCACAAATTGTCTTTGACCATTTTGTTCAGAAAATTATTCCGCTACTTCGTCTTAATTCACGTCTAATCTTTTCCAAAATTCCCCATTGTGTGATGTGCTCTCTAACAAGCTAGACGTGTGTCGGGAGCTCTGTCAATTTAATAAATATCTGGTGTACATTGTTTACTCTTAGTGAAAGTTTAGTATATTTGTGTCATCTGAAATGAGTCTCACCAGGAAACAGGAGGACGACATCAAATCTATATCAAAAAAGGTAATATCTGATTATTTTGATGATGGCAGTTTCCTGGAAAAATTTGCTGGCAAATTAGCAGACATAGTGTACAATAAACTCTCCGCAAAAATCGATGGTCTTATGAATCAGATATACATGTTGACTGTAGAAGTAAATTCTATGAAGGATCACAACCGTGTTCTAGAAGCGAAAGTTGATTTTTTGGAACAGAAATCTAAAATGACCAATTTAAAACTATTCGGGCTCAAGGAACAAAGGGGTGAAAACCTAAATAATGTAGTCTCTGAACTCCTAGAAGTAAAAAGTGTCATAGGTCAGGGTGAAGGTATTACTCTAAGCTGCCATCGTCTTGGCCCTGTCCAATCTGGATCAAAGAAACCCAGATGTGTAATGATAAAATTTCAATCTGAGTATATGAGAAACAAAACTTTCCAAAATAAAAAGCAGCTTAAAGGAACCAAAATGGTTCTTGTTGAGGATCTGACTAAAACCAGATATAATTTGATGGTGAAAGCTAAGGAAACTTTCGGTAAAGAAAGCGTCTGGTCTCAAGGTGGAACTATATTTGTCAACGTCGGTGGAAATAAAACTTCTCTGAAATGTGAAGAGGACATAATGAATTTATCCAAAAGGCAGGCAGAGTCCTAATGGATTATTATCATCCTTTTGTCAAACTAAATTTGTAATACATCGCAATCTGTAAAAGTAGATACCTAACTTTTGTTCACTAGTATTCAAGTTGATAATCTACCTGTGTAGCAAAAAATAATTCTGTAGAAGCATATTTCTTTATTGTTTTACTGTGTTCTCACTTCTTATCTGATAAATAAAAGTAGCTTAGTTTTTTGTCACAAATTTTTATTCTGAATATATTCTCCTTTGTTTCTTTCTGTTGATAAAAATGGATCATGTTAACCTATGTCAGTTAAATGTAAGATCGCTGGTACCATCATTCCAAGAATTTAAAGATGTTGCCCAGAAATACGACATTGTGGCAATTACGGAATCTTGGCTGAATATTGATTTGAGTGATGAATTCGTATCATTGGCAGGTTATAATATTTTTAGATCGGACAGAGTAAGATCTCGTGGAGGCGGTGTTGCTTTCTAAATCACCACCGCCATTATTCAATAAATTGACAAAAAGGTTAGAACTCCACTCATTAAACCTGAGATCAAATCATGATTTACACATCCCTAGTCATTCTTCAGCCTTATTCAAAAAGTCCTTTTCCTATCAAGCTGTCCATTGCCACAATGTCGTAATAAAAGATTTGATACATTATTCAAAATCTACTTTCAAATGTAAGCTCAAAGAAAAATTGAATATGTGATAGGTAGTGAAATTCGTAATCTTGCGTATCTTTTCATATAGATGTATACTCTTATTTCTTTTTTCTCATCATACATTCTTTCATTTCATATTCTTAGGAATAACTTTTGGTACTTATTAGGTTAAGTGTAAGAGTAGCTTTAGCTAAACTTCGCTTAATATGTAATACTATTTGAAATAAAGTCGATATTATTATTATTATTATTATTGTTATATTCTGACGACAATATGGACAAGGAGGCTGCCCAATTCTCAATTTTCTATATTTCCTGGTCTATTTATTTCGGAATATATTTCTCAATTTCCATACCAGCTGCAGCGCGTTGTTGCCATTACTCTGGACGTTGTCATTTTTGTGCTCTGATCGATCAAAACATTCCGACTTTAGAGGCTTATATTTCGATAATTAGACGGACGAATTTTTCCAGATTTGGTTATTCGTATGGTTATCAAGTTTATTGACTTGTGTTAGTTTTCCATCAAATTTAAGACGCGTTTCTTCTGTACAGCGTGTTATTTGAATAAATGATTGCATTTGGCCTATGGTGCTATGATATAAAAGTCTATTGGGAAGCAACTTTGAGTCCAATTATCTCCGATTCTAAACAGACGAAAATTCTCAAAAAAATTCAGCTGTTGTAGTCACTGTCGAGAAATATCATATCAAATTTTCATTGAATTGGTAAGAAAACGATTCTAGCCTTCCAAATACCTTAAAAACTACCATATGGTACTTACCGATTCATCAACAACCATATGAATACCAGTTCCTCCAGCAGGATAAATGAAATGCTGCAAGGGTGTAGGCCTGTAGTCAGTATACACAACATGGCAGGGTTGCTGATGCAAATGTGCAACCCACTCCGCAAACTGTCTGGCGTTCGGAATGGTGGCTGATAGGAATACAAAATGTACGTTATGTGGGAGAAGAATCAATGTCTCTTCCCAGACGACGCCCCTTTCTTTGTCGCGCATATAGTGAATTTCATCAAATACTACCCAACCTACTTCACGCATTATTTCTGAACCTCTGTACAACATATTACGTAATATCTACAAAAAAAAATAATATTAGATAATAGCTATTGATGTAACGAGATTATTTTGCAATAATCGAAATTTATTTAAATTGTATAATAATCAAGTTACATTCAAAACTTTATCGTATCATTGACGACAATGATGTGGAAATAACATCAACAACTTTGGTTATGTCACGTTATGTTATGTTATTGTTATTTTAGCGTGCCATTTGATATCTAGGGTGTTATAAAGTAACTAACGTATTATATTGTAACTAATGTATTAACTTTTTTTTTTTGGTGTGTTGGCATCGACTGCTATGGTCATTAGCCACATATTCTTGATGGGTCTTGTTACTAACTCCGTACGACACCTTAGGAGCAGCACTATTAATTATTAACGCAACAGAGAATAGTGAAGGAAAAAACTTTGCCCCGTCTGGAAACCGAATCCAGAACTTCTCGGTCACAAGGCCCAAGCGCTAACCATTGCGCCAATGTTAATAATTTGTAATGAAGATTCAACTTAAAGGAATCTTAATATTCAATGATACGATAAAGAATTAAAACTACCAGGTAATCAATTTCGATCATTTCAAAATATTTAATCAACGAATGGAATCTTCAAAAGCAAAAACGACATAATTACAGTCAATTATACGAGAAACTATTACATTAAGACTTTTTACGATCATACTGACAGTATTTTCAATTCAATGAATTTTTGTAAATATGCTTCATCAAAGAGTAGGCTTACAATTTTTGGTTGAACGGACAAAATACAACATTATTAATGTGAGTTTTAAGTATAAACAATATCAACTTGGCAATGTGGATGGAAAGATAAAATGATCAACCACCGCTGGTAAGATAATGTTCTGTTTTGTTTTTGATTCGTTTTGTAATTGTAACCTAGGCTTAGAGTTCATATACTTAATAACAATGTTCAAGGAAATTCAAATTTCCATTAGGACTTGACCAAGAATTTTTCAGAAACTATGAGAGATTCAAGTAAGGGCAAGTTTTTGAATTCATCGATGGATCCATCGATGAGCATTGCATCCTTATCCAACGAATGGAAAATGACAATGACAGCACGAATGCGCATTATCCATCGATGAATTTAAAAACTCTCCCTAAGTCTTAAGAACTTTTTTTAGCAGTCTCGGAAATATATATATGAGGTTTCATTCGATTCGGAATAGGGTCTAGATGATTTTTGAAAAAACGTAAAATTCCGTTTGAAAAAACTGCAGAAGTTATAAAGAATTCAGTAAAAAATAAAAAAAGGGGTTGGTTTTCTGCAAATATCTCAAAAACTAATTCATTCATATTTTTCCGAGACTGCTGAAAAAAGTTGAATAAAAAAGCACTTATGAACCAGACAATGAACCATTATTGTGCCATGCATATCTTTATTTATACAATTTGTACCTGTATCAGATCTATGATGAAGATACTAAGAAATGGGTCCAGAATTTTGAAAGGAATGTTATTATGTGTTGAAACTCAATTTTTATTGAAACTATGAATGTATCTATGAATCTATTTTACCTCTGTTGTCATAATCAAACATGATGCACTTGGATTTATCGTAACATCACCTGTGACTAAACCCACATCTGTAAACTCTTCAAGAAATTCACGATATTTTTGATTTGACAAAGCTTTTATTGGTGTGGTGTATATTACTCTTTGTTTATTCTTCAAACTTACTGCTATGGCATATCTAAAATAAAAATGCAATATCAAGAAAATAATAATTAAAAAAGGAATTTCGAAATAGCCCTTCTCTGAATGTTTTCAGACTCACCAAAATAAGACTCAATCCATTTTCCTTTTTTTATAGATCCCTGTATAATTTCACACACTGTATACATTACAATAGATAAAAGCCTCTGTATCTCTCCAAACTCAAAGTGAATAGTCCAAACTTAGATTATCTTCTTGCGTATACAAGTGGAAATATTGTTCATAATTCTATCAATATCATTCATACATAGTAAAAAGAGTAGTGGACACAAAACACTTCCCTGCAGTACTACTCTTGCTATCAACTGTGTCCGTTGCGCGCTGCAGATCTAAAATAAACCGCTATTTTTACTCGATTTACATCAAAACTATTCCTCCAGTCATCCAAAACGCATTTAAGGCTGTTTTACAAGAGTGCTTGCTATGAAATGTTGACTAAACTATCGTTATAAATTTATTGTTCTGTTAAGTTTAATATTTGAAAAAAATTTGTTAATACCAATCTCCCAGGTTTTCGTATATTTAAAAAGATCCGGGGCCTTTTAACGAATAGTGTTTGTGAAACCATATGAATATAATTGTAAACTTAATTGAATAAAGATCGGAAATTTACTATTTTAATGTTACAATATTCATACATTTCGTTTATATTTTATACATTTTACATTTTATATAGTCATATTTTGGTCATCCCTTAAGTTGTATTTTTTCTTGTATCTAGATCCTATATGTATATCTATAAAAAAACTATAGTTTTATTATTTTCATCAAGTATCAGCTATATCAATTAAGGAAAAATCAATCCTGTTTTATATTCCTCAATATTAATATAATTGTCATACTCGATTATTCATACTCAGCATTTCAGATCATTTCATTTACCTATAGTATTTACGTTAAGGTTTGGATGTTTCAAAAAGAGGCAAATAAATATGTATACAGAGTGGTCCAACGAAAAGTATGCACCTAGCTTTTCTCCTTTTTTTGGAATTCATAGCAAATAAACTCGGACACGTAAAGTGTGCCTTTGAGGGGGACACATTTTAGATATATTTTGCAACTTGTGTCTTTAACCCCCTAGCGAGGGGGTGTTACAACCCTAAAATTTTAAATGGAACGTGGGGTCGAGTGATATATCATTTGAAAGGGCATCAAATTATCTTTCCAATGATACCCTATTTGTTGAAATTTACCGAAACAGTTAATGCGAAAACAGCTTTAAGAACATTAACCCGATAATTTTGGTATTAATGAAAAATAAAAATCAGTTTTGGTTACTAGGAATCAGAATAACGACAATCATTTCTAAATTACTTCATTTCATTATCGGGTTCATGTTCTTAAAGCCGTTTTCGCATTAACTGTTTCAGTAAATTTCAACAAATAGGGTATCTATCATTGGGAAGATAATTTTGTGCCCGTTCAAATGATATATCAGTCGACCCCACGTTCCATTTAAAATTTTAGGGTTGTGACACCCCGTCGCTGGGGGGTTAAAGGCACAAGTTGCAAAATATATCTGAAATGTGTCCCCCTCAAAAGCAAACTCCACGTGTCCGAGCATTTTTGTTTGCAATTCCACAAAAAGGATAAAAGCTAGGTGCATACTTTTCGTTGGACCACTCTGTATATGTATGTCAACGAGGAAGTAGGTACAATGATAATCACTACTTCGGTTTTTACACAATGTTTTAATTAAAACTAGATAAACTACAACTGAAAAAAAGTTAAAACCCGTGGAAAAGGTAGATGTGACTTATTCTTTGACACAGAAGTTTCTTTTTGAAAAATCATTGTGGTGAATTTTGAGAAATGAAGATATTTCACCCTGGAGCTGTTTTTATATTATTTACTTTTTCTTGTATATGGGAGAACATTTTTAAAATTTGGGTGCATGGTGTGTTTGGAGAGATGCAGAGGTTTTTGTGAAAAACAAATGTTATATGAAATTTAAGATAAAAATGATCTTTACTTGTATAAAAAATCTGCCAATTACCATATTACAAATCATAACAGTATACTCTTCCCTTTTAGACTTTAAAATAAGACAAAGAAGTAAAGTTTGGTGAGGGAAGAGGTGACTGTTATTATAATTTGTGATTGGCCTTTCATTATATAAAACTAGTCAGTGTAGGAGCCGTATTTTGCGACTTCTCCAAGGCTTTTGATTGTGTGATGCATGTAATCTTGTTGAGAAAGCTTCATTGTTTTGGAATTAGAGCTGTTACTCAGAATTGGTTTTCTACGTAGCTAGCAGACAAGCATCAAATTGTGAAGCAAGGTAATCAGTATTCAGGTTATGGAGTCATAAAAACGGGAGTACCTCAAGGCTCGGTTCTAGGACCAATATTATTCCTCTTGTTTTTAAATGATATTACCCTCCTACTGATTACTGGTTGATGACACAACAATAAACTGGTCAGACAGACACTGTGATAACTTCCACCATAACATGTCAAAAGATCTTGCAGTGGATACAGAATGGTGTGCAGCTAATAAAGCCACATTCAATTTTAATAAAACTCACACTTTGACCTTCAAAGGTGGCCAGCGGGATATTATTGTAAATGACCAAACCATTGGGACATTATTGTAAATGACCAAACCATTAAATCCAAATAATGCAACAAATTGTTGGGAATACAAATTGCCAGTAGACTGAATTGGGACGATTACCTCGAAAATTACGTTGTCGTCCTTGGAAAAAGAATTTCGAAGGGTGCTTATGTTATAAGAGTTATTATGAGTGAACTAGGTACAGTAGAAGATAGACCCGTGTATTTTTCACTTATAGAATCTTACCTAGTATATGGTATACCTTTTGGAGAGCATGTAGTCAATATCATTTCAACATGTTGTTTGTTCTGCAGAAGAGAGATCTCAGATATCTCTGCAGAGCAAACTACAGACAATCATGTAAATCCCTTTTTGTTGAAAATAAGATATTGACCCTTCCAGCTCTTTTTATTTTTGAAACTGTCTGCATCATTTATAAATATAAAAGTTCATTCCCTTCTAAAGTTCATGTTTATAACACATGGCAGGATAACAACATACGACTGCCAATTCCAACATCAACTCTTGTTAAGAATTATTTTATTTGTAATGGTTTGAAAACGTATAATCACTTGCCAGAACCAATCAAAAATACCGAATCCTATTGTAGGTTCAGTAGGGCAACAAAAAAAATACTTGTAAAACATTTTATAGTGTCGAAGAGTTTTTATCTTCTCTCTGAAATTCATTTTTCTTTTTTGTTTTTTATAAAATCTAGATTTTATATATACATATTTGATACTATAAGATATTATGTTTTAATTATGTTTTTAATTATGTTCTGCTGACTACCCAACATGCGGCGGCGCAATGATAAAATTTGACTTTCGTGATGACGCGCTGATGTTGCCTCTTAAATTCAAGTGTAATAGTTCTCAACACATTTCATTTTGTAATTTTTTGTGATAGGTATTTATTTCTGTGAAGACCCGGTAGGTAGCGCTGGGATCGGGTTTTAGGATATATTTTTTTTTTGTTTTTCAAGATTTTTTTTATATCATATCATATAACTACAAAATTCTACCGTCCTCCTCCACCCATACTGCTCTATTTCTTGGCACAGTTGCCAAGTTTACTGGATTTCTCCCAATTACCTGCACTAAATGCATATGATTGAATCCTGAATTTTGCATGAAAACGAAAAAAAAAAAATTGTCAACAATGTGTCGAAAAAAGGCATTCTGCACAAGTCTAAGAGTCTGTGATCATTCTCTATGTGGAGTTGTAAAACTGATGCTTAGACCTTGATTATGGCGTTCTAGTGTTTAATAGGTTGGTACCTGAATAACTGACATTAAACCCATGAATGTCAATTTCTGGTCATTACATGTGTTTTTTTGCAATATTCAGAGTTTTCTGTGTGATTTTTTTTTGTATCGACTATTTGAACATAGAATTTTTCATTCCTAATTTGTTTGTTGCACTTCAAACAAATATATAAAACAATCAAATCCGTGAATATATCCATTTTTCAACCACCATGGTTGCATTCAGCACAAAGATCAGAAGTTGAAGAAGTATTCAACAATATAACTGCTAAATGTGATGGACAGCCAGTGAGTGGATTTTACCCTAGAAAGCTATCGCTTGTCAAATTTATGATAGTAGGATATTGTCAGAAATCTTCGGTACTGGTGCCGCTTCAGTCCATCTACGATTTTTCTTCAGTTAGTGTCTAGAACTAGTAGACGGCGGAAGGTGTTTGTGCAAATAATAATAATAAATGTTCTTTATTGGTAATAAAACCAAATGGCCATCGACCGAGGTCCTTCAGCCAGTAGTGATTACAATAATTTGTTTTTGAAGTTTTACATGCTTGGTTGGAAATATTCGATAGTTAATATAAGTATATAAAAAAAAAAAAAAAAAAACGTTCATTCTGGAAGGTGATTTTGGTATTCATTCTTGTAGGTTTATTATTGCTTCCCAAATTGTTTTTTCCGGATACTTGGGGGCTGCTTGTATGTGCGAAACACAGATCAACATCATGCATTCTTGTGTTTTTGTTTAGAATACATGTTAATTTTAGTAATAAATATAAATGAATTACCAATTGGCCATTGGCCAACTTTTACAGTTATGATTATCTGAAAAAATCGTAAATTTGACAATTGGATAGTAATAACGTACATTCAAAAGACGCTAGCTCTCTAGGGTTAAAGTACTTAATTTTCTACTGGATTCTATTCAAGAGTTCAATCGGGTTTTTAACTTAATCTCCCGAGCCGAGTTCTCAGATGGGGTGCATAAATCGGCCAATGTTATTCAATAATTACATAAGTATTTGTATTATGTTACTGTATTCAAATACATATAGTATGATATAAATTTATCGCCCTAACAATCATTCTCATACTCACTCAGCAATGACAGTTTTCCCCGCAGAAGTATGAGCAGACACCAAAACAGACTGGTTATTATCAACACAAAGTATGGACTCTTTCTGAAATGGATCTAATGTGAAAGAGTACGTTTTGACTGGTTCAGCTTTTGATGGTTTTAGGGGAACATAAGCTTGACCAGGCGGGCAGGCAACTTCGTGTGTACAAGAATCTAATGTATCGATGGTATGTACGACAATGCGATTTTTCAGCTCCTCAAAGCTGCAAAATTTTATAAATTTTTTATGTTACCAAAAAGAACTGGCAACTACCCACTTTATATCGTTCACGTCTACGTCATCGGATTTTCTTCTTTTGGAAACACACTCCCCATCTTCCTCATTCTTTCTTTTCGAATGCTCCTCATCCTGAACTCTGTACAGAAAAAAACGTTCATTAAAAAATGCTTGGAGTTTGAGGTTAGGAAATCCCAACACAAACCTTTCGGTTTTATGACCATTTGCAGGCGCTTCCTCTATCGTTTTCGTGTTTTCCTCATTATCCTCGTCTTCGAAACAATCAAATAAATCGTCGATTGATTCTGCCATTACCTTTATGTTATATATAAAAAAATCACAAATCACGCGCCGATAACCACCTTTATACTTCTTTTTCTTGCAAAGAAAAAATAAACGTTTATTTGCGAGTCACCGGAAATAAGAATTTTATGGAAATACGATTGGCGAATGTCGTGACGTGAACGGTTAACGGTTGCACTTGCACATTCCAATTCCACATTCCACGGCCGACGGCCGGTTATTTTATTGGCTTCTGGCGCCAAATTCAAAGAAATCTTTCAAGTTCCAAGGTCGATAAATTGACATTTTAAAATATATCATTGTTTATTAAAGTTATTTATGCGCCAAAGGCAATCACATTATTAAATTATTACATTACAATGATTAATAGGCGGAGAGCGATACAATCAAGCATCCTAGCACCCAACGACCCAACAGTCCGGAGTCCCAGGCGTCCCAGCACGGCGCGACATCATATGATTCACGAAATCACGAATCACGAGCAGCTTTCTATTGCTGCTTTCCATTTAATGGTTTGATGCACCAGGGCTTCTTATTCTAGTTCAATCATTGGCTGAAAATTGACATTTATCAAAATCTACCAATGGTAAGTCTAAAATGGAAAACGCCTTTTAGGTTCGTTCGAACAAAAGTCAGAAACAGTACAGATCGCATGCGCATTCTCACTTTGAGCTAAGATGTCTGAAAAACCCTGGTGTACCGACTAATTAGATTTTGTTCAGAATTTTTTGAAGACAAAACAAATGAATTATTGGTCTACTTTTGTAATCGACTCCAGAGATGGCGTCCTCTTTCTCGTGTCAACACTGTCAACATTCCAAGGACATGCTGATTGTATTGCTAATTGAATTTTAAGGAATTTTATTAAACTTTTTTATCACCATACGAAAGTAATAGTCCATACTCCGAAGTGGAAGATCAAGTTTTATTGAAAAAATAACACTACTAAAATTGTGTAATTTTTTCAAAAAAAATATAAAAACTATTTGAAAGTCAATAGTTGTGGTGTTATGAAAAATATGTTGTGCAATTTTTTTATATTATTATAATTTGATCATGTTCCGTTTTTGTGCCGACAATCCAGAAAGATGAACAAAGTAGGTAACTAATTTATGTTCAGCACAGAAATTGACTACTCACCACTTAAAATCGCTGTAACATACTTTGAAACAGATATTTTATTTCAAAAAGCCATGCATGTTGACAATAATTTATGGCAAAAATGTTTTCTAATCAATTCAATCAACTCTGGATGCGTTTTTATATCTTACCGTTTCTTGACAACTTTCATAAGTAGCGAAAGTCCGCGATAGAGTAAAAAATATAAATTTTTCTCCATTCCCACTGAAATTTATCAATGTTTTGTCGTCAGTAAGCTTGTTAAGGTTTTGGTTATTTTACCATGCATTCCTTTTATTTTGTAATGGTAAAATCTTTTTAGTTAAAATCTTTTTAGTGTAGTTAGATCAAAAAATACACTTTTCTGTCGAACAAAATTGCACAATAGAAATTTTTTCACTATTATATGTCATATTTTTTAAAAGTGAAAGAACAATATAACACATTAACTCATCACAAATATCAAATCTCAAATGCAATTAAACTCAAAGCGACAAAATTATTCTTTATTTCTTTAAAAAACTTTATAGTGAAAACTCGGGCACACAAATGCACAGCTATCAGCGCGAGGGCATGCGCATAAGATTGACAGGTGCTAATTGTGAATTTCCATGCGATACAGCTGAACTGCAATACCTCTATGTGAAATATGAGTTATTTGTATTTCAGCAAAAAAAATTAATAAATCATGTCGAAAGTGTAACAAATAGAACTGCTTGGGGACAGCGATTCCGTATATTCCAATAATTATATTGTTTTATTAATTTCATGTTCGTGAATCGTGGGCAAAACGTCAAACTTCTGTTCATGAAAATTAACCCTAACAAGAAAACTGACGGTGGCGGTGCACTCGAGTGTCACGGGATATTTGAAAAACAGCCCATGGTTTCATTTGTTTTCTCGTAACCAAGTTTGCGAATGTCTCTCGTTTTATCCCACAGTTTTGCAGGTATAAGTCGGTACACCAGGGTTTTTAGGCATCTTAGGATAAGCTTTATTAAACCTTATACGTTATACATATTTGGTGTTCTATGTTTGCAATTTTATTGTTCCGTGATAAGTTAAATCAGAATCAGAGATAAATTATTAAAATTATTCTGCGAGGACGAGTAGTTGTGAGTTGATCTAAAGATAAAATTGAAAAAAAAGTATATTGAAGTGATGCTTGTTTATTTTTTTGATATCAATATAGCAAATCTGATGATATTTGGCACGACACCCCACTAAGCAACTGCAATAACTCTCATTTTAACGCACACCTTACATCGACGTAGCGCTAAGGTATACAGTATACATTCTGTATGTTTGCAAATATCTAATTTATCTAAGCGAGTGGTTAGGTAATATTTTGACAATTGACAATCATGAATCCTAAAACGGTACATAAATAGTACACGTCAGAAGCATGCGCAATAAATAAATCAGAAATAGTCAGGAAACCGTCAGGGATTCCTTGTTCGAACAAACCTTAGTCGAGTTCGGTAATATGATCGTAGATTACAGCAGACTTTAGTCACGTGGCCACAAATTAATCGAATCAGTCGGTAATAAACGAAAGAAACGGACGAGATTAGCGTGGGATTGACTTTGACAGAATGTTGTTAACCTATAACATTTAAATTTGAATTGTATTTTTTTGTAAAACAATCTTCAACTTCGAAATTTGAACTGTGGCTATTTCAAGATCATTTTTTCATTTCGATTTGAACTTTCAACATCAAACCAATGGTAACAATCATCAATCTAACATAAATATAACCTCACACTTTCAAATTAATCGCATTGATCTGCCGAAATTCTCCGAGCAAAAAGATCAATCTCTGACAGAACGGATTTGAAAAACCGAACGATCAAGATTTACCTCCCCTACAATCGCTTGCAATAAACGAACTATACAGATTAATCCGATCAGTCCGACGTAAATACCGAACGGGGTTCTTATATATTTATTCGTTTGCATTGAGGTGTAGCACTTTCCCACACCTGGTGTAATTTACACTCGATTTTAGTATTCGTTTGCAGATTAATTTGACACATTCCTCTGTTTGAACTGCACTCAGCTACACTCGATTTAAAATGTGGTGTAGATTACACTACACTAAACTACACCTTTTGATGCAAACGAATACACCTACTTTGAACTTTTCGCTCATTGACCTTGAAACGAACCTTATGTCACTGCAACCAATCAGAATCCGAAATGCTAAATGCTTTCTGATCTTTTGGGGTCAAATAAATTTTCGTGACCCTAATTTGAAAATTCAAACCTTCAGTTGAACAAAATTGCAATAAGTAATTCGCTTTTCGAAATATCCATAGAAATATATACATATTTATGAGTAAGTGTTCTATGGAAATATCCAATAAGCGAACTTACCGTAATTTCATAGTTCTCGTTTGATAGAAGTTACTATATTACATACCTTATTTATATATTGGGGCCCCCCAATACAAACTCGAATTAAAATAACAGTGTACCACTTTCAATTTATCGCGTAGAAATGACATTAAACAAGCAAGACGAAAATGACCAAGCTTGAATGAACGTTCTGGGGTGGGATTCTGTGTGCTATAGAATTCTATTGTCGATAGAAAAAGTGAAATGACATTATGGTTGAATTAATGGGAGAGAAAGAGACAAAACTGTCGACAATAGAATTCTATGGTACACATAATCCCACTCCTGTTTGCGTTCATACACGTTTGATTTTTCGTTTATTCGGAGGGCGAGTGAATGATGTTGAGTGCCAAAATCCAACATCGCTGAATCGGTTCACTAATGAATTCATTCGTCACCTTCTCTGTGTTCAAGTTCTGTGGTCACCTTCCATTTATTTTATGTTCAAGGTGAGTTGTCAATTCCGCTTCTTTGCCTTTCGCGTCGCGCGTAACTGGGCGAATTGGTGAATCGGGTCGGGCATCCGCAGAATGCATGACGCACGACTTGAAAGAAAAAATAGCTCTATTGGAGAATTCTCGACTCGATTCACCAATCAAAATATGTGAAGGCGTGACGCTCGTAGCGAAAAGAAAAGCATTAACTTTTTCAGTGAAAGATGCTGAATGAACGACATAAATTAATGAAACATATGAATATGAACCGACTGATACCACCTTTAGAAGGGTTCATCCAGTAGTCCCGAGTTGATCGAATCAATTTCCATGAAAATTTTTTTCCCAAGCGGAAATCCAATGAAACTAGTTAAATTGAAGTCATGTGATTGAATACAACCAATAAGAACAACATTATACTGATAACCCAACGGTCTGTTTTCACTTTCACTCCTAGGCACGTTGCACGTTGATTTATTTCGATTTTGAAGTTTCAAATATTCAATAACGTCAAAATGTCAGTGATGTGTCATGATTTGGTTGTAAGGACCGCCGTACATTATGCTATTTCCTGGCAAGTTCAATGCAACGCAATGTCGATTCACTTAAATCGCATGCGTCTATCATATTTTAGAGCAAGTTTCATGCTAGTAGACAGGCCTGTTGAGAGGGGGGGCAGCCGGGGTGGCAACCCCGGGGGGGCCCGGGTGAGACAAGGGGGCCCGGCGAGGCCGGGACCAATTTTAATTTTAAGAACAGCTCGCAATACTTGAAAATGTAATGTGACCAAAAATAAACATATATAAATCTTACATTGCATTTGATTATACTAAAAGAAACGAATTAGGTAGCACGGTATACTTGAGTAAAAACATAAGGCAATGAGTGCATGGTTCCTTCTTGAATGTTCCTTTTTAAAGTCAGACACCGCCACACCGCCACACCCCGCACCACATCACCCAAAAGGGACAGGGGACTGAGTGACTGAGTGGACTGGCCGGACAGGAGTCATATTCTCCAACGAAATCCACTTGCAATATTTTCACCTTGTGCTTGCCATACTCTAAATCTGTGTGGAGCTGAATGCTGTGCAGAAGCAATCACTTTCTTCGGAATAATTCAGAAAGTTTATAACATATTCAGCTCTAGCCCACAGAGGTGGGAAATTCTAAAGAAAAATATTGGTTGGTCATTGCATAGCATGTCGCAGACTCGTTGGTCAGCCCGTTTAGATGCTGTTAAGCCTTTTGCTGGACATATACCTGGTTTGAGACAAGCCATTAGCGATTTGAAAACATTGAATCTTTCGGCAGAGATACAATCTGACTTAAAAGGTATTCAAAAATATATTAATTCTTTTGAATGCATCATTATGGCATCTATTTGGCTTAAAGCTTTAACAAGTATCAATTACCGTAACACCATTTTACAAGCCAGAGAGGCAATGGTGGATGTTGAAGTAGAAAATGTAAAAAGTTTAATTCTCGACTTACAGAACTTGCGTGACAGCTGGAACGGTATTTTAGAAGAATGCAAAGCTGTTGCCAGAAATCTTAATATACCAGAAACTTTTCCTGATAAGAGAAGACAAACAAGAAAGCGGTTCTTAGATGAGTCTCGAGATGAAATAGCTGAAACGGACCAAGAAACACAATTTAAGCAAACTGTTTTTTGCGTCCTTCTTGACAGCTTGATTGGAAACATGACAACACGTTTCGCTGCATTGGAAAAAATATAAGAAAGATTTAGCTTTCTTTGGAAATACCTCACCCTTAATGAAGAAGAAATTGGCCTAAAAACAAGAAGTTTTTGCAATTACTACAACGCGGATGTGTCTCAAGACTTAGTGGAAGAAATTGTTCACCTAAAAGCAATTCATAATGTGAACCTGGGTCAAGATTATCTGTCACCACTAAAGTTATTAAATAAGCTTGTAGAACTTAAAATTGAAGTGTTATTTCCGAATATTGTCATAGCTCTAAGAATTTACTGTACCATTCCAGTTAGTGTGGCCGAAGGTGAACGATCATTTAGTGTCCTTGCGCGCATAAAAAATGTACTACGATCTACAATGTGTCAGGATCGCCTTACGAGTTTAGAGACGTTAGCGTTAGAACCATCTTTAGCAAGACAACTGGATTTTGATGAAGTGATCTCCTACTTTGCTGATCGGAAAGCTCGAAAGGCGCACCTAAAATAGATAGTTTTTTTAATAAACATACAGCTTCTTTTATTTGTCTTACTTCATTTTTTAGTAAATAGCTTTCGTCGATATATTCTTTCTTGGCTCATTTTGTTTTTGCGTATTTTTCGTTAAACTAAAGGGGGCCCGCAAGCTTAGGTGTCCCGGGGCCCGTCTCAGCTCTCGACGGCCCTGCTAGTAGATGATTTTCCCAAAGTAATAGGACTGTTTACAAACATGAAACTTGCTGAAAAATGTGATAGACGCATACGCTTTGATCGATTCGAAATTGCGTTGCATTGAACTTGCCAGGAAATAGCATAATGATAATGTATGGCGGCCTTAATACGACTAACCAAGTTGAACGATTCGTCCAGACGATGAAAAATGCATTAAAAAAATTGAGCAACACTAGAGACGATTTATAAATTGACAAATTTTCTTATGCATTATAGAAAAACACCAAATACTACTACCGGGATATCTCCATCCATGCTTTTGTTGAAGAAAGACTTTCGTACTAAACTCGATTTACTCAGATACGATTGGGATAGCAATCTTCTGAAATAATATTTTCGTTCCTGGTGAAATTGTTCGTGTCCTTAATTATGGGGAAAACGGCATTACTATTTTAATGTCGACGGGAAAGGATGGTGAAGTCACGAAAATTTCGGAGAAGGAAGGAACTGATGGATGTTGTTCACCAGATGGATGCTTGCTGTTCACCCGAGCAACATTCACCATCAACGTCTGGTACAAAATTCATTTCTAGTCCAGATTCCAATTCCACGCCGGAGTTTTGTTACCGATACACGGAAGCGAGAAAGATCACTGGAAGTAAGTAAAAGTACCAGAATTAGGAAACCGACTCAACCTTTAATTTAAAAAGGGAGGATTGTTCTGCTCACATGTTATTGTGAGCCCTGCTTTTAATCTAAAAAAAATATGGATTTTTGAAAAATTGTATAATTCAGATGTATTTCCAGATTTTCTCAGTTCCTCAACAATTTTGAGGGTTGCTCGTATAAGTGCAGATGGTTGACGGAAATAACTTCAAACAAATAACAATTTAAAAAATTCAATGCAAACGCGAAGTAATAGTTGATGAAAGAGGGAAAACACGAAAATAACAACTTTAAAAATTCAAGGCACACTTGAACTACCTAGAAGTTGATGAAAATGAGAAAACTATCAGTTTGCAATTCCACAACAGGATACCAACTTGTTCAGGCCATAATATAAATACATAAAAAAAATGTTAGAACTCGTACAGGTATCTGAGGTAAAACAAATATAATCTTCATAAAAATTTCACATATCGTCAACAATTATAAAATATATAAATATACATATAATTATATATAAAAATAAAATATTATACTTATGTTTTCACAGATTCATAGTACATTTTATGGGCCAAAATACTCCTTTCGAGGATATCTTCAAACCTTTAAAAAAGTTTATCCAATTAGAAAAGAAAATCTTTAAATAATCAAAAACTTACTTGTAGCGCAAATCTTGGTTTTCCTGTATCAAATATGGTGTGGGTAAGTCACATACTTTTTCAATCAAGTCATTATTACAATATTTTTCTGAAAATATTATTTTTTAACAACTACATGAAATTTAATAGAGTCAGTGGCCACATTAATTTTGTCGGAAATCAGAAATTACTAAAATTAGCAATAATATTAATTTTTATATTCCTCATGATCAATGAAGTTTCCCAGAGAAAACTAATAAATATTATGAACTTTCAGAAGGCATACAAATATGGCAACCTCTGGAATATTTCACTTTGATCATAGAGCTCGATATACTGATAGTACTCAATATTCATTTTATCGAAAATTTTCCATCATTTTCCAAATATTTCTCATAGAATACCTAGATACAGAAAGCCTGATACTGTCCAAATTGATACTGTCCAAATAACAACACTTCATACAAAATATCAACTACGTTTGATTGCTATTCATTTAAAAAAAGTTGTAGTACCACTATGGATCCACCAGGAAAATATTTGGATATATAATTTTTTTCAGAATGCGCAAAAACTATTGGATTTGTCAGATAAAAAAAATTAAAATTTGCCAGACTGCCATGTGTACGATTTGGTTTAAACCAGTTATAGCATCGTGCACACCAAACTTTCTATCCGTGAATCGGTTCATAAATGAGGCCACATGCTACAGCCAAAATTTTTTCAACATTTATTATCATTTGCAGCTCTGACTTTAATGTCCTTTTATGTGTAGATTAAATAGCTCCTTCTTAATGTTGTGTCCCGCTGATATTACAATTCTCCTAGTACTTTCTGCACTTCCTTTAGGCCTCTGCAAGAGCTCAAGACAGACGACTAATCGTCTTGACGGCACTGGACTGGCATACCTTTCTTGGATGCTGTCATCTGCTAGAACCAGAATCTTGTATTACAAGACAATTACAAATTAAATATCCCAATTTTCCAATTGCTACCATACTTCACTGACTATACTGCAGTGCTCCTTCACTTCTTCGGGTTCGATGGCTATAAAATTGTTCCATTTCCATTCGTTCGTCGATATGTTTCCGTAATGTCGAAAATCACGCGCGCCCTGGCTAAACTACACTCGACAAGAATGTTCATTTTGATAATTCAAAGGCGTCGCGTAACTGAACTCCATAATAATTTTAATGTACATGATTCAAATGTATCGATTTTAATTTTCCGGAGAATGCCAACTACTTGTGTTGGCGAAACGTCCAGAATATCTGGTGATGAACGTCGGCTTAAAACCCGGTAAATAATCATGTTAACTGAAAATATCTTGTAGAAATGATAAACATCATAAAATCCGTAATAGTCAAACATAGAGAGAAATCAAAAACTATGTATCCAGGACTACAGTGTGCCCAAGATAAGGATGGAATAGCATTAGGATCTCGAAAACGGTTGGAGTCATTATGTTCATTAAATCAGAGAAAAGTTGCACAATCCAACTCGGAAGATTCCTTGGAAACGAAACGTCGTGGTGGAAATCTGTGGACGTCATCTTGTTGAGCACAAAAAGTGGCATTGAAAAAGTATCTTCAATTTTCTATATCTTTCAAAATAACGTCAGGAATAAATAAAAAGAATTATCGAAAATTTCACTTTATTCAAAATATCTCGAAATCCGAAAGAGATACCACACTCCTGCAAACTCCATATAAAAGGACTTTGGATTGTGCAACTTTTTTCTAATTTAACCAACATTGTACCGCCAAATGTTTCCGAGATCCCAATGCTATCCCATCCTTATCTTGGACACACTGTATAGTCCTTCAATGACATTATTATTAGCATAAATCTCCACAACAGATTAATTAATGTGACCACCGAAATGTGCACTTTTTCAACTGATTATTCTCAGAGGATGCAACATACCAACTTTAGCATTTTCAGCAGCTTTAAGGAGAATATCACGATAAACAATTTCAGTCTGTTCAAAAGAATTTGACAATTCTTGAAGATGACCATCGAAATCTCGAATCCAGTTCAATAAATTTTCAGTTCTGCTTAAAACACTGCCAGTAGCACTGAAAAAAAATACTGATTTTTGTTTTGGATTACTAAATATCCTAAGCCAAAAAAACTGATAAAATACTGTTCCAATGTACTTCTCAACTTAGTTGAGAGAGTGCATATATTCGAAAAAATATAAATATAGGTCCTAGCATGGTAAGCAGTGTAGGGCCTGTCTTAGGCTGACTCACATTTGAACCTAACCTAACCTAGACTTTGACAGGTCGGCCATCTTTACATGAGGGTCAAGTTATATTTGTTACTGTTCATGGTTCAGTTGCATTATTATTTTCGTTTGGTCAGCATTAGTTTTGTATCTCATGTGCTATAGTTTTTGAGAAAAGTTTGTACATTCGAAGTTTATAGTATTTAGTAATAACAGAAAGAGACTGCTTGTGAAATCATGCAATTATGTTGCTGTTGCGGAGTACATATTTTGCTACACTCTCAGAAGATGTTCTTGCAAGATATTTAAAGAAAATTGAAGTGATTGAAAAATAGTGAATGGTTGACGTTTCTGTTAAAGGACCTCATTTTAAACTCCTTATCCATGCATTATAACGTTCACCAGATAGTGCATTCAAATAACTTCCTTGATTTGTTGAAACAGCAGCAGGATTTCTAAAAAATGATACCCTGTCTCTTTCAGCTCGCATAGAGCATTTCAGGACCGAACAAAACGCAGACATTTTCAGTGATATTACAGATTATTTTGTTGGACTAGAAAACTTTCCAGAAAATTTGCTTGGCAAACACAAATACAATTCAAACGGATATTACACTTTATGTTAGTTATACTAAATACCATCAATCACAAAAAGTCAAACCTATCACCTATTCTCAAAAACTACAGGACAGAAACTTAACAATTGATATAATCAACAAAGCAATTAAAACAAAAACAAACTTTGTCCCTCAAGTAAAGATGGCCAACCTGTCAGTAACGTCATTCTGGAATGGTCTATTCAATACATTATTCATAGAAAGAATAAATTCATTTTACCCACCTCAAATATGCTTTGAACTTTTTATTGTTGAAGAATGCATGCTTCAGTTTGATTGTTTCTGAAATAAGGCTAGTGATGCTCGAAATCAATTGCTTATTATTGGAGTTAGGAACATCACTGTTCCTATTATTACGTTCAACTGTCTTTTCGACTAGCTCCAGGGCTTTTGCATACCTAAAAAATAAGTGAAAAAAATAGTGCGACTCAAGAAAAAGAATATTAAATATTACGGTTCATGCAAATCATAGTGGCTGGTAATTTCGGTGATCTCAGGAAGAGAATCAGTTAGCACCTTCTGTCGTTTTTTTATACCTTGAACTCTTTCTTCCAATTCTTCGAAGTTAGAAAGGCTCCTTTCCAAGCCAGCTATCAACCTCTGTGAGTACCTTAAACAGTCTTTATATTCCATGTTATTTCCTAAATCTATATCACAAATATTATTTCTTCGAATGCTGTTATAACAATCAACTCTGGTGAGCAGCTTAGAAATTGCTTTAGATGTTGATACATTTTGGCTTTTAACAACTTCCACTAAGTAGTTTATGTAATTCAAGTAAAAATTAAAACTTGTCCGAAAGAAATAGGCGGTTGTTTTCTCTGTACTTATGTAGTAAACCAATTGGGCTTTCAGTTGTTTGATATAGCTCATGTTGAATTTTAAGGCCGATTTCATCGCCTCTTTTATGAGTTTAGGAAAATTATAGGTAACTGTATCAGCTACCAAGTGGTTTTTGCATATAACGTAAACATTATTTCCCTCTTTCATTATTTCCGATAACAACGTATCATTATGGTCCAGGCAGAAAACATTATTGCCAAACAACAAAATCAATTCATCCTTCTGAACTTTGATATCTCTGCAAATCCAGTCTTTCAAAGTGCTAACTAGTGTTCCTTCATTTATTTCATAAGAATAGAACTCCAACTTGCGAACAGAAAAAACGTTAATAATTTTTTTCTTCAAAATAACGTTCAAGTAATCAAATACTTTAATGTCGCCTGGAAACAGCTGAGATCTTTGGTTTGGATCAAAGGTTAATACATGTCTCAACCAAATTTCGATTTCTTGTTTGAGACATTTTGAAATGAAGTGTTCTTTTTTTATCTCTGAGGAACTTGTCACTTGACCGGAGTAGTTCAAGTACATGCATATATCTTCTGTTTTTTTTTCTTTAATTTTAGCGAATCTGTAAAAAAATATATTAATAATAATCGCTTGTTTCGATAGTAAGTATAAAAAAACTCAGATACATGATGTATAATTAAATATAATAGCGTTACCTACTATCAAATGGAAGAGTTAGCATTTACCCATGTGTTAGATGGGTAAGTACTTTTTTTACATTCAACCACACAATCTATAAATTTAATTATTCTAGTATCAGAGATTCAGGGGAAAAATGGGCATAATGTCTCAGTAAACACCGTAAAAAACAAACCGTGTGCAGAGTTAGACTATACTGATTGGACTGATTGGAGGCAAAAACAATAATTGAAATTATTGAACATCGACAGAGCGTAGACAAAACATAAATATGCTTTAATCATGATAAGATTGATAACCACAACTGTATAACCTACTACCTGCGTACGAGCCTGTTATTTATGATAAATCAATGCTTCTTTTTGATGTATGAACTCCGGCAACACTATTGTCCTATTTCGCAATACTGACATCTCAATATGAATCCGACTCTAGCGGTTTCTCACCATTGAACAATACAACCAGTTGGAAAGAATTTCCATTCAATCTCTCTCAGAATGAGATCTTCCTAATCTAAGATGACCGACGATTCAAAACCTTTATAGAGCAGGTTTATCAATAACCTGTTTGACTGACTAAATTTGACTGGTGGTTAGCATGAATATGATATTCGCTCGAATGAAGGAATAAACTCACATTCTAATCATCAGTAACGTAGCAGAGAGATTTGACTGAACATGAAAAAACCGGCCCGAAAATGAGTTGAGTAGAGAAGCAGAGCCGTTTTAACGATCAATTGTTTTGAAGCAATTTCAAACATCAATTGTTGAAAATATCCAATTCAAAAATACTTTAGAATATTATCGAACGCTCTGGTGTTAGCGAACGCTCTTTAGAGTGGTTTCTATAGTAAATTCGACTAATGTGAAAAATAATTTCCTTCTTTGAATATCATTATTTGTAAGGTGAAAAAAGTTGATTTTCAAATGAAAGAGCATCGACATGTTTTCAATGTCCGGTCCTAAAATTATAAATTCAATAAAGTTGTTGTGGTTAGCACAATGAAGGTTATGAATTAATTATGTATGGATATTCCCTTGTTTGAATATCATTACCTGTGAGGTGAAAAATGTTTTTCAAATGAAAGACATAAGGTATGTATATCGAAATTTATTGAATACGTACATCAAAATTTGTTTACAATCACAATTAGTTAAACAAGACTTTTTACAACTTCAGAAAGTGGATAATATTCCATAAGACAATCATAAATAACAATACAGTGTGCTCTAGTGTTCCTGGGAAATCCTTTATCTGCTTCAATTTCTAGACGTACATCAACTGTAGACGATTTCATTGTTTCTTCATTTTTCGAGCAATCTATCACGAAAAGTGGATGAGATTTGAAGTTGACATAGGACAGAATGGGGATATGTTTTTTACTACTATCACCACAGTAATTTGAATAAAATTCCGAATAATTGAAGTGAGCGAGTGTATAATCGTTCTTGTCAAAGTCCAGTTGCATCCTTTCGTCCGGCCAATATTCTCCATTCAAAGATAGTCTGAGACTACTTATATTGAGATGGTTAAACTCCGTCGGCTTAGCTTTGATGCGGTTTCGTTTATCATTTTGAAAGCCTACAATTATATATCGAGTGCGTTCCACTGCATGACTTATTCTAACAGCCCAAAATTCACGTTTTAACCTTCGGTTATGGCAGGTAATTCATTCAGCTACCATTTTCTGAACGGTTTCAATATAGGTCTATCATCATGGATTGAGTTTTTCTTTGAAGTCATCGCTGGGATGTATATGTTTGATTTTTAGTTCTATGCTATCGATTGTAATTGTCGCAGACGTTGCAGCATCTTGGATTATTAAACAGTCATTATCGTTTCGAGCTCGAACGAATCGGATAATTTGTCGTCCTGTAGTGATCAATAAGTAATTATTGAAAACATTGAAAATATGTTTGAGTGGTATTAGTAGGCTGAAGGATTTCGATGGGTCTAAGAATGGTGTATCTGGATAATTCCAACCGGCAATACCCAAATTATTACACTCATTTGGATTATAACAAGTCAACGCTCTAATTGCGCTCACTAAACCAGGATCTCGAACCGTTTCAATCTCCTTGGCACTCTCACTGTATGTACACGAGTCGAAGAGAAAAGCACCAACATTTTGAGCCAGCTCCACAGCTCCATTTCCAGTTACTGTTAACTTGCCTTTGATTGTTAGCAGTGTATCACTCGTGAGAAAGAAAGTGTCGCTTTGATTTATACAAAACTCTATAATATCACTGTTATTGAATGATTTGACGAATGGACTATAGGTTCGATAGTAAGCTCTCATAATCGACTCGTCATATGATGGTGCTTGCTAAATGTTGAAAATGGGGCCTGCAATAACATCTCTGCTAGGAGTGTTGTTTTCAACCCGTTGATATTTACGTTTACTTCCTGAAATCTTATTTTTTCAATTGTTTGACAGTGAGTCCGATTGACTGGAGGAATAGTTTGTTTGCTAGTGTAAGGTGGTCCCGTCGCTTAGAATGGCAGCTTGTTACTAAAACTGGTTGAATAGATTTATATCTTTTATAATCTACAATGAAACCCATTTAGTCGTCACGTTCCTGAAGATGTAAATGTAAGATGCTTTCTTCACCTCGGAAATTGACAGGTTTGAAATGTTGATCAAGTGCCTGAATGGTTATATTAATAATTTCACCTGAGTCGGTAACTGGTAAATATGAAGGATTTGTTGGTCTTTCGACGATTCTATAGCCATGATCGTCGGTGATGGGAAAATCGTAGAGTGTGTGAGCAGGTCTATCTCTATAGAATGCTCCGACGGTAATGTTGGAATCGAAGTGTATGTTAGTCACTTTTATAATATTTCCCGGTAAATCCGATGAATGTACTACACCAGGTTCGAGAATTCGCTTCGAGAAACCTAAGAGACCTGTGAGGCTGTTCTCTTCCTTGAACGAAACGCTGTGTTTGCGACTGAAAATTTCACACTTCGGCGTATTGTTATTCGGTTTCAGTGAAAACGAGTCATCATCATAATCTTTTGTAGCTAATAAAGATTTCTTGAAGACGGTTTCTATATCTCATAGATTCCAGTAGGAATAACGATTTCTTTACTTTTTACAGGATGAATCTGAAGGATTAATACCAGTAAGACCGGCAGCCAAACGTTTTTGTAGTTTTGTTCCGGGTCCACAATACTGATAGCCTGGTAAATGTACTTCGAACGGTAATTTATCAATTAGATTATTCAGGACACATTCACCCTTGAACGTCAAAATTGGAAATGATAATTTCAACATAGTTCATGTTATATAGACCTAATCACTAGGTACAGTGTGTCACAAGATGAAGATTACTCGTCAAGAACGGAACTGACCCATAGAAAATTTAGATTTCGGAACTGAGAAATCTCACAGTAAACATGGTAAGTTATTACCAGACTCTTTTCGTGCAATCATATGTGATCCTAGTGGATGTGATAAAACTAATGTTATGTTATCGCTACTATTTCACGAAAACGGAGTGAAATTCAAGAACGTTTACGTTTATTCTAAATCATTATATCAATCCAAATATCAACTACTTCTAGGGGTGCTAGGTAATATAAAAGGAGTCGGTTATTTTCCATTCAAAGAGAACGATGAGATCATAAGTCCTGGAGAAGCTCAACCATTTTCAATTTTCATATTTGATGCTGTAGCATGTGATGGACAATAGAAAATTCGAGAGTATTACTCCATGTGTAGACCCAAACATATTGATGCAGCCTACCTTTGTCAAACGTATTCTAAAATACCCAACAGCTCATACGAGATAACTATGATCAATTACTATGATAAATATGATATGAATGTTGGATGAAAAGTCATGATACTTTGGTGATAGTTAAAGATTTTGATCTCGATAATGGTCGATATCGAAAAGGTTTCGATATGTACATAAAAATGTAAGTACAATGAAAACAGACTTATTCAAAGAAAAGATGTCTGACGATCGAGTTAGCCTAGTTACACGGAAAAGGAAAATTTCCGAACTTGAAAGAAGTATCTCGCACTGAAATGGGGTAAATCTGAAAATGATGATTCCATAAAGAAATTATTCAAGCATATATCTGAATATCTGCAACGGATTGCTGAAACTTCAAAAACTTTCACACAATCGGTAAAGCAAGCAAGGTACGAAAGAAGATCTATTTTCTATATTCAATAGTTATCTTGGAACTGATTACATTCCTCAACACTTCAAAGATTACTGGACTAAAGACAAGAATATAGATACAGTGTATGGACCTGTTTTTAATGCAACCACACCAAAATTGACACTCGGCTCGGCGGTACGGAAATTGAGTTTGATAGGAGTTATATAAAAACAGGTGGTGAAAAATTTGGAGGTACACAAGGTCTTTATCAACTGTTATTCTATAATAGACCGGCTGATTATAGTCCAGAAGATAACGAGAACTACAAACACATTTTGAATTTAACAAATCCTCACAGAAACACTCAAGGAAATTTGAAGGGAACTCCTCGATATAAATATAAAAAAATTATAAAACTGATATTCTCTAATACACGAAATATGGAATTACCTGAATATGATCTCGATCAATCAGATTTAGCAGGTGGTGGTGGAATATCGATGAAATACAATGATAATCCGATAGAGTATGTATATTGGGATTCAGTTAATGAGCTTGTCGATCGTCTGAAATTGTTAATAGCATCACAACATGCTGGAAATAACTCTGGCAACAATGATATAGTTGCCATAATCAATGAACTGAGAGAAGCTGATATTATATATGAGAAAGATATATGTACTGATGTTCATTTCAATCATGAGTCTTGACAAATTCGGGCGCAAATCCACTGGAACACGCAGAGCACCAACATCACAGTTTGTATTGGACATAGCTCATACATCTGGTAATATTGATATCGGAAATGTTAAAATTTGTAATTTGTAATTTGAAATTTCCAACCATGAATTCAGGTGCCTGTTCCAAAGGTTATGTTAATGAGCAGATTGAACTAATGAGTATGATATTAAAGGAACACTCCAATCAACAGAATAATTTCAGTGAACAAATGAAAAAAATCAGTGAAGAAATGCAATATATCTACACAACCAACTTGAACAATTTGAGAGATTTCGACAAACGTTTAACCGAACTGAATTCAAAAGTATTGAATGTGATGAAAGTCGAACAAACTTTGAGAAATTCTGAGATCGCTATGGAGAGTAAAACAAATCAATTTATTCAGAATCAAATAGATGAGTTATCACTTATGAAGGATACAATATCATATTTATCCAAAGAATGATTTGCAGTGAAAACTAACTTACTACAACAATTGTTATGGATACATTAGTAATTTTACTATTGCTTGGCGGTAGTGCAATATCACATGAAATGGATTCTGAGACAGTATATGGTGATGTCGAAGGAAGTTCATCACAACTAAATGATAAACCCAGGTGGCAGTTTTCTGATAATGAATTCCGGGTGCAGAGTAAATAATCATCTAAGATGGCATTTTCCCAGAATAAGTGATGATGAAAAGTATCTAGAATACTTAGCAACGATTCGATGTGTATTCCAATTATGGCAAGACGCATCTAACCTAAAGTTCAGAATGGTAGACTCGTTGAATCCTACACCAAATATTACTATATCTTTTGGAAACAAAACTCACGAACGATTTTGTTACAATGAAAACACTAGTCCTAATGAGACTTGTATAGAAGTTCATGTGGATGATGCAGAAACTTGGTATACTGGTTTAGGTAAAGCTCCTAATGGATCATTGAATTTATTCATGGTGATGGCCCACGAAGTAGCACATTCTCTGGGATTGGGTCATAGTGATGATAATACATCAATAATGTTTCCATGGTATCAGGAGAAAAGTTATAATTTAGCAGAAGATGATATAATGGCTTTAGAATCTCTTTGTCGACGTGGATCTATACCGGTAATATCAAAACCTACATCACCCCTCCTAAACGAACTAATGATAATCGTACTTAAGATTGTAATTCAACGTGTCCTATCATCTACATCGATATCGCGAACAAAAGCTACGTTGATAGTCGAGTTAAAATGTTAAATGATAAATTTCAACACTTCAAAAATGAAATAATTACAGATTGTAATTCAAAGTGTTCTATCATCGATATCGATGTCGCAAACAAAAGCTACGTAGATAGACAAGTTGAAATGATGACTGATGAATTTCAAGACTTCAAAAATTACATAATTAATAAGGTACGTGATCAGAGATATTATTCATCACACCTGACTGCTGGAACAAAGTTTGCAGAAGTTAACAATAATAGATGTAAACCAACTCAAACGGACTGTACAAGAAACCACTGATCTCATATCGCTACAAGACTCTAGAAAAAGAGACTTGACGAAAGAAATATTTGAAATAAAGAAGCTGGACTTGAATAATTTCATCAATTCTACAACATCATGTCGACAGAAACGCATCAACTAGAGAATGAGCTTCATAAGCCTGCAGGAAGAAATTATCCTCGCAGACGTACTATAATTAAAGGTTTAGATGACTTATTATCGAAAGATAATAGAGAGTACAAAATGATTATGGTTGTTGTTGATTGTTTCTCGACCAGGCCATTGAAAACCAAAACCGGTGTAGAAATAACTGAGAAATTTCAAGATATTTTAAGTCATACTGATCACACTGATCAAGGAACAGAATTTTATAATACAAATTTTCAAAACTGATGAAGAGAAAAAACATCAATCACTACAATACATTCACCATCATGAAAGCGACTATAGCCGAAAGGTCGATCAGAAGTTTGAAGTCAAAATTATATAAATATTTTTCTTTGCAAGGAACCTACAAATGGATTGATATTTTACCGAAACTAACGGAAGAATACAATAATAGCAAACATAGAACGATTGGCTATAAACCTTCACAAGTCAATAAGTCCAACGAAAAGCTAATTGTGAAACAATCGTTCAGTCATTTGAAAATAGCTGGATCTGGAAAATTCCGAGTAGATGATATTGTAAGGATAAGCAAAAGTAAGCATATATACCTAATTGGACCACTGGATTATTCAAAGTTGTTAGAGTAAACTTAACTAATCCGGTCACATACCTCCTGGAAGATATGAATGGACAACCAATAAAGGGTGCATTTTACAAGGAGGAATTACAGAAAACTATCCACCCTGATATATATTTGGTTGAGAAGGTACTTAAACGTAAAGCTGATAAAGTATATGTTAAGTGGCTTGGATTCAACAATAAACATAATAGGTGGATTGACAAGAATTCTATCACATAGAATTGAACACATGCACAAACCTGTTCGAACTTGTTCAGACCTGTCCAAGATCTGGGGGCAGTAGTCAAGACAGTGGTTGTTTTTCTTACAATATAAGTGATATGAGTAGTCCAGACAGTGATTGTTTTTCTTCCAATACAAGTGATACCAGTTACTCACCTCAAAGTGATGATATTTCGTCATCGATGGGGTATGTGGATATCATCGATCGAGAGAGATCAATTGAAACTTTAGAGGAGGACTCGGATAAAGTTCTGGTTGCGTTAGAGGAAGCAACCAAAAGTGAAAATTTCTACCTATATCAACATCAACGTTTTTCCTTGACAACTTCACTGTACAATGTGGTTTGAGTCCTGCAAGACATTTTGCTCCAAACATAATGTTATATGAACCAAGCCTATATCCTTCAGTACGACTGAGTGGAATATTTTGATGAAGTTGTTGAACGATCAAATACCGAATTACTTTAATCAAAACTTAGATGATTATATATGTGAAGATTTTGCCTGTGAAAATTATGGCAAATTCGAACAACTCGTCTACGATAATAATAAATTATTAGCAGTATCCAAGCATGGTGTCGAGTTCATTCTGGATGAAGAGGATGTGAAAAAAAATATTATACTTGAATGAAACATTAATCCAGCAACGTGTACACTCACTAGTGAAAATGAACTTCTGTGGATACTACAATTACGTTATTGATTCAATTAAAGACATTTTTCTGAATAGTGATGTTAGTTTCAGTAAATTAGATTTATATTACAAGTTGTCAACCTGAGACAGACTTGACTTTTGTACTGAGAGAGTATGCATATTATTAAGAACCTACTATAATAGAGGATTTGAATAAATACTGTTGAAAAGTTTTGTGTTTCATTGATCAGAATTTATAATACTGACGCTTGTGAAAACACATACGTCATTTTAGTCATTTGATACATGTAATTTGACATTTTATCGCATCAAAATTGTATTCGTGTAAACTTCAAATTTAAAGAGTAATCTCATATGTTTTCCATTGAAATGATGTAGGGAAAAACATTTGAAACCTCAATGTTTTAGACGTTTTCACGTTGTACACCATCAGTCGTGGAAAAGCATCGAAAACACCTCTGTTTTTAATGTTTTCACGATACAAAATATGATGCGTGTGTATGTATCAAAACTAGTTGTTTCAATCTTTTAACAGTACAATCATCGAATTACTTACATAGTCAAATTAGCTGAGTGGTCTATCACAACGACTTTCCAAACGGTTTGAAGTTCGAATCGCCAGATTGTAGATCAGTCAGATAAGGTGACTATTCTTTTTTTTTTTTTTAATAGAAAGGTAGGATATTGAAAAAAATAATTATGTAGTTACATTAATAAGCGTTTATTCATTTAACCAGAGTCTTGGATATTATCAATTACATAGTACAATATTTAGAAAATTATAATGCGACCATGTTTCATAATTTGAACTTCAAGTTCTCTAATACAATAAATATTTAGGTTTTCACAAATCTCTTGAGGTATTTTCCTTTCTATTGACTTTAATTCCAATTTTTTCAGGATTGATATCTTTGATTGTCCAATATATACTACTTGCAACTATTTCTTGTAAAGATGGAGTGGTATATCCAATTTCACATCCATCTGTTCCCCGATTGGTTACCGTTATTGTAGGTGTTACACTTCTTGAAGAAGTCATCGCAATACAATTTTCTATAACAATAAATTGAGTTAGGTGACGAAATCTTCCATAATGCTACAATGTCCCCAAGGTAGTGTATCAAATGAATTTGGTAACAATTTTCGTTTATCATCATGAGAACTTAAAACAATTTTTCTTTGATTAATACTACACACATTATAAAAAGGTTTATTGTCTAACAGGAGTAATCCCAATTACAAGACAAATATAAGGTTTATAGCTATGAATAAGTATAAGTATAGTAGAATACAAAAATAGCATTATAAATCAGTAGAATAATAGAATGATAACTATGTAATACACACAATGATACATACAAACAATAATAAAATAATACATAGATTATAGAATTCTAATTGAATTGGCAATGCAGAGAGTTGAACACAATGTAGATATTTCTTTAACTTTGACAGGATGAGGAGAGGTTGTAATTAGATTGTAAGTAGACCTGCATATTAATTGTTACGAATTTTATACTTGAAATATCCAAATGGAACTACAAAAATATCATATTCTGAATAGAAACTGTTATAAATTTTACAGATGTTATAAACTGGGGATTTTATTAAAACATGGATTCTTGGTAGAGGCAAATAGAAGCAAGTTTCGTTTCTACTATTTAGTCTCGGTACGTGAAAATCAAGCTGAGATAACAATTCTGGGCAGTCTATAAGATTATGAATCAATTAATATATGAAGATACAAGCATAATAGGTCCTTCTGTTTTCTAAGGATCAGAAGGAGAATCTATTTAGCAACACTCTATTATCAATTCCTTGGGTTGGGTATACTCCATACAGTTTGTATGCCATGTATTTCATAAAAACTCTTTGACAAGATTCGAGTTGTTGCACATGCACATTGTATATTATCAATATAATCAAATTTATTATTACACCAGTTCTAATCCTAGAATTAAAAATTGAAGCAACATCTTCCCATATCACTCTGTTACTACGTTTAGAGGTCAAGCCTCCTCCACTATGTCGCTTTTCTATAAAAATTTTGTAGCGTTTCAAATGACTGATGTTGGTTTGTAATTTTTCGTATCGTTTTCTACTTGCTTAAATTTTTTTACAATTTAATCACTGAGTACGGAAATTTCATCGGTATGCATTATGGAAGATTTCTATCAACTAAACTCACCAGTTCAATCACTCAAATGTTTCCAATGTTGAAATCGGTAATAGTTTTTCCTCCAATAGATGATTGCACTCCCTGGGTAATTATATAGTATGGACTGAACTCGAATTTATCAATATTCTTCTGAATTGCAACAGTACTTCTTTTGGGAAGGAACATCTTGAATCCCTCACATTCAATGAGTACGGCGTCTCCAAACCTGGTTGAAACAACTTTCAGATCGATGATTTTGTACTTCTCTCCAACGGTCAGGTCAGATAATTTCTTAGTTGGCAAGAGTCTCACCGCTGAATTAATCTCTACAACATCCATCTATAATTATAGTTTAAATTACAAAACAGCCATATTTTTAATGGTAAGCACTATCGATCGAAGACAATTGTTTTGGCTGAGGATCCGATCGAAGTCAATTGTTTGGCTGAGGAGCGTGGCGACGACTCTAATTATTGTTATCTGAGATCGGTAGTGCTTAACGTTAGTGGTAATTTCAGTATTTTTGATTGAAACATATTTGACCAGGTAAATAAAACTGAGCGAATGCTCGAACTATAGATTTATCTTTCTCTTACTTCCATGATACGAATAGAAATATTGCAGAAAACAAAAAAAATAAAACACTTTAGTATAAGCATTTGCTCACCTTTATTCACTACACCCATTAATTTTCAGTCAATAACTCAAAAGTGTCAGTAGGCGTTGGTAATTAAATTACTTAGCGACGACTTTGGCCTAGCAACCAGTTTATGAAGACGTAAGTATTACTTAGCGACGCCTTTGAGCCTAACAATCAGTAAACAAAACTTTCCGTTCTGACAACAGCTTTTGTTACAAGAACAATAAATAAATACAATAAATACACTTACTTTGAATTCTATAGATGACCTGTGAGGTGACGATAAGCACTACAGTTTCAACTGACTGAAATATCTTATAATAATATAACATTTGAGAGTGATTCAATTAAAAGTTAAAATCTGCTTTCATAACGAGTTATCTGAATATCAATTGACCACTCCACAAACTTTTTTTTATGGTAATAATATATTCCACGGCCAATTTGAATCTCCAGATAGGATATGAGCTGGAGCGCTGAATGTTAATTAGGCACTCAACTAAACCACAAACAACTATTCCATGGTCAACAGTGTATTCACCTTCCCAACAGGATATGAATTATTTGATTGTCACTTTTTTATGTTAAGAGAAAAAATATATCTCGTATACTTTGAATTTATTTTTTATTGTTCAACTTTAATTTTTTTGTCGGCTGTTCTGAACTACAATTTATAGTTTGTGGGGTGCTTGAAACTGATGAAGAGGACTCTGTGTTTGTATCCGCGTTGGAGGGTTCTGATGATGAAGATGTTGTTTCACACTACATCTGAGTATTTTCTAGCCAGACGATTGACAATAGTCTTTCTCATCATTTGATTTTCTGTAAAACATATTACGATTTTATTTACTTGTAAAATAAAAGACAACAGTTGCAGAAGGCATTGTTGTATCTACATTTTTTTTTTTATTTGTGATTTCAAATCGTAAATTGGGATAAGTTTATACTCACAAAGAATAATTGTTCTCATCAGACGATTGACAATAGTCTTCAAAGTCACTTTTCTCATCATTTGATTTTCTGTAAAACATATTACAATTTTATATACTTGTTGTAAAAAAGGTAATACTCACATTTTTTCACTACTCATTTTTTATTTTACTTATTTGTTTCAGTAAACAACAACTACAATTCTATCTGAACTTGATTGTGATCTGTGAATAAAAGTTCCTCATATATATATATATATATATATATGAGGAACTTATATATATATATATATATATATATATATATATATATATATATATATAATATACTGAATCTAATACGACAAAACCTTCCAATCATTATTAAATTGACCTCAAGCTTAATCCTATATCCTTGTGGATTTTCATAGTCATAGAAATAGTAAAACAATAATAATTCCTTCACTGGTTTATTTTTATTTTACACGAAGAATCCATGTAGACATATTTTCAATATTATAATTGATATTGCTGCTACAATTATACATGACATATTAAGCACTCTAAATATAACGTTTATAATGTCATAATCGAATGTGACATTCACTGAAATTGGCCACGGAAATCGTTCACCCACCAATGTCATTTTGTATAACTTCACAATTACATCAGAGTTCTTAGTAGTTTGGAGTGAATTCCACTTTTCACTCATCTTCAACTTAGACAAGAGATTTAAAACTAGACGCTTTCGTTGTAAAAACACCACATCTCTCAAAATGTTCTGGAGTTTTTCACAGAAATTCGTTAAACGTTGTGAATACTCTTCTAAAGACATACTGGTAATGATGATAAGATAAGATAGGAATTTATTGGTCTTCATAATACAATAGTATATAAGTTGAAAAGACAACATAGTATGTTTAGACAAGTCAGAGAAAACAAAAAATCAATTAAAATTACAACAAGTATCCTACATACATGACACTATTCAAATTCACATTTAAAATTTAAAGTGACTAAACACAAAGAAGCCATTTCATTACATTGGCCAAACTGCACCAAAAATATCATTTATTTTATAAAATGCTTGGCTCATAAGTGCCTGCTTCACCACAAATTTAAGTTTTCTAATTGAAAAGTTTTTCCATTCTTGCGGAAGAGTATTATATATTTTGCCATACAATACTTCAGATTGTTTTTCAGTATTTACCAATTTCATTCTAATGGTGTCCTTGCTTTTGGTATTGTAGTCGTGTATCATTGCTCCAGTAGTGTATTTATCTTTATTTTTATGTACGTATAATATAGCCTCGAGTATATATAAATATGGGACAGTGAGAATCTCTAGATCAATGAAAAAAGATTTTGCATGATCTCGGGAGTTTGCTCTAACCATCTCTCTAATTATTTTTTTCTGAGTTATAAAAACATCATTTGCTGAGGATACTGAACCCCAAAGTAGTATTCCATACTGCAAATGAGACTGTACGATATTTGTTAGAAACAAACATTCTTCAATAACGAATTCCTAAGTGAAAAATAAAATTTTTAGGTAACACGGCATAAACAGTTTGTTTGGGCTTTGATTTTACTAATCTGAATGTTAAAAAATATTCAGAACACCAAAGGATTTAAAGGTGTTGTAACGGATATTAATTCCACTCTGTATACCAAATCACAAAATCAGTATTCAGTCTGGAAAAGAAATTTCTAATGTCTATAACAATTATTTCGGATCTCAAGTAAAGTAACACCCTGTGTATTGGTTCACATTGTCTTATCGCGTTCCTTACGACAAAATATTTCCTGAATATTCAACAACTAAATCAAACTCGAAAAACTTCGTCGAAAGGTAATGATATACAAACAAGGTTCCACCCCATTAGTATCTCGTCGAATTTATAATGAACGAATGTAGTTTCAGAATATTAACGAATTTATCGTGGAGAATAATATACAGCGCGTTCTTCAGCTAACATCAGAGTACACGTTCATTCTAGGGGTATTTTTGAATTGGATATTTTCAACAATTGATGTTTGAAATTGCTTCAAAACAATTGATCGTTAAAACGGCTCTCCTTCTCTACTGAGTTGCTAGTTTTTATTGAAGGAAGTGTTCCTTGTTCTTTGTGGAAATTGGGTAGAGTTGACGATGTAATTCAAGGAGCCGATGGAAGAGTTAGAGTGGCAGACATAAAAACAAAATTATGAAATATTTCGAAGGCCTGTATCTAATTTATGTACTTTGAAAGTTGATGGATACCATTTGAAAGATCGTATCACTTTGCGGGAAGAATGTTGAAACAATTTTGTTTTTAATAGGTTAAATGTTGATATGAATTAATTCTCAATGTTTGATTAATGAAAAAAGATGATGTATTACAGTTCATTTTTATGAAAGCTTATTTCAGTATAATCTAGTTCGTAAATTGTAGATAGTGATTCATTCTACATTTTCAGGTTTTTACGGGATTTGAAAGTTCAAGGGGGTATAATGGAGTACCTGGCTGATTTCTGTTCTGTTTGTTGACCTGCTTTGTATGAATTTTATAGTCAAAAATTACACACAAATATTTGACTTACCTATCAAATGGTGACAGATGTGGCAGAAATGGAAACACTCCACAGATAATTTCGAATGTCAGGATCCCCATCGACCAATAATCAACACTACTATTGTATTTTACAGTTTCAAATATTTCGGGTGCCAGGTAGTGGAGAGTTCCAACGAAACTAACTACAGTATCTCCCAATTCTTTGGCATAACCAAGATCAATTATTTTATAAATTGTATTGCCTTCTCGATAGTCACAATGCTGCAGCACAATATTATCTGGTTTAACATCTCTGTGAGTTATTTTGAGGTTATGTAAATGTTGGAGACCATTCGAAATGTCTTCTAAAATATAACGCACGTCTTGTTCTTCTAAGCCGGAGATATTTTTTGATTTACAAAGAACATGTCTGAGGTTTCCTTTACGGCAGTATTCCATAGGGAGAAGAGGTAGCTTTGTAGGATTTTGTTTCAGTAAAGCACTTTCCAATTCCGGGGGAATTGCCTTGTATTTTATCACATTCGGGTGGTTTATGATTCTCATTATGTCCACTTCATTATGCCACCGTTCTTTCTGCTTTGGAGTGAGATTCATATGAGTTTGAAATTTACATGTTTTTATAGCTGAAAATTTCAGAGTGTATTTTAACCTGTTTTAAAACAAAAATGCAAATGTTGAAGACATCTTCAAACATTTTTTTCGGAGAGCAAGGGTAACGTCAATTTATCAGTAATATACAAATATACTACGAGTATGAAGAAGATTTATTGCCGAAAGAGATTAAGTATAGAAAGTGTACAAAAAACATCACCATATCACAAAATGAACTAAAATGAGCGAATTGGTCATAGTATTAAACTATGCCTCTCACAGTCGGCCCGGGTTCGATCCCACCATCGGTCACGGAATCAAAGTGGTTCGGAATTCACTTTGTCGTAAGCTGGTGATGGCGGATCTCTCTTGCTCTTACAAACACTGCTTATGAAAAACAAATGCCTAAAAAGAGATTGATTTACAAATGGCTAGGACTAAAAAATATATTGCTACAATAATCATATCCTCAAAAGAATACTACCAGCTTGTGGAAGATTATAGGGTGAAATATGATAATGCTGAGACATACTTGTTACAAGTACAACATTTGCTGTATGTTGTTACAAATGTCTTGTAATTTTCTGTATTAACAATATAGTAGAGCTTTCATCTTGTAGTAATTTACCTCGTATTTTTCTTATGAGTAAAATTGTATTAAATAAACCAGTCTTCCCTTAGATATTTCCGTCGGCAAGTCTCCAACATACAACCGTTTCATTATATCTTTAAGATTTAGATTCACAGATTTCTGATGAAGATGAAGTATCTAACAAATGATTGTTGCTGATATATTTATTCGGTTTCATCATAAAACTCCCTGATAAACAAAATAAATAAACAAGATATAATCTGTCACTTACTATTTCACGGAACGGCAAAGTCGCTTTTTTACTTTCGATACCACGACGTAAATTATCGATATTCAAAAACAATTAAATGTATTTGTGTAAAAACGAAACGCACATGTCATTTAGTTTGTGTGGTTTTGTGTTTGTCTACTCTGTGTCAGACCATTTGTTGGTAGTTATTCGCTAAACTTTTTGATTGAATTGTGTTTTCATTGCTCAGTTGACATGGAAAAATAAGCGTGAAAGTAGTGAACATACTTAGCAGAGTTCGGAAATAATAAAAAATGGATTATATAATCCAATTTCCCCCCAAAAAAACCTATACAATAGGTAATTCGGCGGCAAGTATCCAACAGAAAACAACTACAGCCCCCTAGGACCATTATATCTGTTTGATACTTAGGTTAGGTTAGGTTTAAATGTGAGTGAGCCCATATCAGGCCCTCCACTGCGGCCAATGGCCTATTGTGGCTCTGTTTGATACTTAGATAGATAGAATATATTTTTGTGAGCGGGCGAAACCATAAGCATGTAGGCCTCCCATTCGGGCCCGTTATGCACCCAACCGCTACCGGAAAATGGTTCAATTTTGAAGATAGCTTATTTCGCGAGCGAAAGAAGCCAGCTTTCTAACCGATACCTTTCTCACACTATCCGGGTTCAGAACGATGCTCCCGAGGTGCGCTTCCCGTACTGCTGCCATTTCCTTCTGCTCACTCATTGAGAGCAAAATCTTGGTCCTCCTAGCAGAAGGAACTTCCATGTGGAGTTTAGATTGTCTCATGACTGGGGCCTGTTTCCATGCATCTTGGAATTTGACTTCCAGAATTTCCTCCATGGTTGAGACGCTCCATGATCTAGAAACTCCTAGGATAGGTTCTGGTCCAATCGTTGAGCTTTTCGCATCTTCTCTGGCCAGATAATCAGCCTGTTCGTTTCCGGGCACTCCGGTATGACCGGGGACCCAAAGTAGCTTCATCTTATTGGCATATACCTCTAATCTTGCCTTGGTAAGGCCACGGTTCTTGGATAATAGATATGTTCACATCGAGTTCCCTAAGCCTTCTGTATAGAAGGGCCGTAGAGACCCTTCCGTGTTGGATGTTTGCTTGCAGAAGTCTTAGGGGCCCGGAGGAGCCGGAAGAAGAGACCGCCATTTGATAGCCTAGTCTACCTGCCCCTCTGCTTGTCTGAGGCCGCCAGGACTTTCTTTCTTGTCCTGGCCTCCTCGTTTCCACCAGGCCCTGTCGGAGTACCGTCTTGGTCGACCTCCGTCAGAGTCTCGTCCTCCGAGTCAAGGATGGTTTTCTGTTTCGGAACTCTTCTCCACCGGAAGTATCTTCAACTACTTCGGCAGGAGTCCACTCATTTTCGACGGAGACTATCGTCTCCGTCGGTTGGTCCTTGGGGCCCTCAGGTGGGGGTCAGCGCCTTGGTGGCGCCGAAGAACAGGGCTCCGTTGACCCCCTTGATGCTGGCGATAGACTCGGTGTCAGTCCCAACTACCAGGCTGAGACCACGCTTCTCCTACCTTCTGTTACAGACTCTCCACCGCCATGTAGACAGGCCGTTCCAGGGCATTGAAGAAGTCCTGGTTAAGCGGTCTTATCGGGATCCTGATGACAGTTCTGTGCAGTCTGAACCTGTCCAGATCGACCGATATGAGGTTGATTCCCTCCCAGGATCTGATGTTGGTCAGTTCCCTAAGAAGCCAATGCCCCTCCACAGCCGCGTTGAGGCAAACTGTTTGCAGCCGTTGGCGTGCTAATGATTGCCATCAGCACAGCATCGAGGAACTGTGTCAGCTGTTCCTCCGTGAAGGCCAGGTTAGTTTGGCCCTTCCGGGAGACAACCAGCTGCAATGCTAGGTTTCCAAATGCTATCTGCGCGTAGTTCTGCAGACCAGCTATTCCCTGTCCAATTTGAATGGGGTCGGAGCGTGGTCTCTCAGCCACACGCAAGATATCATCGGGTGTAGAGCCGGGGGTTTCTGTCCTCTTGGTTGAAGACTCGGGAGCCTTTTTCCTCGAGAAAAGAGCCTCCGGCCGTCCAGCATTGGCTTCGGAGCGTTGGACAGAAGTTTTGATGTCGCCACTCCTGTCCGGTCGCCCAGTATTTGGCTCACCGACCCACCTTTCGGAGCCAGTGGAGGTGGATGGCAGGACGAGCTCAACTAACGCCGCTGCCCGCCTAGCCTACTTTCTTCTTCTTTTGTCCGACTCGCAGACGTTGGTTTTTACCATCACCTTTTCCAAGGTTCGTGCGAGATCTGCCACATTCGAAGAACGCAGGCGCTCCTCCAATGTGGATGTATGTGTGCCGACGCAGAGCCAGATTCAGGTTGTTCCGAGTTCCCCGAAGTGGAGCCCATCGAAACGGGAGTGGCGGACTCCAAGAAGAAGCCCACCTGTGTAGAAGGAAGAATGGACCCTGGAGTTGGGCCCACCGCTATTGGGGTTGGGGAGGTGGACATTGGGGACCCCGTGAGAGAGCCCGCCAATGTGGATGGGGTTACGGAGTACTCTGTAGTGGAGCCCATCCTGGTGGGAGTAGAGAGAGTATTGAAGGTTTTATACTTAGCAAAGTATTCAACAAGAACTACTTTGAAACGCTCTTTGAATACATAGCTGAAATTATTTTTTGATTTAAATGGGTGGACGCTCTGTACTGGTTTCATGGTTGTTGACACTTATCAGTGAAGGCTAGTTCAACCAAAACAAATGAAAAAACACTTTCAGCTTTTGTTGGGAATTCCTAAAATAAATACTGAAATATACAGGGTGTCCCAAACTCGATGGCCTATTAGACGTTTCTGGAGAACGGAACATGGGATTATTCTGAAAATTGTTTTTTTTTGGTAATTGGTTTTGTTCTATCGATCTAAAATATTTTCAGCGCTGCGGTGTTGCCGCTTCTATTGAAAAGTAGCAACAACTTTGATATTTCAAATAGGACACCCTGTATATTATTGCATTTTTCGCTTCGCTACTTCTTTCGATTATTTTTGTATGATACTTCCCTATACCTATCTCTGACGGTTTTCGAGAAATTCATTGATTTCCTGATTTTTTATGCGAAACATACTTTAATTAATTTTTTATTACTACAGTATTTAGATTCGTAGAAATCCTAAATTTGGGATGTAGTTTGACAATGTCCTGTGTATTAGTTATATCTAAGGGAATTCGTCCTCCATTATACAGGGTCCTTCAAAATTTGTGATATTACTGATAGATACAAAAGTGGTGAAAAGTGCAGTTTTTCAAATGGAACACCCTGTATATTATCGAATATCTTGAAAAACAATTAAATTTGCTTTCAAATGATGTAGTATGTTCCTATACCTAAATAGTCAGGTTTCCGAAATAAAAGCAAGTTTCTATAAAAATTGGATTATTTTGCCATATTTTGTATAAGGTAGCTATGAAATGAATGAAATGAAACATGTCATTATGAAACGACAATCAACGATAAAACGTTTAAGCTTTCATTAACGTAAATTTGGTTAGAAAAGAATGAAAATTAAAGACTATTCAAATAAAGTTTTGACGAAATTGTTTATTCTTCACGGTAAGAGTGTTCAAATTACTTATAGGAAGAACATGTAAAAGGTTCTGTAGTATATTGAAGTGTGTAACTGATAAGATTATGAACTGATTGTACAAAGAATGAATAATATACAGGGTATTCCAAACTCCATAACCTTTAGCTATTTTACGTTTCTGGAGACCTATAGGAGATAAATATTTGAAATATTTGTGTGATTGATGACTTTTTTATTTTGTGGAAATTCATGATCACTTTGATGAAACGAAAGAACACTCTTTTGTCTTATTTCCACTAGATTTTTATTGTTACGACCGGTTTCGGGTTTTATCCCATTATCACATATAAAAACTAACTAATACAATTGAACTCTAAGCCTAGTTATATAGGGAGTTTGCAGGTAGGCTGGATGCAGAGGTAATTAAGAGAACAAGGGTGAAACAATATTCACCCTTGTTCTCCAGCCTACCTGCAAACTCCCTATATAACTAGGCTTAGAGTTCAATTGTATTAGTTAGTTTTTATACTTGATAATGGGATAAAACCCGAAACCGGTCGTAACAATAAAAATCTAGTGGAAATAAGACAAAAGAGTGTTCTTTCATTTCATCGAAGTGATTTGAAATATTGTATCCACAATAAGAGATTGCGATCTAGCTCTTAAATATATTTTCGCGGTTGCAGAGTTGCCACCTCTACTTAGAACTGATATCGACTTTCTAATTTCAAATGGGAAACACCCAGTATTTCATTCCGTCTTTGGATTCTACTGATAAATACAAATAACTTTCACCATTTATCGATTATTTTGAAATTGTTTTTCTACCAAAATGGGTCAAATTCGAATTCAAATACCTCGTTACCTGTTTCCCACACAGGGCTCGAATTCGACTTTCGTCGAGAAAGTATTGAGTAATTGTAGTTACATCGATGAATGATTTAACCATATTTTATACACGTTGTCTTTTTCTTTGATAATCATGCATTTTGTTTTTTTTTTTTTCTAATTCTCCATATCGAACTGCGGAGCATACCTAAATCTACAACTGCTCTTTGTACCAACACATGAGGGTAGGTGTAGAAATACCCCAAGACGTTATTTTCATACACTTCGTAGCCAGTTAATCACTACAGTTATCGTCCTAATTTGATTTCTTCAATTTTACCAAACAGCACAATTCCGTTCAATACTTCGGAAGATTTTTCTAGGAAGTAAATTGTAGTAAAGGATAAGTTCATTGAATATCCTGCATGTTCTTAAAACAATTCTCACCGTGAATATAAAACAAATTCATAATAACTTTATTTGAATATGCATTTTAATCTTTTTAAATGCTTTCTCCTGACAGAAACACCATTAAAATCACTGCTTGGTCTGATGTCAAACTAAAAGTTCATTTTGCTATTTTCGGGTCACGGCATACCACAGATCATTTGAATTGGGAAATATTACCTATTTTGATTCGTTATGTGGGAATTGAAAATTTTAGATAAAATTTACGTTAATGAACGCGCAAACGTTTAATTATTGATGCACAGGCAAAATAGTCTAATTTTTATAGAAACTTGCTTTTATTTCGGAAACCTGACTATTTAGGTATAGGAATATAATACATCATTTAAAAGAAAATTTTATTGTTTTTCAAGATATTCGACAATATACAGGGTGTTACATTTGAAAAAATGCACCATTTTTGTATCTATCGGTAAAATCACAAATTTTGAAGCACCCTGTATAATGGAGGACGAATTCCCTTATACATAACTGATACACAGGACATTGTCAAACTACATCCCAAATTTAAGGTTTCTACGAATCCAAATACTCTAGTAATAAACATATAATTAAAGCTATTTTTCGCACAAAAAATAAAAAAATAAATGAATTTCTCGAAAACCATTCGAGATAGGTATAGGCAAGTTTATACAAAAATAAAAGAAAAGTAGTGTCGAAGTGAAAAATGCAATAATATACAGGGTGTCGTATTTGAAATATCAAAGTTGTTGCTACTTTTCAATAGAAGCGGCAACACCGCAGTGCTGAAAATATTTTGGATTGATAGATCAAAACCAATTACCTGAGAAACTCAATTTTCAAAAGGATCCTACGTTTCGTTCTCCAGAAACGTCTAATAGGCCATCGAGTTTGGGACACCCTGTATATCCAGCACCATCTCTAGGATACTTGCCGAGGAATTACATAGGTTCTCTAGGAAGATTGGATAAGAGAATCCATTTTTCATTATTAGTTAATGCTCATCCATCAAGTACTGTCACTCGTTCTTCATGAATTAATTTAGCTTCATGTTAATGTCGACACAACAGTCGGAATGCTTTTCTTAGAACCGAGAGATGACGCTGGATAAATACTATAGTATTTATCTTATGAATTCCCAATAAAAGCAAAAAGTGTTTTTTGGCTTAATTAGGTTGAACTAGTCTTTGCTGATGAGTGGTAACAATCAAACAACCATAAAACAGGTAGGTGTTCCCCATTAAATCGAAAAATAATTCAAAGTAGTTCTTGTAGGATACTTTGCCAATTATAAGCAGATATAATTCAATGGTCATAGGGACAGTAATTGTTTTCTGTTGGATACCCCACGCATTACCTATTCTATATGGTTTTTGCGGAAGATTCAATTATATACATTTTTCATTATTACTTAGTGATCTTCCGTCAATTAGTGTCGTTCATTTTTCAGGAAGAGTTCAGAAGTTACCATTTCTCTTAAAGGTTATTACTTGGTGATTTAATGTTAATGTGAGTACAATCTATAACTCCAACGAGCCTAAGAAATCTTGCAACTTCATAAAATTCTTGTGTAATATTTTCTGTATCTGATGGGAACTACAAACAAAAGTCGTAATTTGGCTATTGATTCTGAAAATATGTGCATGATTTTGCAAGCTGAGGCCTTGCTTACTCCACCGAAGTCAGTCCCAGTTGGAAAATATTAAAAGTAATTGTGACATTGGGGGATCACAGTTAATGAAAATCAAATAGCCAATGTTAAATGAGAAAAGAAATCGTCTTTTACTTATTAGTCAGTTATAGGTTTTAAATCGCATTCTATTTGCCAGTAAGCCAGAATCGAATCCTAAAATTCATTGTGGAGTGTTTCAAAATAATTTGATCTAGGGTAAATTACTCTGTTCCTACGGGTTTGCGTAATTTCGTAATATTCATCAAATTTGTCTTATAAAAATTCAAATAGATGAGTTTCAATATGTTATGACAATATATTGGTGTTTAAAATGTGCATTAGAGTTCCCAAGCCAAACAGTAAGTTTTTTAACAATTGTGTGAACTATTTGGGACGAAATTGATATAATACTATTCTGTCAGAAATTAAATTGTTACTAAAACATAAATATAGCAAGACGTGTGTGTTCCAAAATTATGCAAATTTGTATAGACTTTTCGTAGAACGACAATAACAATAACAACTTTAACAACAACAATAATTTGATTTTTATAATTTAGTACTCACTACCTACCTGGAGAGAGGATCTGGTATACAGGCAGATCCAAAACCAGGGAAGGAACTGGTGCTGGAATATACAGCGAGGGGAGAAACTCCCAAATAAGCGTCTCGCTAGGAAAAACACCTCCGTATTCCAGGAAGATATGTACGCTATCTTGCAATGCGCGAGAGAAATCAATATGAGGGAAATGCGCAATGCTTGGATCAAAATATGCACATACAGCCAGGCGTCACTGAAGGCTCTTATGAACCCGAAAGTGACTGATATGGGAATGCCGAGAAGAACTCAGTTAAAAAATTGTTAAAATTGTGTTTTCCGTTAACCTGCTGTCGTCCCTTTACGAACGGCAGCCCTAAGAAGTCGAAACTTGTGCGAGCTATGGATCAACGAGGTCTTACCTTTTAACGTGAGATTCCTAGCAAGACCCGAGAGAATAGATCTCGAAAGGAGGTCGTCCGTATAAATCTTCATCCAAAGCATAACTTCGCATCAAGTTGCTTTGCTTTGATATCGATGACCCACGCTCTCCACCGTTCGAGCTGTCCTCTCTAACAGAACACAAAAAATTAACTTTGATGTGGGTTCCAGGATACTGTGGTATCGAGGGCAATGAAAAAGTTGATAAGCTAGCCAGAGAGGGCTCATCAACTCCACATATTAGCCCAGAACCCGCACTTGGGATTAAAAAATCCGACATTCGAGGATGCATTCGGGACTGGGACAAACGAAAACATTCCCCCCGATGCAACATTCTTTAGCGGCGTCTACACAGACTCTGATACACAATGCGATATTGATTAAATAGTAATTTCCAACAGACCTGTGATTAGCATCAAATCCGTGAGTGAGAGCGAAGTTATAACAGCCTTAAAAAAGTTGAAGGACAAACTCACCTGTGACTACGATAGAATTCCAAGCTTCTTAGTCAAAGATTGTGCTCATACCCTAGCTAAACCACTCCGAATCATCTTCAATACTGCATTAAAAACAAACACTTTTCCACAGATTTCGAAAACAAGTAAAGTTATTCCCATTTTTTAAACAGGCGAGATAAACGACATGAAGGACTTTCGACCCATCACTTTGTTGTGTAACTTTGCGAAGGGCAAGTTGTGCTTTAGAAAATCAGCTTCAGGTAGACACAATATATACAGATTTCTCGAAGGCCTTGGACAAGTTGGACCACAACATACTCATTTCCAAACTCAATAAAATCGGTTTTGATTCAAATCTATTAAAATTCTTTTATTCCTATCTTAAGAATCGGTCTCAATTTGTTGAATATAGAGGACATAAATCTGATGAATACAGTGCCATCAGTGGCGCTTCACAGGGAAGCAACCTAGCTCCTTTTCTATTCTCCTTGTTTATTAACGACATAGGAATGAGTATAGACAGTGAAATTCTATTATTTGCTGATGATCTGAAAGTTTTTCGTGTTATAGAGTCACCAAAAGACAGTCAAATACTACAAAATGATCTGAATAAATTAGCTCTCTGGTGCTCCTCAAACAATCTTCCACTCAATTTAAGTAAGTGTAAATACATTTTGTAAGAAACATACTACTCTTGACTATGTTTATTCGATACATGATCAACTACTTGAAAAAACAGAAAACTGCAAAGACTTGGGAGTATTTTTTGTTATCAAACTCTCATTTGCACTTCACATAGAGAAAAGTGTAACTGCTGCGAAAAGAATGTTAGGGCTTATATTCAGAAATTGTAAAGATTTCAAGAACATGTATAATTCTATAACTTTATTCAACTCTTTGTTAGATCCCGTCTAGAATATGGATGTCTTATCTGGTCACCCATATACACTACACACATTCAATCGCTTGAGTCTGTCCAACAACGGTTTATGAAATATGTCAGCTACAAACTAGATAATGTCTACCCCAGTCAGGGAATAGATAATAATATATTATTACAGCGTTTTCATTTTCTATCTCTTGAAGACAGAAGAACTTATTATTCTTGTGTATTCATATACAAACTGGTAAATAATCTTGTCAACTCACCCGAACTACTATCTCAACTTGATTTTTATGTGCCAAGACTCAATGGTAGAAATAAACAATATTTTTACCTTCCAACACCAAGAACCAATATACTACTCAAATCTCCCTTATTTGCAATGTGTCATAAATTACATCAAGTCTGTCAGAAAGTAGACATATATGCAACACCATTGAATATTTTCAAAAAAGAGATAAAAAACATTATGTTTGCGAATCAACTAACACCTATTTGATATATTTTTACTTTATTTTTATTCTTAATATTCCATAAATATATTATTATTACAATATTGTTATATCTCATAAATTGAACTTTGTAATTTACTTTTCTTTTTTAATATTCTATGAATGTATTAATATTACGATATATATTTCCTATATTTAACAATTTCACCCGAAAATTGTATACTGTGTCCTGTAATTTGGACAATAAAAGTTTTTTTTTTAAACAATGGGAGAGGAGGTACAAAGCCCCTCTCATGCACCACGGGAAAACATTCATTAAAGAACAGTCAAAACACAATACTGAAGAACTACTCAAGTTGAGCAGGAATCAAGTTAGAACAACAACGGGCCTTCAGTCCAATGAAAAAACACCTGCACAAAATGGGGCTGTACAACAGAGAACTTTCCTGCAGACAATGTGGTAAAGAAAGGGACAGAAACAGCCAAACATGTACTGTCAGCATGCGAGGCATTAGACCGCATGAGACAGGCAATATTTGGGAAACCTAGAATACCTCCCGTAGAATACAACAGTCAACCGGTGAAAAACCTGTATAGACTGGTACAGGGGAAATTCATACATGACACATACAGGTGCTCTCACCTAGGTGTCCGAAATATAAATACTAGTATATAAGTTGTTATATTCATTAATGCAATTAGTGAATTTGTAAATTTGTGAATGTGTATATTAAACATTATCTAGTCTTCGCAACAATAAGCATTTGCACTGCTCACAACAACAGAATGTGGATTTTAATATGTTTTGTTAGATCTTGAGATCTTCAGAACATACTGTGATATACAATAATTAGATCACAAACAAGCGTACAAAAAGTGAATTCTGAATCACTTTAGCTCTTGTCAGATAGTGGAATCAAACCCGGGTCATCTGGGTGAGAGGAAAATGCTATAACACCACGACCATTTCACTTCGATGTCTATAGTAGTTATTTGTTTCTATATTAGATTTCTTATAATAGTAAAAATAATTAGTTAAAGCTAAGTTGATCGGGCTCCACCTTGAAATTGGACAAAAAGCTGTGTTACTTAACTAGTTTGATCTCCCCAACAAGAAACCTGAAATGTTTTTCATGGTGATCTCAGGTACTTTTCGAGTTATGTCCTTCTGAATCTTGAAAATCAACAATTTTCAAACACGATTTTCTAATAAAAAATTCAAAGAAAAGTTTCCTTCTATTTGTCTACCTTTTTTTTAGACACAAATTCAACTGATATTTCACAAATACAAGCACCAAAAACAACGCAGTTTTACACAGTGTTGTGTTAGTAATTTTGTTTTTTTGGTAAGTTGGTTCCCTGCAGATAGCTTTCCCTTCATTTATTTGCTCAGTTATTTGTTCATATTTGATATTCCTTCATATATTAGAAAAATAAATCATCCTATGGATTTGAGAAAACTCATAAGGAATATCTTCTGGTTCTTCAATGCTTGGTTTGATATGTCTTAAAAAATTATAGTTTAATAAAACTTAAGAACATACTTTACTTCCAACATGGACTTAAAAGTAAAAAATAATTGACAATGTAATTACTCAAATGTAAAAGAAGCGTGGGTGCTTCCGATCAATATTCTCATATTATTTATTTTAATTTAACAATACTCATTCAAGAGTGTAAGAGAACTTTATCAAGCACCCCAAGCTTTTTTTAAATTTAAGTAATTACCATAAACCATAAAGTGTGGAGTACCCCAGGGTTCTATTTTGGGACCTACTCTGTTTTTACTATACATTAACTCGGTTTCTTACTTAATTCTTGATGGTAAAATATAACTTTATGATACGGTTTTGGTATATTCTGGAAATAATTCCATTAAAATAAAGGAGCAGATACAAAATGATCCAACTAAAATGGAGCAATGGCTTGTTACACATAAATTAACGTTGAATATTAAAAAATCATCATATATGTTTATACAAAAATCCAAAAATGAAGATCAAAATTTTATCAATTTTGGAATCAATAAATTGGATTACTCAAGTACTATAAAATACCTGGGTCTATATTTAGATGAAAGGCTTTCCTGGCAATCGCATAGAGAAACCTTAAGGAAAAAGTTATTAGCTCCCATAGGAGTCCTAAAACGTCTAAGCTATTCTGTACCTAAGTATATAGTCAGGTCATTGTATTTTTCTCTGATACATTGCCATTTCCAATATCTCACAGTACTTTGGTACCCTACTCGACAAAATCTCGTGAACCCACTATTTATAATCTCCCTATCAAATATAACACAGACATGCTTTATAAAAATTTCAACATTATGCCACTACAAAACATCTATAAATATCAAGTATCTCTCTATATACACCAGATTGTCTATAAAACACCCCACTCTAATTTAACCTTGGTAGGTATTTCGCAGTGACATACATACCTATAATACCCGGCAATCAGATGATCTAAATTTGTTAAGATTTTCATCTATAAATGGCCAAAACAGCATATTTTTCAAGAGAATATTCATATACAATAATATACCTTTAGATATCAGAGCATTGGATACAAGGAGGTTCAAAATTATAACTAAAAAATTGTTCAGATAATTGTCACAATAGAGGGTGTATCTTAAATCATGTCATTAATTTCGGGAGGTGATTCCGATTCCTTTTCATATTTTATGACGAAAAGTTCATGTAAACGTATGTCCTAACTTGCTTCGTTTCCGAGTAACGGGGTGTCAACTTCGACGCCACTGGAATTAAAATTAAAAATCTAATTCCGTGAAAAGAAGCCTCTTGTTACTACTAACAAACACACGAAGTATATTCAAAATCAGCGAAAAGAATTTTGAGTAATTCATGAAAAACAAATTTTTTTATTAAACTTTTGACATCATGTTACTCGGAAACGAAGCAAGTTAGGATATATGTTTATATGAACTTTTTTTCATAAAATGTGACAAGGAATTAATGACATCATTTAGGATACACCCTGTATATCGAGTGATTGTTTCCACCCAAAACCACTTCTGTCTATATTTATACATTATTTTTCTCCCATCTATACCTGTAAAAGCACATATCTGCATTAGCAATATTGTGTACAGTAATATCGTTGTTTGATAGTATTATCAAACAACGGTAATATAGAGTATGTAAATTGTAAATATAGCTAGCTACTATATGTATTATATTTTTTCATGACAATGGATGTAATATATACTCCATCTGTCTAGAGGATGAATCTGTGTAGAATGTGAATTCTCTTGATTCAATGAAGTACTTTTTCTAGCAGAAAAAAATAACATTGTCAATTATTTTGTACTTTTTAGTTCATGTTGGAAGTAAAGCGTGTCCTCTAGTTTTTTTAAACTATTATTTTTTTATGACTGAAAAATCGAAATTTCCGACCCTGAAAACCCCCACATACCAATTTTGAATTGAATCTGACCATAACCACAAAATTCGCCCACCATCTTGGGCCGAAATCTAGAATTCATGAATTTTGACAAAAAATTATAATCTCTGACCATGTAAACCCTCACATACTAATTTTGAATTGAATCGGACCATAATGACAAGTCTCGTCCGCCATCTTGGAGCCACCATATTGAATTCATGAATTAAGGTACAAAATTTATTATTTATGACCCCGAAAGCCCTTGAAATCACTTGAAATCTTTCTCGTGTGACTTATTTTCAACATAACGCACTAGTACCATAAATAACTATTAGTTATTTTTAATATTTATGTTCAAATTTTTTCAACTCAATAATGCTGTACTCGCTTATTGTATTTTAATTCTACTATACCATTATATAATTGATTTATATAACCTTAGTTATTTATCTTTGGTCATTTATTATTTCATCTTAATTTTGAAGAAAAAATTATTTATTGTATATTAGGGATGTATCCTACTAATAAAGATTTCATCCATTCATTCATAATATTTTATTTATTTATTTATTTACAAACGGGGAAAACTCCTTTACAGATAATACATATAATGTTAGTAGTAAACAGAGCTAAAGTAAGTTAAAATAAGTTAAAATTTAATTTACAACACAAGTGTTTATGAACAAATATAAACAAAATCATAGAGCTTAATATGATTATATGACTAGGACTTTTAATTGGCGTACAAAACTATCACGGGTATCAAAAAAGTAGAGATATTTGTTGTACTGATTTGCTAAATTGGTCGAACAAGCAACAAATGTGTTCCGTCCATAATAATAATAATATTCCCTTATAAACACTCATAGAGTGTACCCAAAGGCATAGCTTGTGTGGGTAGAGGACAGCTATTATTATTATTTGCCGTGGCACTCCAGGGTGACTAATTGATTTTTTGGTGGCGTATTCACTTTTCACTAGTAGGAAAACCCGGAAAATTACAACACCACCTCGGGTAGTCAGTGTGTACTCCAAGCTAACACTAGACGAGATTGGCATCTAGACAACTCACTAATTATTATTATTGTAATATTTGAATTTGAATAGTCGGCTGCAAATATAGCAGGAAACTTACCAAAAGCACACAAATGATGTTATGTTTATGGTTATAATGTCGGTTGTGAAAAACTATTGTTTTTGGTGCTTGTATTATGAGTGAAATATCGGTTGATTAGTGAACCTGTTTGAAATTGGTAGATTTTGATGATAAGTAGGTAACTGGAAAAGTGCTTGAGAGCACCACGAAATTTTTCAGATTCGTGTTCAAGAGATCAAACTACGTAGGTAACAATTTCTAGGTGGAGCCCGATAAACTTACCTTTACACCAATAATTGTTTTGTTGTAAAACTTCATACTATCCATATTCACAAATTAAGTGTGGATTCATGCAGCACCAATTAACAATTAGCAAATAGTATATTCTGAATTTAAAAAACTGTTTTTTATTTACAATGACCAAATACCTTCTGAAACTGAAAATGTATCGAAGAAAGATTAACTAAATATCATAATTGTTAATTTGGGTTCATGAATGCTATATTTTGTATGCTTATTAATTGATAATTGTTACTTGATAATTGTTAATTGGCGCTGCATGAATCCACACTAATTGTTGGGTCTTCTGATTAACTTCTCGAGATAAATACACTGTATGATGGATACATACCAATGAAGTCATTATTTTCGTTATTTTTCCATAAAGATACAACACCAAATGCACCAGACCCCAAATCAGAAATTTTTTGCCAACTTCCAAGTTGTACTGGGCCTCCCATTATTGAAGTGTTATAAAAATTATCATATTCCTGAAAAAGTAACTTGTTTCAAAACTTGGCAAAAATCCCCATATTAACAAACCTTAAATTGTATCACCTGAATGTGATAAATAGTCCCTCAAACAAAAGGAATAATATTTATACATAAATATTTTTTTTTAGGTTACCGATAATTGACCATATTCACCGTCGCCATATTTGAATTAGTCATTCGACAAAACCAACACCAACTATCCATTGTCACGCAACGGTTAAAAATATATCCGTTTTCGATTGGTGTTTGGTTCTGGTAGCGGTTGACATAAAAATGACAGCGGTTTACTTTCTGGTACTGTACTGTTATCACTGGTACTGTTGGTTAGTGGTTGCGGTAATCAATCAACACATTCGTTTCCTTATTCACTATAACGTCATTCAAATATTGGTTATCTCAAATAATTTTTAAAATATCTGGAAAAAGCCAAACCGTTCCTTTTGGTGCAATTTTTGCCGGCCCCAATTTTTCTACTTATAGATGCCATTCCGAATCGAATGAGACCACAATAATCATTATTTTCGGTGTTCTAGGTTAGCTTTTTGACAAAATATCACTTGTGAACCGGACTATAAGTCAGACGTCTAAGTTATATATATAGTTATATCTCGGGATTTCCAACTTATATCTCGGGATTTCCAACTTATATCTCGGGATCTCGAAATCCCGAGATATAAAGTCAGGATCTCGAGATATAAAGTCAGGATCTCGAGATCCCGAGAGTTAGAATCCCGGCTCAGATGTCGGGATTGAAAAAAAGAAAAAACCGTGGCCCTTCTACGCCTTCGTATTAAAGGGTAGAAATCGCAATGGATCATATAGTACAAGATAGAAATATACAGCGGAACAATGTAGTTTCAGAACGTTCTCCATCACAATGTACCCCATCCCATCATCATAACGTGCTTTTTCATAATGTTCTTTAACCATGAAAAATCATAAAATCATTCCATCACAACAGCAACGCATCATAACAACGCGTCATAATATCAAATGATCATAATCGTAGTCGGTAGAATGCGTAATGCATCATAACTTATTCCGTCATATCGTAAACATTCAGAACGTAAAGTATCATAACGTACTTTTTCATAATCCTATAGTCCATGCGCTTGCTTACAATTAAGTGGAAATCATAATGGTTGAAGAAATATATGTTTTTGGAAAAGCCCAAATAATCATTAAATAGTCAAATTTATTCATTACTTGTTCTAATTTTTTAATAATTTTTACAAGCTTTTATATTAACTTGACATGTTAGTGAGTATGGGTCAAATCTTGCAAGTGATTTTTGTACTTCTAGTTATTCTAGTTCATAATTTCGGTGACAATGCATTATGGAATTTTTGTTGAAGGAAAAAGCGAAAAGGTGGCTCCAAGATGGTCGACGAGATTTGTGGTTATGGTCTAATTGACAATATTCCATGGGCTATTGATTGTTTTTTTGCTGTCAGGTTGGTAATAAATTTTGTTTTTAATTGTTGTAAACACTGACTTATGTCAATTATAATTATGTCACCTGTCAACAAAACGAAACGGATTGCTTTGTTTTGAAATTGGGGATTTCCAAAAGTTAAATATAGGAAAAATCGAAAAATTTATCGAATCAGATCAGTGTTGCCGATTAGTGTATAATTATATGATTTTCGTATATTTTGGCTTCAGCGTGTATAATTTTCGAACCCTCAAAATGGTAGTATAATTTGGTATAATCTCGAGAAGAGGTACATTAATTCATTATGATGTTGATTTTTAGAAGATTGATGATCGATTTCGACCCAAAATGGCAGTGGGGTAGTGCCCAAGAGTACGAAACTGATTCTCATAGGAGTCGGACGTTCTTCTATCTTAGTCATGTTGGAATCGGTTATTCAAAATAACCGAGTACATTCGCCTTGTTATGACGTCAGCAACAGAACCGCTGTCAAAAACACTGAAATTTTCACGACCAATTCGAGAACGGCTCAGGGTGTTTAAAACCATATAATTTGTTTATAACTGGTGTATAATTTGGCATTGGCAACACTGAATCAGATAAACCTCGTTTTTGTATAGCTTATTCGACTGGTGTGCTCTTACTCGGTGTATATGTGTATTTAGCTATTTAGCATCGCATTGATTCCGGACAGAAATTTGGTTCGAATCGATCGAACCTAAAACGTGAAATACTCAGGAATCTGCGTGGTGCGTGGAGCAATTACATGTAGCATTCGCCTGATACCTACTGTTTTAATTTTAAACGACAAGCACTTGAGGAGGGCAGACTGGCACGGTCGAAAAGTATGGTTTTAAAAGATTCAAATTCATAAGGAGTGCTATATTACCAGTGGAACATTGATTTTGCTTTAACCTCGACTTATGCCTATCAAGTCGACCAGGAACATTATTGGTACCTTAGCAGTGTATACTCAGCTGAACACACAGGCTCGATAAAGATTGGAATAAATGCACATTAGTGCAGCCAGTCAGATACACTTTTAGACAATTGCCGATACATAATATGCATTGCCTCGAGTTCACACATTTTTGTACTTATAGATCACATGATGTATTAAATAGACAAATAAAATTATTACTGAAAACATTGTATGTTTCTACAAAACTGCTGGAGTTAAAAAAAAACAGTATTTGGGACTAGAGTAAAAAAAAATATTATACTCTTTATATACCATAAATAAATCTTAATAACAATTAGTCATTTCAATAGGTTTTTAATGAAATCGCATGTAACTGGTAATCACATCTAAAACTTCAATTTTCGGGAAAAAAATTTCATTTCAATCAATATTTGACTTGAAATATTCAATTGGTACAAGATCCAAAACATCAATTTGTCTTGCTCTAAACATAAGGGATTGGGGTTGTTTTCTTTAGTGGTGTTTTCTGGAAAGAATACACCCTTTTAACTTGTACTCCATGGTAGTATTACATAACTGCTGCATAATTCCCTTCAAGTCTGGGACAAGGCTCATTAGTCCAATATAGCATTAGAATCTGGAAAAAAATTCTTTGTTATGTTATAACGAGTACAGCATTCATCAAAAAACCATCTTCAGAGACTCATTCGTGGGTTTAGGTTTTTCTACACAAACAATAGTGCTAGTTTCTTCAGCAATATTTCCTAACAGAAAATGCTTCTAATATTAATATAGTCAGCTCACCAACATCAGGGTAACAATGTAGATTTACCAACTTACGAGAAACCTAATCATCAATCAATCAATCAATCAATCAAAATATACTTTATTGTCGAAAGATTAACATCTCATAAATAGGTAAAATATTAGTTATATGAAAAGTAAATATATCAGTCTGGAATAAACATAGGTGCTATTGATGAGCAAACAAACATATAAATTAGAATTATAAATGATATATAAACATACATATACATACATACACGCAAAGTCACACACACATACACATATATTCAAATACATATACACATATACATATATACACATATATAAATAGATACACATCTTAGATGAAAGACTAGTCACACTTAATAATATAAAATTTATAGGAGTTATAAGTAAAATATATAAATATGAGTAAACAGATGAATACATAAATAAATAAATAATTGCGAAAATGAAATAAATGAATCATTCTTTCATCTTCTATATGGTTGAAGTATTGAGATCATTTTCAGATATGAGGTCTAGAAAGTAAACATAATAAAAGTGTTATTTAAAATTTCGAATTTTACTGACTTCGACTACGACATGAGAATGAACTCCCCAACATCACATAGTTTAGACAAAACGGTGTCTTCCCCTTCATCAAACTTTGATTTTCCTGGAAATACCTAATCACAAGTTATGTTCTAAATCGTCGCGTCGGTGAGAAGAAACTGAACAACTATTTTTGAGCAAGTTCTTTATATTTCGGAAATCTTTGAAATGTACATTCCCACAAGGACATTTTTTGCGTATATTTTTATAATTTTTTCAATAAATTCTCAGAGTAATAAAAGACAAAGATGCCCTGCTTATACCTACACAAATAACTGTTTTGAAGTGAACATGAACTATCCTTTTCTATACAATTTGTGGGCGAGGGGAGTGACGGGTGGTGAAATGTTATCGAGAGTTTGTTTACATTTATGGTATGAAGGACCATAATACAAACGAAGAATGACAGCTTGATCCGAATGAAATGAGCGGGCATACACGAAACTACTCGAATGAATACGGACTTGTATGAGACCCTCGCTTGTAAACAAAGTTATATTGATTTCAAGACAAGGATGGAGAATGCATCTCTATGATCTTTTATTACTCTGAGAATAAATTAAAATTGAATAAATTTAAATTTGACAATTGATAGGTTTGACACATGTCAGTTCAACAAAATACAATGTTGCAAACATTTAAAAACAAAATGTATTACCAGCCTGACAGCAAAAAACGATTACCGTTAGGAGAGTAAATCGACCGATGGTGTCGCTCAGTGTTGCATATACTATTACTATAGTAATAGTTCTATTACTTTTGGATCCTATCTATTACGCTATTACGTAGTCTTAAAAAATGCGAAATCTATTACTATTTCAACAAAATGTCATCAACGCCCAACGGGCGAATTTAAAAATTAGGGTTCAATTATTCGTAACATGGAACACCAATGAAAGATATGCAACTACTATATAAATCACGGTCTTGAGGCACATGCTCTGTGAGTTCTGTGACATTGAATTTTGACATTTGACTGATTTGACACTTTTGACATCTATTTTTGGTTTGGGTTTCCCGCGAATGGTTTCCCGTTTCCCGTGCGAAAAAGACAAAAAGAGCACCTAGGTCCTAGCTTCCATATTCGGAATTGTTTTTTTGTTTTGAAAAACATTTTAAATGGGGCTAATTTTTTCAAGGTTCCTGATAAAAAAACACTCACTACCACTACTACTAGAATACGTTGTGACTAATGCTCTGATATTATTTATCTTTTATTGAATGGAAGCTGCTTTGTTCGAAGTTTTTTGAGAATTTTATTTTTCTATTGAAGATTCAACTTCTACACATTGTTTTATTTGAATTATGATGAAAATAAATAATATATTGCTTTATTCGTTTGCATCGAGGTGTAGCACTTTCTGGTGTAATTCACACTTCTATCTCTCTCTTTCGTTCAATGGCGAGAGATAGAGAGAAGTGTAAATTACACCAGAAAGTGCTACACCTCGATGCAAACGAATAAACCTTATTAAAACCACCGATTTCATATATACTAGATCAAGCATTCCTACTCAAACGTGAAAGCTTTGTTTGGCCCTATAATAATGCAAACAATTGACAGCTGTACTACGCAACTCGTGAACGCCAGCCCACTAGCTTATGACACCGCCAGTGGCGGTTACTTCCAAAGGGATAATAATAGAAAATTAAAATTCGAAAATACTATAATTTCGTCACAAATATTTCAACACATATAGAGTTACGTTTAGCAACTTACTTGAACACATGCTTCCTTCACAGGTAAATTGAACACTATTTGTAATGTTTAGAGATCTTGTTTCCTATATTTTAATTTAAAATAAATTTTGTCTTGAATTCTGAGTTCATACATATAGGTATCTTTCTTGAGAAAACGCGAATTTCTGATAATAATAATAATAATAATTGGTGCACATATCAAGGACCGACGACAAACCAAGAATTTCATATTAATGTAATGATGATAATAATGAAAATTTTTAAATTAAATTTTTACCCAAATCCAATCGTCCGAATAATCTAAAATTTAGCACATTCATATCAAGGACAAACGACAATAAAATAATTTCATTATATCATTGTATAATAATAATAATAAAAATAATGAGAATTTTTAAATTCAATTTCAATCGTCCGAATAATCTGCAATTTGACGCGAATGTCAAGGACCTACGACAATACAGGAATTTCATGATATTAATGTAATAATACTAATAATAATAACGAGCATTTTTAAATTCAATATTCAACCACTTCCACTCGTCCGACTCATCTGAATTTTGGCACGCATATCAACGACCGACAGGACAAAAACAAGTATATTTATGTGATAATAATAGTTATAATAATGATAAGATAAGATAACACAAAGAATGATAAGACAAAACAAAAATTTCATGATATTAATGTAATAATATAGGAAGGTAGGTTTTCACGACTGGCGTCAATGTTTTGGTAGGATTTTAAAGTGGTCTTCTTTGGTTAAAATCTTCAAACCTTTCAACTGTAAATGGGGCAGTCATCTTCAGTGGCGTGGTCAAAGTTCAGAATTAAATAGTGAGAAATAAAACATCCAATAGTTTAGGAATTGTAATCAAATAAATAGTAATATATACACATTTGTGAAATATATGAACAAACATCATTATATTTTCATTACACAACAGTTTGGAAAATGTAAAGAAATACAGATTACTGAATTGGTACGTATTTTCTAAACTTCACGCTAAACTTAAACAGACTACAGAGAAAAGCGTGTCTGGCGATTCGATGAAAGCAATACAATACAATACTTTTGATTATACCTTCATCATATTCATTGTTGAGTGCACTAAAGACAGTACTATAAAGGTTTTTCCCAGTTTATCATACGAAATGTCCTAAAAGTCTTAATTTCAACAATAAGTGACATTAGATATCCATTACTAACTTATTGACTGTTTGTGTAATAAAATATAAGGCACATTATCCTCATCTAAAATTCATTTCCAGCACTGTTCTTGAAGTCTCGATGCAGGCATAATAAAAAATAATGATTTTAGTTCGAAAATATGAATAGGACATTCATAAAATCTGTTGTGGAAATGAACGATTCCTGTGAGTGATATTTTTTTAATAAAATTCTCCTTATCTAATTTATTCAATGATTTTTTCAATGAAAACTAGAGAAAATAAAAAAAAAGTTATCTGAATGAAAATGCGAATTTTCACTTTCAGATTTTTTCTTTCCTTTTCAGTTAGAGTCTTTTCACAATATCTATCAGATGTAGTTCAATGTCCAGCGTGGCTTGCGCCGGGGAAGTAGTTGTTTTCTGTTAGATATTACAAATAAATCACATTTTTCAATTTTCATGGAGAATATTCCCCTTTTCAAAAAAAATAATGCATTCTACATGTGTACAAGTGCCTTTAAAGCACTTGAAACATTTAAGTGCAGTCAGCTAGTCAGCTTCAGGTCGTTCCCTTGAGTTCGTTGAGTGTGCTGTGAAGGCTCACTTGTATACTTGTATCATAATATAATATTATTAATCACATAAGCTGTTTTTACAGAAATGCGAAACGTAAAGGCTAAAATACAATAATTACAAACATGTTAAATTTGTTACAATACGATACAAATGTTGACAAGAAATATTAAAAATATATAACATGTTAAAATAGAGCATAAAGCAGCTGTACGAAAACTCTTCAACATAGTAGAAACATTGGCTCATAAAAAATTCTTTTACATCTCTTATGAATATTTTGATAGGTTTTATTTCTGTTTTATTTCTTGACCTGTCTTATATGAATTATGAACCGTAGAACCTATCTATGCATGGGTCATGCACTATCTACAATTTACGATCTCGAGTATAGGTAAATCGTTTCTTTACTAGAGTATACATATATAATATGAACAACAATAACATTTTCATAACTCAGATATTATATTCATAAATACCGATATATTTAGTATATTTCATATTAAACCTGGGCGTACAAATTGAGGAATATGGAGGTATCAATCTTTGATAAACAACTCACCGATGGAAAGATCTACTATGAGATGCCTCCGCTCGAGCTTTACAAACAATACAAGACATCACCATATTGTCTTATCAAGATAAAGAGCCACAAGTACAAGTAAAGTAGAAATAATAAAATTGAAACTTGACGAATAGACACAATCGCCACCAACAAAATTCACTGCACTACTGCTGAGGACACGCCGTTGTAGTTTGAAGTGTTCACAGTTCACATTTCCTTCATGTTTCCCGCTTTTCTCACAAACGAACCGCCACTGTTAAAACACAAACACTATTTCGGTTGCCAGGGAAACAAACAAGATTGTCTCAACCAATTCGGTCGCGTTATTTTCTCTATTTACGTAGGAAAATTTGCATTGTTTAGGGGACACTTTGGTTCGTTTACTTCTCCCTCTATTCAATTGTTACGAACTCGTTGATTAAAACATATTGATTTGGAGCGATCTCTATCATTCGGAAACAGTACCGCTTGAAGTTAGCTTACAATTGCGCCACTAGAGGCGCAAATATTTCCTACGCATGCGCATAATACACTGAGACACCAAAATGTAATAGATTTTCGAGAAATAGTAATAGATTGCTAAAAAAAATTCGCATGCGGCGGGCTTTCCTGTTCTGACAGAATCTGTTACTATCTATTACTATTCTGTCTTTGAAACTATTACTTTTTTTTTTTTGGTCATATGCAACACTGAGTGTCGCTTGTCGCTTGTCGCTACTATCGCTAGAAAAATGGCGACTTTAGCAGTCTTTGTTTGTTTACATATTTTGTTTTCGTGAAAATATGAAATCATCGTTATTTGTAGATTCGTTCAATTTTATCGGATTTGTCTCATTATTGTAATCCCCTCGATTAGTTTTTCATATCTCTCAAGTGTTAGACAAAATATCGAAGTAAATAATATCTGTGTTATTTACAGGTTAAGTTGTACATAAACAAAAAACAGCTGACTAGCAAGTGCTACCCCTTGCTCGACAGATTCAAATATTTCCCGACAGGGGTCGTGACGTGACCTAATGCTAAACTCTCAAATAGCATATGGAATATTGTCAATTGGGCAATTTGAAAGAAAAATGGAATATAACGATTTTAGTGAAGCTTTTCGAATAGACCTAGTAAATAATGAGCCACATGAAAATTACCTTTTCACTAAATGCATGAGTAACAGTTCTAGTAGTATCGAAACAGACTTTGTGGAGCCTAAACAATATAAACATGCTGCTGACAGCTACCATGAGCATGACCAGCATAGACAAGAGTTATATACTGAGAATGACCAGAATGAAGAAAAACTTGTTGCGGAGAATCTGAAACCAAATGATTTAGCTCATTCAAAATATTTCGATAACTTATCAACGAGTACATGTGACTCGCTTCGAATCAAGAATGAGGATATCGATATTTTCTATGAAAATATCAAACGTGAAACTGAAGAGGAAAAATCAAGCGATGGATTTTGTGAGGTGTGTGACCAGAGCTTTGGTATGGAAACTGATATCTTCAACTCCAGAAGTTGTAGGTCGGAATGTAGCTGTCAAAAGCCAAATGCCTCTTTATTCTATAATATACGAGGTCAGGATATGACACATGATCTTGATTTGGGTAATGTTTCATTCGTTTATTCATTTAAGTGTTTGTTTAAAATATGATCACAGGGGATATTCACACTATTAAGTGATGAATCTTATAAGAATTAGACATTGAAAGCTACTCGGTCAATGAATATCTATCATCTAATAATGTTACTTACCCAATAACCGGATACAGTCTGAAGATTGTTTAATGCAATGATTCCCTATGTAATTTGTGAAATACATCAAAATACAATAATTCATTGATTGATATTCATTTTTTCATATCGTAATTTTTAATTGATCAAAATATTCTCGCATTTCAGTGTGATCTTGTCAACACAACCTCATATACACAAGTATTGGCTCCAATGAAAGAACCTTTCTCATTTCTACTATGAATGAAGACATGCTGATGGTAGATGAATCACTAGAGCATGCTGTCTTTACCTGCTACCTGCTTGAGTCCCTTTTATTTTTTGTTGTTCAAGTTATAATAATAAAAATAACTTTTTCTACAACTGTCGAAAAATCCATTTTTTGTGTAGTTTGTAGGATTACAATATTTCAATATCAAAATACGAGTTAATTATTTTATGGAAAAGCGTTAAAATAAGTTCACTTTTCGTTGCTATTCGGATCTGTCATTTTTGTCGCATAAATTGTTTGTGGCCTAGCAACAACCGTTAAAAAAGTGCACCTTTTATGCTTTTCAGTATAATAATGAAACTGTATTTTGATATTGAAATATTGTAATACTTTAGGCATTCAAACTACACATAATATGTGGACTTTTTTGACAGTTGAAGAAAAAATAACTATGACCCATTCACTCTCAAATTTAAAATAACAATGTAATCACATTTGACGAATATATTGAAAATAGCTTAGGATCTTAGGAAGCAGTGAGAGAGTCTGCTGTCTCCTAAGAATACATAAAAAGAAATATATGGTTTCATTCGTTTAACAATCTAATGTGATTGTGCAATATACAGGGTGTTTCCAAAATTGGAGTGATAAATGCAGTGGGAAGTAGAAGACAGAACAAAACGAAAGGAAAAGGATACATTTTTGTTGAAAAAAAAAATATTTTGGGAGATATTGAATTTTAAAGTTTTCAAGATACTTTTGTTAATCACTGATCAGAGGTCTACAGCCTACGCAAACCGAGCTGAAACACACTGTCAGCAGGCAGACAAGCTGTGGCCTGGAGAATCAAACCAGTGCCTTCCGAACAGAGGTAACTAAAAGCTGAAAATTTTTGATTGCTTCAAAAAGAAAAATTCTTTCCATTTATTGTCACATATAACAACCCATTTTTTTTATCTCTCCAATTTCAGAAACACCATGTATACAGTGTGACCCATTTTCAACCGATTTGAATGGGTTAGGATCCAAATTTCACTAATGATTCTTCATTCGAGTGTCAACTATTCTCGTTTTTCAAGGTTAAAAATCGAAAAAAAAATTATTTGTGATTTTTTGAACATTTTAAAAATTACGTTGAATTACGTCAGATTCTGTTCAAAAAAATTATAAGATTTGAAAAATATGTTATGTAATAATCCTAAAATTTCTAAAATTCCATTAAACAACATATTGTAATGAAAATGCACTTAACTCTATTTATGTAATTAAGTAAAATAACTGATTTACATATGAACAATATATAAAAAGAACTACTAGATGTACTGCAAGGCCTCCTCCGTGTATTTAACTCTGTCTTCACTATCCCCCGTTGTGCTGTCTTCTCGTTTATATAGTTGCAGATGCCATCTCGAAAGTTCTTGAATCATCTTTCACGGTTCGGCCGCCCCGCTGCAGATGGCTCTCGTATTTTCTCGAATCTTCAGAACAGCCGCGGTTATTACTTGATAATTCTCTAGTCGCTTCGAAGGGCAGACGTAAAGCATTCTTGTAGGGGGTTAGCCTGATGAATGAACGGTGAGACTCTAATAACTTTGAATAAGTCTTCTATCTAGTATATCCAAGTTGTAAGAATGAATATTAAAGATCAGTTACTAGAATTTTTCCTTAGAAATGCTATTCTTTCGTCAAACCAACATGGTTTCATGCAAGAAAAAAAGCACTGAAACAGCTTTGTATAATTCATTGAGCATGTAGTAGCAGCTTTGGATAGCAAACTAGAGTTTTGTGGTTTGTTTATTACGAAGGCGTAGAAGGGCCACGGTTTTTTCTTTTTTTCAATCCCGACTTAGACGTCTGACTTATAGTCCGGTTCACAAGTGATATTTTGCCAAAAAGCTGACCTAGAACACCGAAAATTATGATTTTAATATAGAGGTGAAACTTGGGATTAAAGCGGGTAGTGATCCTTGCACGCGCGACGACCGAATCAGAATGATAAAAAAATATTTTAACCGTTTGAATATGAATATTAGAAATAAAAAAAATATTGGTACTATCTAAATACATGAATGAACAATAATCCATCAACACAAAAGTTTACCCCAATTTTTTTATTCAGCTATGCCTTTGTTGCTTGGTTAATTTTTACTTGTTGTTGTTACCATAAAAACCCTGATTATTTAGAAAAACTGAAAACCTAGATTTTTTTTACTTCTTCGAGCTATTCTTTAGAAAAATTGAGAGATTTCGATTTTTCACTTTTCTATTTCAAGGAATTGAAAAATCAAAATCGCAAATAATTAAGCAATTAGATTTTTTTAATTCCCTTATTGTGAAAAGCTACATAACAATACAATGTAACTTCCATTGTTTAAATAATAGTTATAAACGAGAGCATTGTGTCATAGGCCGGAGGTCAGGACATTATTATACCTATGTCTGACGTCCAGTATTATAAATAAAACGCCACCTCGATCACTGATTACTCGCTCAAAAATCCGAGAGCATGGATCCGAGCCCGAAGATGTACAAGAAATCAGAAACGTCGGGGCGCTGACACAAATTGGCACAACTTGTCGAGCGGTTGCCAAGAAGTACCAGTGGGTACGTACTATCGTGGCTATCTGGGATGTTAATGGGGAGGCGACTATTGACTCAAGAAAAATCAAACATAGTTCACAAAAATATCTATTAATATAAAATAATCATTCAAAAGCTTGCATGATTGGGAACTTTTACAGGCAGTTCCCTAATCCAGGCGAATAGACATGTAACATGCGAAATAGCTACCTTTTTAACTCTTGCTATTCAGTTCATTCGCAAAAATACAATAACCTTATAATTCCAACACGCTGTATTAACGGATGCAATCCTCACAGCTAATGTTGTTAATGGTTCACTAAATAACCTTGTAAAAAGTATTAGGACATGGTTGCTTGCCAACGAGATTTGCGCAACGTTCATGTAGCAAATGCTGGGAGAAATTACCTTCACAAATATAACTTAAAATTAATATGTATTCATAATTCATTAAGAAAGAGTATAAGTGAACTTAGAATATCTTTCATATCTCAACACATGACATTATTTGACACATTCGGAAAACATAAACATCACACATTATAATACGAACACCAGACGTTTTAACAATTAAATCTTTTAGTTCATTTTCCAACACTGTGATGAGTCTATTGGCTAGTTTTACTCGGAGAGAGAACATTTCTAGATAGTTCTTTAAATCGAGATCATGGGGAATTTTAGATAGTGTTAAAAGTTTTACTGATTTTTTAGGAACGGTGAAATGAGTTCAGGAGGTTACTAACGAAGTATGAACCAGATTCGCACTACGGTAACATATCTTATCGCAACAGCGACGTCGCGACGGCGGGCGTAAGGACACATATTTAAAATTAACAGCACTCAAATAATTATTCTAAACACGATCCTGAGGGGTGTACACCTCAAAACTCGGTTCTAAACTTGATTCTAACACTGAATATACTTGATAAAAAACTCTACATTTGTCTGTTTTCGAGTATAGCTTTTGCTAGTAAACGAATTTAATATCGATTCATCTTGACCATACAGTCATAGCGATGGTTACAAAGGAACTGCCTGGATATAAGCGAGCCTTCCTTTTTATAGGGAGACGACAAGCCGTTAGAACAATGTTTTTCTTTAATTTCAACCGCTCATAATTCGCACCCGGCTTGTCATTCTTTGCGGCCTTTCAGAACCATAATTAATGATGCTTTTTAACTTGACATCACATATAACATAAAGCCGACAAAAGGGACGAACGCATTCGAACTCCGAATCTTCGACCTTAGAAGGAATGCGGGGATCACCTCGGAAGGTCGCTTGCACGGCGTCTGGTGTGCAGTCTGACTTCCGGATCAAACAGGGCCGGCTCTTACACTTGGGACGAATTGTTCGTCCTACCACAATTGTTAATAGAAATTTTTAAAATATTTCTTTAAGAATTTAATCCTTGATGAAAGTAATGATTCATAAGAAAAAAATCGTTTCTGAAAGAAAATATTTGCTAAAAAACGCAACGCACATACTAATTAACAATTCATTTTTGTTGCTACATGTTTATATTGAGGAACCATTTCTTAACATGATTTATCACGTTCTTTCATATAAAAAAAATTCATTTACTTTTCATTTGTTATGAAAAAATGAATTTTTGCACTGTATTTTTTTTAAATACTAAAACAATACTAAAAAAACCATGTGAAATTTTGTATGGAACTTAAAAAAAATATGAAGAAAAATTTTTTTTTTCAGAAATGCACATGATTGTTTTTATTATTTTTTTAGTATTTAAAAAAATATAGCGTAAAAATTGTTTATAACAAATGGTTTGTTAAATATACAAATGAAAAGTATTTTTTTTATATAGCATGGGAGAACGTTATAAATCATGATAAAAAAATTTGTTCCCTAATATTACGGTTAATTTACGATTCCTATTTTTCGATACCTTAGATTGTTGACAAAAAAATTATATCACGAATAGCTCTAAGGAGTAATCAGTGCTTTTATGTCAACTTTCAACAGGTAATAATTAACTTATTAACAAAAGCATAGTTATTAGAAAAATTGGGTTAAAATTTTGTTGTTGACGGATTATTGTTCATTTATGTGTTTAGATAGTATACAAATATTTGTATTCCTTAATTTTTATATTTAATGGGTAATTTTTTTTCATCATGCTTCTGAATCGGTGCATGTACGTGTAAGGACCACTACTCGTTTTGATCCCAAGTTTCACGTATGAATTGAAATTATAAATATTGTCAGTACAGTACCAAGAGGGAAGGCTTTTTTATAGGAAATGTCCTGCTCTTTGAGAATATTTTATTCAAATCTTGGTTATCTCAAATCATTTTTAAAATATCTGCAAAAAGCCAAACCGTTCTTTTTATGTTTATTAAATTGGTGCAATTTTTGCCGGCCTCAATTTTTCTACTTAGATGCCATTCCGAATCGAATGGTCAGCTTTTTGACAAAATATCACTTGTGAACTGGACTATAAGTCAGACGTCTAAGTCGGGATCTCGAGATCACGAGTTAGAAGTCGGGATTGAAAAAAAGAAAAAACCGTGGCCCTTCTATGCCTTCATAGTATAGATTTTTCTAGTGCATTTGATTGTGTTGTTCACTATTTACTGATTAAGAAAATGCCCAGAACACATATTATCCATACTAATTAGCCCAATAGGTCTGTTTGGATATAAATACATAAAAAAAATGCATCGCTATGGAGTCTGTGGGGTTGCCCAAGATTTGATGAGAGGACAGATTACAAAGTGTAATAATTCATTCAAGGTGTTCACAGTCAGTCCTTGGCTTGCAAACAAGTATACAAATAACTTGATAAACTATTTACATAGTCTTTCAAAGGTACATACAGTATCGGAAAGTATTTATCTTGGGTATGGTGGTTTCATGAGAGCGTAAATAATAGCTTGCTATATGTTGAAAGAGCATTATAATTTCTCCTCGATTCGCTCGAGGAAGGGATATCGACGTGCGCTGTGTGTGCTGTGTCGCATTGCCACGTGGTCCGTTAATGCGTAAGGTGGGGTAACAGGAGGGGCCGCAGTAGTGCGTCTCTCTTGTTTATGTGGTATCATTATATCAATTGCGTTCCTTGTTGCTTGTGTAGATTTCTGTCTATACAAATTTTTATGTCACTGATCACAATATATTAAAACTTGCAGAAACAACTGAAATTATACACGAGAGAGTAATGACATGGGATGATAAAAATCATTTAGCACTCAATATCAGCTGAAAAAAAAATACTACCACTGACACTTTCAAAATCTATAAAGATAGCCAGCTAGAGGTGACATCCAACTCATTAATAAAAATGCTAGTTGTAATTTTAGATCGTAAGCCGAGTCCTCATATTGATTTTTTATGTGATAAACTACAAAAAAAATGTTATGCGTTGAGATTTATGTCAAGTCATGGTGGAAAGGAAGTTTGGTTGAATTAATTTTATACTTTTTAATAAGCAAAATACAAATTATTATTATTATTATTAATATTTTATTAAATTTTTTATTCATTTAGATTTCGATAATATTTTGATCAGTTATATCAAGAAACTTTCTGAATCCAGTGTTGCAGTCGGAATTTTGATCAAAGTTCTAAAATTGAAGTGCTGAGTTGCTAAAAAAATAATAATATTTTTTTTTTCAGATTTTTTACCTTGATAAATAATAATAATTTGCCTTTAAAATGAAGACATGAAGTTTGGTATTCTACTATTCTAGTCGACTTTTTGGATGTCTATCTAATAAAACAAAAATCGGTAGAAAAATTTATGTTTTATGAGGATGCTTCTATTTGGAATAGATCACACTGTATTATAATTAAAAAGATATTCACTTGCACATATGAATTTACATGTTCCTAGGATTCATGTACATGATTAATATCTACTAGAAATAACTTGAAATAGATGAATTTATTTGCTTTCCTCATGTAATAGTAATAATTTTCACAATATTGAGCATTTTATTTACTATTTATGGAATGAGTGATTTCTGTATTAGATTATATCTGTATATTTTGTTTGTGAACTCCTATTGTATTTTTGCCATTCTGTAAAAGGCTGGCTTCTGTTGAATGCTATACTACAAAAATTACATAAATAACATAGTTTATTTGTTTCGACATGAAATTGGGTCAAGTGTGCCACAGCAAATAATATCTGATGTTATTTATTCATTTATCAAACAGAAAAATTATTATTTGTATACACCCTCTAACAAATCATCAAATTATAGAGAAACTATCAACTATAATTTTTGTAGGCAATTTATTAATACATTTCACTCACCAGATTGTTATAATATAATATATTATTTTTTTCAGATTCAAGTCTGCAGCCACGTGAAGTACAAGATGAAACAATAACTGGAGGTGAAGGTACCAAAGAAGAAGACCCTTCTGCTATACCTCAGAGCCTTTTAGTTCCTCCTATGAAAATTGACAATAAGATGAAACGTAAATTCTCTTCAAAGCCTCTTGAAGACAATAATTCTGTATCAGAGAAAAAAAATCGGTGCAAAATCTGTTTAAAATCTTTTGGTAAAATGAGTAAATTAAAAGTTCATGAGAAGGTGCACACTGGTGAAAAACTATTTAATTGCTTAATTTGTTCGAAATCTTTCAGTGGAAAGAGTAGTTTGAGATGTCACGAGAGGTTGCACACTGGTGAAAAACCATTCCATTGCAATATTTGTTCAAAATCTTTTTATCAAAAGGGTCATTTGAGAAGTCACGAGAGGAGCCACACTGGCGAAAAACCATTTAATTGCAAAATTTGTTCGAAATCTTTCAATGGAAAGAGTAGTTTGAGTCGTCATGAGAGGGTGCACACTGGTGAAAAACCATTTGATTGCCAAATTTGTTCAAAATCTTTCAGTAGAAAGAGTACTTTGAGATGTCACGAGAGGTTGCACACTGGTGAAAAACCATTCCATTGCATTATTTGTTCAAAATCTTTTTGTCAAAAGAGTCATTTGAGAAGTCACGAGAGGAGCCACACTGGCGAAAAACCATTTAATTGCAAAATTTGTTCGAAATCTTTCAGTGGAAAGAGTAGTCTGAGATGTCACGAGAGGTTGCACACTGGTGAAAAACCATTCCATTGCAATATTTGTTCAAAATCTTTTTGTCTAAAGGGTCATTTGAGAAGTCACGAGAGGAGCCACACTGGCGAAAAACCATTTAATTGCAAAATTTGTTCGAACTCTTTCAGTGGAAAGAGTAGTTTGAGATGTCACGAGAGGTTGCACAGTGGTGAAAAACCATTCCATTGCAATATTTGTTCAAAATCTTTTTGTCTAAAGGGTCATTTGAGAAGTCACGAGAGGAGCCACACTGGCGAAAAACCATTTAATTGCAAAATTTGTTCGAACTCTTTCAGTGGAAAGAGTAGTTTGAGATGTCACGAGAGGTTGCACAGTGGTGAAAAACCATTCCATTGCAATATTTGTTCAAAATCTTTTTGTCTAAAGGGTCATTTGAGAAGTCACGAGAGGAGCCACACTGGCGAAAAACCATTTAATTGCAAAAATTGTCCGAACTCTTTCAGTGGAAAGAGTAGTTTGAGATGTCACGAGAGGTTGCACACTGGTGAAAAACCATTCCATTGCAATATTTGTTCAAAATCTTTTTGTCAAAAGGGTCATTTGAGAAGTCACGAGAGGAGCCACACTGGCGAAAAACCATTTAATTGCAAAATTTGTTCGAAATCTTTCAATGAAAAGAGTAGTTTGATTGGTCATGAGAGGGTGCACACTGGTGAAAAACCATTTGATTGCCAAATTTGTTCAAAATCTTTCAGTAGAAAGAGTAGTTTGAGATGTCATGAGAGGAGTCACACTGGTGAAAAACCATTTCATTGTAAAATTTGTTCGAAATCTTTCAGTGGAAAGAGTAGTTTGAGATTTCATGAGAGGAGCCACACTGGCGAAAAACCATTTAATTGCAAAATTTGTTCGAAATCTTTCAATGGAAAGAGTAGTTTGAGTCGTCATGAGAGGGTGCACACTGGTGAAAAACCATTTGATTGCCAAATTTGTTCAAAATCTTTCAGTAGAAAGAGTAGTTTGAGATGTCACGAGAGGTTGCACACTGGTGAAAAACCATTCCATTGCATTATTTGTTCAAAATCTTTTTGTCAAAAGAGTCATTTGAGAAGTCACGAGAGGAGCCACACTGGCGAAAAACCATTTAATTGCAAAATTTGTTCAAAATCTTTCAGTGGAAAGAGTAGTTTGAGATGTCACGAGAGGTTGCACACTGGTGAAAAACCATTCCATTGCAATATTTGTTCAAAATCTTTTTGTCTAAAGGGTCATTTGAGAAGTCACGAGAGGAGCCACACTGGCGAAAAACCATTTAATTGCAAAATTTGTTCGAACTCTTTCAGTGGAAAGAGTAGTTTGAGATGTCACGAGAGGTTGCACACTGGTGAAAAACCATTCCATTGCAATATTTGTTCAAAATCTTTTTGTCAAAAGGGTCATTTGAGAAGTCACGAGAGGAGCCACACTGGCGAAAAACCATTTAATTGCAAAATTTGTTCGAAATCTTTCAATGGAAAGAGTAGTTTGAGTCGTCATGAGAGGGTGCACACTGGTGAAAAACCATTTGATTGCCAAATTTGTTCAAAATCTTTCAGTAGAAAGAGTACTTTGAGATGTCACGAGAGGTTGCACACTGGTGAAAAACCATTCCATTGCAATATTTGTTCAAAATCTTTTTGTCAAAAGGGTCATTTGAGAAGTCACGAGAGGAGCCACACTGGCGAAAATCATTTAATTGCAAAATTTGTTCGAAATCTTTCAGTGGAAAGAGTAGTTTGAGATGTCATGAGAGGAGCCACACTGACGAAAAACCATTTAATTGCAAAATTTGTTCGAAATCTTTCAATGAAAAGAGTAGTTTGATTGGTCATGAGAGGGTGCACACTGGTGAAAAACCATTTGATTGCCAAATTTGTTCAAAATCTTTCAGTAGAAAGAGTAGTTTGAGATGTCATGAGAGGAGTCACACTGGCGAAAAACCATTTCATTGCAAAATTTGTTCGAGGTTGCACACTGGTGAAAAATCATTTCATTGCAATATTTGGTCAAAATCTTTTAGTCAAAAGCGTCATTTGAGAAGTCATGAGAGGAGTCACACCGGTGAAAACCCATTTCCTTGCAAAATTTGTTCGAAATCTTTCAGTGAAAAGAGTAGTTGGAGTCGTCATGAGAGGGTGCACACTGGTGAAAAACCATTCCATTGCAATATTTGTTCAAAATCTTTTGGGCAGAAGGGTAATTTGAGAGTTCAGGAGAGGGTGCACACTGGCGAATAACCGTTTCATCAAAATGTGTTCGACGGTTTTCGCTAATTTTAGTGGATTAAGGTTCCATAGAAGAATAGAACAAAAAATATCAATTGAAATCGGATATAACCCCCGCTCAAAATCTTTCATGAAATTTATGAGAGGTGTCACAATTGTAGATATACTCGGATCATAACTAATTTAATCAGCACCCGGATTCCGAACTCTCGATTCGAGTCGAGACGATATATACCTCTTCAACTAATAGCATGTAAAGAAAGAAGATGAATATATCGTTTCTACTCGAATCGAGAGTTCGGACTCCGGGTGCAGAACTTACCCCACCGAGTGCCTTTTGAATAAAATTCTCATTATTAGTATAACAAAATTATATTTCTTCAAAATATCATGTCTCCAAAAAAAGAATAAACAAAACTTAGTTGCTATCTCACACAAACATAATTCGAGATACAAAAACGCTGCAGAAAACCAAACCTCAAAAGTCACAAAATCGATTGGTGAGAGGTCCTACTTTTACACATCCCCCGAATATTTTCTCAAGTACCGAAAAACATAAATAATCATCACTTATACAAAAAAAATAAGGATTGGTTGAAAAGTTTATTCATCAATAATTTGAAAATTTGAATATAATCATTAATACAACTCCAAGCGCGGATTCGGGGGGGTGTCATGACCCCTCTTTGGGCCCAAGTCAACCGGTGATTTTTCATTCTCTTGTATGAACTTCCTGATCATTCAGCAAACAAATGTAGTAAAAATAAATTAAATTATACAAATTCAATGTTGTATCTCTCTCCAGTCTCGAACTTCAAACGTGAAAATTGTATATATGTTATAGCAATCACGTTCTTAATAACTCATTGGCTAATGGCTACTTCATCCCAAAGTTGTTTCTTGCCACAATGCTTCGGGTACGATGAGAAAAGTTGTCGCATTTGCTAACGCATCAGCTACATTGCAAGGTATCTGTGAGACGTGAGACACGTTGGGTCGAGAGGAATGATTGCCATCATCAATTTCAGGGGGACAAGGTACATATATTATAAACCCAAATTTTTCTCGTTTCTGAACTGTAAGATGGCGCTGGAGAGCTATGTCTTTCATAACGCACCCAAGCATAGTTGCATGGATCTGCTATTAGAAAACTACGAAAGCGTAGAAGGGCCACAAACAATTTTTTCTACAACTGCTATGAAAAGTGGCGTATTTCTCATAGCCTACCTACTTTCAAAACCATGTATTGCCCATACTGTGAGAAATATTATTTCCCACGGCACTTTGCCCACACCACATACATTTATATGGAGAATCCAAATTCGACAAAAACCTAGTTGGCTGCTGTTCAGCTTTGAATAATTGTCACAACTGTCAGATTATAGAAGTTTTTAATTTCTTGAGGAAGTTTTTATTTGTCCTTTGATAAAAATCGCAATTTCCATTAAATATTATTTCAATAAGACATATACTTAATTATGATGAATAATATGGACACTGACAGTAGTGATGATTTTGATAATACTCCGCCAGAGATATTGGAAAAAGCTGCAAAAGTAACGTTAGATTTATTGCCGGAAATTTCAGGAAAAAAGTATGAATTGGCATACGAAAAATTTATGGAGTGGAGAAGAAATACAAAAATAAAATCTTTTTCGGAAAGTGTACTTTTGGTATACTTTGAAGAGATGTCGAAAACTTTAAAGGCGTCTACACTTTGGTCACAATATTCAATGTTGCGAAGTACTATCAGTATAAAAAATAACATAGATATTTCTACGTATCAAAAATTACGTTCATTTTTGAAAAGAAAGTCCGACAATTACGTCCCCAAAAAATCAAACATTGACAGCAGACCAATTCCAGAGATTTTTAAACGAAGCTCCAGACAAGGAATATCTACTAATGAAGGTAAGTTTATTAAGAAGAAACTATTTTTAGAATTCCTTTCGCTTTTTTCCTCGTATCAACATAGCTTTTTGTAATTAGTGTTTTTTTAATAGATAAAAAGAATAGATAATTACTAAAAATTCTATTTCAAATTCTGCTAGATAGAGCTATTTGTACTTTTAAACATACACATCATTAAAATAGTTCGGTGGTGTACTGGATCGTGCTCTTGTCTGCTACGATAGTGGGCGCGGGCTCAATCTCCGTGCTTGACTAACCTTTTTTTATTTTTACATCCTGATATTTTTATTTTTTGTAGGTTGCAGTGGCTATTGGAGTATCAGGGGCATGTCGTAGAGAAGAGTTGTGGAAATTAAAAATCGATGATTTAGAGGATTTAAATTCAGCTCTACTGGTGAAACTGGATAACACCAAAACAAAAAAGCCAAGAACGTTCACTGTAACAGGAGAATTTTATAATATATATAAAAAGTATGCTGCTCTTCGACCCATTGACTTGCAAGAAAAGCGTTTTTTTTTAAATTACCAGCACGGAAAATGTACCAGACAGGTAGTCGGTATTAACAAATTCGGCAGTATGGCTAAGAAAATTGCAATTTTTTTAAAATTGAAAAATCCTCATCTGTATACAGGTCACTGCTTTAGACGTTCTTCGGCAACAATTTTAGTAAATGCAGGAGGGGACATATTAACCTTAAAGCGCCATGGAGGATGGCAATCTAGTAACGTAGCAGAAGGATACGTCGGAGAGTCAATCAAAAATAAAATTAACATTGCTAATAACATCGTCAACTCTATTGAAAAACCACTCGAACTCTTTACCGAAATGGAGACAGAAAATGCACCATATATTAATCATCAACCTTCAACGTCTACAATTAATATAACAAAATTTACTAAAAAGAAATGACTTTCCGGTTTTGACCATACAAAATTGTACGAATTTTGCAATTAACTATAATTTTAAATGAATTATTGATTTGTTAAGATGTAGGATAGGTATTTTGGGATATTTCAGTTTTGCAAATCATAAAAATAAATATTAAGTTACATTACTTGTATTCTTTGAATTTGTGCAGTTGTAGAAAAAGTATAGTGTGCAACATGTGGGAAAAGTACTTTTTTTCACTCGTGTGTTTGCGGCACTCGCCTTTTAGGCTCGTGCCACAAACTTCCACACTCGTGAGAAAAGTTGAACTTTTCCCACTTGTTGCACAATATACTATTGCTTTTATTTCAAACATTTTTCCGACTTAGATCCGACTTGCACCTCGGAATTGCGACTTGCATCTCGGAATTCTGACTTAGATCTCGGAATTTTGATTTATTAGGGTCACTGACTAAATTGTAAGGAAGACATTGTTTGTTTAAATCTATCTGCTAAAAGTAATTCAAAAACATTTTGTGTAATTCAGATGATATTCGGAGGAAATAATTTTATTTTTAACAAATTGCATTTTCTAGTAATTTCATAGTCCATTATGTAATGAATATGATAAAACATACAACTATTTAAAACGTAATACAATCTCACAGAAAATGGGCTAAATTTGGCGTCGATTTGAAAGTTTGTCTGTCATGATGACAGAATGCTATAGTAGAATGACAGATGAGTGCAATAAAGAGAGTTTTTCCACCAAATATAGTTCAATAAAATTTTGTTTTTTGCATGAACGTAGAAAAAAGTTAAAATGAGATGAAGACATGACCGATCAGGTTTGAAGAAAACTGTTATATATACTAGCCATACCTTCTCTCAATTTTTACAGTAGTGGATGAGTCAGAATATTTTTAGTAGCAGAGCAAAGAGACGAGTAGGAATGTATTAAAAACAGCTTTGGATGTAACTTTTTTTCATGTTATATGTTATACTACGTCAAATTTGTCTGCAACTTTCAGGAAAATGTCCTGTCCCTGTCGTGTAGTTTTCATGAAAATACAACTCGGAATTAAAATAGTGCATTGAAGAAAGTATATAGGCAACAAGATAAACTGATTGCTCCAGTAACTTTATGTAAAATATTACAATCTCAACTGAATGCCACTGTGGTAGATGCTGGAGTTCATATTGAACAAGCAAATCAAAGAATCAAACAATTTTCATTTCTCAGTGGTAAACAACAGTGGCCCTCAGTAAGCATATCGGAGGATATTGTAACTATAGCTTGTGCCATTGCCAATTTATCTTCATGAATTTTAGCCAGTAGGTTCATGAATAGCTATAGCTGCCTGCCAAGCATGATTTCGTTATTTCACTATTAAACGAGATTTGCACTTTTTCTGATTCATTGTAAATTGTTCATGGAAAATAAATTGAGTGTATTAATGATTTTAAATTATTTATTTTTTAATACCTGTTTCATGGAACATATTCTTAAAAAAGTATTTTTTTCAACGTTTTTATTTACATTCTACAATATTCATAGTCAGTCATATATTTTAACATCAATTGTGTAAATTGAATCAACAGATGCATAACTCACAAAATCACACTCTTCCAGATAAAGTAATACCATTCCTACTTGAATTTGGGCATAATATATATGCTTTTTCTTCCATCCCATTGGTTGGCCCTCCTCAACAAATTTTAAAGTTTTAGACATTCCATAATTGGTTTTGATTTACCTGCAACAATTTTTTGTAAGAAAAATAAAAGAAGGAAATGAAAAGCTTTAACTATAAAGGGGCACTTGATTTTCTAAAACTTTTGAAGAAATGCAATTGTCTATAATTACTACATCTAGAGAATACCCAATCCATGGATTAATAGAGATGAAACAATAAAAGATTTCTTCAACAAAATTTCCTTTTATTTGGGTGTATATTAGTTCTATGCTTCCTTAAATTATGTATGGTGCAGCGTGCAGCAGTTATATAGGGCTAGGGCATTTGTACCACAATGCATAAATGTCAACTAATTTGGTTATCATTAATCTTTTCTTTCTCTCACGTTAACGTGAAGCAATATTAACAAAAAATAATATTCAAAAAACAACCATCAATTTTAATTCAAAAATATGAATAGGACATTCATAAAATCTGTTGTGGAATCATCTGCGACTGAAAGACAAACTTAGTCGCTATTTTCCATCGTTCAGTTCAGAGTCTTTTCACAATATCTATCAGAACTACATCTGATAGATATTGTCCAGCGTGGCTTGTGCCGGGGAACTAGTTGTTTTCTGGTAGATATTACAAATAAATCACATTTTTCAATTTTCATGGAGAATGTTCCCCTTTTCAACCATATCAATGTTCATACTTCACTCATTTTTAATTCAGTAAGGATCTTTATAACAAAAGACAGATGTTTCATGTTCAAACTAGTTGGAAAACTTTTGAAACTAATGTTTATGGATAAAATAAATAATAAATCACGGACTAAATGAGAAAAACAATGTAAAACAAGAGTGAGGTTATGTTTTACTTTTATCTGCCGGGCCCATCCAAATCAACATAATATACAGTATATACACCATCATAATCTTAAAAATAGAAATCGTAAAGCATCATAATGCTACAGGGTCATATTCGTAAAACATAGAATTCGTACTGCAGAGAAACGAGCACTGTCATAACCGCATTGTATCATAAAGTAACATGGCATAAAGTATTTATAGAAACATTAGAAACGAGAACGAATCATATTCGTAATACATCATATTCGTATTGTATCATAAAGTCAATGTAACATATCGCTACAACGTAGAATTCATATTGGATAGAAAACGTGCCCTGTCATAATCGTATTGTGTAGTAATCGTACTTCAGCATAATTTGGTTGCGCGCGCATCAGTCAGTTTCACGACAGTTCACCGCCTGTAGTCTGTGGGCTGACTCTCAACTCTCAAGTTTCCTCAAAGCTCAAACCGAAATAATTACCAATAAACATATTTGAAAATGAAATACAAAAGTAACAGAAACAACGAAATCAAATTCAAGGCATTCATCGCCATTATCCTATCAATGGGTGATATTTTTGACGTTACACTATAATCCTCTATCGTAGGCGTAGGTACCTACATGGGTAAAAAGCAATTTAAATATCTACATAATATAGTGTATTACTAATTATGATGGAAGCTATAAACCTGGTTAGATATTATTTGAGAGAAACTCGGAAGCAAATCCATTCAACTGATGATGTTTCAAATTTTCGTTCAATTTCTCTTTTGGAAGGTGAGAGTTGCTTGTTGAATTATCACTGAAGAATTTAAAAAATGCTGGGTGTATCCCTGCTCTAACTTTGTCTTACTTTGTTTGTCAATTACTCATAATAATATATTTTTAATAATGTCTTTGTATTTGGGTTTGTTTGGTTCTCATAAAACGAACATTTTTATCTTTGTTTTAGGTGCTTAGTTGTCCTAATGGTTTATATAAACCATACCTATATATATATATATATATATATATATATATATATATAGGTACCGCTCATATCAACGGAGACGACACACACCAGTTCTTCTAGGAACCTGGTAGGATTCTACGGATAATGGAGGTGGATTTATAAACTCAAACTCAATTGAAGGCGAATAAATATTCGAACTAGAATAATGCATAAGAGAATTGAAAAATGGTTTACTATTTACTACTTAGCCAAGATGCTGTCAAATAAAATTCAAAATGGCGACCAGGAAGTACATACACTACACTTGTCATGCATATTGTTATTGTGTTAATTATTTTAAGTTTTTTCGTCTTTTTCGTTGAATGTAGGTATCCGATTTGCTCGCGAGAAAGTAAATACGCCAACAACGTGTTGTGTGGTGAATTATGAGAGCCGTGAAGAGTGCGATATAAAATGAAATTTTTTGAAATACCCACCCAGACGCAGACCCAGGGTAATACTCTCATCACAGAGGAGATTTGAACGAACTTTCAAAGAAAAATGAGAAGATCTCACAGAAACAAAATAAGGACACAGCAGAGTATGCAGCAAATATTTCCTACATCCTATGGAAAAAGTTTTGTTGATCAATTGGATGAAAATTATGTTTCGTTAGGTAACTATTGTGTTTTTGTAATCTAGCGCATATTTTTCAGGCAAACCATTTGCATTGAATGATGTAAGCAGTTCTGACTTCTGACTGGGTTTCATCAATAGCAATGAGTTATTGTGATGATGAAGTGTTTTTAAAGACAGATATTGCAATAGCGAGAAAAGAGGAAAAAGTATTGTAGCCAAAAGATCAGAGGTAATTTTTCATATTGCTTGTCTTCATTCCTTTAATTAATACATATTTGTTTACTTTGTATGTGGTCCCTAATGAAATTGACAATCTTGAAATGTCTGAAACAATCAATGATATTGGAAAACAGTGCCAGACTACCATTAAGGCTGAAGACTCACACAAATCATTGTATCCCTTGAATCCACAAAAATAACTTCATATTTCTACTTTGTTTTTTCATTATTGTTTGTAAATATGTACCTATAAAATTTTATGACATATGAATAATTTCATACTTGTATTATAAACCTCACTACAACTTTCATGCAGGAATACCTATGTTATGTATGTTTGCAAAGTATTCTGAATAAAACATTATTATCATTTCTTTAGGCAATGTTATTATTATCTATTTGGTGAATAAATAATACACAGTATGTTATTTTATTTGTTTAATTAAATAAATGTTATTATTCTTCTGGAAGATCGGACAAACATGGTTAACATTCCTAGCAACTTTCAAGAAAATTGCGAACAAAAAATAAATGTGGAACAAATGTAACTGCACACCATCAACTTAGGCAATAGATGACAAATATACAAGTTTTTTGGTATATCAGTTATTCCTATACATTCTAAACGAAACACACTGAAACATAACTTGGCCATAATCAGATTTTTCGTAAACACCAATATATTATGTTCTTTGGTGAAACACTTTTCGAAAAGCTCAGGAAGCATCACTTTCTTGTGAAATTCTTAAACTCTTTGAATATTAACCACTCAAAACTCTTCATCTGGGAAGATGCTCTCATGAAGAAATTCTTTAGTTGACAAAGTCACAGTATTTAGAAGATTCATTTATCTTCAGTTTCAGTATTTGATAAAAACACTTCAGGGTAACTTGTCCGTGAGCAGTGAGATTAGTGAGAAGTTCTTCACTCTTCACGAAAATAAATTAGGCATTGGGGCATAACTGACGACAATCCAGTATTCATATTTTATTGAGCATCCATTTGCAGTATTTTGTTGAATTTACTTTTACTAGTTTGTAGGTTATGAGTTATAAGATGAGTGAGTTTCATTTAATTGGGTTTCAGCCTTAAGATATGCCCAGAATCTTGAATAGAGATTTCTAATGGCTTTGGACACCCTAATAAAAAGAGACGAAAGTTCTTGATTTTTCCATCCTTGTTGCCAGGGGATGTACTCTGTGATTGGTCACTATGACGGCAGGAAGTATAAATGTCATTTTCAACTGTAGCTGTCTTGTCATTCAAACTCCCCGCCATTATAGTGACCAATCACAGAGCACGCCCTGGTCAACAAGAACGGAAAAATTAAGAACTTTTGTCTCTTTTTATTAGGGTGTCCAAAGCCATTAGAAATCTCTATTAATCCTTCGGCCTTCGCTGCGGAAAATCCGTTCCCATCCCATCCGGCCTTTAACCGGCGTAGAGAGCGAGGGTGGGATGCATCCCTTATTAATTTTTTCCACGTCATAGACGGCGGACAACACAACATATGTGAAATTGTCAGGCTGTGTGCACGCTTCAATATTCTTGAAGGAATAAAATTTGTATTTTGCACGAAATACAAGTTCTTTCAAGTAACACAACATATCACATTCCTACAGGTGTTCTGGTTAGGCTTGGTTACTAACTCTATACGCCACCTCAGGAGCAGCATGATTATTCGTAGTCCCGTCAACCATGAAAACGTGGGAGAGGTATTCTTCAATGAACCAGATGTTTCTAGAGAAAAAAGATCTGCCTCATTGGAGATGGAGAATCGAATCCACGACCTACAGGTGTTTGTAGGTTATAATTTCAACCCAACCCCAGGGACAGTCATTTTCATTCTTCCTTTTTTGTGCTATGCTATTACGCAATTTACACAGCATCCCCACCGAGTTATGCAAGAATCAGTCCTGCCCCGGCCTCTAACCGGCGTAAATAACTCGGGCTTCGTCGGTGGATGAGGATTGTCTTGCCCGAAGCAATATCTTCACCCGTAATTAAATATCGGACATTCACAACATATATTACAGAGTTTGTAAACTTCAGCGCAGTCTTTATGGTTTGAAACAGGCACCAAGGTGTTGGAACCAAAGATTTAGTGATAACGTTCAAAGACTAAACTTCAAAAGCTCTGATGCGGATCCTTGCTTGTACATAAAGAAGGAAGGAGAGGACATGCCGCTTCTAGCCCTTTATGTTGATGATGGGTTGTTAGCTTCTACCAGTGCGACAATGAAAGACACATTCATACAGAGTTTACAAAGAGAATTCAAGATCACGAGCAAACAAGCATCCTAGGCCTAGAAATTGAGAAGAAAGAAGCTGGAACAGTCCAAATTAGTCAGTCTGCTTACACTAGAAAAATTCTGAAACGATTTGGTATGCAAGATTGTAGACCAGTATCAACACCCGTGTAGTTGAAGAAGGCATTCAATTAGGGAAGGAAGATCAGGGTGAATTGAACAGGATTTTTCCTTATAGAGAGGCGGTGGGTGCTTTGATGTATTTAATGACCGGCACTCGACCAGGCATTGCTTATGCAGTGAGTGTAGCAAGAAAACTTGAAAATCCCTACAATTTTGACTGCTCGAAAGTAAAAAGGATATTTCGATATTTAAAAGGCACGACTTAGCTGGGAATAATCTACGAACCAGAAGCCAAAGATGAGTTGAAGATCTTCAGTGACGCAGATCAACCACGGGAGTTTTGAGTATGTATGCAGATGAAGCAATATCCTGGTACAGTCAGCGTCAAACTTCAGTTGCGATATCTACCACAGAGGCAGAAATAGTTGCTGCTAGCGAAGCTGCAAGAGAAATTGTTTGGCTCAAACGATTGTTTGAAGAAATCATCGTCTTGAGATCAATTCCAACGTTGATGGTCGACAACGAAGCTGCAATAAAGTTGACACAGAACCCGGAATACCACTGTCGCACAAAACATATTCATATTCGGCACTTCTTTGTATGTGAGCTGGTGCTCAGAACGAAAACATACCTAACACAAATTATACCTTAGATGTATTATTTTCTTCAGTTAATTACCAACAAATTGCCATAATATAAAATAATATTTCCATGCTGCATTCTTTATTGCTATCATATGATAAACATAAAAGGTCAAATATACTGAGCCTTCTAAATTATTTAAAGACCGTGGATAAAGTTCCACACCTTGCGGAACTTTAATATAATAGTTGAAGATCCGCACCTGCGTGGGATTTATCCAACGTCGTGTAAAAATCGCATGAAATGCCTCCTTTTTGTCGACCTTTTTTCAGGCGCTAATCAACTCATATTTCACAAATACAAGCACCAAAACCAAGTGTTTTACACAAAAATCAACATTTTTAAATCGGTACACATAACCTAACTATTTATTCTTGAGAAATAGGTCTTAAGAAGGTTGATTTTTTGTGTAAAATGCTTGGTTTTGGTGCTTGTATTTGTGAAATATGAGTTGATAAGCGCCTAGATCCTTATCAACGCTGACATTACTTTTCTTTCAATAATTTTCCTATTACTAGTGCTATTGAGTTTTGTGCTACATTTTAATTTTCAGTAATTTATTTAGAAAAGTTCTATCCATCAGTAAGGCGAATAAAGCCTATGAACAAATTATGTTTCAATATATTCAAATAGCGTTTGCCATAAAATAGTTGTTATGATTAATTAAAACACTTGAAAATAGTCAGTTTACATTACAAATGTAGTGTAAAGGAAGGTTAAAAAAGAAATAACAAACCTCAAAACTTCCTAGTTATTGTGTTTACTGATTCCTTTTGGATTTGAGCCATCCATGAACCAAATCTTGTTCTTTCTCCATAATCTGTATAAGAGTATAAGAACAAGAACTAATCTGAAATTTGCGATACCGATAACCTATAAATAAATGACATTTTGATTGGTGTGAATGGATCTCCAGGCAGCCAACCTTTTTCAAATTATACCTAACGTTAAAATCATTTGTTTGTGGAAATTTGAGAATATTAATGAATAAATCCTATTGTTAAATTATTATATGAGCATTTCCAATACCAAAAGTCTGTTATTAGTTCATTAATAAGCAGAAAACGTCCACTACTGTCATTCTTCTAACAAAGTGATTGCAAGCCCACTGACTATAGGATTATGCTGAAGTACGATTATGATCCTGCACTTTATGACGCGTTACGAATTCTATCTGATACGGTTATGATCGCTTCACGATATGATGCGTTGCTGTTATGATGACTTGATGGTATGATGAGGTGCCGTTATGTTGCAATGACATTTTGATGTTGAAGCGTTATTACGGAATATTTTGTGATAGTGCTCGTTATGCTGGTGTATATTATGACGGAACACGTTATGATTTGTTACTTTATGCCGCTGCACATTTCTATCTTGCACTATCTGATCCAATGCGATTTCTACCAGCTGTCGTTATGATGGCGTATATTTCTTTGTTTTACGATTTCTTTTCTGTACATTATGATGCATTGGGTGTCTCCTTATCTATCTGCCTTGTCTGAAGTGTCAAATTAAAATTCCGAGATACATGTCGGAATTCCAAGATGCAAGTCGGAATTCCGAGATGCAAGTCGGAATTCCGAGATACAAGTCGAAATTCCGAGATCTAAGTCGGAAAAATCTTTGAAATAAAAATAAAATTTTTTGTTGCCCTTAGAAAACCAGATAAATCACAGTTTTCTGCTTGAAATTAATTGAATATTTGCCTGATCCATCTTCCTGGAAATACATTGTTGCCAAGTCTCATAATTATTCGAAGTACTCCGAAATAGCTCAGGATTATTATCTGAACATAATAGGTTTTATTTCTGTATCAGATTGTCTTTCAAAATTGTACTAAATCGTACTAAATTGAATAAAATTGCCCGAGGGTGTCGAATATCTTTGGTGCGCTTACGTATTAACAAATATAATTTTCAAAAGTGGACTTGAAATTGCTAATCACGCATCTTTTCTGTATTCCGCCTAGAATTAATGTTTTAAGAGAACTTCTTCTTCTTCGGTTGGAGTCACTACAAAGGGGAGAAAAACGGCCTTAAATCATAGGATTCATCTAATTTCATTTTTATGCTAGATTCATCACCTGAATTGTACTGACGTACTAAATCTGGATGAAATGTACTAGAAAAGTACAATTGTACTAAAAACGTCAACCCTGCTAAAACAGTACATACTTACAAAGAAATTTAGATCCATTTGTACTTGCTTTCAGTGCCATGACTGCCAAAAACGCACATATTTGCCAACGGGCCCATCAGCTACGACCACACACAGAAATTATAATATATATATACTTACTATATATATAATATATATAATATAATATACTTAAGTATATATATTATAATTTCTATGCGACCACATCAAATGAAAAATGGGGTCTGTGAACATACCAAGCACAAACCTCATGAGTTCTGTGGTCTGTGGTTCTGTGCCACGGTGCTAACAGCTGATATTTGCCAGTAAGTGATGACAGTATTGCCACATCAATGTTAATCATTTCCCCAACCCAAGATCCAACCAAAACCAAATGCAAAGCAAATGTAACTAAATTCCAAAATCGATTTCAGCCAAGGAGCCAAGCATCCAAGCAAAGAAACGAATATTACGAATTGCTGAATCAACATGTCCGAAGAAATTTTTGGAGGTTCATTTTGAATAATGTTTCTATGTAACGATACGATTTCTACATGTGATAATGTGCTAGTGATTTTTTTCCTGTTATTTCCTCATATTTTCGTTTGTTTCGTGACACGAAAGCCACCTTCGTTCGATTTATATTTTCCTGTAGGATAATTTCTCTAATTTTTACCGAGTGCAATACTACTGAGATAAAATGCAGACAACGGCATTCGTGGAAGATTGGTTGTGTTATGATACAACTTTAGGTGAAGGAGCCTATGGAGAGTAGGTTCTAGTCAATGGTGTTTAGGTACTTACTTATAAATGAAACTAATTGCAGGGTTAAACTTCTCATCCACAAAAACACCGAAGAGAAAATTGCTTGCAAAATCATCAATCACAAAAAATATAAAAATGCTTCTTCAAATATTAATAGAGAAGTTACTATTCATAAAATGTTAGACCATGATAATATCATAAAGTATTATGGAAGGAGACAAGAGCCTCTCAAAGAATACATTTTTTTAGAGTATGCTGCTGGAGGGGAACTTTTTCAACAAATTGGTAAGTATGTGAGGAAAATTTTAGAACCCTCAGTTTTTTATTTGAAGTACTTATATATTCTTGGTAAGTTGAAATGTATCTGTAGATACGTAATATCAAATACATTTTAAAATGCTTCCAATAATAATTCCATTGGACCTACCTAATTATAGCTATTGATGTAACGAAATTATTATGCGATTTATAATAATCGAGGATGTCGCCTGTGAAACCTCCAAGATTTATTTAAATTGCATAATAATATAGTTACGTTGAAAAGGGGAACATTCTCCATGAAAATTAAAAAATGAAAAATGTGATTTATTTGTAATATCTAACAGAAAACAACTACTTCCCCGGCACAAGCCATGCTGAACATTGAACTACATCTGATAGATATTGTGAAAAGACTAACTGAAAAGAAAAGAAAAAATCTGAAAGTGAAAATTCGCATTTTCATTCAGATAATTGATTTTTTTAATTTTCTCTTAGTTTTCATTGAAAAAAATCATCAATAAATAAACTAGTTATTAAAAAATATCACTCACAGAAATCAATTTTCAAAAAACTAGAGAAAATAAGGAACTCTGAAAACCAATATGCAGCTTTTGACACAAGCTGTTTAGTTCAAATCATTTGACCCCTGCCTCCTCAGAGTCATGCAGGCTCTACTCTTCGTTCTGTTATGGACATCAGGTTACTTGAGGTCGTTTCTTGATTTTTTCTGTTAGAGGTCTAGGAGAAACATCGAAAAAATCGGGTTACTGTTTATAGAATAGAGCAGAATGGAATATCATTATAATAAATTGTACTATTAGCAAATGTATTACTAAAAATTTATATTTGCAATACAAAACAAAACCATCTAGGCACTTCAAGCACCTGTCTATGGTACTAACTTCTTGCATTATATAGAGATTTGGTTGGTGAATATTTAATTACAAAGAAGGTAAGTTTATGATAGACATATTTGGTGATAATATATTCTCATCTTTATGGCAAATTTGTATTGTTGACTTGCGGGCTAAATATGTAACTTCTTAAATGTCTTTTAATGTGTTTAATGTAGAAGTAACGCCATAAACGTTCTTTAATGTGTTTAAGATAATATGTTTATATTGTTATTTGTTATTTGATCATACCAGTGTAAATGCCATTGATACTTATATATTTTGTGACATGTTATAACATAAGCTAAAACATAAGTTTTATTGTGGGCTTAGCTCCTCTCACATGACCTGCTACAAATGTAAATCCATGAATGTAGTTAAATAAAGTATGTCTATGTCTATGTCTATGTCTATCGAATCACTTTGCTGATGGTCTGAAAATATTTTCAACCATTGATAGCATGAGTGATTGTATAAGGCTACAGGAACAATTTGAAATAGTCCAATCTTGGTGTGTAGTTAATATACTTCACTTGAATACTAGTAAATGTATGGTTGTTAGCTACACTAGGAAAATGTCTACTATCTACTTCCCCTACACTCCCTACATCATTGAGCAATTCAACCTGATTAGATGTGAATGGCTAAAAGATTCAGGGATAATCTTTGACTCAAAATAATACTTTCAAAAATCACATGTCTTAAGGCATCTGAAATAATGAGAAGCTATGGCATTATCGCTAGAAATTGTAGACATTTTACAAATGTTCAGGCACTGAAAACTTTGTATTGTTCATTTGTTTGCTCTTAGTTGGAGTATGCATCAATAATTTTGTCTGTGTATGACAGTATTCATATTAACCTTGCTGAAAAATTGCAGCTCAAGTTTTTAAAGTGGTTATTGTTTAAAATTTATGGAGTTTACCCGAACTGAGTGATTGAATAAAATGTTTTAGGAGATGGTTACAATTTTCGAGTCTAAATTACGAAGAAAATATGCATCCATTCCTTTTTTACATAAACTATTACACAAAACAATCAATAGTATTGAAATACTTGTTAAAATCAACTTCAATATACCAACTTTTCATACAAGGCATATATAGACGTGTAGGCTTACGATATCGAAAATTTCAATAGAATATAAAACTATTGGGATATTCACTTTTCGACTGTTGCTGAAAGAGTGAACTTAGCTAGAGTACATATAGATTAATTAGACCACTTAGTTTTCTTGTGATCGTAGACTTGGAATAATGATTAACCTTTTTCCCATAATTTATATTGAATTTTCAACTAATATTGGCTTGTAAATGTCTTGAACTGTTGGACAATAAAGCTACTAAAATGTCTGAGGAGCTTCATTAAAATATGGTGGTCCATCCTAATCTCATTGACAGAATCTATGATGTTCAAATCCTTATCTTATATGGACAATTAATAAAATAATGTAAGGTCTATGATAAGTAGATTAACAACATTTATATTTTTAGAGCCTGATGTTGGGATGCCTTCACCAATGGCACAAACGTTTATGAAGCAACTTTTGTGTGGACTCAGCTACCTACACATGAAAGGAATTGCACATAGAGACATAAAACCAGAAAATTTACTGATTAGTATAGATGGAATCCTAAAAATAAGTGATTTTGGCTTGGCAACTTTATTCAGATTCAAGGGAAAAGAAAGGCTCCTTGACAAAAAGTAAGTAAACTCATGTTTTTTTTCAGAATAATTTATAGAGTTTTCTTATCTAGTAAAAAACGTCCTTGCAGGTTAATTAGAAAAAATATCACATATTCTGACCTAAGGAAATGCACAAGTATTTTTCTTCTCTTGTCGGTTCAAAATAAATAAAATAAAATTTGTGTTTTAATCATTATTATTTCAATTGCCAGTTTCATGGATAAGAAGCACTCTTAAAATTAGGTATATTGTGATTATTTCGTGACTTGTTTGGGTTGTGGTACTATAATTCAACCAAGTGTTTTTTTTTTGGTATATGCATAATATTTGAAGACATATATCTTCCTCCAAAGCAGAATGACTTTGATGTACTATATCTTAACATTGCTAATGTTGCTATGTCTCTTTGAGAGCTTGATGTCAATATAAAAAATTATTTTTATTTAAATTTCACTCCCTATTTATTTATCTCTCAGTTGGTGTTCTGTTTCGTGCCAAGAGCTATTTTACTTCCTGTCAATCTCTCTCTATATATACAGGTCGTATTTTTTATGTCGTACCACTATTGGCATCTCGAAAACGGTAAACGATACGAAGTTGGTTAAATTAGACAAAAGTTGCCTATTTTAGTGAACAATGAAATGATGTTTCCAAATCGGAAGTATTACAAACCGTTTTCAAAATATACGGGGAAAACTGAAATTACCCATTTTCTTTTCTTTGCGATGGCATATAGGGGCAGAAATGTAGAAACAAATACCAGGTAAGATACATATCTGAAGTCGGTAAGATAAGGACTACTTAAATTCTTTAAAAAAAATGCAGGTCCGTATTCGAAAAAATAGAGTTGAGGGTGGCCCCGAGGAACGAAACGTCGTTTTGAAAATTGACGTATAGAACGTGAAATAAAATTCAAAACAGATAAGAAAGTTTCCCGAACACATTTCCCTATTCCTAAAAATAGGGGCGCCAACGTAAAGAAAATAAAACGGGTAATTTCGGTTTTCCCCGTATATTTTGAAAACGGTTCGTAATACTTCCGATTTGGAAACATCGTTTCATTGTTCACTAAAATAAGCAACTTTTGTCTAATTTAACCAACTTCGTATCATTTACCGTTTTCGAGATGCCAATAGTGGTACGACATAAAAAATACGACCTGTATAGTGAAGAATTGCTTCTGACATCTACAGTCAAATAGCGGAAACTTAATTTGGAAACGAACCCTAGACCAAAGACAGATGATCATCTGCTACAATGACAGGCCAACAACTGTTTAGTTATACTGACCAACATAAGGTTCCATAAAGTTTCTAGTGCGTTAGGAGGAACGCAAAGACAGTTTAAAGGTGATACAGATATAGGTGACGAGAAAAAGTTTTCAATTTAATTCACAAGAGGTCCACCATCCACCGACAGCTGTTTCGTGGTCTACCACTCGTCAGGGAGGCTTTATGGAGTCTCTTGGAATTAAATCGATTTAATCAAAAATGAAAAATTACCTTGATATTTGCCAAATTTTCACTTATAGTTTATTAATGACTATTAATAATTAGTGTACATTGGGTCACCCAATAGGCCATCGACCGAGGTCCTTCAGCCTGTTACAATATATTACATGGTGGTTTGTATAATTATTCGATAATAGTATTGTATCAAAAGTATATGAAAACAAATATATATTTTATACTAAAATGTTGAAGAAACACGAGAATAGTTATGTAGGCAAGGCTGCAAGTCGTTTTCATCAACTTCAAGTTCAAGTAATTAGTTTTTTTTATAGGCCGTGCGCAAGGAAATCGATATTCTCGGAAACTGTGCCTTATACAGAAAAATTAGTAAACAACTTTTTTTCAGTAAATTCCTTCCTTTTTTGTAATGAATACTTTTCCGATATTTGCTACGGTTGGCGAGTTGTAGGCGAAAATAGGCCTGTTTGACCAAAGATTTGGTTTTTTAGGTGCGAAGCAATGTCCCCTCAAAACACATTATTTTGGTTTTATGATATGTGGGACCTTTACTAACAGTTTATAGACTGACTACAAGCCCGAATCAAATTTTGGGGGGGGGGTTCATTTGACCCAGCATGAAACATATTCACAACGATGCTGCTTTATTATGAAAAAATAACTTTATGCACTATGCCGTTAATTCTGGGTGGTGCATTTAACTATAATAATAATAATGATAACTTTTCATCTGAAGATGTGCTTCTCCGACAGAATATTCTTGTACGATATTCCTCACAATGGTAGATTATGAAATAATAATCTCCTAGAGCCAGGAAAATTTTTCAATTTACGGAAATTCAAAAAAAATTCCTGTACTGAACTAGTACTAGTTCAGAGCCATAATAGGCCATGGGCCGCAGTGGAAGGCTTGATATGGGCCCACTCAAACTTAACCTAACCTAGCACTAAAGTTCCATAAACGTTCTTGTTGTTTCTCTATTGATGGCCTTTCATTTCTTAATTCTTATTCTTAGGTTTAGATTGTAAGTAGGGTGCATAAATCAGGCATTAGTCCCTTGCACATTCATATCTCCAAGGGAAAGCTGCTGTCCTGGTTGAGCAGTTGTACTGTGACTACAATTTCTGTTTACTTACTTTGCTAAAACTTATTCATTTTTTGATTTTTAGATGTGGCACTAAACCTTACTTGGCCCCTGAAGTTCTACTCAGACCATATAAAGCTCAACCTGCTGATCTATGGAGTTGTGGAATAGTTTTTGTGGCTATGTTAACAGGAGGCAAGTGTTTTATTTATTTTATTTTTTTTGTATGAAATGTTAAAACTGATTGGTTTATAGAACTTCCCTGGTCAGAGGCAATTGATCATAATGATGACTTTGTGAGGTGGAAAAAAGACGTGTACATATCTGAAACTCCTTGGTCTAAACTTGGAAATACTGCTCTTAGTTTGGCAAGACAAATATTGAATGTCGATGACAAGAAACGCGTGACTCTGTCGCAAATTGAAAAACATCCGTGGATGAAATTCGATTTTTCAAGTGGTATGTATTACATTAAAATAATATTGTGTGTCTTTAATATTTCTGCAGAAAACTGGAAACTTCAGGTCTGGTCATTGTGCTTTGGTAAATTAGCGATATGATAGTAATGAAATTCATAAAGCTAGATTACCAAAGCATGAAAACCAGAATAGACTACAAGAATAGACTTCAAATTCACCAAGGATGTTTTGTATATAATTTTTTACAAGGACGATTTTGTCTAGTTTAAAAATATGTAATAAGGCTTTTATCTTATTTTATAAGTGGAAGTGATACCTTATAAACTGAAAGACCTGTGGCCGAGCCTGTGGCTCATTCTCAGGAAACAAAATGTTGCCATGCAAGGATTTCATTGTCCCTAACTTTAAAGGTTTATTTTTCATTATTAGTGAATGAAAAAATTTGAACTTGTTGGTAAATAGTTATCTAATCCATGTTTCCATTTTCATACTTTTTCGAAATTCGGTTTGGTTCACGATTCTAAAAAGGTGCCTGTAGACTGGCAAGAAAACTCGCAGAATAGACTGTCAGACAGCACTGTCTGACAGTTCTTCCGCGAGTTTTCTAGTCTAAACAGCTTGTTTGACAGCACTGACGGCACTGTCTGAGTCTTTCACGCGAGTTTTCTTGCCAGTTTATCTGCACCCTAAACGTTCAGATAATGGGACTCCTCCATTATAGGAATACAATACAACGAATTTATAATAAAGCTCCATTCCGACCATTTTTACTCCTCCAGCGGACCCATGAAACTTATTTGTTATTAAACATTCGCCTGATTTTGTCATGGACAAACTTTACAGATTACATAGATGAATTTTGTATTCCATATAAGCATACGTTTGAGCTACCAAAATTACAAATGTATTTTTACTCTTGAACCAATACATAAGATTCCTTTCTGAACTTTCATATTATCTTTATTACATTATTTTTTGAAAATGTCTATCGGGAGATCGGGACCCTACTACGTCAACGTAAATATTATTAATTCAGTCAGTTTGATTTCATACCAGTCCATCACCCGACTCGCATGATATAAACAATTTTAATATTATTTCATGAACATTTCCATGGGAGCCCGCTATCTGCTATTCAGTGTAACTATCATATAATCAATTCAATCAGTTTGATTTTATCCATTACCCGACTCGAATCATATACACAATTTTAGTATTATTATTTTTTATTTTTTTTTCAATAAATAAAAATAAATCTTTACTGTGCAGCTTGGCAATGTCACAACGCATAGACGACGTTTTACGGGTTTTCTACTACTGTACCCCACGGTATAATCGAAATATATACGTTCTGAAGATCTCTCAGTATAAAAAATACATTCTGAATAAGTACGGATTGGACAGAATCGGTAAAACTGCGCGTCTGCTACACTCCTTTTCTGCTATGAAAAGATTAAGATGGAATAGCAATCCGTAATTTTCCTGATACTCCAGTAGACATTTTTATTGTTGTGAATGCAGTCATTGCAGTCTGCATATAGATGTTATAGAAGTGTAATTTCTGATAGGATCAAATCGCTATTTTTACAGTTGACAATTGTATTGTGACCAAAGTACAGTCTAGCATAATTCGATTTCATTCATTTATGTTTGTGTATTCGTTCACTATTACGAATTATCTGTCGGATATTTTGCTTCACCGCTAATGAATATGGACCCACTCTGAAACTTTGACCTATCCTATGGCCAAAGCACCAACCTCCTGCAAATCAAGCTAGATGAAACTTCCACCCTAGCCGACTAGCCTTTATCATATAAATACAAAAAAATATTTTCATAATTCCATACATCACAAATTCACATTTGATTTTTTTTATTCTTTCACTGATACAATATTGTACCACAAAAAAAAACAAGTTGATCAGTTTGACTCTAACTAGCTGTCGCGAGATGTACTAATTGTAGGAAAACACTAATACTGATGAAGAAATACTTTTTTTTCAATAGATACCACTTCTGACCAAGTTGATGGGGGTTCAGAAAACCTTGGAAAGCGCTGGAACTCTATGGTTGAATCAGAAACAAGACATAATCGAGACATCCCTACTGTTACTCTCTCTCAGCCCATTATTAGTAATCATCGCTTGTCTATAATGCAGGCCGTGAACAGTCTACGAAATACTAGAAAGGACCAAAACTGCTTCTCACAACCTACACACAATGATGATCTTATGTTGCAATTCACAGAGAGCCCCATTACCAAGGACAATTTCCATAATTTGATAAAGAGAATGACTAGGTTTTATGTGAAAACTGATTTTGATAAAACCTTGGAGATTTTGTGTTCTGTATTAGATTCGTTACATTACACATGGAATGCTGCATTAAATGGTGCCGTAAGTAGAACTTTAATATCATTTTATTTTAGGATTTACGATTGCATATACATATATTTATCCTCAATACCAATATTTTTGTAGGTGATGAGAATACCTACAAAACTAACATACATTTTTTTATTACTCAGGTTGTCAGTTATATTAAAGTGCCAAAAAATTTAACATCATTCAAAATTAAATTGAAGAAATATCTATTAACATAAAAAAAAATTATTCATTTCTCAAAATATTCACTAAATCATGTACCGTATTTATTTCCCTTTCAAGTTATTCTACTTTTACTGCTTTCTCGTTGTAACGCTCTTTGTTCCTCTCACGTAATAAAGGCGGTCGTTACAATAGCGCGTCGGTTATTGAGTCGTTACTGTTCTCTCTAACGAGGGCAGACCACAAACTCAGTAGGCGGCTCGGGCGCCAGTTATTCACAGGGAAATTCAATATAACAAAATAATAAATAGTAACTTCTATCAAACCCTGAAGTAAACTAATGATGGACGAAACAAGTTCTATAGATGGGTACCGGATGTTGCATACGTGTGCCAATCAAGTGAATTTGGATTCGAATCGATTAAACCAATTTCTTTTGGAGCACCCGATATCCATATACATTCGTAGTATCTGTGCTTGTATAAATTCATATAGCAAATATTCAATATATTTGTCTTTACAAACGGCTCTTCCACGGCCCTCGGCCAGTTAGCCACGGCGACTAGACAAAGATTTTCCCTTACAACTTTACAACAGAGATAAAATATCAAACTTCTTTTCCGTCACAGAAAAAAAGTCATTATTCTACATTGTTGCATTTTCTGTAGATGGGAACAAAGAGTTTAGGAGAAAAGTTATTCAGAAAACTGAGTATTACTACAAAATTTTCAAGATCTTTTATATCAAATAATTAGTTTCAAACAGGACTAAAACCCAGAGGATGAAATTATTACACTGAGATAGGTTTTCAGACTTTTTCATCTATTCATACATGGATGCAAGCACATACTGTACATTTATAAATAAATGAATATAAAAAAATCAAAGCGACACCAGTAAATAGTAATTTACGTAACCAGTCCGGAAAACGCTGGTTTTTTGGACGAGCGGACAAGATTCTAGGACGAGTGTAGCGGGTTCTGGAAGTCCGAGTCCAAAATAGTGCGAAAGTAGTACTTTTCCGCACGCGACGGCACGAACAACGCGAAGTGGAGTTCGGGCAAGCAGGTAAGGGCGGAAAAGACATTTTCCGTAAGAGTTAGGTACAATATTTTTCCTACGAGTTTTTGTCCATCTTATTTATGAAGAAACAAGTTTTTTAATAAACAAGTTTTTATAATAATGCTACAAAATGACTAATCAGACAGAATAGTTACATAAATCATTTAATTAGTCCTAAATATTCTCATTTTAACAATACAAAAATCGTGCGGAAAAGTAAAAATCGTACGGAAAAGTACAACTTTCAAAACGAAAACCGGCAACCGTGTAGAATAACAAATCGAGACAAATTTATTTTTTATATTTCTTTGTAGAAGAAAATTTCGAACATTTTAATTCTTATTTGTATTAAATATCGAAATGCGAACAGAAGATAGGTACTAACAGAAAAATTGTAATTCTTATTTATAAAAATATTTATACTTAAATTCGATCATTTCCCGGACTAGTCCGGGAAGTGATACTTTCTCAAAGGAAAATCGTCCGGGAAGTAGGTACTTCCTGGACGGTTGCCGAAAATAGTAATTTACGTAACAAGTCCGGAAAACACTGTTTTTTTGGACGAGTGGACAAGATTCTAGGACGAGCGTAGCTAGTCCTGGAAGTTTGCGAGTCCAAATAACAAATTGAGACACATTTATTTTTTATATTTCTTTGTAGAAGAAAATTTCGAACATTTTGATTCTTATTTGTATTAAATATCGAAATGCGAACAGAAGATAGGTACTAACAGAAACATTCTAATTCTTATTTATATAAATATTTATATTGAAATTCGAGCATTTCCCAGACTAGTCCGGAAAGTACGTACTTCCCGGACTAGTCCGGGAAGGGATACTTTCTCAAAGAAAAATCGTCCGGGAAGTACGTACTTCCCGGACGGTTGCCGAAAAAATATATTCCCATAGAAAAATCTTATCTTTTTTCTTTTAATGAGCAATTCTTGTACATATTTTCGATCTCGGCTTCAACGATTTTGATAAAAAGTTGTATGTAGCTCAAGTTTTGCTTATTAGGTTCATCTATATACGAGTCTCTCCTAAAAAAACGCCAAAAAAAAATATGTCATATGGCGCCATCTTATGAAAATTTGAAGTACTTGCACTGTATCTCATATACCAATAGAACGATTAAAGTCGATTCTGGCAGTCACCATCAGATTTGATGAGCTTGAATTGTAAAGTATGTCTGTAATAGCCTAGCGGTCTAATGGTCCAGCCTTTTTGCAGGGGGTACTGTACAGTATTTTGAGTAGACTTAAGAACTTTAATGTTATGCACGGCATGTTTTATGTAGCTTTTTCACGAGACCAAGTTCATTAAAAGTTCCTACTCATTCCGGCTGAAAATCTTAGACATACCAGAAACACAGTATGGAAGGAAATATTATTAAGATTGTTCAAAATAAAGTGTCAAACTGAGTGCATTCATGTTTTTTTCAAATCAACTGACTGCAGTATATGTAGATAAGATTGCAATATATTCATATGTAATGAGTATGTGATTCGTATCTAAATATTCTTCCAAAATCACGATGTTACAAAAAAAACGAGTAAATCTCGGTCGCCCAGATACTACAATTATTATGTATTACAATCATGCAGAACTATGTTCCATTTATGAATCAACAAGATAATAAAACCAGCGAAAACAATACCCCAATGACAGATAACAGATACTGCCTTAGTCAAGATCAGTCTAGTTAGTTCATTTAAAACCAACTCTCGCTTGTATGGCTTTTTCATTGTTTTGAGTTTTATTCAATCACCAAAATAACATAATTTTTTGCTTGAAAGTTAAATGTTAACGAAATTTGCAGATTAGCTCTTTGATCATAAATTGATCACGGATTGGAAAAGATCCAATAATCCAACTGTAATGTGCCTTGACAGTTTCATTCCTTTTTTAGGTATCAGTAACAACAGTGGATAAACATAAAAATCCATTAACATTCAAGGCCAATATTTTTAAGATGGATGGAAAAATTCTACTAGATTTCCGATTATCTAAAGGCTGTGGTTTAGAATTTAAGAAGAAATTCCTGAAAATAAAGGAATGTCTACGTGATATATTAGAGGAATGTACTGATATGTAACCGAATGATTCTAGCTCTCAAAAATCAAGAAATGCCTATGTGATATAATAGAGGAATTTTCTTATTTATAAATGAATGATGTAGGCTCCTGAAAATATTTCTGCCATAGTTAAGTTACCCATAAAATTGTTTCGTATTACTGTTTTACTTGGTGTGATTTGTTGACAATGTTTAAGAAATGTTGATTTTGATACTAATAAAATACTTTTCTATAATCTTTTTTTTTAATTACATTTAATTCAATACACTATGGAGAGTTATTTTTGGTGAAACTTCATTCGAAGTAAGGGCAATTTTTGTGGGTATCGGTTTGAACACAGAAAGTACCATGTATCCTGAAAATTAAATAAATTTTATTGATCTGAATAACAGGAATTGTTACATACATACCCGAATGGAGTGTCTTCTCCCATAGTTATAGGTTTTCCTGGCAAATAACCCCAATTTGATGTTTTCTTTGGACAACTTGCTGTGCACGGCCTTCCCATTATTGAGTTTCCATACTTGACGGTTTGGGCAAAATAACAGGCACTTTGAAAATGGCTACACCTGGCTCGACCTAAAAAAAATTGTATTATAAAAAACAGGATAAATGTTTCTCCAAGTGCTAAATGTTGAAACGAATATTCATTTTAGAAAATGAGGTATGGAGAAGATTCACATGAAGGTGTGTGAAAATGATTAGTTCGGAAAAGATTTAATTTTGAATAATATTCGAGAGCTCAAATTTTAATCGACGGAGGTGTCTGATGATTATAGAAAACCTTTTCAAATATATTTATACATTGAAGATTTTTTACTTTCTGGTTTGTGCCAGTTTAGCAATTTCTGGTCAATCAGGTCCTGGACTCGGCACTGTCACTGGCACTCTTGGCAGTGTTCCAAAGTACAGGGCTCCTAGATTCGTATATGCTCCTTGGTCTGTATTTATTGTAAAAAGTTTTCATTTTTGGAAATTTTTACTTGAACTCTTTCTGAAACTTTTTTCTGTGCCCAACTTATATTTGTAACTGTAACTCATTTTGATAACTAGAAATAGATGTCTTTTTTCTAGCATGAGATGGGGCAGGAGTGGTCAACTGAAAGCTATTCTGTCTCACTTGGTCTCATGTACGGTGTTCAATCCCAGGTTCATTTTAGTTAGAACATTTTTTGGAATTCTCAGGGAAATTATAAATTCAGAAGAAGAATTTTTTTTTACAAAATCATTAATTATAACACAAAACGGTTTCTACGATTAGGAAACCTTATTGGCGATCCCAGCTACGTAGTTTTGTTATGGACAGGTACTTCGTTATCTCCATTATCGCTCTTAAAAAATATATGCCCACAAACCCAAGATGTGCGGTGTAATGATGAAATTTTACTATCGTGATAATCCGCCGATGGTGTCTCTTAACCAAAGATTTCAAAACTGCCTGTGATAAGTACTTTCAATGAAGAAATATACTTACGTAGTCTGGTTCCATAACAGTTGGGTTGGAATCTTCCTCCATTCACACAAAAGTCCACATGGCCAATTTGATTAACTTCCCCTAAAAATCCAGCATTTGTGTGAATTATCTGAACTTGGTGAGCATCATCTTTGGTGAGTTTAAAGTTCTTATTTGCATAGCGATCTATCAATGGCCTAGCAGGATCTAATCCTGAAACAAAATTGTGAATGACAAAAAAATATCTAAAATGGGATATGAGAACAACAGTATTTTTCCCTTTACCACACATAATAATTAATTAAATAATAATTTCTAGATTTTGGTTACCAAGTTATCTTCATCCGTAGGATTACTAAACTGATTAATTTGGCAAATACTAAAATTGATGAAGGCACCTCTACTCTACTCTTCAATTTGTGTCTTCCATGAAATTAACAGATAATTTCCCGTCTAGAATTCACTAGAGAGGCTATAGGATGGTTGATTAGGGAATAAGTAAGGACAGCAAAGACATTTGGTTGTATAGCCAGGAGACCATTCGATCTTCACAAACTTTTATTTACCACTACATGTTTTGCTAGCACAGTAACTTCCACAAGTGACCATCATTTGTTTGTTAATCATAATATTTTTATTTGTGTGTTTGTAGCAAGAATCATATAGGCCCCTTTGCTCACAATATAATATGATATGGTGGTAATGTGAGACACACGAGAGTGTCATGTGAACATGCCACGAGTCTGCGTAAGGATGTCTACAGTAACTCCTATAGTGTCCACTGTTGGTAGTCTCTGTGCAAATATACATTACAGGTTATAGTAACAAGATATTTATTAAGAGCATAGTTGCTCATATCTGAACCATTGGCTCACTCAACTTTCCTATGAATCTATCTGTGATGACTAGAATTTTAGGGAATTTCTAAATCACTACGGATTTATTGCACTTTGTCCATTCATTGCTACCTTCACATGGAACCATCCTCAAGATTAAACGATACATTTTTTTCTCTTGTGTCATCAACTTACCCACTATTTTATGTTGCTTTACATCGAGATGATTGCTGACCATTCCGCATATATGGGCTCCAAGCGAATGCCCAACACACGTCGTCTCTTTGGCGTCTCCTCCATTCGCCATTATGAAGGCGTACAGTTTTGCGGTACATTGTCCGACTAGTCGGGTATTCGAAAGTGCAGAGATGTAGCAGGGAAATCGGGTCAAGATTTCCCAATCCACAGTAAAGATATTGTAGTCGTTTCTTGTTAGGTAAGCTGAAAAATGTCACTGATAAATTTCAGGTAATGAAGTTTTTAGTTGATATAGTCTCTGAAACGAGGTGGGATTTTTTTACAATAAACATATTCGAATACTAATCATGTGGCTTGCTGTTTCTGTCAACTTTTCGCAGATTATACAAGGTAAGTTGCTTTCGAGCACATTCATTTTGAGCAGTTATTCCTACAAAGGACGTGTCCAGAAAGCAATTATTCTCAAATAGTAAGTATATCAGTTCAGATGTGGATGCTATTGAAATTAATTTTTTTATTTATACTATAGCACCTCTATATTTATTGTACAATGATCATTGAATTAAATTTCTCGTGGTTGAAATAGTTAAATTAGAAGTGTAGGTACATTAGTATTCAACGATTCAACGAATTTCTTAGACCTATCTCTCCACGTGATGGTCGATGGAGTATCATCTGATACTCCATCAATAAATGCTGGTGGTTCGCAGGGATCCATTCTAGCACCAATACTGTTCCTTCTTCACATCAATGATTTGTTGGGAGCTACCTCATGTCCAGTGAACAGCTTTGCAGATGATAGTACTCATGTCTTTTCTCTAGAAAGGCTGATCTCACAGTAGCCAGCGTAACTATGTCAGGAGTATCTATACCAATGAAATTTTCCATTTCAATGCTCGGTATTACCATCAGCAGTACCCTCTCATGAGAGAACCATGTGAAGCCCATTGCCAAGAGTGCCTCTCAAAACCTCGGTTTTCTGTTTCGCGCCAAGAAGTATCCCTAACAACACAGGTACATCCTCTGACGGACATCCGCTGGCCACGAAAAGGGACAAGTATGGGATGTCACATGATATATTCGGTACCCACGACATCCCGGGTTGTCCCAAGGATGTACCAGCTAAGGCCTACAACGCAAATCCCCTTCGGGACATCCCTGGGAAGTCCCAAATATGCCCTTGTAACGACGGAACACCTTGGGACATAAAAGGGACGTACCTGGGATTTCTCTGTGTTGTTAGGGATTTTACTTCTCGTCAACTGATTATGAATTATAAGGCACAGATTCAATCTGTTTTGGAATACTGTTCCCATATATGGAGTGCAGCACCCAAACTCACATTGAAACTGTTAGATTTGGTCCAAAAGAGAGCCATTCGTCTCGTCGGTGATACTTCGCTCACAAGCTCGCAACATCGCAAAAATGTTTATCAGTACCTATTATCCGCAGTACAAGCAAATTCCAATGAGGTTTTGGGAGGAGAAGGAGCCAACGAGTTTCATAACAGTCGTCAGAATTAGTGACTTGTCCAGAACAGTTATCGAGGATACATTATTACACCCGACTGAGAGAGAGGGCGAATCTAAAAGGCTTGTTGACCTTGTGAAGGAGCTAGAAGCCACAAGAAAGAAAAAACAAGAAAAGGACACACGACGAAAAGAAGTGGAATAATGGTAACGACAGGGAAAAAAGCATACGTGGAAGAAAAACGGGATGAGCTCCTAACTATTTCCAAGATGACCAAGATAAACAGGACGGGATCTTGAAATCACAGAACACGCTGTTCTGTACTTGAAATCTCTACAAGGAGAACGGGAGAAAGATAAACAAGTTTTTATAATTTCGTTTCAATATGACGACTTTTTCTTTACATTTTGAATGTCAAAATGACAGTCATATTTGCACAAGTGTGAATATGAGATTCCATATAGATACTAGCCTGAATATGAAAATCGTTGGTTCAGACTTATTCGGTAATACATTCAAATAGTTATTTACCTAACAAGTGCGGAAAGTATTACTTTTCCGCACGCGACGACAGTTGCACGAACGACACGGAGTTTTTATAATAATGCTACAAAATGACTAATAAGACAGAATAGTTACATAGATCATTTAGTTAGTCCTAAATATCCTCATTTTCAACAATACAAAAATCGTGCCTGTCTTCACATTACTGATTGCCTCTTACCTTTTGTTAATATGGTGATAGGTGATTTACTTTCAGTTCCATTGAATCCATGGATAATAATAACATTTTTCCTCTTTGGATTATACCCTGAATACTCTAACGAATGTTCATTTCTTAAATCTAGTCTCAGTCTTTTAAATCCAGTTTCTCTGAAAACATGAAATATTATTGACGGGAACAAAACCTAGAGAAAAAAGCAACAAATAAAAAAATTTAATAATAATTTCTCAAAAACAACATATAAACATTATTTCTCTCGACATTAATGATGTCGGAGAAAAAAAAATATAGTTATTTATGTACCTATCAAGGGCGTAAAGTAGGCGTTTATGGCCTTCGGCGTGGATGATGGCCCGATGGTGTCAGCCGAGGGTATTGTTCGCCGAAGGCCATAAACGCATTGTACGCACGTGATACATAAAAAATTTTATGCACTAGCAGTTTTATATCACGAATCACAAATAAATACTGACTTGAATTACAATGGTCTACACGTTTCATACAATATGTATACCTATACAATAATAATTCAAAAGTAACATAGTATGAGGAATGTGAAACTATAGTAGCTGAGGAGCTATATTGAAGTATAAATATATTTCATATATAAGCATTTTTTTTCCTGAAAGGATATTCCAGTCAGGCCCTGTCTCCGGAGCTCCGACACATCCGCAGGGCGTGCTGGATCGTTTACCCAGATAACCACTCCCCACGTCCATGGGGTGAGTGATTACTGGGTCCAAGAATCATGTGCCCTGAGCAGACGCAGTGAACCAAGGATGACGGCCTTCTGCATTCGTCCGGCTAAAATTTCTGCCATATTACGGCAAGCCGGTATGATTTTTAAGTTCGAGAGCAGTGTGTCCATCATTCCACCAAGGACCCCTATAATCAGAACCACCATTTTAACAGAATGGTTTGGGTAGAGCCTGCGGAGTTCAAAAAGTAAGTCTCGATATTTAGTCCGTTTCTCCTCCTCTTTTCGGACGATGTTCGTTTCACCAGGAGCCGAAAACTCCATGACGAAAATCGTCTTACTCTGATGGTCGAAGAGGACTACATCAGGCTTATTGGCTTATATTTGCCTGAGGGTGGGGAATGAGTAGTTCCAATATATTCGGCACTTCTCATTCTCCACAACGGACTCAATATCCCCCGGAGCATAAGGCAACACCGGTGTCTCGTCTATATCGTACGAGTGTCGTAGCTGGTAGTAAACACTCGTAGAGCCGCATAAGCATATTTATTATTATTATTATTATTATTATTATATTAAGATATATGAAGTTAAATAAGTACGTGCGTATGTGATATGGATACTCATTACTGATAATTTTGTTAGTAGCTATGTAAATTTTGAATATTGGAAAAGAAATTTTTGTAAACAAAATCACTCGTAAGTGCTATCAATTTCCGAAATATTTGATTTTATACTCTTTGCAAGTATGAAATATGTTGGTTATAATGTTATAGTTACCCACACATTCCTTTAAAAAATCAGGAGATTTTGATACGCACGCACATATTCAACTTCATATATCTTGAAAACCGTTGATATTTTTGATAACGAAACGCACCCTTTTTTAATATAAGAACTATTGCATGGGGATTAAGACTAATACGAAGAAATTGATATCAATCCAGTGGCGTGAAAGTTGGGAAGGGGCGATTAGGGGTAGATACCCACTTGCCGTGCACGCCTGTTAAAATACCAACACACGATTTGCATTGAAATTTGAAACCAAATGCTTGTAACAGCAGGTCAAAATATTTGATATTTCCGCATTGCCGTTTCAGTCTAGGCCGGTGAGCTTACTTGTGAGTATGTTTTTCTCGAAAACCAAGCAAGGTAAGAAAAAAATTCAAGAGACCAAAAAATTATATTTTCAACTGGTCAACCCGAATAAATATAAATGTTACAACGTAAACCAGTGGCGTACACTTTTTTGTCAAAACAAGGTTATGGGACATATGCGCTTTGCGCGTAGGACTTATAGTCTAAGAGCCAGTGGCCTGCTACCTGTATGTATTCTCAGCAAACACGAAGTGGGGACTTACTAAGTCTAGCTCGGTGACCGTAACTACTGCGCAGGTGCCAAAGGTACTAAAATTAGACTAATTTTAAATGCATTTGACCAGAGCTTCCATTTAGAAATTTTGAAATATATTATTATTATCGACTAACGAATAACATCGTGGCAGAAAATTAGAAGGAATCAAAAAGTAAGAAATTTTGAAAGTAATTGACCAGGTCTGCCATTATTATATGTCATTTATATTATATAGCCTTAGAAGCTTATATTTAAAACGGCTGACCATCGAAAACAAAAACCATCGAGTTATTCACGGTAGTATTTGCTTTGTATCAATAATATTATTATTATTAAAAAAACTAACATTACTATTGTACCAAAAACCTATAATAACATTTAAGTCTGAAAATTATATAATTTTAAATAATATATAGTAATGCATCCTATACACACATCTGCTCAGGAAGTAGTGAAGATTTTTTTTTGTCTACTGATGTGTGTTCTCAATAAAATGGTCAGCCGTGTTAAATATAAGCTTCTAAGGCTATATGCAGGGTGTAACCTAAGTACGTTAAAATATTCAAGTGTCGTATTCCTGAGACAATTTTAAGAAAAAAGTTTAAATAAACTTGTATCCAGAAAAGCTTCGTTTCGGACATACAGGGCGTTGAAATTGAATTTTTTCGCTGTCATTATATATTTCAAATTGCCCTAACATTTTTGACAGTGAACTTTTGGTACTTTTCATGAAAAACTTTTATTCCCACACCATTTCCAACTAAAAAAGTATACTTCCCCAACAACGCTGGAGGTGATCTTTTTTGAGATATTTACAATTTTCTATATCAATGCATGTTACTTAGCTCCTAGGGCGCTATGTGAAGTTGCTTAGAAAAATTTCAACAATATGTATCTCGAAAACGAATCATTTTCCGATAAACATTTTATAGGAAAAATGTTGTTTATTTTGACGAGATCTACCACATACTTAGTTTTTGGAATGTTTTCAGCAACTTCACTTAGTGCCCTAGGAGCTAAGTAACTTGCATCAATATAGAAAATCACCTCCCGCATTGTTGAGAAAGTGTACCTTTTTTACTTGGAAAAGGTGTGGGAATGAGGTTTTGTCATGAAAAGTACCAAAACTTTACTGTCAAAAATGTTAGGACAATTTGAAATGAATAATGACAGCGTACGCAGCGCCCTCTGGATGTTACATGAAAATTGATGCGAAATTATGATTTCCCACGCAAAAAAAAACCCGGATACCAAATTTCGTGCAAATAACTTATTTCTTGCAAAAGTTATTTTCAAAAAGCGAAAAAAAAAATTCTATTTCAACACCCTGTATGTCCGAAACGAAGCATTTCCGGACACAAGTTTATATAGACTTTTTTTCTTAAAATTGTCTCAGGAATTTATAGGTCACTTGAATATTTTAACGTACTCATGTTACATCCTGTATAATGACATATAATAATGGCAGACCTGGTCAATTACTTTCAAAATTTCATACTTTTTGATACCTTCAAATTGTCTACCACGATGTTAGTCGCTCGATAATGGTCAGCCATTGTTATTTTTCGATAATAATAATAATATAAATTAATATATTTCAAAATTTCTAAATGGTAGCTCTGGTCAAATACATTTAAAATTAGTCGAATTTTAGTACCTAGGTATGTCACCTGCGCAGTAGTTACGGTCACCGCGCTAGACTTAGTGAGTCCCCACTTCGTTTGGTAAGTATAGGGGACTCTCTGGACAAAAATCTAGGTCTGGTCGAATACATACAGGTAGCCGGCCACTGGTTCTTAGACTATTACGACACTATGGTCGCGTTCACTGCCAACGCCGCCGTTGCAGCGTCTACCGCGCCGGTCGCGTCGGCTGCGTGTTGCCGCTTACGTAGGACAATGCGTAAAATTATTGGAAAGTAGAAACCAGGCAGTTCAAATCAGAATAATTATTTATGATACAAGTTCATAAAGTACCCGCGAGTAACAAAAAAGCAGGGGATGCCCACAAGGAGGGGTACTATCACCTCTGGTGTGGAGTCTCGTAGTAGACGAACTACTCGGAACACTTACCGGGAACGGAGTCACTTGCCTGGGATATGCTGACGACATAGTCATTATGGCCAAAGGCAAATTCGAAGGAACCCTCTGCGATCTCATAGAAAGGGAGCTAGAGACTACCAGAAGATGGTGCCTCTCTGTGGGATTGAGAATTAACTCATCAAAAACCACAATGGTAACATTCACTAGAAGAACAAAGATTCAGCACCTAAGGACTGTTCGCCTCGACGGATCAGATTTAGGATGGCAGCAAGAGGTGAAGTATCTAGGACTAACCCTAGACTCAAAACTGCTCTGGAACAGACACGTAGAAAAGATCGCTAACAAGGCAAAATCATCACTGATGGTGTGCAGGAACATTGCAGGAAAAACGTGGGGCTGTAACCCATCAATACTGCGATGGATGTACACCATGATAGTGAGACCTATGATCACCTACGGAGCAGTAGTGTGGCACGGTAGAACCGAACTCGCCACAACAAAGAAAATCCTAGAGAAAGTACAAAGACTAGCATGTCTTTGCATAACAGGAGCAATGAGGTCAACTCCAACAGCAGCAATGGAGGTCATTCTGGACCTCACTCCTCTCCATCTCACGGTGAGGAGAACTGCTTGGGGAGCAAACCTGAGGTTGGCCAAAGTCGGACTTAAAGGGACAGCACACAGTGTAAGGGGCTCAACCCCCACCGGAAGTGCACACCTTGCCGATCTCCCAACTGTGGAAATTACCAGGAAATTTAGTTTCGAGAATTTTTTTCGAACGGAACTAAATACCAAGAAACAATGGAGCACATAATCCATTCGAGCACTGGGTAAGAATACCATTACATGGTGCACGGACGGGTCTAAAACTCCCGACGGAACTGGAGAAGGAGTATTTGGACCTCGTACCAAGTACTCCGAACCCATGGGACACTTCCCCAGCATTTTTCAAGCGGAAATTCACGCCATAGAAAGATGCATTCAGTTCAACCTCGATAGGAACTACCGGAACAAGGAAATTGCAATCCTCTCCGATAGTCAAGCAGCCATCAAAGCGTTGGGCTCATATAACATCAACTCGAAGATGGTCTGGGAATGCCTAGAAAAACTCAATGATCTAGGCAGGAACAACAAGGTGATCCTCCTCTGGGTGCCTGGGCACGTCGGAGTAGAGGGAAATGAACAAGCAGACACCCTGGCACGAAAAGGAGCATCAACGCCACTGATCGGGCCAGAACCATTCTGCGGACTTGGAAAATCTTACTTCCAAGAAGAACTCAATAAAACTGAAGAAGCAATGAGAGCAACATACAGGCAAAGACTTCCAGGGCTAAGGCAGGCCAAAGATCTCCTCGTCAATTTCAACCGAGCAAGATCGAAAACACTGATTAACCTCAGCAAAACTAGTCTAAAGACAATCACAGGATTTCTAACGGGGCATTGCAGACTCAAAGAACACCTAAGGAAGCTAGGCTTAGAGGAGGACAACACCTGCAGATTCTGTGGGGAACATCCTGAAACACCTCACCACATATTGATGGAGTGTTATGCTGTACACCACAAAAGATTAAATATACTGGGATCACACCAGCTGACTGTGGAAGAAATACCACAAATGGACCCCCTCAAAATCCTAAAATTCCTGAAGGAACTGAGGCTTGAGGGGATGCTGTAAACGAGAACACCTTGAGATAGCAGAAGAAGATGGGGCACAATAGATCTAACTAGGTCGCAGCCCATCAGTCACCATCCATACCAACCAATACCAATACCAATACAAAAAAGCTCTGTGTATCATACAAAGTTTTTTTTTTACGTCGTATTATCAAATGATGACTTCCGAGTAGAATTTGACATATAATAGTGCCTTTTTCGAAAATTAACAAATGTATGAATAGCGTCTAAAAAATTACTTCGCGCACAGTTGATATTTATATGCCCTGTTGATCTTTTTACGTACCTACTTGTACTGAAAAGTATCACCTGTGAACAGTGCGTAAAGACTTGTGTAACGCACTGTCGTAGAAAATAGTTTATATCATTACGAGTGTGAAAAGTCACTCTCGCACAAGTAATTTACAGTTTTTTTCCTACGACCGCCTATTTTATTAAACAATATGTAAATATCAGATCGTGTATATTGAGTTGCCTGACTAATCTTACGTTTTAATTGTGACAATCTATGTTTGAATATTGTTTCTATAATAAGTGCACATGAATTCACAATTACTTTTATAGTGAAATAAGTAATATGCCCGCGCCTGGTTCTCTGGTTGCCTATCTTAGATACAGGTAGTTCGTATTAAAACCAACTACTGAAATAATTATAAATCTCTGATAATGGTAATTTAAATCTGAATTAGCTCAGTTGGAACGTTTGAACGTTAAATTCAACCCCGAATACCAGCTCTGAGGGCAGATCGTCCCATACAAAATGCCTACAACGAAGACGTTCTTGTAGGATCGTGATCAATGACGAACAAATCGTATTTACAGATGACAATCAGAGTGAACCAGATATGTTCAGCGATTTTAAACTTTGGGACACCACGTACGGGCACAGGAAATACCTGGAGAATGACGTAGTCTTCTCCAGGAAAAACTCAAAACCCAGTACCCATATGGATCGCTCAGAAGGTAATAGTCTCAGCCCTATTCAGACTGGGACAGGATGCCATACAACCCCCGATAATAATAAATATTATATCAGAAACTCAGAATGTGTTTCAGAATGGAAAAAATATAGTGCCTATCCTAGCTTGTGGCTTTTTTTGCTAATACCTATTAGTATTGAATTATGATGTCTTTCGGAAAAGAGAACTCAAAAATGATACGAGGGCAGTGCCAAAACAATGAACATTGCCTCTATCTAGCAAAATGAGTCGATGATCAATGATGTTACTCGTAGGTATTTTCTTCTTGTCTTACCTTGTATATAAATAAAATCGTATGTCGTTATCTGGGCATTGATATGTTTTTTTCATGATACATCTCCAATATCGTATATCCCATACATTCCATACTCCTCCAGAAATTTCTAAAATTATAAAATCGGCAGGTCAGTCATTGAAAAATAAGTCCGGGAGAGTATTTATGAGAATATTCCGAAAAAAAATCTTCATTGTTTTTGAAATGAGTTTTGTATTTAAAAAATTGAAAGATGTGAAACATCGACCTTATTTTGTATAGACAATATGCATGAAATAAAGGTTTATAGAAGAAAACAAAATCAGTTTTTTTTTAAGAACAACATTATTCTGTACCTATTTGCAAAATACATATTGATTTCAATATGAAATTCTTCTTGAAGAAACGTAATCAATAGCATTGATTTATGTTGAAAAGGGAAACATTCTCCATGAAAATTGAAAAATGAAAAATGTTATATCACTCACAGAAATCGTTCATTTCATTGAGGCAAGGTATTGGGGATTAAATGCGAGAAAAGCGAGCCTTGCTTCAATGGAATGAACGATTTCTTTGAGTAATATTTTTTTAATAACATTCTCCCTAGCTAATTTATTTGATGAATTTTCAATGAAAACTATAGAAAATTATAAAAAATCAACCATCTGAATGAAAATGCATATTTTCACTTTCAGATTTTTTTCTTTTCAGTTATAGTCTTTTCATAATATCCATCAGATGTAGTTCAATGTCCAGCGTGGCTTTAGCCAGGGAAGTAGTTGTTTTATGTTAGATATTACAAATAAATCACATTTTTCATTTTTCAATTTTCATGGGGCATGTTTCCCTTCTCAACATGAATACCTCCCAAGAGATTATCTTGAACGATGGAAAATAGCGACTAAAGTTTGTCTTACGGCCGCAGATGATTCCACAAAAGATTTTATGAATATCCCATTCATAATTTCGAACAAAAATCAACATTGATTTATCATTTGCAAAATTTACATTGAAGTCCCAGCTTGAATTAACGACAGTTAATGTTTATTGTTTTTAAAAAACATTGAACCTCCGTTACTGTTGAGAAATAATATCTCGTGTAAAACTATAATGGTATTGTTCATTTGTTTTTTGGATGAAATGTATACAACAACCATAATCAATTATTTTCTCACGACCACATAGGAAAGCAATTTATATCGCACTCTACAGTCCCACGAAAAGTGGCTTATTTCTACACACGTGTGGAAAGGCCGTCAATAATTGGATTTATAGCTGCCGAGATATAATTTATATTCAAATTCAACTATTTAACAATCACATTTGAAGCACAAAAAACAATCTATTCAAAAACCGTGAATTTTTTCATTATCATAATTAAAGATAAAAGGCAAAAATCTGAAAAACCAGCAGTTTATAAATTGAATTGTGGATCTTGCTCCAAAGTATATATCGGCCAGACAGGTAGACCATTTAAAAGCCGCATACGAGAACACCGTATGAATTATGTAAACAATAAAACACACTCATCATATGCCAATCGTATTTTAGAGGAAGGCCATGACTTCGATGAAAACTTCGAAATTCTTCATGTGGAAAAAAGGGCATTAGGCTTAATTATTTAGAATTCTTGGAAATTAATAAATTAAAAAAATTCATCTTGTTTATTAAATGATCAACCGGACCTGAACAGTTCCCCTTTGTTAAATTTATTCAATTAAGCAGTAGCTATGTTTTGAGATTTCCAGGTAGGTTCATTGTTATGTCAATTTTATAAGTTGTATGAGTCTGGGTATCAGCGATAATTATAGGTAGTCCCTAATTAAGTTAATGGATAAGAAAGGTATTTAAGTAATTTCAATGAAGAATTATTTAATGATGTACATTAAAAAGATACTGTGTATCGAAACATGTCGCAAAGACAATAAATTTTGTGGAAATTTCAATCGTGTTTTACCTTAGTGTCATAACTATGGATTTCCATCAAGTAACGGCCACGACAATCCAAAAAAAATTAAGAATGATTAGCCCGACGTGAAATCGAACACGCGACCCGAGAATAAAACTATCATTGAACCATAGGATGATGATATAGAATGGGGTCGGACTTAGAATAGCCCCATGTTTAATCCTGCCTATCGTAAGAGGCGACTAAAAGGATAACCATAAGTGGTAGATGGTCTTCACCATCGCCCGGTGAAATACTACTTTCTGTCACCCTTTTCTTATCTTTTCCCCTTCAATTTTCAAGTCTCAGTATAACAATTATGATAAAGAAGTCTCTGTTATATTATTGAAAGAATATAGACTCAAATATAATATTTAGTTTAATCAGTCTTCTGACATTACATTATATTTATTGACTGAATGTCATATATCTATGGCCCTGATCACTAAACATATACATGGTGTTAACCCTGTAACACCTCTCCTCTAACAACCTAGTTATCCCTATTTCAAAAATAAATTATGAGTACCTAGAAAAATAAACAGCTCAAACAAAGTTTTTGAGATAACGAGGTTTCCGATCAATTCTAGCCAAAATTGTACAGTAATTTTTTTGTGATAAAGTTCCCTATTTTCTAAAAAAGTATTTTCATGTTCTATAGTATCCTCTTTCTCTGCGACTAATTCACTATCTAAATAATTGTTCATTTGGTTCGTTTCCAAATGATCATAGTAATCAAAAGGTAAATCTTGGACATTTCCATAACAATTTATGCAAGTTGAGTCATAATTGAAGAATTCTGACAATATTTTTTAAAAAATCTTCGTTTTCTTGTGAGTATTTATTTATTAAGTTATATTATTATTAGGTCTGTTGTCATCAAGTTTAATAATATTTGCTGGTTCCCATATATTATCAAACTGAACCATAACTAAATCATTAACCGATAAATCAGGTAAATTTTCAGCATTATGATTATAATTAGATTTCTGTTGATATTGATTATTTACAAAAATCGCTATAATTTTTATTGTACTTACGACACTTCAGGAATGTTTCTTTGATCGGTACATGACCTCTGAGGCTACGGTTGAAAAGAAGTTGTGCTGGTGATGAAATATTATGACTAATCGGTGTATTCCTGTATTCTAGTGAAGTTAAATGGATATCTTTGACGTCATAAATTGCTTTTTTCATTATTTTTTTATAGTTTGAACATGTCTCTCTATGAAACCATAGGATTGGGCATATACGTAGGTGAATTTTTTTTATGTATTATCTCCCAGTCTTTTAAGAAATTGTTGAAATTTCACATTGACGAACTGTGGAGCATTATCTGTATTTGGTTTGTTAGGTTTGCTATGAATTGAGAATATGGATTTTTTAAAGCCAATTACTTTATCAGCAGTTGTGTTTGAATATAAACAACGTATTTCTGAAAATCCGTAATATGAATCTACAAGTAACAAATATTGTTTATCGTCAAGGCTGAAAAAAATCTGCTGCTACTCACTCTATCTGTTATTTCTTTAGACATAAAAGGCCAATACACTAACTCTTCGCTCGCAATAATGTCTTATCAATGCCTATGTGATTGTATTAATGATATCTATACTCTCATATAAGTAATAACCTTTGAATATTACACCTTTTTATTCAACAAGTTCATCCCTAACATTCCAATAAGGCTTTGCCAAATAACTGAGTTCATTTTTATTTGCGGGCGTTTTTTATATAATTTAACACTTCTGTTAGCTCAACATCCAAATTCGTTTCAATCTTTATATTATCAAATTACATCATATCTTATCAAATTTTATTTCTACCAAGAAAGTTTTGGGGTAGTTTTGATTACTTCCATTCTCTATGTGTTTTGGGGTGCTGAATACAAATCTGAGGTTTGCTGATAAATTTTCGTGACAGAACATTGAAAAAAATCCAAGAGAACCTAAAAAATAACATTTTAGACAAATTTCACTTTACAAGTGTTTTTCTACGACGAACCGGTCGGGCTCAAGGACTACTTGTAAATTGGCATATTTCAGGTGACTGGGGAAAATCCCACTTTTTCACTTCAAAACTCTAATTTATTATTGAAGTTAATTAGAAGATTCCCCCCAGCGGATTTTCCCCAGGTCTCTGCGCATACCTTATTCAGATCATAAAATGAGGGTTCTTATTCAAAAATTACAAACAAATTATTTAATGAGGTCCGAAATCGTACAAAACTTGAAATTCAAACAAAAACCTTGAAAAAATATTTCACATGATTATATTATTATATATCATATACGATCTAGTTACCCCACTGAGTACTTTTGTCAAATATAGAAACCTAAAAGAGACCAACTGGAGAAGATACACAGCGTCACTTAGTGAGTCTCTCGAAAGGCCCGTGACTGAAATACGAGGCAGGGAGAGGGCAGTAGACGAAGTTGGCAAAGAAATAATCAGAGCCTACGAGGAAAGCTGTCCTTAGAAAAAAAGGCTCAAAATAACAAAACGGTATGGTGGAATGAGCATCTAGAAACCCTCGGAGGTAGAGTGCAGGAGGTTTCAACAAAGTAAAATCCAACCAAGATTGGACCACATACAAGGCTAAACTCACGGAGTACAACAAATAAATTAGTAAGGCCAGAAGACAATCACGTGCTCAAAAATCCATAAGGTTTTAGCCAAAGAAGGCTTGAAAAAGAATGACAATGCCTATACTACAACATTCGAGGAAAGTTTAAGAATGCTCATAGAAGCATACTTTCCAGCCTCAGTAATTCTTAATGGCCCGACAAAGTTATCAGACCCATGGTAACACCCGCCTTAGAGGTCTTGCTCAACCTGCCTCCTCTACACATATGCTTATAAGGCAAAGCCAGGTCTGCAGGCTGCTTAGAGGACAAGCACCCATAAGCAATATGCACGGGAGAGACTACAACAACCTATACGAATAGTTGAAAAACGACCCGGTTACAAGAATGCCATCAGTTGGCATATACTTCCCAGATATAGCTTTGAAAAAACTTTCAAGACAAATATAACGGACAGGGATGCGTGGAAGGAGGGTACTCTCATCAATTCGGAAATCGCTGTCTACACTGATGGCTCAAAAACTGTTGAAGGTTGAAGAGTCGGCATTAACGGGATCAAGCCGAGGATGAAAATATTTATTGATTTATCGATGCACATTATCCATAATCTTTCGAAAAATATGAAGTTAATGTGAATAAATAGTGAGTGCTTATCACGGTTTTGTCGAAGTTCGGTGCTGTCTCATTTCTGAGAGCTTGCAGGTAATAAGTCATATATTATATGAAACAACCAACGAGGAAGTGAACTTCAAAATCGAAAACACATCAAGTAGGTATGCAATAGCCAATCAAGAGCTGAACTACAAAATCAAAAACATGATGTTTTCAATCATCAACACAAACGTTTATCAATCAAAAAACGTGTAGGTACCTTGGCATGAGTGGAATAATAAGCAGCAGTGAAAAGAAGTATAATTGTTATACGCCAAGTTTCTATAAGAATAATGAACCAGAACACCTGTTCGTTTGGCTGATTTTCACTTTCAGTTCAGTTATGTTATTTTAACACTTCTGAAGTTCACGTATAAAACTGAGAATGTTTCATTTGTTTGATCAGTGGTAAGTATACGGTGTTCAACATTGGAGAAGACAATGAAATTTCAAAAGAAAATGGTTTCAGGAGAATTGAATTATTCTAAAATTTTAAATAGCGCCCTACCACTTGTGTCTCACAATTCAGTGTAAAATATAACTATGACAATTTCTGTTAAGAAACAAAATTTGGTTCACAATCCATCAGAAAACAACTACTTTCCTGGCTAATACCACGAGGAATGTTGAATTTTAGCAAATTTTTGACCAACCTGTTATATATGGATCTTTTGTGGTACTGCTATCCGTTATCTAGAAGAAATATCTAGAATGCTCATAATCCAGTACGATTGGGTTTTGAGACAAGAATCGATTGTAGCACTACCAAACTTGGTATGCTAGTAGTTGGAACCATGATAAACACGAAAAAAAATTGTTTACCTAAATTCCAGGGGTAGAACATTTTTTTTAACACCCGTTGACAATATTGTTATCAACTTTTCAGTCGAATACGTCAGAGATTCTGGATTATCAGGGAAAGGAAAATATTGAAGAGCATAATTCGAAACTCTGTAATTTTTTGCCGACATGATAGTATGATAGTTTTGACGTTGATTTGGTTACTAAAGAAAGAAATGCTTAAATCTAAGGAGAAAAATTCACTTGTGCAATATACCGGTTGACCCGGAATCAATTTACCCCCCTTATCTTCGTTGTTATTTTGTTTAGATGGTACATCTATTAGATGTCATGAATATATAATTTAGCAAGTATCAGACCAAATATTACACTTCCGGTTTGACCGGAAGTACAATTACTTTTTTTTTGAAAATTACGATTTGGTAAAATTACCTTTCAAACGATATATCACAACCATACTTCCAATTCACAAACTAGTAATATATTTGAGACTTAAAGAATTACTTTTTATAAGCACCTCGTAACAGAACATTTTAATGTAAGAGTGCTATGGAAGATAAAACAGTAGCAGGTGATTAACAATCATTCGATGTCAAAGTTCACACTATGATTTGTATGCAGACGTAACTATTTTCGCAATTTTTGTTTTCATTTATTTTTCAACACCAATAAACTGATTTTTTTAAAATGCTAACATAGGATTTGTTTGTGTAGGTTAGAAACTCCTATCTGTATTGAAATACAAAACATGAAAAAAACTACTTAATTGTGTTTCCTCTTTATTTTTTATTAAGATAACCTCCATCCAACACCTACATGTGTAATGAATCTTTTAACTTATCTTCGTAAAAAATTTAATTGGAAACAAAAATAAGAAGGTTTTTTGATGTTTTTTATTTAAATATGGATAGGAATTCCTACCTTACACAAAAAAGTCCTATGTTGGTATTTAGAAGAAATTAGTTTATTGGTGTTGACAATAGTTATTTATGCAACAAGTGCAAAAAGTAGGTGTTGTCAATTTCACGTCGAGTGCAATAAACTCTTTTTGCACGAGTTTCATAGAATATTTTTTCTACGTTCATGCAAAAACCAGAAAATGTTTCATTTAGGTGACACTAAACTGTAAGGAAGACATTATTTGTTTGAATCTATCTGCTAAAAGTAATTCAAAAACATTTTGTGTAATTCAGATGATATTCGAAGGAAATAATTTTATTTTTAACAAATTGCATTTTCTAGTAATTTCATAGTCCATTATATAGTGAATATGATGAAACATGCAACTATTTAAAACAATCTCACTGAAAATGGGAAATCGATTTGAAAGTTGTCTGTCATGATGACAGAACGCTATAGTAGAATGACAGATGAGTGCAATAAAGAGACAGTTTTTCCACTAAATATAGTTCAATAAAGTTTTGTTTTTTGCATGAACGTAGAAAAATAAACAAAAATTAGGAAAATAGAACTTGTTTCTAGTTTATCCACTGAGATATGTTAACTTGCGTTGCGACTTTTGAGATACCAAAAAGGAAGAACATCTGTCATGATCAGATAATGGGACAAACTTTGTTGAAGCGGACCATTTGATAAGAAATAAGTATTGATTGAGAAAGAATACAAGAGGAGAGTAAAACTCAGAGAATAAAATGGATATTCGTCAATTCTGGATCACCACGGTGGGGAAGATGGCGAGAGAGTCTTACAGGCATTTCAAAACAGTTGCTAAAACAACAACTGGAAAATCGAAGAGCCTTTTTTTGTTCTATGCGAATGTAACTGTCACTTACAAGTAAATATTAGAACCCTTTTGAATCAGAAGAGGTAGATAATGAAAAAAAAGCCTAATACTTTGAATAGATGAAACTATTCGAGTGGAAACCAACCAAGTTGGCGAAAGAAGACGGTGGAAACGATCTGAAAGACAGGTGGAAACGATCTGAAAGACAGGTGGAAACCCCGGCAAGGTTTGGATTCAAGATGGGAGTGTTTTGGAAAATGCGTTTTTTCTTCAACATGTTCTTTTTTATTTGTGCCTTTATGTATTTTGTCTTTTGTGGTTTGTCTGTTACCTATATAATATTCTGATATATTATCATTCTAACAATGGAAAAAGACGAATTTTTTGAAATCGTAGTGGATTCATACATATTGGTTAATGGTTTAACTAATAACGCTGTAAAATTCTTCGTATGGTATCTCTATAACAGATCACAAATGGTGAAAGTAGGTGATAATTTATCAGATTTCAATGAATTAACATCGGGTGTAACACATGGATCAATACTTGGGCCCATCCTGTACATTATAATACATACGACTCAACTGACCGTAGGATTGAAAACGTTAAAGTTTCATATATATCCACACAGACATTCCTTAAACCTGAAAACTAAATTGCTACTGTGTTATTCTCTGATTCTGTCCACATTCAACCATTGTGATGTAGTATATCACTACTTTTTGAATACCAATGTACAACAGAGAATTCAGAAGGTTCAAAACTCATGTTTGGGATTTTTTTTTGGCATCAGAAAGAGGGATCCCATTTCACACACCCTTGGAAGAGCAAAATGGTTGAAGATGCTTGATAGCCGTATATACACTTCATTCTTTTTTATTTTGTCACTCATACACCTCCATACGTATACAGGGCAACCCAGGGTTAAACCGCCAAACGTTCAGTATCGGTTTTTTAGGTGATAATAAGAGTTTTTCTTCATATAAGCGTGTGTCCCAATGTGCTTCGTTTTCGAGATACAGGGTGTCAACATTTTTACAAAATATATATATATATATATATATTTTATTCTAAGTGCATTCAAATAAGCCTTTCATTACCGCAAATAAGCATGCCAATTTTTATCAAAATCAGCCAAAACGTTTTTGAGTAATGAATAAAAAACTGATTTCTTCTAAAAACTTTGACACCCTGTAGCTCGAAAAACGAGTTGGGACATTTGCTCATATGAAGAAAAAGTCATATTTTCAAAAACCGATACTGATTGTTTGGCAGTTTAACCCTGGGTCACCCTGTATAATAAAATACAGTTTAGAACTGATTTGCATCATGGGAACATAAAACGTAAAATGATTCATATTGTTAGACATTTCACCGAGCAATTCAAACGATCTTTTACCTATACCATCGCCAAGTTATAAAATAACCTCCACCGTTCCTCCAATCTAAATCTGTTTCAAAAACTGTTACAAACAAAATCTTCTATCAAATAATCACCGTTAGTAAATGCATTGTGTTCTCCACTTTCATTATCACCCAATATTTTCGTGAGTTCTCATTCATTTATCACTTATATTTAACCATGTTTAACCAGACACTTTGTGAAAAAAATCCAAAAAGTCCAGAATTCCTGTTTGAGATTTATACATGGAATTAGAAAAATATCATCGGAGAATATCATTCAAACTTCGTGAGACGGGCTGGTTGAACATGGAAAACAGGCGAAAATTCAATGCTGCCAACTTCTATAAAAAAATAATACAAACTAAAATACCATCATATTTACACAAGAAAATAACACACCGCACCGATGTACACAATTTAAATATTAGGTTTAAAGGTAGGTACCTTAACTCCACCGATTTTCTAAACTGAACATTTCAGACGCTCATTCAGTTATAATATTTGCAATGTTATCAATCTTCTACCAAAACATCTGAAAACCGAAACTCCATCACCTTTCCGAAAAAAATTCAGACTGTTTTTGTTGGAAAATCAGTGACATCTAATTGTGTATTATATTTTATATTTAACTTTTTCCACTGTTTCATATATTATAATACAGTTATGACTCCCATGTGACTGTCTTTGGCCGCTTCATATTATTTGTAAATAATACTTTGCTGTACGAATAATCCCAACTCTTTCTTTGTCCCCTTTTTCTGTTGCTACCACTAATGCTGTCAGGTGCTTGAGAGAATGTTTTTAGGTTAAGTGGAAGAGCAACTCAGTAGCACTTGTGCTACATGAGTTGGCCTTTTATTTTTAGCGAAATACCTCAATCTGTTGTTTTTTTTTATTTTTTCTCTTTCATATGTTATTTTTGCTGAAAATAATAAAGACAAGTTATTATTATTATTATTATATTATATTGTATTGTTTTTTTCTGTATTCTTCAATGTTTTCTTTTTTCTCTCTATCATTGTTGTTCTGTATTCACACTATTACCATACCGTTAGTTGTCTTAGTATTGTAAAAATATCCATATAGTATTTGTATATTTTCATATGTTTGTTGTGGATTTCATGATTTCAAATCATTAATTGTTTTTAACGTAAAAGTAATTTCACGTTCATATGCTTTCTGCCAGGTTTTTCATTTTTCTTCTTCCCCAAATGTATCTAGGTATTATATTCTGTCAATAAATAAATATTATTATTATTATTTGATCCTGTTGGAATATTTCAGGAGGATGAATACATGGAGGCCTGTGACAGTTATCCAAAAAATTGATGTAGGTAGATATAGGTGGTGCTGTAGGTTTTCCGGGTTTTCCTGGAGCTGAAAAGTGAATACGCCACCAAAAATCAGTAAGTCGCCCGGAGCGTCACGGCAAATAATAATAGCTGTCCTCTACCCTCACAGGCTATGCCTTTGGGTACATTCTACGAGTGTTTATGAGGGAGTATTATTATTATATTGGATTTCGATTTGATTATGGTGGTAAATCATCAGGTGAGACACCTACACTCTTTCGTGCAGCCAAAACTCAAAGGAATAAGCAACAGAAATGATTTCCTTTTGAAAAAATATTATTAAAATCAAATGAGGTCTTTTGTAATAGATCTGCATGAAGCTCGTCCCCAGAATTATATCAACAGAATGACGTACAAATAGAATATTCTTTGAAACTCACCTCCAACGAAACCTCCAAAAACTAACAATAAGAAAACATTTATCACAATTTTCATTTTTCACACCTTATCATTCAATCCGACAAATTTTGAAAACGCACACTAACATTTTATGACCAAGTCCAACTCATTTCAAATCACTACTATCACACTCATTTCTGCATCGCTACAGTAGTCGCATACAAATGATTCATTAAGATGATGAACCAGCTAACTTGATCTCTTGTCCTAGTAAACTACTAACAGTGAAAATTGCCGAAGAATTGTAGTATCCAATAAAAACTATTTTTGGTTGAACGCTTGCAATGATTTGCACTCATTTCTGGGACAATATCACGCCTATGAAATGGATCTAAATATATTATTTCATAGTACCCAACAAACACAACAGCTATTTCTAATTTATCTTGATAAACTAAGTACATTGTGAACGGACGAAGAAAGTTTAGCCACTTGTTCTTTATCGTAAAAAAGCAAGTAAACTTTCATATGGAAGGTTAACACTGATGTAAATGGAACTGTAACATTCTGCATGAAAATGTGGGAAAGTTTGATTTTGTGGAGGAAATCCAGTTCTTGACATAATTTTTTGGGTTTATGACCTTCCACAATCTGAAAATGAAAAAAAATTTTTAATCCAAAGAAATCTGTACAAGTGTAGAAGGGCAAATTAATTAATTTGCCCGATAAGTTACTGCGTTCACAAGACTGCTGCCTTGAAAGAAATTAATTTTTGTCAGTAACGTACCCTACACTGAATTTGCCTATCTGAAAAAATGAGATCGAATTAACAAAGAATACTTCTTTTTTTTTGAAAACTGTTGACGTTTCGGAGGCTGTATCTGCCTCCGTTATCAAAACTTCTTAGAAAGACGCTATGTATCAAGATACCAAATGTCAATCAAAAGAATGTATGACAGATTTCATTTGACTCTGTCAAAGAAAGGTCTTATTACCAAAATCGCAATTCAAATTCAGTTTCCTCAGCGTCTTTCTAAGAAGTTTTGATAACGGAGGCAGATACAGCCTCCGAAACGTCAACAGTTTTCAAAAAAAGAGAAGTATTCTTTGTTAATTCGATCTCATTTTTTCAGATAGGCAAATTCAGTGTAGGGTACGTTACTGACAAAAATTAATTTCTTTCAAGACAGCAGTCTTATGAACGCAGTAACTTATCGGGCAAATTAATTAATTTGCCCTTCTACACTTGTACAGATTTCTTTGGATAAATTTTTTTTTTTCATTTTCAGATTGTGGAAGGTCATAAACCCAAAAAATTATGTCAAGAAAAAATTAAATTTCTGCCGTGAGTCCAGATGAGAAGAAATTCCTTTTTCCGACGACCTGCTTGAAATACTCACTGCAAACTAGTACATAATATTAGGTTTTTCGCATTAGTGCAAAATATTTCATTTTGTACAACTGCAAAATGAAATAGGTATTGAATATAATAGTTCCAGAAAATGCGAAATCTATATCCTACTAGTGCTTTCCTACCAGTACCTAAAAACTGATAAATGTTTACTAAAATTTGTTTTCTTGGTTATATATCTTTTGAATATTCTTCTTTAATCATTTCATTTGATATTATGGTGAAGTGGTCGAGGTGTTAAGACCGTTTGCTCTCACCCAGGCGGCTCGGGTTCGAGCCTTACCGCCATCAGGAAGCTGAAGTGGTTCGGAATCTTTTCTAAACTGTAGGTCCCAGGTCTCCCTTACTCAGAAAAGCTTGAAGAGTTTTCTATGAAAACCTGCAAGATCCGTAATAACAATTTTTTCTTTTATTTTTTTAGTAGAGTGAAGCATGCACTCATAAACCTAAAACTACGTTTTCCTGTAAAAATGATTTATTCGTCGACCAAACACATTTTTCAAGTAGGTTGTCGAACTATTAGAACGAAAATGTTTCGTGAAAATAGGATTATCAATATTTTACACCGAGAAAAAAGATCCAAATGCACTAGTGCACTTGACACTATTTTAGTAATAGCAATACATTTTTTACTTACGAGCTCTAAAGTACGAAGGCGTAGAAGGACCAACAACAAAATATTTTTCGAAACATTTGCCACTTTGAACTGACAATTGTCGCTTTGAACTGGCAATTGTTACTTCGAACTGACAATTGTTACTTCGAACTGACAATTGTCACTTTGAACTGGCAATTGTCACTTTGAACTGTAAATTGTTACTCAAAAAAGATATTTATTGCGAACTGCATGCATAAATATTGTTTTTTTTTGCAATTAACAATTGCCAGTTCAAAGTGACAATTGCCAGTTCAAAGTGACAATTGTCAGTTCAAAGTGACAATTGTCAGTTCAAAGCGACAATTGTCAGTTCAAAGTGACAATTGTCAGTTCAAAGTGACAATTGCCTTTTCAAAGTGACATTTGCCATTTCCAAGTGGCAATTGCCAGTTCAAAGTGACAATTGCCAGTTCAAAGTGGTAGTTGCCAGTTCAAAGTGACAATTGCCTGTTCAAAGTGACAATTGCCATTTCCAAGTGGCAATTGCCAGTTCAAAGTGACAATTGCCAGTTCAAAGTGACAATTGTCAGTTCAAAGTGGCAATTCCAAATGTTTCGAAAAATATTTTGTTGTTGGCCCTTCTACGCCTTCGTACTAAAGTGAAGTATTTAGTGCAAATAAATAAAGAACCCTGACAATGAAGTATTTACTGTTATCAAACTATCCATACTTCAATCAACGCCGCACTAAGTACAAATAACTTGCACCCTGTCATAATTAAAGCTATATAATTGAAGTGTCATTGATAGTCATAAATAGAGTGTTGGTTACTATCAGTCGTAGTTTTGTTATAAGCATACAGTTTAATTTTGATTTTTTCATTTTTCAAATTTCATGGAGAATGTCCCCCTTTTCAACATACAGTTTAATTAGGCAGATCACGGGCATGCGCAAACTTATCCCCAACGTCCAATAATATCGCTTCCCGCGCTTGCCTTACGAGTAACTGCGGTTGCGGTTGCATTTTGCATTGCACATCAATTTTCGTTCGGACTTCAGAGTGTAAAGATGTATTAATGCGTCATAGAGACAGAAGGACGCGTCTTTACTCGAATATATTACTGGTGAATTATGAATATCGTGAACTATGTGATAAAATTCCCGAAATTACTGAAAGCTTGGGTATTATCAATATTTTTCGTTTTTAATGAAGTTTAGGCTAACCTACTATCATTTATGCATATAAAATATTTCTTGTAGTATAAGGTATAACATTTAGTATGGTCACAATTGTAGTTGTAATATCAGTATTTTATGCTTTAAATTATATATATTTCACATAAAAATTTCTATAATATTTTATTAACTTATATAAACAATAAGAAATATTCTATATCGATAAAAGATTGTAAGCTTATAAAGTTTGATTAAAACTTTTCTGATGCAATAACTTGTACTTGTTAATAATCCCCAAGGTTCCAGTACTTTCAGGAAATCTATCATATGGTTCGCGACACAAATAACTTTCTTACTTATACCAAATAAAATCCACAATAACAACAATTAAAATATTTTTTGATGACCAATTACTTTGTGTCGTTATTATAAGTACTTAATTTCATAGTAGCATTACTTTGAAAGTATTTGAATTTTAGTTTGATAGTGGCAATTAAACACTGTCTGGGTCTTTTTTTTCCTAGTGGCAATTAAAGTGAGACCCAGTCCCAAAGACAGCTCCTTTTTTTGATTGCCAACACTAAAGTTTTAATAATGGTTATTAAAGTTTTTTCTCGGTGTAATGCCCATTTCTAACGTACCTATTCCTCATCAATCAATAATAATTCGACTCGAAACTGATTTCTGGAGCTAATAAATTGCGTTCTTCTGCTCTGAAATAAGAAAGTAAAAAAATAATAATGTCGAATAAGAAATATATACCGCATATTGAAACATTATTCATAACCTTGAAACCCAAATTAATTTGATTCAAATGAATGCGAGAGTTCACTGCGGAATCAATATTTGGTGAAAGGCGAAAGAAAGAAAAATGCCAGTGACTCAGGACTACTAGTAAATTTCATTTGTGTCGAAGCTTGCGTATTTTATTTTAGAGAAATTTCATAAAACAATCTGACAGAGGGTCGCCATTGGGGGAGTTAAAGTTGAGAAATGACTCCACGTTGAAGTTGGGAAATAACGACTTCTCCCCATTTTGTGTCTCTTAGAAAAAAAATCAATATATTAAAAATTTTTGAATACAGTGTTTGAAAAGTATTTTTTAATTATTTTTCCAAGAAAAAAACTCAAAAACTTCACCATCACAGGGTGATTTCAATTCATAATATAGCAATTTTACGAGTTTCGAAAAATTGACTATATAGTTTGAAAAACTTTCGAAATCCTAACTAATTCCTCTATTACCCGAGTAATACCACGTACTAATGCCCAAGTAATTCCTCTAATACCCGAGTAATAAAAGTGATAGAAATATTGTACCCTGTCTTGTGAAGTACTATTTTATTCAATAATTATTTCCGAATAATTCCTGAAATTCCCAATGCCCATGGGTTGGAGACCTTTTGTATCCAAAAACATTATCTATCCAACTACCAAAAAGTTTCCTAAAGTGCACTCGTCGACAATGGCACTAAATACTATTTTAAACCTCCTGATATGCTCTCTGTAATTCAAATAGTACGAAGGGAGATGTAGTTCCAACAGCAAAAATCGACGAATAGTAGAAATACAAATCAACAAAACAATCAAGTCAAAAAAATTATTTCAAATTCCATGCAGAAAAAATTTTGTTCTTTCTGTAAAAGACAAGGGCATAATTTGAGCAAATGCCACACAAAACAATTCCAACAAAATTTCTAGAGATCCAATTTACAACGAACACTGAGTTTCAGTCAAAATCCAAAACCCAATCAACCAAATCAAACAAAAATCAATCAAACCAATTACAACTCAGACCTCCAGTAAGTAGGCCAAATCCTATTATCAACCAAAAAAGGCCCTCAGTCATGCAATCAAATCCAAATTTTAACAGATTCAATAACACTCAAAGAACTCATCATTTGAACTCACAGAATCCTAACCCCAATAATTATACCCCTAATTATTTGGACTCGCAACATTTTGACGATGATTATACTGCCAATGAGTATTCGTGGAGTTCTTTCAGAGGAATCGTGAAGAATGGTTTCCGGGCTTTGAGGCCGTGGTCGGTTCACCTCCCTGGAGGCGGTTTCTTTGGACGTTTCGCTCACAACTGCGGTGAACATCTTCAGCATAGGTTTAGACTTCTCGAAGAACGACGTAAAACTGATTCAACGGTTGGAAATTGTTCGTAATTTATAGTTGCAGCCTGGTTAATTAGTTTTGCTTGGGGTGACTGGGGTACCTGACCGGGTGGAATGTAGCCATTGTCTACCTGCCTAATTAGTGGGTCGTGATTGCCCCTTCCTACCTGCTTGTTTGTGTTGTTTAATTGTTTTGTTTTTGTGTTTTTCAAGGCTGGGTACCAGGCTTTGTTGAGCTTTAGGGATTCTTCCTTTCTGTTAAAATTGTTTTTATGTGTTTCGCGGTTGAGAGCACTTCTGTATTATCAAACTGGATATCATGGGCACCTTCTCCGTAGGCGTGCAATGCCACAGCAGACTTCTCCGTCTGGGCTAGCCTACATTGTCTTTGATGTTCGGAGAGTCGGGTTTTTACGCTGCGGAGGGTGGTACCGATGTATACCGACCCGCACGAGCACGGTATTCGGTATACACCGGGAGTGGCGAAGTGGTCTCCTAGTGAATATCTTCTGGATGAAGATTTAAATTATTTTTACTAATTTTATTGTATTATAATTCAACTCACCCCGTATATGGTTGAATAATTTATTGGTGGTGATTAGGTATGTATCGTTAACATGAAATACGCAAATAACTCTCCCTTTTTGCAGTCCGCCTACTATAATATGTGAAAAGGTAGTTTTTACATGAATGGGGAATATCGGCGATAAAGTACAATAAAACATGTGCATTCCTATTCCAAAACTCAACCTATTGTACTTTGATAACAATGAAAAAGTGACTGGATCATAAATTCAGATGGGCAAATAACTATTGAAAACATTTGGTTCTGTGTTGCGAGGGTAGTGAATCGAACAGATTATTAATATACTTTTTTCGAAAACTGAACTCAAATGTTGACATTTTTGTTAAAATCTCAGTTAGTGTCTTTTTCGTACTAGAACGTAAAATACTTTTTCTTCTACCCCTACAGAAAGTACACACTTTCCTCCCTCAAATTAGGGAGGAAACTCATACTTTTCCTCCCTAGGGAGGAAAAAACGATTGACAATTCATTCAAAATAGGCACATAATATTGCCTATGAGAAAATTAACACTGAATCTCAATCCCAAATGGATAAGCTAATCAAATATCCAATAATTTATATCTTCAACAGAAGAAAAAAAGGAAAATAACTTGATTGAAAAAAAAAAAAAAAAAATTACCGACTGCCGCGATCGAACCCAACCCGGTACCTTCAGTTTACTAGTCAGCGTCGCTTACCACTACGCCATCAGAGTAATTTAGAAAGGTATGAATTAATTTTGTATACTTTCCATCATGCAAGTATAGGTCTGTTTTAAGTTGGTAGGAGGAAAAATCATATGTATTCCATGGGAGTAAAGTGGCACTTCACTCCCTTGTAATACCAATAGCTATTTATGTTCTAGAACCTAAAAGACTTTTGAGACCTGTTTATTATTTTTTCTATTAGCGTGCGGAAAAATCCACTTTTCCGCACTCATTTTAGTTTTGAAAGAGTCACTTTTCCGCACTAGTGCAGAAGGTTAAAATAGAAAGCTTACGCCGTGCGGAAAAGTATCACTTTCCGCACTTGTTAGGTAAACTACTATTTTCCCGTCTCTATTATTGTCAAATCTCTTTGGATACTCACATCATCTTAGACATTAACCCTTACCTTGGCTATAAGTACGAATATTTCTTACTTTAAAGAGGCATTTAGGCATTTGAAGAATTTAATTTTTATTCATACTTTTGTATTGGTTTTTTTGATTTTTCTACCCTATTTTTCAAATTTTCAATTTCCTATTCCAATTTCCAATTCCTCCAATTCATCCAATTTCTTCTCTCACCGACGTTCTCTTCAAAACTTGTGGAAACTCTTATACAGTTTGGTTTTCAATAAATTTGGATTGAATACTAATTTTTGTTGATAATATGGAATTTCGAATGTCAATTCATTTTCTAGTTATTCCTTAATCTAATAAGTGTGTATCTAATTTGTAATTTCTTTGGAGATCAGTTTTTGACTGTTAAATTTGTGACTGACTTATAATGGAGATGATTGCCCGTAATCGACTTTGTAAGCGGAAATTCCTTGACTGCAAAGTTTCTGTGGATTTTAGCTGGCTATTTATTGGTATGAAATACATGAAAATAGGACTCTGAGAGTATTGGTAAAGTATTATGTCCATTTCTTTCAAATATTTCTTGTGTCAAAATATTTTTTTTTATGAGTATGTATTCTTTATTATAAAAATACATTGAACGCCTTAATTCACTTTCAGTTTTACCAGAATTTACCTCAACGGAATTATTCAAGATTTTTGTACAAATGACAATTTTCATGGAGAATGTTACCCTTTTCGACAATTTTCTATTCCTCAGATTTTTCGAATTTGCACTATTTCTCAAATTGCTTTAAATCCGAATGATTCACGACCAGAGCTTGACATAATAATTAAATGATTGAAATAATTGAAAATTCCAGTACAAATTATATTATATGTGTGGAGAAAACTTTCTTTTGAAATATCTGGAATCCAACAATGGAAAATGGGAAATAACGCGAACTAACACTGATGTTCACAAAATGAACAATGCTTCGACTGTCCCTAAATGTAAAGATCGAGTTCTCTGTTCTTTAGTTTGAAACGGAACTTTCTTATATACCTAATAGTCGATATTTTCAACCTGGTGTGATAATTTTTGGGGGCGTATTCCTGAGCATACTTCGTAAGCAGGACTAGCAAGAGAATAATTCAAGTAATATTTTTGAATGTCCTGATGGTGATGAATCACAGTCTTTCACTTCTACAGTACGAACATTTTTTGGAGGGAAAATCCATACGGTTTCACGTTGCAGCAAATGCATAATGAATAGCAGAAAGTTCTGCGCCAAGACAACAGACAGCCATAAAATAACGAGCATAGTTGAAGCATCTTTAAATCTGTTCCTAACCCTGAAGCTCTTCAGGTTTTCCTAATTAAAACAGTGGAGATAATGACAGTCCGAAACAGATGTTGAAAAACCCACGAAAAAATGCATCTCAAACTTCACACGTATGCAACCCAATATTTGACTATTTAGTTTTGTAATTCAGTAGTTTTTCGGTTAGAGGTACTGTTTGTATGTTTGCATATCAATATCTCAAAAACTAGGTGATTTTCATGTAGCGATTCAAATATAGGATGTGATATATTGACACAGTTGCACACTTGCACAAATAGGTAGGAATTTGTAAACAACCATAAATATCATAAATATATAACATTGTACAGGAAGTTCAATAGGGAAAGTGACGCCCTGTGGAATTGGCTGAATGTTTGACATGTTATAGTCCAAGTCATCCCAAATAAAAAGTCTAATGGGCATAACTTTTTCTATAGACTAGTTTTGACGCTAGAGGCCGCTCATTTTTTGTCCATTTTCAAACAACACAAAGTAAGTAAGTAAGATTTGAACAGTCATTATTATGGGATACTATTAGAAGTATTTCAATTATGTAAGTCAATTATACAGCGTATTCCAGCTAGAAAGGTTAAACTGATAATTTAAGTTGATGATGAAAGTATAATGAAAAGTGGTGTATTTTATTCAATTGTAGTTGTGTCGAATGAGTATGTAAATAATAATAATAATAATAATAATAATAATAATAATAATAATAATAATAATACTAATAATAATAATAATAATTGTCCTATTTGTCTGATCCAAAGAATTACAGGCCGATAACATGCTTGAATTCGTACTATGAAATGTTTACGCGCATTTTATACGCGCGAATACTCTTCGCAGTTGATCCGGTGTATATGAGCAAAGAGAGTCAAAGAGGGGGGTCGCTTGCTGCAAGGAGAACCTGCTCATCGACAGATGTATAACGCAGGACTCCGTGCAGTATAAGCGGAACCTTTCAATGGCCTGGATCGATTACCACAAGGCATTTGATACAACATCGCATGAGCTAATCATGCATTTGCTCAGATGCCTTGCGGTGCCCGATCAAATAGTGAGATGCATTGAATAACTGATGTCACTCTGGAGGACTCGCTTCACCATAAGATCTGGTCAAGTCAGAGTCCAAACAGAGCAGGTAATCTTCAGAAGGGGCGTATTCCAGGGAGGCTTCCTCAGCCCTCTTCTCTTCTGCATCTCACTATTGCCATTGTCCGTTGCACTCAGGATAACCCGTGGATACAACTGCGGCACTCCCAACAACCGGAGGCATAAGGTTACCCATTTATTTTATATGGATGACCTCAAACTGTATGCCTCTGGAGAAAGGGACCTACATCAGTCCTTAAGGGTGGTGCAAGAGTACACGCGTGCTATCGGAATGGAGTTCGAGATTGACAAATGTGCCACGGTTCATCTCAAAAGAGGACGATGCGAGGGATACGGAGAGGATGTCCAGCTCGTAGACGGAAGCATCCTACATCATCTTGATGCCGGAGAGACGTATACTTACTTAGAGGTGAACACAGTTAAAAACTCTCTCCGCGACAAGTATCAGCACAAACTCCGACAGATCTGGTCGTCAGAACTGTCGGGGAAGAACAAAGTTGCTGCAACTAATATGCTTGCCGTTCCGATCTTACTCTACTCATTTGGAGTGGTGAAATGGACTCAAGACGAGCTGCGACAAATCGATGTGAAAACTCGTAAGATGGTGCATCTTAATAGGAGCTTGCATCCTAAATCGTCCGTTCCACGGTTATACTTCCCCAGACAACAGGGAGGCCGGGGAGTTTGGAGTGTCTACATAACAGAATGGTTCTGGATGGAGCCTGTGAAGTCATCAGGAGTTCAGATTCCCTTCTCTGCAAGCAGGGATTGGAGCATTTCTTTTCAAGACAGCAATCCGGGCAGCTGATGAACTTGGTCTCGTATTCGACACTGAACGGGCAAACCCAAACTCTGTCACTGAGTTGGAACCCGTTCAGCAAAAAGCTCACATCAAAGCTGTGGAGACTGAGGTCCTCATGCAACTGCATAACGATGAGTCAATGCATGGGGTCTTCTTCAAAAACATTGAAGACCTTGGCTTATCCAAAAACTTGACCTTTGCTTTCCTCAGGTCAAGTGAGCTGAAGTCGGAATTTTTAATGGCTTGCCAGGATGGTGTCTTCAACACCCTGGTCTACCGTAGCCGCGTGATGGGCATAGAGATCCCCGACACTAGATGCAGGCATAACGCGACTCTACGAGTGTTGTACTACCATCTACGACACTCGTACGATATAGACGAGACACCGGTGTTGCCTTATGCTCCGGGGGATATTGAGCCCGTTGTGGAGAATGAGAAGTGCCGAATATATTGGAACTACACATTCCCCACCCTCAGGCAAATACAAGCCAATAAGCCTGATGTAGTCCTCCTCGACCATCAGAGTAAGACGATTTTCGTCATGGAGTTTTCGGCTCCTGGTGAAACTAACATTGTCTGATAAGAGAAGGAGAAACGGACTAAATATCGAGACTTACTCTTTGAACTCCGCAGGCTCTACCCAAATCATTCTGTTAAAATGGTGGTTCTGATTATAGGGGTCCTTGGTGGAATGATGGACACACTGCTCTCGAACTTAAAAATCATACCGGCTTGCCGTAATATGGCAGAAATCTTAGCCGGACGAATGCAGAAGGCCGTCATCCTTGGTTCACTGCGTCTGCTCAGGGCACATGATTCTCGGACCCAGTAATCGCACGGACGTGGGGAGTGGTTATCTGGGTAAACGATCCAGCGCGCCCTCCGGATGTGTCGGAGCTCCGGTGACAGGGCCTGACTGGAATATCCTTTTAGAAAATAATAATAATAATAATAGTAATCCCTCATAAACACTAGAGTGTACCCAAAAGCATAGCCTGTGCGGGTGGAGGACGGATATTATTATTATTTGCCGTGGCGCTCCGGGGCGACTTACTGATTTTTGGTGGCATGGTGGCGTATTCACTTTTCAGCTGCAGGAAAACCCGGAAAACCTACAGCACCATCTCGGGTGGCCGGCGTGCACTCCAAGCTAGCACTAGACGAGATTGGCATATAGACAACACACAACTTTCAACAAGGACTGTGGTCATCTATCGATTCTGATGAACCTGCGAATGAGCCCTTATCATGCATTCAATGTCATCAGGTGCAAACATTTCTTTATTTAATCATTAAATGATTAGGGTTTTCTCGAGGGTTTTTCATTAGAGTCAACGGTATCACGTTCAATAGTTAAGTTAAATGTAAAGCTACGTTTCCACCGGAGGAACATTGAGAAACTTTTTTGTTGCTCATTGTGTATCTTTGTTCCCATGAGTAGAAATTCATGGCAACATAAGTAAACTTCTTGGTTCCACTAATAGATATTCATGATATAAGGATCATAATGACGATCATTATGGTAGGTACTAGTTGTTAAGATTATCAGACGAAGCAAAGTAACAGAAAAAATATGCCGATGCCGCATCCTTTCACCAAAAGAGACCGCTAATAGTATATTATATAGCAAGGGACTAAAGTGAATGTTTTGATCCTGCACGTGATGTTTATTATCACGTAAGGGATAAAATATCACTTTAGTCCTGTGGCATTTACGCTATTTTTTGCACTTCTCAGTATAATAAATTTCAATAATAATACAACTAATTATTTTGATGAGTTATATAAACATGGTACTTTACTCGGTAGGTAACGTCATAGCAACGGTGTCAACAAACTTTTTCAATTCAGTGTCATTTCAGTTAATGTTAACATTAACCGATACGTCAAGAACATGACATCTCTTCACTTTCCTATAATATTCACTTATCAAATACAAATAATCGCCCATTTAGTTTCATCAATTGTAATAATGTTAATATCACATACAATCTTAATTTAATCAATAAAGATTTATAATGGAATATTTCCTAATTTTTGTCCTAGTTATTAATAGTGTAGCTGCGGTAATATTTGATTTTTACTTTATGTCCCTAGGGATTTGAAATGCAACTTTATCTCCCTAGGGACCGAAAGATGCATTTTAGTCCCTTAGGAAGTGCAAAAAATTAATTTCGTTTTGACCATTGAACTGAGTGCTGTGTGTGAGTATTAATTTGACCATATTAGCTGGAACACACTGTATAATTAACCTCCTTTGATGACACTGATAAACAATACTGCTAATAGTATCTCATATTCATGACTGTTTAGATCTTTGTTACTCAGAATGGTGGAAATTATTCAGGATAACGTTTTGTGTAATTTAACAATGGACAAAATATTAGCGGCCTTTAGCGTCAAAACTAGCATATAGAAAAAGTTATGCCCATTGAACTATTTGTTTGGAATGACTATAACATATCAAAAATTCAGACAATTCGACAGGGGGCCACTTTCCCAATTAAATTATGCGGTATCCTTTACTTTTACGATTTTACCTATAGTAACAAAAATTTGTACAATGAGCATGAAATGGCATATTTCCTAACGCGAGTACTACAATAGTTCATATACCTACGAGTGGGAAATGGGTCTTTTCATGCAAATTGTACACTATACTTTTTCTACGACCATCTTAATCATAAACAAATCTGTAATATTTTTAATAACACCTTTTATCATAAACTTTCCTGCTGTCATGATTTCCATAATATATATAACTAAAAAAAGGAATTGAAGATACAAATATTGAAAATCATAATAAATATCGAACACTAATCGATTTCAAAAAAGAATAAAAATGAGGGGTTATGTTTGAACCCTCACCCCCACTATTCAAAACCTGAACGTTCCCTCACTCTTCACTTGCTGCTACGAGCTCACATAATGCTATAGAAACTTCGTACCAACTATTCGAAAATATAGAATTTGATTGTCATCACTCTTTATATTGAAATTACCGGTGTCAATGTCAAATCATCCTCATTACTACTAATAATATTCGATTAGTTATTTTTTTTACGAATTTTGTAAATACTGATGTGAAATGTCAAATTATTAGAACGTTAGTGAGGAATCACACTGATCGACCAGGACCGACCGTCCGCGACCGTCGCCTACGACCAAAAGTAGAAGTAGATCAATGAAAACTTTCGACCATCCACGACCGACCACTAGAATAATTTTGTAAACCTGACATTCATTTGACATTCGAAAGGTTATGTGAATTGTCTGTTCATTTATTGAAAATAAGTTAAATTCATAATATCAATAGTTTTGCAATTCCTAACAGACATTTTATTTTTCCGGTAGGAAATATACCTATTTACATGAGTTTCGTTGAAGTCAAAAGTTCATCATAAATGTGTGTCAAAATGATATTACGTCAGGATAGTGTGACACCGACCAAAATTTCCAGCAGACCACAATTTCGAACATGGTCTTTGAAAAACGGTCGAGGACGGTCAATGACGATTATACAGTGTGAGTTGTGCGATAAGAATATACGTGTTGGAAATTTTGGTCGTAGGTGGACGGTCGCGGACGGTCGGTCCTAGTCGATCAGTGTGATTCCTGGCTTAGCAACATATAATTGTTATATCTTCCAGTTCAGGGTGTGATATAAACAGAATTGAGTTTTCTTTGCGATCAATGAACAGTTGGCGTAGGAGTTTAATAGTTATAACCCTCCAAAGGAAGCATTTTCATTTTATGAGGATGTGGCCATAGAAAGTTTCTACTGAATGACTTTCTTATTATTTTTTAGTTATACTGCGATGAAATGTTTCGCCAATAGAATGGCTCCTGCGCGGTTTTGTGATACAAAAATTTTTGAAACTCATCTTTGAATTTTTATTATGAACGATTCATCAAGTATCGGCTACATTGATCCAAAACTGGGGAAATTTTCGTTTTTCAAAGTTTTAAAAATGTTCAAAAATATTATTCGACTTAGTTTCCAAGCAGCAGCAAATTCTGAATTAGCAAGTCAGAATTGTTTGACACATTCTCAGTTGTGTACTCTGCTATCCTTCTTTCTCTTTGACAGATATGGAGGTTATAGCACCAGCACTTCATTTCACAATTAAAGGGAATCTGGTGTCCACTTAGAGATTTATACATATTACTTTTCGCATTTTTTTCCGTAACTCCGATATCAGCTCACAAAACCAGAAATGGAAGGGATAGGAAATTTTAATAATAATAATAATAATTTTCAACATGAATACCTCTCAAGAACGATGGAAATCAAAATGCAATGTCCATAACAGGACATATTTCCCTCATATCCATCCCTGATGTGTATGCTTCTGAAGAGCCTGGTTTTTCCAATCCTATATCAATCCTCCTGAAGAGCTTGGAAAAGTGAAATAGATTTTCCTCGACCAAAATGTATTGAGTTGGGGATTAAATGCGAGAGAAGCGAACTTTGCTTCAATGAAATGAACGATTTCTGTGAGTGATATTTTTTAATAACATTCTCCTTATCTAATTCATTTAATGATTTTTTCAATGAAAACTAGAGCAAATTATAAAAAAAATCAACTCTCTGAATGAAAATGCGATCAGATTTTTTCTTTTCTTTTCACAATATCTTTCAGGTGTAGTTCAATGTCCAGCGTGGCTTGTGCCGGGGAAGTAGTTGTTTTCTGTTAGATATTACAAATAAATCACATTTTTCATTTTTCAATTTTCATGAAGACTGTTCCCCATTTCAACATAATAATAATGTTTCTCAAAAGAACAATAATATAAATCGAGTATGATTGAGATATAAATGAATGAACATGTAGGTGTACTCACAGAAGTAAGTGATAACAACTGAATATGTATATATACAGTCCCCGTCTAAAGTCCGTTTCCCCCCTACTAATTTTTAAACCACCTGGTATATCGCAACGAAATTTGGAAGTCTTAAAGAGGAGATGAAAACCTACATTTTCATGAAAAAGTCACAGCTGAAAGGTTTGAAATGGCAGCTGAGCGCCACCATCAATAATTTTTTCAAATAGAACTCCCGGTATATTATTGCATGATCGGTTAGGGATGATCATAAGGAATCCAACAACACCAAGTTTGATGATTTTATCTCCAAAGACTATGGAGATATTGCCTATTATATATATATAAAGATAATTTATTGACCCGCCAGAAAAAGTTTCTCTCTCCCACTCATTCGGCTTATGGATCATGCAATGATATACCCGGTGTTCTATTTAAAGAAATTATTGAAGATGGCGCTCAGCTGCCATTTTGAAACGTTTAGCTGGAATTTTTTCATGAAAAAGTAGGTTTTTATGTCCTATTTAAGCCTTCCAAATTTTGTTGCGATATACCAAGTGGTTCAAAAATTAATAGGGGGGGAACGGCACTATATATATGTATATAAGAAAGCGGAGCAGGGGTGGGATTCTGTGTGCTATAGGATTCTATTGTCGATAGAAAAAGTGAGATGACATTATGCTTGAATTCATGGAAGACGAAAGAGACAAAACTGTCGACAATAGAATTCTATGGTACACAGAATCCCAACCCAGAAGTATTCGCTGACTTGTTAAGGTGCGTACTCATTGAGCGAACGAAGGCCGAACGAACAGCGACCTGCGAACAACGAAGGTACGGAATTCGTTCGGCCACAATTTGTAAATTTCGTTTGATGGAGTGCAGAATCTTCTTCCAAAATATTTGCGGGATTACTAAAAACCACTAAAAAACAAAAGGAAACGAAGATATTGGATTTCAAAAATGTATCAAATTCGAAATAAATACAGGGAATTGGACCTTTCAACTGATTTAAGGAATTATTTAGGTCAGTTCAGTAATTATTGTAGAAAATTCCCTGCGCTCAAAGCATCTTTTTTATGTTGATATGAAACAATGGATTGGAAGGATTCGATAAGTAACAATTCCTCCCTTCTATAGACTTATTAAATCAAGGCAAATTAAATCTAGAAGAATATCGTCTAATCACTCGATTTTTGAAGTTAGTTATTTAAAAAACTTCTCAAGTTTCTCAAAACCAAAAACAAAATGGCGGCTCCAAAATGGCGAACGAGTTTTGTAATTATGATCCGATTCTATTCAAAATTGGTATCTGGGGTTTTTGGGGTCGGCAATTATGATTCTACTGTCAATATTGGAAAATTCCAGATGACGGCACCACTATGGCGAACGAGTTTTGTAATTATGATCCGATTCTATTCAAAATTGGTGTCTGGAGATTTTCGGCGTCCGGAATTATGATTCTTCTGTCAATATTGAAAAATTCAATATGGCGGCTCCAATATGATGGACGAGTTTTGTAATTATGGTCCAATTCTATTCAAAATTGGTATCTGTGAGTTTTTGGGGTCGGCAATTATGATTTTACTGTCAATATTGGAAAATTCCAGATGACGGCACCACTATGGCGAACGAGTTTTGTAATTATGATCCGATTCTATTCAAAATTGGTGTCTGGTGATTTTCGGCGTCGGCAATTATGATTCTTCTGTCAATATTGAATAATTCAATATGGCGGCTCCAATATGATGGACGAGTTTTGTAATTATGGTCCAATTCTATTCAAAATTGGTATCTGGGGGTTTTTGGGGTCGGCAATTATGATTATACTTTCAATATTGTAATTATGATCCGATTCTATTCAAAATTGGATCTTGGGGTTTTCTGGATGAGAAATTTTGATTCTTCCATCCAATATTGAGCAATTCAAAATGGTGGATGAGTTTTGTGATTATTGTCCGATTCGATTCTAAATTGGTATTTGGGGGTTTTCAGGGCCATATATTATGTTTTTTTTTTAATTCGTAAATTCAATATTGAGGCTTCAATATGGCGAATGAGTTTTGTGATTATGGTCCGATTCGATTATAAATTGGTATTTGGGGGTTTTCGGGCTCGGAAATTATAAATTTTTCATCAGAATTCATAAATTCAATATGGCGGTTCTAGGATGGCGGACGAGTTTTGTGATTATGGTCCGATTCGATTCTGAATTGATATTAGGGGGTTTTCGGAGTCGGAGATTATGGATTTGTTGTCAAAATTCATAAATCCACGATGGCGGACGAATTTGGTAATCATGGACTGGTACTCTTCAAAATTGGTAAGTGGGGTATTTGTGGTCGCAGACCATGCATGTTTTGTTAAAATTCATATGATGGCGGACAAGTGAATATTTAGGTGGCCTCCTCACTGAAGAGCTAGATAGCTCAAAATTCACATGAAACGGCCCTTGTAATAACCATACTTTTTCTGAAATCTATAGATCATTGCGTACTAACTAAAAAGCACAAAATAAAATAATAATAAAAAAAAATACAAGTTAAAAAGTAAAAATTAATTTCTTTAGATGTGAGTAACAGATTCAAAAACTTGCCGCTTTCGTATTCGAACCGAAAACTTGGTGGATTGTGGATCAGGTGTGTGAACTCTTTTCACCAAATACCCTAATTCAGACATCTCTAAGGCTGATAACACACCGAAAAATAAAAAACTCCTTAAAGCAAAACGTTTTTGCGAAATGAAGACTGACCTCACACCGATAAATCAAAAACGCCTAAAAGCAAAACGGTTTCATGCAAAACGCCAGGTAGCACCTCATGTTGGCCGAATCTTGTTTTCATATTGGGCCAATATGGATATATTGTAAATGTAAAAATAATATTGAACCAATATGGGTTCATATTGGAAAAACAATATTTCATTAATAATATTGGTGGAATATTGGCTGAACCTGTTCTGAATGTATATTGTTTCATGAAATATTGGGTCAATATTGGTTCAATAATTTTCACCAATATGGATAGAGCCATATTGCCTACATATTGTTTCCAGCATCTAGCTCCAATATTGCGATTTCAATATTACTCTCATATCGATTTTAGAGATAAAAAACAATACTGTATATCCAAGTTTGATAGCACATTGGTGGAATATTATTTAATCCATATTCTAAAAATTATATTGACCCTATATTGATTGAGATTGTTACGAAAACCTTACGCCAATATTTGAAAGACAATATTGATACAATATTACAAAATACATTTATCACTAGGATTGAAATATGAATATTGGCCGAATATTCAATAAACAATATTGAAATGAATCACGATTAAACTTGGGTAAAAAACCGCTATGTGGCCCCACATATGGAACAACAGCTGAATCATAGTAACATATATTAAATAAGGCTTCTCACATTGCGTTTGCAAGTCAATCTACTCAGTGGTAAATTGAAGTAGAAACGGAATTGTAGAATTTTTAAATTATTCGACATTTTCTGAAAATATTTAATCAATGTTTCCAAGGCAACGTATTCACTACCAATATCCCTAAATATTTTGGGGCCAACATGACTTCCTCAATATTTCACTAATATTATTTGTATAATGTCCAAGTAATATTGTGCCAATATCCCGAAATAATTATAATTTTATCTCGCCAATATTACGTTTTAATATTTTGCCAATATTTTACCAATATTATTACAATTTAAGTGTGCTACAGCAATATTGTACTAATATCGCCTAACATTTTGAGGCCAATATTGCTTCGAGAATATCAGACCAATATTATTTTTTAAATATTGGACCAATATCGCCGAATGTTCACATTTTTTTTCTCGTCAATATTATTATTTGAATATTTTGCAAATTTTCACAATATTGTAGCAATATTGTCCCAATATAGGTGTGCTACTTGGGACAGTGCAAAAAGAGTCGGCGCTTCAACGTGTTGTATACAAGGAAGTTTCCAACGCTTTCATTCAAAACATTTTGAAGCAAGACAAAACATTTTGAAATACACCAATCACAAAACAGATTCATTCTCAAACAACTCGTACCTAAATTAGTCAAAAACATTTTTGATTTCTTGGTGTGTCGCCAGCCCTATTCATAATATACACGCCGGCATATCGGAAACATCTGAATAATAAGCGAGCGTTTACTCAATTTTGTCACTTTAGAGCGAAAAAGTCGATTAAATGACATTCCTCAGGAAACATAACCTTGCGTTGAGATTTTAACGTGCTAAAGGCTTCTTTGTTATGCGGTTGTCGAAAAAACTTTCGGGTGCGGAATTTTTTTTCCGCACTTGACACTTCCCAAACTAAAATGCGCGCAGGAATAGAGTGAATCGTGAACGTATTCTTGCAGAAAAATTCATTTATTCGACCTCACCTCGACCAATCTTGTACCATGGAAATTACTAGCCAAAAGTACCTATTCAATTAACGTTACTTGCACTGAAAGGGTGGTGGTATTTGTAAACGAGAGAAAATATCCATTGTCAATTTTTTCCCAACAGAAGATCTCAGCGATCCAACATATTACATAGTCGAAATGAATTCCAACGGATTAACACTCTGGGAATTCAATCCAACATTCCAGATCCCTAAACCGGAAGATATAGCGCAAGCTGAAATCCTATCAATTTTCGATTAACCAGCCCTCGAAAAATAACAATTTCCTTGAACAAACGAAGCTCTCCTTGTGCTGTCTAATCAACGGGGCTTTCGAAACGCAGTTGGATTTCGTAACAAACCCAAAAAGACCTAAAACGTCTCCTCCGGCCCTAAAGGCAGTCGATACGTCCCTGTAAGCGGGGGAGAGGCGGTTCTTCAGCGCAAGACAGCGGATTCCCGGTCAATACTCGAGAGTAGTAGACTGAATACCCGAGTAGAAACTCAAAATACGGGAGAGTGTCCTAACGTACATGTTATTGTAACATCGCGGTGAGCAAACGTGTGTGAATTTTTTCATTCCGATACATGTGTCTGTGTTAAGTGACTCATTTCGCTTGTTTTTTCACGAAAAGGAAATCACTGGTGTTGGCAGCTGACGTTTGAGTGATGATTTGACTGGAAACTGTTGATATGTAGTGCAAAAGGAACTTTTTTATGGATATGGAAATCCTGTAGTAGCCGAAACTATGAAGAAAACAGCACCCAGTTTTTCTGTTTGGATATTTTTGTTTGTTATTGGTGAGTTCATTGACCCTTATAGTGTTTTGTTTCGCATGCAGGTTCATTTGTTTTCCTTCAGAATCACATTTAACCTCACTTTTAAAGTAGGTGAGATTCCATCGTATTTTTAGATGGATGGATATTTTTTTCATGTAGGATTTGCAATTTCTCAATTTCGAATGATTATTAGGTGAAATTCGTTTTCATTGATTCGCTCTCATGATTCATAAGGACACACAAAATGTTTTTGGTGAGAAATATCTGTTGTCTGAGAGCAGGTGTTTCTTTGATGCAGGTAGGTACCCACCTGAGTTCACCGTTTTCTCAGGCATTTATTTGTGAGTGATTTTATTGATTGGAAGATCGACGAGCCACGGCATTCTTGCAGAGATGGTTTTTTATACTAAGTGGGTCAATTAATTTGGAAATAAGAAATTACTTATATTATTTAGGTATTTACATTGTGATGGATTATACCTAATATCTGATTAGGTATGGGAGTAAATGTTTTCCGGTTAAGTATAAAAATTACATATTTCGGACGACATTGTTTGAGGTTTTATCAGTTTTACCACTTTAACATTGGTAAATTTTTTGAGAATACATACTTTACCGGCCTCATGCACAGGTAATCATTATCCAGTAGGTATATAAGTAATTTGAGATTACTTACTACCTATGACTCATTGACCTGTTTCAAACTTGTCTCTGCAGCTTATGTAATAACTTGAAATAAAGGATTATTATTATTATTATTTCCTAAAAGGATGTTTTAGTCAGGCCCTGTCTCCGAAGCCCCGGTTCATCCGGAGGGCGCTCTGGATCGTTTGCACAGATAACCATTCTCCACGTCCGTGGGGTAGTTGATTACTGGATCCGAGAATCATGTGCCCTGAGCAGACGTAGTAAACCAAGGATAACGGCCTTCTGTATTCGTCCGGCTAAGATTTCTGCCATATTACGGCAAGCTGGTATGATTTTTAAGTTCGAGAGCAGTGTGTCCATCATACCACCAAGGACCCCTAAAATAAGGACCACTATTTTAACAGAATGGTTTGGGTGGAGCCTGCAGAGTTCAAAGAGTAAGTCTCGATATTTAGTCCGTTTCTCTTCCTCTTTTCGGACGATGATCGTTTCGCCAGGAGCCGAAGATGACGAAAATCGTCTTACTGGTATGGTCGAGTAGGACTACATCAGGCTTATTGGCTTGTATTTGCCTGAGGGTGGAGAATGAGTAGTTCCAATAAATTCTGCACTTCTCATTCTCCACAACGGACTGAATATGCCCGGAGCATAAGACAACACCGGTGTAAGGGTCATCATACAGCTCAGTGGTTGAGACTTTCTCGTTCGAAACCAGTGACTGCTGGTCGGCTAGGTTCGAATCCTTAACGACTACAGATTTTTATCTGATGGCCCGAGAAAGTGCTAGGAATCGCACTTTAAAAGGTAAGACCTCGTTAATCCTTGGCTCGCACAAGTTTCGACTTTTGAGGGCTGCCGTTCGTAAGGGGACGACAGCAGGTTAACGGAAAAAACAATTTTAAACAATTTTTTTTAAATACCGTACGAGTATCGTAGATGGTAGTACAACACTCGTAGAGCCGCGCTATGCCTGTGGATATAGGCTGAGACCGCATATGCTGGACATGCTGACAGCAAATGCATAAGGGTCTCAGGCGTCCCATGACACGATCTGTCGGTGACCTCTATACCCATCACGCGGCTACGGTAGACCAGGGTGTTGAAGACACCATCCTGGCAGGCCATTATGAATCCCTCGGTCTCCGACTTCAGCTCACTTGAAGAAGACCCCATGCATTGGCTTATCCCTCAGCTTATCCTTATGCAGCTGCAGGAGGACCTCAGTCACCGCAGCTTTGATGTGAGCTTTTTGCTGAACGGGTTACAACTCGGTGACAGTGTCGAATACGAGAAGAAGTTCATCAGTTGCTTGGATTGCTGCCTTGAAAAAAATACTCCAATGGTCGCGGACCATGCAGAGAAGGGGATATATTCTCCTCACTCGACTCCTGATGACTTTACAGGCTCCATCCAGCACCATTCTGTTATGTAGACACTCCAAATTCAGAAGTCTCCGGCCTCTCTGTTGTCTGGGGAAGTATAACCGTGGAACGGACGATTTAGGATGCAACCTCCTATGAAGATGCATCATTTTTCGAGTTTTGACGGTTAGTTGCCGCAGCTCTTCCTGAGTCCATTTTACTACTCCAAAGGAGTCGAGTAGAATCGGAACGGCAAGCAGAACTGTCGGGGAAGAACAAATTTGATGCGACCAACAGCAACTTTGCTCTTCCCCGACAGTTTCTGATGACCAGATCTGTCGGAGTTTGTGCTGATACTTGCCGCGGAGAGAGTTTATTTATTATTATGAATAAAATATCATGGAAATAGATTCAACTAATTAGGTGTTGTATGAAGTGAATTCGTTGGCACACTTTGTAACACAAATAACTATTGATCTAATTTTTTTGGTCTTTTGCGCCCTTTCGAATCACATATTACATAACGTATGATTGGTGAAAATCTTTCTCCCAAGCAATTTATTTCACATAAACTCGAAAATCAGCACCGTTGAGTTTTTATCGCTTTTGAATTATCCATTGCAGCTAATGTTTCCATTTTTGATTCATTTTTGGCAGCTATTTGCATATTTTGGTTAATTTGACATCTACTCGCAGTTCGACAAACTAGCTGAACATGTTAAATTGTGCGTACGTTCATGTTGAGTGCCTTATCACCCGATATATTACGGACTATAATACGCTGTCCGGTGAGTGCGCATTGTTTTCACGTTTTCAGTTAGTTTGTCGAACTGTTCATATTTCGATAGATATAAAATATGCTCAAAACCTCGTCAAAAACTATATACAGTATCGGAAACTTTTCATCTGGGGTATAAACAGAAATCTACGCGAGCAACAAGGAACGCAATGATATGATAATACCACATAAATAAGAGAGACGCACTACTGCGCGCCTCTCCTGTTGCCTCGCCTGACAAATCTACAGCTCAGTTGATATCCCTTCCTCGAGCGAGTAGAGGAGAAATTGTAATGCTCTCTCAACATTATAGCCAGCTATTTTCACGCTCTCATAAAACCACCATACCCCATATGAAAACTTTTCGATACTGTATATTCTGTCTGTACTGTGGTAGAGAAATTCTACTAGGGTGAAGTGGGGTAAATGTAATCATGGGGCAAGTGTAATCAGGCACTCTAATTTTTGTATTACCGTTTTTAATATTTTTCCAACTATAATTTGAAATTGCAACCCTTTTTTTACCTGTATATGATGTTTGTTATATTTTTCAAGGTCTCTGTTCGAAATCTTAGTTAAAATATGGATCACCTGCATTTTCACTTGTTATGAAAGTGCCGATTGTATTTTTGATGTTTTTATTACTATGGCAAATAATTCATTAAGGCTTCAATAATTTGCTTCCTTAGGTTATTTTCAACGGGGAATCCGATTCTGCTGTCAGATTTTGATTTTGATGTCCACAAAAACCAAAATAGTGGTGATTACATTTACCCCACCAAAAGGTACATATGGGGTAAGTGTAATCACGAAGACTGGGGGAAATGTAATCACTGATTGGCATTGTACATTGTCTTATTGTTCAGTTATTTCATTAAACGTAAATATGACAATTGTGTACTCATTCCAAAAAAAAATTATAACTTCCTTATAAATTGAGGTAGGGGGCTAATTTTTTTTTTGGTTGAAACTGCATTTTTCATACTTCATTCATTACCCTTGCAGCCAAATACTCTAGGATACGATGCATATGATAATTACAAGCCGTGATTACATTTGCCCCGAATGCTGGGGTAAGTGTAATCAGCGAATATAACTTATTATTATTGTTTATAACAAATTCACTGTTGCTAGTAGAACGAAATCAGTTGCCTCATCTAGTTGTCTATTAGATAGGTAGTACTACTGTGATAAATCTAAAAAGAAGCTCTTTTGGGTCTCTTGATATTATCATTTAAAGTCCAACTATTGTTTTCCTGATTACACTTACCCCACTTCACCCTACTGGTAGATAACTTGATTATAGAACCGCGCAACAAAGCAACTGTTCTTAAGATTGCCAGTTTTCTATGTTGATATATTAATTCGCATTCAACATTCCTTGTATATGAGTTTTCCTCTTTGTGTCATTTCAGATAATTGAATATGGGTTCGTTGGGAACCCGGTTTGGCCCAATTCACTGCCCAACAGTTCACTGGCTGTGTGTGAAACATAAAAATATTAACACATACACAGACAGAAAGTATATATACCTATTTAATTTCCAACAACGCCGCTTTCGACCGGAAGTTTACTTTCATCATATTTTCACGTTGAATGTGAAAATGTTTAGAGCTGGCAATATGGAATGTTTCACTTAACATCTGTGTATGTGTTCGTCCAATTTTGAGAGACTGATTTGTGGAAAGTGTATTTTCAAATTTGTCGACTGAGTGAGGGAATGAGGGATGAAGAGATTTTGTGCCTAATGCACATAAATGAAGTTGTTTTGGTTTTGCTTATAATGTAACTAACGTTAAGACCCATTCAGGAAATGTTTCCGTTTGTATTTGAAAGCACGCACTTAATGGCTAATATCAGCAATGGGTATAGTAATACAGTAAGTACGGTAGGGTTTTGAGACGAGGATCGATTGTAGCACCACCAAACTTGGTATGCTAGTTGTTGGAATGATGAACACCAACAAAAATTGTTTACCGAAATTCCAGGGTGGAACAGTTTTTTTTCGTTTAAAAATGAATAAATAGATTTTTACTGTAATCTTGGAAAGTATATGATTTATCGGAAAAACCACTCAACAAGGTAAAAGACAATTCAATTCTCCACAAAAATGATGCCCAGTAATTTTTTTTGAAATGCGCTTGTTTTCTCAGAAAACGTGATTGAACGCTGGCATCAAATTTCAGGTTCACGCTTTCCGCCGCTGAAAGTTCTGGCGGAGCCGAATATTTCATTGGTCATAACTCTGCTAAAAATGATCGGAGAAGAAAAAGGAAAAGTTCATATCGTTTTTGAAGTCTTCTACCTTATCATGCAAATATAATATGCGAGTATTTGAGTACCTAAAATTTGTTTTGTCGCACTTCACGGATATGTTTGCGGTTGATCAGAAAATCATGAATAATTTAGTAAATATGGAATTATTATACTAAAGCAGCAACCCATACCCTCTTTGGACTATATGCAACAATTTTAGAGTAGTATGACAGGTCTACATGCAAAAAAAAATTGTTTTACTCCTGCCTCATTTTCAACTTACCCATAAAACCGACATTCTCGTCAGTAAATGTTGAAAATAATCGCTTATTCATATCCTGCATATATGTTTAAGAACACTATTGTAAAGCGCAAACCTCAAGCTTGAAATCACATACTTCATTTTTTATGTAGGATGTGTATGAGCCGCCGAGGTATGAGCGATTATTTTCAACATTTACTGAAGAAATTGCCGAGATTATGGGAGAGTTTAAAACTGAAGCAGGAGTTAAACCCGCTAGTCTAAAATCGTTGCATATGCAGTATAACTATTTCATATCAACTAAAATATCAATGACTTTCGGATCCTCCGTAAATATCGTAGAAGGGTTAAGTATGTGAAGTGGGATAAAACACATTTTGGGTATTCAGATACTCAAATATTATAGTTGCATAAGGAAGTAGAAGTCTTCAGGAACGATATAAACTTTTTCTTTTCCTTCTACTATAATTTTTAGCAAAGTTATGACAAATCTAATTTTCGGCCCTGCCGGATATGGCAGTGGCGGTTAAATCGAGCCTGAAATTTGATATCGGAATTCAATCAGGTTTCCTGAGAAAACAAGTGCATTTTGTGAGAAATTACTAAGTATATTTCTTGTGGAGGATTGAATTATCTTTCACCTTGTTGAAATTGTTTCTTGATAAATCTCATACTTTCCGAAACAACAGCAAAAAAAACTATAATTTTTTTAAATAATTTTTTTTTTGGTTCACACCCCTGATTTTTTGGTAAACAATTTTTTTTCTGACAATATATGATGTCAAGAAGTCATGTGCCGAGTTTTAAAGTGCTACGATTCATTCTTCACTTGTTGCTTACATTTGTCTAGATTGCAACGAATCAAAATTAAAACTTGTATTTTTGTTCATGTTCATTTTGGATTTGTGAAGGTGTGAATAATCACCATGTTGGAAAATAGAAACATGCATAATAGGTACTTGGTTGCGGAAGTAACCTCATGTCCAGTTCACAGCTTTGCGGATCGGGAAAGAATCGTAAATGAAATAAATACGGAATGGGATCCAACAACTTGGTGGAATTCAATGAGAATAAAACCCAAGTATGTCTTTTCTCATCTAGAAAGACCGATCTCACAGTGGCCAGCGTAACTCTGTCAGGAGTATCCATACCAATGAAATCTTACATTTCAATGCTCGCTGTCGCCATCAGCAGAACACCTATTCATGGGAGAACCATGTGAGGTCCATTGCCTCTCAATAACTTGGTTTTCTGTTTCGTGCCAAGAAGTACTTCACTTCCCGTCAACTGATAATGATTTATAAGGCACAAATCCGACCTATTTTGGAATACTGTTCTCATACATGGAGTGCAGCACCCAAACACACATTGAAACTTTTAGATTAACTATGTCCAAAAGAGAGCCATTCGTCTCGTGGGTGATACTACGATCACAAGCTCACCTACTTCTCTGGAACATGGCAGAAAGGTTGGCGATCTGTCTCTGTTTCAAAAATATTTTCATGGACGTTGCTCTTCCGAAATATCATCAAATGTTCCACCGTTAGCGGTCCCATCGAAATTGACCCGTCGAGCTCAGTCCACACATCTATATATGTCGTCACTTTGGGTCGTTTTAGGAAATAGTTCCTATATGGGTATATGTCCGGAGTTGCATCGTTTCTGAGATACAGGGCGTTTTAAAAAAAATCGAGCCCTGTATCTCAAAAAAGAAGCAACTCCGGACATATGTTCATAGGAACTTTTTTCTTAAAACGACGAATCACAGGAAACACGAGGGCAACAAAAAGAAAATGATTTTCAATATGTTATTCCCAGGAGCCACTCGTCAAAATATCTTCATTTTACTCCAAATCGATATAGCTTTCAACCCTATAGCCTTGTGTGCAAAAATGGGGCACCTAAATTTGTCACTAGCTAACGGTCTATTATTTTTTTTTGAAAGATACTCTTTGAAGAATGAAACAGCTCGAGAGAATTTGAAAATTGACAGAAGAATAGATTGATTGATCGTGACAGTCTAGAAGCACCAGAACGGTTGCTTCTCTTTTAATACTGGCTGCCAAAATATCATCAGAATCATTCAAAAGTTCAGTACAACAGCTTTGAATCCTGACTGAGTTTGGGGGGTAAAAAGGTGTATATATGCTAGAAACGTTAATAAACATGGACAACAAAGTATAACCCATTAATGACAGATGATCTCGAGCAAAAAGTGAAGAATGAATTGTAGAAAAAAAATTTACCAAAAAATCAGGGGTGGAACCTAAAAAAATTTTAATTTAAAAAAATATATATTTTTTTGTTCTTATTTTAGAAAATATAAGATTTATCAAAAAACGATTTCGATAGGTTAAGATAAAATTCAATTCTCCACAAGAACAATTCAGTAATACCTCATGAAATACCTCGTGAAATACGCTCGTTTTCTCAGAAAACGTGGTTAAACGCCGACGTCACATTTCATGCTTCCGCTAACCCGCCACTGCAAGTTCAGGCAGGGCCAAAAATTAGATTTATCATAACTTTGCTAAAAATTATAGTAAAGAAAAGAAAAAGTGCATATCGTTCCTGAAGACTTCTACTTCCTCATGCAAATATAACATATGAGATATGAGTATCTGAGTACCTAAAATGTGTTTTGTCCCACTTCACAATATAACCCTTATACGATATTTACGGAGGATCCGAAAATCATGGAAATTTTAGTTGATATGAAATAATTATACTGGAGCAGGAATGGGTCTTCGGACCATATGCAACGATTTGAGGCTACTGAGACAAGTCTCACTTATACATGCCAAAGACAAAACTGGGTTTTACTCCTGCCTCAGTTTTCATCTCACCGATAATCCCGTCAATTTCTTCAGTAAATGCTGAAAATAATCGCTCATACACATCTTACATAAAAAATGAATTATGTGATTTCAAGCTTGAGGTTTGCACTTCACAATGGTGTTATTACAGTTATTTATGCAAGTGCAAAAAGTGGGTGTTTATTGCACTCGACGTGAAATTGTCAACAATGACAACTCTATTTGCACGAGTTTCATACAATATTTTTTCTACGTTCATGCAAAAATGTTTCATTTAGGTGGCACTAAACGTAATACAATCTCACAAAAAATAGGCTAAATTTGGCGTCGATTTGAAAGTTTATGTCTGTCATGATGACAGAACACTATAGTAGAATGACAGATAAGTGCAATAAAGTCTTTATTGCACTCAGTCTACCAATCCGGAAATTAACAGAGTTCCACTCCAATAGTTACGGAAGATACGGGGGTGTTTCCATGAAAAGTGAGACAAAATGGGTTTTTCAACATTGAAACTTTTCCATCGAAAATCTGTACTGGTAGTAATATTGTTGTCCTGATTCCGAATCAGTTGGAATTTTGAACCTAAGTATATTGTCCCCCATTGCAATTTTTCTCAAAACTGGGTGAGTTCATCGCCCCTGGCGAGCATTGTTTTTTACTCAAATCAACCACAGGCAAGATTTAGACTCATCCTGAGATTTGCACTGTTCTTCTCGAATAATTACGGAAGATACCGAGCTGTTTCCATGAGAAGTGAGATACACTGTATGTTAGTTAGGAGAAAAATGCTTTATAATTTTCCAGTTTCAACACCCTGTATTTCTGCAAGAACCAAGCTTTGTGAAAAAATACATGTGAAAGTAGCATTGATATTTTTGGCAGAATATCCAGTACAAATCTGAAGCAGTGATTTGGATTGTCCAATTCACTTCAGCAAAACAATTTTTTCACTTTTAGCATGTATTCATAAAAGCGCAATTATCTTGAAAACGATTGATTTTTTCGGATTCAAACAATCTATATGTTTTACTTAAAATTGAATGAGGAAAGTAAAAAATAATAATTTTCCTGATTTTACCAGTGGCGTAAAAAATAGGAGAGGAAAGGGACCAATATACCCTGTTTGTACGCCACTGGTGGCAACTAAAAATGTAATTTTTCTTTTAAAATAAAGCTCTTATTGAATACAAATATTTTTTCGAATTAATCTGTAAAATTTCCAAAACTGTGGAAGTTATGAATGAAAAATAGATTTAATTTTTCATATTCAACACCCTGTATCTGTGCAATCCACCGCTACTCAAGGGTCTGACGATTGATTTCGTGATGAGTATCACATGGTCTATCAACGATAAAAAATTCGACGTGCATACTATGACGTATTCCAAAGTGACAGTACCTTCCGGGCTATTATCTTGAATGATGGAAAATAGCGATTTAAGTTTGTCTTTCAGTCGCAGATGATTCCACAACAGATCTTATGAATATAGTATTCATATTTTCGAAGTTAAAATGTTTTAAATCATGTTTTTACATGTACAAAAAAAATTGTTTTTATTTTACAAAAAAAACATGATTTAAATCAAATAAAACAGTTTCAAATAGAAAAACATAATATTTTGCTTTTTTTTTAAATATATTTTTTACCAATCCTGGACCATATTATAAAAAGGGTGCGACATCAGTGGAATGACGCATTCTACACGTTCCAATTTGAAAATTATACCGACTTGCCATGCAAAAATCATTCTTCCTCTTCCTCTCCCTCTCGTGATTTCGTTCCTGTTATTTTCAACTGCAGTGAGCTTGTGGTCGACACATTTCTTTTCATTTTTGCCATCCATCAATTTACAATCGGCCATCTCTACACCCGTATACACGCACTTACCATAATGATTCGACGAATAACCCACCCCAACCGAGGCTGCTCATTTCTTTCGCCTGAAATGAAGCGAAACCCAAACAATATCACAATGGAGAATATTTGAAGTAGGTATAATGGCTCCATTTGAATTTTTATTAGGATGGATATTTCATTCAAATTCGTGGATATAAAACAAAACGATTGCTCTAAATTTATACGTATCCACCTTTTGAGCGAACGAAAAACCATCATGAATGAATAATCGTTGAAATGGAGAACTGATATCCCAGGACAGTGAGTAATTCAAAGAAAATGCTAAACTAGATACGGGGATTTATTGTGAAATTGTTGGCCTGCATATAGGAGCAAATAAAATGTATACCTAACAATGTTTGCGTAGTTCTGCAAAATAGCTTTGGATACTTTTCAGTGTCTTTTTTCTTTGTGTTTTCATAACATCGAGTTATTGTTTATATCCTTTCAAGAAATAGAAGCTACCCAAAACGCCAAAACTACGTGACTTTCACTCGACGCGCGTTTCTATAACAAAGTTAGCATTCTCAAGAGTTATACGCTTAATACTGTAGTGACCTCCTTATTCCCATACAAAAATCAAAAGCAAGGTAATTATGGTTTCTTGGCATCTTTTTTTTTCCCGTTTAAAAATTACAACGGGGAAGAGGCTGAAAATGTTCGAGCCTGCCATTTTGATTTTGACCTTGACCGCTTCACTAAACTAAACTAAAGACGCAAATGGCCTAATTTTTTAAACAAGAAATAGTGAAAAAAATTACAACTTTTTTGGTTTTTGCAAATATTCTCAAACTATTGAAGGAATCATTTTAAAGTCGAAATAACTTTTGTAGAGAATTATACAAAATGTACAAAATGGTTTTTTGTACGACCAGATCTGTGCATTTTCGGGGAAAACTTCAAAAAAGACACCATTTTTCAAAAATTCACAATTTTTGATATATCTGAAACTGGACAAACAATATTCCGGAAACTGATGATAACATGTGGTTTTTGCACAATCGCGTTATAAACAATTCAAGGGCTCATCTTGCAAAATGCGCAGATTAAGGGAAATCGTCATATTCAAATTCTGTGGACGGCATCTGGAAGTAAAGTTCAAACACTACAATTTGAATATTTTGGATTTTCATCTGAGAGGTCTGTTGAAAATGCCAGTGAAAGTTGCTCTAAACGCTTGAGAGTGTGGTCATGGCATAGTCGAGTAGCAGTAGTGGGAGAACTACCGAGGAAAGGAGAGTATAACCAATAGTATAACCGCGCGGTGATTGGAACAATGCAATTCCCCCACTACCGCTTCTCGATTCTGCCACAAATACACTTCCAAGCGTTTGGAGCAACTTTCTATGACATTTTCAACACATTTTCCACCTGTCGCCGCAGTTGCAGTTGAAACGTTTGGAGATTTAATCCAAAGAAGACCACGGCAAAACCCGGAAACCAGCCAAAACATACAAATTATAGATATTAATATCTTCTTCCACATGCCTTCAACACAATTTGAATACGACGATTTCCCTTAAATCGGCACATCTTGCAAGATGTGCCCTTAATTTTTTTATAACGCGAAGAAAACATCTTGCGCACAGTTGATCCACATGTTATTATCTATCAGTTGCTACAATATTGTTTATTCAGCTTCATGCAGATTTGTACAAATTATGAATTTTTGAAAAATGGTCTCTATCTATTTCGAAGTTTTCCCGGATTTTCTCAGTGGAAAATGCACCGATCCTGTCGCTTAAAAACTGTTTTGTAGGTTTTATAATTCTCTACAAAAGTTCCACTGACTGTAGAACAATTCCTTCAATACTTTTTGGGATATTTGCAAGATATCAAAAAAGTTGTAATTTAAAAAATTCCACAAAGCAATTTTGCTAGGGCGAAAACCGGGGTTTACATTTACAAACTTTATTATAAAAAGTAATATAGGCCATTTGCGTCTTTTATTTTGTGTGAAAAGAGCCTCTTATTTTTATCTACAGCCTTGGCCTATAATATGTATCCGAATGTGCTTGAGGCACTGTTCAAAATAACTATGGTTTCAATTGATGAAATATTTCAGACTCCATCTCAAACTTCAGAACCACTTTATTTATGTCAAAGTATACAATTTTTTGTCCCTTTTTCAGATCCAACAAAATTTAAAAGCATTTTACCAAGCGGTACAACATTTTGCAGGGACTACTCTATAATTTCAACGCTCTTTGGGCATAATTTAGCTGGTATGTCGATACATGAATTCTGATTAACGATAGAAAGGAAATTATTCCCTACTCATCTGGATTCTTAAATCAAATGATATTGTTTTACTTTTGTGAATAAATTTTGAATTAACCTTGTCTTTCCTATCGAAAAAAATCTTGCATATATTCTCTTGAATAGGATAAACACAAACACTAGAAATTATCTCATATGCATTTTCTGTTTCTGTTAACTTCTGTTGTCGTTCACAGGAAATCTAAAATGTCTTCGGTCATTATCATAAAACATAGGGCAAGTTTTTAAATTCATCGATGGATAATGTGCATTCGTGCTGTCATTGTCATTTTCCATTAGTTAAAAAAGGATGCAATGCTCATCGATGGATTCATCAATGAATTCAAAAACTTGCCCATACCAAGCAAATTTCAGACATAATTTTTTCGCGCCAGAGAATATTTTAAATACTTATGGTGGATTTATAGATTCAACTAAAATAATAATTATGAATTAATAATTAAGAATTATCATTGCAGAATTACATGTTTATATACATCAATTAAGAATTATGAACTACCTATGCCTTTTTATATGCCAACTGTGAGAATTGTTGTCAGAAAAATTAAAAAAGCACCCTTTATTTCTTGAAAGTCTTGATCTCTACAATCCATATCAAATGCTAAATGAAATAATCACAATAACACGAAAAATTTCACCAAATCTGAGCTATTCTGCACTAAACCCTCCAAATTCAACAATGAAATTTCATAGCATTCTAAAAGGTCACGTTCTGCGCTTTTTATTGAAAAAATTCTCAATTCTTAGTTGTCTAGTTGCTAAGTTGAAAGTTAACCAACTTCGTAATTATTAGTTCTTAATTTAAATGATAAACGGAAATGTATAAACCTTCATATGCGTTCTTTTGTATTCAAATTCTTAGTTCTTAGTTGTTAATTTAGTTCTTGGTTTAGTTGAATCTATAAATCCACCATTAGGGTTTTAGATCGTACTTTATCTCCAGAAAATCTTTGAAGATTATTGATTATGATCCAGATATTTTTGCAATATTTTTGAGCTTGCTAGAACTGATACTGACTATATACAGGGTGTTATGTAATAAGTGTCCGATATTTAACAGGACGATTCCTCAGTTATTTATAAGGTAAAAAGTTCATATAAACATGGGTCCGCAGTTTTGAGATAGAGGGTGTTGAAAATTTATTTTTATTTTGGTTTTTCGTGAATAAATTTTGAAATAATGTCGATATTTGAACAAAAATTTGGTATTTGAGGACTTTTTAATATGAGAAATTCAAATTTGATCTCTGTTTAACACTTTATTGTAGGGGGCGCCACCTACAGGTCTTTGTCTCTTTTGAGGAGTCACAACTTTTTCGTGCATGTATGTATCACATTTTCTAGAAAAAAACATATTTCACTATCATTTTTACGTAAAAAAGGAATACTTGTCAAAAGTCGCTACAAGCAGCCGTTATCGAGATATTTTAATTTAAATTAACCGATGCATCCAATCGCCTTCTCATTGATTCGCGAACTCTTTGAAAATTAACTAATCAAGTAGGCTAGTAAGTTTATTCCAATGTTTTTTTTTTGTGCTGTCATTTCAAAAATTATATCTCGACGCATAGTTAAATAGTTTTATTTGTTACTAGTGTGATTATTTTATTGAAAATGGTAAAATTCACCAATGCAGAGTATGCTGACATACATTTTACATACGGACTTGCTAACGGAAATTCATATGAGGCTAGACGTTTATATGAGGAGCGTTATCCGAACCGCACAACTCCTACTTCAAAAACCTTTTCAAGAATTCATACTCGGTTAAAGGAAACAGGAAGTTTTGAGAAAGCTAGTCATCTGTCGGGTGCACATCGGACGGTAAGAACCCCAGCAACCGAGGAAGCAGTTCTTAATCTGGTAGGAGAACACCCGGAAACAAGCTTCAGGAAAATAGCGCTGACGTTGAACATTTCTGGTATGGAAAATTTTAATTGATAATTTGTTCTATCCCTACCATATTCAGAGAGTTCAAGCACTCCTCCCTCGTGACTTTCCGTTACGTATCAACTTCTGTCGTTGGTTTCTCCAACGTCTTATTCAAAATCCTTTATTTGAAAATCAAATCCTGTTTACCGACGAAGCAAATGTGCCACGGCACATTTTAGCATACAAGGCGAGAATTCTCAGACCAAACTTCCGGCAACCGTTGGATAGGTCGGGGAGAGCCTCAATCATGCCCCCTAGATCGCCAGACCTTAATAGTTTAGATTTTTTCCTGTGGGGACATCTAAAATCCTTAATTTACCAGACACCTATCCAAAATAGAGAAGAATTAAGAAATCGAATAATTAACGCATGCAGATCGATTCAAGATACTCCAGGAATTTTCCAAATGCGTGCATACAGGCAGGAGGTAGACATTTCGAACATTTATTGTAATCTTGAATTAGATTGATATTTAGTGTTCCGTTATTTATGGTTTATTAGGAATAATCTTTTGAAATGTTTCTAGGTAAAATAAAAAAACAAAATCTTTTTTTTTTCATTTTTGGACAAACGCATACATCGATTAATTTAAATTAAAATATATCGAAAAAGGCTGCTTGTAGCGACTTTTGACAAGTATTCCTTTTTCACGTAAAAATGATAGTGGAATATGTTTTTTTTCTAGAAAATGTGATACATACATGCACGAAAAAGTTGTGACTCCCCAAAAGAGTCAAAGACCTGTAGGTGGCACGAAAAACCAAAATAAAAATAAATTTTCAACACCCTCTATCTCAAAACTGAAGGCCTTGCGGACCCATGTTTATATGAACTTTTTACCTTATAAATAAATAATGTTAAATATCGGACACTTACTACATAACACCCTGTATATATACATAATACTATGCTGTCATAATGTGCAGGAATATTCCACGAACATCCAATACTTGTTTCCAACGCATATTTTTATCACTATATCAGAGCAGTAAGTATTTGTCAAGGTTGAGTTTTACTCAAACATCTAGAATTCATAAAAAGTCATATCTCTGCAGGTGCCGCGATTTTGCGCTGACATCAATATGCCCATGAGATTGTATCATATCAAATCGAGAAGTGACAGAACTCACAAACAGGATCGAAATTCAGATGCATGCTGTTTGTTTAGGAAATACATTTTATGGGTTTATCCACCATCTTCGTGTTTGTTTTGTTGGGTTGTAAAATATTTACTGCCTATTGAGATGGCTGAGGTGAGTTCACACCAAATCTGGAAGACTCAACCACAGCCGGTGATAAAGTATTTGTTGTTTGAAATTGCAAGTTGGTTTTATTTATCGGATTTGATTTTTCCAGCGACTCTATTTATGGGAACTTGAGTCACGATTATGTTTATCCTTTTATGTTACTGCACTGATGTAATGATGTCTGCCTCTTACTTCTTCCACACAAAACCCGAGGAGATACCATTGTGAAAACTATCTGTGTGTGTGTGTGTGTATGGTTGGCATCGACTGAAAACTATCTTATGTTATTGAATATGAGTAGGATATGGAACATTTATGGATCAAAGACATGAAACATTATTTCATAACGATTATAACATTTTCTAAAGTTTATAAATATATATATATATATATACAGTGACCGCCAAAAAGTATGTACCATATGGGAAAAAAGTTTATTATTAGAGTATTCGGAAAAAGATTCTTGGGAAAAGTTTGTGCATGTCCGATAACCTAAAACTCGATTTTGACATAAGTCGCGTGATCGCTGGTATGGCAGCAAATTGAAAAAAATTACTATGAATAGGCAAAAAGTCGAGTAAAATGGCAAGATATCGAAAAAAGTAATTTGAAAAAGTTGCTCAGAATTCAATTTTATACACATATACAAAGTTTGACGAAATAATGTGAGAAAATTGAAAATAGAAATTTTTTAAAAATATTTTCCTTAAATATCAAATTATTTTTTTATGAATAGCTTGACCACACTGAAATATTTGTATTTCAATGATAATAACAAAACTTTCTCATTTTCTCCACACCAGAGAGCACTAAATTAAAAAAATTGAATTTTGTCAGAACCCTTGCTGTTACATTGGTTTGTATCTAACAGTTATATCAGAATTCCACGATTATTGCGATGATGGAGAAATCCAAAAATATCGTGTTTTTCTGATTATAATCAATTTTTGATCATAATCGTACACGAACGTTTCACTTAGCACATAATCTTAAAAATAGTGCGTCAAATTAAAGAGGCTAGAGCTTTCAACATTGCAAGCGAAGTGATATGCTCTGGCACGATTGTCATCGAAACTTGATTATAATCTGCAAAACATCATGTTTCTGGAGTGTCATGTCATCACAATGGTCGTGGAATTCTGATATAACTGTTAGATACGAACCAATGTAACAGCCAAGGTTTTGACAAAATCCAATTTTTTTAATTTAGAGCTTACTGATGTGGAGAAAATAAGCAAATTTTGTCATTCTCAATGAAACACACATGTTTCAGTATGGTCAAGCTATTCATATGATAATAATTTGATATTTTCATACAGTTAAGAAAATATTTAAAAAAATAGCTATTTTCAATTTTCTCTCATTATCTTTTCAAACTTTGTTTATGTGTATAAAATTTAATTCTAAGCAACTTTTTGAAATAACTTTTTTTTGATATCTTGCCATTTTACCCCACTTTTTGCCTTTTCATAGTAATTTTTTTCAATTTGCCGCCATACCAGCGATCACGTGACATGTGTCAAAATCGATTTTTAGATTATCGGACATGCACAAACTTTTCCCAAGAATATTTTTTCCAATACTCTAATAATAAAGTTTTTTCCCATATGGTACATACTTTTTGGCGGTCACTGTATATATATGTATATATATATAGAGAGAGAGAAAAGAGTACTCTTGTTTGCTGACTAGTTAGGAAATGAGTTTTTAATATTTGTACTCTTATTGGCCTGCTGCATATCCCAAATATTAAAAACTATATATATATATACAGTTTGTCTCATTCTGCATGTTCTAAAATCTAAAATACAATCATCAGATATTAATTTTTTTCAGTCGTATACGCGGTGTGACAAAAAATATGAATTTTACTCAGGAGTAAAGTACCTTTATATTTGAAAATATCGAAAATTTTTATAAAAAAAAAGTTGTTCAGAACTAAAAATTATGTTTAAATATGCAAAGATCTGAAAGAAGAATTGAATTTTAGTCCGTTCTCAAGGAAAATGATCATCCAAATCAATTCGTGGAAAACACCATTGATGAAATTGAAAATAGTAATACACTTTACAATCGAACAACACAACACACAGAAGTACATCTCCATACACATCCAACAAACAACATTAGACCTGGACTGTCTGAAAAGATAAAACGGATTGGCCATAGGTATGATGTAAGAACAAAATTCAAAACAACCAATACATTGCGATCCATACTCACACATACGAAACCCAAAAACACTGATGAATGTTTAAAAAATTGTGTTTACAACATACCTTGTTCGTGTGGTTATATAGGTTATATAGGTGAAACACCAAGACCATTGATTGTGCGCCAGAAAGAACATACAAGTTACATCAGAAATCAAAAATTAACAGGTTCGAAAATATCCGAACATATTCTAATATTTGATGGCGATCATATGATGGAATGGAATAATACCAACATTTTATTGAGAGAATCAAATCAAGAAAAAAGAAAGTTAAAGGAAACTGCGTGCATTATTTTATCAAACAACTGCTTTTCAACAAATTCAATCGAAATGGACTGCACCTGGTCACCTCTTGAGAGATGTAATAAGAACTAATAGAATGGTGATTGATTGATACCGAACACCCTATGTATCAAGATATCAAATGTCGATCAGAAGAATGTACTTATGGCAGATTTAATTTGACTCTGTTGACTCTTATTGTTTCCAAACCAATCAAAAAAAGTTTTTCAGCAACTTTTGATAACGGAGGCAGATACAGTCTCCGAAACGTCAACGTTTTTTGAAAAGGAATGATTTTTCTCACTGTAGGATACGCTACTGACAGAAACTAATTTTATTCGAGACAGCAGTCTTGTGAACGCAGTAACTTATCGAACAAATTAAACAATTTGCCTTTCTACACTTGTACAGATTTCCTTGGATTAACATTTTTTCATTTTCAGATTGTGGAAGGTTACAAACCCAAAAAATCATGTCAAAAATCGAATTTCCTCCACAAAATCAAACTTTCAATCAATAACAGACAACTCTTTCAATGACATGTGAAACCGCTCTAGCGATATATTTTAAATTGCTGTTGAGCGCCTTATCACTGGAAATATTACGGACTATAATCTGTTGCCCGACAAGTGCGCAGCACGTTGTCAAGTCTAACGTCAGGCTGGTTTCACTGTGTATGATTTGGTTTTGTTAAAAAATTTGAATGGATGAGGTGTTCTTGAAAAAATGGAGCCAAACATTTTTTTTAACACGATAAAGGATAACAGGATGAAGAGCACTGAAAATATGATTGCAGTACAATATTTTATCCTCAATCACAAACCCAAATTACTCACTGAGAAGCAAGAACACATTCTACACTCTCCAAAGTAGATGAATCTCAAAAAGCAATAACTGGCCCCTGCCCTGGTTGCTAATCTGGTTGTTTTATTTTGCTCGAAAAGCTGTGGCGAAATTGTTTTGATTACATTATTGAATGAGGATGGTGATGGCTGTTTATGACTTGATTATGGATAAAATGTTAACTTTTTATGTTGACATCCCTGACATTATTGCATAATATCCTCGAATTTAGTTTCCCAAGAAATTATTATTATCGCTTGACACTCCGCTGGAAAACTAACGTAATTTGTTTGTGTTTGTTTCCACTTATTTATGAGAAAATGACTTTATTACGTGTTCCGTGTTACTTTTGTTCTTTATCTACACCCATGTTGAAATTCGTTTGTTGATAATGAGCTACGCCCTTCACACGAACACAAGTTAGGTCCTATATTAATACCCTGGTAGTAGTAGGCTCGGTTTAACTTATTTTAAAATAGTTATTTAGTTGTAGACGTTTAGTAGATGTAGACATGAACATTGTCTTACTTAGTTAATTTTTTATACCAAAAAAATTCAGAACAGGATGATACCCGTCTGAAAAGTGAGAAAATATAACGAAAATAAAAGGAAACATAATTTACGGGTGATTTGAGGTCGGGAAGTGGACAGGGGTGAAATTTTAAGGGTGGAAAACGGTTTTACCTATAAAAAAATTTGTCAAAATTGTAGTTAATAAAAAGATTCACAACTTTTGTGTCAACACTTTTTCTACATGACCTCAAAGCTTATACAAAAAATTCAAAAACCGACTGTTTGTTTTTTATTTTTATCTCCCACAATTTTTTTTTCACGAAATTTGGTGAAAACTTACTCTTTCATGTCCCCAACACACTGTAATTTTTTTGGTTCAAAATATTTATTGTTTCCCCTTATTATGATTTGATATCAAAAAAGCACCATAATAAAAATAAATATCTTCCATTTGAAAGCTCTGTTAGTTTCCAAATTTTTTCAACTTCAAGATTTGCTGGTGGTGCTGCAAATTCTGCTGAAAAATTGAAGATCAAAAAATATTCCAGTTTAATTGACCAATACATTTTTTAACCAATAGACATCGGAACCTATGGCTCGTTTGGTAGATATGCTTGGGAATTTTTCAAACTCATTTTCCACGAACTTATAAAAAACCGAAGATCCTAGAGCAAGGTCTTTTCTTTCACAAGGAATAAGTATCGCGGTCCAAAGAGGAAACGCCGCATCTGTCCTGGGTTCCATTCCAACGTCTCAAAGTCTGAATGAAATTTTTATCCGTCTGCAAAGATTTAGTTTTCTGAACATAATCTTCTATCAGTTCAGCACATCCTCTTCCTACTTGCCCACATCATCCGCAAGTTATATCCAGCAACCTTAACACAGGTTCGATATCACGCCACAATAACGAAGGCAACCACTCAATTATAGACTACTGACAAAAATACGTCAGTATTGAAAGCAGCAGAGAGCCTGTGATACATATATCTGCAAAAACACTTGGTCTTAGTGGGTTGAAAAATATTGGTAACTCTTGCTTCATGAACAGTTTTATCCAGTGTTTGTCGAATACTAAATGGTTGCTGGAGTATTTGAAGAAGGACGCATACACTAGTGATATGAACACCATTATCTCTAATATGAAGGGAGCTTTAATCGAAACTTCTGCGGAAGTGATCAAGGAACTGTGGTCAGTAGATTCGTTGGATCGACTGGTTGATACAGTTTATTTGAAAAGTCAAATCCAAAGCTTCGGACCTCGTTTCATCAATTATGCCCAGCAAGACGCTCAGGAGTTTTTACGATACCTGCTGCAAGGTCTACATGAAGTGAATCGAGTAACGGATAAGCCCAAACTCATTTTGACTGAGACAGTCGAGAGATTATAATCTAATCAAATTGTATTTCGGCCAAGAAGGTTTTGGGGTAGTTTTGATTACTTCCATTCTCTATGTCTTTTGGGGTGCTGATTCCGAAACTGAGGTTTGCTAACAAATTTTCGTGACGGAATATTGAAAAAAATGCAAAAAAACTTAAAAAATCTCTTCTGCGGTTTATTGCTTATAAGTTGAAAACTACAAATTTTCCGTTGATAATCTTTCTCTTAGGAATGAAAGAGCATAACATTTTCTACAAATTTTACTATACAAGTGTTTTTTTCTACGACGAACCATTCGGGCTCAAGGACTACTTGTAAATTAGCATATTCCAGCTGACTGGGAAAAATCCCACGTTTTCACTACAAAACTCTAATTTATTATTGAAGTTGATTAGTGGATTCCCCAGTTCTATGCACATACCTTATTTAGATCATACAATAAAGGTACAGGACACTTTTTCAAAAATTACAAACAAGTCATTTAATGAGGTCCGAAATCGTACAAAAATCTTGAAAAAATATTTTTAATGATTATATTATTATATATCATATATTATACGATCTAGTTACCCCACCGCGTACTTCAGACAAATATAGAAACTGGAAAAGATACTCAGCGTAACTTAGTGAGTCTCTCGAGAGGCCCGTGACTGAAATACGAGACAGGGAGAGACTTGAAAGAGCAGTAGACGAAATGGACAAGGCAATTGTCGAAGCCTACGAGGAAAGCTGTCTTGAGAAAAAAAGGCTCAAAATAACAAAACGGTCTGGTGGAATGAGCATCTAGAAACCCTCAGAGGTAGGGTGCGGAAGTTTTTCAACAGAGTAAAATTTAACCAATATTGGACCACATATGCTAAACTCACGTAGTACAACAAGGCCAGAAGACAATCACGTGCTCAAGAATCCATTAGGTTTTAGCCAAAGAAGGTACTGTAAACCAAGTAGGTTTCTTGAAAAATAATGACAATGCCTATTCTATAACATTCGAGGAAAGTATAAGGATGCTCACAAAAGCACACTTTCCATCCAAACAGTTGAACAACTTTGGAATGGAGGCTTGCTATGGAAATATCGAGACCAAATAGTATCAGGTGGGCTATCAGTAAAGACAACATTTATAGGCATTAAGGGTGCCTTCAACAATGCATCCACCGAGTCTATAGCAAACGCTCTAGTAAAAAAGAGGTTCCTTTCCTACTGTGCCAGTGGATAAACGCTAATTTAAAACGAATAGTTCGGTGGTATGGTGGCAGGTAGAAATGGTTCGACGGTTCGGAGGACTGCAAAGACCAGCATGTCTGAGTGCCACCGGGGACATGAGAACCACCCCAATAGCCGTCTTAGAGGTCTTGGTCAACCTGCCTCCCCTACGCATATACGTAAAAGGCGAAGCCAGGCCAGGAAAAGTACCCATAATCACGGGAGAGACTACAACAACCTATACGAATAGTTGAAAAACGACCCGGTTACAAGAATGCCATAAGCATACTTCCCAAATATAACTCTGACAACTTTCAAGACAAGTATAAAGGAGAGGGATGCGTGGAAGGAGGGACCTCCCAAAAAATGATGAAGGTTCAGGAGCCGGCATTTACGAAACAAGCGGAAGATTAAATTCTCATTGAGCCTGGACAAACAAGTGACGATACTCCAAACGGAAATCGTCGCAATACACCATTGTGCACAAAAGCTAATAAGGCATGAGTGTTCAGAAAAAAACATTGTCATATACTCAGATAGCCAAGCTACAATAAAAGCAGTCAACTCATAGAAACCCTAAAAGAGCTCGGCAGTCAGAACAGACTGACCTCAGCCTGGGTACCAACACACACCGGTTAAAGAGGCAATGAAGAGGCCGATACACTAGCCCGAGAAGGAGCAAGTAATGCCCTGAATGGCCCAGAACCGTTTTGCATTGATTGAGACTCTCTAACACTCCTTTCTCATCGCACTCTCACCAGCAGTCATCAACCTCAGATGAGTTATTCGATTGAAACTGCTCCAATGACGAACAGGAGTACTTTCAGTTTTATTACAGTATAATTCCTTGAGAAATTCACTAAAAATGTCATTAAATAGTCGATAAGAGTTTTGGAGTGAAAAACTGGGTGTTTGCTGACTTTTTCACGAAAAACTGATAATTTTCGAGTTATAAGCAAAAACCTACAAAATAATTGATTTTTTAAAAATTTTTTGCATTTTTTAATGTTCCATCAAGAAATTTTGTTAGCAAACTTCAGATTCGGATTCATCACTCCAAAAAATGTGTGAAATGAAAGAAATCAGAACTACCCCAAAACTTTCCAACAACAAAGAAAAGTCCAGAGAGTCATGATCGAGATACGTGAGAATGGATAACTCCAAGATAGTTGATAACTTTGTTGGACAGCTGAAATCTACATTGAAACGCACATTTTGTAGTTACCGGTCAGTCATATTTGATACTTTCCGGGACATTTCTCTTCCAATATCACAATGAACTGGGCAACTTAGTCTCTCGCAATGTTTAGATTCATTCACTAAGGAAGAAACTATGGATGGTGTTGAGAAATGGACATGTTCGATTTGCAAAGAAAGGAGGAATTGCACAAAATCTCTATTGATTCATAAATTCCCAAAAATTTTGGTAATCCATTTAAAGAGGTTTTGTGTAGAAGGACAAAAAAATCAAATTATTTCGATAAGTTACTGCGTTCACAAGACTGTCTTGAATAAAATTATAAAATGTTGTCACTAAAAACGTATCTTACTCCGAATTTGCCTATCTGGAGAATATAAGTTCAAATTAACTGAAAATGCCCCTCTTTAAAAAAAGAAACGTTTACGTTTCAGATACTGTATCTGCATCCATTATCAAAACTCGCTGAAAACTCTATCAACATCATGTTTGCTATTTTGATATACAGGGGGTCAATCACGATTCTGTCATTTCTTAATTCTTCCCTGAGAATTGGTTACCTACCAGGTGTAGTGCATTTCAACTGAGTTTGTTGAAAAACACTAGTTCGATGCATGAATGCAGGCAGCTCCTTTCAACTTTTTCTCTTTTGTTTGATTCTCGCATCAAAATTTTTGTATCATTCCATTCCATCATATGATTGCGGTCAGATGTGAGAATATGTTGTACCAGTTATTCTTCGAGTCTTTATGGAATTTTTATGTTCTTCTTGATGCATATATAGTCAATGTTCTTGATGTTTCACCTATATAACTTCCACCACACAAACAAGGTATGTTGTGAACCTATTTTTTTTAACATTCATCAGTGTTTTTTGGTTTCGTATGTATAAGTATTCATCTAAATGTATTTGTTGTTCTAAATGTTGTTTTTACATCATTTCTATGGCCAATCCCTTTTATTTTATCAGGCACTCCGAGGACATATGAGATCATGTTGATTGTTTATTATGTATGGGTATGAAGTTCTTCTGTTGTTCTTGTTGTTTGATTGTTGAGTGCATTCCTCTTTTCAATTTCATTTGTTTTTTTTCCTCCGAATTCACGAATTGATCTAGATAGGCATTTTCCTTGAGAACGGACTTTATGAGATTCAGTTCTTCTTCCAGATCGTAGTTTGAATTACAAACTATTTGTACTCTAGTGCAGGGAATATTTGTGTTGGTTCTTGTTTATTAACGTGATCCCAAAAAATGTTCAAGTCGTCTCTACTCCAAATGGCAAACACAATATCAACATATCTCCACCATACCCTGGGACCATTCTGGTAAATATCAGCGAAACATTCTCCAAAATGTCCCATGAATATATAACTCAAAATGGACGATAATGTAGAACCCATCGCCATACCAAATTTCTGTTGATAGATTTCATTTTTAAACTGGAAATTTGTATTTTTCGATTTCTTATGTAATTTTAATGTTCTTCCTGGCGCTTGGTCAAAATCAAACTTTCAATCAATAATCCTGCATTCCTTTCAGACATTAGCTCTGCACGCCTCTGTTGGTCAGACCCTTGTCGACTTTCGCAAGGAATCGTACACCCTTATGAGTTTTTATGTATTCTGTAGCTGCCGACGAGACTTGTTGGGGCCAGTGAAATATGACCAATCGATAAAAATGTTCTATTTTACGCTGGACTCTTTCTTTGTATTGCCAGGAATAAAACAGTTCAGCCACTATGAAATTCAACGTAAAGGAAGGTAGCGCAATTTCGTTTTATCACTGAATTCGTTTGCTTATTTTGTAGGTAACAAAGTGTAGGTATATATTCGTATTTTTTTGTCATTGGTAGCTTTTGTACATTTTCTGATGATCACAGTACATTTATTTCCAATTCATCTGAACATCAAATAAATTTAGATTATTCGAAAAATGAATGATTGAAAAGTTATATTTGATGTGGTGATAAGGCCCTCTAACTTTTGTATTTTTTTGAAAACTTTATATTTCATACAAAAAACTACGAAAGTTGATAATATTATTTTTTGTCATATTTGCCACTATAGTATTCTTCTCCTTCAAAACCTTATCCGTGTATTTGAGCATGTCTGTATGCATGTAAAAAATTTGTTCCTATTGTTGTAGGGTGAAGTGGGGTAAATGTAATCATGGGGCAAGTGTAATCAGGCACTCTCTTATTTTTGTATTACCGTTTTTAATATTTTTCCAACTATAATTTGAAATTGCAACCCTTTTTTTACCTGTAAGTATATGATGTTTGTTATCTTTTCCAAGGTCTCTGTTCGAAATGTTAGTTAAGTTATGGATCACCTGCATTTTCACTTATTATGTAAGTGCCGATTGTAATTTTGGTGTTTTTATTACTATGGCAAATAATTCATTAAGGCTTCAATAATTTGCTTCCTGAGGTTATTTTCAACGGGGAATCCGATTTTGCTGTCAGATTTTGATTTTGATGTCCACAAAAACCAAAATAGTGGTGATTACATTTACCCCACCAAAAGGTACATATGGGGTAAGTGTAATCACGAAGACTGGGGTAAATGTAATCACTGATTGGCATTGTACATTGTCTTATTGTTCAGTTATTTCATTAAACGTAAATATGACAATTGTGTAATTCCAAAAAAAGTTTATAACTTCCTTATAAATTGAGGTAGGGGGCTAATTTTTTTTTGGTCGAAACTGCATTTTTCATACTTCATTACCCTTGCCCTAAATACTCTAGGATACGATGCATATGAGAATTACAAGCCGTGATAACATTTGCCCCGAATGCTGGGGTAAGTGTAATCAGCGAATATAACTTATTATTATTGTTTATAACAAATTCACTGTTGCTAGTAGAACGAAATCAGTTACCTCAGTCAGTTGTCTATTAGATAGGTAGTACTACTGTGATAAATCTAAAAGGAAGCTCTTTTGGGTCTCTTGATATTATCATTTAAAGTACAACTATTGTTTTTCTGATTACACTTACCCCACTTCACCCTAATGAAAATACTTAAGATTTAGGTGTCAGTAATGTGTTTTGCGTTCGAGATGCAATCAATAATTTCTCGAAAACTGCGTTAAAACTAATATGAGAATGGAAAATCAATAAATAAGTATATATCATATTTAATTGACATTTCGTGATATTTCGTGTTTGAACCGAACGGTCTGGGTGATATTGTTTTCATGACTATCACATAACGGTAGCAATGTAATACATAATAAACAGGACGCTATAGTTATTTAAGTAACAAAGAAAAAAACTCATTCAAAGCATTATATATGTTGTCAGAAAAATAAATAATGGAAATTTCAATAATGTTGGGTTTGGTGTGTATACGAGAAACTTTGCAGACATATGCACTTCGCAATGAAGGTCACTCGATAGGAAATCAGTCAACAAGTCGACTGTTATTGAAATTCGAAGTAAAATTGACGATGTAGGTCAAGTAAGAGATAAGTCAGAAGGTGACAAACTTGATGAATACAGTGAACTCAGTATATTGTGAAGGTAGAGAAAAATCTTTAATTCTATTTATATTATATTTTATTATATTTCCAGTTATTCTTCAGAATAACCAAATAACTCTTGATATTTTAATAGGATGCAGTAGGTCCACATTAGGCTGTTGTAGATAGATAATGGGTTGTATGCATAAAACCTAGCAAATGCAAGGTTTGTCTTTCTTATAACTTATAACTCAACAAAACTAAAGGTCTTTTTTAAGAAATCCAAATAAAAGCATTTGCTGTAGCTTTATGCATTTTACCAATATCTAAATCTAGTTTTTTCCAGGGGTTGGTTGAATAAGAGGTTCCATTGTAAGGTCATCGTATTCGGTTTTAACTCCATTGAATTTATTTACCAGTGTGTCTCGAAATGTATAGAATTTGGGCGTAAAAATTTAAGAAATCAATTTCTGCAAAAAATTAAATTCCCGTCATAAAAATGTCTCATGAAACAGTAGATATAAGAGTATCAGTTCGAATTTTACCCTAATCCTTTATCGAAAGCACAAATCTGGATATACGCGAATGTAAATGCATTCAGGCTGAAAGGAAGTCTCGCATGTTTCAAAGCCGACTAGAACCTACCCATATAGATACTTCTATCGATCTGTGTAATTCCTGTGCGACACGAGTGCATTCGACTTGGAAATAGACGGTATTATAACGGCTCTTAGAACTTATATGTATCGTATATGTATGTAAGCTTGCAAAGAAAATGTTTCGCTTTTCCCTTTGGAGTCAAAACTGCTTTTGAAGCTATTGTTTGGATTTATATATACACCGAGATCGGAACGGAGATATCCTTACACGTGTTTATATAATGGTGGGTCATTCAACGTGTCGTTACTGTCCCATTAAAAATATAGATCCACTTTTGGAATAAAGAGAGGTATTGTCTTGTCTGTCATTAAACAAAATTGAGATAATGTTCGAAACTCCGAGTATTCCTGGCCTTTGAAATGAACGAAAATATTCTCGTCTCTTCGAAGGAATGTGTTTTCTAAAAAAACTAATGTAAAAGTGTAAACAGGAATAGTCGAGAGAGATATTACATGTAATGCATACAATTACCTAGAAAGTATTTTGAATTTTTTTCAGTTATTTCTATATTCTGAAATTTACCGGATATTATGAATTCGTAAGTAACTTGTGTGGGGCTCTTGACTGCCCCACTGATTATGGTTATTAAAATGTATTATGAGTGCTTTCGGATATTAAGACATCAGTGAGTAATAGTCTTTGAAATTTTGAAAATGTTTGAAAAATGTAGTACTTATTCGTCAGCACGCGCGTTTTTTAAGTTACCATGGTTAACATCAACAACTCGAGAACCTTGAAGTCTAAATGACAATTTTATGATTATTGATCAAATGAAATATTCCAAAAAAATGCAAAACTTTTATTCAAACATTAACGAAATGTATACTGATGTCACATCACGATATCACATTATTACTTCTTATTTCCATTATTTGTAATAATGAAACCAGTTTTTATGATTTCAAAGTGCATCAATTGAAAAAAATAACGTAAAGTATTCGTGGATAACTGATCTTTCAAACACTTGCTCTATTTTGAGCACTGCGGCTTTGCCGTCGTTCTCAAAAAATCTCGCCAAAATCACCAAAATCGGAGTAGTTTTGACGGGTTCTTCGCTATCATGTACAGTTGTGTGCATAAAAAAGTCGTGCAAGGAATTGCACTAATTGCATTGTATTACACTAATTAATTGAGCTAAAAAATGTTGAAAGCGCGTTACTGACAAAATTAGTTTGAATTTTGACTCTACTTGTGAAAGTCGATAATTTAATTAAGTCTTGCTCACAATAGCCTTTAACTGTACCACTTTTTTATGTCATTTGTCGAGTAATTGCAATGTTTCTTCTTTCAAAAAGTAGTATCCGTAATACCCTTCAAATTATTTTTGGTTTCATTGTTCCAGATCAAATTGTTCAAATTTGTCGAGGTATGAGTAGTATTCAGATCCGCATTTATATTTGATATTTCGAATTTGAGTTGCAAAAAAATATTAACGAAATGCAAAAAAATAGACGGTTGTAAAGAGAATGGAATTTCCTTTTCAGCGATGTGACACTTGACCCCCCCATGCCATTTAAAACTTTTGGGTTGATGTGCCCCCCCGCGCCTCTTTCGAGCAATCACCATATTCTTTTTTCAAAGAGTGGCAATGGTGAAATCCTCCGAACGTTTTTTTTAAGTTTATACGTCGAACCATGGCCGATGACATTATCCGTAATATTTTTATAGCTTTGTTTATGAACTGACGAGACGATTCCAGGGTCGGCATCAGTGTCGCCTTAATATGTGAATCTTATAGGCTTTTGGGTTTTCAAACTGAAAAGTTGTAGCCCTTCAAATCCACTTACTTTATTGGGTATTACTTGTTTCCTACCCTGGATACAATCGACCATCTCGCTTAAGTGTACTTTCGTAGGGAAACCAAATTAGTTTTATACCTTTCACCATTATTAGGATTTCCCTAGTTTTTTTCATCTCAATAGAAGCATTCTAAGGTTAGTGGCAAATCAGGATCCTAGAATATTCCAGACATTTTCATAATAATCACCTCGAAACGCTATCCCTACCTCACATTTTGTCAAGTCAGATTGAATTAACACCACCGGCTAATTGGCCGCCATGGGACGGTACGTTTCCTGTTAATTTGGATGAAAATGATGCAGATGGGGCTCTTTATCACGCAGTTTATGTCGGGGTGTCCTCTTTCGCCGGCCCTTTGTCACAATGGCTTCGTTTTCGTCGCAGGGGAGATACTGATCAAAATGAAGCTCTGCGTAGACAGGGATGTAATTATGTACACACTCAGTGTGGTGTAGTGCGTTTGGAATAAAAATATTTGACGTTTGTAAATTAACGTTAAAAAAAGAATTATCAAGTATATTCGATATATAATCGTAACAAATACCATGCACTCGAACAAACGAAAATAATCGATTATAATTATCTCGTAACTCGAAAAATCAGCTGCTTTCCATTTGAGGGTTTGATGCACCATGGCTACTTATTGTAGTTCAGTCATTGGCTGAAAATTGACATCTGTCAAAATCCACCAATAGTAAGTCTAGAATGGTTCACCGATGGTTCCAAAACTTTGGAAGGTGTCGGAGCCGGAATATATGGTATGAACCCAGTAGTGAAACGCTCATTCAGTTTGGGTAAATTAGCTACGATATTCCAGGCAGAGGTATATGCCATTGAAATGTGTTCAAGGGAGCTGGAAAACCGACACCTCACACGAAAAACAATAAAAAATATTTTCAGAAAGTCAAGCAGCATTGAAAGCGCTTGAATCCAACTGCTTTAAATCCAGAGCAGTATGGAACTGCAGAGACACCTTGAACCGACTAGCACAAGGCAACAACGTTACCCTAGTTTGGATACCAGGTCACACGGGCCTAGAAGGAAACGAAATAGCGGACGCCCTAGCAAAAGGGGGGGCCGAAACAACGTTCACTGGGCCAGAACCGGTCATCGGTATAGCATATAGCACTGCCAAGAATGCTACAACCGCCTGGGCAGACAATAAAAGACTTGAGTATTGGCTCAGTCTACCTAAGGCCTGAAGATCTGGTAAACTGTTCTCCCAATATGTTACTCAATTTCGTTAAGAGATTGGATATACTGGGAGAAATATACATAGGGTGAGCCACAATAGGCCATTGGCCGCAGTGGAGAGCCTGATATGGGCTCACTCACATTTAAACCTAACCTAACCTAAGTCTAGAATGAGAAGCCTCAGGGCTTAACACTCCTAAATGGAAAACGCCTGTTGTTTAAAACACCACTCGAGCTAACTCTCTCGTGCATGGTGTTTCGCAGAATACGTCTCGTGTCTCGAAGTATAATCGATTATTTTCGATTATCTCGTGGTATTACTGCACAGATGTAGATATTTTTTTTATGGTCTTCATTTATATGTTATTTTTATAATGTTGATGTTAATATTTTTTCTACTATTTCTCTCATCTTACTCTGAATCGCCACTTTTACCATCTGACAAATATTTTATTAACATTTTCACTTATGATTTTAAAGTGTATTGTATTGTAAATAAATATCCCAAAATTCCTGTCACCGTAAGTCGACACTCGTAACATTTTAGAGTGTATTTATTATATGTATTTAATCTATATAAGACCCAATTGTTTTATATGTTACTATTTTAGATATTACTTAAATGAGTTTTTGTGACTATTTAGTTTCAATCCACATAAGAATTTTTCAAAGTCTTTCTGGGTATCACATCATTTTAGTTTTTCTATGTTTTTCCGTAAACATTGTATCCTGTACAATGAATTTAATATTACTATAATCAAAAATATTTAAAAATGATGTTAGCTCAATTTTTCATAATTGAAACCTGTTTTTTTCAGATTTAAATTTATGTTATTTTATTTATTTCATAACATCCTTTTCAAAACTCATGAACGTTGCAATTTATGAAAGTATAGTATATTAAAGTATAAGTAGATTAAAAGGTCAAACACGCGCGAAATAGAGCAAGTAGTAGTAGTAGTATTTTATTAATCACCAAATTATATGAATTTATAAAAGCATACAATAGAGAGAAAAAATATATGGGCGATTAATATAGGTAGAAGAAGAAAGGTTTGTCAAACCGAGTCTTATTACTGAATTTTTATCAGCGGAAACATAGGCATTGATGATTCACTTAAGTTTTTGGAAAACTTGTATGCAAAACATCGATATCAAAATTCTTTCCGTTGAAGATGGTCAAGCATTATATCTTGACCATTTTGAGATACTCGGGCAAACATTACAGTGCTTATATTTCTAAATAGTATTAACAATATGAGTTATGCTAGTACGTTTTTTTTTTTTTGAATAATATTCTTAGTATGTATACTACAAAAAATACTCATTAAATATAAAAAGTATGAAATCCCTAAACGTGTAAATAATGTAAAAAATGTAAAACGTAAAATTTTAAATATGTAAACGTATAAAAATATTAAATGTTACACTAGAAAATACAAACTCGTTTTAAAATGCTAGGTAGGGATGTGTAAATATATGTGAAAATTGAGAAATTAATTCAGTAGAATTTGTTCATAGTAATGTTATATTTTCATTTTTGAGCCATTTGATCACTGAAATTTTGAATAACTTAAACACATATTCCGTTTTTATATGGTCTGGAGCAAGATTGAATAATTTGGGTCCAACATATGTAATTGATCTTTGTCCAATAGCTTTGTTCATTTTCGGTATATCTAGGTTACTCGCTTTCAGTCGGGTTTCATGTCCATGTTGATGATTTTGAACTTATTTCTGTTGTGGAATATAAATATTAATAATTGTTTATAGTAAAGATATCTCAAACTCATCAGTTCTCAATATTGGAATATTTGTGCCGATGGGAAACGAAAATTTAAATTATAGATAATTTTGAGAAAACGTTTCTGTAGTACCATAAGCGGTTGTGCAGCTGTACTATAGGCCCCACCCCATCCTAGATTTCCATACATTAAGAGAGACTGCACTAGCGAAAAATATATACTGCGCAAATCATTGATACTCAGTATATTTTTAAGTGTTCGAAAAACATACAAAAGGGCTCTGAGTCTTTTACAAAGATAGTCTATATGTATTTTCCATTTAAGATTTTGGTCAATGTGTATTCCGAGATATTTAACTGAACTGGATTTTTTAAGAGTTATGTTCTTATTTCTGCTGGTTAAATGAATATTGATGTTTTGTGCATTGGGAAGATCATGACTGTTACTACAAAATAAAATGTAAGATATTTTATCAATATTTATTGTCAGTAAACTATCATCAAGCCAATTAATTATAGTGTCAATATCGTTTCTTGAGATATTACATCTTCCCAGGTGTTTCCATCAATTATTAGCACTGTATCATCAGCATTTGAGACCACTTTTCCAGAAATATCAATGGATAACATATCATTCAGATATAATATAAACAGAATTGGCCCCAAAACAGTACCCTGGGGAACTCCGTATTTAATTTCTATTGGTTCACTCAGTACGCCGTCTATTTTAACCATTTGTACTCTTTCATTGAGGTAGTTTCTGATTAGATCATTTGCCAGACCTCTGATACCAAGATTATTTAATTTCGACAGTAATTTTTCATGACTGATGGTATCGAAGGCCTTGGCCAAATCGATGAATACTCCCAGGCATGGTCGTTTTTTATCTAAGTGTTCATATATTTGTGTTACTAAGTTAACTATGGCATCAGAAGTTGATCTTCCATTTTGGAAACCAAATTGGAAACCTGAAATTATATGGTGTCTCTCGTGTTTGAAAGATCAGTTATCCACGAATACTTTACGTAATTTTTTTTTCAATTGGTGCACTTTGAAATCATAAATACTGGTTTCATTATTACAAGTGATGGAACTAAGAACTTGTAATGTAAAATGGTTGAATTCGTGATGTTACATCAATATACCTTTCGTTAATGTTTGAATAGCAGTTTTGCATTTGTTTGTAATATTTCATTTGACGTTACAAGGTACTCCTATCAGATCAATAATCATAACATTGTTCTTCATTAATTGACTTCACTGTTCTCGAGTTGTTGATGTATCCATGGTAACTTTAACAAACGCGTGTTTATGAAAGTTCGATTTGCACACGCTGTGGCGTGCTTTAAAAAGGTAAAAAGGGGCACCAATTGAAAAAGATAATTTAAAACACCGAATATATTTGAAAACGTGCATTCTAGATAGATACGAACGAATCATCCACAAAAGACCTCCATAATTGCCTGTTGAATTAATTCAATTCGAAATTGAAGGGCTTTAATTTTCATTTTTTTGTTGCGTTCATTTTTGAATGGCTTGAATGATAACTAATTTCTGAACACCATGTATGATGCTTTCGAAATGTCGATAACGAATTGCTTGCATTGAATATTCCCAATGAAGAGATGTGAAAACCATTTTTTGATTTTTTTTTGTTATATTGATATTTTTTCTAAATAAAGTGAGTGCGTTTGTCAAAATTTGAAAATTCAGTTATAAGATATGCTACATATACGGAGTTTAGAATTTTTATTTCAAAACTGGAAACATACCGGATGTTCTATTGATGATAAGAAAGCTACAACTTGCTTTTCTTACTGAAAGACAAAATTTAATTTAAATACCTTGGAAAATTCCTTGTACACGATAGTATTGAGATCAAATGACTGAATATTGATTCAAAGTACTTATAGTTGCGCGTCATTGAAAACTTTGTTGCAAGATATATAGATTAATTACATCAATGACATAATTTATTTAATGAAAATTATTTATTTACTCGAATTTGATTGAGATTCTATTATTAACACTGATATCGCACTGATATGACAAATGGACACTACTTAAAGGAAATTGTAAAATCGACAACGTCGAAGTATCCTTCTCTACAAATATTTCCACCAGGTGGAAAATATCAGGTAAACATCTGACAGAAAACAACTACTTCCTGGCTAATACCATGACAGATATTGAATTACATCTGACAGATATTTGTGCAATGTTCTTCCAAGAACACCCAGTTGCAAATGCTTATTGTAATTATACAGCACATTATCCTTCATCTGTATGGGGAAGACCATCTGCAGTCGCGTTTCGAGGTTCTTACGTCGTCATCAGTACAGGGTAGGTCGGATAACATTAGAGTCGTTCTACGTAAAAAAATCGTGCGTAAAATCATTAAGTGTGCGTAAAGTAAATATTTACACACTGTTCAAACGTTTTGATTTTTGAAAAATACAGTTTTTGCATTTGATAATACGACGATAATTCATAACATAAAACATTCAAATTAATGATACAGCTGTTACAATTTGGCAATATAATGAATGTCTAAGAAAAAACTTTGCATGATAGACTTTCGTAAAGGGCTTTTTTGTATTCATACAAAAAATCCTACTTTACGAACTAGTATCATAATAGTTATTTATGTAACAAGTGTGTAAAGTGGCTATTTTTTGATGTGATTGTCACCTTCGGCTCATGCGACAATATTCACATTCGTCAAAAAAAGCCTTTACACACGAATTACATACAATATTTTTTCTACTATCGTATATAAATTTTCACCGAGATTAGAAATACAAAATTTACTCAACACACTATGGTAATGAATGTATATTTTACGAACAAAAATGTATTTGATGAATGAAGTAAAGAATTTGTTCATAATTGTATAAATTTATTATTTATTGCAAAGCGCTTTCGACTTGCGTCATCTTCAGTGCTTACTAGTCAGGCAACAGGAAGTATCGAGATTTGTAAAAACATTATCTGTTTAAATTTAAAACTTATTTAAGTCTAAGAACTAACAAACGGCATGTTGGGGTTATAAGGCCATGTGGATATTTCAATTGAATGAAAACCAACTAGTGACTGTCACGGTTATCAGATTGGTACAAACAGATAAACTGCAATAAAATTTGAATGAAGAATTATCAGGTACACAAACATTATTGACAAAAACTTGTTACCTTGTGTGATTAAATTAGATTTTAGATAATGTACTAAATAAACTTCATAAATCAATCTATAACAAATACTTTTGCTGTGTTCTGTGATACTAACACAATTTCAGATATTGATTGTCAGTTCTTCCAATTCTCGTAACCACACAGCCTACTTACTTTTTGAGCAAAATCGACATCCACGGTCTGTTTACATTTAATTAAAGCAATGACATTTGCAGAAAATTATGATCAAAATAAAAAACATGATAATTTGTTGCATACTAAACATAAGCAAAAATTATTTATAATTGTAGAAGATACCATAAGTGGCAATTTAAATTAAAACCTTTTATTTGGTTGCTATAGGTACACATTTTTTGACATTTTACTTTACGCACTAGTGCGTAAAGAGTTTTACTTTTTGCACTAGTGAAAAAAGTTAAACTTTACGCACTCAACGTAGTAGAAAGGTAGTAGAAAAATAGTTATATTTGTACGTGCGTGCTTTGTTGAACTTGCTGTATCTTAGTTAACTCATACAAAAAAGCCCTACTTTACGAACTTGTATCATAAATAACTACTACAGAGCAAAACTTCGATGCAAACCTAATCCCTAGAAGCTTACTCCAATATAAATATCTTCATCCAAACTATCAGGTGAGTTATGTTAAACAGGAAATTCTGATACTTTCTTGTTCCGTAATATAGTTATTCTAGCTCTAGCGAATAGTAGTTTGTCTGGAATATTCAGGACCTCAAGAATAATAAATAAACTCAGTTATTAGGGATTGAATATATTATCATGAAATAGAGCCAAGATTTATTTACTTATTCCTCCAGACGACTTCTTGCATGCAAAATACTATGTAAATTCGGAATAATCTATAATTGTAGTGTTATCGAAAATAATCTCTCGGAATTGTTTAGTAAACAGAATTTGCTTATGAAAGATGGACGGGTTCTGTGAATTAATCACCAAAAATAAACTCAATCAAAGGGCAATGATGATAGCTGCGACATCCCAAAGGTCAAAGTTTATTCATGTATATATGTTTATATACTTAAGATAGGAAATTTGCGCATATGCTGGTCGCGTTTGTTAAAATAATTTTTGCACGATTCAGTTTTCTTGATTACTTACGGTAAACGGTAAGTTTTCGTTACTGGTTGCTAGGCTATACGTTGAAGTATTACTTATCGACGCCTAAATTACTTACCGACGTCTCCATAATACTGGTTGCTAGGACAAAGGCGTCGGTAAGTAATTCACTTACCGACGCCTTATGTCACATTTATATGTGTTTCAATCAATGGAAAAATGCTAGGATCGTGCAAAAATCGTGACAAACAGAATAAATACAATGTTTCAAATTACTTCAACACTATAGGTAACTAATTTATATCACATTCACTGGAATATTATTCGATAATTTATCTTCACTATGCAATGTGAATTTTCGACTAGTCCCTCTAGCGGCTAAACGTAGCGTTATACAATGAGTTTCAGAAAGTTTGCACCATATGGGAAAATTTTTTATTATTCATTTGTCAGAAAATTGTATTCTCCATGAAAGTTATAATTGAGTTATTAAAATTCTGAATTTCCTAACGGTATACGAGGGAGAATAAAAAATAGGAATTTGGAACAAGAGTAATCTACCTTAATTTTTTTATATTATCGAAAACGTTTATTTAGAAAAGTTGTTTAGAATAGAAAATAATATTGAGATTTGAAATCACAGCCATCTACGCAACAATTTTTTTTCTAATTTTTATACATAGTTCTAGCCTCATAAAGAGTGCTAGTATCTCATATGCACCTTAGGCACCTCCCTCATTTTCCTACAACGATATTTCAATGCGACATTTGGTAGAATTTATCATTTGTACTAGAATATCGACGTTCGTTGAATATGGTTTGAATTTTTACTAGTTTTTTTGTGCAAATTTGATATATCACTCTGTATGTATGTTCATGCCACATTCACTGGACTATTACTCTATTATTTACCGCTGCGTTCGTGAGTGCCGGTGACGTCAGCCTGTTTACGAGTTGAATGCATTCCGGTCGACTCTATTGTTTCTTGGCGTCATCACTAAAGTCAAATTTCATTATTGCGCCTCACATCTTAGGCTGACAACACACCGAAAAATCAAAAACGCCTGCAAGCAAAACGTTTTGCTTGCACTTTAGTCCCGGAAGTGCAAAAAACATTTGCAATACACGAATCACACAAAACAGATTCATTCCAAAACAGTTTGTTTCGAGCAGCTTCAAAGAGCCTGAAAGTGTTTCCCCATTTTGCCGTACCAGTATGCGTCACTTCATATAATCCGTGAAGGAAAAACAACTTCTACCTAAATTAGTCAAAAACGTTTTGCGTTAAAACGTTTTTGATTTGAATGATAGTGGAAATAACGAAGCACCTGTCCGTAACAAAACTAAGTAGTTTCGGTTTTGCGTAAATACTAATGGTTTCTTAAAAAAAGATGTATTCTAGTTCTATAATTTCGTTAAAAATGCGGGAATCTACCTATTTTTTTCATTTGACAAACTATAATTGTTTTTGCACTTCCGGGACTAAAGTGTCAACATGGACTAAAATGTATCTTTCAGCCCCTAGGGAGATAAAGTTGCATTTCAAATCGCTAGGGACATAAAGTGAAAATCAAACATTACCGCAGCTACATTATTAATAACTAGGACAAAAATTAGGAAATATTCCATTATAAATCTTTATTGATTGAATTAACATTGTATGTGATATTAACATTATTACAATTGATGAAACTAAATGGGCGATTATTTGTATTTGATAAGTGAATACTAGAGGAAAGTGAAGAGATGTGATGTTCTTGACGTATCGGTTAATGTCAACATTAACTGAAATGACACTGAATTGAAAAAGTTTGATGACACCGTTGCTATGACGTTACCTACCGAGTAATCCAAGTAGGTACCATGTTTATATAACTCATCAAAATAATTAGTTGTATTATTATTGAAATTTATAATACTGGGAAGTGCAAAAAATAGCGTATATGCCGCAGGACTAAAGAGATATTTTATCATTTAATCATTTGTACCAACAAAATTTTCGCAAAAAACCAAATAATACCTAACGTGAGAAGGCAATCGGAAGGAAAAGGATAGGCTGTACGCTCGGTTCAGTGAGCAAAAACAGGTACCATCGGATAGACAAATATGGGAACCATTATGTTTGTGGAATAATTTACAGAATAAAATAATTTTTATACAAAATTGTTCGTTGTTTTTCGCCGCCTTAGCTATCACTTCCCGCGTGTGACCATTCAAAACTTCGTCGTTAATATTAGACTGAAATTTTCATTGTGTATTAATTTTTCACAGACTGTATCATGTTGTTTACTGCATATGCGTTCCCTAATCAATAGGTACTACGTCATACGACTACTGCGCGTCGTGTTCACGCCCACGACACAAATTTTCAGCTATGTGTGATAGAACTGGGATGATTTTATTCTGCTCAATCGTTGATATTTTTCCTACTTCACACTCCTATACAATCAATGAATAGATCGACGATTTTTTGAAACTTTATTTGAAGAGATAATTATTAGCGAGTATCATCGCACTATTGAAAAATAATTCATTTTTATCACTATTTGCAAGTAACCTTCTCCAAAATACTGCCGATAAAAAAGTTCTCTTCTGCAGTACAATGACAGATTCTGATTTGAAAAGTTCAAAGGTGGTTTATATGTAGCGAACGAATGACAAACAAAGGGTTTCTGTTGGTCTTGCTCCATGGTAGTTGATCAAACATTGTTCCTTTATGTATTGTGTTTCTTTTATGTTGATCCCAACCAAATATTTACATACTGAATAAAGAGAATGAGGTCCATTTTGCCGTTCCTTTATAGACTGGTGAAACTGGAAAATACAATACTTAGGACTTTTGAAAAGTTTTTTTTGGAGGGGTTCTTTAAAAAATGAACAACTGCCAATAAAAATCGATTTGAATGCATGTTGTGCTATCCAGTGTCGAGCATACTCAAATTCATCGTTTGGGCAAAAATAACAATAAATCACGTTTTACCGATTGGTTCATTCAATCATACATTTCATTTCCTTACTTATACTTTCATACTATACTGCCATACTATAGTTATTTATGCAACAAATGCAAAAAGTAAGTGTTTATTGCACTCGACGTGAAATTGTCCGACGAGACCGTTAGTGCAATAAACAATTTTTGCACGAGTTGCATACAATATTTTTTCTACGTTCATGCAAAAAAGAAAAAATGGTTCATTAAGATTCGGCACTAGGTGTAGGACAAGGAAAAGCGTAACTCATTTTAAAACTTTCAATTCTGTAATTGTCAGAAATAATTTTTGACTGACGTTTCTATAACCACAGTTGCATTATGAAAATAAAAATCATAGTAGCCGTGAGCGCGTATGTTATCAGGAAGTGTGGTCATAGTACAGACAGTTTGATCTATGCAGGTAGACGGTTCAGAACAAAGCGGATCAGTTCTGATTATGGAGTATTTCTCCGGAAACCAATGTTTGTTTAACTCTGGCTGCTAACAATACAAAATAATATAAAATATGTAACTGTAACGTATTGATAATCTCACAGAATATCTGCTAAATATGTAGTGGGTTTGAATGTTTATGTTTGGCATGATGACAGCACGTTGAAGTAGAATGACAGATGAGTGCAATAAAAACTGTATTACACTAGTGCAATAAAGAACTTCTTTTTCCACTAAATATAGTTCAATAAAGTTTTGCTTTTTGCATGAATGTAGAAAAAATACTTATTACTATGGTTACCCTGTAGGTACTGAAAATGATTCATTTTAGAAATGACTGAGAGGATTAGTGACACTTAGGTCCAAATTATGCATCTCAAATGTAACTATACAATTCAGTTCTTATATGATTATGATTGAGACTAAAATTGCATAAATGCTCTCACTGAAATTGATGTACTTACTACAGGTCTGGCGAGTTTTACATATACTTCAACGGCAGATATCTATTCCTGTGCTATTTCCTGTGCCTATCATCATTATTTTATTAGAATAATCAATCTGAGTTCAAGTTTTCCGATTATCCATAGTGTCGTATATTGAGTAATGTATGAAATATGCCAAACCACTGATTTTTCTTAGGCTGGCACACACCTAGGCTGGCGACACACCAAGAAATCAAAAACGTTTTTGACTAATTTAGGTGGAAGTTGTTTTTTCTCCACGAATTATATGAAGTGAGACACACTGGTACGGCAAAACAGGAAAACACGTTCAGGCCCTTTAAAACTGCTTGAAACAATCTGTTTTTGAATGAATCTATTTTGTGTCATTCGTGTATTTCAAAATGTTTTGTCTTGCTACAAAATGTTTTGAATGAAAACGTTTGGGGAATCTCGTTGTAGACAACACGTTGAAGCGCCAACTCTTTTTGCACTATTTTGCTGTACAGCAAAACGTTTTGTATGAAACCGTTTTGCTTTCAGACGTTTTTGATTTATCGGTGAGTGGTCAGCCTTCATTTCTCAAAAACGTTTTGCTTTAAGGCGTTTTTGATTTATCGGTGTGTTGTCAGCCTTAGTTTTACATATACTGTCGTATTCAGTAATAGTATACCTGGGCGAAGGAGGTTATTTGCAGTATTACACAGGAACTGCAGTCATTTAAATAGCGAACGTAAAAGCAGCAGAACCGAAAAAACTTACTTACTATTTACCTGTGAGGACCATTCCAAGGGCTTCAGGGGTTTTATTATTCTTAATGTTCAACATCTCTTTTTTTGTTTTTATGTTCTGTTCACAGTGCCCAATATAATAACTGTCGTAAAAAAAAACTTTGTTAGATACACTTTCGTAGAGTGTTTGTGTATTCTGTTAAAATCTCACCAATACTAAGTCTGTTCTGTGCCAAATCGAAAATGTTATTTCATTTGTTGAAACAACTGCTGAAATAATTATCAAATTATCAGATTGTATTTCGAGTTTTCCAAGAAATTCATTTTTGTGCAAAATATTCTCTGTAACACTGAGATGGAAAAATCAGAAGGATGCGTCTGACAGTCGGCAAACGGACATTTTTTAGGCCAATCATTTTAGCTTTTGAAATAAAAAATGGGGAAAAATTATAAAAGAAAGGAAACTTTGACTAAAGTTGTATTTTAGTGCTTAATAAAACCATACAAATTTGCTACCTCGGACAAGGCAGGCCACACTGTTGAAATGAAACATAAGTAATTCTGTTATTTTGTAGAAAAAATGCAGAAAAGTCGCAAAATGGTGAAAACTAAGAAAATATCATCCTTTATCGTTCCCTAATTTTGCGACCAAGTTAGGCATCACAGTGAATCAGTTATTTATTCATATTTTTGTTGAAAACTTGCCCGAAGAAATCTAAAAGAGGAGCGAACGTCCAGAAACGTTTCTTTCTATGTCAAAAGTCTTGCCGAATAAATAATTTATTTATTCTCATGTTAAACTTGGATATGGTCGCAAACTTGAGGAACAATAAAGATGATATTTTGCATTTTTTCTCTGTATTTCTTTATAATTTTTTCAACAATGTTGCTGGAGGGGGCAAAGTATAGTTTAATTGAGCACTAAAATACACTGTTTGTTTTTCATTAGCTTATGGGCTTCTATTGATTGCATTCTGCAGGGTCTCTAGTGTATCCGTTATAGTCGCATATGTATTTCACGCACAATTTCTTCTCAATTCGGATGCTTGAAATCTGAAACGAAATGGAACAACTGGAAACCACTTTCCAGCTAAATCTAGTGGAAAACGAAATTCGTGATCTTTTCAAGAACAACAATGAATTAACGATCCACGCGTAAGTACTGGCATTAAAGCGTGGAGATTTATAACTAAAGGAAAATATTTCATATTAATATTAGACAACATGCTGAATTGTTTCAAAGAATACCAAAATATGCAACAGTCAGTCATCTGGACAGTAGAAGGTACTCTATCCATCATCGGAAACATGGAGTTTGTGGAATTTTATTATTCATTAACACAAATGTAAATTTCAGGATTTTCAGCGTATTTGTCATCTTCTCAGTCCTTCATCAGTAAAAATAAATTCATTATCTTAGCAAATGTTTTCCTCAATTTGAGATTCGTATCATGTGGTATTTTATTTAACGCGTTAACGGTTGATTCTTCAACGATTTATGGAGATATGAAGATAGTAGTTTAACCAGATTATTAATAATTCGTAGTCAAATGGCCGAAAAACTAGGTTATTAAAAAATACGTAAAAGAAATATTGCCCTCTTCAGGTTTCGATACTTATAGCTATAGTGAATCGTGTACGGATTTCCATTGGAATATCTCGAAGAGTTTCTAAAATATTAAACAAAAATCTTATTATGGGGCCACTCTCAAAGTGATCTCCCTTATAGAACGGGAGATTACAGATTTTGGATACGATTTTACTCAGTATGACTTTTGGAGAACGGTATTGTCTGTATATCCCCATGATAATAATGCATGAATCAAAGGGTCGTCGTAGGTTCTTCATAATAAATAATGATACTAAACTAAAATACTCGAAAAACCATTGGCATACCGTCAGGGTGGGCGGAAAATTCCCTTTTTCAAATACAAGTTCACGTGACCATACCAGCCATTCGGACCCACCCTAAGGTGGTTTTTTGAGTATTTTAATTTTATTATTTCATCACCGAACATATATAAAATTGTAAGGCATGCTGAGTAAAATCGTATTCAAAATCTGTCATTATTTCCCGGTCTATTAGGAACTTAGAAAACATTTTCGGAATATTTATAGTTAATAGACTATCATCAAGCCAATTAGCTAGTATCGATATCACTTCTTGTTTGAGATATTGAATCTTCCGTTTTTTTCTTCATTCAGTATACTGTATCATCGGATTTCAAAATTTGCAAGATATAATCAGTTTTAAATATAGCGTTTATCAAAATATAGAAAGGTTTCGCTACAGTGTCCCAGGACGATAGCATGATCATTACACCATTTTCTCTCCCATTTCTTTTTTTTATTCTATGTATGGATCAATAGGTAAAAGAAAATGAAATTTGCAAAATTCACTATCTTTACTGTAACAAAACAAGAAGTGAAAGATTGAGCTGGGCGTAATAAGTTTCAACGTAAGTACTTCTTCTGAAGTTTCATAAATAATCGAATACGCCTTTAATGGGTTGCCAGACTATATACAGTGAGTTTCAATATGGAAAACTTTTTTATTATCGACTTGTCAGAAAATGTTATTCTTCATAAAAATTAGTGCATTGCAGAATAATTGCATATTAGTTTCCAAAATTTCTAATTTCCAAACAGTGTACTTACAGAGGGGAACAAATAACGGTCTACAATATTCCATTTTTGGTACTCCTGTCATCAGCCTGATTGCATTTTTCTGCAAAGCAAAAGTCACATGTGCATTTGCATTACATTAGGGAAAATAGTCGAGTGAATGCATATATAATATACACTTCACAGTGTTTTTCAAATGAAAAACTAAATAGATGTGTTTGCTCAGCTTACATTTTATGTTTTCTGTTTGATTGGTTCAACTGAGCTCAGAGCCAATGTGAATACGTAAATGTTTGGTATCAGGAACTTGTATTGACTTGTCCATTTTCACCTAAAAACTACTGTCGGATGAAATATTTTTTGTAACAAAATTGATCATCTGTTTACGATGTTCAGCACCAAACCATTCAAAGTACACCATTTAGAAATTTGATTCGTTGCCCCTTGTGTATTTTGCGGCATGGTATTAATGTTCTCCGCTCGGCCAAGATTAGAGCAATTAAGACAATGGGTTGTTACCTGGAACATAATGTAACAATAAATGGCAAGAATTTTTGTTTTTGAAGCAATCACAAATTTTCGAAATTTTATGAAATCGCTTCAGTTACCTTTGTTTGGGAAGCACTGATTTTATTCTCCAGACCATAGCGTGTCTGTCCGCTGGCATTGTTTCAGCGCGGTTTGCGCAGGCTGTAGACCTCTGATCAGTGATTACCAAAAAAGCATTGAAAACTTTAAAATTGAATATCTTCCGTAGTAATATTTTTTTTTGACAAAAATGTATTCTTTCATTTCTGTTATCTTCTACGTCCCACTTCATTCATCGCTCCAATTTCAGAAACACCTTGTACAACTAAAATTGAAGCACTCCAGCAATATAATGAAAGTTCATTGATAAAAACAAAAAAATAACTTATCCAAGTCGTCGTTATCTAATGTTCTATGTCATTTTTGATTTTGTTTCAACCAGATTACCACAAAAATACAATCACGTCAGCAATTGAGTTCGAAAATCTCGAAATAAATATCAACAGAATAGAGAATGATGTGGATTCGCCGTTCGACCTCGTCCTCGACAAGTTCAAATAAAAAAAAGTCTTGCAAGATAGTATTAAAAGCCGTTCTCGACTCGCCCAGACTATGGGTTTTGGGTACACGAGTGTTTATGGGGGAGAGTTTATTATTATCAATATTCACGAAGAAAATATACGCAGATATTTCAATGTTAATTATTGTAGGTACTACATTTTCAGGGGTAATATAATAAGTGTTATGATTATTACCGATAATTTTTTGGAATATTAATGCATTGCAATCCCAAAGCTGAAAATGTATTTTCTTGCATTGGGATTGCCAATGAATTGATATTCCAAAAAATTCTAGGTTTTTAATCATACCACGAATTATATTTAGGACGACAATATCGAATATATCGATTTGAAATAAAGAAAAATCGTGTCACCTGGTAATTGATGCTTTACTTCTAGCCGTATTCAACGGAATACTCTTTTCCATGGCCTCATCTATGATACCAATAGACATTTGTCCCTAACGATCGCATATTGATAAATGAAGATAACTAGTCAAAACACATACATTTAACGTTTATAATTAAAATCATTATTTTCACTTGACAGATAGTAAAACAAAAACTAAGCAGGTTTATCACCGTTAAAATACAGCGACAAGCTATATTTTCACTGTAGTTCCAATTCTATTGGCTGAATTTCAAAATTTGAAATCCACTGATTGGTTGTTAAGCAAGGAAATATATTGTCATTGAACTGTGCTTCTTGTGTATTTTGTGCCTTCAACTTAAAATCTGGCATATGTAAACTGCATTCAATCGATCTCATTATTAACTTGAAGATTAATAAATAACGGACCATAGAATTCTCAGGAATGGTTTCGTTGCTTGATTCAGTTATTTGATTCTTAAGTAGTAGAATACTGAGAGGTTTAATTAATCAATTAACCCAATAAAGAAGGAAGGATGAGCACACATTAAGGTGCATTTAAATTGGAGCGAACACATGCGAACGAACGAATTCGTTCGCTGCAGCTATAGTAATTTACATGAAGAATCGAACGCGAGCGAACGAGTTCGTTCGTGTTCGTTCATGTTCCGACGTCTGTCAGTAAATCAGCGAATCAGGATATTCGTGCTCGGTGTGGACAGAGCCATAAACCAAGCAAGCGAGCGAATTCGTTTCGAAAGCCGGGGATCTGAGAAACGTTGCCATTCGTTCGTATTCGTCTCCATTCGTTCGCATTCATTCGTCAAGTGTAGACGGTCATTTGCAACGAATACATTTTGGGGGAAAGGCCAGCGATGCGAACGAACGTATTCCATCGCCTGTCGGTAAAACACAAAAGATCGAAAGGAAATCCGTGTTGCGAATGTCTGCGAACGGTGTTAGGCGTTCATATGTGGCAGTGTCGAAAATAATTTGTAGTACTTCGATGTAAGTCGACGAGAAAGGTTGATTTCGTTTGTGAAGAAAAAATATGAGTAAAAATCAGTTAATAGTAGCCTGTGTAAAGCGACGAACAAAAAAAAACGAGAAAGCAGAAAACACGTGGACCACGAGATGTTTACACCATCAACTAATCTTTACGAATGAGTGGAACGCTAGTTAATGTTTTTGGCAAATGGAAATGACCAGAAACTTCGTTAATGTGGTCAGTTGACCAAGCAACGTTGCCGCGAATTGCGCAACGCTTCTCAGATGTATCCCCGGCTGAACGCTACTGTTGACATTTGCCAAATGGCTTTTTTGCAAATTAGTTGTTACATCTTTGTTGTTGTTTACTACCTTCTGTGGGTTAAGTTCCAACAGTATGGAATGGGCAAATGAAAAGACATTCATGTTAATAGAATTATATAGGAGCGGAATCCAAGTCAAAACATTTTAGAACACCACACTCTCTTCCCTCTTTTTTCGGAAATCGTGCTATTACTATAAAACTAGCGGCACTAACTAAAGCATCCTCATCTGTATCCGACATGGCGAACGGATCATCGAAGAATGCGAATGCTCGTTCTTAATTTGAATGACCCCTGCTCGCAGGAACAAAACGAACCAACAAATACCTACGAATTCGTTCTTTCCCGTTCGTTCACTTATGTTCGCTCCAATTTAAACGCACCTTTAGAAACGCCACTTCAACTTTCTTAATTTTAGTTGTCAAGTTAGTAGCGGTTAATTAAACGGATTTCTATATACATTTTTGATAAGGTTTCAATTTAAAAAAAAAAACGTTTATGGGAAGAAGAGTTCGTTTACTTTGTATGCATACAGGGGGGTCCCGAAACTATGGTGCCAAACGGGAAATTTACGAACAGAAGAAAGGATTATTGAAAATGTATGTATATATGTTCGAAGAATCAGTTTGGCAGAAAATTTATCTGAATCATGTGTACACAGGATATGTAAGGAACAGCAACTTCATCCTTTTCATTCGGACAAAGTGCAAGAACTTTGTGCTGGTGAAGTTCTGTAATTGGGTTATCGAGAAACATGAAAATTATTCGTTTTCATTTTCCAGTTTCAATACTCTGTATTCTCTGCAAGAAAGCAAAAATGGATGTGAAAGTGCCTTTAATATTTTTTGACAAATATCCAGTTAACTTCAGCCGAACGGTTTTTTCAGTATTGGTATGCATTCATAAAAGCGCAATCATCTTGAAAACGGTTGATTTTTCCGGATTCCAACCAGTACACATTTTTTACTCAAAATTGAATGAGAGCTTCCAAAAATAAATAATTTTTATTTTTCACCAGTTGCGTGACAAAAAGGGAGGAAAGGGACCATGATACCCCCTGGTATGCCATTGTTGACAACTGAAGATGTGATTTTTTTTCAAAATGAAGCACTTATTGAACAAAAGCATTCCTTCGGTTTCATTAGATAACTCCCAAAACTGTGGAATACTTTCAACTTTTCATATTCGACACCCTATATCTCTGCAACGAACGACATTTTAGCAAAATGCATATTTATTTTTCGAGGGGATCTTCCGTTTCAATTTGGCATTTACATATATACACTTCTATACTATATATTATTTCAAACTGAAATAAAAGTTCAATATTAATTTTCATTATTTCATTCAGTACTCTCTATTGGCTTTATCCTCGGCTTTATCCCATGACTGATTTTTGTATTTTGGGACATTAAGATAGACATGCTGAACCAAACAAAAGAAATAGAAAACTAAGTGAAATTTGGAAATATGGAGCAAATGAATTACCTTTTGTGTAGGTGAAGCAAAGTGTTCTTTTGTTTCTCCTTCATCAAACGTGGGAATGAAGTCGGCGATTTTATATTAAGTTTGATCAAGACTTCCAATAGTAAATTGCAACAATAAATAATTATTTGAGACCACTGCACATCCCAATAAAAAAGTTGAAATCACTAATGTTGGTGTCGAATGGGCACACAACATAACCACCTTCCTAGTGAAACGTAAAACTGTTGAGGAAATTGCAAATAAATCACAGCTTATATACATTGACAAAAACCAATTTATGGTTTTCAGCAAATGTTCTCTCACAAAATACTTAGAAAACTCAACACTTATTGATGTTATCAAGAGGCGTTGGATATTAATCTGAACTGGACAGCTCATATTTCAACTTTGAGCAAGAGGTTATGTACAGCTGAAAATGCCATAAGAAGAATTAAAAAACTTTCATAGCATAAGCAGCTACCGTATACTCCTATGAGGGACAATCTTTATTTATACTGCAAAAAGAGATCTATTAGAGAATTATAGGGCGTCAAGTGCAGATCATGCAGAAATTTCTTCAAATCTGAAAATATAATGGCGGTGTCATGCATATACAGGGTGTCCCACGACGATTAAAACAGAGAATATCTGATGGGAAATCGAGAGTAGTAGAGAATTGTAATTTTAGGGTTGTGAATTAAAGCAATTGAAGCAGCTTTTTGATACTATGTTACCCAATGAGCTTTCTTTTTTCGGTCACGTGACATCAGGTTCAATATTATAACAAACTATAACACTTGTGGTCTAAAATGATTAGTTTAAGAACTACAGGTACTTCAGTATCAAAAATCGTGGGACAAATGATATTGAAGTACCTGTAGTTCTTAAATTAATCGTTTTAGACCATACGTGTGCTTGTTTGTTTGAATCTTTTTATCGGGAGAAATGCCAAAATATACAGGTTGTTCCATTAATAATTTTAAATCTGATGTTACGTGACCGAAAACAAAAAGCTCATTGGGTAACATAATATCATAAAAATCTACACCAATTGCTTTAATTTACAATTCCAAAATTACAATTCTCTTCTACTCTCGAGTTCCGAGATATTTCCTGTCTTAATCGTCGTGGGACACCCTGCATACAGGGTGAACTATGACCACTTATCAAAAATTATACAATGTACTCTCCCCACTAAAAGAAGAAAACAAAGTTTAAAATCTGGACAAAAACTTACCGTTTTCAACTGTAGAAAAGCGCCATTCCTGGATAAACGCATATGGAAATGCAGAATAATTGTTTCTCTGTTCCTATTTCTCGATCAAACTGAAGTTGGTCATTTGAAATAAAGTTTTATTAACCTGACAACCCATAGCAGGTTGCAAAATGAATGATTCTTGAAAAACACAACATATTACATGAACAAAAATTCAAGTGAATACAATTGGTGTCCGTATACGCGAACAAATGATCATTATATCCAATTGTTTAAGAACCTTTTGAACGATCAGTTAACAAAAACGTCAGAATAAATGTGTCAGTAAGTAAACACGGTCAATAATGAATTGAAACTGGCACACTGCAGTTGCTATTTTAACCACAGATACTGTAGATCGTACTCGGGCGGAGAGACAGGTTAATTTCAGTGGCCCGTTTTGGAAGGTTGACGAACAAAATAATTATACAAATGATCTGGGATTCCTCTGAAGTTTCACAGGTGTGTTTCTGCATGATAGACTAGTACCCCATTAAAGTTTCGGTAAGTGGTGGTAGTTCACCCTGTATATTCACATATATGAAATACGCCGACTTGAATAGAGATCGTTTCACTACGATCTCAGAAATCCAGTCCTATCCTACAAGATTTAGAAACTTCAGAATCTTGATCTTGATCGGTTGGAAAAGTCACAACAAGGAATTGATTATTGGAAACGAAACTGTATAATGAACTACCTCTGTTAGTGCGGCATAAAACAGAAAAAGGCTTCAGTGTGATGTGTTTGTTATTTGTTGTAGACGTCATACACAACCCAAATCTTACTATTTTTTTTAATTATTATCTTAGTTTCAATAGCATGATGTTTCTTGTAAAATAACATTTATATTGAATAAAATTATCTGAATATCTATATATCCATCTATGAATTTTCTTTCAATTATAAATCACATTCAATTCATATGGTATTATTGCCTTTTGAACGATCTGTTAACGAAAACAGGTACGTCGAAATAATGTTTCAGTAAACACCGTAATAAACTTAAAATGGCAGCAAGCATATTTGTAATGATAGAACCATGGGAACTACGATCAACCGTAGAAATTGAATCGAGAGATCGTGAACACAGAGCCAAAAATATAGGTGTTTAATTCAGTAGCGCGTCTTTGAATGTTCGCGATCAAAAATAATATATACGTGTTTTACGATTACTTTGAAATTTAACAGGTGTTTCCACATGTTAGACCAATAACCCATTTTATCTTCGGTAATTGGTCATAGTTCACTCTATACTGGGTGTCAACGGAAAGCGGCTCGCCCCTATAACTTTTTTGGTGTTGCAGATATCGAAATAAAATTCGGATGACCTGTATGATACATAAAACTGCATTTTTTCACAAGTGACTCAGATTCATGCAACTTCTGGTCCCAAGGGAAGTGATATAAACTTCTGATTTTTAAATAAGACACCCGGTATATTTTCACTTTTTTTGTCTCCATATGACAATCTGAATACAACCATGTATCACATGTTACTTTTCTTAACCAATTTTTTTTTATTTTGAATTTCAATTTTTAATCTAGAAGGCTATAGACAAAATTGATAATTTGAACGTATGTATGCATAGCCCTCCAGAATGGAAAATAAATTTCAAAATAAAAAAAATAAAATGGTTACAAAAAGTAACAATTGATACATATTGTATTCAGAATGTCAAATTGAGACAAAAAAGTGAAAATATACTGGTTGTCTCATTTAAAAATCACTTCCGGTGAAAACGGAAGTTGCATGAAGCTGAGTCACTTGTCAAAAAATGTTGATGTATTATACAGATCCTCCAAATTTCATTTCGATATATTCTAAAACAAAAAAGTTATAGCGGCGAGCCATCTTCCGTAGACACCCGGTATACTTATTGGCTCGTATCTTTTCCTCATTCTGAGTATAGCGGAAATTCAACTTCATTTCAAATCCCTATCTTGGTTATTTTTTATAAAAATGCCTACAAAATGTTCACATTAAAACGTCTTTTCCGGTTATAGCACACATTTATCATTGTATGTGATAAACCTTCCGTCATACTTTTATTCGGAGAAAATAAAAATATACCGAATCTAAGATGAATGATGGACCTTGTTTTTGAGTAATGATACCAAGAATAAACGTAAGAGAAATAAATCATTTCTGCAATTTCCTTTATTATATGTATATTCGCAGTGCATGTGTAAAAATGTAAAGTGAGTAATGAAAAAAGTTCACAGTGTGTTGGAAAGTTTATCATGTGTTTTTCAACTTTATTCAACTTCAACAAAATCCAAGTAGCACGAATTATTGGGCAAATGAAAGTGCGATATTACAAAAATGTTAGTATGATATAGAAAAGCAATATTGTATGAAAAAAAAAAGAAAACATTTGGCGATAATGGTGTTGTATTATCAACGATAAACTGGCGACATATTGGTGACCAATTTAATATCGTCATGAAAACATTGGTAAGATAGCGTTAAGAATTTAATATCGTCATGGAAACATTAGTGAGATAGCGTTAAGAAAATATTGGTGTAAAGTATTGGTGGTATATTGGTAGAAAACTGTTGCACCAATATAACCGAATTCTATTGGCTAATAATAGTAGCGTCTTTATTCTTAACAAAAATATTGTTTTACAAAATTGTAGATATTCGACCGATCTTTCATGAAACCAGGAAAAAAATACAGAGTGTTTCAAGATGATTGTTCGAATTTGTAACAGTTATTATAATATAAAAATATGTTAATAAATTCATTTTCAAGGGAAAAAATATAAAAAATAGAATATAAAGAGCAAAAAGAAATAATTAAACATATACAATATGGTGTTAATTAAGTACGTTGACAAACTTCGGGAGGAGATTCTTTGAAAGTTTTCAGGACGAAAGTTCATTTAAACATATGTCCTAAATGGCTTGGTTTTCGAGATACAGGGTGTTGAAAATACATTTTTTTCAAGATTTTTTGGAGTTAACTTCGACATTTTCGACAATTATCAGTTCAAATTAGGCAAGTACAATCCATTCAATAGTACGCACGATACAAAATAATTCAGTTCTCAAATAATTCACAGGGTCCTCCTTTTTTTAGAGTCAAACCTTGTTAAACCATTCAGAATTTTTTTTCCGCCGTCACTGACATATTATGAGACAGGAATGATCAATGTTGTTTCATTTAACATCTTTTTGTTCTTTTGAAGTTTTTCATTTACTTGTACGGTTCAGGAGCTACGAGTCTTTGCGGATTTTAAAATGTGCAGGAATTGAATTGAATATTTTGACCGCATTATTCGAGATTTTCGAGAAGCTACACTGAAATTGCGTTGATATGTTTTTCGGAAAACTGTGCAGATCTCTGTTCCTAGTTGTTGTACAATTGTGATAATCACAGTATGATTTTATGAATAATTGTTGCTAGTCTTGAAATAAACCCTCTTCTTTGTTCAAGATATTCATTTCTCTATAAGGGTGTATTTATTTTTTTGCTAATCAAGACAAAATCAACGATTCTCACAGTGTCTTCCTTATGGAACTAGTGAGATGAGGTCGATTGAGTCGCAGTGTTGGGTAGCTGTTCGTAACGAGATGTGACACATACTTTTCAAATCTCAGTGATGTATTCATGTATAATCCAAGATTTTTACAATTATTTACCAAGTACAATATCCTGCCATTTAGGATTATTTGAAAATTTGGAGAAGCAATTTGTGTGAAATCGGATACAGATGCAGTAATTTTGAGGTCTTCATTAATGACACTGGTTACAAAAATTTCTGATATAGAGAACGAGAGATTGAGTTGGGCATCGTCAGCGTATTGGTGAGATTGGCAGTTATTTAAACATGAAATCAAATCTGTAGAAAATAACAGTGGGCCCAGTATACTTCTCTGTGGAACACCACTGAAGTTAGACATATTATTCCCTATAACAAATCGGCCGTCGGCCTTCAACTTCAACTACTTCGCAAAGACGCCATGTTCAACGGTAACAAATGATTTGCTGAAGTCGAGTAGTGCCAAACAAACTTGTTTTTTCATTAGCAGTGGAAGTAAAAATGTATCTGTTAATTTGAGTTAGGCTGTAGCAGTACTGTGTTTTTTCAAACCTGATTGCATTATTGGTAGTATTTTATTCTGCGTGAGAAAGAATATCAGTTTACCAAGCCAATACTTATCTTTCAGTCCCTTTAGAAAGGGTGGATAATATACTGATTGGTCAAATTTGGGACATTTCATTTGGATTGTTTATCCTCTGAAGTAGATTAACAAAATTAGCGGATATCTATTGAAAACTTCAAACATTTCCAAAAAAAGTTTGGGATTGACTTGAATTTATGATGTAACCCCATATTATCACTTCACAAATATCACTACGTCAAAACGCGTTTTATAGTTTCTCAATCAAAGGAGGGTACGCTTTTCTGGGCCATTTGCTAACGATCATAAGGTTCTGCACACTTTTAGGTCTATAAAAAAGAAACATTTTCCCAAAATTTAAACTTCCAAACCATTCCGGAATATCTTCAAATAAGTTCTTCAATGGAAGATTTATGAAGGACAGATATGATAAAATATACATTTTGGCAACAAATCATATGGGTTTCAATGTACAATAAATGGAAAATGTCAGTTCTGACAATAAGTTATTGAATTAATTTTGAAACTAATTGATAAGAAAATATAGAAGCTAACTTATTCTAGATTGAAAAAAATTAAACTGTACTACTACATTACTCATTTCTAAGCATTTGAAAGAATTTAAATATTTTCCAGGAATAGCCCAAAAGCATACCCTCCTTTGACATTAGTCATAAATGAAAATATTTACAAGCTGATTTATCGAACGTCTGGGACTCCTGTTTACAATGCCAATCCAAATCTATATATCTGTATTAACAAGGTTTCATTTTATGTATATGTTATTGAGATTAAAAACAGACATTTATACAAAGTGGATAACGTCCATGTATTTAGAGGAGATGGGTGCGGGGTGTAAAATCCATTTCGGGGATATAGTCGGGCATGCAGACTGACCTGTTGGCATCCTGTACTTATGGTTGTTGGCGGTTTACCCTTGGTCTTAATTGACCTGTTTTCAGGGGGTTCACTGAGCTCTCGCCTCCTATGTAACGAATACGAGATATTGGCAATAAATAATTTCACGTAGTTTAATATAGTTTTCAACATTTGTACTTGATTCTCAATGCATCAGAAGAAAATAAGCAAACAACGGGATGTGTTTATAATGCCGATGTTCTGCATAAAATAAATTCAATATAGAGTAACATAACAAATATCAGTGTATTGTTCAAGTTAAATAATTGATACCAAATGTTCATACCATATATCTAAACATTATCAATATGGCGACATCATTTATTCGATCAATATTTGAAATCCGATGTTGATGTGGAATTTTTCTACTCATATCAAATCAGTATAATCATTTCAATATAACCTAGGTTACATTAATAAAAAATCGAGCAATACTTAAATAGCAATAAACCAATATTCATATGCCAATATTTTTTGACAATTTTAGTGAATGTAAACCTAAATTTCAATATTTATACTGAATGTGAGCAATATTAATATAACAATACAGATATTGAAACCATATATCGCCTGAAGATTGTAGTCAAAATATGCTATCATATAAATTCATTTTTTAAAATTTTGGTTAATTTTACTTTTTTTCAGATTTTCAGAAGTTTTTTTGGTAGGTACCTATAATGGCGATGTTCAAAGATCCATTTTTTTATTTTCTCTCAATATGTTCAATGTACTTCCAATTTGAATATTATTTTTGTTGTTTTTTGTCTATTCATGATAATAAAATTCAGGAGAATTCTTAACTTTCAGTTTATTTTGAACACACTCCAGATATGCAACTTATTTATAGTGCTTTGGTGTATTTATGACATGTTATCTTTTCTAAGAATCAAACGTCCCAGATATAGCACTTAATGTTTTTTAATAGAAACGTTTTATAAATTTGGTAAATGAGATACGATCCTCATTCAACCGGCAAAAAGTTTTATATTTACATGCTCGAATTCAGGAGGGACAGTGGACTGACTGTATGTATAATGATATAATAATAATAATAATAATAATAATAATAATAATAATAATAATAATAATAATAATAATAATAATAATAATAATAATAATAATAATAATAATAATAATAATAATAATAATAATAATAATAATAATACTCCCTCATAAACACTCGTAGAGTGTACCCAAAGGCATAGCCTGTGCGGGTAGAGGACGGCTATTATTATTATTTTTGCCGTGACTTACTGATTTTTGGTGGCGTATTCTCTTTTTAGCTGCAAAAAAAACCGGAAAACATACAACACCACCTCTTATTGATGTTGAAATTGCCAGAAGTAGCGTAATTATAATATGCATTATTTCCTGTGGACTGAAATAATAAATAGTATATTATATAGCAAGGGACTAAAGTGAATGTTTTAACCGATACGTCAAGAACATGACATCTCTCCACTTTCCTCTAATATTCACTTATCAAATACAAATAATCGCCCATTTAGTTTCATGAATTGTAATAATGTTAATATCACATACAATCTTAATTCAATCAATAAAGATTTATAATGGAATATTTCCTAATTTTTGTCCTAGTTATTAATAGTGTAGCTGCGGTAAAGTTGGCACTTTAGTCCCGGAAGTGCAAAAACAATAATACAGAAAATCTTCATGATGGTATTTCCAGATATTTTCGATCTTTGGTTTTCATACTGCAGAATTAACTTGTTTAAAATAACAAATAATATGATATTTTCACCAAATATTATAGGAGTTACAAGACTTACTATTACTTTGGATGGTTTGAACTATTATTAACGTCTATGTCGCTCTTAATTTCCATCATTAATCACTACTATCTAAGCCGTATTCAGTTCGAACATAATAACAGTCTGGAAACTTTTGGCGCTTCTGGGTTGTTTTCAATAAAGACAGTGCTTATATAGTCGGCTTAGTATAAGTACCTACTATTACACAATTAGAAAACTTTGTTGTTTGGGCTAATTCGGGACTGAATATTTCAGTCTTCCAATTTGTGATACTTTCTCTGTTTTGCTTATTCCTAGAATCGCTACTATTCAGAGTATAGTGTAATAACTACAGATTGGCCGAATAAAGGATTCTTCTCATAAAGCGTCCATCAAACGTTTCTAGAGAAGTAGCAATTCGAATAATGGATTGCAGTTTGTGAAATTTTCGATTCAAAACTGCTATTTGGAGGTTCTCGGAATCGGAGATTATGAATTTGTTGTCAAAATTCATGAATTCAAAATGACGGCTCCAAAATGGCGGATGAGTTTTGTGATTATGGTCCGATTCGATTCAAAGTACTTGGAGGTTCTCGGGATCAGAGATTATAAATTTTTTGTAAAAATTTAAAAATCCAAAATGGCGTCTCCACCCGGTATGGTCGTCCACTAGATGGAATTGGCGTCCAGGCAACTCAGAACAGGCTTGCTTTCCAACAAGGCATGTGGTCACCTACCGATTCTGATAAGTACTTGAGAAAAATTCTCTTGCAAACCGGGATCGAACCGGCTATCGCTACACGAAAGAAATACCTGTGTAGATTTTTTCCTTTAAGAGTGTAAAAAAAAAATTGTAAATGATGTACACAATTGTCGAAAATTAGTACACCTACTTGTAATCTATTTTTAACAACGATTGTTTATTTCGGTTTGTGGTGAAATTTTCTCCAATTTTGTGACTTTTCTGCGCAATATGTGTAATACATAATTATGGATAAATTTTACACATTTTTTATTCAAAAAGTACAACAAGAAATGTGTAATAAATCACAAACAAGACTAACCGCCGATAGAGGGCACAACCCGCGCTATACTAGAATTTACTAAGGCTGAGGCTTACTAGCAAGATCAAAGCAATCTTCAATACCAGTTCCATTCAGCCCCCGATCGATTAAGAAGGAAGGGATAGCTAGAGAACGAGGAAGCAGTGATGAGATATTTAAAAAAATCATTGGGTCTGCACACATTAGGAAGTATTTTAAATTGATATTCTCTAACAGATATTTAAAAAAATGCAAAGCCTTCTGTAAAATTCTTATACAGTGTTGGGCATTCTTAATTTCAATTTTATCCACAGAACGATAAGAAAAACAAAATGGTGTATAAAAAAATAACACGCAATATTGTGAATTTTCAATTATACCTATAGTCCACAGAATTGTACAGAAAAGAACTACAATTTTTATAACATCTATACACAACGGTGTTGTTAACCAATTTAAACAATATTGTGTAAAAACTAGATTAAGAGAAATATACACAATGTGAATATATTATTAAAACAAATTAGGATGAACAATAGTGTGCGAAATTTTTGTTCACAACATTGTTTCTGTAACCATTCCAGACAAAATTTGTTTAAAAATTTCAAACAGTTTTGGAAAATAACTACATATTTTTTTTCCGTGTAGCTTAAGTTTTAAACGGATTACGCCGTATACCGTCAAGCCACCAGCATAAACAAAAACATTCTAACATTGATGATGATCTTGAATGACCTAAATGTTGGTTCATATACTCTTGAACTCCTATAACTGATAACTGCTTATGAAATGTGAATTTTGGGATGAAGGGGTATAAGGTTTTATTAAACTACAGTAAATTAAAAAAAATTGAATCACCTAAAACATCAATACTATGTCAATTTTACTGGTACATCAAATTCGACTTGGCGCCCTCTCCCCAAAAATTTTTAATGTGAGGGTAGTAAATCATTTCAGATTTCCCTAACTAGATATCAATACTTCAAAATTTTGGTTACGAATGTAATAATTTTCAATTAAAGAGTCAAATTCCAGAAAAACATTATGGGAAATCGCAATTCGCTTCAATGGAATAAAATGAAACTAAAATTTGACTCAACCATTCTACTAATTGAAAAAGCACTAACGATATCCTTCTATTCGCATTGATCATTATAAAATCTAATTTTTCGAATAAATTTCATTGAATTACTTTCACATAGCTTTTTTTATTGAATGTGTATTATGTTACAAAAATAAACACAAAGACGATACACAAGGAGAGAACTGTTTATAGAATTAACCTCGCAAAAAATAACCATTAGCCATCGCTCATTACCCTTCCTCTCTAGTAGAATATTCAATGCCTCGCGAGAACTGTTGTACAAAGTATATGTATACCATCTCGATATAATGAGAAAGCTATTTAGGCAATAATCACATAACCTAGATAGACAGACGTTATACATTCACTAATAAATAATTGATGTTTGAAAAAGCCAATCAAAAGTTCTCAACGGGACTGGACTATATTTTACTGACCTATCAAATCCTGTATAACATTTATTGAGTAAGGCTGGTAATGCACGAGCCGCGAACCGCGCCGGATTGCGGCCACGTGGATGTTGAGTTATATACGAATATATCGTAGACAATACAGGGGTGGCAGACATAGCCAAACATCATCAATATGGGACAAATAGGAGAAGTCATGTTATTTTGTCAAGAATGCGCATCGGACATACAAGGCTCACCCACCAACACATTCTCTCAAAAGAGGAGGCAAAAAGATGTGAAGACTGCCAGACCGTCCTAACCGTGAAGCATATTCTGTCAGAATGCCCAGTTTATCAACGGGAAAGAACAATAGCCGGCATGACCACCGATCTTCAAAAGAGCCTTCACAGGGATAATATCGCAATCCTGATGACTTTTCTGAAACTAACAAATCTCACCAAAGACATTTGATATACTGTTATATTATTGTTGTTATTGTTTTGAATCTCATATTGAACTAAAATGTATTGTACCACCGCTAATGACCGTGTATGGTTGATGCGGTATATGCTAATAAAAAAAATAAAAAATACAGGGGTGGGATTCTGTGTACCATAGAATTCTATTGTCGACAGTTTTGTATATTGTCATCTCACTTTTTCTATCGACAATAGAATTCTATGGTACATAGAAGCCCACCCCTGGCTTCCGCGTAATGTTGCCGTCTGGACTTATACATTCTAGACTCTTGTCTTGTCTAGAATATCAAGACAAGACCATCAATATGTCTTATCTAGATTATCTAGACAAGACAAGATTTTTCATTTTCCATACAAGACCTTTATTCAAAATTCTTGATTATTTTCAAATCTATATTAGAAAAAATACAAAAAAAGAATTTACAAACGTTTAATATGTTTTAAATTTAAGTGCGCTAAAGAAACAATTTAAATTTCAAACAGAAAAATATTTTGTAATACTTTCATGAAGCTGACAGGTAGCCCATGAATTGATACATAGTAGTGACATGGCTGAATCGGAATTAAGCGTATTCCTATGTTTGCGAATGGTAAGCGAAGCTCCGGAAAATAAGCGTTCTGCTGGAACAAATGTAGCAGGAATACTTAGCAAATCGCGTGCCATTTTGGCTAAAATAGGATAAGCAAACTGATGCTTGCGCCACCATACAAGAATATCTTCTTCTCTTGGTGCACGTTTATACGAAAGCACAGGAGGCCACATGAGTTTTTTTTTCATCACTTCACAAATTCAATCACTTTGACTTTAAAGTCAAAATTTCGACTTTAATGTTGAAATTTCGACTTTTTTCTTGAAATTTCTACTTGATACCGAACACCCTAGGTATCAAGATACCAAATGTCAATCAAAAGAATGTATGACATATTACATTTGAGTGAAATTGTCAAGCTGTGTGCACGCTTCAATATACTTGAAGGAAGAAACTTTGTATTTCGTGCAAAATATTTTTATTTTAAAAATTGTAGCAAAGCGCTTTCGACTGTTAAGTCATCATCAGTGCGTACCTGCAAGTAAGTAATGATTGAAAATGAATTTGATAAAATTGAAAATTTTTGAAATTTGAAAGTTATGAAAAGTGAGGTTACTTACTCGTCAGGTGTACAAGAAGCCATATAAAAACATCATGTCCATGGACCAAATTAAAATGTTACAAATTATAAAACATATTTAAAATTGAATAATTTTCATCCTGTTTAAGGATTATTAAAGATAAAGATATGGGATACTACATCATATCTGTCTGATTGTTGAAGCGGAAGTGGAAAAGAAATTTAAATTGACAATGTATGCCAATGACACTATTGACAAGTGACAGTGACCATTGACATATGTGACATAGATTCAAAGAACTCAAATAGAAATTGAACCAATTTGAGTTCTTTGAATTTTCTTTCTATTTGAGTTCTTTGAATCTATGTCACATATGTCAATGGTCACTGTCACTTGTCAATAGTGTCATTGGCATACATTGTCAATTTAAATTTCTTTTCCACTTCCGCTTCAACAATCAGACAGATATGATGTAGTATCCCATATCTTTATCTTTAATAATCCTTAAACAGGATGAAAATTATTCAATTTTAAATATGTTTTATAATTTGTAACATTTTAATTTGGTCCATGGACATGATGTTTTTATATGGCTTCTTGTACACCTGACGAGTAAGTAACCTCACTTTTCATAACTTTAACATTTCAAAAATTTTCAATTTTATCAAATTCATTTTCAATCATTACTTACTTGCAGGTACGCACTGATGATGACTTAACAGTCGAAAGCGCTTTGCTACAACTTTTAAAATAAAAATATTTTGCACGAAATACAAAGTTTCTTCCTTTAAGATTACATTTGACTCTGTCAAAGAAATATCTTATTTCCAAAACCGCAATTCAAATTCAGTTTCTTCAGCGTCTTTCCAAGAAGTTTTGATAACGGAGGCAGATACAGCCTCCGAAACGTCAACATTTGAATAAAAAGAGAAGTATTCTTTGTTAATTCGATCTAATTTTTTCAGATAGGCAAATTCAGTGTATGGTACGTTACTGACAAAAATTAATTTCTTTCAAGACAGCAGTCTTGTTTGTACAGATTTCTTTGGATTACCATTTTTTCATTTTCAGATTGTGGAAGGTCATACACCCAAAAAATTATGTCAAGAATTGTATGTAGATTATAATTAGTGTAATTTTCTAGAATAAATGGTAGGTGTGGATATTAGATATTACCGTGATTATTTGTAGCTTTTCATGGTCGCACAAAAATTTTCAAGGGGTGTTAGTAATTAGCGTTGTTTGAAGAGGAGTGGACTATAATGTTGATTGGACAATTGCATGAGTGTCTCAAGTATTAGGGGCAGAGAGAGGGGAAAATCTCTTCCCATTTTTTCAGCAAATTGAGTAACGCGTGTAAACTTAAAGCCACCATCACTGCGAATTATGTCGAAAATAGGCCATTGCATATTATCATAATGAGTACGGTAAAGTAAATTATGCGCATATTTTAATATGTATTTTATGCACGAAGCAATAACTCATGTAGGTACGAGAAATTATGCAGAATATCACACAGAGCGGAATACCTTCTCAACCTCTCAGTTATGTGCCAAAACAACTTTTTTTTTTGTTTCTGGATACGAACTTTCGCCGTTTGTTCATAATAGGTACACCACAAATGTAGACGTAGTATCAGTAGTAATATCACAAGTGATTTAATTTTCGCGATAAGTTTGTCGATTCATTTCTGAAGGAAACTGTGGACTCGTGGTGTTTTCTCGAAGAAATTCGGTTGAGTTCAGAAATAAAAGAGAGACTTGTGAGATAAATTCAATCACGAGTTGCTCGATTTGAGTGTTTTGTTTTTTGTTTTTTTAAGGCATATTTCTGTACTTCTCTGGAACATCGCAGAAAGGTTGGCGATCTGTCTCTGTTTTATAGATATTTTCATGGACGATGGATGCTCTTTCGAAATATCAATCACACCACCGTTAGCGGTCTCATCGAGATTGACCCGTCCAGCTCAGTCCTCACATCCATATGCCGTCACTTTGGAGACATGCCACACATCTGCTTCCCAGGGCTTGTTTTTCCACAGAACGGCAAAGCTTTGGAATTCGCTGCCTCAGGAGGTGTTCCTGAGGCATACAGCCTTCAGAAATTCATGAAGAACACCAATTCCTAACAAACTGCTGTAACAAACAACCTATTAGATTTTACATTATTACGTCGTTTTGAAAGAAACTTTGTATCAAGTCTCAAGGGGCAGACGGTTGCATTTTGCACATTTTTAACCAACCATTTCTTAACGACAGTTTTAGAGGACGTTGGGTTAGCCGTAGAGAATCGATCTATTCAGTGGCCTGCAAAGTCTCCTCATCTTTCCTCTCTAGACTTTTTTTCCTGAGGGTCATTTGAAATCTACAGTTTATGGAACACAGCCCTCTTCAAGTTCTGCAAAAACGCATAACTGTAGAGTGTCAAAGAATAACTGCCGATATGTAAAAGAAATGAAGAATTGATTTTATTATTGTATGGATACTGATGGCAGACATTTTGAACAGATTTTAATATACATTTGACGTGTACACCTGATTATCAAACGGAAACTTCAATTTGGTATTTTTATTAAGAAAACAATGATCTATTTTCAAGATTTTGACAAGCTATCATGAAAATAATAATGCCAAATTATAGAGTCATAAAGAACGCAATGAGACCTTTGAAAACACGATCCCTTTCCCCATTCAAATTTTGAGGGTTTTTCATACCCCAGCACACTGTATATGGCCGTAGGTAAAGTATACTACGTAATGCGTGTTGTAAAGCAATTACGCACTCATGGAATTACGCACTCATGGAATAACGCACTCGCCGCTATGCGGCTTCGTGCGTAATATGCCTTTTACAACACTTGTTACGTAATATACTATTACCTACGGCCACTGCAGAAAATAGGCAAAAACACACGACTCACAGCCTCAGTAAATAGCTCCTTACGCACGGTAAACAAATCGGAGTTTTCGTAAACAAAATGATATTTCTCGGAAACGACACAATCGATTTGGAAGAAATTTTGTATGTAGATAGGGATTTGCTTTCTAAGTTTATCTATATAGTCGCCTTTCTTGGAAAAACACGATTTTACTGATAATAATAATGATAATTTTTGGATCTCGAAAACGGCTTCAACGATTTGGATAAAACTTTGTATTTAGATAAGGTATTGCTACTTGAGTTCATCTATATAGGCGCTTTTCATGAAAAAATGCGATTTTACTCTTAATATTAATAATAATAATATGAATTTTTGGATCTCCGTACATATTTTTTCATTATCCGAAAGAGCACACCATTTGTGATAACACTGTTCTTCAAAATTGAGAATCGGTTGAAAAATAGTGGAGATACAGTTCATTGTTCAAACGAACGGGGTTTGGCGTTTTAGGTAGATCTATATAGGCGTGTTTTTTAGAAAAAGGCGATTTTACAAATAATAATAATAAAGTGAATTTTCGGATCTCATATACACTCTAATGGTCATAGGTAAAGTATAGTTCGTAATGCGTGTTGTAAAGCAATTACGCACTCGTGGAAATACGCACTCGCCGCTACGCGGCTTCATGCATAATTTTTCCAATCGTGCGTAATATGCCTTTCACAACACTTGTTACGTAATATACTATTTCACTACTGTATTTTGTGTATATGAACTTTGCAAAGTTATAGTATTTAGGATTCACCTCATCTGAATGTCCATCATGATGTGGAAGCATTTAATCACATTTCTGTTAGCGACAGGGGCATATTATTATAGGTCTACTTCGTAAAAACGTTGACTAGAGCAAAAGCTAAATCTATTCGATGTCAGCTTCAACAAAAGTTCTGTTAAGCTGAGATGAGTTATGTATACCAGAAATCCGGAATTGTTTTGAATTTAATAAAAACTACAATTCTCAAAATTCTTGTCAACAAAACAAAAAAGGTCAACAAACTTTATTGAATTATAAACTTCTGGCTAATAGCTAATTGAGTAGTTCATTTACCTATATTACAGGCATGTATACAAATAACAAATTGCACCATATTTCCTGATAATTAATTACTGGCCATTTCATTGAACACGAAAACATTTGAATATTGCAAACATTTAATAGTGTTCAGTTGTAATCCATGACGTTTTTAGTGCCCAATGATGTATATCTATCTATCCAAAAATTTAAACTACCAACATAAATTCAAAGGAATGGCGATGTTAACTGAAATGTTAAACAATGCAGAGTGTGAATAAATATTCATAAGTATGTTTAGTTAACACTAGTGAGCGGTCTGTAGGCTGTGTGAGGAAGCAACCGAAAATATTGACAGTGTCACTAAGATAATGTGAATGACATCTTTTTGAAGACTGCTTCGTGAATTAGAGCCAAACTTGGATGGTATTTTGGAAAATATTGCCTTGCCCTTATCCTACTTCAGTATCGGAAACTCTTCATCTGGGGTATAGACAGAAATCTACGCGAGCAACAAGGAACGCAATGATATGATAATACCACATAAATAAGAGAGACGCACTACTGTGTGCCTCTCCTGTTACCCCACCCAACGCATTAACGGACCACGTGGCAATGCAACAGAGCGCGCACAGCTCACGTCGATATCCCTTCCTCGAGCGAGTAGAGGAGAAATTGTAATGCTCTCTCAACATATAGCAAGCTATTCTTTACGCTCTCATGAAACCACCATACCCAAGATGAACACTTTCCGATACTGTTTGTATGTTTGGATGTTTGTTATTCAATGACACAAAAATGACTGAACGGATCTGGATGAAATTTGGCACTCATACAGTATCGGAAAGTTTTCATCTTGGTTATGGTGGTTTCATAGCAGCGTAAAGAATAGCTTGCTATATGTTGAGAGAGCATTCTAATTTCTCCTCGTCTCACTCGCACAGTTGTGATATTATCATATCCATTGCCTTCCTTGTTGCTCGCGTAGATTTCTGTCTATACCCCAGATAAATTGTTTCCGATACTGTATAATTTATTCCCTGGATGAACACATAGGTTTCTTTTTATTCCGGTAAATCACATGGCTTAACGACTGTTATCAATTTTTGTAAAAACTAGCTTCTGCCCGTGACTTCACCAATAAATTAGTCGATAACATCAACAAATAGATGTTGGAGCTCACTCATATTATAGTCCATAATCAGGATTAATCAGGTTTTATCCCCGTAAACGACATGGGTTATTGGAAGTGGGTAAGTTGGTGAATCAAAATTATAAAAATATTAATGGACACGATGATGAGCAGTGATGATAATACAACTTACCCTAGAGAAATTCCAAACACCTCCACCATCGCCACTATAGCCATCATAAAAGATGGGGAAGTCACATCAAAGGCCATACCAGTGCTGCCGAAAAGGCAAATCTCGTACACAATCCAAGATATTAGTTTAATCCTCGGTGCTTGAGCCTCTATATTCCAATCCGAGGTAATGGCTATTTCTGATTGCACGAGAGAGATTCAAAGAAGGGGTCCTAGACACCAACCCATAGTAATTTTCTCCGACAGGGAGGCGACAATAAAGGCCCTGTGATCATGCAGGTTTTCTTCCAAACTAATTTGGTTGGTTCACAAAAATCTCAGCAACTTTCAAATTCAAATTCAAGTCAAATTTTATCATTGCGCCGCTCATGTTCGGTGTATGGGGATATATTTTTCAAGAGCGAGAGTGGAGATAACGAAATACCTGTCCGTAAAAAAACTACGTAGCTAAGAGCGCCAATAAGGTAGATAGCTTCTAATCGTAGAATCGGTTTTGCGTCAAAACTAATGATTTTATACATTTTTTTTTCTTCATCTGAGTCTATAATCTCCTTAAGAATTCGGGAGTTTGCCTATTTTTTTCATTTGTCAAACCATAAAAAAATTTTTTCTTCAAAATCATCGAAACCAAAAATCAGTTAAATTCCCGAATTCTCACAAACGAATTGAATAATTTGTTTCAAAAAAAATTTCGCAAAAAAATAAAACTGAATGCTCAAAACCGATTCCCGTTTCATCAAGGATATTGTTTGCTCTTAAGCAGGACACGAAGGAATGGGTTAAGAACCATCATCAATCAGGCAATACTCATGGGAAGATGATGCCTGGCTATCAAAACAAATTCTCTCTTCTAGGAAGGTGGTAGTACTTTTAGCACAGAACAAGGTGAAACTTGTCGTCTGAGTACTAGGTCAGCAAGACATCCAAGGGAATGAGAGCGCAGATGCTCTAGCAAAAGTGGAGTCAACAACAACTCTCATTGGACTTGAACCAGTTTCTGGAATTCCATTTGGAGATATTAAGTAGGACACGAAGGAATGGGTTAAGAACCATCATCAATCTTCCGAAAAGAATGCATCAGGCAATACTCATGAGAAGATGATGCCTGGCTATCAAGACAACTTCTCTCTTCTAGGAAGGTGGCAGGACTTCTAGCACAGTAGGACTTCTAGCACAGAACAATGTGAAATTAGTGTGAGTATTAGGTCAGCAGGACATCCAAGGGAATGAGAGCGCAGATGCTCTAGCAAAAGTGGGGTCAACAACAATTCTCATTGGACTTGAACCAGCTTCTGGAATTCCATTCGGAGATATTAAGCAGGACACGAAGGAATGGGTTGAGAACCATCATCAATCTTACGGAAAGAATGCATCAGGTAATACTCATGGGAAGATGATGCACGGCTATCAAGACAACTTTGCTCTTCTAGGAAGGTGGTAGGACTTGTAGCACAGAACAAGGTGAAACTTGTCGTCTGAGTACTAGGTCAGCAGGACAAGGGAATGAGAGCGCAGATGCTCTAGCAAGAGTAGGATCAACAACAACCCTCATCGGACTGGAATCAGCCTGTGGAATTCCATCCAAGACACGAAGGAATGAGTTAAGAACCATCATCAATCTTCCCGGAAGAATGCATCAGGCAATACTCATGAGAAGATGATGCCTGGCTAGACAACTTCTCTCTTCTAGGAAGGTGGCAGGACTTCTAGCACAGTAGGACTTCTAGCACATAACAATGTGAAATTAGTGTGAGTGTGTAACGTTTTATTTTTCTCGCCAACGAATATTCAACAGAAGGTTCATATTTCCAAAATTATAGTGATCAACCCTGTATGTACCAAACTATTGAGGTAGTTATTGGTTATCTCTTCCCCTGAACGGTATGCAACCTTTAAGGCGCAGTTGATAAATAAATTCAGTTCATTCTCAAGTCTTCGCTACAGCCAACAATATAATAGAGAGAACTGACAATATTCCAGTAATTCTAGTGGTTAGACCCGACAGGGCGAATATTGTTCCTATTATTGAGTTATTAGAAAAATCATCTCTGCAATAGTTATCACATTTCTTTAATAATGGTTTCTGTACCTTCTGATTTCGTCGTTTAACCTATTCCTCATGAGATGGCTCTGGTAGTGTGAATATTCATACGAATTTTCGTCCAAAAAAAAAAAATTATAAAAAGATTTTTACTTTGAACAAGCACTAGCTTTCTGGTGATAAAAGTGATGAGATCTTCTTAATGGCGTCTGTGCCAACTGGCTTTTAGCAAATTGCTTTGTGCAATATTTCTTAATTGGATTTGTCATTGCTATTTCGCCATATCTTCTACATCACTTTCGATTTTTGATAGATTTCATATCTATAGTGTAGTGCAGCCTCCTGGTTACAAGGGGTGAGTTTTTTTTACATTTTATGCGAAAGCATTTTTTTTGTAATTGATTACACCTGTTTTCCTTAGTTTTCTATAGTTTTCTATAGTTTTCTATAGTTAACTATAGTTTTCTATCAAGTCATGAAATCTAAACGGGAATTTTCATTTAAATATTCCCGCAGGGTTTTCTGGAGACTTATCCTGAAGCTACAGGCTTATTTGTATCACGGAGCATCGGCTGGAATTTTCCGGCAGGTCTCATTCGTCGGAGAAGGCTTTTAGTCCGAGAGTTTCCACTGAACTTTCACCATTTTGGTTTCGACATTTCGTGCCAAGCACAATTTTTCTGGAGCTGCCTGAACGAACACCCAGTAAACAACCATCGCTGGATAATCAGGCCAGATTTTATAATTTATTTACGAATTTATTTTTTTAATACGTATTTCCTTTTAAATATTATTGGGTTATTTAAAATAATATACAGGGTTATTTTTAGAATATTTCTAACTCGGGTAGAATAAATATTTTGCAACATCATAGACTTTAATTCCTGGTTTTGCAACTTTTATCAAATCGGGTGGCGCCCAAAAATATCATCAATAAAAAAAAGGTTCCTCAAATTCACGGCCCCCATACATAAGCTCCCAGACGAAGAGCACCGGTGCAGTGTACCTTGTTTAAAAAAAAATAAGGTTACACAATTTTGGCGCCCAACGTGGGGCTCGCGAGGAAACCTGCATTCAATAAATAAAATTATCTTTCATTCAAAATATTATTCATTTTGAAATCGAAAATTTCATCTAACAAAATATTTCCAGATCGTTAAATTTCATGAGGAAGAAATAAACGGTAGAGAGTAAGTAACATAAAAAGTGCTTGTTTTTGTGTCTAGTACGTTTTGCTTCTTTGGGCACATTAAAATATACGACAAATAATGAGTAACATAAAATCAACAAAATTTCACCGAGAAAACATTTCCATTTTTTAATTTGAAATATTAGCGTTCTGAAACTTATTTACAGGGTGAACCGTTGTTTCGGCCTCTGTAGTATTTGTATGCATTAAAATTTCAAATGAACAGGGTATACAATTTTAATGAGATGAAAGTAATAACGAATAAAATCTGGTAGGAATAACGGAAAATCTGGTATCTACAGGGTGCACCAAAATAATTTTTTGTTTTTTGCTTGGATTTTTAGGGTTGATATTTTCAATTTGTTATAGGGTGACGCAATATTGGAACAATTTTTTCAACAACTCGTTTTTTTCTAAATTTTCGTTTTGACCGAAAACACTGTTGATTAGATACTGTCGTTTTTTGATTTATATTGCAAAATGGAGGATACTTTTAGAGTTAATCATTTGTTGGCTGAAGAACTTGATTATGAACTGAAAATTAGGGGTATACATTCTAACAAAAATCAAAATGATAGAAGAAAAATCATGGCTAGGATATTAGATAAAGAAAAAAATAATCCGGGAAAACATATTGATATGACTTCTTACACAGTGGATTTTGAAACTGAAAAAACTGCGATAGAAAGCACTGTGTTATCTATTCAGTCGTTGATAAATGATTTTGAAGGGAATAGTGGTGACTCACTATTTTCAAGAATCAAGTCAAGGTTGAACCATGTTGGCGGTCGAATAAAACGAATGCCATTACCTACAGATCCTCCTGATATTTTAGCAACAGCAAAAATATACAGGGATGAAACGTTTGCAACATGTTTGGTATTAGAGGATGATTTGATTGAGAAAGTCAAAACCCAGGAACTTACGAATCCTGATCCATTAAACAGTACTTTGAATCCGGTCATAAATATACCTGCTCCTATAGTTACATGTTCTTCAAGGTCCACACCACTTTCTGACTGGGGTGTTAAGTTCAACGGAGATCCCAAAAATGTTTATCCATTTATTGAGCGTATTACTGAATTGGCTAAATCAAGGAAAGTTGAAAAACAAGAACTTTTTGATTCAGCTGCTGAGTTATTTGTTAATGATGCTTTTATATGGTACAGGGGTGTCCAAAATAAAGTTACAAATTGGGATTCATTACTTTTACAGTTAAAGAAAGATTTTCTGTCTCCAGATATGGATGATGAGTTATGGGATCAAATCAAATCTTACAAACAAAGAAAAAATGAAAGAGTTACAATTTTTATTGCCCACATGGAAAATTTATTTAGCAGATTGAGTCGACCTCCAAATGAAGCAACAAAAATTAAATATATCAGGCAAAATTTGTTACCTGATTACATCAGTCATTTGGTTTTAGTTGAAATTGACACTGTTTCAAAACTACAGGATTTGGTGAGAAAACTTGAAGATGCCAACGTGAGTAAATATAAAAATTCTAATTTTCCTAAAAAATTTAATGAAACTCGAGAAGTAGCTGCCAGTTCCAGTAAATCTTTTTCGAAATCTAAAACTGAAAAGTTTTGGAAAAAGCAATAACCTACACAAAATAAATCCTTTCATTTTAATAACGATAATCAAGATAATCAAACACCTGCTCAGCCTGGTACTTCTAAACAAAAATATGAATCTGTTCCCAAGGTCATTACTTGTTGGAATTGTGGTGAGAGAAATCATGTTTTTTCAACTTGTCTTTTGAAAAGAAAAGTTTTTTGCTTCCGATGTGGTAACCCAGGTGTAAGTAGTAAAGATTGTGATCTGTGTACAAAAAACGAATAAAGAGGATGCGACATTATGGCCATCGTATCTATTCTCCAACACAGGCCAAATATGAAACAAGTTATCAAAAAATGGAGTTGAAAAACGATGATTTTTCAGTTTCTGCTTTTGGTAATTCAAATAATTCTCATCAGGTTGCACCAATTTTTATGAAACGTATATGTGACAACCGACCCTATATTAAAATAAAAATATTCGATAAAGAAATTCCAGTATTGTTGGATTCCGGTTCCACTACTTCTATAGTAGGGGAAGGGGGAATGAAAATTATTGAAAATTTCAAGTTGAAGGTAGCAAGTTCAATTTTTAAAAATATTTCCACAGCTGATGGAACAGAACAAGTGGTGCTTGGAATGATTGACTTGCCGATTTGTATTGGTACTGTATGCAAGGTCATACAGTTTTTAGTGGTGCCTTCTCTACAACATCCATTCATAGTCGGTAGCGATTTCGCAAAACACTTTGAACTGTTAGTGGATTTTAAAAATGATGAATGGCATGTTCAGAGCAAATTTTCCAATGAGAAAATATGTTTGATTTCCAATACAAACAGGATCAATATTAACGAACACTGTTGTATGTCTTTGGAGAGTTTGAACTTAGACCAAAGATTACAGGCAGAGGAAGTTATTGAATCATTCCACGATATAAGCAGAGAAACAAGCTTAGGCAGAACAAACAAAATTATAATGAATATCGACACAGGTAATACAAAACCTTTCAAGAAAAAACAGTATCTGTTGTCTCCTTATATGCTAAAAATATTGAACACAGAGTTAGACGAAATGATTAAGCTAGGTGTAGTTGAACCTTCCAAAAGTCCGTGGTCTTCCCCAGTTTTACTGGTCAAGAAAAAGAGTGGAGACTATCGCTTTTGTTTTGATGGTCGTTCTTTGAATGAAGTTACTAAGCATGACTCATATCCTCTTCCTCACATTGATAGGATACTCAATATGTTGAGAGATGCCAAATATATTTCGTCAATAGATCTCAGAAAGGCTTTCTGGCAGATTCCACTGGATGAAGAATCCAAGGAAAAGACTGCCTTCAGTGTTACAGGTCGTGGTTTATTCCATTTTACAGTTGTGCCCTTTGGCCTTTGCAACTCTGCACAAACACAACAGCGGTTGTGTGACGCACTATTTGGTCCTGAGTTCGAGCCAAAAATCTTCACCTATTTAGATGATATTATTATCACTAGTTCTTCCTTTCAAGAACACTTAGAGTTGTTGTCGAAAGTAAAATGTATTTTACAGGATGCTAATTTGACAGTGAACCTGAAAAAATGCGAGTTTTTTAAAACTTCGTTAAGGTTTTTAGGTTATGTGGTGGGTTCAGATGGTCTCCATACGGATCCAGACAAAGTATCAGTGATGTTGAATTATCCTAGGCCAACAACTTCGACAGAAGTGAAACGATTTATAGGTATGTGTTCTTGGTACCGTCGTTTCATTGATGGATTCTCCAGTCTTGTTTCTCCACTTAATACCTTACTGAAAGGCAAGAAGAAAAAACAGACGATCACTTGGACACCTGAAGCAGAGTCGGCATTCATTCGTATTAAGAATGCCTTAGTTTCAGCTCCCATTCTTTCTCAGCCTGATTTCAGTAAGACCTTTACAATCCAAAGTGACGCGAGTGACACAGGGGTGGGGGGTGTCCTAACACAAGTTCTTGATGGAGAGGAGAAAGTAATTGCTTATGCCAGTCGCGCTCTTAGCCGCGCCGAAAAAAATTATTCGGTTACAGAGCGAGAGTGTCTGGCTGTGATTTTTTGTATCGATAAGTTCAGGCCGTATATTGAGGGTACTCGATTTGTAGTTATAAGTGACCATTATTCTCTTCTGTGGTTGAACAATTTGAAAAACCCAACAGGGAAATTAGCAAGATGGGCTGTTCGCTTACGTCAACATACCTTTGAACTGATTCATCGAAAAGGCATACTCAATGTAGTCCCAGATGCTCTTTCGAGGATTCCATTTAAGGATTCAGAAATTGCTATGTTAGACATTCCTTCTGATGACTTGGACAATTGGTATAAATCTCTCAGAGAGAATATTATTGAAAGCCCAAACAGTTATCCCCAGTGGAAAGTTGAAAACGGTCTTGTTTATAAATTCATTCCATCCCATCTCCCAGTTAAGACAAATCTTGCGGATTGGAAAATTCTTGTTCCCAAAAATTCCAGACTCAAAGTCATTGAATCATGTCATGACCCGGTGACTTCAGGCCATTTTGGTTACCGTAAAACCTTGGCAAGAGTCCAAGAACAGTATTACTGGCCTAAGATGCAACATGATGTTCTGAAGTATGTGCGTAAGTGTGAAATTTGTGGTTCCCAAAAGCATTCCACAAACTCTCGAATAGGCTTGATGGGCGGCGAAAAAAATATTCAGTACCCCTGGCAGATTATTTCTGTTGATTTGATGGGTCCATTTCCCAGGTCATCAAAAGGAAACACACACTTATTTGTAGTTGGTGACTGGTTAATTAAATATACGCTTTTATGTCCGCTGAGAAAAGCAACAGCCAACAGTATAGTAAAATTTCTAGAGAACAATGTTTTCTTGGTGTTTGGGGTACCGCAATTCATTTTATGCGACAATGGATCACAGTTTGCAGGCAAAATTTTCAAAAAATTAGCTGATGAGTACCAGGTCCAAAAAATATGGTTTACCCCTAAATATTCTCCCCAATGTAATTTTGTGGAAAGGAACAACCAAACAATTGGCACCGTCATTAGGTGTTATATTGATAAACATACTGATTGGGATAAAAATCTATACAAAATTCAGCATGCCATAAACACAGCCAAACATGAAGTGACAGGCTATTCACCAACCTATCTGAACTTTGGAAGACATGTTCCACTCTCAGGAAAATTCTATGGAGTAGTTGAGACTACTGCAAACATGGAAATTATTCCAGGTGACCGGGAGACTTACGCCTCGGAACTTAGCAGTCTTGTCGATGTTTTCAAAGAGGTTAGACTAAGCTTGCACTCTTCATATTCCCGTAATGCGAAGAGGTACAATCTTCGTAAGAGAGACATTTCATTCCAAGAAGGAGACAAGGTATGGCGCAGGAATAAAATTCTTTCAGATGCTAGTAATAAATTCACAGCAAAATTGGCTCCCAAATATGTATTGTGTACAGTAATTAAGAAAGTTTCTCGTTTAGTGTATCGTCTGAAAAATACTAGTGGTTCAGATATTGGCGAATGGCATGTCAAAGACCTTAAGCCATATTTTGGTTCCAATGGTGATGTATCCGTGAACTGAACGATATGTTTTTGTTTGCATATCTTGCAAATACATTCATCATGTTAGAGTTAATATTGAGCTAAGTTTGAGTATATAAAACTCTTCATGATTATAGTTTTTATTATCAGTATATATATGTAGTGAAATGAGGTTGACTGCAGCAATCTATTTTAGTATATACGGCGTTGAAAGTTAATTGGTATATTGCTTTGCGCATTTTCAGTATAACAGTATAATGTCGTTATCATTCGGACTTGATAGTTCACTAGAATGACACGATATATGGTTATTTGTAACCCCAATTTTTTTACGTTGTGTATGTGTGTAAGTCTTATATTTGTGTTTTAGTTGCAATTAAACTAATGAAAAGTTTTGGTAGACATTCCTGATTTGTGACATATCGATTTTGACACTACTGATTTTGACTCCATTGCGGACGCGTGGTACGCGAAGTTACCGAACCAAAACTTCACCAAATGTTAATATTCAAGGTAAAATAATCTAGCACGCTAGATGATTTTAATTCGGAAAGGGGTGGTGTAACGTTTTATTTTTCTCGCCAACGAATATTCAACAGAAGGTTCATATTTCCAAAATTATAGTGATCAACCCTGTATGTACCAAACTATTGAGGTAGTTATTGGTTATCTCTTCCCCTGAACGGTATGCAACCTTTAAGGCGCAGTTGATAAATAAATTCAGTTCATTCTCAAGTCTTCGCTACAGCCAACAATATAATAGAGAGAACTGACAATATTCCAGTAATTCTAGTGGTTAGACCCGACAGGGCGAATATTGTTCCTATTATTGAGTTATTAGAAAAATCATCTCTGCAATAGTTATCACATTTCTTTAATAATGGTTTCTGTACCTTCTGATTTCGTCGTTTAACCTATTCCTCATGAGATGGCTCTGGTAGTGTGAATATTCATACGAATTTTCGTCCAAAAAAAAAAAATTATAAAAAGATTTTTAATTTGAACAGGCACTAGCTTTCTGGTGATAAAAGTGATGAGATCTTCTTAATGGCGTCTGTGCCAACTGGCTTTTAGCAAATTGCTTTGTGCAATATTTCTTAATTGGATTTGTCATTGCTATTTCGCCATATCTTCTACATCACTTTCGATTTTTGATAGATTTCATATCTATAGTGTAGTGCAGCCTCCTGGTTACAAGGGGTGAGTTTTTTTTACATTTTATGCGAAAGCATTTTTTTTGTAATTGATTACACCTGTTTTCCTTAGTTTTCTATAGTTTTCTATAGTTAACTATAGTTTTCTATCAAGTCATGAAATCTAAACGGGAATTTTCATTTAAATATTCCCGCAGGGTTTTCTGGAGACTTATCCTGAAGCTACAGGCTTATTTGTATCACGGAGCATCGGCTGGAATTTTCCGGCAGGTCTCATTCGTCGGAGAAGGCTTTTAGTCCGAGAGTTTCCACTGAACTTTCACCATTTTGGTTTCGACATTTCGTGCCAAGCACAATTTTTCTGGAGCTGCCTGAACGAACACCCAGTAAACAACCATCGCTGGATAATCAGGCCAGATTTTATAATTTATTTACGAATTTATTTTTTTAATACGTATTTCCTTTTAAATATTATTGGGTTATTTAAAATAATATACAGGGTTATTTTTAGAATATTTCTAACTCGGGTAGAATAAATATTTTGCAACATCATAGACTTTAATTCCTGGTTTTGCAACTTTTATCAAATCGGGTGGCGCCCAAAAATATCATCAATAAAAAAAAGGTTCCTCAAATTCATGGCCCCCATACATAAGCTCCCAGACGAAGAGCACCGGTGCAGTGTACCTTGTTTAAAAAAAAATAAGGTTACAAGTGCTAGGTCAGCAGGACATCCAAGGGAATGAGAGCGGAGATGCTCTAGCAAAAGTGGAGTCAACAACAACTCTCATTGGACTTGAACTAGTTTCTGGAATTCCATTTGGAGATATTAGGCAGGACACGAAGGAATGGGTTAAGAACCATCATCAATCTTCCGAAAAGAATGCATCAGGCAATACTCATGAGAAGATGATGCCTGGCTATCAAGACAAATTCTCTCTTCTAGGAAGGTGGTAGGACTTGTAGCACAGAACAAGGTGAAACTTGTCTGAGTACTAGGTCAGCAGGACATCCAAGGGAATGAGAGCGCAGATGCTCTAGCAAGAGTAGGATCAGCAACAACCCTCATCGGACTGGAATCAGCCTGTGGAATTCTATCATAGGATATTAAGCAGAACACGATGGAATGAGTTAAGAACCATCATCAATCTTCCCGGAAGAATGCATCAGGCAATACTAATGAGAAGATGATGCCTGGCTATCAAGACAACTTCTCTCTTCTAGGAAGGTGGTAGGACTTCTAGCACAGTAGGACTTCTAGCACAGAACAAAGTGAAATTAGTGTGAGTGTTAGGTCAGCAGGACATCCAAGGGAATGAGAGCGCAGATGCTCTAGCAATAGTGGAGTCAACAACAACTCTCATTGGACTTGAACCAGTTTCTGGAATTCCATTTGGAGATATTAAGTAGGACACGAAGGAATGGGTTAAGAACCATCATCAATCTTCCGAAAAGAATGCATCAGGCAATACTCATGAGAAGATGATGCCTGGCTATCAAGACAACTTCTCTCTTCTAGGAAGGTGGTAGGACTTCTAGCACAGTAGGACTTCTAGCACAGAACAAAGTGAAATTAGTGTGAGTGTTAGGTCAGCAGGACATCCAAGGGAATGAGAGCGCAGATGCTCTAGCAATAGTGGAGTCAACAACAACTCTCATTGGACTTGAACCAGTTTCTGGAATTCCATTTGGAGATATTAAGTAGGACACGAAGGAATGGGTTAAGAACCATCATCAATCTTCCGAAAAGAATGCATCAGGCAATACTCATGAGAAGATGATGCCTGGCTATCAAGACAACTTCTCTCTTCTAGGAAGGTGGTGCTCTAGCAAAAGTGGGGTCAACAACTCTCATTGGACTTGAACCAGCGTCTGGAATTCCATTCGGAGATATTAAGCAGGACACGAAGGAATGGGTTAAGAACCATGATCAATCTTCCCGAAATAATTCATCAGGTAATACTCATGGAAGATGATGCACGGCTATCAAGACAACTTCCCTCTTCTAGGAAGGTGGTAGGACGTCTAACAGGACACTGTTACCTGAGAAAACACTCGTATATGCTGGAGGATACACCAAGACTAAGCAGGTTTGGTGATGGAGGATAAAGAAAAAGCCTCCCACACAGAATTTGAATTCGAAGCCCTCGCTCGCAAGAGGATGGATATCTTCAGACACTGTAGTGCAGAAGATATTCCACAGGGATATCTCGTGATAAATTTCCAGGAGTTCATCAGAAAATCCAGAAGATCACGAGATAAAAACCTGACAGCGGGAAGCAGAAAGGTTTTACACAACTACCTGCACTTCGGCTGAAAGCTGGACCCGTCGACTAATATAAATAATAATATAGTCATCATGAATTCATGGCGTTGCCAGAGTCCTCTACAAGGAAGTGAGTGCAATGTGTCCGGAATTGAGACACCTCCTTGAACCTCGTATGATTGAGTTGTCCCCTATTTTCTAGTTAATGAAAAGCAGACGAATAAAATCAGGTAAATTTTGTTCCTATCCTGTATACTGTTTCATCTTTTCGAAAGCGTATCTTGAACTTTCTCCACATTTCAGGCATACTCTTGACGAAGTTCGTGTCTCGGTTCGTATGAATTACAAGTTTCCGATTCTAGATGTTATAAGAAATTGTTAAAAACCTGAGTAGTTCGTTGAGCTGCAATAATGGGTTGTTTGGCATCGTTCCAAGCGATTTCTAACAATAACTGCGAAGAAATACAATGCCAATAAAATTTAAGTATGTAAGTGACTATTTATTGATCTTTCTGTTGAAAAAATGGGCCAATTGGGTAGTCACCAATAATTCCTACACAAACGTTCAGCGAAAATTGACGCTAAAAATGATTTTCTCTAATAGCGTGGGGATTTTCGTCGGCCCAAAAATGGTTATTGTGAAAGTTCAATAACATTTCTTGAAAAATTTGCCTCGTCCGTAAATAAAATATTGGGTAAAAAATTATTATTGTGTTCCATTATATGAATTAACCACCTGGAAAACATTAATCTTGGATGGAAATCCCGAGGCAGTAGAGCTTAGACCCGCTGTATGTGGTATGGGTATAAGAGGTTTCTTTTTAGAACTTTCCAAACGGTTTTTGGGCTGACTTCAAGCTACAGTGCAATCTTCTTGGCACTATTTGAAGGATCTTCTTCTATCGCATCAAGTATAGCTTCTTCTAGTTCAGGCGTTGTTACCATTTCTGGTCTTCCACCACCTGCATTTTTATTGAATCTCCCAGTTTCACATAATCTTGCATGTAGCGTTCTAAATGTTTTAGCGCAAGAAATTACTCTGTTAGGATATCTGTCCTGGTAAATTCTTCGTGATTCTCCTGAATTTCCATTTGCTAATCCATAAATAAAGTGCATATCAGCCATTTTAGTGTTAGTATAATAATAATTCATGATAGAATCGCTGCTAATTGACAACTACAACTCTAAATTTTACTGATATGAAAATAATGTTGTCAAAGCGACCTTACCTGCATTTAAGGGCCATTATTCATTATCGTATGCAGGTACGCCTATCGCTATTAAATTATTACGGATGGTGAACAAATAACAACCAATAATCCAAAACAAAAATTAACTTTTTCAATTTGAAAAGAAATATGTGTAGGAAAAACCCTACTATCAATGTCAGCTGGTCTCCAATGCAGGTGTTCATGATATGCAGCAGAGTGGCTTTAATTTTTTTCTCGAAAACGAAGCTGGATATGAAGTAAAAATTTACCAAAAAAAGGCAGTGGCGTACTTTTTTTTACAATATTGTTTGCTGTGGTGCCCACTGAGACGCCACAGGCCCCAATAATTTCGATCTAAATAGAGCTAAATGAGCGCCTTATTAGTTCAAATAAAAGTACCAAATTTCAACCAAATCGGTCCAGGATATTCATGATATTTTATAATTACCATTTTTTTTCTTTAATTTCAACGCCCTGTATCTCAGAAACGAAGCAACTCCGGATATATGTTTATAGGAACTTTTCTTCCTAAAATGACCTAACGAATCACTACCTGCAGTTAGGAACCGTAGTTAGGAAACACCCTGTATAATTTGAATGTCGTAGGGAGCAGTAGTTGGTTTTTGTTACTTGCCGACGAATTACCTATTGTACTGGGTTTTTGCGGAAGATTGGATTATACAGTGCGGCTTTAAATAGCCCCCCCCCTCTGTTAACTTTTGAACGGTTCGACGTAGAAACATGAAATAATACTTTTTGAAATAAAAAACATGGTGATTGATCAATAGGGGGCGCGGGGGGGACATCAACTGAAATTTTTAAATGGCATGGGGGGTCAAGTGGCACATCGTTGAAAAGAGAATTAAATTTTTTTCACCATCTAAATATTTTTGAATTTTGTTTATCATTTTTTTCCCAATTTTAATTTTTATGCTAATGTGCCCTCAGCGCCATCTGTTGAGTAATTGCAATGTTACTTCTCTCAAAAAGCAGTATCGGTAATATCCTTCAAAAAATTTTTGGTTTCATTGTTCCACATCAAACCGTTCAAATCTATCGAGGTATGAGTAGTATTCAGATCCGCATTTATATCTGATATTTCGAATTTGAATTGCAAAAAAAAATATTAACAAAATTCAAAAAAAATTCAGATGGTTGTAAAGAGAATAAAATTTCCTTTTCGACGATGTGCCCCATGCCTTTTAAAAATTTTGATTTGATGTGTCCCCCCGCCCCCCCTGTCGGGCAATCGCCATTTTGTTCATTTTAAAAAGTAGTGGTTGTGAAAACCTCGAAATGGATTTTTTTTCATGTTTCTACGTCAAACCATTCGAAAGTTAAAAAGTCGCACTGTATCCATTTTTCAATATTAGTTGATGGATGGTTTTCCGTCAAGTAGTGTCGTTAGTTAGAATATTAATACACCACGTCGTCTACAAACTTCCAGCTATTTTTCATGATTTTTTAGTTCATATAAACTTTGAGGAAGTTTTTACCAATACCTACGTTATTGCCCATAAGCACACTGTCATGTATGATATTCCTAACGCGAGTTATAACGTACTTTCGAATCCCAAGCCAAATTTATCTCGCCTCGAAAAATAAAATATTGTCACTACCTTCGTAAAAACATATCTTAATCCCCCAGAGATGCGCAAAATTTCTAGACTCCTTATGAGCTTTATCCGCCTTAGGGTTGGTATTCGCTCGATTCGAAGGAAATTTCAGGATTTCCCGACCATATTTCCTCCGCAAAAGCTCACTAGATTTGGATTTTATGTATCCACGGATCCGGAAAAACAAATATTTGTTAGACAGGTGGAATTTGTTTTCGCGTGAGCCATATAAAATTCATCTTGGTCTGTGTCGTTTGTGAACAGGAAAATGGAGAGGAAGGAGGATGAGGATAATAAAGAAAAGGTGTTGAAAACACTCGAATGGGCTAGAACAGGGTTGCATTGGCTTTTGGTTTCTTGCACGATGTTATGTAATAGTTATTTATGTATCAAGGGCGTAAAGTAGGCGTTTATAGCCTGCGGCGTGGATTATCATCACACGCCGAAGGCCATAAACGCATTTTACGCACGTGATACATACAAAATTTTATGCACTAGCGTTTATTAGCGCGAATCACAATTACTGACTTGAATTCCAATGGTCTACACGTTTCATACGTTAAATTGATAAAAAGGATTTTTTGCATCAATGCATAATTACATTGATTCAAGTCGATTGTATTCTTGAATAGGCCCAACCAAATATTAGTTTGATTTTTTGACGGAATCCTCTTGACAACTTGAAAGGAAACTGTTTTGGGACATATGAAAACTTTCTTCACTGAATAATTGGAGTTGTTTGATACAAGAATATTTCAACTTTGATAATGAACACTGTTGTGAATACTTTCTTTGTTCGATGGTTTGAGTTGGTTGAGGCAAGAATATTTCAACTTCAATAACGAACAATGTTCTTCTTCATAATGTAATACATTTTTGATTCAAGATTATCTGCATTTGGAGGCTCAGTACAAATGTGCACTTGGTTATAAAAATATGCCATGGAAGCCATGTTCATATGGTACAGTTCAACAAACAGAGAACAACTGCGAACAATTGATGTATAATGGATATATATGAGAATAGTTTTGTGATATTTTAATTTCAGAAACTACATAATCAACGTAGGTACCTAGACGCATAGAAATGTGATCGAATATAGAAACGACAGCGTTATTTGCCATTATCACACACCTGTTGAAAACAAAAATATCTTCAACCATAAATGACCTAAATTCAAATGATGCAGACATAATTGGATGTCCATATTGCACTTCTGTAGCAGCACATTTGCACATAACCACTGTGACAAATACAAAACTAACAACTTAAATTATGATTCAAACACAACCCCCATACCAAATGCCGGTAACAGCAAACAGAATAGAGGTCCCAGTCGGCAGTCGCAGTGCGCGCTTTCGCGTGGGTTCGCGCCGTTCCGGTAGTGGGGTTTCGCGTGCACCCGCTCATTGGTTGACTGCATATGCCACGTGCTGCTTCCTCCTGACCTACGCCAAGAAATTATGTTCTTGAGTCAAAGGGAGCATTTTTCACAAGTAGGTGCTCTCTAGGGTAAAGAGTTGTAATGTATTAATGCAAGCAAATTCATTTCAAGAGAATTTATAAAAAGAAGCAAACAGTTCAATAAGTTTGAAATAATTATTCTTTTCAGAAGATCATTCTGTTCAAGAGGATAATATATTTGATTGAAGACATGAGCTTTGTTATTGAGAATGTAGTTACGAGTCGAAATGCATGATAAAATATAAAGTGTTCCACTTAAAAAAATATCATTTTATGAAATATTTCGAAAACGCGACTGTCAATTTTTTGTTTGTTTTCGGCGTCGAGAAGGCCATTAAAAATGCTACTAGTTTGCCCATTTAACCGAATTCGTAGCATCAATAATAACGGAGTTGGCAATGGTGCCGACTTAATTTGGAACACCCTGTATACCTAATGGCATTGAATTATTAAAAACAAAAATATGTAGCGAATGAAGGCGAATAAGAAGAGTAAGTACTGAAGAGTGCTTTTTTTTCATCTTCTAGTTCTCACAAAAAAAGTTTTCTGATGTAATGTTCAGAAAACATCATGAGAACCCAAAAAAAATGTGTTATTCCATTGGACGACTTCAATGTTGTTCGATCTACCTTGGCACTGAAAAGAGGCCCAAAAAAAATGTGTTATTCCATTGGACGACTTCAATGTTGTTCGATCTACCTTGGCACTGAAAAGAGGCAAGAACCTCGAAACATGCGCTTTCAATAGTGTCCTACTTAAGGAACGTTGCACAAATATCTGTCATAAGTCCAATAACCGTAGTGGTATTGTCCAGGGAAGTAGTTGTTTCCTGTCAGATACTTGCATCATATTTTTAACTTTTTGGAAATGTGTCGAGTGGCGGACATCGTCGAATATACATTCATTTCATTTGTTTAATACTCATAACATAGATAGAAATTGTCTGTTTTTCCAAGAGGATTTGATACGAAGAGCTGAATATCTCTGTTTATTGAGTATACAGTATTTTTTGGAAGCTTTTCGCGAATAATACAAATAACATAAAGACGACGGGGTTGTTCTTATCAGAATAATTGAATGAATGAATGTTTATTCTATCGGAATAATCCAACATAGATCACAACATATAATAACTTTATTTAAGACATGCTTTTAAGCCCACTGTAAGGCAATTGTACCTAATTATGGACCCCCCAATTTCGCGCCCAAAATACAAAGTAACCTGAACCTACACATTACCCAGGAAGATCTGACAACAATGGTCAACCATTCAACTACTATGCAATCCCTGAAAGATTTCAGTTTATCAACTGTAGTTTTCATGAGAGATTTGTACTCGTTTGTACTTCTTTCCATTCAGTGATGTACACATAACCTTGTTTGAATATTATGAGGTAAGTACTTCACAAATTTTGCCTTACTTTGCTGTTCAAATTCATGATACTCCACTCATATAAAGGTTGAATTGAATTTCATATTGTAGTATCATTTCTAGAGCCTTTTCTTTTTTCTTCATCAAAAACGTGCTAATAAACCAATCAGAAAAGGTTCTAAAAATGACAAACTTCAGTTTTCCGCAAACATTATTTCAGATCATGAATTAGGTTCGCTTTATTTGTCAGTTGATCTGTCAAAATTATCATATGCAAGGAAGGTATGGTATCAGTGAGTCCACGACAATGATTCGATCTGTGTCTCATTTTGACTCACTCGTACTGTTTCTGATTCTCTCCCATTATGAAAAAATGTTCTGGAGGTTGACAAATATTCCGATATGTTAGCATTAATCAAAATTGTTTTCCTCCTACCCCTATAGAAAGTACACACTTTCCTCCCTCAAACCAGGGAGAAAACTCATACTTTTCCTCACCCTCATTTCAAGTGAGTTGTAAACGATGAAACTTGTGAATCTATTGTAATCAAATTGTTTCAGTGATTTCAAGAACATCTTATAAATCCTGTATTCTGGTAAAAATCAAACATGAATGTTCATTACTTCTACTTTAGTTCTTTATTAGCTATTCGTGTATTTAGAGCGCAAAGTGATTGATTGTCGCTCGACAAAAAGAATAATCTTTGGAGAACGACAATGACACTTTGTGCTCGAAATACACACATTAATTTTTCTACAAGCGCAGCTCTTAAAAAAAATGATAGACACTTCATTCAAAAAGGCAAATAACATTACTTATGAGAAAATCACTCAATAGCAATCCAAAATGTATAAGCTATCTAAATGTCCAATAATTCAAATCTCTAACAAGAAAAAAGTAAAATAACGTCCTTGAAAAACAAGGTGCAATTTCCAGGAGCTGAACCCGAGACCTTCGGATTACAAGCCCAAGACGCTAGCCATTGCTCCACCGCAGATTCTCAGATGGACATGACTGTATTGTCTATACTTTCCATCATGCAAGTATAGGTCTGATAAAAGCAGTTGAGATGCGTTTTAAATTTACAAAAAGAGGCTCATTAAGTAGGTAGGAAGAAATATCATATGCATTACAATACATGGGAGTAAAGTGACTTTTCCTCCCTTGAATGTTTCTCGTCGGTCAGTAAACTACAGCCTGCAGGAGTAAAAGTAGCACTTTCCTCCCTAGTAATACAAATAGCTATTTCGTACCTTTGTCACTCTATATCTCAGAGGGTATGCATTTCAGGACATACCCTGATAAAACCTTTCACCTAGATATGAGTTGAGGTTCGGAGTTTGTCGGACTTATTTTGACTCACCCAGTATATTTATGTTGTTTAAATTCCTTTTCCCTTCGTTTATGATTCCACAACAGTCTCATATCAAAGCTTTGGAAGAGAAAGTGCTCTGGAGATAAGATTGTTCCTAACAAGTCAGTGAGAAGTCATGGTTGCGGTCGTAATGGATCCTTGTGGTATACCTTATATATTATATGTAGAGCAATATTTCATTAGATAAATATTTCAATTTTAATTTCTTGTCTGTAGTGAGTTCTAGAAGTGTTCTTTGGTTAATCATCTGAACTTTTAGTTTCACACTCTTAATACCAAGATCCCTATCAATAATTTTTGTATTTAAATTTTGAAAGCTTAGTTACTTCATATTCCTAAACTCTCGATGATTTCTTTCTAAAACGTCCCACATGATTCATTCATCACGACTATTGCTAGGTAGTAGCAAGCAGTGGCATATAATGTGTGAATAATTCACTGCCTTACGTAACGAATGTACATTAAGCTAAAAACAACACACGTGTTGGTGTCTGCAAACGCTGGTTGTTTTTTTTTTTCGTTTTTGCGTTCGTGTTTTCAGTTCAGAAATGATTCAGCCTTGTGAATTGAGGCGGCGTTGTCGATGTTGTAAAGCTTTTTATGACTGAAAATACAGATTCCTAACCTACGAGTATTTTTTGAAGTTGCACTGGGCTTCCATCGCTACTGTTGCATTCGATTTCAAAGAGCCAGAGGCTGCAGATATTATTGAAAAAAGCCCACCGTTGTGGCGAACACCCTTGAACCCCTCATGATGAAGGGGTAATTATTTTCGTGCTAATTTTTGCCATGGAACCATTTCAGCTCTTCATGGCGTAATATTCGGTATATAAATATGTAGATGTCGAGGTAATAAGATCATTCCTAGAAGTTTTATTTTGAAAATGCCATATGATAGTCAACAATGTAGAAGAATAATTCAAAGGGCAGGCCACGCAATGGTAAGAGAAAGAATTCAATTCCACAGAAAGAACAAGGTAAATTTAGAATATTCAATTAATAACTTGGAGCAAATCATGAAACAAGATATGATCCAAAATGATTTCAATTATATGAGTCACTGTATTCAAAATTCCTATAATGCATTCAATCGAAACAAAATTAAAATACACAAAGAAAAATTCACAAAACTATTACAAAAGAAACAAGAACAACACCAAAAATTTTGCTGAAAGAACTGTAATCAATTTATCCTCTAGAACTTTAAATACACATGAGAAACTTGTTTTAGCGAAGGGATTGAACTTTACTGTTACTCCCAAAGTTATACCAACTCTTGAAATGGTCACTGCCATAGAGGCAACAGCCCAGCGTTTACCAGCTGAAATAGCTGGTGATTACAGATCTGACTGCAAAAATGCACTGACAAAACCTTATCATTCTAGAAGTAATTTAAATACATATGAGAAGAGTGCAATGCCACAGTCGTCATGAATATAGAAGATTACGAACACAAACTAACACAAATAATCTCTAACACCACTTATAAAATACTAAGTGAAGACAACACTTCTTCAGTGAAAAATGTATACAAAAAACTGAATGGTGACCCAACTTCATCCATAGAGAGAAAAACATATCGAACCCCCCCATTTCTATGGATTACCAAAAATTCACAAACCAACGCATCCCTTGAGACCCATTGTTGGTTCCATTGGTTCTCCATGCCAAAAACTTGCAAGATACCTACTCAATATTTTAAAACCGATATCTGGTAATGGAAATAGTTTTATAAAAAACACTCCACATTTCTTAGAAAACTAAATGAATTACAAATTAATGATACAGATATTCTGGTGAGTTTTGATGTTGAAAGCTTGTTCACAAATGTTTCAATTAAAAAAACTCTAAAAATTGTCAAATCTAAATTAGAAAGAGACATATCATTGAATAATAGAACAAAATTGAATGTCGATTCTATTATTGAACTCATTAAACTCTGTACTGAAAAAACGTATTTCCAATTTAAAGATGAATTTTATCAACAAGAATTTGGTATGGCAATGGGTTCTCCATTATCACCCATTTTGAGTAATATATTCATGGAATATTTTGAAGAATTTTTCGTTAAAACGTACCAGAAGGGACCCAGAGTATGGTGGAGGTATGTTGATGATGTGTTTGCTCTTTAGAATCAGAGTAGAGATGACTTGAAAGTGTTCTTAGATTACATTAATAAACAAGAACCAACGATAACATTCACATTAGAAACAGAAAAAGATGATGAACTTCCTTTCTTAGATGTTTTGATAAAAAAATCAATATCTCGAGTTAACACAACTGTAGAAAGAAAACACATACCAATAGATATCTCCATTATAACTCAAATCACCACACCAGCGTGAAAAAGGGAATTGTAAAATGTCTTAATAACAGGGCACAAGTGGTTTGCAATTCAACACAAAATCTGAAAGAAGAATTGAATTTTATAAAGTCCGTTCTCAGGGAAAATGCTTATCCAAATGAATTCGTGGAAAAAACCATTAATGAAATTGAAAATAATACTACACTTTACAATCGAACACAACACACAGACATGCGACATCTCCATACACATCCAACAAACAATATTATACCTTATGTCCCTGGACTGTCTGAAAAGATAAAACGGATTGGCCATAAGTATGATGTAAGAACAACATTTAAAACAACCAATACATTGAGATCAATACTCACACATACAAAACCAAAAAACGCTGGTGAATGTTCAAAAAATTGTGTTTACAACATACCTTGTTCGTGTGGTAAGAGTTATATAGGTGAAACATCAAGACAATTGATTGTGCGCCAGGAAGAACATAAAGGTTACATCAGAAATCGAAAAATAACGGATTCGAAAATATCCGAACATATTCTAACATCTGATGGCGATCATATGATGGAATGGAATAATACCAAAATTTTATTGAGAGAATCAAATCAAGAAAAAAAGAAAGTTGAAGGAAACTGCGTGCATTTTTTTATCGAACTACTGCTTCTCAACCAATTCAATCGAAATGGACCGCACCTGGTTACCCCTCCTCAGAGATGAAATAAGAACTAATAGAATGGTGATTGATTGATACCGAACACCCTATGTATCAAGATACCAAATGTCAATCAAAAGAATGTATGACAGATTTCATTTGACTCTGTCAAAAAAGGTCTTATTACCAAAATCGCAATTCAAATTCAGTTTCTTCAGCGTCTTTCCAAGAAGTTTTGATAACGGAGGCAGATATAGCCTCCGAAACGTCAACAGTTTTCAAAAAAAGAGAAGTATTCTTTGTTAATTCGATCTCATTTTTTCAGATAGGCAAATTCAGTGTAGGGTACGTTACTGACAAAAATTAATTTCTGTCAAGACAGCAGTCTTGTGAACGCAGTAACTTATCGGGCAAATTAATTAATTTGCCCTTCTACACTTGTACAGATTTCTTTGGATTAAAAACATTTTTTCATTTTCAGATTGTGGAAGGTCATAAACCCAAAAAATCATGTCAAGAACTGGATTTCCTCCACAAAATCAAACTTTAAATCAATAATAATGAAGCAATTTCTACTTTTACGAAAAAAAAGTATGTCATCATATTGCGAGTCATATTGTATGGTCCTATCTCTTATATAGTCCTCTCATCCACGTTAGAACAGTGTTCTTCTCACTTTTCGAACAACTATTGGTCCTTCCGCTGAAGTTTTTCAGAACATTGTTTTTTTCCTCGGATGCTGTACCTTCGCCAGCTACACCTCAGCCTCTTGGGCTTTTTGTGTTTTCCGTTTTAGTTTTACAGCACCCACTCTGTAGCTCTAGTCTCCTGTACCAGTCTATACAGGTTCTTCACCGGTTGACTGCTGTATTCTTCGGGAGTTACCCTAGGTTTTCCGAATATTGCCTGTCTCTTGCGGTCATTAGACCGCAAGAGGTATTAGCCTCGCATTCTAACAGTACATGTCTGGCTGTTTCTGTCCCTTTACCACATTGTCTGCAGGAAAGTTTTCCGTTGTACAGCCCCATTTTGTGCAGGTGTTTTCTCATTGGGCTGTGACCAGTGAGAAGGCTAGGTTATTGTTCTAACTTGATTCCTGCTCATGTTGAGTAGTTCTTCAGTTATGTGCTTTGACGGTCCTTGAATGAATGTTTTCCTGTGGTGCATGAGAAAGGCTTCGTTCCACCTCTCCTTTTGTTTCCGCTTGACCCAGTCCAGAATGCATCCTCGAATGTCGGATTTATTAATCCCGAGTGCTGGTTCTGGGTCAATGTATGGAGTTGATGAGCCCACTCTGGCTAGGTCATCAGCTTTTTCATTGCACTCGATTCCACAGTGTTCTGGAACCCACATCAAAGGTAATTTGTTGTGTTCTGTAAGAACACTGAGTTCTTCTCGGCATTCTCATACCAGTCTTGATGTCACTTTCCGATTCATGAGGACCTTCAGTGACGCCTGGCGGTCTGTGCATATTTTGATCCGTGCGTTGGGTATTTCCCTCATATTGATTCCTCTCACGCATTGCAAGATGGCGTACATCTCTGCTTGAAATACGGAGGTGTTTGTTCCTAGTGAGACCCTTATTTGGGAGTTTCTCCCCACACTGTACATTCCAGCACCAGTTCCTTCCCTGGTTTTGGATCCGTCCGTGTATCAGATCCTCTCTCCAGGTTTGTCCCTGATGTTGTCGTCTGTCCATTCCCTTCGATCTTGTACAGTGACCGCCAAAAAGTATGTACCATATGGGAAAAAAGTTTATTATTAAAGTATTGCAAATGTGATTCGTGGGAAAAGTTTGTGCATGTCCAATAACCTAAAGATCGATTTTGACACATGTCAACGTTTTACATTTCTTTTTATGCCAAATTCATTTCGAACAGATAAAGATTGCTTCAAATTTTAATGGAAGAGAAATCCCACTGCAGCTACTTTGACTATCCATGAAAAGAATCTTGAGGTGCTGCCGAAGACATAGTTACATAGAATCAAACTTCCTCTAGAAGCCTATCCTTGTTTGAAATCGATACGACAAACCGTTTGTGAGTTATTGACTCTTATACCCTGAAAAACGGCCCAAATGTGATTGCGCTCATGGCCTCTTAAATCATCATGGGATCATCTTCGGAAAAAATATTAACCTAACTGAGTATTACAACTTTCTGTAATGTCCTGAATGGCCCAGAACCAATTTGTGGTATAGCAAAAACTGTACAAACACCAGATCATCAATCCAACAATCTCAAGAATGGTGAAACAATTCACCACGAACGAGAAAGGTAAAAAAAACACTGCCAACATTAGGAGAATATCTACTAATCCAGAAAAAGAATACTACTAGAATATTAGTTTGTCTCCTCACAGGGCATCAGGTCTCAACAAACATATGAGTACAATCGGTCTGGCAGAAGGTTCTATCATGAAGAAAAGGAAACATCACTACACCGACTATGCCACTGTCAGGGATTGTCAAAATGGGGGTTTTTAAAACTAGCCAAAGAAGACAGGGCTAGATAGAGAACCCTTAAACAATTTAGAGGACACAAACAATAGATCTGAAAAAGTTCCAGTGTAGAGGCTTGTAGCGCAAAAGCCCCAAACTGATCCAATGTAATCTCACATTCAACTGGCTATTTCTTCCTACCAAAGATGATTATCGATACATGTGTCGAAGTGTGAATTCTCAAATTTGGCGTTGGGCTCACTTCATGCTATTCATAATTATTCAAAAGGTTCCAAGCAGAGAAATAATTCCAGATCTGTTCAGTATCGTGTCACCGGCTGGCCATCTGCCGTTAACTAACCACAGGGATGAAATGATCGTTCCCACATTCACGTCTGGTCCAGACCGTAATTAAATTTGCGGTCGTCTGGCAACACGGCGAAGAGACAGATGCACTTGCCCAAGCTCCGCGTAATTCGCTGGGCGCCACAATTCTTCAATTATTCGGCTACATCAAAGTTATCGTCGCAATTCGTGGGAAACCGTCGAAACCGAGACGACTGCTATTTATCAAAGACCTTTGCTCTGGGGGGTCGGGGGCTACAAATGGAATTCCTGGTTGAATAGAATGAATCCGATGAAGTGGGAAATTAAAATGGGTGGACTGTTCATATTGACGATTGCTCCAACTTTGGGTAATGAAAGATGAAAAGTAAACTGGCCAATTAGAGGAAACTGTCGAGAAGAGAGATTGCCGTTTTTCGGAAAGTTCGGAGACGGTATGTTTGCTGTCGTCGATATTGTTCGGGACATTTCCTGTTTTCGATCTCGATAGAAATTGATAGATCCTAATTCGATATTTCAGCTGCTTTTTGATATTTTCTCAGTCAACGAACTGAAACTCTTCGTTTGATTTCATCTTACATCCATATATTTCTAAAATTATTTCTCTTTAGAACTAAACAAACCCAAGCGCCATATCTGGAGATGCCATAAATTGAAACAATCAGTTTCTCTTAGCTGGTTATAGGTAGATAACTCACTCGTCTGGTATAGACTCATTCTGAGTGCAGATGCGATATTTAGTTCCATCTGATTTTTTTTCATTAACATTTTCATTTCCGTCTACCGGATGCACCCTTACGAGCAACCCTCAAAAGTCTTCGAAAATCTTGGGCTAGCTAGGAAGACATAACCTCTTAACGTGTGATGCCATATGCACTGGCCAGGTGATCACACTGGGTATACAACTTTGGATCAATAAGCGGGTGCTTTACCCACGTGCCAGCACGAAAAATATTACCAACCAATTGATATCCCCGGAAATTGAAGCTTATCAGTTTTGATTTGGATTTTCGAATCGTACTAAACTTATTTTAACATTGTTAACAATAGATCATCAGATTGAGGTTCAAGGTACTTTGCTTCGAGTTTTTTTTTTAGAAGTTGGTGGCGGGATATCATCTCAAACTCTACCGTCTCTTAATGTTCAAGATACAGGGTGTCAAAGTTGAAAAAAATATTTTTTTTTCATTCCAGGTATTTTAAAATTAGCCTTTCATTACCGCAAATAAGCATGCCTAGTTTTATCAAAATCAACCGGAAGGTTTTTGGGTAATGAATTAAAAACAATTTTTTTTCTGAAAATGTTGAGACTCTGTATCTCGAAAACTGGGCAAGTTGGGACACATGCTCATGAGGAGAAAAAACCTTATTTTCACCTAATAAATGGATACTGAACGTTTGGCGGTTTAACCCTGAGTGACCCTGCATAATACGCCGTCCAATTCACATTCATGCAGACGACAGTTTCTACTTTTCATACCACGTTCTCTTTTAGAGCTCTTATATCAGCTTATTGAGCCAAGGAATGAGGTGGAAGGTGATAATATTCTTTAATAAATATCAACTCATTATGTAGTATCTCAATGTCAGCATGTCAATCATCATTCAGCAGCATCAAATTTGGTAGTTATCACACAATATATCTCAGAGGCGCTAGATGACAACAGGCAGGTAGATGTTATCTTTACAGATTTTGCAAAAGCATTCGACAGAGTGGACCATAATATTCTATTAAATAAATTGAGCGCTATTGGTTTTATTGAAAACGCAAGAGACTTTATGGCATCGTATCGCAGAAAACAGTTCGTCTCATGTAATGGTTTCCATTCTGACACCTGGCGTCATCTGGTGTTCCTAAAGGTTCAAACTTAGGACCACTTTTATTTTTGATATTTGTGAATGATGTGATGGTTTGAAATGTGATAGGTTGTGCTTTGCTGATGATTTGAAGATTTTCTCTATTGTCAATGATATTAACGATTGCCTACATCTGCATGATCAACTGAAATATATTCAAAATTGGTGTAATATAAATAGGTTATGTCTCAACGTTGGAAAATGCAAAGTCTTGAGTTATACCAGAAGAACCACAACAATAGTGCGTTCTTATAGGGTTGGCAACACTGAATTGGAATATTGTAGTAAAATTAGGGATTTAGGTGTAAAAATCTCACAAGCACTGAAATCATACGGTTTTATAATGAGAACCTGTAAACATTTTACCAACATCAAAGCATTGAAACTACTGTACTTTTCCAACGTACGATCAAAACTAGAATATGCCAGTATTGTCTGGTCCCCTTTTATGAATGTCATAAAGTAGCCATTGAGGGCATTCAAAAAAGATTCTTGAAATTTCTCAGATTCAAAATAGATGGTACGTATCGTAAAAGGGGAACAAGCAATCAGGATTTATGTATGAGGCTCAATTTCGACAGCTTGGAGTGCAGAAGAATTTGTGCCTTTATCATTTTTTTGTATAAAGTGCTGAATGGGCTCGTAGACTCTTCCAATTTACTCGGCCAGATTAATTTCAATATCCCGTCATACTTTTCTCGGAATCATGTAACTTTCAAGCTTCCGAGAGTGAGAACAAATATGCAACTAAAATCTCCAATGTACGTAATGTGTAATGAATTTAATAGAATTAGCAATCGAACTGATATTCATTCGTGATCCATCTGGAAACTTGTTTCCTTAGTCAAAAATTAAACCAATTTTATAATATTTTAGACATATTATCATTCTTCAATCAAGGTATTAACACCACTTCAATTTTTGTTAGTCAATAATATTATTGATTTACATCCCTGATCCATTGCCGGTCGAGGCCGGCCACTTCTTCTGCTTGCAAATAATCAGGAATATTATAAATTCAATAGCAGGGTTCGACACTTCCCATGCTTGGAGCTGGTACTTTTTCGTTGACTGGAGTGGTGCAAAAAATAATGTTTGTATTAATAGTTATCTGATTAACATCCCTGATCCATAGCCGGTCGAGGCCGGCCACTTCTTCTGCGTGCAAATAATTGAGAATCTTAAGGTACAAACATAGAGGAGCGACGCGTTAAGCGGCAAGCGACGCTACTAGCGATGCGACTAGAATATTTCTGTGCATTCTGTGTTAGAGTGCACATAGTGAGGAGGTAAGCGACGCGATGACGCCCTACGTATCTCAAGCGACAATATTTATTTACGCGTGACAGCTGCGTCTAGCGTGGGAGTGAGTGCAATCGTTTGTATTTGGAAGGAGAGTGCATTTTGTAAATTTGATTATTGATTTCAGTACTAGGGATAAGTATTCAAGAACGATGAAAACCGAACAGATAATAAATTCTGTGTTCAAAATACAAGCTATATGGAATAAATCCCATCCGGATCACCGAAATCAGTAGTCACTGGAGCAATTATGGGCAGAAGTAGCTGAAGAAAGTAAATTAACAGGTAATAAATATAATAGAATTCATATATCAAACTGACAAGAGTTCAAAAAGTGTCGCCTTACTATGTGCATGTTTTTTGTCTCGTCGCTAGTCGCGTCGCTTGCCGCTTGACGCGTCGCTCCTCTATGTTTGTACCTTTAGACATACAATCGCAGAGTTTGACACTTCTCATGCTTGGAGCTGGCCCTTTTTCGTTGACTAGAGTCGTGCAAAAAGTTATTTTTTTATTAATTGTTATCTGATTGACATCCCTCAACCATTGCCGTCCGATGCCAGCCACTTCTTAAGGTTGAAAATAATCAAAGGTTAAGGTAAAAATATTGCGAGATTTGACATGAACTGCTACTTCATATGCTTGCAGCTGGCACTTTTTCTTTTATTGAAGTGGCTCAAAAAGTCATTTTTGCATTATTAATTATCTTATTTACTTCCCAAAAAAATTGCCGGTCAGGGCCGGACACTTCTTCAGCTTGAGTTCGATAGAATGTTGTGGTAAAAATACAGCGAGATATGTCATGAACTGCTACCTCATATGCATGGAGCTGGCACCTTTTCTTCAATTGAAGTCATTCAAGAAGTAATTTTTGCATTAAAAATCATCTCATTTTATCCCAGAGTCATCGCCGTTCGAGCCCGTCCACTTTTTCATGTTGAAAATAATCAAGTGTTATGGTTAAAATATTGCGAGATTCAAAATTGTTAAAATACCCCATTCAGTAATCGTAATTCTCATTTGGTGGCTACCGAATAAACACAATCAACTTTAACTAGATACAAAAAACAGGCCCCCTTGTGACCGTGGTGGAATAATCGAGCTTGGAGCTGGCCGGCCGGGAGCTAACATTACCGAGGTAATATAAACCTCATCTGTCAAAAGCATGGCCGCCTATATCACGGCCACCTACTGCAACAAACCATGTTAATATTCTATTTTTTACATTAGAAGTGACCTAAAATTATGAAAGGGCGATAGACTGATCTAATACCCATCTGAGTTTTAGCATTTGGTGTAACTAAAGTTGGTAATATTTTTTATTTAACGAAACATGGTGGACTTGACAAGCAGTGAAATTAATTTAGAATGTCTGATTGGATTAATAATTTTTTTCCAAATTATAGTGTGAAATTTTCTTACTGAATACCAGGTAAGCTTATTCCTGGAAATTTTGTTTCGGGCACGAATATTTTGAAAACATTTCCGGAAATAATTTAAGCTCTTGTGATATTATAAGTGATAATTTTTTCAGGTTGTTTGATTGGATCTTTGTTCAAATGAATGCATAAGAAAGTTAGCCATTGACTTGGGTTGTCAAGATGACACTGACAAAAATGCAACTTAAAAAAGTAATCAAGCCGAATTACATTCGTGGTAATAATTTTTTTGGATAATTTCAACAAGATTAGCATTCGTCTTTGTTGCTATTAAGAAATCACACGAGTGGACTTCGTGGACAAAGATTCGTGCATCTAGTTAAAATTATAAAAAATTACCACTATTTGTAATTACTGTTGAAAATTTCCCTTTCAGTGTTTCCGGTGTCATACTAACCTTTCTTCTTCCATTAAAATTAGGTCACTGTCTTTTCCTGGCAATGCTGTACCGTTCAACTAGCATGAATGTGACTCGTTAGTTTAGATTTTCATGCATGTTACATTTATTATTTGAGCGTAACGAAGATAAATCTCTGAGATGGGCTGTTTCCACCTACACTGTTTGCTTTAAATCATTATGGACATTAACGAACGCCTATGCTCAAGTTTCTAAGTTTAACAACTGAATATGAATGAACCGGTTGTATTCGTAAGCTCTGAAGATAAGGCAGTTTCTGCTATACTTACCGTTTATGTTAATAGATAGGAAGATTTATTCAAGATCAATATTCACATGTTGCAAATATTATTGTAAGCACAAAAAGCATGAAATATAGGTCATGAATGATAAATAAAAAATACACAAAAATACCACTTCAAGTATTCATTCATCGACTATATATTTTATTTGAAGTTTTTGTCGAATAATTGAGCAAAGAGTGTAATTTTTACAACAATGAATAGGGATGTTCACAAAAAAATAAAAACGTGCTTGAATAGATACCGTAGATACCGTAAAATCGTCCAATATTATATATATATATATATATATATGCAGAGTCTCAAAATTTATAATTTTTTTCAATTTATTTAATAATACCATAAAATGTTGTTTAATTCAACAAAATTAACGGCATTGTTGAGGGAACATTGTTTCTGTTGAATTATCAAATAGTATTTCTTTGGATGTAAATTTGACTAATGAAACAATTTCATATTTCAATTTTCAAAAAGTGATTATGTACAAAAAATTAAAAAAAATGAATAAATGGCCTTTGTGTCTTGAAGATTTTCGGTAATTTCAAAACATTTACAAATATTGTATCGTAAATGAAATTATATAACTTGAAAACTATTATTTTTCATCAATTTCAATACTTATTCGCAATAAAAATAAGATATCCTTAAGATTACTGAAAAATCGATTTTGAAAACATCGTTTTCAAAGAAAATAAAAAAAAATCGTGAACTTTTTCGATTGAAAATTTTGCTTTTTTCAAATTCAAATTCGTATAAAATGGAAAAATAAATATTTTGCTCTGAAAAAATTACATCTCATTTATAACACTAAAAAAAAATAGTTTAAAAAAACTAAAGAACACGCTTTACTTCCCATGGACTAAAAAGTAAAAAATAATTGACAATTTAATTTCTCAAATGTAAAAAAAGCGTGGGTGCTTTTGATCTATAGTCTCATATTTTGTAGTTTAATTCAACAATACAGAGCGTTCAAGAGCTCACGAGAATTTTATCAAGCACCCCACGCTTTTTTTACATTTGAGAAATTAAATTGTCAATTAATTTTTACTTTTCAGTCCATGGGAAGTAAAGCGCGTTCTTTAGTTTTTTTAAACTATTATTTTTTTTTTACTAAAAAATCGAAATCTCCGACCCCGAAAACCATACCAATTTTGAATCGAATCTGACCATAATCACAATACTCGTCCATCATCTTGGGCCGCCATCTTGAATTCATAAATTTTTACGAAAAATTCATAATCTCTTACCCCGAAAACTCTCACACACTAATTTTGAACCGAATCAGACCATAATGACATCTTGGAGCCGCCACCTTTAATTTATGAATTTTGACAGAAAATTCGAAATATACGACTTAAAAAAACCTCGCATACCAATTTTGAATCGAATCTGACCATAATCACAAATCTTGTCCGCCATTTTGAATTCATGAATTTTGATAATAAAATCATAATCTCTGACTCCGAAAACCCTCATAATCCAATTTTGATTGGAATCGGACCATTATCAGAAATCTCGTCCGCCATATTGGAGCCGCCATTAAAAACGTCATATTGCATTGTCACCGGAACTATGAACACCTCCCAAATTTCAAATCATTCGGACTTCTGGAAATAGGTGAAAATCACGCCCTAAGGAGTCAGTTACAAACATACAAACAAACATACAAACAAACATACAAACAAACATACATACAAACAAATATACAAACAAACATACAAACAAACATACAAACAAACATACAAACAAACATACAAACAAACATACAAACAAACATACAAACAAACATTCAAACAAACTTACGAACAAACATACAAGTGAAGCTATTATGAAGCGTGTAAAAAGAACGTTTTCACCAAGTTCAATGGAAAACATGTTTTTTCTGAGGAAGATAAAAATTAAAAACAAAAAAAAAACAAAAAAAAAAGTTTTTTAGCGTTTTTCTCGTTAAGAGCAAACAATACCTTTGATGAAACGAGTATCGGCTTTAAGCGTTCAATTTTAGTTTTTTGCGAAAATTTTGTTGGTACAAATGATCAATTGTTTGTACGAATGCGGGAAATTAACTAATTTTTGGTTTTGATTATTCTGAAGTTTAAAAAATTATGGTTTGACAAATGAAAAAAATAGGGAGGTTCCCGCATTCTTGAGGAAATTACAGAAGAAGAAAAACAGTTTTTATAAAATCATTAGTTTTTACGCAAGACCGAAACTACGATTAGGAGCTATCTACCTTATTGGCGCTCCCAGCTACGTAGTTTTGTTACGGACAGGTGCTTCTTTACCTCCAATATCACTCTTTCCAACCCTCAAGAAGTATATTTAGCTACCCCTACCTCTCTTCCGGAACTTTTACTGAGTCGTCTTGAGTTTTCTCAGTTTACTTATAACTTACTCTAACTTCACTGACCATCCATATACTGCTAAGAATTTTTTGACTTCGGGTTTCGAAAATTGCTTTGGCCCTGGTCTAGATAGGTAGACAAAAATTAAAATAAGTAGATGAGTAGTGTGACACCTCTTTTTATTGAATCTCGGCAAAATAGAGGAAATCATCACCGATCTTCAATTTTAAGGGACAGAGAACATTTGTAGATATAAAAAAATATTTTTTCAATTTAATGGAGATCGTTTAAAACCATTTATTCAAAAGAAATCTCTTGAAAGTTCTAACAATGTGGCTCCTGGTCGCCATTTTAAAAGTTAGGCATTTTTTTTATTGCCAAAAAGCAGCTTATGAATTATCATTTACCCAAAAAAATTTGGAGGAAAAATTCCACTTCGTTCAAAAGTCAACAGCAAGGTTTTTACTCATATTATTAGTGTTTTCTAAAAACGTCCAAATGATTTTTTTTATATTTACTAGGGAACTAAATCCACCAAAAGAGAGGTAGGTTGTAGAGATTAGAGATATTCACAGGCGTCAACAAATTGATGTATTAGTAACGTTTTCAACCATATTTGTGTAGATATCACGTGCAACATCGCTCCAGAGAACGGAGAACCATAAGAGGACATAATGGCATCATATTATGAGCTTAGCATGACAAGTACTCGAAACACCCTTTGGCCACGTGTGCACACCGGATTACTGTTAACCTGACTTTGTAAATGTAGACAATCCACACGGCCGTTTAGCCTAAGGTGATTATTGACATTCACTTTGAGATTATTCCCATTATCGCCATTGTCATTTTCAGTAGTATCGGGCGGTAATTGACCATTGTTCCCTAACTGCTATTATAAATACTGAAAAAGCAGTTTTGTTCTATTGGAATACCCTCAAAGAGGTGTATAGAATATAAATTATATTTGTAGGAAAATAGGGATCGATGTATAAGAAGTGACTGATTATGATTTTTATCCAGATTAACAGAGTAAATTTTGCAGTAGGTACCACGATTGTTGAACCAATAGATACAATGTATTTATTCTATTGGAAATAAGAATAAACATAATATACAGTGTTTTCATAAAGTGTGGAAATGCTTTATTATCTTACGAGTTGATCATTTTTGGAAAAAAATCTCGGACAGGTCGATTTTGTATTTCAGTCTTCCATCTTTTTTTTACAAAAAAAGAATTTTTCCCCCACCACCTTACAAGATATGACGTCATCGATATTTTTTTTTAATTGAAAGGGTATATTTTTATATCAAAAATTGAAAGCCCATATTTTTCTGAGTTCAACCATACCACATACGTCAAGTTACAGTATACTGAGTATAAAAGAAACCTGTGTTCATATTTCTCAACATTCATTCAATTATTTATTTGCAATGAAAATAAACAAATAACAAATCTACAGCAAATGCTCGAACTGAGCTCCTTGGGTTAGTTGACAATATCCAAGACGTCTGGTGAATTCTTGGGTTACGTTTGACAACATATCTGGTGTAATTCGTTGAATTTCAGTTCGAATTCTCTCTTTAAGGTCTTCCAAACTGGGGGGTCAGTTTATGTACACTTTACTTTTTAAGTAACCCCAGAGGGAGAAGTCCATCGGAGTTAAATCTGGGGACCTAGCAGGCCATTCAACCTGTCCGCGTTGTCCAATCCAGCGATTGGGGAACGTTTCATTGAGAAAATCTCTAACAACTCGAGCACAATGTGGACCTGCTCCATCCTGATGGAACCAAATAGTAGAAACTATTCGATCAGGTTGACTGATATCCGGAAATGTCTCAGTTAAATATGGAACTACATAAGTTTGTAACATTTCCAAATAATTTTCACCCGTCACAGAACCGTCAAAAAAATATGGTCCTACAATGGTATTCCTAAGAATCCCAGCCCACACAGTGACTTTTTGGGGATATTGGGTATGAGCTTCCATCGTCCAATTTGAATTTTCTGGTGCCCAATAACGACAATTTTGCTTATTCACAGTACCGTTTGTAAAAAAAGTTGATTCGTCCGAAAATAAGACATTAAATTCAAACCCATCGTTTTGGTTACATACTTTCACAAAACTCCATGCGCCTATCGAAGTCGTCTTCATTAAGTTCATGTATGAGTTTAATTTTATATGGATGTAATTTGGCTTTTCTTAGAATTTTATGCACAGCACCACGACATATCCCATGTAGCACATCATATTGGCTGAATCTTGGTACAATATTGGGCCAATATAGATATATTGTAAATGTAAAAGTGATATTGATCCAATATGGATGGATATTGTAAAAACAATATTGTAATAGAAATATTGGGGGAATATTGGCTCAACCTGTCCTAAATGAATATTATCCGCTACAATGTTGGACCAATATTGGTTAGATAATTAAATAACAATATGAAAAATTAAATATCTATAAATGTTGCATAATATTGTTTCACCAATATCGATAAAACAACATTGTCCATATATTGTGTTCAAGGTCTAGAATCGATATTGCAAACTCAATATTCGTCTCACATTGGGTGAATATTGTATGAACAATATTGGAAAAGTCATATTTATCTGTATTGGCTGATATCATTTTCACGATATCGTGCTGGTAATATTGTTCACATATTGTTTTGAAGATAAATATCTATATTGGCATTTCAATATTCGTTTTATGTCGAGTCTGGAGATAAAAATCAATATTGTATATCCAAGTTTGATAACACATTGGTTGAATATTGTTTAAACAATATTCAAAAAGTCATATTTATCTATATTGGCTGATATCGTTTTCACGATATTGTGCTGGTAATATTCTTTACATATTGTTTTGAAGATAAATATCTATATTGGCATTTCAATATTCGTCTCATGTCGATTCTGGAGATAAAAATCAATATTGAATATCCGACTTTGATAGCATATTGGTTGAATATTGTTTCAACAATATTCCAAAAGTCATATTTATCTACATTGGCTGATATCATTTTCACGATATTGTACTAGTAATATTCTTGACATATTGTTTTTAAGATAAATATCTATATTGGCATTTCAATATTCGTGTCATGTCGATTCTGGAGATAAAAATCAATATTGTATATCAGACTTTGATAGCACTTATTTGGCTGAATATTGACTGTACTTTCAATAAAATAAGACACTATTCGGAATGGATTGCATTCAGCGAACTTGACCTAGCCCAACAAAATAGATACACGAGCTGTGATGGGAGTAGATATGTACACGGACACATAGAACACCGGCTCATTGATTAAAAGCAATTTATAGTAGAATAAGCAACACAACTTTTAAAATTTGGAAGTGTGTGAAGAGCATATCGACCCATCCACACGGTATAATGTATTTATTTTGCTGTGCCATCAATATTTAGGTAGGTAGGTATGTGTCATCTATCAGTCGTCCGTGATCAAGCGATACACCTAGGTTTATCTCAAAGGTGTGTTTTTGTTAGTCCCTTCATACATTTTTATTTAATGTACTAAAAATATGAGAATGATAGCAACCGAATTCTTATAATTTTGTATCGTTGGATATACTGTTGGTAAGGTCTCCAAGGTGGATTTAGCGGATTCACATTATTTCACAATGCATAATTTGGTGCTTAAACATACTTAATTTTATTCCGCTGTCTATTGAAAGGGGAGGAGAATATATGTAATTTTATGAAATCTACAGCTTTATTATTGAATTCACTCTTTTTTTCTCTTCTCTTTCAACCACAGTGCAGTAAAGTTATGCAATAGATTGTGCATTATGAACCCGCTAAAATAGCCTTCTTTATTTAAAATTCCTGCCGTCGCAGTGACCAACCACAGTGCCTGTCCATATTTCTCCAGATGCAGATGGCGCAGTTGCGCAGAGCACATATTGTTGCACGTGAAGCTACGTTGCCAGGTCTAGCTCAACTTATAGACCAAGCTATAGAGTTTTTTTTTCACACAAAATAAAAGACACAAATGGTCTATACTAATTTTTATAAGATGGTTCGTTAATGAAAACCCCGGTTTTCGACCCAGCAAAATCGCTTTGTAGAATTTTTTTAATAAGAAATAGTGAAAAAAATTACAACTTTTTTTGTTTTTTCTAAAAATATCAAAAAGTATTCAATGAATCGTTTTACATAACTTTAGTACAGAATTATATAAGCTACAAAACAGTTTTTTAAGCGACCGGATCGGTGCATTTTCTACTAAGAAGGGCATTTTTAAAAAAACCATAATTTTTATAAATCTGAAGCTGGACAAACAATATTGAGGAAACTGATAGATAGTAACATGCAGTTTAACTGTGCGCAAGATGGTTTCTTTCCGATGTGCAGTTTTTGCACAATCGAGTTATAAACAATTTAAGGGTTTATTTTTGCAAGATACGCTGATTCAAGGGAAATCGTCGTATTCAAATTCTGTGAACGGCATCGGAAAGTAGAGATCAATATCTACAACTTGAATATTTTGGATTTTCACCAGAGGTGAGAAATGTGTTTAAAATATCATTGATAGTTGCTCCAAATTGCTCCCGAAGTCGCCCGATGTCGCACTGGAGTCAACTCGCGTTAACTTCGGCCGCCTTCGGGACCAATTTGATGCGTTTGGAGCAACTTCAAATGACATTTCAAACACATAGGGATTGATAATGGACCATTCCAACTATCCTGAAAAGCTAGTGATGACGTGATTATAGACGATATGGAATACTGAGAATGGCTAGAAGTTGACTGGTGTACAGTTCCCGTCATATGAAAGTGGTACACTTGAGGCTCAGAATGGTTGTTTTTCGTAATACAAATGCCTATTAAAGAACCATTCTAAGCATTTAGTGTATACCACTTTTATATGACGGAAACTGTATTGTAACGAGAAAAATAACTTTCTGTTTGATGAATATAGATAAGTAGAGGTGACTCGACTCTCACAAGTGAGTTTTCGTGTTTGAAAATTCAATACCAATCATCTATAAGGAAAATAAAGTATTAATGGTATTATTAAAAAACCGTAAATTTTGGAAATTTTTAATCAAAGATCGCCGTTGTGTTCACAAATATGCAAGTCGATCAACTTGAAGTTTATGTAAAATTTCATTTCGCACGCAAAGATAAATTACAAATGTGGAGAACATTCAAACTTTCAATGATTGCGAGAAGCACTTGCAATTGTGTCCTTTGGGAGGAAGGTTGCACAAAAATGTCTGTTGATGTAGTTCTACGTCCGGTGTGGTGATAGCCAGGGAAGTAGTTTAGGGGACTTTCGACATGCCTAGTCGCAAAGCTAGTCTTTATTTTCATTTGTATGAAAACTCTTCTGAAATCCTCTCTTTATCCGAAGCCTACAGTTTTTCTGCAGATTGTTGTACCTAATTTGTAATGTACGGTGGAATAGTTTTATGAAATGATTTTTCAGGTGCTAATAAAAAGAATGCGTAGAAAAATTTATTTATTTCCATGTTGATAATCAGCATTTCCAATATTTGTACTTGAACTGTTAACACCCAGTATAGGTAAACTATGCCTGACTTTATTCCAGACTCCCTACTTACTGTTCGAGTTTTTTATTTCATATTTCTCATTTAGATTTCCAGATATATTTTCCAAGAAATAATACTTGAACAGGCAACGCTGCACAGATGACTTCGCCTCTCACGTGTGAATCTTTGTAGTAAACTTACGCAGTTCGTAATGTTCGTATTGCCGCCATTGCCGATTGCCGGTTGTTTATCTCAGTCTGTCTCTCTCTAGCCCTCTAGAGACCTCTAGTGCCTCTGCAGTCTGCGTCCTGCGTCTGCTATTCGCCATCTTGTTTTTATTGGGTGAGGACGGTTGTGCCGGTTTTTGTGTTAGCTGTTGTGTTTTCTGTTGTAGCAGAACAATTTGACGAAGAAATCGTAAGTACTAGTATTTTATAGTAGTTATTGTACACCTATTATATTATTAGTTATTTTTTTTGTGAAAAACAGCTGTACTTCAAATTTGTCAGGAAATTACCCAGTTTGCCCTTGAAAACTTTCGTTAATTACCGAGGTATAAATACCAAACTTCAAATAAATAGGGAAGGAAGTGAGTAATTGGGAAATCTCTTGGTGGAAATTTTCTATAGGAACGCATGTTATATATGGGAAATTTTTGTAAATAGTGGAAATGAACAGTTATTGGGGATTTTTTCTTTCAACGTGGTTAAGTTCCGTAACTTGCTAAAGCGGATTTAGCCAAATTCGGGTTAAAATCGCACCAAATGCCTTCTTCTTTTGGTCGACCTTCTTTGCAGACGCGAATCAACCTAACTATACTTCATGATTACAAACAAAAAAAAAACAACCGTTCTTCCCAAGTATGAAAAGTTAGGTTATGTTTACCAATTTGTGTAAAACGCTTGGTTTTGGTTCTTGTAATTGTGAAAAATGAGTTGATTAGGGCCATTATTTAAAAGTTCCGTAAGATCTTTATCCACGGCCTTTTTCTATGCGAGTATGTTATTCAGTTAATCAGTTGTTTTTCATTGAATCATCAATTATTTCACCTTCCATGTGGAGGACAACTACGAAGAAAAACTAGGGAGTTTTTTTGCAGTATTTCTTGGGTGCCATCATGTCAATATACAGTGCCCTTCAAAGAGTTGACATAAATATAGGAAAAACGTTTATTATTATTTCATTTTGAAATTTGACTTGGGCATTAAGTAGTGTTTTAAAAATGGTGGAAAATGACCTACTCGAATAGGACACGTGACTTCCTGTCAAATTGTTTTTTTTTTTTTAGTTAATCGCTCCGAATAGGCTTTTCAAAAATATTTAGAGAATCAGTTTCGATTCGAGTTTTTGTAATTTTTTTTGATAATTTCGAAATTTCCAGAAGTAGGTAAGTATAAAAAAATCTAAGCATGGACAAAACTGTTTTATACCAGTAGCTGTATTACCAATGCTACTAATTTACAATTACAAATTATCAACAAGTTTTTCTCAACAAAATTATAATTAATATTGAAAAATTCTGTTTTCGTTGATGGAAATTTGATGAACTGTTGAGCATTTGAAATATAAATTTATTTTAATCGATTTTTGTCAGTTAGATAATCCCAAACTCAATAATGAAAAAATCATCGTAGTAGGTATTTCTCGCATCTAATCAAATTTTAGGACTTTTACACAACAAATTTTGAGAGATTATTTTGAAAAATGTAATCTCTGTGAAAAAAGTTAAAAATTTGTCCAGAATCGTCGAGTGTACTTTTATGATTTATTTTTAATAATGATTTTGGCATTATCTTAGTACTGACAAAAACCGATTGAGGTAAATCTCTATCCTATATTCTTCAATACGTTAACTTTGCATCAAATATAATTTTAAAGAAAATAATTTTTTTTGATAATTTGTAATTGAAAGTTAGCATCATACTAAAGCTACTACTATTTAAAACAGTTTTATATTCCAGCAATTCGGAAAAAACCGACGATTCAATCCAATATCTACCTGTACCTATGAGTATATACAGGGTGAGTCAGAATAAGACCGACAAACTTGAGGTGAAAAGTTCCTATCAAGGCAAAAAATACCAAACACGGTACACTAATCAAGGTGATAATTGGAAGTTATAATTTTTAATTTTCATAAACCAGTGGTGTAGATACGATGGTATATGATCATATTTTCTTTGGATAGGTGAAAAGTCAAATGATAATCAATTCTCAACTTAAAAGTCATAACAGTCCATGTACCTAGAAGTAAAGGTTTCTGAGAAAATATCGGAATATTTGTCAACCTCCTGAACGTTTTCCAATGTTAAAAGAATCGGAAATATAGTACCTACAGGTGAGTCATTCATTCATCATATTATCTGATGAAATTGATGTCCTGTAATCACTGAGTTAGGTCTCATTCTGACTCACCCCTACTATGTTTCCGATTCTCCCAACATTAGAAAATGTTCAGGAGGTTGAGAAATATTCCAATATGTTGTGAGAAATTAGTGTTATGAGATTATTTTACAGAGGAAATCATTTTGCTACTCCAGGACATATCTTCAGTTTTTCTCAATTTTCTCAGAAACCTTTACTTTTAGTTGAGTATCGATGAGCCTAACTGATGTCAAACGCTCACTTGTCCATTTACTTGTCCAAAGAAAATATAAAGGAAAATATTTCCACATACCAACGTAACTACGCCACTGGTTTACGAAAATTAAAAATTATAACTTCAAATTATCACGTTGATAAAGCTTGATTAGTGTACCAAGTTTGATATTTTTGCTTCAGGAATTTTGGAGAAAAAAAAATTAAATCAAATTTTTTTTTTGTACTTTCGACACCCTGTATCTCAAAGGGGATGCGTTTTAGGACATACCTCGATAGGAACTTTTCAACTCAAAATGAGGTGAGGAATCTGTAGTCGGAGTTTGTCGGTCTTATTCTGACTCACCCTGTATACAGTGTGTCTCACTCCTCATGAAAACACTCCCGTATCTTCCGTAATAATTGGGGTAGAATAATGAAACATGAAACTCTCAGGATTGATGAAAATTCTCAAAATGCACCTGCCACCAAAATGGGGTTGGCCTAAGTGATATACACTGCCCGCCACTCGCGATGGAACAACCCATTTTTACGGTAAAACATACTAGGGGGGCAAAATAGGTTCAAAATTTCTCCAGATTCGTGATCAAGGCCGCAAACTTAGGACAAATACAGATTTTTTCTGAAAAAATTCCAGTCCTGAAAAATCCGAATTTGTCTCAGTTCTCATGGAAACACCCCTGTATCTTCCGTAATAATTGAGGTAGAATGATGAAACTCTCAGGACTGATAGAAATGCTCAAAATGCACCTACCACATGAATGGGGTTGGCCTAAGTGATATACACTTTCCGCCAATCGCGATGTAAAAATGGGTTGTTCCATCGCGAGTGGCGGGCAGTGTATATCACTTAGGCCAATTCCATTCAGGTGTTAGACGCATTTTGAGTATTTCCATCAATCCTGAGAGTTTCACCATTCTACCTCAATTATTACGGAAGATACGGGGGTGTTTCCATGAGAAGTGATACAAATTTGGATTTTTCAGGACTGAAATTGTTTCAGGAAAAATGTGTATTTGTAGTAAGTTTGCAGTCCTGATCACGAATCTGAAGAAATTTCGAGCCTATTTTGCCCCCTAGTATGTTCTACCGTAAAAATGGGTTGTTCCATCGCGAGTGGCGGCCAGTGTATATCACTTTGGCCAACCCCATTTTGGTGGCAGGTGCATTTTGATCATCTTCATCCCCATCAGAACTCCGAGAATTTTTTATCGACCTATCCAAAGATTTTTTCATACTTAATATATTCATATTGAAATATAATTCATTCATTCCATACTGTATGGTGACACTGTAGAATTTTGATGGTGTAAATTTATGATGTATATGGAAAAAATTCACATTGATCATCGAAACAGTGGTTTATAAAATTCACAAATAGTTTTATAGCTCAATTATGCCTAAAAGATCGGCAAAATCAATGTTCGTGAAGAGAATGATAGGGGACAAAATAGAGTCAAAGAAAAATAGACCCAGCTCGGAAAAAACTTTTGACAGTGACGAAGATATTGTAGAGTACGAAGTGCCTGATGATAGTAATATCCATCATAGTACTGTTATTGTTTGTATGAATGATGACCATGAAACTGATAATCAAATCTCACTTATGGATGATACCTCGGATGACACCAATGTTGATGAAAATGTCAATTGTGAAGATCGCAAAGAAAATAGCGAAAGATATCCTGAAAGTAACAAAATGTCCTCCGACAGTGACATCGACTCTGAAAATGATGAAGCCTGTACCAACGAAGACAATTACGAAGTTGAAAATATAATTCATAATTATGGTGAAGAGCAAAATCACTTTGAACAAAATGGTGGGTTTTCATTGACAATATTATTTTATGTCTGTTGACCAAAGTTTTTCGAAAATTGTGCACCATACTAATTTCCTTCTCTTTCATATACATTTCAATTGTTCTAGATACTTATTTCAACCTTGAAGCTATATATGGAAAATCATGGACCTCACTTTGAAATATTCCCCATTTCTTATATTCAATTTTTTTCATATCACTTAATGTAACTACTTTTCCTTCCGAGATTTATTTAAATTGTATAATAATTAAGTGACATTCAAAGCTTTATCGTATCATTGACAAAGATGATGTCAAAATAAAATCAACAACTTTGGTCACGTTATTGTCATTTTAGCGTGCCATTTGGTATCTAGGGTATTATAAAGTAACTAACATATTATATTGTAACTAATGTATTATGTGTTGTTATGATGTTAATAATTTGTAACGAAGATTTAACTTAAAGGAAGATGAATATTCAATGATACGATAAAATCATTAATGCATTTTTCAGTTTCACTTAGAAAAACTTCAATTTTAAACATTTCTTATTGACTTGACAGAAATATCTTTTTGAAGGTAAAAGCATTTACGTTTCATAATTTGCAAATAAATTAAAAAAAAAAAACTAAAAGTACCTTGCCCAACTATTTTGAATATTTTTCAACTTTTCGACTAAAGATTATGAATATTCAAAGTATGAAAATTTCCACACAAAAATGTCTTGTTATTAAAATCAAGTATTTTCAGTAGTAATACCATGAGTAGGTAGTTCAAAAATTATCAAGTTACCTAGATATCGACAACTTTTTGCGTAACGATTTGTATCTGTTCAAGAATTAGTATAACCAGATTAGTTTTTGAGTAAATTTGAACAATACAAAAAATCTATCAATTCAAATTCATAAATCTCTGAATCGACTCATTTTAGAATACTTATTGAAACAAGTGCAAATTTTAAGATATGTTTTGTTTAAATTAAAATTATTTAAAATTATTGATTTATAGAGCTACTCTACGTATTATCATGTAGGTTTTATGGAAATTACCATGAATTATACGTACTAACTGGTTGGAAATGATCACTGAGAACATTGACGTACAACTTTTCATGAAAAAACTTTTAAAATTGCATTTAAATTTCAACCTTAATTTTCGCTAAAGTATAAACCTATCGATTGAACACGGTAGTATGATTTTCGAAGTTTTTTTTGCGTACTTTGTTGAACAACTAAAAATGATTGCAAATTATTTGTAGATATACGAAACAAATTGAAGAAGTGGGCAATTGAGCAGAATGTATCACATAAACAGATTAACACATTATTACCAATAATAAGAGAAAAATATCCTCAACTCCCATCATCCAGTAGAACTCTCTTAGGAACTGTTCGAACTCTTCAAATTGATCAGATGTCATCTGCGAGAAATACTTCTGGAGAATTTGTCTATCTAGGACTTCAAAAATCGTTGAGAAGAGAGTTTGACAAGGGTGTGGTGGACATTTTGAGCAAATTACAGACCAGCACTATTCAGCTCATCTTCAATGTTGATGGATTACCCATCCATAAGAGCTCGTCTGCACAATTTTGGCCGATATGTGGAACACTATTTGTGAAAGGACGAAAACTGGATGTGTTCACTGTAGCTGTATATAAAGGAGATTCTAAACCAAATAGTTTAGAAAATTATTTGACTGGTTTTATAAACGAATTGAATAATTTGATTGAGAATAGTTTCAGCTACAAAGATAGAACATTCTCAGTGGAACTGAAAGCGTTTATTTGTGATGCTCCTGCTCGCTCATTTTTGAAATGTATAAAATCACATAATAGCTTCCATGGCTGCGAATTTTGCACTATAAATGGTCAACGAATAAATAACAGAATATTATTCTCAGAATTGAATCCATCTACGAGCACCATCGTAAAAAGAACAGATGAATCGTTCAGGAGCGAATGTGATAAACGTCATCATTGTGGAAAATCTCCCCTTATTGCAATCAGGAACTTTGATATGGTGAAAGGATTTCCGCTAGATTATATGCATATGGCTTGCTTAGGAACTATGAGAAGACTTATGAATTATTGGTTCAAGAGTAATTCTAACTTTTGTGTATCTCCAGGTTTCCGAAAGGAGGCCTCCAAGAGATTACTTTCTATTTCATCAAGTATCCCTAAAGAATTCAATAGAAAACCCAGATCTTTGTTGGAGTTGGACAGGTGGAAGGCATCTGAACTCAGAACATTCCTTCTCTATTTTGGGCCCATGATTTTAAAAGGTTTACTTCCTTCGAGGCAATATAAACATTTTCTTAGTTTACATTGTGCCCTCAGAATATGTTGTAGCAGTCATCTTTTGACAAACTTGGGCCAGAAAGCCATTGATTTAATCAATTCGTTTGTAGACCAAGCAGAAAATATATATGTCATGGAGGAACCAGTCTACAATACACATTCTTTGCAGCATCTGGTTGAGAATGCTGTGCTTCAGGGGGAAAGTCTTGAAGAAGTTAGTTGTTTTCAATTTGAGAACAATTTGGGTCAGATGAAACGCCTGCTGAGAACTCCTAACAAGCCTTTACAGCAGTTGTGTAAACGACTATTCGAAAGGGAAAACATTCATAGCAAATACCAAGTGCACCCAGAAATAATAAAAAATATTGAAAAAAAATCTGGAAAAATAAAACAAATAGTTTACCAGTCGTTTGAAATTTGTCCAGGTCATGAGGCAGATTCATACATTTTATTGAAAAATAATAAAGTAATGAAAGTTCTGAAGATTTTGGAGGACGGAAATCACCAAAATTCTTTGGAGTTTAAAGGACATATATTTCAGAGCACAAGTCCCATATATGATCATACAGTTTCTTCGGAATTGCTCAAGATGTTCATTGTAAGAGAATTGAGCTCATTTGTATTTTCTGTGGATTTTAGAGAACTGTACAGTAAATGCATGGTTTTTTCAGTAGAAAATGTCGTTTATTCAGCAGCCTTATTGCATTGAAATTGGTAAGTGGGTGGAGTGAATGATATCTTATAATTACATAATAAACGTTTGTTCTGTGACCTAGGTGAATTTCATCTAACATTGCAGCTTTCATCTTGAACTTTTGTTATCTACAGTTTCAAAACTAAAATAACTAAGTGTGGTTCCCTTTTTTTTTTCAGGGCATGCTTTCTTGGGACGTAATAATTTGGGATGAAGAACAAAGTTGCGACTATGTTCCTTCTTCTTGGAGGGTAAAAGAAAGAAACCTTTACTTGTGGCCCAAATTGCCAAAGAATAGAATCATAAAGTTAATTAAGGAGTGTCGTCCACCCAGCGCCACATTTGATTACACAGAATGCTCTGGCAGATGCAAAGCCACAGTCACTTCTCTGGAAGATGCTGAGGAAATGGTCAAGAGACTCCAGTTCACGTGTCCTCCTTCATCTTCAATGCAAGCCTTAACTTGTCTTAACATCGATTCCCGAACAAGTTGAAATATTTCCGGTGTATGTCTGATCACATGAATCCCGTATTCGTTGGATTAATTCTTCGTCAGTGTTGATTGGAGTTTTATAAACGAGTGACTTTAAATGTCTGCAAAGGAAAAAATCTAAGGGATTTAAATCTGGTGACCTGGGCGGACATGACTGAACCTGTGCGATCGATACAGTTTTCTCTATGCTAGAGTGTGGTGGAGCCCCATTGTGCATGAACCATATTACCAACAATACCAACGGAAAACTAATTGATTTTGTAAAAAAATTAAGACTAGTATTATAGGCTATTAGTATGGGAAAACAAATAACAGTAACGCCCCAGTTTTTGGTGGTTTAGTATATGAAATGTTTTATTGTGTTGTCCCATGGATTTACAATAATATGATTTTTGTTTTCAAAAACAAAGCAAGCTACGAAAAAAATTATTGATGATAAAAAGTTGTAATTTTAGTTGCTCAATGTAAAACGTATACAAAAATTGTAAAAAAAATCAGTGGCGCACATTTTTTCTGTCAAAAATATTGGTTACGGGATACCACTGCACATGATAATTTTGATATATTTAGGTCTAAATCAACCCGTCACGACCCTTAATAACACTGCCAAATTTTAATAAAATCGGTTCAAGGATTATTACAAAATTTACGCAAAAAACGATTTTTAAAAATTTTGACACCCTTTATCTTGAAGACGAAGCATTGCCGGACCTATGTTTATATGAACTTTTCGTCTTAGAATCACAGGAAAAATCACTCCTTCAAGTTTGGCCACGTACTCACATAACACCCTGTATGAAGCGCCGTTTGGGTAAAAAGTGTTTTTGCAAATAAAAATAATTTTGTGTAAATGTATTCATTATTTGTAGCTCTATTTGTTATTTTGCTTTCCGATCAAACAACATTTACTTACGTTTCCAGGATTACAAATATATGAAAACGTGAATTCCCATATATTTATAAATTTGAGCTATTTTATATTGTCAATGCATGGCGCAACCGCGACGCGGTTCAGAACACGTTCGAACTTTTGTTAGGTAACTAGGCGAAGTCATTGGTACATAATTTGGTTAAAAGATGGCGGCCGAATGATATTGCAGTCGTCAAAATGCATTCTCAGAATATTCAAAAAATTAAATACATGTAGACAACTGGGACAACTGACAATGACATCTGCCTGTACCACTGCTTTCTGCCAGCCAATGTATTTACTAATCACTTCGCCTAGTTGCGTTTTCTAAATCGCGTCAGTTGCGGCAACATAAAATAGATCGAATTTATAAAAATAACGGAATTCAAGTTTTTATACATAAAAAATAATAGGAGGGGGCTATTTATTATTTTTTGAATAGATCGATATATTTCAACCAAATTTGGCACACTTGTATGACAACATAAATACTACTTTTTACAGTACTTATCTTCCTTATGACGTCATTTGGGAGAAAAAAATTGAATGGGGAGATATGTCACGTAATACCTAGTTTGGAAGGTATTTCAATTCTGTATCAAACAGTGTATACATTTTTAATTTTGGCCCACCGTTAGGGGAGGCAGGGGCATTTATATTTTGAAATTATTTATGTGTCCTAACAAAGTGAAGAGCAAAAATGTATACACCGTTGGATACAGAAATGAAATACCTTCCAAATGATTTATCAGGTGACCTACCTCCCCATTTAATTTTTTTCTTCCAAATGACGTCACACTTGTGCGGATTACGTCATGAAGAATAAATATTGTGGAGAGTAGTATTTATGTTCTCATACAAGTGTGCCAAATTTGGTTGAAAAATATTGAATTATTCAAAAAATAATAGGTGGGGGGGGGGGGGGGATATTCACGTCATCACTGTATATTTGTAACGCTTGAAATGTAAGTATATTTGTGTTTGATCAAAGATAAATAAAGCAAAGTAAAAAATACTGCTACAATTAATAAATATATTCACACAAAATTATTTATATTTACAAAAACACTTTTCACCCAAACGGCGCCTAATACATACAACAGGCTATTATATATTTACAGGGTGTCCCACAATTTGCGTTCAAGGGATTATGTGCTATGCTAGAAATTCAGAACTTATTATCTTTCTTTGGAACAAAATTTTTTCACTTGTCCTGTGGTACCCAAAATGTGGGATACCCTTATTATATTTAAGTTAAAACTTTTTCTGTAACATATTTTTCATTGGACCGCTCCCAAGTTATAATGTTTTTTAGGATGTATTTTTTGTTTTTTAAGTTGTATTCTTTGTTTTTTTTTTCATATCGGGATCCAAAACAATTATACATGTTTATACATATTTAAGTTTAATACCTTCATAGTTTATCTGTTATTTTTTTTTTCTGTGGAGTTTTAATCCTTTCTATTAAACCTGATTAGTATTCCCATCTTGTTTTCATTTTACTCCAGTACATGTTGAGTTGAGTGTAAATGAAAGTAACTGAATCCAAATTAATCTCCATTAATAACAATAACATTTAATTTTTATAATTATAACCTCAGTTCTAATGTTCAAACGTTTTTTTTCTTACAATTTTTTACAACGTATTGATTGCTTGTATCTGAAATCATAAAATATTTTCACCTCCAATATTTTTTCAGCCAATATATTTATGAGCAAGCCCAATTGGGAATACATAAGAAAATTAGTAAAATCATGAATATTATAAGAACAAAAAAGAAGTACAATTATGTTGATTACATTATAATACTCTAATTTGCAAATAAGATGATTGCCTAGTTGTACGAGAAGGTACATACAACTTTATTTGTGATGGAAGTTCAAGACAGTTGCATTCACCATTGATTATCTTGAGAAGTAATATCTTCTTTTTTTCGCCCAACTTCAAGAGGTGGAATATTTAAGTAGTGCTCCATATGGTTGTAATCCCAATCAAGTTAAACTTTAAGAGCTATGTATCTCAGAAAATTGTGTTCGACTCGATCTAGTATTGCAGTAAAGAACTTTATTTACATATACATTGGTAAAATCGTGGGTGATCCTTAATGAAACCAAGCATTCTTGTATACAGCCGATGTGATCAAAACTGATAGTACAGTCAATGATGATGCATAAGTCTGATTAATATTTATATTGACTTGAATCGCAGAACGTTAATTTTATTATTATTATTACCATTTGAAAATATTTTATCAATATTTTCGAACTGACATTGTAACATTGACTTTCAGTATCTTATTACAACGTTGACAATATTTTACCATAGCATTATATTCTACAAATATCGCCGAATGTCCACATGTTTTTGAGGCTGCATTTTTTGACAAGTCACTCAGCGTCATGCAACTTCTGTTTCAACGGAAGTGACATAAATATTCTATTATTAAATGAGACATCTGATATATATATTAACTTCTTTGGTCTCCATGTCATATTTTGAAAACAACTATGTATCACTTCCTTACTTTTAGACACTATTTTTTATTTTGCAATTTATATTTTAGTCAAATTACTACTACTGTTTTTGAAAATCTGCTTTGTAAAATTTAGTTTTTAATTTTGTATTACTATTTTTTTCAATTGGCAACATGGCGACTCCTTGGCGAGGAAAAATTGATTTGATTACGCACATTATTGGTTTCAAACAAACCAATAAAGAACTCCTTAGATCTTTCTTAAAATAAAGCATCCTTTGAGATTAAAATAAGATTTAAATGCATTGAGTAACCTGTAACCAACTCGACCAATAACATGAAAAAACTTGTCAACTTCTTAATTTACATCTGAAGAGTGTTTTCCAATTCTTTCAATCTCCCTGATGAGCTTGGCAAAGCGAAATAAATTTTCGTCGACAAAAATGTATTGGGGATTAAATGCAAGAGAAGTGTCTCCTACTTCAATGACATGTTTGATTTCTGTGAGTAATATTTTTGAATAACATTCTCTCTATGTAGTTTATTTAATGAATTTTCAATGAAAACAAGGGATAATTAAAAAAATCAACTATCTGAATGAAAATGCGAATTTTCACTTTCAGATTTTTTCTTTTCAGTTAGAGTCTTTTCACAATATCTATCAGATGTAGTTCAATGTCCAGCGTGGCTTTAGCCGGGGAAGTAGTTGTAGATATTACAAAAAAAAATCACATTTTTCAATTTTCATAGAGAATGTTACCAATATTATTTTGATGTTTCACCAATGTTGTTAAAGCGATATTGCCACATATTTACTTCGAATATTCCACCAATATATCCAAGTAGTGTTGTACCAATATTTTTTTAATAATATTCCACCTATGTTGTCATAGTGATATAGCCACATATTACTTTTGAATATTCCACCAATATATGCAAGAAATATTGTACCAATATTGTTTTAATAATGTTTCGCCAATGTTGTCATACTGATATTGCCACATATTTACTTCGAATATTCCACCAATATATCCAAGTAATATTGTACCAATATTGTTTTGATAATGTTTCACCAATGTTGTAATAGCGATATTACCACATATTATCTTTAAATATTCCACCAATATATGCAAGTAATATTGTACCAATATTGCTTTGATAATGTCTCGCCAATATTGTCGTGGCAATATTGCCACATATTTATTTTGAATATTCCACCAATATATTCAAGTAATATTGTATCAATATCGCCGAATGTTCACATTTTTTTTAAGGCCAATATTGGTTCGCGAATATTTTACCAATATTGCTTTGACAATGTTTCACCAATGTTGTCGTAGCGATATCTCCACATATTAACTTTGAATATTCCGCCAATATATTCAAAGTAATATTGTACCAATATCGCCGAATGTTCACATTTTTTTTTCCGCCAATATTGCTTTTACAATATTTCGCCAATATTTTCGTAATATTGGACCAATATTGTACCAATATATGTGTGCTACTTGGGATCTCATTGTTGTCAGATAAAGTTGTGATTGAACAATGAGGATTTTCTTCAATTCCAAGTAATACATTCAATTGAGTATCTTCGGCAACGGTAGATCTGCCACTCTTAGGCTTATCCCTAACATTGCCGATTTCATTAAATTTTTGTAATAAAAAATGTAATAAAAAATATCGATGACGTCATATCTTGTAAGGTGGTGGGGGAAAAAATAAATTTTTTTTGTAAAAAAAGATGGAAGACAAAATCGACCTGTCCGAGCTTTACCTCTGAAAATAATTATATCGTAAGATAATGGAGCGTTTCCACACTTTATGAACGCACTGTATATATAACATTGTAAATGGAGCTATGTTGTGTAAGACAAGAGAAGCGTTGATGGCGTTTTTATAAAATCACGGAGGTGTTCCATGAAAAATAGTGTTCATTTATTCATTCATTGGTCATAGGAAAAAAATACATAAATGTATAAATCGTTTTCTCACGACTCGTACCATTTCCAGTAGAAATGAATTGCAGTATAAGACATTTTCCATCTGTTGAACATCAAAACTCAGAATAAGCACATAAGCTGTGTTGCCAAAATGTATATTTTATCATTTTTTGCCTTCACAAATCTGCTGTTGAAGAAAATTTTTGAAGATGTTCCGAAATGGTTTGGAAGCTAAAATTGTGTATTTTTTTTATATAGACCTAAAAGTGTGCAAAATCTTATTTTAATTAAAATTTTTGTAATTATTAAAAAAAACACTGAAGGTTAAGGAGAACGAAATTGTCAAATTTCAGTTCTGATTATTTTCCAAGGAAGTACATAGAAATATAGCACTAACAGCTGACGTCACGACATGGCGGTGATCAGCTGATGTAAGGACAAACAAATAATATGAGTTTGAGAAGAAAATTGTTTTTCTACGGATGCTATACAATGTGCCACTTCTCTCATCGCTTTCATACGAAAGATATCTCACTCAGTGAGAAATATCCGCCAATACAGTGAGAAATAATTTCTCACTGTTATCACGATAACCCAAGTCAGTCATGAATTGTTACATGTCAGATTGATATATATGACACGTTCTCCACGTTGACAACGCTACGACGACGATTCGCGTGCAACATCCAAGTAGCCCATTGTTAGCGTTTCTATAACAACAAAACCGAAGCACTGCATAATCATTGCTGTCAACTTACCCAACGAAAATAGTTTTATTGTTATTTGTTATAATATAAACAGTTCAGATTCATTAAATATTGAATATAATGGAATACGAAGATTTAGAGTCTGAAAATACACCTCCAGAAATTATTCAGAAAGCAATAGATGTTTGCAATAATTTGCTACCAAGCACATCAAGAGAAAAATATGAAATCGCTTACAGAAACTTTATTGACTGGAAAATGAAAGCCAAGGTAAATTCTTGTTCCGAAAATACCTTGTTAGTTTATTTTGAAGAGTTGTCAAGAAGATTGAAATCATCAACATTATGGTCTCAGTACTCGATGCTGAGGAGTACCTTAATGTTTAAAAACTGTGTTAAAACGCCATGGGGGTTGGAAATCTAGCAATGTTGCTGAATCTTATATCGACAACTCCATAGCTAACAAAATGAAAACTTCAAAAAGTATAGTAGAATCCATTCAGCCTCCAGTGCCCTTAGAACCTGAACACAAAAATGCTGTGGAAGCTCAGTACGTTTCCCCATCAACTTCAACTTCGATCGCAGCTAATATTTCAATTACCGAAAACATGTTGAAACAAAACAACCCACCAGGAATTACTTTACAAAATAGTTCAAATATAACTGTTAATTACTATTTTAAATAAAATATAAAAATGAGTTAATGACATACAAGTATTATTATATATGTATTTTAATTTTCAATACTTGAAAACAACGCATCCGTAGAAAAAGTACAATGTACAATTCGTGAGAAAACGACATATTTCTCACTTGTTGTACAATATACTATTTTTTTATTAAGTGATCCTATTATTTGAAAATATTTTGAAATACTTTTGTTTCAGATGAGAAATCGTATAATAATTTTACTAATAACTTCGCTGTTAGGTTTGCCATCTTTGACAATAAATATCTACTAGTAATACAAAACTGTTCGTCATTCATAACATCCTCCAATGTTGACTTCAATGTTAACTGTAAATTCCCAGCGTTTTATTTGTTTTACGTATTTTGGGAAGGTACATGGTCCGGATGCTCGAAACGATCTGACTATGTCTCTGTACTTCAGCAGTTTCTAGTTTGTACCTGTCTGTGATTTGTTTGTATGGAAGGAAATTTGGAAATTTCACGTGCTGGTCTGGACAGGATCAGTTATAACAACCCATAACAGCACAAGTCTTCATGATTTATGTCCTCAAATCTAAAAGAGAAAACTGTTTGTATGATACCTATCATCATAACAACGTATTTTTTATTTGAAAAATATATGTTTATAACACCTCTTATGCACTCAATTTAGACTATACACAGTGAATTAATACTCACTAAAATGCCAAAATAGTTATTTATGATACAAGTGTTAAAAGTGGCATTTTATTTTGTGAGTGGGGAATATTGCGAAACGAGCGTTAGCGAGTGGAGCAACCCCACGAGCAAAATAAAATCACTTTTAACAAATGTATCATACAAAATTTTTTGTTCAACAGTTACTGCTAGTAAGAAAAAAACAAAAAAAAAATAAGATCCATAAGGATTCGAACACACGATCTTTGGATTACAAGGCTGACTGACAGATACTTCAAATATAATAAACCCCAACGCACTTTATTTATGAATGTCATTATTTGTCAGTGATGAAGGACATTCTACAGTTGGACTAAATACTACTTCGTTTGTAACTTCAAAAGGAATTAGTATTATCAATTGCGCAAACGACCAAATACATGTGTGAACTTTTATAAACGATTCCTCTTGAGTAGGTGTTCTGATTATAATATCTGATTGAAGTGTTTCTATTAGAGAGATCTATATTACTGAGTATCCATCATCTCATCTGTCATTTTACTTTTAACACTAGTGTTAAAAGTACTTTTAACACTAGTGTTAAAAGTGATTTTGTGAAAACGTCAGTTTTTAGTTCATTTGTCAATGAATTAAAAACGTCATTTTTAATGTCAGTTGTACAAAAAGGTGTTTTTAGAAATGTTTTCGCAGAAAATCCACAAAAAGGACACACGTAGTCTTACGGAAAATGGTTTTGTTTGTCCCCCCATCGAATGTTTGACAACTGTCAAATTACTTCACTGACAGTGATGCTCTATTATATGCGAAAAAATACTCTTTTTCTACGTTCATGCAAAAAAGAAAACTTTATTGAACTATATTTGGTGGAAAAACTGTCTCTTTATTGCACTGAGTGCAATAAAGACTTTATTGCACTTATCTGTCATTCTACTATAGCGTTCTGTCATCATGACAGACATAAACTTTCAAGTCGACGCCAAATTTAGCCCATTTTCAGTGAGATTGTATAACGTTTTAAATAGTTGCATGTTTCATCATATTCATTATATAATGGACTCAGAAATTACTAGAAAATGCAATTTGTTAAAAATAAAATTATTTCCTTCGAATCTCATCTGAATTACACGAAATGTTTTTGAATTACTTTTAGCAGATAGATTTAAACAAACAATGTCTTCCTTACAGTTTAATGCCACCTAAATGAAACATTTTCTGGTTTTTGCATGAACGTAGAAAAAATATTGTATGAAACTCGTGCAAAAAGAGTTTATTGCACTCGACGTGTTGTCTAACTCGGCCTGATGTCCTCGTTGGACAATTTTACGTCGAGTGCAATAAACACCTACTTTTTGCACTTGTTGCATAAATAACTATTGTGTCATTCTATTTGCAATATCAAAATCAATAAAATAAAAATCATTATCTCGACATGGTTCAAGTTATTTGGTTTTCCTAAGTTTTGAAGGACTCTCAAGACACAGCTTTTTCATTTAACCGAATTGAATTATTAAATGTCTTTACTAAGCGAACTTACATAATACGTTATAATACATTTTTCAACCGAAGAGCGAACATAAGTAACATGCTATGTATCGAAATAACCCTTTTCATTATCACGGTCCAATCTCAGCCTTCAGTGCATGAAATACGATAAAAGCCGAAAATTCTCAAATAAATCATTATGGCCATTATCTGCAAAAAGTTCAACCGGACCTCACGTTAAAAGGAAAACCGTGTTGATTTTCAAGTTGTCTTGACACGGACACCATTTCGTCAGTATTAAAAATGCCAAATAAAGTTTGTAAGAGAGGCTGAGAGCTTGCATAGCGAGCGCTATAATGTCAAGAGGGTCTTAATAATATATGGTCCACACGAGCGCACCAAAGAAAGGGTTGAGTGATAACGTTACTGTAACGTAATATTGTTGGAAAACTAATAATGGGCTGAAATGTTGTGGCTGTAATGGCAAGAACCTGACATTCTAGGAATATGGGAGGGAATGTGGAAAACAAATTGTTTGATTGATTTGTTTGAGTTTTGGTAATAATTTTCCATATTGTCAGAGTCTTTTGCCATCGAATGAAATTGTTCACCTCAAATTCATTTCAGCCAATGCAAATTACCCTATCTATAGATTTGATGATTAAAAAAACATTACCTATCTACCCATTTACATTTGTTTAATTCTCCTTTTTAAAAAATATCAAAATTCCAACAACAACATGATTTACTCGTGTCTGCATCACGTTGATATACCTGGTAAAGTACTCGTTCATTCAGCCGGAAAATATCATCATAATTATATGTTTACAGTTCTACACCATTAGTCTTATTAACGATGCATTTTCATGCGGAAAATAATGACGTTCTCGTGAGAAGACACTTTAAATGTTTACAATAATTGGTTGTTTATAAATTTGTCACTCATCCATACTCAGTTCAAAATCTCACCATTATATTTTAATGTTGAGCTCATATAGAGGGCACAAACTCTCATGGTAGAACCCTCACTTCATTTTAAGGCTATAACTTTCAATAAACATATACCCTAAGATGAATAATAACCGAGTTACAGGGTATTGAAAGTGACAATAAAATCTGTATTTTCTGGAATAACTCCATAACGGCTCAACTTTTCTTAATGAAATTTGGTGTGTCACTTGAAAGCATTTAGTTTCAACTCTCAATCCAAATCTTGTGTTTTTTTTAAGTTCTGGTTCCCACGAAAAGAAAAATCCTGTATTGTTCAAAGAACCTCGTGAGAGCCGAGGGAAAGTAGGTAGGAATTGGTGTTCTTCTTGAATTTCTGAAGGCTGTATGTCTCAGGGAACACCTCCCGAGACAGTGAGTTCCAAAGCTTTGCCGTTCTTTGCAACAAGCCCTGGAAGCAGATGTGCGGCATGTCTCCAAAGTGACGGCATTTGGATGTGAGGACTGAGCTCGACGGGCCAATCTTGATGAGACCGCTAACGGTGGAACGATCGATGATATTTCGGAAGAGCATCGTCCATGAAAATATCTATAAAACAGAGACAGATCGCCAACCTTTCTGCGATGTTCTAGAGAAGTAAGCGAGCTTGTGAGCGAAGTATCACCGACGAGACGAATGACTATCTTTTGGGCCGAATCTAAAAGTTTCAATGTGTGTTTAGGTGCTGCACTCGTAACTCTAAATAGGGTGCCCCTAATCGCCCCTCCCCAACTTTCACGCCACTGGATTAATATCGATTTAGTCTTCTTTTTCTGATTTCTCAATATTCTCAATATCAACGGTTTTCAAGATATATGAAGTTGAATAGGCGCGTGCGTATGTGATATGGATATTTATTATTGAATGATGCTGATTGAACACGATCCGGAACTTCATGCAATTTGCAAAAATTTTATTTTTAAAAAATTTGCAACAAAGTTTCAAAACATTTGCAATTATTACGAGAACACATTGATCAAAAAAATTACCACGAATTAAAAAAATATGTATGCTCTGTTCAACGTAAAAGGAATATTTTTCCGACGTATCTGTCAAGTTTGCAGAACCTTTCGAATTTTCTCTTATGGTAAGTATATCAAAGAAAAACATTTTAGGTCGATAAAAAAAAATGTTCCGTATACTTGAATTGGTTTCAAACTTGATTCGTGATATGAAACAATATATTTAATACTACTTCAATTTTGCAGAACTTTTGGAATTTTTCCAACAAGTATACATCAAAATTCAAGTCAATTGCCATTTTGACAATGTTACGGACTATGGAACAGGTTGTGAACTGAGAATTATTGCTTTTTCGATGACCAAAGGTTATAACATTTTTTTATATCAAAATACGATTATATCTAGATTTGGGATATCACAGGAGGATATGATAAGGGTGAGATCAATATATTATGAACAATCAAATCTTCATCCAACCTAAACTGAGAACGGTAAGTAAATTACTTACCGACGCTTTTTGACTAGAAACCCGTATTATCAAGACGTCGGTAAGGTCGGTAACTTACCGACGCCTTTGGCCTAGCAACAATAGATAATGCAAAAAAGTAACAAAAAGATTGATAGTTGGTAGCTTCAGTTCTCACTTTATTTTTACTCAACAATCTATAACCCAGAATTCTTCGCGCAGATGTATAATGTGAACGTGAATTCTTGAACATATGGGGCCTCTGCCAATGTCCCGAACCAATTAAACTGCACTGATAAAGAAATCGATTACGTTTGAGAACGTTCGTAAATGTCCTGGGGTCATCAGCGTTGATACCGCCCAATCGAAAAAAAATTGAATCTGTCCGTTGAATCTCTGGAATGGAATATAATCAAAATGTTAATGAAAATTAGAATTTATGGACGTTTTCAGACTGTTCCGAAGAACAGAATAAAATAATGAATGTAGGAATTTCAATATATAACGGTTTTATGGATTCAATTTATCAGTGCAGTTTAATTGGTTCGGGACATGAGTGGAACATACCTTTTTTTTTCGTTTAAAAATAAATGAATAGATTTTTGCTGTAATCTTAAAGTATATGATTTATCGAAAAAACAACGCAACAAGGTGAAAAACAATTCAGTTTTTCACAAAAATTATTCCTAGTAATTTCTTATGAAATGGGCTCGTTTTCTCAGAAAACGTGTTGGAACGACAACAAATTTCAGGTTCACGCTTACGCGCCGCTGAAAGTTCTGGCGGAGCCGAATATTTGATTGGTCATAACTCTGCTAAAAATGATCGGAGAAGGAAAAGGAAAAGTTCATATCATTTCTGAAGACTCCTACCTTCTCATGCAAATATAATATGCTAAAATTTGAGTACCTAAAATGTGTTTTGTCGCACTTCACGGAGATGTTTGCTAATGACCCGAAAATCATGAATAATTTAGTAAATATGAAATTATTATAGTGAAGCAGCAACCTTTACCTTCTTTGGACTATATGCAACAATTTTGAAGTAGTGTGACAGGTCCCACTTTTACATGCCAAAAAAAAACTTTGTTGTACTCCTGCCTTATTTTCAATTTACCCATAAAATCGGCATTCTCTTCAGTAAATGTTAAAAATAATCGCTTATTCATATCCTGCGTGTATGTTTAATAACTATGTTGTGAAGTGCAGACCTCAAGCTTGAAATCACATACTTCACTTTTTATGTAGGATGTGTTTTAACATTTACTGAAGAAACTGCCGGGATTATGGGTAAAGTTGAAAACTGAGGCAGGAGTAAAACCCAGTGTTTTCCTTGGCATGTATAAGTGAGACTTGTCTCACTAGTCTGAAATTGTTGAATATGGTCCAAAGAGGGTACTGATTCCTGCTTCAGTATAATTATTTCACATCAACTAAAATATCCATGACTTTCGGATCCTCCGTAAATATCCTAGAAGGGTTGTGAAGGTATGTGAAGTGGTACAAAAGACGTGGGACAAAAGACATTTTAGGTACTCAGATACTCACATGTTATATTTGCATGAGGAAGAAGAAGTCTTCAGGAACGATATACACTTTTTCATTTCCTTCTACTAGAATTTTTAGCAAAGTTATGACATGTGATGTCGCCGTTAAACCACGTTTTCTGAGATAACGAGCGTATGTCGTAACCGTAAGGTATTACTGATAATCGAATGAATGCGGGAAGCTGAATACACTTGTTAGTAATGAATGAAGCGAAGAATTTGTATATAAGTGTATAAATTCATTATTTATTGCAAAGCGCTTTCGACTTGCGTCATCTTCAGTGCTTACCTGAAAGTAAATACTCTAATTGGAGAAATTTAAATTTGAAATTGAAATTGAATTTTAAGGTTATGAAATTTAGAAAGTTTAGTGAGTACTTACTAGTCAGGCCACAGGAAGTATCGAGATGTGTAAAAACATTATCTGTTTAAATTTGAAACTTATTTAAGTCTAAAAACCAACGAAACGCATGTTGTTATAACTTCAACATGCATTTCGTTACTTATTATTAAGTATTTACTTTCAGGTAAGCACTGAAGATGACGCAAGTCGAAAGCGCTTTGCAATAAATAATAAAATTTATACACTTATTATATTATATATTATAATTGAATTATCTCTCAACCTATCGAAATCGTTTTTTGATGAATCTCATATTTTCTGAAATAACAACAAAAAAATAATTTTTTTTAAATGAAAATTTGTTTGTTTCACCCCTGATTTTTTGATAAACATTTTTTTTTCTAATGATACATGATGTCGCGATATCACGTGCTGAGTTTCAGAGTGCTACAATTCATTCTTCACTTTTGGCTCGAGTTTGTCTGTCGTTACAGGAATTGGCAAATTCTAGCCGTCTGTTCTCGAGTTTCAACGAATTGAGTGAAAATCAAAACGGTTATGGTATTAATATTTTAAGTCTCTTTGAACATTGTCTGGCCATGTTGTAATGCATTATTTTTATTCGAGTGGAAAAACTCATGAGCTCCAGCTTAGTTGGGATGAGTTCATTTCTAAAAAAGTTCAATTTCGAATTAGAGCAGATATGAATCAATTCGATGCATAATAACTAAAGGGGGTACTCCACCAAACTGGGCTAGTCCGGCGGCATTTGCGTCTATGCCGCCGGCATAAAATGTCGCGGCTTGCCCGCTAGCAAAACTATGGGGGCGGCCGATGCTAGCGGCCTCGAAAGGCTGTTTATTATTAATTTTTCTTCGTCAACAGCCGGCTGCACGTTCTGCCGGCAGCCGGGCTATCCCAGTTTGGTGGAGTACCGCCTTAAAATAGCAAAAATCTATTTTTTTAACACACTGCCCCTCGAAAACTGGTCATGGAATCGATCTATAAAATGATCAACGTATGGAGTATAATTTGATTGATTTGATATGATTATATTCTATGATGAACCTGTTATCTTTTCTTCTTTTTTTTTTCTTTTGACTACTTGTGATTTTATCAACACATATTTACACATACCATTTTTATATTTCTGTACGTCTTTATATTTATATTATTTTATTTTTATATTTATAAATGCTTTGTCAACAAGAATTCTTTCTTTGGACAATAAAGTATATTTTGATTTGATTTGATTTGATTTGAGAACCTACAACATATTGAAATTTCAGCGACATTTGCCGAAAACCATTTTGCATAGGAAAACTTTTGAACAGCTGTTTTTTCCACTTCAAAGACCAAACAATCCCGTACAAAGACTGAAAGATAATTGCAACTGAATCATTCGAATGTCATACCAGAGTGATTTTAACAGTGCTTTTTCAACTCCACCAAACCCAGCATAACGGCATGTCCGTATCCAATTCCAATTAAAATCATAAAAAAGTTTGACGATAAAAAGTGGAAAAATAGCTATACCTGGGAGTCGAAAATGAACTACGTCAATAATAAAACATCGAAAATGACGTTCGTAACTCAGAACTGAAATATTGAGACGAGATCGAATATCCCGAAAATGAAGGGGAGAGATAATGACTTTTGGAGAACTCCTGGTTGGAAATGATGGCGCCATCCTTTACAGCCCAAGGAAATGACGTTGAACGTGGTTGGATTTTTATATCGTTAGACCTTGACTTGTGAAATAAGCTGGTGATATACATGCATAGTTCTGGGTTCTCGCAGGACAATTTGTAATTCTTGAGGTATGTAAATTACCGCGTGGGCATTTACGTCGAAGCTAATGTTCATTTACACCGAGGGCCGGTTATCGATTGGGTTATAATCCAGTAACGACAGACAAACTCGAGCAAAAAGTATAGAATGAATTGTAGCACTCTGAAACTCGGCACATGACATCTCGACATCATGTATTATCAGAAAAAAAATTGTTTACCCAGAAATCAGGAGTAGAACCTAAACAATTTTTCATTTAAAAAAATATAATTTTTTTTTGTTGTTATTTCAGAAAATATAAGATTTATCAAAAAGCGATTGCGATAGGTTGAAAGATAATTCAATTCTCCACAAGAATGATATTCAGTAATATCTTATGAACTACGCTCGTTTTCTCAGAAAAAGTGGTTTAACGCCTACATCACATTTCAGGCAGGGCCGAAAATTAGATTTGTCATAACTTTGCTAAAAATTATAGTAGAAAAAAATGAAAAAAGTGTATATCGTTCCTGAAGACTTCTACTTCCTCATGCAAATATAACATGTTAGTGTCTGAGTACCTAAAATGTTTTGTCCCACTTCACATAACCCTTCTACCTTATTCACGGAGCATCCGAAAGTCGTGGATATTTTAGTTGATATGAAATAATTATACTGAAGCAGAAATCAGTACCCTCTTTGGACAATATGCAACGATTTTAGACTAGTGAGACATGCCAAGGAAAACACTGGGTTTTTCTCCTGCCTCAGTTTTCAACTCACCCAAAATCCGGGCAGTTTCTTCAGTAAATGTTGAAAAGAATCGCTCATACTCATCCTATATAAAAAATGAAGTATGTGATTTCAAGCGTGAGGTTTGCACTTTATAACAGTGTTATTAAACATATACGCAGGATATGAATAAGCGATTATTTTCAACATTTACTGAAGAGAATACGGGTTTTATGGGTAAGTTGAATATGAGGCAGGAGTAAAACAAAGTATTTTTTCTTGGCATGTATAAGTGGGACCTGTCACACTGCTTTGAAATTGTTGCATATAGTCCAAAGAGGGTATGGGTTGCGGCTTCAGTATAATAATTCCATATTTACTAAATTATTCATGATTTTCGGATTATCCACAAACATCTCCGTGAAGTGTGACAAAACACATTTTAGGTACTCAAATACTCGCATATATTTGCATGAGAAAGTAGAAGTCTTCAGAAACGATATGAACTTTTCCTTCTCCGATCATTTTTAGCAGAGTCATGACAAATCAAATATTTGGCTCCGCCGGAACTTTCAACGGCGGTTAGCGTGAAATTTGATGTCGGCGTTCAAACACGTTTTCTGAGAAGACGAGCGCATTTCATAAGAAATTACTAGGAATTATTTTTGTGGAAAATGGAATTGTTTTTCACCTTGTTGAGTTCTTTTTCTGATAAATCGTATACTTTCCAAGATTACAGCAAAAATCTATTTATTTATTTTGAAACGAATAAAAAAATATATTCCACACCTGGAATTTTGGTAAACAATTTTTTTTAGCGTACCAAGTTTGCTGGTGCTAATCGATCTTCGTCTCGAAACCCAATCGTTTTGGATTATTATAGGTATCTCGTCTAGTTTTCCATATCTAGCAAAAATTGAATTAAATTATTCATGGGTGAAGCTACCACTCTGAATCACACTATTTATGTTGCAGTGACGCCTTATTTTTTTACCGATCTCGTCTAGTTTTCCATATCTCGCAATAACGGAATTAAAATATTTTGGGGTGAGCCTCATTTGCAAGTGAGGAGTACATTTTGTGTCCTTAAAAATAGGTGTTTCGTGAGGAGCTAGGAAGTAGAAAACAATAATACTATTCACAAGGTTACAAATTTCTGGAAATATAATTCCACATTCAAAAAGTACTCAAAAACATGAGTCATAAACGATTTTGCAACATAATTGTATAAATGAATGAAGTGGAACCTATTAATTATTATTCAATTCATACTGTATCGTAAAACCATACCAGTGAAAGTTTTCTACTGGACCCAGCTGGTTTTTACAAGGTATTAACATCTGTGAACGTATGAAATCAAATGTAACCTGTCCGGTAAACTTTTTCAAGTATCTATCTACTCCTTTCCAAATTTCACATTCGGCAATTGCCTCGTCCTGAAATATCTTATTCCTACTATAAAAATGTATTTACCCGACTTATAACCGAAATAACTATTATACTTACTATTAGTATATTTTAATAAACAAAAAAATGCAAATCATCGTTATAATAATTTAGATAGGGGGAATTTTATTAAAAAATATAACTCAAAGAAATCGTTCATTTCATAGAATCAAGATTCGCTTCTCTCGCATTTAATTCCCAATACATTTTGGTAGACCAAAATCTATTTGGCTTTGTCAAGCTCATCAGGGAGATTGACAGAATTGGAAAGCAGGCTCCTCAGAAGCAATTACACATCAGGTATGGAAATGGAAATATTTCTGTCGTGGGCATTGCATTTTGATTTTTTTTGGAAAATATGAATATGATATTCATAAAATCTGTTGTGGAATCATCTGCGGCTGAAAGACAAACTTTAGTCGCTCTTTTCCGTCGTTCAAGATAACCTCTTGAGAGGTATTCAAGTTGAAAAGGGGGACATTCTCCATGAAAATTAAAAAATTAAAAATATCATTTTTGTGTAATATCTAACACACAACAACTACTTCCCCGGCTAAAGCCACGTTGGATATTGAACTACATCTATTAGATATTGTGAAAAGACTCTTACTGAAAAGAAAAACTCTGAAAGTGAAAATTCGCATTTTCATTCAGATAGTTGATTTTTCTTAATTATCTCTAGTTTTCATTGAAAATTCATTCAATAAATTAGCTAGGGAAAATGTCATTAAAAGTAATTGTTTTTTGTTAGAGATTACAAAAAAAATAATATTTTTCATTTTTCAATTTTCATGTAGAATGTTCCCCTTTTCAATACTTACTATTATTTCTATAGTAATTGTCACTTTTCGACAAACTTCTCGGATTAAACTCATTTCCAGCTAATCAGACAGACACTGAACAAATTTTTGGATTCTCAAAAAAAAAACTATGACATTCAGGTACATTATTGTTATTGTACATTGCAAAAATTGAGTTCTTTCGTCCATCTCCAATTAACAGGACAGGTCATTCTCTCGAGTAAGTTTATTGATGGTTTCTCATTAATGAGCAGAATTCTAATATATTATTGATATAAGTGTTAATTCTATTAGGTTTATATTTTGTTACACGTTTATACAATATTTACAGAATAAACAGGTATGTTAATATGTGTGAACATGAACGTACATACAGCTTGCAGAGATACCACTACATTTATATATTTTTTACAGAATTAAATACATATTTTTTCGTCGACCGTTCATTTATGATGTATTTTTCCGTCGACCGTTCATTTATGATGTATTTTAACGCACTCAAAATCGTTGATTAATGACCCCTGTTAATGAATGATTTTCTATTAATCAACGATTTGATTATATGCAACCCAACATACATTGCTCTTATACATTTTATATTGGTTAGTACTATCGGTCATTATTTATTTGTCAATTTTCAAATAAAATTTTAGATAATTTTTATTACACCAGTTGTCACTCAAAACCATATATGGTTTTGGCTTGCAACACTGAGGTCGAGAGTTCAAAACCCACCGAGGGTAAATTTTTTTTTTCTTTATTTCAATTTGAAAATAAATAATAAAAAATAAAATAAAACTACCACTGAGAAAAATTAAACTATCTTTGAGTAGAGTTAATATAAATAGGAAATAGTGATTGTTTTTTATCGTAACGTTAAATAAATAAACATTGATAATAAGATATCTCTATTTTTGAAAACTTCTGTCGACGGAAAAGTTTTGTAACAAATTCGTGAATTAAAATAGCGATTAACAATCTCAAACATTAACGCGCTCGCTCCGCTCACGCGTTAAATTATCTCGATTGTTAATCGCCCTTATTAATACACTTGTTTGTTAAATAACCATTAACGCCCTCAAAATCGTTGATTAATGACCCCTGTTAATGAATGATTTTCTATTAATCAACGATTTGATTATATGCAACCTAACATACATTGCTCTTATACATTTTTCATTGGTTAGTACTATCTGTCATTATTTATTTGTCAATTTTCAAATAAAATTTCAGGTAATTTTCATGACATAATTTGTCACTCATTATCATATACAGTCACGTGGCGTAATGGTAAAGTTCGCCTAGCAACTATCACTGAGGTCGCGAGTTCAAAACCCACCGAGAGCAATTTTTTTTTAATTCCAATTTGAAAATTAATGAAAATTAAAATAAAACTACCACTAAGGAAAATTAAACTACCTTTGAGTAGAGTTAATACAAATAGGAAATAGTGATTGTTTTTTATGGTATCGTTAAATAAATGAACATTGAAAGTAAGATATCTCTATTTTTGAAAACTACTGTCGACGGTAAAGTATTGTAATAACTTGTGAATTAAAATGGCGATTAACAATCTCGAACATTAACGCGCTCGCTCTGCTCACGCGTTAAATTATCTCGATTGTTAATCGCCCTTATTAATACACTTGTTCGTTGAATAACCATTTCCGTCGACCGTTCATTTTCGATGTATGGTATGGAGACTTGAGGTGATTGCGATGTCGACGGTTCAAGACCCAAATGGAACCGATTTTTTTTGTTTTTTTGAAAAATTACGGTCAACGAAAAAGTTTTGTAACGAACTCGTGAACCAAAATGGCGATTAACAATCTCGAACATTAATTATCTCAATTGTTAATCGTCCTTATTAATACACTTGTTCGTTAAATAACCATTAAATATGTATGAAAATTAACACTCGTTAAAAATTAACATACTGACAGCTCACATAATTACCCCTATAATGTGACATAATCTTAGTCCCCTATTAGCCAAGGATAAATATGTTGGCAAAACTAATTAATTGCATGCAGCCCGTCAGCAAAACTGACAACTGTCCTGGCAATTTGGTGTCCAGAGCGTGTGAGGGCATTAGCGTTGATGTAACCTATTAGCCGTGGACAATTAGTGACAGTGGTGAGTTGCCCGATAAACCTACCTTCCGCGCATACGAATGATCACTCGAACGTGCTCTCATCCCCCAAAATCCTTCATCTGCGTGCTTACAATGGTGTAGGGGAAATTTTATTTTACTTTACATTACTAGCTTCCATTTAAATTTCCTCGTTTATTTATAATTCATTATCTGTGTTTCGATATGTATACGTATATGTAGATAAACAGGGTGAACTATGACCACTTACCGAAAACCTAAAAAAAATCTTACCTTTTGTAAGTGTAGGAAAGCGCCGCCCCTGGATGAACACACGAGGAGAGGCAAAATCATTGTTTCTCCGTTCATTTTTCTCAATCAAACTGAAGCTGGTTATTTGAAGTGAATTTTCATTAGCATGACTCCCAATAGGAACTGGCAAAATAGATGATTTTTGAAGAACAAAGAATAATATTGGTGTCGAACGAACTTTCCGTATACGCGAACACAATGTTCTTTTTAGCACGTTGAAATTAATATCTCAGTAAACACCGGTTATTGATAGAAAAAGTCTTGAATGTTTCAATTGGTCAGTGTTTTTCAACCTGTGGGTCGCGACCCCCAGGGGGATCGCCAAGCCTTACGCGAGGGGTTGCCGGTAAAAGGAAAAGATAAGTGCTTGTAGGTCCTACACTACAAAAAAAAACAACAGTTTCATTGAGAAGGCTAAGCCTGTTTATTTTTTAATACTTTGTCGAAACGTGGTTTTATTTTTGAAATAATCAAATCATTTTCTAATTGAAACCTTTTTTTTTTTTAGTTTTTATGTCAATTTGAGGACTCTCGTGACTTATTTGCACAGTACACACTTACGCAGTACCGACAATTGGTTTCTCAATCGATATTTAGTTTTCAACAGAAAGAAAATTAGTGGATAGTGGCCCTTTCTTAAAAGTAATATTGAAATCATCTTGAATGTGAATGTTTTGCGCGACAAATATTGCCTGCCTATGAGGCAATAATTTTAGACTGGTTTTTGATAGAATATATTGATATATACAGGGTGATTCAAGCATTATTCAAAATAAAATACCTCATCATTCCTATACAATGAAGATGTGGCCAAACCAAGTCACACACTAAAATGCTGATCATTTGAATATATCACAAATGACAAATTCACCATTCTGTATAGGGTGAGTCAAAAGTGACAGTTATTTAGTGACATATTGTATACTTTTAAGCTTCAACCATTCAAAAGTACTTGCGTGTTCCTATCCTAACTTTTATGATCTTATAAAGTGATGCAAAGCTGAATGTCATACAGGGTGATCAGAAAATGCTGATTTTAAAAGCTCACTGCATGCTATAGTTTCATTGAATAGAACCGTTTTGACAACCTCTGTAATAACGTATACATAGCCGGTCGCTCTTTCTAATGTATTACCACCTGTTTTCCGAAAAATTGTTCACAGCAAAGCAATAATTTTATTACATTTTATAATATTTTTAATCATATGCTGAATTGCAGAAAAATAGCTTTTTTGCAATTTTTGTCATCACCCAGCGTTTGTTTCATACTGTATATCAATTTTGGACCAGAAGTATTTTGAATGGTTCGTAGTCAAGAATCCCTAAAGCTTAAAATATACAGTGACCGCCAAAAAGTATGTACCATATGGGAAAAAAGTTTATTATTAGAGTATTAGAAAAAAGATTCTTGGGAAAAGTTTGTGCATGTCCGATAACCTAAAAATCGATTTTGACACATGTCACGTGATCGCTGGTATGGCGGCAAATTGAAAAAAAATACCATGAATAGTCAAAAAGTCGGATAAAATGGCAAGATATCGAAAAAAATGATTTGAAAAAGTTGCTTAGAATTAAATTTTATACACATATACGAAGTTTGAAAAGATAATGAGAGAAAATTGAAAATAGATTTTTTTTTTAAATATTTTCCTAGCTGTATAAAAATATCAAATTATTATCATATGAATAGCTTGACCATACTGATACAGTTGTATTTCAATGATAATGACAAAACTTTCTCATTTTCTCTACAGCAGTGAGCACTAAATTAAAAAATTGAATTTTGTTAAAACCCTGGCTGTTACATTGCTTCGTATCTAACAGTTATATCAGAATTCCACGACCATTGTGATGACATGACACTCCAGAAACATGATGTTTTCCAGATTATAATCAAGTTTCGATGATAATTGTGCCAGAGCGTTTCACTTCGCATGCAATGTTGAAAACTCGAGCCTCTTTAATTTGACGCACTATTTTTAAGATTATGTGGGAAGTGAAACGTTCGTGCACGATTATCATCAAAAATTGATTATAATCTGAAAAACACGATATTTTTGGATCTCCTTATCATCGCAATAATAGTGGAATTGTAATATATCTATTAGATACAAACCAATGTAACAGCAAGAGTTCTGACAAAATTCAATTTTTTCTATTTAGTTCTCTCTGGTGTGGAGAAAATGAGAAAGTGTTGTTATTATCATCGGAATACAAATATTTCAGTATGGTCAAGCAATTCATAAGAAAATAATTTGATATTTTTCTACAGCTAGAAAACTATTAAAAAAGAATTGCTGTTTTCTATATTCCCACATAATTTTCTCAAACTGTTGTATATGGGTATAAAATTGAATTCCAAGCAACTTTTTCAAATAACTTTTTTCGATATCTTGCCATTTTATCCGACTTTTTGACTATTCATGGTAATTTTTTTCAATTTGCCGCCATACCAGCGATCACGTGACATGTGTCAAATTCGATTTTTAGGTTATCGGACATGCACAAACTTTTCCCAAGAATCTTTTTTTCAATACTCTAATAATAAACTTTTTCCCCATATGGTACATACTTTTTGGCGGTCACTGTATAACAAATATGCACAAAATCGCACCAAAAAAACTGTCAATTTTTGACTCACCCTGTACAAAATGTAGAATTTGTCAATTTTGACATATTCAAACAATAAGCATTTTAATGTGTTATTTGGTTTGATCACATGTTTGATTAAGGATTTCATTTTGAATAATACTTGACTCGCCCTGTATCTAATAATATTTTTTATCAAAAATTATTGCCTTATGGGCAGGCAATATTTGTCGCGTAAAACATTTCCATTCAAGGTGTTCTCCTGAGAGCTATATTTAAAGAAATGGCCAAGTTTCCAACTTCGACACACTGTATCACGAAAACAAGCCATAGGATTGATATTCTACAACATACGAAATATTCAGAAAAATCAACCGGTGACAGTTTTTCCATAAGGCTGCTGCCTGGTCCTTCACAGGTGTGTTTCCATGATGAACTTATTTTATTTATTTTTATTTTATATTTATATCCAAACAGACCTGATGGTCTAATTACTACGGATATAATGTGTTCTGGGTAGGCCTTGTTACTTACTCCATACGACACCTTAGGAGCAGCACTGTTAATAATTAACGCAACAGTGAATCGTGGAGGATTATTCCCAGCCAGCAACAAGATTCAATCACTCAGATTTACATCTGAAACTGAACTGGTACCCTATTTAATTTTCAGTAAGTGGTGATAGTTCACCCTGTATAAATAGTAGAGTTGTGAAGTTTTCTATTTTGAATAATTTTGTTTTCAAAATACCCACTTCCATTTTTTCTTTTAAAATTCGTTCATGCTAAAAATTCAGAAACACTTCATTCGAATTTTATTATGGTAGGTACTAGTACTTTTTAAACTCCATTATGATTCGAAGACAAATACAATAACATCACGATGTCATCAAGACATGCCAGCAAATAAAATAATAGCTTATACAATAATGCTGGCGACGCGAAATTGCTTTCGTTAATTATGGAAAAAAAAAGTTGATAGTATCTACAGTTTCATTATGCATTAATGGGCCGGTCCATTAGTGCATCAGCACGGAGATACATCTTTCAGAGAAATTCGCACTCGAAAGGTAAATGTGAGAGAGGAAATTTATATGTCTTTATATCTTACGAAGTATTATTTATAGAGATGAAATGGAATGTTTTATTGCTTTGATATTATTTTATAATAGGAGTGTTAGATTTATTATTTTCCTATGTTATTATAGTGCCCAAAAATAATGTTTTTTTTTTAAGATTAACTTATAAAATGTTGTTACTTGGTAAGGTTTGTCAGTTATAACGAAGCGTTTTTTTACGTCTGTTTGTGTGGTTCTGGATGGCTGATTGTTTTATTTATTTGGCATGGTAACAGTTTCATTCCGAAACATTTATCACGTCGATATGTTTTTATGGACAGGCGTTTCTTGCTCTGAAGAATTTTTACTTTAATGCAGTTTCTGAGCTTCTGCTTTCTAAAGTTGGATTTGAGAGTTGTAAAAAGTTAGGACAGACCATTCGTTCCAACAAATTTCAATTGTAACAGTCTAGGCAAATAAGTACAATGTGTTTATTAAATTTTTTTCATCACAAACTGGAATCGCAATATATTCAATTTCTTAGGTATGGGAAATTTGTTAAGTTTGGTTATTACATGCCATAAAATTCACATTTCGGGAGATTTTTATAAAATATTTTTTCTGATAATTGCAGACCACATAGATGATCTCTGATATTTTTCAGATTTTTTCAGTTGAAATCTGACTGATGAAAATAATATGGTTTGGCACAGAATGTGCCAAAATACTTGAGTTTGGTACATTTTGTATAATGTACCTTCCAATAACATATTATTTTCATCAGTCAGATTTCAAATGAAAAATATAAAAAAAATCAGGGATCATCTATGTGGTTTCTGCACTTATCAGAAAAAATAGTTAAGAAAAATCTCCCGAAATTTAGGGCGTGGAAAATCTAAACTTGACAGATTTGCAATATCTAAGAAATTGAATATATTGCGATTCCAGTTTGTGATGAAAAAAAAAAAAGAGATAATCACATTAATTGTCGTTTTTTTCTCAAAAAATTCATTCTCTTATGATTTTTTTCTTAGTTTTCCGAATAAGGCGAGAAATTCGCATTAAAGAATTAATGAGTAGGACGTAAAATTGATTTCCATGCGGTGTTGCCGATTTTCTCACCACGGCTCGGGAGATTAAGTCGGCTGTGGTTACTGGAATCAGCCAAGATCTTATAGCCTAAAGTGGGATTCACAACCAAACTTATTGCGTTTTGCTTTTTACGTTTCGTATTCTGATTGTGATCTGAAATTAAACTGACGCAATAATGTCATTCACAACAAAAACGTCAAAAATTTTCGATTTGCTTCGCAACAAGAAACATAAACATAACATAACATTGGTTTGGCAGAGCAAAATGAAGAAATCATCACAAAAATAATAATTTAAATAATGAATATTATACATGAAATTTGGAAGAGACATAAATTGCTCCTTCTTTTGCACTTAAAGGGAAAAATGAATCGTACAAAAAGAGAATATTAGGTGAGACCATCAAGAAAATTTATCAGAATATACTATTCCCTGGAATCACAAAAAAACACAAATTTTATCGAATGTCACAACAATATTTTTATGATGATCCGCTCTCACATTGAAAAACATTCCCACAGAGAATCCATAAGCCCTGCTAAAAGATTTTCACTGAGATGTAAACAACGCATTTTGCAACGCAAAAAGCTGAGAATATTTAGCTTTTTGCGTTCGTTTTATTCCAGATTCTGCTTCCACCAATCAGAATTTGAAACCTAAAAAGGAAAACTCAGAAAGTTTTGTTGTGAATCCCACTTAAAGCGCCATAGTAACGGCCAACGTCAGGCCTACCAAAACAACGTTACACAGTTTTCAAATCATATTTTGTTCAGAGGGCGATGAATGTTTATTCTAGGTCCAAGAAAACTTTGTGTTTTATATTAATCAACGAATTTATTTTTTCATTTATTCATTAGTCTCCGGTAATCTTTGTCCGTATCCTCGAACCACTCCAAATGTATTTTTTACTACTGGTCGTTTGAATAACATTTACTGTAGGCATGTGGTTTGGGAAAAAGTTTACTTTAGGTGATAATTGCAGGTTGGGTGAGTAAATAAGCGATTGTTGATATTTTATCTAAAAACTGGTTAGCACATTAAGAAGATACTAATAGTTTATTTATTCGGTTTATTCACATTATATGTTAAAATACAGTTTCCACAAGTGATAATACTTATAAATCTATTATTATGAATTAATAATACCCACTAAGCTAGTAGATAGGAAGGAATTCCGCCGATCGTTCTCAATGAATGTGCTCCAAAAGAACTAACTCCAGTTCTTTGCAAGTTATACAACCTCTCTTATGATTTGGGCGTATTTCCATCTAACTGGAAAATTGCGAAAGTACGACCAGTCCACAAAAACCGAAATAAAAAACTATCTAGGAACTACAGACCTATCGGACTATCGCACCCCTATCTAGAAGTTCACAACTCAAGTACACTGGTACAATAATTTGTGTAATTTGCGTTATGGTGGTCGGTGGTCTGGCGGTCTGAGGCGCAGGCCGTTCAGAACTTCAGTATAGCGGTAGTCGGTTCGAGCCCGATGTATGTACGAGGGATTTTTTCTCAAGTACCCAATATCGGAATCGATAGACGACCACAGTCCTTGTTGAAAGCAAGTGTATTTATTGTGTGTTGTCTAGATGCCAATCTCGGCTAGTGCTAGCTTGGAGTGCACGCCGGCCACCCGAGGTGGTGCTCTAGGTTTTCCGGGTTTTCCTGCAGCTAAAAAGTGAATACAGCACCAAAAATCAGTAAGTCGCCCCGGAGCGCCACGGCAAATAATAATAGCCGTCCTCTACCCGCACAGGCCATGCCTTTAGGTACACTCTACGAGTGTTTATGAGGGAGTATTATTATATATTATTATTATTAATATTATACTAGTATACCTCCTGCTGATAGTATAACTTTAGTCAGAGAATTATTAGACAAAAATCGAGTGAATCCACCAATCCAACAAGAGATCATTGACCTTTTGTCATTTATGTCTCAAGCAAAATTATTTTCAATTCGATAATAAAATCTATTCTTCTTCAAAAGGTTTGATCGTGGAAAATCCTTTGAGTCCATTACTCGCTGAAATGTTCATGGATAACCTTGAGAAGTTGATTCACAAACATACTTTGATTAAGCTTTTCTTTCACAGGTACTAACAGGCAATTAAACAGTTTTCATGAAGACATTAATAATATTCATGGAAACATAAAATTCACGATTGAAGTTGAAAACTTAAACTCAATTAATTTCTTAGATCTGACCATAAGTAAAGTAAACAAAAAGCATGATTTTACAATTTTCCACAAACCTTTCCACACGGATATCACTATTCATTGCGATTTTACCCATCCTTTCCACCATAAAGTAGCAGCCTATAACAGCATGATTCATAGATTATAAAACAAATTGCAGTGAACAATGGGTAATAACACCAAATTAATAGGTGAAATGCTTTCTACTACGCAAAAGCTATTCACAATGTTTATTCGGTCACAAAAGAGTTAGTTATAGAGCTTTAACATATTTTGGGCAACCAACAAGAAAGTTAACTTTATTTTTAAATAAACAAGAAATCAGGGGTATATAAATTGAATTGTGGTACTTGTCCTAAGGTATATATGGGTCAAACTGGTAGAACATTTAGAAATCGCATTTATGAACATCGTATGAGTTATATGAATAAGAAAACTAATTCAACATATTCAAATCATTTTTTAGATGAAATCACACTTTTGATGAAGAATTTGAGATTTTACACATAGAAAATAAAGGATTAAAACTAAATCATTTGGAATCATTAGAAATAAATTAACTTAAAAATTCCTACCACTCCACGACCAACTTGATCTAAATATTTCACTATTGTAGAATTTGTTTTCTTAGAAAGAACTGATATCCATGTATTCTTAATCAATCTGCTATGTTATTTTTTAAAGAAGAACTTTATAATTACCATTTAATCTTAATCCTTCATATTATCGTTGTTTTAGGACTAGAATGTTTACTTTTGTTATCTTGATGCCTTTTTATTAATGCAGTTAGGTTAGGTATACCCTTGTTAATGGTAATTACTAACAGTCTGGTTAGGGACGTTTTTAGTTGAAATTAACTTTAGGGGTATATAAATGGATTTACGCAACTTATTGAGGAAGATACTGTGATAGCGAAACATGTCGTGGTTTATTAAAAGTTTGTGAAGATCAGATCGTTTCTTGTCTATACAAGTAAAAAAGTCCGAATCATCGGTGATGCTTCGCTTACAAGCTCGCTCAATGCTCTGAAACACCGCATAAATGTTGGTGATCTGTCTTTGTTTTACAGATACTTTTATGCTTTTCTGAAATATCACCAATCGTTCAATCGTTAGTCGTCCCATCGAGATTGACTCGTCGAGTTTAGGCTTTTCACATGAAGGTCCGTATTCACTAGTGCATTCGTTCCGCATGAGCACCGAATGAGCACCGAACGAGCAAATGCTCGGATAGTGTGGACGCAGATTTGAGCACGTCTCTTCAGTATAGTGTAGGTCTCTGTAGACAATAATTAATGTCTGCAACAAACGATTCAACAAAATCTCCATGTAAAGGCAGAAGCTGAGACACCGCCCGCAGTCTAGCGTTCACTAAACCACGGGGGCCATCTGAACTCCAACCCCTCAACCAAAGCAATGATGATGAGGGCAAGAACCCAGAAATCGATCTATAGGTGGTCCAAATGTTTCAATGAACATTTCTATGAAACTAGCAATTGCGGAGACATCCTTGTAGGACTCTGCACGGAAATTCATTAGATGTAATTCAACGTTCGTCGTGGTATTAGCCAGGAAAGAAGTTGTTTTCTGATGGATTTTCGACCCAATTATTCCTATTGTATAGAATTATGGCAATGAGCGTGGTCCTGGTATTGCAGGACATCTTGTTTCTCACTCTGTTATAACACTTTTTAATGGACTGCTATAGACTACAATTATTGTCATTGAGGACTCAAATAGTCTCAAACAAACGAACTAGGTAGGAATGGATTGTTCCGTCAAAACAATTGGCATACTTATAGAGGAACCATTAAGACACAGTTAATTGGAAAATTCTCAAAAGAAGTAAGAGGCCATGAGCGCGATCACGTTTGGGACGCTTTCTAGGGTAAAAGAGTCTAGTGATAACTCAAAAACGGTTCGTCTTATCGACTTCAAATTTCTAGAGAAAGTTTGATTCTACGTACGTGCCGTAATGGAAATTGCATTTTCAATCTACTTTTCCACAAAAAAAATCTCAAAAATGTCCCAAAAATACTTTGAAGCAATTTTTTGGGTAGATGAACAAATAATTTCAAAAAAACATTACAGCTCGTATATAGATCAACGTTTTACCTTTCTTTTTATACCAAATTCATTTCGATCGGATAAAGATTGCTTCCAATTTTAATGAAAGAGAAATACCACTGCAGCTTTTTCAACTATCCATGAAAAGAATCTTGAGGTGCTGCCGCCGACATAGTTACATAGAATGAAATTTCCTCTAGAAGCCTATCCTTGTTTGAAATCGATACGATGAAACGTTTTTGAGTTATCGACTCTTTTACCCTAAAAAATGGCCAAAATGTGCATGATCACGCTCTTGGCCTCTTAAACATTGGAACACTAACTCCAGTTTTAAAAAGCAAATGAGATTGTGTTCGTTTTTGATGTCCCACTCAAAAGACTTTTAAGTTTGAAAATTCATCGGTCTGATCTAGAAGCCATGTCCACAGTTTCTGTATTGTGCATATCGATATAGGTATGGCTCACAATCTAGAAACATGATTAGCTCCACACAATTGTGTTCATCTGAAGATTGCAGATTGCAGATTCCAAGGTATTTTCCATGAAACGTATGTTCCGCGTAACAAGAACTAGGTCCTTGTTTTACTGTTTTTGGTATCCATGTATTTTCTCACTTCTCGGATTATCCTACAGGGACAATGAATAAATTGAAGGCAAACGACTAATACAGCTTGACAATGATTTTGAACAATTATATTACGAACCATTCATATTTCAATTGATTTTTTTACCATGGTGTATAAATCTTCAACATCCATTTCTGAAAAATCTATAGTAGGTGTTACAGGGCCTCTCCTTGTGTTCATCCTACATATATTGACGTAAGCTCCCAAATTTTCTACCATCCTGCCAGATATGCTCTACTTCGATAATTGAACAAATTTGTAATGTAAATTGTCCGTTAATAGTACATCACTTATTATGACAGCCACTGCTGTAATTGCATATTTCAGTTTACTAATAAACATGAATTCGCTTCGCAATTACTCAGATATGTGCCGAAACATAAACACTTTCAGAATCGACAAATAAACAGTAATGAAGCCTGAATCATGTCGACTTCGAGCTGATAATGTATTCATATTGCAGTGTTGAATATGTTGAAAATCGTGTAACTGGTGAAGGAGAAAATAGTAAGTAACCTGAATATTTATTCTAGTTCTACTGACCAAAATCAATTGTTTCTGTTACGGATCACTAGTTTTTCACAGTTACTAATTTCGATTTATAAAACTTTTTTTGCAGTTATGCTTGAAATAGAGAGTTATCAACCTATTCAATTGATTAAAATTGTTAACAACTATTATTACATGAGTAAGTTTATTTAGTTGAATGCGATTATCTTTTAAAAAAAGAGAAGGAATGAAAGGGTGCGACAAACATGAATAGAAAATAAAAAACACGTATTACAAGGTTATATTCCCTTTTAATGGGTTTTTCACCTAAATCTTATATAAACGCAGCGGAGGACTAACTCTTATTACGGAGGCAAGGGTCGTTGTACGATTGTTGACCCAAAGATATTCCTAGAAATTCAATTTATGGCAGAGAAAATGAAATATATAAATGAAAGTTGTCATTTGGAAGCCATCTACAGAAATTCTGATACAGTATTTCATTCTCAAAGCCAGTCTTTATTACTTGTATAGACAAGAGACGATTTGATCTTCACAAACTTTTAATAAACCACGACATGTTTCGCTATCACAGTATCCTCCTCAATAAGTTGCGTACATCCATTTATATACCCCTAAAGTTAATTACAACTAAAAACGTCCCTAACCAGACTGTTAGTAATTACCATTGACAAGGGTATACCTAAGCTAACTGCATTAATAAAATTAAGATAACAAAAGTAAACATTCTAGTCCTAAAACAACGATAATATGAAGGATTATAATTAAATGGTAATTATAAGGTTCTTCTTTAAAAAATAACATAGCAGATTGATTAAGAATACATGGACAGCAGTTCTTTCTGAGAAAACAAATTCTACAATGGTGAAATATTCAGATAAAGTTGGTCGTTGAGTAGTAGGTTTGAATTTTTAAGTTTATTTATTTCTAATGATTCCAAATGATTTAGTTTTAATCCTTTATTTTCTATGTGTAAAATCTCAAATTCTTCATCAAAAGTGTGATTTCATCTTAAAGATGATTTGAATATGTTGAATTTGTTTTCTTATTCAGATAACTCATACGATGTTCATAAATGCGATTTCTAAATGTTCTACCTGTTTGACCAATATATACCATAGGACAAGTACCATAATTAAATTCATATACCCCTGATTTTTCGAAATTGGCCGTTCTATCTTTATTATATTTCATAAACCTTCTCAACGTATTATGTGTTCTATATGCAACTTGTTTATTTAAAAATGAAGCTATTATTTGTTCTATATGCAACTCTTATATCTTGTTTATTTGAAAATGAAGCTACCTTTCTTGTTGGTTGCCTAAAATATGTTAAAGCTCTATAACTAACTCTTTTGTGACCGGATAAACATTGTGAATAGCTTTTGCGTAGAGTCTTTTAGAATAGTAATTTACGTAACAAGTCCGGAAAACACTGTTTTTTGGACGAGTGGACAAGATTCTAGGACGAGCGTAGCGAGTCCTGGAAGTCTGCGAGTCCAACAAAACTGTTTTCGGACGTGTTGCGTACACAATTTTTTCGGTAACCGGGTAGAATAACAAATCGAGACACATTTATTTTTTATATTTCTTTGTGGACAAGAACAAGAACATTTTAATTCTTATTTGTATTAAATATCGAAACGCGAACAGAAGATAGGTACTAACAGAAACATTCTAATTCTTATTTATATAAATATTTATATTGAAATTCGAGCTTTTCCCGGACTAGTCCGGAAAGTACGTACTTTCTCAAAGAAAAATCGTCCGGGAAGTACCTACTTGCCGAAAAAGTATTTTACCTATTAATTTAGTGTTATATCCATTGTTCACTGCAATTTGTTATATAATCTATGAATTATGCTGTTATAGGCTGCTACTTTATGGATGGGTAGAATCGAAATGAATAGTGATATTCCTGTGGGAAGGTTTGTGGAAAATTCTGAAATCATGCTTTTTGTTTACTAATTTTTGTCTAATAATTCTCTGACTAAAGTTATACTATCATCAGGAGGTATACTAGTATAATTTTACGCAAATTACACAAATTATTGTACCAGTGTATTTGAGTTGTGAACTTCTAGATAGGGGTGCGATAGTCCAATAGGTCTGTAGTTCATAGATAGTTTTTTGTTTCGGTTTTTGTGGACTGGTCGTACTTTCGCAATTTTCCAGTTAGATGGAAATACGCCCAAATCATAAGAGAGGTTGTATAACTTGCAAAGAACTGGAGTTAGTTCTTCTGGAGCACATTCATTGAGAACGATTGGCGGAATTCCTTCCTATCTACTAGCTTGGTGGGTATTATTAATTTATAATAATAGATTTATAAGTATTATCACTTGTGAAAACTGTATTTTAACATATAATGTGAATAAACCAAATTAATAAACTATTAGTAACTTCTCAATGTGCTAACCAGTTTTTTAGATAAAATATCAACAATCGCTTACTTACCCACCCTACCTGCAATTATCACCGTAAGTAAACTTTTTCGCAAACTACATGCCTGCAGATATTTACTTTACAAAGAATGATAAGTTGATGAAAAGTGATACGTCACTTTCCAAGAGCTATGGCTCTTGGCACGAAACATAAAACCAAGTTTTTGAGAGACTCTTTTCCTAATAGCGATGAAATTGTACAGAACCCAACCCCCAATTCAATTGAATTATTTGCCTACGCCATTGACCATAATTCCCTATAAAACTTGGCGTGTGCTTGCTCAATTAATCAATAAGACTAACAGAACGTGCCCAGCAGAAAGAAGTAAAACCAATTTCATCTGTTAAACAGAGTGGATCGTCTTTCACGGAAATTGATCACTTACTTGGCTTGTTCAATATAGACAGAAAATTTATCGACCTAGACAAAAAATAAAACACTTAACATGGTTTTCACTGTGGACAGAATACCAGTTTTTGCATAATTCAAGTATTTGAGGAGCATCGCTAGTTTCACATTAAAAGTGATGAACATAATATATTTCATGTTGAAATCACAGCATGTGAGAACATACCTAATATTGTAAAATGTTCTCAGTGGAAGTTATATTATAAAGCACTCGACAAATGGAGGGGATATTAGAAGAAACCCTGAAATTTACTCTGTATCTGACGAAGCATATTCCATTATATAAATTAAATATTTACGTTTTACACGTTGGGTGGTTTTCTATATGTTTCCAACCCAGATAATATTACAGGCGGAAGTCTGTCGATACGTTCTGAGATATACAATTAACGAGAAAGTAAAGTCAGAAGAGTAATCTTTATCTATAATATGGTTTCCATCAAAACATATCAACTGGTATGGCCTATTGTCAAGGGATTTGTTCGTATTTGGCAGGAGGCAGGAGCTCCTCCCCAAGCTTCTCTCATATGGCTTGCCCCATTGGTTTGGTGATCTTTCCTTGTCACGGAGATAGTCGATGAAGTTTTCAACCTGTGAAACATGAAATTGACAAGAAGGGATGTGGACGATTTAAATATAGAATTTATGATATGAGTATTATATAACTTGGTAGAATCTATCTTTAACAAAACCAAAATTCTCTAGGAAAGTCAAACTCACAGTGATCGGGACTGTGATGTTAGAAGTAACAGTAACTATTCCAGTTTGGTGCTTGATATCAGGTCAACTGCCAAAGGTTTTTCTCAAAAATGTGGCTTTATGTTTCGTGCAAATATAGAAAATGTTTTTAAGAAATTTTGAATTACTTACTCGTCAAGTATTCATATTACTGAATATTTATATACCCATCAAGGATTTATTTTAAAAATGTAAATCCACATTTTCCTCGTGTCTGGTACCCCAGAACGAGCATGCAATTTCTTAAAAAAAAATAAATATGCGTTTTTGAAATAACCTCTTAATAGGTAAGTGGGGTAAGTATATAAATATTTACTTTTTAACGTGTTGAATGTCTCAGCTATCACCTCATATTGGATGAATCTTGATTTCATATTGGGATATATTGTAAATGTAAAAATAATATTGGACCAATATGGGTGTATATTGGAAAAAACAATATTTCATTAATAATATTGGTGGAATATTGGCTGAACCTGTTCTGAATGTACATTGTTTCATAAAATATTGGGTCAATATTGGTTCAATAATTTTCACCAGTATCGATGAAGAGATATTGCCTGCATATTGTTTCCAGCATCTAACTCCAATATTGCTATTTCAATATTCCTCTCATATCGATTTCAGAAATTAAAAACAATATTGTATATCCAAGTTTGATAGCATAAAATCTAATTTGTAAATCAATTAGATTTTTCAAAATTGCATGAAGTTCCGAATTCTGTAAAAGGTTGCAAATTGTGAATGCATCAAAATTGATGTTTTCAAAATTCGCAACAAAATTTCAAGACTTTTGTAATTATTTCAAAAAAATCAAAACAATTACCACGAATTAAAAAATATATATGTTCCAGTCAACGTAAAAGGTCCCAAATCTGCACAAGTTTTCAGAACTTTTGGAATTTTCTCTTATGGTATATTAAAGATAAATGTAATAGGTCGATAAAAAAATGTTCCGTATGCTTGAATTGGTTGCAAACTTGATTCGTGATATGAAATGTAATATATTCAATACTACTCCAAGCTAATACAATTCAAGAAATAGAAGCTACTCAAAACACCAAAACTACGTCACTTTCACTCGACGCGAGTTTTGATAAGAAAGTTAGCATTCTCGAGAGCTATACTCTTACTACTCCAATAAGTGTTTTGGGTAGCTTCTCTTTTTTGAATTGTGTTTTTTGTTTAAGTTTTTTTATTGACGTTATAAACTTCAAAAACAGTAATGATTATGTAACGGGCGCCGCTAAGGGTAACGAAGAGTTCTTAATCACTGCCATTACTTTGATACAGGGTCATAACACAATAAGAAAAATAGAGGTTTGAACTTAAAAAAAAATAATAACAATCGCCCACCCCAAAATAGCAATTTTGAATATCGGACCATAATCACAAAACTCGTCCGCCATCTTAGAACCGCAATTTTTTTTTTATTACCAAAAACCTCATAATGTATTATTGTTACCGGTATATGAACACCCGCCAGATTTCAAGTTAATCTGACGACTAAAAAATAGTGCTATGGTGTAACTTTTCGTACAGTTACTATAGTCACCATTTCACGAGAAATTGAGTGGAGTTCTTTACACGCCTGAGTTAAAGGAAATCATTCAAATTCAATTAAAACTTCTTGCGATATAATAATCCCGCCTCGTATACAAATATTACTACTTAATGAGGCGGACTTGAAATCTTTCATCTTAATCTATCTTCCTATCAATCTGTTGAAAGTTCTACGTGACATTCAACCCTTGTTGACAAAAATATCGAAAGGGGAAATTATAAGAAACGGATGATTAATAGCTCTATTGAAATTTTACAGCCGCTCGAGGACATGAAAGTTAGGTTAAGATAAAAAAAGGGCAAAGACGGGCAATTATTAATGAACCATTAGGCATCGCTTATATTTGGAGATGGTAGAATCATTATAAATCAAGTGCCCCTTGTTTGAACTCATATTTTTCATCGAGAATTTATGGGGTGAAACAATATCCATTCTGCTTGTTGGATCGATCTAATATAAGAGAAGTCACGTTCCGAATTACCAATTTGAGGAAAATTGTAGGGAGTTTCGGTATAAAAATATGTTGATGGCTTTGCTGAACTGCACACTGAAAAACGTATTTTTTACATCAATACATTGATTCGAGAATATGTCCAACCAAATACTAGTTTCATTTTTTGACAGAATCCCTTTGCCCACTTGAAAGGAAAATGTTTTGAGAATAAGTAACAGTTTCAAGAAGTATGTTTTCTTGGCTTTGGGCTCGTGGTCGATTTACCTCCGTGGAAGCGGTTTCTTTGGACGTTCGGATCACAACTGCAGTGGGCATCTTCTTGAAGACAGTTTTATGTCGCTCTTCGAGATGACATCATCCAAGCTAAAGATGCCCACTGCAGTTGTGAGCGAAACATCCAAAGAAACCGCCTCCACGGAGGTGAACCAACCACAGCCCCAAAGCCCAGAAACCATACTTCTTGATTCTTCTTTCGATCGTGAAAGCCTCCATTCTTTGATCAATTAACAGTTTCTTCTTCAATGATGCGAGTTGGTGGAGGCGAGAATATTTCATATTCAGTAATGGATACTATTCTGAACAGTATTTTGTTGAATGAAAGACTCTATTGATTCATAAATTCCCCAAAATTTCAGTAATCCATTTTTTCAAAAAAGAAAGATTTAGGGAAAATTGAATAAATGTCACCAGTCTTTCACGAGACTCGAAATTCGAGATTTCTTGTCTCGTCTCGTTTCGATTTCGAGACGAGATCGAGACGAGATTAATGGTTTTTTTTCGAGGCGAGATCGAGAAAAACACTTCGGGATTTTTCGAGATCGAGATATTATTTCGAGATTTCTTGATCTCGAAAAAATATATGTTGTGAATTTTTCAGGGTAACGAAATTCCATAATAGTCCAAGCTTAATAATGTATTACTCCTAAGGATATTCTTATGGCAGACTTATGGCACCATTTTTGCATAAATTTCACTATGCAGTACAGCGACCCCTACTATTGAGATGAAATAATTTGAGTAATATCGATAATTTTTTTTTCAACAAACGACTATTTCGATTATAAAAAATGAGTTTGTTGCTGTTGCTGGTACATTACTCTCTTCACGAACGAAGAAACAACTTTCACCTTTCGTACCTAGGTAAATTTTAAATGTATGGATAAAAGATTAAATTAAAACATCAAGGATTCGTTTAATTTTAATTTTTTGGAACAATATTGTTTATTTTTGATCTGATACTCGGCGGTTTTTTTGTTATACGTGGCTTTCAGTTCATACCATTATATACCCTATATATATTTTGGTGCAGCCTTGGCCTTGTGTTATGAGTTATAACCTATACATAGTATTTTTTAATAACATTCAGTTTGTTTTTAGTTCGAAAATATGAATAGGAAATTCATAAAATCTTTTGTGGAATCATCTGCGACTGAAAGACAAACTTTAGTCGCTATTTTCCATCGTTCAAGATAACCTCTTGGGAGGTATTCATGTTTGTGTTTTCGAAAGTCTCGAATCGAGATCGAGAAATTGTATTCGAGAAAAACATCGAGACGAGAGTTTGTTTATTTCTTAATAATTAGCTGTCAGTGCGTAAACGAAGTGTAAACACTTGGAAACACGTGGAAAAACTTTTTTTCTACAGGGTGACCCAGGGTTAAACCGCCAAACGTTTAGTCTCGGTTTTTTAGGTGAAAATAAGAGTTTTTCTTCATACAAGCATGTGTCCTAACTTGCATCGTTTTTAAGATACAGGGTGTCAAAGTTTTTAAAAAAACATATATCTTTTTATCCTGAGTACATTCAGATAAGCCTTTTATTACCGCAAATGAGCATACCAAATTTTATCAAAATCAGCCAAAACGTTTTAGAGTAATGAGTAAAAAACTGATTTTTTTCGAAAAACTTTGACACCCTGTATTTCGAAAACGAAGAAAGTTGGGACACATGCTCATATGAAGAATAAATCTTATTTTCACCTGAAAAACCGATATTGATCGTTTGGAGGTTTAACCCTGGATCACCCTGTATATACAGAGTGACCCATTTGAAAGCGGGCCACCTCTCTAAAACTGTTATTTATTATCCGATTCTGAAGTTCTTTTTTTCAATAGATAGATCATCAATAGTTCTAGTTAAGTGCCATAAATTCGAAATAAAAATCAAAATTTGAGGGCCTACTTTGAATTTGACGACGCCATTGGATTCACGACATTCTCAAATGGTTTATGTAAAATTTACGTAAGAATGCGTCCATCAATAAAAAAGTTATATGGGAATAAAATTTTAAAATTATGACAATCAACCCAAAACTTCAATTCCAGAACTTTTATCAAAATTCTGACCACACCACTGGATTCAGAATATTTCGAAATATATTTGACCGGAATATCTACTTATAATTAAAATTATAAAATAATAAAATTTGAAAAGAATGTTGTTTGGTGGAATTTCAGAAAAAAATTATTTTATAATTTTATAATTTGTTTATTTATGAATAGATTTCGATGAAATTCTGACCAAATATAGTTCAAAATATTCTGTATACCCTGGTGTAGCCAAAATTCTGAAAAAAGTTCTGAAATTGAAGTGTTGGGTTGATTTATTGACAAATTTTATTCCCATATAACTTTTTTATTGATGAACGCATTCCTACGTAATTTTCACATTAACCATTTGAAAATATCGTGAATCCAATGGCGTCGTCAAATTCTACTTAAAAAAATAGCTAGTATGTTTTTTGGATTTTTGACCTTGAAAAAAATTTAAAGTAGGCCTTGAAATTTTGATTTTTATTTCGAATTTATGGCACTTAACTAGAACTATTGATGATCTATCTATTGAAAAAAAGAACTTCAGAATCGGATAATAAATAACAATTTTAGAGAGGTGGCCCGCTTTCAAATGAGTCACTCTGTATGTACCATACTTTATGGTGGGCAAGAAAGAAGTTCTCCAATGCCTATACACTAGACCCCACCACGGTTTTCGATATTTTGGCGATTTTTTAAATTCTCTCAACCGCCAAATTATCGAAAATTGTTGTGTTTCCAGGGATGGAAATGAAATATCAAATTTTGATCTTGGCTGTATCTCCCCCTAACTGAATGTGAATATTCATCTACTGGATACCCTCTATATATTATTAACATTATACTAAGTAGTTTCAATAAATTTATTGTTAGCTCACACTGTCTCTTCACACAAAAATATCTTCAAGATCAATACGTCCTTCCGAGCCAAAATGCAATTACATTCCTGTCTTGTTCTGACAGATATATTACGGTGGAGAGGTTGACAATTATTTATAGTGCGATATACACAAGTTCATCCTTCCAGTGTGATTTAGTTTGTTGGGTGAAGATGGGGCGAGCAAATGTGTCCGTTATTCCCAATCAAACCAATAAAAAAGGGTGAATAAATAAATGATTAGAATGTTCAAAAATTTGTGTAATATGTTGTCATATTTTATCAAGTGAATTTTCTTTGATGCTGCCAGAGATCGGCATTATTCACGGTAGAGACAGACTAGAGGTGGTTGAATAGTTTGGAACTTAATTTCAATGATGCATTTGAACTTTATCACATTCGTGGATTTTTACTTCATCGGAGTCATTCTGTATTTCCTACAACCTCAAAATATTCTTGCGATGTTTAAGTTTTTCCTTGCAGAAAGAATAGCTATTTAATGCACTTCCCCATATTTCCCTATATGTTGTCGATAACACAAAATTATTCATGGAATCAACTAATTCCTCCACCATAGTTGAAACTTCATTTCAGCTATTGGAAACATTCTCTGAGATTCATTTAAAATGTGATCATTATATTCTTCGATATTTCCATTTTCTATATATTCAAAAATAAAAAGTTTTCTTACGACTGTGCGTAAAATAAGTGTTTACGCTGTTCACAGTGCGAAGTGACTGACACTTTTGCGAACAAGTGCGTAAAAAAATCACCTGTGCGTAAAATCATCAACAGTGCATAAAGTGAATTTTTACACACTGATCGTACATTTATACATTTTTGAAAAATACAGGATTTTGCGTCAAATATTACTCGGAAGTCATCATTTGATAATACGACGACAATTCATAACATAAAACATTCAAATTAATGATACAATTGCTAAAATTTGGCTAAAATAACTGTCGAAGAAAAAACTTTGCATGATACACATTCGTAAAGGGCTTTTTTTTTACTCGCGTATTTGTTGAACTCTGCTGCGCCTCATTCAACAAACTTCATGCTCATACAAAAAAGTCCTACTTTACGAACTTGTATCATAAATAGCTATTTTGTCAATCTGGATATGAAAAATATGTCAGGTATACAAATACGCCGCTTTTGCATTTACTTTTCAGAGCACTATATATTAACTATAATATGAGAGCTGGCTGGCATTTTACGGCAGGTATTCCGGGCAAGATGAGAATTTCAACACTTCTTTAAACATAGGCAGGTATAAAAGTGCAAGCCTGGCGGGAGGGTAGCGGTTGCCATGCCACACTTACATTTTCAAAGTAGAAATTTTTTTTTTAGAAAAATGTTTTTTATGCATTTTGAAACTTTTGTATGTTTTAATTTTATTATCAAAGTTTAGAAATAATAAAGCCGAATCATTTAACCGGTTACAAAATTGGGCCAGGCATTTTGTGGTACAATATTTGTGAATCGTCTATTCCATATAATGCTATGGAATGGGTCTCCATCGTGTTTTAAAACTTTCAGCCAACTCCTTTTTTGATTCCTCAATTTCAATAATAATTGGTTCATGCACGGGGACAGTTTTTTCAGAATAGTTGACTTTCTACGCTCGTCCTGCAACCATTCACACCCGTGTATAAACCACTTTTCACACTTGCATCAAAAATAGCCATTTCAACGAGTTATATATACTATTTTTCCCAGGGTTAAACCGCCCAACGTTCAGTATCAGTTTGTTAGCTGAAAATGATATTTGTTCCATATAGGCAACTTGCTTCATTTTCGAGACAGGGTTTCGAAGTTTTTAGAATGAGCTAGCTACTGTCTATATAAAAAATAGTTCAATGGAATGGCGACCGTTGAATATGATTTCAGGTGTTGAATTAGCGGGAATTCGGTCGAAATGTTGAAGAAAACCAATTATTAAATTGTCGACGTTTCGAAACTTTGTTGTTTCATCTTCAGGACTCTGAAGTATAAACAATAACATACATATTAAAATGGTATTCTAAAAGGTGATTTTGATTAAAACAAAATAAATTATGTAAAATAACAATCGTTGAAAAATAAAACGCTTCGGACACTTTACAGAAAACAACAACAACAACAAGGGTACTTACATTTAGGGTGGCTTTCCGGGTTTAAAAAGGGTGAAATAAATAGATTCGACATAAAGTATGAATAAATAAACAGATTCAAAGTCTTTTATGAACCTGTAAAGTGTCCGAAGCGTTTTATTTTTCAACGATTGTTATTCTACATAATTTATTTTGTTTTAATCAAAATCACCTTTTAGAATACCATTTTAATATTTATGTTTTTGTTTATACTTCAGAGTCCTGAAGATGAAACAATAAAGTTTCGAAACGTCGAAAATTTAATAATTGGTTTTCTTCAACATTTCGACCGAATTCCCGCTAATTCAACACCTGAAATAAAAATAGTGTTCTAATCTTGGCATCATTATCACGTAATTTTTTTTCTATTCCACCCAAAAAAATGTCATATCCTTTCGCATACTACGAAACGAATACCTACTACCAATAATAAACTCACTCACGTATTCGCCCTGACTAGGTCGGCGCCTCGGGGGGCATTGTAACCCTAAATCCCAGTCTATTTGTTATCTAACACTTGCCCTACATAAAGATTAATGGCAAAAGCGTCTGGAAGATACAATGCCCGCATATTGCGTTAAACTTGGCTGCTGTTCATAAAATAGACAGGGTCGGACTGGGACACATACAAAAGAAGAACAGCATTTGGAACTAAAGTTAAAGTACACCGTTTTTAGTGTTATCTTGTTATTTTCCATTTTCGTGATGGTTTCGAGGAATATTTACCCGAAAACGCCCGAGCGGCGTTATTCCTTGCCCTGGTAAGAACATAAAATGTTCTTACACTTTGAGTCGAATTTGGTGGTGAAAATGTGTGACATTACGGAATTTTCACTGAAAATGTTTTTTTTACAAACTTTCAGAATTTTTATAAAGTCCTGATTCACCAAGTCGGTGGTTCCTCCCCCACTGCTCCCCAAGACAACTGAAGCAACTAATATCTCACAGCTCCTTTTATGCTATTAACAAACTGTGATGTATTTTCAGTACGTTCTATAATCTTCCGGAGCCTCTACTCTGGTTTATTCCACTGTTTTCTCTGATTTTCCGGCACCTTTCAGAAGTTTAGAGAACAGTCTAGATTGTTTTATCTCATATTCTAAACATATTGTTGTTCTAATTGTTACCAATGCCAATACACTTGATCTTTTTCTCATCAACAATCCTGAAACATACAGTATAGAAGTTTGTGCTCCACTTGGGAACTCCAACCACAAAAATCGCCAAAAAAGGGAAAAAGGCCCTACTTAGCAACTAAAGACCTATCGCACTGCTGTTAGCTCGGTCATGCATGGAAAAGCCATCAACATCGAGAATATATGAAAATATAAATAGAAATGTTATTGGGTACAATCTTGTTTCCATTAGTTGTATTTCCATTTGAGAGTTATACCCAATAACATTTCAATTTATATTTTCATATATTGCCCCTTGTGATATACAAGGTCTCCTAGCCAAATGCCACAAATGTGCGGTTGGCTTCCTGTTATGTCACTTTCCATTTCCGATTTTACATCCAAGTGTGCATATTTTTTGCACTTGATTTTACCGTACTGATGAGCACTTAAGTACGAAACACGTGTCTACGGTTGCATTTCTATTTGAGGGTTATACCCGAGGGGGAAACAACCACTCATTTTTTGTACTCCTAATGAATAATCACTTTTAATGGAAAATAATGAAAAAAGGGGCATGATATACCATTTGACTATTTTGATTAGCGTGAATTATTCATGTAAACGTTTTCAAGCGGTCTAGTGCTCGAGACAAAATCAGTAATAGAGTAACGGAAATATTATGATGTACACCCAATGAACGAGTATACACATTAAATTGTCAATTGGTGTTTATTGCTGGTATTCAATATTGCCAAATCTACAAGATATATGTAATTTTTTTATTAATTTTTGATTTTTTTTGTTTCAGGTAAGGGCGCATTGGATCCTACTAGATCGTGAGTTATAAACCACATATAACGTCGTGTCCCAGTATTATTGGACCAACTAAATTAATCGAAGAATTTGAAACTAATTTCTTTGAATCAAGTAGGTAGGTACGCCATCATAATGATTTAGCAATGCTATGTATTTGAAAGTTCTCTATTTCTCTCTCCGATACATATTCATGCAATACAACAATGTAGAAAAGCGCCGCCTCTAGATTAACATACGTGGAAAAGTAGAATCAGTGTTCCTCTGTTCTCCTCCTTAATCAAACTGAAGCTGGTTTTTTAAAATGTAGTTTTATTAGCATGACTCGCAATGGGAGGATGCAAAATGAATGAATTTGGTTCATTTAGTGGCGTGTTTCCGAAGACTGGCGAACAAAATAATTATATAAATGATCTCGAATTTTTCTGAAATTCTACTGGTGCTTTTTGATTTTTGTTCAAAAATATGAATAGGATATTCATAAAATCTGTTGTGGAATAATCTGCGGCTGAAAGACAAACTTTAGTCGCTATTTTGCATCATTCAAGATAACCTCTTGGGAGGTATTCATATTCAGATTTTTTCTTTTCAGTTACAGTCTTTTCACAATATCTATCAGATGTAGTTCAATGTCCAGCGTGGCATTTGCTGGGAAAGTAGTTGTTTTCTGTTAAATATTGGATCACTATTGTTTCAATAATTTTCACGAATATCGATGAAACGATATTGCCTACATATTGTTTCCAGCATCCAGCTCCAATATTGCGATTTCAATATTCCTCTCATATCGATTGTGGACATGAATAACAATATTGTATATCCAAGTTTGATAGCACATTGGTTGAATATTATTTAATTCATATTCAATAAATCATAATAACCCTATATTGATAAAGATTGTTACGAAAATCTCAAGCCAATATTTGAAAGACAATATTCATAAAATATTACAAACTTGGGTAAGAAACCGCTAGGTGGCCCCACATATGGAATGACAGCTGAATCATAATAATATTATATTATAGAAGGCTTCTCACAATGCATCTACATGACAATCTACTCAGTGGTTAATCAAAGTAGAAATGAAAATGTAGAATTTTCAGATTATTCTATATTTCCTGGAAATATTTTATTAATGTTTTCAAGGCAACGTATTCACTTTGATCATCATTTTCAAAATATTGGCCCAATATAGCCGAACATATTCTGGCCAATATTGTTATTTGAATAATTTGCCAATATTCTCGCAATATTGTACCAATATTGTCCCAATATGAGTGTGGCTCTTGGCATAAGTTGTGCTTTGAAAGCACTGAATTTTTTCCAAAATAATCGCTGACAATGGGCTTATTAAAAATCGCTAAAAATTTGTTGTGTGAAAGGTCCTGAAATTTGGTTAGATGTTCTATGATTTTTTGGTAAATGAGTTTGGTATCATTTTAGTACTGACAAAAATTGATTTAATTAAATTTCTATCGAATATGCTTGAAGGTACATCAATTTTGCTTCAAACAAAACAGAAATTAGAAACAGGTTTCTGATTTTCTTAAAGAAATACATGGTTTAATCGATATTCAGTGAATAAAACTTGATAGAATGATGGAACTGTATAAAATAAAATTGGTACCTGAATACAATGAAAAAGTTCAGTGACTCAATGAATATTTTTATCAATATTGGTTCAATGAACCAATCATTATGTCAATGTACCACTGGTTATTCCTACTATGAATACGGATCTTAATTATATCAATGAATGCTTTCATTGATATCATGATCAAGTACATTGAATAGGTTCGTTATGGTAATGAATTCCATTCATCAAACGAATAAAGTGTGATCACCCAAGCAATGAATTGTATTCGTTCAACTGATGAAACTGATCAGATTGATTATTATTATTTTCATCAATTCAATAAATGGTGTTTATTGATAATCGGTAACTATAATGCAAGGTTCGTTGGGGTAATAATTTTCATTCATCAAACGAATGAAGAGTGTTCACCCAAGCAATAAATTGTATTCGTTCAACTGATGAAACTGTATTCATCAAATTAGTTATTATGCTGTATGATTGATATAATGATTCAGATTAGTTCGACGATGGATATTTTTCATCAATCCAATGAACGGTGATTATTAAGTATCGGTTATTCCTTGATTCAATAATTGATATACATTAAATCTATGTTTCAGTTTATTCTCGTGATGCTTTCACACATTGAACTAATTATTTTGTTTATCATTGGAATAAGTGGTATTTATTCAATAATTGCATATCATTCGCAAATGCAATGAATGCCTCCCACTGATATTGAGCATACAGTGAGTTTCCGAAAGATATACAAAATAATTAACATGCATTCATCAGAATATCGCAATCCTGATTGGAAGGCATATCTCCAAGTTATCTTTTATTTCGGCTGGCTCCTTTCGGAGCTCTTCGGATGCCTCTGTAGTCTGTGCTACCTGAGAAGATGCTTCAACGATCGCTTCTGTCTGCTTAAGTTAACCGGCTTTGTGCAAACAACGAAGTCGTGCGGAGTGGTCCCTCTAGTGGAGGCGCGTACTACCAGCTAAAGCTAACTTGCCAGCAACGGAGATTTCTATACGAGGATTCGGCTGAATAGATGCCGGCAAAATTTATAAGTATATTTAAACACGAGATGGCTTGTTTCGACATAAGGCTTATTATTATATTCATGAACATATTAATTACGGAGTTATAGAATGGGAGGAAAATGTTGCTTCTATCTGCCTAACAAAACTGGGACTTAGTAACTTCGTTACACCTTCTATGATTTTTCCATAGCCCCAATAAAACCTGTGTGTAGATCTGAAAATAGATTATCATTGATTTCGATACACTTGGATTCATTGCAACAATAAAATCATCTCTGGGACCATTAATTACGTTCATTGATATGATGAACAATTTCAAATGGATTCAGTGTACCCCTTTCATTACCTCAATGAACTTTTCCATAGCAGCAACTAAACCCGATCATAAATGTAAAAAAAGATCATCTTTGATCTCAATGAACTTGAATCATTGTCACGATGAAAAATTTATTGTGCCAATGAACGGAAAGGTAATAAACGGTATTCATTGATATTATGTACCACATTTTTTTCATGAAATAATATACTTTGTTCCAATGTACTTTTTTCTTCATTTCAATAATCTTTTTCAAAGCCGTAACGAAATATGTTCATAGGTCTGAAATTAGATCATCACTGATCTCAGTGTACCCCTTTCCTCACCTCAATAAACTTTTCCGCAGGAGCAACGAAAACTGTTCATAAATGTAAGAAACGATCATCTTTGATCTCAATAAACTTGAACGCGTTGTATCAATAAATACCTAAAAAAGTCAGTGAATATTTATTCATTGCCACGATGAAAAATATATTTTGCCAATGAACGGAGAGGTAAAAAACGGCATTTATTGATATAATGTACCACATTTTTTTCAGTGTAGTGGTATAAAACGTTTTGTAGAAATTACAATCTTTTTATTGCATCAGAAATTTCGTAAATATTCCAAAAATGGCGAAAATGAAAAGTTAGAACATTCAAATTATTCTCGAAATTTCAACTTTAAAGTCGAGGTGATGAAAAAAAAACTCTTGTGGCCCTCCTGCGCTTTCGTATAAAAGTGCTTCAAGAGAAGAAGATATTCTTGTATGGTGGCGCAAGCATCAGTTTGCTTATCCTACATTAGCCAAAATGGCACGCGATTTGCTAAGTAGTCCTGCTACATTTGTTCCAGCAGAACGCTTATTTTCCGGAGCTTCGCTTACCATTCGCAAACATAGGAATACGCTTAATTCCGATTCAGCCAGGTCACTACTATGTATCAATAATTCATGGGCTACCTGTCAGCTTCATGGAAGTATTACAAAATATTTTTCTGTTTGAAATTTAAATTGTTTCTTTAGCGCACTTAAATTTAAAACATATTAAACCTTTGTAAGTTCTTTTATTGTATTTTTTCTAATATAGATTTGAAAATAATCAAGAATTTTGAATAAAAGTCTTGTATGGAAAATGAAAAATCTTGTCTTGTCTAGATAATCTAGATAATCTAGAAGACATATTGATGGTCTGGTCTTGATATTCTAGACAAGACAAGACAAGACAAGAGTCTAGAATGAATAAGTCTAGACGGCAACACTACTCATGTTAATGAAATACTCATGAATTAAATTGTTCTTCCTTTGATTTGTTCAATAAATAATCTCTCCAAATACAACTCGTTCTTTAAATTTAATGAGATGAATTTTCATTCAAACAAACCGAATTAGATAAAATCACTCGTCCTACAGACAGACAGATTTTATCAATCGGTTTGTTTTCATACTTTTGCCAAATAAAAAAGTTTTCGAGGAAAATAAAAATGTATCGATAAAATTTGAAAGACTCGTCGTATTACCTTCGATTGATTCGAGTACCTACTATAAAACTTGCAACTAGATATTTTTTTGTACATTTGTTTTACCTTCTCGCCTAAAATTGATTGGAACTTCAGTTGGTAACGTAATGTTCAAGTTAGGTCAATTATTTGGAAGCCGACTCTGGATTGACAAACAATCGCCCGCGGAGAATCCATGATGAATGCGGTAGGGTGTCGTTAGAGCATATCATCACCATGAATGCTTTGCTGGAGATGAATGAACAGTAATTTTGTCAACATCGCCTGCATATCACGCCAGGAATGCTGAGCTTCAGTATATCAGTAAATGAACTTCTTGCAGAAATAGAAGTCAACCTTCAAAACTGAAACTCGTAATTTCGCTGACACTGTAACCTATATTTATAGACAGGCCAGACAGACAGTTTACCGCGGGTCATTTAGATCATTACCCGAAACACGGTTTATGATATACCAGAGTGAAGCTGGCAGCTAAAGCTAGCAGCCAAATTTTCCGAACATTCCCGATTGATCAGTGGCGTGTGTCCCTCCTTCAGGGGCGGTCTGGGACCAAAAAAGTTACCGGGAGAAATAGAGCAAGCGGCCCACCTCATTTTTTATAATCAATTGAACATACAAAGCACACTTTGAATTGAAAGATTCCTATTGCGGCTATTAATTAAGGATACAAGTATTAAAAGTAGAAAGAAATAAAATATTAACCTTTATAAAACAATAAATGGCTTTCCATTAAAATCAATTAGAAACAGTATTCAAGTAGATACCTACCCTCATAAATCATTTATAGATATTTATGCACTCGACATTTTACCTGTATTAAAAACTAAAGTTTAAAGGTAAATTGAAAAAGAAAAACGTGACGAGTAAAATATTATGAACGTTGAACGTATAATTCACATATCTTTCTTTGACTTGAAAATTTAGATTTTTTTCGTGTTAACGCTCATGGAAAATCAAAACAATTAGCATTTTCTTCATTAAATCGCTTTTTTGTGCCACTTTGTCAATAATATATCGGTTTTTACATTATTGAGAATGTCTTTGTTGCATGCCATTATCAAAAAACACTGTATTTTTTTTGGGATAATTGATTCCTTAGACGATTTTCAATGTCGAAAAACTTCTCTCGCAAGACACCTGAGTGAAGGAAATAGTTAAAATATATTTATAAGATAGAAAAAGGTATTCGTATGTCGTGGCCGGTACACTGGAATTCGCCATAAAATTAATAATCCATTTTTGGGTCGTACATAACCCTTAATCCCTTACCGAAACTAACCACCGAAAAATAATAATACCTAAAGGAGTACCTCAAAAATATAGTTCGTAACTACAACTATTCGTAACGGTACAATTACTCTAACTCCAATTCAATTTCCACACTCTCAAATGTCTACGTAAGATTAGTTCGTTCTGGTTCGATCATACTACATAATTATTCCTCGCAAAATGTATGTATTTAATTTCCACGCACTCAAATGTCTACATAAGGTTGGTTTGTTCTGGTTTGATCATACTAAATAATTAATCCTTGCAAAATGTATGTACTTTATTTCCTCACACTACATTATTTTATTTTGTGGTGAATTCAAGCTTGGGATTAATGCAACATGCAGGTAACATCATTTTTTGTGGTGAATTTCGGTGCCGGATTAAGGTAAATTCGGTGTTGCGAGTTCTGGTATGCGCCCATCGTTGCATACAAATTGTGTACCGATTCAAAATATTCTTACAGCAAATTACACAATTTTTGCATGAGTCATATTCAGGCAAATAATCTTCATTGTCTCTTCTTCTTCATAATAATTGTTATCATCTTCCTCCGTCTCACTTGAGGTTTCGTTCATAGGGGGAGTTTTTGTCACTTTATAAAAGTCTTCGAAAGAAAAGTTTCAAAGCATTCCAATTGATAATAAAATTATACCAAATTTTTGTATCATTTTGTATTCGTGAAAAATTAGTGGGGTCAAGTAAAGATAAATCTGCGAAAAAATATTCATTTTTTGTGATTCGTCTACTTTGTTTAACATAATCCAATATAACATTGTGCACGTGGGGTGGGGATTAGCCCAGTAGATAGCACACGCGTCTGGTGACCGAGAGGTCCCAGGTTCGGTTCCCAGGAACTTTCTTCATTTTTCTAAACAATTGAATCTCGTTGGTGACTAAGAATAATCCTCCACGATACTTTGTTGCGAAAAAATTAACAGTGCTGCTCCTAGAGTGGGCGTGAGGAGTTAGTAACACAACATACCCACAGGCGCGGATACAAGGGGGGGTAATAGGGTAATTACCCCCCCCCCGAGTGATGGCGGCACACGGCACACGGCACAACACAAGTTTATAGAAGAAAAAAAATATAAAAATGGAAAAAAAATATTTGAAATAAAGATTTGTTCGTCCAAATGCTGCAAATTTTGCTTTTGTTTTCTTATATTTTCATTTCGTACTGAATTTCGTGTTTTTTTTAAGTTGTACTGACTTACTGAATCTAATCGTTTGGTACCGAACACTGAGATCGTGTTGATTGAACCAGAACCATTGAAGATAAACCTATTTATGATTTTTAAGTTTATTTTTATATATTTTTTTTCTTATTTTTATGTTTTAAGAGTTTTTTTGTTATTTTTTTAGTGATAAAATTATTTACCCCCCAAAAAAATCTTCCCAGATCCGCGCCTGCATAGCCAAAACACGTAGCTAATGACCATAGCAATCGGTGCCAAAACACAAAAAATAATATTGTGCACGTTTATTTCAAATGCTGTATTGCTGTCCGTTATTACGTCATCTTGTGACTTTTCACCTGGCATCTGTTTATTTCGTCGGATTCTTTTACTTGGCAGGCCATTTGATCATTTGATAAGCTTTCAAATAATCCAGTCCAGATGTTTATAGGTAGTTATTTCAAGTATTCTCTGTATGTGTCGTTAGTATTGTCGCATATTATAAAAGCATTTCGACAAATCCTTTCACGAGCATCAGGGGTTAAACTTGTCTTTTCATGGATTGTTTTCAAAGTCAGATCAACTTCAATAAACAAAGAGTTCTTCTTGCCTTCAAACGATCCAAAGATTTTTTCAGGACGGAATGTTTTGGCAACTATCTAGTATTGCCTATAAGACCAATATTTTTCTTACGCGAGTCTTTATTTTAACACTATATGTAAAAACATTATTTTCATTATGGTTGAATATTGTTGAATGGCCGGACTCCGGCCCCCGCGGCCCATCGAGGGGTCCGGCCCACCGGGAAAAGTCCCGGTGCTCCCTGAGGCCACACCGCCCCTGCCCTCCTTTTTTTTCGGGTACTGAAATTGAATTGAATTCAGGATTTCATGAAATGAACTGGTGGATACTGTAGTGTCAATTATTATTTAAATATTGAACATCATGTGAAAGTGATAGATAATCATAAAATTGAACTGGTGGATGTAAAATCTGGAAAATTAATATGTATTTATGCCCCGATGACCGTATGCACGTATGGAAAAAACATGTTGGAGAAAAATGAAGTTTAGAATAACGGCTGTGTGAATTTTCGAAAATTCATCCGAGGTTTCCACACTGAAAAAAAATTTCTATGTTATTTTTTTTCATCTTTTTCTCGAACGACTGTTCAGACACTATTGAACATTCTGAACTGTTCTGTAGCTTCCTGAGTAATTTCCATAAAAAGTTTAAACAAAATCATCTTCTAAAAAACCGACTACAGAGTGGAAATTTGAAAAGTTTGAAAATATGATAAAATTATTTTCTCAAGAACTAAACATACTGCCAACTTCAAATTATGTATAGGTATAGTCCATTGAAAGAAGATTCTATATGTATCAACGAAAGTCCCTGCCAAAGCTGCCTACAGGGTGGAACTGAAAAATAAAAAAAAAATTGAAAATATAATAACATTATGTTCTCACAAACTAAACATACTGTCAACTCCAAATTATTTACAGGTACAGTCCATTGCAAGTAGAGTCTAGAAGTATCAACGAAATTATCTGCCAGAGCTGACTACATAGTGGAAACCTGAACATTTTGATAAAATAACATTATTTTCTCGAAAACAAAACATACTGTCAACTTCAAATTATTTACAGGTACAGTCCATTCCAAGTAGAGTCTAGAAGTATCAACAAAATTCTCTGCCAAAGCTGACTACAGGGTGGAAACTTGAAAATTTTGAACATATAATAAAAAATTTATCTCATAAACTGAAAATACTGTCAACTTCAAATTAGGTGTATGTGTAGTCCATTGCAAGAAGATTCCAAATGTATTAACACATTCCCTGTCAAAGCTGACTAGAAGGTGGAAACTTAAATATTCAGTTTGTGAGAAAATGATGTTATTATATTTTCAAAATATTCAAGACTCCACCCTGTATTCAGCTTTGGCAGAGAATTTCGTTGACACTCTTAGACTCTTTGTGCAATGGACTATACATGTGAATAATTTGAAGTTGACAGTATGCTCAGTTTGTGAGAAAATAATGTTATTATATTTTCAAAATATTCAGGTTTTCACCCTGTAGTCAGCTTTGGCAGAGAATTTTGTTGATACTTCAAGGCTCTACTTGCAATGGACTATACCTGTAAATTATTTGAAGTTGACAGTATGTTCAGTTTATGAGAATTTTTTTTAATATATGTTCAAGTTTTTCAAGTTTTCACCCTGTAGCCAGCTTTAGCAGAAAATTTCGTTCGTACTTCTAGACTCTACATGCACTTGACTGTACCTGTAAATAATTTGAAGTTGACAGTATGTTTAGTTTGGGAGAAAATAATGTTATTATATTTTCAAAATATTCAAGTCTCCACCCTGTAGTCAGCTTTGGCAGATAATTTCGTTGATACTTCTAGACTCTACTTGCAATGGACTGTACCTGTAAATGATTTGGAGTTGACAGTATGTTCAGTTTGTGAGAAAATAATGTTATTATATTTTCAATATATTCAAGTCTCCACCCTGTAGTTAGCTTTGGCAGAGAATTTTGTTGATACTTATAAACTCTACTTGCAATGGACTATACTTGTAAATAATTTGAAGTTGACAGTAGGTATGTTTAGTTTCTGAGAAAATAATTTTATCATATTTTTCACTTTGTAGTCGTCTTTGGCAGATGATTTTGTTTAAACTTTTTGAGGAAATTACTCAGGAAGCTACAGAACAGTTCAGAATGGAACTATTTTGGTAGAGGGTTGTTCTGGAGGTAAAAAGGATTGCACCTGACACAATAGTGTCTGAACAGTCGTTGGAGAAAAAGTGTGGAAGCATCGGATGAATTCAAAAATCTATACTTTTTCTCCAACATTTTCTTTCCATCCGTGCATACGGCCATCGGGGCATAAATACATATAAATTTTCCAGATTTTACACCCACCAGTTGAATTTTATGATTATCTATCACTTTCACGTAATGTTCAATATTAAAATAATAATTGACACCATGTAGTATCCACCAGTTTATTTCATGAAATCCTGAATTCAATACAATTTCAGTCCCCGAAAAAAAAAAGAGGGACCGCTAATGATCAATCGGGAATGTTCGGAAAATTTGGCTGCTAGCTTTAGCTACCAGCTTCACACTGGTTTATAATATTCAGTGAAGGACATGCATCGCTTTAACGTGCTTTCATCCCAGCACGTCCATCTCAAAATCGCATTCAGTAATGGGATGCACCTATTTTTCACGAACGGCTACGAAAAACTGAACTGATGAGGTGTAGTCACGAATTTTGCATAAAACGTCTCCTTGTTACCTTTTAAGTACGAAGCGCTGCCGTCAGAACGCTCTCCCGGGGAGGGAGGCGTGGGTGTTTGGTCAAAGTCGTAAATTTTTAATGAGAAAAAAATGATAAGGTGTAGTCCTGATATTTGGTAGAGTTAAAGTTTTCAACTGTAGGAATCGAGGAAAATTATTGTCAGAAGTTTAGGTCGGGATTCAAAGAATGCCAGAAGTCGACAAAGTTGTGAAAATGTTGAAATTTAAACCACAAGGTGCAGTTCTGACAATTGCATTTTTATATTATTTATGGCTTACTGAACCTGTATATAAATTGTCTAAAAAGTCTTAACTTAACTTAACTTTTGAACGGATTGGAATTTTTTGATGATTTTTTTTTGTGAAATGGCAGCTCATAAGCTTCTTTTTGACAACAACAAAAAATGTCTATCTTTCGAAATGGCGGCCCGACGCCATTCTGAAAGAATTTTTAAATGGCATGGGGGGTCCAGTGATACCTCATTCTGAACGTCTGTCAATTCTCTATACGACAGCATAATTTCAAATAAAAATATTATTCGAAAACAAAATGGCGGTACATAATGTTAGAACTATATAAGCGAGAAGATTAAAGCTGTGGAGATGATTTTGTGATATTTCTTCTCGCTTCATCTATACAGGGTGTTTCAGAATTCAGTATCAAGATTTTAGGGGCGTGTTTCTCAGGCCAAAAAAAGACTTTCTTTCTAATAAACCTGTGTCCGCAACCGCTTCATTTCTGAGATACAGGATGTTGAAATTCAACAAAAAAATCAGTTCTTTTTCAATATCTCTAAACCACTTTGGCTTTTCTTTTTAATTTTGGTAAATGCAAAATACACATAAAAATACATTTTTTCCATTTTGAACGTTTTTTAATTTTCATCAGTGGCGTCTCTGTAAACATGCTCTGTCATTTTTGATCAAAATAATGATACGCTACTGTTTTTTTTTTTTTGTCAAATTAGTATCATTTTCATAATTGTCTCCTATTTTTCCACAAACATGGCCTCTCTACTATTTTCCGTCCGACAGACGGTTTTCGATTTAAAAAATAAAAGGTCGTCATTCGCTTGTACCTATGCGATTTTTTGTATGTCTCATTTTGCTTTTTAAATCGAAAACTGTTCTTCGTAGGGAAAAAAGTCAAGGCACCATTTTTATGAATAGATAGAGGACACTCATAAAAAATATAATATTCATTTAAAAAAAAACAGTAGCGTATCAGTATCATTTTTATTAAATTTCAACACCCTGTATCTTAGAAATTAGCAGTTGCGGACATATGTTTATGGGAAATAAAGTCTTATATTGACCTGAAATATACGCCCCCTAATTCTTGATACTGAATTTTGAAACACCCTGTATACACTTTGAGCTGAAATGGACTTCTTCCATAGATTATATAAATATAAGATTGATGTTATGTGTGAATGTATATATACGAGATGGATGCTGTGCGTGAGGCTTCGGAACGTGTTCTTGAAAAGTAAAAGTTGAAATGAGAGGAAAAATTAGCAACGCAGGGGGCTTCGTATAGACGCATTTTCAAGCAGTTAAATTGCTCGTAAGAATTTTGGTGTAATATACGGCGCGGCTACTTGAAAAAGGGAAGCTTAGTCAGATAGCTGGGCTCCGTGCTAAAACTTCCTTCCTAAAGCACGGGTCTCACTAGGCTGGTTACCAGCCGCTGGTGATCAGCGGCTGGTGTAGCACCAGCAGGCAGCGGCTGGCGACCCGGTCACATTATCGCCTGTTTTGTTTCAGTAGCATGTCGTCCGTGGGTCCACGTAAACGTGAAATTAGGCGGTTACTAGGAATTGCTGTGTCGGAGATTTTTTAATCTTACACAGCTCTTTTCTATACGTGTCTCGTAAACTTTTGATCTTCTTTTTCACTGCTTCAAGTGAACCTGGCATCCCAGCATCTTTAAGGTTTTCTAGCAGTTTGTTGTAGGCTGTTTCCTTAACATTCCGATCGAGGTATTCTTTGGACGAAACGTCCCACAAGCAAGGATAGTTTTGAAATATATTCAGAAACTGAATCACCTCCTTCCCCGACCACTTTAACTCAGACATTTTTACTTTACACTACAGATCAAATACGTAAAAACCAAACCACGTGTTAATTTACTCGCCGCTGGTATGTATACTGAGGTGGTCTGACTGCGCTGCCGGCGAGCGCCAGCGGGTCGCGAGTAATCACGTGACCTAAAAATGGTGCGCTGCCTGCTGCCAGAGCTGGCCCGGGCCAGCTTCGCTAGCCGCTGACAAATACTCGCCGACTGGTCGTGTCAGCCGCGAGTTCTGTGGTCACACCACGCTGATAGTAGCAGCTTCCTCAATTCGCGGCTGGTAACCAGCCTAGTGAGACCCGTGCTTTAGCCTTTTGAAAACGACGACTATACAGGAAGCGCTAATGGCCCGAGGAACACCTCTCATCTGGATTGTATCGTCACTAACGAGGAGGAGGGTTGAGTTATCCAGGGGGGACCTCAGACTGGGAGCCGTGGTGGAGGGGGGGCTGTCCTCAGGGGAGCTGCCTCTCTTCCCACCTATGGTGCTTGGTCATGGACGAACTCTTGAGTAAACTCACACACGAAGGTTTCGAGGCACAAGCATACGCGGATGACGGAGTTGTCCTAGTCAGCGGACGATTCATCGGTGTCGTCTGCGACCGTATGCAGGCCGCATGTAGGATAATCGAAAGATGGTGCGGGGAAGCAGGGCTCTCTGTTAATCCGACAAAAACAGAGATGGTCCTGTTCACCAAACGCAGGAAAAAAGATGGGTTCAGACCACCCACCATGTTTGGCCGAGAGCTGCAATTGCTCAGCAGGTCAAATACCTGGGGGTGGTTCTGGACTCCAAACTTTCATGGAGGCCGCATGTCGATAGGGTTCTTATGCCATCTTATGGCAACTGAGGAGAGTTGTAGGGAAAAATTGGGGAACCAATCCAGAGATTATGCGCTGGCTATACACGGCGGTCGTAAGACCAAATATCCAATACGGGTCAGCTGTATGGTGGCCAATAGGTCGAAAGCTCAGTAAGGTCCAGAGGTTGGCCTGTTTATTAATAACGGGTGCAATGAGAACGACCCCAACTGCGGCATTGGAGGTACTGTTGAGGCTACCACCCCTTCCGGTCTGGATCAAGAAGGAGGCAATTGCAGCTCATTTAAGGGTGCGAGACTCGGAGGTCTGGGTAAACGAAGGAGAGATGATAGGACAGGAGGCCTAGTATGTTACACGGATGGTTCGCGTCTGACTGACAAACATGCTTCTGGCGCAGGCATCTACCTGGAAGGAAGAGATATACGAGAAAGCTACGCTCTAGGAAGATACACAACAGTTTTCCAAGACTAGGTGTACGCCATTCTAACCGTAGCTACGAGGCAAGAGGTGAAAGATGGGCCCGAACAGAAAATTTATATCTGTTCGGATAGTCAGGCAGCTCTCAAAGCTATCTGTCATCCTAGACCAAGCTCAGTTTTGGTACAGGAATGCGGATATGCTCTTGAGAAATTAGCGGAAACAAAGGAAGTCGAGTCACAGGGGGGTGCCGGGAAACGAGGTGGCAGATGAGCTTGCCAGAACCGGTTCCGCTGCGCCGTTCTGTGGACCGGAGCCAGTACTAGGCATTGCAAGAGGTCAAATCTCTTCTGCCCTAGATGAATGGGTGGAAAGAGAACTAAACGAATCTTGAAGGAATACCGCCGGCTGCAGGCAGTCAAAAGGCTTTGTGGCCGGCTCTAGCAAGTCAAGGATGACGTGGCTTTTAGGCAGAGATCGCCAAACACTACGCCTCCTTGTAGGAATACTAACAGGCCATAACAAACTAGGTAGACACCTGTCACTGATGGGTATAAAAGACAATCCCACTTGCCATATGTGCGAAGAAGACGAAGAAACTTCGTCTCACTTCCTCGGCGAGTGTGAGGCGTACGGGAGGCTAAGATTCGAAATCTTCGGAGTCGAAAAACTCCAACAAGAGGAACTCATCGAACTAGAGTGGACGGACATACTGACTTTCACTAGAAGGTCACAAAGGTTCGGAAAGGAAGACTAGAAGAGGCAATGTAGTTATGTGGAGAGCAGGGGATGGCAAAAAGGGCCCATTGGGGCCTACTTGCCTGGCTGCGGCAGCGGCCTCCCCATGATTACTACTACCACTACTAGCCTTTTGTCATTGCATACTTAGTTGAATAACAACGTAAATTTCAAAAACAAGAAATTGTCATAACTGCACCATGTTATTTAAATTTGAAACAAGCTTAGCTGCTCCAGCGACTTCCGGCCACATTATCAATTTTTATATACTTATCCAATATTTAGACTTCTGACAATTTATAAACATTCCTACAGTTGAAACCTATAACTCTACCAAATATCAGGACCACACCTTATCATTTTTTCTCATTAAAAATTTACGACTTTGACCGCCCACCCACGCCTCCCTCCCCGGGAAAGCGTTCTGACGGCAGCGCTACGTACTTAAAAGGTACCAAGGAGACGTTTTATGCAAAATTCGTGACTACACTTTTTCAGTTCACTTTTTCGTAGCCAGCTCTCCTACTATTAATTTCTGAACAAATGTCATAGAATGATTTCTATGAAAAAACTTATTTCGGCATTTTATTTTGCTCATTTCTTTTAAATCACCCTGTAGATTTCTCCAAATTGATATGGTATACAGGATGACTAGAAAATACTGAGCCATTCATGGAAAAGTATGAGTTTGGAAGTCGTAAATTATTTTCGTGAAAGGTTTGTTCATTATATTCTGATACATATTTACTGAGAAATATTATCAACGTTTATCGACTAAGCTTATTTTCGTTTAAAGAGAACCCTCTAGATAATTGAAAAGGTCTTATTAAAAAATCAGAATATCGTTTCTGATAAAATAAATAATGACATCCAGAAAAAAAAATCTTCTGATTGTATAAAAAATAATTAAATAAAAATGGCCACTTTCAACTTCAACACCGAAAACTAGTCAAAGGATCGCGTTGGGTCAATGGATACTTTTGATAAGGTGATCAAATACTATAACATACTATAATTTCAACGAAATTTAACCGAAGGCCATTTTCCATAATAGAAGTGCGGGGTTCTTTGAGAAGAAATTGGTCCTTTAGTTTGAAATAACCCTTGTTGCAGACAAGAGTGAGATAATGAAGAGTGGGTTCAAAATAACTCAATTAAAAATAAATATCAACAATTTGAGTATATTTCGAAGTTGGAAAGTTAGTTTGACCTAACGAAGGACCTTACAAAATGATTCTAATAAAAAAAAGAGAAGTGAAGGAAAGAGAAGAAAAAATCATAGGATGAAGAGAATACGAGAAAAGTAACACTCTATAACTAATAACTTAACCTAAACAGTTACTTTTCAGTAAAATGTCCGATAACACACAAATTATATTAATATTGATCCAATCCGGGCTTAGGATCTTTTGAACGATGTCCTTTTTCAATATAGATAGGTACTCGCTTGATCAGAATTTCTGAATAAATGGCAACAATCTTACCAAGGGGAACTTTGCTGGATCAAACCTTTTTCAATCATATATATATATATATATATATATATATATATATATATATATATATCAGTATATATATATATATCAGTTTCTTCTCATAATTAGTTAGTTTTGTATCCAGAACACAGCTACTAAATCTCTCTCACAGATTTCAATAACGAGAACTGCTGTTTATAATTCACGACCACGTCTCTACTGCAAATGAATAAAAATATCGATAATTATCGAAAAGGGGAACATTCTCCATGAAAATGGAAAAATGAAAAATGTGACTTATTTGTAATATCTAACAGAAAACAACTACTTCCCCGGCACAATGATTCCAAAAAAGATTTTATGAATTTCCTATTCATATTTTCGAACTAAAATCGATAATTATATTTTTTTTTCTTCAATTTCCGTTGAGGTATTCAATTGGACAACCCTACTCACCGTGGTCGTATTTTATTTCTTTTTTTTTTAATAAAGTTTTAATTTGATCAACGAAATCAATTTTCAAATTATTGTAAGTTGACAAATTGTCTGACAGTTTCACCTTCGACTTGACCATCTGTTAAGAAAAGATATACCGGGAGATACTTCATTTTCATTAAGAATTTATGTTTATACATTCAAATAAGGTATGTTTCAAGTTGTAAATGACTCTAGAAGACCTTGAAAATGGCAAAGAAAAATCTACTGGAGAATGTTAATTTGTGTCCAGTGGTGAAGCATAACTTGAATAATAAATAAAATAGTACAGTGAGTTACAGTTGAATTAATCTCTTTTTGTTTTGTTTGTTTTGCGACCTTAACGATATTTGTGAGTTTTGAAAAACTTATTGATTAACAGACATGTTATTTGAACAAGAAACATCGGTTTGAATTAGAGCACTCGTACTTCATACTTCAAACCCCCTGTATATTGCACTTCCGTTGTCTAATTGATCAGATACTATTTTTACGACTTTTCCGTGAACGGCCCGATCAGCTGTTCAAACTGATGCGCGAAACAAACCTTAAAATGAACCTCATTCGTTTTTATTAGTGCCATATACCTCTGGTGAAATATATCCAAAGGCTATAAACATCCCACATCATCTAGTTGATGGATGAACACTGAACGGAATTCTGAACACGATCTTTCGAATGCGATTTTCACAAGACTCATTCTTCATCGTGGCACGTGATAAGTGTTCAGCAAAAATAGTTTCTGCCAGAACGAACGACATTTTAGATGGATCGTCAAATAACCCGAAATTTTCGAACCATATTTCATGTAACTTGGTCGTAAAGTTAAATTACATTTCGTGTTGAAGTTAAAAACGCTTAATAATAATAAACATTATCCAAAACTCTTATTTAATGTACCTCTATTACCCCTTTCATGTATCTTGGATCGATCAGTGCCACCAAGATGCATCTCTTTCCTAGTTGAGTTCGTTTTCGAACGCCGGTGCCGGATCGTACGGAAAAGTAAAACTGCTCAAAAATCACATTAGTAGGGGAAAATTTATACAGAGTGTAATCTAACCTCTTGCACTCCCGTGAAGGACGGGTGTATAATGTCATTTTATAACGAATGGCAGGTGTGAAAAATTCGAAAAAAATTTGTGGAAAGTTTGATTTGTGTTGGAAAATTTGTCAAAATTTTGGGAACCGCTGTCCGCCAAACGTCAGCTGACTGGAGCAGAGCCGCAATCATACTGGAACTGCGCCGGGATGGAAGAAACTGTGTAATTTTGAACAGCAGTTTCCAAGATTTTCCGAATTTTCCAACACAATTTTAACTTTCCACAAATTTTTTCGATTTTTCACACCTGCCATTCGTTGTAAAATGGCATTATACACCCGTCCTTCAGAAGAGTGCAAGAGGTTAGATTACACCCTGCATTTATTTTAGTAGCTGTAGCCTATTATATGCAATGTGAGAAACCGTTTTTTAATCGTAATTCCGATATTTTTATTTCAGCTCAAAACATATACCGGGTGTCCCAGAGCTTTTTGGCCAGCAGATACCTCAGTTATTTGCAGAAAAAAAAAATTGGAAAAAATCGTGTCCTAGGAGACCATAAGTTCTATCATACAGCATAGCAAAATTCACCCCCTGGTAAACAACCCCCGAGAAACCACCCCTAACTTTTGTTTTTCAAATTGCACCACCATGTTTGTTTTGGTTCAACTTATAATATTGTCAAGCGTGCATGCGTCTGTCGACTTTGAGACATGATGTCAGATTGTTCCTCCGTTCCTGTCAGCAAGTATCTACAAACATAGACCCTTTTTTTAACAAATCATAAAAATGTATGAAGCTCGTGGTGAAAATGTTATTCCCAACATCTGCGCAAAATGCCTTTTCTGCACGCATAAACTCATCCGAACTCCTCTTCGCGTCGTTTGTCGAACCATATTTACGCACTTATTAGGAAAATAACTATATCTTTCAAGGTGTTCGTTGTCTAGAATAGTAGTCAATCGTCCTCTGAATATCTTTTTGGTATAAACTAAATCTAGTGATTCTTGACATGGTTTTTTGGGTTTGTAAATTCATTTTTGTAAAATTTCTGAATAAATGTATCAACAGGGGACGATCCGATTTTTTTCACTAACAACAGTTTATCACCAAATGTTCCGCTAACACAGTTCCTTTCTCAAGTGACTATAGTCACTATAGTAAAAAATTGTTAAAATTGTTTTTTCCGTTAACCAGCTGTCGTCCCCGTGTCCCCGTGTCTGTGGTTCCACACGAATAAACAACTGCAGCCTGTCGCCGACTGCCGTGTTTACTGAGACATTTATTTCAACGTATTCTTGTTAATCGATCGTTCAAAAGGCATTGATGGCTTGAATCTAATGTGATTTATGCTCAAAAGAACATTGTGTCCGCGTATACGGAAAGTACGTTCGAACATAATTCTTTTTCATGTCTTGTGTTGGATCTTCAAAAATCATTTATTCGTCCATCTCTTGTATTGGGAGTCATGCTAATAAAATTTCATTTCAAATAACCAGCTTCAATTTGGTTAAGGAGGAGGAACGGAGGAACTTTAATTCTGCTTTCCACATGTGTTCATCCAGAATCGGCGCTTTCCTACACTTAGAAAAGATATTTTTTTGTTGTCCACTTTTCAAAACTTCACTTTGTTTTCTACTTCTTTTGGTGGGGAGAGATCTTGAAATCCCAGGTATTCTCAATATAAAACCCAGGGTTCTCAGTGACTAACTAACAATTTTATCAATATGACTCTTGAAGGTCCATTTGGTGTCCATAGTTACACCTGGATCAACTACCTATCTCATCAGAAATGGACAGTTTATCATTGTTAATCCTGCGCGAAGAATAATGTCGATTACAGGTTAATATATGACTACATTTCTTCGGCATATAATGAGATATTGCAGTGATGGAAGCATTTCTTCACATCACTCAAATTAATACTGAATAGTGGTGGTCCCAAATGGGAGCCCTGAGGTATTTAGCAACTTGACAGACTTTTTATTATTTGATGCTACGTACTGGTATTTATCCTGAACATATGGAGGTATTGTTAATTGTTAAAATTGTTTTTTCCGTTAACCAGCTGTCGTCCCCTTACGAAACTTGTGCGAGCCAAGGATTAATGAGGTCTTACCTTTTAACGTGCGATTCCTAGCACTTTCTCGGGCCATCAGATAACAATCTGTAGTCGCTTGGATAATGCAAACCTAAATTTCTGAGCCGTATCATTGAGGTGTACACATCACAAGTTGAGACCCCATTCTCCATATTACTATAACAATATTCAAAAATTCTGAACTGTTGAAACATTCTGCACTTTGTCCAGAACGACCTTATACTTCACCCGATTTGGGCTACGTTATCCGGATGTAATTCCGAATGGTTTTTCAATCATATTGCATTGCATTATTTTTCCTTTCGCGCTTCTAAATTCAATTCAGATTTTATAACACATGGGTTGGCTGTTCCGGACGTACGATTTAATCTAAAGTCAATTTATCTTTCAATAACCCTAAATTATATTTCATACCCCCTAAAATATATATCCTCGCTTCATATGAGGGTGTTTTTTTATGACCATGACGTCGTATATTCCACCCTCTGTGAGATGATTCACCATTGTACAGTATAATGTCATATTTACAATTGTAAGATGGATTGCTTGACTGTTATGTAACAAAAAGCATTCGGTTTCTATTGTCATAACTAACGCGTTCGGAATGGAATTGGTAGGGAAAGTTAATAGTTTTTTGAAACACAAATTGTTAAAGCTATAAAGTTAGGTATTCCGAAGCTCAGTTTACAAGGGGTTCGATCCATTATATGTAAACCAGTTTTATCTACTCAGTGTATCTGAATTAGCATTTCGTTTCTGGAAATTGTTATTTTTCTGAAACAAATATAAATCAGTGTGCCGTTTCCGGAGATCCAAAAATTCATATTATTATTATTATTATTAGTAAAATGACCTTTTTTCAGAAAATACGCCTATATAGATGAACTCAAGTAGTAATACCTCAGCCATTTTCGAGATCCAAAAATTATTATTATTATTATTTGTGAAATCGCCTTTTTCTGAAACAGACGCTTATATACAGTGTGACCCATTTAAGATGGAAGCACCCTTCTAAAACTCACATTTTTCAACCGATTGTAATGATTTTTTTTTCGTTAGGTATACATTCAAAAAGTCCACCAGGACACCAAATTTCATGAATAAATTTCCATTTCCAGGGCCAACTTATCTTATTTTTCAAGGTAAAAAATCTAAAAAAATTACTAGCGATTTTTTTATAAAAAATCGGACTACACTACTGGATTCGCGACATTTTCAAATGCATGGTTCATATGTAAATGACGTTGAAATGCGTCAATCAATAAAAAAGTTATAAGGGAATGAAATTTAAAAAATATGCCGTTTAATCAACCCACGAATTCAATTTCAGAACTTCAACGTAATTTACATATGAACCATTTGAAAATGTCGCAAATCCAGTGGTGTAGTCAGATTTTTTGTAAAAAAATCGCTAGTAAATTTATTAGATTTTTCACCTTGAAAAATAACATAAGTTGGCCCTGGAAATGGAGATTCATACATGAAATTTGGTGTCCTGTTCGACTTTTTGAATGTCTACCTAACGAAAAAAAAATCAATCCAATCGGTTGAAAAATTTAAGTTTTAGAAGGGTGCTTCCATCTTAAATGGGTCACACTGTAGATAAACTTGAAACGAAAAACTTTATCTAAATACAAAATTTGATCCAAATCATTAGAGCCGTTTCAGAGATCCAAAAATAAATTTTCTTATTATTCATATTATGAGAAAAATAACATTTTTTCATTAAAAGCACCTATATAGATGAACTTAAGTAGTAATACCTTATCTAAATACAAAATTTGATCCAAATCGTTGAAGCCGTTTTCGAGATCCAAAAATTATCATTATTATTATTATTATTATCAGTAAAATCGTGTTCTTCCAAGAAATACACCTATATAGATCAACTTAAAAAGCAAAACCCTATCCACCTACAACATTTCTCCCGAATCGATTGCGCCGTTTCCGAGATATATCAAACTGTGCTTTTTGTTTACGAAAACTGTGCGATTTGTTTACCGTGCGTAGAGAGCTTTTTACTGAGGCTGTGAGTCGTGTGTTTTTGCCTATTTTCTGCAGTGGCCGAAGGTAAAAGCCGAGGTAAAAGCTTTATTGTGGAGGAAAATATTTATTTCATCTTCCCTCTTGAAGATGATCACTTGGTGATTGAAACACGTGTTGAGGTGTTTGATTTAAAAGGTAAAATATTCATTTTTTGAGCTGAAATGTCACATAAAAGGAGAAATTATAGTGTTTTTTATTAAGTTTCATGCTGTTGATGGTGCACTCTATATTGAAAAATAAAAAATTATTTGTTTCCTTTAGCGCAAATTGGTGTAAATATGGTCAAAATTTCAATTTTTCAAAAAATCAAGATTTTGTTTACGAGAATTTCAATAATTTACTATGGTATACAGAGTAACCCATTTGAAGGCGGCCACCTCTCTAAAACTGTTATTTATTATCCGATTCAGATTTTTTTTATTTCAATAGATAGAGCATCAAGAGTTCTAGTTAATTACTATGAATTCGAAATGAAAATCAAAATTTCAAGGCCTACTTCGAATTTTTTTCAAGGTCAAAAATCCAAAAATCTTACTAGCGATTTTTTTAAATAGAATTTGAAGACACGACTGGGCTCACGACATTTTCAAATGGTAAATGTGAAAATTACGTAGGAATGCGTCCATCAATAAAAAAGTTATATGGGATTCAAATTTGAAAATTATATCAATAAATCAACCCAAAACATCAATTTCCGAACTTTTATCAAACACCACTGGATTCAGAATATTTAGAAATATATTTGGCCAGAATTCCATCAAAATCTATTCATAAATAAAAAAATTATAAAATAATAAAATTTGAAAAGACCGTTATTTAGTGGAATTTCAGAAAAATTTTATTTCGTTATTTTATTTTTAAGTATTTTATATTTAAGTAGGCATTGAAATTTTTATTTTTATTTCGAATTTATGGCTCTCAACTAGAACTATTAATGCTCTATATATTGAAAAAAAAACTTCTGAAAAGGATAATAAATAACAGTTTTAGAGAGGTGGCCCGCTTTCAAGTTCACTCTGTAGATAATATTCTGATTTGTAAACATTTCAGAAAATTTCTTAAATCTAGGAGCAAAAAATTTATTGAAATATAAAATAAATCCAATTAACAAATGAAAAATAATTTGAAAAAATTTAAATAAATGTTTGCACTCATAAGTTATGATTCCTTGACCTCCTTCATTTTTCAATGCACATAATATATACTTTTTTCTCTATCCTCTAATTCAAGTGCCTCTATTGTTAAGATTGTATAAGAAAAAGTCACACGGTGTTAGATCGGCACTATTGGGAGCCCATCTAATAGCACCCGAATTTCTAATCCACTGTAATTAGATATTTTATATCCAAGAACATTTTTACTGGAATATTTTCATAGGATGGGGCAGTGCATTTGATGAGGATTTGAATCAGATCAATAGGGCCTATTTTGGCGATGGCAACATCTGCTAGTGAAAAACAACGACTCATCGGTCCAAAATATTTTATCGTGAAATGTGCCACCTCTTTGATTGATTATTTTTTGCGCTAGTGTCAAGTTTTGCACCCTTGTATGGGTGAAATATTTGCAAATTCTCAGTCTTTTTTTTTCTCGTCCATGTTTTTTTTATAGGAGAAAAGTGCGTGAGTACTTCTCAGATGCGGGCATTTATTTGGTTTTCATGTTGTACGTTACCTATACTAACATCACATATTGAATTAATTGAATTTATTGTTTCCTTTTATCCAAGATTTATTATAGTAGCCACAAAAGTTTCAAAGTCAATTAAAGCTAACAAGAACGGCCTGAAATTATCATATTTGAATAATTATGCAGCTACAGATGCCATTACAAATTCAAATGGATTATTCGTAGCTATTTTCACCCTCTAAAGCTCAGTTCAATTTAGAACCTTTTCAGTTCGAACTGTTCTAATGGCTAGAGGATCGTAACGTGACAAATTGAAAATAGAATATAGATGGTAGTGGAATTAAATTTTCGGTGTGTGCTAAAGTGGGAAATTGTCCGCATTATGAATGCCATTACTAAATCGTAATTCGATAAAATGTGATAAAATGTCATTTCGAGTAATTTGTAGAACAAACACATAATAGTTAAACCGATTTTTCTTTTGGTAATACTCCATTATTTTTACACCGAATTTTTTCGTTCTAATCAATTTCTCAGAATAATAACACCTATACTCATAAATATACCTATACAGTATCGGAAAGTTTTCATCTTGGGTATGGTGGTATCATGAGAGCGTAAAGAATAGCTTGCTATTTGTTGAGAGATCATTACAACTTCTCCCCTACTCGCTCGAGCAGGAAGGGATATCGACGTGAGTTGTTAATTCGTCGGGTGGGGTAACAGGATAGGCGCGCAGTAGTGCGTCTCTCTTATTTATGTGGTATTATCATATCATTGCGTTCCTTGTTGCTCGTGTAGATTTCTGTCCATACCCCAGATGAAAAGTTTCCTATACTGTAGAGTACCGGCAGATTTGTATGAATACAACAGATTGGCTGATTAGAGTCTTCAGCTCAGATCGAACCTCATCGGTGATTATTTCATATGAAACTACCATCAGCAATATAAAAGGTAATATTAGGGGGATATGCCACTTGTTTTAACTAGATTGATAACTAGGTAATTTTCATTCATTTTGCCAAATATTACATTCGAAATTTTCATTCGAATTTATGTTTAGAGGGTCCCAATGCGTATATGGGTAAGTAAATAACTTCTTTTAAATGAGAGCTATAAAATTACGCAGTCCGCTTATCGGATAGTTCCAAAGGCTGATCACTTGCAATTTTCTGCAGCCGACAGTTTGAATTTAAATAACATAAATCAAGCCATATATTCAAAACAAGATCTCGAAAATTTGACCCTAAAATATCAAAGGGCAGCCTTTGAGTGTCGCTTCTGTGTAGGTGAAGTATTCTTTGGTAGTACTCAATGAGCTGTAGTTTTATCCCAATACCAAATATTTTTAAAATATCAACACGTGTTTCAATCTCCAAGTCTTCGAGAGGGAAGATTAAACTTCAACCTTCCCTCGAGTATATACAAATAACCAGTATTATGCAGAAAATGCTCGTGAGATTATGATAGGCAATTTCTTTCATTAATGTATAGAGTTAGCTATGCAATTATACCTGTTATGCACCAAATTTGAAATTTGTTTTTCTTATTTTTTTTGTGACTGAGAATCATAATTGATTTCATTTGAACCTCAAAAAGTTGGATCTGTTCACATATTTCTTCCATAAACCAATACCAATTCCGAACAACAAGGAACTTGCAACTGTTGTGTTGTCTGATTAGAATTGAGACACATGATTAGTTCAAGCAGATCGTCAAGAACATTACTGAATGTGTGGTATTGTACACACTGGATTATAATTAGCTGTGAACTTCTCAACCACCTGTCATCCAATTCAAAAGAGCCACTCACCAGGCACATCAGAAGTAGGCCATTCTCTAATTAAGGTGGCATTGTTATACAGTGTACATGGGGTGCATGGCATGTGTAATCACTTTGCTTGCACTGCATTAAGATGTCTAAAAACTCTGGTGTATCGACTGATTCGATTTTGTTTTGATTATTTTGAACACAAAACAAATGAATTAGTGGTGTGCTTCTGTAATTGGATCCAGAGATGGCGTCTTCATAGGATTCAGTCGTTGACAGTACTAAAGGTGACTTTTCATGTACCTAAATTTCAAGACTTCTATATAAAATGCATTATAGGTAATTCTAGTTAGTTGTATTTCATCAAACATTGAGTAGAGATTTTCTAAAATTGATATAGGTAACAAATAATACTACGTAGGACAGTAGTTCCGTATATTCCACTTACTATGTTGCTTTTCATTTCATAGTCGTATGCAATACTTAAAATTTCTGTTCATGGAAACTTACCCTAAGAAGAAAATCGACGGTGGCGATACACGATACACAAGTATTGCGGAACATTCGGAAAGCATACCACTAATTCAGTTGTTTTCGCATTAATCAAGTTGGCGAATGTCTAGAGTTTTATCCCACAGTTTTGCAGGTATAAGTCGCTACACCAGGGTTTTTAGGCATCTTACACTGCATCAACGAATGGACAGTTCACAGAAGTTTCGATTTGAACATACCTGTATACTTGTCGAATGAAAGCGTGCAATATCTTCAAGATTCTAACATGCCCTGCTGTAGAGGTTGTTGGTAGGTTACAAACACCAAGTTGCCAATTTCATATATTTTTTTTTAAATTAACCTTGTCATCTTCCTTCTCAGCGCGTACCTACCCTTCCTTAATGGACACATACTTGCCAAGCTACTGAAATTATTCGACTGCCCGATATTTCTCACAATTTTTACGAATTTTTCTTATTGAAATGGTTTCGAATTCACATGTGTTCTTTATCTATCCTTCAGGAAGACAAGGGGGTAATTTGTTTCAATAAATTTTTTTGACGTGCCGGTGTTTTTCTGAAATTGTGCGAATTTCTCCAATTTTATTTTCGCATCTTTTTTGGAGGGGCTGGGGGGAACTGACATTTTCCAGATTTCCTACGCGTTCTCTATCTAGCGGACAATGAGGTGTTTTTTTTTAGTGAATCATACGGTGGTCTCGTTTTTTTTGCTTTTTTACGGATTTTACCGATTTTACCGATTTTAATTTTGCGAGTTTTCACATTTTTTTTTTCTCGAGGAGAGTATTTTTTTTTTTAATCAAACGATTCAGGTCCTATGTTTTTCACCATATTTAGGAATTCTTCAGATCCTATTTCTGCGAGTTTTCACAATTGTTTTCGAAAAATGGGTGGTGTAAACCACCTGACCGACATTATTTTTGTCATATTTTTCGACACCTTGAACTGCTGGTAATTTTTCCAAATTTCTTTGCATTCTTTATCCGTCGCATAATTAAGCGGCAGGTGGTAATTTTATTTTAAAGCAATATTTTTCACTATTCTTACGGATTATTACTATTGTCGCGAGTTTTCGCAATTTTTTTCAAAAAAGAGGGTGGTCGGAGCCGTTCGATCTTTGATCAAAACTTTTGTTGTTTTAATTTTCGACATTAGAAACCGTCAGAAATGTTTTCGTATTCCTACTCGTTCTCTTCCTGGGTTTCAGTGGGACAGGTTTTTTTAAAATTTTTCCAATTTTATTTTCATTAGTTTTCGCAATTTTTTTGATGAGGGGGTAGAGGTTATAATTTTTTTACATTCAATTATTCTATGGTCACCAGTTTTTCATAATTTTTACGTATTTTTCGATTTTATTTTTGCGAGTTTTTGCAACCATTTTTAAGAATTTTCCGGTTATATTTTCGCGAATTTTTGCATTTTTTCGAGAAGGAGGGGGTCTGATTCCCCCAACCAAATATATTTTTTTTCGATGTGATTATTACTTTCTGAAACCGTCTGATTTATTTTCGAATTTTTACGCGTTCTCTATTTAGCCTTTGGGGGGCAGAAGGGTAAACTTTTTGAAATTATTGTATTGTCATCGATTCTTAATACCTACCTGTGCATAATTGCACCTCAATCGAATGCCAGCAAGTCCTTGAAAATGTATTGTAAGTTTTGAACCAGAAAGACAGACAGAAGAACATATACGAATAGAGTAGTTTAAATAAAATGTAAAAAATAGTATGTACAGTGCTTTCATTTTAATTTGTCTCACTTTTAAATTTCGAAAATATTTTTAATTTTTGAGCTAAAAGGTCGAATAAAAAAAAGAAATTGTTGTGATTTTTGTAAAGTTTTATGCGGTTGAGTCAAAAATTTTTTAAACTGTCAAATGTCAACATTACTGACATAACTTCCTTTTTTTTAAATGGTAATCTCCATATATTATTACATGATCGGTTAGGGATAATTATGAGGAATCCAACAATACCAGGTTTGATGGTTTTATCTCCAATTACTACGGAGAGAGAGATGGGTGGACCCACCAGAAAATGTTTCTCTCTCCCACTCATTGAACTTATAGATAAAATAAATGGTGATATTTCTGTAGTCATTGGAGATAACACCATATAAACTGGTATCGTTGGATTCCTCATGATCATCCCTAACCGATCATGTAATAGTATACAGAGTTATATCAGTAATGTTGACATTTGACAGTTTCTAAAATGTTTAACGCAACAGCATAAAACTTAACAAAAATCACTTCAATTTATTTTTTTATTCAACGTTTCACCTCAAAAAATAAATTACAGCATTTTAAAAGTGGGACAAATTAAAATGAAATCAATGTTGAAGTGCCTTCAAAACACTTACAACGATTAGGAACACTCAGCTTTGTGTCGTGCCCGAGGTCGTGCCCTAAAATGCGTTGCGCTTGGTTGAAAGCTTCACTTGTACACCTGTATCATAATATATTATTCATTTTACCTTCATTATAATCCTTGACAAATGCGTGCGAAATCTTCAGTATTATAACACGCCGTGCTATAAAGGTGGTTGCTAGGTCATAACGACAAGTTCTCAGTGTTATCATATAAAATATCTAATCAGCCTCCATGTGAACTGTATGTCAACGATACGCGACATTAGATGTCCATTACTTACTTGATTAGATGTAACAAAATATAAGGAGCATTATCTTGATTGTATGCAAAATGTGAACAGATATCAGCGAGCCAACCGGGAATTATTTGGTAGCGGGTTTGTACATTTTTTTTATGATATACCTGTATTTCTTGGTATAAGACTTTTTTTCCGTTTCTGGTTGTAGGGACATTCAATTATTAACAAATTCGTGGACAGACCTGCTATAGCCGTCATGAGCGCTGCGATACGCCTGCTATAGCAGACATTTTATATTGTAATTGGATGAAGAAAAGGTTTGTATTTCGTGCAGAAATTTATTTATAAAATCATAGCAAAGCGCTTTCGACTATAAAGTCATCATCAGTGCGTACCTGTAAGTAAGTGACATTGAAATGAATTTAAGAAATGTTGATAATGTGAATTTTGAAAAATTGAAAAATTACTTACTCGTCAGGTGTACAAGAGCCATTCCATAAAAATATCATGTGTCCATAGGACCATGTAAAAATTTAAAACGGGACATCATATGATTAACATTTAAAAAAATCCTTATTCCAGGATTGAGTTGGATAAAAGTTGCAACAGGCAGAGTAACACATGTCTGCTGAACTTAGTATACTGTCAAACTAAATGAAATATGAATGAAATTGACATTGTGTCAAAAGTTGACAATGACAATTGGCTTCGAACATGAACTTCTGGAAACACTGATCTATGTTTTGAAAATTGTTGAATGACCAATTAGTCAAATTGATCTGTAAATCTATTTATAGTTCTGTTAATCCAAACCCAAGGAAATATGACAAACCGGGAAAAGGTCTAATGAGAACCTCCACCCGAATTGCACAGAACCAGGCTTAAGACACAGTCCCTTGGTAATTTGTGAAACCAATTCCATGCTCAGGATTATGAGATAGGTCTAATGAGAACCTTCACACTCCCCAAAGCGACAAAAGGGTATCCCAAAACCAAGAGGTACCATAAACAGAAATGATTTAAGAAAGTTTCAACAGGCAGAGTAACACATGTCTGCTGAAACTTAGTCTATTGTCTAACTAAATGAATAAAAATTGACATTGTATCAAAAGTTAACAATGACAATGAAGTTATAGCATAGAAAATGACCTATAAATAGCACATATCATTATATTGACATTGTATCAAAAGTTAACAATGACAATGAAGTTATATCATAGAAAATGACCTATAAATATAATGATATGTGCTATTTATAGGTCATTTTCTATGCTATAACTTCATTGTCATTGTTAACTTTTGATACAATGTCAATTTTTATTCATTTAGTTAGACAATAGACTAAGTTTCAGCAGACATGTGTTACTCTGCCTGTTGAAACTTTCTTAAATCATTTCTGTTTATGGTACCTCTTGGTTTTGGGATACCCTTTTGTCGCTTTGGGGAGTGTGAAGGTTCTCATTAGACCTATCTCATAATCCTGAGCATGGAATTGGTTTCACAAATTACCAAGGGACTGTGTCTTAAGCCTGGTTCTGTGCAATTCGGGTGGAGGTTCTCATTAGACCCTTTCCCGGTTTGTCATATTTCCTTGGGTTTGGATTAACAGAACTATAAATAGATTTACAGATCAATTTGACTAATTGGTCATTCAACAATTTTCAAAACATAGATCAGTGTTTCCAGAAGTTCATGTTCGAAGCCAATTGTCATTGTCAACTTTTGACACAATGTCAATTTCATTCATATTTCATTTAGTTTGACAGTATACTAAGTTCAGCAGACATGTGTTACTCTGCCTGTTGCAACTTTTATCCAACTCAATCCTCGAATAAGGATTTTTTAAAATGTTAATCATATGATGTCCCGTTTTAAATTTTTACATGGTCCTATGGACACATGATATTTTTATGGTATGGCTCTTGTACACCTGACGAGTAAGTAATTTTTCAATTTTTCAAAATTCACATTATCAACATTTCTTAAATTCATTTCAATGCCACTTACAGGTACGCACTGATTATGACTGATGATAGTCGAAAGCGCTTTGCTATGATTTTATAAATAAATTTCGGCACGAAATACAAACCTTTTCTTCATCCAATTACATTGGAACGTGCACACAGCTTGACAATTTTCATTTCATATTGTGCCGAACCGTCCCCAGCAAACCTGAAATACATGTTATTCATATGATAATTTTCAACGTGTGTCCCAGTATATAGGGGAAAACGGTATTTTGATAGTGTGTGACTGCAAGAACTCTCCCAGAGTGATGGAAGGGGTAGACGCTTCAAAATGCAGGTATCTTCATGCATTCTGTAAAAAAAATGGGTGATGATTTTTTGACGTCTTTCGATTTCCTTATGTCCGCAAATGTAGTAAATAAATAGGAAATCATTCAAAAGACATGAATTGAATGGATCAGTAAAGTTTGTAAAATGTGTAATTCCTAATTGATGCGTGAACAATCACGTGATGTTAAGTACGACTAATGCGCATCATGTGGGCGTGCATATTTTTAGATTTGTAGCTATGTTTCCCAAACTGCAACTTGGTTATTTTTTTTGCAATAATTTTTTTAGTGGTCTCAGCTTTCCTTTAATTTATAGCCGGTTTAACGCGTGCTTCACAAGTGATAACGTTCCATTTTTATTTGAGGGTCATACAAAAGAAACAAAATCCTGTGAACATAAAATCGTGGAAACCCAGAAGGGTTAATGACAGACTGATAACTTTTATTCCAGATCGACGATTCTTTCACTTATCACGTTGAAATCAAAAATCAAAAAATGTGTTCACCTGAAAACCATATTATTTTCAGTGTAGGAAAATCCCACGATGTTTCAGAGATTTTACTGCGTACTAATCAAATGAAACTGGCTGTTAATTAAATCCCCCTTTCACACGTGTCTGTCTGTTTATATATAGAACCGTTCCTAAGGGTGTTTTCCTATTTGTTTCAACTTATAAAGGACGGAAGAGATACAGATCTTGAAAGCTGAGCAGAATGTGAAGTGACGGGAGTTAATTAGAATTAATAGGTGGTTGGTTACTGTAGAAGAATCTATTTTATTTTCGGATGAATTTTCTGGTGAGATACTAGATTGTACATGAGTAGGTATAGGGAGCCATGACGAAAACGCAACAGAATCATTATCAGGAACCGCATAAACATACCAAGCGGGAGTATGATTTACCCGAAATAGTTCAACTGATATTTGAAAGCCCTTGCTATTATTGTTTTCACATTCGTCTTTGAATTAACAAATTTCGTCCAATATTTTTAAGAAATAACGTTTTAAAAGTTAAAGAACATTTAGTTACTACTACTTTTTTGTTACAGACGCATAAATGTAAAAACTGATGACCATTCGCTTCCATTAAATAGGAAAATACTGTAAATTTTGTTCGAAACGTTCTCGCAAGTTCCGAAGCAGTTCGGGTGTGATTCAACAAAACCCTTCATAATTCAAAATCCAACAATTAAAACATTATTTTACTAATTTCTACAGGAAGAAAGTAGTTTATGTATCAAATGAGTGAAAAAACACTTTCCTCACGAGTTTCACACAGTATTTTTGTCTACAACTGTAAAACAGTTCATTTCCTTAAATTTTATTTCAAAATAAATAATACTAGTGAAACCTTTTTGTCTGCGATATGTCAAGAAAAACTCATATTCGCACTATCCACAATTTTCTCTTTTCAATCTTCATCACTTTCCATTTCTATTCATATTGAATTTATAGTTGTGTGAATAATATTCCTCGATTTTTGATAACACTTTATTGTCAAAATGTTATGGATATTATCGGTGAAACATTTGTAAGTACATTAAATCGTTGCCACAAAAAGTGAGGAGTAACTCTTTGACATGATTTCGTTGTACTTGAATATTTCATTGTTGTCACAAAGAATTTTCTGTCGTTCAGCAACAACCACAAAAAAATCTTTACTGGAGTGTCTTTTCAGTACGTTCTATTACCTTCAGGACTCTCTGTTCTATTTTTTTTCTACGATCTCGAATTTTCTAGAACTTTTCAGAATCTTCGAATCATTCTACAGTTTTCTTTTTTGTATTCTAGAAATTTCTAGAAAGTTCCACTACCACATCTCTATTTCTGGGACTTCTGTTCTGAGGTTTTCTTGAATTCTTCTGAAGCTCCGAGAACATTCTGGAGTTTTCCATCTTATATACTAGATAGTTCCACGCCTACTACCTTGTTGTCGAACTTTCAAGAATTTAGAAAATAAGAAGTGAAATAATTTCGTTGTTATTTGAATAGGTATATCTGGTATATTATTGTTATCGCATACAGCTACGCTACTTTGAATACATTTTCTCTCATTGTAATGTTGTGTTACGTAAAGAAGTTATAGACCGGGGGATACTGACAGATTTTGGGATACCATTTTACTCAGCATGCCTTTTGGAGGACATTATTTATCTCATGATAATAATGCAATAATCAAAGAGTTGTCGTTGGTTCTTCATATTAAATAATAATAATAATAATAATAATAATAATAATAATAATAATAATAATAATAATAATAATATTCTCGAAAATTATGTGTTTCGGTACGATTCCAACGGACGTGGGAAGTGACTATAAATGACACCAGCGCGCCCTCCGGATGTATCGGGGCTCCAAAGACAGGACCTGACTGGAACAATCCTAGCGGATAAAAAATAATAATAATAATAGTAATTTTTATTATGAAGAACCTGCGACGACTCTTTGATTCAAGTATTATTATCATGAGAATGTACGCACAAAAGCATACCTACTGAGTAAAATCTTACCCAAAAAAAAAACTGTCACTATCCCCCGGTCTATTAGTTATAGTTTCAAAGTAACTGGGATCTTACTTCAAGATCCTCCTATTTTTACACGCTTTATATTAGCTTCACTTCTATGTTTGTTTGTATGTTTTATAACCGACTCCTTAGGGCGTGATTTTCACCCATTTTCAGACGTCCGAATGATTTGAAATTTGGCAGGTGTTCATAGTTCCGGCGACAATGCAATATGACATTTTTGTTATAAAATAAAAACAAAATGGCGGCTCCAAGAGGGCGGACGAGATTTGTGATAATGGTCCGATTCCACTCAAAATTGGTATATAAGGGTTTTCGGAGTGAGAGATTATCAATTTTTCGTAAAAATGTATGAAGATGGCGGCCCAAGATGATGGACGAGTATTGTTATTATGGTCATATTCGATTCAAAATTGGTATGGTTTTCGGAGTCGGAATTTCGATTTTTTTGTAAAAAAAAATAAGAGTTCAAATAAACTAAAGAACATGCTTTACTCTCCATGGACTAAAAAGTAAAAAAAAATGACAATTCAATTTCTCAAATGTAAAAAAAGCATGGGGTGCTTGATAAAGTTCTCTTGAGCTCTTGAACGCTCTGTATTGTTCAATTAAACTAATAGAAAATATGAGAATATAGATCGAAAGCACCCACGCTTTTTTACATTTGAGAAACTCGACGACGACTCTTTGATTCAAGTATTATTATCATGAGAATGTACGCACAAAAGCATACCTACTGAGTAAAATCTTACCCAAAAAAAAAAACTGTCACTATCCCCCGGTCTATTAGTTATAGTTTCAAAGTAACTGGGATCTTACTTCAAGATCCTCCTATTTTTACACGCTTTATATTAGCTTCACTTCTATGTTTGTTTGTATGTTTTATAACCGACTCCTTAGGGCGTGATTTTCACCCATTTTCAGACGTCCGAATGATTTGAAATTTGGCAGGTGTTCATAGTTCCGGCGACAATGCAATATGACATTTTTGTTATAAAATAAAAACAAAATGGCGGCTCCAAGAGGGCGGACGAGATTTGTGATAATGGTCCGATTCCACTCAAAATTGGTATATAAGGGTTTTCGGAGTGAGAGATTATCAATTTTTCGTAAAAATGTATGAAGATGGCGGCCCAAGATGATGGACGAGTATTGTTATTATGGTCATATTCGATTCAAAATTGGTATGGTTTTCGGAGTCGGAATTTCGATTTTTTTGTAAAAAAAAATAAGAGTTCAAATAAACTAAAGAACATGCTTTACTCTCCATGGACTAAAAAGTAAAAAAAAAATGACAATTCAATTTCTCAAATGTAAAAAAAGCATGGGGTGCTTGATAAAGTTCTCTTGAGCTCTTGAACGCTCTGTATTGTTCAATTAAACTAATAGAAAATATGAGAATATAGATCGAAAGCACCGACGCTTTTTTACATTTGAGAAATTAAATTGTCAATTATTTTTTATTTTTAAGTCCATGGGAAATAAAACGCGTTCTTTAGTTTTTTTAAACTATTATTTTTATTGTTACTTAATATTATCCATTCTGTTCCTCATTTGTTCGGTAGTGGTTCTGTTACGGATACTGATAGATATTTATGATTCAAGTGTTAAAAGTGGCATAAAATCACTTTTAACAAATGTATCATAAAATTTTTTTAACAGTTAATGCAAGTAAGAAGAAAAAAACAAAAAAATACAAGATCCATAAGGATTGAACACACGATCTTTGGATTACAAGGCAGACACACAATAAACTATAATAAACCCCAACGCAATCTATTTTTGAATGTCATTATTTGTCAGTGATGAAGGATCTTCTACAGTTGGACTGAATACTGACTATTTCGTTTGCAACTTCAAAAGGAATTAGAATTACCAATTGCACAAACGGCCAAAAGTGTGAATTTTTACATATGGTTCCTCCTGAGTAGGTATTCTGACTATAATATCTGATTGAAGTGTTTCTATTAGAGAGATCTATATTACTGAGTATCCATCATCTCATCTGTCATTTTACTTTTAACACTAGTGTTAAAAGTGATTTTGTGAAAAAGTCAGTTTTTAGTTCATATGTCAGTGAATTAAAAACGTTATTTTTAATGACAGTTGTACAAAAAATATATTTTTTTATGTAAAGCAGAGTGGACAACGTTTCATGAGTACAGGATAGGTTGCGCACGTCGATATCCCTTCCTCGAGCGAGAAGAGGAGAAATTGTAATGCTCTCTCAACATATCGCAAGCTATTCTTCACGTTCTCATGAACCTACCATACCCAAGAAAACTTTCCGTTACTGTATTTGGAATCGGAATATGAATATTTTATTTTATAGGTATTTGATTTAAAATTGCTCATTTATTATATTAGTGCTGCATAAACACCCTTTGTTTTGTTGAAGTGAAATGTTTTATAAATTTATCTTCAATTATAAAATATCTCAAAATAAGTGTCGAAATGGTGGTTCGGAGTTAGGTTTAAACTCCAGTGTATTCATCTGATAGTTTATCAGAATCAAAAATAAACCTTTTACTCATAGACTACTGCACTTGAAATTTTTGAATATTATTTAGTGAATGAAAAACAAAAAACTTCCACAAATCGAAATATTTTCTTGAAATCTTAAGTGTTGTTTCAAGTGTAATGAAATTTCGGCCACTAGCTTTAAAAAAAAATAATGTTCTTCGCTTTTCATACTCTACATATCGTTTTTAAATTTTTATTGTCTTAATTTTTCAACGTCTGTAACTGTCGAAAAAAATTCCGAAATCCTACTCTGTCTTTATGCAGTATCGGAAACTTTTCATCTGCGGTATAGATAATACCACATAAATAAGAGAGACGCACTACTGCGCGCCTCTCCTGTTGCCTCGCCCGACGAATTAACAGCTTAGTTGATATACCTTCTTCGAGCGTGTAGAGAAGATATTGTAATGCTCTCTCAACATTATAGCAAGCTATTCTTTACGCTCTCATAAAACCACCATACCCCAGATAAAAACTTTCCGATACTGTATAGCCATCAGGGTGGCATGGAGATAAAATAGGAAGAGTGATTAGAGCCCCCCGACCGACATTGTTTTTTCGCCATAATTTTCGAAATCGTCAGATATTTCAGCTCAATGGACAGACAGATATACATACGATCAGAGTTAGTGAAATAAAAATGTTTTGTAAAAAAAATAATAGTTTAAAAAAAGTAAAGAACACGCTTTACTTACCATGGACTAAAAAGTAAAAAATAATTGACAATTTAATTTCTCAAATGTAAAAAAGGGTGGGTGTTTTCGATCTATATTCTCATATTTTTTAGTTTAATTTAACAATACAGAGCGTTCAAGAGCTCAAGGGAACTTTATCAAGCACCCCACGCTTTTTTTACATTTGAGAAATTAAATTCTCAATTATTTTTTACTTTTTAGTCCTTGGGAAGTGAAGCGTGTTCTTTAGTTTTTTTAAACTATTATTTTTTTTACTAAAAAAACGAAATCTCTGACCCCGTAAACCATACCAACTTTGAATCGAATCTGACCATAATCACAATACTCGTCCATCGTCTTGGGCCGCCATCTTGAAATCATAAATTTTAACGAAAAATTTATAATCTCTGACCTCGAAAACCCTCACACACAAATTTTTAATCGAATCAGACCATAATGACATCTTGGAGCCGCCATCTTTAATTTATGAATTTTGACAGAAAATTCGAAATATACGACCTAAAAAAACCTCACAGACCAATTTTGAATCGAATCTGACCATAATCACAAATCTCGTCCGCCATATTGGAGCTGCCATTTTGAATTCATGAATTTGGATTAAAAAAATCGTAATCTCTGACTCCGAAAACCCTTATATACCAATTTTGAATGGAATCGGACCATTATCACAAATCTCCTCCGTTTTTATAATAAAAAAAAATGTCATATTGCATTGTCACCGGAACTATGAACACTCGCCAAATTTCAAATCATCCGGAAATGGGTGAAAATCACGCCCTAAGGAGTCAGTTACAAACATACAAACAAACATACAAGTGAAGCTCATATAAAGCGTGTAAAATCAGTATCTATGGATGAAGTACTATACTTATATTATTTATTTTATTTATGACTGGTCGTTAATGAAATAAACGTAATATATCTATTGGGAAAAATTAGCGGCATACAGACAGATGTTAAAATCCTAGAAAAAAGTTTCTCCTTGTACAGGATTTGAACCCACGACCTCTGGATTGCCGGTACAGTGCTCTTACCAACTGAGCTAACGAGAAGACATGCGTTCCGCTCCATATCTTGTAAACAAAAGCTTCTTTTCATAAACTGTACCACTATCTTTTTATAAACTGTACAAATAAGAAGTAAAGAATATGTAACTTTCAAAAAATTCAATATTTTCTTTAAAGCTTGAGGATTCAATTCAAGTATAATGACGTTTCATGCACAAAAAATATAATATTCATGTAATAAAATTCATCATGACAAGATATTTGCATATTATTCTCGAAATAAAGATAGTTTAACTTTGAATATACTTTCAAATGGAAGAAAGGTTTTGAATGGTTGTGGGTGGAAACAATATAAAGCTAATGAAAAATAGTAACTTTTTGACTAGCTAGGAATATATTATGGAATTCAGTGAGAGGATACGTAGACGAAAATTATAATTATTTTCCTGTTGAATCTTCATTCAAGAAAGATTTATGAGATACTATGTACATCTGGAGAACCTCGGCACCACCAATAAATTCAAGCAGAACGTGAAGTTTGAACGGACATAACTCAACCTCATATAGGAAGAATTTTAATCTCCCAACGCTGTACACATTTTGTGAGTGAGATGTCCTCCAGAAGTCTTATCGTTTTGGAGAAAATGGAGGACATAAAGTGCAGTAACATGTTTTCTTAATGGAACTCGCTCAGAATTCCGAACATGCCCCAGGAATAAAGTTTACATTATTGTAGAGTTCACCAGCAGCACATGTCTCTTAATTCCATAATGTTTGTAATTTTGTTCAGTTTAATATTATGAAGATTTTCGCAGATATCGAGGTAGAAACTAAGAAAATAGCGAAAAGGAGTTTGAGATAAAGTGACATACATTGCTTGAAATATATGTGCTATATCCAGGACCACATAGAAATATGCCCATTTTATGCGATTTATCGATCAAGGAAGTAGGCCGATTGTATACATTTTTTCATTTCTACATCGCGAGCTGTAATGTGATGATCATTTCAATACAGGATGATATTTCATTAACCACGACGTTCATGAACTACTAGACTGTCATTATAGGTATAAACGAATTTTATGATCATATAAATAATCTAAGCTCAAATCAAGTTTGTTAACGTCTGTTTATAATTTGACATTTCACATCAGTATTTAAAAAATATAATCCAGTACGATTGGGTTTTGAGACGAGGATAGATTGTTTAAAAATAAATAATTAGATTTTTGTTCTAATCTTGGAAAGTATACGATTTATCGGAAAAAACAACTCGACAAGGTGAAAGACAAATTAGAGTGGGTCCACTTATACATGCGAAAAAACAAAACTTTGTTTTACTTCTACCTCATTTTCAACTTGCCCATAAAACCAGCATTTTCTGTTGAAAATAATCGCTAATTCATAACCTGCGTATATGTTTAATAACACTGTTGTGAAGTGCAAACCTAAAGCTTGAAATCACATACTTCATTTTTTATGTAGGATGTGTATGAGCGATTATTTTCAATATTTACTGAAGAAACTGCCGGGATTATGTTTGAGTTGAAAACCCAGGCAGGAGTGAAACCCAGTTTTTTCTTTGATGTATAAGTGAGACTTGTCTCACTAGTCTAAAATCGTTTCATATGGTCCAAAGACAGTATAGTTATTTCATATCAACTACCATATCCATGACTTTCGGATCCTCCGTAAATATCGTAGAAGGGTTATGTGAAGTGGGACAAAACACATTTTAGGTACTCAGATGTTATATTTGCATGAGGAAATAGAAGTTTTTAGGACGATATAACCTTTTTCTTTCACTTGTAGTATAATATTTAGCAAATCAAAAATCTAATTTTGCAGTGGCGGGTTACGCAAGCATGAAATTTGATATAGAAATTCAATCAGGTTTTCTGAGAAAACGAACTCATTTTGTGAGAAATTACTGAGTACATTTCTTGTGGAGAATGCAATTATCTTTTGCCTTGTTGAAATTGTTTCTCGATAAATCTTATCTTTCCGAAACAACAGAAAGAAAATATTATAATATTTTTAAATAATTTTTTTTTGGGATCTACCCCTGATTTTTTGGTAAACAATATTTTTTGTAACAATACATGATGTCAAGAAGTCATGTGCCGAGTTTCAGAGTGCTACGATTCATTCTCCACTTGTGGCTTACATTTTGTCTGTGGTTACTGTACTATATTAACAAAAAATAAGTAATCGAAAATGAGTAGAAATAATGAGGATGATTTGACATTGAAACCGCTAATTTCAATATAGAGGACCTTACTTCAACAGGTAATTTCATCATATTATTATGTGAGCTCATAGCAACGAGTTGAGTGAGGGAACGGTCGGGTTTGGAATGTGGGGTTGAGGGTTCAAATCCTAAATAAAATCATCGTTTTTTTTTTCTTTTATGAAATCATTTTCAATATCGGTGGTCGGTGATCTGGCGGTCTAAGGCGCAGGCTGTTCAGAATTTCAATATAGCGGTAGTCGGTTCGAGCCCGATGTATGTACGAGGTATTTTTTCCCAAGTTCTTAATATCGGAATCGATAGGCGACCACAGTCCTTGTTGAAATCAAGTGTATTGTGTGTTGTCTAGATGCCAATCTCGTCTGGTGCTAGCTTGGAGTGCACGCCGGCCATCCGAGGTGGTGCTGTAGGTTTTCCGGGTTTTCCTGCAGCTGAAAAGTGAATACGCCACCAAAAATCGGTAAGTCGCCCCGGAGCGCCACGGCCAATAATAATAATACGAATGTTTGGGAGTATTATTATTATTATTATTATTATTATTATTATTATCACTTTGATGAAACGAAAGAACACTCTTTTTTCTTATTTCCACTAGATTTTTATTGTTACGACCGGTTTCGGGTTTTATCCCATTATCAAGCATAAAAACTAACTCAGTTAGTAATGGGATAAAACCCGAAACTGGTCGTAACAATAAAAATCTAGTGGAAATAAGACAAAAGAGTGTTCTTTCGTTTCATCAAAGTGATCATCAATTTCCACAAAATAAACAAGTCATCAATCACACATATTATTATTATATTTGTATCTTCAATTCAATTTTTAGGTTGTAAGTATTATGGGAATCCTGACGGCAGGAAAGTTTATGATAAAAACTGTTATCAAAAATATTACAGATTTGTTTATGATTCAGATGGTCGTAGAAAAATTATAGTGTACATTGAGAATGACTACGACTAATTTATTATAACATACACTAGCGGACCCGGCAGACGTTGTCCTGCCCCATCAAGGCGTCTAATGATGTGTATATTTTTGAATGGCCGACTAAGCCTTCCGATGCATTTTTGTTAATGTTATTGTCGGACTCATTTCATGGCGAAGTCGCGGGCAGAAGTTACTATGGTCCAATCCATGGGCCAGGAAAAAAATACAGTGGAGGTTTTTTCTTTCGCTCTATATGTTTTCTGGGCTGCTACTTCCTACAGATATGGCTTCACAACGAAAATCCCAAATAACCTCAAAATTTTTGATATTTTTTCAGTTTTATGCCAAAAAGTAAAAAACCATGCACTTTTGAACCGAGAACATTCCAGAATTGTCGTACTTATATTTTACGAATTTCCTTTCGAACCATCCAAACTTTTACATGACTGTCTTCTCAGTACGGTCTAGAACCTTCTGGCTCTGGGACCTGGCTCCGGTGTATTCCGAGGTTTTCCCTAATTTTTGAGAACCAAAGTTTTCGATTACATTTGGATTTGAAGTTATTAAAGGATTCAATTATATTTATTCGTTGTTAGACAACATCGTTTTTCAAATTAGGCCCGATTACATAAAAAATACTAATGACTAAAATAATCGTTTTAAATTTAAGTACCTACCATTTGAATAATAAAATAACAAACGAGTTTGCGGTGAGAAAAAAAAAGGACTTTTGAGTTTTGTAAATTAGGAATATTTGGTATCTTTTAGAAATTAATACTATATGCAGTCAACAACCCGGTGAAGGTTGCCTAGGAAGGTCTGCAGAACCTATGTCCTTAGGAATGCCCAAGAACTAATTGTAGAATCTCCAAAGTAATAAAAAACCTTACTCAAAATTGAATGTTCTTTCCTAACTGTCAGTTGTAACTATTTACATGTCATACTTTCAAATGTAAATAAAAATGGAAAATTAAAACAAAGGATGAACCAGAATCCATATGATTGAAATTGTCAACAGTATCCAACTAAAGAACCGGTTAAAGGTACCTTTATCATCGAAGTAATGTTATGAAATCGATCAACGACTCAAACTGTTCTTTAAATTTTTTCACATTTATAAATTATATATTTTTGTCGACTGAGGCTATATATTATTCATTATTCTAGAACTGTAAAATAGGTGTACAATTATATAGGCATAAAATTACAGAGAAAAAACATTAAAAACAACAATTTGGTAAAATAAATGCTAAATTATGCATTATAAGTTGAAAATTTCTCCTAAAAATTCGTTCTTAGGCATCGTACCAATCACTGGCGATGCGTTACCACGAACTATCTCGATACTGAGTCGTTGCATTAGAAAATGTAGTGATCGATTTTCTCCAGTGATATTAATAATTTTCTTTCCAATTTGTTCAATAATTTCGAGACAGTTCGGTCCAAATCCTCCTAAAGTATTAAATGCCAATGGTGACACAATATAATTATTTTCAAATGACTGGTATTTAATTTTTTTTCGCTCTTCTGCACGTTCTGATAATTTTCTAGGAGCAATTATGACGGTTCGGACATTCGAAACTGCGAATACATCCACACATGTAACGTCCCATATAATCGCCTTTCCTCTTGACCATGGTATCCATGTGGTGCCGTCTGGTCGTTTCCCGCCGTCATCAAAAGAGGTGCCACTAGGTTCTCTAATCTCGATGGAATTTCTGCCAATGCCAAAGCTCGCTTAATGGTATCGATGAGAGCATGATGACGGGAATGGCGCCCCGAACTGAAAGAACAACTAAGGCCACGAGTTACCAATTCGTCAATATGTGCTCCACAACGACAACATTTATGAGGTTCGCAAATTTGGACTCCCAAACGTAGTGCTATAGCTATACGAAGCGATTCGTGATCTAGAAAGGTACCCAGTTGTGGGGATGGAAGAACTTGTAGCCATTTTCCTGATTCTTTGGCAGATATTACTTGAAACCTAGCTAGATCAATGTCATTTTCTGATTTTTCAAAGAGATCCATTTCATTATAGCTTGATCCCACTGTTTCTGCTTTGGTCGATCTTCATGGCTAGGCATAACGGCACCAGGTAGAGTCATGTATCTTTCTATTCCCTCATTAATAACTTGTGAAATAGTATAAATATCATTTGGGTCTTTATTAATCATCTCAGACACAATTAATTCTGTAGCAAAAATGGAGCTCAAGAAAGCTGGTAAAGCCAAGTCATGAGTTCGTCGCAAACCAATACCGCCATTAGTAATCGGGGGTGCGGTCTGTATCCATTTATTTAAATTAACAGGAGTTTATTATAACACACTAGTATGTTATTTGATAGTTTACTCACTAGTGAGTTATGGATTATAACTCACTAGTGTGTTATTTGATAGTTCACTTGTCTAAAATGACATTAATAATGACAGTCATAACTGTCATGTGTTGGAAAAATAGTTTTATAAACCGTATACAGTCAGGAAACGTGAGTAGTGAGAACGCTCTCCTGAAAATTATTGCCAAAGTGACTTAGCACGTTCTTTGTTCAGTTCAGTCCGTGAACTAAGAAGTTCCTTCCTTTAACCCATAACGATAAAAAATATATTCGTTTCAGTAGTTCTGCAGTTTTCTACAAAATATATGAAAATACAATAACAAAAACTGTAGGGGAATCCCAGCAATTTGCACGTATTTAAACAGTATCCAACTCCGAGCTTAGAACCATTTATTCCACTCCAATGGAAACGTTTTAAATTCAAATATCATTCAAACACTATCTCAAATTCGCAGAGATTTTACCGCAATTTTGCGATTGAGGCCATATTATTTTCATCTACTAACTACCGCGAAGCGTAACATATTATTTATTCTTGAGTGTTAAAGCACTTCAGCCTCCAATTAAAATCGCTCTATTATTCAACGTGGATTATTTAGAGTGCACTTACTTGCAATGAGAGGTTCGAGAGGATCCTTGTTTGTTCACGAACAGTGATTAAATGGAACAAACACGTGGTTAAAGCACAATTAACTATTTTCATGTTGATAGTCCTCCACGAAGTCTCGAAGTGCTCATAAATTGACACAGTAAAAAGAGTAGGTACTTGGAATTATTCAAAAATTAATTGATGACAGAAATTTGCTTGATCGGAGAAAATGTATTTCATAGTTTCTGGTGGTTTCTCAACAACTGTACCAGGGGTGGAACATATATATTTTTTTTTTTTTCGTTTAAAAATAAATAGATTTTTGCTGTAATCTTAGGAAGTATATGATTTATCCAAAAAACAACTCAACAAGGTGAAAAACAATTCACTCCTCCACAAAAATGATTCCTAGTAATTTTTTATGAAAATTCTGGCGGAGCCGAATATTTGATTGGTCATAACTCTGCTAAAAATGATCGAAAAAGGAAAAGTTCATATCGTTTCTGAAATTCCTACCTTTTCATGCAAATATAATATGCGAGTATTTGAGTACCTAAAATGTGTTTTGTCGCACTTCACGGAGATCTTAGCGGATGATCCGAAAATCATGATTTATTTAGTAAATATGGAATTATTATACTTGAGCAGCAACCCATACCCTCTTTGGACTATATCAAATAATTTTAGAGTAGTGTGATAGGTCTCACTTATACAAGGCAAAAAAAACTTTGTTTTACTCCTGCCTCATGTTCATAAAACGGGCATTCTCTTCAATAAATGTTTTAGATAATCGCTTATTCCTATCCTGCATATAGTGAGCACCATATGTAACGGATAAATTCATTTTCTACGTTATTAGCCATTTTCAAGAAAAACCCTGAAACACGTCGATTTATGTATTTGAAAAGACACTCTGTGACATAAAAAAAATCCCCCCTCCTTCACACCCCTCAATGTGACAGCCACCCCCCCAATTTTTTTAAATGCAATAGGAGGTCAAGTGATACCTCATTTTGAAGGTTATTCAATTTTCTATACAGCCATATCTTTATTTTTTAATTTCGTTCATGCGCCATAATAAAAAAATATTGTTCAATAGGTTGAAATGTTGAAAGGTATCATTGAATCCGCTGTATTATGTCATGCACCTTCAATTGTTTTGGTTTATTTACCAACCGTTTTTTGTCAGCCGTGACAGTTGAGTAAAAAATGTTATGTTCTCTGTGAACTTGTGAAGAGAACAGTTTTGCAGTTGTTGGTTGTGTTTCTTGTTCAGTATAACTTTCAGACAATAAGCTGAAAGTTTTAGCAATGTCTCATTTGACGGAACGTCAAAGAATAGAAGTGTTAATAATGCTAGGATGTGGGGACAAAACTGGAACCCAGAAGAATGTAAGTGAAATGTTCAATAATAAATATCCTGATCATCACATTTCTCAATCTACCGTTAGTAGAATAGAAACAAAATTTCGTAAATTTGGGACTGTCAAAGATATTTCAAAACCAGGCAGAAGGTTATTGATTGACGATGGGAAGAAATTGGTTATTTTGGTAGACATAGAGGAGAATCCACATAAACCTACCCGACAACTTGCCGCCGATTATGACATAAGTCAAAGTTCAATATTGCGTGTTTTTAAAAGTGAAAAGTACCACCCTTATAAAGTACAATTGGTACATGAACTCAACGAAGACGATCCAGATCACAGAACTGAGTTTTGCGAAATAATGGAAGCCAGGTGCCTGCGGGATCCATCTTTAAAAAAAAGATATTGTTTTTCGACGAGTCAACTTTTTTTTTTAAATGGAACCGTCAACACACAAAATTGTCGATATTGGAGCCGAGAAAATCCCCATTGGATGATTGAGGCCCACACTCAATGTCCCAGAAAAGTAAATGTTTGGGCAGGGATTATAAATAATCGCATAATTGGACCATATTTTTTCAACGAAATATTAAACGGTGAACGTTACTTGGAGTTTTTCACTAATTTTTTAGTTCCAACGCTAAAAAGACATTTTTCAGATAATGATAATCCGAATCAAATAGATAGGAATATCTGGTATCAGCAAGATGGTGCTCCACCACATTTTGCAGCTGAAGTTCGTGCATATCTGAATGAAGTTTTTCCCAACAGATGGATTGGTAGACGAGGTGCCATAGAGTGGCCAGCCCGTTCTCCCGACATGACACCGCTTGACTAGTTTTTGTGGGGTTACCTGAAATCCAAAGTATACGTCAATAGACCAAACAATATTGAAAGTTTGCAAATCAGAATTAGAGAAGAAATAGAACGTATCACTCCCGAAACCATTCAAGATGTTGTTGATAACTTTCAGCAACGTCTTTATTATTGTCAAGAAACAAATGGCTGTCAGTTTGAACATTTGATCTGAAAAATTTCGTTAGTAGCACATTGATTGATACCGCTATAGTACATGATTTAGATAACACAATTTATTCAATTGTTTTTTCATGGCGCATGAACAAAATTAAAAAATAAAGATTTGGCTGTATAGAAAATTGAATACCCTTCAAAATGAGGTATCACTTGACCTCCTATTGCATTAAAAAAAATTGGGGGGGGGGTGGCTGTCACGTTGAGGGGTGTGAAGGAGGGGGGGATTTTTTTTATGTCACAGAGTGTCTTTTCAAATACATAAATCGACGTGTTTTACGGTTTTTTTTGAAAATGGCTAATAACGTAGAAAATGAATTTATCCGTTACATATGGTGCTCACTGTATATGTGTAATAACACTATTGCAAAGTGCAAACCTCAAGCTTGAAATCACATACTTAATTTTTTATGTAGTATGTGTATGAGCGATTATTTTCAACATTTACTGAAGAAATTGCCGGGATTATGGGTGAGTTGAAAACTGAGGCAGGAGTAAAACTCAGTTTTTTTTTTGGCGTGTATAAGTGAGACTTGTCTCACTAATCTAAAATCGTTGCATATGATCCAAAGAGGGTACTGATTCCTGCTCCAGTATAATTATTTCATATCAACTAAAATATCCATGATTTTCGGATCCTCCGTAAATATCGTAGAAGGGTTATGTGAAGTGGGATAAAACACATTTTGGATACTCAGATACTCACATGTAATATTTGCATGAGGAAGTAGAAGTATTCAGGATCGATATACACTTTTTTTCATCGTACTATAATTTTTAGCAAAGTTTGATATCGGAATTCAATCAGGTATATTTCTTGTGGAGAATTGAATTATCTTTCGCCTTATTGAAATTGTTTCTTCATAAATCTTATACGTTCCGAAACAAAAGCAAAAAAAAATTATAATTTTTTTAATTTTGGTTCCACCCACTGATTTTTTGATAAACATTTATTTTTCTAACAAAACATGATGTCAAGAAGTCATGTGCCGAGTTTCAAAGTGCTACGATTTATTCTTCACGCAAGTTTCATTTGACACAAAAATAATTTGAAATATCAGTTGTTTTTCCCGCAAGAGGGCGTCACACTTAGTACTTTCCCTACTTAAATTGTATGGGTGATACTGACCAAGGGGTGGAAAAAGAGGTATGACAGTTGAGGTTATGATAGAAATATGCCCCCTTGGATGAAAAATTGACGTGTTTTTGCATTTTTTTCACATGTATCGTGAAGATATTAAACTTGTTGGTACCAATTTGCGCAATGAGAAAAATATGCAGTTGCCTGTAATATCACCAGAAATCATTCGTAGTCTATGTTTATTTCATCCCAACCTTGAGAGACTTGCTCAATTTTCGGTTAAAATTGCACCAATGCATAAAAAATTACCTATAATTTTGCAAGAAAGCGTGTTATCTAAAAATTGCATGAATTTATTTTCATATTTTGGCGAAAGATCCCGATTCCAAAATATGAAAATAACCGAGTAAAATTTTCATAAGATACACAGGCTTGAATGTAAAATTAGCTTTTTTATGCACGAGTGCCATTCATTAGAATATTGACATTTTTCAGTATTGTTTGTGGTGTCATGGCGATAGGATGTTTTCCGCCGTAATTTTTCGATGCATTCCTCTTATGAGAAAATGTTCTATGTGAGGGATATATTTTGTAAAATTCATTCTTGGTTTCCAGTCAGTTGACTTGCTTGATAGACCTGGTGCAAACATATCGTATACCGTTATATGCCGTGCAATAAATAAGACGCTACCCTACTTTCTCAAGGATCAAGTGGTCTTCCGTGTGTGTACCTCCTTACAAATTGATAGAAGAATTTATGGAGGATCTAAAAATCGAACGCTCTTGAGGTGTATTCGTGTGCCGCACAAATTCCATTTACACCTTCATACAATAAAGTATTTACTGGAGGTTGGGTTTCTCCTGAACGAAATATTCAATTATAGACACAGCATAACATTTATCACGATATTTAGATCGCAATATACAGGGTGTTTCAAACCTCAGTATCAAGATTTTGGGAGGGTATTTTTTAGGTCAAAATAAGACTTTTTTTTCCTATAAACATGTGCCCGCAAGATTTCATTATTTTTTCTTTATCACTCTTTTATTTTTTGAGATATTAAGATGAAATTTGAAACAGCTAGAGGTTGCGTTTTGGGGCCAACATCATAATTTTTAATACTGATACTAAAATACGAAAGGAATTTTTTGTTTTGTTCATAAACTTTTTTCTTCTGTAATTTTTAGGCATCTGCGACCGTTGTCGAAAAAAAAAATTAAATATTTTTTTTCTACAAACGTCAAATAATGACAGGGTTCGCGCATTGACAACAATATGCGAAGTGACACTTTTTTCATTTTCCTTCGTTACCATGACACCGTGCGCGAAGTATTGTGCGAAATACCTATTTCGCACAGAGCATGTAAACTATATGGGATTTTCATATTCTAACCGATATAGTCCTCAATTAGGCAAAAATCCAAGAAATTATTTATTTCTAACTTTATGGTCCTCAATCAAGCGAAAATCCAAGAAATCATTAATTTCTGAATGTTCAAAAATAATTAAATAAGGCTTTTTAAAACTTTTCAAATTGTGACAAAATTTTATAAAACCTATTTTTCAGACGTTTGTAGAAAAACTTTGCATCTCGTGCGCGAAATACTTTGGTGATCTCTACTATTTTTTTTCCTCGGCTGCGCCTCGTTGAAAAAAATCAGTTCTCGATCACCATTTCGCGCACTAGATACAAAAATAACTATTTCGTTATTCTCTATAGTCAATTGAAATTCTTGACAAAGTTTCCTTGAGCATTACCTGAAAAATGAGAAATCTAACGAACCTTTACTATTTTCTGAAAGGTGCTGGAAATGTCCTCCTCCATCTGCCATATAACCCTCCACTAGTTCTCTTTCTCATAGCGTTCTGAAATTTCGGGGAGTGTATCTTATGGTTTGGAAAGCATCCACGATTCGTTCAGTAAGAACTTCGATGGAAGGCACTGGTTCTGTACCATAAACTAGAGCCTTTACGTGTGTTCATTGAAATAAGTCCAACGAGTTGCAATCTGGAGACCGTGGGGGGCCAATCAATTGGACCTGCTCTGCCAATCCAACGATTGGGAAACACTGTATTTAAATAATCACGGACAGTCTCTTGAAAATAAGAGGGACTCCATCGTATAACCCACATTTGTTGACGAACTTGTTGAGGTACGTCCTCTCCTAAAGAAATTTAAATATGTTTCACCATTCAAAACTCACGGTAAAATAAAAGGACCAATTACAGTATGTCCTACTATTCCTACCCATATATTTACGCTGTATTGTTCCTGGTGTCAAGGTTGTCTGATCATGTGTGGTGTTTCTATGGCCCAAATATGAATGTTGTGGTAATTCAAAACTTCGTCGCGGGTAAATTGAGCTACGTCGGTATAAAGAATCGTGATAAAAACTCAGGATCTCTGGTACACTTGCGCAGTATCCATCTGGACAACTGCAAGCGCCGGCGTTGAATATCTCGAGGAAACAATCCTTGGACGCGTTCGATATGATATGCGTATAGCATGTTTTCATGTGAAACACTTGAATGGGAAAAATCCAAAACCCGTTCTATTTGTCGAATACTCATACCCAGGTCGATAACATTTGAAATATCTTCATCTACTTATTACTGGGTTCCGTCATGGCCATGGTCTGACAGCATCGTGCCTTGGAGTCTGAAATCTACCGTATTCCCGAAGGAGCATGCTGATGGGAATTTATAAAAGTTTTATAGTTGGGAATCCGGCGATTAGGAACTAGTAGCGATTACAACCTCTATGAGCTTCAAGTCCGTTGCCATTATTAAGACCATCAGCAAAATGGATGTCGAATGAATATGGTTCATTTAACATTTTAATATTAAATAAATAATATTTATATATAATATAGTAGGTAGTCTCTTTTCTGACTAGTTAAGAATAAAACTAGTTAATATTGGGGATTGCAGCAGGTCAAATGGATACTCTTCAGATATATTTCAAGCTTTCGTATATTTCTTATATACATCTTCAGGAAACTATAAAGAATACTTACATGTCAAAATTATGTTCTTGAAAAACATAGTGACTAAACACTGGTGGAATTGTAAAAAATGGTTGAAATTGTATAAAAAAGTGCAAAATTGCGAATAAAAATCAACAGAAATTAAATTTCTGAATCATTCGTCGAAAACAATTGACTTGTTTACTAATATCCAAGTGATATAAACAGATGACAAGTAGTTTAAAAAGAAAACTGTAATGTGTTGAAGTCATTGTTACCAAATATAATCATGTACCAATTGTTGAGAAGGTAATGCCAAAAGATTGTTTGTTTGCAAATTAGGAAAAAATTGCAATTCTTATTGAGTGATTATAAAATTATTATTGTTAGTTTGAAGAGTATGGTATAACGACAGTAATAAGGAATAAATCTCACTTAAATGATTTATACCAGTTCTTTTATTAATGCAATTTTTATCTTGAGATATGAAGGCCATTTCTGAAAAGGTTCTCTTAGTTAAGTGTGACTGTTTTGCTAATATTTTTGTTAAATTTTAGTTCATTCGTTGGTCAAGGCTGTTAACATGTTCAGCAAGAGCACATTATTCAGGATGAAGTCTACAATCACTTTTATGTGAGGAGATTCTACTTTTTAGGCATCTTGAAGTTTGACCAATATAATTCTTATTACAGTCCTGACAAGGAGTTCTATATACAAGATTTGAAGTAGATGTTAATGGAATTTTGTCTTTGTATTTTGTATTTGCCATTTTGATGTTACATACCGAATGAAAAAGTCTAGAAAGTCTCGGTGTAATATCTTGTATATATGGAAGTGAAGTAAATGTAAGAATTGAAGGACTAGCATTATCATCATTGCCATTAGTGGATATATTAAGATTGTTATATAAACAAAACACGATGAGACATAAACCAGCTCTCAAATAATATCAAATGCTTCAAATAGCAGTCGAAGCCCACTTATTCTTTTTTTATTGTTTCATTGAATTTTTTTATCAAATCTAGCGAATTACAAAAAAATATGTATTTTTTTTTCTCGATAACAGTTTCAGATGCGCAAAAATTACAAGAGACAAAAAAAAGTTGTTAAAATTGCTGCCCCCTTACGAGCAACCCTCAGAAGTCTCCAAGAGAGTTGTGCGAGAGTAATTGATTTCATATTTTAGAATGCACCAATGGCGCACTACAAAAAAGTTTATGTGGCGAAAAACGGATTGACAGTCGAAAAAATATTTCTGAACTGAAACTGAAAGAGCTATAAAGAAAAGAATAATTAAAAAATATTGAAACTGCAACGCTCGGTAGATCGGTACGGAAGCGTTTGCGGACACATGTTTATTTCGACCTGAAAAATAATCCTCTAAAATCTTGATACTGAATTTTGAGATACGCTGTATTTAGATCGCTCTTCGTGATATCTCTAAAGGCGGCTCCATACATTCGGGTATTTGTCACAAATACCCAAATATTTGGCATATAGACGAATATGTGTATGAAGTGTTTGAAGACACCTAAAAAGGGTATACTCGGCAAATATAAATATTTCCCGCTCGATGTCGGTAAATGAACACGAATCAAAGGCGCAAATATTGGCAAAACAAGCAAAGACCTGTCTGATCCACATATTCGTACGGCGTAATCATTTAGTAATTTAGCTCTGTTAATACTAAATACGTTTATTTCGAAATAGAAACAATCCATTCGAAATGTATGATGATATCGATTTTTATCAACGGTTTAGGTTTTCTAAACGTGTGGTGATGGAATTAATCCATATATTTGGAAATGAGATCAAGCACCGTTACCAAAAGGAACATGATAATAAATCCAATGAATCAGTTACTATTAACGCTGAGATATTTCGCGACTGGTGCATACCAACAAGTTTTAGAAGACAGTTTTAATATACACAAATCGACGGTTTGTAGAATTGTTCATCGGTTAACAACGATAGTCGCGAGATTGAAAACTCAATATATTAACATGCCAGATGCTGAGGAAATCAACCAGGTTGCTGTGAATTTCTATGGAATTTGTGGCTTTCCTAAAGTAATTGGAGCAATAGACTGTACTCACATCAGAATTATTTCTCCGGGAGATATAGAAATAGAAATAGAAATAGAAAAGGGTCCTTTTCTATAAATGTTCAAGCAATTTGTAATGCAAACATGAAAATCCGCCATATCATTGCACGCTGGCCTGGATTGGTTCACGATAGTACCATACTTAATGATAGCCCATTACCTGCCTTATTCGAGAATGGTACATTTGATAACAAATATCTTCTTGGTAATAGTGGGTATGCTTGCAAACAGTTTTTATTAACACCGCTTCTCAATCCTCGTAATGAGAGTGAAATTGCTGACAACAGATCTCACATAACAACTAGAAATATAATTGAAAGATGTTTTGTAATACTAAAACGTCGTTTTCCCTGCCTTCATTTGGGCATGGCCTTAAAATTGAACTGCATGACAATGGGCCCCTTCCTGAAGAATTTCCATTGGAAGAGTTGATTGAAGATGAAGAACTTGATGCAGCAGTTCAAAGAAATGAAAGCACTGCAGTTAGGACAGCATTGATTAATACAGTGTTGAGAAGATGATTCTGGTCAGAATTGCATCGAAATCTGTTCATAAATAGACAAATTATAAAATAATAAAATGAAATTTTCCTAAAATTCCACTTATATCAAATTTTATTATTTTATAATTTTTTTATTCATGAACAGATTTTGATGAAATTCTGACCAAATGTGTTTCGCAGTATTCTGAATCCAGTGGTGTAGTCAGAATTTTGATGAAAGTTCTGAAATTGAAGAGGTGTTTTGATTTATTGACATAATTGTCAAATTTCATTCCCATATAACATTTTTATTCATGGACACATTCCTACGTAATTTTCACATAAATCACTTGAGAATGTCGTGAATCCAGTGGTGCCATCAAATTCTATCTAAAAAAATCGCTAGTATGTTTTTGGATTTTTAACCTTGAAAAAAATTCGAAGTGGGCCTTGAAATTTTTATTTTCATTTCGAATTTATGTCACTCAACTATTGATGCTCCATCTATTAAAAAAAGAAACTTCGGAATCGGATAATAAATAACAGTTTTAGAGAGGTGGCCCGCTTTCAAATGGGTCACTCTGTACAAAGAAATATTCAAATATTTGTGTGTTTGTCAAATGCCCGAATGTGTGGAGCCGCCTTAAAGCGAACACATTAAAATCGGATCACGTCAGTTTCCCTCAATTGAGGGCTGTTAATTCAGTAACGCTTTTGTAGCTATTATTGCAGCGCTTTCCTTTGTTTATGCGACGAGCGAAACAGAGATAGATAAATAAAGAAATTCACACTTACGAGCTAGTGTTTCTGCTGGGAGCTAAAAACACTTGGCACTGATGGTTCAATTCACACATCGAGAGTGTATCGGCTTACGTGCTTTGTTTAAAACAATGAGTGTGATGTGGGTTGATTTTGTTTCAATCCTGGTGGGGAGTACTTGGCGTGGAATGTAGGAGAAGGCCAAGTAGCACCGCACACTTGACACTAAAATGAACACATTTTTACTTTTATTTATTGATTTAAAATGAACATATTATGAAGTTCTGTTAAACTAATTGAAAATATTAATGATCTGTTGATTATTGAAATTACAAGATTTAAAAAATGTTAGCCTCTAGTTTTAGGTAACACAAGTAACACAACAATCTTCGATTAGTTCCGGACATACCTTCCAACGATAATAGTATATTACGTAATGAGTTAGTATTATTATTATTTGTAAAATCGCCTTTTTCTAAAAAAGACGCCTATGTAGATAAACTTGAAAGGCAAAACTTGATCTGATTATAAAATTTGATCCAAATCATCAGAGCCGTTTCAGAGATCCAAACATTAATATTATTATCATTATGAGTAAAATCACATTTTTTCATGGAAAGCGCCTATATAGATGAATTAAAGTAGCAAAACCTTATCTAAATAAAAAATCCAAATTGTTTGAAGCTTTATCTAATTATAAAATTTGATCCAAATCATTAGAGCCGTTTTCGAGATCCAAAAATTATCATTCTTATTATTATTATTATCAGTAAAATCGTGTTCTTCCAAGAAAGACGCCTATATACAGAGTGACCCATTTGAAATTGGGCCACCTCTCTAAAACTGATATTTATTATCCGATTCAGAAGATTTTTTTTTCAATAGATAGAGCATCGAAAGTTCTAGATAAGTGCCATAAATTCGAAATAAAAATCCAAATTTCAAGGCCTACTTCATATTTTTTTCAAGGTAAAAAATCCAAAAAACATACTAGCGATTTTTTTAAATAAAATTTGAAGACGCCACTAGATTCATGACATTTTCAAATGGTTTATGTGAAAATGGTATTTCCAAACGAATTTTCGTTGATAATGGTACCTAATTTAACAACTTCCTTATATCTGAACTTCTTAACCAAACTCAAACCAATCGATATCATTAGTGGTCACATTTCAACCAATGACCCTTTAAAATTATTAAATGATTACACTATCAATCATAAAGAACGATCTAAACTTCTCTATTCAAAAATTAATTCAGATCTTATCAAGCGAAAGGAAAAAATAATAGAACGGAAAATAAAAAAAAGCCCGATGACCCCATAGCAACTCGAAAAAATGCGTCCATCAATAAAAAAGTTATATGGGATTAAAATTTGGAAATTATGTCAATAAATCAACCCCTCACTTCAATTTCAGAATTTTTATCAGAATTCTGTTTACACCACTGGATTTAGAATATTTAGAAATATGTTTGGTCAGAATTTCATCAAAATCTGTTTATAAATGAGCAAAGTATAAAATGATAATTTTTTTTTATAAAATTCCACCAAACAACATTCTTTTAAAATTTTATTATTTTATAATGTTTTTATTCATGAATAGATTTTGATGGAATTCCATATTTCGAAATATTTTGAATCGAGTGATGTAGTCAGAATTTTGATAAAAGTTCTGGTATTGAAGTTTTGGGTTGATTAATTGACATTATTTTCAAAGTTTATTCCCATATAACTTTTTTATTGATGGACGCATTCCTACGTAATTTTCACATAAACTATTTGAAAATGTCGTGAATCCAGTGATTGGATTTTTGAACTTGAAAAAAATTCGAAGTAAGCCTTGAAATTTTTATATTCCCACCCTCAGAAGTCTACGAGAGGCTTGTGCGAGATAGGGAAGTCGTAGCTCTTATACCTTTTAACGTGTGATAGTTGTGAAGATTTTTATCAATACCAGCAGGTACTTTATTTAGATTCAACATATTTTCAATTGATCTATTTTCATGATTCTTTTATTTTACTGGTTTTTCTTCCTTATAAGTATATAACTAGGTCATTCAAATCCATTGAAAACAATCTCTACAAATTTTCTCATATTGTCTCGGATTAGATTATCAGTTTGAAGCTATCATCAGATGCTCTGGATTTGGGATACATTATCATGTGCCGAACTGCCTAAATCTTTTTATTACTCACTTACTTTTTATTAGACATTTATAAACATCTCAAGTGGTTCAAACTTAACACATACCTATCAAATTCATTTCGTAAATATTTAATCTCTCATTTATTCCTTTCCTTAGCAGAAACCATCTAAAAACTTCAGCAATTGCTTTACTCATAATTAATTTGTTGTAAACATAAAGTTGAGTATTATGGGAAGCAACTCGAAAAAATATAAAAGTTGCCGCCTTAGAAGCCCATCTTGAAAATTTAATTTCTTTTTAAGAGTTGAAATTTCATGTTCCACAAGGAATCGTTTTATACTGGTTAATTACTATTTTGTCGTCAGAATGAGTTTATATTACTGATAGCTGTAGATACCTTTATCGTTTATTCCAACTTGAATTAATGTTAGAAATTAGATACTGTTAGCGTATCTGGTTCTACAGTTAACATTAACTCTTTATCTGCCGCGTGATTTTTATGAAACTATGCCATCCGGGCCGAGTATTTTTTTTACAAAACAGCTTATTTTATAATTTATTGATGATTTTTTATAGAGAAATAAATTGAACAGCTACTAAAATATGTTTTGGTTATTCCACGTTGTGTAACAAATTCATACACACGGCCTGGAAAAAAAGTATATTGTTTGAAAAAGTTTTGCAATCAAAACAAGAGAAAAATTGCATTTCTGCACGTGTTACACACTATACTTTTTCTTCAACGCACTTTTTGCAAAATACAAAACCAACGATATACACCTGATAAGTTGAAGGTTGAAGGTAACAATGTTCAGTAACAATGAACTAACTTGTTCTGTCAATTCTGATGGACTATCTTTGGTTTCAGAACTGTCGCTCTATCCATTCTAGTTCAATCTTATTTTTTAAATGAATGATAATAATAATAATAATAATATGTATTTATTCACTTCATATACATTATTTACAGCCAAACCACATGTAGAAATAGAAATGAATAGTGAACAAATAAATTACTTCTTACGAGGCAGAATGATGCTAACAATAAAATAAAGAAAATTTTAAAATTTAAACATTCAAAACTGGACACATTTGAATACAATATGAATGAATAAAAAACAATCAATAGTTTGATATATAAACATAGATAGGTGTGTTAAATTAATTAATGAGATTCACGTATCAGATAAGTACTAAGTATAGATAAAGTATAAATCTAAAAATTAAACAAATTTAAAATTCAAAACATTCAAACTGGACACATTTAAATACAATATAAGTGGATAAAAACAATCAATAGATTGATATATAAACACACAGATTAATCGCAGTAATAGACTATTGAAGATATGAGATAGAACCATAGAATGTAGGTGAATGTATTTCAATTTATATTAGTTTATTAATTTCTGCTCCACCCCAACCAATTATGCCATCTCAGATGGGGTTCTACTAAACTCTTATACAGCATATTTTTTTGCTTTTGATTGAGTATGTTTCCTATCCGTTTGAATTTGTACAGTATGCAACGTCATTTTTTAAATATGTGGTTTATGTGCTGGTCCCATCTGTGATGGCTGTGGGTTTAACAACTGTCGTATTAGAGATTTTGATATATTCTGGTGGAGAGTTGCCGTAACTACCAAATGGTATATAATGAGTTTTCTCAAACTTGATTGATAAAAGCCTGTAGTCGAACCACAACTTAATTTGATCTAGGTCATGTTCTAGTTTCCGTTTCAAATTGAACCAGTTCTTGTCTTAGCAAAACAACACGATATCTTTAGCGAAATTCAGGATGTTGGACTTAATGTCTTGTAGAAAAAGGTTCAAGGAAATATTGAATAAGATTGGCCCTATCACTGTCCCCTGGGGCACACCACACGTAACAATTTTCTCTTCACTTACTTGATTTCCTACTTTTACCATTTGCATGATACAGGAATATTTTACAAATATCTCATGCTTGACGTTTGTTAACATATTTTTTGACATATATGTCTATGATTTCTATTCAGAATATTATAAAACCCTACAGAAAGCAACTTTCCGGCACAGAAATGTCACTTTCGGTACAGAAATATCACTTTCCGGCCCAGAAACGTCACTTTCCGGAACACTCATGTCATATTTCAGTTATTGTGATGAATTATCATGTTTGCGAATGTAAAAATATGCAGAAAAGCGTGTTTTGAGCCATGGTTGTAGAAAAATGTATCAATGTACACTCCAAGTTTAATAACATGGTCTGATCATTTCGCTCAACTACAATTTGCGTGAGACAGTGACTTGGAACACGTATACATATCGGGCAAAAATTTAACGCATTATAGCGTGTGCCATGCCATGCAATGTGCTTGACAGAAGGCAGTCGACCAGCACATAATATTAGTGGCGCGATTGAGACTGAGACTCGAGTTAAAGGAATGACTCGACTAGCAGCGTTTGACTCTGGGAAGCAGTATCTGAACCACTCCTATGCATAACGTCAGACATTTGGTGCTGGTCGACTGTATTCTCGCACATCGACTATCATGGCAAACACTATGAGGCGTAAAATTTTTGCCCGACCTGTATACATACGACTTTTAAGAAAAAAGGGGATTCCAAGTAAGTACGTTTTTGATTAAGCCTCTAACAACGTATAATAGTAATACATTTTCATACATTTCATACGTGGTAGGTGTATCGAAATAAAATATATAGTCCATTTGAACATGAGTTAATAATTTCAGAGACATAATCTCTGAACCATGGGACAATGACGGTGTAACAGGTGAAATAAGTTTATTTGTTTTCTGTATTTAATAAATTCCCATACTGATGTCACCCATGTAAAAATTCGTCCTAAGCCCTTTTCCTATAATTAGCAGTGTCTGTCACCATCTCGAAGTAATAATGTTAATGCCAATGGCCCTGGCCTCGAGAATGCCAGTGAAGTGTTTCCTTGTGGGGCAACCGGATGTTCCCTCCTATTTTGAGGGTTCCTTTTCCAAAAAGGCAAATGGATTCGTGCCCTACGCACGAAGGAGGGACTTGAGTGAAGCTTGACTGAATATTGGTAAAGAGAGTGCTTGTTAGAGTTCAAATTGAATTCAGATGTTCAACAATAATACATCTATTAATAAAATAATAGGAATGAGATTTGGAAAACAATTTACGACAATAACAAAACAAATTAAACTAGGTGTAAAACTGGCTTAGCCTATTTACTCGAAAATTAAGTTTAAAAAAATACATAATCATTTCAATACCAAATACAAAAATAAAGGAAACAACAAAACAAACTATACTCTTTGACAAAAACAAAAAAACAAAACTGTTAACTGACAAATCTACGGTATACACAGGTGTGTCCTATTTAGCTTCAATTATTATCTAAATGGAGCTCTAATTATATTACTACTAATAGGTTTGGCTTGTTCTAGAAAGAATGAACGTCCACATAAAGTTGATCAACTCAAAATAAAATAATGCAACAAAAGGCAAATATCTGAATACTTCTCTCGAATGCTTAGCCCTCGAACTCGAGAGTGTAATAGGGGTTACAATAACTACATAATTTCTTACTCTACTATGATGTCTTTCTCCAGCTCATATATCCTAGGAATCTCGACTGAAACCACTTTATCCCCGCGAACCGTTCGCGATTTGCCGACTATTTCCACCAATATTTGTTATAGACTAAATTTCATGCAAAAATAAAACACATAGAGATCACATATCGAATGTAGACCGAGGCCCGGTCACTGCCTCAACAAAAAAATGGAAGTTTCCCGATCATTTAATTTCCATTTTTCATGCGTCCACCGCGCGACCCCTGTATCATTAAGCTGCCGCTGATTCTCGTCTCGAAATTCCGTCTCTCCGTCAAAATTATTTCTCTTTCGCCCGTTTGCTGATCAACGCCTCGTCCACCGAGAAGCAAGCATTCAACCCGATTCTTAGCTATGCAGTCTGGTTTCTCTCTGATAAGCCACGCTGAGCGAAGCCAATGTACAGTGTGTCTCACTTCTCATGGAAACATGATGAAACTCTCAGGACAGATGAAAATGGTTAAAATGCACCTACCACCTCAATTGGGTTCGCCCAAGTGATATACACTGCCCACCACTCGCGATGGAACCACCCATTTTTACGGTAAAACATACTAGGGGGCAAAATAGGATCGAAATTCTTTCAGATTCGTGATCAGGACCACCAACTTACTACAGATACACTTTTTTCCTGAAAAAATTTCAGTCCTGAAAAATCCGAATTTGTCTCACTTCTTTTTTTATGTATTTATATCCAAACAGACCTATTAGTCTAATTACTATGGATAATATGTGTTCTGGGTAGGCCTTGTTACTAACTTCATACGCCACCTTAGGAGCATCACTGTTAATTTGTACGCATCAGTGAATCGTGAAAGATTATTCCCAGTCGGCGACAAGGTCCAATCATTCCGATTTTTACATCAGAAAAATTAAAAAAATCTTGCTCCTCGTGGAAATCGAGCCCGCGACCTTTCGCTCACGAGCTCCGGCACTAACCACTGCGCCAACCAACCATAGAAACACTCTCGTAATTTCCGTAATTATTGAAGTAGATCTCTGTAAATTCCAGGAGCGTTAGATATACCAGCGATTAGTATCTTGCATGACGTTGATCTGAGTGACATACACTGCTCGCCAGGGGCGATGAAGTGTTACACAAAATAAACTTACCTTTTATTGAAACTATTATAGTACACCTTCATCCCGTTAGTTTCATAGTTTGCATTTTCACTAAACCAATTGAATCGACCAATAATTTCAGCTCTTCTTGGTAATTCATAAGATAAATATACAGCGCCATCTCTAGGTTGAAAAAAATCTATAATCAGCTGTGAAGGTCTAAATTTTATGACGTCGTAACTTTGCCAATTGACAAGTCTGTCTTTCCTAGAAAAATCATTTCTTCCTCGTTCATTTGTGTCTGAGATTGTCCAACATGACTGTCACAAGAGATATGAGGTTTAATGTTTCGTTTGTCTCACTATTTGGTGATCTCTCACCCTATATCGGAATTATTCAAATTTGATACCCAGTGAGTGAGTGATATGATTTTCTAATTATAGCTGAAATAAACTGAAAAATATTCCTGAAGTAATTATACACTGAGTGTTTTTATTTTATTAAGTACGTTCTGAATAAAAACGTGGAAACAAATATCATTAGCACTATTTTTTTATATTCTATTAAGTTTCATTCTATTTTTTTTTCATTCTCTTTGCTCGACAATCAATTTAATGTGTAAACTTGCGAGAACGTAACTGGAAAATTGAAGTTTAAAGTTCCGAACTTAATGATTCAGATACGAAACACGTTCTTTGCCAACAGGGGCGGCGTAAAACACTTTGTTCACAACGTTGCTTGGAAAAATAATGATTATGATTATTTCCTACGTTCTAGATAATATTTGTAAGCCTATCTATAGAAATGCAGATCGCAGATGTGTATGTATGCCTGACCTGTTACTCATTTAACGCAAAAACTACCCAACCGAATTATAAATATATAAGGTACTCAACGACGAAATTTCTTTAATTTTTTTTTTCCATCTGAAACACAGTCAGATATATTATATGTGAATACGAAAATATAGAAGACAATGGTACATACTTATTGCAAAGGCGCAAACAAACACTGAGGTATGAGCATAGAGTGAAGGCTTTCACGGCCGGAAGTGAAATCGTGAAGAATGGTTTCCGGGCTTTGAGGCCGTGGTCGGTTCACCTCCCTGGAGGCGGTTTCTTTGGACGTTTCGCTCACAACTGCGGTGAGCATCTTCAGCATAGGTTTAGTCTTCTCGAAGAACGACGTAAAACTGATCTGTTTTACTTCGCTCACCGCAGTTGTGAGCGAAACGTCCAAAGAAACCGCCTCCAGGGAGGTGAGCCGACCACGGCCTCAAAGCCCGGAAACCATTCTTCACTGAGGTATGAATCTGAACTCTCTTAGATAAATATGGTTGTACACTTTAAACAACTGTATCACTGTCCCCCTCATGTGCGGCAATACTGTTTTTTAATTTTCTTCTGGTTTGACCTATGAAGCTTTTGGTACCGTTTTTGCAATTTGTAGGGTATTTTATTATATTTCATCTGTATTGGTAAATGGTTTTTTTTTCGTGAATAAATGTATTGGTTAATTTTTATGAATTGCTGGATTGGAAATTGATAGTAGTCTTATTTTTAAAGGAGGGTATGCTTATCTGGGCCAACTGCTGCCGGTCATAAGATTTTGCACACTTTCAGGTCTATAAAAAAGAAACATTTTCCTAAAATTTTAACTTCCAAACCATTCCGGAACATCTTCAAATAAGTTCTTTTAGAGCAGAGTTTGTAAGGCAAAATATGATAAAATATACATTTTGGCAACAAAGCGTATGTGTTTATCCTGGGTTTCAATGTGGATTAAATGGAAAACGTTAGTTTTGACGGTTTTGACGGTTTTGACAATTAGTTATTGAAATAATTCAAGAGAAATGTTGCCACTTTACATTCTTTGAAAATATTTGATAAGAACATGTCATAGAAGATAACTTATTCTAGATTTAAAAAAAATTAAATGGGCTACTACATTACTCATTTCCAAGTATTTGAAATACTTTTAAAGTTTTTTCACAAATAGCCCAAATTTCCCTATAAAAAGCATACCCTCCTTTCTTGGTTTTTGATACCCAGTCTACTTTCAGAATATTTTGTGAAGTTTTGATAATTATGGTATCTAGCAATGTCATCTACGTATATTTTGAAGAAATGTAATGAAAATGATCATAACAAGATCAACATAAATGGGTGTTTGTAAAAGTAACATTGAAATAATCGAGGAAATAATATCAGCTCCGAATTCAAGAGAACTACTAGAGAACTACAGAACTAGAATGAACCCTTCACCAATATGGGAAATATAATAATATAATAACACCGCCAAAAATAATCTATAATGAAACTCCTTATATTTCAAAAATCTCTCGGATAGACCAACTTGCGACTGGTTTGAAAGGCGAATAAATAACTATTGGTTTTACGAACAACAACACTGTTGTAAAATGTTTCTTTTTGTAACAAAACGAGAAAACTCCTGTAGTGATACAATCCAATACCTATTATTTAATAAAACTAAATTTCAGAAAGTTCACCAAATAGAAATATTTCTAGAGGAGAGGAAATCGAAACAGGAGAAATACATCAAAATATCAACATTTCCGATTCGGGCATGCTGAAAAAAATTATCATAAGTAGTTCTGATTGTACCAACCCTGTTGATTTAGATTCACAACTATATATCTGAAAGAACCACAAGTGAAACGCTACTATTACGCAAACCTAACAGTGTTAGTATCAGAAAGGACATAGATAGATTGAATATGTCCTCCACCCCGCATTTTTAATTTAATCAATCAAAAACCAAATTAACCCTTCATCAACAGTATTGTGTTTTATCACCTATGTTTTCCTTTTTCAAACAAAACAAAGCATTGGTACCAGTTTTTATTTTGTTTGCTTCATGTCATTAATCAGCATAGTTTCGTTTTTATATGTCTGTATTTTAATAAAAAAAACTTCGAAACAACTACCATTGGAGAATACCTTTGAGTAATGCATATTTTCTTGAATTTGTCAGAATACACGTGACAAAATCAAACTATTTTTATTACATCCATCGTTGCAGCAAGAAAACTATACTTCCTTATCCAACTTTATATTGTGCAGTCAACCTCTGAAAACTTTTTATACACGAATAAAATAGAATGCTGTGGCCGTTCAAAAAGGGATTGCTCAAATACAGTGTTTTCGAAAGTACAAAGTTTTGATTTCAACTGAGCAGAAGTAACATTTTATAACTGACATTTATTTGTTTTTTTACTTCTTATGTTCCGAAAAACAATGGATAATGGACACACCACACCAATGATTCATAAATTTCATCAAAACTACGACAGTCAAATGCTGTGAACTTTCATGTATTGGTGAATGCGCTAGTTCCCGATCCATAATCCTTAATAATGGTGGGTTAGAAGGCAAGAATCTCACCGAATAGGACAATTATAATCGTCCTGATCAAGATCGATGCGATTGTGGTCAGTCCGCCGAAATCGAGGGATCATGTCCACCGGACTCCACCGCATTCGTCGGTACGATATAAAATTTCAGGTGATACTTATTACTAGTCTCCTCCAAAATTTCGTCAAGTGAGGTGGTTGTGGTTTTGATTGTTATTTTTCACATTAATAGTAATTTATGTATCAAGTGAGTAAAAAAAAACACTTTACTCACGAGTTTCAAACAGTATTTTTTTCTACAACTGTCAAAAAACACAACCAATTCAGATTTTTTTGCAAATATGAAATGAATTTGGCATATTTATTGATTCATTATTCGAACAAAGTTCGAAGAGTGTGCCGGAGAGTTGAGTTTCAAACAAATGAAACGAATAATTTCGACAGAGTCGAAATCCCTATCTCTTCACACTATCCCGCAAAATGGAAAATTAGAAGCGAATATTAAAATAACATATTCATCGAGGTCAATATTATTATTATTAATGTTGACTTGACTTTCGAATAACTAGTCCATCGAAGTAACCTTTCATTTTCTTAGATTTGTATTCAAAATAAATAAACAATCCTCGTGAAGCTACGAATACCTTTTTCTTTCTGTGCACTATGCCAAGGAAATCTCATAATTGCACTATCCACGATTTTCTCCGTTCAATCTTCATCACTTTTCATTTCTACTTAAATTCAATTTATAGTTATCAAGAATTCGTTAACTGGATAGATGCCCAATTTCACAAATGTCATTAATTATTGTTGTCAACTAGTTTCTGACGGCCAAACAGCCACAGCTACCTTGGATTATCTAGTGTAGATTAGGTCCAATAGTTCCTTAGAAGTATATGCTATTATTGTGACAATATATTTCCTTGCTTAACAACCAATCAGTGGATTTCAAAATTTGAAATTCAGCCAATAGAATCGGAACTACAGTGAAAATATAGCTTGTCGCTGTATCACAGATGAGGCCGTGGAAAAGAGTATTCCGTTGAATACGGCTAGAAGTAAAGCATCAATTACCAGGTGACACGATTTTTCTTTATTTCAAATCGATATATTGTCGTCCTAAATACAATTCGTGGTATGATTAAAAACCTACAATTTTTTGGAATATCAATTCATTGGCAATCCCAATTTTCAGCTTTGGGATTGCAATTCATTAATATTCCAAAAAATTATCGGTAATAATCATACCACTTATTATATTACCCCTGACAATATATTTGCCGCGATAGTTTGGAATTTTGACAATACTTATTTAATAGTAAGAATGCTAAGAATATTATTGGTGAAACATTTGTATATCAGATATTTATAAGTTATTAGTTGCCAAAGAAAATGAGAACTGGCTTTATGACAGGATTTATTCGGATCTGTCACTGTTGTTGCATAAAATTGTCGGTTGCCTAGCAACAGCCGTTAAAAAAAGTGCACTTTTTTTACGCTTTTCCGTTTAATAATGAAATCGTATGTTGATAGTGAAATGTTGTAATACTTTACGCACACAATCCACACAAAAATAGTAGAGTTTTTTTGACAGTAGTAGAAAAAATACTATTGCTCTGATGAGTAGTTTAAAATCTACTTATATTACCTGTTGTCAATCTTTTAATCAAAATATATAAGTTATATGAGGATAAAAATATTCTACTACATTGTTATAGCGTGGTGACTGATATTTACAATATTTACCTGTATTGTAGCAATTGGGCATAACCCCCAATACGTTGAAGAAGTATTGTTGGTTGCATATGCTTTGTTTCGTTGGATTGAATATTGTTATGCAGAATTCAAATTTCAAATGCTGTTTTTTTTGTGGGATCACTGAAATACTTTCGTGTTTTTATATTTCTTATGTGTTCTATTATTCTTTGGAGGCATGAATTGTTAAAAGACTCTCTCATGATTTTGATCGCCTGCATGTGAGTACCGATGATAAATAAAAGTATTGACGGTGTGAACCCAGAAATTAAAAATTATTACATCTGTTTGTAAAACGGTTGAATGGTGGTGTTTGGTCAAGCTTTTTGGTGAGTGTTTTTGGGAAATATGATGTCAAATGGTTTATTAAAAAATTAAAAAGATAATAGCATGATAAAAACTCTTTTAGATATTTTTGAATCGTATTTGCAACCAGCTACACAAAGGAACAAATTAAACATTGTCGGAGCGGTATACCAGTGGTATTTTTCTTCCTTTCCAACGACTCCCGCACTCAGCTTAGCCACGACCCAAATCTGTTTCTTCACAGAGGACGAAGTTGTAATACTCGCGTATTATAGAAGACGAAGATTCCGTTGCAGGTTTAGGATGCACCCGTACATAAAAAAGGAAAATAGAGGTGCTTTCATTTGCGCCCATGAACTGGCTCACCGCGACTGACCACGACAAGTTCAAATCTATGTACCGCGTGTCAGCTCGCATGACGTCATACAAACAGGAATACTTTTCTACTTCCAAACAAAAGTTTATGTTCACTTGCTGTTCTTCCATCGAACAAATTCAGAAATAGTACGCCAAACATGCAGCACCTGACTGAAATTGTTCGCGACTAAAATCGTGTCAGTGAACACCCGTACGTGTTTGCTTTTGTGTGCACGATCTTCGTCGCGCGATCGAAATCTGGACGATTGTGATCGGTCCGATCCGGTGTGAATCCGGCCTGAGTGGCAACGCATGATTATAGGCACATTGCTTCCATCAGATTTTTCATGAACTACCACAAAATTCGAGTTTTTTTTGCGCAGGAAATCGTTCAAAACAAATTTATCCGACAGGTTCGATACCTGACCCAGCGATAAGGCGTTCACTACCTTAATTTCCATTTCATTAATATTATGTAATTCGACCCCTCAAGGGTCGTCACACTTAGGGCAAATGACTCGGTCTTTTCGTGCATGAGCTCCAGGCCTATTACATGTGTTTTGCTATATTTGTTGGTGTGTGCTCAGATCCACACGATACACAACCCTTTAATAAAGAATAACTCTTAAGAATAACTTTTTGTCGAAATACCTTCCTTAATTCCTTTTTTCACCCCATCGCGAACGCTCAGGATTACAAGATTGCCCCGCAAAGTCAATCCTACCTATTCCCCTAAAGCCTAAAGAGTAACAGGTAAACTATTTTCAATACAAGGTGCCTTTTTCTTATCGATTTCGCCTGAATTATAGATTATTCTGATATTCATCTTATAGTTATCAAAGTTTAATTATGAATATTGTTCAATAATTCAGTTCCTGAAATGATTCCTCTGCTTCCCGTTGAGATGAAGAATATTCATATTTCATGTTACCGATGATCTGTTGAAAATAATATACTACCCTTCATGCAGCTTTCTACCTCAGAATCTCGATAATATCCCTTAAAATATAAAAAAAAAGAATCAGGGAAGGAATGTGATCGATGAAAATATGGACCTTGCTGAAATTGTAGGAAGAGTATTTAATATCTGGGTGAAATTTTATGAAAATAAAAGCCAAGCATTTCATTTATCTAGAAAAAGCAATCTCACAATGCACGTTGGCTAAACATCTTCGTATATCTATCAAATATACCATTTATCGGATGATTACATACATTGTCAAAAGTTCTTCCCAAAAAATGGTTGGTTTTCTGTTTCGTGCAATTTTTTTTCATCTTCTTATATCCCATGTTTTTAAATTTACTGTAAAAAAAAATAACACCATATAAGTCCTGATAATTATAGTGAAAAATAGCACCGACATATTTCACATCGTTCTATGGTGTAATATAAAATACTGTACATGGTGTTGATTGAATTCGGAATGATCAGATTCAGAGACCTGAAAAAAGTCTTAGAAAACACCATCGTGGTGTTAATTGTCCATTTGAATGGTTTAGAAGAAACTGCTTCTAATGTGTTGCATAGCACCTCTTCATGTGGAAATAATATTAGATTTGTCCATAATAGTAGTGAGTGTTCCTGAACACTAATATGGTGTAAATTGAAATCTGATCTATACATACATAAGAAGCAGGTGAAATTTAACACCAGTTTCATGAATATATTCATACTTTGAACATGACAAACACTGTATTTTCATACCGGTAATACAATTCGGTGTTTTTTTTGTTATCTTGATATAATAAACACTAGTCTGAGAGCCTCATCTGGTTTATTTATTATCAAATAACACCAATTAGTGTTTACCTTGAAATAATCCGGTGTGAATTAACGACACCAAAAGCCTCTGGCGGATGGCCCAAGAACTGCTCAACCTGTACTGGACGACGATCGAGCTCTGCTGTCTCGGTATTTTCCTTTATTTCGGATTCCTCATTCCTGAGCTATTCAGATTTATCTGTGCTGCCTGAAACATGCTGTAACAGTCGCGTTTGTATCTTAAGTTCATATGCTCTGTGTAAAAAACAATGACCTGTAGAGTGTGCCCTCTAGTGAAGGCGCTTGATACTATCGGGCAACGGTGAACTGCTAGCAACGAAGTATTCTACTGATAATTTCGACTGGATGGATGGGCCACATAACAACATGACAGAAAACTTGGTGTACTAGCTTGCAACATCGTTGTCTTCATTAATATTTCATTTAGGTAGGATTCATCAACACCCGGATGTTATTAAAATTTACGTTATTGTTATTTCATTCAAAAGGAAGTGCACAATGGCACCGTAAAATTTGTTTCATTACAACATCTTGGTGTTTTTCTTGAATATACATTTCATAAAGTAAAGTAATATTTCGACTACAATTATGTCTGATAATTTGTTCAAAATTAACACTATATTATAGTTCACCTGATAAAATTGTGTCAATTCCATGTTATAGGTGTACATTTTGCATCACGTTGTATAAAGGCACCGTGAAACCTTCTTAATTGTGAATTTCTGGTGTCATTCCTAATTAAACTATTCAGAAATTGTAAATAACACCAAAATTAGATTCACATTCTCTTATTCTAACAAACTGTTCACCATTTTATCAAGTATCCATTAGTATGGTTTCAATTTCATGTAAATCGGTGTAAATTTTGCACGACGGTGTATAAAAGCACCGTAAACCTCTTTCCATTGTGAATTTCTGGTGTTTTTTTTTTAATTGAAATTTCACAAATTGCAAAAAACACCGAAAAATTACATTAATGTTCACTTATTTTAGCAAAATTCACAACATTTTATCAAGTGCCTGTTAAAATTATGAGTCCATGATATTTAGGTGTTGTTTTCCATTGTGAACCCCAGTGATTGAAATAACACTCAATTATTTTTTACTGTGTACTGCAGTATGGAAATAATAATAAGTAGAATCGACACATAAATATGTGAATCAGGAAGATTAAAAACAGTGATGGATATATAATATTTTGTTGCGGGCGCTATAGTCAATATTTAAAAATATTTCAAACAAAAATAGGAATTACTCAGCACATTGTTGTTATTTCACCTAGACAGTTCTCTTGTTCCGTCGAAATACAATTCTTTCTCCACCGAGATATCAAAAGCATTGAAATCATGCCACTTCTGCAAACGCTGAGATTGTTCTTTTGTTTCAGGTTATACGACATGTGTAAACGTCCATTTCGAAAACAAAGACGGCGGTTTCTTCATAAAGCAGCAACCGAGGCAACACTACTCGCTGCCTTCGAGTTTGGAAACTTCCACCAGTGGCAGCTCGAGCAACTCGGGGGTGCCGCTTTCCATAGATCGTTTCACGGTGTTTCAGAGTTCGCAGCCCATTTCAGTAAGGGCTACTTATGGACCGTTCAGCACGAAACAAACCGTACCGGCTCGCTACATTGTCCCGGATCCATTGCCCATGAATACATCAGGTGAGTGATGTTAGATATATTCGATACCCCCAACGAAGAAGGTCGTAACTGCAAATTTGCATATTCTGAAATATAACCACCTTTGAATTGAGAATTTTTTCTGAACTACCTATTGGTAATTACGACTTCAAAATACCTAGTTGAAAAAAGCTGTAACTGTTGTACAAATTTTTATTTCATCTGTATGATGGCAGTAATGGAATATACGATATTTGAATTTCAATAAACGTTTAGCATGAATAGTCTTAAGTATACATACGACGTTTTTGGTTGAAACATTTTTTCTTCCAATACAAAAACAGTAGTCTTATTGATACATACATCTTTTTTCTACGATACATTCATCAGTTTACTACCCCAGCTATGCATTTAGTAGTGCAGTAAGTAACCTGTGTAGTGTGTACACGACACATCGAGTTAAACAGGGAGTGAAACATTAACATTAGGTATACAGTGACCGGCAGATTTATGGCAACAAATGGAAAAAAAGTTTATTTCAAATTTCACAGAAAATTGTATTCCTCATAAAGGTACCAGCGTCCTCCCAAACTCAAATTGCACTATCCACATCTCAATTATATCCTTTCGTATACGAGGGAGGTGAAAAAAATTGAAAGTGGCCCAAGAGTAAAGTAATACCTTTATTTTTCAAAAAACACAAAAAAGTTATATTACAAATAAATCACATTTTTCATTTTTCAATTTTCATGGAGAATGTTCCCCTTTTCAACATAAACCATTATATTGGTCTAGTGGTATTTTCAATCCAATACAAAAATATTTTTGTTGTTGTTTTATATTTTGTATTACTTTCGTTTCATTTTTTTATTTGTGTATTTTATATTAATATATTGGAATAAAGTAGTTGAACCCCACTTGATTTCGAAAGTAATGACTGATTGTCTGGAAAAAGTAGTATGTGGCAGTTCCGACAGTCTTCTTCGAAGAATTCAAGTTGACTTGGAGTCCTAATTGCTATAAAAGCATGGATTTAATTTTGAGACGCCAATGCAATTTGGAAGTGATATAGATCTCGAATAAAGTAATAAATCGCTCCTTGAACGAAACTGTAATGTTAAATAGTTTTTTCAAAGTTACAGGATGAACATTTAAATTTGATGTTTATGTATTTTCTGGAAAATATCGGAAATACACTTACGACTTTCTTCGTTGGGGGTGTCGTATTTTTCAGCTCACATTTATGGAATAGAGGTTTTCTCTCTGGGTGTTCAAAGTTTGGAATTGTTTAATTTCACGGTTACACTGCTGCTATGCCTGTAAAATATAAGAAAAATAATGTAATGTACCATGTTTTTATTACGGACTAAAAAGTATAAAATAATTCTCTAATCCTTGTGAAGGATAAACCCACATACATGTTTCTAACTTTTTAAATTATCCTGATAATTTGTACTTGGCAACTATGATTGGTATTAAAATACTAGTAAGATTGGAAACGAAAAACATTAAGCGCATGCAGCAGAAAATTTTTTCCATTCAATTTGAATCTATCATATCTACGTATTTGCGATCATGTGACCAAAATTAGCCAATCAGACAAACATTACACTGATAATGGCCCCGTATAAGTGTTATGACTCAATTGATATACTTAATTATATAAGTGAAAATTCATCAAAAATACTACATTGAGTTAAAAGTACACGTGGAAAATGTTCAAAGAGTTTAGTGCGGTGAGAAAATGGTGTACTGTTGAAGAGTTGCCGCGTATGCCTGAAGACTGGGCCGTAAACATGAAGAATTTAGGCGGATCAGAGTTTTTCATCAGAGTATATAACTCTTATATTTTTTTATAATTACACTCATGTGTTTTTCTATCACTTTTCTCATAATTGATTCACATTTTAGTATGGTTCCGCGAAATTAACTCTTCAGGATATAGGTTTCTTCATATGCCAATACCAGTCATCGAGAAATTGCCAATTTCTAGAGGAGGACTTTAATAAAAAATGTCGGTACCCAGTGTATACAGTATTTGATGTTCTAAAACTTTCATTCAATAAGATTTTCTCATGTCCTAGCTGCAGATTCATGTTTGGTACTGAATCTCAGTTGTTGACAAAATTGATATGAAGTGATTTGATATGAGTTTTTTTTACGTGATTTTGGTCCATACCGATTAAGCAAATTATCAAGTTGCACTCGTCATTCGACACATAATTCAGTTTGTTATGATACATATACCTTTTAGGAGTTATAGGCGAAAAACTAACAAAAGACCTGAAAGCTCGAGTTTTTTGTCAGGCTTAAGTTCTCCCGATGCCGCCCGTGTCAGCGTTTTTGTTTTTTACATGTTTTAACACCACCTTTTGCAACATACCTCCCTGACGCGATACTCCACTGACTGGCCTAATAACCTTTTTCACTGGATACATAATTTAATTGTCATTCTAATAATATAACTCTTAAATCAATTGAGAATAATGCTTAACGTAAAACATCGTAGGAAATATCTCAATGAAGTCGGCTAACAAAACAAAATGTATTCAGGCATGTAGGCAGGCTCGGTTTCTCTAGACGACACGTTGATGTATTTAGGCCATTAATTTTCCTAATCACCACGTAATCCTGATATTAATCATGATGTGTTTATTTTTATCTCAAATACTAGCCTTAAGTTACAAACGGAAATCTCTGATATTTCTGAATATATTCAAAAATAGCATTTCTTTACGGCAAGATAATCCCACACAGCATTGTATCCATATGTTCATGGGCCTTTCTAGAAAGACATTACGACATACTCTCTAAAATTATTTTCATCTCAGTTGATAGGAATAAATTCTACGTCAAATTACCCTTCTCTCCAATAATCCTACAATGAATGATATGAAACAAATGACATTTGCTTTCCTGGATAAAGTATTATGACTATTGTAAAACTGCCCATCATCTTAATTAAGGAACATTGAACGTATATCTGCGAGACATGTGTATTGTTTCCTGACAAATATTCGTGTCATATCCTATATTTTTTGAGAATTTTTGTAGAGAAGAATAAACTTCCAGCACTTTGTCTAAATCCTTTACTTCTCAGTTGAACATCAAAGCTCATGCATAATTTATTACATAAATGTCTCCCTGCATCACGCGATTCTAATTCAGGGTTTTTACTTACAAATGTACAGAAATAACTTCCTGAAATAATCAAATATTCAACTAGTTCAGGAAGTATTTTTTTTAATTTCTTAATGGGAATCTTTCGTGATACGATAAGCTAATAATGTAAAAAAATGAGTTGTTTATAATTGAAAACAATAATTAGATTCAGAATCACGGCCACCTACGCAACAGAATATTTTTATGATTCTAGCCTCATAAAAAGTAGAAGTATCTCATTTACACACATATACCAAAGTACATTTACAACATTATTTTGTTGCGAACGTGGCTGTGATTTTAAATTTCAATATTGTTTTAATTCTGAACAACTTATCTTGATAGACTTTTTCGATAATATCAAAAATGAGGGTAATTTACCCATGATCAAAAGATCAAAATTCGTATTTTTTGTGCTCCCCTGTACGCTGTTTGGACATTTATAATTCAAATTCAATGTTTTCACGATGCGCCAATTTTTCTGATGAGTGAAATTTTCTGAATAATGGATAATAAAAAAGTTTCCCAAATGGGCAAACTTTTTGTAACTAACATTATAACATTTTTATAACTATGTATGAAGCATGAAACTGATCGGGCATTCGTGCAGGTCTTACTTAGAATAACCTCCATTCAGTCTACTGAAATATGAAACTCTTTTGGAATATTGCTATCACTTTCGGAATTATAGTACACCACCTTATTTTGTATGACACTAAAGAGTAATCGATCTGAACTACCGGTAGATTTAGTCAAATTAATGTGATATTGGTTCATTCTTTTACGAATATTGTTATTTCTCAACAGTCGGGCATCGACACTTGTACCGTAACTGAAAAAACTCGTACCCTCACCTCGAACACTTCTAACTCTTACAGACCGTCAGATAATGACATATTTTGCTGACTCATTTTCTCGTTTCAGGGATTTTAAGCACTGAAAATTATGTCAGTGTTGAGCTCAAAAAATGAAAATTTTGCGATCGGACATGTGCTAGGCATATAGAAAATTCATTTTCCTTTTGCAGAAAAAAATTGATTTTTTCTCAATTTTCTCGTTTATGGCATTTTAACACATCAGTAGGTATAACAATCTAATAGTGAAAACCAAAGCCATAAGGTTTGCACGTACTTATAAGTTTGAAATAAGGTCACGATCTTGTAAAAAAATACTTGGATGCTGATGCATTTTCTCGCTCATGGCAATCAACAGAATGAAATTTAGGAACCCGAAAAAAAATCCCATAAGCCGATGAGCTGTTGAAGTAAATTTTCCGGTACGAAAATTTTGTGAATTTTTTTTTCATTTTCCGGCAAACTTTCTCGTGAACGAAGTGGAGTGCAACATAAATTTGTTAATGTAAAAGTCTGTTATAAAAAAAGCCATAAGTCTAGTTTGTGCTTATCATAGTTTTTGAAGCTAGAAAATCAGAACAAATTTTGTTCATTTTCTCGTTGATGGAAATTGGCATGTAGGAAGGAAAATTGATTCCAAGACCAGAAAAAAAATGCCATAAGTCGGTAACATGATTACGACGTTTTATACAGGAGGTCCTGAAGTATTGGATACATTTCCTTTCTATGTTATTAGCCATTTTTAAGAACAATCCTGAGTCACGTCGATTTATGTTTCCGAAAAGACACCATGTGACATAAAAAAATCACACCTCCTTCACCCCCCTTAAAGTGACATCCACTCACCCAATTTTTTTAATGGATTAGGGGGTCAGTTGAAAACCCTTGATGAGATTCACCAATCCACCAAAGTTTTTGAGGTTCCAAGTATTTTCAGAAATTCCACGAAACCTATGTTATGGGTAGTATTTAGAGAAATCGATAATGATAATCTAGAATATCAGCCCATCTTAGGTTACTACGGTACGTGTAGGTCCAGTGCTAGGACATGACATTTCCTTCTGTTCACCATTAGAATTGTACTGAAAACACTGCTAATTGATTCAAACATTGGTTTAGAACTGATTAGAATCTGGAAATGAATTTGATTTTTCATTTTGACATAGAAGCAATACATTATTCTGGAACTTTCACTTCTTAAGAGTGAACTAGGCCTGAAGGGGATACCACTATGAAAAAACGCGCTGGAAACTCTGCCTCTGAGGTTGTGGGGAAACGGGCTGGTGTTTATTATTTTCTCCAGCCCTAGGAACAGAAAATACCCCACATTGTAGAAAGTTGAAGTGAACTCAGATACTGCTTACTGCTAGTGATAATGTTAAATCAATATAATGTATTCGATACGAAATGTCATGATTCAAAATTATGTAAAATTTCTGGATTTAATTTTTGAACACAATTTTTTTGATTGCAGAAAATGTTGCTCTATTTGACAAACAATTTCTTCATTCAAAAAGAGAATTTTGTTTTGTATATACCGGGTGTCCACGCAAGGAGGCTCGCCCCTATAACTTTTTTGTTTTTGGAGATAATGGAATGAAATTTGGAAAATCTGTTCCAAGACATAAAACTGCTTTTTTTGACAAATGACTCAACTTCATGCAAATTTCAGTTTTACCTGAAGTGACATAAACTTTAGATTTTTAAATGGGACATCTGGTATATTTTCGGATTTTTTATCTCCATATGATATTTTGAATACAATCATGTATCATAAGTCACTCTTTGTAAACGTTTTTTTTTATTTAATTTTTAGTCTAGAGGGCCGTGGATACGTACAAATTATTATTTACAGTCCTAAAATCTTTGGCAGAAGACAACTTCACTATCCCGCTATGTAAAATTAATGTTTTTGTTTCAGTTGTGTTGGTCAAAGGCTACTCGATGAACTGAAATCTTGTTTTTATAGAAAGTTTCTTTTAAACCTAATAGTGTGCGGTATCAAATTAATTGTAATGAAATGCTCTTTCTTTCTAACCCAACCAGCCACCATATTGCCATTTGAAAATAAATAGTAATACAATTTTTAAAATTAAACTTCAACTAGCTGAAACATTTTGGCAGAAAAAATTTTATTTCATTATCTTCGAAAACAAAAAAGTTAAACGGGCGAGCCACCTTCCGTGGACACCCGATATATATGAATAAAAGATATTTTACGATATTGACATTTCTGACGTTATTCCGAAGATTATCAATAAATTACGAATATTTCACCACTTTTCCCATCTCCAAGAAATGATTCCGAAATACCATTTTAAAATACCTACACTTCTAGTCAATCCTATCTTGGCCACAGTGTTTATTATACAAGTAAAGGCAAACAGTTTCCATTAGGAACTTCTAACCACAAGTTAGGATTCTTGTTGTGTTTTTTACTGGTAGATTTCGATTATTCAAGAGTCTGTTTTCACTTAATTTTTGTCAGAATTACGAATTATTAATTTTCATATTGGCTGCTACATAAAAAAATATCTGGTAATAAAAAGTGGATAAAAACTCTCAGCCGTATTGATTAGGTGTGTTAGTGGACTTTTTGATTATCTACCTAATTAAAAAAAAAACAATCTAGTCGAATGAAAAATGTATGTTTTATAAGTGTGTTTCCATTTTAAATGGGCCACACTGTATAAAACATCAATATCATGTTTCCGACTTATAGCTTTTTTTTTCTGGTCTTGAAATCAATTTTTCTTCTTACATGCCAATTCCCATCAACGAGAAAATGAAAAAAATTCTGCAAATTTTCCTACAACTTTTGGCTTTTCTTGACGTACATGCAAAGCTTATGGGAATTTTATTATGATGTTTATCCATCATCAAAATCATATGGTTCAAATGCCATAAACAAGAAAGTTTGCCGGAAAACGGATAAAATGTTCACAAAATTTTCCTGCCGGAAATTTACTTCAACAGCAGTATTCCATTCTCAATGGTACGAGAATTCGATATACTATCTTCTATTCTAGTCCTGAATTGTTTTCCACTCAAAAATTGCTGTAAAAAGATAGATAAGTTACTCATATATGTACAGGGTGTCATTCGAAATAAAAAAACATTTTTCTCAACGAACAGGCAGAAAACTTTTCATACAACATTTTAATGATTATGAATAAGCACGAAACTGATCTGACATTCCTTCAAGTGCACTGAGTATGAGTATCATTTAGATGTTTTCCTTCATATTAACAGAGTGTGTCATAATTTAATGCTGATCCTAAAGGGCGATAATCTTTGAATGAGAAAAATTCTTCATAGGAATAATCAGTTATTCCCAATATGTATCTCTAAAACAATTTTGGTACATGCTCTGCCATATTTTTCATCAAAATAATGATAAGCTACCGTTTTTTTTTTCAAACAAATATTATTTTTGTTATGTTCTCTATCTACTTTCACTTTGCCGTGCATTCAAACTGTTTGTTCTGCTGTACAAAACACAGTTTTCGTGCAAGCAAGGTGAAAGTATTTTTTAAAATACTGCATTATGTCGGGATATTGTTACTCAAATTCCTCCATGACGTCTATTAAAAAAATATGGAACTATTTTGGGATATTGCTATTGACTTTCTAGTCCGGTGGCTGGGAGGGTTTTCGTAGCCGATGAAGCGCGACGGGATCAAGTTATTCTTATGTATTTTGACCCGCTGAATCCGAATTTCGAGGGTGATAAGTCGTGAAAGCATCCGGAAAATTTTAATGGACAATTTTCCGAGGGAAATCGAAAAATCCATTTTTTTTTAAAACAAATGATGTAAAATTCTCTACAAAAAAGGTATCTACAAGTTTTTCTTGAAAATGCACCGTTTTCCAGTAAAACATGCTCGAAATTCGAAAAAATGCGATTTTCTCAATTTTCAGTGCTCTCTCATTCAGTCACATAATGATATTTTCAGGATCACCTTGTCCCAAATTATTCATATATGTCTCGACTATGAATAACAAAAGAAACATTTATTGATTCATGTGACAATATATTTCTTTGCTAACAACCAATCAATGGATTTCAAATTTAGAAATTCAGCCAATAGAATCGGAACTACATTGAAAATATAGCTTGTCGCTGTATTTTCACGGTGATAAACCTGCTTAGTTTAGGTTTTACTATCTGTCAAGTGACAATATATTTCCTTGCTTAACAACCAATCAGTGGATCTCAAATTATGAAATTCAGCCAATAGAATCGGAACTACAGTGAAAATATAGCTTGTCGCTGTATTTTCACGGTGATAAACCTGCTTAGTTTTTGTTTTATTATCTGTCAAGTGAAAATAATGATTTAAATTATATACGTCAAATTTATGTGTTTTGCCTAGTTATCTTTATTTATCAATATGAGCGATCGTTGCGGACAAATGTCCATTGGTATCATAGATGAGGCCGTGGAAAAGAGTATTCCGTTGAATACGGCTAGAAGTAAAGCATCAATTAGCAGGTGACACGATTTTTCTTTATTTCAAATCGATATATTGTCGTCCTAAATATAATTCGTGGTATGATTAAAAACCACTCGTCCTGCGGACTCGTTGTATTTTCAGCTTTGGGATTGCAATTCATTAATATTCCAAAAATTATCGGTCATAATCATACCTCTTATTATATTACCCCTGAAAATATCATTATATGACTGAATGAGAGAGCACAGAAAATTGAGACCTTTTTTGTACAGAATTTTATGGAGTATATTAAATCATCATTTGTTTTTGGAAAAAATGGATTTTCCGATTTTCGTCGGATTTTTTTTACTTTTAATCAAAATTTTCCGTTTTTCCGCTACTGAAATGCTTTGTGCTCTTGAAAAAATATGTGCTGAACCAGTTTTGATTGACACTATAAGGAATTCGTCCACTGCGTGAGCTTCGTGAGCTACGCGAATAAAAAAATGCCGGTTCCATGCAAGGTAAAAGTATCGGGAAGTTCAGTGCCGGAAAATATACACGATTGACTTTTTCACAAATGTCTCTTCTGTTATTCATAGTCGAGACATAGATGAATAATTTGGGAGAAGGTTATCCTGAAAATATTATTATGTGACTGAATGAAAGAGCACTGAAAACTGAGAAAATCGCATTTTTTCGAATTTCGAGCACGTTTTACTGGAAAACGGTGAATTTTCGAGAAAAACTTGTCGATACCTTTTTTGTAGAGAATTTTATGCAGAATATAATGGGATCATTTGTTTTTAGAAAAAATGGATTTTTCGATTTCCCTCAGAAAATGGTCCATAAAAAATTTCCGGATGCTTTCACGGCTTATCACTCTCAAAATTCGGATTCAGCGGGTCAAAATACATAAGAATAACTTGGGTGATCCCTTCGCGCTTCATCGGCTACAAAAACCCTCCCTGCCACCGGACTATTCGGAATTATAGAACCTACAACCACCTTTTTTGTATATAACTAAACATTTGTCTTTAGTTCCAGCAATCGATCTCCAAGACCAAGTGACGCACCATCTGGACATGTCCGCTCATATCGTCCGAAACGAGGTTCCGCGTGACTCTCCCGTTCTTCGCGTTCTCTTCCACACCGGGACGGATCCGGGTGGTAGGCGACAGGTCTTGCTGGCGCGCCATCACCAAAGGGTGTGCATCGTTCTTCACGCGACTATGGGTACCAATAGTCCACTCTACGCAGCTTGCAGTCCCGATGGCGAAGACGGGGTTTGTCTAGCTCAGGTGAGAGGTGACTTATTTTTTTCATTCCATGTAGCTTTCACTTTCACCAAAATTTATAATGGCAAATGAATAAACGTTCGGATTCATTGTAATAATAATAATTATTATTATAATACTCCCTCATAAACACTCGTAGAGTGTACCCAAAGGCATATCCTATATGGGTGTCGTATGAGTGAATGAGCTGTAGGAAAACCTGGAAAACCTACAGCACCACCTTGGGTGGTCGGTGTGTAATCTGTGTTAGCACTAGACGAGATTGGCATCTAGACATCTCACAATACATTCGCTTTCCAACAAGGCAAGTCGATCCGATATTAGGTATTTGAGAAAAAAATCTCTCGTATCTACATCGGGCTCGAACCAACTATCGCTATGCTGAAGTTCTACCTCATGAATGTAAACACGCATTCTGTTCGTGCTCAAATCAGCGTCCACACTATTTGCTCGTTTAGTGCTCATTCGGTGCTCATGCGGCACGTATGCTCTAGTGAATACGCACCTTTAGACCGCCAAACTACCAGCCAATGATTGTAATTGTTTGTAACGGCTTGTTCAGTTTTCAAGATTGTGCTCAGTCAATCCTTAATGTATTGTATGAAATGTTCAACAGCAAATGCACAATAGCTTTTTTTATCGGATAAATGTATTTCTTCAACGAAATAATTTTGCCAATCTGTAATTTCACGAGAAAAACTTACATTACAACTTTCTCGACCTACAGTCTCGCAATTTTGTCCAACGTCAGTTTTTCGAGTGAAATTACTAATGGAAAATTTTGAGCTGAAGAATACGAAAGCGTCTAAGGGCCAGATCGTTTTTTTTTTCAATTTTTCCGACTTCAAACACGGAATTTCTGACTTTAAAGTCGGAATTTTATTTTTCCGACTTTAAACTCGGAAATTCCGACTTTGAAGTCGGAATTTTGTTTTTCCGACTTCAAAGTCTGAATTTTATTTTTCCGACTTCAAAGTCGGAACTTTGGAGCTTTGACTAGATATTTCAGTTCTTTTGCTTCATGCAAGTCACACATTGTTAATCTTCTTCAGTATGACGAAAGCTATTTTTGATAATCGTTTCGGACCGATGGTAGGCTTATTATGGCAAATTCCTATTTCATTTATTTGATACTTACTCTCCGGCAAAAATTGTTGAACTCCGCTCACTTCCTGGAGTCTTTGCTACAGAGAAGTTAATATTTGTTTTTTTCCTGCGGGTGGCGCTGTGACTGACTTCACTGTGAATAGCTGCCTCATTTGTGAGAAAATATTAGTTTTACAGAGGATTATAATTCATTGGGCTGGGGCAGGACGACTCTAATGCTGTCCGACCTACCCTGACTGATGAGAGGCAAGAACATCGAAACGCGTCTCCAGGTGGTCTTCAGCAAAATGGAGGATAATCTACTCTTTGATTAGAATAAGCATTTGCAATTGGGTTTTCTTGGAAAAACGTTGCCCAGATATCTGTCAGATGTAGTTCAACGTCCGTCGTGGTATTATCCAGATAGGTTGTTGTTTTCTGTCAGATGTTTGTCTCATATTTTTCCACATGGTGGAAATATTTGGAAAGAAGGGAACTTCGACATTGTCGATTTTACTATTTCATTTATTTGATACTCTCCGGCAAAAATTCCTGAACTCTGTTCACTTCCTGGACTCTTTGCTACCGAGGAGTGCTTTTTGGATCTTCCCCGCGGGTGGCACTGCGACTGACTCTACTGTAAGTCGCTGCTTCATTTATGAGAAAATATTAGTTTTACAGTGGATTATTATTCATTGGGCCGGGGCAGGACGACTCTAATGTTGTCCGACCTACGTCACTGATGAGAGGTAAGAACCTCGAAACGCATCTGCAGGTGGTCTTCTCCAGCCAAATGAAGGATAATCTACGGTTTAATTACATTAAGCATTGCACAAATATCTGTTAGATGTAGTTCAATGTCCGTCGTGGTATTAAATAGGGAAGTAGTTGTTTTCTGTCAGATGTTTGCCAGTTTCATCGCGCGAGACCAGAGCAGCCAAATAGTCGGAATGATGAGTTGATTCGAACAGGGAACAGATGGCTTCAGAGCTGTCTGTGATGACTTACCCTTGCATTGGTAAGAGAAACTAATCTGCAGGTGGTGTCCCTGTACGAATCAAAACAAAATTCTGTTAGTTTTTTGCAGGGAGCATTTTTAATTTTCTCCTCTGCAGTGAGGGACATTGCGTAAGTATATGTTAGATATAATGCAATACCCGTCGTTGTATTAGCCAGGGAGTAGTTATTTTTTGACAGGTATATGCCATAATAAGCCTACGTCGGTGTGTATTTTAGAGTAAAAAGGGTGAAACATCTGTCGGCAACGACTATCGTTCAATCAGATTGTTGAAACTCGGTACACAAAAATAGCTTTCGTCACACTGAAAAAGATTAACAATGTGTGACGACTTCAAAGTCGGAATTTCTGGGTTTAAAGTCGTAATTTCCGACTTTGAAGTCGGAAAAATAAAATTCTAGAAAAATAAAATTCCGACTTTAAAAAATTGTAAAAAAAAACTATGTGGCCCTTAAACGCTTTCGTAGAAGAACGAAATTTATTCAATAAAAAAAAAGTTCGAAAAGGCAAGATAAATTAACGTCACCACAATAATAATCACCTTGATTGAAACAGTTATTTGAAAGAGCAGTTATTAACAACACAATTATAATAGTGCTTTTTGTAATCTGTTCAGAAGAAACTTTCCCAAAACGATTCATATTGTGTCAACAATACTGAACAATCATTGCTGTCATGACAGGAATTGAAGGGATTTCCGCTTACTAGATGAAGTCTGTTTTTGAGGAACAGGCATTTTTAGCGCGATAAAAAAGGTGTATATGACTCAGATGTCATATTTAAATGGGTTTTTGTACAACTGACATTAAAAATGACGTTTTTAATTCATTGACACATGAACTAAAAACTGACGTTTTCACAAAATCACTTTTAACACTAGTGTTAAAAGTACTTTTAACACTAGTGTTAAAAGTAAAATGACAGATGAGATGATGGATACTCAGTAATATAGATCTCTCTAATAGAAACACTTCAATCAGATATTATAATCAGAACACCTACTCAAGAGGAATCGTTTATAAAAGTTCACACATGTATTTGGTCGTTTGCGCGATTGATAATACTAATTCCTTTTGAAGTTACAAACGAAGTAGTATTTAGTCCAACTGTAGAATGTCCTTCATCACTGACAAATAATGACATTCATAAATAAAGTTCGTTGGGGTTTATTATATTTGAAGTATCTGTCAGTCAGCCTTGTAATCCAAAGATCGTGTGTTCGAATCCTTATGGATCTTATTTTTTTTTGTTTTTTTCTTACTAGCAGTAACTGTTGAACAAAAAATTTTGTATGATACATTTGTTAAAAGTGATTTTATTTTGCTCGTGGGGTTGCTCCACTCGCTAACGCTCGTTTCGCAATATTCCCCACTCACAAAATAAAATGCCACTTTTAACACTTGTATCATAAATAACTATTATTTCTACAGGAATTGATTTATCAACAGAATAGTAATTTATGTATCAAGTGAGTAAAGTGATTCTTCTTTTTACGAGTAAGAAATGTTGAAGCACGACGCCGTAGGCGGAGTGCGGCATTCCTACGAGTAAAAAAAACACTTTACCCACGAGTTTCATACAGTATTTTTTCTATAACTGTCAAAAAAAATAAGCAGTTCATATTTTTTTGAAATATGAAATGAATTTGGCATATTTTTATTGATTCATTATTCGAAGAGTCTGCCGGAGAGTTGAGTTTCAAACAAATGAAAGGAATAATTTCTAAAGAGTCGAAATGCCTTTCTCTTCACACTATCCCCCAAAATGGAAAATTTGAAGTGAATATTAAAATAACATATTCATCGAGGTCAATATTATTATTATTAATGGTGACTTGACTTTCGAAGACCATCGAAGTAACTTTTCATTTTCATAGATTTGTATTCAAAATGAATAAACAATCCTCGTGAAGCAACGAATACCTTTTTCATTCATTGACCTATGTCAAGGAAATCTTATATTTGCACTATCCACGATTTTCTCCGTTCAATCTTCATTACTTTTCATTTCTACTTAAATTAAATTTGTAGTTATCAAGAATTCGTTATCTGGATAGATGCCCAATTTCACAAATTTCATTAGTTATTGTTGTCTACTAGTTTCTGACGGCCAAACAGCCATAGCTACCTTGGGTTACCTAGTGTAGATTATTTCCAATAGTTCCTTAGAGGTATATGCTATTATTTTGAATATATTCGCCGCGATAATTTGGAATTTTGATAATACTTATTTATTTTAATAGTAAGAATGCTAAGAATATTATTGATGAAACAATTGTATATCAATCAGATATTTATAGGTTATTAGTTGCCAAAGAAAATGGGAACTGGCTTTATGACAGGATTTCGTTATTTTTCGGATCTGTCACTGTTGTTGCATGAAACTGTCGGTTGTCTAGCAACAGCCGCTAAAAAAGGTGCACTTTTTTACGCTTTTCCATTTAATAATGAAGTTGTATGTTGATAGTGAAATATTGTAATACTTTACGCACACAAACCACTCAAAAAAGGTGGACTTTTTGTGATAGTTGTATAAAAATATATTTTTTATTATGACCTGGTTCCCCACGAGAAGGAAAATCCTATTGAGTATGTTCAGAGAACACACTGAGAACAGAGGGAAATTAGATAGGAATTGGTGTTATTTCTGAAATTCTGCAGCCTTAAGAAACACCTTCCGAATGAGTAACGCAGTAACAACTACCACTTGTATCTCGAATGAATATGTGAAATTATTCATTTGTACACATGGTGCTTGGTTATCAGTATATATTCTCAGTAAGTAGAATACATACTGATCATCCGCTGATGCATGGGAAACTATGGGAAGGTCATACGGTGAGCACGCGTGAGTGCAGGATCAGCGTGCTTAAGAACTATTTAATTATATAGTAAGCAAGTTGTATCATATGCAAGTTCTGAACAATAATACCAAGACAAAGATCGATTACCGTTTATCATCGAAAAGCGAATGATATCCAGCCCCACTCCGGGGTTCGGTCTACTGCACATCCAATTTTTAGAGGCAGGGCTAGTTTGGTTAACATGTACATAGTTTATATTAAATTTTTGCACTATTGTCACAAAACTGATATTTCTTGATATCTATAAAGATCAGTAACATATAGTCCAAGAACCCAGGGCCCCCAGACATTATTTTCTGAAAGACAAAATGTGGGGCCTCAAGTAGTGTTCATAATATGTACATTGAATACCCGCATACTCGATAAGTTGGTTAGACGGCCAATTTATAGACACCAGGTGAGAAAGGTAACTGTAATAGTATTTTATCCAGCCGCACCAAAAAAGGTAATGGAGCGACTAGCGGTTCAGGCATTCCTGGATGGTCTTCGCGACCAAGAAACCAGACAAGAGTTGACACTAGCTCGTCCAACACATCTCGTGAGTGCACTGGCACGCGCTTTGGAATTTGATGCTGCAAAACAATCTTGCAGGAGCTAAATTAAGGCCCGGATGATGGAAGAGGAACCACACAGGCCTTCCACTCTTGAAGCTACCATAAGGAAGGTGATTAAGGAAGTGTTGCCTGAGAAAGGACTGGTAAGATGCTGGAACTGTAGGAAACTTGGACCCGTGCGTAGCCAATGTCCAGCCCTCAAGAGGTCGAGAACAACGAAGGTTGAAGGGGCAGTCTTTGGTCAATACTCAGCAAGCCCTGGTTAACAACGCATATGTCACTGTCCTCCAACAGCAGAACAAAGGAGCCTTCCTAGACGGATTAATCAACAACAAGCCTTGCACCATGCTGCTAGATACAGGTGCGACTAGAAGTGTTCTTGGGCCTTCATTTGCCAAAACACCGGCAATAATTGAACCATCGACTTGGAAGTTACGCACTGCAACAGGGAAACCAGCCACTGTGTATGGTGAATTGCTAATTGAGCTAATATTGGGCAACACGAACCTGAAACATCGGGCATAGGTAGCTGATATCGAGGACGACGCAATCATCAGAATGGACATCATGAATTCAAAAGGGTTCGAGCTGAATTTCAAAGATGGCGTCCTGCGTCTGAACGGAGAAGAGCTGGTACTTCATGGCAGAAGTGAAGAAATGATTTGTGTCCTGTTGGCTGAAGATGTAAGTGTACCTGAGAGGGCTGAAACCATTCTGGAGGCTCGCATGGATGGCGGAGCGAGCCGTGGGAGCGTGGTGATGTTCGAGCCCGAGCTTCATGATGAGAAAATTGGACGAGGAATCGCGCTTGGAAGACCTTGCTACGTGTTGATTTTGTGCCAGTAAGGTTAATGAATGTCAATTTTTACCCAGTGACCTTGAAAAGAGGAACAGTTTTGGGCCACTGCTCGTATATTTCGTCTATGATCAGGAGTGTACGCGAAACTGCTAGCCAATCCAACAACTTGCCAACAGAATTGGAAAAGTTAGTCACCACCTCAGCAGTCCAATTTGAGGGATTCAGTCAAGGAGTATCAGGACATCTTCGATATTTGATAAGTTAAAGGCGGCAGAACTAAGGTGGTTCAGCATAAAATCGATACTGGGGATGGTCGACCAATCCATCCATCAGCCAGAAGACTCCCTCTTGCCAAGAAGGAAGAGGCTGACAAAATTGTCAACGATATGGGAAAAAAAAGGAATAATTGAACCGTCCGACAGCCCTTGGTCATCTCCAGTTGTACTGGTGAATAAGAAAGACGGATCGACACGCTTCTGCATAGACTATCGTCAACTGAACAACGTGACATTACAAAACAATATTGCCAGACTGCCATACACTTTCCGCAGGCCATAATTTTCGCTAGACGCTTTATAGCTTCCAAAAAAATAATTCAACTTAAGGAATAAAAAAGATGCCCTGTCCTAGCAGGACTATTGCAATAATCCTATAAGATAGGAGTAATTGGGTCAAAAATCCATCAGAAAACAACTACTTTCCTGGCTAATTCCACGACGAATGTTGAATTACATCTAAGGAATTGCCGTGCAGAGTTCCTGCAAGGCGTTCTCTGCAATTGCTAGTTGCATCGAAATGTTCATTGAAACACTTGGACCTCCTATAGTAGGCCAATTTCGAAGCCTTTGAAAATGGTAGAAAGTAAAAGAAAATGGGTCCTATTTAACCGAGCCACAAAGTAATATTGATATGATTTCCAAAACAAGGTAATGAGTTTTGAATTTAATTTATATATAACTATTTCAGCAGCGACTTATTTTGTTCAAACCATAAATCTTACTTGAACCTAAATATTTGAGCACCAAAATAAACCTAGCTTGCGAATCGAGAATGCGTGAATTAGATTTTCGCTCACGCTTGACACACAAACCTAACCTAACCTAGCTTGCTTGTTGAAAATGTGTGAGATATTAAATGTTTATGTATTACATTAGGTTCGACTTTAATATTTATGCCAACTTTTTAACATTTCAGGTGCTCATAAATTATATTTCTGGTTGAGGTTTTTTGGTGCTCGTTTATTACTTTTGGTGGCCAAATATTATTGTGGAGACAGAGTGTAAAACTTGGCACGTAATGTTGTATCACAATAATTATTTTGGTGCTCATTTAAAATATATCTAAAGAAAACTAGAACGGGATTATACTCATCAATAAACGGAAAAATGAATTACGGCCGATTTGAGGTCGGGAAGGGGAAGGGTGGAGATTTTAAAGGTGGAAAACGGTTTGTCAAGAACTCAAATAACACACCCATTCCTATCTCATTTTCCTTAGTTTTCATCAGAATTTGAAAAACGTCACGGAAACTTGAACATTACAAATATTTTGATGATAATGAATCAAAAGTAAACTTCATTTATTTTATTTCTCTACCATATATCTTTTTATTGCAGCTGACTATCCCCTCTTCTTGGTGGCCACCTCTACCTACACCAGATAAAGACGGCCGACCAGGAAAGATAACAAAATCTCCTCCAAGGATAGTGCAAGTAGCATACTCAGTTCTGGAGCCTTGGCCGGACGAGGGGGAGGGTTGCCACCCTAAAATACAAGTCCAACCCTCGATGGTCTTGGGAAACGTACTTCTCGTACCTGCAAAAGGAGCTTATAAGGAACTGAAGCTCGCAGACTTTATAACCATGTTGGTACCGCATCCACCTTTGTTTCCCATGTCTAGAATGCATATTCCTGTGTTTGTGGACAGACAGAGGGCCAGACTGTTAACTGCTATAGTTGTGAGGTAAGTTGAGATCTGCGATTATGAACCACAAATAGATGAAGCAAGTATTCCCAAATTGAAAGTTTTTATAATTCCAGCTCCATCATTTGTGCCTTTGTGCGGGAAAAAATTTCCTGCGCTAAGTCGACAAAAAATCTCGAATCGAGAGTAGTCGAAAAAATCGCAAGATCCCGCGATTTTTTCACTTCCTTGATTCTCGATATTTTGACATGACAATGATATATTCTTGCAATTACAGATGTATTTTTCAACAGTAAAAGCACAAGAGTTGTGTTGAATAAATTTAGTTTTTCAACGAAATAATTTTGCCAATCAGTTTTTTTTTCTCCAGAAAAACACACATGAAAAAATCTTGCTAAAACACACGATTGTCATAATTTTTTTTTGTGATTTATTTATACGAAACTTCCCCAAAACGACTCATATTGCGACTACAATACTGAAAAAACGGTGCACCTTGTTTATCGCTGTCAAACTAACTCAGACTTAATATCTATTGAAGTAGCAAGGAATGTATATAAATACGTGTTAACATTCGAGGTGAGCGAATACGAGCCAAGGCTTGTCGCTTACCGAGGATGTTAACAGTCGATACATTATGTGGTGCTTATTACATTTTTCCCGCTGCTTGTTGATATTTCTGAAAATTTGCCTGGATTGAAGTTTGTTTTTTAACCTTTCATTCTAAGTTGCTTGTGCGCGTAACTAAATTATCGAATAAACAGACAACAATCATATTCAAAAAGTCTCATAACCTAGACAATTGAAATTTTTAAATAATTAAGTGATCATAATTTTTTTTTTTTTTAGAAAAATGTGATTTGAAATAATCCAAAGGAAGGTTACTTACTCGTCAGGTATACAAGAGCCGAAACCATAAAAACATCATGTGTCCAGAGGACGATGGAAGTGATTTAAAATTAAGACATTTTATAACATTAACAGATTAAAAGTCTGAGCCAGGATTAACCTGGATAAAATAATTCGAATAGAACATGTCCATTTGAATGTCTATTATGAAATGAGATGAAAATTGAAATTTGACATTGTATGACATGGTGAAGTTGACAAATGAATTAACTATGACATGGAGTCGAAAAACACAGAATGAGTGAATATGAATGAAAGCTAATTATGACAGACTCATGCTATTAGTCTATGAGGCGATCAAGTACAATCTCTAAAATATCAGTCTAATGAGAACTTGAAGACTTCTTCATAGAGATTCTGTTTGTTGGCTCTTTTTGGGAGCATCCAGTTGATTTTCTTGGGAGTGGGAAGGTTCTCATCAGACTTATCCTATGACCTTGAGTTTGATTTTGGATTTCCCAATTAGAACTAAAAATTAAAATAAAAATTAAATAGAATTATAATATATCATGATTGTTTCTTTGGTATACTTGGATCACACCTGATGATTACAAGTTCTCATTAGACTGAAATATTGTCAGATCTCTGTTTCTGCTACATTTAGAAACAAGTTTCATGATTCTAGTTTACCATTTTATTTCAAATTCACTCAACAACTTCTTGGAGTCCTTTTGGGCCATCTTGGCATATATCTGAATTTTGAAGTTTTCTTTAGACTGATATTTCAGAGATTGTACTTGATCGCCTCATAGACTGATAGCTTGAGTCTGTTATAATTAGCTTTCATTCATAGTTCACTCATTCTGTGTTTTTCGACTCCATGTCATAATTCATTCGTCAACTTACCCATGTCATACAATGTCAAATTTCAATTTTCACCTCATTTCATAATAGACATTCAAATGGACATGTTCTATTAGAATTATTTTATCCAGGTTATTCCTGGCGGCTCAGACTTTCAATCTGTTAATGTTATAAAATGTCTTAATTTTAAATCACTTCCATCGTCCTCTGGACACATGATGTTTTTATGGTTTCGGCTCTTGTATACCTGACGAGTAAGTAACCTCCCTTTGGATTATTTCAAATCACATTTTTCTAAAATATTATCACTTAATTATTTCAAAATTTCAATTGTCAAAAATGTAATTCAAATTATTTTCAATCTTAACTTACTTTCAGGTAAGCGACAAGCCTCGGCTTTGTCTCGGCTCGTACTCGCTCACCTCGCATGTTAACACGTCTTTACATTCCTTGTTACTTATTTTTTTTTTCCAAACAAATATGTTCCCTTGTATTGATCCCCGATAATTCCAAGAACCAATAAAGTCAAGAAAATTTCAATGTTGTGAATCTTTTCCTAATGCCCTTTCTTCAAAACCAGACTTCATCTACTTCTGTAGATAAAATTATCTGCGTGTTACATACATATCGCGTGATTATTTCTAGGATTAATTTGTTGGAATGACATATAGATTTCGACATTTAACGACGTATCTGACAATAAACTCAACAGTTGATAGATAGCTTTCATAACATAAACTCCATCGGATTTCCTTATAAAAACAAGTGAGTTATTACTGTATCATCTTCCATTCGGAACTTCATTGTGTATGTTAGGTGTTCACAATGAAAATGTTTGCAGAAGCTCGGAGCATTTAGTAGGTAATAAATTCGTTTCCAAAGCAAATATTCGAAGTAGAAACTTCGACCTTCCTGCGAGTTCCCACTTTTAGAATAAAGCCCGCTAGAACAAAAATAGAAGGTGACTTGAAAACTCATATGTTTCAACTCTTTTTTTTGGCACAGTTGGTAGTTTATTACCTTTGTCTGAATTGCGACTTTCTTTGGTCGCCTTATCGTTTGGCGCTGAAGTTTCTGAGCGGATTAATTCTGAAAGTTTTCTAACTTCCCAATAAATTGACACCGAGTTACAGAAATATTTTCCAAAGTTCTGATATTCAACTTGGCACATGCCATGATGAATTTTGTGTCATGATATGTAACGTCCGCTAAAATGTTACTACAACCTGAAAACAAATCCAATAGAATGGCTATTTATGATACAGGTTCGTAAAGTAGGTCTTTTTCATAAAGCATATTTATTCAAGCGCGTCAGTATAATTGTTGATTGTAACTGTAATGATGATTTTGCTTGGATGAAAGATTATTTGAAGAAAAATTGATTACTAGTTTTTTTCTCATACCTGCTTTGGAAATTGACTATGAAACTATGCCCGGTATATCGACCTGGGTTATATGGGTTATGAGTTCTGTACAAACCATTTACATTTTCTGAAACTTGGAAAGAAACACCATAAGGCCGTAACATTTTTTTCATTTGGTATATAATATCTTCTTATTTTGCTATTATATTCTGGTTATAGAGTACTTTAATTACTTTAGATCTAAAAGTCTACGAACATAAACTCTGTTCACAAATATTATGAGCGCAATGCCATTTTTAGGACCTTAAAGCAGTCCTTTCAATATTGATCATCCTAGTCCATCAAAGAAAGCACTCGCAATGTTTTTCTAGGATATTTCCACAAGGCTCAACGGGCAGTGTTGGATACTCGCCAATAAAGTGTCTGTTGTACAAGATTTTGCTGAAGGATGTATTCCAAATCCACTTTTCATCATTACTGTAAATAGTTATTTTGATATATAGTGCGCGAAACGCTACTTTGGTGATCGAGAACTGATTTTTTTTAACGAGGCACAGCCGAGTTAAAAGATAGTCGAGATCACCAAAGTATTTCTCGCAAGAGAGGCAAACAAAATTTCTTCTACAAATGTAAAAAAAAATAGGTAATATAAAATTTTGTCACAATTTGAAAAGTGTTAAAAAGCCTTATTTAATTTTTGTTGTACATTCAGTAATAAATGATTTCTTCGATTTTCGCTTGATTGAGGACCATAAGGTCCGATTTTTTTTGAACGCCATATCTTTATTTTATACTTATATCTCGAACGAATCAAAGTCCACAGAGTTACTTTTTCGTTAAGAAGACAAACGTTCACAATATTTCGTCACTGTAACAAATTCCTCCGAAGGATTCTATTTATAAAACGGCTTTAACGATTTTTATGAATTCATGAGATTTTTTTCCAAGAGCTCAATTCTGCAGTATGTGAAAATACAACGGAAATACCGGTTTCTTGCTTTCAATATATTTTTCTACGTTCATGCAAAAAACAAAACTTTATTGAACTATATTTGGTGGAAAAACTGGTACTTTATTGCACTGAGTGCAATACAGAGTTTATTGCACTCATCAGTCATCCTACTATAGCGTTCTGTCATCATGACAGGCATAAACTTTCAAATCGACGCCAAATTCAGCCCATTTTCTGTGAGATTGTATTACGTTTTAAATAGTTGCATGTTTTATCATATTCATTACATAATGGACTATGAAATTACTAGAAAATGCAATTTGTTAAAAATTAAATTATTTCCTTCGAATATCAACTGAATTACACAAAATGTTTTTGAATTACTTTTAGAAGATAGATTTAAACAATGTCTTCCTTAGAGTTTAGTGCCACCTAAATGAAAAATTTTCTGGTTTTTGCATGAACGTAGCAAAAATATTGTATGAAACTCGTGCAAAAAGAGTTTATTGTACTCGACGTGTTGTCCAACTTTTTGCACTTGTTGCATAAATAACTATTGATCCAACACATGACAGTTATGACTGTCATTATGAATGTCATTTTAGACAAGTTAACTATTAAATAACACACTAGTGTGTTATAATCCATAACTCTCTAGTGAGTTTATCTCCCAGTCAGGTTCTCCAAATGTTTCAGAGAGAATTATAAATCGAATATAACACAAAAAATAAAATATATTCCACTAACCGAGTTATGTATTCCATATGAGTCATAAAATTACGAAATAATTTCAATTTATCACCAAAATAGTTTTTATATAAATAATGAAATCCAAAACAATCAATGGCTGAAATATTTTATTTATTTGTTTATTTTATATTATTTTTACTGTATTGAATGTATTTGTCAATGAGTTTAAAATTACCTACAGTTTTACAATTGAACATTATATATATTTTATGGATTAGGCTTATATGTGCTAAGTAGTATACCCATGCACAAGGTCTCACCTTTTATGGGTTTTCTATCTTATTTGCTATAATTTGAACGTATTATATTATTCATTGTTTTATTGTATTTTGGAGCAAATAAATTATTATTATTATTATTATTATTATAGTTATGAATTATAACTCACGTTCATATTTAAAACTTATTAATTATTATCTCATGAAAAAACGATTTCTTCCACTTGTTGGATAAAACATTGTATGCCACTCTTGTGTTATGTTTCCTAAGTCACTTGAGAATTTATATATAAATCTTTCTCGCGTGACTTATTTTCACTAGTACCATAAATAACTATTGATGTGAAATTTTCGTTACGATGACCCGTTCAAATATTCATAACATTTTTTATTTCAGAGCACGCGTGAAAAGTGGTGTTCATCTTCTGGAGGCAATTCCAGCTGGTGCAATGGCTTGGAATATCACCGTTGATATTAATACGAGGCATACAGGAGCCACCATTACTTTAGTCAGAAAAGAGCCCCCGGATTCAGAAACTGCAGGAAATGTTGGAGAGTGAGTTTCTTTTTTCAATAACTTTTTAATGATCGATATTATTCGGTGATACCCTTTGAAATGATATTCTTTACAGAACAACTTCTGTATAAATACATTTGATCCTAAATCATCAAAACAAGCGAGCAAGTTGATAAATGTATTTGATGCATATTCACTCTGGTATTTCGAGCATTGCTCTGGGCTCATTGCCAAAGTCGGAGTGAAGTATATGGATTTCCATTAACCAACTTCGAATTCAGAATATATACTCAGAATGTATAACTTTCTATGATCTGGTAATAGATATAGTCCAAGAGCCTAATAGAGGTCGAACTTCACCCATCTGCTTACCGGATGAAACATACTTTTTCTGAAGTTTCATGAAAGTCATGGCAGTATACAGTGAGTTCCAAAAGTTCATATGAAAAACTTTTCTTTTATTGATTTGTCAGAAAAGTTTATTCGTTATAAAAATTGGTGCATTGCGGAATACTTGTATTTGAGTTTTCAAAATTCTAAATTTCTGGACAGCGTACAGAGGAGAACAAAAAATATCATTTTGATCAAGTCTAAACTACCCTGGCTGTTATTCCAAAGGACATGGCACTGGATCGATGGTGGTGAGTTTTTTCGAATTTTGACAATCTCTTCACTTGGCTATGCTGCAATGATGATGACATGCGCTTGCAGCTGCGTCAATACTTTGAATAATCGTTTTCTTGTGAGAGTATCAAGATTGCATTAATTCAAAAATTGCATTCCCTTCAGAAGGTTTGAAAAAATACCTCTTCAGGATAACCCATCGGGATCCCTACGGTTAAAAGGTCAACTATCAAAAGAAATCTACTAGTAATAAAAATTATTAATGTTTTTTGCCTAACCATGTAGACACTTTGGGGAATGTAATTTGAAAAGTTCATTCAATTAATGTATTCATAGCTTTCATATCAACAGAAATAAATAAGTATTCTCCCATAATTTCGTTTAAATATAGTTATTTGAGAATTCGTCTTTTTGGAGTCACCGTAGCGTCACACAAAAAGAGTAGATGAAACTTGATTTTCATTCTCTGTGAAAAGTCAAACTCAGATATCAACAATAAACTATCCCATCATATCCCATTAATCAACCACCTTATTTTTTGCTCACTGTGTAGAAACGTTGTGAAATGTATTTAGAACAGTTCGTTGGGTTCATCTACACAATATGCCTCAAGAAATTCAACGAAAAGCCCACAATTGGGCGAGAAGTCAATAAACGAGTTTCAGAAAAATCGCTTTTCTGCCTCATCCTGTAGTAATGTAAACCATAATTGATATAATCAAAGGAAATTGATATTTTTCACATGGTATTATACTCAAAAATCAAGAAAAATCCATTCGCAGAAAATATTTTCCATAATTAGCGTTAGACAATCAACCCATTTTTGTAACTCACGCTGTAGAGCCAGAAAAAAAGTCTAATGAAGAAAGTTGCTTGTTTTGACCTGTAGAATGATATATCCAAAAATCAAAAAAATCCATCGAGCCCCAGGAATACATGTATCCAGTGCCGTCCTTTGAATTTTGGTTTCAATATTATTTCAATATTCTACAGCTTCTTTGAATGAACTCGAAATTTTGACAACTCGTGTGCAATAATTCTGCAGTGCACCAATTTTCATCAGGAATATAATTTTCTGACAAATGGATAATAAACAATCTTCCATATGATGCAAACTTTTTGAAACTCACTGTATACAGTATCGGAAAGTATTCATCTTGGGTATGGTGGTTTCATGAGAGCGTAAAGAATAGCTTGCTATATGTTGAGAGAGCATTACAATTTTTCCTCTACTCGCTCGAGGAAGGGATATCGACGTGCGCTGTGTGTGCTGTGTCGCATTGCCACGTGGTCCGTTAATGCGTCGGGTGCGTCTCTCTTATTTTTGTGGTATTATAATATCATTGAGTTCCTTGTTGCTCGCGTAGATTTCTGTCTATACCCCAGATGAAAAGTTTCCGATACTGTATAGTCATGACCACATTTTGATATGCAAACAATTTTAGACGTATTCGCCTATTTATGAAACTTCATAAAAAGTATATTTCATCCGCTAAGGAGATGGGTGAATTTCGACCTCTCTTCGGAGCCTGTTCTAAGAGGTTTTTAGGGCCGATGAAAAATTGCATGTACCGGGTGTCCACAGAAAGTGGCTCGCATCTATAACTTTTTTGGTTTTGCAGATATTGAAATAAAATTTGAAGGATCTGTATGAGACATAAAACTGCATTTTTTGACAAGTGACTCAGATTTGTGCAATTTCCGGTCTCACCGGAAGTGATACAAACTTTTGATTTTTAAATAAGACACCCGGTATATTTTCACCTTTTTAGTCTTCATATGACATTCTGAATAAAACCATGTATCACATTTGTTTTTCGTGACCACATTTTTTTATTTATTTCAATATTTAATATTCAATCTATGGCTATGGATACGTTCAAATTATTAATTTTCCTAGTAGGTATTGGAAAAAATACAATTTTACGGTTTTCGATTGAAATGCATCTGCGGTGTAAAATTTAATTATTGATTTATTCTTACTACTTCATTTTCGAATTTGGAGGATTTGTATACGACTTAAAACTGTATTTTTTGACAGGTAACTCGGCTTCAGCAAGTTCTAACTTTTTTGTGGAATATTGTTTTCAGTCTAGATATTTTTGCTATTTACATACAATAATTATAGAATTTGTATTACTAATTTTTTTAAATGGAAATTTTTTGAATTTTATTGCGATTATGTTGATACCGCTTCACTGTTATAGGTTTCAAACGAACTTTCGTTAAAAAAAACTTGAAAAGATTACTCAAGATATTTCTTAAAGTGAAAAAACATTTCAGATTATAATGAGATTCAAATACATTGGGTAACCTGTGACCTACATAACTGATAGAACAAGTTAATTAAGGTGTATTAAAAAAAAACATTACTTGTCGATATGTTATCTTACTGCAATTCTCCAAATCTAAATAAGGACACTATTGTGTATGCTATTGATTGAAAAACATGTTAATAATATAATTTATGCTTGAAGATATTAGTTGTGTGTCATTTTAGAAATGGAAAAAAAACTTATAAAAGTTTTTGTCCAGAAGCTTTGAAACATTTTCATTTTCTTCGTTGCTTTCAGTAGTTTCGTTCGATATTTTATTTTTCACAGTTCCTTCTGCAAATGATTAATATTTTAACACAACAAAGGGCCATGTTATCCTCAAGATTGCTCTGGTGGTAGTAAAGCCTTTTGTGAAATTGTGTCTGTAGCAAATATAGAAAGCAATGATAAAAAATAAATACTGTAACTTCTTGGCGGTTTCAAGTTTTATTGCCATTGATACGACCTTAAATATAAGCCAGTTTCCTGCTTTTGGCATGAGTCCAACCCAGAAAACAAAGAATTTCAGAAACTCACCAATTCCAGCCAAAAAAAATTATTGAAAATGTGGTTGCTCGAGACGCAAAGCATTGTTGAACGGATCTCTCCCTTAACTCAAATTTTCTTCTTCATAGGTAGTAGCTTCGTAATAGAAATGTCAGTTTTCTTTTGTCATGACCAGATTGACGCAGATTAGATTGCCTCCTCCGGCAAACATTTTTATGTATTTTTCAAAACTCTATGTATGTGGTTTCTGAACCCATGTTGAAAGCTCAGGTTACCATCGTCCCAGACTCATATCAATTTCTAGTGAAATTTCCATGCATCATCAACCAAAATAGCTATATACAAGTGGAAAAGTGGATGTGTAAAACACGGTGTGAATTCTTATTGGCTACTTCTGTCAGAGACATTGGTGACTCTACTGACTTTGTTCTTGAGCAACATTTCCGTGCTTTCCGTCCAGTCAGTGTCATTTTTGCGAGTAATTGCAAAATGGAATAATAATAAGCCAATCAATATTTTTTTAGTCGCGCGAAATCCGAAAATTTCATTCACAACTAAACGGGATAATTTATATATATATATTTTTTTGATCTTCATCACTGGCAAGAGGTACTGTAGGGTTTTTCCTACAACAACATTCCAAAATCAAATCAAATATGTAGTTTGTTATTTTGAATTATTGTTCAGCTTCGTCCTACACCATAATAGTTTGACAAATACTTGGAATCCGTTGTTATGAACAAATCTATTTGTGTACCAATAGCTTAACCCGTAATATGCTTACCTGGATTTTTGGATCTTCTACGAGTAATCTCTGTCATTAAAACAGGTAAGACCCCAAGAACCTTGCGAGTCATTAGGTTAGGGGGTATATAGCTAGCAGTCAATTGTTCGACATTAAAAATGGAGGGTAAGGATGACACTGCGGATTTGAGCGTTTGTTTTATTACCGTATCCCACGCATTGAAGAAAAAATAAAAGTTTACGAATGAATCGACAGTCTTCACATTTATATTTGAACAGGACAGGCCCTTCAGCACTGAATACGAATAGAACGACATAAGATATTATGACAAAACAACCCGAGATTCTGAGGATAATATTAGCACCACCCAGATCCTTTGTACTTCAGAAGTATATATATATACAGGGTGTTAATTAAATACGTTGACAAGCTTCAGGAGGTGATTCTTTGAAAGGTTTCAGGACGAAAAGTTCATATAAACATATGTTAAATGAAACAACATTGATTATTCATGTCTCATAATATGTCAGTGAGGGCGGAAAAAAAATGTTTAAGGCTTGACTCTGAAAAAAGGAGGACCCTGTGAATTATTTGAGAAATGAATTATTTTGTACCATGCGTACTATTGAATGGATTGTACTTGCCTGATTTAAACTGATTATTGTCGAAAATGTCGAAGTTATTTCCAAAAAATATTGAAAAAAATGTATTTTTATCAGCCTGTATCTCGAAAACCAAGCCGTTTTGGACATATGTTTATATGCACTTTTCTTCCTGAAACCTTTCAAAGAATCACCTCCTGAAGTTGGTCAACGTACTTACACACCCTGTATATATACTTCGGTTTTAAAGTTACACTAAAATGAGGGATATGGAAAAGTCAGTACTTTTTACTATAAATCCAGTACTTTTTACGGAGGCAAACTAGTACGAAAATTTTTACCCTAGGAACAACACTGCGTGAGTGAAACTGCAGAAAAGCTTTGCGATTTTTTTGCATTAGCAAATTAGCTCTCAGGAAACTGATAAGCTTCAAACGAAATATTGTAATCCAGGGCCTCGAATACGCACAAAAAATCTAATAGGTCGAAGTGGTTGTGAGGCCACATATCCCATACAACACCTCTAGCGAAACATGTCGCGAGTGTTATAAAATCTTCGAAAATATAATGGCGTTTACCTTGGTGTCATATAATAGTTTCCATCGAGAAACGGCCTAGTCAAAAAAATAAATAATAATAATAAGTAGTATTCGTTATGGAATCTTATGGTAAATTTCCTTGGTTATTGAATGTTCTTTCACCGTATAGTAATTGTTCGTTTTCAGTTCATCGCAACCTTCTTTTTGTGCAAATTGTCTTTTGACTTCCATATTCTGAATGTTCGCCTGGGCACTGGGTTAATGTTTTCTCACACTGATAAAACGGATATTTTGCATCAATGCATAATTGCATTGATTCAAGTGGATTGTATTCTTGAATAGGTCCAACCAAATATTAGTTTGATTTTTTGACAGAATCCTCTTGACCACTTGAAAGGAAACTGTTTTGAGACATATGAACACTTTCTTCACTGAATAATGAGAGTTGTTTGGTGCAAGAATATTTCAACTTTGATAATGAACACTATTATTGTGAATACTTTCTTTGTTGGATGGTGTGAGTTGGTTGAGGCAAGAATATTTCAACTTCAATAACGAACAATATTCTTCTTCATAATGCAATACATTTTTGATTAAAGATTATCTGCATTTGGAGGCTCAGTACAAATGTGAAAAGAAAAATATCTTCAACCTACCCCCACAACTGGTCCATAAATGACCTAAATTCAAATCGTGCAGAAATAATTGCACTTCTGTAGCAGCACATTTGCACATAACCACTGTGTCAAATACAAAACTAACAACTTAAATTATGATTCAAACACAACCCCCAAACCAAACGCGGGCAAAAGCAAACAGGATAGAGGTCCCAGTCGGCAGTCGCAGTGCGCGCTTTCGCGTGGGTTCGCGTCGTTCCGGTAGCGGGGTTTCGCGAAGAAATCACGTTCTTGAGTCAAAAGGAGCATTTTTCACTAGTAGGAGTTCTCTAGGGTAAAGAGTTGGAATGTATAAATGCAAACAAATTAATTTCAAGATAATTTATGTAAAGAAGCAAACAGTTCAATAAGTTTGAAATAAGAGTATATTCAAGAGGATATATATATATATATTTGATTGAAGACATCCTTTTTATCAGTGTAATCATTCATTTTCCCCACCAACTTTTTTACACTTTCAAATAATTTTTTTCCTTCAGTTTCTGTTCGTTGTGTAACGTGAATCATTATACAGTGTGACCCATTTAAGATGGCAACACCCTTATAAAACTTTCATTTTTTAACCGATTGAAATGATTTTTGTTTCGTTAGGTAGACATCCAAGAAGTCTACTAGGATACCAAATTTCATGAATAAATCTCCATTTCCAGGGCCAACTAATTTTATTTTTCGAAGTAAAAAATCTAGAAAAATTACTAGCAATTTTTTCAGAAGAAATCTGACTACACCACTGGATTTGCGATATTTTCAAATGGTTCATATGTGAATTACGTTGAAATGTGTCAATGAATAAAAAAGTTATAAGGGAATGAAATTTGAAAAATATGCCGTTTAATTAACCCACCAATTCAATTTCAGAACTTTAATCAAAACTTTGACTACACCACTGTATTGAGGGTGTCTCGAAATATCACTGACTATAATTTCATTGAAATCTGTTGATAAATAAAAATTATGAGACAAAATGACATTTTCCTGAAAATTCATTATTACATTTTTCAAATTTAATTATCTTATAATTTTTTTATTTATTTACAGATTTTGATGAAATACTGACTAGTGATATATCGAAACCTCTTCAATGCAGTGATGTTTTCCAAATTTTGATAAAAGTTCTGAAATTGAATTGGTGGGTTGATTAAACGGCATATTTTTCAAATTTCATTTCCTCATAACTTATCTATTGATTGCCGTATTTCAACGTAATTGACATATGGAACGTTTAAAAATGGTGCGAATCCAATGGTGTAGTCAGATTTATTCTAAAAAAATCGTTAGTAATTTTTTTAGATTTTTGACCTTGAAAAATAAGATTGGCCCTAGAAAAGGAGATTTAATCATGAAATTTGGTGCCCTAGTAGACTTTTTGAATGTCTACCTAACGAAAAAGAAATAATTCCAATCGGTTGAAAAATGTAAGTTTTATAAGGGTGCTTCCATCTTAAATGGGTCACACTGTAGAAGAAAACGTTTGCAACCTAAAGTAAAAGAAAGCTCGAGGGGTGTTATAGATCTGCTGTAGTGTCAGGAAGGAACAGGTGCTTCAACTACGTCAATTGAAATTCCGTTCGCGTTCGTGTTGCATTGTCCTCCACGGAAAAGGTCCCATACTCGAAAATATATGAATCCACGAGATATTTTCAGGGTATATTCTGGGGGAAGAGGTCGTAAAATTGAAACATTTATTTAAAATCGATGAAGAAGTACGCATGGCTTTAGAATTTTATATTTTATTCGTCCTTCACTGATTTATTAATTTTTTTTATTGTTTCGATGGCTGTTCCATTGGTTATGTAGTTTCTACTAGAATACAGGTGAAGATAGAAAAACCGGCCAAGCCTAATTAATCTGAAGGGCTAGTGTTCCATCTATCATGGTTAGGGGAGAAATGAGCTGAAAGTGAAATATCTTCCTCCAGCTTTAGTAACTGACCAAAACGAGCGGAAACCGTTGGGACAGTCAACTAGTTTCGATCGTATCTTGAAGTTATAAATCTCTTTCGAGTATTGTCTCCCGACACATGTTTCTAGTTTCAACATTTTCCGAGCTTGTCTGAAGGCTCTGAGTTTTGTACCATCGTTAGTATGCTATCTGTTCTGGAGCAGCTTTTGCTAAACCAGGCATCATCAGATGACGTTCCTCTTGGCCAGTTTGGTATATATTTTTGAATCCAATCATTATGATCTCAGAAATTGTCTCGGCGCATTGTTTTGGATCTCCAAAAGAGAAACACACTCCCATGGAAACTTGCGCCAAGACCATCCCAGTCGGCTGAATTGTAGTGCCATATGAAACTGAGCAGCGTTGTACTGCTTGATGATGTAGAAAAAGATCAAAGAGTGGAGATGAAGTTGTGGTCGGATTCTCCAAGTGGATCACAAACTTCTATAATATATGAATCTGAATTGGGGGTGAGAAAAGATCAAACAAAATTTCAAAAAATTATCAAGTCTTGCTAAAAGCCATTTTTATAGCGTTTGTGCCCTGTCCTTTCATCTAGAAGTGGGTCAGAATAACCTTGAAAAATGTTACCCTTACATACCAACATGGCAAAAGCTTGTAATGTATAATTCGGCAAACATAGCTGAAAATTCACAATTCTTGCGCGAACGTTAGATGTTAAGTGCCTTATCATCGGATATATTACGGACGTAGTCCGTCGTACAACTAATGCGCATCATAAGAGGACATATTTTTACACTTGCTATGTTTGCTTAGCTGAAATAACAATGGGGTAAAATCCGCATGGTTGTAAAAGGCATTCTACCTATAGGACAGAAAACCCGAAAAACTTTGCTGTACCGTATTTTTTCAATTAGCAATTTGGATTTATTGTTGAGTGAGATGCTACCTATTGCTGGAAATATCAGTGACTGACATAATCAATACAGGGTGTTTGTGAAATTAATTGGAGCGATTAAGAAAATGGGGTGTTACATGGAACATAATGTAGCAATAAATGATAAGAGTTTTCATTTTTGAAGCAATCAAGAATTTTCGAAATGTTTGGAGATTTTAACCAAAGCAGAGTAAGAAGATCATGCATGGTAAAACCTGGAAACCAATGAGAACAGGAGAGTAAATATCATCAAGCTACGATTTCCAGATTCGAATATGTAGTGAAACATTACCTTCTCATTCAATACAATAACAAGAATGAATATGAAGGTGGATATCAATGTCAATTAGGTGCTAGGATGGTGAATATATAGCTTATACAGCAATTGCTTTCTGGTATGCGGTATATTGCAGGTATGAAGAGCGCACCTATTTTTCCATCAATATGCTTTCCATATTTAATTCTGCAAATATGCAGGAGTCGATGCCCCAAATAGTTTAAGTGGGAGACTCATTTAACCATCCAGAGAGAAGCACATTTTTTCTGTTTTCAAATATATTTTTTGTGTTGGACACCCTATAGAATAATGAATATATTTTTTTGTAACTCATACTCATTCATATTTCATACGAATACATTCCCCCATTTCTCACTTTCAACAAATGAATATATTCTCACAATGAGCAATTTCACTTCCTTGAACTTTTTTCAACGGCTTTTCGATTTTCGGACGATTTCTTAATTATCAGCGATATTAAGGTGCGTATTCACTAGAGCATTCGTTCCGCATGAGCACCGAATGATCACATGATATGCTTGGTTCACGCTCAGGCTGCTCGGTTCAAGCTCAGGCTGCGCAGGGTCTCCTGGCACATGAGCACCACATGAGCAAGATCCGCAGTCAGTCGCGTAAAAATATTCATACTCATCAATATCCAAATTAAATTTTAAATATCTTTAATAACCACAAACAGAACGTCGCCGTCCACACTGTGCACGAAAAAGAAGAAAAAAACCGGATCGGCCCGAGCACTGCACGCGCATTCTGTTCGTGCTCAAATCAACGTCCACACTAGATCTCTAAAAACCCTGGTGTATCGACTGATTCGATTTTGTTTTGATTATTTTGAAGACAAAACAAATGAATTAGTGGTGTGCTTCTGTAATTGGATCCAGAGATGGCGTCTTCATAGGATTCAGTTGTTGACAGTACTAAAGGTGACTTTTCATGTACCTAATTCAAGACTCCTATATAAAATGCATTATGGGTAATTCTAGTTAGTTGTATTTCAACACAAATTGAATGAAGATTTTCTAAAATTGATATCAGTAACAATTAATACTACCTGAGACAGTAGTTCCGTATATTCCACTTAATATGTTGTTTTTCATTTCATAGTCGTACGCAATACTTGAAATTTCTATTTATGGAAACTCACCTTAAAAAGAAAATCGACGGTGGCGATACACGAAAGTATTGCGGAACATTCAGAAAGCATACCACTAATTCATTGGTTTTTGCATTAATCAAGTTGGCAAATGTTTCGCGTTTTATTCTACAGTTTTGCAGGTATGAGTCACTACACCAGGGTTTTTAAGCATCTTACAATGCATTATGGAATTTTGGAAACAAAATGGTGCCTTCAAATTTGGTAATTTTGGGTTTTTTGGGATCGGTGATTATGAATTTTTTGTCATAATTCATAAATTCAAGATGGCGGACGAGTATTGTTGTCCAATTCGATTCAAATTTGTGATATGGAGGTTCTCATGGTGGTGGATTATGAATTTGTTATAAAAATTTATAAATTCAAAATGGCGATCCCAAGATGGCGATCTAGTGTTGTGATTTTGGTCCGATTTGATTCAAAATTAATAGTACGGATTTTCGGAGACGGAGATTATGATGTTTTTGTCATAATTTATGATTTCAAGATGGCGGACACTTCTTGTGATTGTGGTTTGATTCTATTCGAATTTTGTATGTGGGGGTTTTCGAGGTCGAAGTTTATGAATTTTTTGTTGAAATCATGAATCCAAAATGGCGGATGAGTTTTACAATGATGGTGCGATTCTCTCCAAAATTGTTATGAGGAAGTATTTGGGCTCAAAGATCATGAGTGTTTTGTTAAAACTCATAAATTCCAGATGACAGCCCTAGGATGGCAAACGAGTGAATATTCAGATGACCTCTTCATTGAAAAGTTTAGATAATTCAAAACTCACTTGAAACATGTCTTGTAATAACCAAGCTTTAGCAGCATTCCATAAATTAATGCGTACCACCTAAAATGCGCAAAATAAAAATGTAAGAAATGTTTTCTTCAGATAAATAATGTAGGTTATTCTATGAGTCACAGATTTAAAACCTTTCCGTTTTCGTATTCGAACTCTGCGCGACAAGTTCTTGAATCTGTAACTCACAGAATAACCCACATAACACATCTTGAGTAATTATTTCTCACTTTCCAGGGCATTTGAATGAAAGCTTCTCTTTAAAAAGTTAAAGATGTGTTCATTATTATTTGGAACTACATTTCAGAAGACAGTATAAGCTGTTCGGGTTCGTACTATCCGATTATTTAATAAGGTCAGTTTCAGCAGGTTAATTCATCATTATTTTTAATAACCAAATTAATCAATTCCAAATCTGGCACAACAGATCGTATATACTAAGTGAAGAATGCGATAAGTGAAATTGTTCTACTCTGATTAATTCGTCCTCAATTTTTAGTGGAATATTCCCACCAATATTGATGGCACGTGGATAATGTGCTCGCTTCCTAATACAAAATACGCGGGTTCGATTCACCGCGCGGTCACCGGTCTCGTGCATGGCGTCACACGTTAAAAGGTGAGGGCTGCGTCTTCCCTAGCTCGCTCGAGTCTCTCGAGAACTTCTGAGGGTTGCTCGTGCGGGTGCAACCGGTTGACGGAAATAACATTTTTTTTAGCCGTTAATTGAGACTCATGCTGTAGGTATAGACCAGCAAGTACGCACCCAGAGAAGAGATCAGGAAGCTGTCCCTAAGCCTCAGTCCCTAATGGGACCTTCCTAACAGAGTCTTACAAATTAAGTGTCCAAAATTATCAAATTTGTTTAGAGATAAAAAATCTATATCGGATCAGCAGAAAGGAGAAATATAAAAAAACATTCGAACTTATTAAATTGCCGAAGTTTCGACGTCTATTGACGTTTTGTTTAGTGCCGTTTCAGATGAGGCGTAAGATACGCCCTACGCAGTGTTGCCAGGAACTTAAGAATATTATCACCAGATCTGAATGTTGAAAAACACCAGCATAGAAGCACATGCGCTAAGAAGTACCAGGGTTTCATCGTTATCAATGGGTTTAGTATCTATGTGTTTCTTCATGAAGCGCTTGCGCACAACTGACACACATACACAATCCACAAAACGTCATTTTCAAAATGTGACATTTGATGCATCGTCATAGAACCGATTACATTTCTTCTTCTTTTGAGAACATCAACGAGAAACGATAATGTTTTGCCGATCACTATCATCCTGCTATTCTCATAAAATATGACAATTGACAATTGTCTATGACAATATCCAATATTCACAATTGAGAGAATTGGAACGCTGTTCAGTGTTCGATCCAGATCTACCCGTAGACCCAGAGTTACTCGGAGCTACTTGAAGCGGCTCTAACCGCAATTTTATCACAGAACAAACATACGGTTTCGTGATTTCATGTTTGTTCCTAATACCTACGGTAATTCTGAAGTTTGACAAGTCACCATTTCACCGAAACTTCACCAGAATTATCAATTTTCCGGCTTATCACCCTCGAAATTCGGATTTAGCGGATCAAAATACATAAGAATAACTTGGGTGATCCCGTCGCGCTTCATCGGCTACGAAAACCCTCCCTGCCACCGGACTAATAGGTGAGGAAGTTGTTCCAGTAACATGAATACCAAAGTGTGATACATCATTGGCCTTTCCACTAATGAAATCAAATCTGTGGGTTTCCATTTGAAAAAACCAAGATATTTTCCAATTTGCGTTTTGATCCATCCGGTACACAAAAAGTAATGAAATTGCAACTGTGTTTCATGTTACAGAAACTAGACCATATTAAAGTCATTTAACCGTTCCTTTTAAAATTATTTTTTTACGCCGAGTTACAGGGTGCTGAATAACTCATATATTTTCAAGTAATATCGATATATCGCTTCCACCATTTGTCACGATGTGTGCTTCTATAGGGCCTTTTTGGCCTTTACTATAAGCCGCAACTAGGGTTGCTACCCTTTGCTACTTCTGTGACTAGGGGTCGTAGCTACAGATGGTAGCACAGAGAAACTTTAAATAATAACAAAATACAAATAAATATTATAACATAAATTGGGCAATAGCAATATCTACACAGGGGGATAACTAATAATACAAGATAGGTTTCTTACTATACAATATTTACACACTTACTTCTACTTGGTGCAAGGCCCATAGCCACACTGGCTTTGAGACTTAATAAATGAATTAACAAACTAACATCTTGACTGGAATTTGAATGTGAATCCTTTCCACCATAAATGAGTCTTCATTTATAGTAGTGTGTTATTTACAATTGGCCGGTACAGTGACACTGTGATCGGTGTAACCGAGTGTCATGGCCAAGCTGTCATCAGACTCATTCATGGTCGAGCATGGTTCCCGAATCGATCAATTAATAATAACATATCAATGACCGAACATTTCGTACTCCAGCCATACACAGGGCACTCTTGTCATTCTTGACAATATGACCCCATATTTTTCAAATGGTCAAAGTAATAGCTATTCAACCAAGTGATGGAATATGGGGTGTTCCATTACAATAAAACAAAACTTTGGTTTTGTGCACTTTTTGGGGTCACCCTGTATACGACCAACGGAGCGCAGTTGCAGGAACCTGTATAAAACCTAGATATAATATAAAACCTAGATATAATATAAAACCTAGATATAATATAAAACCTAGATATAATATAAAACCTAGATATAATATAAAACCTAGATATAATATAAAACCTAGATATAATATAGAATAATCGTGTCGGTAATAAATCTTTGGCGACAGTTCTGCTGAATAGTATGCATCAACAGTTCCAAATGATTTCGAAAAATGCAAAAACGGAATTCCATCTATTCACCTTGTATACTTATATATATATATATATTTTCCAAAGATACTCTCCCAAGAAGGAAATATGCTTGCATTCGGAAAAAAATTTCAAGCTGCGCCGTTTAGGAGCTATCGACCACCGGACCGCAGTTGCAGGACCCTGTATATGTCCTGTGGGTATTCAAGTTTTGTTTTTTTTTTTTTTTTCGTTAATTCATTTACCATTCTCCATATTTGTTTTTGTCTACTTTGTATACTATTCGATTCTAAATAATGTTGTTGTTTATTGTGTTACTACATTTTTTAAATGTTTACACTTAAAATATAAATCTACAATAAAGATAAAACTATAACAGAAAACGTATACATACATAAAAAATACACACCTATATCATTACACATATACACATATATAAATAAAAAAATTTAAAAATTTAAAAACTATATATTTGCAAGGCAGTTTCAAGAAATTGGATACTATAGATCATTTGTCGCAGTATCTGTAAACTCTTGAATGGAGTACATTTTTTATTTTGAATATTGTTTTAATCTAAACTTGAATGTTTTTATATTCAATGTTTTCATATCATCAGGTAGTTTGTTGAAGAAATTTGGGCCATAATAGTTTACACCTTGTTGTGATTTTTGGAGCCAGTTTGCAGAAATAGTAATATTTCCTCTATTTCTTGTATTGTAATCATGAAACTCACTGTTTTGTTTATAGGTATCTAAGTGATCTTTTACATAGACCAAACACTGATATATATATATATATATATATATATATATATATATATATAGATGCCTGTTAAGTTGTGACTTCCGATATGTTAAAAGGGCGACCTGACTTCCAGGTCTATTCAAAGATATATTTTGATGAATTTTGCATATATATGTTGAGGGGAACTCCAGGAATACAAATCTCAAGAGAGGGGAAACATTTTTTAATTTTTTAAAATACTTACAAATTTTTCACATATACAAGATACGAACTCGCTTCCGTTCATATACTGGTATTATTCCCATGATGAATATACAGGGTGTTCCTAAACATCATGTACATCCGAAAGGAGGTAATTCCTCAGCTCATTTTAAGACTAAAAGTTCATATAAACTCAGGTCCGAAAACGCTTCGTTACCGATCTACGGGGTGTTGAAATTTCAATTTTTTTTTTGGTTTTTCTTTATAGATTCTGCAGTTTTTGAGATATGTGGCTCAAATTTGAAACATAAATTACGTTATGGGGCTTACATCGATGGACAACTCAAATGTTTGTGAGAATCTACAGGGTGATATTTTTTTATGGGTCATGCCCCCTTTTCTCCCCCTGAACTTTTTTGCGGTGCGCTGTTGGTAAATTCTAAGGTACAAATTGAATTTTTTGGTTTGTTTACAAACTTTTTTGTATCCTGTAGTTTTTTCGTATCTAAGACCGTTATCGAGAAAAAAAAAATTGAAATTTTTTTGTAATTCGCTAAAATTATTTTGTTCGCCGCTGTTTGCTAAAGGCTTTTTTTTGCAATAACGATTTATTATACAAAACATCCAAATAAAAGACATAACAAGGAAATAACGTTATAACAATTGTTGAAAGTGACCTCCTCCAATCCTTATACATGCGTCCGCTCTTCTTCTCATTGATGCCCGTACTCTGCCAAACACCCCCGGAGTATTTCTTACAGTTTCAAATGCATTTAATATTCGATTTCGTAAGTCATCGATGGTATTTATTGGTGTTGTATACACGAGAGATTTGAGATGCCCCCATAGAAAAAAATCTAGGCTATTTAAATCAGGGGACCTAGGGGGCCATAACTGAGGTCCACCCCGTCCTATCCACTTGTCCCCAAACACTTCATTTAAATATTGCCGAGCCAAAACAGAAAAATGTGCTGGTGCGCCATCGTGCATATACCACATTTGATGTCTGAGCAAAAGAGGTAAGCCTTCAAGTAATAAAGGTAATTCGTATTGCAAAAAATGCCTGTATGAGTTTCCAGTAAGCCGACCAGGCAAAAAGAAAGGACCAATCAAATGATCCCCAACTATACCACCCCATACATTCAATGAGAACTGCTCTTGAAAATGAGTTTCGACAATTCCATGTGGATTTTCTTCGGCCCATATGTGGTTGTTATGAAAATTTATAATTTGATTCCTGGAAAAATTGGCTTCGTCGGTAAAAAGGATTTTACAGTCAAAATTGGGGTTTACTGCTATCCTATTAAGGTACCACTGGCAGAAATTAACTCTTGAAGGGAAATCTCGAGGAAGGAGCGCTTGCACCCTTTGAATGTGATATGGATATAGTAGAGATTCACGCAATATACGCCAAACAACTTGGTGACTGATATTTAAATTTTTAGCGATTTTTCTGGTGCTAGTGTCTGGCTGTTCTTCTATTTCATGTAGAACAGCTTCTTCGATCTGTGGTGTTCTAACGGTACGTGGTTTACCTCCATCATTAGTGTTTTTATTAAATGTTCCAGTTTCTGCAAGACGCCTATGAATATCTGAGAATATTCGTTGATCAGGTATTATTCTATTGGGATAACGCTCCATGTATAGACGTCTGGCTTCTCTTGCATTTCCATTCGCAAGGCCATAAATAAAATGCATATCAGCCATATCGCCATTTGAATAATTTGGCATTGTTACGAGGCTATAACGAGTATTTATAACAAATTTACACCTTACAATTAACAATTTAAACACATGTAAAGACACCTAACGACTCCACATACGAACTGTCAAAAAACGCTCGCTCTCCACTGCATTTGTTTGAAAACAAATCTATTCTTTCATGATGGAAAGTATAGACAATACACTCATAGCCATCTGAGAATCTGCGTTGGAGCTAAGCTTATCGTTGGTCGGTTTAAATCCAGGTCCCGGGAACAGATCCCGGCATCGGATTTTTTTAAAGCAATGATTTCACTTTTTTCTTCTGTTTGAGATTTGAATTATTGGATACTTGGATAGCTTATACATTACGAATTTCTACTGAGTATTCATTTTCTCATACTATTATAATATTATGTGCCTATTTGAATGAAGTGTCGATCTTTTTTTGTCTGAAAGATGCGTTTGTAGAAAAAATAATGTGTGTATTTCAAGCACAAAGTGTCATTGTTGCTCTCCAAAGATTACCGCGCTCCGCTTCGCGTTGCACGGTAACTCTCTTTGTCGAGCGACAATCAATTACTTTGCGCTCGAAATACACAAATTGCTATTTCCATTTTTTCTCGACAACGGTTTTAGATACGGAAAAACTACAAGACACAAAAAAGTTTGTAAATGAATGAAAAAATTCATTTTGTATATTATAATTTATCAACGGCGCACCGCAAAAAAGTTCAGGGGGAGAAAAGGGGGCATGACCCAAAAAAAATTATCACCCTATAGATTCTCACAAACATTTGAGATGTCCATCGATGTAAGCCCTATAACATAATCTATGTTTCAAATTTGAGCCACATATCTCAAAAACTGCAGGATCTATAAAGAAAAAACAAAAAAAATCTTGAAATTTCAACACCCCGTAGATCGGTAACAAAGCGTTTGCGGACCAATGTTTATATGAACTTTTAGTCTTAAAATGAGCTGAGGAATTACCCCCTTTCGGATGTACATGATGTTTAGGAACACCCTGTATATACTATTGTAACGTTATCACTTCCATTTATTTTCCATCCTTTACGTGTATTCTATTCAATGTTGTCCGCAATTTCAGATCCAACAGGTATATTGAAGGTCTGGAAAATTATATGATTGTTGTAATTCTCAAAATACATGTGTTTTGTCTTTAACCCAATTTTATTGAAAAATATAATAATACTTTTTTTACATTTGCCGTATTCGAAAAAATTTCTTTCATTTGTAAAAGTAATTTGCTCGTACTTCACAACCGTGAAAACGTATTTTGAAAAAAAGTTCAATTTTAATCATCTACATCTGTCATTTTGGAATTACCGGAAAATTGCATTACTTAAATGTAAAGAAAAACATGCGATCTATTTCGAAAATAACTACTTTACTTTGCAGCTTATTCAAAGAATAAACATATGTAATGGGAAATAATTATGTCACATAAAAATAGGGATATTCATAACTGAACATGATTATCGACAACGGTCTTTCACCATATATTCTTTCATGACTGTGGAAAATAACTTATTGTACAACAGTGCGTAATGTGATACTTTTTCGCACAAGTGGGTAAAAAAAATCACCTGTGCATAAAATCATCAACAGTGCGTAAAGTAAATTTTTACACACTTATCATACATTTATGCATTTTAGAGAAATTCAGAATTTTGCGTCAAATATAACTCGGAAGTCATCTTCGGGTGATACGACAATAATTCATAAAATAAAACATTCAAATTAATGATACAATTGCTACAATTTGGCAATATAATACCTGTCGAAGGAAAAACTTTGTATGTAACCGGTTTCGTAAAGGGTTTTTTTGTATGAGTGTGAAGTTTGTTGAATGAGGCGCAGCCGAGTTCAACAAACACGCGAGTTTACGAACTTGTATCATAAATAGATATTTCCTACCTTGTTTAATGGTAAATGATTATAATATTGTCAAGCGTGCGTCTGTTGACTTTGACACATTGATATGTAACTTTTTGTTGTTTAGTTAGTTCTTTCTTTCAAGTTTAATTAAAAATTATTGACTAAATTACGATTTTTTTATTTTTGTATTCATCTGATATGAAGCTCGAGAAAAAAAATTGTTCGTAACATGTGCGCCAAATGCTTTTTCCGCAAGCAAAAACTCATCCGAACTCCGGTTTGCGTCGTTCGTCTAACTGTATTTGCGTGCGAAAAAAAACCACTTTGGGCACTTGTTAAGAAAATAACTATAATATATAATACATAAAGTAAAAAAAGGAGTGACCTTAGAATATATCCTTGGGGAACTCCACAACTAACGTTTGGCGTAGCAGAACACCCAACGATCTTAACAATCTAACTTCTTACTGATGAATAGTGTGAACCACCAGGATTTTTTTTATTTTCCCTGATGAGATGATTTTAACGGATTATAACACTTAAGGGTTCAATGAATTATAGTGGCTAAATTCTGAAATTCTTCAAAGGCCTTGGAAAAAACTCAAATTATAGGCCAAGCTGTAGATAAAAATATGAGGATCTTTTCATACAAAATAAAAGATGCAAATGGCCTAGACTACTTTTTATAAGATAGTCTGTAATTGAAAAACCCGCTTTTCGCCATAGCAAAATTGCTTTGTGAAATTTTTTAAACAAGAAATAACGTAAAAATTAATTTTTTTTTGGTTTTTGCCAAATATCTCAAAAAGTATTGGAAGAATCGTTTTACAGTCAAGAGCATAGAGAATTATAAAACCTACAAAATAGTTTTTTTAATTAACACGTTTTGGAAATTATTGTGAATCGGTTGCAACGTCGTGTAGGCTTTTTAGCCCGGGAATTAACGACAGATTTCATTACACCATTTCCGAAAGCCTAAGTTTTTTTGTACCTGTCATGTGTATATAGCGTACAATATAAATATACACGTCTACCACCGCCACCCCGCGACAGGGGGTTACAGGAGGGTTACAATTGCAGCAAAAAAATCAACAACAAAAAATGTATAGTTGCATACGCGAAACTTATTGTACGTATCGGTTGAAACATAAAAAGCTTAGAAAATATCGCGTGTCACATAAATTCCACAACAAAACTCGTCTGTTACCCACATAATTAATCGCAAAAAATATAAATAAATAAAATATAAAAAATGTATACCCGCAAAGATAAAATTAATTGAAATACTTTTTTTGCAGCTAACACAAAAATATTAGTCTGCCACTAATAAGATACCATGAAGGTCATCTGTATCACCTTAATTTTTGTGTAAAGGAGATGTCAACAAATAATAAAAATAAACAAACGATTGATTAACAAGAACAACAGTAAGTAGGTACCTACTTATCAGTCTAAAATCAGTCTATTGTTTCTGGATTATAATAAATATTTCTGGGTGGTAATCTTTCAGCAGCATCAGGCATTTGATAATATTAATAATAAAAATTTGTCCTTGTCTTCAAAAAAATTGCAAAAATTACATACAGAGGGCAAATGGGCGAGATCTAGTCATGACTAGACGAATCTAGTCAATTCCTACTCAACTCAATAAAGATGTTGATGGATATCCCACGTACCATGGATTGGGTCTATTCGGGAAACGGGAAACTGTGAAAAAAAAAAACGCGCCCTGCATTCTACCTCGAAAGTAGTGAAGAAGCGAATGCACTGATATACATTTTATAATTTATCTGGGTAATGCCACGAAAACTGTTGATTAGACTAATCCTTATGTGGGATTTAAATATGAAAGAAATCAGCAACTGTTGATTAAACCCCGTATAAAATATAGTAATTACTATAAATGAAGAGTTTTATTTTTTTATATTATGAAATAGAATGTCTTTCATTTCACTACGATAAAATAATAATATGTAAAACACCAACGTGAGTAGGTATCTACAATCCAATTACCAATCACCCTTCTGATTTTTGTGAACTAGAATAACAGACTTCCCATGTATACAAACATTAAAATGATGATGTTCGGTTTCATAAATGATCTATTCTTCATTCCTAAGTATTTGAATCAAATATCTTTTTGAACTTTTTGATTTTATCCAAATATTTTATAATACTGGTTTTAGTTTTATATAAATAAGTTTTGTACAAATTTTTGATAATGAATTTATCATTATGTCTTAGTTATAAAAACATGCCTTTGGTATAAAATATTTCTGGGGTATAACTTTGGGATACGGTCGACTTGCGCACGACCGGCTCTCTTACCTGAAATCGACCGCTTTGCGCTCTACGATTTTCATAATATATAAGTATACCTACATTACCTTCTTTCCTTCGATTGACCGAGTTGCTCTCTCTACAATAAATCAGCGAGAAAAGAAAAATTTGCATTTTGCGAGGAGTAATTATTTAGTCTGATGTAACCAGAACGAACTAACGTTACATAGACATTTGAGTGCGTGGAAATTTAATACATGCATTTTGCGAGGGGTAATTATTTAGTCTGAAGTCTGATCTAACCAGAACGAACTAACCTTACGTAGAAATTTGAGTGCGTGGAAACTTATTACTTGCATTTTGCAATGAGTAATTGTTTAGTCTGATCTAACCAGTACGAACTAAACTTAGGTAGAAATTTCAGTGCTTTTTTATTAGAAAGAAGGCAAGAAGGTAGTCGGTAATTGTATGGTTCATTATTTAGTTTGTATGTGATAATAATGGACTTTCATGAACTTATAAAGTGGTGCAAAGCTAGTATACAACTCTTTTGACAACTTTTGTTATAACAGATACATAGCCGGTCGTGTGTGTTAAAATTGTTAAAATTGTTAAAAATGTAATTAACGAGGTCTTACCTTTTAACGTGCGATTCCTAGGCCATCAGAAAAAAAACTGTAATCGCTAGGATTCCAACCTAGCCGACCACCAGCAACATCAATAGCACGCGAAAGTCGTACCACTGAGCTACCTGGCCCTTTGTTACCCTCTGTATTCCAAAAACTGTTCATAGCAAAGCCATAATTGTTTGACATCATAATAGTGTACTCACTCAAACTACGAGTGATGATGACAAAAAATTGGAAAATTTAAGAGACCAAATTTTTAATTACAGGGTGAATTGAAAGAAAAATCGCAATTTTTGTCATCACCTAGCGTTTGTAACCAGAAGTATGTTGAATGGTTCGTACTCAAGTATCCCTACAGCTCAAAATTTAAATGAAAATATACAAAATATCACTGAAAAAAGTGCCACTTTTTGCCTCACCCTATACAAAATGTTGAATTTGTCAATTTTGACAAATTTGAACGATGAGAATTCTAGTGTGTTGATTAAGAATCCCTTTTTGAATAATATTTGACTCACCCTGTATTTAACAATATTTGTTATCAAAAATAAGTCTCGAATTATTTCCTCATGGGCAGGTAAATATTTGTCGCCCAATACATCCTCATTTAAGACGTTTTCCTGAGAGTTATAATATTACTTTAGAGAAATTGCCACATTCCAACTTCGACACCCTGTATCTCCAAAACTAACTATAGGATTGAGTTAGGCCTACCAAAAATTCAGAAAAATTAACCAGTGACAATTTTTCCATAAGGCCGTTGCCGGGTCCTTTTTGTTATTGTAATTGTAACCGTCCTGTTGCCTGGCGTGCCGAGACGTTCATATTACCATTAATTCATCCTCCAAATCGAAAGGTGAGTTTGACAGTGAATGAATAAAGATTTGAATGTAATTCGGATAAAATTCACGGCTACTACTTCATTAATACCCTCATAATATAAATATCTATAATGAAACGTCTCGTATTTGTAAACTTCTTCGAAATATAGACATACATTATATTATGAATCTGATATGACTATCCGCGCCTAATTCTATACATTAACACGTGCGATAACTAAACGAATTAAAGTGTAAATTTGGACTTTTAAAAGTTTATAGTTATACTTCTGGCCATTGCCACCATCAATATACCCCTATTCATTTTGAACATATATCTTCAATGCACACACACACACGAATGATAATAACCCAGAAGTAACAGCGTACTTTTTAGATGACGGAAGTGCCAACGTGTTAGATGGATCTGCAAATGGGGAAATAACCGCGATCGCAGCGCCATCGATATACTGGCGAACTAAAACTGTAACTTTTGAGTACTGGGGGACCCAAATGACTTCCACAACAATTTTTGATATGTTGACTAGAACCCCATCTAGATTTGAAATCCGACGAAAACAAGGCAAAACGTTGTGACTTCCAGTATCGGAAGTCACAACGTTATATATGAGGTGTCATGGTACCCTGTGTATCTACTTTGGAAGTGATAAGTTACCTTTCACACATATATATATATATATATATATGAAATATATATATGAAATATATATATTATTATTAATTATATATGAAATATATATGGGAAGTCTGTTATTCTAGTTCTTCTGTTCTTCACAAAAATCAGTAGGGTGATTGGTAATTGGATTGTAGATACCTACTCACGTTGGTGTTTTACATATTATTATTTTATCGTAGTGAAATGAAAGACATTCTATTTCATAATATAAAAAAATAAAACTCTTCATTTATTGTAATTACTATATTTTATACGGGGTTTAATCAACAGTTGCTGATTTCTTTCATATTTAAATCCAACATAAGGATTAGTCTAATCAACAGTTTTCGTGGCATCACCCAGATAAATTATAAAATGTATATCAGTGCATTCGCTTCTTCACTACTTTCGAGGTAGAATGCAGGGCGCGTTTTTTTTTTCACAGTTTCCCGTTTCCCGAATAGACCCAATCCATGGTACGTGGGATATCCATCAACATCTTTATTGAGTTGAGTAGGAATTGACTAGATTCGTCTAGTCATGACTAGACCTCGCCCATTTGCCCTCTCTATGTAATTTTTGCAATTTTTTTGAAGACAAGGACAAATTTTTATTATTAATATTATCAAATGCCTGATGCTGCTAAAAGATTACCACCCAGAAATATTTATTATAATCCAGAAACAATAGACTGATTTTAGACTGATAAGTAGGTACCTACTTACTGTTGTTCTTGTTAATCAATCGTTTGTTTATTTTTATTATTTGTTGACATCTCCTTTACACAAAAATTAAGGTGATACAGATGACCTTCATGGTATCTTATTAGTGGCAGACTAATATTTTTGTGTTAGCTGCTTAAAAAAAAGTATTTCAATTAATTTTATCTTTGCGGGTATACATTTTTTATATTTTATTTATTTATATTTTTTGCGATTAATTATGTGGGTAACAGACGAGTTCTGTTGTGGAATTTATGTGACAGGCGATATTTTCTAAGCTTTTTATGTTTCAACCGATACGTACAATAAGTTTCGCGTATGCAACTATACATTTTTTGTTGTTGATTTTTTTGCTGCAGTTGTAACCCTCCTGTAACCCCCTGTCGCGGGGTGGCGGTGGCAGACGTGTATATTTATATTGTACGCTATATACACATGACAGGTACAAAAAAACTTAGGCTTGCGGAAATGGTGTAATGAAATCTGTCGTTAATTCCCGGGCTAAAAAGCCTACACGACGTTGCAACCGATTCACAATAATTTCCAAAACGTGTTAATTAAAAAAACTATTTTGTAGGTTTTATAATTCTCTATGCTCTTGACTGTGAAACGATTTGACTGTGAAACGATTCTTCCAATACTTTTTGAGATATTTGGCAAAAACCAAAAAAAAATTAATTTTTACATTATTTCTTGTTTAAAAAATTTCACAAAGCAATTTTGCTATGGCGAAAAGCGGGTTTTTCAATTACAGACTATCTTATAAAAAGTAGTCTAGGCCATTTGCATCTTTTATTTTGTATGAAAAGATCCTCATATTTTTATCTACAGCTTGGCCTATAATTTGAGTTTTTTCCAAGGCCTTTGAAGAATTTCAGAATTTAGCCACTATAATTCATTGAACCCTTAAGTGTTATAATCCGTTAAAATCATCTCATCAGGGAAAATAAAAAAAATCCTGGTGGTTCACACTATTCATCAGTAAGAAGTTAGATTGTTAAGATCGTTGGGTGTTCTGCTACGCCAAACGTTAGTTGTGGAGTTCCCCAAGGATATATTCTAAGGTCACTCCTTTTTTTACTTTATGTATTATTTATTATAGTTATTTTCTTAACAAGTGCCCAAAGTGTTTTTTTTCGCACGCAAATACAGTTAGACGAACGACGCAAACCGGAGTTCGGATGAGTTTTTGCTTGCGGAAAAAGCATTTGGCGCACGTGTTACGAACAATTTTTTTTCTCGAGCTTCTTATCAGATGAATACAAAAATAAAAAAATCGTAATTTAGTCAATAATTTTTAATTAAACTTGAAAGAAAGAACTAACTAAACAACAAAAAATTACATATCAATGTGTCAAAGTCAACAGACGCACGCTTGACAATATTATAATCATTTACCATTAAACAAGGTAGGAAATATCTATTTATGATACAAGTTCGTAAACTCGCGTGTTTGTTGAACTCGGCTGCGCCTCATTCAACAAACTTCACACTCATACAAAAAAACCCTTTACGAAACAAAATTCTGAATTTCTCTAAAATGCATAATGCATTAGTGTGTAAAAATTTACTTTACGCACTGTTGATGATTTTATGCACCGGTGATTTTTTTTACCCACTTGTGCGAAAAAGTATCACATTACGCACTGTTGTACAATAAGTTATTTTCCACAGTCATGAAAGAATACATGGTGAAAGACCGTTGTCGATAATCATGTTCAGGTATGAATATCCCTATTTTTATGTGACATAATTATTTCCCATTACATATGTTTATTCTTTGAATAAGCTGCAAAGTAAAGTAGTTATTTTCGAAATAGATCGCATGTTTTTCTTTACATTTAAGTAATGCAATTTTCCGGTAATTCCAAAATGACAGATGTAGATGATTAAAATTGAACTTTTTTTCAAAATACGTTTTCACGGTTGTGAAGTACGAGCAAATTACTTTTACAAATGAAAGAAATTTTTTCGAATACGGCAAATGTAAAAAAAGTATTATTATATTTTTCAATAAAATTGGGTTAAAGACAAAACACATGTATTTTGAGAATTACAGCAATCATATAATTTTCCAGACCTTCAATATACCTGTTGGATCTGAAATTGCGGACAACATTGAATAGAATACACGTAAAGGATGGAAAATAAATGGAAGTGATAAAGTTACAATAGTATATATATTCATCATGGGAATAATACCAGTATATGAACGGAAGCGAGTTCGTATCTTGTATATGTGAAAAATTTGTATTTTAAAAAATTAAAAAATGTTTCCCCTCTCTTGAGATTCGTATTCCTGGAGTTCCCCTCAACATATATATGCAAAATTCATCAAAATATATCTTTGAATAGACCTGGAAGTCAGGTCGCCCTTTTAACATATCGGAAGTCACAACTTAACAGGCATCTATATATATATATATATATATATATATTTATATATATATATATACAGTGTGTCCCACTTTGAGCAGCCACACCCTCATATTCTGTTGAGCATGAAATAATTCGAAATTTTCTTTGACTCAAGGTGTAGTACTCGGAAATACCTACCTTTATGTTTACGGAACCTTTGTATATCTATTTTCCACGGCTAACTACGACCAAATGAAAAGTGAAAAATTGGGAAAAACATACTAGGCATTTTTTTATCGCAAAAATAACACCAGATTCTGTTTCAGACCCTCAAATCTCAATGTTTGAATCATTTGAATATACAGGGTATCATCTGTAGCTGGCATCATTATTTAATTTTTTTCATCAGTAGTATCATCTTTATTTGTGAATTTCTTATCCAGTCACAAAATTCACATAAATTATCAATCGATACTGCCGAAAATAAGCAAATATTACTTTTCCATGGCAAACTATGACCACCTGAATAGTGAAAAATTCAGAAAAATGTATTAGGGATATTTTAATGAAAAAATTAACATCAAATACTATAGTTTGGAACACCCTAAAACCTCAGATCTCAATGCTTGAATCATTGAAATATACAGGGTGTCATCTGTAGCTAGAATATCATTATATCTCATTCATTCTCAATGCTCGGTTGATTTCAAAATGTCATGTTTCAAAGTGTCCAAAATTGTACTATTGTTACAGCAGAAAGTGGATATCTATCAGTTTTCCATGGCTAACTTTGACCAGATGAAAAGTGAAAAATTGGAGAAACATATTATGGATTCTTTTTTAACTATACTAATATACGAATTTGGTTCAGAACACTCTAAAACCCTCAGAACTCAATTTCCGAATCATGAAATATATAGGGTTTTATCTGTAAATGGCAATCGTTCGACTCCTAAATGTTTATCCTGAAAATTGACAGATTTTGAAAATTATTGATCTTGTCAGTTTTTTTGACTATTGAAATGAAATCATATTTTTAGGTTTTCATACATTTAATTCTTACCAAAACGTTGTAAAAAATAACAAGTGACTCACGTAATGACGTAATTTGGAAAAAAAATCTTTATTCAACAAATATGAACTAAGGTAATTATTCATGAAAAAAGTACAATAAAAAAACCAATGAAATAATGGATCCGTTATAGCCTATAGAGGCTCATTCTCGATAATGCCCCCATCATTTGCTATATACACCTCCCAATCCTTTTTCGGTTGTTCTTTACCACTCTTCTCAGGATTATCAAGTGTGATTTTTTGGCATGCAGCTATAATTCTGTTCTGTAACTCTTCTCGATTTCTTGGTCTCGATTTGTAAACTTCTTGCTTTAATGTTCCCTATAAGAAAAAATCGAGAGGTGTGAGGTCTGGTGACCTCGCCGGCCAATTAACAAAAGAACTGTTGCGACCTATCCATCTTCCCGGAAATGTTGTATTCAGCCATGTTCTGACCCTTCCAGCATTATAAATGCTGGCTCCGTCTAGTTGAAAATACATATTACGTCTAGTTTGTAAGGGCAACTCATCCAAAACTTCCGAAATATCATTATTGAAGAAGTCATGCAATCGCTCTGCATTCAGGTTTTGTCGGAAAAAGTATGGTCCAATGAATTTGGTTCCGATAATACCGCACCATGCGTTGATTTTTTGTGAATATTGTTTCCTACAATTGATAACCCAGTGCGGATTTTCGGTGGCCCAATGCCGTGAGTTTTGTGAACTCACTGTACCATTTGTGGTAAATGTAGCCTCATCAGTGAACAATATTTTATTAAAAAAGTCATAATCATCAAGGAACTCTCCCTGAGCCCATAAACAATATTCTAAACAATTTACATCGTCACCATTCTCCAACGTGTGTAGAAATTTGGGTTTGAAGGGAACTATTTTATGTTTTTTCAAACATCTCTAGATATTTGATTTCGGAATTTCCAGATCTAGCGACATTTGTCTCAAACTTTTGGTAGGATTCCGTCTGATGTCTTCTAAAATTCTTGTCGTCTTGTCGATTCTCTCTATTACTTTCACCTCTTTTTTTGATATTCATCACGCTTCCAGTAGTATTGAAAATTTTATTCACCCTTGCCACAGTTCCGAAATTGATGGGATGTCTATTCGGATTTCGCAAATTGAACTCATGGGCGACATCTCTGACTGAACGAGCATTATCACCAACGAGTCTCACTATTAGCACTTTTTCAGCCAATGTCAACTTTTCTTGTCTTGGCATTTTCACTTGAAATAATAGACACTGCCAGCTAAAAACTAGATTAGAAAGTATGTTTTCAACTGATTTGTATATATGTCAAAATGAAACAAATGACAATCTCATGCATGACTACCTTCGTGGAATCGAGGGTGAAGTTTAGCTAAGTGGGATACATACTAGCAAAAAACGTTTGGTGGTCATCACTTAGTTTCGAACAGGAACTTATTGCTCATTTTCGAATATGATTGTGACCAAACTGTGGCTACAAATGAAGAAGACTTTTTTGGTGACATTGCTCACAATATAAACAATTTGCGCATATAAAACAAAGGTATCAGATACGTTCCATGTATACTCCATGTACACTTCATGTACGTTAATAAAGGTTGAAAACATCAATGAATGTAGCGAAGAAAACATTGATACGAGCAATAAATTTCAAAAAAAATATTTAGGAAGAGTTACAGATTACTTGAGGATTCAGATCTGTGCTTATTAGGGTGTTCTGAACAAAAATCTTATGTTCAGCGATAAATGAATCCATAATATGTTTTCCCCAATTTTTCACTGTTCAGCTGGCCATAGTTCGTCATAGAAAAGTATTACCTGTTCACTTTTTACAGTGGTAATGGAACATTTCTGGGCACTTTATGATAGGGAAAAAAATTAGAAATAATGCTGCCAGCTACAGATGATACCCTGTATATTCAAATGATTCAAGCATTAAGATTTGAGGGTTTTGGGGTGTTCTGAAACAGAATCTGGTGTTATTTTTGCGATGAAAAAATGCCTAGTATGTTTTTCCCAATTTTTCACTTTTCATTTGGTCGTAGTTAGCCGTGGAAAATGGATATACAACGGTTTCGTAAACATTAAGGTAGGTATTTCCGAGTACTACAACTTGAGTCAAAGAAAATTTCGAATTATTTCATGCTCAACGAAATATGAAGGTGTGGCTGCTCAAAGTGGAACACACTGTATATATATATATACATACTAGGTTAGGGTAAGAAGATTATACTGAATAAATAGGTCCTTACAGTGTGTCTTGGACCAACACCGGATATGATTCGAATTGCTTGTTTTTGAAGCGTTAATAGGTTTTTCATGTTGGCATTGTGGCCCCAGATCAAAAGTCCATATTGTAGATGACTATTTATAAAAGCAAAATACGCCCTTCTCATCATATCATGAGACACAGATATTCTGAATCGTCGCGCGTAGCAGAAACAGACTCGATGAAAGTTTTTTTAATAGATGCTCAATATGCGAATTCCAAGAGAATTTGCTGTCAATATGAAAGCCCAATAGTTTAACTGGTTCTGTATTTGTGCTGTTCGGTCTAGTTGAAATAGTTATTTTTTGAGTTTTTTCCACATTCAGTTTTAGTTTAATTGACGAAAAATATAGCTGAGCCGCTTTTTCTACACCATTAGATAGTCCATGAACAGCATTGATTTCCTTATCACATATGTTTATTTGTTACCCCAGTCATGACTGAAATGACACGAACAAAAATGGTTTTAAATTTCATAAACGGAACAATAGGGAATATTACGTCTCTGTATCCAATAATTCAAAACACATTTAAATGATTAATGTAAGTACTTTTGAGTCAAGCATTTAATATATCACGTTTTCCTCGTACGCTCCCTAACTTTATATAAAACGTCCAAGTTTTTACCATTACTCATGCGAACGTACATTTTGAAATAAGAAATGCTCATCATTACTCGAAGAAGGTTTTTCAACTTTTACAGTCGCTTTTCTCCTATATTTTCGGGTAGTTCATAATGGAAGAAAGTTTTTTCCTCCGAGTAGATTCTTATTTGTATGGAGTTGGTGAATGTTCCGCATTTCAAACTTGAAGTAACGTAACGGAGTTGGTCTGTGAAAACTTACGGCTTCAAAGATATGTAGGCGTTCTTGTGATTGATCCAGTAGAATACGTCTCAGCCCACAATTAATGGTTATTTAACGAACAAGTGTATTAATAAGGGCGATTAACAATAATTGAGATAATTTAACGCGTGAGCGGAGCGAGATATTGTTAATCGCCATTTTAATTCACGAGTTCGTTACAAAACTTTTCCGTTGACAGTAATTTTCAAAAAAAAATTAAATATTTGGTTTCATTTGGGTTTTGAACCCTCGAGATCGCAATCACCTCAAGACTCACACCAGCATTTTACCAGCCGGCTGCGTGACTACCTATTAACGTTACTGACAACTGGTATATTGAATGTTTTCTGAATATTTTTTTTACAAAACTTTTCCGTCGACCGTACTTTTCAAAAATAAAAATATCTTACTTTTAATTTTCAGTTTTATTATTATAAATATTAATATGTTGCCTATCGCCAAAGAAAGCTAAACAGCTTCTTGAGTTAGACAAGAAAGACTTGAAGATGGTAACGGGACTCCTCACTGGACACTGCGCTCTGGGGTACCACCCCAAAAAGATGGGTAAATCAGACAGTGATAGTTTGCCTTCTTAACGCCCTCCGACATCAGGAACTTAGCTCCCAGGAAACTGATAAACTTCACAAGAAGTGCTTGTGACACAGCCTGTACGACCCCCCTACAATCTACAATCTAATATTAGAAATTGTACGACCATTGAAATTTAATGAATTTTAAGAAAATACAACAATAAAATAAATAATGACAGATTGTACTAACACAGCTACTTGATTTAAAAGTGAATGTATTAGCGGGTAAGTATATGGTTTCCTATACGCCACAGGCCACTATATAAGTATAATATGTATTGGACTTATATTGGAGCAATGTACGTTGAGTTGCATATAAGTAAATCGTTGATTAATATAAAATAATTCATTAACAGGGGTCATTAATCAACGATTTTGAGAGCGTTAAAACACATCGTAAATGAATGGTCGACGGAAATAGTACATTATGATACAAGAGTACAAGTGAGCCTTCGAAGCACGGGCAACGAGTTTAAGGGCACGACATGAAATGGAGTGCCCTCAACCTTGCAAATGCTTTAAATGCAGTTGTATATGTGTATTGTACTGATTATACTGAATGAATTCACAATTTTTCTTTTCAATCACTGGAAAAAAATGGTGAAGATATGAAAAAAGCTGAAACCGCGAAAACATGCATGCCTATAATGCGCAATCGTCATACAACGAACTATAGTCCGTAATATATCTAGTTATAAGGCACTCAGCATGAGCATTCACGCAATAAATGAGAATATGACATATTCAGCTACGTTTTTTTTTTTAAGGTAGTATACGATGTAGTAACTAATAATTACGGTAATTACGTTGTAATTACGCGCGGTTTTGTGCCGCGCGTGCTTTCGCCCTCCATACGTTTTTAATTTCCACGCTCGGTTGACTGAAGGCACCATTGGCATCAATATAGGCGGTTTCGATAAATTTGCGCTTGAATCAGTGTTCATCTCTTTGAAGAACTTTAGCCTCGTCCCAAAGAATTCGATGGTGCTCTGTCCATACAATATATCTGTAATTGCAAGAATATTTCATTGTCATGACAAAATATCGAGAATAAAGGTAGTGAAAAAATCCCTGAGCTTGCGATTTTTTCCCGCACAAAGGCACAAATGATGGACCAAGCTGGAATTATAAAAATTTGCAATTTGGGAATACTTGCTTCATCTATTTGTGGTTCATAATCGCAGATCTCAACTTACCTCACAACTATAGCAGTTAACAGTCTGGCCCTCTGTCTGTCCACAAACACAGGAATATGCATTCTAGACATGGGAAACAAAGGTGGATGCGGTACCAACATGGTTATAAAGTATGCGAGCTTCAGTTCCTTATAAGCTCCTTTTGCAGGTGCGAGAAGTACGTTTCCCAAGACCATCGAGGGTTGGACTTGTATTTTGGGGTGGCAACCCTCCCCCTCGTCCGGCCAAGGCTCCAGAACTGAGTATGCTACTTGCACTATCCTTGGAGGAGATTTTGTTATCTTTCCTGGTCGGCCGTCTTTTTCTGGTGTAGGTAGAGGTGGCCACCAAGAAGAGAAGAGCTGCAATGAAAAGATATATAGTAGAGAGAAATAGAATAAATGAAGTTCACTTTTTATTCATTATCCTCAAAATATTTGTAATGTTCAAGTTTTCGTGACGTTTTTCAAATTATGATGAAAACAACCGTTTTCCACCTTTCAAATCTCCACCCGTCCCCTTCCCGACCCCAAATCTCCCGTAATTTATTTTTCCTTTTATTGTTGTTATATTTTCTCACTTTTACGATGGATGTAATCCCGTTCTAGTTTTCTTTGGATATATTTTAAATGAGCACCAAAATAATTATTGTGATACAACATTACGTGCCAAGTTTTACACTCTGTCTCCACAATGATATATGGCCACCAAAAAATCTCAACCAGAAATAGAATTTATGAGCACTTGAAATGTTAAAAAGTTGGCATAAATATTAAAGTCGAACCTAATGTAATACATAAACATTAAATAATATCTCACGCATTTTCAACAAGCAAGCTAGATTAGCTTGCTCAGGTTAGGTTTGTGTGTCAATCGCGAGCAAAAATCTAATTCACACATTTTCGACTCGCAAGCTAGATTTATTTTGGTGCTCAGTGGTCGGCAATTCCCGATTTAGATGTTTCCCCCCGTCCACTTTTTGTGTTCAGCTATATATATATAAGATCAAAAGGATCGGAAACAAATACAAAATCAAGAGTTGCTTTCAATCCGCCAGTACTTTACGAAGCTTCCTCATCAAGACGAAACCAGAGAACAAAACAGAATCCAGCAAAAACTGTATTCATATATCGAAGAGACCAAGCGGCAATTATACAGAGTGGTCCAACGAAAAGTATAATAATAATAATAATAACTTCAACCAAAACTGATTTGTATTTTTCATTAATACCAAAATTATCGGGTTAATTTTCTTAAAGCCGTTTTCGCATTAACAGTTTCAGTAAATTTCAACAAATAGGGTATCATTGGAAAGATAATTTTATGCCCGTTCAAATGATATATCACTCGACCCCACGTTCCATTTAAAATTTTAGGGTCGTAACACCCCCTCGCTAGGGGGTTGAAATATATCTAAAATGTGTCCCCCTCAAAGGCACACTTCACGTGTCCGAGTATATTTGCTATGAATTCCAAATAAAGGCGAAAAACTAGGTGCATACTTTTCGTTGGACCACTCTGTATGTAAGAATTGCTGAACACAAAAAGTGGACTCAACGAAAGCACGCGCGCCACAAGACCGGCAGATCTATAAACCATCGTGTAGATTCTAAATTTGTCAGTATTCACCTGAAGACGATTGCAGATTAAAGCAATTGAAACGTAGTGAAAAAATTGCAAGAAGTAGAAATATTTCAACCATCAAGACCATGGAAGTCCGAAGTACAAGTAATCTTATTCAGCTACGTTGATAGAACTGTAAGATACCTACTGATGAAAGGATCTCGCACCATTTTAATGGGAAATTGGCTTTCGGTAAATTTGTTCGAATATTCTATATGCATAATTTTTTTAATCCAAAGAAATCTGTACAAGTGTAGAAGGGCAAATTAATTAATTTGCCCGATAAGCAACTGCGTTCACAAGACTGCTGTCTTGAAAGAAATTAATTTTTGTCAGTAACGTACCCTACACTGAATTTGCCTATCTGAAAAAATGATATCGAATTAACAAAGAATACTTCTCTTTTTTTGAAAACTGTTGACGTTTTTTTATTTTCAGATTGTGGAAGGTGATAAACCCAAAAAATTATGTCAAGAACTGGATTTCCTCCACAAAATCAAACTTTTAATCAATATTCTATATGCATTGTAAAAATCGTGATACTGATCAAAAGTCTCCATTGCACTTAAGCTCTAAATTGAACGGTTTATATTGTAGTAATTTGGGTTTACTCACGACTTGCTAGGTAGAATTTGACCCTTATTTAGTAAAACTCTTTTATAGGAAAATATAAAAACAAAGTTTATTTCAATAGTTACAAATAAATGAAATGAAAATGGAATTACTTTAGAATAGAATGACATACTTCACTAACAGATACAACAAAATGAATTTCTCCCTGGTGGTTACGTTTTAATAATTAATGAAATAGATAAAAAATACTTACAGTACAAATCAAGGGAACTAACATCACCAGATTATTTAATTGTTCTTAGTACTCATTGACTCCCCAGCTCCCCCTATTACCCTAACTAACTGTGGGCACGGTCGATAACGAACTCCCTGATCGAACCATCAGTTCTTTTTTGGAAAACTCGTATTTGCTATTTTAAACATGAAAACTACGAGAATATAAAACAAGGCATGATTCGAAGAATAACATTGCCTTGACTGGGTTGAAAATTATAATCATGAAAACGAATATACATTTACAGGGTGTTCGGACTTTTACGACAATATTGTAGGGGTAGCTTAAATTAATTTTTTCAAAATTTCAAATGGCGATTGTGAAGACACATTTTTTCGAATATACATTGTTCCCAAAGTACGCACCATATGGAAAACTTCTTTATTATATGGGTTTTTCAACAAAAATGTTATTCCTGAAAAATTTTGTGCATCTCCTAAATCTAAACACGCGCCAACAAAATATAGCAAAACATGCGTATTATACGAGGCGCATTGGAAAACTTGATTTTGAGCAAAAAGAGTAAAGACAAGTACCCTTATTGGGGAAAATATGGAAAATTGTTTTGAGGAACAGTTGTTCAGCATTAAAAAATAAATGTGGATTTGAAGTAATGGCTGGGACTTCACTTGCGTTGACACGGTCGCAGCTTCCCATCTAGCCGAAAGTTCGAAGTCAGCAGGAACTGCAGGATTGTCTGGCGAAAAATTGAAACGAAAAAAAAATACCAAAATCTTGGTATCAACTATTTGTTCCATTCAGTAGCGGTTGAAACGTTTGGTATTTATGGCCCGGAATCTCTGTTATTCGTTCATGAACTTGGAAAGAGATTGATCCAAGCAACGAAAGATTACCGTTCTACTACTTTTTTCATAGAAAGAATTAGTATTGGGCAAGTGTTTAAATGGATCCATCGATGAGCATTGCTGTTGATGCAATGTAGGTGCAAACACACATCAATCAATATGAAAATAATACTATATACTTTGGTTTTATTCAAAGAAAAATTACAGATTATAAAAACATCAAAATCTGACAGTAACTAACAACATGAAACATACATCGAGTAACAGCTGAAAGAAAAACATACTGAAGGTAATCTGATGATTGGTAAAATATATTTAATGTTTTACTTCAACAAGTGCATGTTTATTTAACTAATGAAAAATGACAATGACAGTATGAATGCGCATTATCCATCGATAAATTTAAAAACTCGCCCATAGCTATTCAACGTGGCAATGCTGCTTCGGTTTTAGGAACTAATCCTACATCGCATAATTTGGATGAGACCATGCATTGCCCTCATTTCAGTACGGAACTAAGGGACAAGCCGAGATATGTGTATAGTCATCAGTCTATACTATCAAGGTTAATTCGCAAGTGATTGATCCACCTTCTTTTTCAGTACAGTCAATGGACATAAGTCATTCCTGTCTCCCAAATATGAGTTGCAGTCCTCGTGGTTCTGGTTCCCTTTCAGCGGAAGAGCTTCATCGAACAAGCGCCGTATCGATTCCTCTACAAAACCTTTCATCACTTGGAAGTATCGATTGCGGCTTGAATGGATCTGATGCAGATTTTGTTGAACATGTTCTTCCTTCCTGAAAGTCTTGCGAAGAAAATTAGATTGAAGAATTTGGGAAACACTTGCTACATGAACAGCATTTTACAAGTGTTATTCATGAAGAAGAATTTCAATAGCGAAATTTTTACGATGAACGAGAATGATTCCTACTTATTCTCAAAACTCAAACACCTATTCATGCAGCTACAGTTTCGTAAGAATTTATCATCTCTTCCACCAACCGATTTCCTGGAGAATTTGGGGTCCACTAGATACTCGTTAGGACAACAAGAGGATTGTTCCGAATTTCTGGGGTTCTTGTTGAATACTCTCCGTGCGCAGGAAAATAACAAAATTGATGCTCCTGACCACTCTGAATTGATTGATTCCGGACAATCTATCTCGTCTTGCGTTTGTGGATCTTTTGGTGAAAAAATCCTCTCTAGTTCACGTTGTAGTACATGTTCAAGAGTTAGCAAAAACGTATGTGACTTTCTGGAGCTTCAACTGGCATTTCCTGATATGACTGATAACCACTCCGTGCAAACTTACTGTGTCATCATCTGGAAATAGAACTTTTAACTGGTGATGATCGGCTGTATTGCCGAATATGCGCGAAACTGACTGACAATTGTAAGATAATAAGTATAGCTAATACTAACACTGATGCTCCTCAAACACGACTCGACTGGCGGAAGCACCAAACTCTTGCGAAAGTTGGAAATAGATGAACACCTTAATCTAGCGGACCACCATTATAATCTGTATGCAGTCATTGATTCCAATGTGGTTCTGGCGTTGAATGTGGTCATTATTACGCATTGGCCAAAGACAAAATGGACTGGTTTAAGTTTGATGTCACTGAATGTTCTGACGATGTCTTGAATTTATTGGAGCCTCTGGAGACGCCCTACATTTTATTTTATGAGAGAGGGGACATTAGCAGATCGGGGTCTTTAGATAATGTGGTGCTCAGGTTTTTCCGGGGTTTCCTGCAGCTGAAAAAGCAAATGCGTCACTGGAATCAATCATGTCGGCCCGGAGCGATAATTAATTTTTGTTGTTGTTTTATATTTTGTATTACTTCCGTTTCATTTTTTTATTTGTGTATTTTACATTAATATATCAAAAGTTGTCCAAAAATGGCTATTTAAGAAAGGTTTTATTTTTTCACCAATTTTGTAAAATGCATTAATTTCTATAAACAGCAACAACGTAGTGTACTTGGATTCCATATATTCAGTACCAGTCTACACACCCATTCCTACAACTAAGTAAAGTTTTAACATTTCATATTTTTTGTTTGATCCTATATAATTTTTTACGTGTTTTACCCTCGGAAAATCATATTCTGCATCTTTTTAGTGAAGTATGGAAAACCATTGGCTCCTTTCTGCGAAGTAATAATTCCATGCCAACCCTGAGAGGTTTCCGTTCGGATACAAACTTTTTTCCTATTTCGCTTCATATCTGCCATAATATTTTATTATAAAATTTCATATGTATGTCAGAATTCGCCTTGGCTATATGAATTTATTTCTTTCCTTCCACTGACCATTTTCGGAATCTTTGAGTGCTTTCTCATTAGTTATAGTATAGATAGATGTATATTGTATCGTTACTGGGTCCTTCAATAAGTGATACACTTGTTCTTGAGTACACACAAGTATTGGAAGTTCATAAATACTTCTGCCAAATTCCTAAAGTTATGACCATAAAGTAGCCATTCATTGGATTACTATAGTTAGTCCATTTCAAGAATAACGTAGAGTAAATTCTCAGAACACTAATCTCCTAAAACTCGAAATACATATTCGTTTTATTTAATATGAATAAACGTTGAAAGAATATATTTCACAGAGTGTATGATGAATCTTTCTTGTAATTTGTTAGTATTTGAAAATATAGAATTATAGTTGAAAAGGGGAGCATTCTCCATGAAAATTAATCTAACAGAAAACAACTCTTCCCCGGCTAAAGCCACGCTAGACATTGAACTACATCTGATAGATATTGTGAAAAGACTCTAACTGAAAAGAAAAAATCTGAAAGTGAAAATTCGCATTTTCATTCAGATAGTTGATTTTTTTATAATTATCTCTAGTTTTCATTAAAAATTCAGGGAATAAATTAGATAGGGAGAATGTTATTAAAAAATATCACTCACAGAAATCGTTCATTTCAATGAAGCAAGGTTCGCTTATCTCGCATTTGATCCCCAATACATTTTGGTCGACGAAAATCGATTTCGCTTTGCCAAGCTCATCAGAGAGATTGATAGGATTGGAAAGCAGGCTCTCCAGAAGCAATTATACACATCAAGGATGGAAATTGATGAAAATATTTCTAGACCTGACAGGTCTATGTCAAAAAATAACTTTCAAAGTGTCACCGCAGAAGAAATCTTTCCATCCTTGATGAGAGCCTGCTTTCCAGTTCTATCAATCTCGATGAGCTTGGCAAAGCGAAATAGATTTTCGTCGACCAAAATGTATTGGGGATTAAATGCGAGATAAGCGAACCTTGCTTCATTGAAATGAACGATTTCTGTGAGTAATATTTTTTAATAACATTCTCCCTATCTAATTTATTCAATTTTTAATGAAAACTAGAGAAAATTATAAAAAAATCAACTATCTGAATGAAAATGCGAATTTTCACTTTCAGATTTTTTCTTTTCAATTAGGTCTTTTCACAATATCTGTCAGATGTAGTTCAATGTCCAGCGTGGCTTTAGTCGGGAAAGTAGTTGTCTTCTGTTAGATATTACAAATAAATCACATTTTTCATTTTTGAATTTTCATGGAGAATGTTCCCCTTTTCCACATGAATACCTCCCAAGAGGTTATCTTGAACGATGGAAAATTGCGATTAAAGTTTGTCTTTCCGTCGCAGATGATTCCACAACAGATTTTACGAATATCCTATTCATAATATCTAACAAAAATCAAAATAGAATTATAGGTTTCTACATTTATTTACAAATTTTGATATTTCTAAAACTACTTACCATAACGTTTGGGGGACATTTTTATTACCAGAGTTACAAAAGATACGTTATACGTTTCTGCATTGGAAAACCTAATGATCGATTTTGACATACGTGATACGTGACTACCAATATGGCGGCAATTTGAAGAAATTAATTTCGAATTGTCAAAAGTGGAGATATTTGTGAACATACCAAAAAAAGTTATTTGAGGAAGTTGTTTATAATTTAATTTTAGGCCCACATGCGGAATTTGAAATATTTATTTGAAAAATTTGAAATCGCAATTTTTTCTGAATATGTTTTTTTTTTGGTCTCCACTAATTTTTAGGGAAAGTTATAAACTGTAATTAATAATAATTTTTTTCCAAATGGTATTGCAAAATTTTAATGCTGTTGCAGTGGTTCCTATCGTCCAAATTCGTCAGATTTTTCATATATTTTTAAATTTGAAGATTCCACATAGAAAGAACACTTTTCTCGACCGCAATAAAGTTTTGTGGAAAAAGAAAATAATAAAAATGAAGTAGCTTAAGTAGAAAATCTCAAGTATTCCACGTTGTACCGTGGAATACATATTGTTTTCCTTATTTTTCCACAAAACTTATTGCGGTCGAGAAAAGTGTTCGATGTGGTCTCTTCAAATTTAAAAAGGTATGAAAAAATCTGACGATTTTGGAAAATATGAACCATTGCAACAGCAAGAGTCATAGTGAAAACTAGTTTTTGACATTTTTTACTGCCATTTGGGAATATGCCGAAAAATTTCCATTTTATCAACTACATAAGTTTATAACGATCCCTAAACATTAGTGGAGACCAAAAAAGCAGGTTTTTTTTAATCAATAAAAAATTTGACATAGAAAAATCCCGCGTGTGGACCTAAAATTAAATTATAAACAACTTTCTCAAATAACCCCACTTTTGCCAATTCTTAATCAATTTTTCCAAATTGCCGCCATATTGGTAGTCACGTGACTTTGTGACCTATCTCAAAATTGATTATCAGGTTTTTCGAAATGCAAAAACGATCCCCTATAACGTATGTTTTGTAATTCTTATAATAAAGATTTTTCCCATATACTGCAAACATTATGGCCCATACTCCATACGTAAGCTTAATATACCGGGTGACCACGAGGTACGCTCCTCAATTCTTCTATAGTTTTGAAGATCCAGATTTCAAATTTGGTATGTCGCTATAGTACTTGAATACGCATATTTTGTCGCCACTACTGAAAATTCACCACTTTCGGTTTAACCGGAAGTGACCCCACTCTTTTTTTTTTTCAAATGACACCCTGTACATTTTTTTTTCATTGTCCGGAAGAGCACGCAATTTGTGATTCTTCAAAATTGAAAATTGGTTGAAGAATCGTCTCCTAGTTGGGCAAATAACACCAGTGCGCTCTCTGAATGTTTGGGAGAGTTGTAAAAAGAGCCCGACTGGGATATTCCTAATGAAAAAAAAAATCTTCTATTCATCGACGTGATAATAAAAATGGGGTGAAAAGATTATGTCATAAGTGTTGGTGAAGTCATGGAGCGATATTCAGAAGTCGTGTGCGTTCAACATACAGAAAGCTGCTCTTCTATTCAATTCCATTCCAATAATTTCAATATTTATAGAATATTCTTGGACTATATAATATAATAGAATTGAAGTGGTAAGAGGACAGACGAAAAACATACCTATAAAATGTATTGAATATTTCAAAGTGTTTCATTTATATCACTTTTTTCTTCATTTTAGACTAATGTCTATTCAATATGTTTGTTTAAATGTGTTCTATTTTTTTTTCCTGACTGGCTACAAATAAGTATATACAGTGAGGTTCCACTAAGTGTGCAACAAATGGGAAACTTGTTTATTATCGATTTCTCAAAAAAATTTATTCTTGACAAAAGTTGGTGCATGTTCCAAAACTATACCAAGTGTACCTGAAATGGCTTTATGACCAACACCATACAGGATAGGCCAAAAAATATAAAGTTCGTTCAAGAGTAAAGTACCCTTATTTTTTAAAAATATAAAAATATGTTGAAGATAAAAGTTGCTTAGAATTAAAAGTTATGTTCAGAATTTTTTTTTCGTTTGGAAAATATTGAATTATCCACGTATGATACATATTTTTACTATTTTGATTCAATATGTATGTGAAGTAGCCACAATCAAATCAGTTTGGATTATTTTTTATCAAATTAAAGTGTATTTGTAAAATTTACTTGGATTTGTATTTTGTTAGGTGACCTTCAACTTCATGTTTGTTGCATCGATATTCAACAGAACTCTAGAATAAAACAAATACTCTTTTTAACGAGTCAAACACTTTACTAAGTAAATGTTCATATGAATAAACTGTCAATAAAAGTGGATTAGGCCAAGGGGCCAGCTCCCTTGTAACATCTAACATCTAACATGGTTTTTGTCATAAAGCCATTTCAGGTACACTTGGTATAGTTTTGGAACATGCACCAACTTTTGTCAAGAATAAAATTTTCTGAGAAATCGATAATAAACAAGTTTCCCATTTGTTGCACACTTAGTGGACCACACTGTATACTGTGTGCAATGTCTATTCTATTCTATACCATTGTGATGTGGGGATAAGGATAGGAGGATTAGCTGTTTTTTGTGGGATTCTTACCAACAAAGATTTCTATTCTATAGAATTTAGTAAGCAGGAAATTGAATTTTTGAATTAATTTTCATTACTCATCCGATTGGCTTCCAGATCCCCGGTATGATTCCCATTGCTGAGCTAGTCCTGCATATCGTTTCAAGTTTTCTGAGTATTCAACCCACTTGCTTTGACAATTTTGCTGTGGAAATTATATTGTGTGAAACTAGGATTAGAAGGTTCATCGTGTTGAGTGTTAATCTCTATTCGGCTACTAGGGGGAATTTTTTTAACTATGAATCCCCAAAATACTGGCGAGGCGCTTGATATTTTGATCCATAAGATTGCTCTTTTAAAGTGGGCCCAACGGCAAAAATTTTACTAATAGATATACTCTCTCCAAACTTTCTGTATGCCTTATTTGAACCTAGTTTCTACCGTTTTCCTCTGTTTGGTTTCGGAGGCGTTTTGTGTTTTCCTCGTATTACCTAACTACGGTAACTATATGGGCTCCTTCAAGTTCTAAAGATAATGTAAACAAATTATTTGAATCTATCAAAATAATCTCATTTCTCAAATCTCTCTAGCCAATCATGGATTGTCAGAATAGGTCTCTCTATCTCCCTCTTCAATTGGCATGATACCTAAAAGTATAATTATTATCAACAAATGCAAGATAGAGTGCCGATTTCTGCTTATTTGAATAAAACCATAGTGTTAACGACAATGGAAGAAAATCAATTTCTGACCTGTTATTTACAGTGTATATTCGAACGTTTTGGCGAAACGAACTGGAGTACCTTTCTTAATGAAATTCACGATTCTTGGTAAAAACATCGGTTAATTGATGAGAATCAATCATTTATAATGAGTCTTTTCCTTCGAGTCATTATAACTGATGAAGTTTGTATCGGTTCATTATTTATTTCGTACATTCCCATTTTCAAGTTTTCTTATCTCCCTTGTTCCTCCTACAAAGCTTCGCTCTCGGAAAGAATTATAAACTTGCGACCCCTATCCAAAGTTTTATGATGCTCATTCACCCTTTCGCAAGCCATATTACTCCCAAGGGTGGTCACTGTGGCATTGTGGTAGAAAGCTGTACAGAATAAAGTCCTTTTTCAAGGGTCTCCCCAACAACTATAAATACTTATCAAGCTACTTCCCTCATGTCTGGGTCAGTGTTTGGTTCCCAGTTCCCACAACTCTGAGCGAGAGAAAATTTCGTTTTATTTGTTGGTGTAGATGAAATTCAGACAGTTTGTAAACTTGTAGGAAACTCTAAGCTCTCTTAGAAAACGGAATTGGGCTTTGTCTTACTAATAATATCATTGTCGCACTCAGATGGTAGATTAATTTCTAAAATTACTAAAATCTTTATGATATAGATGATGATGGTAGATTCTGAATTTGAATGAACGGAGAGAAAAATAAAGCAATTGGATATTTTCTTGAGACTAGAACATAAGCGAAGTATATTAAAAACACATTAAGGCATAAATAAAAACAACTCTTCTCTTCAGAAGGTGGAATTTTCGGATTTGTTGGTCATGGTCTAGAAGAAATTCTTCTTGACGTTTTGTCTACGTCTGCGGTAGACTTTCAAAGGCGGTAATGGACGAAGCGTCTGAGTCGTTCGTTTGAGCCTGACTGATTCGTTGTCTGTGCCGATTTTTTCTTTTATTGTGCTTACCGTAATAAGGAACATGCCTTCATCAAGTCTTGTTCACTGAATTCCATACCTGTTTTTGTTTTTGATTATTATTGTTTATACCTTGAAAGGGTTTTGTTTTGGTATCTCTCATCACCCGCCTCCACGGTTTACTTAGATTGAGGCCTTTCTTCCTTTCGGTTGAAATTCTTAGGGCGTTTCTGAATTTCAATGCCCTCTCTGAATATTCACGGGTACCTGGGGTTTATTAAAATTTTTATGGTTGTCCTCAGTTACTAGAGCATGCTCTTCAACCGCAGATTTCTCGTAGTGGCCATACCTGCAGTTCCTCTTGTTCGGTTAGGCGGGTGTTTATGCTCGTTTTTGTCATACCGATATATATATACATCATCACAATTTTTGCGGGTCTCAGACTTTCTCCAATAGTCTTCGTTGATTTGAATATCGTTTTGACTTTTTTTTTCAGGAAAACTTGCCAATTCTGTCTGTGACATTCTTAATGTAGAAATGCTTTTCCTTGTGGTGTCCTTATTTTGTGTCCTTTGCTCTGTTGATGTTTCATTCTCGCTTGTTTTATTTCTTGCGTGTAAATGCGCGTTCCAAGTGACTCAGTTCTTCATTGAGATGTTCTGGTGCATATATTCGTATAGCGCAGTTATCAAAAAATATCATTTTAAAAGTTATTTTGACGATTCCTAAAGGTATATACAAAATACGAATTTCATCAAGAAGGATAATCTATAGTAAGTAGTAAGTTGTTGAACCGATAAGAGTATTCCCATTTTATATTCTATGGCCTTATGGCCTTTAATTAAAAAATGTATGAAACGGTCCTGCACGCGAATAGTCAAATAATACGGAGCACTTTTATCGATTGATATTCCGTCTGCCATAAAAAAATATAAAATTATTATTATAGTTAATAGTCTAGTCAAGAAGTGCTTTTTAGGTCAAACTTTTTTCGCTTTCTCCGAAAATTATGATTGAGGTGTCATTCGATTCGGAATGGCATGTAGATAGTTTTTGAGAAAATGCTAAGGCCGCTCGTAAAAATTGAAATATTTATAAACAGTTAAGTGAAAAAAAGGAGGTTTGATTTTTCGCCAAATTCTCAAAAACTTTTCGAGATGAATCAAATTTGAAAAAACGTTCAAAAAGAGGAGAAAATCTCTCAACTCCCGGAACTGTGCGACCAATATCTATAATTTTAATGAAAATTAAAAATTAAAAAAATTCAGGCGCCTGCAGGATAGATCACTGAACAATAATCCGTGGTCTATTAATTAATTAACAATTTTTTGTAGCACGGACATAAACATTGCAGGTGCGATAATTGTTAACTGCAGTAATTGTTAATCAATAATTGTGCGATAACTATTAACCTGAGAATTGTTTTCTTTTTTAGAGCTATTTTTCAAAGGCCTTAGAATAGATTCCTGTTGGAAAAATAAAAAAATTGTCAATTTTCGTTTTGTTGTTAACAATTTACTAAGGTGAGACCCTCAGAATAGGAGGGACGATTCAGTTGCCCTAAATGGGAACACCACTGGCTTTTCTCGATACCAGAGCCTCTGGCATTAACATATTTTCTTCGCTAATTATAGGGAATTTTTACATGGGTGACATCGCTATGGGAATTTTTTAAAAACAGAAGAGAAATAACCTTGTATCATCTGTATCATCACGAATTAAATATTTTGATTCGTTCGGAAATAAAGAACATTGATTGAATAATTACACAATCAGCCGTATGTATAGTCATTTGCCAGTGCGGCAACTCTCCAGAGGTGCGCCGTTAGCAATATAATTTGTGTAACGAACGGTGCACCTCTGTAGAGTCGCTGCACTGGAGAATGACTGCCGATATATTTCATTTTGTGAAGGACTCTCTCATGCAAAAAACTAAACATATAGAATATAGTTTTGTGTAGGTTAGCCGTTGATACACCTAAACAAATGGCCATATTTTGGGGCCCGAAATGATTCCTTGATTAGTGCAACAATAAGGCATGCATTTTAATTTCAATAGCTGAAGAATATTGATAACTAACCTCACGCATAATCATATTACATGAAAATAAATATATATATATATTTGTTTTCGTTCGTGTTTTGTATGGAATGTTTGTGAGTCAGTTGCGTTTTGGTTTGGTTTGAAGTTTCGTAGAAAACTGATTATGTTATTAACCTGTAGTGTTTTATTTTTATATAAGTGTACGAACTTGTTTTGTATGTTTTTTATCGCTATTATAGAGGTTGAGCGCCTGATTGTATTTCACTGGCGCCAGCTACTTTTCTCTGCTTAGATACAATTATATGTTTAAAAACGATAAAATATGTGTTTGTTTTCGATAATTTAAGACTGTTCGAATTGACCACACTGTGCTTCACGAATCTCACGTCTTCTTAAAACCCTCATTTCTGCCGCTCGGAATAAGGGTTCGCGTAGTGACTTTCTGAGTACCGACGTTTCGACGCGTGCCGACTGCACCGGGAGTGATTCTGGCGAAGTCATGGTGAGCGCTGGATTCGTTGTCAATTCTTATCATATCAATTGACTACGGGGGCGTTTGTTACAGTTTCAAAACGTGATCATCAGGAGATTTTTTTGTACAAGTATTTCAATTTCATAGTATTTCCATCAAGACTCAATTCAGAAATTCATCTATGATCTAAATGAAATGATGTAAACTTATGGGTAATTGCAGAAGCCATTATGAAATCTCCGAAGTGTACAATGATAATTTTCTGAGATCGAATTGGCTACATTAATTCATCGATACTTTCATCAAACAAATGGAATGACAACTTCGCCTTCATCTTTTAGTGATTTGATTTTTATTTTTGTTTCAGAGTTATGGAACTCTTCACATGGCTGATCGAAATAACAGACGATGCTTCGGAAAATTACGATGGTTGCAGGATAGTGTGGACAGCGAGATACGAACCCCATCAAGATGACTCCGACAATATGGAGATGCACAGAACTGAAGGCAGGAAATCCACTTCACGATTCGAAATACAGAAGGATGATATCCAGGCTGTTGTGCCTATAAGTAAAGTAAGTGAGATATTGTTCCATTCAAAGCGCTCAGCGGAAAAGAGGCCTAACCCACAAAAATCCACAATTGGTAATAGCGTGCACGGAAAAAAATGTATGATGAATATTACCAGAACAATGTTAATCTTTACAAAAAATTCTGACACTATATGTGACGGTATAGTAATGACAGGCATTAAATTATTATAATTAATTTATCATCGGTGATCATTTTGCTGAGTTTCATTTCGGACAGAATCAACTTAAATAGAAAAAGTTCTCCTTCTCAGAAGAAAAATTTCGATTCTACTATCGAACCTTGTGATGAAGTCCTTAAATCACCAATCTTTCAGAAGAATTTCCGTTTGAGAAATGCTACAATATTTACAATCTACAAAGTAAATATACCAACTTGAACACTATTTAAAATAAAATCAAAGCGTCGTCTATTCTCTATACTGCCTCATTGACGAATCCGGTAGAGAGACCTCTTTTTCTACTGCTACCTCTACCTCTCCCACAGGCAGCGATAGATTCTGTGGCTAATTTGCAAGTTACTATACGAATGCACAAGCTACAAGTGCAAGTGAAGCTCACTGATGTACACGTGTTAGTTAGATTTATAACAATGTATTTCAAAAATTATTATTAATATGAAGAGATCGGCTGATTGTTATACTCGCAGAATAAAATATTATGGTAATTAATAATGCGATTTCTATTGGTCAGCCTGAAAATACTTCAATTCCTATTTTATTTCTCTTCAGCCAATCTCAAACCCGGTTAGTACAGGCTATCCAATACGAAACGCCAATTCAACAGTCCACGTGGACCTAGTTCTCAGCCAGTTCATTTTTACGACTTGGTTTTTTTACCTCTGAAAATGCCGCGAACTTTAATTATTGTGCAAAATATCGTTTACTTCGCCAATACACATTTCAAATTTGGTATGTCGCTATAGTACTTGAAATTCACCACTTCCGGTTTAACCGGAAGTGACACCAAACTTTTTTTTCATATGTCACCCTGTACAATTTTTTTTCATAACTGTATCTCCGCCATTTTTCAACCGATATTCAATTTTGAAGAACAGTGTTATCACAAATTGCATGCTCTTAAGGATAATGAAAAAAATTGTACAGGGTGTCATTGAAAAAAAAAACGTTTGGGTCATTTCCGGTTGAACCGGAAGTGATGAATTAGTAGCATCGAAATATGCGTATTCAAGTACTATAGCGACATACCAAATTTGAAATCTGTATATTCAAAACTATAGAAAAATTGGACGGCGTACCTCAACTCGTGGTCACCCGGTATAATAGATATGTCATTTTCGATGAATTGTATCATTAATTTTATAATGAAACACCTATTTATATGTAGCTTTTTCACGAGTCAACCTACCAAATTCATTAAAAGTACTCATTCCAGCTGAAAATCCTAGACATAAAGAAACATAGTATGAAAGGATATATTATCAGAAGATTCTTCAGAATAAAGTACCGAACTGAGTGCATTCATTTTTTTATTCCAATGGCTGCAGTTCATAAGTAGGTAAGATTGCAATATATTCATATGTAATAGGTAAGTATGTGATTGGTATCTGAATATAACCTTACAAAAATCAAGATGTTACAAAAAAAACAAGCGCATCTCGGTCGTCCAGCTACTTGATTTTACGAAAAAAGTACTGTATGAACAGTTCTGCATGATCTAAAATTTTAAATACATCTGATATAAATTTTTTTCTTATTCGTAAGGTATCTTAAAAAATGAAAATTCCATGCAGGGGCAAGGTACCTTTATTATTGACAATAAAAAAATCATTATGGAAAAAAGTTATTTAGATTTGAAACCTACTTTCTCATATTCAATCACACCAATCTACATGAAAAGTTTTTTTTTTCACATATATTCACACATAGGTTAAGGAAGATATTTAATTAAATCGTCGTTTTTCCCGTCACAGAAAAAAACAGTGTATTATACAAGGGAAAAAGATTAGATTTTTCCCTTGTATAATAAAAAACTATTATTAATTTTTGCTTGGGTTCTCAACGGGACCCTCCATAGGCAATTGAGGGTTAAGTGTGTTTGTCCTCTAGTTGCGATTTTAATATTCATAACTACGATTTTGTTTATTGTACTTTTGTTCTCAAGATTTTGGGTCTAATGAATAAACCATAAGCAATTGCTTTCACTTAGATTTCTTGAAACAGATCTATCTATTTTGTTAATTAATGAGAGAGACAAACCTATAGTAAAAGCTTTTGCTAGGTTTTATTCATTCCACCCTTTGTCTGTTTTGAATCTGCCTCTTGAATTTTATTACGTATCGTACGTTGTTTCTTTGTTTCAAGTTCCTTTATTTAAGATATACCGAAGTTAATGTGCAGTTTTTCAGTTCTTAGTTTGGTTAAAAATTTAATTAATCTTTAAATGTAGCAGACACACTTTCGGTTTGCTTGAAATGTATATATGTATATCAATGTGTTTTGAAACGAAAATATATAAAATTGTTTTTATCTTTCGAGCTTTACAATATATTTTTTCCAAAATAGATCCGACGTTGATCCTTTGCAACTTACGACATTTTTTAGTATTCCTCACAGCTTTATAAAGAAATTAAGCACTATATTACATGTGGAAATGTTCTTATTATAGAATATAGTAAGCCGGTACCTTACTGAACGATATTTAAAAAGTGGAAATAGCAGTATTTCCTCAATGCAAGCATTGTAGACTTTCTAGCAAGAGATTGACTTGATATAGTAGTTTACCTAACAAGTGCGGAAAGTGATACTTTTACGCACGCTATTGCAGATGGCCGAACGACGCGTTAGCTGAGTTCGGCCAGAAATCGCGTGCGGAAAAGACACTTTACGCTCGTGTTAGGTACACTATTTTTTCTACTAGCGGAAAAAACACCCAAAAGTTAACATAAAGAACATTTATAATTAAATATATATTGAACTATACAACCATACTTGGTAAGCTTTCTATTTTAACCTTCTGGCGACGCAATATTTAAATGTCCGTATAATCCGCAAAAACTAAACAAATCTACTTTTCCGCACTAAAATGTTTTTCCGCACTAAAAAGAGTGCGGAAAAAACTATTCCGCACGCTAGTAGAAAAGAGCTTTTTTTATCGCAAATGAAAAAATGTATTTGCCTCTTTTATCATCAACCTAATAATTATTGAACAAACGAACTTCGCCAAATACGTGACTTGGCATTTCGAAAATTATTTTCTGTAATACCAGAGTATTTTCCACAGAACGGAAGCTTTGGAACTCGCTAAGAACACCAATTCCTACCTACTTTCCCTCGGCTCTCCCGATGTTCTTTGAACAATACAGGATTTTTCATTTAGTAGGAACCAGAACTTGAAAAAAAATGCAAAGTTTTTGTATGATATGACTCGCCCAAGGACTCGCCCATAAACTGAAAATTACCTTTTGCTACTGGAAGCCTGAAAAGGTTTGTTTTCTACGGTTGTGCAGTGACCTCTTGATCGCTACTTCTCTTTTCAAGCTTTCTAATTTTTCCAATATTTGTACTCATTCTGATTCAGTGGTAAAAAATAATTAGTATGAAACAGGTATACCTCTCATTCTTATTGAGTTTCAGTTCTAGTGGTTTTCTAATGCGGTTTATAGTATTCCCGGAATTTTATATCATTACTCCGTGGTTTAACGGTATTGAATATCATTTTATTAGTGCAGAACAATATTACTAAACTGCTAAACGCAGTTATTCATTGGGGTGTACTAATTATTTATAGACGACTCAATGAATCGAAATGTACATTTAAATTTTCCCGAATTTTTATAACGAAAATTCGTTTTTGATTCCGCTGTCGCGGCCAATCGATTATAAATTTCAAATTTAAATGTAATGGCTCGTGAATTCGTGATAAATCTGAAACTTCCGAACTGCTGCTTCCGGAAGGAATTTCATTTATTGGGAAATTCACTTGAATAATCTATGTATATATTGGAAACGTCGATATGTCTGTTATTGCACGAACCATTTGTGGTTTCAAGTTTGATTCAGTATATTTTCATATTCCGTCTGCATTACATTATTTCTGTCGTGGATGATAGAAAAATTATGAAACAATTCAGGGTGCGTATTCACTAGAGCATTCGTTCCGCATGAGCACCAAATGAGCACCGAACTAGCAAATGCTCGAATTCTGTCGTGCATTCTGTTCGTGCTCGAATCAGCGTCCACATTGTCCGAGCATTCGTTCGTTCGGTGCTCATGCTCTAGTGAATACGCACCTTTAGGTACTCCTTTCCAACCTTTTTTTTATAGGTTTTTGTGCTCTGTCCTTTTTGTTAGAGAAAAAAAAATGGCACAAAATGCTCTGGGTACTGATGATTTCTTATGACCACGTCATTGGTACATGTTGGGAGAGGGGGACTCTTCAGTCCTACCATCCAACCGAAAAACTAACTGTTAATAATGACTTTTTGCACTCACCAAATCGACATGATTGACGCCTGCGCAGTTTATTAGCTACCACTATCGAGCAATTTCGTAAGGAAAAAGTTGGTCGTCTCAGCAAAATGAATCTACTCAGGAAGATTCAGTCTGTTATTAATTATTTTTGAAAATAGGCGTGGGATCCTGGTCTATGGAAAAGCATAACGTATTATTATGCCTTTCTTTGTATTCCGAAGATATCTGAACACGTGAGAATGGCATATAAAATATTGTGTCTGAGTCCATAATAAGCCGTTATTAATGTATTATGAGTAACATTGCGCGATATGTTTCTAAGAAGATATAAGAAGCTGGCCATTTTTTTGTATATACAGTGTGACCCACTTAAAATGGAACCACCCCTGTAGAATGTGCATTTTTCAATCAATCTCATTTTTTTTTTCATTGAAATATTAAGCATGAAAAACTGTATCTTGACACTAACTTTCACAATTTTAGTTTCATTTCCAAGGCACTCTATGGTTTTTTTTGTTTGTCAAAAACGGCAAAAGTTTATTAGGCAATTTTTGTTTTCAAATTTGACTACACCACTGGATTCGTAGTCGTTATAAATGAAAACAGTCAAATTTTCATTAAAAAATATTTGTTAACAACGAAGTTACAACAACTTCAATTTAGGAAACAAAGTATTGGTTTTTAATTTTTATTCAGATTATAAACATATTTGAGATCTGACAACACTGTCATCACCAAGTAGAACACCAGTGAATTTATACAGTGAAAATCCGAAGTCAATAGCTCAATCCGTTCTACAGTTATAACTCCTGAAAATATGGTAATGTGCGGAAGAATGTACTAAGTACTGCATAACTTGAAAATGAATTTTTAATTTTCTGTTATTCTACAATACACTTCTCGTAACCTACACTCAAATGAATGATTTTGAAGGAATATTATTCACAAATCCATTGGCGTAGTCAGATTTTTATTACAAAACGCTTGCACCACAAATCTCTCACATTACCATATTTTCAGGTGTTATAACTGTAGAACGGATTGAGCTATTGACTTCGGATTTTCACTGTACAAATTCACTGGTGTTCTACTTGGTGATGACAGTGTTGTCAGATCTCAAATATGTCTATAATCTGAATAAAAATTAAAAAAAAAACTTTGTTTCCAAAATTGAAGTTGTTGTAACTTCGTTGTTAACAAATATTTTTTAATGAAAATTTGACAGTTTTCATTTATAATGACTACGAATCCAGTGGTGTAGTCAAATTTGAAAACAAAAATTGCCTAATAAACTTTTACCGTTTTTGACAAACAAAAAAAATCATAGAGTGCCTTGGAAATGAAACTAAAATTGTGAAAGTTAGTGTCAAGATACAGTTTTTCATGCTTAATATTTCAATAAAAAAAAATTGAGATTGATCGAAAAATGCACATTCTACAGGGGTGGTTCCATTTTAAATGGGTCACACTGTATATTCGCTGTGATGTTTCCAAGAGAGTTTCTCGTCTAAATAAACCCCAAGAAATTTTGTGTGGGTCGTAGAGGACTAAGCTGCCAGATTTGCATTGTCATGTCTGAGGGAAAATATGATGGATTCTGTCTTAGATGCATTTAATTTTAATTTATCTGCTAGGAAATCCAGAAAAAATTAAACAAGTATCTTATAAGTTTTATCAATACTTTCTCCTCGTGAGTCAGTCCACTGATCAGAGACCTTACGAGGCTTAGTATACACAATAATGAACCCCGCAAACCTCTTCCATGAGCGCCGGTCAGTTCCAGTTTTTTTGCTCATGGCCTTTTTTCACTCTGATTAAACATAAACCTAACCCACCTATAAGCGCTGCAGGAGGCGTGGTTACTCCAGTTACTCACTTATAATCATTATACGAAGGACATGTCACTAACATCCACGGGGGTCTAAATAGCGCCATCTCGTGAGTACCCTTGGTTCTACCTCGGCACAGTGCGCAACTCCCGAGTCGGAAAGACGGGGGTTGTCGTGCACATATCTGCTGTCCTTCCTCTCTATTATTTCCTCAAGTTGTATTCATTTATTTATTTATTTATTCACTGTGCTCGGTTTTTGTTTAGCTTTTTCCGTAGATGAGGTGTTCAGATCCCATGAGATTCGTTTTATTTTTTTCATACTCATTCAATTTTTTTTTGCCATGGAAAAATATAATGAACACATTACAATATCTTGATAATTGTAATTCGCCTCCATACTACTAGTGATTAAGTAACTAGAAGGCAAAAGAGATGAATCTAACGTTTTCAGAGTTTTGTAACCTATTCATCGAAAGTGAATTACCAGAGAAATAAAACCAGTAAAATTTGACCCGCCACTGGCCAAAATAATGAGAATGCTGATCGCGAAACTGTTCCGACCAACAATAGATTTCACCGCAGAGTGGAAGAATACCAACCAACAAAATGTTTGTTTCGGATTGCAATGTGTCTTGGTGTAATGGAGTACAGTATTGCCTATCGTATTATTGTTGGAAATATAGTAGCAAATCCTAAGGCATCATTTCAAGCTCGGGTGGAGCCGTAAATCCATTCGGATGCTGGGTCAAGTGTTATTGAAAAATGAACTTTGACATCAATGAATTGTGCTGGCTCGATCAGAAGGGGCTCGTTGACATAATATACAAGGAGGTCTAGCATATTTTTGACACAGGATGTAGAATTCGTCAAAATACATGATTTCACTAAAACCCATACTAGGAAAAATATAAGTTACAAAACAAAAATTACCGTATCTTCATCATTCGAAAAGAGTTATCAGCAGATTTTATTCAATAATACCTCCATTATTTTGGTACTTTCAATGAGGTGATTTTTGTTGGAAATATAGTAGATCCATTCGGATGCTGGGTCAAGTGTTATTGAAAGAATAACTTTTGACATCATTGAATTGTGCTGGCTCGATCAGAAGGGGCTCGTTAACAAAATATACAAGGAGGTCTAGCATATTTTCACGAAAACCCGTACTAGAAAAAATTTGACAAAGTTGAAAAATGACTGTATCTTCATCGTTTGAAAAAAGTTATCAGAAGATTTCATTTAATGATAAATTGAGAATGTAGCAGAATAGCAAAAATCTACTGGAAAATAGAGTCAAAAAACTTTTGAACAAACAGAAAAACGCTAGCTCAGACTCTGTATCTGAGATTACAACGAAACATAGGAAGGAAGGAAGGAGATCAAGCCAACTCGATGGAAGGTATAGAGAGATGGAATTGACGGCCTCCTCGGACATATATAGGGGCCTCATACATTACAATCTTAGTTGTCAATTTTAATCGCCCAACTAAAATTATGCAGTCAAGATTGAAGTGTATGGACTGAAATTGACAATTTTACTAGGCGATTCCCGGTTAAATTGTCAATTTCAGACCAGTCACTTCAATCTTGACTGCACAATTTTAGTTGTGCCATTAAAATTGATAACTAACATTTTAAATGTATGCGGCCCCATATAGAGGGTGAAGTATGAAAGAAATTGAAGCATGCAACAAACAAATACTCTTTCCTAGAAGCGATAGACGAAGTTCCGGAAGACGTCATACGAATGGTCACCAATGAACAAATGAGGAAATACTAAAATAAATAGTATGTGTTTCGTCCTTCTCGTTATTTTAAAAAATCCCTCGGGCAATCTGGAGAGTGGTATGAGTGTGAGAGTGTCGCGCCTAGCGTTTCAAAAGAAGAGTGAAGAGGAGGTGTTTGGCTGGCTGAAATCTAAATTGGATGGTTGCTTTCTAAATATCGAAAACACGTGAAAAAGTCATTACCGAAATAATGGATCATTTATGTTTCTACAATATTGATTTCGTGCATATTTCTCAAAGAAAAAGAATTCATGAGAAAATTCGCATTTTCAGTTATGCTACAATATGAATAATAAACAATTTTATTCGAATATAATATTTGTTAATGAAAAAGGAATTAGTACTTTAAGTATCTAGTTTCAGCAATAAGAATGTTCATCTTTGTCGTCATTATTTCTGTTATAGGTTCATATACACTCACCTTGTATAATAGTTATAATGTTTATTTAAATAAAAGATACATGACGTTGTCAAACTTACTGTCAGATTAAGAATCAGAATTATACCTATTTGAAAGAGAACGTAATTGTAATTCTCTTATAAAACTATAACATGGCGCAGTCTTAGTAAATTGTAAGGAATAATTCAAAATGGAGTTTAACAAACCGAAAAAACTTGATATACATGGAAATATTGCTGAGAATTGCGGAATCTTTCAAGAAAAAATTCGTATATACATAACAGAACGTAATTTTAATTCTCTTATAAAACTATCACAATTTCTGTCTAATTATGAAAATTATCACAGCTCCGTTCTTCTTCGAAACGATCACACACCTTTGTACATGGAAGTTGACTCGAAACATATTTACATTTTTGTGTACATCTTCCACGAATGCAGGAGCACTTTGTAAGGGAAATGAGTTCTTCTGGTCCACACGGAATATCGCAAAGTTCTGGTATCAATGTTACATCGACGCCACTCCACAACCTCCCACGTACTGCAGGTCTCAAGCTCTTGTTGGTGGCCACGGATTTTCTGCTCGTAAAAATACGAAATCACCGTAATGGACAACCCACTTTAGTAAAAATAAAGCGAAGAAGTGGGGTTAGGTGTGTTGTCAGATTTCTCAGGTTATGTTGTTTTACCTCCAGGGTCTGTCAGTTGTGCACGAAACCAATTGGAAACAAAGAATTTCAAGGTTAGGTATAATAGACAAATATAATATTATATAATTAGGTAGATACTATTGGTTTCTTCTATACCTAGATGACCCGTAATATTTGGATCAGAATAAAGTGATAGTCATGTCCCGTATTACATAAATATATTGTCAACGCCCTCTGAAGCGACTCTCTTCAATGAGTTGTGCCAGTTGTAGTTCTACGGTGGACAGATAGATGTAGCTTCTCAGTTTTTCAAAATAGTTACAGCTTGGCAAATCCAGCTGTGTCTCTGAGATGCGCGAACGATAAACAAAGAGGGTAACTGTCCACTACCAACTTTTATTGGGAATGACAAGGACGTCAAACGTCTGGTCTAATTCGCACACAAAATTCAGAGGCACAGCTAGATTCGTCAAGCTGTACCTACATATGAATCCAATTCTTTGGTGAGTATGGGTGCTCACTTTGGGGACGACACAGTAACGAAAAAGATAGAATCTAAATCTAGCCTAACTAGCATTGAACATAGAAGGAAGAATTTAGAATTCAGAAGGTGGAACGTGGAAGGTGGAACTTATATAGAAGGTGGAACGTAGAACTTCAAAACAAACAAAACCAGACAGACTTCTGATTTCACTTATGTTTAGATTGAGGGGGCCGCATATGAGGGCCCAAAATAACAATACTTACATCTATTCTGTGGGAGGGTATCGTGTGATGGTTTTTGCCGTCTAATAACCTACAACATTGCTCCAGTGACATACCAATACAAAATGGCGCTACAAGCCCTAAAATTCGCAAAGAAAAAAGCCTGAGTGTTACGATAAGAGGTACAATGACGGAATCACCGGACCATACAAATGCATCTGTAACTACGAAAAATCGTCCAAATAGAAATAATCCCAAAACCATCTAAGGATAAACGAAAAATATATCGATATGGAAGTTTAACTCAACAGGTCTCAGGAACAATTCGCCAAATTCACCCTTCAGCAGACCAGAAAAACAATTCCAAAGCTGTCAGTGATGTCAGTGTCACTGTTGTTAGTCATCCTTCACTGGGGATATTCATTCTTACGACGTTCATGAAATTCAGAGTTGCCAACTTCTCAAGACTGGTTTGAAATAACACACAAATTCTGGCTTTTCACTTGAATGATATAATGTGGGACAGCCCAAGATAACAATAACGTATTGAAAATTAAGCTGGCTTGCACAATACATCAGAGGAAATACGGTTACAGGTTCTCGTTCTGACCACAGAACTGCATATTGTTGTCATCCAATATTCACTACATGCGGGTTGCCTACATTATTGGAACTTGAACAATGTTTTAGGTCATTTACATGATATGACAAAGTTGTCATATTGAAACTCGTATTGAAACAACGGAGTATAACGTGGAGAGTTTATCCCAATTGACACAGAATTCCAGACGTTATTATCTTGAAACAAAAGGGGTTTTCACAAAGCAAAACGAACCCGTAACACCACTTCAAGTTCAAGTTTCACAAGTAGACGAACGAATCGACCTGATAATGTCGAATACAAATATTCCTGAACTGGGTTCATTCATAATAATCTTAAGCAATTGTGCAAATGGAACATTTTCTGAGTAGTTTCAAGACAATTACGGTAATCTGATTAAGTATTCACTTTTTGACGAATTACAACCTAAACGTGAGTAACGAATATCCCATGAAAGCCCTAATAAATTATTTTTTTGAAATATGGTGTTTTTCTGATATCAAACTATATCTATAGGTGTCAGTTATCACTTTAAAATATACAGGGTGTTAATTAAGTACGTTGACAAACTTCAGGAGGTGATTCTTTGATTTTTTTCACGACGAAAAGTTAATTTCAACATATGTCCTAATTGGCTTGGTTTTCGAGATACAGGGTGATAAATATACATTTTTTTCAAGATTTTTAGGAGTTAACTTCGACATATTCGACAATAATCAGTTCAAATTGGGCAAGTACAATCCATTCAATAGTACACACGATATGAAATAATTCACAGCGTCCTACTTTTTTCAGAGTCAAGAATTGTTCAACCCTTCAGAATTTTTTTTCTGCCACCACTAAGAGATTGTGAGAGAAGAATTATCATTGGTGTATCATTTAACATCTTTTGTTTCCTTGAAGTTTTTATTTACTTGTGCGGTTCAGGAGCTAAAATAAAAATATCAATACAAACATTTCCCATTGTTCCATAACATTAAGAAAATTTGAAAATAAAATATTCTCATTTATTGTAAATTGGAAAAAAGATTTTTTAAGAATTAGAAAAATCTACGATAAATACAAATTGTAAAAAAAAAATTAAAGACAAGCTCTTATACGAATGCACTGAAAATGATATATTTTTTTTCTTTGTTTGTATAGGTTATTCTGTGGGTATTAGATTCAATATATTCCTGTACAATATTACCTATTTTGTATCCACGGAAGATTTTAAATTTGTTACTCACAGAATAACCTAGATCAAACAATTTTTATTCATCGTAGATTATTCTAATTCTGAAAAAATATTACTTCCAATTTACAATAAGTGAGAATGTTTTATTTTCAAATTTTCTAATGTTATGGAACACTGGAAAATGTTTGCATTAACATTTTCATTATAGCTCCTGAACCGTACTTTAAGAAAACAAAAAGATGGTGGAACATCATTGATTCTTGACATGATTTTTTGAGTTTATGACTTTCCACAATCTGAAAATGAAAAAATGTTAATCCAAAGAACTAATAGAATGGTGATTGATTGATACCGAACACCCTATGTATCAAGATACCAAATGTCAATCAAAAGAATGTATTGACAGATTTCATTTGACTCTGTCAAAGAAAGATATTATTTCCAAAACCGCAATTCGAATTCAGTTTCTTCAGCGTCTTTCCAAGAAGTTTTGATAACGGAGGCAGATACAGCCTCCGAAACAATTTTCAAAAAAAGAGAAGTATTCTTTGTTAATTTCGATCTCATTTTTTCAGGTCAGCAAATTCAGTGTAGGGTACGTTACTAACAAAAATTAATTTCTTTCAAGACAGCAGTCTTGTGAACGCAGTAACTTATCGAGCAAATTAATTAATTTGCCCTTCTTCACTTGTACAGATTTCTTTGGATTAACATTTTTTCATTTTCAGATTGTGAAAGGTCATAAATCCAAAAAATCATGTCAAGAACCATTGATTATTCTTCTCTCACAATCTCTCACTGTGGCAGAAAAAAAATCTGAAGGGTTGAACAAGTCTTGACTCTGAAAAAAAGAGGACCCTGTGAATTATTTAAGAAATGAATTATTTTGTATCGTGTGTACTATTGAATGGATTGCCTAATTTGAAATGATTATTGTCGAAATTGTCGAAAAAAATTTGAAAATAATTAATTTGAGAATATTTGCTTCCAAATTTTCTTTATGTTTGCGATACTAGAAAATGTTCGCATTAATATTTTCATTGTAGCTCCTGAATCGTACAAGTAAATGAAAAATTACAAGAGAACAAAAAGATGTTAAATGAAACAACATTGATTATTCCTGTCTCATAACATGTCAGTGACGGCGAAAAAAAAATCTGAAGGGTTGTACAAAGCTTGAATCTGAATAAAGGAGGACCCTGTGAATTATTTGAGGAATGAATTATGTTGTATCATGCGTACTATTGAATGGATTGTACTTGCCGGATTTGAACTGATTATTGTCGAAAATGTCGAAGTTATTTCCAAAAAATCTTGAAAAAAATTTATTTTCATCACCCTGTATCTCGAAAACCAGACCGTTTGGGACATATGTTTATACAAACTTTTCGTCCTGAAATCTTTTAAAGAATCACCTCCTGAAGTTTGTCAACGTACTTAATTAACACCCTGTATATACATTGACCGCCAAAAAGTATGTACCATATGGGAAAAAGGTTTATTATTAGAGTATTAGAAAAAAGATTCTTGGGAAAAGTTTGTGCATGTCCGATAACCTAAAAATCGATTTTGACACATGTCACGTGATCGCTGGTATGGCGGCAAATTGAAAAAAATTACTATGAGAACGCAAAAAGTGGTGTAAAATGGCAAGATATCAAAAAAGTGATTTGAAAAAGTTGCTTAGAATTGAATTTTATATACATATACGATGTTTGAAAAGATAATGAGATAAAATTGAAAATAGATTTTTTTTTTAAATATTTCCTTATCTGTATAAAAATATCAAATTATTATCATATGAATAGCTTGACCATACTGAAACATTTGTATTTCAATGATAATGCCAAAACTTTCTCATTTTCTCTACACCAGTAAGCACTAAATAAAAAAAATTGGATTTTGTTAAAACCCTGGCTGTTACATTGGTTCGTATCTAACAGTTATATCAGAATTCCACGACCATTGTGATGACATGACACTCCAGAAACACGATGTTTTCCAGATTATAATCAAGTTTCGATGATAATCGTGCCAGAGCGTTTCACTTCGCATGCAATGTTGAAAACTCAAGCCTCTTTAATTTGACGCACTATTTTTAAGATTATGTGCGAAGTGAAACGTTCGTGCACGATCATCATCAAAAATTGATTATAATATGAAAAACACGATATTTTTGGATTTCCCTATCATCGCAATAATAGTGGAATTGTGATATATCTATTAGATACGAACCAATGTAACAACAAGGGTTCTGACAAAATTCAATTTTTTCAATTTAGTGCTCTCTGGTGTGGAGAAAATGAGAAAGTTTTGTTATTATCATCGGAATACAAATATTTCAGTATGGTCAAGCAATTCATAAGAAAATAATTTGATATTTTTCTACAGCTAGAAAACTATTTAAAAAAAATTGCCGTTTTCAATATTCTCACATAATTTTCTCAAACTTTGTATATGTGTATAAAAATGAATTCTAAGCAACTTTTTCAAATAACTTTTTTGATATCTTGCCATTTTACACCACTTTTTGCGTTCTCATAGTAATTTTTTTCAATTTGCCGCCATACCAGCGATCACGTGACATGTGTCAAAATCGATTTTTAGGTTATCGGACATACACAAACTTTTCCCAAGAATCTTTTTTTCAGTACTCTAATAATAAACTTTTTTCCCATATGGTACATACTTTTTGGCGGTCACTGTATATCCCGTCCCATATCATCCACCCCATCAATCCCATCAACATCTAAATTGTCACCATAAGATATTCAGGGCCTCTTCTAAAGTAAATCCACTTCTGTAATAAACGTAAACAATTTTCAGATAACGGCCTAGAGTTTACTCCTATATCTTCATACGTTTCACAGTCCAGAACTCCAGAACTCCAGAACTCCAGAAAAGTCCATTATTTTCACGGTGTGGGAGAAAGGTACACATACTACTTAATCAACAAATCTTCATAGACATCTCTGAACCGCCATCTATGTTTCAATGGTCAAGATTGCAGTTTAACAGTGATTTTAGTGACCCATTTCCACCGTGACCATACGGTGACGCTGGGCTTTGATTGATAATTATAAGGTAAAAGGAATACAAACCGGATAGTAGAAACTTCAAAATTGTTCAACAATTTTGGCTTGATAGTAGTAGCTATAACAAATTATTGAGCGAATACTCATCAGTGAACGTATAAATGAAATATTGTTTGAGCAGCATAATTTCAAAGTATCGAAAAGGGGAACATTCTCCATGAAAATTGAAAAATGAAAAAAGTGATTCATTTGTAATATCTAACAGAAAACAACTACTTCCCCGGCACAAGCCACGCTGGACATTGAACTACATCTGATAGATATTGTGAAAAGACACTAACTGAAAAGGAAAGAAAAAATCTGAAAGTGAAAATTTGCATTTTCATTCAGATAGCTGACTTTTTAAATTCTTTCTAGTTTTCCTTGAAAAAATCAATTTTCATGGAGAATGTTTCCCTTTTCAACATGAATACCTCCCAAGAGGTTATCTTGAACGATGGAAAATAGCGACTAAAGTTTGTCTTTCAGTCGCAGATGATTCCACAATAGATTTTATGAATTTCCTATTCATATTTTCGAACTAAAATTCAAAGTATCATTATCGAATCAATATTTCAATTATGGACTTTCATATTTCGAGTAATGCCTGGTGCTTGGAAATGACCATCTCATAAGGGGAGACAGTTCAGACAAAACTTTCCGACATCTCTTAGTAATTGAGTATTCTGATAATCCCTTGAGCAAAGTTATAGCCAGTCTTCGAGGAAGTAACGCATGGAGACGTAATCCAAGAGATTTCATACAATATAGTTCCAAGCTCATCTTACAGAACTAGCCCATTTGTTGTACCGTTGTAAATTTCTAGATTACCTTCGAGTATTAACACTTGTCGGGGTTAAAAAAATTTATACAATACCAGCCAGCCTACTTCTTTTCCCGCGATCGGAATTTATTACACTACCTACCGTTTAAAAGATATTACGTAACAAGTGTTGTGAAAAGCATATTATGCACTAATGGAAAAATCATACACGAAGCCGCGTAGCAGCGAGTGCGTAATTGCTTTACAACACGCATCACATACTATACTTCACCTACGGCCATATACAGTGTACCGAAAAAGTCTGAAGATATGACAGTGTAGGTACTTCATTTCTTCAAATGGGATACTCTGTATTTTATTGCTTCGTTAGATTTTTTAAACAATTTAATTGAAATAGTTTTCGAGATCCAAAAATTCACATAATTATTATTATTTGTTAACTCGCCTTTTTCTAAAAGATACGCCTATACAGATGAACTTGAAATGCAAAAGCTTATCTAAATACAAAATTTGATCCAAATCATAATTTTTTCATAAAAAGCGCCTATATAGATGAACTTAAGTAGCAATACCTTATCCAAATACAAAATTTGATCCAAATCGTTAAAGCCGTTTTCGAGAACCAAAAATTATCAATATTATTATCATCAATATAATCGTGTTTTTAGAAGGAAGACGAAGGATGATTATTACAAGACCTACATATTTCATATTAAATTTTAGCACGAAGCACCTGTCCGTAACAAACCCAATGGGCACACGTACGTTTTTCAAACGTGTTATAAACGTGGCATTGGTTGAATAAACGTTTCTGGTTGAAAATTTTACCGACAATAATTTAGTGTAATCTTCAACGTTGAAAGAATACGTTATACAGATGGTTTTTCAACGTTACTTCCTCAACAAGTCGTTAAATATACGTTTAACAATCGTTATGTTATTCAAAAAGAATTTTTAATCCAACTATGCGATTCATTTATCAATGTTTATGATACAATCCTTAACCTTTTATTTGGTCAAAACAATGTTGTTTTATTGAGTATCCTCGATGTTCAAAAAACCTGATTGAAAACGGCAATGAAGCGATAATTAGTAAGCAATTGGTTTAATTAACGTTTTAACACGCGACATTTTTTCGTTGAAAAAACCTTCGGTTTTCAGCCATTTCACAACGTTATTTCAACGTCCTTGTGCCCATTGGGAAACTACGTAGCTGGAAGCGCGAATAAGATAGATAGCTCCTAATCGTAGTTTTTGCGTAGTTTTATAAGCAAAAAAATTATTTTTCTGGTTCTATAATTTCCTTAAGAATGCGAAAATCATTTGTCAAGCCATACATTTTTTTTCCTAATCTTCAACGTAAAACACCAAAATAGAAATCAGAAAAGTACTCTGCCATCTTATTGAAGCCGCCATTTCGAATTTATAATCTTCGAGCCCGAGAAACTCCGTTAAATAATTCTGAATCGAAGTGGACTTCAATCCCAAACTCGTTCGCCATCTTGGAGCCGCCATCTCGAGCTTATGAATTTTGACAAAAAATTCATTATATCTGACCTTCAAAAAATTACCACATACCAGTTTTGAATGAAATCGGACCATAAACACAAATTTCTTTCGCCATCTTGAAGCCTTCATTTTGGTTTTTTCTCTAACTTAATGCATTAACCAGAATTATGAACACCTTTCAAATTTCAATTCAATCGGACGACCAGAAGTCGGTCAAAGTTCACGTGCACCAACGTGGACCAAGTATGGACAAGAGAGTTTACAAAAAAGTGGTACATTTTTTCATTCCAGTACTCAATTTTTTTTAAATAAATTTTTATGAACTCCCAGGTTTTCAGAGGAACTCCTTATAATCTCAGTCATGCTCGCGGTAGCAGACACGAGAGGTGATGCGTATTGTCTGCGTGAGAAGTAAAAAATGCTCAGACACCTCTCTGTCCATTCTTCTCGTTCTGTATTTTACATCTTGTTATTTTCATACGCACACGATGTAATAAATATCCCCTCACTAAATCTGAGACTGTATATGAATCGAATAGTGGCGGGAAATAATTACTTAATGTGTTGAAATAATTTGATTCAAACATAAGACTCAAAGAAGGAAATCCGTTAATTGAAGACTCGAATTAAAGACTGAATAATAATTGAAAGTTTCAATCAAAGACTCAAAACAAAGACTGAAAGACTCAAGTCGAAGACTGAAATACTCAAGTCTATGAGCGAAAGACTCAAATCGATGACTGAAAGACTGAGACCAAGATTTAAGAACTGTTGGACTCAAATGATTTAAAATTCATAGTTGTACAAGAAAGTAGATGTTTCCCCCGCACCTCAAGTCAAGTAATCAAAACCTAATAAAGGACCCCGCATAATACGTTAACGTTACGAAGGACCCCGCACGGAATTTTGTTGTTGTTTAAAATTGTTTTTTCCGTTAACCAGCTGTCGTCCCCTTAGTTTCTGTGAAACAGGGTGATTTTAAAAGTAGTTAAAATAAAGTTTATTTATCACAAATTGAGAATATTTCTGGTTTAGTCTCGTGGTTTGGATAAAATATGTCATACCTTTGAAAATGCACCACTTTTAAAATTCAAAATAGTATTCAATTTACCGGGGTTGGCACAAACGTTCTCAATAATATACCATTACGGCGTTGTTTACTTCACTTATTAGAATTCAGATATTTTCTAGTTTAATTTCGAGATTTTCCTGAGTAATAAGGATAGTTTGAAAAAGCAATACTGTTTTATTACAAACATGTTATTTTTACTATGTCGGGCTCATCAGAGAAGTACTTAAAAATATCCTATTTCGAAGTTATTTACTTACTTCGTTCTTTCAATAGGAACTTTGAAGAACCCTATATTTTCAACGTTTAACGTTGATATGTGAAAACGCTCAAGCTATAATACATGAAAAACCTTGAGCCAAACTGACATTTTTGAAATACGAGGGTACTACAAAAACTGTTTGTCGGTGACACTATATCTTTGGACTTTCTCTAACGATTCGCATGTGGCACAATTTTCATAGGTTTATTATATTACTATATATAGGTAATAGATATATTTGAAGATGGGTTGGATAAAAAAATTATGGAGATAGATATTTGCCCAAAACGTGTGTGCTTTTGTCACATATTTCGTCAGAGGCGAATTTTTAGCAAAACCTCAAAGATATATAAGGATTTCTGGGGGTAATTACTGATTACTCCCTCTCTTGCAGGGTTTTTCTCTTTTCTGCCACTCCTTTCACAATGTTTACCAGCGACGCTATTTTTTCCCGATATTTATTCACGAGGAATGTCACAAAAGCACACACATTTTGGATAAACACCTCTCTCAATTTCTGTTTTTTTTCTACAAACCTATAACTTCATATATACTTATCACGTAGTAAAATAATAAACCTATTAAAATTGCGCCACATGCGAATATAGCGTTCTTCAAAGTTCCTATTGAAAGAATGAAGTAAGTAAAAAACTCCGGAATAAGACATTTTTAAATACTTTTCTGATGACACGACATGGTAAAAATACCGTGTTTGTAATGAAATAGTATCGCTTTTTCAAACTATCATTATTACTCAGGAAAATATCGAAATTAAACTTGAAAATATCTCAATTCTAATAAGTAAGGTACATAACGTCGAAACGTAATATCTTTGAGAACGTTTGTGACGACTCCGGTAAATTAAATACTATTTTGTATTATAAAAATGGTGCGTTTTCAAAGGCATCACATAATTTAGCCAAATCACCAGAATAAACCAGAAATATTCTCAATTTTCTGTTTGTGTAACTACTTTTGAAATCACCCGGTTTCGTAGAAACTAATCATACAATTTGATTATGGTCCATTTAAAGTGTTACCTAGAAATCGTGATCTACAACATACTAGAGTTTCATTGAAATCCGCAATAAATCAAAATCCCATGTATTCCGTGCGGGGTCCTTTGTAACGTTAACGTATTATGTAATAAGAACAGAAACTATTGCGAGATTCTTTAGAAAAAACAAGGAGAAGTAGCATTCAGGCCATATGCCAAGTTATCTAAAACTAGAGTTTTTAAGCTTAAGTGTCCAGAGTGTAACAGTCTTTATGTGGGACAATATGGACGAGCTATTTCTAAAAGATATCCCGAGCACGAAAGGTCTTTTAGACTAGAAAAACTTATCAGTTGAAATATAGTTTGATAATGTCCATATAGGATGAAACTGCAGTAACGCCAGTGTTAAAAATATAAAGTGGTATAAAAACATGGGAATTTTTATTTCTCATTTTTCATGATGATCCCCTACCACGTAGTAACGGCTACTTCCATCAATTTAATAGAAATCACAATAATTTTTTAATATGAATAACCTACGGCGATTCTTTGATTATGAATAAAATCGTATCCAAAGCGCGTAAACATTGTTCATTGTTTAATTGTAATATTATTTCCAGTTTCGATTCAAAATAGATCCAGACTCATCCTCACAAAAAATAAGACATTTTTTTAATGTATTTACCTAGATTATGAAAAAAAAAGTGATGGGCGCATCACCCTGTATAAGACATCTTGTTGATTCACGTAGACCTAGCATTGACATACAAACATAATTACACAAACATTTGAGCTAACTGGGTCGAAGTTTATCATATTTTGATAAATATTTCGAAAAAACTTTCTTCGACTTCAAATCCTACTCATTCTCTAGTACACAAGAACATCCCGAAATAAAATGACTAAATTAAGGTTGATTATTTTCTGCTTTCTATCGTTTTCTTTACGAAATGTCGATTCGGTTTGTGTAGATAAAAACGCTTTGAATACAGTGAATGCCACAGTTCATCAGTCTATGGCCAGAAGAGGTTTTATTGTGTTCAATACGAATTTTTATCTCCTGGATAACTACATCTCAATTGACGTACTCAATGCCAATGTGACAGATCTTTGTGAAGGTATGATAAAAAACTTTCCAAAACTGAAAAGGCTTTCTCTGATTAATGTCAATTTGAGCAAAATCGAACCGAACACCTTCCAGAAGATTCCTGTGCTGGAAACGCTATCACTAGCCGTAAATAATCTAACAGAGATAGTAAAGGGAACTTTTAATAATCTCAATTTGTTAAAAACCTTATATCTATCAGGAAATCGAATTGCTAGCATAGAAAGTGGCACTTTTAGTAATATGCCAAATCTGCAGGCGGTACACTTGGATAGAAATGAAATTGTAGAAATCAATGGAAACTTATTCAACGGCTGCCCCAAAATAAGAACAGTTGACTTTGGATTCAACCTTATCAAAAACATAATGAAAACGTCTTTTCAAGATCTGAAACCTGACAACGAAGATCCTATCACAATTTTCCTCAGCACAAATCAAATAAATGACGTAGACGCCATGGCTTTCGACATGGCCAATCCAGTGAACCTCCATTTGGAGAACAATTTAGTGAGCTCTTTGAGTGATTTATTCCATGGAGTGAAGGAGAACAGTAAGATTTACTTGAACAAGAACCAGATAACCTGTGTTCCAGATGACGTCATCGAGAATATGAAGACTTCTTCGAAAGATTTGTACCTCTCGGATAATCCCTTGGATTGTGAATGTGTTCATAGAATTAATCAGATTTGGAGAAAAGAAGAGATGTATGGTACTGGCAAGTTTAAATATAACAGCACTTTTCCCTGCCAACTTGTTAACTTCCAATAGGTTCTACAGAAGTATTGTGCAGAACATATATTAGTGTTGATTATATTCAGCCAGAGTAGGTTTATTTATTAAATGATTAAGGACCGGTCTTTTCACCTCACAATAAAGTCTCTGATAACTATCCATCGGATAAACTTCACAGGTTTACATATCCTTATCTGATAGATAGAGTTATCTGGGACTTATCTATAGGTGAAGAGACGAGTTTTTATAAAATCATAAATTTTGTTCTTTCTTCAATTTATTTGTTTTATTTTTCTTCAGATGTTTTTATTCGAAATTCTGTAATCACTCCAGGAAAGTACAATACTGGGAACAGAAAATAATAATACTTTTTTTTCGATATCAATTAAAAAATGTTTCAAAATAAAAAAAGGTTTCTATAAAGAATTAGAAATGAGCGAGTATAGTAACCATAAATAGATGGTTCGAATGGAAAATGTAATATTTCGAACCTATTGTTGAGGCCAATAGTATCACCAACAGGTTCAAAATATTCGAATTGTGCTGACTATATTGCGAGTTAAAAATACTGTGCCTTTCAATAAGTATATCTAAGATATCGTGATGTGACCTAATGAATATAAGATCAGACAATTTTTATTTTAACTAGGTTCCCTAATACATTAATAATAATGACAATAGTCAAAGAGGGGCAAAGAAGGAGGTCTCCGTGCAGTACAACCGTAACCTTTCCACGGGCTGGATCGATTACCACGAGACATTTGATACAACTTCGCATGAGGTCATCTTGCATTTGCTCAGATGTCTTGCGGTATACGATCAAGTATTGGAATTCATTGAACAACTGATGCCACTTTGGAACACTCGTGGTTACAACTGCGGCACCCCCAGCAACCGCAGGCATAATGTCGCTCATTTATTGTACATGGATGACCTGAAGCATTATGCCTCCGGAGAGAAGATTCTACATCAATCTTTGAGGGTGGTGCAAGAGTACACGCATGCTATAAGGTAAATGAACCAATTATCAAGAGTGACCCAATCATCGACAATTTCTTTTTATTTTCAGGGGTAATATAATAAGTGGTATGATTATTACCGATAATTTTTTTAGAATATTAATGAATTGCAATCCCAAAGCTGAAAATACAACGAGTGCGCAGTACGAGTTGTATTTTCTTGCATTGGGATATATTTAGAACAACGATATATCGATTTGAGATAAAGAAAAATCATGTCACCTGGTAATTGATGCTTTACTTCTATCCGTATCCAACGGAAAACTCTTTTCCACGGCCTCATCTATGATACCAATGGACATTTGTCCCCAACGATCGCTCATATTGATAAAGATAACTAGTCAAAACACATAAATTTGACGTTTATAATTTAAATCATTATTTTCACTTGACAGATAGTAAAACAAAACCTAAGCAGGTTTATCACCGTGAAAATACAGCGACAAGCTATATTTTCAATGTAGTTCCGATTCTATTAGCTGAATTTCAAAATTTCAGAGCAGAGGGATATAATGAAAATTTGTATTCGACCAGCTTTACATATGTTTTACTTTTTCCACTCAGCTACTGACTACAAGTGTAAGATACAAAAATGGATTGGTAACACTTGATCAAAATCTAGTTACTTTTTGAACATAATGCAACTGAATGTTGGTTCTCATACACTTACTTTTTGCGTTGGCAACTTTTGCAATATATCTGTCAGTTCATCACACAGCCTTTCATATTTTTATTTTCCGAAAGGTCCTACCATTTTCTATGTCAGGATTATTTTCGGCGAAATCCAAGACGACAGCCCACTGGTTTGGATGAGTTTTTACCCTCATTTTCATTTTGAATGTTTTTAATATAAGATTCGTCGCCTGCTTGGAATTGTACCAAAACACATAATTTTTTGAAAATATTAATATTATTATTCAATATGAAGAACTTACGACGATTCTTTGATTCATGCCTCATTATCATAAGGATATACGGACAATACTGTCCTCCAAAAGGCATACTGAGTAAAATCGTATCAAAAATCTGTCATCATCTCCCGGTCTGTAATGCAAGTTTCACTTGCAGACAGTTCGTTTCTAGATTTGCTCAGGTACAATTTCACAAGACCAATTCACTTCTGCGAGAAAAACCTATGACACAATTTACTCGTTCAACCACGTATTTTCCGATACGGTGGACGTCGAGAACAGTCGTTAAAGAAAATTTATTAACAACTAATCAGGAGTGTGAGCCTGAAATAAGTTCTGGAAACCCTCGTAATTGCATTATTGGAGCCGCCGAGTTTATTAACTTCCGTAATCAGTGTTGAGTAGAGGGAGTAGAGAAAATTTCATTGATTTGATGGTATAGCGCGATTGGGAGAATAACTGAACTGAATATTTCCAAGGTGCTGTTACTGATGAAAGTGGAAATAGGAAACAATCACTAATGAGGACGATAGTTAGTTGTAGCCGAAGCGTATCGTACAAAGAACAGTATCAAAGAGTAACAAACAATATCAGAGCAGCTCAGAAAAGAGCAGTATTGCTGGATACCGAACCGTGTTTGAACAACGGAATTTGTAGCAGGTTGAGTGGCAGGAACTAGGTGTGTTCTGCGCGTATTCGTCGGTTTTGATGCGGTTTTGTCATTTGGCGGGTCTGGTGAAATTTAAATTATTATTGGAATGAGGGGTTTCCAGATGTGGTTTAGTTTGTGGCTATAGACCTTCATTTTCCGATAATTGGATCGTTTTTAAATGCCGACGGCATCTCTTGAAATGAAGGTTCTCACTAAGAAATGAACAGTTTGGACAAATGTGGAGCTGGTATCTCGATCTTGGACTGAAAGGGAGCGTTTATAGGCTTGCGAATGAATGTGTTCGTATCTTTCCCCTATATAAAAGGCAATCACAACTCAAAACATAGATTCATATACACTCCGGTTTTCTTTTGGAATTTCATCGACTATTGATCTGAGGAAGTGGGATGGATAGTTTTCGTTCTATGATAACAATTGTTTGTAAATTAGCGGTTTCAACAATTCAACTGATTTTGTCTGTCGGATGTCGGAATATCAGATATGTTGAGTTGGTGGATTTGATTGATGAAATGGTAGGAGTTTTCTACATTGGCATCTGACTATAGATTTCTTGGAATATGTAATATTCCTTCTGTAATAAATGTGTGTTTGATGAAAATTTTGATTCGTTAATCTGGTCTTTTGATGTGTTCTCTAGATGGGGTCCCTCATTAAGGTGTTAATTTTGTCGAAATAATCTGAAGAATTCAGAATAGCGGTCGTGCTTCCATTGTATTTTGAAAAATGACATTACCTTTGTTGATCGAACTTTTGGAGGAGATTTAGATGAAGATATAATTTTGGCTTCTTTGATGACTGATAAGTAGGTGAGAAATAAAACTTCCAATAATTTACACTTAAAAAATTATATGTAAATATATATGCTGAGCGAGTTATAAACTCGCTCAGAAGATGACACTGTGTGTCGAAACAATATTGTCAGCATATATATTTACATATAATTTTTCAAGTGTAAATTATTGGAAGTTTTATTTCCCACCTACTTATTTGTGATGATGAATTTACACATATTAGATGAGTGATTCTACCGGAATGGTAGTAAATTAAAACTTTCTGCGAGAGCTGAGTGGGCAGTTCCGGAAGTTTGTTATTGAGATAGATTTTTGACGACTTGTAATCATTGCATTTGATATTATACCGGGTGACCACGAGGTAACGTACGCCCCCATTTTTTTTCGTTATTTTTGTAGCTATCTATATTTCTGAAAAGACCTCGCAAAATCCTTTTGGAAAATGGCTCTCTTCTAAATTCCGTGAATTTTTAGTATGTTGTAGATTTTGACTTCCTCGGCAAAAGTGTCTGGGGCACAACAAAATCGGCCGACTAGTTTTCGAGATACAGGATGTCAAAGATGAAAAGTAAAGCTTTTTGCTGAGAATTTTCAACAATTCTAAGAATTAACAAAACGCCTATTCATTCTGCTAATACTATGCCTCAATGATGGTACAATGTCACCTTGATCTCGTATCCATTATACTTTTCCGTTTTGTGCTCTAAAACAGGGTGAACACACATTCATTCGATTAATTTCTTTCCAACCAGTGTGAGTTTTCTAATGTGAAATGAATATTCAATAGGCATGATGAACTCCCTCAATCTCAACCAAAGCTAAATTACATTATTTTTCTATACAGGGTGGTTCGAAAATAAGGGTACGTCAACCACTAGATTTTTAGTTCGGATAAGGGAGAGCATGTCATTAATATATCAAACATTCTTTATTGTTGATAACGTCACACAGTCATTTCATGTACACAGGGTGAGTAAAAATGTTCAGTCCAATTTTTTTGGAACAATGCTGTTTTTTATTCTAATAAATACCCTGTGTTTCGGAAAATAATCGGTTACATAATTTACGGTTTGAGGAATCCAAGATATTGTAATCAATTTCAGCATAGGTTTCCGGATTCATTTGTCGGCAACATACTTTTGAGTGTACAGATTTTATTTATAACTCCACTAACGCGTCGTTCGGCCATCTGCAATCGCGTGCGGAAAAGTATCACTTTCCGCACTTGTTAGGTAAACTACTATTTCGCCCTGACACTCTATCAATTAGAGGTGAATGAAATAAATTTCCCAATTTGAACTTGGAATGAAAGCAAATCATGAATGAGTTTCTGCTTTTCTCTGAAAAAAATTGTGAATCTTTAGAGAGGTTACAAATGCTACCGAAAAATTCAAGCAGAGCGAAATTGCAAAATAGAAATTAAAAATGCCTTTCAAAGTTTCACCTGGTTCTAGTGGAACGCTGCCGGGTTGCGGAGTTAAGCAAATATATCATTGGATTTGACCCCTTTGGCTGTGGTTTAATATTTCCTAAACGATTTATTCGGGTGATATATTACTAGATATTACTAGATATTTCGAGCAACTTTTCGAGATGATGTTTATCTTGTGCTCTGCTTGTGATATGTGTATTAGTAAATGAATTTGCGGATAAGACTCCGATTTTCGCTTTGTAATGAATATTTCGATTATGGAATTGAAGTTGTCCATTTAAAAATTCTTCATTCTGGTGATGCATATGAATATTTTTCTATATCCAGAGTGGTTTACTTGAAATGTGATTAGAATAGATGTTCTTGGTAAATTATGTAATTCAGTATTTAAAAAATTACGATATTCTGGAAATCGATGATAAAAGACCCCGCACATTTCTTATGAGAAATGGCTTTCCGCGAATTTGCCTGAATTTTTGCTATGTTGTAGTTCTTGATAAGCTGATCAAAAGTGTTCACAGCCACAAAGCTCAGAAATGGACAGTTTTCGAGATATGGAGCTTTGAAAATGGATTTTTTCAATTTTTTGGGGTATTTTCTCATCCATCGAAGAGCTCTCATTCCTTCTTGGGATGGAATTTCAATATTCGATGCCTAGAACCCGACTGAGAAAAGGTCTTCTTCAGTTAAAATAGGCACCGTTTTCAAAAATATTTCGCACCGTTTTCAAAAATATTTCATACACTGCTCTACACGAGGTACAAATTCCAAGATCTTCCATATATCTTTCCATGCTACAAGATAACGCTATAATAATTTATATTTTCGCAAAATGTCATATTTCGGGTAGTTTTTGAAGAGATACCGTAATATTTGATTCCAAATATATGTAATATCCAATAATATCGAACAAGTTTTCCAAAATATTCATAACGAGGCTCAGCGTGCTGTAATGGGCGAAAACGGAGAAATCTTGATCATATATCCTAAGAAATAAAAATTGTGATCACTATTAATGTCATTCATATGTGATATGACATTTATTTCTCACAAATCCCGATAATCTGACAATGGGGTGCCAAGACATTTTCCTCAGAATGGCTCGAAACGGATGATAGCATCTCACAGCCAAACGAATCCGTGAAAATTTCTGCATTTTTGCTAATTCTTTGTTTTTATTTTTGGGTATTAGGTATGTTCTTTCCTTTGTCAGCCAATGCAGAATGATTTGGTTGTTTTTTAATCATTCTGTTGTTAATTCTTATGTGCTGCACGAAGCTTTTTCAGCCAAAAATTGGTTATGTCGTCAAAACCTGGCGATTTTCAATTGGCAGGTTTCCCAATGGCTGCTTTTTGTTTTCTTCGATGTTTTTTATTATTATTATTGTTATTAGTATGAATGTTATTCTCTCTTATATATGGATGTTGATTCAGTTTGTAAATAATCATATGAATAAACAATTATTTATATTTGTAAACTTTAATGTAACATTTATAAAAAAGATAGTGTTTCCAAGAATTTCTCTGTAAATATCGAAAGTTCCATTCATAGTTTGCTTCCAACACCTGAACCACCCCATTCTACCTGGAAAGTACTATCACGTATCAAAAATACAGACATTTTCACGGATTCGTTTGGCTGTGAGGAGCTATTATCCATTTCGAGCCATTCTGAGGAAAATGTCTTTGCACCCCATTGTTAGATTATCGAGATTTGTGAGAAACAAATCACATATAATATGTAAATGACATCAATAATGATAACAATTGTTATCTCTGAGGATACATGATTAAGATTTTTTCATTTTCCCTCATTACAGATCGCTGGGCCTCGTTATTAACATTTTGGAAAACATATCAGATATTATTGGACATCAGATATATTTGGAATAGGTTATTATCGTTTCTCTTCAAAATATACCCGAAATATGTCATTTTCCGAAAATATAAATTATTCTAGCGTCACCCTGAGCATGGAAGATCTTGGAATTTGTACCTCATTCCATAGGCACTGTGGAGCAGTGTATGAAATTTTTTTGATAACGGTGCCTAATATAACTGAGGAAGACCATTTCTCAGTCGGGTTCTAGGTATCGAATATTGAAATTCTATCCCAACAAGAAATGAGAGCTCTCCGATGGATGAGCAAATACCCCAAAAAATTGAAATTTTTGAGTTTTGTGGCTATGGACACTTTTGATCAGCTCATCAAGAACTGCAACATACCATAAGAAATGTGCGGGGTCCTTTATCCAGTATTAACAAATTTAATACTTCTGAACCAAAGAAAATATGACTTTTTGATAGAACGTATGTGAACTGTCTTCCAGTTTACAGGCACAAGGGTCAAAAAAATATGCGTGTTAATCGCCCATGCAGGGTTTTTGAAGTATGTGCGTGGGCGATTTACAAGCATTTATTTCTGACCCTTGTGCCTGTAAACTGCAGGACAGTTCACATACGTTCAAAAAGTCATATTTTCTGTGGTTCAGAAGTATTAATTTTGTTAATACTGGAGGAATTTTTCATGCGTGGTCAAAAACCCTGGGTCGGCACCCAAGGGTATCTGAATCGGCCTTTATAAATCATAAACAGTTAACGAGAAGTAAAATACTTCTTGGCGGAAACAGAAAACTGAGTTTTTGAGAAGCACTCTTGGCATGGATCTCACATGGTTCTCCCATGAGAGGGTTCCCGCTGATGGTAAAACCGAGCATTAAAATGGAAGATTTCATTGGTATAGATACTCCTGACATTATAACGCTGGCTACTGTGAGATCGGCCTTTCTAGAGAAAAGACATTCTTGGGTTTCATTCGAATTGAATTACACCAAATTGTTGGATCCCCATTCTAGAATTTTGGCTAAGTCCATATTTATTTCATACACGATTATTCTCCGTTCATTTCTGCATTCACTGGCTCTTATCGGTATGACGGGTACTATCATCTGCAAAGCTGTTCACTGGACATGAGGTAGCTCCCAACAAATCATTGATGTGGAGAAGGAACAGTGTTCGTGCTAGAATGGATCCCTGCGAAACACCAGCATTCATTGGTACAATATCAGATGATACTACATCGACCACCACGTAGAGAGATCGATCTGAGAGGAAGCTAGATAGCAAGGAACACAACTGGGGAGGCAAGCCATAAGATGGAAGTTAGGCTATGAGTCCTTGGTGCCAAACGCGATTAAATGCCTTGGAGATATCTAGTGCAACGGCCAGAGTTTCACCATACTTTTCGATAGATTGCTGCCAAATATGTGAGACATAACCAAGCAGGTCACCGTTTAATCTCTGGCGCCGGAAACCATATGGTCGATCATTGATAATTCCTGAGCATTCTAGATTTTTCATGAGCTCGATGTTGTTAGCTTTCTCCATGACCTTCGAAATAACACATTGTAGTGTGACAGGTCTGTAGTTGCTGGGTAGGTTCTTTTTCCCTTTTTTAGGGACTCTTTGTACCCTTGCAACTTTCCAGTTGGAAATGCCGCCAAATTATAAGAGAGGTTGAATAATTTGTTAGTTCGGGAGCTCATTTTTTGAGGACGATCGGAGGAATTCTGTAAGATCCACTAGCTTTGTTGGTGTCAAGAACCAGCAAAATGGGGTTGTTTTCCCGATGAATCCAGCGTAGAATTTGCAGCAAACATGTTTGCAAAGATATTGGCTTTCTCCTGAGCATTCTTTGCTACTGTTCCATCTTCCTTTGTCAGGGGAGGAAATGAGCTGGAAGTAAAATTACATACATACATAGAGAAATTTCGAATTACGAAAATGGACATCGAATGAAAAAATTTTACTCGATGGATATACCCGAAAGTTATCGTTATGACCACGCAGTTTTCTTCTAGTAAAATGATTTATCTATCAAAATTCTAGGGTTTCAATGGCAACCTATTTTGGATATTCCTGGTTATACTACAGATATAGAAATTTGAGGTTACAGTTTCTTGTTCCTTCAACCAATATCGCAAAATTAATTATGCAACATCTATCACTACCAACTGAACTCTGCTGTTATTTCAAATAATTATTTTCAATTTCAAATAATTTTTCAAGCATGTAGACTTCAGAAACAGAAAAGGCGTATGATTGTGTCATTTACTTCAGATGTGACGAAAAAGACGGTGGTTTTGCAAACACTTTTTTTTTATTTGCGCCAAATGAATGGTTGAATATTGTGCGGCTGCATTACTCGCAAACTTACTTACAAGTGATTTTTAATATTATAAGGGAAAATTTGATTTTTCTCAAATTTTTGCTTATTGTATAACAGTACGGTAACATTACACTGGATCAAATCAAAGACAATCCAGAAGATTGTGCTTTCTGTAAATTTTTCTACACACTAAACTTTTCGAAAATAAACTGTTTTTTTGGGCCGCAATGGTTACTACATCTTTCAAAAAATCATCGGCAAATTTCTGAAACTGACGCACCCTATAAATTTTCCTCCGAGGAATTGGGTGAAAAGGTAATTACTTTCAATAATTTGAATGAACCTTGTTTTATAGAAACGTTAATTAAAAATTGCTCCCTATCCAGTGAAATAAAATCATGAGTGTGGAAGGTCGACTCAAGACTAATTTATTTCATTTCAGAAAACATCCAGCAATTTTGCATGAAAATAACCCCTTGATGCAAATGATTATTGAACATTTTCATATAACCTAGCTTCAGGTGCCCAAACGCTCCAGTTTTTATTTTCACAACAATTTTGGATTTTATCTACAGAGAGGTCCATAAGAAAGGTAGTCTCTAATTATAAACCATGTTGGCGTCTTTCACCAAAATCCAAACGACGTATGGGAGATCTTCGTAGGTGTAAGGTTTCACAAATGAAGGCTTTTTCTACCGCGGGTCTTGACTATGCAGGACTATTATTTAATTTATAAAAAAAACTGCTAAAAACTGCTAAAGCGTATACCTATATTCATTTCCTTTTCTATGGCAAAGACAGTATAACTCAACTTCATCTGGACGATCCGATGATATTCAGTAATAAGTCAACTTTGACTTGGCAAAAATGCTTCATAATACATATAGTGACAGAGTAAAAAAAAAGGAAAAAATATGTGAAATATTTACAGAATTTGAAAATATATTTAAAACTTTCTTTCAATCTTTGATTAATTGTTTGTGCATTTCGGAAATAATGGTACTTCATATTCAACTTATTCAAAAATTGTTTACCTTTCTCAGGATAGTGCCTTTTGAGCATTGGAAGATACAGTCACTTTTATGAATATTAAAAAATAATCTGCCAATAACTGTATACATCTTCATCTCGGATCTTCAATATTGTTAATTGATCTCAATTTCACCGTATTCACAATCTAATAATTCTCTATAAACAAAAACGCCACATTTCTTATTACATTTCCGTTCTTCATTTTGAAACTGAAAAAGTTTGTACAAGTCTAAAGAGATATTGATTTGAAAAATGGTTCGTAAGCACAAAGCTCAGAGTTGTTTCCCTTCGACATTCTTTGAACTTGAAGTTTCATTATCCGAGGTACTTTATTCTCTCTGAAATGTTTGTTAGTCATTATCTAATTTTAAATTACACATTTCACAAACCAAAGTCATTTCCTAAGGCGTTTCTTTATTATTTTCAATTGTCTGAAAAAATTCACCTCACCTAATGTTCACTCTTAATGGTCTACAGAATTAACTTGGTCGTATATTAAACGTGGTATTTCTCCTTGCGGAAAATTCATTTTTGTTCTCTACCCCAGAGTAATATTAACTTAGTTGGCGTTCCGCTTTGGGGTTACCAGGCACTGTGAAACGTTTTTTCTTTCATAGTCGTGGGGTTTTATTAATTATTGTAACATGAAGATTCTCAGTGAGAACTACTGAAAACTACTTCAAGAAGTTCATGTGTTTGGCTTTTCTTCAATACCCTTGAATTCGTGAAATGTTTCCCTTTTCCAGTTTCTCATATTCTTTATATTTTCATTTCGTTTATGTAGTCGTCCATGCCTGAATTAGTTTTATATGTAAATCCTATTTAAATTTTCCTGAAAATATTGTATGAATAATGTTTCTAAAGAGTCTCACAAAAAGTTAGTTCCGGACTGAATTCTAGTATATTATTTTGCTTCTATTGTATTTTCCTACTAGTTCTTTTTACGTGACAAAGTTCAATAATACTGGTTTCTAACTACATTGCACACCATGATTCTAGAACCTAGAGTTTCGCTGCAAAGTGGTGTTTCAAATAATTAAATAATAGTTCGCCGTTCAACATCCTATATTTAACAGAGTAAGTAGTTTTGGACAATAGTCCAAATAGCTCTCTGATCCAAATTGACCGGGTAATTATGAGAAGGCTTCGTCAATGAGTGTTTTATATTCAATGAATAATATTGATTGATTAATGATATAAACTGAAGGTTAATAATAAATCAGTACATAACAGTTCTCTTCTCTCATGAGATCAGTCTTCTTTACAAATTTTTATCATCAAGCCTATGTCCAGTTCCTGGTTCTTGATAAATATTTTCATCAATTGTTTCGCCCTTCTTGTTGTCCGAACTAACCTCATACCAATTATCTGGAAAAGTGATAATAGGAATCCGGCTGTGAGTTACAGTTCATTTTCTGATTTCGGAACTACAGTATCGCTGGCGAATGGCATATACTTGATTTAATCTGATCAGTATACGTTTTTTCCATATTTGCCCATCAACGCGTACCAGATAATTCAGTGAACCTCTCCTTACTATTTCAGCACAATTCCACTTCTCGTTGTAATTTCGAACTACGACCAACTGTCCTTAACTAAGTTAAGAATAACGTATTCACTCCCCAAAATATGACAGTTGCTTCTTCATCAATCTGACTATAATCTTATTCTACTGCTGATAGCGTTCTGCAAGCATATGCTATTGGCCTTTTCACTGCACCGGAAAAAATATGGGAGATTATTGCTTCAATTCCAAATGGGCTGTCATCTGAAGCCTGCACAATCCTTCAGCCATACAAAATCTCTTTCTTTCTGCAGAAATTTGTACAACGGATTCATATGCATTGCTAATTTTTTCATAATTAACCAGACTTAAGCAACCCTTAATTTCCGACATATGGTTGTGGTGCATGTTACCACTTCTATTTGTATCCTTCGTTTTGGTAAGCTCATTAGTTGTTATTTTTATCATAAAATGTTAATGGAAGTTCTGAAAAACTGATTTTTTTCCTTAATATGTTTGTGGGCCAACATGCCGCAGTATTGACAAACCTGTACGAACATTCTGTGAATGTTCTTTGAACGTAGCTTATTGCATTTGAATAATATCGGCAAAAACATATACCCCGGAATTTTTGCTAGTGTTTGGGATATTCATCATTATAGTGCTACTGGTGGTTCCAAACATCATTCGGTCAATTTTGGTAATTTTCTTCAGACGTAGGAATCGCTTGAATCCTTGCGGTTTCAGCTGACATATGCAAATAAGCTTCCCTGATAATAATAATAATAATAATAATAATAATAATAAATAAAAGTCATTGCTAAACAAAATTTCACTTCACACTGAATATAACCTCTAAAAGACAAACTTCGACAAGCGAACTAATCCAGTAACAACAGACAAACTCGAAGAATGAATTGCAGCACTCCGAAACTCGGCACATGACATCTCGACATCATGTATTATTAGAAAAAAAATTGTTTACCAAAAAATCAGGAGTGGAACCTAAAAAATGTTTCATTTAAAAAATATATACATTTTTTTGTTGTTATTTCAGAAAATATAAGATATATCAAAAAACGATTTCGATAGGTTGAGAGATAATTCAATTCTTCACAATAATGATTTTCAGTAATACCTCACGAAATACGCTCGTTTTCTCATAAAACGTGGTTTAACTCCGACGTCACATTTCATGCTCGCGCTAACCCACCACTGCAAGTTCAGACAGGGCCGAAAATTAGATTTGTCATAACTTTACCAAAAATTATAGTAGAAGAAAAAGAAAAAGTGCATATCGTTCCTGAAGACTTCTACTTCCTCATGCAAATATAACATGTGAGTATTTACCTAAAATGTGTTTTGTATCACTTCACATAACCCTTCTACGATATTTACGGAGTATCCGAAAGTCATGGATATTTTAGTTGATATGAAATTATTATACTGGTTATTTAACGAACAAGGGCGATTAACAATCGAGAGAGGTTAACGCCATTTTAATTCACGAGTTTGTTACAAGACTTTTCCGTCGACCGTAGTTTTCAAAAATAGAGATATCTTTCTTTCAATGTTTATTTATTTATCGATACCATAAAAAACAATCACTATTTCCTATTTATATTAACTCTAATCGAAGATAGTTTAATTTTCCTTAGTGGCAGTTTTATTTTATTTTTTCAAATTGAAAAAAAAAATTGCTCCCATGTAGGTTTGAACTGACGACCTCAGTGTCACCTCTCTCGGCTGTCACGCCAACGTTACCATTAGGACACGTGACTTTCTATGATTTCAAGTGACAGCTGGTGTATTGAAGATTTTTTAAAATTTTATTGACAAATAAATAATGACAGATAGTACTAACCAATATAAAATGTATTAGAGCGAAGTGTGTTGGATTGATTAATAGAAAATTATTCATAAACAGGGGTCATTATAATAAACGATTTTGAGTGCGTTAAAATATATCATAAATGAACTGAGAAATTTATTTAATAATAACATACATTCAAACTCAGATTCCATAATATTTTTCTTACAAATAAGTTGTCTGAAGTATACAGAGTGGTCCAACGAAAAGTATGCACCTAGCTTTTCTCCTTTTTTTGGAATTCATAGCAAATATACTCGGACATGTGAAGTGTGCCTTTGAGGGGGACACATTTTAGATATATTTTGCAACTTGTGTCTTCAACCCCCTAGCGAGGGAGTGTTACAACCCTAAAATTTTAAATGGAACGTGGGGTCGAGTGATATATCATTTGAACGGGCATAAAATTATCTTTCCAATGATACCCTATTTGTTGAAATTTACTGAAACAGTTAATGCGAAAACGGCTTTAAGAACATTAACCCGATAATTTTGGTATTAATGAAAAATACAAATCAGTTTTGGTTACCAGGAATCAGGATAACGACAATCATTTCTAAATTACTTCATTTTGCCGAGAGCAACATTTCAATGATAATTTTGTGTTATCACAACTAAATTCCCCATTTATCGTTATATGTGTAACATTTGTTTTACAGATAAGTGTACATTTCATTTGAATGGAGCTTTGAATAGGCATAATTGCTGTTACTGGGATGACAGTAACCCATATTTATTCCGTGAAAATCATTCCCAGGCCCCTCAAAAAATAAACATCTGGTGTGGCATATTAGGAAGTCATATCATAGGACTACTTTTCATTCCTGGAAATTTAAATGGTGAAATCTACCTAAATATGCTTGAAGACGCAATTGATCCTTTCATCACACAAATAATAGAAGATGACCAAAATCATGATGCTGATCGGCTTCATTTCCAGCAAGATGGAGCACCTCCGCACTATTTTGTTCCTGTACGAGAATATTTAGATAACCAGTTCCCCGGACAGTGGATTGGCAGGAGAGGCCCAATGGAATGGCCTGCCAGGTCACCTGATTTATCGCCTTTGGACTTTTTTCTATGGGGACACTTGAAAAATAAATGTTTTGCCACGAAGCCCGAGTCCATAGAAGATATTCGCCAACGGATTATAGCAGAGTGCCGAAGCATAACAACTGATATGCTACAAAATGTTAGACATAGATTTGAACAAAGTCTGTATTATTGTATGGAAGCAAATGGGTCACAATTTGAACACTTGTTGAAGTAACATTTCAATAAATCAATTTAACAGCTTTTTAACAGTTTTTTTTTACAAAGCACTATTACAAGTAACAAATATTGAAACGTACTAAGTACCACTTGTACATGTTTTAATTCCTAGTAACCAAAACTTATTTGTATTTTTCATTAATACCAACATTATCGGGTTCATGATCTTAAAGCCGTTTTCGCAATAACTTCTTCAGTAAATTTCAGCAAATAGGGTATCATTGGGAAGATAATTTTGTGCCCGTTCAAATGATATATCAGTCGACCCCACGTTCCATTTAAAATTTTAGGGTTGTGACACCCCGTCGCTGGGGGGTTAAAGGCACAAGTTGCAAAATATATCTGAAATGTGTCCCTCTCAAAAACAAACTCCACGTGTCCGAGCATTTTTGCTTGCAATTCCACAAAAAGGATAAAAGCTAGGTGCATACTTTTCGTTGGACTACTCTGTAAGATAAATAATAAATCAATAAATAACGGAGTCTACTCTGTCGAATACTGTATCTCAAAAATGCCAGTTCGGGTGAAGAAAAAAAGACCCAAAGTTAAATTGACATGGATATTCAAGAATCAAAAATTCAACGTATCCGTAGGGTACCGGCCATGCTAGATCAACTGAATCTTCCCACATCCTAATACAAACTAGACAACGCAATCTGCAAGTGGTCGTTCAGAGCGTTTCATGTCGTTTATTAGAGTTGTGTTATGCTAATGCTAAAACTCCGTGAGCACCAGAGATTAGCACACCGTCGCGGTCGCCTGTTTAGAGGCCCTAGTGAAATTCTTTGAACGTCATTGCAGTGAAACGTGGAAATTGCCCGCTTCGATCGTTGTCGTTTTGTTACTCCCTGAACCCTAAAGGTGGGGGTTTACTTTGCGAAAGAGGCATTCGCCATTTATCTACTTCGTTTTTGCCCTTATGGGAAAACATCAAGCCGCAATATCCTGCGTTAACGTTTTCGTATTTGATCTGGGTCACGGATATGATCGCTTCATTTGGGTAAAACGAGAGTTTAATACGAAATCCGCGCAAAATGTATTATTTTCTTCGTCGAACAACCTCGATGAATATTATTGGTGGCAGCTTTTGATTGATGAGAGAAAAATCTCATTGATATACATTCAAAGTGTCATGATGTATTGAAGGTTTCGTAGACATAATAATAATACTATATTTTCCATTGTATAATTAATAATTGTATGGAATTTGTCAATATATGTAGAGTACTAGTATTTTTGCCGGAGAGTATCAAATAAATGAAATAGTAAAATCGACAAAGTCGAAGTACCTTTCTCTCCACATGTTTCCACAATGTGGAAAATATGAGGCAAACATCTAACAGAAAACAACTACTTCCCTGGCTAATACCACGACGGGCATTGAAGAAGACTCAGTTGCAATTGCGTATTATAATTATACGGCAAATTATCCTTCATTTGGCTGGGGAAGACCAGATTGTGGAAATATGTAGAGAGAAGGGTACTTCGACTTTGTCGATTTCACTATTTCATTTACATGTAGAGTAGAAAAATAATAAACCCATCTAGAATAACACAGTAAAACATACAGCTGAACAGGATACATTTGAATTGAATCAATCACTTTTACAATTACATTGTTAATATTCTTTTATTGAATATCAAAATTTTTTGACGAGGAAGTCCTTCACCTCTTTCTCTTGAATTTGTAGATTGTTTTGTGATGTTTCATTTCGTCGGGTACGCGGGTTCGAATCACCGCGCCGTCACTGGCCTCGTGCGTGGCATCACACGTTGAAAGGTAAGGGCTGCATCTTCCCTAGTCTCTCGAGGACTTGTGTAAGAGGGCAGCCGGTTGAAGGAAATAACAATTTTGACAATAACAATGAAAATGGTCATTGGTAGTTAATGACAAGCCTTGTATTTATGGCTACATTCAGACATCAGTTTGAAATATTGTTTTTGTTTGATGATGTTCATGTAGGACGAAACTGCAGAACAGTAAGTTACAATAAAAAGTGGTATAATAGTAATTTATGTATCAAGTGAGTAAAGTGATACTTTTTTTACGAGTAGGAAATGTTGACGCACGACGCCATAAGCGGCGTGCGGCATTCCAACGAGTAAAAAAACACTTTACTTTACTCACTTGTTTACTTTACGAGTTTCATACAGTATTTTTTCTACAACTGTCAAAATAAAATAACCAATTCATATGTTTTTGCAAATATGAAATGAATTTGGCATATTTTTATTGATTTATTATTCGAACAAAGTTCGAAGAGTATGCCGGAGAGTTGAGTTTCAAACGAATGAAACGAATAATTTCGACGGAGTCGAAAAATTTGAAGCGAATATTAAAATAACATATTCATCGAGGTCAATATTATTATTATTATTAATTTTGACTTGACTTTCGAATAACTAGTCCATCGAAGTAACTTTTCATTTTCTTAGATTTGTATTCACAATAAATAAACAATCCTCGTGAAGCAACGAATACCCTTTTCTTTCTTTGAACTATGTCAAGAAAATCTCATATTTGCACTATTCACGATTTTCTCCGTTCAATCTTCATCACTTTTCCTTTCTACTTAAATTTATAGTTATCAAGAATTCGTTATCGTTGTTGTCAACTAGTTTCTGACGGCCAACCAGCCATAGTTACATTGGATTACCCAGTGTAGATTAGGTCCAATAGTTCCTTAGAGGTATATGCTATTATTTTGAATGTATTCGCCGCGATAGTTTGGAATTTTGATAATACTTATTTAATAGTAAGAATACTAAGAATAGTATTGGTGAAACATTTGTATATCAGATATTTATAGGTTATTAGTTGCCGAAGAAAATGAGAACTGGCTTTATGACAGGTTTTCGTTATTATACGAATCTGTCACTGTTGTTGCATGAAACTATCGGTTGCCTAGCAAGAGCCGTTAAAAAAAGTGAACTTTTTCTACGCTTTTCCGTTTAATAATGAAATCGTATGTTGATAGTGAAATATTGTAATACTTTACGCACACAAAAAAGTGGACTTGTTTTGACAGTTGTAGAAAAAAAACATATAAAGTTGTCTTTCTCATTCTTCATAAAGTTGTAAATACGAAATACCGGAGTGTGATATTTTGACATAGTTTTTCAAAGCTTCACTCAGATATTACATTTCTCCACAATCTTCACAGAATTTGCCAATTCTGAAATCATATTTGATAACACAATGGTAAATTCACGCTCTTGATATTGAATGAATATTCTGAAACACTTGCTGTCTTATGCATTTTGCGTGTATTTCATTCAATCACTTGTATAAGAATGAATATTCTGACGTTATTGTAGCAATAATTACGTTGGCCTTGACTGGCATCATAGTGACAAGATGTGAAATGAAATGTCAAAATAATTTTTCGTTTGCTTTCCATTTTATTATATGTGAAATTTGTGGTTGTGAGGAAAGCACAGTCTCTTATTAGTTTAGAATGAAAATTCGTTATGCTCGTGGTTCCTCGCGCTCGCTTTCAGCTCGCTCGCGAAACTTCCCACTCACATCGATTTTTTCATTCTAACCTTGTTTCAGAATATACTATTTTACTATAAAACGAAAGCAAAAAAAGTTATACAGCAGCCAGCTTGCAACATTTTTTTCATTCCAATCGATGAGTAGAGACGCATTAACTAGGTTTAAAATTTCAACAAATCGAAGATCCAATTATTTATTGCTTTTCTGATACAAGCCGACGATGGAAAGCTTTTGTCATAATTCGACAAATTAGTAATAAAATAATGAAGTTTAGTTTTCCAAAGACGAAGAATGAAACTTATATTTTAACGATTATCAAATATTATAAGCGGTTATTGTTAGGCGAAATTATTGTATCGATTTCCTTAATTAAAGTTTTTTTTATCAAACTTGCATTATGTAATCTTTGTCAAATGAACTGAAATGCTTGCGAAATGCCAATAATATTTTGCTAGGTAACAACTCCACGTTCTCAGTTTCATCATATGATGAACTGTTGAGTAATGGACCCTATACATTACAATCTTAGTTGTCAATCATTTTAATCGGACAACTAAAATTGTGCGGTCAAGATTTAAGTGTATGATCTGAAATTAACAATTTTACCGGGCAATCGCAATTTTAGTTGTTCAATTAACATTGACAAATCCAGTACGATTGGGTTTTGAGACGAGGATCGATTGTAGCACCACCAAACTTATGCTAGTAGATGGAACAATGATGAACACGAAACAAAAATTGTTTACCAAAATTCCAGGAGGTTTAAAAATAAATAAATAGATCTTAGAAAGTATATGATTTATCGGAAAAACAACTGAACAAGGTGGAAGACAATTCAATTCTCCACAAAAATTATTTCTAGTAATTCCTTAAGAAATGCGCTCATTTTCTCAGAAAACGTGATTGAATGCCGACATCAACTTTCAGGTTCACGCTTAGCAGCCGCTGAAAGTTCTGGCGGAGCCGAATATTTGATTGGTTATAACTTTGCAAAAAATTATCGGAGAAGGAAAAGGAAAAGTTCTTATTATCGTTTCTGAAGACTCCTACCTTCTCATGCAAAAATAATATGCGAGTATTTGAACATTACCATTTTCACTAGTTTTATATTTTCAAACTTTCGCGCCATTAATATGGCAACATTGTCAGCCGGCAGTAGTTGGCGCACTTTTATCATGTAGGCAGTTGTCAATTGTACGTCAACAATAATACATGTCATGTACTAGTTCTCACGCCGCAATCAGTAAAGGTAAATTGTTTCAAATCACGAGGCATTTTCAATCATTCATTCCCGCAAGGGTGGTCCTTCAAGCACACGTACAAACATTTTGGTCCAAATCGAACCGGATTATCGTGCCAGTGAAAGAAAATTCACGGTGGAACAGTGCAGTTCTCGTCAAGGTCAAGTCAAGTACAGTTCGTCTGCAAACACAGGTGAAGAAAGCTAATTTATCAGTTCAAAGTATCGTTACACGGAAGAATTCTCATAGTCAAAAGTCCTCGCAGAAAGTGAAGAAATTTCAAATAGTGAAAATCAACAAGACAGTTGAAAATCGTACAAATATCAACAGCAACAACAAAACAGCGTGTTCCCGCCAGAAACCAACGAATCGACAGATCCCGCCAATCAAGTAAGCGTTAAGCGAAGCACAGTCAGCCCATGAACAGAATCTAGGTCAAGAGCAAGGTCACCAAAGTGAGTTTTCCTTTTCTATCCAAATTCCTAACCTAACCTCAAGGGTATTGCTCGATCTGTTTTGACATTTGTATATTTCTTTGTTTACATTATTTATTGACTTGAAAACATATCACGATGGAAGCATTTGAAGATGAAATTAGGGAGTTGAGACAAACTCGCGGTAAATTAAAGGGTCAGTTAACTAGATTTCAAACATTCTTAGGTGCACCGACCGATATTATTGAATTAGAAGTACGACTGAAGAAAATTGAATCGATATTTGAAAAATTTGATGAAGTACAGTCGCGCTTAGAGATCTTAGATGAAAATGAAATAGAACAACGCGAAGAACGAGAAATGGATTTTTATCAAGCGATTTCTAAGGCTAAAGGTATTTTAGTGAAACATGAATCTCAAAAGTTAATAAATGCACAAATCAATGCTCAGATCAATGCACAAAATTCAAACTCAACTGTAGTAAACACGAATCCTCTAGCAAACCTTAAATTGCCAACAATTAATCTTCCAGTGTTTTCAGGAAACTATGATGAGTGGACAACATTTCATGATACATTTTCTCAATTGATAAATAACAACACGAATTTGACAAACATACAAAAATTCTATTATCTCAAATCTTGTTTGAAACATGACGCGTCCCGGTTAATTCACTCATTAGAAATATCAGACAATAATTACACAGTAGCATGGGAATCTCTTATTAAAAGATATGAAAATAAACGCATAATTGTGAATACTCATATAAGGGCAATATTTGATATACCAGTAGTCACGAAAGATTCAGCAAACTCACTCAGACAGTTAACAGATAAAGTTCAACATCATTTAGGTGCTCTGAAAAATATGAAATTACCCACGGACGAATGGGATGCTCTCTTGATACATATTATCACATCGAAATTAGTATCATCAATGTCAATCTAAACTTGCTGTTATATAGGAAGGAAACATATTTTACTAAGTGAACGTTTAAAAATGTTTCCATTCGACACCTTCACAGACACCACGCGTACCACTTTGTCTGTTCCTGGATGGATTTCAAATATGCGAGCCATCGGCCACCGTAGAGGCGGAACGTTGTCTTCTTTCAAAATAACTAAGTCGCCTACCTTGGGATTAGCTGAGGCGGTTTGCCATTTACTTCTCTGTTGAAGCTGGGTTAAATAGTCTCTGGACCAGCGAGTCCAAAAATGTTGGAATAACTGTTGCATTCGCTGATATCTGGATAATCTATGGATGTTGCAATCCTGGATATCTCTCTGGGGTGCTGCAGTTAGTGTATCTCCGATTAAAAAGTGAGCAGGAGTGAGAGGTAAGTTGTCGTTAGGGTCAGATGATAGGGGTGAGAGGGGTCTGGAGTTGAGGCAGGACTCGATCTGCGTCAACACTGTGTACAATTCTTCGTATGTAAGTGAAGCAAGCCCTAAAATTCTTCTCAAGTGGAATTTCGTAGATTTTACGGCTGCCTCCCAAATACCTCCCATATGAGGTGATTTCGCGGGAATAAATGACCATTTTATGCCATCTGAGGCGAGAAAGTTTTCAATTTTTTGTTTATGATTTTTATCTGTCAATAAATTACTTAATTCAAGAAAGTGATTGGCTAAAGGTATTTTAGTGAAACATGAATCTCAAAAGTTAATAAATGCACAAATCAATGCTCAGATCAATGCACAAAATTCAAACTCAACTGTAGTAAACACGAATCCTCTAGCAAACCTTAAATTGCCAACAATTAATCTTCCAGTGTTTTCAGGAAACTATGATGAGTGGACAACATTTCATGATACATTTTCTCAATTGATAAATAACAACACGAATTTGACAAACATACAAAAATTCTATTATCTCAAATCTTGTTTGAAACATGACGCGTCCCGGTTAATTCACTCATTAGAAATATCAGACAATAATTACACAGTAGCATGGGAATCTCTTATTAAAAGATATGAAAATAAACGCATAATTGTGAATACTCATATAAGGGCAATATTTGATATACCAGTAGTCACGAAAGATTCAGCAAACTCACTCAGACAGTTAACAGATAAAGTTCAACATCATTTAGGTGCTCTGAAAAATATGAAATTACCCACGGACGAATGGGATGCTCTCTTGATACATATTATCACATCGAAATTAGACAACGTCACGAATCGCGAATGGGAAAATTCACTAGAAAATGAAAAACTTCCCACATATGAACAACTCAATAAATTCTTGAATAAAAAATGTTTCACGTTAGAAACCCTCTCAGATAATAACAAAAAACTTGCTCACAATATTCAAAAATATTCGAACAATCAGAATTATAAGTCATACTCGCAGTCAAATAGTTTCAAACAGAAATGCCAAGAACAGTCATTTGCAGTTACAGATTCAGGAAAAGTAATATCTTGTCACTATTGTAAAGGACGTCATTTTATTTACAACTGCGCAGATTTCATTAAATTAACAACTGATGAAAAATACAATGAAATTAGAAAATTACGATTGTGTAGCAACTGTCTCCGAATCGGTCACTCAAAAATTACATGTAAATCTAGCAAATGCAAGCATTGTAATCTAAGCCATAATACTCTTCTTCATAAAAATTATTATCAATCACGCAATTCAAATGATCAAACTAATCGACAGTCTGATAATGATTCACAAAAAAGTGGAAACATATCAAACACGAATGCTCTCGAACTAACGACCAATCTCGCAACAAATTCTGAAGCACTTTCTCCTCTACTGACAGCAGTTCACGTCACAAATCGCAATACACAAACACATTCATTACCACAATCATTCTCGAAGAGTCACGGCAACGTTTCAGATTCAAACTCAGATTCGCAAATATTACAAAGCACCAGCTTTCCAAGCATTCATAACAGTCAGTTAGTTTTGTTATCCACAGCTCAAATATTAATATATGACACACTCGGAAATGCTCACGTTTGCAAAGCTCTATTAGACTCGGGTAGTCAAAGTAACTTGATCACACACGAACTATGTAAAAGGTTAAATTTACCATGCGAAAATGCTCGAATACCAATTGCAGGTATAAATCAAAAGGCTATGATGATCACGCAAAAAACAAATGCAATTATTAAATCTCGATCTACCTCATTTGAATACAATTTAACATTTTTGGTACTGCCAACAATTACAGAAAAAATTCCACTCATAGAATTCAGTAGAAATACATTTAAACTTCCAACAGGTATCAATTTAGCAGATCCAGAATTTAACAAACCACAAAAAATCGACATTCTTCTCGGAGCATGCATTTTCTATGAACTTTTGTGTCCAAATCAACTAAAACTTGGTAAACACATGCCGAATTTGCAAGAAACTACTTTAGGGTGGGTAGTCACAGGATCTGTAAATTTACAAAAATTTTCAAATAAAAAATTGTTTTGCAGTTTCACACATCACATATCTAATGAAATGCTCGATGATTCATTGATAAAATTTTGGAAAACGGAAGAAATACCACATAAAAATATTTTCACGAAAGAAGAACAATACTGTGAAGAATACTTTGAAAAAACGACTATTCGAACATCAGACGGTAGATTTTTAGTAAGATTACCTCTATCAAAACAAATTTTCAATTTAGGTGATTCAGCAACAAGTGCATTAAAACGTTTCCATTTTCTCGAAAACAGATTCAAACGCGATGAGAATTTGAAAAAGGATTACACGGAATTCATGAAACAATACGAATTAATGGAACATATGACTTTTATTAAAAATTTTGATGGAACTTTAGAACAACCCTCGTATGTATTACCGCATCATGCTGTAATTAAAAACAGTAGCACTACAACTCGTTGCAGAGTGGTCTTTGACGGCTCAGCAAAAACGAATAAAGACATATCACTAAATGATTTATTACTCGTGGGTCCTAATGTTCAAGATGATCTTTTTGCAATCGTAGCTCGCCTCAGAATTCATCAATATGTACTGAGTGCAGACGTCAAAATGATGTTTAGGCAAGTATTGGTACATCCCGAAGATAGAAAATATCAACAAATAATTTGGCGATATAATGAGTCCGAATCAATTAAACTTTATAATCTTAACACCGTAACCTACGGAACAGCATCTGCCAGCTATCTTGCAACAAAGGTTTTACAAAAACTTTCATTTGAATTTGAAGAAAAATATCCGCGTACATGCAAAATTATACGTCATTCATTTTATATGGACGATTTATTAACAAGTGTTGACACGATACAAGAAGCTTTAGAAGTTTACAATGAAATAACTCAGATTTTGAATAGTGCTAAATTTCCCTTAAGAAAGTGGTGTTCAAATGAACAAGGCATTTTAGACTCGATATTAGGAAATAAACAGAATGATGATAAATTGATAGAACTACACGATAGCAAAGAGTTAAAAACTTTAGGAATATCTTGGGATCCAAGAAAAGATACACTAAGTTATTCAGTAAATATTAATTTCGAAAATCAAGTCATGACAAAACGTTCAGTTCTAGCCACGATATCAAGAATTTTCGATCCGCTAGGTTTGATAGGCCCAGCAACAATACAAGCAAAACTGTTTATGCGTGAATTATGGCAAAGAAAATTTTCTTGGGATGAAAATTTACCACCAGATATGATAAATCAATGGACAATTTTTCTACAACAAATTAACTCTATCAATGATATAAATATTAACAGACATGTTTTATGTGAAAAACCCATAACTGTTGAATTACATGGTTTTAGCGACAGCTCAGAAAAGGCGTTCGGCTCTTGCATATATCTATTTTCAAAAAATATAAAGGGTGAAAAAATATCTAGACTTTTATGTGCAAAATCAAAAGTTGTGCCTCAAGGTAAACATAGCTTACCAAGATTAGAACTTTTAGCTGCAACATTACTTTCAGAATTAATGCATATTGTTAAGCAAACGCTAGATATTGAAATATCAAGTACAACATATTATTGCGATTCAACAATAGTTCTAGCATGGTTAAAAATCGATCCCGGAAAACTAAAAACATTCGTTGCTAATCGAATTACGAAAATCACTGAACTTACATCTATAAATGAATGGAAGCACGTACCATCTAAAGATAACCCAGCAGATATTATTTCCAGAGGTATAAATCCTAACGAATTAGAAAGCCTAAAAATTTGGTGGCACGGTCCTGCATTTTTGCTCGAAAGTAGGAATTCTTATCTGCATAACTTAGATAATATAGACACAATAGAAAACATTCCTGAAATCAAACAATCTACTATCACATTAACAGCTACAAATACACATTTCAATTTAGATATATTTGAGAGATACTCAACGTTAATGAAGCTACAGCGAGTAGTAGCTTACTGTATTCGTTTCAAAACTATCTGTTTACATAAAAACAAACACGGTTCTACTTTGACAGTAGAAGAACTTGATTATTCCTTAAAATTGTTGATTAAACTTTCGCAAAGGGCAGAATTTTCACAAGAAATTCGTTTATTGAATTTATCTCGATCTGTACCTACTAATAGTAAACTCATTAGTCTGAATCCATTTTTAGATGAACATGGTTTAATCAGAGTTGGAGGAAGATTAAAACATTCACACGTAAACTACTCTCAAAAACATCCTATCATTTTACCAAAATCACACAAACTCACAAAATTAATAATAGAATATGAACATTCAAAACATTTGCACGCAGGTGTTCAAAATTTACTTTCTTTCCTAAGATTGAACTATTGGCCAATTGATGGTAAAAATTTGGTAAAACGAGTAATCAAATCTTGTATAAAATGTTTTAGAGTCAACCCAGAATCATCAAAGTTTCTCATGGGTGAATTACCGAGCTACAGAGTTACTCCCAGTAGACCATTTTCAAAATGTGGAGTTGATTATGCTGGTCCCATTCTTGTAAAGGAAGGAACTCTGCGTAGATCAAAATTAGTTAAAACATATATATGTATTTTTGTGTGTTTTTCAACACGTGCAGTACACATAGAACTCGTAAAAGATTTAAGCACTGATAGTTTTCTGAATGCATTGAAACGATTCGTTTCTAGAAGAGGTAAACCATCAGAGGTTCTTTCAGATAATGGATCCAATTTTAAGGGGGCTAATAATCACTTTCTTGAATTAAGTAATTTATTGACAGATAAAAATCATAAACAAAAAATTGAAAACTTTCTCGCCTCAGATGGCATAAAATGGTCATTTATTCCCGCGAAATCACCTCATATGGGAGGTATTTGGGAGGCAGCCGTAAAATCTACGAAATTCCACTTGAGAAGAATTTTAGGGCTTGCTTCACTTACATACGAAGAATTGTACACAGTGTTGACGCAGATCGAGTCCTGCCTCAACTCCAGACCCCTCTCACCCCTATCATCTGACCCTAACGACAACTTACCTCTCACTCCTGCTCACTTTTTAATCGGAGATACACTAACTGCAGCACCCCAGAGAGATATCCAGGATTGCAACATCCATAGATTATCCAGATATCAGCGAATGCAACAGTTATTCCAACATTTTTGGACTCGCTGGTCCAGAGACTATTTAACCCAGCTTCAACAGAGAAGTAAATGGCAAACCGCCTCAGCTAATCCCAAGGTAGGCGACTTAGTTATTTTGAAAGAAGACAACGTTCCGCCTCTACGGTGGCCGATGGCTCGCATATTTGAAATCCATCCAGGAACAGACAAAGTGGTACGCGTGGTGTCTGTGAAGGTGTCGAATGGAAACATTTTTAAACGTTCACTTAGTAAAATATGTTTCCTTCCTATATAACAGCAAGTTTAGATTGACATTGATGATATTTATTTAGATGTGATGTTTTTTGAAACCATTTAACAATGTATTTTTCATAATGTTTTTGTTGAAATTGAATATTTCAAGGTGGGCGGCCTATGAACATTACCATTTTCACTAGTTTTATATTTTCAAACTTTCGCGCCATTAATATGGCAACATTGTCAGCCGGCAGTAGTTGGCGCACTTTTATCATGTAGGCAGTTGTCAATTGTACGTCAACAATAATACATGTCATGTACTAGTTCTCACGCCGCAATCAGTAAAGGTAAATTGTTTCAAATCACGAGGCATTTTCAATCATTCATTCCCGCAAGGGTGGTCCTTCAAGCACACGTACAAACAGTATTTGAGTACCTAAAATGTGTTTTCTCGCACTTTACAGAGATGTTTGTGGATGATCCGAAAATCATGAATAATTTAGTAAATATCGAATTATTATACAACAATTTCAAAGTAGTGTGACAGGTCCTACTGATACATGCCAAAAAAAACTTTGTTTCACTTCTGCCTCATTTTCAACTTACCCTTAAAACCGGCATTCTCTTCAGTAAATCAGTAACGCTTATTCATATCCTGTTTAATACCACTATTGTGAAGTGCAAACCTCAAGCTTGAAATTACATACTTCATTTTTCATGTAGGGTGTGTATGAGCGATTATTTTCAACATTTACTGAAGAAATTGGCGGGATTATGGGTGAGTTGAAAACCGATGCAGAAGTAAGACCCAGTTTTTTCTTTGGCATGTGTAAGTGAGACGTGTCTCACTAGTCTAAAATCTTAGCATATGGTCCAAAGAGACTAATTCCGGCTTTACGATGACTATTTCATATCAACTAAAATATCCATGACTTTCGGATCCTCCGTAAATATCGTAGAAGGGTTATGTGAAGTGGGATAAAACACATTTTGGGTACTCAGATACTCACATGTTATATTTGCATGAGGAAGTAGAAGTGGTCAGGAACGATATACACTTTTTCTTTTCTTTCTACTATAATTTTTAGCAAAGTTATGACAAATCTAATTTTCGGCCCTGCCGGAAATTGCAGTGGCGGATTAACGAGCGAGTTAACGAGTCTGAAATTTGATATCGGAATTCAATCAGGTTTTCTAAGAAAACGAGTGCATTTTGTGAGAAATTAATAAGTATATTTCTTGTGGAGAATTGAATTATCTTGCGTAATTTTTTTTTTTTTTCTAACAATATATGGCTTACATTTTTCTGTTGTTACTGTTCTCAATTACCTACCTAATTCGATGTATTTAAAGATAACGAACATCATCCTGATCTGAAATTCATTTCCAAAATTGTTTTTGAAGTCACTATGCAGGCATAATGAAAAATAGCGTTTGATACCCGTGCATGTATGTATAAGTGCCGTTAAATTTTTCGTTGGGCATGGTTTATAGACTCACTTATACGCTTGTATCATAGTACAGGATGTAATCTAATCTTTTGCACTCACATTTCATAACGAATGGCAGGTGTGAAAAATAGGAAAAAAATGTGTAGACAATTTAAATTGTGTTGAAAAATTCGTCGAAATTTTGAGAACCGCTGTCCGCCGAACGTCAGCTGACCGGAGCAGAGCCGCAATAATACTGGAACTGCCGGATGGAAGAAATTGTATAATTTCTTATTCAAATGCGCTTCATGCGTATTACCGATTACTTGATTTAGTATTGTCTAATCACAATCAAAATATTTATTTGTTACATTCATCAAAGGTTTTTTTTTGTTCTAAAAATCAACACGATTCACGAACATTCGTTCTCAAGTTTTGTCATAAGGAGGCTATCATTCAAAAACTAATTTTAGGCAGCACATTACCCGGAAGCAGTATTCCCAAACTTCTCCAATTCCTAAATTTATGAAGCGATTTGGAACGAATCGAAAATTTTCCTATGTAATCGAAAAATTACATCACTCGAACAACTGTGAAAGTGCACAGCACTCAGGAATAAGTTTAGCGTAAAGTTCTGTCGAGGCGTCTTTAAGTAAGAGCAAATACCGTATAAGATGAGAAGAGTTTAGATGATTTATGTGAAGATGGTCCAAGTTTCTGTGTTATTTCGGAAAGAAAAGGCATCGAGTTACTGTAAAAACTAACTGAAACACCAATAGGTTTTTTGCCGGAAAATAGTTACAAAAAGTTGCGAAAAAAATATCGGACCGATGAAAAATTGAACCCCAGAGGTTAGATAGAGCGATATATAGAGAAGGCGTAGAAATTGGGAAAATTTTCCGATGGTTTCGTACATGGAAAAATACAAGTCGCATAATTTTCATGGTTTCATCTGTTTGTACGTCTGTCTCATGTGGTATTCGGTAAGTAAATTTCACACCAAAATATTATTAAAAAATTTAAATAGTCTTTGCATGTTAATTCAAAAACAATATTAGGTACAATAACAATTATACATAAATAACTAAATACTTGGGGAGAAAATAATAATAAAAATAATAATAAAAAACTTTTAAGCCACCATGTTTTTATAATGGACTAAAAAGTATAAAATAATTTCTCTAATCCTTTTGAAGTATAAAACCACATACAGATTTCTAACTTTTTCTAAATTATCCTGAAAATACATGCATGGCAACTTTTGATAGCTATTAAAATACTCAAGGTTCTAGTAATTCTTTTCTTGCATTTTCACCATCGCACCACCAGTAGATAATCCTCAAAAAGTACGGATGAGGTTCACCTTATGACTATTCAGAACCTTAAAATTCATATTCACAATCCGAATTCCTTCATAAATCTATACAGAAAAATTTCCAGAGGCAAGTCTTCAACAGTAAGAACTAATACCCCATACTACCATTGAATTATATCCGTTAAATTATTGGCCAAGCTTCTGTCAGAATAACTTTGAGGTGCTCTATAAATCTTATAGCGAAACTTTTGTTTCTATGCATTCTCCCATTCGTGGTTTAAAATTATTTTAAAAGGAAACAAATATTTTGGCAAAACGAAAATACCCTGCTCTCCACGCATTTTCTACAATTAGCACCTGCGTCTCGGAGGAACGTTGCACAAATGGACGCCAGATATAATGCATTTTCTGTAGGGAAAAGTAGTTGTTCTCTGTCAAAAATTTGGCTCATATTCTCCAATCTGTGTGAATGTGTAGAGAGACGGGTATTTTCGATTATATCGAAATATTTTGTTTCATTGAATTGATACTCTTCAATACACACGTTCGAATTTTATTCGTTTTGTATATTTTTTTTAAATAATTTAGAAAGACTGTTGCCTATAAGGCTTTTTGAATATCTTGAAAAAATAATAATCTACTAGGTATACGAAGGTCAATATGGTTTTCGCAAATCCAGGGACACAGAAGTCGCAACAATGGAAGTTATCACAGAAGTTCAAATTGATAAATCAACTCCTGTAGAATAAACCCATTTAAATATGACGTCTGAGTCAGTTTGACAGCGATAAAAAAGGACGCACCTTTTTTATCGCAATAAAAATGCTTGTTCCTCAGGGTTCTTATGATAGGAAGGGTTATGATTTATGAAATAAGTGAGCTTTTAGACAAGGGGGTACCTGAAGAAAGGGAGAGATTACGTCATTGGAGGGAAATTAAGTTGGCTATCCTGAAAGTGGTAACTTTGGTTATATTTTCCACAAAATATATATCCCTAATATTTACGAATAAATAAATAAAGCCCGTTGCTCATATCATATTCGTAAATTGTTGTATTTTTGCATTCCTAGTTGTTTATTACTTGTTTTTTCGTAGCTTTTATTTCTGAAGTTTAAAAAATGCCGGGACACTTCAAGTGCTCTGTTAAATATTGTGGCAATACATCTATATGTGCCCTAATACATTGACTTTTCATAAATTCCCCAAGAATAATACAGTAAAGCATGCATGGATTAATTACTGTAGTAATAAAGAGTGGGTACCTAATGATAGTGCTAGGATTTGTTCCGAACATTTTAATGAAAGTGATTTTGAAACTAATCTACAAGAATCTCTGCTACATGTGAAGCCAAGAAGAAGGCTGAGGAAAAACAGTGAGTTCATACAGTTCTAATTCAGAAACACAACTCAATTCGGTTTTGGACAGAAACTGTTGAAAACCAATATTTTTGCCATGACATTATGAAATAATGTTGGTGTTCCTTTCTAGTTATTCCTACAAAGACTGCAGGTCTGTCTACTAGGATATGGAATGAATCTATTAACAATGATTCAACAATAACGTTACAAGAAGTAGCTGGAGTTCGATTGGAGACAGAGACGTATGGGCAAGAATCTGTAATGAAAGTCGATCATTTACCAACAAATAATGGTTAGTACATTATATTCTATTCATGATGTTATGAAATTATTGATATTGATAGGTGTTTTTATGCCATTTTAGATGGGGATCCACAGTCTTCTTCCACCACTTGTACGCAACAACATTGCAAAGAACAAGCAAAAATCATTGACCAGTTGAAACTGTGCAATATCACTATAGTGCAACAATTATCAGGGAAAGAAAAAAATATATATTTGGAGAATATAATTGAAAAACAAAACCAACAACTTTCCGAGAGTTGCACACCGACTTGAATCATAAAATTAAACAAGTTTTATCTGGAATTTTATCACCTGCTCAGCTTGACTTGGTTTTGAAACTTAAAAAAAAGTGCAATGGTCGAAAGATGATTTATAAGCAAGAAAGCTTACTTATTCCTACGGAAAGAAAAGTTCCCATTACCCAGTATAAGACCTCTCCAAATGTATTGCGGCAAGATAAATTTGAACTCAGGAATTTTGAAAGATGTACTTAAATTCATGAGTTTGTTATAAGCGCGTACTGTACTGCATTATCTGTGAATCATTTACCTCATTTCACATTCACACATTTTAGAAGTTGTCAGATTATGAATCACACTTTCTTCTGGCACCTGAGATTTGGGAATGGTGGAGATTTAGATTGCAGGAATGAGAAAAATAAAATTTGGACCACTTTTAATTCTTCATTCCCGCAATCCAAATCTCTATTTTTAACTTGAAGGGCGCAAACTCTACATAATTATTCTGGAATAGTGTCAACATAAAAAAGTAGTTATGATTTCTTTCATTTCTCTTAAAGGGTACAATTTAATCAGTGATATTACAGAAACATTGAAGAATTAATATTTGAAATATATTTCCACACGAACATTTCAAATTTCAGGTTATGTGATTCTTCCACCTTTTCCGTTTCTTGAAACTACTCCCTTTGTATAGAATTCACTTTATTCTTGGTACATCCAATTTGATAATTGATGCATATATTATAAACTACGACCAACATTCAGAATCTATGAAAAATGATCAAAATTTGTTCTTTTCGTCAACCGGCAACCGGCTGCACCCACGAGAAATCCTCGGAAGTCTACGAGAAACTTGTGCGAGCTAGGTTAGGTAATGTATAAATAACAAATATGCATTAATCACACGCACATAGTAATATTATTGCAATTCAAATTTGGCGCCTTCCCTCCAATGACGAAACAAGATGCCGGACAAATACGATGACATTTCATAACCCCCCCTAACACAAGAACCCTGTTGTTCCTCAAAAATAGACTTCATCTAGTAAGCGGAAGTCCCTTCGATTTCTGTCATGACAGCAATGATTGTTCAGTATTGTTGACACACTACGAATAGTTTTGGGAAAGTTTCATCTGAACAGATTACAAAAAGCATTATTATAATTGTGTTGTTAATAACTGCTCCTTCAAATAACTGTTTCAATCAAGGTGATTATTATTGTGGTGTATTTATATTTTGTCGTTAATTTCTCTTGCCAAAAAGCACTCGAACTTTTTTTTATTGAATACATTTCAAAAATTTTCCATCAGTAATTTCACGAGGAAAACTGACGATGAAAAAACCGTAGGTCGAACAATTTTGTCTAATGTCAGTTTTTCGCAAAATTATTGGCAAAATTATTTCGTTGAAGAAAGAAATTTACCCGATAAAAAAAAAGTTCTTGTGCTTTTACTGTTGACAATAATAAAAAATGTAGCATGTTACCTTTCGACTTGAGAAAAGCTTCTGATACAGTTAATCATGAAATTCTTTTGAAAAAACTATATACTCAATATGGGGATCAGAGAAAACCTTTTCAATTGGTTCAAATGTTATTTGTATATTAGAAAACAATTTGTTCAAATCGGAAATCGAGCTTAGCGATAGTCGGTTCGAGTCCGATGCAGGTACAAGAGATTTTTTTCTCAAATACTTTATGTCGGATCGATAGATAACCGCATGCCTTGTTGAAAAGCAAATGTTTTGTGAGTTTTCTAGATGCCAATCTCGTCTAGTGCTAGGTTGGAGTGACTACCCGAGGTGGTGCTGTAGGTTTTCCGGGTTTCCCTCTAGTCGAAAAGTGAATACGCCGCCAAAAATCAGTAAGTCGCCTGGAGCGCAACGGCAGATAATAATAATAATAGCCGTCCTCTACCCGCACAGCCTAGAAGAAAAAATACAAAACTACATAAACATGGAATTAGCATATTGAAGCATATTGAAAATATCACCTCTGATAGGTTTTCTTTACAGAATAAGAAATAATACACCACAGAAATTTTTGAAAAGCATTACTATAGTTTGATTTATTCACACTTTCAGTATCTTATTTCTGTATGGGGAACTTCAAATAGTTCCATTTCAAAACCATTGAAATAATTACAAAATAAATCAATTGAATGTAAGTATAACTATCCAACTATGGGAAATGCAGTAACTGCATATAGGTGAAAATCATGTTTTGGTGTATTTGTATTTTTCATATAGTATTATACCTATTTCCGATGCAAAATGCAGCACTTTGATTTGAAAATGATTCCTTTTTCCGTCGTAAATAGGTGTAACACAAAGAATACAAATACACCAAAACATCATTTTCACCTTTATGCAGTTACTGCCTTTCTCCATAGTTGGGCAGTATAGACAAATTACCATATTTAATGAATTTATATAAACAAAATTGGCTTTTGAATTTAAATTCTCTTTATAAACTCAAAATATGTTTCATCTAAGTTTTATTGAAATGGACAAAATTCATAATTATGCTATTAGACAAAAAAACATTTCATCCATTAATAATGTTAAATCCGAAATTGGAAAGAAATGTATTTATCATAAAGGAAAAATAATTTACGATTCAACTCCTACTTACCTACTTAAAAAAAAGTTAAATCGATAGAAAAATTCAAAATCGTATTAAAATATACACTTTGCTAAAATGAATAAGAATTTATAAAATAAATGTACAAAATGTATGGGCTCAAAATAATATGATGTGTTCATTTGGTTACATCTCAGTATTCTATTAACACCTCCCCCCCACCCCTATATCGTTACAACTTTTCATATTTCCCTAACTTTGGCTACTAATGAAATTGTATTTTGTATATCTATATCTGTATTATTCATAAATAATCCCTAATCATAAACATGTAATGTTTCTTGGGATAATAAAGTTATTATTATTATTATTTATGATAACATTATTAATAAAAGTTACTATAGTTTCCTAGTTCATTATGATTTCGATTGCTTTCATCTGCCGACACTTCATCAATGTAAAGTTCTTCGAATACTGCATCCATCCAGCATTGCATTAAGATTATGCAACGCAAGGAAGATGCTGAAAATAAAATGGACAGAAAGTCCTTTACAGAATTCCGTCACGCCTTCTAACAAGATATTTCCTATTCCTTGTATAATGGGGGCGTTGGAACAAGTTAATTTGAGAACTTCCGCCAACTTCAACATGTCTTGTTCTGTTTTGAATTTCCCCAAAGCCAAAGGAGCAAAATAACCAATTCGGAGTGGCTTCCGCTTTGAAATATGTCGGGTATTTCATTTAAGATATACCGGGTATTTCTGAAGTTGGGGCAATTAAGAAAATGGGTTGTTATGTGGAACATAATGTATCAATAAATGGCAAGAATTTTCGTTTTTCGAACAGTCAAAAATGTTCGGAAAATTTTATGAAATTTCATGAAATAGCTTTCAGTTACGTTTTTTTGGGAGTTGCTGGTTTGATTCTCCGGGGCACAGCATGTCTGACCACTGGCAGTGTTTCAGCGCAGTTTGCGCAGGCTACAGACCTCTATCAGTGATTACCAAAAAAGCCTTGAAAATGTCGACAAAAAGTATTCTTTCGTTTTGGTTTGTCATCTTCTACTTCCCATTTCATTTATTGTCCCAATTTCGGAAACACCCTGTAGAGAGTTTCATGAAGGCGTGAGTAATACCACAAGAGACTCCCCCTATGTTACTCACATCAACAACTCAATAGATTTTAATTTCTCAGAAAGTGCTGAAGTCGAACATGACTTTTAGCCTAGTATCCTAGTCCTTTTTTAGCTTCGAGTGTAGATTATGTACATGTTTTTTACACTTCAAACCTAACAGCTCAATTTGGAATTGAAAATAGCAATACCTAAATGGCTCAAATTTAATACCTCATTCTAGCTAGACCTTCACCAAGAATTGCTCTCAAAATGCAAATCTTTTTTTTATATCACTCCCAAAGGTAACCAATGACTTTGAAAAAAGATAAGTTTTACAAAAAAGATTTTATTTCAATGCATTTAAAATGAAGAAAATGAACTTTGAAGTAAATCGAACCCATCATTTTGTTGCATTATACAATTTCATATGATATAAAAGCTTTGTCGCAAGACAAGCTTTTATATCAAATAAAATTTTATAATGCAACAAAATGATGGTTTGGATTTACTTCATTTTTTTTCTTTTTAGTGCATTTAATAAAAGTTATTTTGTTCTTTTTAGCATTAGAGTTTGTTTAATTATCTGTTTTAATAAATGTGCCAGGTGCCAAGTTTCTTGACAGTTATCTCACCTTACAATAATTGTAAAGTTTGATTTTCGTGAGTTTTCACAACTTTAAGAGGGGCTGCGCCCCCTGAACAATATTTTTGGATGGTAAGATATTTTTCATTATTTTTACAGATTTTTCCGATTTTTATTTCGCAAGTTTTCGCAACTTTTTTGAAAAGAGTGGAGCCCACCGAAAGACATATTTTTCGTCGTAATTTTCCATTCATTAAACCGTTGGACATTTTTCCTAATTCCCATACGCGTTCTCCATCTAGCTTTCGAGGGGGGCAGATTGGTATTTATTTTTGAAATTTCATAATTTCACCTATTTTCACAGATTTTTCCGATTTCAATTCCACTTATTTAACAATTTTTTTTCGATTCAGGGAACGGGAGCGAGCACGATGATCGATTTTTTTGTAATATTTTTCCATGTCCTACCTTTTCGAGGAAAGGGGGGTGAGACACCAATCAAGTTTTTATTTCGTCGTAATATTTGACGCCCAAATCCGTCAAAAAAACTTCCGAAACCCTGCGCGTTCTCTATCTAGTTTTCTGGGGGCAGGGGGCATACTCAGACAGACATTTTCAATGAGTATTCCCGACCGTGCTTGGGATCGCCTCGTTATTTTCATCTAAATTTTCTTGAAAAAGTCGTGTACGAGGAACAATTTCCGGGTAATAATCCAAGATCGTGAGAGATTCGAGAAAAAGAGACATTTTGGTGGTGAAATGTACGAACAGGAAGTTTGACAGGAATATTTTTAATTATAAATTAGTAAAAGGTACTGATCCTTGTTATTGATGAAATGGTAATTATGGTAACATTGCAGGTTTTAACAAAAAAAAATTAAAAAAAGTATCCTGGTTTACACTAATTTTTCATTGAAACTTCGAAAACACTTCATCGATTCTCAATTGCTTTACACTGTATTTATGATAGAATCCCTTTCAAAAAGATGTATCACAAGTATGGTAGTTCTATTGAAGATTCTGAAGTAGGGTGAACTGAAAATGAGGGGGTTGATATTACAATGATGACGTATTTGGTGAAATAAATCTCCCTCGAAATAAAAATCGAGAGGTGGAGGGGGGTGGCAAGTTTCAGCTGGAATACACTGTATATGATATTATTCCAGATACAATAAAAAAAAAATTCTCAAATACAGTACATTGCAAATAGTACAGGAGCCGAAGAGAGGTCGACCTTCACCGTTCTGTTTAATGGATGAAACATACTTCTTATTTCTTATGAAGTTTCATAAATAGACGAATAGGCCTAAAATGGCTTGCCTATCAAAATGTGGTCCAGACAATATACAGTGAGTTTCAAATGTACAATGTGATAAACTTTTTTAATATCAATTTGTCAGAAAATTTTATTCTTCATAAATATTAGTGCATTGCATATTGCTTGCATATGAGTTGTCAAAATTGCAAATTTTCTAACGGTGTACAGGGTGGGGGAAACAAAAAATTGAATTTTGATCAAGAGTGAACTACGCTAGCTGTGATTCGAAATTTAAATATTGTTTTCAATTCTGAACAACCTCCTCAAATGAACTTTTTGATAATGTCAATAATAAGGGGTAGTTTACAGTTGATCAAAATTCGTTTTTTTTTGTTCCACCTGTACACCGTTTGGAAATTTGAAATTTTGATAATTAATTTGCAAGTATTCTGCAATGCACTAATTTTTACATGCTTTATATTAGCTTCACTTATATGTTTGTTTGTTTGTATGTTTGTTTGTTTGTTTGTACTGACTCCTTAGGGCGTGATTTTCATCCATTTCCAGACGTCCGAATGATTTGAAATTTGGCAGGTGATCATAGTTCCGGTAACAATGCAATATGACATTTTTTTTTTATAAAAAAAGAAAATGGCGGCTCCAAGATGGCGGACGAGATTTGTGATAATGGTCCGATTTTATTCAAAATTGGTATATAGGGGTTTCGGAGTCAGAGATTAGGATTTTTTTAGCAAAATTCATGAATTCAAAATGGCGGCTCAGATTTGATTCAAAATTGGTATGTGAGTTTTTTTTAGGTCGTATATTTCGAATTTTCTGTCAAAATTCATAAATTAAAGATGGCGGCTCGAAGATGTCATTACGGTCTGATTCGATTCAAAATTAGTGTGTGAGGGTTTTCGGGGTCAGAGATTATGAGTTTTTCGTAAAAATGTATGAATCCAAGATGGGGGCCCAAGATGATGGACGAATATTGTGATTATGGTCAGATTTGATTCAAAATTTTTTAGTAAAAAAAAATAATAGTTCAAAAAAAATAAAGAACATGCTTTACTTCCCATGGACTAAAAAGTAAAAAATAATTGACAATTTAATTTCTCAAATGTAAAAAAAGCGTGGGGTGCTTGATAAAGTTTTCTTGAGCTCTTGAACGCTCTGTATTGTTAAATTAAACTAAAAAATATGAGAATATACATCGAAAGCACCCACGCTTTTTTTACATTTGAGAAATTAAATTGTCAATTATTTTTTACTTTTTAGTCCATGGGAAGTAAAACGTGTTCTTTAGTTTTTTTAAACTATTATATTTTATGAGGAATAACATTTTCTGACAAATCGATAATAAAAAAGTTTTCCATACGGTGCAAATTTTTTAAACTCACTGAAGAATAAAATTTTCTGACAAATTGATATTAAAAAAGTTTATCACATTGTACATTTGAAACTCACTGTATATTGTCTGGACCACATTTTGATAGGCAACCCATTTTATGCGTATATTGTCTATTTATGAAACTTCATAAGAAGTATGTTTCATCCGTTAAACAGAACGGTGAAGGTCGACCTCTCTTCAGCTCTTAGACTAAAAGGAAACACTTTCAGATATGCCAAGTAGATGACATTTGACCTCATATAGCAACTGAAAATACAAAGTTTCACCGATTCACTTGCACATCATCAATTCGGAAATAAGCTTCCTCCTGCTCATCTCAAATTGTAACAATGCCTCTCTGATGTTCTGGAAATGATATTAAATTATTCGTGAGTCCTGTCAGCTGAGCATGTCAGATTCTATTATAAATGTTTCAGAACGAGAAACCGAGTCAAACTGAATGTAGTAGAACAATTGTCGAATTCGAAGTTCCAAATTCTATGTAATCTAGTTCCTTTGATTAATCTAAAAGGCGTTCCCAATTCCTAAATCACCCATTTGACGAATGCTCTTCTTTCGTTCTATCAGTAGACATATAAGGTGGAGTATGTAGTCGTTTAAATGAAATATTATCGCCGAGTATACGAGGAGGGCACTGAAAGTTTTTAGAATCACATTATGTCATGCCAGTAGTGAATTGTCAATAGGGTGCTTCAAATTCAATATAGCTTCTCGTAACAGGTGATGAAACTTGCAACTATTCGTACGCAAGCCAGAATCCAACGATTTAGGTTTTTCAAGACGAGCAAAATAAGATCAAAAGTCGTTCACTCTCAAAATACTTCGCAAAAAAAATCAATTTGGTCTTGGTGTTTCGCTACTGTCAACAAAGTGAATGTTGCCCATTTGCAACGTATTGTTGGCGTTCATTAATAAGCGTAAAAAAAAAGATCACTTCCTCTAAATATGACAGTTCTATCATTGTAATAGTTATTTGAGTAACAAGAAATGTAAAGACATGTTAACATTCGAGTACGAGCGAGTACGAGCCGAGGCTTTTCGCTTGCCGAGGATGTTAGCAGTCGATACATTCCGTGTTACTTATTATATTTTTCCCGCTGCTTGTTGACGTTTCTCAAAATGTACATGTTTCCTTACCGTTCCTTCATGATCATTCATTCCGCTATTACATTCTAATTTGCTTGCGCGCGTAACTAAGTTACCGAATAAACAGACAAAAATTATATTCAAAAGTCTCATAACCTAAAAATTGATATAAATGAAGCTGAAAGTGTTACTTGTCAAAGTCATTATTACCCTGGGCAATGACACTATTTACATTCCGTTGTCAAGATGAATTAGCCATTTACCTATTTTGTTGCTAAGCATGTATTGACTATTTACAGTGTCGGCAACAGAAAAAAATAATTTAACGTTTGTCAATTAACGTCAAAGAAATAATCATCAAGTTTATTCGTTCGTCCTTTACCATGAGTGCCTCTCAAAAACTTGGTTTTCTGTTTCGTGCCAAGAAGTACTTCACTTCCCGTCAACTGATTATGATTATAAGCCAGGAATCACACTGAACGACTAGGACCGACCGTCCGCGACCGTCCACCTACGTCCAAAATTTCCAACACGTATATTTTTATCGCACAACTCACACTGTATAATCGTCATTGACCGTCCTCGACCGTTTTTCAAAGACCATGTTCGAAATTGTAGTCTGCTGGAAATTTTGGTCGGTGTCACACTATCCTGACATTTATGATGAACTTTTGACTTCAACAAAACTCATGTAAATAGGTATATTTCCTACCGGAAAAATAAAATGTCTGTTTGGAATTGCAAAACTATTGATATTACGAATTTAACTTATTTTCAATAAATGAACAGACAGTTCACATAACCTTTTGAATGTCAAATGAATGTCAGATTTACAAAATTATTCTAGTGGTCGGTCGTGGATGGTCGATCAGTGTGACTTTGAAAGTTTTCATTGATCTACTTCTACTTTTGGTCGTAGGTGGACGGTCGCGGACGGTCGGTCCTGGTCGATCAGTGTGATTCCTGGCTAAGGCACAAATCGGACCTATTTTGGAATACTGTTCCCACATATGGACTGCAGCATCCAAACACGCATTAAAACTTTTAGATTCTGTCCAAAAGAGAGCCTTTCGTCCCGTGGGCGTTCTACGCTCACAAGCTCGCTTACTTCTCTGGAACATCGCAGAAAGGTTGGCAATCTTCTTTCTGTTTCTTAGATATTTTCATGGACGATGCTCTTCCGAAATATCATCAATCGTTCCTCCGTTAGCGGTTTGATTTGAGACTGACACGTCGAGCTCAGTCGAGTTTTTCCACCAAAGCTTTGGAACTCGCTTCTTCGGAAGGTGTATAACTTCTCGTGGATTCGTGTGAAAAAACTGTTGACCTGTCAATAATAGACCATGGTGTCAATGATACCTTGGATTAAACAGAAAATTACATTTCGAATATGAGCCTGAGCTATTATATCTTCCTATGATGCTGGTAGGTTGGCAATGGAACATTGACGGAAAATAAATCTTTCATCCAACGAAACAACTTTGTATTGTCACCACCTGAAAAACTACATAATTTTAATAAAAAATGACAATTCCAGTAAAAATTTCAAAATTAAAATGAAACATCATAAAACTTATTTATCGTTTTGGGAATTTTATTTAATTCTTGATTAATTCTATCATTTGAAGTGCAGTCCCATTTGAAATTCGAAATCTTCTTTCAAAATCTGCATTGTCCGAATTTGAGAAATACCCTCCTCTTCCTCCTTTCTCCAAAACCCATCGAGGAATTTAAAGGACGAATTCAACATCACTATCTTCTTCAAAGACAAGTTCATAGACAAAGAAGCCATTTTAACAAAATTTCACGGAAATGTTTCATTAACCTGTATATATAATGAATCGTAGAAAAAGATTGTCATCGAGCAGGGATCAAACCTGTGACATCTATATTTCCCAATATACAGATGCGAACGTGGGTTCTTGGTAGCTCAGTTGGTTAGAACACTGACTAGATGAGTTCAGCTTTGTCGATACCTGGTACCATGTTGACAAAAAACCTTTCGATGGTATTTTGTCGGCTACCAACATAGGGAAGGTCCTGCCATTAAAATTTTCAGGGTGTAAACCACTATCCGATTTGATGTTTCATTAATCTCTCATTTAAAGGTTCAATCGTCTTAAAAGGCGTGATTTATCCTCAATCGCGATTAGACGATTTAATGTCGGATTAGAAAGTGGTTGAACACTACATTACGTTAACCGTAATCCGAGATCTTACAGAGCTAAAGCAAGATTGAGGCTTTGGGTGAAACCGGCCTAGTTTACTATTTTCAAAAAATGAATATACTGGGTGTTTCTAAATTCAATACAAATATTTGAAGGGCGTATTCCTGGGGTCAAAATAAGACTTTTTTTTCCATAAACATGTGTCCGCAACCGCTTTATTTCTGAGATACAGAATGTTGGAAATTTAACAAACAATTTTTTTCTTCCTCAATATCTCTAAAACCACTTTGCCTTTTTTTTCAATTTTGGTACATGCAAAATACATATTAAAAGGTTTTCTTAATTTTCATCAGTGGCGTCCCTGTAAACATGTCCTGTCATATTTTTGATCAAAATAATTTTACGCTACTGTTTTTTGGCAAATAAGTATTATTTTTATAATTGTTTAATCGAAAACTATTCGTACAAAAAAAATCAGGTGGCTATTTATATGAGTAGAGAGAGGAAAATCATAAATATATTATTCATTTGAAGAAAAATACACAGTGGCGTATCATTATCATTTTTGTTGAATTTCAACACTCCGTATCTCAGAAATAAAGCAGTTGTGAGCACATGTTTATAGGAAAAAAAGTAATAATTTGACCCCAGGAATACGCCCTTAAAATATTTGTATTGAATTCAGAAACACTCTGTAGATTATCAATAATCCAACCTTTCGCAAATTTTCCATACCACAGGAGTGTTTCCGGCAAGTATCGAACAAAAATACCTCTGCCCAACACCATACAAAGTTTTTCTACAAGAACACACCATGCACTGCTTCCTGCAATAACTAGCAAATATTGTTTGTTGGATTATTATCTGGTCAATGCGAGCCGACAAAATTACTATAGTATAGAGAAAATTTGCGAGAGACTGGTTTAATAATAATAATAATAATACTCCCTCATTAACACTGGTAGAGTGTACCCAATGGCATAGCATGTGCGGGTAGACGATGGCTATTATTATCATTTGCCGTGGCGCTCCGGGACTTACTGATTTTTGGTGGCGTATTCACTTTTCAGCTGCAGGAAAACCCGGAAAACCTACAGCACCACTTCGGGTGACCGGCGTGCACTCCAAGCTAGCACTAGACGAGATTGGCATCTAGACAACATACAATACACTTGCTTTCGACAAGGACTAATATATAATTATAAGCTACTAGCTGTCCCGGCAGACGTTGTCCTGTATATCGATGTCTATATTTCTGTTTTGCCGACCAACCCTCATTAATGTTAATGCCGAATTCATTTTATGACGAAGTCGCCAGTAGCAGCTTCTGCATTCAACTTATAAATAAAAAATCAACTGAAATACATTTTACAGTGGACCGAATTGTAAATCTAAACCATTCTCGAATCTACTTGAACACATAGGTACAAAAAATTTTCATCAAAATCGGTCCAGCCCTTTAGGAGTTCAGTAACGTACACACACAGAAGTTTTTTATCTATATATATAAAGATTTTTATTTTCTTCAATTATCTCTCCGTCTTGACCGGGTCTGCATTGGTGACCGGCAGAACAGTGAAACTAGTACTTATGTTGAAATTTTTTCTGTTAAAAAATTGTTATTTCTAGGAACCGGCTGTCCCCTTAAGAGCAAAACTCAGAAGTCTTCGAGAGACTTGTGCGAGCTAGGAAAGATGCAGCTCTTACCTTTTCAGACAGTGGTCGCCAACCTGTCGATCGCGAGCTACCGGTAGCACGCGGAGGCAATTCTGGTAGCTCTCACAACGATTTTAATTTAAAAAATACAAACTGCAAAAATCAGAGAAGCTTCCGAAAATTCCACAAAAAAATCTAATTGTCTAATATTAAACATAAACAGCGGCAAGTTGCGGTGAGCGATCTGCCGCTGACCCGACCAGCCGGACCAGCGCGTTAGTGTTCGAGAACGATCTGGATTGGTTTGAACGGGATAAATACGAACGGCGCGGCGACATTAAACTGAACGCGTAACCAACGTCCAGCGGTTGGGTTAGTAGAGAAAAACAAAAAATAATATTATGGCAAGCAGTTGTAAGAAGGTAAAGACATACCACTTTCATCCGGAATGGGAAGAACAATACTTTTTTACAGAAGTTAAAGATAAAAATGTGTGTTTGTTATGTAATACTTCGGTCTCCGTTGCTAAGAAAGGAAATATTGAGAGACATCATAAAACTGTACATTTTAATTTTGAAAAATCATTCCCACTACATTCTGCCGCCAGAAAGGAGAAACTGAAACAGTTAAAAAAACAGTTAATTGGACAACTGAACAACTGAACAACTGAAGCATCGTACCGTGTGTCCCAGATTATTGCACAAAAAAAGAAACCCTATGAAGACGGGGAAATGATAAAACAGGCGTTTTTAGAAGCTGCTGATTCGTTATTTGCCAACTTTAGAAATAAAGACGAGATAGTTTCAGCTATAAAATCTATGCAACTTTCTGCTAATACAGTGATGAGACGTGTAGAAGTAATGAGCAATGATATTTTTTTACAGTTAAGAACTGACTTAGATAACTGTGTTTATTTTTCACTTCAACTGGATGAATCAACAGATGTCGTTGACACTGCCCAGATGGCCGTGTTCGTCAGGATGGTTTTTAGTGATTTTACGATTAAAGAAGATCTTTTGAAGTATATTCCACTGAAAGGACACACTACTGGACAGGAGTTGTTTTCTCATTTAAAAAATATTATTTCTTCCGAGAAAATTCCAATATCGAAAATGGTAGGCTTGACAACCGATGGCGCTCCAGCTATGGTGGGTTGTGATAAGGGTCTGGTGGCGTTCTGTCGTAAAGATGAAACTTTTCCGCAATTTCTCTGTTACCACTGCATTGTCCATCAGCAAGCATTATGTGGAAATTTCCTGAAACTAAACAACGTTATGAAACTGGTGGTAAAAATTGTGAACAAGATTAGAGCTTATGCGTTACAAAGAAGATTATTCAAAACCTTGGCCGATGAAGTTGACTGTCAATACGGGGACCTACTCCTTCACGCTGAAGTCCGATGGTTAAGTAGAGGACGAGTGCTGAAACGTTTTAATGATGTCCTATCTGGCATAGTTCAATTTTTCAAACAACGCGATGAACCGATTCCGGAACTAGAAAATTCAATCTGGCTTAGAGATTTTGGTTTTCTCGTGGACATTACAGAGAAATTAAACGAACTTAATTTGCAGCTTCAGGGGAGAGACAAAGAACTAGCGGAAACAATTTCTGATGTAAAAGCATTTATCAAAAAGCTGGAGTTTTGGGAAAAAAACTAATTAACAGCGATGCCAAGCATTTTCCTATTCTTACAGAAAAAATATCTCAAAATCCATTAGAACCCTATGACAGCAAATATCATGTAGAAATAGTTTCTACCCTGAAGAATAACTTCAAAAATCTTTTTAAGGATTTCAACGAAATGGCTTTAGTAGCGCAGTTTGTTGTTTCTCCCTTTATGAAAATTGATATCCAACAGTTTGCAACTTGTGTTATGGAGAACTTTAGCGAAGACATCGCTGCAACAGAAATGGAAGTAATTGAGTTTCAAAATGATTTAGTCTTAAAATCGTTAGTCTCAAGTACCAAATGTATCTGGCCTAATGTAAGTAAAGACAAATATTCAGTTCTATGCCATGTTGCCTTGAAAGTGAAAGCATTATTCGGTTCAACCTATTTGTGTGAATCTTCTTTTTCCAATATGAAGTTTATTAAGAACAAATATCGCAATCGACTTACAGATGAACATTTGGATAATTGTATTCGAATGGCTGTATCAAATTATACTGCAAACATTAAAAAAATTATCGATGAGTCTGAGTGTCAGCCTTCTCATTGAACGTGCTTTTTTATTTTTCAATGTTAATGTTCATGATAGTGCGTTACTTTTTTGTTGTTATTATTAACTATTTTTAAATCTTACGTGACATGCCGTTGTGGCTGGATAAAAGTTTGTGTTTTTTTAAACACCTTCGTTTGGTAGGTAGGAATGTAGCTATGAACAAGTACGTACTAGTAATATTAGTTATTTTGTTATAAGTTTATTATTAGTACCTATGTATTATGTATTAATGTTCAATAGTAAAATAAATACATAAAAGGATAAATTAACTGTGAATTATTTCATTTACGTTGCGTTACGTGGCTTCCGTGTGGGTAGCTCGCTGTTTATTCCAAAATTAACAAAGTAGCTCAACACATTGAAAGGTTGGCGACCACTGCAGTTTAAGCCCTCACCTTTTAACGTGTGGTGGCATAGCAAGCGAGAACACAACCAAGACTTAGACAGTGTCTGGAATATTCAGACTTCAGACCAACTTATTCGAGCCACCTAGGGAGAATAGCAGTAATAGCGGCGGCGTGAGTGATCGCTGGAGCAGTGACATTGAGACTCTTAGACTGAAAGCGAATAGAAAATTGCAGATTCGGGAAACGGCCCAGCGATATCTATTGCAATCCGTTCAAATGGGCTGCCTACTTTATACTGACACATTGGGGCCTCAGGTCAGGATCGGGGCCCATTGCTGGCAGTGCATACGGCACAATTCCTGCACCAGTCCTTAACGTTAGCTTGACAATTGCCCCAATAGAACCGTTGTCTCAATTTATGTAGAGTCTTCGTCACTTCCAGATATCCTCAGGTGATTCCGTCATGCACTGTTCGAAACACTTCCTGTCTCCTGGACTTGGGCACCACTGTCTGGCGTCTTTCCTCTGCGCCATCCTCGGACTCCAACACAACTTTCAAGACCCCATTTTCCGACGTAAGTGAATTCCATTGTGCCCAGTATGATTTAACCACTGGAGAATAGCGTACGACTTCTTGCCATGATGGTCTTCGGTTGCCTTTTTTCCAGCCGATGACTAGGCTAAGGTTTGGATATTTCTCTTGGTTTGTCTGGATTTTGCCATCTTTCCAGTCGTCGTCAACCACCGTGGTCCTACGAACGGCTGCATCCTTCACCTCGGCTCGACGACAGTGTGAACAGTCGTCTGGACATGGTCTCCGTGATAGTGCATCGCCGGCGTTCTTGTCAAATCAAATCCTTGAAGTCGCTCGATCTAGCGTGCTACCTGCCTTTAAACTGCAAAAGCCATTTGAGGGTTGCATGGTCAGTCCTCACCAGGAATCTCCTACCGTAGACGTATTCGTAAAAATGTTCTACCCCTTTTACTACAGCCAACAGTCTGGTCACACAATAATTACGCTCCAGTTTGCTGAGGGTTTTGCTGAAATACCCAATGACCTTCTCTTTTCTTTGCTTGATCTGAGACAGAATGGCTCCAAGTCCTACGTTACTGGCGTCAGAGTCCAAAATGAATTTTCCATTGGGTGAGGGATAGCTCAGGATAGCTCAGGATCGGTTCATTGATCAAGGCTTTTTTCAGCTTCTTGACATTCCAGATACCACTGAAACTGAGTTTGTCCTTCGATCAGTCTGTTTAGTGGTTTTGCGATGTTGGCAAACCCTAGCACGTATCGACTGTAGTAGGTGCAGAGGCAAAGAAAACTCCGAAGCTGGTGGATGTCTTTTGGAATGGGCCAGTATCTGACAGCTTTGATTTTCTGGTCGTCCACTGCTATTCTTTTCCCAGAGACAATGTAGCACTGCAGTAAAAAATAAAGATTGGAAGAGCCGATTGAAAATAAATAATAGCCCAGTGATTGTGGTTACCTGTAGTAAGTGTTGTATATAAATTGCTGTATTCCTGAGTGGAAAAGAGAGACATGAATGACAAATGTTAGTCCCTTCGCATCGGTTTTCAATACTGAATTACTGAGAGAAAGCATTTTTCAGACGAAACCCCCACTGAGTATAATATCTCATGCCATTATAACATACCGACTCCCTCGATATATACTAAGCTCAACGTCATACGAACAAGGTGTGTAACAAAGTGGATAGCAAGAACGATGAAATACGGCGGAACCTATATTGGCCATTCAAATAAAACCGGATGTCATACCAACTTATAGTGAAATGTTATTTATGGCATAATGTTCCTCGACATTGTCATAAAATATGTATAAAATATATTCCTTCCCATACGTACCTTTGTGCATAATTTCAATACCACGCTCCATGGCTTCTATAAACACTTTTATGCTACCGGTCTTGTGTATGAAAAATTTATATTCCATTCAGGGGTTTTGAGATTTCATGTTAAAGGCATGCATAAATAAAATTAATAGCTGTGGTCTCAGAAAAGATGCACTTCTAAAGGTCACCTATATACAGGGTGTTTCCGTAATTGGAGCGATTAAGAAAATGGGTTATTATATGGAACATAATGTATCGATAAAAGGCAAGAATTTTCGTTTTTGAAGCAGTCAAAAATATTCGAAAAATGTAAATTTTATTGAATCGCTTTCAGTTACCTTTGTTTGGGAGGTACAGTGTTTTTTATCAGTAATTACCAAAAAAGTCTTGAAAACTTTAAAATTCAATATCTTCCAAAATAATTTTTTGTGACAAAAAGGTATTCTTTCATTTCGATTTGTTTTGTCATCTTCTACTTTCCATTTCATTTATCGCTTCAATTTCGGAAACACCTTGTATAGATGTGGATACTAGCTAGACAGATACATTTATTGAAAGCTTTCAATTCAAACAGTTGAAAAACTCAAGTAGTATAAAATAATATAAGATAGTTTACGTTACGTAATTTAAAATAAAATACTTCCTAATATGAGTACCTAATTAAAAATAATATATTCATGTATCAGTCATGAGTATAAGAAAATTTTATTCAAACTGAAATAAAGTTATGTCTCCATGGTGTGATTACTGATTATATTAAAAATCAATGTATTGTTAATTCAAAATATGCTATGATCATGACAAGATAACTAACCACAACCGAGGGGCAAACCGCTGAGAAAATTGTGTACACTAATAATAATACCCAAGATATTCCCGAGTAATACCCCTAAGTAATGCCAGTAATGCCCAAGTCAGAAAAGTAATAAAAATATTAAATCGTGTCTTAATATTCGGTTTATTGTCAAGTACAATTCTGATTTTCGCCAGTGCTCTCTAATTTTTCGGATAATTTATGTAATTTCCAACTTCCATTTTTTGAAGACCTTTTTTTCCCTTCAACGATAATATTTGTTCAGTAATTGTTCTCTTACTTCCGAATAATTTCTGTAATACCCTTGTAATGCTCGAGTAATAGCTCCCTTTCCCGTGTAATGCCTAATAATTCCTAACTAATTCCTCTAATGCCCGAGTAATACACCAGCAATACCTGTAATACCCAACAATTTCCAAGTATTGCCTCTAATTTCCAACTTATACCCGAATAATACCACTAATACCAATAATACCCAAGACATGTTCACGTTCACCGAAATTCCCCAGCCAGCGGTTTCCCCCTCGTCCACAACCGTATTGAGTATAGAACCTGCATACGGGCCTGTTATTTATGTTATATCAATGCCCCTTTCTAATGTTCGAACTCCGGCAACACTATTGTCTTATCTTTTCTGAACACAAAGCTCAGAGTTGTTTTGGGAGACCGTTTGATAACCATAGTCGTCGCCGACCGATGTTTTTACCCCTTTTACTCCCATATACACCTACAATATAGGCTAATTGTGGCAAATACCTGTCAGAAAATAACTACTCTCCTGGCTAATACCACGACGGGTATTGAATTATATCCAACAGATATTTGTGCAATGTACCTCATTGCAGAGGAAACAATTGCAAGTGCTTCTTGTAACCAAATACCAGAATTTTGTTTTGATTCGGACCAGAATAACCAAATAGAAGGATGTCTTCAAAGCTGTCTGTGGTGACCTACCCTATACAGATGACGAGACAAGAACCTCGAAACTAGTCTGCAGGTGGTCCCCCTGACCGAATCAAAACAAAATTCTGCTATTTGGTAACAGGGAACATTGTTTCCTCTGCAGTGAGGTACATTGCATAAATATCTGTTAGATATAATTGAATACCCATCGTGATATTAGCCAGGGGAGAGGTTGTTTCCTGTTCTGACAGGAATTTGCCACAATTAGCCTACATTGTAGGTGTATATGGGAGTAAAAATCGTAAAAACATCGGTCGGCGAAGAATATCGTTTTCAATATGAATCCGACTACACTCATCACTTCAAATTGTTTAATTATTGGAATTTACGTACTCTAAATTACTTATATGAACTTGAACAATGGGCTGTATGGTATTTGGCCTCATCCGCATTTACACTATTTCTACACTTCGCAATTTCCAGACTCTCGAATTCACCAAGAATCATGAGCCTATCGAATCATTTTCAAACTTATGTCATCAAATCGGTTGTCGTGATCGAGGCATTTTGGGCCACGCTAGATTTTTCTCGAAAATCGGACATGAGCAAAGTGCTTTTCGAAACGTACTTCCATGGCCCTTCTAGTTTGACCCACATACTTCTTCACGAAGTCCTTACTGCTAATTTCATAAACCCCCTACTTTTCTTTTTTTTCTGCCTTATCTTTGTGAGTAACAAAGATTTGTTTATAGTTCATATGTAGGGTTCTCAAGATGCCATCGAAACCCCTAGTAACCCAAGGTTCGTGGGATAACGATATATTTAGGAAAGTTTTCCTCTTTTTAAAAATCGGATAGTTACGAAGGGTTTCCTCGAATCATCAGGATGTAATCTAACCTTTTGCACTCCCGTGAACGACGGGTGTATAATGCCATTTTATAACGAATGGTAGGTGTAAAAAATTCCAGAAAAATATGTGGAAATTTTAAATTTTGTTGGAAAATTCGGAAAATCTTGGAAACCGCTATTCGAAATTACACAGCTTGTTCGATCCGGCAGTTCCAATATTATTGTGGCTCTGCTCCGGTCAGCTGACGTTCGGTGGACAGCGGTTCTCAAAATGTTGAATTTTCCAACACAATTTAAACTTTCCACGAATTTTTCACACCTGCCTTTCGTTATAAAATGGCATTATACACCCGTCATTCACGGGAGTGCAAGAGGTTAGATTACACCCTGTATGTTCCCCAATCTGTTTGTCAACAAGTCCCCAGAATAACTAATTAGCTCAGGATTGCGTGAATAAGTATATGGGTCAAACTAGAGGAGCATGAAAGTACGGTTCACAGATCACATTGCTAATGTCCAATTTTCTGAACCAGACAAATCGATTGTGGCCCCACATGTTGTGGATCATGACCATCGATTTGATTACGCTAGTTTGGAATTGATTAGACAGGCTCATTACCATAGACTTCTAGATACATTCAAGACTCTGGAAATTGCAAAGTGTTGAAATAATATGAATGCAAACATATTGGCTAAAATATTAGCTTTTTCCTGAGAGGTCGTTAATAGTGTAAAATTCCTTCCCACAGCTTTGGCCAGTGACCAAAGCGAGCGGGACACCTGTTAGGATACTCGACGAGTTTTGATCGTATCTCGATTGTATGCCTCTTTCGAGGATTCGATGCACTGTTTCTAGCTTCACAGGGCCCTGATTTTTGTCCATCGATGGTATGCCGCCTGCTTGAAGACGAAAGCTCTAAAGCAGTTTCTGCTAGGCCGGGGTTTATCATAAGATGACATTCTTCTTGAATTTTTTGGTACACAGATGTGGAAGAAATTTGGCGCATCATAGCGTTTGCCATGCCATGCGATGTGCGAGACAGGAGACAGTCGATCAGCACATATTATGACGGGTGGGCAAGACTGAGACTCGACTAGTCAACTGAACAACTCAACAAAGCGGCGATTGACTCTGGTTCAGATGAGTCGCTGAAACTCTCCTATGTATTTTCGAGAAATATTAAGAGTTAGTCGACTGCCTTCTGTCTAGCACATCGAATTGTATGGCAAACACTATGATGCGCCAAATTTCTTCCATATCAATGAGTTTGCATCCCTAGCATTATAATTTCAGGAATTGTTTGAAATCCAACAATTCAACAAAAGAGAAACACACTCTCTTCCATGGAAGTGCTGGCGAAAACATGCGAAGATCATCCCAGTTAGCTGAATTGTGGTGCCATATGATGGGGAGCAAATATAATGTACACTAAATTAAACATACATCCCTAGCGCTTCCGCCAAAAAATTTAATAAATTCAAAACATTCTAAAGGAACCCAAATAAAAATATTTCTACCGATTTTACTAAAAAATGTTCACCAAATTTAGTACTCATGCATTTTCAACTTAGGTTCGATTAAGTGCGAGCGAAAAACTAATTCACGCATTTTCGACTCGCAAGCTGGTTTAGCTTGCTCAGGTTAGGTTTGTGTGTTAATTGCGAGCAAAAAACTAATTCACGCATTTTCGACTCGCAAGCTAGGTTAGCTTGTTAAGGTTAGGTTTGTGTGTCAATTGAGAGAATGCGAGAATTAAAATTTGGTGAACATTTAGCAAATTTATAAATAAAATAAGAGACTAGCATAATGTAAATATTTGGTTGTGACCCTAAAATTAGGAATGTATTTTTTTTATTCTGGTGAGAATTTAGTACTTTTGGGAAACAAAAGTATATTTTTGTACGAAAAATTGGTAGACTGTTAAATACCACCCCTATGATGTAGCCAAGCATTGTGCTGTGGAGTTCCCAAGTAGAGAACAAACTTCTACACTGTATAAATCACGATTTGCGGTGAGAAAAAGTTCAAGAATATTATCATACTGATTGTTGAATATCATTATGGATATCTTGCCATATAACCTCACTTTTTGTGACTATAGTATCTTTGAAATTTGCAGCCTCTTTAATAATTGTTTCCCAAGTGATACAAACTTTATAGCGGACACTATACGGACTGCACTGTATATCCCGCGGTATACCAGAAAAATACATTAAATTATCATACGTATTAGTGATAAATAGTTATCAAAACCTAATTCTCATTAGTTATCAGGAAATATAATTTTAATCAAAAATATTTGTCTATTCTTACTTTTGAATTTCGTGTTCCATAGTGAATCTATGAATATCAAATCGAAAAAATCACTAGGTTCAATACAAGCTCCTCTTATGTTTTAAATTCACCTCTGGACCATTCTGAAACTAGTTCCGTGCAGTGACGATGATATTACGCAGTTGTTACAGCTTCAATCTCAAAGTGAAATTTTCAAAACCCATCTTTTAATGTTATGAAACACCAATTTTTGTTTGTTTCAGAATTGGGAAGTACTCAACACTGCAGTCTTGACTGGTCTGCAGGTATCGCAGACAATGAAAATTTTTATCGTCTCACAAGCGGGAAAAGCAGCCGACGTGACTTACCAAGCATCATGCCACTCAGAGGATGAAAGCGTCTTGAAGGTAAGGTATTATCCAGAGCAGAGCCAAACATTTTTCTGAATTTATTAAGGCTGATTTTTCTTTAATCAGTTATAGTCGATGTATACACAAACATACTCTGGTCAGTCAAGCGATTCGTAGAACAAGCGACTCATGAGCGACATCAAAGATGAAGCATTTACCGGGGTAACAAAATGGATTCAGTTAAGCTGAAAATTGTTTTACAGCTTCTATAATGCATATCAATAAAAGTTATGTAGGTCAGTCACTCATATATTGAAACAGAGCTGGTCAGTCAGTCTGAATATTCAGGGTGTTTCATAATTAAATGATGATCTTGAAGGATGAATTTCCTTGAATTTTTCATATGAACATGAGATACAGGATGTTGAAATTTGACAAAAAAACATTTTTTCCAAATATATCTAAAACGGCTTTGTGTTTTTTTTCAATTTAATACATGCAAAGTACTCATGAAAATACATTCTTTTTATTATGAAGGTTTTTCAAATTTCCATCAGTGGCGTCCCTGTTAACATGCCCTGCCATATTATTGATCAAAATATTGATACACCACTGTTTTTCTCGAATCAAATATTGATACACCACTGTTTTTCCCGAATCAAATATTATTTCAGTAATTGTCCTCTATCACCTTAAAAAATTGTCTGTTCCCTTTTTTCGTCGGGCGAACTATTTTCTTTTTTTTTATAAATTCAGATTCAGAATTGAATGTAATACATGAATTTTTAGTGACAGCCATCCAAGTTCATCTTAATTTTTTTTGTAATTTCTTTTCAATATGGGGACTTTCTGTTTACATTTTGAATGTCAAAACGACGGTCATATTTGTGAATATGAGAGGTCATATTGATACTAGTCTGAATATGAGAATCGTTGGTTCAGATTTATTCGTTTATACATTCAAAATAATGAATTTGATCGAGAAAGAGTCTGACGGTTAATATAATCGTGACAACTTGTGAACTGAAGGTTAATATTATCTCCGCTACCGACTGACTACCCGACAACAATATCACAATCATTATTCGGGATTCGTGTTATGCAATTCAATATAAATGGATTGTCTATTATCGATGAATAAGAAACTCTTGTGGCCCTCCTGCGCTTTCGTTCTTTTCGGTTCAAAAATTGCAAAGCACTTCCGATTGAGCTAAAATTTGGCAATCGAATTAAGAACCGATGACAATATTATAAATAAATAAAAAAAATTACCGTACTTCCTTCCTGAAGTATAGCCAGAGAATGCGTGGGAGTTCGGGAATATTTCCGTTGGTTTTGTAAGTATAAAATTACGGTGAATTAAAAATTGTTGGCGCGAAATATTGCTAATATAAAATCAAAAATATTCGTGAAAATAATGAAAACCATCGGATAGTTACGAATAATTATACCCCTTGCTCCCCTCAAAGCTAGACAGAGAACGCGTAGGAATGAAAAAAAAAATCTGGTTGGTGGCCTCGAACCCCCTTCCCTCTCGAAAAAAATTGCAGAAACTCGCGAAAATAAAATCTGCAAAAATAGTGAAAAACATCAGACTGTCAAATAGTTCAATTTCGACCACTCGACCACTCGATTCTGAATATGTACAGTGACCGGCAGAAAGTACGCATCATATGGGAATTTTTTTTATTTATAGATTTTGACAAATATCGATATGTGAAATTCCTTCTGCATCAAAAGAAACCCCAAAAGACGTTGTACAGTGCCGTTCATCTTTTCGTGTTTGGCGGGAAATCAAAAAAAATTTAAAAATTATTTCTCAAAATACACTTGTCTTCTTGATACTTACCTATTAGTCATTACAAGGTTTTAACGAAATTTTTCAATAAATTCACGTAATTATATTTTATTTCGTTAATATCTCTTCGGAGAACTCCCCAAAACTAGAGGGGTGTTATATCCGGTAAACGAGGGGTTCAATCCTGACCAATAAGAAATATTTTTCCGAATAACTTTCTTATTTTCAACTTTAGCAAAAAATGTCATATTGGCTTTTCTGTTAAGGATGGGATCATGATTCAAAATACATATTAAAATCGAGCTAGCCCTAAAAAATTGCACTAATTTTCCCATTTAACCGAATTCGTATCATCAATAATAACGGATTTGGCAATGGTGCCAACTTAATTTAGAACAGGCTGTATAGTATATTCAAAAGGGTAGAGTTAGTGCTTCTTCATACTAGATTACACTCAATCATGAAGGCTAGATAGAGAACTCGAGCATCAGAATTCGGATAAATTTTTGATTGACAGCTTCGGACGTCAAAATTATGACCAAAAATAAAATCGGTCTTAGGGGCTGGGACCCCTCTTTGTCGAAAAAATGCATAAACTTTCGAAAATAAAATCTAAAAATATCTGTGAAATCGGGGCGAGATTTAATGAGCGGTGGACTGTGTTTATAATTTATATTTTTATATCGCCAATGACAAAAATTCTCACATTAGTGGTTGGTTTCCATTTGCTGGCGCGAAGGTAGCTTGGACGGCCGTCCTCTTCACGGGAACTCACTTATCCAGTCACTAACCGTGGACGGGCACGCACAAACAGTTTCCTGAGGGTTCAGATAGGAACTGTCGTGGTCTCTCTCTTTCCGTTTTTACACCTACTTTTGTGAAGAGTGAGATATCATTTTGTCATTGTATACTCGCGACAAATTAGGCACAAAATATTTTTTTTCACACGTTCAAAACGAAAGATTTCTCACGCAGTGAGAAGTATCCGCCAATACAGTGAGAAATAATTTCTCACAGTGAGAAATAATTTCTCATTGTTCTCACGATAAACCAAGTCAGTCATGAATTGTTACATGTCAGATTGATATGACCGTTCTCCACGTTGACAAAGCTACGCCGTCGATTCGCGTGCAACATCCAAGTAGCCCATTGTTAGCGTTTCTATAACAACAAAACCGAAGCACTGCATAATCATTGCTGTCAACTTACCCAACGAAAATAGTTTTATTGTTATTTGTTATAATATAAACAGTTCAGATTCATTAAATATTGAATATAATGGAATACGAAGATTTAGAGTCGGAAAATACACCTCCAGAAATTATTCAGAAAGCAATAGATGTTTGCAATAATTTGCTACCAAGCACATCAAGAGAAAAATATGAAATCGCTTACAGAAACTTTATGGGCTGGAAAATGAAAGCCAAGGTAAATTCTTTGTTCCGAAAATACCTTGTTAACTTACTTTGAAGAGTTGTCAAGAAGATTAAAATCATCAACATTATGGTCTCAGTACTCGATACTGAGGAGTACCTTAATGATTAAAAACTGTGTTGATGTACCAAAATACGTAAAACTACGTGCAATTTTTAAAACGCAAATCTGAAAAATATATTCCCAAACAGTCAAAAACATTAACTTCTGAAGAAATTCAACAATTTTTAAAAGATGCACCTGATGAAAAGTATTTGCTGATAAAGGCATGTATTGAAACTTTTCAAATTGTTATCGGAAAATGAATGTTTGGGTTTGATTTCAGGCTGCTTTAGATATTGGCCTTACAGGGGCATGCTGTTGTGAAAATTAAAAATTGATGACATGGAAGATCTTAATTCGGCCCTTTTAATAAAATTATCCGATACTAAAACCAAGGTGAATTTCACAGTCACAGGAGAATTCTACCAAATTTACAAAAAATATGTGAAGCTTCGACCATGCACAAATGAAACACGTTTCTTTTTTTAAATTACAAAAATAGCAAATGTACGAAACAGCCTGTGGGGATAAATAAATTTGGCACCATGGCGAAAGAAATAGCGAAATTTTTGCACTTACCGAACCCTGAATTATATACTGGCCACTGTTTCCGAAGGTCATCTGCGACTATTTAAGTTAATGCAGGGGCAGATCTTTTAACTTTAAAACGCCATGGGGGTTGGAAATCCAGCAATGTTGCTGAATCTTATATCGACAACTCCATAGCTAACAAAATGGAAATTCCAAAAAGTAAAGTAGAATCCATTCAGCCTCCAGTGCCCTTAGAACCTGAACACAAAAATTCTGTGGAAGCTCAGTACGTTTCCCCATCAACTTCAACTTCGACCGCAGCTAATATTTCAATTACTGAAACCATGTTGAAACAAAACAACCTACCAGGAATTACTTTACAAAATAGTTCAAATATAACTGTTAATTACTATTTTAAATAAAATATAAAAATTAGTTAATGACATACAAGTGTTATTATATATGTATTTCAATTTTCAATACTTGAAAACAACGCATCCGTAGAAAAAGTACAATGTACAATTCGTGAGAAAACGACATATTTCTCACTTGTTGTACAATATACTATTAATATTCACGAAGACTGAACAAAATCCTTATAAATTGTGAATAATATCGGACATTCAATAATTTATATTGATACCATACAAAACAGTTGTTTAAAAAAAACTGCTTATGTTATTATAAGGAAAGCTTAGACAGCCCTATAGGAGAATAAATCGACCGATGGTGCCGCTACTGTCGCTAGGAAAATGGCGCCTAAGCACAGTTGCTTGTTTACATGAAAACATGAAATCATCGTCATTTGTAGTTTCGTTCCATTTGATCGTGTGTATCTTAGTGTTTTGATTCTCTCGAGTGGTTTTTCATATATCTCAATTATCAGTTTGAAGTGTTATCAAAATATTCTGGTGGAATACGTTAATCATTGTCATTTGTAGTTCTGTTCAATGTTATCTTGTTCGACTTATTGTTGTACTCCCCTCGAGTGTTTTTTCATATCTCTACAGTATTTTTTCATATTCCTCTAGTGTTAATTTGAAGTGAAAATATTAGTTTTCTTGAATAACAACTGTGATGTTACAGTTGTAAAAAAACACTGGTTATAGAGTTTTGAATATTTTCCGGTAGGGGTCGTGACTTAATGCTAAACTCTCCAATAGAGCACCGTCACAACATTGCGGTGATCAGCTGATGGGGAGACTTTACTAAATTCGGTCATCCTATTATTTGATAATATTTTGAAACACTCTTGTTTCATATGAGAAATCGTATAATTTTACTAACAACTTCGCTGTTAGTTTTGCGATCTTTGACAATGAATATCCAATATTCACTTCAATGTTAACTGTAAATTCCCAGTGTTTTTTTTTTGTTCTAAGAATTTTGGGGAGGTACATGGGTTCTACCTGTCTCTGCCTTGTTCGTATAGAAGGAAATTTGGGAATTTCAAGTGCTGGTCTGGATCGGATTGGTTATAACAATCCATAACAGCACAAGTCTTCGTAATTTATGTCCTCAAATCTAAAAGAGAAAACTGTTTGTATGATACTTATCATCATAACAACATACTTTTGAATTGGAAAATCCATGTTTATAACACCTCTACAGACTTAGCACTCAATTCAGACTATACACAATGAATAATTAATACTCACTAAAATGCCAAGAACGTGTTTTTAGAAATTTTCTCGCAGAAAATCTACAAAAAGGACACGTTTAGTCTTATGGAAAATGGATTTGTTTGTCCCCCCATCGAATGTTTGACAACTGTCAAATTACTTCACTGACAGTGCTCTATTGGAACCCTCGATATCACGTATTCGCACCGTTTTCCTTGACAATGTGGATCATTTCGCTCGAGTATGTTTGAAAAAAAGGGTTGTATATCAAGGATTGAAAAACTTTATAAACTGCCCTTTTGCTTTACGTTTGTGCATAACACGCTTAGCGTACGTAGTCCTCAAATCGTTTATTTTTCAGTGTTGCCCAACATATTTCAATTTCAGCCGATTTCGCCCACAAACAAAGTAAAAAGACAAGTGCAGGGTATCGACGAGAAGTTTATTTCAGTTATCCGTCCGCTTTTAGGTCAGTTGCATACGAATACGGCGCCAGACGCGCTGGAGACGTGCGATATTAAAATTATCCACGTGCTACATGGGAACAAAATGGGTTAGGCGGAAGTTTATCTTACACTTACTCATCTCGAATAACACTGAAGTATGGGGCATGGGGCTTCAAACTCTTGTAATCTGATACGGGATAAGGCATATCAGCACACATCACGGGATTCCTTAATATATAGGAGAATGATTTCTCATGATATTGTGTGAAGAGAATTTTCCACAAACATAACAACAAAATTCCGTAGTTTCTGAAATTCAGTGTGATCAAGTCAGTTCTTTCAGGTACCACGTGAAATCCTAGTTATTTATGTAACAAGTGAGTAGAGTGGTATGGTTTTCTCGTAAAACAGTTCTTACAAGTTATAAAAGCATTTTAGTCATGACGTTTTCCATACAATATATTTTCGAAAATATTTATGCGGTTGGTCGCTCTTTGAGCCTCACCACCTTGGATTTTCTTATTTGATGACCGATATCAAAAAATATTTGTTTCAACTTATATTATCCATGGTGCAGTCGGTGTAGAGATTTTCTACACAAAAATTTGGCATAGAAATTTTTCTTCATAAACCCCAAACATTATAAAACCACAAAAATTCATGTGGTGACATGACTTCCTCCAAAAAAAAACACCCCTTTGGTCGAAAAGCATGTTTTCGCTTTTAACTCGCCACACTTAAAAATATCGAAAAAGTATTCACCTGAAAACAATTGCGGATTAAAGCTATTAAAACGTTGTGAAAAATTGAAAGAAGAAGATATCTTTCAACCATTCAGACGATCGAAGTCCGAAATGTAAGTAATCAAGTTAAAAAAGGGAACATTCTCCATAAAAATTGAAAAATATATATACCGGGTGTCCCAAGTTATCGTATACAGGCAATATCTCGCTTATTTGACAAGATAATTAAAAAATAGGAAAACTGCTTTGAATGGCATTAAAGTACCTTCCTAATGACGTATAATAAAATTAATTTCATTTGTCAGTCTTTTTGTAGCTACCCCTCATTTTTGGGAATGGAAAATTGTGTGTTATTCTATTTGGAATACAACAAGAGCGCATTGATATTTTTTGATTAATAAAAGCAAAATCATTAAGTTTATGACTTTTTTCACGTTATCTAATCATCCTTATAAAAATGAAAAATTGCCTCCGCCCATGTTTATGAAAACTTGACAGAATAGGAGTATACTTATTTTTAAAAAAAAAAAAGAAAACTTCTTGTCAAAAAATTAATGACAGTGATTCTATTCCATAGTGTAGAACATCAGTCATTCGCAAGGCTACGGGACCTCTACTAACAGTGTATGAAGGAAAATTCCTATGCCGATTTTTTGGATAGATATAATGGATGATATTTTACTTCAGCGACTGATTAAACCATATAATTTTTTTATATTCCCTATTAATCCTTCATTATCTTTAATACATCTAATAATTCTTCATCTGTTGCTAGGAATGAACTAAGGTTGATTATTAGGAAATTCATGGATATTTCAATCAAAATTTGATATTTTCTGTTTTCCTACAAAATCAACGCGTGGTGTGGATTTTATGAAAAAAAAATTCTGTCATATACTTATAGATTTACAAAGTAACGGACTACTTAATCTTCAAGAATCTTTGAGTTTTTGTACTAATGTTATTTTTGACGATCCACGGATCGTTGATCAATAATTATATTGCACCTCATTTATGATCTCGCGAGTATGTCACAGAAGCTCATCACGTTTTTTGAGAACATTATCCTGATTTTGCGGATAGTAGCATTTACCTAAGGATCAAAAAGAAAGAATATATGGAATCTCTGGTGTGCATACAATTCAGAAACCTATAAAACTAATAACTTTGCTGGAGACTCGTCGAGTAAAAATGACATAGTTTTGGTGAGTAGGTTGTTTTCTATTTTTTTCAAGAGTCAGCAGTTTGAATGTTGTCCCTTCAACTTTCAGAATGGGTTCTGAATGCAAATCACGTTCTACGACTACAGGCTCGGCAGCCAAGGAATTTTCAACAGCTTTAAGCATTTCAACAAATAGAAACAATTTCAACTTCATATCTGAAATTTTCTTGACAGATGAGACAAATTTTCTACGAGATGTCATAAACTTCTGTAGTAATGATTTCAGAGTCCATGAAAATCTTCATAGCCACTCTTCAAACTGGTTATTAGCAGGAAAGGACCAAGGAATTTGAATTATCTTAGTGTTCCACCAAGTCTGAGAAATGAAATATTCTGCGCATTTAATTTCCCATTATAATCGAAATAATTGATTCAAACAAAAAAACAACAAACGAAAATCATTCATTCTTCGTGTTTTCTGAAATATTATATTTTTGTATACTCATTTCCACTCCAGAAACTTTGATAATGTCATTTGTTCGAAATATGAATATTTTCCAACTTTCAATAAAGTAAAAAGGTGAGGGCTGCATCTTCTGCCCTAGTAGAAAATGACAAAACGAAACGAAATGAAAGAATACTTTTTTGTAAAAAAAAAAAAATTTGGGAGATATTGAATCACTGATAAGAGGTTTACAACCTTCGCAAACCGTGATGAAACACTGCCAGCAGGCAGACACGCTGTGGCTTGGAGAATCAAACCAGTGCCTCTCAAACAAAGGTAACTGCGATTTCAAAAACGAGAATTCTTGCCATTTATTGATACATTATGTTCCATACAAAAACCCATTTTTTTTTATTGCCCCAATTTTGGAAACACCCTGTATACAAATCTTTTTGTGATTTCGTAGGAATCTTCATTCATTTATTGTGATAACCTACACTGAATACGAGCATAGGGCAACATGTTTTTATCCACTGACCCTTAGTTTTCATTTAAAAATGGAATCAACTTGATAATAAAGTCACTCCCACTCTACTAAACATTTTTTTGAGAAATGCGCTGCCTAAATAAATATCATTTTAAATTTTCACTGACGTATGGAATTAGTAAATTTGGTATTATTCTTAGTTGAGAACCCTGGGTAAGTTGGTGAGGACTTCGTCGAGGATATTTAAATAAAGACATTTCACTCGGCATTCATAGATTTTGAAGTTTAATATTTGATATAGGATATAGGAGCTTTTGATCATCAAAATACTATTTGCTGTTCCTGTAACAAAGAAAATTCACAATAGTTATTTATGATACAAGTGTTAAAAGTGGCATTTTATTTTGTGAGTGGGGAATATTGCGAAACGAGCGTTAGCGAGTGGAGCAACCCCACGAGCAATCACTTTTAACAAATGTATCATACAAAATTTTTTGTTCAACAGTTACTGCTAGTAAGAAAAAAACAAAAAAAAAATAAGATCCATAAGGATTCGAACACACGATCTTTGGATTACAAGTCAGATGCTCTACGGATCTAGCTACATGGACTTTATAATTGACAACCATATTTTGTATTTCAAATCTAAATTGCAAGCATGACAGGCAGGTAAAAAACAACTGCCTAATAATTGTTGTTTATTAGTTACCACAAATTAATAAACGATCCTAGCTTCTTTGTGTTCGTAGCTATTACTGTTGCAAATATAAATATAATGGAAGTTGGAATGGATGATTCAGATGATTTTCTTCCACCAGAAATTCAAGAAGCTGCAAACAGAGCAACTTTAGATCTGTTGCCTGAAAAATCACGGCAACAATATGATATTGCTTATAATGGATTCATCGAATGGAGTCAACTGAAGAAAGTTGAAGGCAAGTTCAGCGAAAGCGTACTTTTAGTTTATTTCGAAGAAAAATCGAAGTTATGGAAATCATCAACACTGTGGTCTAAATTCTCTATGATAAAAGCTGAACTGAAACTCAAGGAAAACGTGGATATAAGTAAATACCATAAATTAGTCGCATTTTTGAAACGAAAAAGTGTCGGATACCGTCCCAAAAAATCGAAAATTCTGACAAGGGAACAGATTGACAGATTTTTAAATGAAGCTCCCGATACCAAATATCTTATGATTAAAGTGGCAACCATTTTTGGATTATTTGGAGCGTGCCGTCGTGAAGAACTCTGCAAATTGAGCGTAGATGACATTGAAGAAACTATACAGTCATTACTAATTCATATTTCGGATACCAAAACCAACATTCAAAGAAGTTTTTGCATCGTTGGACACTACGTGAATTATTACCGTGAATATGAATATGCTGTATTACGCCCAACTTCTGTTACTCACCGTCGATTTTTCCTGAATTACTCTAACTACAAATGCACTATTCAACCAGTTGGAATAAATACTTTTGGGAAGATGCCTTCCACTATTGCTGAATTTCTGAAATTACCAGATCCGCAGCAGTTTACCGGCCATTGCTTTCGAAGATCTTCAGCATCTCTGTTAGCGAATTCAGGAGCAAATTTGACTACAATAAAACGACATGGCGGGTGGAAGTCCTCAACTGTAGCTGAGGGTTATATCGAGGATTCCATTGAAAATAAAAATAAAATAGCTGATAAAATGTTTCCTGGTATAAGTTCTAGTTCTCTCCCAGCATTATTTGATCATCCCACTTCAATAATAGCACCATCATTGATTGGCGATGAAGCTTCTGCAGTTACTTCGTCAGTTAATATCACAAATTGTACAAATTGCCAAATACATATTTATAAGTAATTTTGATTCTGATTGTTATAATAGTATTAATATCTGATTAAAGTGTTTCTATTAGAGAGATCTATATTACTGAGTATCCATCATCTCATCTGTCATTTTACTTTTAACACTAGTGTTAAAAGTACTTTTAACACTAGTGTTAAAAGTGATTTTGTGAAAACGTCAGTTTTTAGTTCATGTGTCAATGAATTAAAAACGTCATTTTTAATGTCAGTTGTACAAAAAAAATGTTTTATTTCGTTATACAGTTATTGCTATAGGCGCATCAACAGTGGTGCGGGCCAGTCAAGTGAACAAATAATAATTATGGTTGCAGCTTCCTGACAAATACTGTACAATGATTTGTGAACGCTGTTGTATAAAATTGGGTCAAATAGACCAGGCGCGTTGTTGAGTGTTCATGAGTGTGATTGAATCGATGCAGCCAGCGTTCAAATAACTTGGAATAAACTGTGTACATAAACAGAGCCGCTGTGTGTCCTGCTAACAAATTTACCGCCGACATCGGCATTAACATAAAATTTGGCGAAGGCATTGATACCTCTTCGAAATTGACGATTACAATTTTTTTATCATTTTTAATCATCGGGGTTAAATACAAATACATAAGAGCAAACAATACCCTTGATGAACAACAAATGATTCAATTCGTTTGTGAGAATTCGGGAATCTGATTTTTGGTATTGATGATTTTGAAGAAAAAAAAAATCATGGTTTGACAAATGAAACAAATAGGCAAATTCTGAAATTCTTAAGGGAATTATAGAAACAGAAGAAGAAAAAAAAATGCATACAATCATTAGTTTTTACGTAAAACCGATTCTACGATTAGGAGCTATCTCTCTTATTGGCGCTCCCAGCTTTTTATGGACAAGGGCTTCCTTACCTCCACTATCGCTCTTGAAAAATATATCCCCACACACCCAACATGTGCGGCGCAATGATAAAATTGGACTTTCGTGATGACGCACTGATGTTGCCTCATAAGAGATCATATTCATATCGATAAATACATCTTGAATTACATGAAAATTTTATTGTCATGATAAAATATCGAGAATCAAGGAAGTGAAAAATCGCGAGAGCACCCCCGATTTGATCATTTTTGTACTATTGCTCGAGTGGTGATTTTGTTTACAGTATGAAGAGTCTAAGTAAAATAATAAAATAAATTAACTCGTTGAATCGGGCAAATATGCTTTTTTTCCCCAAAGGTATTGCACCAATATTTTTATTTTGTATTGTAATGGAAGGGTTATTAAAAGTTGCACAACAAAAATTAGATTCTTAAACAATGAAGTTTTGTACCTGCGGCACTCGAAATACTGATCAAAGGTTTCGATTTTCACAAAATTCATAAAAGTGCCAATATCTCCAAAACTATCAATATTTTACTAAGGTCATATTGGGATATTCTGGTCAGTCTCAATGACATATCACAGCTAGACTGCGTTATTTATACTTTTAGCTGCGGTCAACAAAGGGTCACATTCTAAGCACAAGGTTTGGTCCGGCTTGTTTCACGGCAATTATCTGCTTATATACATTGTATGTGAGCAGATAATTAAACTCAGCTTTGCCGATATTTAGTTCGACTGGCAACTATGTGGAAATTGTGCTTAGAATATGACCACAGCTCCAAATGTTTACAGCGGAGTTTAACCGTAATATGTCATTGGTCGGTCTTGAGCTGGACAATCAGCCCTCCAAAGGATGACGTTGGGTTTTGGGACACTCTGTATTCCTAAATTAACGTACATTAGTACAAATAATAATTTTATGTATCGTGAATGGTGTATCTCGGTTCGTCATTCTCAATATCGCATTCAACCAGTCACTTCTTCTTAGTCCTGTTGAAATTCAGGCTCAGGAGAGTTTCCACATCCATTCCCGCTGCAATTCTTGCAAATAGTGCAGCACAGCAGCCCTGCTGCACCCTTTTTTGCAATCGCATAAAATAATATTGATGATATAGGAATGTAGGCTTTCACGGCTGGCGTCAATGTTTTGGCTGGTTTCTAGGTTTTGCCGTGATCTTTTTTGATTTAAATCTCCAAACGTTTCAACTGCAACTGCGGCAGTCATCTTCAGTGGCGTGGTCGAAGTACTCTTCTTGACATCAACTGAAACTGAAGCTCTCGTCTCTGGCATGTCATTTCATAGTGCTGATTTTGCGCGCACTTTCTGTGATGGTGGGTTCGCGCGTACTTTCCGCGCGATTCGGGTGATATGGTTTCGTTTTGGCGCCTTTCAAAGCTGTGTGCCAGATCTTTGGAAGATATGTTGTCTCTTCTTTTCTGTTAAGTTCTCTTGATGTTTAAGAGAACTTCAAGTTCTCTTGATGTTTAAGAGAACTTCAACAGAAAAGAAGAGAGAACATATCTTCCAAAGATCTGGCATACAGCTTTGAAAGCCGCCAAAACGAAACCATATCACCCGAATCGCGCGGAAAGTACGCGCGAACCCACCATCACAGAAAGTGCGCGCAAAATCAGCACTATAAATGACATGCCAGAGACGAGAGCTTCAGTTTCAGTTGATACGTCAAGAAGAGTACTTCGACGGGTGACTGCCGCAGTTACAGTTGAAACGTTTGGAGATTTTAACCAAAAAAGACCACGGCAAAACCTGGAAACCAGCCAAAACAGTATTGATGATGTTGTCGAAAGCACCGATGGCAATATCTCATTTCCTAACCATTTCTGCACCTGCATATATGTGCTGTGAGCATGGTGGGTGACTGCATCTATTGTGGGGGGTACTCTTGCCAGAAGGAATTTTGGTTCAGCCACAGATTCACCACTAAAAATGGTAACACAGAGAGTCGAAGGATTCTATGGTTATATTTCCTTCTCCCTGCCTCAGCAATGTGAGAGGCAGAGGCATTTGTCTCTTTAAAGACGGCTGCTAAGGCATGCAGAGAAATGTTTTTTTTGAATAACGTACTGATTTTTTTCTGCGTTGTCCACTTATGGCGTGGAGGAATAAAATATGGTTTAGATGAAACTTGCAGGAGAAAGCTGAATATGACAATGACACTCCCACTTATTTGGAAGTATATATTGTTATTGAAAGAGGATGCTAGAGCTGTGAGTAATACGAAAAGGTCACTCTCGTCGCTCTTCGCCAGTTATGGTGACACTATCATCATACTCAGCAGCCTTCGATATTGCTGTTTAAACAATCATAACGTCAATATTTTCAATTGCCCGTTTAACTTTAATGCCGTTTGCTACCATTTCTGTCATAACGATTGGGTAGGATTTCATTTAATTTGCAAGGATGGTATCGGGTGGAGAGGAGGGGTGTCACCCAGCCAAATCATCGAAAGGTAACTTGAGTTTTGATTTTTTTTTCGAAAATACGAATAGGATATTCATAAAATCTGTCCCCCTTTTCAACGATTGAGTTATTTTTACATTTTTTATCGTATCATTGAATATTCTTCATTACAAATTATTAACATCATAACAACACATAATACATTAGTTACAATGTAATACGTTAGTTACTTTACAATACCCTAGATACCAATGGCTCGCTAAAATGACCAACGACATATTACGTAATATGCCATTGAAAATAAAAATAACACGTGACATAACGCAAAGAGGCAGAGCGCGTCGGCGCCTGGCAAACATCCTCGATTATTATAAATCGAATAATAATCTCGTTACAATAATAGCTATTATTATGCTATATATGACCACACTAGGTAAAATTAGTCACAATCCGTGGAGGCGTCTGAAGGGATTGACACATGTAAAAAGACATCATGCAGGTGCCATGATACCGTTCAATATGTAGTAATATAAAACTCATACAACAAAAACCAGCTTTTTGCAATTTTAAGCCAAATTAGAAATTTTGCACTTTTTTGAAGCCCTGTATATCGGTTTGAGGTCAAATGATACTTTATAGGAAATGTTTATCGCTCTATAAAAGTGAATAACGTTATCTAAGTCGTGAGATAAACAGGAAAAAAGTTATACAGGAAAAACTAAAAAAAGTGCAAAAAAAATCGCGGTTTTCAGAAAGATATTTTTTTGGAATAATGGATTGGAGCACTACTGAACCATAACGAACCACCAGCCCATTAACTTGGCATTTATTTTAAGGGAGCCCCCTTTGTCAATCTATGACGACTAGACTAAATATTATGATGAATTTTTTCTCACACCTTGTAACACGCTGTATTGTCCATTATTTTTCAGGTATCTTCATCTTGCGGATCAGTGTACGTGGACGGCAGCGAAGCTCGGGGCTCTGTCAATGGATCTGTTTTGGTCAAATACGGGACTTATACGGGCCTGGCGGAATTCACGGTGTGGATGCCGGAATTTCCATTGGAATTATCTGTCGCCGACACCAGATTATCACAGCTTAAATCGTGGAGGGTGCCGGATTATCACCCCAGGTAAATTATGTTGTCGAGATAGTCGTTATGATACAGAGGCGTCGAACAAGGCGACTAATTGTACTAGACCATTAATGTTTCTAGCCGAGTATCGTCCCGTTATGCAGGTCAAATGCATAATTGAAGTTTTGTGTAATGAGTTGAAATATCGGGAGGCCACGAGATCTGTCACTTCACGCCATCTGGATATTTTCGAAGATATAAAATGTGAAATTTGCATAGGTTGTTTAGATTCCAGTCCATATTCGAATCTGAAATAGAAATCTCAGTTGCGACGCCATCATGACGTCGCAATTAGAAAGAAAAGAAAATCTGATATAGTTCGAAAACGCCAAATTAAAAAAGAATATTGGCCAAGTTGGCATTGGAAATGGAAAACGTGCCGCCCAATGGAATGTATTCTCGCAAGCTTAAAGTAGGGGGCGCTGCTGCCAGGGAGGTCCTGTTGGTATTGTTAAAAAGTGTAGGTTGCAGGTGCTTATAGGAATTTGAGAACGTATAGTTTTCATTTATAAACTTGCCTCACAATAATTTTGTTTTAGAGAAGATTTAGAGAATAAACAGAATACCTAACCTATAATTATTGATGAAAGTTTATTTGCTTCAAGCAAAGCCATTACTGAATAAAGGAGCTATACTAACTAGAAATCAGTAAAGTGGAGCACCTTTATCACTTTTATTAAGAGAGCAGAAGAAATATAAAAAATACGGACAAGGTAACCTAGAAACCGATGTTTCAATGTCGATTCCAGCAACTAACCTTCGAATCAACGGCTCTTTGTGGCCGATTGTTTTTGCTCCGTTCTTTTTCGATTCCAATATGAAGCTTCTCACACTCAGATGACCGTATTTATCCATATTAGCGAATAATTTAAGTGATATGCTAGTATTTACTTGATACTCAGGACCTCCACTTACAATAGCGCCTCTGGCGGGAGCAAAATCGTTCATGCCTGCCATTCATTGTAAGAATTGAGTAGAATTTCATTTTCTACAGATACAAATAAATGGTGCATCTATTCAGAACAAGTGAGAAGTTGTTAAAAAACTGTACCTGACTCGTTTTTTCAAACAGGTAGCATATTTTTTTACATTCAATCTTTAATTTAATTTTAAAATCTCGCTTGAACAGAAACAACGCCTTGTTCTTCATTTTCGAGACAAATCACAACAAATGGTTCATGTGGAATAATATCTGCAGGAAAGTCGAAAAAAGCAAATCACCACAAATGGTTCAGGGGGGAATAATATTTGCAGGTACGACGAAAAACTGATCAATATCTAGTACGCCTATCAGTTTGACGCTATTTCGGTGGTTTGACCAAATAGTAATTTATGTATCAAGTGAGTAAAGTGATACTTTTTTTACGAGTCGGCAATTCCTACGATTAAAAAAACACTTTACTCACGAGTTTTATAGGAAGTATTTTTTCTACAACTGTCAAAAAACAACCAATTCAGATTTTTTTGCAAATATATTTATTGATTCATAATTCGAACAAAGTTCGAAGAGTATGCCGGAGAGTTGAGTTTCAAACAAATGAAACGAATAATTTCGATAGAGTCGAAATCCGTTTCTCTTCACACTATCCCGCAAAATGGAAAATTTGAAGCAAATATTAAAATAACATATTTATCGAAGTCAATATTATTATTATTATTAATGTTGACTTGACTTTCGAATAACTGGTCCATCGGAAGTAACTTTTGCCATAAAGTGTTAGAACAAGGAATTCCTTCATATATTAGAAAAAAAATTACATATCGGTCGGTTGTTCATGATGTAAACACCAGAAATAGGAATCTTCTTGTAATACCCAGGCATACAACTGCTGCGTTCAAGAGGTCTTTTTCTTACTCTGCAGCAAAAATACTCAACTCTAAACCATTAACCGTCAAAAATAAATCATCCTATGGATTTAAGAACTATCTTCTGGTTCTTTAATACTTGGTTTTATATTCTTGAGAATAGGTCCATCATTAATGTTTTTCCTTCCATGCATTTCATTTATGTGCATATCTCTATTAGTTTTAGAACTTGTTCAGATGTATATGTACACATTTATTTTATTTTGTGAAATTCTTAAAAAATAAATAAAGGGGAATCATATTGTTTGTTAAACTTTTGTTTTGTATTATTTGCATCTACCTACTTGTTTCACTCTTTGCAGTTGTATTAACATAATAAATATTTAAAATGTCCAATTTATACATTGATCTATTTTTATATTGCCAGCGCTTCAAAATCGAGAAGAAAAAAACGATCCTTCAGCAGCGGTTGGAGTATGGGCTCCACTGATGATATGGGCAATGTCATAGAAAAACCAATCTGCAGGCTCAGGTATCAGCAAACCTCTGTGGAAGTGTACGCGCGCTTTTTCGCCTCAGATCACGCTTCAGGTCGTACCACTTACCTGATCAATAGAAGAACGTATTTGAGAGTAACGGATTTAGTACTGCCATGGCTTAGAGTCAGTGATCCCAGAATTGCCAGTCTTCACGGAAGAGTTCTGCAGGGAAGAAGTGTTGGGAGAACAGAAGTACAGGTGGGTGTTTGACCTAGAAATTAAGAGATAGGAATCGTGATTCTGAATTGAGCTCACCTTCTTTTGTTCGGTGTGCATCGTTCTTTGACTTTTTGTTTCAGGTATATATTGAAAAATAAATATGTCCGCCCTCAGAGATGTTTTAAGGAAACGTTTCATTAGTAATGTTTCGTAACTATTTCAAAAACATTCGAGAAATATTTGATGATGCGACAATAAATATTTCAAACATTTTATTGTTACTGAAAGGTTTCAGGATGCTACTCCTGTACCGTTTGAAACATTCCACTGATTATTGCTTTAATTCCGAGTTTTATTGAAATTTCCTTTATAATGTGATTGTTTTTCTAATTTGTAGGTGTTATCTCCCATTACCAGCAGAGTATATGGTTCCAAAGAAGTTAGAGTAGGCAATGACAAAGTAGCTCTCAGCAAGCTCTCCGTACAAGTAGTTTCTGGTTTGCAACTCAACATTTCTCCAGATGGTTCTTTGGAAAACGTATATGTCGCGGAGACGGGAATTACGAGAAAGTTAACCGCTCAGTATCAGGTTAGTATTCTTAAATGCCAGGGCTACAATGAAAAGGCCATAATCGCTGAACACAATCTGGACTAACCCAATAAATATAAACTGTCAGTTATTTTCTTCGCACCGGAATGATGAAAGCGTCAGTCTGTCAAGGCTGTCGGTCGGTCGGTTTTTCATTTAAAATACATCACTGTAACTCACGTTGTATTCTTGGGTTGAATTCAACTATAGGAAAGTGATTGGTTATGGTTACTCATACAAGACTCAAATCGGTAGTTGTCTCATGTGAGCCCTTTAAATGTTCCGGTTCCAGATCTTATGATACCGAAAATTCTCCACCAGGATAGTGAGCTGCTGTTCAGATACTCAGCCTTAGGCGGGCTGTGATAATCTCTATATTAAAGCCTGGGAAGGATGCCCACAAACTATAGAGTTGTCGACCGATCACACTGCTTAAAGCATTGGATAAAGCCGATTTCACTGCTTAACGCATTAGATAAAGCCGATTTCACTGCTTAACGCATTAGATAAAGCCGATTTCACTGCTTAACGCATTGAATAAAGCCAATTTCACTGCTTAACGCAGTGGATAAGATAGTGGATAAGATCATCCTTGAACGAGGTGTTCGGCTTCCGCACAGGTATCTTTCGAGTGGTACGGATTGTGCAAGGGTAAAAGGCTTTCCACGGGAAACAGAACACCCTTATGGTTTCTGGATATGAAAAAAGCATACCGTCTGGGTCGAACATGAAAGCTCACATCAGTTTGGTACTATAGCCGGATTCCGCGGTCATCCCCTAATAGCGAGGCCCTCCTGCCTGAGCCTCAGCAACAAAATGCTGGTTTACAAACAAATTGTTTGACCAGCAATGTTATTTGCCAGTTCAGTGTTCTGCAGCCTGAACAGGTTTCAACTAACCAGGTTGGATAGGATGCAGAACGTGGTGCTCTGTATAGTCACGAACAGTGATAGAAACATTCGATTGGATGAAGTGCGAAAAATTGCAGACGTCGACTTGACTCCCTTATAAATTCTACAAGTACTTTTTACATATTTGAGAACACTAATGTGTGATCCAAAGTCCTGAAAACCAGAGTACTAATTGAACTATACTGACTAGTAAGAAGTATAGAAATAGGTGGCTGAATGTAAAAACTACAAACCTCTAGAATCAAAGTGGATAATGGACTCTGTAAGAAATACAATAATTAGATTTTTAAGAATACCTTTGACTGGTTTGATCTCTGACACTAACCACGGGAGGGCTCCAACTTTCATTTAATTTTAGTAACAACGTCCTTGATCTAATTGAAGGTTTATTACCATAGGAAGGTCTTCTAGATATCGAACTGGAGTTCTCAGATGGCCAAAAGACACCCCTGCGAGACATCTCTGACACCGACTATCACTTGGTTGTTGAAAGTCTAGATCCTGAAGTGGTTGCATTTGCACCGATGGTTGCTTCTCACCATCCTCGCGTTATTGCCGTTGGTGAAGGCAGTGGGGACCTTCTCCAGGTTACTCTCCTATTGGCAGAAGAATGCAGGAACAGCGGCAGGCCTAAAATGAAGTCTGCTGGTCCACTAGGAACTGCTGCAGCAAGCATTACTGTAGATTTCAGCACTGATTTGGCACACAGGCCAGATATCTTACAGAATGATGGAGGTAGCTACGGAGGTTCCAAAGGAAGGGAGTTTTCGGATCTGCAGGATATTTTGAAAGGTGAGGTGTACAATATTTCTGTTTGATTCCCCATCATTATTTGAACAATTTAGTATCTGATATCTGTACACAGGGTTTATAACCGGTGTGATTTCAACAAATAATTTCTTAAACTCAAATAGACATGAGTTATATATGCCGTAAATTTAAATGTAGAATGAATTTTGCATGTCTCTTTTACACCTACCTATAAATAATTTTTACAGGAAAACCGAGTTTTAGGATTATGAGTGCATGCTTTATACTACTCCTCTAGAATATCAAATGAATTCATTAAAGAAGCACATTAGAAAAATCTATTACACAAAGGAAACGAATTTTATTAAACATTTATATTACGTACATTGGTTTACTTCATTTCTCACTAGTGCGAAATACCTAATTTTGTGTACTAGTTTACAGTACGAAATGATACGTTTTTCAAGTACGATGTCAGAAAAAAGTAGTTTTCGGAGTTTGAGGGGTATTGACTTTTTTCTTTGTTTTTGTCAAAACAAACAATAATCTAATTCAGAGTGCAGAAGAACCTTGGTCAATAGCCTTTTGAATTGAATTTAATTCAGATCCAATAATTCAATAATAAACATTGGTTATTATGATATGAGCATATATCCTTCAACATTCAGTTGATTTCTTCCTGCACGCTACTAACACACAGGTAATCAAAGAATTGTGCATTATTTATTAATTTTGGATTGGAATAATTTGTTTTCAAATCTGGCTTTAAATAACCTATTATTAAAGATGGTTGGGTTCAGGATGTATGTTCTAAATATTAAATTTTTTTTTTTGTTTGTAAGAGAATACTTTTTCATAGTGTGTTAGTGACCGAAACTTATATTTCAACACATTTAGCCCAATCAATAGAGGATTTTTTCGTGACAAGAATACTAGCAGAAAACCGACTATGCCATCACATGGAAGACAGTCAGTCCATTTACTATAAAGTAGTTTCTATGAAAAATAATTTGTGCTGAACATTATTATTACTGTGATTATTATTATTCCTGAAAATTAAGCCAATTCTATTCTATGGTATTTTATTTGAAAAACTATTTATTGAAATTACTTCACCCTGTCTCATTTTTGATCATCTGGGTATGATCTAAATATTTCAATAGTGTTTGGTTCCTCTACAGGTTCTCCTTCGAAAGATGAAGGCTCTCAGGAACCAAATGTTCAAGCTCGTCAGTATCAAGGAAATAATAAAGGCATTCCAAAACAGAGAGTAACACCTCATTCTACTCCACTGGAAATCAGCATGTACGTTTTGCTTGCTGCATTCTGTTGTGCCATAGTGGTAAGTACAAACATCATCAACTCCTATATAGTTCAGAAAATGAAGCACTTTGGATCGCAATTTTTTCGTCCTACATCGATGTACTTGAAATTTTCACAGTAGGCCGGGGGGCACTTTTATCCTGTGGGTATTTTTTTATTAAATTTTAACCACATGAATCAATGGAAAAACTAATTCTAAGTAGAAAATTGTACATACATTATTTTTGTAAAATTAATATTCTTAGAATTATTCGCGATTGAATCTAACAGCTTTTCGACGAGAAATTCAACGTTTTTAATCTGTTTTTCGCGAATAACTCGAAAAATATGCATTTCATCAAAAAAACTGTGAAAAAGAAAATTATAGTCTATAAAAAAAACAAAGAAACTCTTCTTACGACCCATACGGACCGAGCTACGGTTTGTTAATGATTAGCTTTTGTTCATCTAGTGCTAAATTTGAGAAATTCAGAGTCCAATAGCAATAAAACTATGCATTTTACGAGGAAAACTTATGGACATTTTTTTAAGTACATAAAAAGAGCTTTCATTAAAACAAAAATAAAAGTCGGTAGCATCAAAATTAAACGAGTTACAATGAAAATAAGATCAATAAGATTGGTCCCCACATTTTTCTACGAAAAAATCAGTGAAAACAACCCCTCAATTATCACCCTAATTACCTCACTAATTACCACACTAATTACCCCCCTAATTAAAATTGTTTTTTCTGTGACGGGAAAAAGTTTGACATTTTATCCCCGTTGACAGGTAATAAAATATAACTTTTTATGAATTTACTTTTTTCCCCGAGAACCGGGAAAAAAGTGAGTACTTTTTGCCCACGGGAAAAAAGTGGATACTTTTTACTTCTTGAACAAAATAATTTTTGGATAAACTCTCTATTGTTGAAAAAGAAGGAGATATATTTAAAAAACATTTATTCCGAAATACAGTAGAAGAAACATCTGCTCATGTGTCTACGTGTGTGAGCGTATATCTCGTTGATTCCTCGCTGGTGTCCTCAAGTTCGAAAGAAATAGCAATTATTTTTGTTTAAATGAACTTTTTTGTGTAATTTTACTTTTTTCCTATTTATATCTATTATATCTTACAACAAACTTACTGATTATATAAAAAAATCGAAGTCTATTCATATTTTCTTGAAAAAACTCGAACAAAATTTGATATTACATTGATTTTCATCAATCTATTCATATGTGAAGTTTTTTTAAATTTGTTATTTTTTATCAATTTAGAAAATTCTAAAAACTTATATGTTCCTTATTGTCTTCCTTATACCAGAACTTGTTCTGTTTGGAAGGTGTATAGTAAATAAATAAATTAATTGAAAGTAGTTGGTAATATTTTAGGCAGTAACATTTTAAATTAAGAAACTCTGTCAAACAATTAATTATTTTTTTAGTGTAAATCTTTTTGTAAGCTACAATAGGGGTTGATTTATGAAGGTTGAAAAGTTGCAAATTGAAATAAGTACATATTTTAAGCAACAGAATTCTTATATTAAATAAATGTGTTAAATTAATCATTTTTTAGAGTAAATAATTTTTTTTACATCGATCTCTAACAAGGGTTGAATTTTGAAATTGTGTTCCAAAGCATTAAACAATTATTATTCAACTAATCTAAACTAAATTTTAGCAATCTTAAGCTTTAAAATTTTATTTTATAAGTTTTGACCTAATTACAAATTTTTATGCAAATCGATGCAGAACGAAAAAATTTCGAGGTTATGGCATTCTTTAAGTTTCATTTGCTGGAGATTTTATCACATTCGTATTTTTTTCCAAAGGTTTTTGTGGTATCCTGTGTTGTATATGCCTCGAAGTTCAAACCGATTGAAGCTGGAGTAACGGCAGGTATTCGACCATCCCCTGTGAACCCCACGAGTCTTGTGATTCATCGAGAACCTCGTAAACCGCGCGAGTCCACAACCAATGCTCATGACTGGGTATGGCTAGGTAGAGCCACACTCGACCCTTCCGTTCGCACTTCTGCCGTAGTCAACAACAACCCACCTGATATGAGGATTATCACCAACCCCCTAAATATGAACTATTGTGAGCCTGAAGACAGTCTGGCAACGAGTTTCAGCAATCCCAGTCATATTGAGCTGCCAAGCAGGAGCGACGTCAACTCCAACAGAGCCATCGACAGCAGCACCTATTGTAAGAGCAAAGTTGGTGGCGGGATAACTAATGCTAACGATAATAATGATGAACTTCAAGTCTGGTAGGTGGCAAAATGTTGTTGCTGTTAACAATCGATTCATCTACTTTTTTTCATTGAATAATAATGCAATAAATCAATGAAACATAATGTGTAGGTACTATTTGGTTACTAAAATATCTTATGCTGCTTGATCTGATTCGAATTCAGAGGAGATATCAGTAATAATTAATTATTCAAAAGAATATATATAAGTATATACAGGTTATCCCAGAGTAACTCCTGGTAGTGATTCTTTTTTTCAACTATGGTAATTGATACGGAAAAAATGTCAGAAAAAAATCTCATTTCCTGTGTATGTGAAATACTGCTTGAATTTTAACAATTATTGGAATTCGAATTCCGGAAATTTTTCCCAGGTGTTTTGGTTTTAATAGACGCCCACTGCCTTGTTCGATAGCAAGTGTGATGTGGGTGTTGCTGTCTAATATTTGTTTGGAATGCGCACCGCACTAACAACACTGGGTGGTGATGTAGATTTTCCGGGTTCCCTACCTCTGAAAATTAATTATCCATAAAAAATTAGTAAGATACCCCCAGGAGTGCTTCAGCAATTAATAATAGCTGTGCTCTACCCACACAGATTATGCCTGTTGAGTTTTTACTTGGGAATTTTTTTGGTATATAATTGAAGGTTTTTTCAGCGCTTTTCAAGACATGCTTATGGAATTTTTTTCCTTAAATAATGTGAGAAAACAGCTTAAGGAGTTTTTCGGTCATATTCTGGGGCCTATGTTGACAATTCTTCTAGTCATGGTAGGTCTGTATGAAAATTTGACAAACAGTAGGTATGGTCAGAATAAAATTAAAATTATTATGATTTCATTTTTGCATAAATGAACCAAATCAATATATGTTTCGATTTTTCACCAGAACAGTTAGCATTACAGTAATGAATGCCATTGGAAAAGTCATTAGCCGATATTTGTTTTGATACCACCCCCTTTGCCCTCCCCTGTGGCGCCACCAATGATTACATTAATATATGCCATTGGAAAGGCTAGTGTATTCTCCTGAAATGTGTCTTTTATGCGTCCTTGCTACAGACTCATTCACAGTCAAATCTCATTCCACATTACGGATCTTAATTTTGAAATGTGAAAAATTTGAATTGCTGATTGTGTTTGAGCTATCAGGCAGCCGAGTGGTTAGGATCACTGCTTTTCAATCATCTGGCTACCGGTTGTGTGGATCAAAGCCTCGCGACTGCAGAATCTTTCATCTGATGGCCCGAGGAAGTGCTAGTAATCGCTCGTTAAAAAATTAAGAAATAGTAAAAATTGTTTTTTCCTTCAACCTGCTGTCGTCCTATGAGGATTTGAACACAAGATCTTTGGATTACAAAGAGGCTCCAACTATAATAAACCTCAACGCACTTTATTTATGAATGTCATTATTTGTCAGTGATGAAGGACCTTCTACAGTTGGACTGAATACTACTTCGTTTGTAACTTTAAAAGGAATTAGTATTACCAATTACACAAACGGCCAAATACATGTGCGAACTTTCATAAATGATTCCTCTTGAGTAGGTGTTCTGATTATGATATCTGACTGAAGTGTATCTATTAGAGAGATCTATATTACTGAGTATCCATCATCTCATCTGTCATTTTACTTTTAACACTACTGTTAAAAGTATTTTCAACACTAGTGTTAAAATTGATTTTGTGAAAACGTCAGTTTTTAGTTCGTATGTCAATGAATTAAAAACGACATTTTTAATGACACTTGTACAAAAAAATATTTTCGTTTCCTCCAGTCGATAAAAACGCTCCAGCCGATAAAAACGCTCTAGTCACATTTGAAAAAACACTTGTTCCATTTAACTTTATCGTGAAATGATTTGGTGAATTATATAGAACTTTTTTCAAGGAATAAGCCTACGCCGCCCCCACCCCTTCCTCCTCATGGTGTTCCATTACAACCAGTTGAGCGACCTAAACCCCAGCAAGATATAAGCGATTATCGACCTCCTGTACCACCTCACCGAAATATAGGAGTCTCTGCAAGCAGTGGTTCTTCCTCTGAAATACCATCACCAAGAAAATCTCATCATCACCATCATCACAGAAATAGAAGCCAGGACAAATCGATTCATTACAGGTGGGTAATTATATCACATATTTGTCCCATTTCACGATCATTATAATAGTAGTTTTTTGATAATAATAAACATATCACAACTGCATAGAATATGCCCAGTTAGTTGATTATTGAGGATTATGGTGTTACCACTATTTGAGAAGCTATCTCAAATTATAGAAAAGTGCTTTCCAACAATCGGAACATCCATTTTCATCTTTGGTAGGGATCAGGCATGTTAATACTATTTCGTGGTCGAGTACAAAGTTGCCATGTGCATCTATAAGTTCAGATAAGAGTAATAATAATCGACAAATGTGCCACGGCTCATCTCAGAAGACAACGATGTGAGGAATATGGAGACGATTACCTGTTCGTAGATGTCAGCACCCTTGCATTATCTTGATTTTTTAGAGACACATACTCACCTAGGGGTAGAACAGTGTCGTCCTCAAGAGGTAAGCACAGTTAAAAACTCTCTCTGCAGCAAGTATCAGCATAAACCCCGACACATCTGGTGATCAGAACTGTTTCGGAACAACAAAGTGATTAAATGAACTCAAGATAAGTTGCGACAACTCGATGTAAAAACTCGCAAAATAATACATCTTTATAGGAGCTTGTATCCTAAATCGTTCGTTCCTCGGTTATACTTCCCCAGAACAGAATGGTACTGGATGGAGTCTGTAAAGTCATCAGGAGGTTAGTCCTCCTTCTCTGCATTGTCTGCGACCATGAAAGCATTAATCGGAGCATTTCTTTTTATTACTGTAGCCAGTGCAGCTGATAAACTTAGTTGTATGTTCGACACTGAACAAGATCACTCAAACTCTGTGACCCGTTTAGCAAAAATCTTACATTAAAGCTGCGAAGAGTGAGGTACTCCTGCAGCTACATTAGGATTAGACAATGCATTGGGTCTTCTTCAAAAATATCGAAAACCTTGGCTAATCCAAAAATGTTACCTTTGTCCGAGGGATTCATGGATGGTTTACAGTAGTTGAGTGATGGGTATAGAGAGAGGTCCCTGACACTAGCTGCAGAGAGTGTCATGAGATCATAATGCTTTTGCTGTTAGCTTGTCAAGCTTATGAGGTGGCAGCCTATATCCACAGGCATATCGCGGCACTACGAGTGTTATACGTACGACTTCGACGAGACACCGATGTTGCCTTACACAATGTTCTCGAATGTGAAAATTATACCATTATATATGTAATATAATATACGGCATAAATCTCAGCCGAACGAATGCAGAAGGCCGTCATCCTAGGTTCATTTCTTTCGCTCAGGCATGATTCTCAGACCACATAATCTTTTACTCCACGGACGTGAAGAGGAGTTATTTGGGTAAGTGATCCAGCGCATTCTCCGAATGAATTGGACTCCGGAGACAGGGCCTTACTAGAAAAAAAAATAATAGGTCTCCATTTTCCATTACAAATAAATGAATTAAAAAAGCTTATATCAACAATGAAACCAGGATAGCTGGTTTTATTGGTGTATTGTTAAAGACCGCTTTTATCATTTATATAATGATTTTATTTTTTTAGAGCTAATTCAAAGCCAGAAAGTGGGCATGATAAGGAACCCTCCAAAGAAAAGGCAGATCAAGTGGACAGCACCAAGGAGCATCATATGTTTGAATTTGATGATGAGCCACAAGCACCAGCACTGAAGAGAGAGGATAAAATGGAGTTTGTTCAGTATCCAAAATCACCAAATGCCAATAGTGAGTAAAAAAAGATTTGCTTCATTTGAAAGTTTTCATCGCATTCGATAAATGATCAGTAATAAATATTTCAAAATAATTTATAGAAAGTCTTGTTCAACAATTTCGACTATGTAAAGTCAACCCCACTCTACCCTTGAATATTGGATGGGCACCAAACCTTCCTGTCTCTAATTTTCATGAAGAACGTTAGTCGATCTTCAACCGACTGTGTTTCTTTTCAGCATATCATACCTTGGCAAAGAGAGTAAGAAATTAAATAATAATAGTAATTCACATCATTATCGTTCATGGGCTCTGGGGTGATGCATTCGCTTCTCAGCTGTAGGAAAACCGGAAAAGTCATAGCACCACCCTGGGTAGACGGTGTAATCCAAGCAAGCATCAGACTTGCCTTTGAGTTGATATGATTCCAAACAAACCTCATAATTGGCGATAGAAAGAGTGCCAAAATTAAAAGAGACATTCAATGTCCAGCTCAAATTAAAACATTATGAAAGGGAACATGATACCACAAAGATACCTATTATCATTTTAGTAATCAATAAAGTATTCAAAGATGTGCTAAATACTTTCTGACAAACGTAAACTCTGAGCAAATAAATGGTATTATGAAAATTTGTTTCTATAAAAAACGCAAATTTAAACGAATTTGATTGCTAGGATCTTATCAATAGCACAATTTTTTTCTTAATGGAAATTGAATTTTCAATCCACTTTTTCACAAAAAAAAATCTCAAAAATGTCCCAAAAATGCCGTTACTTTGAAGTAATTTTTTGGGTAGATGAACAAATAATTTTAAAAATACAGCACGTACATAGATCAACGTTTTACCTTTCTTTTTATACCAAATTCATTTCGATTAGATAAAGATTACTTCATATTTTAATGGAAGAGAAATACCACTGCAGCTACTTTGACTATCCATGAAAAGAATTTTGAGGTACTGCCGCAGACATAGTTACATAGAATCAAACGTCATCTAGAAGCCTGTCCTTGTTTGAAATCGATACGATGAACCGTTTTTGAGTTATCGACTCTTTTATCGTAAAAAACGACCAAAATATGATCGCGCTCATGGCCTCTCAAAGTACTCTTCAAAAACTGCCCGTGTACCAAAAATCATATCAATTAAATTTATTGTCAGGTTGTTGTAACATTTTAGCTACAGTGCTTGGATTACAAGTAAACTTGCAAGAATGAGTGAGAGATTGAGTCATCAATACTCAACTCATTCATAACTTTCTTGTGATTGATTTCATGTTTTCACAGGTAATAGAAACAGTGCTGAAGTTAAGAGAGCAACAATAGTTGGAAATCCAATGTTCAGCTCAGGCGAAAATAATATCGAAGGGAATAAAACAACAGCCGAACTGCCAAGTTTAGATGACCTGCAGTTGGATATGGATTATGATCAAATTATGCACTATTTTGAGAATTTGAAGGTAAAGGATATTAATAGGCAAATTACTTGATGTAAGACTTCATAATCTGAAAATTGTCTTCCTCTAATTTTACAAATATTATTTATCTTTTTTGTTTTTAATGACTCAAGTATAATGTAATGAAATTCATTGAATCAAAACAATGATGTTCTTCTGTCTCTCATTATAATTAATCCATTTTCAAGATGATATATAAATGAGTTTTTTAATTATGTCACAGGTTTACGTGTGTCAGAGAGGTTATACTGTGATCAAGATTCATTTTTCCATTATACTTGTGAGAGTGTGGAGAGTGTGAATCATTATTTAGAAGCTGCATTTTTGTGATGAGCATATTGGTTCTGCTGGCTGTAATCAAGTTGATACCTTTTCTTTGAATACATGTCATCAGTTCAGAAAACATATGTAGATACAGTAAACACAAAATCTGTCCAAAATATATTAACATCTGCAAATTCGTAGATATAGAGGGTGCATTGGACGACACCGCCCACACACTAATAGAAAGAGTCTTAATAGCTAAGGGAGTCGACAGAACCATATCTAGATGGATGTGTCAAATGCTGATCACGAGAATTGCTGATATGAAAGTAGTAGAAAGCATCAAGAAGAATGCATTGGTAGAGATTTTCATATCTTAGGCAAGAAAAAGATCTCCTCGTCAAATTTAACCGAGAAAGATCAAATACACTGACCAGAACTTGGCAGCCGAGATTTCTCTTAACAGAAATTTTACCGGACCCTGTAGACGAAGAAAATTTCAGGAAGCTAGGCTTACAGAACAGCACTTCCAGGTTTTGTAGGGGAAAACCAGTATGTCATCCTGTGCATCACAAAAGATCAGATATGGTTGCAGCACATTCATCCTTTGCCAAAGCTTTGAAAAGGAATTTTGTTTCCAGCTAAGGAAGATGATGTTGTTTAAAGAATTTTCCTATTACTTATTTAGTGATATAGTCGGTAATTGTGTAATAATCTCTCTCTCTTGCAGAACCCGCGTTGGTTGCTTCGTTAGCCACACCCTTAAGCCCTGGGCTTATGTGATGTGCTATCACCCTTGCCATACTAGCAGCTACTATGAAAATATGCTGTCGCATAGCCGTGAAGCCGTGAAAGAGTTATTTTCAATCAATAAACCTGAAAGTTTTCGCCAAGCATTCCTTTCATATTGGGACCCTATGCTGAGTTACATCATAAACTTTCTCGGAGACTTTTGAAAGTGTTCCTCAAAAATATCTTACGGATTAATTATCTGGGCAAATTCATAGTTATGGCTCGATAATTGAAAGGTCATTTCTGGCCATTTCTAGCTGGTACCTACTGGCTTTAAGGTGAACGGTCAAAGATAGTGGCGTTATTTGTTAGGAACAATCTGTTACACCATCCATCAACTTCAGTAGAACCAATCCCTAAACAAGGAAAATGGACCAGACCTGTTGCACGTTGCACTATCAGTTATCTCAGAGATCATTGAAATCCTATCTCCTGTTGGTGTGAATTTGAATTACTTTTTTTAAATGTCCATCACATTGGACAGAATAGAAATTAGAAAATTTTTCATAAATAAAATTTTTTCAGTTGCAATCACCTCGGTACTCTGCCGCCAGTAGCAAAAAGGCGGCAACTGCCACAAGTACAGTTTTGAGAAAATGGCGAAAAACTTTTTTGTGCTACGCCACAAAAGAAATGAAAGAAATTAATAATATTTTGTTTTGTTATTGAATAATATCGAAGTGTTTGTGTTTTGAAATATATTTTCTTAGTTTGCTTCCTTGGACATTAAAGTTATAATACATAAACCGTTTTAACTACGTATATACAATTTGGAACCTAGAGCAATACTTAACATAAAAGCGGCAACACTTATGTTGTATCACATGCATCCTTTTTAACTACGTTGATCAAAAACAAATTGTAGAGTAATACGTAATATAAAAGCGGCAAGTACAATAAATACGAATCATTCGTCGAATTTCTTAAATCAAATGAATAAAATGGACGCGAAATATAAGACATTAAATTTATTCGACACAAAATTAATATAAAAATCATTATTCTTGAACAACATTCAAATCGGCAACGTCACCAACAGGCATTTCATGCCAGAACTGTCTCCTGTTCTCCGGCATTAGTGGGCATAAATTCTTGATGATATTATCTTTTTTATTTTGTGGGATACCACGAAAAGCACTTCGGAATTGTGGTTTTGTTATACCTATTTTCATTGATTTTGCTCTTAAAAAATTCAATTCAGATGCTTCACCATCATAATCCGTCCAGTATTTGAGAGTATTCTTACCCCTAGTTGCACAAACCTGAACTATGTTATTCAGATATGGCCGAGGGTTAATTTTCATAAGTTTGGCCTGTGAAGTGCAATCCAGCCAATTTGTAAAGTTTTTTGGCTGCATGGAAATAATCGACACCTTTTTGGAATTTGCCTCTTGTACCGCCTTTTCAAAATCACTGAAGTCATAAATATTTCCATAACGCTTCATCGCTTGTTCCACCTGGTGATGGAAACTATCGGCGCTCATAAATGTATGTCCCGGTTCGAAATACTTTATGTAAATTTCCTTTGCACTAATCTCCATACAATTATTATTTACAATATAGACCAGAAACGTGAAAAAACACCAATTTTTGTTCTGTGCCGAACAATTGTCTAACCAGAGAGTTATCGTGGTAGCATCCCTGTTTTTGAGTAAAAATGCATGAAAACTGCTGATTATGTCTTCTTTCTTCCTTCCAGCAATTCCTTCGTGCCAAAGAATTGCAATGGGATTTAAATGACGTTGATTTACTCCTACAGGAACAAAACTTTCATTGAATAAGACGATTCTCGGGGTAAATAAGACAATTTTATATTGATCCATGCGGGGTAGCATTATGACTTTCTGCAGATCCGCAGAGAAGCACACGTCTGATATGTCTCTATTCAAAATATTGGCATCTTTACGATAATGATCTCGGGATTTATTAGCTCTATCCTTATGACCGCTGTACAAATTGCAAATGGTACAATCTGTTTGCAGATTGTCTTTTGTGTGTTCGTGTTTACCAAATGTTCCACAAATCTCACACTCTTCGTGGCCAAGTTTGGCAAAGGAAATATTAAGTTCATTCAGAACATTTCTATATACGTCATACGAACATTCAAAATTTGGATTATCCTTATTAAATTCCTTACACATATATGTCAAAGTCAAATGACTAGGTAGATACCGTCTATTTGGAGCATGTTCCCTACGGTAATGTGAGATCGAGGGGAGAAATGATTCAATATGGAGCCGTATCTTAGTTCTGTCAAGTTTTTTGGTAGAAGGCTTCTTACCTGAACAGTAATACCCATTAAGCAATTAGTTTTCAACCCCGAAATGAAATACGAACCTCGCCTATCGCGTGTAAACGTAAGGTGATTGACAGACATATTGAGAGTGTTCTGAACAACTTTGTCATTGCTTGGCTTATAACCCAGGGTTGTCAGAAAAAATGGTTTGCATACATGAAAGCTAGTACCACTTTCATTCTTCATGTGATAGGTATAGGTATTTTTCCTAGCAGAAATATCAACTCTGTTAGTATGCCTTTTTACGTTTAACCTTTGAGTATTATTCAATATAAATTGACGTTGTTCATCCCAGCTCATTTGCCAAAACTCATCATTTATCTGAATCCTCCTATTCTCAGCTATATGTGAGATACATTTTCTTCTACAATTGACTGAACATGGAGGTTTAACGTAATATTGTTTTCGTTTTTCATCTTTTTTGGCTTTTTTTCTCGCATCAAGTGGCGTCGAAAGAGTGCGCCTTTTTCTGGGTTTACCCTTTTTGGTAACCAATAAAAGACTATTCGAAGTTTCCATAATATGTTCTTCTTGATTTAATTGGTCTTCAGAAGCTGCTTTGTCGATTTGTTTCGGTATTATAAACTGCTGTATAACGTTAATCTTGCTTTTCTCATTAGAGACTGGTGAAAATGGTACATTCTCATGTGTGACAGATGTATTATCCTCCAATATTACAGTTGAGCCTGGTGGTATATCATTTTTGCCATTAATGAAGACGGCTAAATTGTTATCATCCTTACTTTCTGGGACATAAATGAATTCATTGATGCTGTTGATATCAACATCCCAACTTTTGTCTACAAATATTGTAAATAATAACCACCTCCAAAACAAAAATAATATGTTATAAACTTACCATTAAAATCAATTGAAGTTGTGTAAATATCATTACGAACATCTAGCTGATTGGATGTTGAAGTTGTTCCTGCAAATGTAACTTCTCTAATTTCTGTACAATCGGTTATCCTGACAGATTCAACATCTTGAAATAATAAGGGTAATTCAGATAATCAGTTAGTAATATGAAAAATGATTTTTACCTAGGTCAACATTCCGTTGAAAATCCTCTGCATCACATATTTCTGTATTGATATTATCAATACTGTTGGGACTGTCACAATTAATGTTATGTAATTCCCGCAGCTCCTTTCGCGTACTCTCAGGAAGATTTGAAGAGTGAAAACTACTACAACTACTACTTTGGTAACAAGATTTGTCCGGGGAAGAAAACGTAGGATCATCATTTTCATTTGTTTTTGCGGATTTACACTTTACAATGTTAGACATCAGGCTTTTATTTCTAGACAAGGCTACTAGAAGATGTCCTCTACTTGTTGACATGATAGTGAAGAATTGTTTCAGCAAAATGCACTGTTTATAGAAGTTGATTCTTTGCACTATTTTTATTTATCAACACTTCCACTCAGCACTCATTCAGTACCTGAACTGACCACTACTACTAGGTATATTATTCTAACTTAAAAAATATAAATACGATTCGTGACACCAACAAGGAAACAGTCCGTACTAAAATATCTCAATCGAAGAACTTGTAGTAAAAAGGCGGTGTTTGCTACATTTCCGGTAGTTACCGCTTTCTCACTAAATAATTACCACTTGCCGCCTTATTACTTCCTGAAATGATGACGCTGCGAACTTACGGCTTATTTTATTTGCCTTTTTCGCCTATACTGACTGCTCTTACCGCTTTTAAACTACGCATATAGGTTAAAAACAGTCATACCAACTTACAGACGATTGAACCTGAAAATCACCAACAATTGTAGTTGCCGCCTTTTTGCTACTGGCGGCAGTACTATGGAAAGGTCTTTCTGCAAAAACCTGCTACCATATGCGAATGGTATTACTTGTCCATTAACTATCTGCCAACCCAGTTTAATATAAATATACCGTCAGCATAAAGTTATTGTGATGATCCTATTTTTTTTTTGTTCAAGGAGTCGAATGCCTGAGTAGAAGAGATCATTGCAAAGATTCGTGACATAATGTTGTCCTTCAGCGAGCAGTATCGAGCTGCCGCCTTAAATGGCAACTCGACCAGTCCAGATCCCATCCGAAGTAATGTGAACCAGAGTTTTGAATACTTTTTCGATCATCTGAGCGAATCGTACGCTTGAAATATCTGTATCACTTTAGGGTCAATTAATAACTGGATGGATGCTTAGAACCTTCTACTTATTCTGTCATCATGTATACCCATTATATAATAATGCAAGACTGATTAAATATTTGCTTACTAGTTCATTTCGATGCTTCATACGGGAAATGAAAGATAAATATGGCTTGAACTTCTAGGAAGTAATTTCTTGAATCGAGCTAATTAACCATTCGTTACCATGTGTAAATTGATGTACAGTCAATACGTTACGTAAGTATGCATGAAATTATTGAGTATTGTGCAGTAAGAATGCTTTTCAATGAAAATCTCTTCTGGTTCCTTATCAGTCCTCTCAATTTGATTTTATTTTGATGACTTATAGTGATTATATATTTTTTAAATCTTGACTTTGTTTATTGAGTAGTTTTTTTTGGACTTTGGACAACAACTATTTGTAGTTTATATTTCAAATTCGAACTCGATTACCAGTACTTTTTTTCGGAATTATTAACCTAATGACCAGAGGACGTTTTCATATTAGTTAATTCAAAGAACATGCTTATAAAGGGTATTACAACGATAAAGGAAGTGTTTGCTGAGGATTTTTGCAGTGATCAAATAAAATCAATCTAGTCAAAAACTTTTAGCTTTATTTGAAATATAGTATGTATGGATATTTTGTACTGTCTATTTGCCATAAAAAAATTTGATGCACAAATCATTGTTCCTAACATGAAAAAATGCTTCTTGCTTTGTACCTTATACTTATTTAATTTTTTCTGTTTTCATCGGTAATAAATGTTTTTTTATAATAATTATAAAAAATCACTTGCTCCCGTTAGTGTTTTAGGTTGATTTGTACAATTTTGTATCATATAATTCTGTAAATAGTATAAACATGTATATTTCCCTGACTGATATAAAAAGGGGATGTTTTCTGCTTGATTACATATACTATTCATTGTCTTCATTTTATTCTGTTCACAGTGCATATGTTAAGGTTGAAATTTAGTCAATAACTCCTGACACACATTGTATTTGTGGAAATGCCCAGAAATATTATTTAAATACCACTTTTGAATCATTCAAAAGTTCTACGGAATATGTCCATTTGAGTGGAGACAACGTTGAAAGTATTTCCTAAGCGATATTTTTTCCCAACTACTACAGTGTCTTGGGGTCAAGTATATCAGGCGTTTTTTCTCATTGTAACTGTGATAAATAGTAATTTATAAATTTCTGATTTCTGATTTAATATTTTCATTTCATATTGAACAAAAGTTGGTATATATTTGTTGAATAATTATATTTGCTACCCTTGCCAACTCTCAAAGTAGTCTTATATAAATAGAGCACTGTCAGCTGACGTCACAACATGGCGGTCATGGGGGGACAAACAAAGCATTTGACATTTTATGAAATGATAATTCGTTTTTTCTGGGGGATTTTTATAAATCACTTTTCTCTGAAAATTGACCAGAAGATTCAGGTAGCCTTATGGAAAATGGGTTCAATGGGTTTGTTTTTGTTCAGTTTGTTTTGTTTGTCCCCCTATGACATTGTTCCGCAACTGTCATATTAAGTCACTGACAGTGCTCTATTGATCAACCTATTGAAGATACTGACAACACAAAAACCTTTGCAATTGCAATAATCATTATGAGATGGCTCATTTACAAAAAAAACAGTGAATTTTGGGAAATAAGAAATGCATTCCAAGTTTAATATATGTACTGCATGTTTCGTATGCAAAAATGATGTATATAAAGATGACATAGACAGACTGCTTAAGTTTACAATAATATGCTCTTAGGCCAAAATGTGGCATTTCCATCTAGTCTCCATTATAGTTACAATGTATTTAAGATCGTGCATAAGGTAAAAGGGCTTTTGGAGAGTTAGTTTAGTAGCACAAATACGTGTTTGCTTTTTAGAATACTCACGTTTCCCTTTATCTTACGGGTCTACACACATCTCTCCAAAAATCTTCCATGGTACTTTATAAATCAAGAGCCAAAAAAAAATTGGTCTCATTGAATAGTTTCCGTGGAATTACAGTAGGGGTAGGGCATATGAATAACAAGGTCGGAATTGAAAAGTAAAACTAATGAAATTAGTATTTTATAGTGTTTCTGGAGAATACCAATACTTTTTATTGGCTCTTGATATTTAATTACTTAATATACAGTATTATTTTCATCTTAACTTTGAAAACAAAGCGGTATATATTATTCGTACTATATGAGGTTTTGTTTTCTATGCATTTTCCATATGAATTGCTTTAAAGGAACCTTGCTTATGAAATTAATGTATATATAAAATGTTATAATTGTTAACAATACTAGATTAACCCTAATTCCTCAAATATTGTGCTTGAGAACAAGATATCGAAATCAGGAAAAAGATATAATTTAATAATTTCCTTCTCGATAATTAGGTCCATTGTCCAGGGCTGTATAGATATTAAAACACGAAAAATTTAAACATCGCATACCGGGTGACCACAGGGTGAGGTACACCCCTCAATTTTTCTATAGATTTGAAGATACAGATTTCAAACTTGGTATGTCGCTACAGTACTTGAATACGCGTATTTTGACGGCACTACTTAAAATTCACCACTTTTTAAAAATGACACTGTAGATTTTTTCTATTATCTGGAAAAACACACAATTTGTGATAACATTTTTCTTTAAAATTGACAATCGGAGATACAGTTGATGGTTCAATCGAACAAAGTTGGCTATGAAATTCATACTTAAATCAACACAACTGACAAACGACATCAGAAGTTGCCAGATGAAGCTTCGAGGTGAGATACAGTTGAAAATTGAGGTTTTCATGTAATTGCAGCTTCCCTATATCCCAACAGTTATCAAAAATTACATCAAAAGAGAGTAGTACCCATAAAGAAATGCCCACAACTACCCTTTCTCAAATGGCAATATGCTCTTTTTACTTGGTCATGATGAAAAATTATGAATTATCAGTTTACTCATGTGGAAAGTTTTCAAGAATTCCTCAAGGAAACGAAGATACAATCAGGTTTCATTACGAGTGTTCCCAAAATTGAACGTTCTTCACCGTAGGCGGCCTAGAACATAATTTAGAAAGAAATGAAAAAAAAAATGTATTTCAACAAAGAAAAAGTTTTTTGATCTTAATGCATAATACATCAAAATACAAGGAGTATAAAAAAGTTGGTTCTATCTATTCAATTAATGCTGTTTTTTTGTTTCGCTTTCTCATGTTCATGGCTGCCTTCGTTGAATATCCAATTCTGAAAACACTCGTAATGAAACATCTTGTATTTTCGATTCCTTTAGGAATTCTCCAAAAATTTTCACACAAGTAGTCTGATAATTCATGATTTTTCATCAAGACGAAGTGAATGAACATGTCATTTAAGAAATGGCAGTTGTAGGCATTTTTTATGAGTACTATTCCCTTTTGATGTAATTCTTGATAATTTTTGGAATATATGGGAGCTGTAATTACATGAGAAATTCAGTTTTCAACTGTATCTTACCTCAAAGCTTCCTCTAGTAACTTCTGATGTCATTTGTCAGTTGTAAGAATTTCATTGCCAACTTTGTTCGATTGAACAATCAACTATATCTCCGCCATTTTTCAACCGATTTTAAATTTTGAAGAACAGTGTTTTCACAAATTGCGTGTTCTTCCGGATATTAAATAAAAATTTACAGGGTATCATTTGAAAGAAAAAGTTTGGGGTTACTTCCGGGTAAACCGGAAGTAATGAATTTAAGTAGTGGCTTTGAAATATTAGTATTCAAGTACTATAGCGACAATTTTAAAATTTGTATCTTCAAACTATAGAAAAATTGGGGGGCGTACCTTACCTCGTGGTCACCCGGTATAGTGATTTTATCTTGCACTTGCACTTTATTTTTTTTTACAAATCTAACCAATTTGATAGTTAACAACTAAAAAAAATATGCTGGTTTTCTGTCATACGGCTGCTTAGATTCAACCCTTAGAATTTTGACTTTTGAGAACTAGGGAAGATAAGGGCACCTTTCAATATGCGATTCGAAGAGCAATAACTTTTAACAAAAGTTACTGGAGTGCTTCCATGAGAAGTAAGACACGTGGTAAATATACATTACAGATTAAGACATTTTATAATGGAATATGGACTTCAAATGAGTGGAAAAAGAGCTCTGTAGTGAAAAAATAATAGGTATAGGAACTTGTTTCTGGCGCGTTAGTCGGGGACGTCAGGGTGAGGGCGCAGACAAATTTACTTTCTTTGTTCTTCTTACTACCTTACGTTTCTTTTCCACTTGTGGCACTCGTGATCAGTTAGTTCCATATGTCCCGTTTTAAAGTGTCCTAATCCGTATATCATTCACAAATTCCCTATTTCCAAGTTAGATAGTGATAATCTGTTTGAACTATTCATTAATGTTTTGCCTGCTAGTGATCGCATTTTTGTAAAGATTCAGGATTGAAAATTAAAACGTTCGCAAGACCTAATAATATTTTACAGAAGAAAAATCAATATGGTGGTCTTTCAGTAGAACAATCATGGAGTACTTTTAATAAATACTCTGATTTCTTTTGTGAATTTCCTGGGTTTAGGATCTTGAATATGTCATTTACATTATGTAGTTCTGAATATTCTTTAGGTGTTTTACATGTTACATTCCTTCAAGCTACAAAATCTTGGTAGTATAATAATTGTTTTTTAGATTTATTTGTGAAATTTCCAAAATTTAGAGTGTTGTCTGTCACACATATCATATCTAGTACGCGAAAAGTAAATTACTTAGTATTGACAGGAAAAACTACTATTTCAAAAATATGGTTAATTTTTGGTTAATCTTTGAAACCCATTTGAATTTGTCTTGTATTTTTTCCATGTAATGTATGTTGACAAAAATTTATGTAAATTGAGTAAACTGATATATGTACAAGTACAATATTGTAAGTTACCATACAAAACAGTAAAAATAAAGTATTTGTAACTGGAATGTGAAAACTTAATTCATTTTAATTAATTTTAGTTTGCGGTTTTCAACTAATCCTCTTTTAATTAATTATACAATAGTAATGATGGAAGTTTTACAACTTGTGAACAAAGCTTCATTGACTGGATATATATTGAAATGGAGTACAAAAATATGTCCTTCATCTCTGCCACTTCAGCTTTATAGTACTGCAAAAAATCGTTTTTCTTCAATAAGTATGTACATGGAATTAGAGTAAGATATTGTTCAAAATATGGTTAATATGGAAACTTTATTACATCATGTAAAATAATATAATATTTCACATGTGGAATTGGGCATACTTGAGGAAAGGCCATGATTTTATAAAATGAAAAAAGATTATAAATAATCCATCCTTTCGCAAATATCCAACAGAAAATAATCCAATAGCCCCATACCACTGCCACCTGTGCCAACACCTAGCAATTTTTTTTTCTAGGACACACTTTGCAATGCTTCCTGTAACAACTAGCAAATTTTAATCAAAACAGGTGACTATCTGCATACTAGTTCTGCCGATCATCAGTGCAGACCTGGTCAGGACGTAGAGCCAATGCTTGAATCCGTCAACCTGCAATTAATCACCATTTGTCATTTTTATATTGTCCTACAATTACTCCAGTACCCATCAAAAAACTGATTGAATTGTTGGTATGAAATACATTCAAGGAGTTTGAGTGGTCAGTATCATCTTTATTTTACAGGCCCCTTATCACATGTTTTTCATTCTTTTCAGTTCCAGAATGACATCAATAACACCTTAATACTACAGAATGTATGCAAAATTTATAGAAAGCACCCTAAACCTTATAAAGTAACTTATTATTATTGCACACATTCTTCAAGATCAAAAGAAAACCAATGATCAGATCTATTCGTCTTTGAATTGAAAAAGATTAAAGACAAAGTTACTGTGTTTGAAATATTCATATGATGGTAAAGTTTACTTGATAATCATACATATAATACAAGGAATAAAAGTAATATCACAGTGAAATATAAAGTTAAAACAACAAGGTCTCTTTTTGCACGAGTTTCATACAATATTTTTTCAACGTTCATGCAAAAACCAGAAAATATTTCATTTAGGTGGTACTAAACTGTAAGGAAGACATGGTTTGTTTAAATCTATCTGCTAAAAGTAATTCAAAAACATTTTGTGTAATTCAGTTGATATTCGAAGAAAATAATTTTATTTTTAACAAATTACATTTTCTAGTAATTTCATAGTCCATTATGTAATGAATATGATAAAACATGCAACTATTTAAAACGTAATACAATCTCACAGAAAATGGCCTAAATTTGGCGTTGATTTGAAAGTTTATGTCTGTCATGGTGACAGAACGCTATAGTAGAATGACAGATGAGTACCATAAAGTATTTATTGCACTCAGGCAATAAAGTTCCAGTTTTTTTACCAAATATAGTTCAATAAAGTTTTGTTTTTTGCATGAACGTAGAAAAAACTCATTAAATCGTACTCATTAAGGCCGATTCAGATACATGGGTGTCTACCCTGATTTTTCGACCCTGCATGAGTAATGCATACCCATCGACGTTCACACTTTGTGCCTGTCGGTGTGCTTGAGAAAAGCAGGGTGAGCACGGAACATGTTCTAGTTCACAATATAATGAAAGATTCAGTGAAATTTACGACGGAAAATTTTGAAAAACTCAAATACACCGTACCTTTAGTATTGAGAAAATCAATACAGAACAGAATCAGAGAAAATATGACCATGTGATAGAAACGCAAGTGAAAGGTACGTGCTTCATAAACCCTGGGTGGGCACCCATGTATCTGAATCGGCCTTTACAATGGACCCATCTTTTGCATCAATTTTCTACAAATATTTTCACTTTTCAGTAAATCAAAGTGCCTTATTATCACGAAATGACGTTCAAAACGCATTTAGCATCAGTTCAATTTATGGGTTATGCACAGAAAATTAGGAAAACTAGAGTTTTGAAAACTAGAGTTTTAAAAACTCAATGGAGCAAAAGAAAATTAACACACCAACCAGAAACACCAAAATAATCAACAGGTTTGCCTTATAAATACCGAGGTATAACGTGTTGGAAACCAAGAAAATAAATTCATGGGCTCTTATCTCATGGCAAACTACCATTAGGGTAGGCCATAGACAAATTAAAAATGTTTGGGTAGGCCGGGTGGTCGGCACGTCACTCACAGCTGGCGGCATGCGGGGATTACGGTACGAATAGTGTTCATTATCCTTGGGGATTACGGGTTTACGGGGTATGTCATATGTCAGATAAAATCACCGAGGGCTCAACGACTATCTACAATCCTTGCCGAGGGCTATCCTTATTGTCATTGGAAAAGTTCCACACTTCGATGCAAAACGAAAGAACTTTTTGCAACCTCTACTAAATGACAGAAACTGAACTATAGTTCTGCGATTCTTCAGTCTCGTGCTTCATGGTCAGTGTTCTGTGACTCAGTGACGTGACAAAAAATCACACAAGTCACAACCGTGATGGCCAAATGTGCCCCACGAGAAGCAATGGCCATTAACACACGAAGAAGAAGAGAAGTCACTGAATCACTACTGTCGGAACTGTCACAAGTTTCAAATTAATTTAACCTAGCCTAACTTCCTAACTAATATTATGAATACTAATGAAATTTCCAAGAATCTGAAATGAAATAGAAGCAAATCATTTTAATAAAATTTTTAACTATTTTAGAAGACAGTATCTTAAAGACCAAAAATGAACTTATGGAATGTGGAAGATTTGTCATTGCCACCAATCAACACTTACAAATCTTCAAATAAAAACGTGGGTAAGTTGTATTTTAGAATTTTTAAATTGAGCTATTCAAACCAAAACTCAATTTCAGACATAAAACATCTCTATAATGTATGCCAAGATGTCAAGAATTTCTTGAACAATAAATATATGCATGCAGAGTTCCTGGTTTTATCAAGAATAATATATCGCATGAAGCAAAAATTTCGATCATCGAAAGACTTCAAAGCACTAGAAAAAGTTAACAAAGCATTAGAAATTTTTTTTAAATTGGGAATATTCAGTGATGTAAGCACTTTTATGGAACTTATACCATCAAGATATAAGAATGAAACATATTTACCAACTAAAAGTATGCTGGATTATCTGCTAGTTCGATTCCAAGGAATAGCAAAGTTGATGGAGAGACTGGTAGAAACTTGCAAAATTTCAGCGTTCCTATTAAGCATGAGAATAAAAACTGGGCACTTTTGGAGAATTGGGTTTATCAGTTTTGCACTAGTCTCAAGGGTGTACATTCTTGCAAAATATAATGCAAATTATATTTGTGAGTTATATGGGAAACTTCTACCTTTTTCTGGACAACTACAAAACTCTGGCAAAAGTTGGTTACCAAATGGGTATGTATTACCAAAAGATCTCAAAGAGTGGATGAATGTTACCTGGTTAGATTTTGATGATGAGGTTCAAATCATCGAAAATCCTCCAGAGATTCCCGATATTATAGAGTTTTTTGATTTAGTTGAGAATGATGATGATGATATTGAATTTTATGATGAATATGTTATGATTGACGATGCAGAGATGGTGAGGAGTTTAAAAGGTCTCCGAAAAACTACTCCAAATATAGCAAATATGCAGAGCTTGAAAGAATTTCGAGGTTTTAGTCCAGATGAAGATATAGGAGAGGTAATAGAAGTCAAAGATTACCAAGAGAGTGAAATACTCAATTATGAAAGTGATGTTATATGTTTATCTGATAACTCTACCAAGTCGGTTGATAGAAATACAGAACTGATTTTGAGTGATGAAGACGAAGTTATAGTAGTTCCTGAAATTTCATGTAAGAATAAAGTTGCAACAAAAATCAAGGGACCAAAATTTAATAGAAGAAAAAATAAGGAAAATGTCATAACAGTAGATAGAAAAAACAGAACAGTTTTAAATAACATAAGGGAATTTTCCAATAACAGTAAATCTGTTGAATTAACAAATGATCAGAAAGTTAACTTCGAAGTTGTGAAAAGAAAAAGGAAGAAAATATCTAAAAACAAAAATGCCAAAAAGAAGAAATTGGATTATGAGACATCCAGATCAAAGAAAAATAATTTATTGTTTGACAATCAAGAATCATATAAAATTTGTGATAATACGGTTTCAAAAAATAATGCCTTTGGGCAGCTAGCAGAAGATTTGGGCATATGTATGACATCTGAAGCACTAGGATCAAGTGAGAAACGAAAGAAAAAGAGAAAACGAAAAGAGAAAAAATTGAAAACATTTAAGTCCACAAAAAATAAAATAAAGTTTTCAGAATAAAATATATTTCATTTTAGTTTAATACTGGTAATAATCATAATTCTTCAGAAATACTTGTAGAGTGTACCTAAAGGATAGACTTACTGTTTTTTGGTGGTGTATTCACTTTTCAGCTGTAGTAAAACCTACAGAACCACACCCGGTGGTCAGTGTGAACTTCGAGCTAGCAGTAGATGGGATTGAAATCTAGGCAACTGGCAATATACTTGAGAAAAAAATCTCTTGAACTCTGGAATCAAACCGGCCATTGCTAGGTGAAATTTCAAATGGCATATTTCTGTTATTCATGAACTAAAGGCTTTACAAACATGAATTAGTGTGGTGAGCAATACAGTTAAACCTGTATCAATGATATATATTTATATTTAACTTCATTAAAATTAAATATAAAAAATACTGACGTTTTTATCCACTAAGTACATGAATACAGTGGGTTTATACAGCAAATAGATAAAATTTGGAATAAGAAAAGAATCAAGAAATAAATAGACCCGTTTATACAGGTGAATTAAATTAATTTAATTAATTAAGAAATAAGAATCAACCAATATAATCTGAAAAATGAATAAACGTGGGTATACTGGGTAGTGGGTATGCTATTCTGTGGAAGCAAAGAGTAGAGTAATAAAGAGAGAACACTTGGCCTAGGGATGAATGAAATAGTAAAATTGACTCATTGTCCTCGGGCTAACCCAACTATTGATTTATGAATGGAATTATGCGGTGGGTTAAGCCAATCAGAGCAATTGTAGAGTGACAGATGTTACTGTCACTCGTGATTTCAGTTGTCGTAATTGAGAAATCGATTCGGATTGATTCGAGTTGAAAAGCACAATCATTTCTAAGCCATAATAACAATTTTTATGCGAAGGCAAGATAAACTGATGTTGTTTTACTTGTTTTCAAGAAAATTATAGTCTTTGGAAAGCAGCACAGAGCTCATTCTATTGAATAATAATAAAAAAAATGTTATTCTTGGCATCCGAAGAAAAACGAAGTGAAAACTTATTTTACTTTTGCATATTTGTTGTTGTGGAGATAAGAGGTAGAAATATCTTTGGTGTTTTAATTTTCCACAAACGATAAAGAAAAAGATAACGACCCGCAAAGAAGGACTATAAGGAGACGTATAAGACTTTTCCATCAAATAGAATGATAAGGTCCTGTTACTACTATTTACTTTTCAACATTTCATTGATTATTTTCTTGCATAGATTGAAATTTTTTTCTTACATAGTGGAAGGTTAAAATCCCAGAAAATTTGTCGAACTTTTGGAGTACTGTTTACCTCCTCATATATAACTTGTGGAAACGTCCGTAAAATAATTTCAGTGTTCATGTGTCATATCTACAGAAAGTAGACCTATACTTGTATGTTGAAATTGAGAGTAAATTATATATAGGTGATGAAACTATAGAAAAAATAGTAAGAGATCATAATTCAAGAGAATCGTACCTAGAATTTTATCAAATAGGTTTAACAAAAAATCTCATATATACTTACTTGCAGTGCCCATAAATTAAAGCATTTTTCAACCATTGCTAAACACAATGCACTTTTACTGAAAAAACTAGTGTTTTCCCAATCAAAATTATAGTTGGAAAAGTGATGAAACTTAGTATGTTTCGGTGAACTGAACTTTCACTTTATGTAGTCATTGTAAAATATTTTAACTCATATTTTTCTAATACTTTGAATTTATCTTTTTCGAACGAGTTGTATTTATAGCTGGTAATATTACGGAATGTAACCTTTTATATGTTTATGATTTATGATAAGTTTTTCCATGTCTCTAAGAATAACTGAAGAAAATACAATTTTTATATTAAAACCACTTCTTCATTAACAATACACTTTATTCAAATTTTTCTATATATATAAATATATATATATATATATGCAAGTATATAGAATTTCAAAATACATCAAATATAATTGTAGGTATCAACATTGGTTTTCAATAGTTTAAAACATTCCTTAAAATTCAAATTAACTCAACAATAAATACTGAGAGAACAATAAATTCAGTTGCATTTAAGATATTGGAGGATTTACTATCTGAGCTGCTAAACAATTTTAAATTTAATTTATTTGTATTTGACTTTTTCGTTTGTTCGACCAGGCCTGCAGCAAAAATTCTTGGCATGATACATAAAACAAAAAAAAGTGGAACAACACAATGCTATCAAAGTAATACCTACTTACAAAGTCCTGTCCAGTTTTCTTGACCAAAGACGCTAAATTGAAAAAAAGTGACCTATATGAAATACATTTTAAATAATAATTCACACATACAAATAAATATACAAACTCATTATTTATGCGCTAATATTTGCAACTTTCTAGATTTCTTATCTCTCCTTTTATCAATTTGAGAACTGCGAAAGTTTCGATTAGCGTACTTCACAATATAAAATATTCTCATCCTTATAAATAATTTCAATAAACACACATAAGGAAATTCAGAACAAGGGTGCAAAAAAGGTATTTGTCCCAAAACGTTGAAGAGATGTTCGCCTGGTTTTCCTATAGCTGCTGATTTTACATTCTCCATCAAAGAAACAGTCCACAAAAGTATCATCTGGCATCAACAATTTTCCATATGTTCCTTGTTTCCTCCCATACTTGTCAGTGTCACCTGTGCAGTTGGTTAGGTGTAGTATAACAGACTAATATATAAATGTAGCAATACCTTTAAAGTGACAGAAAAACTTGGTAGGAACCAAATCATCTGAAGCTTTCGCATAATCCTGACATTCCTTACAAGAATGCTTTTTCAAACATTTCCTCAGAAGATATCCGCTAGTATACTGTTCAACATTCCTTGTTGGTAAATCATTTCTTCTGAAGTCTGTATTTGTAATCTAGAAAACATGTCCATTCAATTCATTCATATATTTGGAGTTTTCGAAACTCACCATGTATATGTATTCAACATGACAAGTCAACAAAATCATTTGTGCACTTCTATATCAAGGGAACATACATTAAAATAGGGGGATATGTTAAAAGTTGTGACTCCTCTGTCCCCTCCTACCACAACTCTCAAAAATCTCAAAAAGACTTATGAGGGTTACTTGTAAGGCGGAGGTCGATTGACAATACGAATGATTTAGAATTTACGATAATAATATTATCTGGGTTTGGGTTGCTTGATCCACTGTGTCTTCGATTCTTGTCTGAGTGCCCGCATCAATGTAATTACTCTCCAAGCCAATTTCCTCATAACTTGCAATATCCATACTATCAACACTGAAATAAGAATGCTCTTCAAAAATGAGAGTTTTTGGTGGCTGAAACAGATTCAATGAAGGAACTGCAGTAGGACATAATTTATGTTTGAGCAGAAGATTATCTTCAAAATGTATACTACAAATCCTGCTACTTTTGTATAACATTAATGGTTCCTTCAACATTATTTCTTCATCATTAACCTGAAAAATCTTAAAGTTTTCTTTGAACTATCACTGGAAAAATATTGGTTGGGACAGTTTTTGATAGCACACTTAACACCACAATTTCCACCCATTTTGGCTATTAATGAAAAGCCTGTGAAAACAAAAAGGTTGTTATCCAATTTAAGAATACAACAGAAAAACAAAAATACACTGCAAGCACCAGAATAATTCAATTCTGAATAATGAACTTTGATAAATTCGCTATGTTTTGAGAATTTTCGGCAAAAATCGCTTAGCAAAATTTCGGATCACTTTATTCACTTTCAGTTCTAAATAGAACTAACAGAATCTGACATTTGACGAATTGTAAATAAAAAGTTGTAAAAATTCAAGGCCATAAGCGAAATTTTCCCGCCTTTTTGGAGTGCACCATCTTGGTTACCTTAATCTTTGGTGGAAGTGTGGCAAGACATGGGCAAGACTGGCAAGTGTGGAATAAACTTAGCTTAGTATATAGGCACAGACACGACGGTGCAGAGATGGGTGCGTTTTGTTGGCCTGAAGCGACACGGTTGCTTTAAAAATTTGCGTGTTCACACGGAAAACAAGGGGTACTACATTTATGATAATCTTCGAACAAGGCGTTTCATATAATCGAGATCGAACTTCACTAAAGGGAAGTTCGTTTGATCTTATAATAATCTCTTTACAATACTCCTCCCCTCATCCCGGTACGATACGGCTAGGCGGGCTCATCGGCCGTTTTTAGTCATGTTTGTAAACTTTTTTTTACCCATTTCATGGTATTGTAGCAAGAAATGAGAATATATGTTTTGGAGTAGTTTGAGAAATTGAAATTGGATTATCACTAGAGCATACAGGCACGCTGCAAGATAGTGCAAAAAAAAATCAAAATGCGCATTTGTGCCAAAACTAATTAGGGTCACTGACCCTAAAAACTAGACCAACAGAGCGTTTGTTTTGCGCACAAATGAGAAACATGTGATTCACTACTCTCATAAAAAGGGCCAAACCTATAAATTGAAAAACGGCGGAGTTGTGATTTTTTAAATACGCAAAATTTTATGGGTTTTCCAGTTTTTTCCGTTACTGATGATCCGATCGGGTCGTACAAAATCTCATTTTGTTCGTATTTCAATTCTCTACAATTATTTTCATTAAAGCAACCAGATTGCTTCATTAGTTTTCATTTTATAAACGAAGTACTAAAGAAAAGTACTTTTTTATATTTAATTGTTTATAACAAATTAATAAATAAATGACAGTTGCGAGTCCAAAACATAAAATATAACTACGGAGTGATAGCATATAGTCGGTTTCCTAATCGTATTTTTGTTACGAAAAAATCCTCTATTGATTGGCCTAAAATAGTAAATCGGAATACCGTAAAAATGGAATAATGCGAATAAAAAAGACCAATAATGAAAAATTGCTACGTTTCTCGAGTTGTTGATGTTGCAACGGTAACTTTAAACGCGCGTTTTGAAAGTTAGATTTAAACGCGCTGCGAGGTGATTTTAATGGGTAAAATGAGGCACCGATATAAAAAAAACGTTTTCATGTATTACTGCACCTACCTCATTGTATTTATTTATGCAGTAAATAGGTTAGGATTTTTTGGAAAAGTTCTTGGTGATAATTCCTTTTATATAATTTATTGTACATAAATGGGATAGTGAGATAGTTATATGTAAAAATTAAAATGGTACATATATCGGGTTTGAAATTTCTAGTTCATAAGTTCGTGTGAGTCGAAATTTCGAGTTGATATAATCGATATTTCGCGGCAATAAGTCGAAATTTTGCGATATTGAATCGAAATTTTTAGGGTTATTAAGTCGAAATTTCGAGTTAGTTTTTTTTTCGTACCGTACTGGCACTCCATAGCCTTCATACCGATCAGTTGTTTTATTTTATTTTATGAAATCATATAGAACAATTACAACTACAACTGCAATAGGTTTATTTGTTTTCATCGAGGTTCAGCACTTTCCTACACCTGGTGTAATCTACTCTCTCTCTCTCTTTCGTTTATTGGCCGTTACTTCCAGTGAGGTGCAATTGGCCTAATCTACTCTCAATTTTAGCATTTGTTTTCAAATGAATTTGACTTTTGAACTGCACTTAGCTACACTCGATTCAAAATGTGGTGTACATTACACTACACTACACTACACTACACTACTTCTTGATGCAAACGAATAAACCTAGTACTGCGTTTCCAAGCCGAAAAGGAGGGAAACACGCCGCTGATCAATCGGGAATGTTCGAAAAATTTGGCAGCAAGCGGCAAGCGCGCTAGTTTTGACAGCCAGTGTCAAATTGGTTGGTACGTTGCAAGGATTATAGACAAGAGAGACTGTAGATTGTAGATAGTCGTTGGGTTGTTGGGTACGTTGGTAGTGTTGGTGTTGGTACGTAAACCATATATGTATTAATACCAATATTGACCATACCCCATAAGAGCCTATGTTAACAAAGTGAAGCCAATTTTATGTCTGTCTTTGTTAAATAGGCAGTGGTGATCAAGAGCACATGCGCGAAATTCAAATTTTCAAATGTGTCAATTTGATGACTCATGAGTTATGTTTTTTTTAATAATAACAAGTATTATTGTCAGTTGGGTTGGGAAATATCCGAGTATTTGAATATGTATATTATATTGATGGTTGAATACATGAAGTATTGAAAAGGGGAACATTCTCCATGAAAATTGAAAAATATAATTTTTTATACTTAGCTGTGATAGTGTGATCTAATGCAGGAATGTTTCTTTGAGATTGAAAGGAATGAGTCAATCAAGATTAAAATATGGTAGGAATTTAAAATTATCCCAAACTTTCCAATATTTTGCTAGATTGAACTTTGTCTGATTTCTGGAATCAAAGACAATAACTAAAAAAAATACCATATTTTGTTCAGATCGGAGTTCACAAGTAAATTTTGTAATCATCCAGCAGGATCCTTCAGTTTATATATTTTGGAAGAATCATATATGGGTTATCTTCCAGCTTTTCTAAACATAAACTCTCAGATCAACATAAGTGTATTGGTAAATATTTATAACTCCTATTGGTTTATTGATAAGCTCCAATTTTGATCTTTTATTCCAAAAGTCTCTTGTTCAATGTATTTACAAAAGGCTTCATAGCTTCTTAAATCTTGAGTGTGTTACGCCTAGTTCCCTGTTCATGTAAACATAAGACAAGGTGTAATGCAAGAACGTAATAAATTGAAACTATTGGAATAGTGTACCTTACCTTGTGGTTTATTAGGAACGTGTCATTGTCATAAATCATTGCTGACTATTTTTTTATAAATTGATCTCACCTATAGGTAAATGAAATAAATTTAATCTCAGGTCAAAGTTTCCCACGGACTTCTGCTGTGAAAACTATGATATAGAACTCACCAACAGGTACTGACTGCCTTCCTTGAAGAGCATTATATCCTGGAAGTAGATACGAACATGCAATGTTGGATGAGGGGTAGTGCACCAGTTCTCAAAAGTGTTCTCCCGCTGTATCACATAATCCTCAGATTATGAACGTCTTCATCAGCTGCTTGAAGATGACATACTTCCATCCACTGTAGTCTCATCAATAAATTCTTGGGAAAACTGAAATGGCAAATAAACATTGAACATGGAACCAATACCTATTCGTGTGATAAATATGTTACTGATGATATGAACTGGAGTCACATATAGAAAACAAATTTGTTTTTTCGCGGACATAGTCACGAGAGTCTTGAACATGAACTTTAATTACTAATACTATACAACCCTTGTTTGATAATACTGTATTATCAAACAACGATACAACTAAAAACTACGAACTAACGAACTATTCTCGAACTTGAATAATTACGAATACTACTAACCGAGTCTGATGAACCACTACGAACTTAACACTAACGATAACGAAACACAAAAACTCAATACGGAACCGAAAAAATGATTATGAACAATAACGAGAAACAAGAGGAACGAGGAAAAATCTTAATACATCGACAAAAACACACAAAGACAAGAAAACAGAGCTACAAGAATACAAAAGTCTGTTTTTTTGAATAAAGGCGCAAAAAGTTAATTACGACATACGATCTTTTCTACTTTGGGTTGCAACGAGAGACGTAAGAGAGAAACAACACCAAAAGAGTCGTTCTTGACCATCATCTTTCACTTTTATTTTTGCGCATGTGCAGCGTTGCCAATCGCGCTCATTTGTTTCGGCTTCAACTGGCTATCCTTATTCGTAGTTTATAAATATATGACATAAACTCGAAAAACATGAAGAAGAGTGGCGAAATTGAAATGAAATTGTATGGCAGGTTCCAAAGATTTAAAATGATTTTAGTTCTTTTTTTGTAAAATTTAGCTTATCTTCAATACTTCAACTTTAACTGGAAAACTAAAAATGGCCACAGCTTTAAGTAGCAGCAGTGTTTATTGCAGAGGTTGTTATTTAAGAAGTGGATTAGTTGTAGGTGTTGTTATATAATTTTGAGGTTAGGCTTAACAAATTTTTGTTTCAGATTTTTAAAAGAATTGCCTCAATTAAAGTACCAGAACCAGTATTCATAGAAAACATTATGGAAGAACCAGTAATTGTGATGCGTGAAGAAGATGATGTAGATTTGATAGGACCGCCTGATCCGTTTTCCAATCTTAGACCAATTATTAGAAAACATCTACTTAATGAAACTGCCCTACAAACAAAGTTAAGAAATCTTCAAGATGCTACACAGAAATGGAACCATAAATTTTGGACCGAGCATAATAAACGGTTCAAAAAGGTAATGAATATTTAAGATATCCTGATCAACTGTACAGAAATATATAAACTACTTTCAGGAACAACAAACATATATTGATTCATTTTTATATGGGCAAGAGAAAAGGCAACTTTCAGCAGATGAGATGAGTGGATTCTATAAAGAGTTTTTGGATGAAAATTTGCATTTACATGTAAAGTATAACCACGAATGGTATAAGCGTAACTTCACGTTATTATTCCTATCATTGTTGGTTAGTGTAGAAAAAAGTATACGCACAATTACTAAGTTTTCATGACAGGTGAGATATACAATATTTGAACAAATAATTTATTATGTGCTGGGTAGTCCCTTCACCAATAAAAAAAACTAAATACCGTATAACAGTTGCCACTGAATTCTTTCAATTACTTTCCAATTTCCATTGCTGAGGATTGGATGGAGCAACTGTGTCAATGATATTTAAAACTTTTATACGTATTTGATTGATTGTATATGACTACTCTGAATTAGTAAAAGACAAAAATCCCTTAACTACTTAGTTTAGAGGTGAACAGAATAATGAGAAAGAAAACGAAGTAGTGAGTTAACCCTCATTTTATAAAGCAACAGAATACAAGTATTTCAGGTTAAACATCAGTATGGTGTAGCCAAATGCAAGAATGTGCAACACTTGGACATATGACAAAAACAAATGTGCAGTCCACAACATAAAGCCAGTTACATTTTTGATCTCAACTAATGTCTACTTCCCAACTGCAACTCAGGTGCCTGATTGGTGCTAACTTTTAAAGTGGATTCTGGCACAATTTTGGCTTCTTACTAACCCCTTGAAACGCAATTTTTAACAGTTTTCAACAATTCTGAACTACTGGGTTGACCCTCAGTTGGAAAAGCAGATATGATCATGTGTTTTTGATTCATTAATTATCATCAGTATTGTTTTGAAATAAACTTGCAGACACATTCTCAGGATCTTTGCACTGCAGTGTAAAAACATTCATCAACTTTCGGTCTCACCGGAAACTTTTGATTTTTAAATGAGACACCCAGTATATTTTGACTTTTTTTTCTCCATATGACATTCTGATTACAACTATGTATCACTTGTTACTTTTTGTGACCATATTTTTTTTTTCGATATTTAATTTTTAATATAGAGGGCTATAGATACGTTCAAATTATTAATTTTAGTCCTACTGTAGGTATTGGGAAAAATACATTTACGGTTTTCAGTTACAATGCATTTGCTGTGTAAAATTTAATTTTTAATTTATTCCTACTATTTTATTTTCAAATGACAACATAGTGGCTAGTCGGGTCAGAATAAAAAATTTGGAGGATTTATATGTGACTTGAAACTACATTTTTTGACAAGTACTCAGCTTCAGCAAGTTCTAACATTTTTGTGGAATATTGTTTTCAGTCGAAATATTTCTGCTATGTATGAACAATTTAATTTTAGAATTTGTATTACTAATTGTTTTAAATGGATGTTTTGTGAATTTCATTAAGATTATGTTGATACCTCTTCACTGTTGTAGGTTTCAAACAACTTTGAGAAATTGCTTTTTATAGGTAATGTCAAATTTTGTAACATCATAGGTGTGTATGTGTTCATATGAGGGTTTTTCATTTAGTTAATAACATTGGATTTTGAAATAAGAGTCACTAAAGTATTGAGGGATTTTATGGAGGGTACATAGATTTCACAGCAAAAATTGTAAAATTGAAATAATAAAAGAGGGTTGTAGCCATTCAGGAAAACAATTATAGAAAAAAATAGTCGACCAAGGAATGAGTTGTCAATTTCACATAATGATGACATAATTTGTAATTGATAATATATCTTCTATACAGTGAAAATATAGCTAGTCGCTGTATTTTCACAGTGATAAACCTGCTTAGTTATTGTTTTACTAACTATCAAGTGAAAATAATGATTTAAATTGTATACGTCAAATTTATGTGTTTTACTAGTTATCTTTATTTATCCATATCAGCGATCGTTGGGGACAAATGTCCATTGGTATCTTAGATGAGACACAATTTTTCTTTATTTCAAATTGATATATTGTCCTAAATATAATTCGTGTATGATTAATAAATAACCCATAATTTTTTGGAATATCAGTTCATTAGCAATCCCAATGCAAGAAAATACAACTTGAATATTCCAAAAAATTATCGGTAATAATCATATCACTTATTATATTACCCCTGATAATCATAATATTGGAATCAGTGAATCGAAAATAAGTATTTTTTTTGAAAAACTCTTTACTTAGAGAATAAACAAAGAAATCAAGATATTACTTCACAACAAATGAATGATAGGTAAGCAGATGCGGAACTTTCATTGACATCATAAGGAAAAAATGTATTAATAATTTATTTCAAAATTTAACTTGGTCGGTAAGTTCTGTTTTGAAATTAATAAAAACTATCAAACATGGAGGAGGTTGAGTAACTTTCACTACCTGTCAAAAGTCATGTTTTTGTCAAAGTAATCTCTCAAATAGATATCTTTGTTTAAATCTCAAAATATAACTTGGAGAAAAGTTGTTTCTATTCTAATTTTACTCAAATGTCTCAAATTCAATTTTGTAACAGGCAGTGACTGAACATGTACTGTTTTGTTGCACTCTTTCAGGCATCCTGTAGGAAAACTGCAAGGAACCACTTTAAACTGGATTGGCATATTCTCGTTGTAGTTGTTTTGTTTTGGAGATATCCTGATAACCTGAATAAAAACCCAATATTTACATTTTGGTGAAAAGTTTCTGTATCTGAAAAATTAATATTTTTTTCATCATAGAGATACGTAAATCATGAATGCTGTTGACGAAAATATCTTGAATTTGTAGTGAGGAAGGGTATTAATTGGAATTTTCATGAGCCTTGAAAGTGAAATCATTATTTATTTTCAACTAACCATTGTTTACATATTCCTAAAATAGTTATTTATTATAAAAGTAAAACAAACATTATTGTGTTTGTACAACTGATATTGAATTTGATGAAAAAAAAAACACACAAAGTGAATGGTTTGGAGAGAGACGCCTTATATTTCCTCCACTTCATGTTAATTCAGTTCACATTATCCTCTAATTCTAAAGGGTCTGAAAGATGCTCTTGAAAATGTACCTCCAAGAGTATAGTACATTTGCTTTGGTTGCATATTGATCTAATTGTGGTGCAGATATAGGCATGATTCAATTGCAGTGTTCACTCTACAGCTATCGATTTTTTCTTCTTTATGGCAATTACACACGGTAAACAAATCGCACAGTTTTCGTAAGCAAAACGCACAGGTTTCGTAAGCAAAACGCACAGTTTTCGTAAGCAAAACGCACAGTTTTCGTAAACAAGACGCGATGAGGTCTTGCTATTGTTTAGAAAAAAACCAAATATTGTAATTCCGACAAGAAAATAATGTAATAACAGCATCGAGTAGGTCCCCTTCTGACAGGACAGTCTGTTATAGATAGACTAGTTTAATTAACTACCTACTTTACGATTTTTTTTTCTTAAAATTATTCAGACTGATCAATTTAATTCTAGTGGCAAGATGGTATACAGCGAAAAATCCAGGGAATTTTTTTGTGATAATTGGAGTCAAAAACGATTTTGTCTGATATGATGACAGTTTCTAGTATTGTGTTCATGAATCTGCGATTTTTTTTGTTGTCTGACTGCTCTTTGTGAATTTCCACTTTAACGCAATATAGGTGTAGAGATCGTAGTGACATAATTCCTAGTTTTTTAAAATATTCTGGGCAATGATCTCTGTATCCAATATTTGCCAGTATTCTTAATGCCTTCTTTTGCATCCTGAATATGTGGATAGCAAAGATGTACACCATAGCTCATTAGGAAGTGGAAAAGACAAAAGTATGTAGTTTTGAGTGTATTGGTTTTGGTAATTTTTTTCAATTGGCGAAGAACAAATGGAGAGCTAGAAAGTTTCCTCCTTAATAAGGAATGTGTGCAGACCAGTTAGGTCTATGGTCTATTATGAAGCCTAGTAATGTCCTCCATTTATTCGTCTCATTATTGAAGACAGTTTGGTTATTGGCAGTGAGAAATTTGAATATTTTGCGTTGTTTTGTCAGTCAGTTTATGTTCGATAGAAACCACTGTTTTGTACTATTGGCAACCTCTTCCACACGATGCCATAAGAATAATATTTATTTGACGTGACGCTCTGGGGCGACTCCCTAATTTTTGGTGGCGTATTCACTTTTCAGCTGTAGAAAAACCCGGAAAACCTTCAACACCATCTCGGTCGGTCGGTGTGCACTCCAAGCTAGCGCTAGACGGGATTGGCATCTAGACAACTCACAATACACTTGCTTTTCAATAAGGCATGTGGTCGCCTATCGATTCCGATATTGATTACTTAAAAAAAAATCTCTCAAACCCGGGGTCGAATCGGCTATCGGTATGCTGAAGGGTCAAACGACCTGCACCTCAGACCGCTAAGCTACCGATCACCAATTGTGGTCCGGTTCCCTACAAAATTAGTATGTTGAAGTATTTGGAGTGGCAGATCATGAAAGTTTTGTTAAATACACACAGGAAACAGGCCTTTTAATAACCGTTGTTTTGTTTAGGGTTGATTTATTTAGTTGCAGATTTAGGTACTCTAAACTCTTCTATTTCTTGACAATACATGAATTTTGGTGCTTCCTTGTTTCTTATTTTTTGTAATTTGAAATGAACAAATCTGCATTGTTCACAATAAGCTTGTCAAGAGAGAAACAAGATGTCCTGCCCTACCAGGACGACGCTTATTGCCATAATCCTATACAGTAGGAATAATTGGGTCGAAAATCCGTCAGAAAGCAACTACTTTTCTGGCTAATATCACGACGAACGTTGAATTACATCTAATGAATTTCCGTGCAGAGTTCCTACAAGATGTCTCCGCAATTGCTAGTTGCATGGAAATGTGCATTGAACCATTTGGTCCACCTATAGATCGATTTCTGGGTTCTTGCCCTCATCAGTAGGTCTCTGCAGACAATAACTAATGTCTGCAATAAATGGTTAAACAAACTATCCATGTCAAGGCAGAAGCTGAGACACCGCCCGGAGCCTAGAGTTCACTAAACCACGGGCGCCATCGGAACTCCATCATCTCCACCATTTCCATGCAACTAGCAATTGCGGAGACATCTTTGTAGGAACTCTGCACGGAAATTCATTAGATGTAATTCAACGTTTGTCGTCGTATTAGCCAGGAAAGTAGTTGTTTTCTGATGGATTTTCGACCCAATTATTCCTATTGTATAGGATTATGGCAATAAGCGTCATCCTTGTAGGGCAGGACATCTTGTTTCTCTTTTGTAATTTGTACTTGATAGTAGTTTTAATACATTAATTATATATATGCGTTTCGAAGCCGCTCAGACAAAGATTCGATATTGAAAATGTTTACATTCAAAATATATGAGTTGACACTCGGGAAAAACTTTTATCCCTTTTGAATAATTGTGTTCTTTTCAGATGGTGAGGACCGCAACAATACACTTGTGATCTTTAGACTTGACTAGAAGAAAACTAAGAAAATATTTGAGGATACCTTTTGGTGTGTACTTCAATGGATCCTTGCAAAAAAGTTGTACATATATTACCATTTATTGATTTGAGTATCCCACAGTACTTCTTGTTTTGTTTATTGTTGTATTATATTTATTTTAAAGAATAAAATGTATAGAAAATTCATTTAAAAGATACATGGAGCAAAAGAAATAGCTATCTCTGCCTTCACTGACAGAAAGGGAGCTTTTGATAATACCTCACATGCATTCATAACAAGATCACTGGATAAAAGAAATATAAAATATAAACTTATCAGATGGATACAGTCAATGCTGAAAAGCCGAATCATTGTGAAAACTCTTGAGGGGGAGAGGGAAGGTGACAAGGGGACTAGGGGGAGTTTACTCGCGTTTGCTGTGCTCACTGGATGCGTCGACAACGTGATACAGGAAGCTACAGGACATTTGAGTAAAAGATTTATTCAGAACAAGGTAATATTGGACTAGACCGTCTCTGTTAGTCACTTCTAAATTCACGGGCTTCAATTTCACTATCTCTATAACCTGCGTCGGGTTCTCGCTGCGTTCGTTATACCTAATATATGGTACAGAAAGTTCTTTAGAATTCCTGCGTTTCTTCGCTTCACGGTTCGAGAGCTCGCCTCCAGATGGTTCAAGTTGTTTCGAGGCCTGTTGCCGTTCTAGCTAAAGTTGAGCGATGCGATATATGATGAGTCATTCCCTGATTTATAGCTCTGTTTATGAACTGGCGTGATTACATTGCACCCTTCTTGAAGACATTTCTTTCTGTAATTTCAACCTTGGAGTGTGTCGATTCGATACCTGCACGACTTGTCTGCATATATTTGCACTGTGAAGTCCGATGGACGTATAACACTTGAATTTTGTTTGGAAGGGAAATTTCTTCATTAAAAAATGTTTTTGAGGTATTTTGAAATTTTTATATCTTTAAGTTAGATATGTAAAGAACTGAAAAATGAGAAAGCCAGACAATTAGTCGGGTCTAAATGTTACCCAAATAATAACAAATAATCCCAAAATGCCAGATCAATTTGATGGAATTTTTTACCTGCCAGATCATTGAGAAGGTTTCAAAGGAATGGGGGTGAACAGCACTGCATAGCTTGAGGTGCGAGAGAGATATATCGGCTGTACCTCTCGCTCAAGGTTACTGCGACGAGATTGGCTCTCACGAGACCACGTGACCTATAACGCCCATGCGGGTTCTCAGCAGTGTTGTTCCAGGGTGTACATTTGTACAGAAAGCTGTACATTTTGATATAAAGCAGTACAACGTTAGTACAATGAAAAAATATAAGGAAAACTGTACAATTCTAGAATAAGGTGTACAATTAACCATTGAATAATGCAATATACTGTACAAATCGAAGATGGGTACTTAAATTGCACTTGTCCTTGTTTTTCACATGAGAGAGACAAAGAAAGAAATACGGAACGGAACTGCGTTTTAGTGCAATAGTCAAAATGAATGAAATGACAGTTTGACCGTTGACAACCTGACAAATGACCTGACAAGTGACGTGACAGGTGACAGGTTCATCAATCAGATTGTTCGTTATTTTCTGTATTGGTATTGAAAATTCAAAAAAAGTTCTTCACCTGTGAAATTTATGGTTCATGAAACGATGATACTGTCTGGGTCTGGGATGTCAATCTTAGATGCCCGCGCCAAGGTACCGAAAGATCGAACCCCCTTCAGGAACATTTAGCCATTGTACTCAAAACTGGTTCGACCTTTCGCCACTTTGGCGCTGGAATCTAATATTGAAATTCCAATTCACCATTCACCTCATTTTAGCCAAAGCTGATTCCGACAATTACTTATTTTTAACTTTGAAAGTAATTCATGTAAGACAAGAGAAAGTTTTCATTTCTTACAAAAGTGTATAAAACTGTACAATTCGACACAATTCAACAGTACAATTCGAAACCCCATGAGAACAACACTGGTTCTCAGTAGTAACTAGTAATACCACAAGTGATTGAATTTTCTCGGTGAGTCTGTCAGTTCATTTCTGAATGAAACTGAATTAAATTCCATGAAATTGATCTGGCTTTTTGCGATTATTTGTCTTCGAGTACCTATTACTGTCCCAAAATCTCGAAAACATTTTTTGCATTTGTTTAAAAACCATTTTGCAATAGTATGGTTAACATTTAGACCCGATTAATCAGTCTGGCTTTTTCCTTTTTTTAGTTCCTTACATATCTAACTTCATCCAGACCTTGACTATCTTATTCAGGGGTTCTTATTCAAGGATATTTATTACAACAAATTTTCTTAGTACCTCAAGAACCTACCCGTAATTTTTCACCAGCTCTTAGACACCGAAATTTTTTCAGAACTTTCACTGCTTTATTATTATTACATTTACTTTATGAAATTCATTGTCGGTCCTTGATATGTGTGACAAATTTCAGATTTTTCGAATCACAGGAAATGGGTAAAAATGGAATTTCAAAATTCACATTCACATTATCATTATTATTATTATTATTATTATTATTTTGGCTGGTTTCCGGGTTTGCCGTGGTCTTCTTTGGTTCAAATCTCCAAACGTTTCAACTGCAACAGTGGCAGTCATCTTCAGTTGCAGTTGAAACGTTTGGAGTTGAATAAGTGCGTGTGTATGCGATATGATACTCATTTTTGATTATTTTGTTAGTTGCCATGTGAGTTTTGAATATCAGGAAATTTTCGTGGACAAGTAAATCCCCCGTGAATGCCAACAATTACCGGAATATTTGAATTTATACCCATTGCAAACTATGAAATCTGTTGGTATATTGTTAAAAATAGTTACACATTCCTTTCAAAATTCAGATTTTGATACGCACGCACTTATTCAACTTCAAATATCATGGAAACCGTTGATATTTTTGATAACGAAATCCATTCCTTTTTTGTAAAGGAAATATTGGGGATTAAAAAAAAGAAGACGAAATCGATATTAGTCCTGTGGCGTGAAAGTTGGGGAGGGGCGATTAGAGGTACCCACCTGCCGTACGTCCCTGTTTGAAGTTACAAACACTAAGAAAAGTCGATCCGTTATGGAGTTATTCTGAAAAACATACAACATTTTTTGTCACTTTCAACACTCTGTAACTCGGTTATTATTCATCTCAGGGTAGATGTTTATTGGAACATAGCCTTAAAATGAAGTGAGGAACCTTTTTGCACAAAAATTTTCAGATTTTTTAAAACACTTTCATCAACCAAATATTTTTTGACGGGTTTAGCGGGCTGATGATAATGCGTGGTGTTCCAATATTCTGCTGACTGACTATGTGCACATGGTTTTTTAGTTGTCTTACTATCCACACAGTTGCGACATACGTGTTTTTTTTACAAGTTTGGAACTACCCCCCGCTAGTTGTCCCAAAAACTGGCTTACTGGCTGACTGACAGCAGGCTATGAATATTCATCCTATTTATGGCCTAATATCAAAATATCAGCGTGATGGCAAGGTCGCTTGCTCGATCCCCAGACAAGGCAAGATTTTTTCAGTTTCAGATGTAAATCTGAGTGATTGAATCTTGTTGCTGGCTGGGGATAATCCTCCACGATTTACTGTTGCGTTAATAATTAACAGGGCTGCTCTTAAGGTGGCGTATAGAGTTAGTAACATGGCCTATCCAGAACACGTGGCTAATGACCATAGCAGTCGATGCCACAACAAGGAAAAAAAATATCAGCCTTTATAAAACTGTTGCATTCTGGGTCCCTCAGCTCTTGGATTATATCATCAGAATCGCTCATTTCCAAAGATATCACTGCACATTAACTGCACATCCAATTGTATTTGGCAGCAGTGTGTTTAACAGTGAATGACTAATTTGTTATTGCATTGTCAACGAAATGGTAAGACACGGCTTGCTCACTATTTTTCACTTATAATTGCACGAGTAGTTTTTATTTTATCTGGTAAATTTGGGTTGTTTAATGAGAAACTGTCCTAGCAATTCGACGAGAATAACTGTCAACTATTAAAAACGCGACACCGAAGCTGGAGTGTTTTTAGGTTGACAGTTATTCGAGTCAAATTGCTAAAGGAAACAGTTTAGAATTTGACATATGAACTAAAAACTAACGTTTTCACAAAATCACTTTTAACACTAGTAGACCGTCAGCTAGTGACAGATTTAGGTGCCCCATTTTCGCATACAAGCCTCGAATAGGGTTGAAAAGTATATCGATTTGGAGTAAAATGAAGATATTTTACGAGTGGCTCCTGGGGATAACATACCGAGAATTCGATTTTTCAGAACAGTGCTTATTTGTTTCCCTCGTGTTTCTTTTTACGGTGCGAAACTACAGAGGGTGATTTGTTAAGTCGTTTTGAGAAAAAAAGTTTTTATGAACATATGTTCGGAGTTGCTTCTTTTCTGAGATACAGGGCATTGATTTTTTTTTCAAATGCCTTTGTATCTCAGAAACGAAGCAACTCCGGACATATGTTCATAGGAACTTTTTTCCTTAAGGCGACTTAACGAATCACCCTCTGTAGTTTCGTACCGTAAATAGAAACACGAGGGAAACAAATAAGCACTGTTCTGAAAAATCGAATTCTCGGTATGTTATCCCCAGGAGTAAAAATATCTTCATTTTACTCCAAATCGATATACTTTTCAACCCTATTCGAGGCTTGTATGCGAAAATGGGGCACCTAAATCTGTCACTAGCTGACGGTCTATAGTGTTAAAAATACTTTTAACACTAGTTGTTTTGACTGTGATGGCGACTTCCAATAAAAATCAACAATTTTATCTGGAAGCTCTTTATTCTAGTGGACCATATTTTGCGGGTGTTGAAGAGATATGATGAGGAGAAACCGATTATGAACTAACCACGAAACCCCAAGATCCTACCTTTAGTTCCTTCCAGTTCGTGCTTCTTGGAAATTATTTGGAGCGTAAGGAATATTGTTGACTAACGCTCGGTCTTCTTTCTTCAGCTAGCGATAGAACTATAGTGACGTAACTGTATGCGAGCACTTCACTTGGTCGAGATTAAGGGTATGATTTTGTGTAAGAGTACAAAAATAAATGAAATATGAATACTAAAAAATTAAACTGGTTTATTGAACATATTAAAAACGAACACATGAACGTGTGGACGCGACACTATTGTTAAAAGTAAAATGACAGATGAGATGATGGATACTCAGTAATATAGATCTCTCTAATAGAAACACTTCAATCAGATATTATAATCAGAACACCTACTCAAGAGAAATCATTTATAAAAGTTCAACACTGACAAATAATGACATTCCTTATGGATCTTATAGGATATATTTTTTTTCTTACTAGCAGCAACTGTTGTACAAAAAAATGTGTGTGATACATTTGTTATTGTTATTTTGCTTCACTCGCTAACGCTCGTTTCCCAATATTCCCCACTCACAAAATAAAATGCCACTTTTAACACTTGTATCATAAATAACTATTATATACACTTATATCTATTTATTTCATTATATTATTATTTAAATCGTTTTGAATGTAATTCGGATCACAATGACGATCATATATTGAATATTTATAATTTTCGGCTTATCTATAAGGCCACTAGTAATTAACTGCATCAAATTTGAACAATAATAAAATTTTTACAATTTTCAGCTTATCTATAAGCCACTAGTAATTAACTGCATCAAATTTGGGTGATAATAAAATTTTCTGAGAAATTCAGATTAAAAAAAGTTTGCTATATGTATCCAACTCTATGGTGGAAACTGTATATTCAAATAATAACTCAAACTGCTCCGAAACATACAAATAGTGAACATTCAAATATTTATTAAAAATATATAACATTTTTAAAAATCAATACATGAGATAACTATTACAGATATTGTACTAGCTGCTTTTTACCACTTTTTACATATTTACTTCTGCTGATAACCAAATTTTTAAATAACCGTCTTGATATCTTGAACTTGTTTCTTGGATTATTTAGGCAAGTTATTTTTTAGTAAATATAAAACAAACAGCAGTTCGTACATACGTAAAAATCGGTAAGGTAGGTTGTTGGGGCTTTGAGAAATCTTGCACTACTCTCCGTACATCTCAGGTCTACTGCGAAACTTTCTGAAAAACAAGAAAACCGAAAATTAGTACACAGGTAGATGTAGATTGTAGGGGAAGTTCTACAGGCTACAGTTGTACACAAGCACTTCGACCTATGAGATCTTTTGTGTGTGACTAATCTATTCGAGGGGGGCCCCTATTCTCAAATGTCGACTACCCAATGTCGCATGCGACAAAATATTTCTATCACTTTTCCAGACCAATCATTAAAAAGAGATAGAGATATTTTGTCGCGTGCGACATAGGGTGGTAGACATTTAAAAATCGGGCTTTGCAGGATTCCGACACTTTTTTTGAAGTTTATCAATTTCCTGAGAGATAATTTCCAGATGTTGAAGGGTGGCAAAAAGACAGGAATTTGAGCTTCTTGCTGAAAAGTGCCGAAAATTCTCAAAGCAAATGTACAGTGTCAGCGATGATCTCGAAGTAGCGTCAACGATATTACTCTACGATTTGCCCAGTTTTTTTAGGTAACACGTCAGAAGGCAGTGTCCCGTGGAAAATCCCATTTCAAATTATTTCTTGTTCTACTCGAGAAGCTGCTCAGCTTTCATTGGCGACAAGCTCACGCTTCTCGCTTTCGTCTTTGTCCTGGTACTTTATCTAGTGAGATTTCATTTCGTCGCTTTCCAAGCGTCGGAATTCTTTGGAGTGGGTTTTGGAGAGTCCACAGAAAGGTTCTAGGCCGGAAAATTGTATTTGTTCCTTCTTTAGAAAAGCAGTCTGCTTCCTCATTGCCTCTATAGGCTCACAAGTGTATGACTTCAGAGCTATCCGGCAGTTTCTAGATTTTTTCCTCCGAAAGAAACTTTCAAGGCACTCCTGGGCACATATCAGCCTCCCCTGTAACGCCCACTCCAGCCCTTTTATCCATCTTGGATCCAGTAAGGGAAAGTGGGGGAATGGTGCGCGGCGGGTAATCGGGCGCACTGACGTAATTCATGTTTCTGAGACTATTCAGCAACCCCTTCCTACTATAATACCTTGACCGCTGACCGTAGAGTACACACTGCCAGTTGTTCAGTATTCGACTGCATGTCAATGGAGGTACACATGATTATCCAAATTCAGTTGAAATTTTATAAAATTTGCCGAGTGAAAAATAAGACAGTGAGTATACATTTTTTATTTGATAATATTAATCAGATAGTCACCTGAAACCTTATAGTTTTTCGTTTAATTTTGTTTATTATTTCTATCATTTCATTAAATGGAGTTTGTTCTGGAAAGTTGTTTATTATTCAACTGCCAAAGGGGAAATGGTGCGCACTAATGCGTACGGCGATTACCCCACATACAATTATATGTAAAATTATAATTATTTGTTTTTTCTTTATAGATGCCGCGGAATTATAAACGGAAAACATGAAATTGTGCCATACAGCCCTGAAGACCTAAAAAATGCATTACGGAGTATAAAAAACGATGGAAAAAAAATTAGAGAGGCAGGACGAGAATACAATATACCTGAATCTACCTTAAGAAAGCGAATAAAAAATAATTCCGAAAGTCCACCCAGTCCCGTTTGGGTCGTAAGCCATTTTTTTCAAAGGAAATAGAAGCCGAATTAAAGGAATACTTTCTTCTATTGGCAAAACTATTTTACGTTTTAACACCCAAATGTCCTAGAAGGTTAGCATTTCGATACGCCGAGCAACACAATCTATCGCATAATTTCAATAAGGATACGAATTTGGTCGGAAAAGACTGGCTTTATGGCTTTTTAAAGCGAAATCCTGAAATAAAATTAAGACAACCTGAAGGAATAAGTTTGAATAGACTTGCTTCGTTCAATAAAGATGAAATTGACAGAATCCGTCAACAAGAAAACCTCGAGAGAAACAGCACTCCGAAATTTTGACCAGCACACCAATCCTGGAGAAATTGGAAGCAGCTGAAGAAAAGCGTAAATTGAGAGAAGAAAATATAAAGAAGAGAGAAAATGAAAAATCAGCTAAGTCTACAGTCCGCAGATGTTTTGCTAACAAGTCACCTGAGAGAAATAAAATCAAAGGGAAACAGAAATTGAAAAGAGAACCTACACCTGATTCGTCTGAGACTGAGGATATAGTTTCAGATATCTGCGATGATGATGAATTGGATGATGCTGATTTCACCTTTTCACCAGAACCTATAGAAACACCTACAAAACCTGACGAATTGTGTGGTATTTGTGGAGAATTTAGAAAAAGTGGAGAGTTGTGGTATCGGTGTGTTACGTGCTCAGCATGGATTTTTGTTCATTGTAACAATATTTTTTTATAATCACTCATTACTCTTGATTAAATGGAATATTGTTTCAGTTATAAATATTGAATAATAACTGCGCACCATTTTCCCAATCAACGCGCACCATTACCCCAATCAACGCGCACCATTACCCGGTGGTATGGGGAATGATGCGCAAATGCATGTTTACACTTTATTCAAAATTGTTCTTTCATTTTTTTTTTTTTTTTAATCAATTGGTTAGGTTTTAGGGCAATAGTTATGGCTTGTGATAGTGTCAACAAATTGCTATTAACTATAAAATGCTCACGACAATAAACATTCTTGCTTAAGTGCGCACCATTCCCCCACTTGCCCTTATTATACCACATTATAGTTTCGGTTTGTTAATATTTACTAAATAAATACGAAATTGTACAATTTGTGCAAAGTTTTCTCTGCTGTTATCTCAACCGACGATAAAAAAGTATTCTTTGATATTCTATTGCATCACGATAAATGTTTTGTATCGGAAAATCGGGTTTTTGATGAACGATATTAATATTATTCAATAGCTCAAAGAGTCAATGCAAAGACTGCCGTCGCGTACGGAAAAGTACTACTTTCCGCACTTGTTAGGTAAATAACTATTTCTGCACGCAAAAACTCATCCGAACTCCGCTTCGCGTCGTTTTGCGTGCGGAAAGGTAACACTTTGCGCACTTGTTAGGAACATAACTATTTTTTTTAAATTCTGATATTTTCACGAATGTCGAATTGTTTCTTTCTATATAGCGTGACTGTAGACACCAGACAGCACTAAATTGAAAAAATAGTTTTTTGCCAAGACACTTTTTTAATTGGTTCGTATCTAACAGTTATATTAGAATTCCACGATTGTTGTGATGATAGAGCAATCTAAAAATAGGGAGTTTTCCTGATTATATTCAAGTTTCGCACATAATCTTAAAAACAGTGCGTCAAATTAGAGAGGCTTATAGTTTTCAAGACTGTATGCAAAGTGAAACGGCATAATTATCATCGAAACTTGATTATAATCAGAACAATATACGTTTTTGGATTGCCTTATTATCAAAATAATCGTGGCATTTGGATGTAACTGCGTCGTGGTAAAAATATTTTTTTTAAATTTAGTGCTAGAGAAAATGACGTCATTATGATGTCTTTTTCTCGCAATACGTGCTATGTAAAAAAAAATACATTTGCCGCCATACCAGTGAGCACGTGACATGTTTCAAAATTGATTTTTACGTTGTTGGACATGCACAATAGATCAATCAGAGTGATCGCTCCAAAAATTACTTTATTCAAATCAGCCAAAATGTGTATCTCTGAGGTAAAGGTAAAAGTAAGTTTAGTGGACTTCCTCTAAAAAAACGCAGTCTTGTTTCCTGAATACGAATCTAAAAAATATTCTGGTAGAAGTACTTTTTTTCGAGTTATTTCTGACTCTTGAAAATCGGCCATTTTCAAACACGAATTTTTCAGGCAAAAATCCCACAAAATACATCCTTTTTTTTTGACTACCTTTTTTTCATACGCTAATCAACCTATATTTCACATAAATTACCAGCTCAAAAAACAACCGTTTACACAAATTATCTTTGTGGCCAATGACCATAGCAGTCGATGCCAACACACAAAAAAAAAATCCACCTTTTGTACTTGTAAAAATAACCTACAATCTGAGTAATTTTCGTTCGTGCAGTAATTTGGTCACTTGTTATTCACCATGATCGAAAAAAATCTGATGTTGCCAAATCATCATGAAAGTTTGAGCAAACATGAAAAAAAATTACTATACTTTTGAAAAATATAATTAATTTACAAATTAGATTTTTGCAGATATCGTGAAGTTCCGGATCGTGTACAAGGTTGCAAATTTGTGACTCCATCAGAATAGATGTTTTCAAAATTTACAACAAAGTTTCAAAACTTTTGTAATTATTTCTAGACCGACTTCATCAAAAAATGACTACGAATTAAGAAAATATATGTTCCGGTCAACGTAAAAGTTTGCAAATCTGCACAACTGTTCGGAATATTTTTCCGATATATCTGCCAAGTTTGCAGAACTTTTGGAATTTCCTCTTGTGGTATATCAAAGAAAAACATCAGTTTTCGATAAAAAAAATGTTCCGTACACTTGAATTGGTTGCAAACTTGATTCGTGATATGAAATAATATATTCAATACTACTCCAAGTTAGCAGAACTTTTGGAATTTTCTCAACGAGTATACAGCAAAATTCAAGTAAACTGCCATTTTGACAAAGTTGCGTACTTTGGAAGAGGTTGCAAACTGAGATGTATTGCTTTCTCAATGTACAATTCACTTGACCAAAGTTTGAAAACTTTTGGAATAATATGAATTGATTGTCTATTTCTACTGGCCTAGTAACTGAAAATATGTATGAAAATATGCACGCTCGCAGATCGCGAGATGGCGAGCATATTTTGATGCATCTTGTCAGTTAGGTTAGATGAGTGATTGTAGTGTGAAAGGATTGCATTCAAGTGGTATAGCTAGGTTAGTTCATTTAGGTATGAGATAGCGAGCGAAGCGAGCATGTTTTCATTGATCTTATCCGCACATGGTTACTCTTATACTTTCCGATCACGAAGAATTTCAATTTACCAAAACTTACTGCAAGAACCAAAATCACTAACATGTACAAATGGTCGAAATTTTGTGTATAACGGGTTTTTTGGTGCTTCTAATTGTGAAATATGAATTGAATAGCTTCTGAAAAAAGGTTGAAAATAAGAAAGATTTTCAAGATTCACAATGGAGTAAAACTTGGAAAATACTCGAGACCCCGTCAAAATGTTTTCAGATTCATGATCAGGAGACGAGACTAGGTAAGCCGCATTACTTTTTTTATTTTATTTTCTAAGAAGTCCCCTGAACTTACTTTTGCCCCTGAAGATGCCAACTTTTTGGTGAAAAGAGTATCGAGTAAAACTGGCGTAGTTTTGGTGTTTTAGGTAGTTTCATTATTTCTTAAACTGTATTCGCACCAAAAGTTCCAAATATTCATTTATTCGATCTCGTGCAGCGTTAACTTTGAAACAATGACTACATTTATCTCACAACTTTGAATCCGCTCAAAATGGGTTTGACTTGACTTGATCCGATCCATCTAATCGATATTGTAAACAAGTTTTCGGATTGGATTGAACTACTCAAGTCAATTCCATAAAATATAGGATGGGACCCAACCGATCGCCTTGAAGAGAAGTGAAATTATGAGATAAACGAGTTTGAAATTGGCAAATGTCAGTAAAAGTAGCCAAATTCAGATTGGTTGTTTATCGTCTCAATTGTCTGTAATCGGATAAGTTTTTCTTTCTCAAACTGGAGAACAAAATAATAATAAAGATAAAGAACGTATTGTCCAAAGAGAACTGTTTTTTTTTTCATTTAACTGATTAAGGAAAAACGTTTTTTGGGATACATGGATGAGGAAAGGATTAGGGTTTTGCATATTTTCAACAACGATTCGTAAATTCGTAAAACACGAGACATTTTACATTACGAAATTCGACATATTGCTGTGAAGTTAGGTTTTTTCAATCGGATTGAAGCATAGGATTCTCGATCCACTTATATATAGCGACATAAACTGAAGGGTGGTTTAACTTGACCCTGGCTATCGAATTTGAAGCGGGTAGAGACCGGCGAGATAAACGTAGTCATGAACTACAGGTCCATAACATATGAACGTTTAGTAATGAAGATACAAAAAAAAGGATTATATATACTTACAACTTCATCAACTTGTTTACATCCATCGCAGAACCATTTGATGTTATCTTTGTTACTCTCCAAAAATTTCAGCTCTGAAGTATTGTAAGAGCTGCACGTGTAGTGGAGACCCTTGTTACAAGGTCCGTTGCATTTCAACGTGTTGTCTGCTGAATCGCCTATTTTTTCATCGCATTTTACACAAAAATTTCTGTTTTCGTCAGCCATTTTGCTATTTTGGATTTTCACAATTTTATTTATTAAAAAGTTGAATTTGTAAACATTGTTACCAAGCGTATTGCACACGACGATATGGGACGCTCGATTTTTAGAGCTATATAGAATTTATGGACCAGCGGCTTTTCCTGAAATTGTTTTCTTTTCGTTGGTATACTTGTGCGAGCTAGGGAAGACGTAGCCCTTACCATTTAATGTGTGATGCGATGCACGAGACCGGTGACCGCCCTTGAGTATCGAACTCACGTACCTTGGATTAATAAGTGAGTGCTTTACCCTCGCGCCACCACGACCCATATGAAGTTAGGTACATATAATCGAAAAACAACTATTCGCGATCACCATTAGCACCAGGTGGCGCTCCTAAACTCCGGGAAAACAAAGCCAATATCATTTATCTATGTTTAAATTTTTTGAATTATTGAACTTTCACTTCTATCTTCCAACTATGAGTTCCTCTTTAGAAATGCCTGATGTTGTAAAGATTCATTTAGACGACACATTTCAGTATTTAAGTGGAAAAGGTTTCGATGAACTAATTTTTGTAATTTTTTGAGATGGAATGAACTCTTTGACTTTAGTTCGAAAATATGAATAGGAAATTCATAAAATCTTTTGTGGAATCATCTGCGACTGAAAGACAAACGCTATTTTCCATCGTTCAAAAAAACCTCTTGGGAGATATTACAAATAGGTAGGTCAAATTTTTCATTTTTCAATTTTCATGGAGAATGTTCCCCTTTTCAACATGACGAACTCTTTGACCTTTCATCAATGTCACCTTTTTCGTATCTAGAAAATAGTTGGATATATTTATACCATTTATAAACAAACATTATCTTTCTCATACGTATAACTAATTGGCTTCCCGATTTTTAATCTAATTTTACATGTTTTAGATAGTTTCCGAAAGAGGAGTGCATGGACACATTTGAAGATGAATAATGCTTGCACTGCGGCACTGAACACGTTTTTTTTAATTCACTTGTGACCTCAAAGATACGCTTTCCGCATTATATCAAAAAAATCGAACCAAATATAGTTCAACAAAGAAATAATCAACAATTTATTAAGAGCAAACAATACCCTTGATGAAATGGGAATCGGTTTTGAGCGTTCAGTTTTATTTTTTTGCGAACATTTTGTTGGAACAAATGATTCAATTCGTTTGTGAGAATTCGGGAATCTAACTAATTTTTGGTATTGATGATTTTGAAGACATTTTTTTTTATGGTTTGACAAATGAAAAAAATAGGGTTTTATGTTCGAATTTTAAAATGTAGATGTCGCCCACTCCTGGTGATCGTAGAGTCACTGATTCCAGAAGGCTTAGAAGCAAAGCCTTCTGGATCCAGTGACCCTAGGTGATCGCGAATAGGAAATGATTTCCAAATGTGACGAGCACATACATATGTAGGTTTTTAACTATTGTCGGTTATAGTACAATTAGATACCAGAAATCAACAATGAGGTATGCGTAAAAACATCAAATATGCGTAAAAGTATATTACATTACGAGTGTGGAAGGTAACATTTTCACACGAGCGGGAAATATTGTAACAAGAGGCATATATGTCACCACGCGATAAATTTACCAGCTAATATCGATGTTATAGACATGTTTGCTTGCAAGACAATCAAACAAAAAGGCTGACTTTATTTAGTTTCACCTGTCCCGTTGTCTGTCCAATTCTCAAAATAAAAAAGTTTTAAGATCATACTGGTTACATTCGATAAAAAATTGGTATCGAGGGGTTTTGGGGTCACATATAATGAATGTTTTGTCAGAAATCACGAATTCGGCACCAGTATGGATTCCGCTAGCGGTTCCGGAATGGCGAACGAGATGCCCTTCTCATTGAAGAGTTAGATTGCTCAAAAGTCACATGAAACAGAGGCCTTCAGATGTCTGATTTAGGTTAATCTGGTACAGATTCAAAACGAGCGTCTCGCGACAGTAACAACTTGTCTGCTACGCGCTACACGCGCTCTGTGATTGGTCACTGTATTGGTGGCAAATTATTAGCCGATCTAACCTAGCTTGCAAGTTGAGAATTTTGAAAACTGTTAGCGGTAATGAGTTGAAAATGCGTGAATTATTAGCCAAACCTCACCTGACCTGACTAACCTAGCTTGCAAGTTGGGAATTGTGAAAATTGTAAGGGGATACTGAGATGAAAATGCTAACCATACAATATTTTACGATATAACGTCTGTTTATCCAACACCTAATCTGACAAGACTAACATTACTGCTTGATAATAATAATAAACAGAATATCCACCCAAAATTGTTGATATCCAAAATTCATAGAACGCGTTCGTCTTCATTATTTTGACAGCTTTCCCCTCCACCCTCCTAACCGTAGCAGAAAAGTTGTTACTGTCGCGAGGGGTGTCGTCAAAAGCTTGCCGCTTGAATATGTAACTCATAGAATAACCTACATTATAGAACTGGAGAATTTTAATTTTTTGGCGGTTTTGAATTAAAGCTTATCTTAAAAGGTTTATTTTTTATTACATATATATATATATATATATATATATATATATATATATATATATATATGTTTGTGGGGTTTTGGGTTTTGAGGATGCCAAGGAACAAAAAGAAACTCCTTTGGTATTATGTCAAGCTTTCAAGAATTATTTATTCTCTTCTTCAGGACTTATATCGTGAGTTTTGAAGGAAACTAGCCACTTAATTACAGTCAAAGAAATGTATCCATCATTTTTTGTCAGAATCTATGGACTAATTATTTATTCATGTTAAAATTGTTTTTAAAATTTATTAAAAAGTTCATTGATCCGAAGACACATGGTTCAATAAACGACCTTATTTTCATCAAAATAAATAAAAAAATAAAAATTATGATGTAAAATGACAATTTTTCTGAAATTCCATTAACATATTTTTCAAATTTTATTATCTTATAACTTTTTTATTGATTGACGCATTTCAACGCAATTCACAAATGAACCATGTCAAAATGTCGCGAATCCAGTGGTGTAGTCAGATTTTTTCTAAAAAATCGATAGTAGACTTTTTGAATGTCTACCAAGTGGAAAAAAACAAATCATTCCAATCGGTTGGAGAATATAGATTTTATAAGGGTGCTCCGGTCTTAAATGGTTTACACTTGTTTATATAAACAAATTAAGCTTCTAATGCGTTGAAAGTTATTTTTCATTATCATTGTCTTTGCCGTAAGGTGTTAATTCAGAGTGAATTAGTCCTGATTTCGAGTGCCCCATAAAGCTGCTCTAGATTCTGTTTGCGTTCCTCTTAACGCATTAGAAACTTGATTTTGAACCTTGGATGAGCTGCTCTGACGAGTTGTAAACAACATAATTCCAACCATATTTTTTCAATTTACCACTGAGTTGTCACTTCATGATTTATAATATCATGTCAACCAACCTCAAAATAGATGCAAGTGAGTAAAGTAATTACTGTTCGTCCGCTGTGGTCACTATGCCGTATCATATAGTGACCACAGCGGAAGTAAAGCGTTTGCGGACAAAAAGTGTTTGCGGAAGAAAAGCGTTTGCGGACGAAAAATACTTAAATACTAAAAAAATATTCGATTATTGATTCGGAAATCGGAAATCAGTACGTAATTTGTAGAGGTAATATGCACCTCGACGAGACACTGTCTATTGTCTCGCCTGCTAGCCTCGGCTGCGCCTCAGCTGTCAATTTGCAGGATCGACTATAATAGACAGTTTTACGTTCTAGAACATAATAGTTATTCATGTACCAAGGACGAAAAACTATTATATTCGAGCCTGCAAATTAATAGCTGAGGCGCAGCCGAGGCTAGTAAACAGGCGAGACCTCTACAAATTACCTCGAGGTAGCGCATTCACTTACCACAGAATCAGCTATTCTGGCCATTCGGGGAATGGTAGCTAGAAGAGGACAACCGAAAGAAATTCATTCCGATAACGGAACAAATTTTTGGGGAGCAGTAGAGGAGCTGAAGAGAGCGCTTAGCGAAATTGATTAGTGATACCTCCACACAGGAAGGTATAAATTGGAAGTTTTTGGCACCAGCATCACCACACATGGTAAAAACAGCATTTTGCACCATTTTGAATGGGCAAGTTCTCAAGGTTGAACTTTTGCAAACAATCATAACAGTCATAAATACGAGGCCACTAACGAAAGTTTCGACAGACCCAAATGATTTTGAGTCCCTGACCCCAAACCATTTTCTACTGGGATCATCTAATTATACCATGGATTTTGGAAATAAAATGGAAAGAGTGGGCCAAATCTCAGAGAGTAATCGACTGTTTTTGGAAGCGGTGGACGAAAGAATACCTGCCTAGCTTAACTAAGAGAACAAAATGGAATAATGACGGAAAACAGTTGGATATCAATGACATGGTCATTATCGTTGAGGAAAATTCTCCAAGAAGACAGTGGAAATTGGGGAGAGTAGAAACAGTATATCCAGGCCCTGATGGGAGAGTTCGGGTAGTGAGTGTCAGGACTACTAATGGAGTATTGAAGGGCCCCGTTGCGAAGTTGTGCAGAATCGAAATGGAAGGTGGTTAGAGTGAGAGAAGCTAGAACTTCTTCACTGGGGGGAGAAATGTTTCTCCTTCACCCTGTACATAAGAATGTATTTTATATTTCAAGTAGCATCCCTGGTGGACGCTGATGTGAGCACGAACAGAATGCACGTGCGGTGCTCGGGCCGATCCGTTATTTGTCGATTTTTCGTGCTCAGTGTGGACGGTGGAAGTGGTATTGACGGTCTCTGTGTGATCATCACAGCGATTTCGTTCGGATTTAGTTGATGAGTATGGCGTGGAGTCAAGAAAAAGCCTTGAAATTAATAAGTTTATAAAGAAATAACAAAATGTTGTGGTATGCAAAACATAAGTATTTTTACAACAACATGAAAAAAGAAGACATTTGGCGGAATATTTTCCAAGAGTTACGAATGGATGAACACGATGTAAAAAAGAAGATGGAAAGTTTAAAAGGGTCGTATCGGCGTGAGAAAGCCAAGCAAAAAACCAAACAAGGAAAAGTGAAAACTATGTGATATGCGTGTGAAGAAGACATCCTTGTGAAATTGTTAAACAGTGGGTTCGTTGATTCGGCTGTTAATTCTCTGAATACTGTAGTTCTTTTATTTTGGAACATTGTTCTCTGCGACCATCGCTTTCGTCGTTTCTGTTTTAACAATAAACACATAGCAATAACTCTGGCACAAGCCCTTACCACAGTGGCATTCATTTTGTACGTGACCTCGGACGCGACTGACTGCGGATCGGTGCTCATGCGGTGCTCATGTGCCGAGAGACTCTACGCAGCATGATGCAGTCTGCGCGTGAACCGAGCAACCTGAACTTGAACCGAGCATTTCATGTGCTCATTCGGTGCTCATGCCGAACGAATGCTCTAGTGAATACGCACCTTTAATCGCAAATATAATTTCCTGAAGTTTATCGTTGTAGACTCTTTTCACTTTTCGTTACAAATACTCAGCAGACATTAGGGTTTGAATATTCTAATAACTGTTAATCGATGAAACAGGAAACAAAAATAGTTGAAACATATACGATGATTGTTTAAATATCTTCGGACTCTTCGGTTCTGGTAATCAATTCAAACAGTTCATGTAGATTTTTTTTTGGACAATTCTTTCCACAAGTTTTATATTTCGGGCAACAATTTGAACATGAGGAAAAAAACGATGTGGTTGTTGCAGGATTGGACAAGTCTGAACCTCGGCTTCTTCTATAAATTTCGTCAAGTGGAAAATCTCCATCCGTTCCGTTTGTTAAGGAATTTATGGACGACATCTGGAAAAATGAACATATTTTTTTATACAGTATATATAATAAGAAAAAAATATGTTTTCGAGTGGAACTATGAGCAACGGTGTTTGTTGTTTCACCTGCGACCTAGTGTTGCACATTGGTGCACTTGGTTTCACCGTAACAGAAACACGAAATACGCGTGTCTTCTGTTACATTTTTTCCAGAGGGCTTAGTGCAATAAATTTTCCCTTTACTTTAATATGATATTTGAGAAAAATTTCAGAACAATGGGGACGTTTTGTTCACTGACCTAATTTTGTTCACCATGAAGTTTATGAAAATTCAATCAACCCGTACATTTTATTCTTGCTGTAAGATTAAGACTAATTTCTGAGAAAAATCGTATAAACTGGTTTAGGCTCATCCACCATTGTGATGATATGAAAATGCGTGTAAGCAAAAAAGTATCTATCAAGTTTTGGTCACTAAACTAAAACGGTCAAATTCTTCGGTCGTGTGTTGTTGCTGTCCTGAGAAAATCTTAAAATATCAGTGTATTTCTGTAAAAAAAATTATCTACAATAAAATTGTCTATACTACGGAACCTTGCGTGAAAATTGTTTTAGTCTCAATTGATATCCTAAGACTATGGATTCATCAAGCCGAGTAGCTTGAATATTTTCGTAAATACTTGACTTCAATACTCAAGCTTTTGAAAATTTGATATTTGACTTCATATCAAATAATATCGAACTACTTGTTATTACTTGATAGCGATCCGTGAAATGCACACCAAAGCGTTAAAATAGGGGATTCACCGAGGTTACAGCAAGCAGGCCCCCGATTGCTCGATGACGACGTGCTGTTAAATGGTAGAGCAGCGTTGATCAAGGATAAACAGTGGCGGCTAGAGAATAATTGTTTATGTCTGCTTTTAGTGATTGGTCCGTAATGGAATCGGAACCTTTTCAAAATAGCGGCTCAGAATATATCGTAGATGAAAAAGTTTCAGAATTTGATGACATCGAGACAGAAGTAGAAAGTGCAGGGTCGGCGCCATCAAAGGCCAAACGAGTTGAAGTTAATGAAAGTGTATATAATGAAACAAAAAAATTTACGGATTATTTCATAATCTAGCAGGATCCTAAGAGCAATAAAAATACTGACAAACAAGGCAAATGTACCCTATGTGAGGCGGTTCTGAAAATAAACAACTGTGTAACATCTTCTCTAATTCCGAGGCAAATACCTCTACAAGTTCAAATAGGCGTAACACAATTTCAGTTTCGAGTTGGCTTGAGAAGGTAAAACAAGAATTAGAGTTTAGCTATATTTATGTAGTAATTTGGGACACAATTGAATAATCTACACGGTGGGTCAAAAAATGTCCACATCTTATATTCTTTAATAATTTTTGTGACTGGTTTTTTATAAAATTTTGAATATCTGCAAAAGTCTATAGGATTCAAACAATCTAGTAAAAATTGTGGCACAAGCTATACATTTTTATACCGGGCATTTCAAAAATATAACTTACTTTTCCATTTAAGAGTGGGACATTATAACATGAAGCTCGTGAACATTACCTAAACCATTGCCGTAAACTGTTCTCTCGCTTAAATAAATATTACTTTTGTCACTCGTAAAACAATGAACTATTTTTCCATTTAACCAAAACTACCAGTTACCATATCCCCATGGTGGACATCCTTGTCACGGACTCACTTATTATAGGAAAACTTATTGGACCACACCGTTATCCAGGAGAGATAAAAACGGGTTATTGATTTTTAAAACACATGATGATTTTCGTTAATAATAGTAAGAGTATATTCCAAGTTCACCCAGTCGAAAACACATATTCTGGTGAAGGCCTTAAGTCGTGTGCCCTCACGTTGTTGGTAAAGTCACAGTTACTATATAATTTAATATGATAAGTCTTACAACTTATGAATAAAACTTCATTATTATAATAACTTCATTTATAGTCTTGAATAATAATTGTAAACAAAACTCACCTTTCGGTTTACAACTTGTAGTTCTTCCTCCTTATCGTGCAACATCTTGGTTAACATTAACTGTACTTTTTTCTGGGCATCAACCTGTATTTGGAAATCAGCAACTGTGTCTACCAACTTCTGTGTAGCAAATTTGGCAGCTTTCACAGCTTTTTCTTTTTCTTCTGCCAACATGGCCTTCTGCATTTCCCACTCACGACTTTGAGCTGCCACTTGTTGCTGAAGGTGCATGATGACCTTTTGTTCATTTTCGTCACAGTTCTTCTCTTCGCAATACCGATCTAGGACATTTTCCAATTCCGCCATTTCTCGAGTTAAAGCAGATTTTTGAGATTCGAGTTTCTGAAGAGAAGTTCAGGTTCAATCAATAACTGAATTACATCTGGTTGACAAAACTAGTTGTAGTACAGTAACCTCAGACAAATGTAAGCTACAAGTGAAGAATGAATCGTAGCACTTTAAAACTCGGCACAATTGTTTAACAAAATATCAGAGGTCGAAACAGAAAAAAAAATTATTTAAAAAAATTATAATTTTTTTTCTGTTGTTTCGGAAAGGATAAGACTTATCAAGAAGGCGAAAGATAATTCAGTTCTCCACAAGAAATAATATACTCAGTAATTTCTCGCAAAATGCACTCGTTTTCTCAGAAAACCTGATTGAATTCTGATATCAAATTTCAGACTCGTGTTAACCCGCCAATACAATTTCCGGCAAGGCCGAAAATTAGATTTGTCATAACTTGGCTAAAAATTATAGTAGAAGGAAAAGAAAAAGAGTATATCGTTCCTGAACACTTCTACTTCCTCTTTTAAATATAACATGTGAGTATCTGAGTACCCAAAATGAGTTTTGTCCCACTTTACATAACCCTTCTACGATATTTACGAAGGATACGAAAGTCATGGATATTTTAGTTGATATGAAATAGTTATACTTAAGCAGGAATCAGTACCCTCTTTCGACCATATGCAACGATTTTAGTGAGACACGTCTCACTTATAAAATGCCAAAGAAAAAACTGTGTTTTACTCCTAACTCACCCATAATCCAGGCAATTTCTTCAGTAAATGTTGAAAATAATCGCTCATACACATCCTACAAGAAAAACGAAGTATGTGATTTCAAGCTTGAGGTTTGCACTTCACAATAGTGTTCTTAAACATATATGAAGGATATGAATAAGCGATTATTTTCAACATTTAGTGAAGAGAATGCCGGTTTTATGGGTAAGTTGAAAATGAGGAAGGTGTAAAACAAAGTTTTTTTTGGCATGTATCTACGAAAACCTGGGAGATTCGTAATAACATAAAACAAATTTTTAATAAAAAATAAGTAGGACTATCACACTACTTTAAAATTGTTGCATATTATTCCAAAAAGGGGATAGGTTGCTGCTTCAGTATAATAATTCCATATTCACTAAATTATTCATGATTTTCGGATCATCCGCAAACATCTCGCATATTATGTTTGCATGATAAAGTAGGAGTCTTCAGAAACGATATAAACTTTTCCTTTTTCTTCTCCGATCATTTTTAGCAGAGTTATGACCAATCAATATTCTGCTCCGCCAGAACTTTCAGTGACGGGTAAGCGTGAACCTGAAAGTTGATAGGACTAGGACTAGGAATAATTTTTCTGGAGAATTGAATTGTCTTTCACCTCGTTGAGTTGTTTTTCTGATAAATCATATACTATCCAAGATTACAGCAAAAATCTATAGGTATATTTATTTTTAAACGAAAAAAAAAATATATGTTCCACCCTTGGAATTTTGGTAAACAATTTTTTGTCGTAATAATCATGGTCCCAACTACTAGCATACCAAGTTTGGTGGTGCTACAATCGATCCTCGTCTCAAAACCCAATCGTACTAGATTATTGATGTAACCCAAGGAATAAAATATTCCTCAAAAAAATTACCTTCTTTGCATCATACCAGAAAGTTCACTAATAGTGAATTTTTTGCGATTACTTCAATAAACATCATAGAATATATGAAAAATTGATCACAAAGGAAAGTTTTGGAATATAATTGATAATTTTAGAGGAATAAACCATAGGAAATATATCGTGGCCGTAGTTAATGTGGTGAATATTGACAATGAATATGAGCTCCTATACCTTGATTAGAAATAGGTATATATTTCGCATTATATTGAAAAATCGTTTCGGATATAATAATATGTAGAACAAACTATTTGTTTGGCTCTCTATCGTGGAAAAAAGTTAATGCATGAATTCGAACAAAGTCGGAAAATTGTGCCGGAGAGTTTCAAATAAATGAAACAAAAAATTTCGACAAAGCTGAATTCCCCCTCTTTCCACGCGAATCCATGCATTATCTCTTCCCGGACTCTGTGCTACCGAGGAGTGCTTCTCATTTTTGAGTTTTGGGTGTTATCGTTCATTGAGTGGGCCAGGATGACTCTAATATTGTCCGACCTATCCTTGCCTATCGTAAACAAACTGTGAAACATGTCATATCTGCAGGTGGTCATTCCCAACCAATGGGAGATAATATTCAATATTTCATTGCAATTAGCACTTGCAATTGTGTCCTCTTGGGGGAACATTGCACAAATTGATGTCAGATGTCATTCAATGTTCGTAGAGGGAAGTAGTTGTTTTCTGACAGATATTTGCCTCAAATTGTCCATTCCACTTTGTGTCATAGCGTGGAGAGGAAGAATTCGACATTGTCGAAAAAAAAAAATTGATTAATTTATTTGAAACTCTCCGGCACACTTTTCGGACTTTGTTCGAATTCATACAAGATATTTGATCGAGAAAGATCTGATCCTACTTGATCCTACGTGTTAAGAGATCATCATGAATAATGAAAAATAAAAATTTCTGTTTTTATACCACTTTAAATTTGTACCCCTTGTGTTACTGCAGTTTTGTCCTCTATTTATATTATCAAACTATATTTCAAATTAATAACTGAATATACCAACACACTTGCCTTTTATACCTTTCTTATTCAATAATAATGACACTTGAACTCATAATGAAAATAACAAGTTATTTCCTCCTACCCCTATAGAAAGTACACACTTTCCTCCCTCAAACCAGGGAGGAAACTCATAATTTTCCTCCCACTCATTTCAAGTAAGTTGTAAACGATGAAAGTTGTGACTCTATTATAATTAAATTGTTTCCTTTGGAGAACGACAATGACACTTTGTGCTCGAAATCCACACATTATTTTTTCTACAAGCGCAGCTCTTAGAAAAAAAATTATCGACACTTCATTCAAATAGGTACATAACATTACTTATGAGACAATCACTCAATAGCAATCCGAAATGTATAAGCCATCTAAATGTCCAATAATTCAGATCACTAACGAGAAAAAAGTAAAATAACGTTCTTATTACAAGCCCAAGACGCTAGCCATTGCACCACCGCAGATTCTCAGATGGACATGACTGCATTTTCTATACTTTCCATCATGCAAGTATAGGTCCGTTTTAGACAAAAACAGTTGAGATGCGTTTTAAATTTACAAAAAAAGGTTCATTAAGTAAGTTCATGAGAGTAAAGTGCCACTTTTCCTCCCGCAGGAAACATCCAAGTAATACAATAATAGCTATTACCTATACCCTTGTACCTGAAAATATGTTCATGATCGACAATGTGGAAGGGCTACATTGAAAAAGGGTGAATATACTAAGTTTACCTGTTCATTAAGTAAATTACATCCACAATGTTTATGTTTATGAATTTCTAGGGATTCTAAATAATTCAGTTTCCAACCTTTGTTGGCATAGTGCAAAATTTCCGTATCGTTTAAATTCGAGAATTTGTGCTTGCATTTCAAGAAGTGGTTTGAAAAAGTAAAATCGCTTTTTTCTAGTCTGAAAGACCTTTCGTGTTCGGCATATCTTTTAGGAATAGCTTGTCCACACTGTCCCACATATAAACACTATTACACTCTGGACACTCAAGCTTATAAACTCCAGATATTTCCAGTTCATCTTTGGCATTGAAAATGAAATCAGATAACCTGGCATGTGGCCTGATGCAGAAGTAGCATTCTGAGCTGTTCTGAGTTCGTGTATTCAATTCATCATCGGTGAAATTGGAAAACAAAAAATCTTTTATTGTCTTAAATGTGAAAGAATGATGTCATGCAATGGAATTTAGAATGCCTGTTTCAAAGGCATTTTAATAACTTTTTAACTACCTATGCAGAATTCTCCTATCTTGATTCAGTTTATTCTTTAGTACAAGGGGTAAAAATAAATATTGTTTTCTGAACTGAACCCCTTTTCATTTGCATATGACTGCTTCAGTCTTTCTCTAGCAAAAATATTGCGTGAGACGCGAGTAATAAGGTCAAAGTTCATTGTAACTATTTTCTTTCGAAAAATCGATATTGTTGAAACTGACGCAGATAAATATCTCGGACTACCAAAACGTTATATACTTCGGTATAAAAGGCAATAAAAAGGTTTATACAGGTGGTGATAAGATACTTGATTGGATAATTACATCGCCATTGTTTAAAAATATATGCACATGAACATGCGTAACGCTGAAACAAACAAAATAATATAGTATATGATATGATGATAATAGTATATGATACATGTATAATTCAGCTTTTAAAGCATGCGCAAAGAGTGCGAGGAACGACACAGAGCGGAGTATCCATAACGTTTCAAGTGCTTTCAAAGCGTATATAAACGTGTATCATACGCAATAAATAATAGTATTAATCCAGGACGATTGGGTTTTGAGACAATAATCGATTGTAGCACCACCAAACTTGGTATACTAGTAGTTGGAACCATGATAAAACATTGTTTACAAAAATTTCATGGGTCAAACATTTTTTTTTCCGTTTTAAAATATATAAATAGATTTTTGCTGTAATCTTGAAAAGTATATGATTTATCGGAAAAACAACTCAACATGGTGAAAAACAATTCAATTTTCCACAAAAATTATTCCTAGTAATTTCTTATGAAATGCGCTCTGGTTCTCAGAAAACGTGATTGAACGCCGACATTAAATGTCAGGTTCACTCTTACCCGCCGCTGAAAGTTCTGGCGGGGCCGAATATTTGATTGGTCATAACTCTGCTAAAAATGATCGGAGAAGGAAAAGGAAAAGTTCATATCGTTTCTGAAGACTCCTTCCTACCTTCTCATGCAAATATAATATGCGAGTATTTGAGTACCTAAAATGTGTTTTGTCGCACTTCGCGGAGATATTTGCGGATGATCCGAAAATCAAGAATAATTTAGTAAATATGGAATTATTACACTGAAGCAACAACCCATACCGTCTTTGGACTATATGCAACAATTTTAAACTCGTGTCACAGGTCCCACCCATACATGCAAAAAAAAACTTTGTTTTACTCCTGCCTCATTTTCAACTAACCCATAAAATCGGCATTCTCTTCACTAAATGTTGAAAATAATCTCTTATTCATATCCTGCATATATATATATATATATATATATATATAGTTAGGAGAGAGGAAGTCTTTGCTGACCAGTTAAGATAAAGCTAGGAAAACTTGTTGGGTACGCAGCATGCAGGAGGTATACTCTTATAACACTTGTTCCAATATTTCGACAACGTTTATTGTCATCCTTAGATAGAATTCGTTCACATAAGAGTGATTGTAAATTGCACCCAGAAAGATGTACACTTAGTGATCATGTGCAGACAGAAGGTCATAATATCAACTTTGAGGCTGCGAAAATCTTAGCCAAAGAACCTAACAAGTATAAAAGACTCTTTCTAGAGATGGCCTTCATCTCACAGTCATCCTCATGTATGAACAAAAAAACTGACATTAACCATTTAAGTGAAATATATTCATTCTTATTACACTTGGATCAAAATCCACATAATGAAAGGGACCTTAACTCCCAATCTATTTAAAATATGTTTTACTCTTCCAGTAATTTAAACTTTACAAATATATAACGTAAATCTTTATCAATATATTTTTTCTATATATCTGAGGAGTCACTAAGACTTCTTCAATCAAAATAATTGTTACATAATTTTGTCTACTATTCATATTATCTGTTTTTACTTTTAAGAATAATTTCAGTATTCGGAGTACTCCCTCTATAGGTGGAAATAATTAATTAATGATATGATGTCTTTTCTATGGTGCTCTGTGCCATTCCATGTTTGAATGACAAGGTCTCGTTCCATGGTAGGTTCAGTCTGTCAATGTTCCTCATTTTAGTACTGTTCCATGCAGGATCGTACCTAACCTCACTTGTTAACCTAAATTAAATTCTTCTTCTCCCATGCCGACGTTAAAATACCGGTATGAGGAAATAATTTTTCAATTTTATTATAATTAATGTTTTTTAACTATAAAAGTTCAATAATTGTTGATGATGACCTTTAAGGACTCTCACAAATTGTTTTAATATGTACATTGCAATTGTTAACGTCTATTTTATAATATCTATGCACATAACCTCACCGACACTGTAAGTAGTTTTGGAATCCACTGTTAGTCATTGTTTCATTGTATTTTAATAATATTGTAGCTTTCCCTGAGGATGACAATAAACGTTGTCGAAATATTGGAACAAGTGTTATAAGAGTATACTTCCTGCATGCTGCGTACCCAACAAGTTTTCCTAGCTTTATAGATATATATATAATAACACTATTGTGAGGTGCTAACCTTAAGCTTGAAATCACATACTTTATTTTTTATGTAGGATGTGTATGAGCGATTATTCTTATCATTTACTGAAAAAATTGCCGGGATTATTGGTGAGTTGAAAACTGAGTATATGATTATGTATAAGTGAGACTTGTCTCAGTAGCCTTAAATCGATGCATACGGGTACTGATTCCTGCTCCAGTATAATAATTTCATATCAACTAAAATATCCATGATTTTCGGATTCTCCGTTAATATCGTTATGTGAAGTGGGACAAAACACATTTTAGGTACTCAGATTCTCATATGTTATATTTGCATGAGGAAGTAGAAGTCTTTAGAAACGATATGCACTTTTTCTTTTCCTTCTACTATAATTTTTAACAAAGTTATGACAAATCTAATTTTCGGCACTGTCAGAATTTGCAGTGGCGGGTTAGCGCAAGCATGAAATGTGACGTCTGCGTTAAACCACGTTTTCTGAGAAAACGAGCGTATTTCATGAGGTATTACTGAAAATCATTTTTGTGAAGAATTGAATTATCTCTCAACCTATCGAAATCGTTTTTTGATAAATCTTATATTTTTTGAAATAACAACAAAAATATATATATATTTTTTTAAATGAAACATTTTTTAGGTTCCACCCCTGATTTTTTGGTAAACAATTTTATTTCTATAATACATGAGATGTCATGTGCCGAGTTTCAGAGTGTTACAATTCATTCTTCACTTTTTGCTCGAGTTTGTCCGCGGTTACTGGATTAATAGTCTGTAACAAGGTTGGCATGAAAATCCGATGCGAGTGGAAAGTACCGAGCGCGAGCCGAAGGCTAGTGCGAGGAACCACGAGCATCGCAACAAAGTATACTTTCCCTACGATCAAAAAATTTTAAATAATGAAATGAAAACGTAACAAACAATAGTTTCAAAATTCGAATTCAAATCTTGTCACTATGATGACAGTCAAGGCTAAAGTTGTTATTTGCTACAACATTATGAGAATATTCTTCTAATAACGAAAAAGAGAATGAAATAAATACATTCAGATTGCATAGGAACAGAAGTGTTGTAGAAATATTTCTTCAATTTCAAGACAGGATATGGTACCATTCTGTTTTGAAATTTGATTTCGGAATTAACAACTGACAAAACTATGATGCAGGTATTAATGATTTTTTTTATCCCTTGAAACAAATATAGATTTTATAGAGAGATAAGTATAGATTTTAAATCGTGATCCAATAGAAAACATCGGTTAAGTAATCAGCTCAATGAAAAACTACCAGTCTTTTACTAAAATACATATCAAAAATCAAACACGAAACTGCGTGTACTAACTTTCAACTTCTGCAGAAGATGTTCCTTATCGCTCATTTCTTTTTCTAATTCCCTATGTTTTTTCATCAAATGATCGTTAATTTTGATGATTTCCTCCTCGGCGATACTACTTTCTTCCCTTGCTCTACTAAGCTCCAACATTTTAATTTTCATTTGGGAATGTAAATCAGCTATCGTCTGAGACTGGTCCTGTATAATTTTTTCTTTCACCAATTCATTATCCTTCTCTCTGCTCAAGGCAATTCTGTAATTTCAAGAAACGATTTTCATCATCTACGTTACTCATCAGTTTTTTATACGATCAACTTTAATCGTCATTAGATTATTTTCATACTCGTTGAGATCATCTCTGCAGGTAAAGTTCATGAGTTTTTTTTCACAATTTTTTAATGCTTGATGACTAATAAATGGTATAAAGGAATGTGTTGTGCCTCAATTAACAGATACCTGAAAATAAATAATTAACTGACACCTAATCCTCTATATTGATAATAACACATTGTCTAATAGAATGAGTGATTGAATTTAATATGGCAAACAAGGGACCCAGAAAAAAATCCGCATCGATTATTCAATAAAATGGAAAATTCAATGTTTCAGAGTATTGATATATTCAACAACCTTTTGTTAGTTAGCTAAAGAAAGTTATTATTAGTCAGTTTTTCTGCCCAAAATTTCCGAAATTTTTCACGTAGAATTTTGAAATTTGCAGAATCGTTATATACATCAAAAATTAACAAAATGACCTACAAGGGGTCATATCAAGTAATATAAAAAGCACGCCAGCAGCGTTGGAATCAACATTTCCTAGAATGAAAAATCACTTTGTTCCTTAAAAAAACAAAAATTAATTCTGAAAAATCTAAATTTGTCTCACTTCTTATGGACACACCCACGAAACTTCGTAATGTTTAACGTAGAATTGTACATTTTTGGCGTATTTATCGATTTTGTAAACTACACAAGTCTACGAAAAAAATTACGGAAGTCTCCGGTCAGGGATGTTCCCCTAATTAAAAAAAATATATTCCTCGGAGCAGACGGCAACACTAGTGTCTCGTCTATAGCGTACAAGTGTTGTAGATGGTAGTTCAACACTCATAGAGCCGCGTTATGCCTGTGGATATAGGCTGAGACCGCATTATTATTATTTTTATTATCATAATTACTAAATTATTTTAATGAATTTCTTATATTGTCATCGGTCCATCATATGTGTGCCAAATTTCGGATTATTCAGACGATTGGAAGTGGGTGAAAATTAAATTTGAAAATCCTCAACGATATTATTATTACTAGTTATTAGGTACATATTTTCTTTTTATTCCTATGACTGGTATGAAAATGAAAATATTTCGAGTTTCTTTCATATGTCTTTTTTCACGTTATATTTTGTATCTATATTTTCGTTTTCATTACACGTCCTAAAATACATTTTTCGCCTCATACGAAAATTTGTCATACTCATACCAAAAAATCCTTATTTCCAGACTTCTAATAAAATATATCTACTAATCCAATATGTGCCAAAAAGTGTGTCATAATGCAATTAATTCTCTTCAAATCTATCAATAAACCCAAAACTCTTTAATAATCCCCATAAAAGTATAATTTTCTCATAGCCTTTTAATATGTTCAATAAAATTTAGATTATCATCCTATCAACTACTATCGAATATCTGTTAAAATATAAACGACATTTGATCAATTTGAATAATTTTTGTCCAGATAAGTTTCTAATATTTCAAAACCTATTTGGAATTCAGGCGCTTGCCGCAATTTATGAAACCTTTTTTTTTTCGTCTCCTGAATTATTGCATTGTTACTGTCTAGGGTCATTCTATGGGGGTGGTAAACACCCTTTTCGAGCAGATTCATCTCTATGAAGGTATCATTTACGTTCACATTAAGGCAGTCATGGGGGTAATTATCCCATTACCCCCCACTCAGGCACGCACGCGCCTGCTTCAATTGCTACAAGATTAAAATTCAAATATGGTTTCTGACAATTTCTTCAATAGGCAATATCTGCGCTATAGAGAAAAAATGAAAATTCAGAGTATGAATTGCTTTCTGAAGGCTACCTGAAAAGACACAAAATGCTTTCTATAGTGTATTTGCATTTCAAATAGAGACGATGTCAACAAAAGCACGTGAAAGCCAAACTAGAACAGAGGCTTATTATGCTTGTTAACCTTGTGAAGTGCATTTGAAAATGTGTAAATATTTCATATACCTAGTTCTTAAAATATGAACTTAACAAGATCAGGACAACTATTTGAAATGAATATAGTCAAGAATTCATGTGAAAACAGAAAAACAAATTGAATACAACTCTGTGAAAACATTTCGCTTTGTGTCAGGTTCTAACGACCAATAGCGTTGCGAGAATGGAGCACTGTCAGTGACGTAATTCGACACTTGTCAAACATTCGATGGGGGGACAAACAAAGCCATTTTCCATAAGACTACGCGTGTCCTTTTTGTGGTTTTTTTTTTTTAAACACCTTTACATTTTAGTGAGTATTAATTCATTGGGTCGTATGCATAAACCCAGAGCAAATGCTCATACTCGAATTTCTTGAAAGAGGCCTATTCACTTTGTTAATCAATAAGAGAGACAAACCCATAGTATAAGCATTTGCTAGCTTTTATGCATACCACCCATTGTGTATAGTCTAAATTGAGTGCCTAAGTCTGCAGAGGTGTTATAAGCACGGATTTTCCAATTTAAAAATACGTTGTTATGATGATAGGTATCATACAAACAGTTTTCTCTTTTAGATTTGAGGACATAGATCATGAAGACTTGTGCTGTTATGGATTGTTATAACCGATCCGATCCAGACCAGCACGTGAAATTTTCAAATTTCCTTCTATACAAACGAGGCAGAGACAGGTAGAAACTGCTGGAGTACAGAGACATACTAGTCAGATCGTTCCGAACATCCGGACTATGTACCCACCCAAAATACGTAGAACAAAAAATTCCCTGGGAATTTACAGTTAACATTGAAGTCAACATTGGAGGATGTTATGAAAGACAGAAAGTTTTTTATTACTAGTAGATATTTATTGTCAAAGATCGCATAACTAATAGCGAAGGTATTAGTGAAATTATACGATTTCTCATCTGAAACAAGAGTATTTCAAAATATTATCAAATAATAGGATCACTTAATTTAGTAAAGTTCAAAAATATCACAATTATTCACTAACCACCGCAAAAAATAATTTTCTTTCCAAACTCAAATTCTTTGTTTGTCCCCCCATCAACTGATCACCGCCATGTTGTGACGTCAGCTGACAGTGCTGACGATCACGTGGTGGACACGCTGCAAGCATGCATTGATCATTGTTTACATTGTATTTGCAATGTGAATATACTATGGTGTTCCATCCGTAGATAGGAGACCCAAAAAACGAATTCAAAATTTCGAATGAAACACCATGTGATTTCAATTTTTAATTACGATCTAGACAGTGGGCGATAATGGCCAATGGGTCAAAATCATGCCTCAGCAAAAAACAAAACCCACACTGTTGGAGGTAGTCAACTTAAAAGTTGATCTTACCTGTTATTTACATGAACTAATTTTGTGACACACTGAATTCAGGAAACTTACTTCATTTCTTGTAACTCCTTGGAAAGTGATATACAAGCTTCTTTAGAACATGGCCCGTTCAAAGATTTCCTCAAATCATCAATTTCGTTCTCTAATTCAATACTTCTTTTTCTTAACATTTCCATTTCGCTTTCAGCCATCTTTATCATTTCTTCCTTGAATGAAGAAGAACTAAATTCTTGAAAATAAGTCCCAATTGATATTTGTTCTGGTATCAATTAAGAACTAGATGGAAATTTCAAATGATAGACAAAGATATATAGAAAAATAAGAGAATCATCTTTCCATATCGAATGATATACCTATATTATACGATATACATGGCGAACATTCAAAAACGTATATGGTTAAACTGAATTACAAAAAGAAATGATGAATCGGTGAAGTCATAATAGATGCAACATTTTCTGCAAGGTTTGATATTGTCTCACGAAGTAGCGCCTTGTTTTCTCTGATCAGAATGTAATATTTAGTTATCTTTATTTAGTTTTTTCCTTGAGATAGTCTCAATGAATATTTCATATAATTGAGAAAACCTAACAATGCTTTGAAAAAGAGTAACTTGACTCCAGTAACTTTGACATAATGTCACCACGTCGATGAATTGAGTAAGTTATTATGTGCATGGCTTTCTACTTGAAGCACTGAATCATTTGTGATGTTTAGTACGATTCGTTGAATAAATTCTCTTAATAACCGGAGAACTGGCGACGGATTTAGGGAAGGTCCTTTTGGAAAGTGGAAATTGCGAAAAAATATAATTTCGTCAATTGGCGAATCTAGTCCCGCAAGTCTGGTATAGCGTTTGCGGTTATTTCGCTACTGCGCAGCATAAAACATTTGCAAAAAAAATCATAAAAATGTTCTTTTGACAACTTGTTTTTTTTATCTTTTAATTTAGTATTTATTCATTTATTCAAGTATTACCAGACCTCTTCAAAAACATTTTATTGAAATTTCCAAAAAATATACTTTTGGCAATCTGAAATTTAAATCACGTGCGTATTTAGACAGACAAATGTAAGCCACAAGTGAAGAATGAACTGTAGCACTTTGAAAGTCAACACATGACTCTTCTTCACATCATATATTGTTAGAAAAGGAATTGTTTATCAAAAAATCAGTGGTGGGACCCAAAAAAATTATATTTTATTTAAAAAAATTACATTTTTTTGCCGTTTTTTCGGGAAGTATGAGATTTATCAAGAAACAATTTCGGCAAGGTGAAAGATAATTCAATTCTCCACAAGAAATATACTTAGTAACTTCTCACTCGTTTTCTTAGAAAACCTGATTGTGCCGATATCAAATTTCAGGCTCGCGTTAATCCGCCAATTTCCGACAGGGACGAAAATTAGATTTGTCATAACTTTGCTAAAAATTATGCTAGGAGGAAAGGAAAAAGTGTATATCGTTCCTGAAGACTGCTACCTCATGCAAATATAATATGCGAGTATTTGATTACATTCCCAAAATGTGTTTTGTCCCAATTCACATAACCCTTTTACGATATTTACAGAGGATCTGGAAGTCATGGATATTTTAGTTAATATGAAATAATTATACTGAAGCAGCAGCCAGTACCCTCTTTGGAGCATATGCAACGATTTTAGACTAGTAAGACAAGTCTCACTTATACATGCCAAAAAAAACTGGGTTTTCTCCTGCCTCAGTTTTTAACTCACCCATAATCCTGGCAATTTCTTCAGTAAATGTTGAAAATAATCGCTCATACACATCCTACATAAAAAATGGAGTATGTGATTTCAAGCTTGAGGTTTGCACTTCACAATAGTGTTATTAAACATATACGCAGGATATGAATAAGCGTTTATTTTCAACATTTACTGAAGAGAATGCCGGTTTTATGGGTAAGATGAAAATGAGGCAGGAGTAAAATAAAGTTATTTTTTGGCATGTATAAGTGGGACCTGTCTCACTACTCTAGAATTGTTGTATATAGTCCAAAGAGGGTATGGGTTGCTGCATCAGTATAATGATTTCATATTTACTAAATTTTTCATGATTTTCGGATCATCCGAAAAAATCTTGAAGTGGGACAAAACACATTTTAGGTAAACAAATACTCGCATATTATATTTGCATGAGAAGGTAGCAGTCTTCAGAAACGATATGCACTTTTCCTTTTCCTTCTCCGATAATTTTTAGCAGATTTATGACTAATCAAATATTTGCTATAAACAAAATATGTTCCACCCCTGGTATATTGGTAAATATTTTTTTTTTCTCATTATCATAGTTTCAACTACCAGCATACCAAATTTAGCGATTTTATAGAATTCCCAGACGTGATAAAGTTCACAAAAATAAGTACGACAAAAAAGCTTTACTAGCACAAGATCCAGGGGTTTTAACCTGATACTGAATCCAATAGAAGTGATTTTTGGCACGCGAGCACCCATGAAAAGTGGGGAAAATTTCCGGGAAAGCTCGAAAAATCAATAACTTGGAAGAGGTTGGAAATTTCGATATAATGTATAGGAACAAACTTGTAGAACGTAAAAATCTCCATAAAAAAGGTAATCATATTTCTTTTTCGAAAATTACTCCCTTTGAGAGACATCATATGATATGATATATGATATTTTCAGATTTCCGCTCGGGATATCATAAGATTTACCCCGACGCCGATGCTTGCCTAAAATCTCTGAATCTTCCTTGTTTTTTGTTGAAAATTCATAAAATGAACGGTGTTTGAAGGAAGACCATTCAAGAATTATCATATATAGCTAGCGGGTGTCTGTAGAAGTGATTGTATTTGATATTCGAAGGTGAAATAATGATCTATGATAAATAAACAATGTAATTTCATTAATTTCTTATTTTTCCTGTCGAATTATCTCGACAAGCTGAGTTTGCTCAAAGATTCAGTAGGTCAAATTTGAGCAATTCAGATAGAAAATTCATTCCCAATTTATATTGGCTGAAATTTTTGAAAAAATAGAAATGATGAATAAAAACTTTGTTATCAGAGGTTTTTAAATAAATATCATGAATGTACAGGGCTTTAGCAATAAAATGACCAGTACGCTTTTTCAGAAATCTCCACTTTGATATTTTCACTTCGATCGTAAAATGAAAAATGAGCGAACTTGAACACAACGGATATAGAGAAACTTGTTTATAAGATAAATTTGGAATAAATGTTATATCTGATATGTTCACATTTGACCTACTGAATCTTTGAGCAAACTCAGTTTGTCGAGCTAATTCGATAGGAAAACATAAAAAATTGGTAAAATTAATATCAAATACAACCACTTCTACCGATACCCGCCAGCTATATATGATAATTGTTGAAAGATTTTTCTTCTAAACACCCTCAGTTTATGAATTTTCGACCACAAACAAGGGATATACAGAGATTTTAGTCGAGCGTCGGGGTAAATCTCTTGATAATCTGATAATATCAATGTATACCTCATTATTATCATTATTATTATTATAACTATCATCTCTCATATGAAAATTTTCACCCTGTACAAGTTTGTTACCGTACATGATATCAAAATTTTCAACCCCTTCCAAGTTATTGATGGAAAACCGATTTTCCGGGGAATTTTCCCCACTTAATATAGGTGATCGCAAGCAGAATATTTTTTTTCTTTAGGTACTCCTCAAGAACTGCCTGTGTCTCAAAAATCATTTCTATATTGGATTTAGTGTTAAAACCCCAGGAATTCTGGGAATTGTTTAAAACCGCTAAATTGGTTTGGCGATTTGCAGGTATTATTGAAATCACTCAATAAATACGTGATTTAAATTTTAGATTGCCAAAAGTATATTTGTTGGAAATTTCAATACCCTAGTCTGGTAATACTTCATAACCGACAAAAACGCCTGGGATTTTTTTTCGAATTCTATGAATACTAAAATGAAAGATAAAAAAAAAATCAAGTTGCCAAAGAAATGTTTTTTTTACAAATGTTATATGCTGCGAAGTAGCGAAATAACCGCTCAACCAGACTTGCGGGACTGGATTCGCCATTGACCAAATTATAATTTTTCACAATTTCAACTTGACAAAGGTTTTTCCCGAAATTAGTCGCCAGCTCTTGGACTATATAATTTCCAACTCATCTCCGTATATTATAGTATACCTTTTCCAGTAATATGGCACTTTGTGACGCGATAAGTATCTCTTGGTGTTTATTAATATCAGACAATTGCAAAAGAGTTATCTTGTTTTGTTTGATAACATTGGTGAGTTCTTCTATTAAACTTCTCAATTCTTCGCGATCTTTTTCGTAAGTTCTCTCGTTCTCTATTGCTAATTCGCATTGTTGTTGATACTTTTCTTCTAGTGATGCGTACCTATTAGATAACAGAAAAACGATTATTCAAATGTCGGAAGAGGAAATTTTAGATTGCGCCTGTTTCATTTCGACTATCGCGCCAATGATGAATTGATGTAATTGAACTGATTTTTTGTATACCGGGTGACCCGGACTCAATTTACACACCTGTATCTTCGTTGTTACCTGTAGCTTCGGTTTGACCGGAAGCGCACTACTTTTTTTTATTTTCAATGAAAAGTTTAAAGTATTTTTAAAAATTACGATTAGGTACAAAATTACCTTTCCAACGATATATCACACAAATAATGGCAGGCATGGGCGATTTCGCTCCCGCCAGAGGCGCTATTGTAAGTGGAGGTCCTCAGTATCCAGTAAATACTGGAATATCACTTAAATTATTCGCTAATATGAAAACATATGGTCATCTGAGTGTGAGAAGCTTCACATTGGAATCAAAAAAGAAAGGAGCAATAACATTCGGCCACAAAGAGCCGTGATTCGAAGGTTACTTGCTGGAATTAACGTTGAAACATCGGTTTCTAGGTTACCTTGTTCGTATTTTTTATATTTCTTCTTCCCTCTTTAATAAAAGTGATAAAGGTGTTCCACTTTAATGATTTCTAGTTGCTATAGCTCCTTTATTTAGTAATGGCTTTGCTTAGAGCAACTCTCATCAATAATTATAGGTTAGGTATTCTGTAAATCTACTCTAAAATTATTCTGATGCATGATTATAAATGGAAACTATACATTCTTAAATTCCTATGAGCACCAACCTAATTTTTTTTTAAATACCAACAGGAACTCTATCTATCTATTTTGAAATACAAACTACTTATTATTGTTTCCAATTTATTTTTTGAAAAAGTAATTTCTTATACAATCTTGAATATATCATTAGTTTGTGAGTTGGAAGTATGATTGTGATAGTTCATTGAAAAGGCAAATTTTAACCGAATTGTAATAAAAAAAATGGTACTTTCCATTTGAGCTTAAAAAATGGACGCGCTTCCGCTCAAACCGAAAGTATCATATTTGGTCTGATACTTGCTAAATTGTACATTCATGACATCAAATAGATGTGCCAAAAATGAAACATCTATAGAGAATAACAACGAAGATATATATACAGGGGTGTAAATTGAAGCAGGGTTACCCGGTATATATTTCTTAGATGTTTGTGGTACCACTACTTCATTCAAATTCGAGTACATCAAAACATCTATGCTCTAGTTTTTGAAATTATTGGTAAGCTTACTTCTCCGCATATTTTTCATATTCTATTATTTTTGCTTTCAAATCATTGCACTCATTTTGCAATTGCTCAAATGATGATTTTTGAGCATTTACGACTTCTATCTGAGAAGATAACTCTGATATTTGTTCCTTCAAAACTTTCTCCTTTCCTTCTTGCTCTTTTATACGATTTGTATATTTCTCTTTTTGCTTTTTCGCTTTTGCTTCCCTTTCTGCACAAACTCTGCATTCAAAATCTGCTATATGCTGAAAAATAAAAATGTGTATGTCTATGTTTGGCAGTAATGAAGATTATTTCCATGCAACATCATTTATCCAAAGTCAAAAAAAATCATACTCATATTACCACATATCATACAAAATAATTTTGATAGTTCAATCACTTATAATAGTGGATTACACTAGTAATTATTTTTTATATATAATTTTTCAAATACTTACAAGTCAAACTGCGTGAAGAAGGATTTTTTAATTTTTTTATTGTATTCGATCAATGTTATTTTCGTGGTATTTCATTGGACGAATATAGATGACGTCAAAGTCTCTCCATATATTGCACGTCTTGAATCAAAACAAAGTGTGCTTTCCCATTAAATTCAACTGAATAATTTCGAAAGAAGTATTGGGTATACCTGCTCTGTGATTCAACCTGGGAACAACTCTTTCTCGTGCAGAAATTATTATCCGAGGACTCAAGGACAAACGTTTGTAGAACAATACTGATGACGTCAGCCCGCGAAAATTTATGGCGTTTGAATCTATCTCAATTTGGAATAGTTTTGAAGTGAATAATTGTAGTCGATATAAAATAGATTAATAGGTTCGTGATGTGATTTTACATGCATCGTATATACAGATAAGATCATTTGTTACAAATAAAACGTCATTTTTTATTACAGTGTAATTCCCTGCACGAGGGGTTTGTATTTTATCGGACAAATTTGGGTTGTTCAATGAGGAACTGTCTCCAAGCAATTAGACGAGAAAAACTGTCAACTATTAAAAACGCAACATCGAAGGTGGAGCGTTTTTAGATTGACAGTTTTTCTAGTCAAATTGCTAAAGGAAACAGTTTAGAATTTGAAGAACACAATTTGCTCGATATCAATACAAACATCGAGTGTACTAATTCGGCAGGATAATTTAATGAATAAGAAATTTAGAAACATATCAATGTCAAACTATTTATTTTGGTAACCAACACCGCGATAATTCATAAACAAATTAATAAGGATAATACCACAAGACCTCATATTTAGCCGGATATTTTTTCTGATTTCGAACAGTTATTTTCATTGGCAATTTAACCAGAAATGTTTTGACGAAATAACAAGAGCGTTGGCAATTTAACGAGTTAAATTACTTATATGTAAAAGTAAAAATCGTACGGAAAAGTAAAAATCGTGCGGAAAAGTAACTTTTCCGAACGATTTCAAATCGTACGGAAAAGTACAACTTTCAAAACGAAAAATCGTGCGGAAAAGTTACTTTTCCGCACGATTTTACTTTTCCGTACGATTTTTACTTTTCCGCACGATTTTTGTATTTTTGAAAATGATGATATTTAGGACTAACTAAATGATCTTTGTAACTATTCTATCTTATTAGTCATTTTGTAGCATTATTATGAAAACTTGTTTATTAAAAACCTTGTTTTTTCATAAATAAGATGGACAAAAACACTCGTAGGAAAAATATTGTACCTAACTCTTACGGAAAGTGTCTTTTCCGCCCTTAACGGCTTGCCCGAACTCCGCTCCGCGTCGTTCGTGCAACTGCCGTCGCGTGCGGAAAAGTACTACTTTCCGCACTTGTTAGGTAAATAACTATTACTGTTTAATTCTGTTTTTGACATTTAAATTTGTCAAAGTGATGCTTGATAAACCAACAGTAAGTGCTAGCGTTGCTACGATAACGTAATTACGTAATTTATCCGATTATTTTATTCACTTGCATTTCTGTTCCTTCCTATTTAGCCTATAGCAAACTACGATTTTTGTACTAAAAAATGGGAATTATTATACATGAGAGGGATTGTCGGGGGTAATACTACGAGTGGTCGCAATACTATCGATAAAAGTTTTAACTCGATCAAATTGCTTCGAGGTAACACCACTCGTCCCTACGGGACTCGTGGTGTTACCAAGCAATTTGATCTCGTTGATTTCTGACAGAATTATCGGGGGTAATACCACGAGTGGTCGCAATACTATCGATAATTCTGTCAGAAATTAACGAGATCAAGTTATTATTTGATCGAGTAAACAAAGTGAATTCTTCAATAGTTGCAACTAATGAATAATAAACATGAAGTCTGTCAACCTGACATTTATATCATATTAGATTACAAGATGTATCATTGCTGTTTATATTTGTGGTTGACTTGACGACGTGGTCTTTCCGGATCGGAAAGAAAGGAAGCGAAAGGAAGCGTGTACTTTCGCGAAATCCCATTCTGATTGGTCCTCATATCGCAGGAGACGCGACTTTCATATAGTGAGTGAATTGTCGCTGTAAAAGTTGCAGCTAATTTTTTTGCCGATGTCAAAGTGACAATTGAACTGTGGCATATGCGATTTTTTATACATGAGTTAAATTGTCACTTTAAATTTGTAGGTCGAGTGGTACCGCTTATTTCTCAGTGGATGAAACATTAGAAGTATCTGGAGAACAGAACGACAGATCATTTAGAAAATTCGTGAACGTGGATAATCAAACATGCTCCATCCATCTGAAGTATAATAATGGCAGATCGGCTGTAATAACTAACACCTTCCAAACTGCAAACGATGGTATTAACTTCAATGCTGAAAGCTTTCGATTATCAGAAGTGAGGTTGGCAACCCTGCCAGGATTCCTCTTTGTAAAAAAATAAATATACAGACGCCAAATTATACCGTTTTTCGATATGTACACAGAGGGGTGCCAACTTGTACGTCAGCTGTATATTCAATATCCAAGTGTGCTAGTTCCGCGCAACGGAAACTACGTGAACTTTGGTGCATAGCTTTATTCAAAAAACGGCAAAAGTGACGTCCTGCTGATTTCAGCAGCGATAGATTCCCAAAGGTTTACTGAACCGTTCGAGATAATATGGAGTTCGATGCATTGTGACGTCCTTATATCGGATGTCACTTTATCGTGGACGCCACATCTAGCGCGATTTTTGGTCATAGTTCACCCTGTATAAAAATGATAAAATTTAAACAACAAAACGAAAACCAAAAGTAAAACCGCGGTTAAACAGGCCTTGTGGTTTATCACTTATATAAATATAACTCATTAAAATAATGGTATGGTGAATATCAGTCTATTTCGCAATGAAGGAAATAATCAAGTTTATTTACCTGCTCTAGTTGTTTTACTTCTTCTCTGTACTGTTCGGTTTCCTTCATAGAATTTTCAAGTTGTTTCTCCAACACTTTTATGGCCTCAGCGAAATTTTTGTTGTTGTTTGATAGAGTCGAATATTGTTCGTTATTTTCATAGAAGATTCCTTGCATATTTTCGAAAGTTTTGCTCAACTCATTATATTTGTTGTCTTTTTCCCTAATAGTGCGAAGAAAACTTTCGTTGCTATTTTTGAGCTCTTTTATTATATTCTCTTTTTGGTTGATGCATTTGCAAAACTTGTCTTTACTTTGCCTCATTATTTTGGAAGACTGCACAGCTTGTTCGTGCAGTAAGATGACTTTTTTTTCGTAGTCGCTCAAAATATCCTTAACTCTTTCAACGTTCCTAACTGAAGCCGAGTACATTTTCTTAGTTCCTTCCAGCTCTTTTTTCAATTGCTTATTCTCGGCCTTCAGTTGGGAGATTTGTTTTTCGGGTTCTCCTTTACCACCCAATTTGGATTTCTCTAAATTGGAAACTGACATTCGTTCAAGCTGACTTTTAACTTTCTCGATTTCATTTCTCAGATCGGTAACGACTGATTCTGAATACAAGTTGTGTTTCACATCCTTAGACATAATTATAATTAGTGAAATGAACAAATACTCGGAAAGGCTGAAAGTAGTAGTAAAGTGTAAGCTGCATGTTAACTTTGACACATTAATCATATCTGGGTACACGTTTGTACGATTTTTACAGAATAACCAGATGGTAACATGTGTGCACGTTAACATATAGCTTACAGAATTACCACTACGTTTATTCATATTTTTAAGAGAATAATCAGATATGTAAGCACTGCACTGTTCGGATAATTTGGTGTATTACTGAATATATTGGAGTTTTATCCCAATACCAAACAGTCATTTTGCTATTTGCAACATCTCTACACGTATTTCAGTCTCCAAGTGACCCTCTTTTGGAGGGAAGTTTGAACTGAGACTCCAGAAGATGATCACTTGTTGACTGAAACACGTGTCGAGGTGTTAAAAATAGCTGTTTGGTGTTGGGATAAAACTGCAGTGTTAAAAATACCTGTGTAGTATTGATTGAAAGTTTGATTTTGTGGAGGAAATTCGATTCTTGACAAGATTTTTTGGGTTTGTAACATTCCACAATCTAAAAATGAAAAAAATGTTAATCCAAAGAAATCTGTACAAGTGTAGAAGGGCAAATTAATTAATTTGCCCGATAAGTCACTGCGTTTACAAGGCTGTTGTCTTGAATTAAATATAGTTTTGTAAGAAACGTACCAGAAAGATCTTGTTTTTGTCAGTAATGTATCCTACACTGCAGTTGCCTATCTGAAAAAATGAGATCAAAACTTGCTGAAAAGACGCTGAAAACTGTGTTTGAATTGCGATTTGGAAGTAACAAGATCTTTCTTGTACGTTTCTTACAAAAATTTATTTCATTCAAGACAGCAGTCTTGTGAACGCAGTAACTTATCGGGCAAATTAATTAATTTGCCCTTCTACACTTGTACAGATTTCTTTGGATTAATATTTTTTCATTTTCAGAATGGGGAAGTTTACAAACCCAAAAAATCATGTCAAGAACCTGTGTAGTGTTGGGATAAAACTCATTATATTCAGATATAAATATGTGTGAATATCTTAGTATAATCTGAGTATAATTGGTAAAGAAATTGCCTACACGATTAACCGGCGTGGACAATTTTATTCATAAACTGTTAGTACAGGTCTTATACAGTGACCACCAAAAAGTATAAACAGTTTATTATTAGAGTACTGGAAAAAAGATTCTTGGGAAAAGTTTGTGCATGTCCGATAACCTAAAAATCGATTTTGACACATGTCAAGTGATCCTGGTATGGCGGCAAATTGAAAAAAATTACTATGAATAGTCAAAAAGTCTGGTAAAATGGCAAGATATCGAAAAAAGTTAATTGAAAAAGTTGCTTAAAATTTAATTTTATACACATTTACAAAGTTTGAGAAGGTAATGAGACAAAATTGAAAATAGCAATTTTTAAAAAATATTTTCCTAGCTGAATACTGAATAAAAATATCAAATTATTATCATATGAATAGCTTGACCATACTGAAATATTTGTATTTCGATGATAATGACAAAACTTTCTCTCTTCTGCAGTGAGCACTAAATTAAAAAAAATTGGATTTTGTTCAAACCCTGGCTGTTACATTGATTCGTATCTAACAGTTATATCAGAATTCCACGACCATTGTGATGACATGACACTCCAGAAACATGGTGTTTTCCAGATTATAATCAAGTTTCGATGATAATCGTGCTAGAACGTTTCACTTCGCATGCAAAGTTGAAAACTCTAGCCCCTTTAATTTGACGCACTATTTTTGAGATTATGTGTGAAGTGAAACGTTCGTGCACGATTATCATCAAAAATTGATTATAATCGGAAAAACATGATAGTTTTGGATTTTCCTATCATTGCAATAATAGTGAAATTGTGATATAACTGTTAGATACGAACCTGTGTAACAGCAAGGGTTCTGACGCAGTGGTAACGCCGGGGCTTCGTGATCGAAAGGTCGCGGGCTCGATCCCCAGGCAGGGCAAGATTTTTTTCAGTTTCAGATATGAATCTGAGTGATTGAATCTTGTTGCTGGCTGGAGATAATCCTCCACGATTCACTGTTGCGTTAATAATTAACAGTGCTGCTCCTAAGGTGGGTAGAGTAAGTAACAAGGCCTACCCAGAACACATTATATCCATAGTAGTTAGACCATCAGGTCTGTTTGGATATACATATAAAATAAAATGAAATTAAAATAAATTAAATTTTGTTAATTTAGTGCTCTCTGGTGTGGAGAAATAAGAAAGTTTTTTATTATCATTGGAATACAGATATTTCAGTATGGTCAAGCTATTCATAAGAAAATAATTAGATATTTTTCTACAGCTAGAAAAATATTTAAAAAAAATTGCTATTTTCAATATTCTCACATTATTTTCTCAAACTTTGTATATGTGTATACAATTGAATTCTAAGCAACTTTTGCAAATAACTTTTTTCGATATCTTGCCATTTTACCCAACTTTTTGCCTATTCATAGTAATTTTTTTCAATTTGCCACCATACCAGCGATCACGTGACATGTGTCAAAATCGATTTTTAGATTATCGGACATGCACAAACTTTTTCCAAGAATCTTTTTTCCAGTACTATAATAATAATTTTTTTTCCCATATGGTACATACTTTTTGGCGGTCACTGTATACATCATAAAACCACAATATTCCGTTTTGGTGGAACATGGCTTCGCCCATGAACACGCCCCTTCGGGTTAAAAAAGCGTGTTTTTGCCTATAACTCGTATACCGTTTTAAATATCGGAAAAGTGTTTTTTTTTCTGGCGTGCGTCACTTTTCCGCACTCTTTTTAGTGCGGAAAAAACATTTTAGTACGGAAAAGTAGATTTGTTTAGTTTTTGCGGATTATACTGACATTTAAATATTGCGTCGCAGAAGGTTAAAATAAAAAGCTTACCAAGTATGGTTTAATACCTATATATTTAATAATAAATGTTCTTTATGTTAACTTTTGGGGGGTTTTTCCGCTAGTACAAAAAATAGTGTACCTAACACGAGCGTAAAGTGTTTTTTCCGTACGCGATTTCTGCAATCGCGTGCGGAAAAGTATCACTTTCCGCACTTGTTAGGTAAACTACTATATTCCAAAACAGGAAGCTTGATAAAATTGCTATTGTTTAAATCGAGTTGTTCGTTGGGGATAATAGAGTTGGGGTTTTTCTTTGACTTGTTTATTTCCATAGATTCCAACAAATTCATCTATTCATATATACAGGTCAAACTGGTAGAAATTTGCCCTCTCCTGAACCTATAACCCAATTCCCAATACCTGCATTATCAAATTAATTGTTTTTGTTCATTTATTATTGATATTGATTCTGAGAATCGATATACCGCTACTAATTAAGGTATAACCTAGGTTAGGCAATATAGGTATAAATATTCAGATTTGGATGTAATCTAGTTAGTTTTGAAAATGGTGTACTGACCGAAACTAGTCAACAAATATAAAATTATCCTGGAAAATAGACAAAATTGTTTTTAGTGTAGGTATCCTTAGTCAAAGAAGGAGACTTCAGAATGTTTACTAGTTTAAAAACTAGAGCAATCTTGCATATTTATACAAAATATTGAAGTATAAGCGGATATCATAATTTTTTCATTTTGCAATTTTTCAATAGTTCGCAAAACACATTCGAAAAAATATGTAAAACATCGTTATGCATCTGTAACATTTCATGAATACCATATCATAGACGAAATCCTTAAATAATGGTCAATAACTGCGGCGCCGTTACCTTATATAATCAATAAATTCAATGTATAGAAAAAAATACTGAATTAATTTTCCCTAGTTTCATGTTTCTTTAAAAAAAAATCTAAGAAAATTTGGTAAAATTATATTGAATACTTTTACTTATTATGTGTTTTTATATACCTATACATACCTATTACAATTGAAAATTACAAGACTGCAACTATTTTTCATCATTTCGATTTTTTCTCCTAGCTTGGGTAGTTTTCGAAGAATACATTTTTTTCGATAGGCCGCGCGCGAAAACATTTGAATGAACAAATTTGCGCTTAAATACATTAGCATCTTGAAAAAATTTCTACATCGACTTTCTCGTAAATATGGGCTTGTACATAAACGTTACTGGAGAACTTTCTCATTTTTTTTGTAATGAATACTTCTTCGATATTTTCAATGGTTGACAAGTTATAGGAGAAAGGCTTGTTTTTACCCAAGGGTGGTTTTTTATGGGCGAAGCCATCTACCTCCAAAACGGATTTTTGTGGTTAAATGAGTATGGACCTTCACTAACAGTTTATGAAGGCAAAGGACCCCGCACATTTCTTATGGGAAATGGCTTTCCGTGAATTTGGCTGAATTGCTATGTTGTAGTTCTTGATGAGCTGATCAAAAGTTTTCACAGCCACAAAGCTCAAAAATGGACAGTTTTCGAGATATGGAGCTTTGAAAATGGATTTTTCCATTTTTTATGGTATTTGCTCATCCAACGGAGAGCTCTCATTTTTTGTTGGGATGGAATTCGACTATTATGAGCCTAGAACCCGTCTGAAAAATGGTCTTCCTCAGTTATATTAGGTAACGTTCTCGAAAATTTTTCATACACTGCTCTACACTGCCTATGGAACGAGGTACAAATTCCAAGATCTTCCATACATCTTTCCATGCTACAAGATAACGCTAGAATAATTTATATTTATGGAATATGTCATATTTCGGGTATTTTTTGAAGAAAGGCCGTAATATTTGATTCCAAATATATCTAACATCCAATAATATCGAATATGTTTTCCAAAATGTTCATAACGAGGCTCACCGAGCTGAAATGGGGGAAAACGGAGAAATCTTAAACATATATCCTCAGAGATAACAATTGTGATCATTATTAATGTCATTCACATATGCCAAGACATTTTCCTCAGAATGGCTCGAAATGGATGATAGCATCTCATAGACAAATAAATCCGTGAAAATGTCTGCATCTTTGGCACCTGATAGTACTTTCCAGATAGAATGGGAAAGTTCAGGTGTTAGAAACAAATTATGAATAGAACTTTTGAAATTTACACCTGAATTCTTGAAAATATTAACTCTTTTTATAAATGTTGCCAAATGAATAAGTGGATCAATCAAAAGCGAGAAAAGGAGTAACATTGAAAATGATAATGTTTATAATAATAATGATATTAAACAAAAAACAATAATAAACTATCACAAAAAATCATTTGAAATATTATGAGTCAAATCGAGGGAAAATTAATTATTTGGTAACATGAAACTATCACTATCATCATAAAACATAAATATTAATAAATATTGAATATAGCGGGTTCTTGTTCATCATCGCGGAGAATATACATTTGGCTGTGAGGAGCTATTATCCATTTCGAGCCATTCTGAAAATGTCTTGGCACCCCATTGTTAGATTATCGAGATTTGTGAGAAACAAATTACGTATAACATGTAATAATAATGATAACAATTGTTATTTCTGAGGATACATGATTAGGATTTTTTTAATTTTTCCTCATTACAGATCGCTGGGCGTCGTTATGAACATTTCGGAAAACATATTGGATATTATTGGACATCAGATATATTTGGAATCGGTTATTATCGTTTCTTTTCAAAAAATACCCGAAGTATGTCATTTTACAAAAATATAAATTATTCTAGAGTCATCCTGAGTATGGAAAGGTGTATGGAAAATCTTGGATTTTGTACCCCATTCCATAGGCACTGCGGAGCAGTGTATGAAATTTTTTTGATAACGGTGACTAGTATAAGTAAGAAAGACCATTTCTCAGTCGGCTTCTAGGCATCGAATATTGAAACTCCATCCCAACAAGAAATGAGAGCTCTCCGATAGATGAGCAAATACCCAAAAAAATTGAAAAAATCCATTTTCAAAGCTCCATATCTCGAAAACTGTCCATTTTCAAGCTTTGTGGCTATGGACACTTTTGATCAGCTCATCAAGAACTGCAACATACCAAAAATAGCCAAATTCAAAGCCATTTCCCAGAAAAAATGTGCGGGGTCCTTTCAATGCCGATTCACTTGGTAATAATCATTAAACGAGTACCTGAGAATAAACTGGTGGGTTAGACATCTCCATCGTGCTCAGGGACTTTATTGAACAACGCTTATGTCCGTTTGATGGTTGATTTAAGACACAAGAGCAACTTCGATCTGGGCAACTATTAACTTTTTCCACATTTGCACTAATAGATGCTATATTAATTGGGTATCGTGGGTCTCCTATAACAGATAGGAATCAGAACTTGTGACGCCTTTCCTTGCCCTCTTGAAAATTTTTACCATTATTCTCACAGATATGTTCAGCGGATGTTTGGAGCGTAGTATCCCATTTTCTACACGGAAAACTAACAGATTTTTTCTTGACTGGTGGCTTAATAGAACTTTTAGACCGTGTGCTGCTCGCACTAAAAATAAATTAGACAATCTCTGAAAATCGAGAATAATATAAGAATAGAAAAATAAGAGAACAGTATTACCTAGTTGGCTTTTTGTTCTCTTTACAACAATAACTAGGAGTTGTGCATATTTGTAGACTCTGATGTTGTGAGCAAGGGAAATTCTTATCGAAATTTGCAGTACTGTGGATTGCACATATCATACCATTGATAGACTCCTTCAGCATCAGTTGCTCATCAAAGGCTTGTCGTCTCTTATTACATTGGTTGATTTTATATCCCTGAAAATAAATGTGAATGTAACAATGGCCAAATATAACTTCCATGAAATTTTTGTTTCATTACCTTCGACATGTTGAAGAGAAAAACACATAAAAATACTAGGAATTTTGAAAAATTACCTACATTTCCGTACTATCAATTTTTGACGTTACGCTGACATTTTCTCAATTGAACCTATATAACCTTTTTTCATTTGGTTTATACTCCGAATTTTGCTCTCATCTCAGTTTTGAAGAGAGTTGGTATACAGTGCGGCTTTTAATAGTCCCCCCCCTGTTAATTTTTGAACGGTTCGACATGAAAACATGAAAAAAAAAAACGTTTCGAGTTTTTCACCAAATAATACCCGACAGGGGGGGGAGGGGGGACACATCAACTCAAAATTTTTAAATGTAATGGGGAGTGAAGTTACATTGTCGAAAAGAAAATTCTATTCTCTTTACAACCCTCAAATTTTTTTTGAATTTCGTTTTTTTTTTGTTGCAATTCAAATTCGAAATATCAAATACAAATGCGGACCTGAATACTACTCATACCTCGATAAATTCGAAAAGTTTGATGTGGAATAGTGAAAACAAAATTTTTTTGAAGGGTATCCGATACTACTTTTTGAAAGAAGAAACATTGTAATTACTCGGCAGATGGCGCTGGGGGCACAATAAAGAATTGAATTCTCATTTCAACGAACGATGTGCCACTTGAACCCCCATGCCATTTAAAAGTTTTGAGTTGATGGGCCTCCCCGCGCCCCTTATTGAGCAATCGCCATATTTTTAGTTTCAAAAAGTAGTATTGGTGAAACCCTCGACACGGTTTTTAATTCACGTTTCAACGTTGAACCATTCAAAAGCTAACAGAGGGGGGGGACTTTAAAATGCCGCACTGTGTAGTGAGCACCTATATTGAAAAAGAGGCTTGAATATTTTTTTTTCGAAAGAATTATCACACAGGTTGACTTAAATCGGAATTTTTGTTGCCACTATAATGAGAGTACTGGATTGGAATAAATCAACGGTAAATATTCGGTTAGAGAGAGCTATCAAATTTTCAAAAAAACTCTTTCGCAACTTACGTTTTTCAGTCTACTCTACAAAAAATCCAAATGAAAATTTTGGCGATCACGACTATTTTCGAAGATACCGGTTCATTTTTGTGTGGATTTTCACCATTTGACATATCGAAGTTTTTCTATTGAAAATTCACAAAATATGCCTTTTTTTCAACTAAAACACCACACATGCCCTTATTTACTTATTTTCAGAACCTTTTTGCAGAAAAAACTATCACTTTTTGAAAAATTCATCCTTCTTCAAAACGTTAACAAATTGTGATCAACATTGAATGACTGATATTTTTTATCCATCAAGTTGGTATCACTTTTATGATTCGGTTTTAGTCGGATCTCGTTTACGTTTTAGGTTAGGTTAGGCTCGCTTCGCTCGCCCTTTGTATTTTCGCTCGCAATTGACACACAAACCTAACCTGAGCAAGCTAACCTAGCTTGCGAGTCAGTCGAAAATGCGTGAATTCGTTTTTCGCTCGCAATTGACACACAAACCTAACCTGAGCAAGCTAACCTAGCTTGCGAGTCAGTCGAAAATGCGTGAATTCGTTTTTCGCTCGCAATTGACACACAAACCTAACCTGAGCAAGTTAACCTAGCTTGCGAGTCAGTCGAAAATGCGTGAATTTGTTTGCATGCAAACCGAGTTGAAAATGCGTAAATTACTAGGTACGGCTTGACACTTTTCTGTAGTAAGGCTTGCTTCGCTCGTCCTTAAGGGTTTACAGGGTGGTGCTGTAGATTTAACCTGGTTCTCCTACATCCGATAGATCGCATGTACAAGGAAAATATGGTCGAATACTTAATAATATTTGTATCTGCTGGCATGTCATAATGGCATCTTTCTGTCAATATATTTGAGTGACATTATAAAGTTCATTATGGGCCAAGGACCGTAATGAAGTTCAAAAAGTCCTAGTACCATAATGAAATTCAAATATGAAGTTTTTGAATGCCTAGCATGAATGAACTTTATAAGAAAAAATGCTGGTAGGTATATAGGTAATTTTAAACAATTTGATTCAGAATACAAAACTTCCTCCAAATCGGAAGGTTAACTATCACCAGAATCGCACATCTAATTTTACTTGTCAGCAGAGTGTGTGTTTGAAAGTGAATGAATAATTTGCTGTTGCATTGTCAACGAAATGGTAAGGCACAGCTTGCTCACTATTTTTCATAATGGATAACTCGAATTTATCTGTAGTTTCAAAAATACTAAATTTGGAATTTAAAAAATATTTATATATACCTATTTATTGATGCCAGCAGATAAAGTTTTGTATGTAATTCGTCATTATGATCCTTATAACATAAATATCTGCAATGATTTCGTTTTATTCACATGGGTGTTGCTGTACACTTTCTGCTGGCTAATATTTTGCTGCTGTTGAATTTATTGTTTTATGATCAGGTTTTGATTTGGGTTTTGGCTTCACTATTTGGATAAACTGTTCAGTGAAACGTCCATACTAAAAATCGTTCGAAACAACCGGAAATCAGTACCGTCTATCCATTTTTTTTGTGTGTTGGCATCGTCTGCTATGGTCATTAGCCACGTGTTCTGAATAGGCCTTGTTACTAACTCCTTACGCCACCTTAGGAGCAGCACTGTTAATTATTAACGCAACAGTGAATCGGGGAGGATTATCCCCAGCCAGAAACAAGATTCAATCACTCAGATTTTGACATCTGAAACTGAAAAAACCTTGCTCTGCCTGGGGATCGAGCCCACGACCTTTCGATCACGGGCCGCGGCACTAACCACTGCGCCAAATCCCCGCCCCCTATCCATTATTGTAAGGGTTTATAATTTTTTGACAGTGGCAACTAATATACGAGCCGGGTGAAAATTCGAAGCATCATAGCATTTGCCATGCTATTCGATGTGCGAGACAGAATACAGTCGACCAGCACCAAATGTGTGACGTTATGCATTAGGGAGCTTCAGCGATGAAATTTTGCCCAATCTGTATAGTTATTTCAGTATCTAGGGCGCGAAATTCTACTTTGGTGATCGAGAACTGATTTTTTCAACTCTGTTTTTTGATCACCAAAGTAGCATTTCGCGCAAGAATTGCAGACAAATTTTTTTCTACAAACGTCAAAAAATATTATTCCAAAATAAGTAATATGCTTAGCCTACTATAATAGTATATTACGTAACAAGTGTTGTAAAAGGCATATCACACACTAATGAAAAAATTACATGAGTGCGTAATTGCTTTACAACTCGCACTACGTACTATATTTTACCTACGGCCACATACAGTGTGCCGTTTCCGAGATCCAAAAATTCATATTATTATTATTATTATTATTAGTAAAATGACCTTTTTTCAGAAAAGTCGTCTATATAGATGAACTTAAATAGTAATACCTCATCTGAATAATAAATTTGATCCAAAAAGTTGATGACGTTTTCGAGATCCAAAAACTCACACTATTATTATTATTATCGCCTTTTTCTAAAAAAGACGCCTGCATAGATGAACTTTAAACGCAAAACTGTATCTAAATACAAAATTTGATCCAAATCATTACAGCCGTTTCAGGATCAAAATATTCATATTATTATTATTATTAATATTATGAGTAAAATCACATATTTCTATGAAAACCGCCTACATAGATGAACTGAAGTAGCAATACCTTATCTGAATACAAAATTTCTCCCAAATCGATTTAACCGTTTCCGAGATATATCGTTTTGTTTATGAAAACTGTGAGATTTGTTTACCGTGCGTAAGGAGCTATTTACTGAGGCTGTGAGTCGTATGTTTTTGTCCATTTTCTGCAGTGGCCGTAGGTAAAACAATGGGTGTTATGAATAAAAACTAGCAAAAGCTTTTACTATAGGTTTGTCTCTCTCATTAGTTAATAAAATAGATAGGTCTGTTTCAAGAAATCTAAGTAAAAGCATTTGCGGTTTATTTATTAGACTCAATAAAATTAGGTAGTGTCAAATTTTGTCAGAATTTGAAAAGTTTTAGAAAGCCTTATCATTTTTAAACATTTAGAAACAAATTATTTCTTGGATTTTTGCTTGATTGCGAGGACCATAATGGTTAAAATATAAAATATCATATAGTTTACATGCAGTGCGCACGGTGTCGTGGTAACGTAGGAAAATGAAAAAAGGGTTTCTTCACATATTGTTATCTATTCACGAACTTTGTAATTTTTTGACGTTTGTAGAAAATAGTATATTAAAGTATGAGTGGATAAAAAGGTCTTTCAAACGCGCGATTTTTCGAGCACGACGGCGCAGTATACCTTTCGTTAGTGTTTGAATACAAGTTCTGCATTTGTTTGGAATATTTCATTTGACGTTACAAGGTACTCCTTCTTGTCAGATCAATGATCATAAAATTGTCATTTAGACTTCACGGTTCTCGAGTTGTTGATGTGGCCATGGTTACTTAAAAAACGCGCGTTTTTGAAAGTACGATTTGCACACGCTAAGGCGTGCTTTAAATATATAAGAAAAGACACCAAAGGAAAAAATTGTTATTTTTGTATCTAGTGCGCGAGATGCTACTTTGGTGATCAAGAACTGATTTTTTTCAACGAGGCGCAGCCGAGTTAAAAAAATAGTCGAGATCACCAAAGTATTTCGCACACGAGATGCAAACAAAATTTTTTCTACAAATGTAAAAAAAGGTAGTATACAATTTTGTCACAATTTGAAAGAATTGTCACGAAGCAATAAAACTATGAACTTAAAATTTATTAACTACCTAGCACCTAAATTTACTACCTGTTTATATCAGAAATACAAGCAAATTGAATTTATTTAAGAAACAATGTAGAACATATGTTGTCAGAACCCTGGAAACATTCTTATTTAATACTTCGAAACAAAATGTGATAAAAAGTAATTCAACTTTTTAATTCTTTAATACTGTCAAAAAACTGTATGTTATATCATATTATATATTTTATATTTTATATTTTAGTTATTTTGGTACAATAGTGCTATCATGTTAACGATACAAAATTAGGCACATACAGAAGCTTCAGCTTCTAGGTGCATTTCAAATAGGTTGTATATGTATATACATTGCAAGCTCAGGTTTAGTTATTTCAGTTAAATAAGTTTATTATATATTTCTTAGCTTGTTCACACTGTATATTTTGTACTTTTTTTGCGCTTTTTTTGTACTTTTGTACTTGAATAAATTCAGAAATAAATGATATCTTGGATTTTCGCTTGATTGAGGACCATAAAGTTAGAAATAAATAATTTCTTGGATTTTTGCTTAATTGAGGACTGTATAGGTTAAAACATGAAAATCCCTTATAGTTTACATGCAGTGTGCGAAAAAAGTGTCAATTCACATATTGTTGTCAATGCGCAAACCTTGTAATTTTTTGACGTTTGTAGAAAAAATATGTTATTTTTTGGTTGCCATTTCGATGTGAAAAACGTCACTTTAAAACAAAAATGCGAATAGTAAAATACAGAACTCGATACGTACTATGGAATTTTTTTAGAAATTTATGTTATTGGTACTTTGAAATAAAATTTCACGAATACCCTATAAGGCGAACGTTTCTTATAGGAACGTTGTAGCAACTTCTAAGTGTCAACGTTCCCCAAAATTTAATTCATAGGTACTTAATGAGCTAGTTCAGGAGAGCATTCAGGGTTTTTGTAATGCAACACAAAAATAATGTCTATCTCGCCTTCAGTGGAAAATAACTATTGAGGTAACGATGAGATTATTATGAAATTTATAATAATCAAGTTACATTCAAAGCTTTATCACATCATTGACAAAGATGATGTGAAAATAAAATCAACAACTTTGGTTATGTCACGTTATTGTATCATAAAGTAAATAATGTATTATGTGCTATGATGTTAATAAATAATTGTAATGAAGATTTAACTTGAAGGAAGCTTCATATTCAATGATACGAAAAAATAGTTAACGTGAATTTGACTTCAATTGTGTCTTTTGAATTATTTACAAGGTATAACAAATATCCCTTTTCAACGCAATAATTATTACAGACTGATTTATTATTAGTTTCACATGATGTGGGTCCCTCCAACTTCCTTCACTAATTCAAGGTTAGTTTGAAAATTCTATACCAAAACAATAATATCTGATTGAATATAATTATTCATAATTAAATAATAGATAATTGTATAGGTTGGATCGTTATTTCAGTAACCTTGTACTATTCAATGTTATTCTTTATTATTTCATGAATATACGAGCTGGTGAGTTTTAGCTAGATATTGATTATTTATCTGTTTAACTATATACATTATTTTTCAACTATTCAGGAACCCAAAACAGTTTCTCTACTGTTTGACAAGAATCGGTGATAATATTTTGAGGTGTTGATAACCTAAATAGAAATAGTTCTTACTTTCTAATGATGTATTAACTTTTATATCCACTCAATAAGTCTTGTTGTAATGGCACCATTTATAACTTCTTTCATCAGAAGCCAATGGTTTCTTTCATAAAAAAATTAATATTTAACATTCTCAGTCTGATCGTCATGACTACGTCTTTTTTTTATTTTAATGGAATTCTCCAAATTCATTAGATCACGTGAAAATTATGTCAGCTTATTAGTTATGATATCATATAGGTACTAATTTCTGATTTATTGCTGTAAAAATTTGGTTTATTTTTCAGAATTTGACTTCTCTGACGAGTATTCTCTTTTCTCAACTCTTGACTCTTTATCATGTTTGTTAAATATTGAGTTTCAGTGAAGGATTATGGTTGAAAATTTTGATTATCTTGGTTGAGTATATTGACATTTTTAGTAATATTTGCTTCTTTGATGCTTCATTCTGTTCAGTTCGGGAAGGACAACATCTGCCGTGCCCGCGATAAATATACATACAAGAATTGCTCGTTTTAAAATAAAAGGTTTAAATCATTTTCATTCTTTAATCAATAAATAATAGAAATTTTTGTATCAAGTGAGTAAAGTGATACTTTTTTTACGAGTAGGAAATTCCTCCAAGTAAAAAAAACACTTTACTCACGAGTTTCATACAGTATTTTTTCTACAACTATAAAAAAATTAACCAATTTATATTTTTTTGCAAATATGAAATGAATTTGGCATATTTTTATTGATTCATTATTCGAAGTTCGAACAGTATGCCGGAGAGTTGAGTTTCAAACAAATGAAACGAATAATTTCGACAGAGTCGGAATCTCTTTCTCTTCACACTATTCCGCAAAATGGAAAATTTGAAGTGAATATGAAAATAACATATTCATCGAGGTCAATATTATTATTATTAATGTTGACTTGACTTTCGAATAACTAGTCCATCGAAGTAACTTTTCATTTTCTTAAATTTGTATTCAAAATAAATAAACAATCCTCGTGAAGCAACGAATACCTTTTTCTGTCTTTGAACTATGTCAAGGAAATCTCATATTTGCACTATCCACAATTTTCTCCGTTCAATCTGGATCACTTTTCATTTCTATTTAAATTAAATTTTTTATAGTTATCAAGAATTCGTTATCTGGATAGATGCCCAATTTCACAAATTTCATTAATTATTGTTGTCAACTAGTTTCTAACGGCCAAACAGCCATAGCTACCTTGGATTACCTAGTGTAGATTAGGTCCAACAGTTCCTTAGAGGTATATGCTATTATTTTGACAATATATTTCCTTGCTTAACAACCAATGAGTGGATTTCAAATTTTGAAATTCAGCCAATAGAATCGGAACTACAGTGAAAATATAGCTTGTCGCTGTATTTTCACGGTGATAAACCTGCTTAGTTTTTGTTTAACTATCTGTCAAGTGAAAATAATGATTTAAATTATGAACGTCAAATTTATGTGTTTTGACTAGTTATCTTTATTTATCAATATGAGCGATCGTTGGGGACAAATGTCCATTGGTATCATAGATGAGGCCGTGGAAAAGAGTATTCCGTTGAATACGGCTAGAAGTAAAGCATCAATTACCAGGTGACACGATTTTTCTATATTTCAAATCGATATATTGTCGTTCTAAATATAATTCGTGGTATGATATCATATAGGTACTAATTTCTGATTTATTGCTGTAAAAATTTGGTTTATTTTTCAGAATTTGAATTCTCTGACGAGTATTCTCTTTTCTCAACTCTTGACTCTTTATCATGTTTGTTAAATATTGAGTTTCAGTGAAGGATTATGGTTGAAAATTTTGATTATCTTGGTTGAGTATATTGACATTTTTAGTAATATTTGCTTCTTTGATGCTTCATTCTGTTCAGTTCGGGAAGGACAACATCTGCCGTGCCCGCGATAAATATACATACAAGAATTGCTCGTTTTAAAATAAAAGGTTTAAATCATTTTCATTCTTTAATCAATAAATAATAGAAATTTTTGTATCAAGTGAGTAAAGTGATACTTTTTTTTACGAGTAGGAAATTCCTCCAAGTAAAAAAAACACTATACTCACGAGTTTCATACAGTATTTTTTCTACAACTGTAAAAAAATAACCAATTTATATTTTTTTGCAAATATGAAATGAATTTGGCATATTTTTATTGATTCATTATTCGAAGTTCGAACAGTATGCCGGAGAGTTGAGTTTCAAACAAATGAATCTCTTTCTCTTCACACTATCCCGCAAAATGGAAAATTTGAAGTGAATATGAAAATAACATATTCATCGAGGTCAATATTATTATTATTAATGTTGACTTGACTTTCGAATAACTAGCCCATCGAAGTAACTTTTCATTTTCTTAAATTTGTATTCAAAATAAACAAACAATCCTCGTGAAGCAACGAATACCTTTTTCTGTCTTTGAACTATGTCAAGGAAATCTCATATTTGCACTATCCACAATTTTCTCCGTTCAATCTGGATCACTTTTCATTTCTATTTAAATTAAATTTTTTATAGTTATCAAGAATTCGTTATCTGGATAGATGCCCAATTTCACAAATTTCATTAATTATTGTTGTCAACTAGTTTCTAACGGCCAAACAGCCATAGCTACCTTGGATTACCTAGTGTACATTAGGTCCAACAGTTCCTTAGAGGTATATGCTATTATTTTGACAATATATTTCCTTGCTTAACAACCAATGAGTGGATTTCAAATTTTGAAATTCAGCCAATAGAATCGGAACTACAGTGAAAATATAGCTTGTCGCTGTATTTTCACGGTGATAAACCTGCTTAGTTTTTGTTTAACTATCTGTCAAGTGAAAATAATGATTTAAATTATGAACGTCAAATTTATGTGTTTTGACTAGTTATCTTTATTTATCAATATGAGCGATCGTTGGGGACAAATGTCCATTGGTATCATAGATGAGGCCGTGGAAAAGAGTATTCCGTTGAATACGGCTAGAAGTAAAGCATCAATTACCAGGTGACACGATTTTTCTATATTTCAAATCGATATATTGTCGTTCTAAATATAATTCGTGGTATGATATCATATAGGTACTAATTTCTGATTTATTGCTGTAAAAATTTGGTTTATTTTTCAGAATTTGAATTCTCTGACGAGTATTCTCTTTTCTCAACTCTTGACTCTTTATCATGTTTGTTAAATATTGAGTTTCAGTGAAGGATTATGGTTGAAAATTTTGATTATCTTGGTTGAGTATATTGACATTTTTAGTAATATTTGCTTCTTTGATGCTTCATTCTGTTCAGTTCGGGAAGGACAACATCTGCCGTGCCCGCGATAAATATACATACAAGAATTGCTCGTTTTAAAATAAAAGGTTTAAATCATTTTCATTCTTTAATCAATAAATAATAGAAATTTTTGTATCAAGTGAGTAAAGTGATACTTTTTTTTACGAGTAGGAAATTCCTCCAAGTAAAAAAAACACTATACTCACGAGTTTCATACAGTATTTTTTCTACAACTGTAAAAAAATAACCAATTTATATTTTTTTGCAAATATGAAATGAATTTGGCATATTTTTATTGATTCATTATTCGAAGTTCGAACAGTATGCCGGAGAGTTGAGTTTCAAACAAATGAATCTCTTTCTCTTCACACTATCCCGCAAAATGGAAAATTTGAAGTGAATATGAAAATAACATATTCATCGAGGTCAATATTATTATTATTAATGTTGACTTGACTTTCGAATAACTAGCCCATCGAAGTAACTTTTCATTTTCTTAAATTTGTATTCAAAATAAACAAACAATCCTCGTGAAGCAACGAATACCTTTTTCTGTCTTTGAACTATGTCAAGGAAATCTCATATTTGCACTATCCACAATTTTCTCCGTTCAATCTGGATCACTTTTCATTTCTATTTAAATTAAATTTTTTATAGTTATCAAGAATTCGTTATCTGGATAGATGCCCAATTTCACAAATTTCATTAATTATTGTAGTCAACTAGTTTCTAACGGCCAAACAGCCATAGCTACCTTGGATTACCTAGTGTAGATTAGGTCCAACAGTTCCTTAGAGGTATATGCTATTATTTTGACAATATATTTCCTTGCTTAACAACCAATGAGTGGATTTCAAATTTTGAAATTCAGCCAATAGAATCGGAACTACAGTGAAAATATAGCTTGTCGCTGTATTTTCACGGTGATAAACCTGCTTAGTTTTTGTTTAAGTATCTGTCAAGTGAAAATAATGATTTGAATTATGAACGTCAAATTTATGTGTTTTGACTAGTTATCTTTATTTATCAATATGAGCGATCGTTGGGGACAAATGTCCATTGGCATCATAGATGAGGCCGTGGAAAAGAGTATTCCGTTGAATACGGCTAGAAGTAAAGCATCAATTACCAGGTGACACGATTTTTCTATATTTCAAATCGATATATTGTCGTTCTAAATATAATTCGTGGTATGATTGAAAACCTATAATTTTTTGGAATATCAATTCATTGGCAATCCCACTGCAAGAAAATACAACTCGTCCTGCGGACTCGTTGTATTTTCAGCTTTGGGATTGCAATTCATTAATATTCCAGAAAATTATCGGTAACAATCATACCACTTATTTTATTATTATATTACCCCTGAATATATTCGCCGCGATAGTTTGGAATTTTGATAATACTTAATTAATAGTATGAATGCTAAGAATAGTATTGGTGAAACATTTGTATATCAGATGTTTATAGGTTATTAGTTGCCAAAGATAATGAGAACTGATGGCTTTATGACAGGATTTCGTTATTATTCGGATCTGTCACTGTTGTTGCATGAAACTGTCGGTTGCCTAGCAACAGCCGTTAAAAAAGTGCACTTTTTTTACGCTTTTTCGTTTAATAATGAAATCGTATGTTGATAGTGAAATATTGTAATACTTTACGCACACAAACCACACAAAAAAAGTGGACTTTTTTTGACAGTTGTTGAAAAAATAATATAAGATCATTTATTTCTAATTGAAGATTCGATTTTTGGCGAAACAGCATATTAAGAATCCACCCAAGAAGAGAATAGATGTAGAACAAGAATTATAAAACAAACTGCTCAAGCCCTTGGAATAGTCTTTTTAGGTTTTGGGAACTATCACTGTGACAGTTGTAACAAATGATGAGTTTTTCGGTTTTATTGCTTTTACATTCACTATTTTATGCACTAGCCGCGCGGTACATTTTTTCAACATGTTCAAGTATTATATATTGAAAGCTTCGTTACAGTATCTGCATCGATACAAGAACAAGTATATTCAGTTTAGAAGTGGATGGTTGGTTCAAATAACTGTCTGGTATCATTCCAGCACAATCGTTATCAATTTTTTCAGGGATGATCAATTTATTTGAAATAGATTCTTCAATACAAGTTCTCAGCTGCTATAGTTTTACATTTACCTCTTGATTATTGTAGGTATACATAACGTATGAAACGTGTAGACCATTGGAATTCAAGTCAGTATTTGTAATTCGCGCTAATAAACCACTAGTGCATAAAATTTTGTATGTATCACGTGCGAAAAATGCTTTTATGGCCTTCGGCGTGTGATGGCCCTCGGCTGATACATAAATAACTATTATCGTGTCATTGAATATTAAACTTCCTTTAAATTAAATCTTTATTACAAATTATCAACATCATAATATCATAACAACATATAATACATTAGCTACATAGTTACTTTACAATAGATACCAAATGGCACGCTCAAATGATAATAACGTTACATAACCAAAGTTTTTGATTTCATTTTCACATCATCGTTGTCAATGTCAATGATACGATCTTGGATACGATGAAGCTTTGAATGTAACTAGATTATTATGCAATTTAAATAAATCTCGGAGGTTGCACAGGCGACATCCTCGATTATTAATAGCTATAAATGATATTCATATGTAGGTAAGATTGCGAAAAGAGCGAAGCTCGGTCGTTCTGCAGGTACTTATAGTCCAGTCGGCAGGTCGTGGAAAAAGGGTGTCACGACGAAAAATTCCCAAGATGATGAAATTTAAGTATATTGTTTGTACATGTTAAGTGATGTAAAATCCAAGTTTTCGACCTTGAGGAGGTTGTGGTAAATTTTTGGTTTTTCGCTTATAACTCGAAATAAAAAGTTATGGTCAACCAAACTGAAAGGAAAAAAATTCCCCGTCGATGAAAAAATAAATCTGAAATCGATTGAATAGAAAAGTTTTTACGGGCGATCAAAGAGTGGCATTTTTTCACATTTTTGTTGAAACTGCGATAACCCATTTTCAAAGTCATGTAGCTTCACACTATCAATCCCAATCGCCTACTCCCTTCCTGAAAGTTGTAGATCAACAATTGGAGAGTTCAATACATTTTTAAATTGACCCATTTTTTTAAATTTTAAAACTATTTTTTCAAAATAAGTGTTTATCGAAAATGACTCCAAGTCGGCGCTCCCTCCACTACTATATCTTAGCACGACTCGGCGACGAATTTTCACTCGAAGCGCTGTGTTCAGAAGCATTTTTAACAATGTTCTCCAAACTTATGGGAAAATGTGAGATAGACAAATTGTAGTTTTTAACCTCAACTTCAAAATGCCGCTTTGAAAATTCAAATCGTACCATTTCCCGTAATATGACGCATCATGCAAAATATGGCTGTAATATTTTTAAAACCCGATTGTAGGAAAACTATGAAGCGACATTTTCCACTTTTCGGGAGCTCAACGTACATGATATTAGCTACCATTTCCCGAAAAATTATTTCTTAATATTGAAAATTGAGGGAGATACGAATTTTTGAAAAAAGGCCTTTTTTCAAGAGTTTTTCCAGCTTTTCTCGGCGAAAAATGGTCGTATCGGGATTTTCCAAAAACCATTTTGTAGGTTTTTTCATTCTCTACAAACGGTTTTTTATGAGTAAAGCCATTCGTCCAGTACCTTTTGAGATATTTACAAAAAAACAAAAAAAGGACCCTTTTTTTTAATAATCATTGTTTAAACAATTGCACAAAAAAAATTTTGAGTTGCAATTTGGATTTTAGTTATTTATACAGTATCCCCGAAGTCATGGCGCAAGTCGCTTACTATTAGAATTAATTTCCACAAAAAATTTATATTGGTTGGTCTAATATATGCATGTCAAGGAGTCATTTTAATTATCACCCCACCATAGCTGTTCCGGAATTGAATGTTTATCTCTTCATATCATCGAACTTTTCTTTGTGTTTACCTATCGTGTATCATGCGAGGTACATCTTGATTACTATTTATACATCGATTATTCAGTGATCTCGTCATTAGGTAACGATCCACTGTTCTATCGATTATTCAAATTATCTGAAAACAAAAAAAAATTGATATGACGATCTCTATGCCAGGACCAAGTGTAGTACTTTTCTTGAGTGTATTGTTGGCGGCTGTAATCAAAGGCGGACACAATGCAGCCCTACAAAGTGTCGGAGTGAAAAATTCGTTATACGAAATTCCGGGAATTGGTAACCGTCCATTGATGATAAAAGCTTTTCCTGCCATAGAAAATTACCAAAGTGATCTGTTTGAAGTTTATGCAGAACCGTACACTTATGTAAGTTGAAATTATGATATCTTACGAGTATATTTGGCAATAAAGTCAGATTTTTTTCTGATATGGCGGGAAAAATATAATCAAACAGTTTTGGAACATACAGTGTGACCCATTTAAGATAAAACTTACATTTTTCAGCCGATTGGAATGATTTTTATTTCGTTAGGTAGACATCCAAGAAGTCTACTAGAGCACCAAATTTCATGAATAAATCTCCATTTCCAGGGCCAACTAATTTTATTTTTCAAGGTAAAAAATCTAGAAAAATGACTAGCGATTTTTTCAGAAAAAATCTGACTACACCACGGGATTTGCGACATTTTCAAATGGTTAAAATATGCCGTTTAATTAACCCACCAATTCAATTTCAGATATCTAATCAAAACGTTGACTACACCACTGTATTGAGGGTGTCTCGAAATATCACTGACTATAATTTCATTGAAATCTGTTGATAAATAAAAATTATGAGATAAAATGACATTTTCCTGACAATCCATTAATATATTTTTCAAATTTTCTTATCTTATAATTTTTTTATTTATTTACAGATTTCGATGAAATTTTGTCTACTGGTATATCGAAACCTGCCTAATACAGTGGTGTTCTCCGAATTTTGATAAAAGTTCTGAAATTGAATTGGAGGGTTGATTAAAGGGCATGTTTTTCAAATTTCATTTCCTTATAATTTTTTTATTGATTGACGCATTGTAACGTTATTTATACATATGAACTGTTTGAAAATGGTGTAGTCAGATTTTTTTTGACCTTGAAAAATAAGATTAGTTGGCCCTGGAAGTGGAGATTTTATCATGAATTTTGGTGCCCTAGTAGACTTTTTGAATGTTTACCTAAGGAAAAAGAATCATTCCAATCAGTTGAAAAATGTAAGTTTTATAAGGGTGCTTCCATCTTAAATGGGTCACACTGTATATAAGAACTTTCAAAATATTGATTGAAAGTTTGATTTTGTGGAGAAAATCCGATTCTTGACATGTCAAGAACGTTCAAAATGTTCAGATATCCACTGTGTCTCTACCAACACCAATGATGTTTCTTTGACAATATTATGTGCTGTCGCCATTTACTTTGAACTGTTTCCATCTCCGTTCCCAGAACTTCTAGAACAAAATCAATCCTCTATAAAATTTGGAATCTTTTCTTTAAGAAGTCAAATTCTTTTATGTTCTCAAAATTGATATTTTAAAAATAACCTAAGATATCATTCCTGGTAAAAAATATATTATGTCCACGTGCGATAGAATATCAATTCATTAAATTTTTTATAATTTTTCATTTTTCTTTGATGGAAGTAGTCGTATATTATTATTATATATATATTATTATATGTATTACAAGTATTATATGAAGAATTTGTAGAAAATTGGCCGTTGCTTGTAAAGTAAACGCAGCATCAGCCTTTTTCACTTTCTACGTTTTTTCTCTCTCTTTTAACCCTTATGTACATTTCGAACATTCTCCGAAATTAGAAGACGTACTTATAATATGGATATTTTGATTTGTCTCTTGTTGATGATATGATTTATGATTATCTTCAACCTTATGAATAAGAAATATTTCATACAAATCAATTATGAATACAAATGCGACCAACAAACTGATTTAAGGCTAATGCTTTACATGTGATCAAATTCTTCGTATGATTCCACAAAAGATATTTGGAGAAATAGTGGGTTTCTGAATTGTTTGGTCAATGAAGCTTTAAATCACAAAGATATCTATTTTACTCATTATTAACCAAATGATAAAAATGAAGACAAAATAAAAATCATTTACCTAATGCATATATGTAGACTTTGCTCCGACTAGAATTCAGTAAAATAATTTTGAAGAATATGTATCAAAATCAAATCAAAATCAATATTTTATTTATAAACTATTGAACTAAAAAGTAAAAAAAACATCTGGTATATAAAAACAAAAATTTTTAAATATTTTTCAAAAGCTTGGGGCTTTATTTCAAGTGTCAATGATACTTCACGCCTTGAGCATTGAGAAAATTTAAAAAAATATATTTACAATTTTTTCACTAATTCATCCATAAAAGTTGGTTTTTAAATATTTTTTTTACGTTAATTTTATTTTGCTTATTCTATTCTAGATAAAAACACAGTGACGGTGATGAAACTGTATACCAGGTATTTTACTATATCCATTTTTTAGGATTTGAGAGCACAGGCTGCTGTTGCAGTTCTTCAAGGTGAAGGTGAAAGTGATGTCAAAGGAGAAATAATGTTTATTCAGAATCACCCACCAATTGGTCCCACTCTCATCAGGGGTAATATAACTGGTCTGACTCCTGGCAAGCATGGTTTCCATATCCATCAATCCGGGGATCTAAGACAAGGATGTGATAAAATTGGAGAGCACTTCAACCCGTACTTGGTAAGCAGACTTTCAATGATTAGAGAACATTTTCTATTGTTTTGACCTTGGAATTTTAGAATATGGCCATCGGATACTCTTGACATTCTCAGAACCAACATCCTTACAAACTTACATTCTAATTAGTTTTAAAGACTAACATTTTTCATTGCAGTCTGGTTTTCGAGTTTTCTAGAACTTAAAACATTAGAAATAGAAGTAACTTTATAATCCAGTACGATTGGGTTTTGAGATAAGGATCGATTGTAGCACCACCAAACTTGTTATGCTAGTAGTTGGAACCATGATAAACACGAAAAAAAAATTGTTTACCAAAATTCCAGGGGTGGAACATATTTATTATTTTCATTTAAAAATAAATAAATAAATAGATTTTGCTGTAATCCTGGAAAGTATATGATTTATCGAAAAAAAACTCAACAAGGTGAAAAACAATTCAATTTTCCACAAAAAATTATGCTTAGTAATTTCTTCTGAAATAAGCTCGTTTTCTCAGAAAACGTGATTAAACGCCGACATCGAATTTCAGGTTCACACTTGCCCGCCTGGTCCTACCTCTGCTAAAAATGATCGGAGAAGGAAAAAAAAGTTCATATCGTTTCTGAAGACTCCTACCTTCTCATGCAAATTTAATATGCGAGTATTTGAGTATACCTAAAATGTGTTTTGTCGCACTTCACGGAGATGTTTGCGGATGATCCAAAAATCATGAATAATTTAGTAAATATGGAATTATTATACTGAAGCAGCAACCCATACCCGCTTTTGACTATATGCAACAATTTTAGAGTAGTGTGACAGCTCCCATTTATACATGCCAAAAATAATCTTTGTTTTACTCCTGCCTCATATTCAATATTCCTATAAAACAGGCATTCTCTTCAGTAAATGTTGAAAATAATCGATTATTCATATCCTGCTTATATGTTTAATAACACTATTGTAAAGTGCAAACATCAAGCTTGAAATCATATACTTCATCTTTTATGCAGAATGTGTATGAGCAATTATTTTCAACATTTACTGAAGAAATTGCCGGGATTATGGGTAAGTTGAAAACTGATGCAGAAGTAAAAGCCAGTTTTTTCTTTGGTATGTATAAGTGAGACTTGTCTCACTATTCTAAAATTGTTGCATATGGTCCAAAGAAGGCACTGATTCCTGCTTCAGTATAATTATTTCATATCAACTATAATATCCATGACTTTCGGATCCTCCGTAAATATCGTAGGGTTATGTGAAGTGGGACAAAACACATTTTAGGTACTCAGATACTCACAAGTTATATTTGCATGAGGAAGTAGAAGTCTTCAGGAACGATATACTCTTTTTCGTTTCCATCCACTATAATTTTCAGAAAAGTTATGACAAAATGCGAGCCTGAAATTTGATATCGGAATTCAATCAGGTTTTCTGAGAAAACGAGCGCATTGTGTGAGAAATTACTTAATATATTTCTTGTGAAGAATTGAATTATCTTTCGCCTTGTTAGAAATTGTTTCTTGATAAATGTTATACTTTCCGAAAAAAAATTATAATTTTTTTAAATAAAAAATGTTTTGGGTGCCATCCCTGATTTTTTGGCAAACATTTTTTTTTATAATAATACATGATGTCAAAGTGTTATGATTCATTCTTCACTTATGTGATATAATTTTTCATTGAAATTATACATTATCTTTTCTTTATTCAAGTTTATTCATTGAGTGTACAGTATAGTAGTAGTTATCAATTATTACATGTTTACCACTTAGAGACTGCAAACAGGTACATAAGCGCTTATGGCTCGAATTGTAGAATTTGGGAGAGAAAAAGTTGGTTTATATGTGGTGAAGTGAGATTATAGTACAAAATTCACTCACCTCGGGTAAATTAGTATGTATTGTTTTGACAGAAATAGACGAAAAGTTGAGTGACAGTGAGAAGGCTCAAAAGTCTTGGTCACGATACCTAAGGATGGAAAATTCTAAGATAGTTGATAACTTCGTTGGCCAATTGAAATCGACGTTGAAATGTACCTTTTGTGGTCACTGTTTGGTCACCTTCGACCCATTCTAGGACCTGTCTCTACCGATACCTCAAAGTACAGGCCAACTAATCACAACTTATCACAGTGTTTAGATTCGTTCACGAGAGAAGAAACTCTTGATGGTGATGAGAAGCCGACCTGTGCAAAGTGCAAAGAGAGGAGGAACTGCACGAAATCCCTATCAATACATAAATTCCCCAAAATTTTAGTTATACATCTGAAACGGTTTTCTCCAACGGAATGTTACCATCGATTTTGCTCTAGAGGGTTTAGACATGAGTAACTATGCCGCAGACAATCTAGGCCCTTTTCGCTAGTCTGTATGCCTTATCTAACCATAGCGGGACTACATGCAGCGGGCACTACAGTCGACACCCGTATACAGGCGCCTGGCATGAGTACGATGATTCTCGGGTGACACCAATTTCACCTGGATCCCTCGTAAGCGGAGAAGCCTATGTCCTCTTCTACGGTCAGGAACACACCAAATCGCACCTTTCAGATCATTTTTAGTTCTATATTATCTATCTATCTATCTATATCTATTATAATATATATATATATATACTTTGAAACTATTTAATATGTAACCATTGAACTTTATTTTGTAAAATGGTCATTATTAAGAAATTATTTCCAATTTCGAAAGTGGAAAATAACGGCAAATAAATGTCAGTCGAGATGCTAGGAACCCCTCAATCTCGTAGTCGTTTTCTGACAGGTAATTGCCATTATAGCCTACACTATAAGAGTAAGGGAGTAAAAAAAATGCTGTGCTTTGCGCTCACTATCTGAATTTTATTCATTACTTTTCACCGTTATGTGCAATTTCCATTATTTTCATGTCGTTTGTTTTGATAATACTAATTCTTGGTATACCTGCCTAGTTTATTTAACTTATTTATATACTGAATATAATCTTTCAATCGAACCACTAAATACATTAAATTGCAAAAGATAAGGTATTTAAGAAGACTAAATGAAAGAACCAAACGTTTCAACTGTAACTGCGGCAGTCATCTTCAACGGCATGGTCGAAGTACTCTTCTTGACGTGTCAACTGAAACTGAAGCTCTCGTTTCTGGCACGTCATTTATAGACCTGATTTTTCGCGTACTTTCTGTGATGGTGTGTTCGCGCGTACTTTCTGCGAGATTCGAGTGACATGGCTTCGTTTAGACGCCTTCCAATACTGTGTGTCAGATATTTGGCAGATATGTTCTCTCTTTATTTCTGTTGAAGTTCTCTTGTTGTTTGTGTATTTCTATGGCTTCTAAATTCATTCTTGTGAAATAACGATTTGTCGTTGCTAGCCTCTCGGTATTTTCGAAAAGGATCTTGTGTTTTCCGTCGGACAATGCATGTTCCCAATCGACAATTCCGTTTGTGCTCGACTAGGCAGATACCAATGCTCCTTTTCGTCTGACCGATATACACTTTACCACAGATACATGGAATCCTGTAAGCCTCCGCTGATATGAGTGGATCCCTGCTGTCTTTTGCTGATCTCAGATATTCCAATATTTTCTTTATTGGTTTGAAGATGGTCTTAATTTTTCCTTCTGTAGAATTTTCCCAGTTCGGTTGATGACACCATTTATGTATGGCAGATAGATAGTGCCTTGGGGTTGATCTTCACTGGTATTCATCTTCTTCCTTGGGCGCGCAGCACGGATTATGTCTTTTTTATTGTAGCCATTCGCTTGTAACACAGTTGTTAGGTGTTTTATTTCATCGTCGATGTACATGGCTTAGTTGATTACCAGCTTTGGTCACAAATACATTGGATGAAAACTATTCCGATGGTTTAGGAAGTTGCTCCTAACAACTTTGCTACAAGTGAACGGCTACAACAAACCGTGCTATGCTTCCAAGGGAGAATAAGAGAAACACCAGGTCTGATGTCTATCTGCCATCCATAAATTGTGTCACCAACCGAATTGGAAAAATTCTAAAGAAGAATAATATTAACATCGTCTTCAAATCAACGAAGAAAATATCGGAATCAAATCAGCTGAAGTTTACAGGATTCCATGTAACTGTGGTGAAGATTATATCGGTCAGACAAAAAGGAGCATTGGTTCCCGCCTAGTCGAGCACAAGCGGAGTCAAGGGCGTCGCTAATTTTTTCTTAGGGGGGGGGGAGGAAAGTCTTGGAGAGAGGGACAACGTGGCTTTGTTGATAAAAAATCTACAAGCACGAATCTCTTTACATTCACAAATATTGTTTATAAAGCTTTCGAAAATGATAATCAGCTCGACACGATTTTTACAGATTAGAAGTAGAAAGAAAAAAGTTAGAGATCTGGGAGTGACTTATGATTCCAACATGTCATTTTCGACTCATTTTGATGAAATCTGTAAAAAATCTAATAAAATGTTGGGATTCATTGTAAGAAGCAGCTTTTCTTCTTCAAATATATCCACAATTAAATGATTATATGTCACGCTGGTAAGACCAAGACCAGAATTTGGTTCTCTTATTTGGAAGTCTCAAGGTATCTTTATTAAAAAAAAAACATCGATGGCCGGACTACAACGTAGTCAGATCTGCAGACCTGAGACAACAGTTCAAAATATTACCGCTTTCTACCAGACGAGATGTAACGTAAATGATGTTTTTGTACAAGGTTGTCAACAATAACATTGCGGATGAAACTTTACTGGGATGAATTTCAATGTTCCTCCATATCCTACAAGATGTTCACTACTGTTCAGATGACCTATGACAAGTAAAAGAATTACCTATTTAAGTCCTCTTTCAACCATGTTTCGAATGGCGAACGAAATCAATGATTTGAAAATTTTAGATTTCAGCATTCCCTTCTCAGAGTTCAGGCATACAATTGTCAATCATTTATTAGAACTATTAGTATAAAATGTAATTATAGGAATCGAAATGTATTTACAGATGAACTTATATTCAGAGTGTGATTATGTAAACATATTACAATGTATCTAGTTATAGTTTCTCTGTAACAAGACTTTCGAGTCTGTATGGAAATGAAAAATTAAACAAAAATTTAAAAAAAATAAAAATTACCCCCCCCCTCTTATTAACGCCCTTGAGCGGAGTTGTCGATTGGGACAGACCGAGACGTCTACAGTCGCCGGAAATGCATTGTCCGACGGAGAAAACAAGATCCTTTTCGAAAACACCGAGAAGCTAGCAACGTTGAATCCTTATTCAACAAGAATGTATTTAGAATCCATATAAATGCACCAAGAGAATTTCAACAGAAAAGAAGAGAAAACATATCTACCAAAGACCTGGCACACAGCACTGAAAGGCGCCAAATCAGCGCTAAATGACGTGCCAGAAAGGAGAGCGTTAAGAAGAGTACTTAGACCACGTCACTGAAGATGACTGCCGCAGTTGCAATTGAAACGTTTGGTGATTTGGTGAAAACCACGGCATAACCCGGAAACTAATCAAAACGTTGACGGCAGCCGTGAAAGCCTACATTCCTATATAAATGAAAGAAATTATCACTAGAGAGGTGCTAGTGAACAAAGGAGGGTATGCTTTTGATAGGAAAATTTTAGCTATTCCTGAAAAAACACTTAAATTCTTTCAAATGCTTGGAAATGAGTTATGTAGTAATACATTTTTTTCAATCTAGAATCAGTTATCTTGTATAATATATTCTTATCAATTATTTTCAAATATGCAAGTGGCAACATTGCTCTTGAATTAATTCAATAACTAATTATCAAAACTGACATTTTCCATTCATTGTACATTGAAACCCAAGATAAACACATACGCTTTGATGCCAGAATGTCTATTTTATCATTTTTTGCCTTCACGAATTCTGCTCTAAAATAAATTATTTGAAGATGATCCAGAATGGTTTAGAAGTTTAAGTTTCTTTTTCATAGATATAAAAGTGTGCAAAATCTTACGACCGGGAGCAGTTGGCCCAGAAAAGCATACCCTCCTTTAAACGTGGAAGGGTTAAAATTGGTCCATCCTGTTTTTCTCAGGAGTTCTAGAACTAACATTTTCTGAGACATGGCCAATTACTACAATTACACAATCATTCTGATTGGGTAATCTGGAAAACTAATCATCGTCTTTATATGATATGAAAAAGTACCTATTGTTGAAAAGGGGAACATTCTCCATGAAAATTGAAAAATGTGATTTATTTGTAATATCTAACAGAAAACAACTACTTCCCCGGCACAAGCCACGCTGGACATTGAACTACATCTGATAGATATTTGAACACAATTGCGATTGTGTCACAGCTCGTATGGTAGTGGGGGTAATATTAATTTAAATTTTTTTTGTGTAGAATTTTATCTCTTCGAGCTATTTATAAAAAAAATTGTATGTTGAGGCATCATTAACTTCTATTAACAGCATTATTTTCTTCAGTTTCAACATGGTGCTCCATTCGATCCTCTCCGCCACGTGGGTGATCTAGGAAATGTTGAAGCAGGCGATGATGGTACTGCAGAAGTCAGTTACGTCGATCCCTTGATTTCGCTTACAGGAGGTCCCAGAGGAGTTGTAGGACGATCCATCGTAGTAACTATGGATCCTGATGATTTGGGTCGCGGTGGGACTGCGGATAGTTTGACCAATGGTCAGTCTGGAAAACCACTAGCCTGCGGAGTCATCGCCTTCATAAGATAGGATAGCTATTGTAAAATCGTGTTACTTTTTATTCAAGAACTGTACATATTATGTATCACTAGTTTTAATTAATTCCCGATCTGAAACACAGCAATACCTCTTTGTTGATCACAATCACTTTTCGAGACAACACTATACTTTTATTCTTCGACACTCACAGTTGGGCCCGTGCTGGACCCCTTTTTAGGGCGGTGGACTATGCAGGGGGAGGAACAAAAATTTCGGAGCGCACCCAAGGATAATGAACACTATTTGTGAAGGATGATCCAATCCCTATGTTGCAATGTAATCTCTCAATTGACGTCACCGTGATACCTTTCGTATGCTCTTGTATATCTATATACAGTATCGGAAACTTTACATCTGTGGTATAGACAGAAATCTACACGAGCAACAAGGAACGCAATGATATGATGATACCACATAAATAAGAGAGACGCACTACTGCGTGCCTCTCCTGTTGCCTCGCCCCGACGAATTAACAACTCACGTCGATATCCCTTCTTCGAGTAAAGAAGAAATTGTAATGCTCTCTCAACATAATAGCAAGCTATTCTTCACGCTCTCATAAAACCACCATACCCAAGATGAAAACTTTCCGATACTGTATACTGTAATAGTACCCCCCCCGGTTAACTTTTGAACAGCTCGACGTAGAAACATAAAAAAAAACGTTTTTGAGGGCTTCACCGATACTACACCGAAATACGGAAATACCTTTGTAGATTTTTTCCTTTAGCAGTGTAAAAGTGTAAAAAGTGTAAATAATTTATACAATTGTCGAAAATTAGTACAAATAGTTGTAATATATTTTTACCAATGATTGTTTATTTCGGTTTGTGGTGAAATGTTTCCCAGTTTTGTGACTTTTATACACAATATGTTTAATACATAATTGTAGATAAATTTTACATATTTTTTATTCAAGAGGTACAACAAGAAATGTGTAATAAATCACAAACAAAACTGCCCGCCGATAGAGGGCACAACCCGCGCTATACTAGAATTCACTAAGGCTGAGGCTTACTAGCAAGACCAAAGCAATCTTCAACACCAGTTCCATTCAGCACCCGACCTAAGATGTCAAAAAACCCTGGTGTATCGACTGATTCGATTTTGTTTAGATTATTTTGAGGACAAAACAAATTAATTAGTGGTGTGCTTCTGTAATTCGATCCAGAGATGGCGTCTTTATAGGATTCAGTCGTTGATAGTACTAAAGGTGACTTTTCATATACTTAAATTTGAAAACTTCAATATTAAATGCATTATAGGTAATTCTAGTTAGTTGTATTTCAACAAAAATTGAATATAGTTTTTCTAAAATTGATATCAGTAACAATTAAATCTACCTGGGACAGTATTTCCGTATATTCCACTCATTATATTGTTTCTCATTTCACAGTCGTACGCAATACTTGAAATTTCTATTCATGGAAACTTACCCTGAGAAGAAAATCTACGGTGGCGATACACGAAAGTATTATGGAACATTTGGAAAGCACACCACTAATTCATTTTTTAAGCAGTAATGAGATATTTAAAAAACTCATTGTGTCTCCACACATGGAGCGCACGGCAAATAATAATAATAGCCGTCCTCTACCCGCACAGGCTATGCCTTTGGGTACAATCTACGAGTGTTTATGAGGGAGTATTATTATTATTATTATTATTATTATATTAGGGAGTATTTTAAATTGATATTCTCTAACAGCTATTTTAAAAACAGGAAAGCTTTGTGTAAAATTCTTAAACAGTATTGTGCATTATCAATTTTGTCCACAGAACTATAATAAAAACAAAATGATGTGTAAAAAAATAACACAATATTGTGTATTTTTCATTTATATAGTCCACAGAACAAAAAAGAATTTCTGTAACATTTATACACAACGGTGTTGTTAACCAATTTAAACAATATTGTGTAAAAACTAGATTCAAAGAAATATACACTGAAAATATAAAGTGAATGAAGCGATTATATTCGCTTTGGTGTGAAGCTTCTTAGGAAATCTGCCATGGAATTCGCTGCGGATTTTCCGTAACGAATCTGGTGCGAATAATTCGCATTGGTTTGGGAGATCCTTTAGTCTTTCCGAAGTCAGTTGAATGTGATTTCTTTCGACTCAATAAGTATAAGTTCGTTCGAATTGGCACATCAGAAAGTGTGAATAATGAAGGACAACAAAAAATAAATAATGATTGTTCCGCCTATGAAAACAAAGCTGATGCAATATAACATATTTCTTTCGGGTTTTTTAGTTCATCCAACTGACTTTGGAAATACTTTAGTTACTGTATTCTGAGAAATTATTTACTGGTTATACCGTTATCTATGGCGTTGTAAAAACCCAATCAACATATAGTGATTTATAATAATTATGCATGGAAATCTAACAATACCAGTTATGGGTTCTTATGAAAACTACTTCAACAAATAACATAATATTCAACACATTCCACCAAAACGTTAATTGAGTTCTTCGAATATTTAAAATGAGTACCTATAAGAAGTGGGACCTAATCAAAGTTAGCTAATTTCATCTATCACTATCAATTTTCACGGTAGGACTAAATTTTTTATAAATCGGAATGGAACATACACATAACGATATTGGAATATATGAAGAAGATATGATGTCTCCCATATTCATTATAATCCTAACCCAAGATAAAAATTCTTCAATTTCAAAAATGTTTTAATATGTGACTTTTAAATCTTCAACTTGTTCCATGGACGTAATATTTGTGTATGGCTTTGTGTATGCTAACGAGTATGCAATGATAACATCTTAACAGTCGAAAGAGCTTTGCTACGATTAAAAAAAAAATTATACGAAATTTAAAATTTCTGCCTTCAAGTATATATTATGAAGTGTGCACATAGCTTGACAATTTCACTTCAATTATTAATTTTCTTCTTTACAAAATCTTCGTTTGCATTTTTGTTTCTCCTCTCAAACCTTGTCAACCAAAATATCCGTAGATATTTTTCTAGCGGCTTTATTTATAGCGACCCTATTTTCCAGAGGCACTCTTCTTCTTTATACATATCAAAGAAGTTCTCGCTGTATGATGCTGTTATGGATGTTGGATTACATCACTCTTCATATAAAAAGTAGTAGTTGTCAGTTTTTGAAAGATAGAAGAATATTTTGATTTCTGATTTTAGTTCAAAAATATGAATAGGACATTCATAAAATCTGTTGTGGAATCATCTGCTATAACCTCTTGGGAGGTATTCATGTTGAAAAGGGGAACATTATCCATGTAGTTCAATGTCCAGCGTGGCTTGTGCCGGGGAAGTAGTTGTTTTCTGTTAGATATTACAAATAAATCACATTTTTTATTTTTCAATTTTCATGGAGAATGTTCCCCTTTTCATTTTCATTTTTATTGTTGTACTGAGAATAAAACGAAATCCTAAAGCTACAGTAGTTATATTTGAATCTGTTTTAATATAATATTGGCGACGAGTTTTTGAAGAACCACCAGAAGGCCCAGAAAGTTGATTGAAGGCAAATTCCGATATTTATGAGCATATAAACGATATGTCTAACCAATCTGTCAATTTCGATGAATTCAAACTAGGATCATCATGGAAAACGTATAAAAATCAATTCCAATTTTGCCTGATGGCAAATTCTATAACAGAAGACAAACCAAAATGTGCATTATTCTTCACAGTTTGCGGTGAATCTTCATATGAAGTGGTTGGAGCTCTGGCTGTACCCAAAAGGACGACAGACCTGAAATTCGATGAAGTGCTAAAATTATTAGACGACCATTTCGATCCAAAACTAGTGAAATAGTTCAATCATATAAGTTTCATCAGAGAAATCAAGAATTATATGTAGCAGCACTACGAAAAATTGCACAATACTGTAATTTTGGTGATTCTTTAGACATAATGTTGGACAAGCTGGTAGCTGAATTAATGGACCAGACTATTCAACAAATGTTATTAACTAAGAAAGATGGTGATTTCAACGAGACTTTACAAGCTGCTCTAGCCGCCGAAGCCACATACAATGATGTTGAACAATTGAATTTTTCAAAAATTTCCAGTTCATTCAACACATCAGAGACATCATTCGATGAAGGAAATTGCTAATTCAAAACAAAATAGGGTATGTTACCGATGCAATGGTATGAATCATCATTCAGATGAGTGTGTTTTCAAAGAAGCTTTGTGCCATTTTTGTAAAAACAAAGGCCATATCGAAAAAGCCTGTATTACAAAAGAGGAAAGAACAAGATTTGATTTAATTTTGAATGAAGGAAGAACGCAAGCAGCCAAAAATACATCATTCAGAAGCAGTTGTTCCAGAGCGAAAGTTCACCAAATATATGTCATGAAGTAATGACTAGAATGAAAATGATGGCAAATTGAAATAATCGTATCTTCATGTAAAGAATGTCAAAAACATCGAAATAATCCACCACCAGTTAAAAGCAGTTGGCCTTCTCCACATGGCCCATGGGAGAGAATACATATAGATCATGCAGGACCACATAATGGACATATCTATTTCATAGTAGTGGATACATACTCCCGTTGGGTTGAAGTGAAAAAAGTGAAACAGTTGTCCTCTCAGGAGACTGTTTATGAGTTACAAATATATTTTGTGTGCATGGAATTTCATTAACGATGGTATCTGATAATCATCAGGCATTCAAATCACAAATAATGATGGATTTTATTACCGAGAATGGAATGAAGCATATATTTACGGCACCATACCTTCTACAAATGGACCAGTGGAAAGGCAAGTTCAAACAATAAAAAAGGTTGTAAAAAATGAGAACAAACAATATAGATATCACTTTGCCCAGACTACTCTTCAATTTGCGAACTACACTGAATTGCATAACAGGAAAATCACCAGCCAATCTTCTTTTTGGTAAGAGGTTGAGAACCGTTTTTGATTGGGTTAATCCAAAATTGATCAATGAAGATAAAGCGGTAAGAAAGAAAGAGCTCAGAAGTTTTGAAACTGACTGAAGACTGAAGTTTTATTTCGAAATTATAATGGAGATAAGTGCTTACCAGGAAGAGTTTATCAGAAGAATGATACTTTCACATAGACCATAACAATTTAAGAGGGCCAGAAGATGAGGCGGCGTATCGACCAATTGTTACCATGAGTTAGTTTGGAGGTCGAGGAATCAGATGAATAGAGAAAACAAAGCTTAGCTGATTACAATGCAAGTGATTCCATTGGCCCTGAAGTTGACGCTTCCGTCACTGGAATAGATGGAGATCGAACGACCATTGAGACTGGAATAAGCAGTGCTGCATGTGTCTTCCGAAACCTAGAGTGTGAGAAGATCTGGGAGAAATACTAGAAAACCGAAGTATCCGAGTGGAAGAGTGTTATGGATGTTGGATTACATTACTCTTTATATAAAAAGTAGTAGTGGTCAGTTTTTGAAAGATAAAAAAGAGTATTTTGACTTCTATTGTTGTCCTAAAGCTACAATATTTGAATCTGTTTTAATATAATAGATTCCGAGAAATTTACTTGAGTGTCTTTTCAGTACATTCTAGAACATTACGCTTATTCCACGAATATTTCGAAAATTATATAACTTTCTGGAAGGTTCTAGAGTATTCTAGAACTTTCTTCTGTATATTCTAGAAGTATACTTTTGAATTTTTTATTTCCTGGAGATTTCCAGAACGTTTCTTCACCACGCCTTCTCCCTGATGGCCGACTTTTTAAAAACTGTATTTAAGAGTCTTTTTAGTATGTTAAAAACATTATGAAAGCTCTGTTCTAGTTCATTCCACGAAGATCTCGAATTTTCTAGAACTTTCCTGAAGCTACAATAATATTCTGGAATTTTCTTTCTTATATTATAGGAATGTCTTTTCCATATTCTAGAATATTCCAGAAAGTTACATCACCACGCCCTCTCCCTGATTACCGAACTTTTGAAAACTTACTCAGTTGTATTTTCAGTATGTTCTAGAACATTATTACGCAGGCTATGTGCTAGCTTATCCAACGAAGATCTTGATATTTCTAGAAGTATCTAGAAGCTTCGAAAACATTCCTGACTTTTCTTTCTCATATTCTAGAAATTTCATTTATATGTTTTAGATATTTCCAGGAAGTTTCCTCCCCACGCCCTCTTCCTGATACCCGAACTTTCGAAAAATGCACTTAGGGATCTTTCAAAATAAAGGCTCACAGATAACTTCTTTCCTTTTCGTTTCGTAAATAATATATATTATATCTTTAAAAAGTTCGAGGGGGGATAAAGGGCTATCACACTATATAAGTCCCTTTATCGTGCCGGGACTTCTTTTTAAGTTTTAGCGGCACGCACATTTTATCAACTTAGTTTTATTATATATAATGATAAGTCTGTTCTTTTCTGAAATATCAATAATTGATCCACTATTAGCCACCATCTTGTCGTCAATTTGTCAAACCTGTTATTCTCAGGTCTTGTTCGTTCAAAGAATGGCAAAGATTTTGAACTCATTGCTAGCTAGGGAGGTGTTTTCTAATGAATACGGCTTCCTGAAATTCAAGATTTTCACTTCAACGTTTACCCCTTTTTCTAAACGCTTTACTAATAATTTATCCTCGTTTTGGCTTTTTTTTTAACCTTTTCAACATTCAAAGTTTTAATTTCTTCAATATTACTTTTTAACCGTTTCATACTTATGTATTGAATATATTCAACTATTATGGAAAACTGTAATTTCAGGAATATTTTAATTTCTAATCTTTCATCTTACTTATTTTTTCGCCATCAAAAGATAATATAACTTATCTTGATTGGTTATAGATATTATAGATTTTTCATTCTAGTAATTTTTTATTATTTCATAATGATAAACTTTTAAATCTGGGGTAGTCGGCAAGTCTCCAACAGACGATAACTATTGTCCCAAAACTGGCTGTCCAACAGAAACAACCCTCCAACAACTTGTGGAAAAGGTGAAAAATACGCTAGAAAATAAAGATATTCTATTAGCGGCCTTCTACGACATGTAGTAATCATGGGGAGGCCGCTGCCGCAGCCAGGCAAGTAGGCCCCAATGGGCCCTTTTTGCGCATCTAAGACATAAAAGGAGCTTTTGAGATCTCTTCAAATTCAATGATCAGGTCCCTCAGAAACAGAGTTGAGAAACCACATGTGGTCTGAAGAGACTCAAAGCTGAGAAATAGGAGGATTCACGCAATGGCAATTTTTTGTTCTAAAACTTGTTTTAAACTGTCATCTGGCTGCACCCCTACTACTAGCAAACCTCATAAGTCTTCAAAAGACCTGTGTGGAAAAACCTTCCAAAAGTGTGATCCCAAGCACGGTCGAGAATTCCTACTGAAAAATGTCTGTCGAAGTATGGCAGTCATCCATCCGAACAGTAACTGCTCCTATGTTGTCTGGCTTTCTGATCGACACCATCCGACTTATCCACTAGAGCTGTCTTCCCGACATAACGTATTTTTCGATCACAGTCGTCAAATATTGATTTTGCCGTAAAATTAGGACTACCGAAGAAATAGGAAGAGCTTCTATTTTCGACAAAAAAAAAGCTTTTTTAAGAATATCTATTGATTTTAGGGAATATTCAATTTTTAGAGCCCGTGTTGGCACTTCTTATAAAACGATAATATACAGGGTGTTCCATTAAAAATGGGGAATATTTTTAATATTTTATTTATAATGTTTGGCAAGCTGTTTTTTTGTATCGTTTTACAATATTTGACCAAAAATGAATTTTTATGTGATTAGGTACGAATGACTAATTTTGGAAATAAAAACTCTCATGCTAGAAATTTAGAAAACCGTTGATTTCATCAACAGGTTAGTTTGGGTATGTCGCTGTAAACATTTTTTTGAGTTTTCAATCCACTCAGAAATGTTGTTTTCACTATCACTGGAGGTTTATTATTCAGTTGCCACCATCTTGTTAAAATTTTATAGCCTTTTGTTTTCGAAACATAATATAAACTAAGTCTCAAGATGAGAGATAATGTACTCTGTATAGTAAACTACCGGCGGATGCATGCTATCTCTGGAATGTTTCACTGTAATTGTTAGTAAAAATAGCACAATTATTATTCTTTGGTAGTCGACTCATTATATCGACGACGATAGCACGACCGTGAAATTGAACCGCGGATGTGAAGAAACAAACTTTAGTTGTGATACGTGAGCCAGTGTAATCAGGTTTTTGAGCATATTATTGTTTTCCTTCCGTTGAAAAGGTATGTTTTCATATACATTTTCCGTCAAACCAATTCACTTTAATGGTCCTAGGTTGTGGAAAACAAATTTGAGCAACAAATTAAAGATGCGTTTCAAATTGTTACTTTAAATTATCCTCCGTGCGGTTTCAATTCAGTGTCTACAATCTATTTAGATTGCATAATTTGTTTATGTATGGCATTCCAAGGTTGATTTCGTTTTGCTTCGCATCAGAAAAGTCGTTTATATTCATAATTTACAAAAATATGTTTTCATTTTAATAACTCTCAGTAGTTTTTCTGTTATATTGAATTACTAGTTCAACAACAAACTATAACAAACATCGTAGAAGTGAGAAACACTTACTACTCAAAATTCCATCGAAATATTTGTTACCAAAAGATTGAATAATTTAAATTTATTGGATCATCATTAATCTTCCACTCAACCAGAATTTAATATACACACACTTACAAAATTACTCACTAAGATCAGTTTCACTCTTACTGTCGTCACCCAAATTGATAATAATCTTTTGTTTGGGAAATTTTTCTATATCCATATATGATTTTTCCACCTTTTTAATACGGAAAACACAGTTCGCCAAGCTGCTATCAGGAATGTTTGCAGTTTCTGTTTGAATGAGAGCTACCACATTTGAACTTAAGGTTGGAGAAGTATTATTTCTTTGAACAGCTGACTTAAGCTGATGCCATATAATGTTCAATTGGGTTAAACATACAGTGATAAGGAAGAAGTCTGGAGCACCGTATGTCCCAAGCTTTCAGCCAATGAATCACAAAAATATTTCTTTTTTATCGAAAAACTGTGTAAAACTTCTAGTAACTGTTTTTTTGTGTACTTTTCCTCATAGTACATATCATGATTGAACATATATTTTTGTATAGTGGCTTTGGTGTATTTGGAACATGGTATGCTTTATCTAATCTTCGACTGTGGTAGCTAGCATTATCCATGACGATAATACTGTTGGATGGAATATTTGGTATGAGTTTATTTTGGAACCAGTCTTCAAACAATTCGGCTGTAGTATCATCATGATAATCGACTAAAGAGTCCTTAATATTCTTTGGCGATAAAGACAACGCATTTGGTATAAAACCATTTTCGGTTCCTGCGTGAATTATCATAATGCGTTTTCCTTTATTAGACGGCGGATTCGTTTGGCACAAGTCAGATGAGTCTATCCAACTTTTTTTTGGAATATTGTGTGTATCGAACCAAGTTTTATCCAAATAATCTATCGTTCTACCACATTCTCTAAACTTGTTTATAGCCAATAAAAATTCAAATCTCCATTTCTTGAGGCGCGTAGATTCCATTATAATCTTTCTGCCACTACTGAGTTTTCTAAATTGAAATCCGTTTCGTAAAAGAGACGTCCTCAAAGTCTCTTCGCAACACTGGATACCTGTTTCATTATTTTTTAGCCGTTGCATTAAAATATCTAAGGTAGGCAAAGTTTTGCTTGTCAAAGTCATTAACACCCTAGGCATGTAAATGACACTATTCACATTCCGTTGTCATGATGAATTAGTAAACGAATGATATAGGCCATTTACCTGTTTTGTTGCTAAGCATGTATGGACTATTTACAGTATCGGCAGCGGGAAAATAATATTAGATAAGCATATAGAGTGATATGTCACGGTAAGTTCTAACACTCACGCAATTGATAGGAATTGCAGCGATTTTGCGGAATATTTTAAATTACTCTTTCTTTCTCTCTCTCTCTGCTAGACAGTTGAGTACTTAACTAGAAATATTTTTTCCAACGGTTGTCAATAAGTGCACTTCTTATGTAGGTTGTGTTCCTAATATATACAATAATTATTTCAATATAAAATACAGTGTCGTTATTTTACGGAAAAGCGTGGAAAAATGTAAGTATACTTTTTTAACGTTAAAAGCAAAACAGATCCGATTAATAGAGAAATCCTGTCAGAGTTCTTATTTTTTTTCGCAACTAATAGCCTATAGCACTATAATCAGTGGCGGTTTTTGAAATTAAGCGGGGGGCACACCATCGCTACGCGCCGAGTATTTTCCATAAAAAAGCACGATTTTTTTTCAAGGTCAAATGCCTTTAAATTGATAGTTAGATTTGTCAGTGGGGTATCATAATGGTAGGAAACAAAGGATGTAAAATTCAGTTTGTTTTATTCAATATGAAAAACAATGACACCTTCCAAATACAAGAGAAAATGAGATCGAGAGAGAGAGAAAGCTTTTATAAAGTTTTTTTTTCAAAATGAGGGTAGGTACGAGGTAGGTACTGTATTTACTCTTGATCAAAATTCCTATATGTTGTGCTCCTCTGTATCGTGTTTGGGATTTTAAAAATCGGATGCCTTCAATGAAATTTACAATGCACACACTTTTCCAAAAAACAAAATTTTCTGACAAATATCGTGGATAGTGCGAATATGAGTTGTTCTTGACATAACGCAAAGAATAGTATATTCTGTAACAAGGTTAGAATGAAAAATTCGATGCGAGGAACCACGAGCATAACGACTTTTCGTTCTAAACGAGTAACAGACTGTGCTTTCTCCACAACCACAAATTTCACATATAATCAAATGGAAAGCAAACGAAAAATTATTTTGACATTTCAATTCACATCTTGTCACTATGATGCCAGTCAAGGCTAACGTAATTATTGCTACAACAATGTCAGAATATCCATTCTTATACAAGTGATTGAATAAAATACACGCAAAATGCGTAAGACAGCAAGTGTTTTAGAATATTTGTTCAATATCAAGAGCGAGAATGTTACCATTCTGTTATCAAATATGATTTCAGAATTGGCAAATTCTGTGAAGGTTGTGAAGAAAATAGTATTCGTATCTTTACAAAGTATTCTCAGCTAATTTTGGAGAAAAATCTAGAAAAAACTGGATGTTAATCTCTATTTAAATGATTTGTTTACTCGTAGGGATTTCAATATTTCTTACTTGAGCAAAAAATACCATTTCATCCGCTTAATACTTACCTGTATAACTATTATAGAAGATAAATCCTATTAAAATTTTCGTATTCAATAACAGCATATAATTTGCCGCATGTTCAATTTTCATTTTATAATACCCACCCCCATCCATTTCAAATTCAAAACGAATAAACACAGTTTCACATCAGAAAAATATTAGCAAATGAATATAAGATGTTTTTGAATTCAATACAAACATTTTAAGGGCGTATTTCTGGGGTTAAAATAAGACTTTTTTCCTCATAAACATGTGTCCACAATCGATTTGTTTCTGAGATGCAGGATATTGAAATTTAACAAAAAAATCTCTTCTTTCTCAATATCTCTACAACCGCTTTGGCTTTTTTTCAATTTTGGTACAAACAAAGTACACATAACTACATTTTTTCCACGATGAAGGTTTTCTTAATTTTCATCAGTGGCGTCTCTGTAAATATGCCGTCATATTTTTGACCGAATAATGATACGCTACTGTTTTTTGTCAAAAATGTATTATTTTTGAAATTGTCATCTATCTTTCCAAAAACGTCTTGACTTTTTTTTGTCCGATGGACAGTTTTCGATTTAAAAAATATAAGGTCTTCATTTGCTTGTACCTACGCGATTTCAATGAAATGCATTTTGTTTTTTAAATCGAAAACTGTTCGCCGTGCGAAAAAAGTCAGAGGACCATTTTTATGAGTAGATAGAGGACAATCATGAATATAATATTTATTTAGAAAAACACATTGGCATATCAATACCATTTTTTTTTAATTTCAGCACCCTGTAACTCAGAATGAAGCGGCTGCGGACACCTGTATGGGAAAAAATGTCTTATTTTTATCCCAGGAATACGCCCTTTGAATATTTGTATTGAATTCAGAAACACCCTGTATACAGTCTGTCCATGAAGAAAGACTCCCACCGTTAACTTTTGAACGGAGTGAATTTTTTTTTTTATTTTTTTTAGTCAAATGGCAATGTATTAGCTGCTTTTTGACAATAATAGAAAATGTATATGGCGACTAGCCGCCATTTTTAAAGATTTTTTTAAATGATACGGTGGGTCGAGTGGTACCTCATTCGAATTGTCGTTCAGTTCTCTATATGACTGCAAAATTTCAAACAAATGTATTCATCCCAAACAAATGTATTCATCCCAAACAAAATTGCAGCTCATTCATCAAGTTAGAACTTTCATAAGAGAATCCTTTTGAATAAATTGCTTTAGCTTGAGTAAAATTAAATAGTAATTTATGTATCAAGTGAGTGAAGTGATACTTTTTTTACGAGTAGTAAAAAAGAACACTTCAAACTGTCAAAAAACACAAGCAATTCAGATTTTTTTGCAAATATATATGAAATGAATTTGGGCTTTAGAAAATCAGTTACGCCTCGGGGTTCTGAAATATTGGGAAAATAAATCAGGATAGGAACGGACGCATCCGAGTTTGCCATCGCTGCTCAACTATCTCAACAAGGAAGACCAGCAGCATTATTTTCTAGAATACTCTCACACATTGAACAAATACATTTATATGTTGAAAAGTATGCTTTATTCGAAGCCCTGAAGAAATAGAGCCACTTACTTATCGGCCCATATCACAGATCAGATAACAGTTACTTTAATGTTCGACTATACTATTTCTAGCAAAATCAAGGATGAAAAAATAATGAGATGGCGTCAAGAGTAGTTGTCTTGTTTTGTTTCAACTATGATACCGTCTATCGGCCAGGCAATCAAAATATTGTTGCAGATACTCTTTCTTGAATCAGAAATCATAAAACCTCAACTAATCGGCATAACTCTCTCTATCATCCTGGAATCACTCATATTTACCATTGGGTTCGTTCGAAGAATATTCCATACTCTACAGAAGACATTCTGGAAAATAGCAAAATCGTGTCCTGTATGTGTGAATTGAAACCAAGATTCATCAAGAACAAAGCACTATTTGCATTTCGAAGAACTCTTACCACAGTTTATAGCTAAAGAATCGTTCGGTCACTCGCCACAATCTGCTCGTGGGAAACAGTTAAGCATATATGCGAATTGCCAGCGTCTTGCATGCGCGTGGGAAAAAAAGAAACTAATTCTTCAGCTATAAACTGTGCCCTTACCAACCTCATCAAATGATAAGTACATTCTACCATAGATGAATATACCAGAATTTCATTTTCTTCTCCATGCCCTGATATTGCCTCACAACGGTAATAAAAATTTTACGAAAAAATTTCCAAATATTTGTATGCCATCATACATACACTCGGAACCTCATTAATATCAGAAGAGTTGAAAATCTACTTGGAATAGCAACTATCCGTACTGCTGTCTATCTATAATCGCCAGGAAATAAACAGCTTGAGGAGCACTGAGAGCACAAAATCTGAAAATAAATCTACTGGAATCAGTTTGATAAGAAGTACTCTACTCTGTAAGTTCCTTGTTGTGCACTGCTACTAATTGCATTCCCCATGAACGAATGTTCAGTCATCCACGAAGATCTCCCAATAGCAGATCAATTCCTGTCCTGTCCTCCTCAAGAAACACGCAAGGGCTAACAAATATATGAACCAGTAGTGGTAGAAGTGGAATTAATTGAAGCAAATCCTGAGTATGCCCATGTACTGTATTCTAATGGGAACGTAACAACAGTTTCGATTCGTCATCTAGCTCCCAAAGGGGATGATGTAACATTGCCATTTTATTCGATGCCCGTTACTGGAGAAAATTATTCTAAAATTCTGATTCGCCAAGCCAAAGTTATGAATAAATGAAAAGCGATACCTTAGCAAGTGATGTAGTGTATGGAAATAGGATCAGAGACCTGACTCAAAGAGCATTGAAAATGATATCGCATTTATTCGAAACAAACACATGGATAATATGCAATCAGATCGCCACATCTCCTCCGTATCAAGAAATCGCTTAAGTATTCAAAAGAATTCAGGCCGACCTAGATGGATGGATGGTAAATAATATGGATTATTTATATCTACTGATTACTTGTACTTCGGACTTCCATTGTCTTAATGGTTGAAAGATTTCTACTTCTTTCAATTTTTTCACTACGTTTCAATTGCTTAAATCTGCAATCGTCTTCAGGTGAATACTCACAAATTTAGGATCTACACGATGTTTTATAGGTCTGCCGGTAATTACGCGCGGTCTTGTGGTGCGCGTGCTTTCGCGCTAATTCTCCCTCCAAAACGGTCAAGTAGCGGTCTCTATACGTTTTTAATTTCACGCTCGGTTGACTGAAGGCACCACTGACTTCGATATAGGCGGTTTCAATACATTTGCGCTTGAACTAGTGTTCTTCTCTGTGAAGAACATCAGCCTCGGCCCAAATAATTCGATGGTGCTCTGTCCTTGCGTGGTCGGCAATTTCCGATTTAGATGTTTCCCCCCGTTGAGTCCACTTTTTAGCTTCAGCTGATCTTACAGATAATGGCCGCTTGATCTCTTCGATATAGGAATCTCCACATTCACTTGGGACCTCGTAGTTTTTGTTAGATTCTGTTTTGTTCTCTGGTTTCTTCTTGGTGAGTAAGCTTCGTAAAGTACTGCCGGATTGAAAGCAACTCTTGATGTCATATTTGTTTCCGATCCTTTTGATCTTAGTAGAGTACAAATGAGAGCGCTTTGGGAGGAGGGCCTATACAAATGAGACCGCTTTGGGAGGGAGCTCTATAGAAATGAGACCGCTTTGGGAGGGACGATCAGCAAATAATTGTTAGATACCAAATTACGTTTCATGGAATTCGATGACGTCACGTTTCCGGTTGCAAACTTGTATGCATACTACTTCTGGAGTACGGTACTCTGAGAGTTTATTCTTCGGATAATTTTTTGAAAATAATTATTTTGGATGGATTCAAAGGATTATCGGATAATACGGGGTGAACAGGAAATCAAGTAAATTAGAATTGTGACATGTAGGTATTCGAAAAAACAAAGAGGAAATGGTATACAGGGTGAGCTGAAATCAAGCAAATTGAGAATAGGCACAGTGAATAGAAAGGTATATGGAAAATACGTATGTCGAGGCTTAATAACAGATCAGCAAAATTCAATACGGATTCAACGACCTCTCTCAAGGTCAATGAGTGCACGTGCCGGATATCATTTTTCGTGGAATTCGATAACAACCGGTTGCATGTTTAGACCGATTAGCGAAATTTGTTACGGGTTCAGTGATCTAGTTCAAGATCAATATGTGCACGTGTCACATATCAGATTACCTGGAATTTGAAAACATACAGTTACATGTCTAGACAGATGAGTGAAATTCATTATGGGTTCAGGGACTCCTTTCGAAGTCAATAAGTGCACGTGTCAGATATCAGACTAACCGGAATTTGCTGACGTCATTCTTCAATAGTTTAATAGGTACACGTGCTAGGAATCGTATTACCTGGAATTCGGTGACGTCATATGTCCTGTTACAGGTTTAGGCGGAAGGCTTCTAACCACGAAGAACCACATATAGGCACAGATCGGGTTCAGTGATCTAGTTCAAGATCAATATGTGCACGTGTCACATATCAGATTACCTGGAATTTGATAACATACAGTTACATGTCTAGACAGATGAGTGAAATTCATTATGGGTTCAGGGACTCCTTTCGAAGTCAATAAGTGCACGTGTCAGATATCAGACTAACCGGAATTTGCTGACGTCATTCTTCAATAGTTTAATAGGTACACGTGCTAGGAATCGTATTACCTGGAATTCGGTGACGTCATATGTCCTGTTACAGGTTTAGGCGGAAGGCTTCTAACCACGAAGAACCACATATAGGCACAGATCGCCTTGGATTCCAGATCTAAATACTGCTAACTGAATATGGCCACGGAAAGCAAAAGATTTCCACACCTTGCGTACTTGTGTGTTCATGTTTATGTATTTGTATGTTTGTGTGTTCATGACATCATGTGTTGGTGTGTTCCTGTGTTCGCCTGTTGCTATGCTCGTGTGTTCCTGTGCTAGTGTGTACGTGTGGTAATGTGTTGGTGTGTTCCTCTATTCATGTGTTCGTGTGTTGCTGAGTTCATCTATGTGCGTGTACGTGTGTTGTCCTGATCGTATGGTCATGTGTTCGTGACTTTCTGTATTCTGTGTTGTTGTGCTCATGTGTTCGTGTGCTCATGTGCTCGCGTATTTGTGTGTTTATGTGTATCTGTGAACCTATAGTCATGTGTTCGTGTGTTCCTTCCGCCTAAACCTGTAACAGGACATATGACGTCACCGAATTCCAGGTAATACGATTCCTAGCACGTGTACCTATTAAACTATTGAAGAATGACGTCAGCAAATTCCGGTTAGTCTGATATCTGACACGTGCACTTATTGACTTCGAAAGGAGTCCCTGAACCCATAATGAATTTCACTCATCTGTCTAGACATGTAACTGTATGTTATCAAATTCCAGGTAATCTGATATGTGACACGTGCACATATTGATCTTGAACTAGATCACTGAACCCGTAACAAATTTCGCTGATCGGTCTAGACATGCAACCGGATGTTATCGAATTCCACGAAAAATGATATCCGGCACGTGCACTCATTGACCTTGAGAGAGGTCGTTGAATCCGTATTGAATTTTGCTGATCTGTCTACATCTATAACAAGAAATATGGCATTATCGAATTTTAGGAAATATGATATGTGACACGTGCACATATTGATCTTGAACTAGGTCACTAATGTGTGTTACTGTGTCCTATTTTTAATTCACCCAGTATACGTCCCGTTAGCAGTTTCTATAATTATTAAGCCTCGACATACGTATTTTTCATATACCTTTCTATTCACTGTGCCTATTCTCAATTTGCTTGATTTCAGTTCACCCTGTATACCATATCCCCTTTGCTTCCATTTTCATCATGTTAGCCCTAGTCACGTATTGAATTATTATTTTTTTCGAATACCTACATGTCGCAATTCCAATTTACTTGATTTCCTGTTCACCCTGTATTATCCGCAGTTTCTATAATTATTAAGCCTCGACATACGTATTTTCCATATACCTTTCTATTCACTGTGCCTATTCTCAATTTGCTTGATTTCAGTTCACCCTGTATACCATATCCCCTTTGCTTTCATTTTCATCATGTTAGCCGTAGTCACGTAATAAATTATTATTTTTTTCGAATACCTACATGTCACAATTCCAATTTACTTGATTTTCTGTTCACCCTGTATTTTTTTTTTTTTTGGTGTGTTGGCATCGACTACTATGGTCATTAGCCACGGTTTCTGGATAGGCCTTGTTACTAACTCCATACGCCACCTTAGAAGCAGCATGATTATTCGTAGTCCCGTCAATCATGAAACGTGGGAAAGGTATTCTTCAATAACCCAGAATTAATTTCTAACGAAAAAAAGTCTGGTTCATTGGAGAATCGAACTCACGACCCTTGGATCATGAGCCGAGCGCTTTGGCCACTGCGCTACCTCGGTCGCCTTCACCCTGTATTATCCGCAGTTTCTATAATTATTAAGCCTCGACATACGTATTTTCCATATACCTTTCTATTCACTGTGCCTATTCTCAATTTGCTTGATTTCAGTTCACCCTGTATACCATTTCCCCTTTGCTTTCATTTTCATCATGTTAGCCGTAGTCACGTATTAAATTATTATTTTTTTCGAATACCTACATGTCACAATTCCAATTTACTTGATTTTCTGTTCACCCTGTATTATCTGCAGTTTCTATAATTATTAAGCCTCGACATACGTATTTTCCATATACCTTTCTATTCACTGTGCCTATTCTCAATTTGCTTGATTTCAGTTCACCCTGTATACCATTTCCTCTTTGTTTTTTCGAATACCTACATGTCACAATTCTAATTTACTTGATTTCCTGTTCACCCTGTATTCTCCGATAATCCTTTGAATCCATCCAAAATAATTATTTTCAAAAAATTATCCGAAGAATAAACTACCGTACCGTACTCCAGAAGTAGTATGCAATATTGTTCATACAAGTTTGCAACCGGAAACGTGACGTCATCGAATTCCATGAAACGTAATTTGGTATCTAACAATTATTTGCTGACTCGTCCCTCCCAAAGCGGTCTCATTTCTATAGAGCTCCCTCCCAAAGCGGTCTCATTTGTATAGGCCCTCCTCCCAAAGCGCTCTCATTTGTACTCTACTGATCTTCTCGGAGATATCCCTGATGTAGGGAAGGACAAGACCGGGGTTTTGTGGCTGTTCTTTGACCGTCTTGGTCCTCATGAGTTGTTTCTAAACTTTCCCTATGAGTTTCTCAGAGTATCCGTTTTGGCGTAGGTCTTTTTTGATGTGGTTTATTTCCGCATACAGAGAGTCCTGGTTGTTGCAAATACACATTGCTCTCTCCATCAACGTTCTTACAATGCCAATCTTCGTAGAATTCGGGTGATTGGAGCCGTAGTTGAGGTAAACAGAGGTAAACAGAGGTGAGGATAGCAGTGTCTTTTCTTTCAGCTTTTACATCGAGAAAAGACAAGGTACTGTTAATTTCCTTTTCCAACGTGAATTCCTGATGTTATTCATTCTTGAGAAGAATTTCTTAATGTGTTCGTCTTCGTAGTTCCATATGATGAATGTGTTGTCCACGTATCTTAGCCATAGTTTTGTTTTGTACTCTGCCTCTCTGCCAATTTCTCGAACCACTCCATATATATGTTGGCGATTACTGGAGAAAGAGAATATCCCATCGGCAGTCCATCAACTTGGGAGAAGAAACGGTCCTTTTCTTGAAAGTACGAGTTATGAAGGCAGAGCACTGCAGTGGTTCCAATAAGTGGTTACAATATCGCTTGTACGGAAAGGTCAGTCCTTTTTTGAAGCTGGATGTCTTCTTCTAGTTTCCTCTTGATGATGGTGAGGGATTCTTCTATAAGGACATTGGTATAAAGGCTCTCCACGTCAAAGCACCAATGTCCCCTCACCATCATCAAAAGGAAACTAGAAGAAGACATCCAGCTTCAAAACAGGACTGACCTTCCTGTATAAGCGATATTGGAACTACTGCAGTGCTGCCTTCATAACTCGTACTTCCAAGAAAAGGACCGTTACTTCTCCCAAGTTTATGGATTGCCAATGGGATCTTATCTTTCTCCAGTAACCGCCAACATATATATGGAGTGGTTCGAGGAATTGGAAACAAATACAAAATCAAGAGTTGCTTTCAATCCGGCAGTACTTTACGAAGCTTCACTAAGACGAAACCAGAGAACAAAACAGAATCCAGCAAAAACTACGAGGTGCCATGTGAATATGGAGATTCCTATATCGAAGAGACCAAGCAAGTAAGAATAGCTGAACACAAAAAGTGGACTCAACGGGGGGAAACATCTAAATCGGGCAATTGAAACGTAGTGAAAAATTGAAAGAAGCAGAAATCTTTCAACCATTAAGACGATGGAAGTCCGAAGTACAAGTAATCAAGTTACTACATCGTCTACAACCTTCAATAAAACGTAGGATAGTCTGTATTCATTTTTTGATTTTGGTGTCAGACTTGACATAAGTTGATTAAAGCTTAATAAACTCAAGGTGTTTGTGAACAATAAGAAACAAACTGATACCTTTGAATGAAATACAATTTCAGAAATGAAACAGCTGAAAACGAAAGCCAAAATAATAAATTTTCTGCAACAGAAAAAAATTGCTGAATATATCAAACGCTTAGCAACATCTGTGTGGATAACATCTACTTAGCAACGATTATCAGCTGGGTTTAGATACGTATTGGGTGAACTCCGTTATAGTTATTTATGATACAAGTGTTAAAAGTGGCATTTTATTTTGTGAGTGGGGAATATTGCGAAACGAGCGTTAGCGAGTGGAGCAACCCCACGAGCAAAATAAAATCACTTTTAACAAATGTATCATACAAAATTTTTTGTTCAACAGTTACTGCTAGTAAGAAAAAAACAAAAAAAAAATAAGATCCATAAGGATTCGAACACACGATCTTTGGATTACAAGTCAGATGCTCTACGGATCTAGCTACATGGACTTTATAATTGACAACCATATTTTGTATTTCAAATCTAAATTGCAAGCATGACAGGCAGGTAAAAAACAACTGCCTAATAATTGTTGTTTATTAGTTACCACAAATTAATAAACGATCCTAGCTTCTTTGTGTTCGTAGCTATTACTGTTGCAAATATAAATATAATGGAAGTTGGAATGGATGATTCAGATGATTTTCTTCCACCAGAAATTCAAGAAGCTGCAAACAGAGCAACTTTAGATCTGTTGCCTGAAAAATCACGGCAACAATATGATATTGCTTATAATGGATTCATCGAATGGAGTCAACTGAAGAAAGTTGAAGGCAAGTTCAGCGAAAGCGTACTTTTAGTTTATTTCGAAGAAAAATCGAAGTTATGGAAATCATCAACACTGTGGTCTAAATTCTCTATGATAAAAGCTGAACTGAAAATCAAGGAAAACGTGGATATAAGTAAATACCATAAATTAGTCGCATTTTTGAAACGAAAAAGTGTCGGATACCGTCCGAAAAAATCGAAAATTCTGACAAGGGAACAGATTGACAGATTTTTAAATGAAGCTCCCGATACCAAATATCTTATGATTAAAGTGGCAACCATTTTTGGATTATTTGGAGCGTGCCGTCGTGAAGAACTCTGCAAATTGAGCGTAGATGACATTGAAGAAACTATACAGTCATTACTAATTCATATTTCGGATACCAAAACCAACATTCAAAGAAGTTTTTGCATCGTTGGACACTACGTGAATTATTACCGTGAATATGCTGTATTACGCCCAACTTCTGTTACTCACCGTCGATTTTTCCTGAATTACTCTAACTACAAATGCACTATTCAACCAGTTGGAATAAATACTTTTGGGAAGATGCCTTCCACTATTGCTGAATTTCTGAAATTACCAGATCCGCAGCAGTTTACCGGCCATTGCTTTCGAAGATCTTCAGCATCTCTGTTAGCGAATTCAGGAGCAAATTTGACTACAATAAAACGACATGGCGGGTGGAAGTCCTCAACTGTAGCTGAGGGTTATATCGAGGATTCCATTGAAAATAAAAATAAAATAGCTGATAAAATGTTTCCTGGTATAAGTTCTAGTTCTCTCCCAGCATTATTTGATCATCCCACTTCAATAATAGCACCATCATTGATTGGCGATGAAGCTTCTGCAGTTACTTCGTCAGTTAATATCACAAATTGTACAAATTGCCAAATACATATTTATAAGTAATTTTGATTCTGATTGTTATAATAGTATTAATATCTGATTAAAGTGTTTCTATTAGAGAGAATTTCTGAAATTACCAGATCCGCAGCAGTTACCGGCCATTGCTTTCGAAGATCTTCAGCATCTCTGTTAGCGAATTCAGGAGCAAATTTGACTACAATAAAACGACATGGCGGGTGGAAGTCCTCAACTGTAGCTGAGGGTTATATCGAGGATTCCATTGAAAATAAAAATAAAATAGCTGATAAAATGTTTCCTGGTATAAGTTCTAGTTCTCTCCCAGCATTATTTGATCATCCCACTTCAATAATAGCACCATCATTGATTGGCGATGAAGCTTCTGCAGTTACTTCGTCAGTTAATATCACAAATTGTACAAATTGCCAAATACATATTTATAAGTAATTTTGATTCTGATTGTTATAATAGTATCAATATCTGATTAAAGTGTTTCTATTAGAGAGATCTATATTACTGAGTATCCATCATCTCATCTGTCATTTTACTTTTAACACTAGTGTTAAAAGTGATTTTGTGAAAACGTCAGTTTTTAGTTCATGTGTCAATGAATTAAAAACGTCATTTTTAATGTCAGTTGTACAAAAAATTTGTTTTTGCATGATTCAGTTTTCTTGATTACTCATGGTAGTGTTATCAAAACGGTAAGGTTTGGTTAATGGTTGCTAGGCCGAAGGCGTCGGTAAGTAATTCATCACTTAGGTTAGGTTTAAATGTGAGTGAGCCCATATCAGGCCCTCCACTGACTCACTTACCAACTCATTATGTCACTTTTATAAAAATGTTAAAAATTGTTGAAATTTTTTTCCGTTAACCAGCTAGCGTCCCCTTACGAACGACAGCCTTCAAAAGTCGAATTTGTGCGAGCCAAGAATTAACGAGGTCTTACCTTTTAACGTGCGATTCAGAGCACTTTGTCGGGCCATCAGATAAAAATCTGTAGTCGCTAGGATTAGAACCTAGCCGACCAGCAGTCAATGGTTTTGAACGCGACAGTCTCAACCACTGAGCTACTTGGCCCGTAAATGTCACTTTTGACTTTTCAGTTATCAGCTGAAAATTAATGTGTTTGAGTAGAGGAGTCCCTGTCAAAATTTTATTTGCAATTTGACTTTTTTTGACGGTTGACTGATCTACATATCCTTCCTCGAAGCTTTTCGGACCCAACCGCTATGTTTCTTTGCACATTTTTTTCTCAAACTACGTCCAGTATACTGTTAGGGATTTTGCAACATCAAATATTTGGCTTTGTTGAATGGTATTTCTGACATAGTATTCTTTTTTACTACAGGTTGTAGGGGCAGGTAAATAATTACCCTTATCTTGTATATCTTCGACGGCAATTATTAAAGCAACCTACAAATTGACCAAATATTTTAAAATGTCATGTTTTTTCTAGAGTAACAACAACGTTATCTATCACACTCCCTTTTTATTGGCAGTATTGCAAAATATAATAATAATGTTATAAAGGAAAATTTTAATTTAATCAACGATAACGATGATGAATAACATCTGTTTCTACCGTATTTCAATGATGAATTAATCACGAATTATAATAAAGTAACATTCAACAACTTGCAAACCACAACTGTCTCATTCTGTAAGTATTTGGATCATTTTTCCAATTGAGATAATATGATAAATATGCCCACTCTTTTAAGTAGGTAGGACTACGGGAATTTTCCAACCGGTTAGTTTGACCACATAATTCGTATATAAGAAGCAACTTGTTTATGTCTGTAATATTCATTCTTACATCACATTGTTTATAAACTGGGCGCAGATAAAACGATTTGCGATTTACTTTCATTCTTTCGCCTTGACACGTTCCATTAACATCTACGCAAGGTATGGATAATTAGTATCAAACTTGGTGTTCAATAATAGAGTTTGTTTTTTTTAGCTGCAAGCATGTTAACGTTTGTGTTTACAGCCGTCATTTTGACAGTGGTGTGCGCTCAGGTGAGTACCCTTTATTGAAACGTGGTTCTATATTTTTATTATATCTAGCAATCCTGGTACAATATACAGTGTTCCTAATGCAAAGGTTAACGATGATTTTACCATAGATAACTGATAATAAACTAGTTAAATTCATTTAATCTTCAAATAGATCGAATTTCTCTTGTAATCATTAATAAACTCACTGATTACAAAAACTAGACCAATATTTTCAAATGAAAATAATTCAGGAGATGGTATACAACACATTTTTTATTTTTGTCGAAGTTCGCATTCAAGGTTTTCTCATTCTTATTGATTTAAAACACGAAGAATAAATTAGGACACAGTTACTCAATCATGAATCCAATTATACAGAGCATACGTAAAGTAATGAATAAATTCATTATTTCTGATTATGAAGATTTTTCGGAAAAATCCTTGAACACGTGGATTTTTATCTCCGAAGTTTTTGCACCATACTGAGAATCTATAGGGTTAATCACAATTGAGTAAATATTATTTTGGTAATATTTTTTATGAAACATCCGGTATATTTTTTCATTATTCAGTGATACCAGGTTTGATGGGATTCTGTCAAACTGCTGCGGAATAATAGGTCAAAAACTTTCCCATATGGCCAATGGAACGTGTGGAGTCTCAGTCATACTCATCCGCAACTGTTTGACATAATCCCATCAAACCAGGTATCACTAAATTCATAATGACGACCTCTAAGCAATAATGAAAAATATAGTGGGTATTCCATTAATCATTTTCAGGCAATTGTCAATACCCAGGATACCCTATAGATTCTCCGTATGGTACAACTGACCCTTGGGAATAGAGAATTGATGATTTTTCCCAGAATTGATGATTTTTCCCAAATATCTTCATATTCAGAAATAATGAATTTATTCTGTACTTAATCGTTAGAAAATATGAAATATCAAATTTGAAAAAGGAACCTTTAGATCTCATGGCACAACCACTGTTTCGTACAAATATCAATTAATTTTAAAACTACAAAAAATGGAAACAATAATGAGGTAAGATTTTTCTCTACATTCGAAGATTTTTGATATATCTGAAATGGAATCAAATTATTCATAACGAGCTTTCAAATTGATATACTCAACCAAATTGTAGCATAAATGCAAAGAAAGGTTTCATAGATTTAATGAATACAATCATAAAAATTGGTACAAAGAACGAGTTCATCATTCGAATGAATACGACAGCATTAATGTATGAAAAGTTTCATTATGAATATGGACTTGTACATTGGATGGTACATAGTGACAATGTTTGTTAATAATAAGATAATGAAAATCTTTCTTCAACTTGATCAATGTATCAATGAAGCTTATTCTTTGATTTTATCAACCAAATTTTGACACAATAATCACCAGTACCAGTTGAATGATGCACTGTTTCAATTTATGGAGATTTTGGTTGAAGAACGAATCAGTATGAATAAATATTCATATTAATCAATTTGTATAACTTCAATTCATTCAACTATGACTATGACTATGACTTTACTTCAAAGTAAAGTAAGTTATGAACTTCTCGAAAAGTGTAAATGATTCGAAACAATATTAAATTGTTCTAGTCACAAATAAATATACCACGAGAGGTCACAGGCTTCGCTAGCGTTGTCTTTACCGAAATATAAAGTAATCAAATAGCTCTCTGTATCAAGTTCTTATAAAAAAAAAAATGGGAAAATGGACAAGGTATTAACATGCATTGCTCTCTACTTTGTGTTTTTATAATAATTTGAGAAAATTGAGAAGGTTGTAACATGAATGTGCGAGATCGAATCGCATGTATTCTATTATAGACCTCAATCAAAATGAACCAAAAAAATTGTGATAGGACACTGGGTACTGCGTATGATTGCCGAGAATTCTGAAGCTTTCAGATGATGGTATGCCTGCGTTGTTTCTAGTTGTATCATCGGCAAAGATGAAAGAAAGGCTATGAACACAGAACTGTTGATCATAGTCTTGAGTTAATAAGTATGGATTATATATCTGTTTAAGATGAAATCCGTGTTTATTTCGTCCTTAGACGCAACACACGCACAAAAGGTTAAGTCATCTCGGTGTCCTGCAAAATTCTGGTTTAGACTCCGCAGTGTAACTACTACGGGAGAAATTTGCACAGAAACTGCTTTTTTATGGGGCGATGGAAAAAAAAATTGCAATCATGCTGATTTCCGGAATATTTTTATGAAGAGGTTTAAGAGTTTCAAATAAATCTCACTGACATTTACAGTTTTTAAATTTTCTATATAATGTTATTCAATGGTGGGGATAAGTTTAGTTAGTTCAGGTCAGGTTGGTTCGGGTTATGTTGGGTCAGGTTAGTTTCAGTTTAGGTAAGGTCAAGCTAGATTTTATCTGAATGGGCTCAAGATTTATATCAATATTCTCCAACCAAAATTTCTGTATGTAGTCTGGTTGTTATTAAGGCGAAGTAATGGAATATGCACATCATGGGCGTACTGAACATTATTTCTACTTCCTTCACAGGAAAATATGATCGTACCCTTACAATGTAGTTATTCCTACTCTATGGTCGCACTCAAAATCAGCACGTGTCCATTGTTGTAATGTTCTCAAGGTAAAGAATAACTGGAGTCAAAATGGGTAACATCACAATTGTACTAGCGATAGTAGTGTAAAGCGGATTGTTTGAATCTCACCTTAATTGAAACATTGTTTTTCATGGCGGTAAAATGGATTTCACTCGGACAAAATTATAGATATAATTCCCAGATTATGAAGGCCGCTCTATTGGTAACTGGGGTAAGATTTTCCTTTTAGAATTGCGACAGCCTTCCGTATACCACATTCAATTAGGTACTTCACCTTAATACCAACCAGACTCTAGCATCTCTGAATTATTTTCCGCGTATATAACGCGCATTGTCTCAGATGTCAGCAAGATTCACCTAATTGAATACCATTACCTATTAGGTTCCATTATTTGTCAAAATTTCCAAATAAACGATTTTGACGTGAAAAATTCATTACGAAGTTCGAATAAAACAAAGCAGTGTAAAGCTCGCGAGTGTAGGTTATAAGCGGTTTTATGATTGAAATAAAAAAGCAACTTATAGGACACGCTCTGTACATACCTACTGGTACTTTTCATGGTCAACTTTGACAACGTTTCACATGTTTATCAAAAATTTTCTGTATACAATGAAACGCCCATAATATCCAGTGAGTCCGACGTCCTCATGAAAACTCCCCCATAACTTCCGTAATTTTTGCTGTAGAATTCTGAATTTTGTACAAACGAAAGATTCACCAAAACTGTGCAAAATGACCTCGACGGCTTACTTTCAAATTATATACACTGCACGCCAGCTGCGATGGAATCATCGATCGTGATCAGAATAACACTTTAACTGCTAACCTTTTTATGTTGAGGAGAAAATTCTATTGAACAATACAAATTTTTGTCACTTCACATGAAAACACCTTAACCGTAACTTCCTTAATTTTTTATGTAACAGCGATATTTGCAGAATCAATAAATACAGCAAAAATGTACAGTTCTACTGTTTTACTGAAGAACGAGAGAGACGACGTAGTTGGAGGGAAATTGTAATTTCAAAATAAATAAATCCTGGCGATTGTTCATTTTTCGTTGTTGGAATGAATTTCTGATTCTCAAATATATTCTGATCGGGGGAGTGGATGATCCGACTGAATGGTATGCTCGCTGACCAGATTTGTGCCCACTGTAATTTTCCAATACAAAATGTCCATTACCCGATCAGAAAATCTTTTGGATATGCGGCAGATGATAATGCATGAATATGTATACAAGGTGAATGTTTGAATAACATTTAAGATAACTTTTGTGGGGAATTAATTCGAATAATTTTAAGATTTTTTATGTTAATAATGGAACCGCTTATAACAACATTCGTGCAATGCAATCCCAATTTCAATCCAATATTTTTTAGTTGGTACTACCATTGATTTCGAAAAATCAATTTATAGAAAGAAAAAAAAATACTTTACTCAACCTCATTTCACCCATTTAAAGTCTCCGTCTTGTCTGGTTCAACTGTTACGTGGGGAGAGGGAGTGTTGGCAATCCCTGTAGGAATATAAACTGCATATTTCACGAGATATTGGATATGAATATTACTTTAGATACAAACTTCGTATTAAAATGAACGAATTACCTGAAAGTAATTTTTCTTATATATTAAGTACTGATTTCTTTTAGGATAGTGGTGTTGTATATCTCTTCGATCCATCAGGCAAAAGCGGAGTCACAGGAAACGTCACTTTTACCAAAACTTCCAATGGAATCCAGATTTCTGGTGAAGTACATGGACTGACGGAAGGAAAACATGGCTTCCATGTTCACAAATTGGGTCATATTGCACCAGGGTGTCTAGGAACCGGAGGGCATTTCAACCCCCATAACGTTAGTATAAATGAAATAGTTCAATCAATAGATGAACAATTTTCAGTCATAGCCTTTCTCTATAGACCTACTCAGATTGAATTTTTTTGTATAAAATATGTCATGTTAATATAATAATAATACTCTCCCCCATAAACAATCGCGCATGAATGTACCCAAAGGCATAACCTGTGGTGGAAAAGGACACTTATTTCTATTGTTCGCCGTAGGACTTTGATTAAGTGTTTCACATCAACGAAAAATGTATGTTCATCTCTTTTATTCGCATATATATGTACGAATCAAAACCGAATAATTTGAAAATAGCAGCCCTGTTCGATGATCAAAGTTACCGACCAGGGTAATCTAACAGTAAAACATATCTCTATTGATTGAAAGTTCGATTTCGTGGACGAAATTCGTTTTTGACATGGTATTTTTGGGGAAGTATTTTTTTTTATTTATTTGTTTAAAATAGGCGAATTCAGAATACGATAAGTTTTTGACGAAGTTAAATATTTTTTTCAAGTTAGTCTTGTAAACGCAATAGCTTTTTAAAATTGTATAAATCTCACTGATTTCATATTTTTTCATTTACGGACTGTGGAAGGTTAAACTACCGAAAATACCACGTCAAAAACATGTTTTAGGTTTTCATATAATGAATGATAATCGCCAGAAATTGTAGAATTAGGCACGTTTTCAATACAAAAAAAGTATTTCTTTGAATTTGAATTATTAATATGATTCATATGGGTAAGGTATGGGTATAGGTATATTATTATGTAAAGTTTCTAGTTTATGCAAGAAACAAAATTTGAACAGTTTTGCGACATGATGGATAGAATTTGTATTTTTTTCTACGTTCATGCAAAAAATAAAACTTTATTGAACTACATTTGGTGGAAAAACTGTCTCTTTAGTGCACTCAGTGCCATAAAGTCTTTATTGCACTCATCTGTCATTCTACTATAGCGTCATCATGACAGACATAAACTTTCAAGTCGACGCCAAATTTAGCCCATTTTCAGTGAGATTGTATTACGTTTTAAATAGTTGCATGTTTCATCATATTCATTATATAATGGACTCTGAAATTACTAGAAAATGCAATTTGTTAAAAATAAAATTATTTCCTTCGAATTTCATCTGAATTACAGAAAATGTTTTTGAATTACTTTTAGCAGATAGATTTAAACAAACAATGTCTTCTTTACAGTTTAGTACCACCTAAATGAAACATTTTCTGGTTTTTGAAATTATCCAATGAGGCCATCAGGCCGAGTTAGATAACACGTCGAGTGCAATAAACTCTTTTTGCACGAGTTTCATACAATATTTTTTCAACGTTCATGCAAAAACTAGAAAATATTTCATTTAGGTGGTACTAAACTGTAAGGAAGACATGGTTTGTTTAAATCTATCTGCTAAACACCTACTTTTTGCACTTGTTGCATAAATAACTATTAATTACCTTGCATATTTTGTTTTATAAATAGTGTTCACACAAGACACTTGCAATGTATTCGAATGTAACTCTAATCGTATACTATCAACAATATAAATAGTCCTTCCATACGGAATATTTGAGTAGAGGCAATATGATATACTTATACCTCAAAATTATTGGAGTAAAATAATTTATTTACTTTCATGTAGCTACATTTCTCATAGCTCATCAATGGACAAAGTGAAAAGATCTGCTCTCATCTCATCAACAAGCCTTTTTGGCTACAGTGCCTTCCGAAGAGGCAATGATATACAGACTCTGTTAAAAAAATCATTCTAATAAAAGAGTTCTAGTTTTAGGGTGGAGTATCTATAACTTACCAAAAAGACGAAAATATTTTCATTTTGTGGAAAAATTCTAGTTGCTAATCAAAAAGTCTTTCCATAGTTGTTACACAATTCAACTGTATTATAAACATTATATGGTTTCATGGAATCGTATGATTCAATTTTTCATAATAGTTTTCATCAAGAGTTATCTTACCTTATTAAAAAGTTGTACATACCATAAATACATGGCATTGGATGTGACCCTATATGCAATTGCAATTACAATAAATAATTACATCTGCTTTGTGCTTACACTTCACAAAAAGGGTCCTTTTTCGAGGTTTGATTCTTTTATACTGTTGAATAGTGTGGGTTCTCAAATAAGTATTACACTTAGGAAAAATCATACTAGTCGGCTTTGAGGGCTGTGAGCTGTTTACCTGTTATGGTGAAACGAAATTTCATTTTACTCCAAAACTAATTGACCAATTTTAATAAAATTTGGTCAGTTCGATTGGAAAAATCGTCCTCTTTGGGGAAAAGTTCATATATTTTTTTCTATTCAAGTAAAAGTGATATAAAAATTAATACATTTGCGAACTGATAACTCCATAAATCACAAATCACTAACACGTACGATATGTGAAAAATCATTCTAATTTCCTCCACAAAATCAAACTTTCAATCGCGAGGGCGGATCTATGGAGGGGTAATTGGGGTAATTAACCCCCCCTCCCGCCAGACGGACACGCAAAAACTCCTATAATAATTCAAAAATTATCTTCGTTTTCGATTTAATATATGTTTTACCCCCCCCCAGAAAAGTTATCTAGATCTACCCAATCAATACATAAAATTCTAGATTATTAACATGACCAATGAAAAACGTTACTATATTAGATGTTCAGATGATTCCAAAATATTCAAGAATATTATACCAGGTGAGTCTGAGAGATAGCGCACCCCTATTTTCAAAATTACAAAGCACTAAAATTCAAGGGACTATTGAATAACTGAAATATGATTTTTTGAGATGAATCGAATTCTGCTGAAGTTTGGGTTTTCTCGGCATTGGCCATGGTTTTAGTTTTTCAATGGGAATATTTTGTATATTTTTACATTTTTTTAATCTAGAGCAAATTCTGAACAAAATAATCTACTTTGTTCATTTTATTTATTTCTTTCTTGCGTTTTTTTATTTAATTTATTTCATTATTGGTAATTATTGGTAGTTCTAGTTTGTTTCAATATGTGTAAAATTCACTTTTTGAAAGTATGTAATTTGACTTTTCAATAGTATTCCTATTATGGTTAGAAATCATATCTGGTAGAAATTACTCTTTCCATGTATTCGTTGTTTTTCAAAAATTGCAGAAGATTTGGTGATTTTTCAACATTGCATATTCAAATCCAACAGAATAAATCCAACCGATAATAAATCGTCAGTAGGTGTGAAATTTCAGAATTTTTAGCATTTAGGTCTTGGTTAGTCCAGCGGCTACACCATTTTTTGTTAATTTTTTGTAATGGTGTTAACTCTAAAAATAATTGGCAGGTAATCAAAATCTTAGTGTCTTTCGATTCGTTTTGCCATACAGTGATTTTACCACATTTAAACCTCCGTTAAAGTATTGTAATGAAAATAGTAAATACATTTTCATTTGCAACATAGAATCGGAAAAGGACGTTTCACATTTGAAAAATATCAATAGTGAAAAATTTGGAAAATGAAAATGATTAATAAAAAATATAAAATAAAAAACTATCTCATTATTTTCAGAATTTGCTATAGATTTCAAAGATGTTAAAATACCAAGGTGTGCATGAACAGAATTCGTTTTTATCCTTAAAATTACATTAAATTTCTCCAACATTTTGGTCTTTAATCCGGATTATTTCTCGCAAAAATAGGGTTGCGCTATCTATCAGACTCACCCTCTATATATTCATACACGTTAGGCAATCATTGTAAACAAACTTCCACGTTTGGTACAGACAACAAATTTTGATTGGCCTTTGCGATTTGGATGTGCACAAGACTTCTTCCTGCTTTTCCCTGTTTATCGTTTGTGTATATCAGAGGCCAAGCGGTGAAGAGTACGATTACATTATGATTTTTTCTACTTACAAAATATTACTTTTTTGTTACAATGAACCTCTTTGTTTTAACAATAAGATACACTTTTTTAGCAAAATCACGGAGCTCCTGAAGATAAGGTTCGTCACGTTGGAGACCTTGGTAACATCGTCGCTGATAACACAGGAGTTGCTCAAATGAAAATAGTCGATAATGTCATTGCTTTAGATGGACCAAACTGCATAATCGGTAGGGCTGTTGTAGTACACGAAAAAGAAGATGATTTGGGAAAAGGCGGAAATCCTGATTCACTTCTGACCGGAAATGCTGGAGGACGAGTCGCCTGTGGAGTTATTGGAATACAGTAAATAATTTATTTGTTTTTGTGTATAGTTCTGTTTTAATAAATATAAAAATATTTCTTAAATAATAGTGAATGTGTTCCCGTAGAACTTAATCATTGATAAGCAGTTGTAATAAGTTTCAGGTTTAGACAACGTACGGTGGGGAAATTTGAGCGGACTTTAAAGGCTCATATACCACGGATTTAACGAGTATCTCAAGACAAGGACTCGCAAAATAATCATACTAAACAAACATTGTAGATCAGTCGAAACCAACATTCGAACATTTATTTCAACTTTCGTAGTGCTATGTTGTATGTGTCACTAAGGTAAACAGGATTAATTTCCACAGATTTGTGGACTCGATGACTCGGGTCTTCCGTGAAATATCGAAAATGAACATTTGGCCACTCGCGCTAATAAAATGTTAATTCCATCATACATTTTATCATCATAGATATAATAATATTAATAATAATAATAATACGTCCTCATAAACACTCGTAGAGTGTACCCAAAGGCATAGCCTGTGCGGGTAGAGGACGGCTATTATTATTATTTGCCGTGGCGCTCCGGGGCGACTTACTGATTTTTGGTGGCGTATTCACTTTTCAGCTGCAGGAAAACCCGGAAAACCTACAGATATAGATCGATATCATTGAGAGGCTCTTGAAGTATGTCCTCTGCATGAGTCCAGTGATTTGATATTTGATACGATACGTAATGTCCTTTTCTGTAACATAAAAACTCTATGAGCATCTGTATAGTTTCCCCAGTGTATTATACCATACTTCAAGTTTGAATAGAAACATAGCCACTGAATAAGTTAGACCTTCCGATAGCAGTATTTGAATTGTACACTTTAGTGGTGGGTAGAATCAGAACCCAAATTTCCCTTCCCGGATTGAAGTCTGATACGTCCAATATGTGAATAGATATTGAGATTTCATTCAATGAGGATTGATGAGTATAGGAGACAACTTAGTGACATTTACTTGAATACACAGTACGATCCATATGCACGAAATTAATGAACTTTACGTATTTATGAATTTTTCGAAAAACTCCTGTAACACCATGACTCTTAAACAGTATAAACTTGGAAGGTTCGAAAGGGATTTCGATCATCTATTCAGAGGTAGAAAGTCCTGTTGAATTTAGTGCTATAGTAAATGAATCATGAGAAAGTGACATTTTGTATACAGAATTATTCCAAATTCAACTCTTTTCATACAATGAAGTGAAGATACACAAGATATTCAGGATAGCTAACGTAAAGCTATTCATATATTCAACAGATATGTTGTCAAGTTGAACTTAATGACTGGTTAATTACCATAATAATAATGTCACTGATAACTTAATATACCTATAATGAGGTCTAGAAAGTTTGGTTTCATTTCGGATACTTGAAATATCGTGACCGGCAAATTGGTCATTAGCAGGCTATGAAAAAATTGAGGTCGAGAAAATTTCAGATAGTGAAATACTGTGACTGGTAGATTTTTGAATCTCGAATACAAAAAGTGTAAGAAAATTTCATAAAATATGTTATAAAATTTTATTGGCCCAGAATGGAACATCCTAATTTAGATTTTCCATATGGATTTTGCCAGGGCAAATAATAATAATAGCCGTCCTCTACCCGCACAGACTATGCCTTTGGGTACACTTTACGAGTGTTTATGAGGGAGTATTATTATTATATACCAGAAAGATAAAATATGTAAAAACAAGATATGATCTGGAGATAAACATTAAAATGGAATGAAGGCAAAACTATTGATGAATGCTAATACTGCCAAAGTAGCCAGTAGATAAGTGCTGAAAAAAAAACTTGTATACATTAATTTAAATCGACTGGTTTTGTACAGGGTGTAATCTAGCATTCCGTGATCATCGTGATGGCAGAGCACTCAAAGTCTAACAATAATAGGTTGGTTGTGTTCTTACTCGACAACCATCAGGTAATCAGAGGTGGGATCACTCCCAGGTTACAATAACAGTAATCAATTGCAGGGTATAAATAAGACAGGTTTGATTATCCACTTTAGTTTAGTAATGCCTACTGATGAGGGTAACTTGGTTATCGAAATGTGCACCTAGGAATTCAATTACTTGTGTGGTAAAAGGGACATTACATCTTGTTCTCGTTGAATGACACCACAGGCATCCAATATCCAATTTTCGGTCTCCAATAATAAATTGTTGATGAATTGTTGATGAATCTCGACTTTGTGGAAAACACATTCTGTTTACATTCCCTCATGATGGCCCCTAAATATTCATGACATTCTCTTACGTTACTAATAGTCGGTCTCCGCGGAATTTGGAGCTTCTAGTCGTAAATCAGACATAAATATAAACGCAAAATGGCCTATGATGTAAAGCATATTATATTTGCTAGGTGAGTCATATAGGAATCGGCAAATTTTTTGAGACAAACAGGACAAAAACTCTCTTAGAAACTGCTAACAATGAATGCATGCACTTTCATCTGTTCAAACTCAAGAGAAGTCATCCAACGCTTACTATCTTTTTCAATATATGGAGGCAGAGTAAATAAATAATATGAAAACATCTCAGGAGTAAATTACGCGATTCATTTTCAACTTATCATCGTGTAGGTATTATTAAAAGCCGACAAAAAGTATCAGTTACTCTATAGTTACAGAAAACAACAGAAAATAGTTGTTTCATCGTTAAAAATAACAATATGGAATCACTTTAGGTTTGTTTCGGTTCCTTCCATAACTGCTTCTTAACCTGAACATTGGCGCATCCATGTTTAGGGCGTCTACATTTTTCGGTAACCATCCGGGAAGTACGTACTTCCCGGACGATTTTTCTTTGAGAAAGTATCACTTCCCGGACTAGTCCGGGAAATGCCCGAATTTCAATATAAATATTTATATAAATAAGAATTAGAATGTTTCTGTTAGTACCTATCTTCTGTTCGCATTTCGATATTCAATACAAATAAGAATTAAAATGTTCGAAATTTTCTTCTACAAAGAAATATAAAAAATAAATGTGTCTTGATTTGTTATTCTACACGGTTACCGTGTTTTCCGGACTTGTTACGTAAATTACTATTACTTAAACTTGACATTTCACAACTATGTTATTATCATTTTCACTTAGTATTTAATAATATGAACTAACTAAATAGAACTCTACGAAGCCACCATACCGTTAGTATGGTTGTGTTCCGGTAATCGACTTTGGTCACTTAGGTTGGTTTTTTGGTGTCCCGTAAATGACATATTTGCAGTTGCAGTTGTATATATTTGTAAAAAAAATATCTGGTTAACCAGAATGGTCAGTTTGGTGACTGTCTGCGATAAACGGAACATATCCTATATGTGTGTCACTGTGTCAAAATACCCGGTTAACTAAAAAAACTCATTTACATTCTGTATTGCTTCCCCCCAACCAAAACTGAAATCCTGGCTGCGCCACTGCGGCGAAAAAAAAGAGGGGTATATGAAACCATATGTAGACATAAAAAAATAACCCCACTGTATATGAGTATATGAGTATATGATTTTCAAGATTTTTTTCAGATGAAATCACAAAAAAAAACATTAAACGAACCTAGTTTCAATAGTAAATGGCAATATAAAATAAATAGAAACGCTGCACTTCTTTGACTTGATTCATCACAACAAACAGTATAATGATCGACAACATCGTAACATTACTGGTATATAATATCAAATAATAGTAAACAATGTATTTCCACATCATTATTGTGAAATGTGAAGTCAACACATTTTCTGGAGATAAAATCGTAACAATGTCATAAGGACACAACAACAAATATGTTTATCACAATTATGGATAAATCAAAACTCATAAAAATCGTTACATCAGCATACGATACAAAATACGAAGCATGATCAGTAGTATGGGAGCTATTCTCAGTTATCACAATTTGCCAACAGTAATCACCATTTTTGCAACGTTTTACAAATTGCGTAAAAATTCATTTTCACTCTCCGAAATGTACCATGTAGGAATCCTCCTTAACCCAGCTTGGTTCCTGGCGTAAATAATAGGGAGTTCGTCGAGGTGTTCATTCTCGATCTTCTAAAAAATAATACTCTCTTATTGTATGATTGCATATTGTATCAGCACAGTGTAAACCTTGTGGTTTTTCGGCGGTCATCTGCTTCTTCTTCTTCTTCTAACACAGATGGGTGAGTTTTGAAGCCCCAGCACCTGATGTGCAACCCCATGTTATGGGAAGCATCCGTGTAGGTTCCCCCAGCCGTAGTTTCGGGAGGTCCTTGGGAGGTTCCCCTGTTGAATTGTATTAACATCACAAACACTTATGAATTATATAGGTCGATGCGGACATCACAACTTATACTGAATTTCGTCCTGACGAATCGTCTACGTACCATCTTTGGCAACAGACGAAGTCACACGTCTATCCTCTATCAACACAAAAATTTCTTTTCGGACTTTGTTCGAATTCATGCAAAAACATATATAATATAAAACAATACATAATTGTCATATCAAAAACTGTTGAAAATCAAAGTGATGATTTAATTTCGTTGATGATATTCGGAAAACCCATTTTTTGGTAATTCAACTGTGGGTATAGGGGAAAAACCAGCTAAGTCCATTTTTAATGAAATTGCGGTAGCTTCACCATTTGGTGGCAAATAATCTACTTTCTCTGGGGGATCAAGCCGTCAGGAGAACACGAGGTCTGAACGAATTGAAAACTCCCACACAATTGAAACTTATGATGAATTTTCATCTAAAAAATGCCACGACTCTGTACCCTTCAATATGATGATCGTCACCGCAAGCACCAGGGCCGGATTAAGAACACTTGGCGCCCGAAGCACAACACATTTTTTCGCCCCCACACATTAGAAAGATGTTCACAAAATAAAAATAAAATAGCCATATCTTCATGAAGACATTTTTTTTCAAAAAGTAATAGTCAACAAGAATAAAAATGAAATTCAGTACAAATGGAATAAGAATTAGCGACAATATTTGAATACATACGGACCAGCGTCCCGTCACAAATGAACATAGCAGTGTTCGAAGGGAGGGCGCGAGGCCGTGATGACTGATATCGACCGGAACCTGTATTTCTAATAGATTTCAGAATTTAGTTACTTAATTAATGATACTTATTTTTATTATACAGGGTGGATCCGAAATGGGAACAATAAATGAAATGGGGAGTAGAAAATGACAAAACAAAATGAAATTAAAGAATCCATTTTTGTTGAAAAAAATTAATTTTGGGAGATATTGAATTTAAAAGTTTTCATAAAATTTTTTTGGTAATCACTGTTCAGAGGTCTACAGCCTGCGCAAACCACGCTGAAACACTGCCATCGGGCAGACACGCTGTGGCCTGGAGAATCAAAGCAGTACCTCCACAACAAAGGTAACTGAAAGCGATTTCAACAACAATTTCAAAAATATTTGAGTGCTTCAAAATCGAAAATTTTTGCCATTTATGGTGACATAACAACTCATTTTCTTAAATGCTCCAATTTCGGAAACACCCTGTATTTTGAACTTATTGACTACATTTTCGCCCCATATTCTGAATTCGCCCGGGGTAGTTGCCCCTATTGCCCTATGGTTAGTCCGGCCCTGGCCTGGCCTCGTGAATGTCATAAACTGAGCTGCGAAACATGCATATCCGTCCCATATCCCCTGTGAACTTCATCGTTCAATCACTGATATGTATTGTCATTTGGGAGCGTCTTTGATGTTTGCTGTATGAAGTAATTCATTTCGATTTATCATCCGTCATGAAAGGTAACTAATATAATAATTTTTTACAGGTCCGAATCAGCTGCTGTGGGACTTTTCACAAGTACAACACTGCTTGCAAGTTTGGTTATACTAGTTAATGTGTTAAAGTAGAAATGAAATACTTTCTTGAGTTTTTAATGTACTTAATTCATTATTTATAAAAATAAAATTAATTGTTTAGATTTTTTTTTCATACCGCTTATATTTGTAACACAAAAGTTACTGCACTTTCCTCCCATATGGACATTTTAGTACGATCCGCCAATTTGAAGTATTATTTGGGACCATTCATCGATAATCTTTCCAATAAAACAATTAATTTACGTGGTTTACTTAAAAGGAATGTAGCATTTCATTGGAATGAAAGTCATCAAACTGAGTTTGATAATTTAAAAGAAACTATTAGTAAGTCTCCCATTTTAAAATATTTTGACCCAAACTTACCACTGACGTTATCAGTCGATAGTTCCAAATTTGCGGTGGGAGCTGTAATTTTACAAGAAAACAGACCTTTTGCATATTCTTCGAAGTCATTAACAGTTTGTCAAACTAGATGGGCTCAGATTGAAAAAGAATTATATGCAATACAATTTGGGTGTCAGCGCTTTAACCAATATATTTATGGTCATACAGTTATTGTTCAAACTGACCACCAACCTCTCGTCTCTTTATTTAAAAAACCGCTGTCGGAGGTTCCACCAAGGTTGCAGCGAATGATGCTCAATCTACAGAAATATGATCTGAAAGATTCCTATGTTCCAGGAAAATTGCTCTACATTGCCGATACTCTAAGCAGAGCTCCGGTAGAATCAGCAGATCCTAGAGATACTGTTGAAAAATAAATTAATATTCATGCTAATTTTTTCGTTTCTAATCTAGCAGTTACTGAAAGTAAGCTGAAAGAAATCAAAGACGCTACTAAAGCTGATTCAGACTTACAAGTTGTAATTTCATATTGTCGTTACGAATGGCCAAACTTAAAAAATAAGGTATCTCCTTCGGTGAAGCCTTTCTACAATATTCGTGCAGATTTACACACTTTCAATGATCTTCTGTTCAAAAATAATTTATTAGTTATACCTACTTCCATGCGACCTGACATTTTGAATATTATTGACGAAGGTCATATAGGAATTGACAAATGCTTAAGACAAGCTCGTAGTATAGTTTATTGGCCAAATATATCTGTTGATATAAAAAATAAAGTTGAACAATTGTTGGGATATTTATCCGCTTTTGAACTCCAATTATTTAAATGTATTTGTTATCAAGAAAAACCCAATGCTTTTACTTGAAAATTGTATACTTTTTTTTATATTGCAAAATCTGATTGACAGTTGTTATTAACAAAACGAATACATCAGTTGTTCATATATATGAAGTAATACAGGATGAATAATATTGTAAATGCATTCAACTGAAATAGTATTAAATTGTTCAGTCCAAACAACAATGTTTCACTTGTTTAAGATACAGAAATTCTAATTCATCAGAACCACTCATGCCACACGAAGAACCTTCATTGCCATGGCAGAAAGTTGCCATTGATTTTTTTTATTTCAATAAAATTAATTATTTGTTGATTGTAGATTATTTTTCAAAATATTTTGAAATATCTCAAATGAATTCAACAACTTCCTTCCAGGTGATAAAGATATTAAAATCTATTTTCTCCCGCCATGGTATCCCAGTTGAATTAATTTCTGATAATGGTCCGCCATTCAATTCCATAGAATTCAAAAATTTCACCATAGAATGGGACATCAATCATAGGACATCAAGCCCTTATCATGCAAGGAGTGATGGTATAGTTGAAAGAACAGTGGGTATTGTTAAAAATATCCTAATTATCCTATATTAGTTTTCTAAAATTTAAAAGTTTGAATATGTGTTCAGGTCGAATATGTGTCTTTTAAATCATAATCAGTTTACGAGAAGTAAAATACTTCTTGGCGCGAAACAGAAAACTGAGTTTTTGATATGCATTCCTGGCAATGAACCTCACATGGTTCTCCCATCAGAGGGTACTGCTGAGTTGATACCGAACATATTACTGTCAATGGGAATGATGTTCTAGGGTTGTTTTCCCGATTAATCCAGCGTAGAATTTGCAGCAAAAACATGTTTGCAAAGATATTGGCTTATTCCTGAGCGTTCGTTGCTAGTGTTCTATCTTCCTTTGTTATATAGGGGAGGAAATGAGCTGGAAGTAAAATTTCCTCCAACATCTTTGGCAAAAGGAGCGGGACCCGTTAGGACACTCAACGAGCTTTGATCGTATTTTGGCGTTGTGAGCCTTTTTCGAAGATTAGATTGTCTCCTTGCAGATGTTTCTTGCTTCAACATTCCAATCTAGTCTCAGTGACCTGATTTTTCAACCATCTACGGTATGCTGCGACAGCTCTGGAGCAGTTTCTGCTGAACCAGGGTTTATCAGATAATGTTCCTCTTGACGTGTTAGGTATATATGTTTGCATCCCCAGCATTATGATCTCAGAAATTGCCTCGGCACACTGTGTTGGATATCTAAGAGAGAAACACACTCTTTCCCATAGAAATGCGAAAAACATGCGAAGACCATCCCAGTCGGCTGAATTGTACCCATTTAACCTCAAGGCGGCTATTAGCATACGGTTCCAAGCAAATCAGACGGAAACAATTTTTCCGAAGACCTAATTTGAAAATGTAACATTTCGCTCGCACTGTAAACAAAATTAAGTATTCCTGCAAAATATTTCATTTCGCAATACTGCGAAGTGAAACATAATATAAAATAACAGTTCTTGAATGTGCGAAATAGACCAATATGTACCTAAATATTGAAAATGTTTAATATAGTAATTTATCTATCAAGTGAGTAAAGTGAAACTTTTTTTACGAGTAGGAAATGTTGACATTTCTACGAGTAAAAAAGAACACTTTACTCACGAGATTCATGCAGTATTTTTTCTACAACTGTCAAAAAAAAATAACCAATTCATATTTTTTCCCACATATGAAATTAATTTGGCATATTTTTATTGATTCATTATTCGAACAAAGTTCGAAGAGTATGCCGGAGAGTTGAGTTTCAAACAAATGAAACGAATAATTTCGACAGTTGAAATCGCTTCCTCTTCACACTATCCCGCAGAATGGAAAATTTGAAGCGAATATTAAAATATCATATTCATCGAGGTCAATATTATTATTATTAATGTTGACTTGACTTTCGAATAACTAGTCCATCGAAGTAACTTTTCATTTTCTTAGATTTAAAATAAATAAACAATCCTCGGTAAGCAACGAATACCTTTTTCTTTCTTTGAACTATGTCAAGGAAATCTCATATTTGCACTATCCACGATTTTCTCCGTTCAATCTTCATCACTTTTCATTTCTACTTAAATTAAAATAGTTATCAAGAATTCGTTATCTGGAGAGATGCCCAATTTCACAAATTTCATTAATTATTGTTGTCAACTAGTTTCTGACGGCCAAACAGCCATAGCTACCTTGGATTACCTAGTGTAGATTAGGTCCAATAGTTCCTTAGAGCTATATGCTATTATTGTGACAATATATTCGCCGCGATAGTTTCGAATTTTGATAATACTTATTTAATAGTAAGAATGCTAAGAATATTATTGGTGAAACATTTTTGTATATCAGATATTTATAGGTTATTATTTGCCAAAGAAAATGAGAACTGGCTTTATTACAGGATTTATTCGGATCTGTCAGTGTTGTTGCATGAAACTGTCGGTTGCCTAGCAACAGCCGTTAAAAAAAGTGCTTATGCTTCATATATGCTTAGTAGTCTCACAGCGAACAGAAGAAACATGAGTAGTATACAAGGGGGCACCATAGATGGGTTTCATGGGGTTATAACCCCCCACTAGAGTGGAATATAAAGAGTCAAATACGCAGTACACCTGTCAAATCTACATAAATATCACCTACTTTTTGAGACAAATTAATTAGTCATGTTACCGTTTCAAATAGATATGATAGAATTTGATACATTTCAACTACAATATATGCGTTGGAACCGTGATGACCAGCCTTATGATGCGGTGATCTTTGAAAAAAGGAAAGAAAATCAATAGATAAGAGGCAACATTCATAATTTATTCATCACGCAAGCAACAATGGAAAGATCTACGATCGAAGAGTTCATTCACATTTCGTGAAAGTATATTGTAATCAACGAAAGTTGACCTCAGAATATACATGATAATGAGTGGACCTAGGAGTGACGCTTGATTAATGATAATTTCTGAGAAAATTGGCTGGAGAACTACTTTTTTCTGGAAACTCTTCCACGCGAACATAGTGGAGTTGTTATTCTTGAAAACGGATCGTGATTACTTTTTACACGTAGGTATTCTTAGAAAAGTGTTTGACCAACAATATAAAGGTTGTTTCTGAATTCGATACAAATATTTCAAGGGCGTATTCTTGGGGTCAAAATAAGACTTTTTTCCATAATCATGTGTCTGCAAACGCTTTTTTTCTGAGATACAGGATGTTGAAATTTAACAAAAAAATCATCTCTAAAACCGCATCAGCTTCTTCTTTGAATTTTGGTATATGCCAAGTACATATAAAAATTCATTTTTTCCATGATGAAGATTTTCATCAGTGGCGTCCCTGTAAACATGCCCTGTCATATTTTTGATCAAAATAATGATACGCTACTGTTTTTTGTCAAATGAATATTATTTTTATAATTGAGTTCTATCTTTCCATGAACATGGTCTCATGACTTTTTTCGTACGACGGGCGGTTTTCGATTAAATAAATAAAAGCTTGTACCCATGCGATTTTCTGTTAGTCTCAATGATATGCGTTTCGTTTTTTAAATCGACTGTTTGCTGTACGAAAAAAAGTCGATGAACTATTTTTATGAGTAGATAGAGGACAATCATAAATATAATATTCATTTGAAAAAAAAACACGTATCATTATGATTTCAACACCCTGTAACTCAGAAATGAAGCAGTTGCGGACACATGTTTATGAGAAAAAAAAGTTTTATTTTGACCCCAGGAATACGCCCTTGAAATATTTGCATTGAATTCAGAAACACCCTGTATATTGTTGGTCAACCACATTTATAAGAATACCTACATTTAAATTAATGGCAATGTAATCTGGTTGATCTAGATAAAATATACGTTCAAAATCACACGTTTTCAAGAATGACAACTCCAATATGCTTGCGTGGAACAGTTTCCAGAAAAAAGTACTTCTACAGCCAATTTTCTCAGAATCACATTAATCAACCGTCACTCCTAGGTTTTACTAAATGATCTATGCAACTATTCTGTCTTATGTGTCATTTTGTAGCATTATTATAAAATCTTGTTTATTAAAAACCTTTTTTTCCTAAATAAGATTGACAAAAACACTCGTATAAAAAACATTGTAACTAACTATTTCAGAACAAAAAATATTTGGGATGTTTGGACTAATCATAGGCTAGTGCTAGTGACTAGGTGAAAACACACAAAATGGTGAAATTGTCATGCAGTTTAGTGGTTGAAAACGGTGTTTCGCGATTTGTGGCTAAACGTGACCTCTTAACGGAAAATTTCCAATACACAAGTTGTACATAATAAAAAAATCTAAACCTCTTGTATTTATCACTTTTTGACATAACCTCAAATTAACCGTCAAAATGGCGAAAAAAAATTTCAGTATTTAATTTTTTACTTGAACATAAATGAATAAATTTCCATGAAAATTTGTAAAAATATGTTTCTTCTGGTGATTTTTTCGCAATTCAGAAGACTAGTTCTCAATTGTCTTGAGGTTTTTTTTTTGGATTTATTAGCTGGATCTACGCATGACAATGTAACCAGTGAAAGTCAAGCCTCATCCATGAGAAGTTCTCCAGTTGAAGAAAACTGCAAATCAACAAAGTCCAAGAGACGATCAGAATCAAAACATAGTTCTGTTGATTCACAAAGAAAAAAGCTGATTCTGGGAAATGAGAAGAAAAGACAAGAGCTAGAAAATAAACAGAAAAGAGTTCAGTTTGAATTCGAGTGCAAAAAAGAGAACAGGAAAACTCTCTTCGTTTAATAGAGATGCAGGAGGAGGTACAGAAAGCTGAATTAGAAAACCAGCTTACTGAAGACACCAGTACTTCTTAAAAATATAAAATATTTCAGAAATTGAAAAGTTTGTTGACAAACCAAACGAACATTTTGTTACCGATTGGATAAATAATCTTCCAGAAGTGACTGAGACTGATGAAAATGATAAATGGTCCAGTTCCAAGAATAGTATATTCTTCAATGAGCGTATAATTATCATTATACGCGAGTAGAAGACTATACTTTGTCTACGACTACACGAAAATTTATAAATTTATGACGAAAACTCAGTTTGTGGTACTTATAGGTATCTATCGAAATAATTGCCTTTATTACCAAAAAGTGGTATACATCGCAAAACAATATCAGGAAGAATAACAATTACACATGAATAACTGAATGTTTGAGAGGAAAAATTTAAAAAAACTTCCACCAGTATTATTCGAACTCACGCTCTTATAACAACCTTTAACTTTTCCGCGGGCCCGTACCACTGGTCCACACAGGTACTTTCAAAATTTGTGCATGACATATGACTAAACAAAAACCGAGATTGTGTAGTATGTTCAGATAAATATTATTCGAGATACCTTTGTTGCAAAAATATTTCATCAGGAGCTAAAGTTGAAACTGAGAAAGAAAACAGTCAATCTGACATTCGCGGATGCCAAGCCGTGACAAGTCCAATGAAGCAAAGTCTTGAGAAATTTGTTCAGTACATTTTCTGTTTTGTCATTGGTCTAAACCTCTCAGTTACCATGGATTCTGAAAATTCTGAATCTGTGATTGGCCGAGTACCATTAAATAATGAATTAGGATCCACGGTGTCTTGGAATCATCTTCATTCTTCAACTAATAGTCAATATGTTATCAATGTAGAGTACAATAGTCGTAGAGAAAATATAGATTCCAATAATGAAATCAGAATGCTCTGTAATAATTTGAATTATGTTTTAGTCTCAGTTAAAGGACAATCGCTTACCACTTCAAGTGAATTGAGTGCCAGACAAGTGCTAGACAAAGTCTTTCCATGTTTTGACGGAAATTCCCAGGATTGGCCACTCTTTTATAAACATTGTATGAATATTCTAACGAAGAAATCATGCTGAAACTACAGAAATGCCTGGAAGAGCAGCTAAGTCAACCGTTTCTGAAACGATGCTAACATCAAATGAAGGTCTAGTTAGTTATGAAAACACTTCAAACTCATTTTGGTAGGCCTGAGATTATCATTGAAAAACTCATTTCAAAAATCAGAAGTATACCTTTCATAAAAGATTGCCATTTAGAAGAACTCATAAATCTTTCAAATGAGGTAAATAATATGGTGTCCACTATGAGAACTCAAGAATCCTCTTTAAACATCTTTAAAATCCACAATTACTGAAGGATTCACCAAGCGAAATCACCATAAATTCAAATATCGTAACAGAAAAAACTGTGGAATTATGGGCTGTAAATTGTCTCACCACCCTCTTCACCACAAAGAAAAGCCCGAAGCTACCATTGTTGGGAGTAAAAATACCTTGAATATCGTCAGCTCAGAACCACAGGTTGAAAAGCTGTGATGAAGCATCAATAATCACATATTAGAAGCGGAAATCGCCAAACATCTATGTTTAGATGGATCTCCAGAACAATTGTGTTTGCAGTGACGAATGACGAAATCACTTCCAAGTGAACTCTCTCAGATTCAACATGAAAGTTTTCAAGGTGGATGAAGAAAGTAAAGCCTATTTCTTGAAAGGAGTTCGTACAATAGAAAACTTGTCACTGCCGCACAAACCATTAGAATGTCAGATATTGAAAAACATTGGCATCTAAGAGGAGTACCAGTCCAAAATTAAGAAAATCAGAGAGTGGTTATGATTATTACATAAAATTCATTTGATAGTCCCCAGACAAATACGTTGTGGGCCAGAATATTCTTTGATGACCTCCAGATGTTTATTAGGATGGTCGGTACATTGGCCCATTTTGACGCAAGCGGAAAATGAGAACGAAAAATATCATTTGTTACATGTATGTGAGAAAAGTAATCAAAAAGATGATCTACATGATCTTTTGAAAATACAATAATTTACTTATTCTTTTGGAATGAGCCAGGATTATTTGAAGGCTATGGAAATGATGAAAGATACAAGCAAAAGAGTAGATGGTTGCTTTGAAATTGGTCTTCTTTGGAGTCAAGAAGACGTACAGCTTCCAGAGAGTAAATATCGAGCCATAAAGAGGTTGAAATGTGTCGAAAAGAATTGTCGAAAAACCAACTTGTAAAAGAATATTGCCTGAAAATCCGTCCTTATCTAGAAAAAGGCCATGCGACAAAACTCACCAGAGAAGAAGCAAAAGTAGAAGGACCTCGAACCTGGTACCTTCAACATTTCGCAGTTGAAAATCCTCAAAAGCCAAATAAACTCAGGTTGGTGTTTGATGCTGCAGCCCAGTCTAATGGGCTGCAGCAATTCGAATCCGAGAACAAGATATCCCCTCACAACGGTTTTTTTGGAGAGATTTAGACTACAATCGCGATCCTGATACATATGAAAGTGATGGTCTTCGTAGCCACCTAATCGCCAGTTTATCGCACAATTCGTGAAGAATTACAACTCTGAAATATTCTCACAAGACCCCAAGATTCGAAAAGCAATTATTGAAAAATTTTACGTAGATGAATATCTAGATTCGACTGATACGGAAGAAGATATGCCATCAACACGATATCAGAAGTAGGTAGGATCCAAAATATTGCGGGATTTAACGTTGTAAACTAGGGTCCAAGAAATGATAAAGAAAGACATGCTCTTGGCTACATCAAAAACACTGACGAAAACCCTCTCCACCTGATACTGGGACTGTGGCGATAACTTTTCATTACGCCTCATCAACATTGAAAAACTGAGAGTGGAAACGCCAACAAAAAGAGGAGTCTTGAGATCCGTGATGTCTTTATTTGATCCTCTGGGGTTCATAGCATGTTTTACCATAAAGGTTAAAATATTCATGCACGACATTTGGGTTAGAAATTTTACCAAAAATAACCGATCAGAGTACCAAGGTGTTAATTTTAAAAATTCCAACTGCAGAGAGAATGAGAGAATTGAGATTCATACGTTCTCGGACAGCAATGAGGAAGCATTTGCAGCTGTATCATACCTTCGTGTTATTAGAAAAACTGAAATCGATGTTTCTTTCATCACAGCCAGAACGAGAGTTTACCCTCTGAAACCATCATCGATTCTCAGGTTGGAGCTACAAGGTGCTGTGATGGCAAGTCGACTTGCTGAATCTATTACATTACATGAACTCGCGATAACCATCGATCAAATGTACTTCAGGACTGATTCACAGTGCATTCTTGGGTGGATCAGGAGTGATGGGAGAAAGTAGAAATAGTTTATAGCCCACAGAATCGAAGCGATTCAAGAAGATTGAAGATGGGTTCCTTCTGAAGTAAGTCCAGCAGATGAAGCCGCAAGAAATGGAAGTAAAATACCACACGGAGGTATCAATGAAATGGTCATCTCCAAAAAATGGTTCAATGTATCTGCATTTTTTAAATCAATCGTAGTCTATTGACCAAAAGAAATAAGTAATACTCATTCTTCTAACAACGAAATGAAAAAATAATTCATGGGAAGTATGCCTGCTAGTTAATATGAATGAAAATGTTCTACCAGATATAAAACAGTTTTCAAAATTGTTAAGATTAATAAGAACGACTAGTTGGTGTTTGAGAAACATCAAGAATTTGGAAGTGGAAGTGGAAAAAGTGAAGGGGGTTGAAATAAGCCATATTGAGAAAAAAAGGGGCTGAAAAGAGAAAGCAAACTTGCTTCAGTTTCTCCAGAGATGAAAAATGGCTTTTGTCATTGGAGGTGGAAGAAACTTGTCTTCAATTTTCGACGAAGACACCAAACAGCCGATAATTTTATCCCCGAAGCATTCTTATACCAAACTGCTCATTCGACATAGAGAAATAGAAGCGACACTGAATGGATTGCGACAAAAATTTTGAATCATCAATAGACGAGCTGCTGTCAAGTCGGTCTTTAGCCAATGCAACAAATGCAAAAAGAACGGAGCAAGCCTAGACCTCATGGCCAGTTACCAGAAATAAGACTGAGGCAAGAAGTTTCGCCTTTTGTGAATACTGGTATGGATTTCTTCGGGTCCATTCTAGTGAAAATTGGTGGGGTGTGTAGTTTACGTGCTCAGCTCTGAGAGCGATTCATTTGGAAATTTCCCATACTCCTAATACGAATAATGGCAACATGCGAACGACGGCTAGAAGAGTCCATCCATATACAATTCATTACGATAATGGAACAAATTTTCGAGGAGTATGCAAAGAATTAAGGAATCTGATTCAAGTAAATTCTAGACTCGATTATCGAATGATCCGAATGATCTCGAAGCACGTAAGCCGAATCATTTTCTGCTTGGTTCCTCAAATGGTGAAGGCACCCCGTTTTCTGAGATTCCAGATGAAAATTGCCTAAGACAAGACAACTCTTGGACTCCTTTTGGCGGCGCTGGGTAAAAGAATATTTATCGATACTTACCCGAACAAGCAAATGGACCAGAGATCAAATACTAATTCGAATAGGTGATGTTGTATTGGTTGATGACACTGCCCCCAGATATCGATAGAAATTGGGAAGAATTACTCATGTTTATCCCGGACCTGACCAAAAAGTCGTGGATCTCAAGACGTGTACAGGAAAATATCGGCGGCCAGTCACGAAACTTTGTTTATTGGATCTAGAAGAAAATTAATTCTCCTAGCAGGGGAGAGAAATGTCGGATCTTTATCCTTGTATCAGATGATTCAATTAATGATTAATGACCCTGTATTTGTTCAGTAGAAGTTGTCAGATAGTTGTCAAAAATAAAGTAAGAATTTGACTTGGAAAAAGAAAGTTTTATTGAAATATGAGAATGTTCAGGATAGAACTACAAGGTATGACGTCAATGGCATTGTTGCTGAGATAGTTGCCAAACACATTCTCCTCAGGACCCTTTCTTTCAATAAATGACAAAGCTATGCAACTCATATGAACTAGAGAAGAGTTCCTTGAAGCTGAAAATAATAATGGTGATGAAGCGAAGCGGTCGTGGTGTTTAACCATTTGCGGTCCTTTGTCGGGACATCCCCGACAGCGGAATTTTAACGTTCCGGTTCGATGTCAGGTAAGACCCGACATTATCACGTTCCAGTCCGATGTCAGGCTAGCTCCAATACTGGTTTTGGTCAAAGTAACTACTTTTTTGTTTGAGGTTTGGCCATGTTTTTGTTGTCTAAAACTTTTCAATAGGCTTTTTTCTTTGTTAATGACAATATAATTGGACCGCAAAGGGTTAAAGCGTGGGTTCGATCCCCACCACCGACACGGAGCTAAAGTGGTTCGAAATCCACTTGTACGTGAACTCTATATCCTGGGTCTAAGATAATAGTCTAAGAGCCGAAGAAAGGTCGATCTTCACCGTTCTTCATGAAAAGACGAATACGTATAAAATGGGTTGCCTATTAAAATGTGGTCCAGACTATATACCGTAAGTTTCAAAAATTTGCACCATATCGAAAACTTTTTTATTATCTATTAGTTAGAAAATTTTATTCGTCATAAAAATTAGTGCATTGCAGAATACTTGCATATGAGAACAAAAAATATGAACTATGATCTAGTGTAAACTACTCCTTATTATTGACATTATCAAAAAGTCAATTCAAGGAGTTTGTTTCAAAATTGAAAACAAAACTCAAATTTGGAATCACAGCCAGTGTAGGATTTTCTTGATCAAAATTAAATTTTTTGTTCCCCCCTGTAAGTACACCGTTTGAAAATTTGAAATTTTGACTACTCAGATGCGAGTATCCTCCAATGCACTCATTTTTATGAAGAATAAAATTTTCTGATAAATCGATAATAAAACAGTTGTATATAGTAATATTTCATCCGTTAAACAGAACGGTGAAGGTCGACCTCTCTTCGGCTCCTGTACTATAAGGAAAATTATTACTAATCTCACTCTTACTATTTAGTGTATTATGTGACTCATACATAGTAAATTACTCCACCCTATAACTGATTTCAAATAAAAGACTGAGAAACGTCATCGATTTCATATTTTTAGACGTGATGTAATCAGGTGTAAATCTACTAAAATATCGATTTCTCCTGTCACGCAAAGTTGACGCAAAATGTGTAACCATATGTTAGGGGAACGATGTAGATTTAACGTCAGATAGTCAATAACGAATATACAGGTTTGCAAAATCAATCACGGCCTCTGGTGAAAATGAGGCACATACAGTGTGGCCCAATTTGAGTAACAAAATTTTACATACAACTTATGTCATCGCAAAATGTGTTTTGATTGAATGTTATAATGACGAAATTTTGTCTCTAATCGTGAAAAAACTTGTGATGCTGAATGTTAGATCATTATGTTTGAGTCAGTAAACTACTGATATAGCATATATTTCCCAAATCTCAATTATTATTAGATACTTAGAAGATATCGACATGCGGGAAAATTTTGTATAGACTGTAATTCTGAAAACTATGAGTCCCGATATGTTAAAACCGGTACTTACTGAATGGTACAATTTTAGGAAAAAAAGTAATGAAGAAATAAGTTTAAAAATTTGGACGGTTACAGTGTGATGACATCAAAACAGCAAAAAAAATAAGATTGAAAAACGGACATCGTACAGCTGTTCAAGTTTCAACCATGCTTAAAATTTGAGTTTGTCGGGATCATCGAACGTTCAAAGTGTGAGAAATGCTGTAAGAGAAATGAAAGAAATAATATATGTTTCGCAGCCTCCTCTAAACGTAACTATGTCCGCAAAAAAACATTGGACGACAGCTTTCTGGATTATGTGAAACGAGATTGATAGAACGGCACAATTCAGTTCCACAGTTTGAAGCATCGGCATCGCTTACAGATATTTTTAAGCTTCACTTTTGATTTCTGAATGGATTGGAAGAGAATCTTCCAGTGAAGATAGGTCGCATATACGAGCGATCTCAAATTGCAGCTTCACTATCCATTTATTTGGTTTGAATGGAGTACTCGCAATAAAGTTAAAATTGAGCAAATTATTGCAAAAAATGGGTATTAGCTCCATACAAGATCCTATGCTAACTTTTCTGATTGTTTTGAACGACAAACGCAACATGCAGACTTCCAATTCATTGCTTGGAGGAATAATGCTATATCTGAAAAATATAAGAATATTGGATTCAGATGGAAGAACGCTAGGAAAATGAACAATATCTGGACAAAAGTGACTGATTCATAAAAATTGTGTTTTCCAGAACTATGGATACAGAACAGTTGATATTATCTATGTATTGAGTCATGTTCAATTAACAATACTCCAAGTAACAATCAACTGATCCATGAAACAACTTTCCATTTGAGTCGAACAATAATCATTCTTCATCTTTGGTAACGCCTATCTGCGAGCATCTCGGTAGTTCAAATGTAGCGTAGATAGATATAGCCATTTGTCCGATATCTTCTATATTTTAATACGGCTCTCCATAATTTTTCGTGTTCTAGATAAGTTTGTACTACCAGGACGACGCCTATTGCCATAATCTTATAAAATAGGAATAATTAGGTCGAAAATCCATCAGAAAACAACAACTTTCCTGGCTAATACCACGACGAACGTTGAAATACATCCAATGAATTTCCGTGCAGAGTTCCTACGAGGATGTCTCCGCAATTGCTATAGTTGCATGGAAATGTTCACTGAAACATTTGGAACACCTATAGATCGATTTCTGGGTTCTTGCCCTGATCAGTATAGGGTATAGGTCTCTGCAGATAATAACTGATGTCTGCAACAAATAGGTCTACAAACTATCCATGTCAAGGCAGAAGCTGAGACACCGTCTCTAGTCCTCTAGTCCAAAGAGGGTGTAGGTTGCTGCTTTAGTATAATAATTCCATATCTACTAAATAAAAAATAAAATAATATTCATAAAATAAAACTAAATATAATTTTGAACATGTGATGAAGTGTCCTCCTGCTCGTAGAAGAGTATATATGCCTTTCCGCTCACAAGGGAATTTGAATGAATCGGTGAAACTAGGGAATCGTTATACTCGTGCCATGTGCCTGTATATGGATGCCTACAGTAAGCCGTGTAGTGTCCGCTATTGGTAGTCCCGCTGTGATTCGTCAATGCGTATAAGTTATATCGACAGGGGGCTATGTTGTTGGCACTGTAGTTGCTCAAATCTAAACCTTCCAGAGGAAAATCAATGGTTATATTCAATTTTCCTCTAAATCTTTCATGATTTTCGGATCATCCGCAAACATTTCCGTGGAGTGCGATAAAACACATTTTAGGTACTCAAATACTCGCATATTATATTTGCATGAGAAGGTAGGAGTCTTCAGAAACGATATGAACTTTTCCTTTTCCTTCTGCGATCATTTTTAGCAGAGTAATGACCGATCAAATACTCGGCTCCGCCAGAACTTCCAGCGGCGGGTAAGCGTGAACCTGACATTTGATGTTGGCGTTCAATCACGTTTTCTGAGAAAACGAGCGCATTTCATAAAAAATTACTCGTAATAATTTTTGTAGAGAATTGAATCGTCTTTCACCTTCTTGAGTTGTTTTTCTGATAAATTATATACTTTCCAAGATAACAGCAGAAGTCTGTTTATTTATTTTTAAACGAAAAAAAATATATATGTTCCACCCCTAGAATTTCGGTAAACAATTTTTTTTCGTATTTATCATGGTTCCAACAACTAGCATACCAAGTTTGGTGGTGCTACAATCGATCCTCGTCTCAAAACCCAATCGTACTGGATTAGCACAGGCCACCCTGTGCCTTCCTTATTTTAGACGAATATCGGAAAGAATAAGATGAATAGGATTCGGGTCGGGTAACAACATCCATATTCAAAACAAACTAACCTCACGTAGACATTTGAGTGCGTGGAAATTTAATACGTACATTTTGCGGAAATTAATTATTTAGTCTGATCTAACCAGAGCGAACTAACACTTGAGTACGTGGAAATTGAATTGGTGTAACGAATTGTACCGTTACGAATAGTTATAGTTACGAACTGTCGATGTTACGAATTGACGGCGTTATGAAATGTCCGTTGCCATTTGTGGGGTTACAAACCGTCACGTTACTATACAGAGTGACCCATATGAAAGCCATCTAAAACTGTTATTTATTATCAGAAATAAAAAGGAAATTTCAAGTTCCCCTTCGAATTTTTTTCAAGGTCAAAAATAAAAAAACATACTAGCAATTTTTTTTCACGACATTTTCTAGTGGTTTATGTAGAAATTACGTAGGAATGTGTCCATCAATGAAAAAGCTATATGTTATAAGTTTTAAACTTCTGACTGAAAAATCTGACTACACCACTGGATTCAGAATATTTCGAAATATATTTGGTCAGAATTCCATCAAAATCTTTTCACAAATAAAAAAATTATAAATTTGAAAATAAAGTTGTTTAGTGGAATATCAGTAAAATTTTATTTTATTACTTAATTTATATTTCAAAATATTCTAAATCCATTGGTGTAGTCAGAATTCTTAAAAAAGTTACGAAATTGAAGTGGTGGGTTGATTTATTTACATAATTTTATTTCCATATAACCGTTTTATTGATGGACGCATTCCTACGTAATTATTACATAAACCACTTGAAAATGTCGTGAATCCATTGAAAATATTGCTAGTGAGTTTTTTAGATTTGTGACCTTGAAAAAACTAGAACTATTAGTGCTCTATCTATTGAAAAAAAAAAACTTTTGAATCGGATAATAAATAACAGTTTTATAGAGATAGCTTTCAAATGGGTCACTCTGTATACTGGGTGACCACGACGTGAGGTACGCCCCCCCCCCCAATTTTTCTGTAGTTTTAAAGATACAGATTTCAAATTTGGTGTGTCGCTATAGTACTTGAATACGCATATTTTGAAGTCTCTACTGAAAATTCACCACTACCGGTTCAACCGGAAGTGATCCAAAACTTATTTTTTTCAAATTTCACCCTGTACATGGTTTTCCATTTTCAAAATTGAAAATCGGTTGAAAAATGGCGGAGATATAGTTGATTGTTTGATCGAACAAAGTTGGTCATGAAACTCAAACTTAAATCATCACAATTGACAAACGACTCAGAATCAGAAGTTACCAGAGGAAGCTTCGAAGTGCGGCACAGTTGAAAACTGAGGTTCTCATGTAATTGCAGCTCCCATATTATAATCCAACAATTATCAAAAATTACCTAAAAACTGAATGCAATCCATAGCTCACAACTACCATTTCTTAAATGGCAACATGTACTTTTCAATTTGTCATGATAAAAAGTCATAAATTATCAGTTCACTCGCGTGAAAAGTTTTGGAGAATTCGTGAAGGAAACGAAGATACAATCAGTTTTCGTGATGATTGTTTCTGAAATTGAATGTTCTTCAACGTAGGCGGCTTAGAACATAATTAAGAAAGCAAGTCACAAAAGCTCATATTATTTCAACGAAGTCAAAGTTTGTCCTACTTATTTAAACAAAGCTGCTTTTTTGTTTCGCTTTTTTATGTTCATGGCCGCCTTCGTTGAAGAATATTTAATTTTGAGAACACTCATGCTAAAACATCTTGTATTTGCGATTGCTTTCGGAGTTATTCAAAATTTTTTACACGAGTAATATGATAATTAAACATTTTTCATCATGACGATGTGAAAGAACATGTTGCCATTTGAGAAATAGCAGTTCTGAGCATTTCTTTATGGGTACTATTCCGTTTTTAGTAAATGTTTGATAATTGTTGGATTATGTGAGAGCTGCAATAACACCAGAAACAGTTTTCAAATGTATATCGCACTTCGGAGCCACGTCTGATAACTTCTGATGTCGTTTGTCAGTTGTGATGATTTAAGTTTGAATTTCATGGCCAACTTTGTTTGACTGATCAATCAACTGTATCTCCGCCATTTTTCAACCGATTTTCAATTTTGAAGAACAGTGTTATCACAAATTGCGTGCTCTTTCGGATAGTGAAAAAATATGTACAGGGTGTCATTTGAAAAAAAAAAGTTTGGGGTCACTTCCGGTTAAAAAGAGAGATATCAAAATCAGAGATAGCAGATCATGCCAGACGGCTCAACATATTATCAAATGGGCTGAAGCCGAGGTTATCCACTAAGAACAAAACTGGTATAGAAGAAAATTCAAAGAATCTGCATATATTCTGACTGACAAAGTGTTTAGTCAACCAAGGTTCGTAATGTGTGGAAAACCTTAATAGTGACCTTGATCATTTGAAATTACACCGATTGTAGACTATTTAATAGAAGACATCTCCACGTAGCTTGGGCGAAGGAATAGACTAACCAAAACTTTGCTGATTTTGGAATCATAACATAATAAATATGGCTGTAATGTCGTCTGTGATGACCTTTCCTGGCACTTTTGGAGTGCAATGGCCCCAAAAACCTATCTGCATATGGTCCCCCTGTCCTAATTAAACTAAGTTCTACTATATTACGTCAACGAGCACTCAGTGTAGTTCGGAAAAATACGTGTGGGAGTTAGTAGTGGAAAGAAGGTTATTTCGATGTCGAAATTATTCCATTTTCACAACAGGGTAGGTTATGTATCTAGCAAACATTTTATGGTCACTATATGTTGCATCTATCAAGTTGATTACTTTATATACGCAACCTCAAACTACATTTTGAACTACTAAAACTGTCCTTTATTTGGTTTTTTCAAAGTTCTGAAGAATATAGAATCGGAATCTAACTTTTCGAGAATATGTGAGAAAATGACTGTAATGAATAATAATGGAAATGTCTCAGATTGGTTGTTCATTTTCTCCTGGAAATTGCAAGATAGTTACTACGAAATAATATAACTTTATATTCCTTTCAATTGTTTTATAAAATATTAAAATCTAGCAGAATAGTATCCTGTGAGAAGGTTACAATGAAACGCATTCAAATATTGTCATAACGATGACAGTCAACTGTTGCTACAATAGTGTGACAATATTTTTCTATTTCTAAAAAGAATGAAATACATTTAGATAACATAGTAATAAAGGTACATAATGTCAATTATTTCTTCAATCTCAAGAGAAAGAATGTTAGTAATCTGTTATCAAATTAGATTTTTATCTCTAGAGAGAGAATGGAAGACATTTAGATTATACAGGAACATAAGTGCCATAGAATATTTCTTCAATGTTGAGAGAAAGAGAATGTTACCATTCTGTTATCAAATTTGATTTCATACATAAATACGTGCATCACCCTACCACACGTTTTTTGTTCATCAACGACTGAACAACTGCTTCCTTGGGAAAGTTTTTTTACTAATCGCTATGATTATTTTTATCATTGATAAGAACACAAAAAGTGTTTGGCATGATATATCATTGACATTGTGCCAATGATTCATATTATATAATATCGTGTGGGAAACATAAACAGTTTAATTCAAAAAAGTCACGAAGAGTTGTTTCCACAGGCATTCAGTTGAATATTCAAGAAGTATTGTAGAATAGTAATGTATGTATCAAGTGATTAAAGTGATACTTTTTTTTACGAGTAGGAAATCTTGACGCACGACGCCGTAGGCGGAGTGCGGCATTCCTACGAGTTAAAAAAAACACTTTACTCACGAGTTTCATACAGTATTTTTTCTACAACTGTCAAAAAAAATAACATCGCGATAATTGATAAACAAATGAATAAGTGAAAAAACCACTAGTGTATTTGTCGCAGTAAAAGTTAAAGCTAACTTTTGCCGCTGTCAAAGCGACAATTGCACTGTGTCATATGCGATTTTTTATACATGAGTTAAATTGTCACTTATAATTGCACAAGTGGTTTATATTTTATCGGGTAAATTTGGGTTGTTTAATGAGAAACTGTTTCCTAGCAATTCGACGAGAATAACTGTCAACTATTAAAAACATGACCCGGAAGGTGGAGTGTTTCTAGGTTGACAGTTATTCGAGTCAAATTGCTAAAGGAAACAGCTTAGAATTTGGACAACACAAATTTACCAGATATCAATACAAACCTCGAGCGTAATTCGGCAGGACAATTTAATGAATAAGAAATTCAGAAACATATCAATGTCAAACTATTCATTTTGGCAACCAACACCGCGATAATTGATAAACAAATGGATATGTGAAAAAACCATTAGTGTATTTGTCACTGTGAAAGTTAAAGCTAACTTTTGCCGCTGTCAAGGTGACAATTGCACTGTGGCATATGCGATTTTTTATAAATGAATTAAATTGTCACTTATAATCTCCCTAGTGCTTGAATTATTGCCGGAAATTTTTCGAGTACATGAATTTTTTGAAAATTACCTGAGTCGCGCAGCGACAAGGGTGATTTTCTTAAAAAATTCATGTACGAGATAAATTTCCAGCAATTAATTCAAGCACGCGGGGGATTCGGTAAGAAAATTTCACACCAAAATATATTAAATTAATGGTTAATTCAACTGACTTGTAGATTATTCTGAGAGAAAACAAGTTGTAACATCAGTGGGCCATGAATGGTTTTTGTTGATATAATGACAGTTACGCGTTGGTATTAGTGGCGGTGTTTGTATGTGTTGTCTATTGGGAAGTGATGTGGAAAGGAATTCTTGCAAATTTCAGCCGAGTATTCACGAAAAGATAAGTTGAATAAAATTGTTACAAATATTAAGTTCATGTAGTCAAGCATATGTAGATTTGATTGATATACATTTTTTACCGATGGACCTATTCATCGTTGAAATGCAAGTTCTCAAAATATTTTCAGACACATTCGAAATATTTAGTGAATATATAATTATGAAATATTATCTCCTTTCATATGAAAAATAACATTCCATTTGTACATAAAAGCAAAATGTTAACTATCACATGTCAAATATTTGACAGAAAAATTTCCACTTATTAATTTCGCCCAGGGTACCCAGGAGGATAAAAATTTCCGGAAATATTTTGGGTTGCCATGGCAACTAAATAAAAACTAATTTTTTGATTGGCTGAAAAAGTGAGGTGTGAAATTTTCACTATAATAACATAATGAATAGCTGAATTTCAAACGATATAATTCCAATTTGAAATACATAATCATATATAAGTTAGCTATTTTGAAACAACGAACAGCAAATAAAAAAATATATCACAGATTACAACAATTTTATGTGACAAACCTGAATGTTCAGATTGCTATATTAACAACACGTTTTCCTTTATTTCAACACATTCACTTCAGTTTTTCGAGATACCGAAACAAAATGATAATTCCGCCGGCACAATACGGGAGAGCACAAGTTTTGTCAATTTTTATGCTTCATATCATTAGTTTTTGAGTCTATTGTAAACCCTCTGCGTCATTACTTTGTACCTAAGCATCACTTTCTGCTTCATTTTGTTTGGCACTACCATAATTGTAGTTGCTGTGTTGCCAATAAACAATACCAAAAACAAAAGTGCAGTTGCCGATAACTGCCAAGTAGCTTGAGGATGGTAGCTCAACTTATATAAAACTACGGCGTTTGTCAACTGAAATATGTACCCTATGAACAGAAAGGGTAAGAGGAATGTTAGTCCTCTCCACATCCAAAACTGAAAGCCTTCTATTGTGATATCCATATTTTGCATTTCTCCAAGGGCCTTGAGCCGGTACAGTGCTCCTCGTTGGTATTTGAACTGTAGATATTGTACAAAACAACTATAAATGCTATACCAGATGAATTGGTTCCGGAAATGCACCCAAGTTTCATTTTCAGACCAAACCAGCATTATGCCAGAACTCAACATGGACAAAATATGGTGTATCCTCCACCACATTTTGATTCTGGAACCGTTAACTTTCAGAATACTCTCTCTTATAGATAATGTACAGTAGTACCACATCAAGAACCCCAAAAAAACTTGATCCAACGTTCGGGAATTGATATTTGAAAGTACCACACACAAGAAAAAGGCTATAAAGTGACTGATGAGTTTGAATTTTTCATATTCGTCTTTATATTTGAATTTATCATCTTTATTCAAAAACGAAACGTCTATACCGCCCAGTATCAACTTCAAATATCCTTCGCTTTGTCTAGGTAGAGTTTTCTCGATCTCTTGCAGTTCTGCTTCTCTTTTCATCATACCCTCTTTCAGATCCTGGAGTTTTTCACTCTCCTGTTGGTTGTTCAAGCTTTTCGTCAAAGCTTTTATTCTATATCTTTGATGAGCAATGTGTTTCAAACATGTTTGTTGAAAAGACCTTATTTCTTGAAGCTTTTTCAAATACGTTTCGTTTATACTTTCCAACTCATGGTAATCTTGAGCTAATTCTTCCCAATCTTCAAAAACCTGTTCACACATTTTGTATCACTATGTATATCACAGTTATAATTTCACTGTCGCGGATGGACGAAGTCGGTGTATTAAGTAGGTATCGTAGCAGGAAAGATTAGATAATGAACAAATATAAGTGGATAGGTATAAACTTTGGACTAGGTCATTTTCGATAGCTTTGTCGAGGATGAAACTGATTACCTGCCGAATAATGTTTAAAAATATTTCATGTCATATCGAAAATCGCGTCATATATTATTATAATACTAATGCAAATGATGTTACGAACCTGGTACTCTAGAGAGTAATGGTAAATTATTCCAGGAATGCCGTGGAACATTTAGAAACCTCCAGAATTCAAATGAAACAACTGGAAACACTGATTTTTGTTCATTGTTATAGTCTAGAATTTCGTCATTGTTGTTGAAGCTATATTTTACAAAACAATCCAATTATAAGATTCGACAATTAATTAATGAAAGCATTCAAACAATTGAAGTATTTGATAACTTTTGCTCTTCTTTTTTTTTGTATGACTGCAATATAAATTGGGTAATGATCTGTAATATGTGAATGAAAGATAGCCGGATCGAAATTCGTATTGTACGAATTGACTGACTTATTTATATTTTTTTCTAAAAGCGTGAGTGTTGAAAGAGTAACTTTTCCGCACTAGTGTGGGAAAGAGTTTTTCAGCACTATAGGTGTTTTCATTGCATTCGCTACGAGGAAATTCTCTAAAATTAGCATTTTTGGGTTCAAGGTACTCAAATCTATTAATTTCATAATGTTTTGGTAGTAAAAACTAGGACAAACATATTGGTCGTGGGCTCTCGTACTATTCGTGATACGTCAATAATACTTAAAAGATGTAAAAGTCGTATAGCCAGCAAGCTACTGAAAATTCTACCCCTATGGTCATACCACTGATTCCCTCTTTTTGGCATTGATTAAAAAACTTTTCGCTAAAACTAGAAATAGCATTCCTGATTAAATCTCTTTATCGTTAAAACAGAGGGTAGGACATTTCGAGTGGCCAGTGAGAAATTCGACCAGGTAACCATGGAAATGGTCACTTTCAACACGAAACGGACCAATGGACTTTCTCCCTATCATCTCAAGTCGACTTGGAAGTGCGAAGTTTTCTCAAAAGAAGTTCTGTTGCCAGTTTCTAGTGATCTCTGACGAATTCCAAGTCATCAGAAATATGAAGACCTGTGAACTGAGTTTCATCAAGTATATTCTGTTTGTATTCAATTTAATATTTGCGGTTAGTATCTTTATTTTTACACAATACAGAAAATATCAGTACATTTCTTTTTTATAAATTAGTTTTTGTGCATTTTGTCTGTTATAAAATATAATAGAAAAATAATACATAAAAGTTAGCAAGATATGTTTGGTCCCCATGACATTTTTCTAGGAATATTTCAGAGACATTTTCAGTTACTTCATATCTGCACCTTGGAGGTAAACGGTACTATGTCCATTTTTGGCAAATATGAGATTATTCCACATTTTTGTATATAACTTCTTTTGATTTACACAGAGGAATAGGGCATTATGTCCCCGACTAATTGTATGGCAAATTACAGCCTTTTGAATGGGCTCCAAGTCCATTTTTACTCTTCGAAATTCAGCACCATGTGGACTTAGTGCTGTTATTTATTACCTTTTGTACCCTGAGTTTGCCACGATTTTAAAAAAAATCTTGTACACAGCAATCAGTCTACGTCCGACTAACCACAAAGAGATGACGATGACGTTCAAACATTTTTTTTTTATGAATAGCTCCTAATTAAATGAAATGTGAATGTACTAATAACATTGTGGTATAATAATTTGTTGACGTTCCAATTAATTTTTAAGATATTTGTAATTGAATTTCAAATCAATGAGGAACATTCTCCATGAAAATTGAAAAATGAAAAGTGTGATTTATTTGTAATATCTAACAGAAAACAACTACTTCCCCGGCACAAGCCACGCTGGACATTAAACTACATCTGATAGATATTGTGAGAAACACATTTTTCATTTTAAGGTAAATTAAATTTTTCAGTTTTACATGATTAGGACTTTTGAATGTGCATTTGGCTACTACTACTAGCGAATACATATAAATAAACACATACACATATTAGACAATAAAAATATTTGTTTTGAATGAATATGTACATTTACAATATATATAAAAATGAGAATGTTATCCTTTTCAACATGAATACCTCCCAAGAGGTTATCTTGAAGTTTGAACGATGGAAAATGGCGACTAAAGTTTGTCTTTCAGTCGCAGATGATTCCACAACAGATTTTATGAATGTCCTATTCATATTTCCGAACAAAAAGTGAAATCAATCTTTGAACAGCTGTCCTGAAAATATAGTGCCCTTCACCTCCGAGGTACAGATATATTTTTTTGAGATATTGAATCAAATAAGTACAGATTAATACCTGTTCCTATCAAATATACTACATTATAGCCCAAAATATATTTGGATTTTCTGTTTCTCCATATTTGAAATACGTCTTCCATATATGCATTGATTTTATTTTTCTTTCGAACGTTATTTCCGTGTTTTTATACTAATCATCATCAATAATAATCAAAAAGGAGGACCAAGGTTTTTTTCATTTTTCGGATGTAAAAATCGGAATGATTGGACCTTCACTGTTGTGCTCCTAAGGTGGCGTATGGAGTTAGTAACAAAGCCTACCCAGAACTCATATTATCCATAGTAATTAGACCAATAGGTCTGTTTGGATATAAATACATTAAAAAAAATGATTATCTACAATTAAAATAGAGATTATAATAGCTACAGCCAAAAGAGAAATCTAAATAATAATCAAAACTTTAGTAATGATGGAAGTATTGAGTCAGTTATATTAAAGATAACAAATAAATATGGTTTAAATTTCAACGTAGGTCGAATAGTAAGGAGAGAAGAAAATAAGTAATGACGACCAACGAAAACGACTTACGAGAAGTGAAGGAAATCAGACTGGATCATTACACGATATAAGAAGTAGTGAGCAACAACATTTTCAGTAATAAACCATACAAAAACCCGTATAATTCAAATTATGAGAATACTGTAGAATTTATATTTATTGAAAAGGAATAAAATGAGCAAATAATCGGATCAATAATGTACTGTATCATTAAAGAAATAGTCCCCAGTCCAGCGACCATTTTTCAAACTGATAATAACAGTCATAAAAATAGTTTAGATCACTTGTTTATATCGAGTCTACCACGCTGTGAAATTTTCAGAATACGGAACGGGGGCTTTTCCGCACTGCGGGTACGTAAACATGTCGTTCTGGGCGGTTACCTGTTTTTATTATAATACAAAAAGAATTTATTCGATTTGCAAGAAAATGTGATAAATAAAAGATAAGTATGCTTGTCCGACAAAATGGCGGGGGCTATTGTCGAGTCCGACATGTCCAACATGTCGCTCTAAAGCGGTATGGTTTTCTGATAATAACAGTCTCAATTTTTATTTTAACATACTAAAATTGGCCTAAGAATCGTAGTCCATACCTTGTCCGACAAATTTTCGGGGGCTCTTTTCCATTCCGACAACCGAAACATGTCGCTCATGGCAGGTTAGTTTTCTGATAATAACATATCGGACACAAAAGGAGACAAAAGGAGGGTGCTAGAATAATACTTTCTTTATCAAAATATGGCATTGCCGACAAAAATAGTGGTGCATATTGCTAGTCCGACAAAAAAAGAAATTAGTTTCACACATTTAATAGTTAATAATTAAATAAGTAAATAATATTAATAATTAATCAGAATCTTCATCAGATTCATCGTCATCAGATTTACTGGGAGTATCTTCGTCTTCGCTTTCAGATGCATCACCGAGATTATTTTGATCTGAAATAATATTAAAAAAGAGTGTGTAAAATTGCATAATTAATCCATTGAACAATGGAGGGAGGAAAAAAAGTAAATGCGATCAACGCCTAAGATACAACTGAGGATTATTATAATATTAATGGCTTTTTTTCTCCCTATAGTTTGATAGTAAATGATTTTTCTTTATACCCAACGAAGAATTTAGAAAGAAAATCCTACTTAAACTTGGGGTACAAACAAAAATTTGAATTTTTTTATAAAATTCTTAAAGCATACCTATAGAAATTTCTTGGAGCCTTGGACTTTCTTTGGCTGTCACTACGAAGGAATTCATGGAAATTTTTCAATCGATTCAACTAAGTACTTCATAAACAATACCACTTTGCATTTTAAACTTGTGAGAAATATATTTTCTGGCACAATGAAAAAACATGCATGGGTTACACTTGCCCCAAAAAAATTTCAAGTGGGGCAAGTGTAACCCATGCATTTCTAGTCTACGTAAATCATAGAATCAATGCTTTGGTATATGATTTCTATGACGTAAAGTAAGGGAGACGAACGAAAACATCAAATTCATCTACCTAATGCAACTAGACATGACAAAAATAATTATGGGTGATTGGGTTGTTGTGAAATTCGAACAGAATAAACAGGGTCAAGATGGATGAATACCAGCTTACGAAAAGAAAACATGCCTACAAGTGAAATTTTGTAGAAGAATCGGAACAGTATACAACAAGACTTGTTTTTTACACTTGCCTCGGCAAACTTTTTCCAGTTCTGAATGATAAAAAGTGTCATGGGTTACACTTGCCCCAACCAACGAAGAAAAACATGAAAAAATCATAGAAAAAAATTGAAAACAAAATTAGAGAAATGCCCTTGCAATCAGCTTGCCACATATGACGAAGGGTAAGGAATAGGGTTTCTGGTTGAGTCGGGTCAAAGTGGAGGTACTGAAACTCGCGGTTCCACTTACCCCGGTGTACCTTATTGTATTTTTCACAATAATGTGCGAAAAGTCAATTGTAACGTTACGCAGCGTGCGAAAAACGTACCATCCGCACGCGCGTGCCAAAAAAATGTTTTTTTATTAGATTTTAATGATTTGCCCCCCTTTTTTATCGGACAAATGTTGTTTATTAATTATGATGTTATTTTAAAGCAAAATATTTTAAATTTCCTACTGTTATTATCAGAAACCTAACCTACCATGAGCGACATGTTTCGGTTGTCGGACTGGAAAAAAGCCCCCGAAAATTTGTCGGACAAGGTAGGGACTACGATTCTTAGGCCAATTTTAGTATGTTAAAAAAAATTGAGACTGTTATTATCAGAAAACCATACCGCGCTAGAGCGACATGTTGGACTCGACAATGTTTACGTACCCGCAGTGCGAAAAAGCCCCCGTTCCGTATTCTGAAAATTGCACAGCGTGGTAGACTCGGTATAAAGTGATCCAAACTATTTTTATGACTGTTATGGACTGGACTGGACTGGACTGGGGACTAAAAGTTTCATGCAAAATAATCCTTGAATAAGAATACGAAATTTCTTTGATAACTCATGCCAACTATTAATACACAGGAAGTGTGCTAAAATGGGTTTATTCTTGTGTACTACACCCTAGCAAAATAACCTGAAATATTCTTTTTCGTATACCCAATTAATTAATGAATTTTTGGCTTTTCGTTACGTACACCGCCATGGCCCAAAGGGTTTAGGTATCAGATAGACCGAAGATAATGTATTTGGTCTGATCTAACCAGAACGAACTAACCGTACGTAAACATTTTAGTATAGTTCAAGTGAACGATATAGTGCAACCTACCTTCAAACAGTTTCCCTTTAAGAATATAGTACGGAAGCTAGTGAATTTCGTATTTCAATAATTATTTCCGAATGGATAAGAATCACAATAACAATGTTTATAGTCTACCCATAAAGTACCCTCCCCAGGTAACTTTGGAAATGATTGGAATTTTTCTTTGAAATTATCGAAGGTGAAATGGTTGTTCATGAGCTACTTTTTGTCATGATTTTTTTTTTAATAGCATAGTGGGTCGAGTGATACCTCATTCGAAACGGCTCATCCAAAACAAAATGTCGGTACATAAAATTAGAACTCTTTTTAAGTAACCCCACCCCTGTTAACTTTTGAACAGAATTGAATTTTTCTTTGAATTTTTTTTTGGTCGAATGATAGTTTATAAACTACTTTTCGACAGCAAAGAAAGGTCTATTTTCAATATGGCGTCACCCAAAACAAAATAATGGCTATTCATAACGTTAGAGCAGTAAAATCATCAAATCTTCCAAGGAACCCTTCTACAGAAGTTCTCCTAAAATATTCTTATTATCATCAGCAGACAGACAACAAAGCAAACTGAATAATAATAAAGGATCCTAATAGCAGAACGTTATATTCAGCCATTTTGTTTAATCTCAAAATTTTTGTCTGTAATTTTGTTAGGTATAGTATAGAAAATTGAAGGACGATTCCAATAAGGTATCTTTCGACCCTTATCGCGATTTCAAAAAATCTTTCAAAATGGCAAGCCAACGCCATTTTGAAAATAAGCAATTTTTGTCATTGTCAGCAAGTTGTTTATAAACTATCATTCAAACAAAATTGCAATCAGTTCAAAAGTTAACAGTGGTGGGGTTACTCAATAAAAGTTCTAATATTATGTACCGCCATTTTTTCATTGGATTATTATTATTGTTTGAAATTTTGCTGTCATTTGGAAAATTAAAAGACGTTTCGAATGAGGTATCACTTGATCCACCATGCCGTTTAAAAAATCTTTCAAAATGGCGACCAGACGACATAGGAAAGGTTGGAAACACAAATAAACAAAATATTCCAGTCAGACTAAATAATTTATCCACATATGAGGTTAATTGTTGAAGATACTGATTAACTGAAGTACAATAAGTTTAAAATATTTTCTTTTCAGATTCATTATTCTTATTATTGTTTATATCTAAAGCAGGAATTCCGAAAAAACTCTTTTACTGTGGTTTGGTCACTCAGTAGAAGAACAAATTGCATCTGACAGGAACCGATATTCAATTGTCACTTGAGAAAGCTACTAAAACTGTCATAGCAAAACAAGTCGTGGGGTTAAAAAGGAGTTTTGTGAAGATCGAATCGTATAACTGTATAAAATTGCTATCAGAATCACTGTACTGGAAAAAGTCAGCGTTGTAATCACACTCGTTAATTTCAATCGCAGAACTTGTCCACGAACGCGACATTTGAAACAGATAATAAACAAAAATTATGCAGTAACTGGGGAACCACAAAATGAAACAGCAACAATCTCAAATTTCAACACTCAAATCGCGATCAGTTCCTGTACTAAACATCGATGAGACGACGGTGATAACATTCTGCGATTTCTATTGGTCACCGTGAAAATTATTCAATTTTAATTTTATGACTCTTCAGCAAATCATAAGACCCGGTTAGTACAAGCTATCCAATATGATACTCCAATTCCATAGTCCACGTGGACTAGATCTCAGCCAGTTCATTTTTAGGACTTGGTTTTTTACCTTTGAGAGTGCCGCGAACTTTAATTGTGCACAATATCGTTTACTCCGACTATACATGGAAGTTGAACATGTAAATTATGCGAAGAACAATTTTTAGTCTGGTCTGGAGTGCGTAGAAATTGAACACATACATTTTTCGAAGCGTCATTCTTCAGTCTGATCTAACCAGATCGAACATAGCAGTCGTCGAAAACTCATTAATCAATTTGGTGAACGAAACAAGAATATTTCAGGTAATTTTGCTAGGTTGTACGAAACACGAGTGTACGAAAAAAGGAAACACCACCAAAATGTCCCCACAATATACCTACTAGTACGTGCATACAATCTGCCAGGAGCAGTTAAAATGAGGAAACAAAATCAAATTTATGTAAAATGAAAATTCACTTATTTGAAGCGAAGCCACAGATTTTTTACCCCAATTTTCTTGTGCCATATAGATTATAACGCAGTTATCGAGTACAACCATTTATTGATATGGATACGTTCCAACGAAATCAAAACAATAGTTGGAAAACTCTCACTGTCATATTCTCAAATTTTAACTGTTTATTCTATGCTGATTATTTCATTATCAATGCAGATTTCCGGTGTTGGCCTTATTCTAGCAGGATCACTTTTATTATCGGATGTCGGCGAATTTTCACATTTCCTAGAAAGCCGGATCTTAGCACCTCCAGTAGTTCTGATTGTTGCAGGATGTATTGTTTTTCTAGTAGCTTCCTTGGGATGTTATGGAGCTATAAGGGAGTCCTACTATATGCTGATGGCGGTAAGTAATAACGTTATGTTCTTGCTGCTTATCATAAACTATCAAAACTCATTTCAGTTTGCTCTTTGTCTACTGATCATTTTCATCGTTGAATTTGCTGTTGGCATCGCTGCAGCGACTTATAAAAGTGAGCTCCAATCTGGACTGAAAGATGCTATGACGAATTCTATGAATAATTATGCTACCAGCAAAGCTGATAAAGTTGCTTGGGATAATATCCAGAGGAAGGTAAGAAACTCAGTGTTTCCCACGTTTGATTAATATTTTTATTTTCGAAAGGATCACCATATTTTTTTCGAATTTTGGGTAGTAAGTTAACCAGTAGAATGAAAATTACCGATTATTATTGACAAATGTGCACTAATGCACCATAATGATGAAATGTAGGTGCAGACACACATCAATCAATATAAAATAATAAGCTGAGACAGAGATAATCAATTTCTATAAAAAGTATAATTCACGAAACTTTATCGGAAGTCGAGACATATAGACGAAGCTGCAAAAGTCTCAAATACTGTCCGATACCTAAGAGTCCATCTGAACGAGCGTTTTACAATGCACAGGCACGTAAATCGGACTATCCAGAGGGCTGCGGCTACGGTAAAACCTACGTACCCTCTGATAACCAGAAGCTCACATCCAAGTTTGAAGTGCTGAATGTTCTGCTCCTGACCAAGACTCCGTTTATGAAACAGGCATGAGGCAAAACAAGGTACTCTGTATCATCATACCTGAGAGGGATAGGTACATTCGTTTGGATGCGTTGCGTTAGATTGCGTGCGTCGACTCCATTCCGATATACGTAAAACACTTGGGTTTTAGTTTTTTCACCACATAATCCATCTCACTAGATAACTTACGAGGCTCAGGAAGTAGATAATAAGCTTCGCAATCATAGCGTGCTCATTCTTCAAGGACAGGACATTTTCCAGGAACGATGAGAAGAACCAGTTTCAAAGGGATCCTAGTCAAATTTTTTGAATCGCTCATTAACTCGCTGGTGTTTTGCCTTTTCTGGGACATTATCGAAATAATCAGCCTCAAAACCTACAAAAAACAGTATATACAAGAAATAAAAATAAACACCACGCATAAGCAATGCAGGAGGCGTGGAGATCCTACAAGCAACCGACCTTTTTGTCATACTTTAGTCCTCGCCGGAAGAAGAAGGCTTGAAATGTTTTGTGAAGAATTTTATAATAAATCCCTATTCATGTTCCTGAGTAAAGGTGGAAAATTCTGGTTTGGGAGTGATTTCATCCACTCTTTCTTGTATTGTGTTCGTATGAATTTTGAAAATATTATTCAGAACAATGCTTTCATTCATCTGTTGTTCATCATTGTTGATATGAACCATTCCCATAAAAATATTCTTTGTGACAGATTAATTTTACTATCCAAACTTCCTCTATTAACTTAATTCATTCTATGACAGCTGCTAAGATGCTAATAGAAGTACATGAACTAATGCATCTTCCGCGATCGCTTTAAAATTTGTTATTTCCATCAACCGGTTGCAGCCGAACGAGAAACCTCCAGGGGCCCTATTCTCGAATTTGCATCACGTATGCGAATTCGATGTACTATTTTACACTAATACACATGAAATATGTATGTTTTTCTCTTTTATTTGTATACGAAATCAAGTCGAATGATTTGAAAATAACCTCCCCGGACTACCCTATGTCGCATGCGACAAAATATTTCTATCACTTTTCTCGACCAAGACTTAAAAAGAGATGGAGACATTTTGTCGCATCCGACATAGGGTAGTAGACATTTGAGAATCGGGCCCCTGACCTTACATTTTTCAGGTACGTCAGTTACCCATTCAAATTGTTACCCGCAATCAGCGTTGCTTGACTTCAGCTATCGACAATACCAACAATCAAGTCAAATGAAAATAAATATACTGCTCATTATTTACATTTCAAATCACTCGCCCCCCACCCGCTTCCAGATCATTAGGGACAGTGGTAGGGGTCTGGATGTTTTGGGCGACGTTCCTGCCAGACAGCCAGACAGGCGACGGACGCCCTGTTAACACCATATCTGATGTTGACGGGTGGTGCTCCCTGCTCATTACTTTGGTGAGGTCAACCGTAGACTCTCCATGCCTCCTGGTTTTCAAAAGCATTTCATGACCAAAGTGTCCAATGGCTTAGTAACTGTCATAGTTAAAATTGTCAAGAAGTCTTCGAAAAATGCCGTAGCAACTGGGTTGAAGAGTATGAAGGTATTATCACAGTGCACCCCGTTCGTGGAAGATGTCCAGTACCTCATAAAAAAATCAGTCCTCCGAGTTTACGGGGTTGATTAAAATGTTCTCTAATGTAGGTGATATCTCAGTGACAGCGTCAGCGGGCTTTTGATGAACGTATATAGACAGTTTGAGAGAGTTTGCTAATGTATTATCCAGTGGAATATACCAATCACTATTGGTTGCGATACAAAGTGCTATGTTTTGTATGACGGCCAGTCTCGTGAGTGAAGTCTTTTTGAGAATACAAAATACTGGAGATGCGCACATAGTAGTGGGACTAATCAGTTTCTTAGGTATATATAAGCAAATTGATATTCGGTGACAAGCTTTGGGTTTCTATCAAAGTAGGGGTATATGTACTCTTTGTTTAGCCATCATAGCTCTTCGTGTTGCCAGATTCAAGTGGTTATAAAAGTTCAAGCGCCTGTCGAGTTCTACTTACAGGTATCTCTCAGACTCTGTTTCCTCTGCAATCCACCTTTTTACTTTAAATTTATTACGATTGTCTTTTTCCATTAAGAGGAACAGTAGATTCGAAGATTCAATAAACAAGTAACATTAACTTTATTGAAAAACAAATACTTGGAAATAAATCGTTCACAGTTGTGAGGAGAAATTGTTTGATGAAATATGAGCAGCTGCGAAACTGGGACCTATGTTTATGATCTATCAACTAATAAAATTAAGTATATGATAATGATTTTGACTTGAGGTAAAGCAGAGTGATCTTATTTATGAAAAACCCTACTGATATATAAGTAGTTGGTAGGATCACTACTAAAGAGGACATTTATATAGGTAACTTATGAAGATAGGACTCACGACCAGGTCCACTAGAACGTGTATTGTTGGCTTATAGTACGGTATGGCTGGGAATAAGGCTTGAAGGCCAATCAGCAAGCGGGGTTATATTAGATCTAGCAGGTACTACACACCAAAGCGATCGCTAGCTAGGCGATCATGCAGAGTAGCAGTTTAGGCAAGCACAAATTTAAAACACTAATTGGGCAGATCTTACTTTTGTCAGCTGATGCTATGCTCTAGGCCACCTATGCCTCCATCTTATGTACATACAAAATTAGTTCAGGGCTTGCAATTCGGATCCCAGATGATTCAGAAGGCTCTCTTGCTAACAGGTAGAGCATGCAGACGATCCAGAAGGCTCCTTAGCTAACAGATAGGGCATGCAGTGGGTATTAAGCAAGCGGCTTAGTGCAGAGGTGGCGTAGCGTATACAAGATGGCCTCCGGTAGAGGTTGGCCTTTTGGAGAGTGCGACTCAGAGTCGGCAAATAGCAGTAAAGGAATACATCAAATCTCTCAGAAGAAACGAAATCGGCAGATGATTTCAGTGCAATAGTTTTTCATTAACTTGACATCTCACCAAGAAAATCCATATAGAATGATTGAAAGCACATGCTTTCCAAATTGGTTATGTCAGAAAAAGAAGGTCAAAGGTCATAAACCCCAAATCAACAGATGTCAGTTGTTGAAAGATGTCATGATTGTTGACAGTTCCGGATATCTTTGACCGTGGCACGACTTTCTTCTCAGAAGCGATACCTGAACAACAACTAAATAATACGACAGAATTAGTTAACCCCTGATGTAGTTAAATATTAGTTTTATGGTTAGATTGACGTGCGACTGCTTAGTCAGGAAATTGAAGGTAAATTCAAACCGTAACAAGTGTCCCCAATATCTTCTTCCGCTACAGCTGTCTTCTCCTTTGTAGGTCCTTGTTATGACGCATTTCGAAATAGAGGGTGGAGTTAGGTGTAACTATCACAACACCAACTCCTCGTTCTCTTTTTTTCTGAGTAGTCGGTGAATGATCAACGGGCACTAATGAAATTACCTTGATTTTCAGCTGTTAATGAAAGATGTTCATCAGATCTGGGTTGTAGGATCATGCTAAAGTCGCATTTTCAGGATTGAATGAACCAATACCAAATATAACAATTTCACCTTTTTTTATTTTTTAGTTGGAATGTTGTGGTGTCGATGGCCCAGTAGATTGGACAACGCGGCCCTCTTCCTGTTGTCATCCAACGAGAGAAAACGCCCCAGATCCCACACCCGAACATTGCAAGGATGCCAAACCTGGAGACGATTTCCTATATTCTTATGGTTGTTTTGATGAGCTTCAGATCAAGGCTCAAAATTCAGCGAAGGTTCTCATCGGAGTTGGAATCGGAGTAGCTTTCATTGAGGTGAAAACATAATGAATATATTGATATCAAAATCACCATCATGTCGTATATCATAGTCACCATTCATATCATTAATTCGGTTAAAATACATTTGAATACGAAGTACCTTTTTTTTCAACGATTTATTGGACACATCCTATTATGTATATTATTCAGGACCGAGCATTTATGAAGACTGAATCTCGTAACCACTGTATCAGGCATGCCAACATTAATTTTGTATCATATAAGTAATTTTCAATCACCTTGGTTAAAGGTACGATATATGAAATGATTTAGAGGAATTGATAAGTAGGCACATTACATTGTGCAAAATGACTGTTTCAACAAAAACCATTATTATTATTATTATTAACCAAAAGACGCTGTGTTATTAAAATATGTCGTGATTTAGAATAAAGTTTGTGAAAATTGAATAGTTTTCTGTGAAGTTTGTACACTTACTATGGATCTCCGTGAACGGCCGTGTCAATCAGATGAAAAAAATTCTTTTTACCTGAATGATATCTAAATATAATGATAAGTAGAATGGCTTGTGTATCGTCGGGTTCTTTCATGGAGTAAAATTCATCAGGATAATACTAAGTGTAACTTAAAGAATTTCCAAACTGGTTGGTAGTTCACTACTATCATTACTGGTAGATTAGATGCCAAAAAATTTTTTTTTTGCTTTCACTAATCTTCAAAATAGATTTTTTGAATCATTATAATCCAAAGGAAACACAAAAGTAACTTTGAGAAATTAAATTAAAATATCCACTGCTTCATCGACATATAGGAAAATCCATATTTTTTACCATTTCACGTTAATTGTTTTCACATATCGATATCATGAGGAAGATTTGTAACCACTATTCATTGTAAAATACTCATTGTTTCAGCCTACTCCTACGAAAAACTTACAATTAATTCATACATTTTCAACTTATTTATTTCACTCAAAAGTCCTTAGTATGGTTTCGCTTCCTCCACAATTTGACCCCATTTTTTTCTCTCACTAAACATTTTTAATTGTCCTTTATCATTCATATTGAACTCATTAGTTCTGCATCGAACATGTCGATTATTGTTGATAATATTTAAATGGTAACAAAATGCGATAAAATTTCGGTATACCAGGGAAACACCATTCACTTCATTCATTCCAATTCCTTTCACGCCAGTAACGTTTTGTCAGTTTTATCCCTTCGTCGCCATTGACACAAAATGTCAGCTTCTTCAGTTATATCCTTTGCCTGGTATCCAACCTTTCGCTTGTATCATGTACCTACCAATGTTCTCGGATATTTGATAATTTGTCATTTCTTCACATTTATACTACTGCCATTTCTGTCAGATATATTTCTTCATTCCTACCTTCGTTGATATATTTTGTTCTGTCCATTCCTTAAAATAAATCAAAAAAAATATTGTCGTTTTATAACCCTTTTGTTTTTGTCAGAAACATATCAGAAACTCAATCAAGAACTTTTGAAAGAAAGGGAAGTCCTGACACAGTTTTTTTTTTTCAGTGAGGATGGTTTCCGAAACAAAAACCATTGTTACTCGTAGCTTTTCGTTTCTCATCTATTTCCAGTTCTATTGATTAGTCTCTTCATCAGATTCACATGATCATGGACAAGTTTTCAACACATTTGATCATGGTCCCATGAAAAATTTATTGATACTTTATTATGATATATTGAAACATTGTACTTATTTATTAATATCAACAATGAATAAATAAATATGCATATCTCTATAATATATCCACTTGTCTTTTGCAGATTATTGGAATAATATTGGCTTGTTGGATGGCGTCAGCGATCAAAAACAAAAATTGAAGTAGGTCTTCTCTTCAATGGCGGAGAAAATGATGTATATACTTTTTCTATCATCTTCCAATTGTCTGTTAGATTATAAAAAAAATGAGAATTAGAATAGCCCAAAGATCAATTATTCCTGAGTAGTGCACAAATATCAACTGATAATGATCCACATAATGTACATAAAAAGATTATTGAGTTTGTTTGTATAAGTACGTATGTTGAAATGTCTTTTGTTGAATGTTTATTGGTGTTAATGTTAATGTTATATTTCAAATAATATCTATGAAAATGATGTTTTTATTAAAATTAGTTTACCGCCTTCTTTGTTTTTCTGTTCGACTAATGAATCGATCAATATTTCTGGTAATTCGAAATAATCCCCTTTCTGTAATAACCTGCAAGAGTTGGGTATTGAATGAAGGTCTGGCAAAAAACAGGTGATTTCTCTAAAGACATTGAATTCCATGAAACAAAACCTTAGGCAACGTGCATGCAAGATATCCTTATCACAAGTGCAATCAGCCTAGCTACTTTAGGATGTAGAAATTTTGTCAAACCTGCGTATCACTGATGAGGAGCAAGAGCTCCGAAACCTGTATGCAGGTGGTCGTTGACATAGTCCGGTGGCAGGGAGGGTTTTCGTAGCCGATAAAGCGCGACGGGATCACCCAAGTTATTCTTGTGTATTATGACCCGCTGAATCCGAATTTCGAGGGTGATAAGCCGTGAAAGCATCCGAAAAATTATCGAAAAATCCATTTTTCCAAAAACAAATGACGTCATAATATTTTGCATAAAATTCTCTACAAAAAAGGTAATTACAAGTTTTTCTCCAAAAAGCATCGTTTTCGAGTAAAACGTGTTCGAAATTCGAAAAAAAGCGATTTTCTCAATTTTCTGTGCTCTCTCAGTCAGTCACATAATAAAATTTCTAGGATCACTTTGTCCCAAATTATTCATTTATGTCTATACTAATGAATAACAAAACAGACATTCTTGAAAAAATCAATAGTGTGGATTTCCCGGCATTGAATTTCCCGATACTTTTACCTTGCATGGAAGTGACATTTTCACGTCGTGGAATTTTTGCTGCCTTACAAATGCATGTATTCCGGGTACAACTTTTGCAAGTACAATTCGGTACCAATTCTGTACTTGGGGTAATCAAAATTTCAACCCTTTACGGTTCAAGCATAAAGTCTTCTTCAATAAACCCGAAACCCAATGAGTTCAAAAGAAATATATCCTATTAGCAGAATGAAACTAAGGAAAGTACATGACAGCGCAGCGAGATGTTTTAAACAAGTGAAAATACGTCTATACAAAAGAGTTCGCGTTAGAAGCAGCACTTTTTAAATTTACAATTTTTTTCAATTTTTAAAAGTATCGGGAAATTCAGTGCCGGGTAATCTACACCAATGATTTTTTCAGGAATGCGTCCTTTGTTATTCATAGTCGAGACATATATGAATAATTTGGAACAAGGTGATCCTGAAAAAATCATTATGTGACTGAATGAGAGAGCATACAGAAAATTGAGAAAATCGCATTTTTTTCGAGTTTCAAGCACGTTTTACTCGAAAACGGTGCATTTAGAGAAAAACTTGTTAAAACTTTTTTTGTAGAGAATTTTCTGCAGAATATTATGACGTCATTTTTTTGGAAAAAATTGATTTTTCGATGTCCCTTGGAAAATCGTCCATATGCCATTTTAAACAGCTTTCTCAGATTATATATATCGGTGTATTTCAGAAAAAATACTTCATATTATTATTCATGAGTCATTTTTACATAAAACGAACCTCCTCCGTATGAAATAGGAAATATTAAAGCTACTTTGCTTGCGTTATTGCTCGCGGCTACCAGTTTAGTTATGCGAATCTGTAAATTCCAATCCCTTATATGACCAGCGCGATTTCTTCAAAGATGTACTTGGCTACATCGCAGTACCCTGTGCCCCTGTGTAAACTAGTAATATTTTACAATATATCCCAGACACAGTATGGGACATCGCTGAACCCACTGAAGAAGCTAGTGATATTTGATGACCAGGTTAGCTTGCTCAGGCTAGGTTTGTGTGTAACTTTTCCGTGTTAAGGTTCTTTTGCAAAAAGAACTGTGTAAGTACAAAAATAGTCACTCAATCCTGAAATATACTGTACTTTCAATAATTAACAGAGACAATTTGCTCTACTGAAAACTATCCAATAAAAAGGTCAAAGAAAATAGCTCTCAAAATTTCTTTATGATCATTAGGCAAGTCCAACTCTGCTTCCACTGCTTTAAAATAAATGGTATAAACATGTATGAAGATGTGTTGAAATGGCAAAGAAGGAAACTTTAGGAAGTGTTTTGTTAACGTGTAGAAACCTTCTACAATATTTTTGTAGTTCCTCTCAATGTTCACATTTCTTGTAGTGGGCGCATCAGTACAGCACTAACATGACGTCACATATTCATGCTAGATGGCACTCGCGTTTGGCTCCAATACCAATTCCACAGGCATTGACTAACTATCCCCCTTATTTGAACAATGATACAATCATATTGAAGGAACAAGACAAAAGTGTGTCAAACAAAAGAATGTCCTTAGGGGGAATTTGTTTTTTTTACGTTCGACATTTGCCTCGTAACCTATATTGTATGTTATTTTTTGTACAAATTACTCATAGGGGGAATAAAATCGATTGAAGTATAAAAGTGTGACTGCATGATTCAGAACACGATATTAAATGAAATTAAACGTCCGCTAAATGACCTAGGAGCTCACGGAAAATTTTTAAAGACTTGATGATTGATTTTATATGAAATAAATTGTGGGTTAAATGATTGTTTTCGTTGTTTTCGACCAATTAGAATGTCTGGTATTATCATATCATGAATTTCATCGATATTTTCTTGGTCAAACATATAACTTTGTTGAATAAGGCACATCCGAATTCAACAAAAGACGAGATTACAAACAAAATCTTCATGAAAATATATCATACAAATTTTTTTCTATGACAGGTATCATGTTGAAAAATTGTAGAAATTATATTATCAATTTGAATATTTTATCTTAGTTTTGAATTTTCATCGTATTATCAATTATTAATGATCACCCAGTAAAATTTGAAACAAAATACCTATTGCTTTTTAAAAAGTGTGTGAATGTATGAACAGGATGTAAAAAATACTATATATGGCTGTACATAATGTGAGAACTCTCATAAAGTAACCGCCCCCTGATGTAACTTCTGACTATATTTTCTATGTTCCATTGTGAATGAAGGATCCACCGCCCACCGAGGTTCGTCACAGCGAACAACCTATCGAATTTTGTATACGCTATTGTAAATTTACCGAAATTAATGGAGTTTTTCATTTTTCATCAGGAGTAGTCTTCATCATTCTGTGAATCTTGACATTACAAGTATTATAATAATAAATCTCTTGTAATTTGGCATAATTTCGAAGAGGACCCTGTACATATCTTCTGTGATTTGGACCCGAAACACCAGGACGGAATTTTTGATACGTTACTGGTGAATGTACAGAATTGAGGATCCCCTAGTTGAACATCACAGATGTAGTTTTCTTAATTTGGTGTAAATTCAGAGAGGACCCTGTATACCATGTCTTCATAATTTGGCGAAATTTCAGAGAGTTTCCTGTACATCATATTTTTCATATTCTATCAGTTGAAGTAATTTTGTGAGGTTTCTTTGTATACATTAAGATAATAAGGAATATACATCATATTTCGTTAGGATAGTTACAAATTGTTTCAATTCTCTCATTTTTAAATAATAGTGGATTTGGTTTTCTGAAAAATGGGTGTATGTTGAATGATTGAATAATTAATTCATTGCATCAGTCATATACATTTATTATTTATATCAACGATATATCTGAAGTTCTACATCCAACTACATGTGTTCTGTTTGCGGATGATACCACCCTCATCAACACGGGAAGTCATTATGAAGAACTCATCAGAGATTCGGAGATCTCCAAAACAAAAGCAGAAACGTGGTTCCACAGAAATAATCTGAAACTAAACATAAACAAAACTCAAAAGCTAGTAATATCGACACATACTACTTTTCATAATGGCAATAGCGTAAGTCTACTGGGTATCACATTGGATAAGAAACTGAGTTGGTACCAGCATACTGAAAACCTCCGGAACAAACTTACTAGCTCTAATTTCCTACTCAGACAACTTAAAAATCTTGTCAGTGCGGTAACCCTAAAGACTGTCTATTTCTCCTTGTTCCACTGTCATCTGAACTATGGAATAGTATTATGGGGAAACTCTTCGAATTCCTCGAAAATATTTTCGCAGCAAAAGAAAGCATTGAGAATATTGGCCAATGCATCCTATAGGGAGCACTGTAGACCATTATTTATTTATCATGGTATCATGCCTTTGCCAACCCTGTACATTTTCAATGTCTTACTAGAGATACACAAGCAATCGAGCACACTCACCGGGGCTCCGGCTGACGTTCATGGCTACAACACTAGAGGTGCCACTCTTTTAAGGAATTCTAGATTCAGACTCTGTGTCTCCCAGAAAAATTCATTAAATTTCAATTTATATAATTGCCTTCCCTCTAGATTAAAAATGCTCAGTTTTCTTAAATTTAAAAAAATTATTAAGCGATTTCTCCTTCAAAATTGTTTTTATTCAATCGAAGAATATTTACAGTCAAATCATGATGCTATTACATTTCGAGAAAATTGAATTTAATGTGGAGTGCACCCATGGTCAAAATTGTTTTATGTCTTATATTCTAAATGTCAAAATTATGTTTGTCTGTTTTATCTTATGAGCAATCTGTATGTAAATTTTATATGTTTTAAATATTCTACAATCTTGTAATTCTATATATATATATATATATATATATATATATATATATATATATATATATATATGCTGAATTTACCCATTCTGACCTGCTACAAATATACACTGTATGTAATGTGGTTAAATAAACGATCTATCTATCTATCTATCTATCTACATGTTCAGTAGGAATAATTATCTCGAAAGGTCAGCAATGCATTCATTAATGAATACGTATGCAACTGAAAGTTGTTAGGAGGAATGTAGTGGGATTCAGAATAGTATATAAAATGGGGAAATATCGTTTACAGATCAAAAATATTTCAGTATTTGTTCTCCACAGCAGTTGAAATTAATGGTAAGTTTTTCTTTATTAATAAATTCATGTTTCCTATCCTACATACAAATCCCATCACCTCATCTCGTTAAAGAGTACTTTCGTTCAATTTTTCTTATTTGAGCCTTCTTTTCAGATTATGAGTACAAAAAAAAATTCGTGAGTAATTCATTTTATTTTCATTCCAATTACATTTGAACTGAGCATTGCTTTTGCAGAAATACAGATGAGGAGGGCTATTGGTCGTCTTCTTCTGAAGAGATCGACTTTACGTGAGTTTAAAATTCGGTTGTCATATAAATTTATTGATACCAAACTTTCTAGATTAAATTTAGATATTGCTATGTGCAATTTTTGTCCTGAGTGATGGGGTTTCTGTGCTTGCACAGGAAACGAAGATGCCACCATGACGACAACCGCCACCAGCAACACCACCATCAACACCACCACTACCACCACCACCACCACCACTACCACTACCACTACCACTACCACTACCACTACCACTACACCACCACTACCACTACCACTACACCACCACCACCAAGAGCACTGAACCCAAAGCACCACTTCCTCAAAAAAATAAACAAATAAAAAGTATAAAATTTTATGTGTGTTTTTTTTTTTCATGTTACAGATGGATCTAAAAGCGTTAAATTCCATATCTGTTCTAGAGACAAAAGATTTGATCATAGGTGATCCTCAAAAAATATACACAGCGAAAGTAGTACCGTTGTTTGATAATACAGAAGATAGTTAGGCAGTCACTGTGGAAAGAGTGTTTGATACAATCGCGCGTGACATCTAGGTTCTTTTGATAGAACCTTCCAAAAATTGCATAATTTATGACACTGTACTAGTACGCCACCTGGATGGAATGTGAAACTTATAAGGAATTTCTGGAATTTCTTCCAGTTTTCGTTAACCATTTCATAATTTAATAATTTGTGGAACTTTGGATGATTTGCTCGGACAGGGTCGGACTTATGTATTTGGAACAAAATATTGCAAGCAAGTTGTACTGGTGAACGATCGTTCATAACTAATAAAGACAAAAGAATGTTGTGTCAAATTTTACGAACTTTTTTTGGTAAAGATTTGTGTTACTGGAAATCCGTTTAAAAAAATGAACATCGCGATTTTGTGCCATTAGGCAATTCTTGTTTTGCGAAAACGGTCTGTTTGCCAAGTTGGTCATTTCGGATTACTGGAAATCTGATATAGAGATGAATCGAAGTGGACATTATTCTATTCAATATGGCGGTTCTTGCTGTGACACTGGGCGGACTGAGCCCATAACCTATTAGTCGATGTAGGTGACTTTGCGGAAATGCCTGTTGCCAAGTTAGGGGAGCGTTATAAAAGTTTTGATTGAAGTGTATTAATATAAATCTTCAACCAATTCTAAAGGCGTTTACAATTTTTGTTTTTCGGAATTGCTCTGTTGCCAAGTTGGTCACTTCTGATTACTAATAAAGATGGATCGAAGTGGACATCAGGCGGTTCTCTATGGCATTTTGACTTTGAAGAAATGCGATGTTACCAAGTTAGGGGAGCAGAAAACCATTAGGAAGAGCTTTATAAAAGTTTTGATTGGAGAATATATTGACATATATCTTCAGCCAATTCTGACGGTATCTACAATTTTTGTTTTGCGGAAGTGCGTTGTTGCCAGTTGGTCACTTTGGATTACTCAATATATGTAATGAAAATGAATCGAAGGGTGCAATATCCTTTTCAATCAAGTGATCTTGATTATGAAATTTTGACTTCACGGAAATGCGCTGTTGCCAAGTTATAGGGGAGCGGCATATCATTAAGAAGAGAATTATAAAAGTTTCGATTGAAGTATATTAATATATATCTTCGCCAATTCCAATAATATTTATAATTTTTGTTTTGCGGAAATACGTTGTTGCCAAGTTGGTCACTTCGGATTACTAGAAATCTCTGATATGGAGATGGATATCGAAGTGGATATTATTCCATTCAATCGGGTGGTTCTTGCTATGATATTGTGATTGTACGGGAATGCGCTGTTGCCAAGTTACGGGAGCGAAGAATCATTAAGAAAAGCTTTATCACAATTTCGAAAATTCATAATCTCCGACCTCGAAAACCCCTACATACCAATTTAGAATCGAATCGGACCATAATCACAAAACTCGTCCGCCATCTTGGAGCCGTCATATTTAGTTTATGAATTTTGACAACAATATTGTGGGGAGTTGCCCCTACGTATATTTCTAGCTTAAACATTTGAGTTTAATTTTTTATCATTTAGTTCAATATTCCATATTTGAATTTTCTTATTTTTATCTTGTGTACCTATTGTAGTTCCATTTCATCCAGCTGAGATATTCTATGAAACTTTGCTAACGATCGGAATAACCAAATTGCCTATCCGTAATTCGACTTACCTCCTAATCCGACCAGGACGGCTTATTTCCCTCAATAACAATTCTCGTATCTATTATTCATTGCACGTTCTGCAATTTTACCTATTCAGATATTTCAATAACCATTCTAATCTTTACAAGAGGGCCAATAAGTACAAATTACTATTTTTATTAAGTTTGGGAATTTCGAAGCTATCATAAAGACAATTGGTTGTTCTTCTAGGAAAGTTGAGGGTCATCTGTGTGACCATTTGAATTTCACTTTTTCGTCCTTTGAAAAAGGCAGTTCGTTCGAAGACTTCACCGATTCAACATCTCGCGATACGAAAACTCCATTGAGTTATATCTGTATATATATACATACTACAAGTTAATCAATAAAGTTATTTATCAAAGTTATCTTCAGTGTTCGCCTTTGCAATAGAAAAGTCACCCACGAAAAATAACAAATAGGTAATACGATTCCCACGAACCGATATTACCAAAATATCATAATCACCGACCCCGAATATCCCCACATAGATATTTTGAATAGAATCCGACTATAATCACAACTCGACCGCCATATTAAATGTTTGAATTTTGACAAAGAATTCATAATCTCCGACCCCGAAAACCGCCACATACCAATTTAGAATCGAATTGGACCATAATCACAAAACTAGTCCGCCATATTAGGGACGCTATTTTTTTTCTCCATCAAAAATTTCTATTTTATGTTCACCTATATTCTAAACCTCGACTAAATTTTTTATATAAGAGCACAAATTTCAAGATTTTCGTACATAAAGTCACAGATCATTGTAGTCGAGCATTTTTATGAAATTTCGTACGAATAAAACATTCAAATTCGTATGCATGAAAACTAAACCCTTAATCTTTAATTGGAAAATTATCACCTCTTCTAAGGAAACCAGACACTACATTCATGTTGCGAATGAATATGTACACCACCGCTCAAAGTAATTCCTACCATGCATAACTAAAACAAAATAATTATAACTCACCTTGGTGTAATAATCGGGATCACAGCAATGGAATAACCTTAATGATAAAATATCCACATGGTCAACAAATAGCACACTCAAAAATCAAAATACAAAATCACCTCAATACGGTACTGAAACGGTACTGAACTGCTTAATGAACAAAGCGCAGACAAAGCAAACGACGTATTTGCAGATTCCTCTCAAAACTGCCATCTATATAATATTGTTAGTATTATCACGCCATGACTTGGGCACAATCGAGCTAGTGACATCTAGTGGTGATGCCCATTTGGATCAAACCATGTTGCCTATATCATTGACTAACTATCTTCTGTATTATCGAACAACGGTAGTACAAACAAGATTTGGGGAAACAATTCTCATAGATTTGGAGAAAAACGTAATTTTTTGCCGCAACGAGTAGCAAACCAATATAAACCATTCGTATCTCATTTCTCAGAGGGAAAGTACGCAATTATATTCAGAGGGAACACAGACGTTGGCAAACCTCAACCTGCTGCATCATTTGAAATTGTTGAATTGTAAAGGTGAGTTACTTTTTTATCAATAATTAGTGATACATTATGGGTGCATTTAGGGGAACATTATCTAAAATTGAACAAACATTGAAGTTGATCAAAGAAAATTCAATCGAAAGACATGCAATCGAAGCAATTAATCAACATATTAGAGTGTGTCATAAAGCTTTGAAGAAATTGAAACTCAAAGTAGGTGAGAAGAGTAAAATTATAACAAAAATTGGTCAATTGAACCGATTGAAATGTTTGATTATGCTAAAACATAAAAATGTGGCTTCAAAGAAGGAACGTAAGGTTTATTGGGAAGATGTTAATTCTTGTTTCAATAACAGAGTAAAGACAGGTGTCATCATCAATGTGAAACATAAAGAAATAAAAGCATTTTTGGCTGACGGATTCAGCTTGTTTAAGAAAATTATTAACAAATTTCTGAAGAAAATGCCATTTCTCAAAGTGAATACCACTTTTTGGGGTGATTTCGAGTAACAATCAAGTGAAGAAGATATAATTAGCTCTGCTCAATGTTCTGTTTAATACTACTACTACTATTTATTATTATTATTATTATTATTGAGACTCATTTGGAAAAATATCAGACGAACCAAATCCTTTGTTGCCCCTCTCAGTGCTATTCAAAGAAACAACTTCTTCCAGAATTGAACTACAATATCTTTCACATATCACTTGAGCTATTTTGTCCCCTTTCTTGAAATGAACTGGTTTATCAGATGAATTATATAACAGAATTTTGATTGTCCCCCTATAATCCTGATCTATCATTCCAGCAAAAATGTCTATTCCAAACTTTAAGGCTAAACCAGATCTCGAAGCTATTCTACCATAAGTCCGTGTAGGAAGCTCCATTTTCAACATACTGTCAACAAGAAATCTTTCTCTAGCCTGAACAGAAAAATCAATCGGGGTACGTATGTCATAACCTGCTGATTGAGGCGTTGCTTTAATTGGAATGTATGCAGTTTCATTTGTTTTCAACACTTTTAAAACTTTAAAAAATGTTTATTAAATAATAATAAAAAAGAATAGAAATATTATCATTATTACCAGTTTTTCGTTGTCAATTTTTTTCGTCAGAGAAGCTATGCGAGTTGTTATTTCAGTTTGGTAATGATAACTCAATTCTCAAGAAACAAATACGTGTTTTTTAATCTTAATGCACCTAAAAAAATAAAAACCACTCAAATCAACTTTTTCTCAAATAAAATAATAAAGACATACCTTCATTCCATATCAGGAAACTCTCTGTACTTATAACGTATCTGAAAATTCTCGGTTCTTCAAAACGAACTACCTATAAACGGGGCTCAGTACGAACCTTTAAATATCATTTTCCCCTTGTATTTGAATCCTAGCATTGCAAATTTTCTTATGCAACGAATGCATTCCATTGCATACGGCACTTCTACCGAACGTCTATATGACTGATGCAATAAATTAATTATTCAATCATTCAAAATGCACGCATTTTTCAGAAAACTAAACTCACTACTATTTAAAAATGAGACAAGCGAGACAATTTGTAACTACTTATCATAACTATGATGTACAGAGCTTTCTCCCAAATAACGTCACAGGATATTCCTTATTATCATAATGTATACAAAGAGACCTCCCAACATTAGTTCACCTATTCAATTGCATACGTAAAGTTATTTATTATTAATAAATGCATTGCTGACCTTTCAAGATTATTCAATCATTGAAAATACATGCATTTTTCAGAAAACCAAACCTACTATTATTTAAAAATGAGAGAAGCGAGCAATTTGTAACTATTCTAACAAAATATGATGTGCAGAGCCCTCTCCCAAATCAGGTCACAGTAGATTCCTTATTACTTCAACTGATAGAATATGAAAAATATGATGTACAGGGAACTCTCTGAAATTTTGCCAAATTATGAAGATATGATATACAGGGTCCTCTCTGAATTTACACCAAATTAAGAAAACTACATCTGTGATGTTCAACTAGGAGATCCTCAATTCTGTACATTCACCAGTAACGTATCAAAAATGTCCGTCCTGGTGTTTCGGGTCCAAATCACAGAAGATATGTACAGGGTCCTCTTCGAAATTATGCCAAATTACAAGAGATTTATTATTATAATACGGGTAATGTCAAGATTCACAGAATGATGAAGAGTACTCCTGATGAAAAAAGAAAAACTCCATTAATTGCGGTAAATTTACAATAGCGTATACAAAATTCGATAGGATGTTCGCTGTGACGAACCTCGGTGGGCGGTGGATCCTTCATTCACAATGGAACATGGAAAATTTGCTCATCTTGGTCAACTTTTTTCATTTTAATACTCAGAATTGGACTTAGAAATAAAAATTTGATAGGATGTTCGCTGTGAGGAACGTCGATGAGCGGGGTCCCCAAATTCCGGCAGATTCACAGTACCATATCATTAAAATTTACAGTGCTGAACTTTGAACTCCTTCGTACTCCTTCGTACTCTCGTTGTTCATCTACTAGCGTATATACGTATATAGCGTATATACTTATTAACACCAATCTTATTTACATTTGTTCTCCTTGAAAAACATTTATATGTATACCAAATCTATTTCTAATGATTATTTATAACACCTTATCAATTAGAATTCATCCTTGGACTATAGAGTATACCTATTTTAAAAAAATTATCTGTTCCGCTATTTTGGAAAATTGTTTTGAATGGCATTGGGGTCGAGTGAAACCTCATTTGAAACGTGTCTCAATTCTCTATGGGACAACAAAATTTCAGACAAAAATATTCATCTAAAAAATGGAGGTACTTACATAATGTAAGAATTCTCATATGAGTGTCTTTTTAAACAGATAGCTACTAACTAGCTCTTGTAAAATCCTCAAATTTTTTGAAGTACCTTTCTACAAAAGTTCTGTCCCTGAAATAGAAATAATCTTGAGTTTGGCAAACACACATCGAAAAAGTTAATGTTTGGGCTGGCATATAGGGCAACTGTATCATTGGTCTATATTTATTGTGAGAAAATTTTAAAGGATTTCGATATTTGAGTATGTCACAGAGCCTTTATAAACTAACATTTTTACCAAAAAAAAATCAATCCTTTCAGAAGTCAACAGGGGGGGGCAGTTACTTCATGAGAGTTATAACATAAAGTACCGCAATTTTGTTTGGGATGATGTTTTGTGTTTGGAATTTTTTTGTCGTATAAAAAGTGTGCGAAACTTATGCAATGGACTGTAATGAATAATAAAATTGAAAATCATTTGGCACAAGAAAAATTATTTTTGTAAAAGGCCACTCACCGTGCGTATACAGGATTTCTTGATTTCTTGTCGAGAGCAGGATATTCTGCCTAGCTAGGACTTCGTTTTTTGAATAGCGAAATTCACACCACCAATCTTGAGACGGACACTTTAGAGTTTTATTTTAGTAACGTTTTGTCAAGCGATCAGAGCAAGAGCATCTTTTTGAGACAATATTCCTTTTTCGTTACCTTTCACGCAAAACACACATCCGTTTTTGCACAGGGTTTTGCGCCTCGACACTCAGTGGCGTACCTATTTACAATCCTTGTGCCATGAAAATATTGATTGTAAAATAAACTGAATAATAATTAATTACATCTCATTGGTGCCTTAAAATCTGATCCAATAACAAAATTAAAAATATATTATATGGACGAAACAAAAAGCCGTTTTGAATGAGGTATCACTCGACCCCGAAATTTACACATTTTTAATGTTGTCAAAGAGCAGTTTATGAACTATCATTTGAAAAAAAATTAAAATCAGTTCAAAAGTTACAGTACGAAAAGATATGCAGAGCTGAAGTTCACTTTGTCTGGAAATATAAAATATATGAAGGTCTGTCAAGGATTTTTTATTCACGTTACTGTGATGAAAAAATAAAAATTTTTCCAAATAGTCCATTTTTCAGTTTTCAGCTTTATCAATAACAAAAAAAAATGTTTCGTGCATAGTTGAGTAACAAGATATTGATTTTACATGTACATGTAAATGAGAAATGGACTCCATAATTTTTCCATAAGTCTTGTTGAATTTTGAGAAAAATATCAACATTTTTGTTGAAATATTGTAGGCAATAAACAAGATTGAACAGTATTAATGTAGTGAGTTAATTTCTTTTGATTTCGTTCGGTCATCCAAGGGTAGAAGCCAAGTGACGTCTGAAATGAGGGTAATAATCAACTTATCCATTCAAATTCCGAATTAAAACTTCTGATAGTGCCTCTTTACACATAAATATAATACAGGGTGTTTCCGAAATTGGAGCAATAAATGAAATGGGGAGTAAAAAATGACGAAACGAAATGAAAGAAAATTATGGGAGATATTGAAGTTTTCAAAAAAAAAATTGGTAATCACTGATCAGAGGTCTACAGCCTGCGCAAACCGCGCTGAAACACTGCCAGCGGGCAGACACGCTGTGACCTGAAGAATCAAACCAGTGCCTCCCAAACAAAGGTAACTGAAAGAGATTTCATAAAATTTTAATAAAATTTTCGAAAATTTCTCATGGCTTCAAAAACGAAAACTCTTGCCATTAGTGGTTACATTATGTTCCAAATAACAACCCATTTTCTTAATTGCTCCAATTTCGGAAACACCCTGTATATCTATGAAGATATGAAATGTTCATTTAAGAGATTTTTTCATTTATGTAGTTAGTTATTTATAACCCTGCATAAAAATACACGAAATGTCTTAAATTATGAAATTATTAATAATAAAAATGGTACTAGAAGTTGAGTATTTTTGCCATTCTTATACAGGCTTCCCAATACTTTCAAATAATTAAATGATTAGGAAAAAACATGAGGTAACAGGTATAGGTAAGCTGAGTCACTTGTAAAAAAACGCTCTTTTGGGTCGTACACAAATCCTCCAAAATTCAGTTCTCTATATACAAAACGAAAAAAGTTATATTGACGAGCCGCTTTCCGTGGAGACCCAGTATATGTATGTATTAAGAAGCAAACAAATAATAAAAGTGCCTGGTATCGAAATCTTCAATTACCAAATCATAGCGTAAATATTAGGTACTTAAAAGTTAAAGCTCAATTACTGGAACTGACTGATAATGGGCATAACACGAAAATAATTAAAGGTTAAGTATTGTAAACAAAGAAAACAATCAACAAAAAATAAATGAGGCAATGGGTCAATTGCTTCCCTGGCTCACAACTGAAGCACTTTATCAAAAATCATGATTCATATTGCTTTTTCATGTTCTGAATATTTTTTTTATTATTCTTTATTTTTCATTGATTATTAAATGAATGAATTTGGGCGTTATATATTTTTTTTCAATGAAACAATATTCGATATAATAACAATAATAATGATGATAATCCGGATGTGTCGGAGCTCCAGAGACAGGGCCTGACTGGAATATCCTTTTAGGAAAAAAAATAATCTCATCTCAAAAGAGGACGATGCGAGGAGTACGGAGAGGATGTCCAGCTCGTAGACGAAAGCATCCTACATCATCTTGATGCCGGAGAGACGTACACTTACCTAGGGGGGGTGGAAAAGCGACGCTCCCAAGAGGTAACCACTTTTAAAAACTCTCTCCGCGGCAAGTATCAGTACAAACTCCGACAGATCTGGTCGTCAGAACTGTCGGGGAAGAACAAAGTTGCTGCAGCTAATATGCTTGCCGTTCCGATCTTACTCTACTCTTTTGGAGTGGTGAAATGGGCTCAAGAGGAGCTGCGACAACTCGATGTGAAAACTCGTAAGATGGTGCATTTTAATAGGAGCTTGCATCCTAAATCGCCCGTTCCACGGTTGTACTTTCCCAGACAGCAGGGAGGCCGTGGACTTTTGAGTTTGGAATGTCTACATAACAGAATGGTACTGGATGGAGCCCGTAAAGTTATCAGGAGTTCAGATCCCCTTCTCTGCTTGGTCTGTGACCATGAAAAAGCAGGGATCGGAGTATATCTTTTCAAGGCAGCAGCCGATGTGCAGCCGGTGTCTCTTTTTCGACTTTGAACGGGTTGATCCAAACTCTGTCACAGAGTTGGAGCCCGTTCAGCAAACGGCTCACATTAAAGCAGCAAAGACAGTCGTGCTTCTGCAGCTGCATAAGGATACGCCAATGCATGGGGTCTTCTTCAAGAACATCGAAGACCTTGGCTTCTCCAAAAACCTGACATTCGCTTTTCTCAGGTCCAGTGAGCTGAAGTCGGAGACCGAGGGATTCATAATGGCCTGCCAGGATGGTGTCTTCATCACCCTGGTCTACCGTAGTCGCGTGATGGGTATAGAGGTCCCGGACAATATATTCAGAGCGTGACGTGGGGCTCCTGAGACCATAATGCATTTGCTGTCCGCGTGTCAAGCTTATGCGTTATCAGCCTATATCCACAGGCATAATGCGGCTCCACGAGTGTTGTACTGTCTACGACACTCGTACGGTATAGATAAGACACCGGTGTTGCCTTATGTTCCGGGAGATATTGAGTCCGTTGTGGAGAATGAGAAGTGCCGAATTTACTGGAACTACCCCACCCTCATGCAAATACAAGCAAATAAGACTCCTCGACCTTTAACGTAGGACAATATTCGTCATAGAGTTTTCGGCTCATAGCGAAACGAACATCGTCCAAAAAGAGAAGGAAAAACGGACCAAATATCGAGAGTTACTCTTTGAACTCCGCAGGCTGTACCCAAACCGTTTTGTTAAAACGGTGGTTCTGATCATAGGGGTCCTTGGTGGAATGATGGCAACGCTACTCTCTAATCTATAAATCATACCGGCTTGCCGTGATGCGGCAGAAATCTTAGCCGGACGAATGCAGGAGGCTCTCATACTCAGAGCACATGATTCTCGGAACCAGTAGTTGCTCACCCTATGGACGTGGGGAGTGACTATCTGGGTAAATGACACTAGTGCGCCCTTCAGATGTGTCGGAGCTCCGGAGACAGGGCCCGACTGGAATAATCCAATCGGATAAAAAAAATAATATGCGGTACAGGACCGCTATTACTATTTGTAGTAGCGCTCCGGGCGACTTTTGGTGGCGTATTCACTTCTCAGCTGTAGGAAAACCTACAGCCCCCTTCCCTCGGGTGGTCGGTGTGCAATCCAATCTAGCACCCAGTAGCTCAGCCGTAAAAAAAATCCATAAAAAATAACACATGATTATTTTTATTTTATTTTGAACAATTGAAACAATATATATTTTGTGTGTTAAAATTGTTGAAATTGTGTTTTCCGTTAACCTGATGTCGTCCCCCTACGAAACAGCAGCCCTCAGAAGTCGAAACTTGTGCGAGCTAAGGATCAACGAGGTCTTACCTTTTAACGTGCGATTCCTAGCACGACCCGAGAGAATAGATCTCGAAAGAAGGTCGTCCGTAAGTCTCCATCCAAATCATAACTTCGCATCACGTTGCTTGGCTTTGATATCGATGACCCACGTTCTCTCTCTATACCGTTCGAGCTGTTCTCTCGGATATAATGCAAAAATTCATTTATTTATTTCAATTTGTTCATTAAATTAATAAAAAGAAAATACCTTCATGAAAATATTGTTAATTAACCAATGCGTTTTTAGCTGTACATCTTTTTTAAAAAACCTGTTTGGGTTTTCTTATAGACGACGTCTACAAAAATATAATTTTTCAAAGCAAATGTTGCCAATGGAGAACATGACCAAACAACAAAAAGTCAGGCCAAAGTCATCTCAAGGACACACCCAGTAAAGTTGCTAGTGGTGGGAGGAGATCTAGAAAGATCTAAAACATCTACTAACGAACGGAGATTTTTAAGAAACTGCGGCTTCCTTTCTTTAGCATGTATTTCCTTCTACACTATATCATTTGTTTCGATAGGTCAATATGTTGTTTTTACAATTTTTATTATTATTATGTTGATAATAAAATTTATATACTGCTTTTAACAACTTGTTTTATTCAACTCAATTACAGAACCTTACATTGCATAGAACAAAGTTATTTCATAAAACAGAACATATATCAATGCTACCAACTCAATACAATTTAGAATTGAAAACTATACAATACCAACACAATACAGAATGAAAGCTTTTCGGAGCACCTGTCTTCGGCCCTCATTCAATATAATTAGTGAGCAGCAAGCTAAATGAAATCGGGAGTTAACAGTCAGGTTAACTTATGAAGCTCTATCACGAAAAATTCCTTCGAAGGGGCTATTTACGAATAATAGGAGTTCAACGCCTTCCATCTAGGTCAGTATTCAAAATATTGATCTAGGATGAAAAACAATCTGAATAGTTATGAAAAAAACAATTAGTGGAATGATTAAAGTCATGTTTCGATTCTCTCATAACGAGGAGTTTATATTGGATAACATGAAAAGTTTATACAAATGATATAAATATCGCATATAAGCAAAATGCCAAATTCAACCAAACTTTATCTCGCATAGTTACTTGTAAAGATACCTATATAAGATTTCCATTTCAAAGACATATTGTGACATTTCCTTTGACATGATACCCCTAAAACTGGAACACAGTCAGTGACTCGTTTAAAAACAAACTGAATTTTTCAACTACACACTTGCCAATGACATTTTTTATGACAATGAACTAACTTGTTTTTTGATATTAGTTCTGGTGGGATATTTTCAATTTCATAACTTTCGCCATCCATTCTAGTTATTCTTAAATGAATAAAAGAGGAATATTATTTTACCATATAACTGGAAAGATAATAGTATATTCTGCCACAAGGTTAGAATAAAAATTCGACGCGAGTGAAAAGTTCCGGAGCGCGAGGAACCACGAGCATCACGAATTTTAGTTCTAACCGAGTAATAGACTGTGCTTTCTCCACGATCAAAAATTTTAATTCAATGAAATGAACGTAAACAATTTCTTTATTACAGAAAGAGATAAATAAAAATAATAATGTATAAACTACACTCAACAAAGTTTTCATCAAAAATTTAGATTGAAAAATGAGAAAAAAATCTTTATTTTCTCCCACTGCGGTTTGAACCCGCAAACATACGATCCATTGCTCAGCTTATAAATTTGTGACAAGTGGTATATTGAAGGGTCTCTCTCTCTCTATCTCTCTCTATCTCTCTCTCTTTTCCACAAGAACTACCTGGTACTTAAATTATCATATTTCATTTTTGAATCACGCGATGAATTATTCAAGATGAATAAGTTACTTAAAACTTAAAAAAGTGGTTAATTTGATTATTTTTATTAATTATGTTGTTTTGGTGGCCCAATCATTGTCTCTAATATAGGTGGACCCCGCACTACTCAGCAATTAGTCGTAATTATGACTAGTTTTATTTTTAACTTTTTACTTTACGTTTTTCACATTTCTTAATATTTTTATGATGTTTTTCCACTAGAAACTGATCTACTTGTAACCAACCCCGATTGATGATGATGAAGGAATAATCCTTCGAAACATGTGCTGGTGTAAGTCTTCCGACTATATTTACCTTCTCTCATTAAAGATAACTTTTTGGTGGAGCAAGACTGAAAGTTTTTTACTCACCCACTTGTAGGTGATGGATCGCCTCCGTTGAATATTTTACAAATGTTTTATGATCAACTTTTGTTGACATATTTCTTCGATTTTTGTTCAGAATATTATTATGAAACTACAAAAAGCAACTCTCCGGCACAGTCATATCACTTTCCGGTACAGAATTGAACGTCACTTTCCGGCACACTTATATCATATTTCAGTAATTTTGAAAAATCATCATGTTTGCGAACGTGAGTCTATGCAGAAAATCGTGTTTTGAACTATAGTTGTAAAAAAAATGTTATCCCACACTGTGAGAAAGTTGAATTTTACCGGCTTCACGGAGAGGAGAAAGTAACTTTTTCTACGTCTCACAGAGCCATTGACTTGCGTCCCATCAATATGCTCAGTTGTACTGAGAAGATTATGGAGAAAGTAGTATATGAACAACTATTAGAGTTTGTAGAGACAAACAACATTATAAATGTTGTATAATCAGGATTTAGAGGGAAATATAGCTGTGAAACTGCAATACAATGTGTTTTTAGATAAGAATCTTGTTAGAGGGGCTGTGCTTTTAGATTTAAAAAGGGCGTTTGAAACAATAGATAGGGGGAGATTATTAAAAAAGATAGAGAGTATTGGAGAGAAAGGTAGTGTTTTGGAGTGGATCAATTATTACTTATTAAATAGGAAACATAGGGTTTCCACAGGGTAGTGTTTTAGGTCCACTGTCATTTCTTTTATATGTTGACGATATAGTGAGTGCAGCAGGACATTGTTCCACACATCTATTTGCTGATGATAATGAAGATAATGAACAGTTGGTAACAACACTTAACACTACTTTGGAAAATATCAACAATTGGTGTTCCTTTAACCAATTGAAGATAAACACACAAAAAACTAAATTTATGATAATTAGCAATGAAAATAATTACAGATTGTTTTGCGAGAGTCAGCTAAATATTACTGTAAGTGACGAGTCAATTGAAATGGTACAGAAATTTAAATATTTAGGAGTAATTATAGATAGACAGCTCAAATTTAAAGAGCATGCAAACAATTTTATCAAAATCATTTCATCTAAAATCAACTACTTATATAGATGTTCTACTTTTCTGACAAGATGGGCCAAAACTATTCTGTTCAACACCCTAATATTACCTCATTTTACCTACTGTTTGACAATACTTTACCTACTCAATCAAAATGAAATGTCCAGATTTAGGAAACTTCAAAATCGAGCTATGAGAATCATACTCACATGCTCAAAGAGAACATCCATTGGGCATATGTTAAAGGAAATGCAGTGGTTGTTAATAGATGACTTCTTTGAGTATAATACACTAATATTCATATTCAAAATAAAATCAGATACTGCTCCAAGTTATTAAAGAAATATCGTTAATTAGAATTCTAATGTGCATACCCACAATACAAGATCACGAAATGATTTCCACATTCCACTGGTGGCAGAGTCATACACAAACCATTGCCGGGTCCAGGGTACTGGTATGGGGGGGTAATGAATATAAATATTCTCCTATAAGAAAAGTATAATAGGAATATATTTCCAATAGACATATGAAATAATTAAAACAAGCAAAACAGTAGTTTGGTATGTAAGAAATGCGAATAAAAGTATTTGAAACACTCAAATTACGATATTTTGAAACATACTGCGTTCATCCTCAGATCTTAGAAGCGGTATGAGTATTTTAGAATAGGCGTTGGGGGAGGGGGGTAATTACCCCATTTACCTCCCCCTGGATCCGCCACTGACACAAAAATCCGTATTTTTCAAAGGCCTGAAGAGATTCAATCAGCTGCCCCTAGAAATCAAATCCTCAAATTCCTTAAACAAGTTCAAACGGAATTTAAAATTTGTTCTTAGTTCTCCTAATGCTGGAGCTTGAAAAATAATTTTTCTTCTTAATTTTATTTCAATATCCTGCACAGGTATACTTATGTTTCTCCCTTCTCTTCACCTGATTTTGATGTGTAGTTATATGAGTGACATGTCTATTATTAGTTTTATTTATATGACAAAATTTGAATGTGTATTTAAATGATTATTTGTATTAGTTTATAACTAAATAAAGAAAATTATATACGTCTAGCTATGTGGTGACGCCATTATAAACGTCAGTATAAAAATAAATTGCTAGCAGTTATCAATGTCTGCAATTGTTTGAAATTAAATTACAATAAATACAATTTTTGTGAAAAATGCCACTTTAACGCCTAAGTATGCAATAAACTATTATTTACTACGCTCAAAGATTCTTGCTTTTTGAGAATCATGGTTCGGTAAATCTGCATGATATCTCTGAAACAACGCCCTCTATTGAAAAACCTACTCGAAAGACCTTTTAGGTGGGCCTCAAATCCAAATGAGAATTTGGTCAAGCCGTCGTACAGTACGTTTCTGTCCTCAATACAAATCTTGTTTAGAGAAAATAAACCTAATAGCCATAGTAAATTTTTATTTCCATCGTATAGTGATAGTGTTTAGGTTCTGATGCTATAGCAACTATATGGTGTGGAATTATTACGTGCCAATAACTGGAAGTAGGTCTACGGAAACTCCCTAATTCCCCTGCAGTATCATATATAATGGAAAATACTCCGTGGTTATGGTCACAGTTAGTTCGATTTGGTTTGTTTTATAATGATTGAAAATGAAAATTTTTATTAAATAGGAATCCCAATATACAAATAATTACATACATTTTGAATACAATTGTATATTTTTGTTCTTAACCCATTAATGAAACACACAAACACACATCATTCACTCTCCCAGACATCATTATTTTTTAATAGGTCCCTGAATATAATACAAAAATATCTTTATTGATTGATATATTTTTTGTTTAATTTAATTACTATTATCTCTAATATATACAAGTAGCATTGATTTGAATGAATCTTATGTTGAACAATTTTATGTGTTGTGGAAGTTTATTATATTTTAAAAGTCCTTTGTGAATTAACGAATTCATAGTTTTAGCATAATTAGTTCTCGTAACATACAAATCTCTATTGTTTCTAGTAGTATAGTTGTGTATTTGATGACAAAATGTTATATATTCTTCAAAGTAAGCAGGGCATAAAATATGCAATATTTAAAAAAAAAAGGTAAATGATGGACAATAGACAATGATGACAATAGAACAAATAGGCCGGAAGATGACAGATTTTCATCGACACGCATTCAACTTTCTAGTGATCATGCGCCAAACTCAAATTAAAAGAATGTACAACAAGCAACAAGCGGGTCATTTAATGGCAGGGAAGCGGGGTGTTCAGATGACAAAACAAGAAACAAAACTGAGTTGAAAATGCATGAATTTGTTTTTTCGCGCGCAATGACACACAAACCTAACCTGAGCAAGCTAACCTAGCTTGCGAGTCGGAAATGCCTGAATCAGATTTTCGCTCGCAATTTACACACAAACCTACCTAACAAACAGCTGCAGGAAAACCGAGTTGAAAATTCGTACCTGACCTGATTAACCTTGTCTAGACATAATAACAAAATATATAATACAAAATCGTTAAAATATAAAGACTATTTATCCAAAATTCAGATAGAAAAGACGTGGAGAAGACAAATTTGTCCATATTTGTAATCCACTCAGCATGCTTCAAGTTTGGCGTATACTCACTAGAAAGTTGAATGCGTGTTGCTAGACGCTTTAAGATGCATTTCCTATGGGGCGACTGACGCACGTGGCAGCAGTACAGCGTCTGACGCAAGCGGCTGACGCCAGTATACCCATTTCCTAAGAAGTGTTAGTCGTGAGTGATCTGTTGTCGAAAAAGTACCATTTTCTAAGTTGAAAATGCATAAAAACACATTTTACGTACTAAATTCCAGACTATTTTTGAAGGCGAGTACTTTTCGTCCTCAAACACTTTTGATCCTCAAACGCTTTTCGTCCGCTGTGGTCACTATGCCGTATCATAGTGACCACAGCGGACGAAAAGCGTTTGCGGACGAAAAGCGTTTGCGGACGAAAAGTGTCTGCGGACGAAAAATACTTGCCTAACAAAATAGTTGATTATTGATTCTAAAATCCGTAATTAGTAGGTCCTTGGTAGATGAATAACTATTATTGGATTTGTTATTAGAAGAAATTGGCGACGAAGAAATTTTACGAAAGTAAACAACGTCTACAATCTCCTTCCAAGCTGCATCTTTTATTCTCTGGTCCTAATAAGTTGAAAGTTGTAACTCGTTAAGGCAAGTGTATTTTCAAACCCATTCCACCAACGTTTCATCTACCTCTGCAGAAAATAAAATTTTCGACATCGTATGGGCACGACTTTCACAACCGGTGTCTGACGCTTGACTGCCTCGAGAGGGGTAGAGCCGTGTCGTCTGCAGCCGCCAACGTTTGACGCATCTGACTCTCGAAAAGAAACGGATAAATAAATTGCCACATGAGCTGTACTAGGCGTCAGACGCTGTGCGGCAACCGCGTGCGTCAGTTGCCCCATAGGAAACGCACTTTAGTGCCGAGCCGGGCGGTTGTCGCGGGCGTGGAAAAATCGTTTCCTGGCAACGGCGAGTCAAAGTCAGGCATTGCTTTTCGGTTTAAAAATTGCGCCTTTGACGAAAAAAGAAATACACGTGATGTCTCACTGTGTAAACATTCGTGTATTAGCACCAATGAAGAATTGATTGATATACCCCCCTCCCCTTTGTGTTATTCCGTGATTTTTTCTGAACCCCCTCCCCACCCCCTTTCGAGCCTCACGTGATCAATGGACAACCCCTTTAGAGGGTTCCTATGTGTGCTTCAGATACATTTTATTAGGCTATAAACATTTTCACCATAGGTAATTTTTTAGGAATAAAACAATAATTTTTTCAATTTTTAATTATTCATTCTTCATTTCTAAAATTCAGTTAGTAACTCAATTTTTATTGGAATTATTCTAATTGGTCGAGAAAGAGATTTCATGAATATAGACCCGTCAAGCCCAAGTCACCCAAAAGCCAATTAGATTTTGTATGGCTCCATATAGGAACTTATAATGAATTTTCAAGAAAACGCTACCTGTAGTTCACACCATACTTACAAGTTACAAGAAATAATCAATTATTTCCCAGCAATATTTTTGGGTGAATTGACCTCCGTCCGAATGCTTGCTGAGGAAACTCTGTGTTGGAATGTTTGTAGTGAATTAGTGAATATAGTTCAAAGTTGAGGTTTCCCGCTAAAAGTTCGTGACTATTTTCTCGTGTGTCCATTTCTAGTATAATATCTCTAAAAATGGAAAGCTTTGGCATGAATGTAATAAAGTACATTTTGTTCGTGTTCAATTTGTTTTTTGCCGTAAGTAATTTTTGTAATGAACAAATTTGAATTATATGGAATAGTATTTTTCAGGCCTGATTAATACGCCAAAAGAATTTCCAACTTTGCAACTTTATAACTGAGTATTCATTGAGTCTCTGCTTGCTCAGTGTTTGTTTAGTACAAAATTGTTTCGAGCTAACCCTCTTCTGGCTTCTTAGTGAAAATATTCATAGTAATGAAATCTAATTTATAGTTAAAAAGGGGAACATTCTCCACAAAAATTGAAAAATAAAAATTGTGATTCATTTCTAAATGGCACTTCATATGGCTTAAATGAGGATGATAATGGGCATTTATGACTTTATTGTGGATAATAGTTATTCACGTATCAAGTGAGTGAAGTTTAACTATTTTTACAAGTACAAAATATTGACATACTACACCGTAGAGGGACTGCGACAATACCTACGAGTACAAAAAAAACACTTTACTCATTAGTTACATACATCAATACCTATTTCTTTGTGCAACTGCCAAAAACGATATCCAATTCAGACTTTTCTTTCAAATATTTCTTGATTATTATATTATTATTATTAACGTTGACTCAGCTTTCAAATAACTAGTCCATTGGGAGGTACATTTCATTTCCTTAATTTTTTTTTTCAAAATTAGCTAATAATACTGCTGCGTATACCTTTTTCATTACGATATGTCAAGAAATAGTATATTGTACACTATACTTTTTCTACAACCTAAAAAAGGAACTGAAGATACAAAATCGAACAATAATCGATTTCAAAAAAGGAAAAAAAAAATGTGGGTTATGTGGGATTTGAACCCTCACCCCCACTATCCAAAACCTGAACGTTCCCTCACTCTTCACTCGCTGCTACGAGCTCACATAATAATATGATGATATTAACTGCTATAGAAACTTCGTGCCAACTATTCGAAAATATAGAATTCGATTGTCATCAATCTTTATATTGAAATTAGCGGTGTCAATGTCAAATCATGCTCACTATTACTACTCATTTTCGATTACTTATATTTTTTATCGAATTTTGTAAATACTGATGTGAAATATCAAATTATTAGAACGTTAACAAACTTGATTCGATCTTATATTTATTTTCATAAAAATGACACAGTCTAGTAGTTCATGAAAGTCGTGGGAAATGAAATATCCTGTACTGAAATGATCATTACAGTACACTTTGCGATGTAGAAATGAAAAAGTGTTTTACAATCAGCCTACTTCCTTGATCGATAAAGTGCATGGGGATATTTCCATGTGATCGTAGAAAAAACTAATAATCGCACTATCCACGAGTTTCTCTATTCAGTCTTCATCGCTTTTTATTTTTTACTTATATTAATTTCATAGTTATCAAGTATTCGTTATCTCGAGGAATTGCGAGAATGCAGGCCCGGACTGGCCAGGTCCGCAGGTCCGCGATGGCGGAGGGCCCGCGGCCCGAGAGGGCCCCCACATGACAAAAAAATGTTTTTGTCTTGCTAGAAGTTATTTTGTGTCCTTGGTAATGATTTGTTTATATTTTCCAAAAGTAGAACACGCCCATCAAGTGTTTATATCTTGCTGTTTATACGAAAGATTTATACGAGCTACTGTGTTATGAGTTGAGTTAAGTTGTTGTGGTGTAATGCATCGTCTGCGTGGTGTGACGTATGTCCAGCAGACAACTGCACAAGTGCCAGCGATGCTCTCTCAGATCAACTGATCAGTGAGTAGAGACGCGCGAGCGCATATCGTCCTTCTCCTCCCCCTTTTTTACATATAATAACATCCACACCATACCTAAAAATATTACACTAAAATAATATATGAAGTAGCTTTAATAAGTGAGTTACAAAGAAGCTGCTATTTTAGGGCAAGAGGAATAAAATGTCGAATCATCTCAGTTAAGTTAAGCCCCTTCTATTCTAGTATAACAACATTGTAAACTGTTCAATACACAAGAATTTAAAAAAAAAATCAAGTATTATTTTTCTAATCCCCAAAATCCGTTTGTCATTATTTTTATGAACGAATAATTTTGACATAATTCATTAATCCTTTGGTGCTAAAAAATACCTAATAAAATACTGCACTTTATTTTGAACTTCGTTGTAATTATTGCCAGTTCTACCTCATGTGTTTTGTAGTATTGTGGTATTCTAAAAATACCGTGATTTTCTTACTTTAATGAATAAGTCAATAAAAGTCATCATAATATTTGTATACAAACCCAGCTGAATTACTTCTTCATAAGTACCAAAATAGCGTAAAAAATCGTTATCATTGTTTTCAAGCGCCTATAATTTTCAAAAATTTTATTACATAACCCCCGGTATGGGGCCCCTTCACAAGTTATAGCTGAGGGCCCCAAATGGTCCCAGTCCGGGCCTGCGAGAATGCACAATTTTACTAATTCCATTAAATATTGTGTCTGTAAGCCAAACAGCCACAGCTACCTTGGATTACCTAAAGTAAATGAATAGTTCTACCCACATAGCTGAACATGTGAAAGTGCGCAGAACGTTTATATTGAATGCCTTATCACTGGATATATTACGGTATATAGTACGTTGTGCGACGAATGCGCATCGTGTTTTCACGGATTCAGCTATGTGAGTAGAATTGTACAATAGTATTTAGATAGGCGTATGTTATTGCTATGAGTATTGCTGCACGCCTCAACATGTTAGGAGTTTTGATAACACTTCCTTTTTAGTCAGAACACTTTGAATATTATTGGTATAACATTTGTATAATAAATATTTATAGGCCAATAATTGCCACAGAAAATAAGAACATGATTTCATTGTTATTTGGATGTGTTATGTCATTGTTGTCGTATACAATTATTTTCTGTCGTCTAGCAACAGCCGTTGAAAAAGTGCACCTAAAATAATGAAATACTTCATGCACTCAAACTACTCCAAAAAAGTACACTTTTCTGACAGTTGTAGAAAAAATTATATTATTAAAATGATTTTGAGTAGTATCAAACATCTGCTTTTGTTTGGTTCATTGAAATTCTGAGTATAGTCATTATTTGTCGATCTATTCGTCATTCCATTCCATCCTTTCAAAAAATGATGGTCCCTTAAAATGCGTTATATTTAAGAACGTTGTGGTAAGGGTTGAAGTAATAGGAAAAGTCTTTAATATCGTTTTAATTCCCCAAACTTTCTCATTTCTGTACATTAAAAGAGCACCGTAATACCCTATCAAAAACTACCAATCAATAAAGATTCTTGTCGATTAATCACATGAAGTTAATGTGTTATTTTTCATAGTTCCTCGTAAAGCTTCAATTATTTTTTTGAGAATTCTATAAACATACCACTAAACAAAACCATGTAGGAGTTTATGTTTTGTGCATTTTGACGCGAGAATAATAGTGTTTTGATTTTTGTGCTTTTTCTATCTTGCGTCCCAACAATAATTATATATCTGAATAATATACAGTGTGTTCCTAGACCGGTGGGACAGAAAAAATATCTTTTGGGTCAATAGGAATTTTAAATATATGATTTCAAATCATACGGTACTTTGAAAACTATCTTCAGGTAGGTATGACTATTTTTCATCCGAGAGTCGCAAGAAAGGCTCACGGAAGGAAACATCAGTTTTTTTTTAATAGAATACTCTATATAATAATAAATTTTGATAATCCGAAATGGCGTTGTAAAGTTATTTCAGTTTCTCATTAAATGCAGATTTTTTTCAAGAAAAACCTATTACCCTTATTCGGAAGAATTATGGAATTATGGAACCATTCAAGGGTGTTTTTAGCAAATAGCATATTATATCATAGAAGATTTTCATGTCGGTCGAAAGTTATACAGGGTGGTCAGAGAAATAATGATTTTCAGGAAATTCTAACTTTCAACTAAATTTTTCAAATAGTGTAACCTACAATATGCATGATTTTATATATCATCAGTGGTCTGATTGCTTTACCCTCAATAGGAATAGAAGAGTAATGTGAATTCCATTAGGAACAAATAAAAATTGAAAAATATTACCAAAGAAGGTATTCAAGTGTACTCTACTTAACGTATGGCTCTGTAGTCTGGTGGAACAAAGGCCAACAAAAAATGGCCCAGGTTAAACTTAACGGACTACAGAGACAAGCGTGCCTGGCGATTACTGGGGCCATTCGCTCCACGCCAACGGCAGCAATGGAAGCTCTTCTTGGACTACTTCCTCTCCACATAGTTCTGGAGAGAGAAGCAAGATGGGCAACATACAGACTCTACCAAGCGGCCATTAGTCTACCGCAGGCATGTGTCATGAGAGGCAGCAGCATGCTGGAAGGCATAATAGCTCACAACATTCTGGGAATGCCCTCAGACATCATGCCTAAAACCACTAACCTCAACATGTCCTACACCGTGGTCTTCCCTGAAAGAGAAGACTGGGTTCGGAATGAAACTGACCTATGTAGGGCAAATGAAAGGTGGTTCACCGATGGTTCCAAAACTTTGGAAGGTGTCGGAGCCGGAATATATGGTATGAACCCAGTAGTGAAACGCTCATTCAGTTTGGGTAAATTAGCTACGATATTCCAGGCAGAGGTATATGCCATTGAAATGTGTGCAAGGGAGCTGGAAAACCGACACCTCACACGAAAAACAATAAAAATATTTTCAGATAGTCAAGCAGCATTGAAAGCGCTTGAATCCAACTGCTTTAAATCCAGAGCAGTATGGAACTGCAGACACACCTTGAACCGACTAGCACAAGGCAACAACGTTACCCTAGTTTGGATACCAGGTCACACGGGCCTAGAAGGAAACGAAATAGCGGACGCCCTAGCAAAAGGGGGGGCCGAAACAACGTTCACTGGGCCAGAACCGGTCATCGGTTTAGCATATAGCACTGCCAAGAATGCTACAACCGCCTGGGCAGACAATAAAAGACTTGAGTATTGGCTCAGTCTACCAGGACTAGCCCATTCCAAAGCATTTATTGCTTGTACAAGGAAAAAACAGGACTCTGACAAACTTCTAGAACTCAGTAGAGCACATCTCAGAGTTATAGTAGGTTTGCTCACTGGCCACTGCAAACTCAAACACCACATGCATAAAATCGGACTTGCACAGGATGCAGAGTGCCGTCTATGCATGGAGGATGATGAAACGGCTAAACACATCCTGTGCACATGCCCTGCAGCAGCCAGAACCAGATTTTCAATATTTGGCAATACAAAAGTAAGGCCAGAAGATCTGGTAAACTGTTCTCCCAATATGTTAGTCAATTTCGTTAATATATTGGATATGCTGGGAGAAATATAACCGTAGGGTGAGCCACAATATGATATGGGCTCACTCACATTTAAACCTAACCTAACCTAACCTACTTAACAAAAAATCCCAACAAGGAATTACTATCTTTACGAATATAGAGGCATCTTACATATGCATAATAATATCAGTACAAATATTCAAACTGTTTTCAGTTTACTGAAAGACACGTTACAAAATTTAACATTTTTTGTAATTATTCGCAACGCTTGCATTGTTCCCCTTGCAGTTCCTCCAGCAGGATGGAGCACCGTCTCATAAAGCTGCGATCGTGACAGACCATTCGAACGTTCTTGTTCGCCAAAGATGTCTCGAAGCAATAATGGACCAATAAAATGACCGGCTCCTTCGCCATACTTAACCCCTTCAGACTTTTTCTTGTGATGTGTCTAAAATTAGAGGTGTATACTACCATTAAACTTTTGCAAAATTGAATTCTGGGGATTTGTCAAAGTATAAAATCGCAAATTCTGCAGAAGTTGATGACCTCGGTCTTGCTTTAATTTGGTGATTACTATCTAAATACGGTACCATCTATATGAGGAGCCGTTCGGGTAAAAAGTGTTTTTGCAGTTATATTTAATTTTGTGTCAATATATTTATTAGTTGTAGCAAATATATTTGCTTTCCAATATATTTACTCATTTTCGATAAAACACAATATATTTACTTTCCAAGCATTACAAATATATAAAAACGTTAATTCCCATATATTTATAAATTCGGTCTATTTTATGTCGTCAAGAGACGCCGTTTGTCCAAGCTCGAGCATGTGGCAACATGGCAACTAGGCAGTCATTAGTACATAAAGTGACTAACAGATAGCAGTAGCACAGGCAGTTTTGTTATTGTGTAGTTTTCTACTTTACAACTGAACACTTAATTGAAAGGCACGGCCTTCTAAATTAAGTGACCCTATGTGTGGGTCAAACGAAGGCCCCTCTAGGATATTATACTGCCGCCATCTAATCGGCAATTTCTGTACTAATGACTTTGCTTCGTTCCCATGTTGCCATATGCTCGAACGTGTCACAAATCGCGTCGATTGCGCCATCTCTTGACGACATAAAATAGATCAGATTTTTAAATATATGAGACTTTTTTGACACGTTTTTGTATATTAGTAACACTTGAAATGTAAATATATTGTGTTTGATCGAAAATAAATCTATAGGCACGCAAAATAATATATATTGCTACAATTAATAAATATATTGACAGAAATTATTTATATTTGCCAAAACACTTTTTACCCGAACGGCGCCTCATATATATAAGTGATCTTCAATCTTTGATGCAGCGGTGCGCTTGGGGATGAATGTTGTAGTGTTCTTCGGGTCTGGTCATCTTCGAGGGGAGGGGCGCGAGTCGTTTGTCAAAGCTATATTGAGTTTTTGAGCTCGATTAACCCCATAACATACGTACCTCGATCTTATGCGTGGTCAAGTCCCTGGACTTTTGAATGTTCCAGATGAGAATTACTACATTCCGTCCTTGATCAGTAACGGCTTTATCCGAGTCTTCGTATTTAGCAACCTACGGAACGCAGCCCAGTCATTGTTCTTATAAAGATTGTTGGCTTTTCAGCTCCTTTGTAATCGAGTCGAGTGATTTTCTTTTAGTAGCCGGTGACCTTAATATAAATTTACTTGCAAGGGATAGACGATGTCAACGGTTTTATGAATTCCTAAGTTCCTTCAACTTCCATCAGCTGGTTGACAGTCCCACTCGAATCACGTCTCATTCCCAAACTCTTTTAGATGTTTTAATCGTTTCTGATAAAGATAAAGTTAAATCGGTAGAAGTTTCTGGTATACAGGGTATCTCCGATCATATGGCTGTCTCATGTAAAATTGACAAAATTGAAATTCAGCAAAATGTTAAATTCATATCCTTTCGTGATTACCGTAACTTTGATTATACTTCTTTCAATTCGGATCTGCAAAATATCGAATGGGATAATATTTATTTAATGAGTGATGTTGACTACATGATATCATTTTTGAACGAAAATTTATTAAACATATTCGAAAGACATGCTCCTATTCGAAATAAACGGGTGAGTAAGCCTCCAGCTCCATGGTTAACGTTTAATATCAAAGAAATGATATCACTGAGAGACCGCGCATTCAGAAAATATAAGAAATCACACTCAATAGCAGACTGGAATAGCTACAAAGAACTGAGGAACTATACAACTGGGGCTATCCGTAGAGAAAAGAAAGCCTATCTCAATTTCATCCTTGCTAAGAAAGATTCTAAGAGGACTTGGAATACTCTCAGATCTCTAGAAATTTTAAGGGACAAAGCCAATCCTGGAATCCCGAATGATTTGAGAGACGTGAATCTTATCAATTCATATTTCAATAAAATATTGCAGCCTGGTAGGTCTGTATACCAAACTTCTCTACTTGACCGCTACAAAGTACAAGAAGAGTCTGAGAACCAGTTTTTCTTTTCCACTGTAACTGCCCATACTGTCAGAAAATACATAAATAAGATTAAGAGTAAAGCAACAGGTTCAGATAACATTTCTGTACAGATGATACATCTTTTTGATAATTATTTACTGAACCACATAACCCATATCATCAATTCTATAATAAATTCTGGACAGTTTCCTAACTTGTGGAAAAGCGGTCTAGTCATACCTCTGCCAAAGTGTAACACTCCATCTGCCTTATCTGACCTCAGACCCATTTCCATTTTACCTTCTCTTTCCAAAGTGATAGAAATGATACTGAAGGACCAAATCAATGTCTTTGTAAACGAACAAAAAATTATTTCTTCGGTTCAGTCGGGATTCAGATCACAACATAGTACTACCACAGCTCTTCTTTCAATAACCGATGATATTTTCCAAGCTGTTGATAAAGGTAGTGTCTCTTGTTTAGTATTACTTGATTATAGTAAAGCGTTCGACACCATCGACCACGATATCCTTTGTGAGAAACTTGTCGCATTCGGCTTCTCGCAGGATGCAGTACGTTTAATAAAAAATTATTTGTCTGACCGAACTCAAAAGGTAATTCTAGATGGAGTAATTTCAGAGGCCTTAACTGTAACTAAAGGTGTGCCACAGGGATCTATTCTCGGACCCTTATTGTTTAGTTTATATATATCTGACTTCCACCATTTTGTTAACAATTGCTCCATTCATCACTATGCTGACGACACCCAGATCTATTTTTCATTTCCCATTTACGATCTAGACCTGGCTCAAACTCATATAAATACTGATCTCCAGACCATTTTCGATATTTCTACTGCTCATAAGCTTAAACTCAATCCAAAAAAGTCTGCAGTGATGCTATTTGGCTCCAAGAAGAACAGGGATATTGCAATGAATACCATACAAATTCGCCTTGAAAATGACTCACTTCCAATTCTGAAAGAATTCAAAAATTTAGGACTATGGCTAGATCCTGAGCTCAGATTCACTAAACATGTCAGCCACCTCAGTCAATCCTCCTACAATGTTTTAAGGCAACTCTATCCAAACAGGGACTTACTTTCATCTGAATTAAAGCTTAAACTTTGTGAGTCACTTATATTCTCTAAAATTTCCTACTGCGACAGTATATATGGACCAGCTTTACGCCAACTTGACCGACACCGCTTGCAACGTATCCAAAATAATTGCCTGAGGTTTTCTTTCGGTGTTCGTAAATACGACCATATATCTGTGCCGATGAAGAAATCAGGTTGGCTGAATCTGGAGAAACTTAGGAAATTACACCTTCTAACTAATACACATAAAGTTCTAACTTCCCAAGTACCAGATTACCTTTTCAAAAGGCTAAAAACCTTTTCGGACCTTAACAGATTTTCCACTCGTAATAAAACAACACTTATCATTCCAAAGCACAAAACTTCATTTTTCACTCGTAGCTTCTCGTACAACGCACCGAAATATTATAACTCACTACCAAATGAATTTAGATCCTATTCATTAAATAACTTTAAAAAAAGATTGAAAGTTCTTCTCGGTGAGTAGACTGTCTCCTCTCGAACTGACCGGCTATTAACCAAACTGATATGCATTGCTTTTCTTACTGTTTTATGTATAATATCTACTTTGTAACTCCCACAATGGGGTTAACATATTGTTCATAGTGTTTATTTATTATCCGTATTGTTCTTATTGTTCATATTGTCTATATTCTTTATTTTATCTTATTTCTTTCATGTCTTTCCCTTCAGGAACTTAGGGTTGAGTTTAAAAACAGCTCACGCTGACACTCCGCCTTTTCACCTTAGCTGTTAAACTGTACTTGTTCTGTTTGTTCTGTTTGTTTTGTTTTATGGTGAATAAAGACGAATTATTATTATTATTATTATTATTAGTTGAAACATGACTGGGTTGTAAACCTAGGTCACTTCGTGGACACTTCTACGTGTTTGATGTCCGAAACATTCTTGTTGACCACTAGGTCTATCACTATCGGAGTATGATTGATCCCTAATGGGAAGTAATTTGCAGTACAGAAATCCATTCATAGGAAGGATGACCACGCAAAAGTGACGTTTGATAGGCAAACCTCTGTTTGTCTCCTAAGACCGCAAGGGTGGCCATGGCATGACGGCAACATCTATCAAGCTCCCAAACCATTTGAATTATGCCAGTCAACCCCTGCATGTTCGTTCCTCTGGCGTTTCCACCCCGGTACGTATGAGTTCCATTATTAAGAGGGCGGAGTGAGGGATGGGAGGAGATCCTGGGTTGGCCCGGATTCTCCTGTCGTGTCTTCCTTCGTCTCTTTGAGGTGAGAAGTGCTTTATCTTGGTTTTCTTTGCATGGGAATTCCCTTCTGCCATGCATGTGGATCAAGGCTGGAATGTCTCTAATCTTTCGACAAGCGAAGGTGCGGTGATTAGGTGCGGTGATTATCTGCGCATTGCCTTCACATCAACTTCTCTGCATAATTTGATTTGGCATGCCACCAGTGCTGAGAGTAATGGCAAATTGATGGACTGGGCCACTGAAGTGAAATGTACTTCGTTTGCATCTTATCTCTTTCACATCGTCAAAATCTAGTCCGGAGGCTATACCTCGGAGCACGAATGCGTGGGTTTAACAATGTAGGCATAACATGACTTCTATTTCAACAGGTTTTGAACCGTTTGATTCGGTTTTACGGAGACTTCTCCGTCAGTCTCTGAGTGTCTTCTTTTATCTTATCTATGCTTAGGAGTTTTCGGGAGGCAAAGGTCTTCCATAACTTTAGGCATGAAAACTTCCTAATATGATTCAATTTGGCCTAAATCTTTTTCATTTTCAGCTCGTTTTGTGTGTTCATTACCTTGTTGGCTTTCTGTGACTTCCTCCTCCTCAAGACTTTCTTCTTCTTGCCTTGGATTCTCTCCCCACTCCTAAGTTGGAGTTCTGGTTTTATTGCGGTTTGAAGGCTTCTTTGGCTCGCTTTTCGAGAAGTTTCAGCTTACCATTTATTTCTCTCTTTCCCTTTCCCTTTTTAATTTTTCGTTTCTTGCAGTTTATGGCCTGGTTATCAAGCTTTGTTTTCACCTTTTAGCCTGTATCCCTATGTGCGTTTGTTGTTTAATTATTGTATTTTTGGTTATTTGCGATTCACTGCACCTCACTGCACTGCTCACTGGCCGCCGTTTCATCAGTTGAATTCGGAGCTACAAGTACAGTAATTCCACAGACTATTCCACTCATGCTAAAATACGCGTTTTTGATTGGTGGAAATTTTCATATTGATACTTGAAAACAGCATGTTTTCGATGTAGTTCGGCACTTTATTGGCTATTAGATACCTTTGTAGTTCGCTTCGTCATTGGTTGTTTTATAAAACAAACTTACCCCACCAGCAAGTTGGTATAATGACACAACACCGAACTTTGACCCAAACCATGATGAGCACTAACTATTAATTCATATCAACTTCACAATTTTCGACACATTTTTGACACAACACCGAACTTAGACCAAAACCATGATACGTTTCACTTTTCATTCATATCAACTTTTCGACAAATTTTGCATACACGTAAACCAAAACTCCGCCCTTTCAATTCCCGTAAAAGCATGAAAATGAACGATGAGTCACTATATATCTACCAATGAACTGTCCGAACCCGAAACCGTCACAAGCATGCGTAGTCCCACAGAACTCAAAGAATGCGTACGGTTCTGTGAAACTGCGCATGCATCCGATGGTTTCAGAGACTGTATGTTTTATGAACGCGAACAAACCTAAAGACAACCAACGAAAGACGCGCTCTGTGAATGGTCACTGAAATAGCGGGAAGTTTGAAATACCAAGACAGCTGCTTTGCGCAGTTTACTCCCAAATAATACTTTTGCATACGGCTTTCTTCATTATGACGGCAGTCCTCAATTTGATATTTATGTTTTGTTAGTTGCATAGTTTTAGAATTTGAATGTGGGATTAGTGTTCCAGGTTGAATTCAGTAGTAGGCTGTCACATACGCAATCTACTAGTACAAAGGGCGAACTCGATATGAATTGCGTCAAAATATTCAACAGCACTAACTAAATTTTCAGATCCGCATATATGCCGTATATTGAATGAAAAACCACTCAAAAACAATGCCCATCTTTGCAATCTACTTGCAGTCATTTGTGAAATACCTTTATTCCCGCCAAATATTAAAATTGATGGTCGATGATCACTCAGTATAGTGAAATCATGACCCATAAGAGAGTGATAAAATAGCCAAAGCCTCTTTATCAAGTACAGAATATGTTTTTTCTGCAGGCATGAGCGTTCTTGATATGAAAGCAACAGGGCTTAAAGGCGAATTTGGATCAAAATGTATAAGAATTCTATCAGAAGTGATTTCTTTTTTTATTTCTGAGAAAGCCCTATCACATTCTTGACTTCAAACGAATAAATCAATCCTTATTTCCTTTCTTCAACATAACAATGTTATGTAATTAATTGTAAACTCCTGAAGCAGATCGTCCGATAAATGTATTTCTTAGTATCAGTTGGATCACCGAAAAACAAATGTAAAATTTGATTTTGAATATCGAATGAACATCAACTGAAGAATGGCCCCAATCCTCTTCATTTCATAATTGAACTTTATTTTCAGTTATCAGGACTCGGAATAATTGTAGCAGGAGCAGTAGTTCTAGCAGATGTTTCTGATTTCGACCAGTTTGTAACTAGTGATCTTCTTGGACCACCCATAGTCCTCATAGTAACAGGATCAATTGTTTTCCTCATAGCTTTTTTGGGTTGCTTTGGGGCCATAAGGGAGTCTTACAAACTCTTGTTAGCTGTAAGTATTAAAAACAAAAAACGCTTTTTTCTGATTGATTCGGCCGTTACTTGATAAAGATCCATAGTAATTCTATAGAAAATAGACGATTTGACCAAATTGTCTCTTGATACAAAAAACGCTTTCATAATTTTAATTGATGATTTGTGCAGAAAGGTTATTAATTCATAATATTGTAGTAATTTGTTTAGTAGGAACACTATTTGTTTATTTTCCTTTAATACTGTTTTTTTTGTTCCTTTCATTACGGATTCTGAACCAGTTCTGAACAGTCGCACAACCAAGTCTTGAAAGTATAATTTCCCAAAGCTTTTCAGACTTCGACGGTGCCACTACTATGGACGGTTGACTCAGAACCAAAACAAGCCTATTAATTGTATATTTACTATCTTCTGGGAGGTCCTTTGTCTTAATAAGTCAACATTTTTCAATCGCTCGATTCTTCAATCATCATCAAGAATACTTTCTCAGTTCGCAGGTTTCCTACTAGTTGTTTTCATCCTTGAACTCGCTGTCGGCATAACTGCTGCTGTCTATAAAACGGACTTCCAAGAAGCACTCCGAGAAAGTTTGAAAAATTCCATGGGAAAGTATTCTGAACAGAGCAGCAAAGAACAAGTTTCTTGGGATAATGTACAGAAAAAGGTAAGGATAACAAACTTTAAGGTTTCAAGTTTGCTTCGTGCCATAATTCGTTAATTTTCAACAGAAAAAAAGGAACAGAAAAAATGAAAAATATAAATACAATAACAATTTCCCTCATATTATTGTACAATCCAATCAAATGCCACACTTTTTGACAACCAAACTTTTCGAAAACACTGCTTCCAGCTCGTGCTGGTGCTAAGTCTGTCAATTTATTTCTGAATGAAAGTGAATTGCTTCGAGAAAATACCACGAGTCCGCGAGTCCACGAGTGGTGTTTTCTCAAAACAATTCAGTTGAGTTCAGAAATGAAAGACAGACTTATGAGATAAATTCAATCATGAGAGGAATTTTTAATTTTAATTAGACTATTTGACGAATACATTTTCTTCATTATAAATACGAACAATGTATTACAATCATAAACAAATTATTAAAATCATCAATATTATAATGTTTTGCTTCATAATATGATTTGAATTTGCACGGAATCGAATCATTTTGATAAATACAACTATATTTTTTTCAATTGGTGCCCTTTTTACCTATTTAAAGCACGCCTCATCGTGTGCAAATCGAACTTTCAAAAACACGCGTTTTTTAAAGTTACCATGGCTACATCAAAACAACTCGAGAACAGTGAAGACTTAAGCTTGTCGTCCACTTGTCCGTTCCGTCAAAGTACGGATAGGATTGGAACAATGCAAATAAGTGGACAATCGCCCACTAGCCCGGCACGGCACAACAAAGAGCGTCCGTCGCCGGAAAAGTACAGCTCTCCAATCCTTTCCAGCAAACAACGGTACTTGCTGTGCTGGACTGTCTACCGTCGACATCAGGCGATGGACAGCGCCGTGCCGTGCTGTACCGGACAAGTGGGCAGCAAGTAAGCTTGTCGTCCACTTGTCCGGCACAGCACAGCACGGCCTGTTCCGTCAAAGTACGGATAGGATTGGAACAATGCAAATAAGTGGACAATCGCCCACTAGCCCGGCACGGCACAGCAAAGAGCGTCCGTCGCCGGAAAAGTACAGCTCTCCGATCCTTTCCAGCAAACAACGGTACTTGCTGTGCTGGACTGTCTACCGTCGACATCAGGCGACGGACAGCGCCGTGCCGTGCTGTACCGGACAAGTGGGTAGCAAGTAAGCTTGTCGTCCACTTGTCCGGCACAGCACAGCACGGCCTGTTCCGTCAAAGTACGGATAGGATTGGAACAATGCAAATAAGTGGACGATCGCCCACTAGCCCGGCACGGCACAGCAAAGAGCGTCCGTCGCCGGAAAAGTACAGCTCTCCGATCCTTTCCAGCAAACAACGGTACTTGCTGTGCTGGACTGTCTACCGTCGACATCAGGCGACGGACAGCGCCGTGCCGTGCTGTACCGGACAAGTGGGCAGCAAGCTTAATGACAGTGTTATGATTAGGTACTTATCTTACCTTGTAACGTCAAATAAAATATTCAAACAAATGCAAAAGTTTTATTCAAACATTATAGGTATACTGATCACGAATTCAATCATTTTTTGTTATAAGATCTTATTTCCTTTATTTGTAATAATGAAACCAGTATTTATGATTTCAAAGTGCATCAATTGAAAAAAATAAAGTAAAGTATTCATGAATAACTGATCTTTCAAACACTTGCTCTATTTCGAGCACTCCGGCTGCGCGCCGTCGTTCTCGAAAAATCGCGCGTGTTTGAAAGACCTTTTTATCCACTTATACTTATATATATATAATATATATATATATACTATATTATTGATCGGACTGTCAAATTTATTCATTTCGTCACGGTTGCGTCGTTGAAAATACCAATCAATCTAAGCTGTTCCTCCAATCAGAATTGAAAGACAGCTGGTGTTATCGGGGGTAATACCACGAGTGGTCGCAATACTATCGATAATTCTGTCAGAAATCAACGAGATCAAATTGCTTGGTAACACCTAAAGTTAAAGATTTCTGACAGAATTATCGATTGTATTGTGAGCACGAGTCGTATTTATTGAGATAATTTCCTCGATCAAATTGCTTTGAGGTAACACCACGAGTCCCGTAGGGACGAGTGGTGTTACCAAGCAATTTGATCTCGTTGATTTCTGACAGAATTATCGATTGTATTGTGAGCACGAGTCGTATTTATTGAGATAATTTCACGAACCAACCAAGTTATTATTTGAATTTTAGTTCGAAAATATGAATAGGAAATTCATAAAATCTTTTGTGGAATCATCTGCGACTGAAAGACAAACTTTAGTCGCTATTTTCCATCGTTCAAAATAACCTCTTGGGAGGTATTCATGTTGAAAAGGGGGAACATTCTCTATGAAAATTGAAAAATGAAAAATGTGACTTATTTGTAATATCTAACAGAAAACAACTACTTCCCCGGCACAAGCCACGCTGGACATTGAACTACATCTGATAGATATTGTGAAAAGACTCTAACTGAAAAGGAAAAAAAATCTGAAAGTGAAAATTTGCATTTGAACAAATCATTAAATAAATTAATCCCCGATACATTTTGTATTGGGAATTAAATGCGAGAGAAGCGAACCTTGCTTCAATGAAATGAACTCTCCTTAATTTATTTAATGATTTGTTCAAGGGAAACTAGAAAGAAATAAAAAAGTCAGCTATCTGAATGAAAATGCAAATTTTCAGTTTCAGATTTTTTTCTTTCCTTTTCAGTTAGAGTCTTTTCACAATATCTATAAGATGTAGTTCAATGTCCAGCGTGGCTTGTGCCGGGGAAGTAGTTGTTTTCTGTTAGATATTACAAATAAGTCACATTTTTCATTTTTCAATTTTCATGGAGAATGTTCCCCCTTATTATTTGAAATTTAATCGAGTAAACAAAGTGAATTCTTCAATAGTTGTAACTAATGAATGATAAACATGAAGTCTGTCAACCTGACGTTTATGTCATATTAGATTACAAGATGTATCATTGCTGTTTATATTTGTGGTTGACTTGACGACGTGGTCTTTCCGGATCGGAAAGAAAGGAAGCGAAAGGAAGCGTGTACTTTCGCGAAATCCCATTCTGATTGGTCCTCATATCGCAGGAGACGCGACTTTCATATAGTGAGTGAAATTGTCGCTTTGGGACTATCAGCACCCAGAAGCGGTGAATTTTAGAGGCAGAAGAGAAAGCAAGCATCAATACTCGTCGCTAACGAGGTGAAAAGTATATTATATTGCTTCTTGCTTTTATATGCCGCATTATCTTAACTCGTCGCCTTTTTTTAGCGAACGCGCAATTAGCGACCGCCGGCACCGCATCAAAAAGGACTAGGTTGGAATACTGTTCTGTGAAAATCATAACATTCGAGTGTCAGCGGTGACTTGGACGCTACAATACAAAAGCGGCTGCGGTACATACCTACATACTTTAGTTGAAGAAGATAAAAAATCCGCATTCTACTCAGGAGTAACTTCGTCTAACTTAATAGCAAATAACAAAGAATTCAGTATTCAATAAGTTGTCGTTGGTATTTTAGTATTATCTGAAAAAAATAGTTTTTTATGGTACTTACTAGTGTGTTATGTTGAAAATAAGTCACGCGAGAAAGATTCAGGCCTCAGGGTATAAATTCTCAAGTGACTTAGGAAACATAACACACGAGTGGCATACAATGTTTTATCCAACAAGTGGAAGAAAAAATTAATAAGTTTCAAATATGAACGTGAGTTATAATCCATAACTCACTTTATAATTATAAGTGTGTTATTTGATAGTTTGTTATTTGATAGTGACATTAATAATGACAGTCATAACTGTCATGTGTTGGATAATAGTATATTATATAGCAAGGGACTAAAGTGAATGTTTTAATCCTGCAGTGATGTTTATTGCCCGAGGGCTCGTAGAGCCCGAGGGCCAATAATCACGTAATATTTCCTAATTTTCGTCCTAGTTATTAATAGTCTAGCTGCGGTAATGTTTGATTTTTACTTTATGTCCCTAGGACTTTGAAATGCAACTTTATCTCCTTAGGGACTGAAAGATACATTTTAGTCCCTGTTATACGGGACTTTAAGTCTCGGAAGTGCAAAAAATATATTTGTTGTTCGTTGTTAGGTTTAAGTTGTGAAGTTATTATAATTTGATTCGTTATACGTAATGATTTTATGTTATTGTCATATGCTGTGAAAAAAAAGCAGTGAACGGGTACTTTGAAACTATCAATTGAAATCTATTATTTGGCAGCGGCGGCGCGGTGAGTATAAATTCGACACTGGTCGGCTGTATGGGTTTGTTTGTAATTTCGGTGAATGTCCGTGCCTGAACCCAAATTGTTCATCCGGGAGTTTAATAACAAACTTTTCCCGCTGCCGACACTGTAAATAGTCCATACATGCTTAGCAACAAAACAGAGGTAAATGGCCTATATCATTCGTTTACTAATTTATCTTGACAACGGAATGTAAATAGTGTCATTTATATGCCTAGGTTATGAGACTTTTTGAATATTATTGTTGTCTGTTTATTCGGTAACTTAGTTACGCGCACAAGCAACTTAGAATTAAATAGCGGAGCGAATAATCATGAAGGAAGGGTAAGAAAACAAACTTCAATCCAGACAAATTTTGAGAAATATCAACAAGCAGCGGGAAAAACGTAATAAGTAACACGGAATGTATCAACAGTTAACATCCTCGGCAAGCGACAAGCCTCGGCTTTGCCTCGGCGCGTACTCGCTCACCTCGAATGTTAGCACGTCTTTACATTCCTTGTTACTTAAATAACTATTAGAGGCAGAGCTAACTAGTATTTTATAGTTCTGTTGGAGCAGTGTTGCTTGTGATTAGACACGAAGCAGTGTTGCCTGTAATTTGACACAAGTTCTTTATCCATTCCATTATTATTTTTATATATTTTCCATATAATATAAACTCAAAAACTTTTGTGATGAAGCTCTCCGAATGTGAAAAGGGCTATGTTATTGCCACTATCCCATAATTAAATTTTTTAGATGATGTGTTGCGGAGTGGACGGACCTACCGATTGGCCAAGTACTCCCTCTTCTTGTTGCACGAACGGTAAACTGGAGCAAGAAACAGACGATTACTGTTTACAAAACGCATTTGGTACCTACTTGTTCAAAACAGGCTGCTTCGACAAGTTGAAAATGAAAATTGAATCTAGTGTTGCAGTTCTCATAGGGGTTGGTATAGGAATAGCTTTCATAGAGGTAAGGAAGGGATTATATCAATATGAGTATCTTTGAAGATGACAACGTATCTGGATGAATAATTCCGTGAATTGTATTCATAAAAGTCCTAATTTCAGAAATTCAATTGATTTACGAAAACTGACTACCTGATAACTATTTTTCTTTCAATAATTCAAAATGGGTACAGTAACGTACATTATTTTTTGTGTTTCAATTATTGACTACACCACTGGATTCGCGACATTTTCAAATGGTTCATTCATATAGTATATTAAAGTATTAGTGGATAAAAAGGTATTTCAAATACGCGCGAATACTTTTCGATGTTTTTTTCAATTGGTGCACTTTGAAATCATAAATACTAGTTTCATTATTACAAAAATGTTGGAAATAAGAACTTATAATGTAAATTTCTTGAATTAATGATGTGACATCAGTATACCTTTCGATAATGTTTGAATAAAAGTCTTGCATTTGTTTGTAATATTTCATTTGACTTTGCAAGGTACTCATGTCAGATCAATAATCATAAATAGTCCAGTAACGACAGACAAACTCGAGCAAAAAATGAAGAATGAATTGTAGCACTCTTGGCACTTGACATCTCGACATCATGTATTATTAGAAAAAAATATAGTTTACCAAAAAATCAGGGGTAGAACCTAAAAAAAATTTCATTTAAAAAAAATATATTTTTTTGTTGTTGTTATTTCAGAAAACATAAGATTTATCAAAAAACGATTTCGATAGGTTGAGAGATAATTCAATTCTCCACAAGAATGATTATTAGTAATACCTCATGAAATACGCTCGTTTTCTGAGAAAACGTGGTTTAACGCCGACGTCACATTTCATGCTCGCGCTAACCAGCCACTGCAAGTTCAGGCAGGACCGAAAATTAGATTTGTCATAACTTTGTAGAAGGGTTATGTGAAGTGCGACAAAACACATTTTAGGTACTCAAATACTCGCATATTATATTTGCATGAGGAGGTAGGAGTCTACAGAAACGATGTGAACTTTTCCTTTTCCTTCTCCGATCATTTTTAGCAGAGTTATAACCAATCAATTATTCGGCTCCGCCAGAACTTTCAGCGGCGGATAAGCGGGATCCTGAAATTTGATGTCGGCGTTTAATCACGTTTTCTGAGAAAAAGAGCGCATTTCATAAGCAATTACTAGGAATAATTTTTGTAAAAAAACTTAATTGTTTTTCATCTTGTTGAGTTGTTTTTCCGATACATCATATACTTTCCAAGATTACAGCAAAAATCTATTTATATATATATTTAAACGGAAAAAAAATGTTCCACCCCTGGAATTTCAGTAAACAATTTTTTTTTGTGTTTATCATGGTTCCAACTACTAGCATACCAAGTTTGGTGGTGCTACAATCTATTCTTGCCTCAAAATCTAATCGTACTGGATTAAAAATTGTCATTTAGACTTCACGGTTCTCGAGTTATTGATGTATATCCATGGTAACTTTATAAAACACGCGTTTTTGAAATTTCGATTTGCACACGCTGAGGCGTGCTTTAATTGGGTAAAAAGGGGTACCAATTGAAAAAAGTAAATTACGGTGGAATGCATCAATCAATAAAAAAGTTATAAGGGAATAAAATTTGAAAAATATGTCGTTTACAACTCACCAATTCAATTCCAGAACTTTTATCAAAATTTGGAATACACCACTGTATTCAGGAGGTCCTAATGTATCACTGGTCAACATTTTATCGAAATCTGTTCATAAATTAAAAAAATCATAAGATAATAAAATTTGAAAAATACGTTAATGGACTTTCAGGAAAATGTCATTTTATCCCATAATTTTTTTTTTATCAACAAATTTCTATGAAATTATGGTCAGTGATATTTCAAATTTCATTAAACTTTTTTATTTATTGACGCATTTCAACGTAATTTACATATGAACCATTTGAAAACATCGCGAATTCAGTGGTGTAGTCAAATTTGACCTAAAAAAATCGCTAGTAATTTTTCAAATTTTTTATCTTGAAAAATAAGATTATTTGGCCCTGGAAATGGAGATTTATCCATGAAATTTGATATTCTAATAGACTTTTTGAATGTCTACCTAACGAAAAAAAATCATTCCAATCGATTGAAAATGAAAATGTAAAATGTAAGTTTTATAAGGGTGCATCCGTCTTAGATAGGTCACACTGTATCCAAAAATGAATTGACAATATTTCCATAAATAGTTACGATCAAAAATTTCCAGACCATTAAGCGACAAAAATTAGCCTCACCAAAAATCAGAAGAGAATATTTTATTAATATATACAATTTACATTAAACAGCTCAGGCAGACAAATTGGTGGCTAGTAGACAAACAATTAAACGATATTTTGTCCTTTTTCTGACAATTCCTACAGATGCATTTGTGAGACCTGGGGTGGTACAGTTGTGTGCATAAAAAGTCGTACAAGGTATTGCACTAATTGCTTTGTATTGCACTAATTAATTGAGCTAAAAAAATGTTGAAAGCGTGTTACTGACAGAATTTGTTTGAATTTTGACTCTACTAGTCAAAGTCGACAATTTAATTAAGATTGACAAGACTGGCTCACTGCTGTACGACTTTTTTTATGCACACAGCTGTAACCCTGTAACTTGTTTTGCATAGCGAAGTGAAGCGAAACGAAGTTAAACGAAGCACACGCTATCACTTTTTGATGCCGATTGTTTCGGTATCGCAATCGCTATGCGAAAATGTTACAGACCCCCACTGCAGATCTCATCATTGAAGTTCTATTTTGAGTACATTTGTCCATCCGAGAGATCTAAACTTGACCAGTCCATTCATTTATTTGTCAAACTCCAAGACAACTCTTGCAAATACTTCCAAAATCTTTGAGACTGCATCGAGGAGACCAAGTAGCTGAAAAGAAAGGATAGGATAGGATTTTGTCGAAGAAATCAAAAAGGATTGACATTTATTCTAGATGGAATGAAATAACTAGACTGAAACGTTTCTGGGTGCTTTCATTAACAACACCTCCTCCTCCTTCCCTGAACATCCCACGAACATCCCTGTTTAGACCAGGGACGGAATGACGGATATTTGCTGCCCTCCAACATAGTCAAATATGGGATGTCATATGATGAATTCGGCACCGAGGACATCCATGTGTTGTCCCAAGGATGTACCAGTTACCGCATCCACCTATTATCCTCTGCGGGACATGCCTGGTGTGTCCCAAACATGTACTGACGATACAGTTTCGGACATACAAGTGATGAACCTGGGACGTCCTTGTGCTGCTAGGGATGAAGAGGAGAAATATTAAAAATCAGCATTATGGATGAATAAGAGTTGATGACATTGACTTGATTGATTAAGTCCTTGAGTTTTGTCGGATAAGTTGTCGCCATAATGTAACTAAGCGAATGCGGTGCAGGACTTGACTTCTCCAAATGATTGATGAAAAACGAAGAAGATCATTGAATTGTTAAACGGAATAAAATAATTCAAAGGATGAGCTCATTCTGGAATTTTGAAGGAACAAAACTAAAATCTAGAACGTCAAGAAGTTTCAACAACTGACGCACATTTGTGTAAGAAGACAGGTTTTGAGTAACGGCAAAGAGTTTTTTGGGTAGTTCATCGAGTTCTATTGTTGGTCAAAGTTAGACGAACTGTCGGGAGACATACTTGATATGAAAGCCATATTTTTCTATCGAAGCTGATCCAATAAAAAGTTTTCTTTTTTCACTATTAGCAGTTTCATTGGGAACGACCCTCCAAGTTCGGTCTTCACACCCTTGAGTTATAAAACCCATGCCTATGTGTTCCCTGTATTATCGGCTAATGTATAATAACGTCCAAAAAACACAATTATCAAAATTATTGTTTATTTTTGCAGGTAGTTGGAATCATTTTGGCGTGTTGGTTGGCATCAACAATTAAAAAGGAACAAAATGCGAAATGAAACAAGGAAGTGATAATAGACGTTTACAACCAAAAGAAAATATTTGTGTATTGATAATCTAGCAATAACAAACATATTTAAATATGTACTAAAATAAAAGAGTGTGATTCATTTTTATTAAATTTATTGTGACGTTATATTATACATCATATGACACCACAGGGGGCTGCAAAATGCAAAGATATCGGTTTGATATCTATTTCAATATGTTCTGTTTTAATCTATATCATAGCTAAAAATGTTTAGGTAAATATATATCATCCAAGAAAAAAAAATCCGTTCTCTGTCGCATGAACTTGGCAACTCTCTAGTGGTTAGTAGATTGAGATAAAAATTATCAATAAAACCCATCGTATTTTCAATACTCATAGATCATCGCTTGTTTGAATTTCAATATATACAGGGTGTAATCTGACTTCTTGCACTCCCGTGAAGGACGGATGTATAATGCCATTATATAACAAATGGCAGGTGTGAAAATTTCGAAAAAAATTTGTGGAAAGTTTAAATTTTTTTGAAAAATTCGTGGAAATTTGGAAACCGCTGTTCGCGGAACGTCAGTTGACCGGCAATAATACTGGAACTGCCGGATGGAAGAAACTGTGTAATTTCGAACAGCGGTTTTCCAAGATTTTCCTAATTTTACAAAAAAAATTAAAATTTCCACCTTCTTTTTTTCGAATTTTTCAAACCTGCCATTTGTTGTAAAATGGCATTACACACCCGTCCTTCACGGGAGTGCAAGAGGTTAGATTACACCCAGTACTTTTTTAGATCATTCGCCTATATACAGGGTGTCCCACGACGAATAAGACAGGGAATATCTCGTAACTCGAGAGTAGTAGGCAATTGTAATTTTGGGGTGGTAAATTAAAGCAATTGGTGCAGCTTTTTTTAATATAATGTTACCCAATGAGCTTTTTGTTTTCGGTCACGTGACATCAGGTTCCAAATTATTAATGGGATAACATGTATAATTTGGCATTTCTATGTTCCTCCTAATAGAAAAATTTCAACAAACTATCACATCACACTTGTGGTCTAAAACGAATAATTTAAGAACTACAGAGGTACCTCAATATCATTTGTTCCACGACGTGTTTGAATAAAATATGAAAGAATATTATAATTTTGCCTTGTTTTAACCATCACAAAAAATATAGGACAGCTCAAAAATACAGGGTGAACCTAAATTTAAATAATTGGCAATTGCTCGTTTCAGACGTCCTGGGACAAAATATATTGAAGTACCTGTAGTTCTTGAATTGATCGTTTTAGACCACAAGTGTGATAGTTTGTTGGAATCGTTTTATCGGGAGGAACATAGAAATACCAAAATATACAGGTTGTCCTATTAACTATTTTGAATCTAATGTGACCGAAAACAAAAAGCTCATTGGGCAATATTATATAAAAAACAGCTGCACCAATTGCTCTAATTTAAAACCCTGAAATTACAATTCTCTTCTAGTCTGGAGTTCCTAGATATTCTCTGTCTTAATCGTCGTGGGACGCCCTCTACAGGTACAAGAAGTTCTTTAAACGTTTAATTATTCATATTTTGCACTGTACTGCCATCAATTCAATAAATTATTACAACAAAAGATAGTTACTTTTCTTCAAAAGTATCACCCATCTGACCTTTTCTTTAAGTTCTGGTTCCCACGAAAAGGAAAATCCTGTATTTATTCAGTGGGTAAGAATTGGTGTTCTTCTTGAATTTCTAAAGGCTGTATGCGAACACCTCCCGAGGCAGCGAGTTCCAAAGATTTGCCGTTCGGTGGAAAAACGAGCCCTGAGACACAAATGTTCGGCATTGCTCATTGCTCCATCCACTACAACTTATTGGCCTACCCAGATTGAAGTAAATCCCCACAACTACCCAAAAAAAAAACAGGCTATCCAAGCAGAAGCAAACACTTCCAAGTTCATCTTCACCTGGATACATATCATGCCTATATGTGAAGATGTTAAAAACATTACTAATAAATTAATACAATATAACAGCTCATTATTCGTTCTGCTTATACCCAAATATTAGTGACAGTTAAGGCCGATTCAGATACATGCGTGCCCACCCGACATTGTTGAGCCTGCATGAGAAATGCATACTAATGCATACCCATCGACGTTCACACTTGTGCCTGTCTGCATGCGTGAAAAACACGGGGTGAGTACACACAAAATTAGAACATATTCTAGTTCACATAATGAAAAATTACGTGAAATATAGGACAAGATAATTTGAAAAACTCAAATCTCGTTCTTCCAGTATTGAGAAAACTACTAGAGAACCACAGAAAATATGACCTTGTGATAGAAACGCAAGTGAAAAGGCACGTATGTGAATGGTCTTTCAGTTTTCAGGCACATGGGTCAAAAATGCATAATATGCTGGTGAATTGCACGTGGGCACTCATGTATCTGAACCGACCTTTACACTTTATGCTCGAAATACACACAATATTTTTTCAACAAACTAAAAAAATGTTCATTTCTTTTTAAGAAGATTTTTTAGTAGATTAAAATTGAATGTACAATTTTGACAATTTTTAATAGATATAGCCATACATATGTCTAACAAAAAAAAAGAAGTGCTAGTCCTAGTTAGACCCGGGTCGCCGGCGTGATGCACATTGTCTCTAGTCACTTGCACTTGTCTAATGAACACTTAAATAAATTGAGTTACACGTGTTGCTTATGATAGACCAAGATGGATAGAAACCCTGGTGGATTGACTGATTCGCTTTTGTTTCACCCAAAGTTGTTAATGCTGTAATAAGATTGGATTAGCTTTCCCGTCGTCAGTAGATGGCGCATTATCAAAAAATAGCCGAGTTTACAACATTCCGAAGTACTGAGTCATATTTATTTTCGAATATTTGAAATTTGACTGTTTATGACTTGATCTTGATTCACTTATTCCAAATTCAGAGAAAAAATATCAATGTCTATAGATAATACTGAGCAAAAGTTTTCAATAAGTACCTATCTTTGTTAAATATGTTCAAGGTGTTTTCTATGAAAATGTTTAAATGCATGATTTTCAATATTTTTTATTGAACTATAAGTTATACAAAATCATAGTTAGTGAACTAATTATCAAGCTGGTTTTTGTATTAAAGAAGCTACACACTTAACACTTATTATTGAAGGTAGGGTTAAGATCCTTGTTTTGTTGTTTAAGCGAAATCACGCTCAAAATGGCTGCACATGAACTTGCCCGTACATATCACATATCCAACTAGTTAATTTAAAATTACTGTTCTGATTTTTGATGAAATAAGCACGTTAAACATGTTATGTCTTATTTTTTAACAAAATTGAATAAATACGAAATGTAAACATGTCATGACAATTGTCCAACGTCATCATGACAAGTATTCATTTATCAATCTGTAATGACTTTACCGCCATCTACGAACGATCGTGAAGCTAATCCGATCTAATAAAATATGAAGAATCACGTAGGCCGTACCTTAACAGTTTTGGTAGGCCGATTTCACAGGTATAAATGAACGCACCAGGGTTTCTATCCATCTTGTAATAGACACTCCGACAAATCGGAAACATCCGAATAAGCGAGCATTTTCTCTAGAGCGACAAAGCTGTCAATTAATGACATGTCAGAAAACATTAACATTAACTTTGCGTTGAGATGTGAACGCGCCAAAGGCTACTTTGTTATGCGGTTGTCGAAAAAATAGTTTATTTCAATGCCAACCACACGTATACACACCCACACACCCACCCACACAAAAAAATAAACTTCTTCAACTTATGATTTGAATTCCATGTGAAAAAGTGAACTGGTTGACTCAACAACAAATAGCTAGATACTGACCTCAGTCTCTCTGGTCTCTGGCTGGTGGTCAGAGATTGGCAAGCATACACAAGTGGCGGTTGTGGTCAACTTGAGAAACAGCTGTAGCTGAGCCTTTTCGTCAATTGTTTTTTTTTCATTTCTGTAGGTACCTAATGCACTTATGTACTCATAGATGTTCAAATGAAGAATAAATCAGCTTTCTTATTATTATTGCCAAAAACGTATTTTCTCATTTAATTCAACTACAGACGTAAACAACTTCATTAGTATTATTCATCCGCTCCCGGCTCCACCATTCCATCGGACCGCGCATGATGAAGAGAGGTGGTTCATGTCTCTCGGATGTTCAACATTCTACATAGGTATTTCAGAGAACAGGTTTCACTTGAAATTTCTGTCAATGGGACACCGAATTGACATATCGATCCACCTTTACCAAGTCCTCGGCGAGGTGATGACTTCCTGCTTGGAAAAGGCATGCAATTCCCCCCTCTTATCGGAAACGTCCATTGCCACAAATAGGTATTTAGTGTCAACAATACTGAACAATAATTACTGTCATGACAGAAATTGGAGGGACTTCCGCTTACTAGATGAAGTCTATTTTTGAGGAACAGGCATTTTTATCGCTGTCAAACTGAATCAGACGTCATATTCAAATGGGTTTATTATTTATGCAGGAGTTGATTTATCAATATTAAAATAATGAATGTCTCCATGTATGTATATTATACACAATACTAATAGGCGTTTTCGTTTTAGGAGTTTCCAGTTTCAACTGTTTCAAGCCCCGGAGCAAAGATTAAGGTAACTCTTTACCCGGAGCTTCTTATTCTAGACTTACTATTGGTAGATTTTGACAGATGTCATTTTTCAGCCAAATGATTAAACTAGAATAAAAAGACCTGGTGCATCAAACAATTCAAACAACCATCAAACCCTTAAATGGAAAGCAGCTTTTGTTTCATGTTTCATGAAATTCAGAAATGTTCGTAAAATTTGGCAGCTAACTTCATATTGGTATGGTTTAAATTTAAGTTTTATAATCATATAAAACAATTATCAGTTCTGTGTTCTGTGGTACTAGCATTTTTCGCAGTTTTGACAGTATCAGATTGAGGCGACACCTCGTGGAGATACTAGATAATCGATTATAACATATGATATATGAATTAATTATGATTATAACTTGAACTGGGGTCTGGGAATTGGGAATATGAATATTGAAAATGCAGAATATTTTTATTTTATTGCTGTGAAATGTGATGTCTATGATATGCTGAAATAACATGAGTGCCCAAGCACCCTCCTCTGGCAGAGCCCCAAAGAGCAGAGTTGGATGAAAGTCTCAACAATGTGAAAAAAGTAATAAATAATCCACTATATCCACAATAAACTGCCACATTTGCAAGGTAGTTAGAAAACTCAGTATAGTAGTTCTCATGTATTGAAAGGAGTTCCAGATGATTACTATGGAAGAGAATCATATGATGACTTTCCATAGTGGAGAATTTTCCACCACAATGTTTCAAAAGCTATTTGAGCAAAAACAAGCTAGTAGATTTTGTGATGTGAATCTTATTGTCAACAACAAGATAATAAAAGCACATCGTAATGTTTTAGCATGCAGTTCGCCTTACTTCGATTCAATACTGAAACATCACAGAGTTGTAAGGGAACAACTCACTATATCATGTTTAGATAGTGAAATATTTAATACTATTTTAAAGTTCATGTACACAGGTGAAATAACTATAGTACACTCCAATGTGGAAGAACTTTTGAAACTGGCTGATCATTTCATTTTGACCAAAGTAATAGAGTATTGTATAGAATTTCTAGGAACCAAATTGAATCTAGAAAATTGTTTATTTACTTATTTGTTAACGCAACGATTCAGGTTGAAACATTTAGGAAATATAGTGGAGAATTGGATAGCTAGTCACATTGATGAAGTTTGTAAAAGAAAGGAAATTCTAGGACTGAGCTCAGGTGAATTGATAGAGTTTTTCAAAAATAAGGTAAGGCTAAAATAAATGTGTTCACATATACCTATAGTCTTTTTTAATGCCATTTTTCCAGAATTTTATCTTGACAACAAGCAGGGCATTAAACTTACTTTCCCAGTGGGTACAAATAGATATAGAAAAACGAGAAAAAAAATTTGATATGCTAATTAAATGCTTCCCTACTAATAACTTGGAACCCATTGAAGTATTCAAGCACTTGGATTCATGTACTCTATATAATAGAAGTGAACTATGCTTGTACAGATTCTTAGATTACCTGTTGAGAAATAATTGGATGTTATCAAATTTTAAAACACGATACGATGTTTTACAGGCAAGGTATGGGCAGGTATGTATGGAAAAACAAATTGATTATCTTAGACCAGAGCCAAAATGATTTGAAACATCCAAATTCATGAAAAATTGTTAGCAGTATGTGGATGGTCAAAAAATTTGCAGAAAATTATAAATTAAGAGATATCAAGACGCCTCAGTAAAAGTTCCAGAAGGTTGATAGGGGTAGCCAAATATACGTTTTGAGTATTGTATATTGGGTTTTTACGATTTGTGGCTGAAATATGCATTTTATCGGAAAAAGTTTGATGGAAAAGACAAGATACTTGAAAAATCGGAAACTTTGGAATAAGTAATTTTTTAACCTCGAAATTAACGAGAAAAATTCTAAAAAATATATTTTTTTTAATTTCAGTTTGCATCTCAGGGACACCCTCACAGGTAAACCCTGCATCTGGCTCGTCAGCTTCAAACCAACAGACTATCTCCTTCTGATTTTTTTTTTATGAAACTTGGTGAAAATGTTTTTTTCAGTGTTTTAAATAAGCTGTCATTTTTTCGTAGCAAAATATTAATTTTTCGATTGTAGACCAAATTCATTACCATGACACCGTGAGCAAAGTAATGTGCAAAATACCTATTTCGCACACTGCTTGTAAAGTATATGGGATTTTCATATTCTAACCTATATAGTCCTCAATTAAGCAAAAATCCAAGAAATCATTTATTTCTAACTTCATGGCCCTCAATCAAGCGAAAATCCAAGAAATAAGGTTTTTCAACACTTTTCAAATTGTGGCAAAATTTTATACTATCAATTTTTTTTTTGACCTTTGTAAAAAAAATTTGTTCGCATCTCGTGCGCGAAATAATTTGGTGATCTCGACTATTTTTTTCATTTCTTGATCAGCAAAGTAGCATTTCACGCATTAGATACAAAAATAACTATTTCTGGGTGGAATTCAACTGAATTTCTTATTCTGTGGAAATTTCAAGCATAGTGGCCGATGATTGGAACATGGCCGATAGTAGGGACATTCACCTTATTTAGTGTCACTGAAATCTGAAGCTGAATGTAAATGTCATTTTACCTATAAATGTCAAAAAAATTCCAGTTATAATCTTCCTAGAGCTTGAATAATTTCCGAAAAATTTACGGAGAATAATTCAGCTGGAGATTCGGTACGGAAATTTTATACCAAAAATTATTAAAAAAAAGTTCCTTGTACTCTAGTAGAATGAGGTTTGAATCTTTGAATCAAGTTGATTATATTCTAATAAAATCACACAATATTATAGTACTAGAGGATAGGTAAAAAACTTAAGTCTGTGTTACATTGTAGCTATACGATTACTTTTAATTCTTTTAATTTCCTTGAACTCTAGTAGAATAAGGTTTGAATCTTTCAATCAAGTTGATTAAATTCTATCAATATCACACAATGCGTTATATTGTACGATAGGTACCTCCTTTATTGATAAACCTACATACAGTATTGGAAAGTTTTTATCTTGGGTATGGTGGTTTCATGATAGCATAAAGAAAAGCTTGCTATATGTTGAGGAAGGGATATCCACGTGCACTGTGTGTGCTGTGTCGCATTGCCACGTAGTCCGTTAATGTGTCGGGTGGGGTAACGGGAGAGGCGCACAGTAGTGCGTCTCTTTTGTTTATGTGGTATTATCATATCATTGCATTTTTTGTTGCTCGCATATATTTCTGTCTATACCCCAGATAAATTGTTTCCGATACTGTATATTGTATTTTGAATAATTTTTTTTTTTTACTTTTCCTTTGCCCTAGTGAAACAAATTACTAATCAGAGTCTTGAATTAATACATTTCTTCATAATGTAAATAATAAACTACTAGAGAGAAAGGAAAATTAATAATGAACCATGAAAAATCAATGACAATATTACGCGGTAACATATCTGTGAAGTTGGCTGTAACTGCAACGCTTTAGTGAATTCGCATTATTCGCCATATAAGAATCAGAGTTGCAAAGAAAACATCATGAAATGAATGGAAAATCGTACAATTTTTGTTCCTTTTGTACGGAAATTGAAGAATATTCAAAGGATCAGGCAGATGTTTTCCTAAGAGCAATAATACTTCAAAGCAATGGCCACTTTCCAACTTCAACACCCTGTATCTTGAAAACTAGCCATAGGATTGCGATAGTGCGATTCCTATCACTTTCTCGGGCCATCAGATAAAAATCTGAAGTCGCTGAGGATTCGAACCTAGCCGACCAGCAGTCAATTGTTTTGAACGCTTCAGTCTCAACCACTGAGCTACTTGACCCTAATACTAATAATATAAAATGCATATGTAGAGAAGGAGAGCATGAGAGAAAAAGAACGATTTGAGATCCCAATAAAATATAAATAATATGAGAACTAATCAATTAAAAAATAGTTGGTTAAGTAGTTAATATTATTAAGAGAAATACCCTGAGAATTAGAGATATTGTGGGTAGTGAAAAAATAGTAATTATCAATTATAGAGAAAGTAGATATTATTTATCAAGAAATCTTTCAGTCTCTAGGTTACCTTCTTTGAAGTTCTTGCTCTAGATGAGATGAATGAAGATTTTTCTTGTGTCTCTGATGTTGAATCACTTTGTGTCGATTTAAACTTCTTTTCCAACTCTTCTTCACTTGTCTTATTCATTTCAGTCACTAATGTGTAGCGTTTTTCTCATTAATTTCGAAGTTGAAAAATGACAGAAAGAAAAGTTTTAATTTTTTTAATTATCTACAACTTTTTCATCATACTTTTTTCAATAGAATTCTTTCTGCCACAAATTGTAAACCTGTACCCTCTTTTCGGATCTTTTATAGTGTCGTCTCAATTTTTCTTAGTTTACTCGTAAGTTATCCGAAATTTGCCCACCATCCACATACTGCTAAGAATTTTTTTTGTTGTAAATTATTATTATGAAACTCAAATTTAATTTGTTTATCTGTTGATAAACATCTATGAACAGGTATGTTAATATGTGTGAACATGAACATACAGGACATACAGCTTGCAGATATACCACTACATTTATATATTTTTCACAGAATAACCAGATATTAAATGTGTATGAAAATTAACACCTGTGGAAAATTAACATGCAGTTTACAGAATTACCCCTTTTGCATGTTAATTTAAAAGCAATATAAGGTAGAATAACAATTATACATGAATAACTAAATGCTTGATGGGAAATTTTTTTTTAAAAAAGTTCTAGCAGTGGGATTCGATCTCAATCATTAACTGACATTTTAACTGCAAACGTCAACAAATGTCCAGTGTAATTTTATGCTCCTTACCCCAAGGGAAGACAAACATTTCTGGAAATGTTATTAGTTGCTATGGTAACGATAAAAATGCAGGCCTTTAATTGGTCGCAAATGTTAGGTGTGGAATTTTCAAAAGAATAAATATTTAGAAAACAACTGTTTACTGTAAAATAATATAAATCTTATTTCAGATACCACATAATGATAAGGCTGTTGATATGGAGACAAAGCATGATAAAATAACAGTGCAGGAAAAAACTGAATCAGACTCTACACAAAATTTTAGTTCAGTATTTGTCAAAGCAAAACTGAAAAACAGAAAGCAACTTATACTCAAAAGGCTTATGTTATTTGGACTGAAGCCAAGTTTAAGAATGGCTGCTTTGAAGATGCTTGCTTGCAAGAATAAAAATATATCCTTGTCTGATAATGAAAAGGAAGATAACGAAGGTGATATATAGTTTCTGACTAATAGTATATGTTGATTTTGATAATGAATATAAGATATACCCCCCTCTATTTTCGTTGTTATTTTATATGGATGTTTCAAATTTGGTATATCCATTTGATGTAATGAATGTGAATTTAGCAAGTATCAGACCAAATATGATACTTCTGGTTTGATCGGAAGCACATTCAATTTTTTCAATTCAAATGAGAAAGTACTTACCCTTTTTTTAATTATGATTCGGGACAAAATTGACTTTATATGAAATAAATTTTTGTATTTTCCTCGTAATGGAGTATTTTCATGAAAGTATGCTATGGATGAAGACACAATAGCATGTGAGTAACAATACTTCAATGACAATGTTTTCACACTATGATTTGCGTGCAGACGTAACCATTTTCCCAATTTTTTTTTATTTTCATGTTTCAACATCAATAAACTCGTTTCTTTTAAATGCTGACATGGGATTTTTTTGTGTAGGTTAGAAACTCCTCTATATTACAAATCATGAAACGAACTGCTCATTAATGTTTCCTATTTATTTTTATGAAGATAATCTTCATCCTATATACTGGGTGACCACAAGGTAAGGTAGTCCCACCAATTTTTCTATAGTTTTGAAGATACAGATTTCAAATTTGGTAGAATAGAATAGAATATTTTATTTGACTACGTTACATGATATAAAATGTTTGTAGCAAGTCATATTTGGTTTATGTATAAAAAATATATAAAAATGTAAGATGGTAAAAAAATTTAAACTTTAAATTAACAAGTTAAATCAACAGCATTACAACACAGCATTACAACGCAACGTTACAAACACAAAAACTTGAAATTATAATTCTTCTTAAATCAAAGAGAAGCAGTGACATGTGTGTTACCACAAAAATGTTTTCTGAATTCATCGACAGAATAGAAGCAATACCTCAACAAATAATTTTTTAATTTTCTCTTGAAAGTGTTCAAACTGAGCTCCTTGAAATCTTGAGGCAAGATATTGTACAGAGAATAATCTAATGAATTTTTTTGTGATAAGTGCAGACGAAATCGATTTATTCTAATGTGATGGGAGTTTCGTGCATTATGTCCGTGAATATGAGATTGTTTCGTAAAGGATGATTTTTTTTTATGTATTTCAGTCAAAACGTAATATAGAAATCCAATATTAGCCAGTACTCTCAATGCCTTCTTTTGCATCCTAAATATTTGAATAGAGTGACATGAATTTCCCCAAAGTTGTACACCGTAACTAATATGGGAATGGAACAGTGAAAAATATGCAGTTTTTAATATATTTGTATTGGTGATGTACTTCAATTGGCGAAGGACAAATAGAGATCCTGAGAGTTTTCTCTGCAGTTGGGAGATATGTACAGACCAGTTGAGTCTATTAACAACAATGTGTCAGACATCGCACTTGAGGTACATTCGCACTCCCCAGAAACCGACCAATCGACGATCTGCCCGATATTGAGATGCTAGAAAATGTATTTTGGACAGATCTCACAGAAGACATTGATGACCCTGCTGCATGTGTTTCTAGCAGAGAAACCCATGATGCTCAACCTAAGCCGGTTTTGTGGTTATGGTCAGATTCGATTCAAAATTGATATGTGTGTCGGGGTCGAAGATTTTGATTTTTTAGTCAAGATCCGTAAAATCAAGATGACGGTTCCAACTTTACGGGCAAGTTTTGTGATTATGGAGACAAACTTAATTTTGCAAATTTGCAGGAATCGAGAACGATCATCAAATAGCATTCTGTTAATTTATTACTATACTGTGTACAAGTCTAGCCTGGACCAAATTACATCTAAGAGTATTTCAATTTTTTTTTTTTTTCTGAAGAAAATATGAAAGATTATTATAATTTTTCCTTGTTTTAACCAACACAAAAAATATAGGACTGTCCAAAAATACAGAGTAACCATAAACATGGGACAAAGGATATTTAAGTACCCGTAGTTATTAAATTAATTGGTTTAGACCACAAGTGTAATAGTGTTTTGAAATCGTTTTATTGGGAGGAATAATTTTGAATGTGATGTGCAAAGCTGCACCAATTCCTTTAATTACAACCCCATAATTACAATTCTCTTCTACTCTCGAGTTCCGAAATATTCTGTCTTAATCACCGTGGAACACCATGTTTACTGGACTATGAGTCAGAATTGTATTAAACATTTTTTGTTCACTGTTTTTAGGATCTGTTTGGGCATGTTGATAAAAACTTCAGTGTTTTTTAGAACATTTCACTTCTAGCTTTAATGATTGTTCTTGCAGTTTGAGTATAGATTTTTCTGACTCTGAATTTTATTCACAAAATCGTTTTCTGTTGTTAATGATACTTCATAGAATATCAAATTTCAAATTCTTGTAGTTCTCAAGTAATTGTGATGTTTTTCCTTCAAATGTTTAAAGCGGCTTTTGTAATCCCAATCGAGGATTTTCGCTTGTTTTATAATTTTAGGTTTTATTTCAAAACATTTCGAGGCTGGTCGTTTGGAAGTCCCCGTTAAATTTGTGGGTGGAGGTTCTACTTTCACAGCTATAGCAGGCGCATTGAATCTAGATGTTTTTTGAAATTCATCTCCCAATATGGTTTCATGGATTTAGATTTTCGCTTCAGTCGATTAGTCATTAACGTTGATACTGTTTCAGTAGGCTGTATTTTCAGTTCTGGCTTGACTGAAGACTTAGAGATATTTTGTTTCTCTTTTATGGGCTTTATTATGTGGAGGCTGGAGCCCAGACGGTTTGGGTAATTAGGATTTGATATCTATATTGATTGTATTTGATATTATCTGCCATGCATCATCCAAATAAATGTTTTTTATAGTACAGTACTCTGCTGGCCATTCTATTCAACATCATAAATAATTCAAGTCACATTTTGATATATATTGAATTGTTTTTTCAGTCGAAGATCCTGATGAGAAAGTTGGCATTAAATGCCCCATTTGTTTCACAACAATTAACGACAGCTTACTTCTTGAGCAACACCTTGCATTGAGTCATGCAAAAGATGTTACTTATAAATGCGGACTATGTTCTTTCGTCTGTCAGTACCATGGAGATTACTTAAACCATATGAAGACACACTTTTCTGGACCCCCCTTCAAATGTGACTATTGTGAGTATTAAGGTATTCATCCCCCTCCCCTGTTCATTTCTCATACTTCTACATACTTCTAGTGCCACTATTGAAATAACGTTTTACAGTAACTTACTCTTATGATAGTTAAAATTGTTGAATTATTTTTTTACAGGTGAATTCAGCATAGAGCAAATATCAAAATTAATATCCCATCGTGCACAACACCTGGACGAATCCATTTACAATTGCACTTTCTGTTCATTCAAATGCCGTCTCAAGCAGAACTATGTCTCCCACATGAAAATGCACACTCCAGAAAAAATATATAAATGTGATAATTGTACAAAATCATTCCGTTTCAAGCAGAACCTAGAAACACATCAGCTGACTCATGCTTCTGAAAAGAGTCTATCTTGTGATTCATGTGGATTTCATACAAAATTCTTGAGTCATATGATTGCTCATAAAAGAATTCATGCGGGTAAGTAAAGTGAGCTTTTACCTTTTAGGTACTGAGTTTTTGAATGTGCTACATATACTTTTGGAAACTCAAAATAGGCGATAGGTACAAATTGGCAAATTTCATCTTGGAAAATACCTTGAGTTGTGTACGGATAAAGCTGATTTTCTTGATATTCAGTGTGAGGTATCCATACTTTTATTGTTTCAATTTAAACAAAAAAAAAATTATTGGCTTAAGGTCAGTTTTCTTGTAGCATTTTTCCTATTCGATTTTACTTAGTTTTTTCGTCGACAAGATGGAACTAGGATTTTGACACAACTGCTTTACAGTTCCCATTGTCCAAGTGACAGAACAAATAATGGATGAAAATAAATATATAATAGTAGTTTTTCTTGACTTCAAACGTGCCTTTGAAACTATTGAAATCGATATTTTACTTAATGAAATACTATGGCATAGGTGGAAATGTAATTAACTGGTTCACCAGTAATCACAGAGGACTAAGGTGAATGGAAACATTTCATCTAATAGGGATATAAACACAGGTGTTCCTCAACGCAGCGTTTTTGTTCATTATCTGTTTGAATGATATAAAGTCCATCAGTGTCATTAAACTTATGAAACTTTTTGCGGATGGTACACTGGTTGCAGCAAGTGACGAAGATCCGAATATTGCTAGAAAGAAACTTAATAGGTATCTGGAAAAGATATCATTGTTTCTGAATGTAAATAAACTGAAACTCAACCATCAAAAGACTAAAGCTATGGTATATCCGAATATTGCTATAAAGAAACTTAATAGGTATCTGGACAAGATATCATTGTTTCTGAATGTAAATAAACTGAAACTCAACCATCAAAAGACTAAAGCTATGGTATATCCGAATATTGCTATAAAGAAAATTAATAGGTATCTGGAAAAGATATCATCGTTTCTGAATGTAAATAAACTGAAACTCGACCATCAAAAGACTAAAGCTATGGTATATCCGAATATTGCTATAAAGAAAATTAAGAGGTATCTGGAAAAGATATCATTGTTTCTGAATGTGAATAAACTGCAACTCAACCATCAAAAGACTAAAGCTATGTTATAACTTCAAAATATAAGCACAACCAAATTGATGTTCAGGATTAAAATATAGAAATTTATGGAAATAAAATAGATATAGTAACAGAAATAAAGTATCTTGGTGTAATTGTAGACAACACACTTTATTTTAAATCGCATTTTAACTATATATCCAAAAAAATGTTAAAAGACTTTATTTCTTCTCTAAGAGTCAAAACATATGTATGTTTTCAGTCTTCTTCCACTGTTTACAGAACTATCACACAACCATATTTCAACTATTGTCCTAGTTTGCTTTCCCTACTAGATAATAATAGTATCTCGTCATAAAAACAAAACTGGGGAACAGATATACCCATAACAACATTATGTTATCTGTTCTTCATTGGTTGTCAGTAAAACATAGGATATTATTCATTTTCAAAGTAGTTAATTTGGAATTTCCAACATATTTCAACGAATTCATCATATTTTTGATTTTTTGATTTCAATGTTAATTACACTTAAATGAAAAAAACTATTGATTGATGGTCATTTTTTTTGTAAATTAGGAATTCCTATCTTGATAAAGTTTATTTATTTCTTTAATCACTGCAAAAAAAAATGTCGGGCGGAACATTTTGCGAAAACACTTGAAGATAAAATTAAAATAATCATTAAAAATAGTAAAAAATATCTGGCCATCGACAGTCGAAAAATTCAATTTAAAAAAAAATTACCCTCAAAAGAAGCTGGAAATTTTTTTTAAATATAAAGTAGGTAAATGTTAAAAATATTTTTAACACGCTTATAAATTTAAACAATTGAACTAACAAAAAATATATATTATTTAGTGGATGAAAATAAAGAAGGAATAAATACATAAAAAAAATACTCAAATTTTCAGAAGTTCTTTGTTTTCATACACATTATCTATTTTTTTTGTTATTTTTTAGTTTGATAGTTCATAATTGTTTTTGAAAAGATTTTTACATTTATTTTATCTTGAAAAAAAATTCTTGTCTGCTTTCAGGTTTGATGTTTAGTTAATTTGATTTTTTTGTGCAGTATTATCAGAAAAAGTAGAATTCGTAAGTCCTTTTGCAAATGATTGATTTGATTGATTATTTTAAAATGTGTAATGATCTGACTAACTGAAGCTCAAAAAGTCAAATACCAAGTTATGAAAAAAAAAATTGTAATTTTTTTTTTATATATTATTTCAGCAGACATATATCGATGTTCATATCCCCATTGCAAATATACAACGTCGAAAAAAACTCAACTTGCCAGCCATGCAAAAACTCATAATGGAGTACGACCTCATACTTGTGGCATATGTGGAAGAGGCTTCATGGAGAAATCTCATCTAGTTCGTCATGAACGCATCCATTTGGAAGAAAAACCTTTCAAATGTTCCAATTGTGATTACGCTAGTTCAAGAAGAGACAAGTTGAAGGAGCATTACACTAGGCATCATGGAGAAAACGCCTCAGCAAAAGTACCATATAAAGCCAGGCCCTTGCGAAATAATAATGCGTCTACAAGGCCAAAATCACAGGTAATCACATGTCCAATTCAAAGTGAATGTAACATCTTATTGTATTTATGATAAATTATCCAAGATCGACATCAATAAGGCACCTGGAACTGATGGTACTCTACCAGTTCTTCTGAAGAAATGCTGTTTCATACAATTCCACTTTTCCATATTTTCGACAAGTTTCTTGACTCTGGTGAATTTCCTGATTATTGTAAACTTTCTATATCTATACTCAGCACCACCCCTAAAGTATTCGAGAATATCAACTGAATTTTTCACTTTTGACTGTTACAGCATTATATCCACTCAACAATTTGGCTTTCGCTCCGGCAGTTCTACTGAGTTGGGTCTAATTGCGTATGTCGATTTTTTGTCAGAAGCCCTAGATATGGTGGTCAGATTGACTCTATTTACACTGGTTTCTCTAAGGTTTTCGACAGGGTGAATCACGAACTTCTAATTCATAAACTTAATCTCTATGGCTTGGATGGCTTAGCACTCCAGTGGTTAAGCAATGCCTCATTATTTAAGGATGATCTAAAATTCTTCAGAATAATAAATGATCTTGAAGATGCTTTTCTTAACCTAACCTAACCTATCAACTTGGTGCTCATCAAATGGCATGGACTTAAATCCCGATAAATGTCACATTATTCTACCGTTCTACCACCGTTTCTACCATTCCCACCACCCAGTTTTATTCGATTGTGACCTAAACAGGCAGTTGCTGAACTCAGTTGACCAAATTAAAGATCTTGATGTTATCCTAGACTCTTCTCTGAGATTCAATACCCATATTGCAAATATAGTGCAGAAAGCAATGAAAATGTTAGGCTTCATCAAGAGAACAACTCGCGATTTCACTGATATAACTGCAATAAAAGCTCTCTATTGCTTCTTAGTTAAAACTAATCTTGATTACTGTTCAACAATTTAGTCCTCATACTACACAACCTATAAAACAAAAATTGATAGGATCAAAATAACTTCCTAAGGTACGTAAGTTTCAAGTCAGGTCTTTACTCTGAATATGCACTACTAGAATACAATCTAAATATCCCCACTCTTGTTGTCCGCAGAAAACATAGAGATCTTATTCTACTCTTCAATATTATATTGCTCTAGATATTCAAATGTCTGACTTATGTCAGATTATATTCATTTATACTAATATTATAAAAAGGTTAATTGCATTTTATATGCAACTAGTGAGGAAAATAGGATATTTCATACGAGTGTGAACAACTAACCTACGCTCCATGGTTTATCAACTTGTCACACTATTATAAATTATCCAGTTTCCACACTATTTGACAACTATATACTTCTCCAACGACGGGGGCAAATTCTGAAACTACTGAACCGATGCTAAACATTTTTTCAGTAATAGAAAGCTACCCTATTCCATTTATAATTTTGATTAAAAAAAAATTGTTTAAAACTTTAACTTATCGTTATTTCAATAATTATTGTTACAGTCTTCTCAAGAAACATCTCCTAGTACAACGACCAATACAAACAATGTGAATTTCACTCAAACAAATAGTACGACTGTGGCATCTTCTTCACAGACGATGGGTTCAGAAATACAGGAGTTGATTATGCATCATCAAAATCATTCTACATCTACAGGTAAAGTTAATTTGGTTATTTGAAACTTTAAACTATTGTTACTGAATTTGATACTGTTAAATATTCTGGAACTCCAGGAATCTTTGCAGCCTGTATCTCATTGCTCATGTTTTTGTCAGTTTTGAATTGGATCTGTCTATTTTGGACTACACTTCTATTACTGTTTTAATATTCTGTTACTAATAATAAGCAAGGGGGCCAACCATCATCCAAGGTCTTGTTGAGTTGTGTCACCACTTTCCTGAGCAACAGGTGCAAAACCGGACCGGCATCGGCAGCTCAAACGCACCCGAGAGGGAAAGAGCAGTCCCTGTAATTTCGGCCGTTCGTATACTAGACCAATATACGAGAAAGAAGCTCCCACAGATGGTGGTCAAAGGCAAGGTGGCGGGCCCGTAAACGAGGATTTGCCAACTAATAACGAACGCGATGAACAAGGACGCTTTTAGTGGATTGATGAATTGACAATATTCCATGGGCTATCGATGATCGTTTTTATGCTGTCAAGTTGGTAATAAATTTTGTTTTGAAATGTTGGAATCACTGGTTTATGTCAATTATATCAAATCCAAATGATTATTTATTGTTTTGAAATTGGGGATATCCAAAAGTTAAATATAAGGAAAAATTTATCGGATCAGATAAACCTCGTTTTTGTATAGCTCTAACTCGGTTTGGATGTGTATTTAGCGCCGCATTAATTCCAAACAGAAATTTGGTTCGAATCGACCGAGCCCTCAGCACAAAATATCCAGGAATATGCGTGGAGCAATTACATTTAGAATTCGACTGGTACCTATAGTATTAAGCGATAAGCACTTGAGGAAGACAGAGACTGGCACCGTCAAAAAGTATGGTTCAAAACGATTAGTATTCATAGCGAGCGCTATTACCAGTTGAACATAGATTTTGCTGAAACCTCAAGTTATGCCTATCAAGTCGACTAGGAACATTATTGGTACCCTAGGAGTGTATAACCAGCCGAACACACGGGCTCAATAAAGATTGGTATAAATGCACATTAGTGCAGCCAGTCGGATTCACTATTAGACAATTGCTGATACATATATGAACTGCCCTGAGTTCACACATTTTTCTACTTATAGATCATATGATCTATTAAATAGAAAAGAACATTGTGTGTTCCTACAAAACTTCCGGAGTTGAAAAAAAAAATCAGTATTTATACCATAAATCTTAATAACATTTAGTTGTTTCAAAAGGTTTTTAATGAAAACTCATGTTACTGGTAAACACATATTGTCAGTTTAACAAAATACCGTGATGCAAATATTCAAAAACAAAATTTATTACCATCCTGACATAAAAAAAAACGATCACCAATAGCCTGTGGAATATTGTCAATTGAGAGACGACTTTTTGCGTTACTGCGACAGTAACGCCCGAAGGTTATGCATGCCGCTTTCACCGCTCAAAATCTCATAGATTATGTATTCCATCTTCGGACGCGAGGCTATATCAGAGTTTCCACTCAGCCGGCTAATGAAGTGGCAGTTCTGCCACAATTTTGTCGGGCTCAGGAGGAGGCTTTAATCCCACTGCCAATGGAGAGTATCAGAACACGCAGGGTACTTCATCTACCGATGCTCCTGAAGTCACAACAACTGCCTCCTAACAGAAGAGACTAATATCGCAGTCCCAAACGGAGAATATGAATACTGTTTTATCAGTTGGAAGGCACGTACAGAAGATGGAAGCTAAGTCAGCGAGACAACGCGCATCTCGTATCCAATGTGTGCTGGAGTAAGACGAGCTCATCACACACTGAATCAATGAGAGCTATTGACCACCAAGCGGCACTGCCTTGAACTAAAAGTTCCTCAAAAACCCTTCTTACTTATTCCGAAAGCGAAAGCCTCCACGTGTTGTAGAAAATCGACTGCTGATCAGATGGAATCCCTCTAAAGAATATTTGTGAACACCAGCAACCACTGAATTTAGACACTCCAGCCGTAGCACAGTTTGAGGTCTGTGGAGGGCTTTGACAGCCAGAGCTCAATGAGCTAGGTTCCCAATGAGCTCTGTCGAAAACTCTCCGCGGCAAGTACAAATATGCTTGCCGTTCAGTAATGAAGTGGACACACGAGGAGCTGCAACAATTCGATGTAAAGTCGCGCAAGATAGTGCACCTGTACAGGAGTTTGCATCCTAACATCATCGGTTATATCTTCCCCTACAAGAAAGCAGATGACTTGAGTTTGGATCCCCTTCTCCATGCAAAAGCAGGGAGTGGAGTGGAGCGGAGCTTTTTTCTTCAAGGCATCAGCTGTTACCAAGTTGTCACGTTCGGCAAAAATCCCAAATGAAGGTTGCGGAAAATGCAGTTCTGCTGCAGCTACACAGGGATAAGCCTATGCATGGGGTCTTCTTCAAGAACGTCGAGGGCCTTGGCTTATCCAAAAACTTGATCGACGCCTTTCCAAAATGTCAAGTAGACTGAAGTCGGAAACCGAGGGATTAATCATTTCCTGCCAGGATGGTGTCTTCAATACCTTGGTCTACCATAGCTGTGTGATGAGTATAGTTTCCTGAAACTTGATGCAGGTCCTGCTGCACGGCCCCCATAATTCATTTACTGTCAGCATGCCCAGCAAATGAGGTCTCAGCCTATGTCCACAGACATAACGCGGCACTACGAGTGTTATGTTACCAGCTACGACAGTCGTACGCCATAGGTGTTGTCTCACGCTCTGGAATATATTGAGCCTGTTGTGGAGTGCCGAATTTATTGGAATTACTTGTTCCCCACCCTCAGGCAAATACAAGCATATGAGCCTGATGCAGTCCTCCTCGACCATCAAAGTAAGACAATATTCATCATAGAGTTTTCATCTCCTGGCGAAACGAACATCGTCCGTCTGCTTAGTGCACACGATTCCCGGCCGGACCCAATAACTGTTTACCCCATAATTAGTGCAAGCCAAAGATTAACGAGGTCTTACCTTTTAACCTGCGTTTCCTAGCACTTTCTTGGGCCATCAGAATAGTTTATTCTGTAACAAGGTGAAAATTCTATGCGAGTGGAAAGTTCCGGAGCGCGAAAAACCACGAGCATAACAAATTTTCATTCTAACCGAGTAACGGACTGTGCTTTCTCCATAACCAAGTAACAGATGGAGCTTTTTCCACAACCACAAATTTTACATATAATCAAATGGAAAAATTATTTTGACATTTCAATTCACATCTTGTCACTATTATGCCAGTCAAGTCTAATGTAATTATTGTTACAACAATGTCAGAATATTGTTCTTATACAAGTGATTGAATGAAATACACGCAAAATTCATAAGACAGCAAGTTTTGTAGAATATTTGTTCAATATCAAGAGCGAGAATGTTACCATTTTGTTATCAAATACTATTTCAGAATTGGCAAGTACTGTAACGGTTGTGGAGAAAAAATATTCTGCAACAGTTGCTATCCTATGCATTTTGCGTGTATTTCATTCCATCACTTGTTAAAGAATATTATTCTAACATTGTTGTAGCAATAATAACGTTATCCTTGACTGTCATCATAGTGGCGAGACGTGAATTGAAATGTCAAATTAATTTTTCCTTGGCTTTCCATTTGATTATATGTAAAATTTGTAGTTGTGGAGAAAGCACAGTCTGTTACTCGGTTAGAATGAAAATTCGTTATGCTCGTGGTTCCTCGCGCTCCGGAACTTTCCACTCCCATCGAATTTTCATTCTAACATTGTTACAGAATATACTATTCAATCTCAAGAGAGAGAATGTTAGTATTTTGTTACCGAATACGATTTCATAATTGGCAAATTCTGTAACGGTTGTGGAGAAAAAATATGCAGTCGCGAGGCTTTAAACCACACGACCGGCGGCCAGAATAATTGGAAAGCTGCAATCCTAACCACTCGGCTACCTGACCCTTATTGGTGTAATGATGAGCCCCCAGTGCGCCATCCGAATGTGAAATATTATATAAAATACCATATTTTTATTGGTGATTTGATATACATAACAATCACCTTTTTCAAATAAAGTGATCATTTTTTTTTCAATGCCAGAGAACCCAAAATGTTTCTAATGCCAACTCTGTCAAAACAAGAGTTGTATCTAATATAAATTGACATGATCACATTCAAAAACTTCATTTTGGTACTGAAATTAGAAACCGCAAATTTCAGTTTTTTATTGAAATATCATCTATTGTTTCAACGTTTTTCTTTATATTATTTTTCCTTGTGACTGTATATATTTACTATTACATGCTTTGTCAATAAGGTAAAATCTTTGATAATAATATAGTCTGGTTGGTATTAAGGCGAAGTAATGGATTGTCGCATACGGAAGGCTGACGCAATTCTTCAAAGAAAATCTCACCCCAGTACCAATAGAGCGGCCTTCATAATCTGTGAATTATATCTATAATTTTGTTAAGTTAAATCCATTTCGCTTTGAAAAACAATGTTATAATCTACGATGATCTTCAAATAAGTTGCTTTGCACCATTATCGCTAGTACAATGGACACGTGCTGGTTTTTTAGTGTGACCAGTGACGTGGGAATAACTCCATTGTATGGGTAAGATCATATTTTTCTGTGGAGGTAGTAGTACGCCCATGAAGTGCACATTCCATTACTTCACGTAAAACCAACCAGACTATAAGTTAGTGTATTATTGATTGATTGGTCAAAAAATCCGAAATTGGTTAACAGAATCGATTATAATTTTAAATGAATATTTGAATTTTTTCAGTTTCAATTGTCACTACATCATAAGTTTTTTTATCACATTTTTGTAGATTTTTGAAAATAATGATACTCAAGGTATACTCAATGATCACTCAAGTGAACGTTCTATTTTTGATTCAATGTTCACACGACACAGACAATGAAGTGAATGATGCCTAATGTCAAAATTCCACATCACTGGATTGGTTATGCACTAATGAATTCATTCGCCACTTTTGAATCATTTTATATTTAGATGTTTCACTTTCAGTAAAAGGTGCTGCATGAACTGTATATCACCTTTATAGAAAATCTATCTAGAAAATAAATATTGCTTATTTTTTTGAAAAAAACACCTTGATGTACATAAAAAAAATATTAAATAGAGATTTCTAATGGTTCGGCAGACACCGATAAAAAGAAACAAAAGTTCTCTAATTTTCTATCCTTGTTGCAGTCTTTGATTGGTCACTATAATTGCCAGGAACTGAAATGACGTGTTTTGTCTTATCATTTATAATGGCGGGAATATATAATGACATGCTGAGTTGTCATTCAAATGCCCCGCCATTATAGTGACCAATCACAGAGTGCAACAAGGGTGAAAAACTTCAGAACTTTTGCCTCTCTTTATCGGGTTTTACGAAGCCATTAGAAATCTCTTTTATGTCAACATATTGATAGCCCCTAGGAAATATCTAAAAGTGACTCACGTAATTTAATATTCCTGCAACCAACCTTACAGCAATAAATTCCAATTACCACCATTTTGGCGACCCCTCCGAGTTTCATCATTCGAATAACCACGCCCACAACATTCATAATCAGATCCTGGGAGCCTCGAGCAATAACCAACGATCCTCAACCCAACAACACAACAACAATATCGTCAATCACCACATGTTGGCGGCGAGAACGAACCCTTCGACTGCAACTTCGACTGCAGCTGCCGTTGCTGCAGCTATGATGTTGGATCCAAGGTTTCATCATGGGTCAACAGTAAGATCATTAAATATATTAATAATGATATCATATTTTTGAATCTCGCGCCCTCTGTCGAGCAATCACCATGTCTTTGATTTCAAGAAGTAGTATTGGTGATACCCCCAAGTAGTTTTTTTCACTGTTATTTTGTATAAATGTTTTAAATTTGGTACATCTATTTGATATTATAAATGTACAATTTAGCAAATATCAGACCAAATATGACACTTCGGGTTTGAGCGCATCCAATTTTTTTAATCAAATGAAAAGTACAATTTTTTTTTTAATCATGATTCGATATGTCACAATCATACTTCCAATTCACAAACTGCTGATATATTTTAGATTTCATAAACAATTACTTTTTGTATTCCCCCTCGTAACGGAACATTTTCATGAAAGTGTGCTATAGAAGATGAAACAATAGCATATGAGTAGCAATAATTTTGTATTTCAATATAGATAGGAGTTTTTAACTCACACAAAAACAAATTCTAAGTATAACGTTAAAAAACAATTAATTATTTGTGTTGAAAAATATAGAAAAACAAAAATTGGTAAAATAGTTATGTATGTCTGCATAAAAATCATACTGTGAAAACTTTGACATGGAATTATTGTTACTCACATGCTATTGTTTCATAGCACACTTTCATGAAAGTGTTATTTTACGAGGGCAATACAAAAAGAAATGTTTTATGAAATCTCAACTAAATCGGTAGTTTGTGAATTGGAAGTATGACTGAGATAAATTGTTGGAAAAGTAATTTGGTCCCGAATTATAATTAAAAAAAAAATGGATTCTCTTCTGGTCAAACCGAAAGTGTCATATTTGGTCTGATACTTGCTAAATTGTACATTCATGACATCAAATAGAATCTATACATAATAACAACGAAGATACAGTGGTACAGTGAATACAAATCATACACTCTGCCACAATCTAAATAAAATTGCCAGTTCTTTGCAAAAGTGCCTTGGTGAGCACTGAGCATCCAAAAATGTATCAAAACAAGTAGGTACATAAACTTGTTTCCCCTGTATCGGATTTGGACCAAGTCTGAATTATAAACTTGTTCAGAAGGAGGAGCACCTGACTTATTGCAGGTCACTGCTTCAGCCTCAGATAACCGTTGTAAATTGACGTCACAGCGGCCGATGTTTTACAGTATTTTTTAATTTAAAATTGTATTGTAAAGTAAAAATAAACAATTGATAATAATCTTCAAGTGTTGGATATCTGCTACAATAGGAGAAAATAAAAGGAGTGTTCGTTGATTGTTTCCCATTATTCAAAAATAGTAATCAATTAGCGGATGAAACAATTTTTTGATCATGAAGGACGACTACAAATTAATCAATGATTAAAATCCCTTTCCTTCAATTATTATTACAGGGTTTTTCATAAAGACATTTTCACTATTATTCCACTGCTTTTCAGGTACCGTATCATCCTACCACCACTCCTGTGTCAATGGCAATGGCTGCTGTTCAATCTTCACAAATTCAAACAACTGGACAGCCGGCTGAATATACTCCAACTTTACAAAATTGTATGACATTGTTCTAGTCAAAAAATAATTGTGATTTATTTTAAAATATTTTGTTATTTAGTGTTTATCAGTATTAGTATTGTTATAGTTTTGTTGTTTGTTTTGTTATTTTGTTTTAAATTATATGTGCACCTACAAATAAAGAAATATAATCTATAAAACTGTTTATTTTTGTTTGAAAGTTGTAGACCCTTATACAGGTAGAGAATCATTAGTATTTAGGACTTCCTGTGTCTTTCTTGGTTTGGTTATACTTGTCTCATACCAAGGCCCAAGAATGCTATTTCACGGTATGATTACTTGCATCTTGGACCTCCATCGTCTTAATGGTTGAAAGATTTCTACTTCTTTCAATTTTTCACTATGTTTCAATTGCTTGAATCTGCAATCGTCTTCAGGTGAATCTTTCATGGTATGTTACATGCTGATCAGTCGCAATGGTAGTATGTGTGTAATATTTTTTATTTTTTTCAGTTTTAGTTTCCACAAAAATAAAAATCCTGTATTGTTAAGAGAACATCGTGAGAGCCGATCGTTTTCTTGAATTTCTGAAGGCTGTATGCCTCTGAGAACACCTCCCGCGGCAGCGTGTTCCAAATCTTTGCCGTTCGGTGGAAGAACGAGCCCTGGGAAAGATATGTTCGGCATGTCTCTAAAGTGACGGCATTGGCAAAACTTTTACTGATAGATACTCTCTCCAAACATTTTGTATGGCTTCTTTGAACACCTACTTTTATTTTTTCCTTATCATATTTAATCAGTTCGCCTTTTTCATCTCTTTCTGTAAGATATTGAAATCTATTCTTATGTATGAGCATATTAATTCCAAGGAAATTCCTCTTATTCCAAAATATTCGAATTCTTTCAAAAGTGTAGTGTGGTCAACCCTATTGAAGGCTTTAGAAAGATCTATATATACTACCATAGTTTCATTTTTATGTTCAATGAGTTCAATATCATAGTAACGGCATTATATAAAGCAAGTTTAGTAAATTTACCTTTTCTGAAACCATTTTGAGAATCTGAAATCAGGTTGTGACTCTCGATCTCGACAAAAGTTACAATTCTTCTTCTTAAATCTATTATTTTTCCAAAAACCTTACTGATATTTGATAAGAGAGCTATTGGTGGAGAGGCGCATTTAGTAAAAGATGTAAAATTACAAAGTTGGCTCACCCTGAAACGTAACCAGAAAATCAAGCTTTGGAAGATATAAACCATTGCAACAGCAAGCAGAGTAATAGTAAAAACTAGTTTTTGAAATTTTGCACCGCCATTTGGGAACAAACCTAAAAACTAACATTTTATTAATTACATAAGATGATAATGATCCCTAAAAATTATTTGAGACCAAAAATAACAGCGTTTTTTCAATCAGTACAAAAATATATAGAAAAAGTTGCGATTTTCAATTTTTTCAAATAGATATTTCAAATTCCGCATGTGGGCCTAAAATTAAATTATAAACAACTTTCTCAAATAACTTATTTTGCTATCTTTGCAAATAACCAAACTTTCGCCAATTCGTATTAATTTTTTCGAAATTATTGTAGTCATTCGTCATATTGGTAGTCACGTGACGTATGTCAAAATCAATTATTATTAGGTACCGATCCCCTATAACGTATTTCTTATCTCTGATAATACAATTTTTAATTAAATAAGGATGCAATGCTCATCGATGGGTCCATCCATGAATTTAAAAACTTGCCCAATGCTTGTATTTTGTTTTTCCTAGAAGTTATTTGTTGTTCAATCAATACATTGATCAAAGAAATTTTCATTCGTTTCATCTCTTTCACTTAGGTAGTTAACTTTATCATCCAGTAGTTTTTTGTTTTCATATAAAATTGCGAACTTCTGTTTCATTTCACTTATTGTTTCAAATAAAAAAATTGTGTTTTAAAATTCAGTTCATCAGGATTGTAATTATTTTGAATTGAGACAGCCTCTGAATTTTGTCGCATACTGTTCCATACCGTTCCAAATACCATTTTCTTGAAACGACCCAACAAATCATCCTCTGTAGTTTCGTTCCTCAGTTAGGAAACACAAAAAAAAATTGACTATTTTTTTGTTGAAAAAACGCGCCCGAAACATGAAAATCACAGAGGAAAACGGTGGCAGACTAGGTCCAAAGGAGCCATACAGGAAGTTTAGAGAGAGTACCTATCAGTAAATTTTTTGCCGATGGGCACTCAAACTACAAGTTGTTCGATCCCCATTCTAGAATTTTTGCTATTCATTCGCTGATGGCTGATATCAGAGCTTTAGAAGATAAAGCGGTATGAAGGCAAAGCTGTGCACTGGACTGGAGAGATCGGTATGAGAGAAATGTGCATAGCAAGGAACACAACTGGGGATGCAAGCCATAAAATGGAAGTTTGGCTGGGAAGTCCTTGGTGCAAAACGCGATCAAACGACTTGGAGATATTTAATACAACGGCCAGAGTTTCACCATATTTTTCGATAGATTACTGCCAAATATGTGAGACATAAGCAAGTAAGTAACCAGTTGATGCCGGAAATAGATATTTCATGAGCTCGATGTTGATAGTTGCTGGGAAGTGTCTTTCCCTTTTTTGGGGACTGGTTGTACTCTTGCAATTTTCCAGTTGGACGGAAATACCACCAAATTATAAGAGAGGCTGAATAACTTACAAAGAACTGTTGTTAGTTCGGAAGCACATTTTTTAAGAACGATCGGCGGAATTCCGTCAGATCCACTAAATTTGTTGGTGTCAAGACCCAGCAAAATGCGTCGATGCTTTGTTGGCGAAAGATAATTTCAGGCATATGACTGTCAATAGAGATGATATTCTGGGGTTGTTTTCCCAATGAATCCAGTGTAGAATTTGCAGCAAACATCTTTGGAAAGATACTGGCTATTTCCTGAGCGTTCGTTGCTAGTGTTCCATCTTCCTTGGTTGGGGGAGGATATGAGCTGGAAGCAATATTTCTTCCAACAACTTTGGCAAATGACCAAAAAGAGCGGGACGCGTTAGGACACTTAGCGATCTCTGAAAGATAATTTTAAATTTTAAAATTCTAGAAAAAAGATTCTCCTCGAGCAGGATTTGAACTCACGACCTCTGGATTGCCGGTACAGTGCTCTAGCAACTGAGCTACCGAGGAGACATGCGTTGCACTGCAAATGGGGAGATCGATTTTATTTTATTAACATCTAAATTCCTGGAAAAAGTAGTCTCCCGATATAGAGAACTATTTTCAGTAAAAAAATATATATATTAAAAATGTAGTGTAAATTACACCACATTATGCTACACATCGATGCAAACGAATGAACCTTCACCATTACAGGGTTATTCCAATTGATAAAATCACGATTTCTTAGTTTAGAAATATTGATGCTTTATGTATTGAAAAAACTCGCAGAATATAATTGATTAACCTTCTAAAATAAAATCAATAAGTTTTTTTTTAAATTCTAATTCTTGATGGGCAGGGAGGATAGGTCTTGTTCTACGAGCAGAGCAGGAGGGAACTCAATAACATATGTATATTTTGATTATTAATAAAAGTTAATTTAAATCCACTTTGAGGAAAGATTTATATTATGTATCTGTTTATATTTTATATAATATTATCAAAAACCAATACTTGGAACTGAAAAAAAAATCAGCTTTCAACAATATCAGCATCTCTGCTATTAATAATACTTGTTGTGTTCATATAATTAGTTTGATCATATAGCCAACTATGGTCTTTGGCAGCCTCCTCAGTTACTACCAAAAACAGCTGTTTCTCGCTACAATCCAGCTCGTCTCTCAAATAATTCAAAAGGTCAGTATCCTAAAACAAGCTTTTTTAATAAGTCATACTGGAAAATGAGCTTTGCACTTACACATCCAATAAGTTGGGGATTATCTAACTTAGAATCCAAATTATAGAATAACCCATCAATATTTCTGAGAGTCACCCAATGTTTTCTACGTAATGGTAATGTTATGAAACTGATTTTATAATCACTTGGTACATTCAATATATAGCCGCAAATATTATTTAAGTTCAGACAACTAGGATCTCTGAAATGAAAATATTTAAACTGAAAATTGTACCTGGGCAACAATACTAATCTCATTAAAAAATCATACTGTCTATCAGTTAATGTTCAATAACAAAGGATAAAATGTTCATTTACTGCTGATGAAAGTTTTCTCAGTAATTTGCATTCAACTGGTTATTTGAATGAACTCTTGATGGCAAAAATATCCAGAATTGATACTTAACCCTCAGGTAGTAGTAGATACAAAACAGCTTTATTTCCTGTAAGATAAAAAGAAAAGTAGTAATATAAAGTAACAAAAGGAAATTCAATACATTTTCTTCTTAAAAAAAACACGTTAGATTTACGAAATATTCAAAAATCATTAAGTAAATATAATATTCAGTCGAATTTTTACCAGGTGTCTTTGCATATTTAGTTTTATAGGCTTTTTAGCCTTCCTCATGATTTTTTCATGTAATGTTACTGATCTTCCCCCTTTTTCAGATTCTAAAATCGGTTCTTTTGATTTTCTTGCACCACATCTTCACTTTTCATAATTTTACTTTTGAAGTCAAGAGTCATGATATTCAACATCTTCTTCATCTGATCCTGATGATTCATCATCGATATTGATTTGTTCGCTGCCTATTTCATCTAAGAGTCTACTCATGACTAATCCTATTCATGATCGTGTCTTATTGACTTGAAATTAGTCATCAGATTTTTGTAAACTAGTTAGTAAAATGACGTTCAAAAATAATAAAATCCATGAGTTCTAACAGAGATAACTTGTATTTATATGATTTGAAAATATTACTTATATAAGTAGTTGCAGCAGCGTACGGAGTACGCCATTAAAAAGCTCTGAAAAAATTGGACTTACACACTTAAAAGCCGGAATTATACAAAAAAAAACTCCGGTATGAGGACAACAGGGATCTCAAAACAATTCTTCAAGTCATTACCAAATCAATGAGATTTAAGAACTGGTGTATGCTATAAACCAGCGAGACTACCTAAGGGTTAAGAACTACTGAAAGCATATGATAGACATATATGATTTTCAAATAAGATGATGTTTCAATACAAAAAAAAAACCAAATGCTCACTTTCTCTTATCAAACCATATTGTTTCACAACCTCGTGTCTGCAGTGCTTTCATTATCACATTAATGTCATAATTTCCAAGCCCTAAAATGGACTTATGGGGATTGATCCAGTGATCTGGTGAAAGTGAGTGACAAATTAGGTCCAATTCATATTTAGTAAATGCATCTCTTGATTGAAACAGATTATTTAGAGCATGTAAAGCACACAATTCTCTAATTTGTTTCTCATGATAAATATTATTTGAATTCATATCAGATTGTCTCAGAATGGAAGTTCAAGTCATCATATAAGATTCTTTACTTTCAGGTAATTTCTTTAAATACTGGAAAAAATTAACCTTTTTCCAGTATCAGCTTGCCTAATTTTAGTACATTTTTTGTGTATTGTGATACATCTTCAACATCTAACAAATGAACACTCCAATTTCAACAATAAAACAATGAGATGAACATTAATCATTAGATTAAAATTAACCACTTCTAAATTCTAAATAAATAATTTATTTGTTGTGTCAAAATTAGGCACGTTTTTTAATTCATCGGTGGCTCCACCAATCCATTAGCTGAGTTTTTTATATTATTTTTCTCTCTCTAACTTGTTTTGGCTCTTGCTTCCTCTTAGGTGCATTGATGGTACAAAGTTTTGACTGCACTACTGACAGCGTCAGAAATTAAGAAATTTCAAGTGATATGTACATCATTGCACATGATAAATGTTAATTTTCACAACGAATAATTGTTTTTCAGATGCTAATAAGTGAGTGCAACATTTTCTACGAAGGCGTAGAAGCACCAGATGTAGTGATATTTTTCTAATTCCCAGATACATCTGTCTATTAGACAGTTATTATAATTGACAGATATAAGTTTCTAATAGACAGATTTATCTGGGAATTAATATAATTCCCAAATATGAGTGTCTTATAGACAGATATGATCTGTCTAAAAGACGGATATTATGTGTCTAATAGACAGATATAATACCAGTATTAGTATGAAAATTTCACACCTCACTTTTTCAGCCAATCAAAAAATTGGTTTTTATTTAGTTGCCATGGCAACCCAAAAAATTTCCGAAAATTTTTATCCTCCTGGGTACCCTAGGCGAAATTAATAAGTGGAAATTTTTCTGTCAAATATTTGACATGTGATTGTTAACATTTTGCTTTTATGTACAAATGGAATGTTATTTTTCATATGAAAGGAGATAATATTTCATAATTATATATTCACTAAATATTTCGAATGTGTCTGAAAATATTTTGAGAACTTGCATTTCAACGATGAATAGGTCCATCGGTAAAAAATTTATATCAATCAAATCTATCTATGCTTGACTTGATAAACTTAATATTTGAAACAATTTTATTCAACTTATCTTTTCATGAATACTCGGCTGAAATTTGCAACAATTCCTTTCTACATCACTTCCCAATAGACAATCCGCATGGACCAGTCAAAACTATTTTGGTTCTGCGTGATGTGCAATGCAATTTTAGGTTGAAAATGTCGCAAAATGAATTTTCCTTTCTCACATACAAACACCGCCACTAGTACCAACGCGTAACTGTCATTATATCAACAAAAACCATTTATGGCCCACTGATGTTACAACTTGTTTTCTCTCAGAATAATCTACAAGTCAGTTAGTTGAATTAACCATTAATTTAATATATTTTGGTGTGAAATTTTCTTACCGAATTCCCCGCGTGCTTGAATTAATTGCTGGAAATTTATCTCGTACATGAATTTTTTAAGAAAATCACCCTCGTCGCTGCGCGACTCGGGTAATTTAAAAAAAATTCATGTACTCGAAAAATTTCCGGCAATAATTCAAGCACTAGGGAGATTATAAGTGATAATCTCCCGTTGTAGTTCATTTGTCTCAATAATGACAACGTGTTGATTAAGATTCATAACCTAAAAAAAGTTATATTTAATCAAAAGTTGCGTACATTAGAACAAATGTTACAATACCAAAATGCAGAGTATATTCTCTGGATAATTTAAACGTGATTAAGTGATCAACTGGAAGAGTTGATTGAAACCTATTTTTCTTTAGGTTTTCATATCACTTAGAAATTCTTGATTGCTTGGAATTCAACCATGATATCCAAATCAGTAGACCTACGTTACACACAGATTAATTCTAAGGGCCGGTTTTTCAATATCCTGTTAGCATAAATTTGACTTCCAGCTGAATTTGACTAGTGGTTAGAATGTGAGTTCATTCCTTCATTTAGCAAACGTCATATTCATTCTAACCACCATAACCACCAGTCAAATTGAGCTGGAAGTCAAAAGTTCGCTAACAGGAATGGAATAACAGTATATTGAAAAACCTGCCCTATAGGAAGGAAGTTATTTATTTCAATATTTTCAAAAAAACTTATTTCTTCTAGTAATTTCTTGGATTTCTAACTCCTCTTGGTATCACTTTCTCCAGATCAGGTAAATCTATTGTAATCAATAAGATATCCAGGATAGGTAGGCGGAGGAGACTGTAGGTAGAGCTAGAGCTAGAGCTTGACCAATATACTAAGTAAGATTTGCTTGATTTCTATTGTATACCAGAATTTTGTACCACTTATATTATAATTTCACTAATTTCAAAAAATTTGATTATTATTTTGATTTTTTCTTGAGATAAATCGCTTAACACCATTTGATAACAAATAGGCGTAGAAATTTCTATTCGCATAAGACTAGGGTTGAACGCTATATTTTCCTTATTCTCACATTCGAAGAGCATGCGGTTAATATTTCCTAAATAAATAGAGTTAAAGAGGGAACTGATGTGAATGTGGGAAAATACAATATACTTAATATACAAAGTTGAAAATAGGAAACTTTTTTCTTATTTGAACCTTTTTAACAGATAACAGGCAGACAATGTGACAAATGAGTCAAATGACAAATGACAAAAGACTCAAAAGGGGCGAGTGATATGAGTGTGTAGGGCGACGTTGCTATTTTTCAGTAGGTCGACATGAGTCAAATGAACTACACTCAAAAATTTAGTTTCAAAGTCAATTATACTAATTCCCAGATAAATCTGTCTATTAGACACTTATAGCTGTCAATTATAATAATTGTCTAATAGACAGATTTATCTGGGAATTTGAAAAAATCACTACATCTGGCGCTTCTACGCCTTCGTAATTTTCAATATATTTTCTATCTTGTCAATTTTTTCCGAAACAACAATAGGTTTATTCGTTTGCATCGAGGTGTAGCACTTTCCTACACCTGGTGTAATTTACACTCGATTTTAGCATTCGTTTGCAAATTAATTTGACACATTCCTTTGTTTGAACTGCACTCAGCTACACTCGATTCAAAATGTGGTGTAAACTACACTACACTACACCTTGATGCAAACGAATAAACCTATGAAAAGGTATAATCGGTATAATCAGCATGGTCTTGATTGGCAAGTGGCAACACTGATTGGGATTGGTACAAAATCTTCCTGGCAACACTGTTGTCGGCTATGTCCTTGTCCATAAAATAAATAAATAATTTCCAATAAAAAATTTGCCTTTGGACTGTTTGGGGGCTTGGGGATCTATCGGTCTTTCCCCAATTACATTTTGCTAAACTGAACCTCTAATAGTTATAGAAATTTAAAAACCAACCTAGGAAAAGAGACTGTCAGTTTTTATTAAGGAAAAAATAGTTCCAATTTTACAGAATACCTACCACATTCAGAAATTGTATTGTGCTTTCTTTAAATTTAGGAACTCGCTTAGGAAATTAAATTCATTATGTGTGGTGACTTTCAAAATGTAACAATTTTTTTTTATATTCTGTGTATTGAGGTGATCATTACAAACTCAAGAACATCAACATTATGGAAACTAAATTCCGATAAAACAAAGATAATACAGGCCAGTCCTTTCCACTCTATCGCATACCCAAATGAATTGTCTGGGATAGAATATGTTGAAGATGATCCGCGTTTTGATATTATTATTTCAACTGAACATCTTGGCCAGTCTTGGGTTAAACAACAAGCTGGGCAATACTATTGTTCCAATTGCGAAAATGAAAAACAGTGAGTACCCATCCTAAGTAAGGAATATCACTATCTATTGGATCCATAATTTTCAGAAATACCAGTGAATATCCAAATTCTGCTGTGGAAAATTTTAAAACTCAGTTGAATGAGGAAACTTTGGACTGCGGGAAACCTGTTAATTTTACTTACTTCGACAATTTGGTAGGAGTATTGAATAGAAAAAGGCATCCAATTGTTCCTGAACCCCAAGCAATTTTGTATTTCAGAAAAAGTTATGGGAAGAACAAGAATGAGGTGGAAGAGTTTGATATTGACTCATTAGAAAAAAGACTAAAAAAGGCTAAGAAAGAAGTAACATTAGTTATCACAATTAATGTTCCATACATATTCAGTGTTTCCAATTTTTGCAGAAGCCAAAATCTATTCAACTCTACAATCAAATAGGAAATTTTTGGCGAATCAAAGGAGATGCAGAAAAAGCTATAGAATGTTTTCGTAGAGCTCTTGCATCCTCCCCACATAATGCGGAAGTACTTCTTAATCTGGCTAGGGTGCTTTTTTCCTTACAGTACTTGGATGATGCCATTTATTTAACAAGGAGATCTCTAGAAGTCCAACCTGCAGAAAAGGGTGAGATCAATGGTTGAGCAGACATGAGTTTTTCAATATCATTTTGACTTTCAAGACTAAAAGATTTCACCAAGATCAAGTTATCCAACATTTTTTAATTTCCCCTGAACACTCCCTCACATGAATACACAATGAAAACTAATGAAAACCTGCCTTGGTAAATACACATGTGAAATCAAGTCAAAATAAGAAATAATAATCAGAAATGTCACTTCATTGGATATAAAATAGCTTTCTCCACAACTGTTACAGAATTTGCCAATTCTGAAATCATATTTGATAACAGAATGTTAACATTTACGCTCTTGATATTGAAAATATATTCTACAACACTTGTTGACATTGCTGTGGCAATAATTCCGTTAGCCTTGACTGGCATCATAGTGACAAGATGTGAAATTAAATGTCAAAATAATTTTTCGTTGGCTTTCCATTTGATTTTATGTAAATTTGTGGTTGTGGAGAAAGCACGGTCTATTACTAGGTTAGAATAAAAATTTGTTATGCTCGTGGTTCCTCTCGCTCGCTTTCAGCTCGCTCTTGAAACTTCCCACTCACAACGAATTTTTCATTCGGACCTTAATATAGTATTCCAGTTTAGTATCTATTTGGACCCAGACTGCTTCATATATAATCAGTTCCTACACATTCTTAGGTGTTGAGATTGATATTAACTTATTTTTGGAAACAATAACCCCCATATTGTGAAGAAGCTTATAAATAACTTATGCCATATGTAACATAATGATTCTGTGGACATTGCTGTATTGAACACTTTCTACTTTGCTCATACTCAGTTGATCACTCATGCCACGATTAACTGTGGACACCTATAGAGTGTTTTTGGCAAAGAAGAATGTTATAAGATGTATGATGAAAACACACTTTTTTGGAATCCTGCAACTGGAAACCACTGTACAAACAACTTTGAGTACTACCCCTTCCTTTACATAGGCTTCTAATTTTTGTTAAAAATAACTTGAATTCCTTTATGAGGAATGGAAGTTTGTGTATAACAAGTGATAGAATAGTAACATGAGAATTCTTGTACAAAGATCAGCCTTATTCGAAAAGGGGGTTGAATATAGAGGAAACAATGCTTCTATTCTGTTTGTATTATGTTGTTGTATGTACCTTCTTATGAAGTGGTATATATTGAACTTTTCACCTTATTTTACTCAATTTTATATAGAAACCAGGGCTATGTCAATGTCCAATTGTATCTTATGACAACGATAGATTTTATTATTATTCACATTTTCAGAGAAGCAAGTAAATTAATAAATTTTTGGAGTGATGAATCCCAACACCAAACCAACTATTTTTAATATCCGCCTGGAAAATTAAGCATTTAATAACAGTTACAGGGATGGTCAGAAAGAAAAACGAATCAAACTCACACTGTACCTTTCAAACAAATAACATAAGTACTACTCCAATAGTACTAAACATGACAGAGTCTGTATAAAAAAAATATCGATCAAAAAATATTTGGATTCATATGTGCACTCACCTTTAATAATTATCTTAAAAAAAATGGACGGATTCACACTTTTGATAACTGTATATTCAGTGAGTCCACAATGGGGATTATTTTTAAATGGGAAGAAAATTGTGTAACAAAAGAGTCATTCATATGGTATGGCAGTATGAAAATATGAACTTTTCAATTTCTCATTTAATTTTTATTGTTAAAGCTGGAACGAATTTTATTAAAACTCTTCCCCCCCAGCAACTTTTCATAGGCATTCTCGATCAACCATCAGCTTATTCTTTCAAATACGGCCCTGTGTCAATAAATACTTTTTTTATATATTTTACATTCTAATTGCAATGATGTGTCACATATACATATGACAGTTTCATTACATTCCAACTCATTACGAATTTTTAAAGATATTTTTTAATAAGGACCTAAATTGAAAAAAATATATTGAATTGGATATCCTACACACGAATTGAAAAAATAAAGAATTTAGGTGACATATTTTATTGATTGGTGAAAATCTCTTGAAAAATTCGTGCCGATTGACGAAAAGTCGAAAATGAAATAAAACGGTCATTGGTGATACTTATAAGTGTCTCTCATTTCTTGACATATAGATAGATAGACAGATTTATTTCATCACATTCAACATACAACGTACAACTATCGAGTAAGAAAAATAATAGTTGCAGTTAATACACACTAATTACATCTAAAATAGTTATCTCTAAAATTAAAACAGAAACTAACATGTTAAAAGATTAATGTCTCACAGTTCAAATACTCTTCAATGGAGTAAAAACAGTGCCTCAACAGTGAGCGCTTAACTCTAACCTTGAAACGGTTATAACTCAAACCAGTAATGTCTGCTGGTATTTTATTGCATAAATGTAAGTTGAGTGGATTTAGATCCAGTCAATAAAATTGAGGCCTCAGCATTTGTGAGGTACTTAGTATTATTTTTGTGTATTCCTAAAATCTTTGTAAAGTATGAAAATACTTGGCAAGGGTAGAATTTTAAGTTCTTGAATTAAAATACAAGTGTTCTCTGTAAGAAACATTGGCTATGATCCTGATTGCTTTTTTGCATACAAAAAGGCTTTAATTGCATGTGAAGACTGACCCCATAAAAGTATTTGTTAGATAGTTGTTAAAAAGAGAAAAGTATGTGAGTGGATTATTGATGAAACAAATATTGGATGTGATATTTTTTCCAAAATATATAATTTGAAACGTACTTGCCGTATTTCAATGTTTCAAAGTCAGTGACATTGAGAATTGTAAAAGTTTCGAGAAGTTATCTAGGATTCGATTGTTTGTTAATGTTTTCGTATATTTTTTTGAAAGATAATGTTTACATTCAGTTATAATCAGAATAGTGAATTCATTTGTGAATATTTTTTATGTGTTTTGGGTTTTCAAGAGTTATATGGATTTAATTTTTTGTTAATATTTTCTTATCAGTATAAATATTTTTTCAATGCAAATGTTTAAATAAATGAAGTTTCATCCAAATAAAATATAATTCTAGTATATAGTAATCGTGGCTGACAGCTAGATGCATGCATGGTGGCTGAAATAAGAATATTAATGGCTGACTATAGGATATTTCGAATTTTTTCAGAATAAGTTCCATACCAATTTGAGTATAACGAATTAAAGAAAACTAGATTGTATGAATAATATAAAACATTTCAGTCAATTAATTGCGAAGAAATATCAATAACTTTAAAAGTTTTATTCTTCATCTTTATCTCAAAAGTAGTTGTTACTTAAATGGCTTTTCTACTGGCTACTCTACCCTACCGGCAGAGGTTTTATTTTTTATTTGTTTTATTGTACCTATTCATCAGCTCATCCAGTCTCATCTAAAATAAATGTATCTGCAATATATGTTTCTCTCAAAAAAAGCAAGGGATCTGGCACTACTTCAATATTTTCTATTAATCTCTCAGATATAGAACAGTAAAATTTATTTAGATAATTGGACTCCAAGGTTGCATTTGATTTGATGTTAGTTTTTTTCACGAAATTCATTTACAATACGCCAAGTTTCCTTAATCGAATCTGTTATGGTAATATTTATTTTTGGCCATCTTATTATTATTAAACATAATAGTTGTGAATTGCGATATCATTGGAGTACTTTCTTATATAATGCAGGCTTCTTGAGTTTATTGCAGAAGTTCGAATTCCTTTAGTTAACAAAGCTTTTTCATTTTTGATTTTGTTCTTCATTTTCTGAATGGGAAAGGGCGACTCGAAGCATTCAATCAGTAGCGTGTAAAAGGACAAAAAAGGATTATCGGAAAACAACACAAAATTACAATCCTTGTTCAAGCAACTGTCATAGAATTTTTGGTAATTCGTACCACTGAACAACCTACCAATTTTGAATTTATTTCCGTTGTCGTTATTAACAACCTAGCATTGCAATACACTGCCTCATGGCCTGAGAAGTTAGCTGGGATAACCAAGCAGTCTACTCAGGTTGGTGCATATGTAATCAATTTTACTCTGAGAGTACTGTGAAATTCTTGTTGGTTCGTTTGTGTGCATAGTGAGGTTGAATAAAATCAGTAAATTTTCAAGCTGTCGGGTTAGGAGAGAATTTGTATCATCAAAATTAATGTTAAAGTCTCCAGCCAACACAACTACTGCTTGTGATGGTAGTTGTAGCAAAAGCGTTTCTAATTTTTCAAGAAACATGAAACCATTTGTACTTGGTGATCTATATGCACATATATCAACTAAGTATTGAAGTGCCTCCGTAGGAGTACTCGCTTCGGCAAAAGTTATACACAATTCTGTGCTTCCCAATTTAACAAGTCATCAATTTTAACAATTTAAACCTCAATAAATTTGTTGTTACTTGTCGATTTGATGATATTATAATTTTCTGTGTCTTATCCCTGATGTTTAGACTGAGATAATTTGAATTAAAAATTCAGCGTTATTATCTGTTCTAGAACGTTAAATCGTTAACATTTGAGATTGCTTCTACCTTGGAAGTAAGAAATTGAAAATGTCATTAATATATACCACAAAAAGAGTCCAGTTTACCTAGTAGGAGCTCATGGTTTACACTGTCAAAAGCCTTACTTAGGTCACATAAAGTTAGAGCAAACACTATAGGCCCTTTTCTATGTTCTTTATTATTGAATCAACTATAGCCATCACAGCTTGGGTTGTTGATTTGTTAGACCTAAATCCAAATTCATTTTTATTAAGTACGGAATGAGCATCCCAAAAGTTTTACCAAAGTAGTTTTATCAAGTAGTTCTTACAATATCTATTTTACAATATTGAGTACAACAATAACCATTAAAAATAATTAATTGTTACGCATTTATTTATTTATTTTTCATTTAAACAAATCGTAACTATTAACTCTTCTGATATCCCAATGGTAAAAATCCTTATCTTCTTATCTTGGACTCACATTTGTAATGAACGTAGAACGACTGGAACTATCACGATCAACCGTAGAAATTGCGAATATCGGGATATCGTGAATAGAAAGCCAAAAACAGGTGTTTAATTCAGTAGTGCGTCTTCGAATGTTGGTGACCAAAAAATTATACAGTGCCCGGCATAAAGTTTGCAGCATATGGAAAACTTTTTTATTATTGATTTCTCAAAAAAAAAACCTGCTAAAAACCTCTGCTTCATCCCAAATCTGAATTGCAACAACCAGAATTGAATTTTTTACGACCCTAGAAAATTCTTTGTTTTCAAAAAAATATGTTTCCATCACCTTATTTTTCACGGTAGATTTAAAAGCCGAGAGGAAATATTGTTCAGAATCGACGGATGACGGATGGTATCTTCTTAGATATGATGATATCACACACTCTCTGGATGTCCCCACTTTCCTAGCTTCTATCAGAAAATCACATTTATTCAAATTTGTGACGGAATTTCGCAAAATCTTGCTGCAAATAGTAAATGAAACTGAATTATCTCCAACATACCATAACAGAATGAAAATTAATGGAAAACGGGGCATATTTGTATCAAAAATAGTTATTTATTATACAAGGGAAAAAAGTATTAGATTTTTGCTCGAGGTTATGTTGTGAGGGAGACAATAAACCAAGGGCTAAAATCTATTATTTTTCCCGTGTATAATACACGGGAAAAACGACGATTTAATAGTTAAAAAAATCAAATGTCTACGGCTTAAGACCTAAGAAGAGAGGTCGATCTTCACCGTTCTGTTTAACGGATGAAACATACTTCTTATTTCTTATAAAGTTTCATAAATAGACGAATACGCCTAAAATGGTTTGCCTATCAAAATGTGGTCCACGCACTTACAGTGAGTTTCAAAAATTTGCACCATATGGTAAACTTTTTCATTATCGATTTGTCAAAAAAATTTATTTCACATAAAAATTAGTGCATTGCAGAATACTTGCATATGAGTTGTCAAAATTACAAATTTCCAAACGGTGTACAGGGGGGAACAAAAAATAGAGTCTTGATCAAGAGTAAACTACGCTGGCTGTGACTCCAAATTTTAATATTGTTTGCAATTCTGAGCAATCTCCTTGAATGAACTTTTTGATAATGTCAATAATAAGGGGTATTTTAAACTTGATCAAAATTTCTATTTTTTTTCCCTGTACACCAATTAGAAATTTGAACTTTTGACAACTTTTATGAAGAATAAAATTTTCTGACAGATCGATAATAAAAAGTTTTCCATATGATGCAAATTTTTGAAACTCGCTGGCAACTCATATTATGTGTATACGTCTATTTATGAAACATGATGAGAAGTATGTTTCATCCGTTAAACAGAACGGTGAAGGTCGACCTCTCTTCGGCTCTTAGACTATTAGGAATAAAGGCCGGTTAGGTTAGTAGTGTGCAGGTTGAGTGATGAAGGTAGGAGGTTGAGTTAGAGCCCCGAGCTGAACATCGGATGCGTGCGAGATAAGCTTTTGCAGTAGCAGAGATATCTACCTTTACCTATGTGCTTTTTTCCCCAGGAAAAAAGTAATATATAGAAAAGTCATATTTTAGTACCTGTCAACAGAGATAAAGTGTCAAACTTTTTTCCCGTCACAGGAAAAATGTTATTCGTAATGTGAAAATAAATTAATTTTCATTCCGGTATCATATCTTAGAGACCATTCAGTTTTAATTACTATTTTCAGCAAGATTTTATGAAATTCTGTCACATATTTCGATTAATGTGATTTTCCGATGCGAGGGAGAAAGCAGAGAACATCTTGAGTTATATCATCATATCCAACAATAGCAAAGTATTCCTAATGTCGTACAGCGTACAGGGCGATGAAGAGAAAATGGGAAAAAAAAATTGAAAATACAAATTAATCATAGGATTTTAATTTCTCGATCAACATTCGATCCTGAACAATATTGCCCTTCGACTTTTAATTCTACCGTGAAAAATAAAGTGAACGGATCATATTTCAAATTCAATTCTGGTGTTTGCAATTCAGGTTTGGGGTGAAGCAGAAGTTTTATTAAGAATGATTTTTTCTTTGAGACATTAATTATAAAACAGTTTTCCATACGCTGCGAACTTAAGGTGCACGGACACTGTATATTTGGTCATGATAGACTAATACACCATTTTATTTTCGGTAATGGGTTATACGTATACAGAGTGGTCCAACGAAAAGTATGCACCTAGCTTTTATCCTTTTTGTGGAATTGCAAGCAAAAATGCTCGGACACGTGGAGTTTGTTTTTGAGGGGGACACATTTCAGATATATTTTGCAACTTGTGCCTTCAACCCCTCAGCGACGGGGTGTCACAACCCTAAAATTTTAAATGGAACGTGGGGTCGACTGATATATCATTTGAACGGGCACAAAATTATCTTCCCAATGATACCCTATTTGTTGAAATTTACTGAAGCAGTTAATTCGAAAACGGCTTTAAGAACATGAACCCGATAATGTTGGTATTAATGAAAAATACAAATAAGTTTTGGTTACTAGGAATTAAAACATGTACAAGTAGTACTTAGTACGTTTCAATATTTGTTACTTGTAATAGTGCTTTGTAAAAAAAAACAAGCTGTTAAATTGATTTATTGAAATGTTACTTCAACAAGTGTTCAAATTGTGACCCATTTGCTTCCATACAATAATACAGACTTTGTTCAAATCTATGTCTAACATTTTGTAGCATATCAGGTGTTATGCTTCGGCACTCTGCTATAATCCGTTGGCGAATATCTTCTATGGACTCGGGCTTCGTAGCAAAACATTTATTTTTCAAGTGTCCCCATAGAAAAAAGTCCAAAGGCTAAATCAGGTGACCTGGCAATCCACTGTCCGGGGAACCGGTTATCTAAAAATTCTCCTACAGGACCAAAATAGTGCAGAGGTGCTCCATCTTGCTGGAAATGAAGCCGATCAGCATTATGATTTTGGTCATCTTCTATTATTTGTGTGATGAAAGGATCAATTGCGTCTTCAAGCATGTTAAGGTAGATTTCACCATTTAAATTTCCAAAAATGAAAAGTGGTCCTATGATATGACTTCCTAATATGCCACACCAGACGTTTATTTTTTGAGGGGCCTGGGAATGAACCTCACGGAATAAATATGGGTTACTGTCATCCCAGTAACGGCAATTATGCCTATTCAAAGCTCCATTCAAATAAAATGTACACTCATCTGTAAAACAAATATTACACATATCTGTTTTTTTCTTACACTTATCTGCAGTCGTTATAAATGGGGAATTTAGTTGTGATAATAAAAGTTATCATTGAAATGTTGCTTTCGGCAAAATAAAGTAATTTAGAAATGATTGTCGTTATCCTGATTCCTAGTAACCAAAACTGATTTGTATTTTTCATTAATACCAAAATTATCGGTTAATGTTCTTAAAGCCGTTTTCGCATTAACTGTTTCAGTAAATTTCAACAAATAGGGTATCATTGTAAAGATAATTTTATGCCCGTTCAAATGATATATCACTCGACCCCACGTTCCATTTAAAATTTTAGGGTTGTAACACCCCCTCGCTAGGGGGTTGAAGACACAAGTTGCAAAATATATCTAAAATGTGTCCCCCTCAAAGGCACACTTCACGTGTCCGAGTATATTTGCTATGAATTTCAAATAAAGGAGAAAAGCTAGGTGCATACTTTTCGTTGGACCACTCTGTATAGTTTCACCTCTATACGCACATATAACAAATATTTCGCCTTGAAAGAGTTTGATTAGGCTTAGTGATTTGAAAAAGTTTTCATTATGAATTATATCAATCCTCAAAGCAAAATTGTGTCAAGATTCTGACTCAAATCAACCAATCAATAAATAACAAACTTTAAGTAACGTTATTTTTCATGCATCTGAAGGTGCTTGGCAACAGTATTTCACCTTGGGAGAGATATTCAAAGCTTATGGGCATTATCAAGAAGCCTCCATACACTTACGGCATACCTTAGAGCTCAATCCAGGGTTTGAACCAGCTCAGATGGCTCTGAGGGAAATGGAGACGATGCCAGCTGCTACCGTACATATTTATACGATGGTGATAATAGCCTGTTTGGTGAGTAGATGATAACTATCAAGGAAGCATGTGTTAATTGAAATTTAATTCTCCAGGTACTGGGTGTTCTTTTAGTGATATTGTCTTCTATGGATAATACAGATTATTCAGAAGACCTCAAGCCCCAAAGGCACTTCAATAAGGCAATGGCAATGAGATCCCTAAAAGGAATCACTATGACTGCAAAACGATGCAAGAGGTCAACTACCTAACAATCAAATTCAACTTATCCAACGACGACTTATTGAACCGAATCTCTAGAATTTTCTTGGTACCTGTTCTCATTGCTCACTCAGTGTTTTAAGTTTTTTTTAACTGATTAAAAGACTCCACTCATACAGGACTTATTGTTTATTATTCATAGACAACAGAGAACCTTTGTAGTTATTTATTATTCTTATTGTTTCTAAACTGCAGGAAACGTTTTGAAAAAATTCAACATGGTGTGCAAATTGTTTCCAAAACTGTTGACTTCTCACATTCTGTAGCAAAGGACTTGTTTGTCAATTTCACTAAATAAAATAAGTTTTTCTACATTCATGCAAAAAGCAAAACGTTATCGAACTATATTTGGTAGAAAAAGAAGTTCTTTATTGCTCTCATCTGTCATTCTGCTTCAATGTGCTGTCAATGACAAACATAAACATTCAAACCTACTACATATTTAGCAGATATTCTGTGAGATTGGCAATAAGTTTTGAACAGTTACATATTTTATATTATTTTGTATTAATGTTAACAGGCAGATTTAAACAAACAATGCCTTCCCGAGAATAACTCCATAATCAAAACTGATCCGCTTTGTTCTAATCTGTCTACCTGAAAAGAGCAAACTGACTGTAGTATTTAGTCTTTCTATCATTTTGGTTGCAACATCTCCAGGTATTATTTAATTCGGTTTCTTAGATTCACCGTTCATATAAACCCAAGCATAATTTTTCAATAGTAGCGCTTCCATCTGCATATTCCATGTATCATAGTATCCTTTTTTAAGCGATTCAATCTTCGATACATTCATTTTCAAAAGTAGTTACTGAAAATAATACGCTTCACGAATCTTACTCCAAATACTCAGAAACCTGGCCCCATAACCTGTTAGGGATTATAGAGTTGCTGAGAAGGTATTGTGGAATAGATCCCCTACATATAACAGGAACCTTACCGAATGACTTGGTTCACTGAATTATGTTCAGCTCAACAAATCATGCATACTGGTTTTATTACTATAGTCCAAATCGGTCTAATCGTGCGGGTTAGCGCTGCTAAAAATTATTATTAACAATCTGCTTTTCGCATGTGAAAATCATCTTTTCGCATGTGAAAATCATATATGTTTGTCTCATGTATCATTGTGATTTTATTTGAACGGGTATGATTCAACACAAAGGAATGGGAGGAAACTAAATAAATTGCCGGTGACTAAAAGTCTCACACCCGCAAGTTAAGACCGATTTTGACTATACAAATAATGGAACTTATAATGTAAAATGGTTGAATTCGTGATGTGACATCAGTATACCTTTCGTTAATGTTTGAATAAAAGTTTTGCATTTGTTTGTAATATTTGACATTAAAAGGTACTCCTGTCAGATCATTAATCATATTGTCATTTAGACTTCATGGTTTCCGAGTTGTTGATGTAACCATGGTGGCTTCATCATCGCGGGTTTTTGAAAGTCAGGTAAATGGGGCACTAGTAGAAAAAAATTCATTAAAACCTGTACCACATTATGCAATGGAGCATAAGCAAGAAGGGTATGTATCTACACAGGTATATCTTTATCTTTAGAGCTTTTTCCGAGATACAAAACAATTACAATGGTAATACAGGAAAATTAATCAATTATACAGTGCGGCTTTTAAGAGTCCTCCCGCCCTGTTAACTTTTGAACAGTTCGACGTAAAAACATGAAAAAAGAAAAAAAAACGTTTTGAGGGTTTCACCGATACTACTATTTGAAATGAAAAATATGATGATTGCTCGAAATTGGGGGGAGCACCTCAACTCAAAAATTTTAAATGACATGGGGGGTCAAGTGTCACATCGTTGAAAAGGGAATTTCATTCTTTTTATTTCCATCTAAATTTTTTTGAATTTTGTCAACTTTTTTTGCAATTCAAATTTGTAATATCAAATATAAGTGCGGATCTGAATACTACTCGTACCTCGATAAATTTGAACGGTTTGATGTGGAACAATGAAACCAAACATTTTTTAAAGGGTAATACTGATACTACTTTTTGAGAGAAGAAACATTGCAATTACTCGACAGCTGGCGCTGGGCGCAAATATTTAGATTGTTGTAAAGAAAATTGAATTCCCTTTTCAACGAACTTTCACGTGACCCTCCGTGTCATTTAAAAATTTTGAGTTGATGTGGCCCCCTATCGAGCAATCACCATATTTTTTATTTCAAAAAGTAGTATCGGTAAAACACTCGAAACGGTTTTTTCTTTATGTTTCCAAGTCAAACCGTTCAAAAGTAAACAGGGGGGGCTATTAAAAGCCGTACTGTAAAAATAATCATTGAAAAGTCCAGACACATCAAGAAATAGGTTGATAACGACGTAATTACAAAAACCTGAACTATTTTTTGAAGCAGCATATTATTTCAAAGTGAACAGTTCCTTTCAATGTGTGTCTTGAAGTGCAAGGTGTTTGATACACAAGGTGGTGAGTGTGAAGTAAAATGTAATGTTGCAATTTTTTCTGAAACGTGCTTACGAAAAAAAGTAAAACTTTTTATGAGCTATTTTGATGTCAAATAATTTGTTAACTAAACAGACATCATCCACATTTCATGACTTTTAGGCTGACTGCAATATGCGGTTGCTGCCGACTTCATAAATACTGCTCAAGTCAACTTCAAGTGAAGTCGGGTTTGGCAGCTCAGAGCAGTCCGCATAGACTGCATCTGAACTTCATGTTGCTGCCGTATCTAACTGCATTATGGGAATAAAATGGTATTGTGGGGATGGGTTTGAAGAGGAAACATTGTTGCTTCTTTCTTTTGCTACGTTACAAAAGACGTAGATAAGTAATTAACAATGACGAAAATTTTGGATTCATCCAACTTTGGAATTAATAGTCAAAGAGATAATGATCTATAATTACTTTTTGCCATGCTTTATTCTTTTCAGTTTTGTCACTTAATCATGTAGTTATATTGCAAAAGTATTCTTTATTTTTGTATATCATTGACGAAAGCATCTGTGTTGAAATCATATTCAATTTTATTGTGGACACGCAACATTCAACAAGAGAATCACCGTAATACTGACGACTTGAAACTCAAAACCGTCCAACGAGTAGCGACCACACTTTGCAATAAATTGTGATGCGAATAAAACAATAAGTTATACTATCTCCAGGCCAAGAAGTGGGACTCTTCTACAATTTTAAATAATCAAATAGAAAATTTACTATATTTTTGTGGATCTATAATTATTCATCTTTCCTCAAATATTCGTTATTATAATACAGTTGCCAGGTATTATTTGCATTAGCCTCCTTCCTCATGGCTGATTCACTTATCTGATTGCGAAGGAATAACTAGACGTACATTTTTGAAAATAGGTTTAATAATTATTGTAATGGAGTGAATAGGATACAAGCACTTAATGATTATCAACTTAGGGCAGAAATGTAAAGAAATTTTGCATTTATAAATATAAAAATGTTCTTGTACTTATAGATAAATCAAGCTGTATCGTGAATTCCCAATCGGAAAATGTCGTGTTGAATAAAAAATGAGGCCCCTAATGGTTTTAAAACAAATATTTGGGAAAACGCATGTGGAGGATCATCATCAGCCTGAAAAAAAAAATTAAATTGAATCTCAAATGTAATTTTTTTTCAAGGTGAAGAAACAAAGGAGATTTGATATCATTGTTGGGTGAGCTTAATAACATTGTTCGGCAGGCAAAATGTAGATATATATATATATATATATATATGGAACTAGTAAATAGTGGGGCTTTGCAGCAAAATCAAAGAGTACTACTTTAAAGTTTGTCCAAGCTTTCGGAAATTTAATAAATCATTTCCATCATCAGGGATAATCTTTGTTGAGATTGTGAGACGCGATGTTATTCAACAATAAGTGACACATTGTGCAAGATGAAAGTTGATATAAAACATGTAAAATTGGTAGGATGTCTTAAAATTTTTTCATAAAATACGTTACATTTAAAATTGTTAAAATTTTTTATTTTGACCACACCAGGCCAAAGCAATGCTCTAGGTTAGGAGAAGACCTAGAGCATTGCTTTGGCCTGGTGTGGTCAAAATAAAAATTTTTAACAATTTTAAATGTAACGTATTTTATGAAAAAATTTTAAGACATCCTACCAATTTTACATGTTTTATATCAACTTTCATCTTGCACAATGTGTCACTTATTGTTGAATAACATCGCGTCTCACAATCTCAACAAAGATTATCCCTGATGATGGAAATGATTTATTAAATTTCCGAAAGCTTGGACAAACTTTAAAGTAGTACTCTTTGATTCTGCTGCAAAGCCCCACTATTCACTAGTTCCATACCTAACTAGTCAGCAACGACTACCCTTCCTCTATATATATATATATATATATATATATATATATATATATATATATATTTCAGTTTGTTATGTTGGCAAAAAACTTGTGAAAACGGTTGATCAAATGTTAAATACAGTCCTCATATAAAAAAATAAAATTTTCGAATGATGCAACTGGTTTTTCTTTATTTCAATGTTTTATTATTTACACTGAGCTACAAAAAAATCTGAAGTTTGTACAACTTCGAGTTATTACATGCGAGCGCTTTCGTTGCAGTCATTACTTAAACTAAGTTCAAGTAGAGCCATGAAGATGACAACACTGACAGCTGTCGAAAGCGCTCGCATGTAACTTAACAAACTTCACATCTCTTTTGTAACTCACTGTGAATATTAAAAAAATAATAAATAAATAATAGAACATTGGTGAATCAAAACTGTAATCAGGAAATTCCAACATGTATAAATAAAAATCAAAATTTAAAATTAAAGTGAAACGATCCTGATTCGAACTAAGAACCCCTGAATTCGAGTACGTGTACCAGTAAATCATCGGATCATCGGATTTACATCTGTCAACGCACATTTCTAATCCAACAGTCCATGTTAGTATGTGAAGATGAAAGGGGCTATTGATGAGTGAATCAAACACACATGCAATTTTAGCGAGGCTCTATTTATCTTTCAGCCGGATTTAGTCGTTAGCAGGAGCTTTATCAGACCTCGTACTTTGAATCTCAATTATACATGATAGAAAATCTAAGACAAAGGGGTTTGGTGACTATCAACCATTGACATGAAGAAATAATTCCAAGGCCAATTCAGGAACGAATGGAAAGAAAACTGCATTGAAAATGTGGACTTGGATTTGATTTCCGGATTTCTAACCGAGTCCGATAAATACACGCTATCGAGAGGTCTGGGGTTGAATCCGAGTAGGTCCTTTTTTTGTATTTTTGTTCTATAGGTTTCGCATTCAATATGTTTGTTTGTTTTGTTTTGTTTTTTTTTCGTTAACCAGCTGTCGTCCCCTTACGAACGGCAGCCCTCAAAAGTCGAAACTTGTGCGAGCCAAGGATTAACGAGGTCTTACCTTTTAACGTACGATTCCCAGCACTTTCTCGGGCCATCAGATAAAAATCTGTTGTCGCTATATAAGGATTCGAACCTAGCCGACCAGCAGTCAATGGTTTCGAACGCGAAAGTCTCGACCACTGAGCTACATGGCCCTTTGTGTGAATTCATCTTAACTAATAAAGGAACACGCATGTTTTTTTTTGGGGTTTTCTACACCAATTCGGGTATCAAAAATTACATTTAGTGAAAATAATTCCTTAAATCCCTTTTTTTGAAATTGCTCTTTGATTAAAACAAAATTTGACCTTGACATTAAATAACTTCTCCCAAACACTAGCGCTGTTTCCTGAATATTCTCCAACGGTGAAAGTTTGAATTGTGTGAAGTACAGTGAAACCATCAGCCTAGCTGAAAACGTGATGCGCACTCGTAGATTATACTCCGTAATATATCCAGTGATAAGGCACTCAACATGAACGTACGCGCAATTTAAAATGTTTATCTATATTGGTTTCACTGTAACACTGCAGAGGCAGGAGTACATTTTCAAATGGGATGAAAAAAGGAAAAGAAAATTTCAAATTCTGAGTATGTCTCAGCTTTCCGAATGGTGTAAATATTTCAGAGGGCGACTCTCAACGTAACCTAAATTTTTTGCTGTTCTCATGTGCCAGAACGGTTATTTTGCTGTGTTTTAGTAGACATTTGATGTTTATAAAAAGAAAAAATTCAATCCCAGGAAAGTTATCTGGACCAAATCCCTATGCGCATTTGTCTGTTCATATTGTATAAAATTTGTAATCTAACCTCTTGCACTCCCGTGAAGGATGGGTGTATAATGCCATTTTATAACGAATGGCACGTGTGAAAATTGTGGAAATTTTAAATTTTGTTGGAAAATTCGGAAATTACAGTTTCTTCCATCCGGTAGTTCCAGTATTATTGCGGCTCTGCTCCGGTCAGCTGACGTTCGGCGGACAGCGGTTCCCAAAATTTCGACGAATTTGGGCTTGCCACATTTACAAACTTCAAATTGTGCCTAGACATTGTCTCAGTGATATGGTTTTTACTCGTTTTAAAAAAGGAGAGAGATACCTTCAGTATAAAACTTCTTTTCATGTGGATTTCATATAGGTTTTTGATGTCAAAATATTATAAATGTTCCAATATGCTTAGCCCCGTAGTAAAAAAAGGAAAGGGGAATTGCATGGCACATATAATCGGTGCACTGAATTGATCAAATCGCATAATCTGAAGCAAATATAACGCATACAGTCATTCAATTCCATATGTATATTAAAAAAAATACATATTTTTTTACACGCTTTTTTATATTAGCTTCACTTGAATTTTTGTTTGTATGTTTGTTTGACTCCTTAAGGCGTGATTTTCACCGATTTTCAGACGTCCGAATGATTTGAAGTTTGGCAATATGACATTTTTGTTATAAAATAAAAACAAAATGGCGGCTCCAAGATGGCGGACGAGATTTGTGATTATGGTCAGATTCGATTCAAAATTGGTATGTGAGGTTTTTTAGGTGGTATATTTTGAATTTTCTGACAAAATTCATAAATTAAAGATAGCGGCTCCAAGATGTCATTATGGTCTGATTCGATTCAAAATTAGTGTGTGAGGGTTTTCGGGGTCGGAGATTATGAATTTTTCGTAAAAATTTATGATTTCAAGATGGCGGCCCAAGATGATGGACGAGTATTGTGATTATGGTCAGATTCGATTTAAAATTGGTATGGTTTTCGGGGTCGGAGATTTTGATTTTTTAGTAAAAAAAATAATAGTTTAAAAAAACTAAAAAGTAAAAAATAATTGACAATTTAATTTCTCAAATGTAAAAAAAGCGTGGGGTGCTTGATAAAGTTCTCTTGAGCTCTTGAACGCTCTGTATTGTTAAATTAAACTAAAAAATATGAAAATATAGATCGAAAGCACCCACGCTTTTTTACATTTGAGGCATTAAATTGTCAATTATTTTTTACTTTTCAGTCCATGGGAAGTAAAGCGTGTTCTTTATTTTTTTTAAACCATTATTTTTTGGGTTCAGGCTATCATATTAAATATATCCACAATGAATTATTTTCATTTTGAGCAATTTAAAAAACATCTTGTTTCACTAGTCAAGTTCATACTGTGGTGTAGATGAAAAATACACTAATTAATTATAATAATAATACCTTCAATAAGGTTCAGTCAATAATAGAATGAAAGTGGCATTTTACCACTTCATTACACTGTATCTCGTGAACTACTCACAGAATTTTTGTATGCCAATGGCAACTTTTAGTCAGTATGCTGAGTTCAACAACATATTGAAATTATAGTCAAATCGAAATAAAGGCTTTTCGCATAAGGAGTGTGTGTGTGGTCATTTCAATTTTCAATAGTGATTTTTGTCTTGGAGTGGCAAAAAAATCCAATTTTGAAACAAAGAAGTTTGAATTGATAAATTATATGTCATGGCCGAAGAGTTAATAGTGTCACCTTTGTTTTTACTAAGATTCATATGGAGTTTCTACCAACAAAGATTAGGAAAAAAATGGGAACTATTAATTGCGAGTGTATTTTTATTTTATTATGTATTTTTCAATTGCTACATGCTGGAGTTATCAACTTATATTAATATTAAGTTCAAAATAATTTACATATTTACACCTTATTTGTAGAGGAATTGATAAAATAGTCTAATTTTGGTTATAACTAGAAAGAGCACCAATGACAATAAACAAACAATTACAGCAACAAAAAAACTAGCTGATTATGTGAAATTGCGCGTACGTTCACGTTGAGTGCCTTATAACTGGATATATTATGGACTATAATCCGTTGTATGACGGGTGCACATCACGTTTTCAGCTAGTTTGTCGAATTGTGAGTATCAGGAGTTTGATGGTTTCTTGCGGAATTCGATTCCATTCTTCAATTGCGTTAGATGAATTTTAAGCTTGGATATGTCATTTTAGGGTGCCCCAAATATGTCATATGGGATTTTCATCAGGACTGTTTGGTGGCCATCCTAAAGCCCAACAGCCTCAAGATGATGGATGACTCTTGCACCACAAAATTCATACCAAATGAAGCTGCCATGTGGTAAAACATGCTCTTCACCTCTATAAGCTCCATGTGACTGTCCCAACTAATGCCACCCCATAGCATAATACAACTGCCACCAAAGCTAACGTTTTGTACAAGATTGCTGGAAAATGTTTTCCAGACCTTCTATGAGCATGAGATTTTGCAGATATTTAAGCCTCAAATATCAATAATAATAATAATAATGATAGATCTTTATTTTGTAATTGTACAGGTACAATTTAAATAAACACGGGAAAAAGAATTTAAATAAAATATGCAATACTCTTCATTAGATCATATTGCTGTATTATTATATTAGTAAGTTAGCAAAAAAACAAAACAGTGCAAGATAAACGAATTACTATGCCTAATACGTACTGCAACAAATTTATAATGGGCTAAATCGTATCATGGAGAACAAGTCGGAAAATATCATGTTGTACAAAAAAACTTCCTTCTATTGGTTTCAAAACGAATGTTTGAACATATGCATGTGGGAGGTCTTCATCTGTCTGTTGATATGACAAAATAAATAAAAATGCACTCAGTTAATAATTCTACAACCCAAATTACAATATCTGGTATTTTCTTGTTTCAGTTTATTTTATGTACTTTTCCTTTAGCCAAATTTTCATTTTCTACATACATATTAAAATATGAGTTTTTTCTAACCAGATCTGCAACTGAGTAAAATAGAATTAGAATACACTGGATTTTTATCCAACATAAAACCACAATTTTCAGTCACCAATTAACCGTCTTCTGGAGAAAGATTAAACTAAACCGAGAACTAAACCTAGTCAAACAATTTGCATTATTTAAACTAGCCGGATCCCTACCATTAATAAAATTCCAATGTATTCATTACTACACCATAGGTTCCAAACATTGCAGCGCAATAATAATTAAGGCACAAAAGACAAAGTACTAAATAAGACAATAACTGTATCAAAGACTAGAGTTCATCTCCAAAGAAATATTATAATTCACAGATTTTAAGTTTATACTTCATCATTACTTTATATTTCATCATTTGCTAATTGTATGGAGTTATTCCTTATAAATTACCAATGCTTCAAGTTATTAGTGATAACCAAGGGTCTTGACAGTAGTCTATAGGTCATTATAACTTAGACGCCTGTGGTGTCACTCAACGAGAACAAGAAGGGTAACTTGTTAAAGTTAAAGGAACGAGCAACTTTCCGTGGAGAACCGTTATATTTGATATTAAAAATGAAACTAATAAACTTCAATGCTAAGTTGATCATATATTGAATGATGAAACACTGCAGGTATTTACATGTAAAGTCAGTGAAAAAATAGCACTAGTATTGGGCATCAGTTATGAAGGACTTCGAAAGACTGATGAATTATGATGGATACTGAACTGAACTTCAAAGCTCATAATGAGTACATTGTATCGAAATCATTCAAGATGCTGGGCTTCATCAACAAAACGTGTAAAAATTTCGGTTTGGAAACTCAAACTATTATACTGTTCGCTGATAAGGTCATTATTGGAGTATGGCCCAATAATCTGGTGCCCTTATGATATTAATAAAAAACAAATTGAAGATGTGCAAAATACGTTTCTTAGGATTTGTGCTTTCAAGTTGGGTCTGAAAAGGGGTGAATATTCTTACAACTTAATTCGGAAACAATTGAATCTGTTGACTCTTGAAGATCGTAGAACCGTGATCGACATGTGTTTTTGTAATAAAATTTTACAAGGTATGGTGGACTGCGATGAGATCTTATCATTGATTGAGTTGATTGCTAATAGACAGACCAACTTGTTGAAATTTGTTTCCGTTTCTAAGCAGTCGAGTTACTGGAGAGAAATAACCATAATTAGTTGAATGGAAAGGTAATTTAAATGTCGCATTACTTGCAATTCAAAAAGTGTCATAAAAACAGAACTGAATCGTTTGCTGTCATAAAATTGAATTATATTTTAAATTGTTTGTTAATATTAATGATGTACTTATATTTATATTTTTTATTATTTTAATTTAGGTTTTAAGTAATTTTAGAATATATTACTGTCTTTGTATTGAATATATTGTAATTGGGACTACGGTTTATGAATAAATAAAATAAAAAAATATCTGTCTTAATAGGTGCGTCAGCTAGGTGGCCAGAGGTTGGTACGTCAGCTGCATGGATATGTTTGCTACCGCATACTCATCCTTGATGGTAACAGGTCAAGTTACGAAATTTATTTCCCAATTTTTTCAAAATTTTTATTGATTTTTCCGATATTCATTTCGTAAGTTATTTCAACTTTCTTCCGAGCACACGTACGACATATTTTTTGTTGCAATTTTTCACATTCAAAACCGTCGGAAATTTTTCCGAACAGCTTCGTGTCTCATATAGCATTAAAGGAGACACGAGTGTAAATTTTTTTTCAAATCAAGCTATTCGACGGTTTCATGTTTTTACGATTTTATTTTTTCGAGTATTCGGAACTTTTTTCAAGCCCCAACTGATATTTTTTTGGCCTTATTTTTCACGTTCTAAACCGCTGGATATTTTTTCAATTTCTAGGCGTTCTCCATTTTTTGAAATTGAATTATTCGACGGTCCGGTGTTTTTCACAATTTTAACGGATTTTTACGATTTAGTTTTTGCGAGTTTCCATTTCTCGTGAAGGACGGGGGGGATTGAAGGCCCTGAACGACATTTTTTTTTACTATTTTATACACTTCCAAAACCATCGGAATTTTTTTAGAATTCCTACTCGTTCTCTACCTGGCTTTCAGGGCGTAGGAGGGTAACATTTTTTGAAACTGAATTATTTGACGTTACCATGTTTTGAAGTAATGCAAATGCATATACGTTTACGACATTTAAATGAAAGACAAGAAGAAGGCAAACTGAGTTGAAAATGCGTAAATTAATTTTTCGCTTTCACTTGACACACAAACCTAATTAGTAAATTAGTGTTTTGCTCACACGTGACACACAAACCTAACTTGAGCAAGCTGACCACTTGCGAGTTGAAAATGAGTAAATTAGTTTTTTGCTCGCGGTATTTTTGATGGGTTCGTTTTCTTTATCGAGCCTTTATTCCTTTTATCGAGCTTTTATTCCTTTTATCCAGCTTTCATTCCTTTCATTCCTTTTATCGAACTTTTATCCCTTTTATCAAGAGTTTATTCCTGTTACCATGAATTCAATAAAATATCCTAGAATTGCGTATTTTAATCAAATAATCGTATTGAGCAAAGAAATTAGTTAGCGGAATATTAATTTGTAAAATTACCAAAAATTCTGTAAAATTCATAAATTATTGGTCAAGGACAAATTGGCGACAATTTTCTATTAATACCTATCAATAGAATTCAAGGTCACAAAATACATGAATTGTAAATTCGCACTAGTATCACTATAGTAGTATTCTTTTTACCAATTTTAACTGAGATCAAAGTGAGATTCTCAGCACAGCTCAATAGCTTAGGTAATGACATGTTACATTTACTCAAGACTGATAACTCTCATATATTGAGCAATTGAGCTGAGAATCTCACTTTGATCTCAGTTAAAATTTTCAAACGGTGTACAGGGGATAACAGAAAATAAGAATTCTGATCAGGAGTAAACTACCCTTATTTTCGACCTTATCAAAAAAGTGTATTTAGAAAAGTTGGTTAGAATTAAAAACAATATTTAGATTTGGAATCACAGCCACCTACACAAAAATTTGTTTCCGATTTTTTATGATTCTAGTCTCATAAAGAGTACTAATATCACATATAAAACTTAAGAAACTCCCTCATATTCCTATAAAAATATTTTATAGCAAAATTTGGTCCAATTTATTATTTCTACTAGAATTTTGACGTTTATTAAAAATACTAAAAATACTACTAATTGTACTACTTCATATTTAAACCAATCATGAAAACTTCCTACCATATATATTTTGATAGCATTCTGAAAAAACGTTACAGCCATAACATGTTTCTGTTTGGGCATTGATAACAATTGTAAGGGTTGATTAATTTATGATGAATAATCCTATATAGAAACAATATACGAAGGGGATGGCTGTTAATTAACAAGAAACTTTTTCGAATCCACACTGCATTACACATTTTCGAAAAAATGTTACAGCTTTAACATTTTTCTGTATAAGAAATAATAACAAAAATAAAGGTTGAGTAATTTATAAGGAATAATCCTATACAGAAACAATATTCGAAGGGGGTGGCGTTAGTCAACAAGGAACTTTTTCGAATTCACACTGTATTACACCTAGATATTTTCATCATAGTGAAAGAATATTCAGATCGAAACTTGAATGTAAGTTTTCAAATAAAAATGACAAACTTGGTTTTGTGAATTCAGATGAAAATGATGATGTTTGGAGAAACAGTTTAGGAGAAATAAAAGAATAACTATGACATTCTGATACCTCAGAATACTTATATTCTAAAATTCCTTGAAGTTGTGTTTGCTTTTGAATAGTCAGATAAAATCAACTGAGCCATCTAAGGACTAAAAACACCAATAAAACTTACTTGTAATCTTCCTAAAACATTTATTATCACACCACCATCGAACATTGGTTGAGAATCAATTTCAGTTATTATCCTATTGATTTTTTGAAAAGTGAGAGCCTGAAAATAAAATCAATAATATAGTTGGACATAAGTGAAATGGCCAGTGGACTTAGAAAATGAATCAAACATATAATATAAAACTCAAAAATTGAGTTTGCACCATATCAATAACATTTTTATTATTCATTTGTCAAGACATTTTATTCCTCAAAAAAGTTGGTGCATTTTAAAAAACTTCTATTGGAAGCATCAGATTTCTAAATTCCCAGTTGGTAGGGAACAAAATATAGGAATGTTGATCAAAACCTTATTTTCAATATTTTTTGGTGCCATGGACATGGCACAAAACCCTATGAAAATAGCTTCCAGTAAAATTTAATAATTTTTCTATATTTTGTTTGATCCAAAGCCCTAAACAATTTTGACAAGTATGATTAGGAGAGCCGCTAGAGGGCGATAAAGTTGAATCATTCAAAATGGACTGTTTGATATTTTCCACAGAAAAATCGCAATTTGATTGATTGTGATCAAATGAAGAGTCAGTAATGTTCAAATGTATACATACAGTGAACACCAAAACTCAATAGTTCAAGTAAGTAATTAGTTCTGCTTTATCCATTTGAACTATTTTCAGCTCTGCGACGTATCCGCTTATACTGAAAATAGCAACAACTTTGATATTTTGAATGAGACACCTTGTATATTTTTGCATTATTCACTTTGATATAGCTTTCCAATTATTTTTGTTTAACACTTCCCAATACCTATCTTCATCGGTTTTCAAAAAAGTAGTTGATTTCCTTATTTTTTGTGCAATACTTAGCTTCAATTAAAAGTTTATTACTGCAATATTTGGATTCGTAGAAAGCTGAAAACTTGGGCGTAGGTTACCAATTTTCTGTGTAAGTTATTTTATACAGGATCTTTCTAAATTTGTGATTTTACCGATAAAAAATGGTGGATAGTGCATTTTTTAAATAGAACACCTTGTATATTATTGAAAACCTAAAGAGTCAAGAGTCTGAAATAAAAGCAAATGGTCATGATGTTAAAGTGTTTGTTTTTCACCCAGGTGGCATGGGTTCGATCCCCACCGCTGTCATGGAGATTAAAGTGGTTCTTGGTCTTGACGGGTTTTATCTAAAAACCTGGGATAACTATTTAAATGAAGTTTTGATGAAGAAGGTCAATGAAAGGTCAAAAGAAAATGTGTACTATAACAAAAAAAATACGGTCTCAGAAATACGGAATTTGCCAAGTCTCTGGGTTGAACTACTTTGAAAATGCAAAACTATAAGTGTTGTCTACAGGGTATCAATTTGCATACTTCATCTCATAACGTGACATAAAAAATTGCTGATGATTGGAAAACAGCACTCATTAATGCTATAATATATTCATAGTAAGGATCACAAAGTTATAATATACGTTGTTGCTCTTCGTTCATAGCGCCTTATGTGGTATTAAAAGAGTAATAAAAAATATGAATTTCGATAATTTGTTATTGTTTCTACGAGAGACATTAATCTGCACCTCAGTGTAATAAAAAACAGAGATGCCCTGTCTATACCTACACAAGTAGCTGTTTTGAAGTGAACATGAACTATCCTTTTCTATACAATTTATGGGAGAGGGGGGCAGTTTATTTACATTTGGAGTAAGAAGTAACACAAACGAAGAATGACATCTTGATCCGAATGAAATGAGCGGGTATATACTCGAAACTACCAGATTGAATACAGACTTAAAATTTATAAGGCCCTCGCTTGTAAACAAACAAAGTTATGTTGCCTTCAAGACAAGGATGGAAAAGGCATCTCTATGGTCTTTTATTACTCCGAGATCTGAACCAAGAGAATAATTCATATACTTATACTATACTCATATTATTGTAAAACATTGTGGAATATGTTAATAAATACCATAAAATCACATTGTGCGTTAATGAGTGAACCTAGATTTTTTTTCAGTTCATATGGAGAATATTAATATATTTCTTCTTACTCTTGAGTATACATAATCAAAAAATGAGTTGGATTCAGGATTGTTTATCTTGAAAATGAAATATTATCATCATTTCCCACTGCATTTTCATCACATATTCAACTGTTATTTTTGCTTTTTCAACATAATAGTTATTTGGCTTTAAGGAACCCTTAAAGGGTTTCACATTTAAAAGTCCATTGTACCTGCATATTATATACTTACATTCAATTTTTCCATTATTTTCACAGACCCTTGTAATTGAGTGCCTTCGAATGTCATAAAAGATAATTCAACCTGAAATTACATGTGTTTAAATAAAAAAAAAACTACTTAGCTCAACTCACATTATACATGTTTACCAAATTAGGCCTCTGAGTTGGATCATCGAATAAAGCATAATATTGTTGTACAAAACTTTTTCCTATCGCTTCATATTGTAAATTCAAAGCCATTTTGTATTCTTTCCTAGTTTTATCCCACCTAATTTCAAAACTTCAAGGCGCTTATTCAGATTTTACTATTTATTAACCAGCCACTAACCCCAAAGTTTGTAGAAAAGTTGCCCTTTATGGCCAATGAGGAAGCGCGTCGGGTATCTTCGGATAATAAAAATGAGTAGTTATCCTCATGCTCATGAAACATGAAATTGTTCATTCATTGAGCATTATTGGTATCTAACTCATAGTAATAAAATCACTCCGAGGTTTCTAAGAATTATTATTGAAAATATATGCATTTTTCTTCAATTTTGTACATTCAGGTGACACTTTGGTTCTGCGAAGATGTCCGAGCTTCCGAGCTATTTCTTTTTTCTTCTTAACGGTGGGTAACCGGTAAAGGTCGATTCAGATACATGCGTGCCCACGCAGGGTTTATGAAGCACGTGCAATATTCAACAATATGCATTTTTGACCCGTGTGCCTGAAAACTGCAAGACCATGCACATACGTACCTTTCACTTGTGTTTTTATCACAAGATCATATTTTCTCGGGTTCTCTATTAATTTTCTCAATACTGGAGGAACGATATTTGAGTTTTTCAAATTATCCCATCGTATATTTCACTGAATATTTCATTGTATGAACTAAAACATGTTTTAATTCCGTGTGTGCTCACCCTGCGTTTTTCACGAACCCCGACAGGCACAAGTGTGAACGTCGATGGGTATGCATTTCTCATGCAGGGCCAAAAATGTAAGGTAGGCATGCATATGCATGTATCTGATCGGCCTTTTAATTTAATGGACTCCGCAAGTAGTGACGTCACAAATGTCGATAGTATAGTTGACTTGTTGTTTATACATATAGGCGTGAAAGTTAATTGTAGAAACTTCACATGGTTGATGAATCAGGACCATCCACATCCCAAGATTTCACTGCACAACCTAAACTTAAAACGTATATAAACAAGCAACAAAAATCTTTGTTTGGAACCAGTCAACTACTATTTTGACATTTGTGACGTCACGCTTGCGGATGCCGAGTACAGATGGCAGCTTATAGCTTACAGCAGAAATCGGCGGAAACTGTTTACATGCGAAAAATACATTCAGAGCAGACTGATGTGATGTGACAGTTGGCTTCATAGTTTTTGTTGTTGAAAACACTTATGTTAGGGGCCTATTCTGTAACTCAATTAACAATATTTGCGATTCTGTGTAGCTGAGCATTGTCGTTATTGCATGATAAATTTGTTCGTTTGTGTCAAAAACCATACAACTATACGAACTGTGTATGGTTTGTAATAAAATCGATAAAAATATTGTCATGAAGTAATGACAAACTTCAGCTACACAGAATCGCAAATATCGTTAATTATCGATTGTCGTTCACTAAGGGCTATTCACATAAGAGCAGTGGCAGTATTGGCAGTCACTCTGCCCCGTTTCACGCTGTTATCTGAATGAATGAGTTTAAATGAATCATACTTTCGGCAACATGACCTTGAATTTTCAGCCTCGTCAAAACGTTTTTGCTATTGGTTACCTCAACAGTAGAGGGGGGTGACGCCACTGCTACTGCAATTATGTGGAATAGGCTTAACGATATCGTAATGAGTAACAGAAAAGGATTCTTACTGACAAAGACACAGCAAACACTTTGAACTTTTCGCTTATTGACTTCGAAACGAATTTTCTGTCACTGCAACCAATCAGAAAACGAAGTTTCAAAATATGTCTATCCCGCATTCTTTGTAACCACATTTGGTATTTACGTCGGACTGATCGGATTAAGTCTGTATCTTTCGTTCATTGCAACCGATTAATTGTCACTTGTATTAGAGGCAACAATGAAGCAGACGGCCTTGCTAAAGAAAGAAAATATGGGTGTGTCTGTGGGTGTGGATGTGGAAATGGTCTTGGGCGTTGACGTGGACGTGGGCGTGGTCGTGGGCGTGGGCGTAGCGTGGGCGTGGGCGTGGGCGTGGGCGTGGGCGTGGGCGTGGGCGTGGGCGTGGGCGTGGGCGTGGGCGTGGGCGTGGGCGTGGGCGTGGGCGTGGGCGTGGGCGTGGGCGTGGGCGTGGGCGTGGGCGTGGGCGTGGGCGTGGGCGTGGGCGTGGGCGTGGGCGTGGGCTTGGTTGGCATTGAAATGAACCGTTTGCCACAGATTTTTTTTTAATCCTAAAAGTAATCTGCTCTCAAGGTATCACCTCAAAGAGAGTGATAATTACCGCTATATTACGAGAAACTTGCTGAAAGTGCGGAATATTTGCTTCTCCCAGCGCTTTTCTGCAAGATGGCTCAAGTTCCTGAAAGAGGACTGCTTAGGGCCCTCCGACGTCATGAAGTTAGCTCCCAGGAAATTAATAAATATCATACACGAAGTGTCGGAATCCCTGGCTTAGGATAAATTAAAGGTCATGCATAGAAGTTCTGATAGGTCGTATCTACAACCCTCTACAATCCATAGTTCAACAGGTAAAATATCTCAAAGTGGTCCTGAATTCCAAACTTTCTTATAGAGATTGCCCATCAACGCCGATGGAATTAATTATTGAAAACGAACATTTTTATTGACGGGAAAGTAAAATTTTACATTAGACATATGGGAATCAGAGTTCTGAAAGTTCGAATATGGCTCGTGAAAAATCAGTAAATCGCCTGGCAGTATAGCCGTCCTCTATACCAGCACAGGCTATTATTCCTTTGGGTAGACTCTACGAGTGTTTATGAGAGGGTTATTATTATTTCGATTCTATATTTTATGGAACATTTTTAATCATCGGAGTTTCAGCGCATATTGGCTTCATGAGGAATAAAACATATTGAATAAAATATGGCAGTCTTATTCAGGATATGCTAACATCATCAACTGAATTTGATCTCAGTAACTTCGAAATATCTGGAAATGAATGGAATTCCATCACTCAATTTTTTTACAAATCACTAAAAAATTGCTAGCCTTAGACTCACCCTGTATATCGTGGGTGTGGAGGAATTACTATACTTCATAGTGGATTTGTATTGACAATGACCATTTGAAATTTTGGAAAAGTGAATTTCAGCACCTTCTGTATGAACCAAACCGTTGAATTTAGAGCACTTGCGCAAGGTAGACATTTGATCAGCATCACGAATTCTACTATTTATAAAAAGTTTGAACAAATTCTCCGAAAGCCAATTTCCAATTAAAACGGTGCGGGATCTTTTCTACAATTCGCAAAATCTTAGTAATTGAATTAATGATTATTTAACACATATTCGTTATTTTCAAGTATTCTTGTTGAAAACAGCAGAAGTAGTGTCACAACCGCTGATTACATGCGAGAACAATATGTTGTCCGCCACTATTATTGCATACTGCGTAGACTTCGAGAAGAGTAAATTTTTTGATAAATCGGTATATATACTGAAATTTCGGGAAAAAATTTATCGATTTTGCGATTTGTAGAAATTTGCTGAACTTGGCTCCGCTGTAACTCGTGAACTATCCATCTTATTCATAAAAGTTGCAGAGAATTTCATGTTCTATAATTTTTATAATAGTAATTTTTACCTAGGTATCTCTGATGGAGATAAGATATTATCGAAAAACTGGTTTTTGCTACCATTTTTTCAATATGGTAGAGCGAGCGGTGGTCGCTCAAGGTCGCAAACTCAGATTAATAATAAAAGGACACCAAACTTTACGAATTTACCAAATTAGAACTCTCCTTGATGTTTTGTGCGAAAGTCTCAGAGCAAATATAAACATAGAGATGCCTTTCTATTCTTGTTTTTTAAGCCAACATCACCTTGTTTATATTTACATCTATCCTCCAACTAACGCATCTAGTTGCATTGTCCTCTGAACTGAATGTTTACATCCCCTCAGTCCCCTTGACCATATTTCATTGTTGAGAGAGATGGACATCGTGGTTGTCTACAAATCTGTTATGTTTGAGTAGAGAGGGCATCTCTATGTTTATTATTGCTCTGAGGCGAAAGTCCCCTTCTATTTTAGTTCCAAAATATGAATAGGACATTCATTAAATCTGTTGTACCGGGGAAGTAGTTATTTTCTGTTAGATATCACAAATAAATCACATTTTTCAATTTTCATGGAGAATGTTCCCCCTCCCCTTTTATGTAATTCAATGCCTGGATTATTACCTAAGTAACCCTTTAAAATCAGACTCAAAAATTGAGCATTTCGGTCTCACTTTGTACACAGAAAAGCATACCTATCAAACAAATGGTTTGGTGAAATTTTGAGAACCGCTCAAATCACGAATTTGCAAAAACCATTACTATACATTTTGAGAACTGCTGGAATCAGGGATTTGCAGACATCCAGACAAGGAATTTCAAAATTGTTTTCCTCCATTATTTTTCATTTTATCAGGCGATCATGGCAACACGCTGAACGAGTTTATATGTTTATTCTTTGTGTTTATGCAAAACAAGAAATATTGCCTAATTATAATTTCATGTGAGCATTTATATCTAATGTGCGTAGTTTTATATTTATTGATTGCGTGATTCAAAATAGTTCAAGCTTTGACGTAAAAAGTGTTTATTATTCAGTAATTACCTTATGTTTGTAAACTCTTGAGTGCACGTGGATGAGAAGTTGAAAAACCAAAATTCAGAAATGAATTATTTGCCAAAATTGAGTTACTTCACAAACTATTTTGCGACCGAAGTAGAAGAAAACAAAGAAAATGAAGTCAGTAAATATGAAATATATTTTGAACAGTTGTACAGAGTTCTCAGTTGGGAAGATAATATGCTGACCCTTGTGGTATTTCTGGCATTTAACTTTGTTTTTTGGTAAGTCGCATAATGTCAAGGATAGTGGATATTTTAATGCAATTCTTTTATAGGATTATAGTTCACTTGAAGATTAAACTCATTGGCTTATTTTTCTTCACCTTCCTCATAATGTTTCTCTGGGATTCATACTTTGAAACAAGGAAATTAAGCTTTTACGAAGCAAAATATAGAGAAGCTTTCAATGAGATATCTTTGTACTTACGTGAGGTTGTTCTACATTTGAAGATTCTTAGGAAAGAAAGTCCTTCATCGGTAAGAAACATTGGAAAACATTGTCATTTTGTACCTATACCAAAACAGGCCTATTTACCATTGAAAACCTTTCAATTTTTGTTTCAGTTTTGCATCGGAATGTGCCTGATTTGTCTCTCTATGAGTTTTGTGGCTAGAAGTATTTCCGGATATATTATAACTTATCTTATATTGCTGTGTATATTCTTTGTGCCACTAGGATTAAAATTTATGCCTGAAGAGTACACAGATATCATCATGAATCTGATCAAGTGGTTGACCAATGTTAAAGGTACCTAAATGACGATAATTTTAGTTTGTCAGTCTAGTTTTTTATTTTTAGGAGTGTTGGCGGAAGAAGAACTTATTCCATTTATATCTGGCAAAGATTTTGGCAGCAAGGATGCTGACTTGGATAGTTTGCTAACTGATAGAACAATTGGTATTATGCCTTTATATTTTTTACTTTTCCCCTTTACAGCTGTCCCTTACCACAATTTTTTTTTTCAAAACATCTTCAACTGAGCTGAACATCATCAACTGATCTGAACATCATCCAACATTAATGAATACATATTGATTCCATCACTCACAGAGTGTTTATCCAGTATTCAAACACAGCTAAACTTTCTTTGCATTCTTAGATGAAGTTGTATGACTTGAATTATGAAAGTATAGCCCTCTTGACTTGTTAATTGAATATCTATTTTAGAATCTTACAAATGATACAATAGATAGATAGAATAGAATTGTTTGTTAACTATGTTACATACATATCAAGTATATTTGTAGCAATTCAACAAGTAGATACCTTAAAAAATATTGAACATATATATATATATATAATACAATACATATAATACAGATATTGACAAACACTTTGTGGTAGATTTCTGTAGATAAAAAAATCGAAAAATATGACATACACAACAAACAATTCTATTAAAAATAATAAAACAAGTCTCTGAAACAGAAACTTTTTATTCTCCAATGACTCTTGTTCAAATACTATGTACTTTTAACATCAATAGCCAAAAATATATCTAAATCGTATGTATAATAATGGTGGTTTGAAAAACAGTTTTGCTGAGGGCCTTTACCCAATTTACAGAAAAGTTGCAATAGTTGTAATTGAATGCCACCTTTTTTTATGATTGTGCGTTCAACACAGGTGTCTATGCATTTTTTCTCACTACCTAGTAGGTAATTAAAAAATACATGAAACAATGAATCTTATATTATGAAGATTTGTAAAAATGTTTAATCAATATTTTTTGAAAAACAAATACTTCGTTTGACATTCATGATATAAGATTAGTATGTTTTTTCATTTTCTAGAGTTAGAAGATGTATAAGTTTGAAAAAAATCAGATCAAATGATAATTTTCACTATTTCTCATTGCTAATAGAAAAAGTAGTTTAAAATGGAAAATAGTTTACTTCATTCAATTGGAAAGTTCTGATCACATTTTTTTTGTGCTTTGTTGACCATTTGGAGAAACTACTAAAACATAAACATTGAAATGACTTAAAATTTCAGGTTCAAGAAACAGGGGTGACATGAATCTTGCGCCTCTTTGCTTGTGATTGTAACTTGAGAATGAATAGAGATGTATATAACTATTCACAAATATTAAAGGTTCTGAATTTGAATACTGGCCATCGGTCTGGTATTCCCTTATAAAATAATTTATGGCAATGTTTGTATTTTGTTATTGTATAATTGGTTGTATATTGAATAAATAATATTTTTTTGTTCTCATTGATAATTCAGAAGTAATACAGCATTCTAACTTGCAATTTTCCCGCAATGAAAAAACTTTATTATAGTTCTAAGGGCCAGCACTCATTCCTGAAACTCCAAATAGGTAATTCATGTAATTACAAAAATACTGATATTTATTTGTTTTTTAGATTCTGTGTCAAATTCATTGGTGAGTGGCATAAGTGCTATGCCGTCACACTTAGATATTGCAGACAGTCAGCAAGGCATAGAAGAAGAAGACCTATTACCCAATCAAGATGTTCGTGGCGAACATTTCTATGCACCTGTTGACTTGTCAAGTGATTCAGATTCTGAAAACAGAGAAATTAATTTTGAATCATCTCAGTTCGATGGAGACAATTCATCAGAAGAGGAGAAATTACTTGGCAAAGATTTACAATTCCATACAGATTTTGCTGACAATTTTGCCAACAAAAATTCTGTTCCTACAGTTGGGCTTACAGGGGTACTGTCTAACTTTGCCTCAATCGGAGGGGCTCTGGTAGCAAACGTGCTAAAATCGGCAGTTCCCACTGCATCTGTAGAACATGAGAACAATAGTAGCAGTGACAGTGAGTTTGAAATTATCAACCCTGAAGACATCAAGTAGGTCTCTGTCAGGATTTCTGATATGATATTAACAATGTGATATGATTTAGTTTGTTTTTTAGAATAGGTTTTATTTATTTTGAGTTTTATATTTAATATAGAATACAATGCGTGGAAAATCAAACTGTATTGACATTGAAGTTACGTTCAATAAATAATCGTCGATATGCATGGGTTGTATTCATTAAATGTATCAACAAGGTTATCTGATACCACATTTTACTAATCAAGTCATTTTGATTTATTTTTCTGTTTTTTTTTTCTCTTGTGATATGATAGGTATAAATATCTATGCTAGTATTTACATTGTTGTAAAGAAAAATTATATATAAAATCATATTTGAGAGAAATAATAATTGTTTTTATGTAGACAATATAGTAAGACTTCTTTCATAATTGACGGGAATATGAAGGGTGTAAAAACTTGAAAACATCGTTTTTTGGGTGTTTCAAACTTCCATAGTCTGAAAATGAAAAAAATATATGGAAACGCAATAACTTAGCTGGGCAAATTGATCAATTTGCTTTGAAATAAGATGTTGGTTTGTGTAATAAGTGGAATTGCAACTTTCTCCAAGAACTGAAAGTTAGAGTTAGAATCACATATATGTTGAAATAACTCAAGTTATGGTTGATATGTTAAAATGTAAAATTATTGGCATTTGATTATGAATGTGTTGCATTTATTTATGTTTTTGTTCCCCTTTGCATTCCCATCCATTGTGAAAAAAGCTTTGTTAATTTAAAAAACTTTTCAAGTTTGAAAAGTGACTGAACTGAATAGTTATAAAATTAGATTTTAAGTAAGTCATTCAAGTCAGACCTGTACCATGAAGCATTCCTAGACCAGTGGCGTGCCAAGGGGGGGGGGGTGTTGGGGTTAGAACCCCCCCCAAGATCCGACCGATAGAATACTTCACAACATTTCTTAGATCTGGAAGCGTCGTTTCCTATTGATGGTTATCGAGCCGTCGAAGAGTTGTCCTAGGTATATGGATTTTTTGTTGTTACTAAAAACATTTTTTATTTTATATTTATCATTTAGCTTATTTTCATGTTGCTAGCAGCTGTAAGCCTGTAGCCGGGTGTTTTCAAAATAAAATGTTTTTTTTTTCCATGAAACTATTGAATCATTGATTGAACTGAAACCCCCCCAGAAAAAATCGTGTGTACGCCACTGTCCTAGACTAAAATTATTGCTATTTTATGTGTATTCCAGTTTGATCAGCAAAACTCTCACGATTCAAATTTTTTTTATTGTTTGGATTTATTGAAAACCTCTAAATCTAAAATATTGCAGGTTAATATTTCATTTTTTCAGATGTAATAATAATTTGAAATTGTGTGAACTCTTTCTTGGGAAAAAAAGTATTTCAAAAAAGATTCAATAATCTCAGTTATATTTCATCAGTAGTTTTTTACGGATACAGTCCATTTTTCAGTTGTATTCTTTCCATAAAAAAGTCGATTTGGTTATTCAATATGAGAAAAAAAGTTGAAATAATCTTGAGTACCACATGTTTGAGAAAAAATGTTTTCAAACATAAGGGTGTTGCTGTTCAAACTGGGATAACTTTCAGCCTAAGGAACAGGCAAATTGGACACATACACCCACCCTATACAACCCTCTACTTAAGGTCTATCCACACACTGTACCCCTTTCTCTCTATGTGTGTGTGTTCTTGAGCTTGACCATATTGAAAGCCCTTTAAGAGTTGAGCTTGACTGGCACAGAACTGAGTAGCTAGACTGCTTAGGTATACATTTTTTTTATTACAACTTGAAATAAGCTTGTGCATGGGCAGATCGGGCAACTTTTCTGGGGGGGGGGATAAATTATATATTTAATTGAAAACAAAGATAATTTTTGAATTATTATAGTATTTTTGGCTATGTATTGAGTACGTCTGGGAGGGGGGTAATTCCCCCAATTACCCCTCTATAGATCCGCCCTTGAGCTTGTGAAATATTTTAACTTATACAGGACGAACTACGACCAATTACAGAAAATTATACAGTGTACTATCCCCACCCAAAGAAGTGAAAAACTGAGTGAAATTTTTACCACATAAATTACCTTTCGTATATGTAGGAAAGCGCTGCCACTAAATGTAAACATGTACACATAGTGTTCCTCTGTTCCTCCTTCATTAAACGTGGGACTTTAGCTAGTGATTTAAATGATTCCCAATAGGAAATTGCAAAAAATAAGTGATTTTTGTAGAGCCTGCGCAGCACAGTATGAATGTTGAAGTAAATAATGTTGATTTTGAATGAGGTTTCCGTGTTCTCAAACACAATGCTCTATTGAGCTGAAATTACTTCACATTTGAACGTTAGTTACTATTGCGTTTTGAATGAGCTATTAATGAAATATGTCAAAATCATGTCTTAAATAATAATATCAATTTTGAAAACGCAAACTTTGTGTGCAATCACTGCTATCTTTTCAAAAGGACTTTCAAGAGATAATAACGTGAAATATGAAATACAGTGAGGTTCAAACAGGCCTCTTTGCACCACTATCGCTAGAGCAATGATGGACATGTGCTGTTTTTGAGTGAGACCATATACGTAGGAATAACTATATATTATATGGGTAAGATCATTGTTTATAAACAATGAAGTGCATTCCATTACTTCGCGTTAATACCAACCAGACTATAGTTTTTATTTTATAAACAAAAAACAAAAAAAAAACACGTTTTTTTGTATTGTTCATAACAAATTAATAATAAAGCGTTGCGAGCCCATGCATAACAGAATCATGTGATGGGATAGTCGGTTTTCTGCGTATTCAGGTTTCAGCTGTAGGAAGGAAACAAAGTTCAAACCTGAGTGGTCAGTGCTCATTCCAAGCAACCATTAAAAGTTAGAATTGGCATATATGCAACCCACAACACACTTGTTCTCCAACAAGGCATGTGAGAAAAAGTGTTGTAGTACAAGAGCCGGTAATACTGTCGGGAATATATTATTATGATCGTTATTATAGGTTGCTTCGGTTTTTTTGCCGGAATGACTAATAATAATAATAACTATGGAGGATTTCCGTATTTAATTGGTAATTTTCCATAAGAAATAAAAAGGCGTGAATGTAAATTGTAAAACCGTCAAAAATTATTTATTTTTGTTTCCTAGTGACAATTCAAGCATGATAAATCTACCTAGAGTACGTTAAAAAAATGTAAGATACTACGCCATTATGTAGTATCTTACATATATCGTTAACGTACTGCAGGTAAATTTATCATGATTTCATTAGCTACAGCTGTTTGTGATTGTAGGGTTGTTAAAACCATCTTAACATTTGTAGGAAGTCTTTGCGGATGAAGATTTCTTTCACTATTGATTTGTCAACAGAACCTAGCCTGGTTACCAAGAAGTTGTTGCATCCTTCTTAGTGTGGATTCATGCAGCACCAATTAACAATTATCAATTAACAATTAGCAACTAGTATATTATTATGAATTTAAAAAAACTGTTTTTTATTTACAATGACCAAATACCATCTGAAACTGAAAATGTATCGAAGAAAGATTAACTAAATACCATAATTGTTAATTTGGGTTCATGAATGCTATATTTTGTATGCTTGTTAATTGATATAATTGTCACGTGCTAATTGTTAGTTGGCCCGGCATGAATCCACACTTAGTAGTATGGATGGTTTCTGATCTCTTAATGCCTCAATGGATAAGTAGGAGTTTTTGATTTCGTTTTCCATCGGAAAGTGTTTCAATATGACATTTTTCAACGTGACATGCATTGTCTGACGGCGAATTTAGTAGAACATAACGAACTTCGGTTGCTAGTTCTGGAGATAATGTTGATAATATTCATTAAATTTGGTTTTGTCTGCTACTATTTTTCTGGTTGCAAAAATCGTTTCTATCTGTGCGAAGCATATTACAAGGTCTTTGGGTCAAAATTCTGGAAGTTTGAAATTTATGACTGCCGAAACTTCTGCAGAGTTCATTCTTCCCGTGAATTGGTCATAGCATTGGGAACACCAATTTAGAGGATTACCGTATTTAATTGGTAATTCTCTATAAGCACCGCCGAAAATTATTTATAATTTTTGTTTATAAGTGACAATTCAAGCATGATAAATTTAACCACAGTACGTTAACAAAATGTAAGATACTACAATAAAGCTCCCTCATAAACACTCGTAGTGTACCCAAAGACATAGCCTGTGCGGGAAGAGAACGGCTATTATTATTATTTACTTTTCGGCTGTAGGAAAACCCAGAAAACCTACAGCACCACCTCAATGGTTTAACCAACGTCAGTGAATAAGCTCTTAAAGTGCACTTCGTGTAGAGGGTTACAATCTTGTGCAAGTGGTATAGGGTTGCCACACCTCCCGTTGCCGGGCGTAAGCTACCCCTATTTTTTCGTCATCATCATGTTATCGTTCCGATAGTTCAGAAAATTTGTGGATATCTTCTTGAATACGCTGCTTACGGCTCGCGCGCGATTTGAAAAATATCGCGAGCGCTCGACTTTGAAAGACGGTTACCACCATTTCCGGCAATCGAAATTGAGTCAACCGCATGATATGATGACGAAAAAATAGGGGTTGCTTACGTCAGGCAACCAATCATGTGAACCCCTTCCGGAAGGGGTTCCGGCAACGGGAGGGGTGGCAAACCTATGCCACTTGCACAAGATTGTAACCCTCTACAGGGCAGTGCACTTTTTCCAATAGAGCTTATTCACTGACGTTGGTTAAAACATTTATAAAATAATTGAGGTGGTGCTGTAGGTTTTCCTACAGCTGAAAAGTGAATACGCCACTAAAAATCTATGAGTCACCTCGGAGCACCACGGCAAATAATAATAACAGAAGTCCTATACACTCTAGGTATACTCTAGGAGTGTCATTATTATTACTAGTAATTAAACAACCTTCCGTCAATAAAAACCAAAGCAACCTATCTATTTGGTTAATAGGCGATTTTAAACTATAGTTTCATATGCTCTCTTACTATTTCTCCTATATGGGGGGCCTCAAACCAATTCTAGCTGAACCTCAAAGCCAACCAGACCTCCTTATGTTATGTTAACAACAGTAGCAATCAAAACATCATTAATCAAATATGAATACTTTATTTAAATCTCAGACATTTTCACTATCACAAGGTTCATTTTTAGGGCTTGAATTATCTTCACTTGTTTTCGGCAACTCGCCTGTTGATACTTTCTCTATCCTCTTTGGTAAAATTTGTTCAAATGCATTTCTGAATGTTTTTCCTTCACTAACCTTCAATAGAATTTCGAACACTGGAAAAAACGGTGAATGGCTAATAAACAGAGGATGAATATTTATATTTTACCTTGATTTATTGTCAAAACTTTTCTATGCCTCATCCAGAAGTATTCTTCAATGGGAAGTTTTGCATGAGCTATTCCCTGCTCCACGGCTTTGTTGTGACAAATTCCCTTAAAAACATTATTTTATTGAAAATATGTTTATTTTTCAATATTTATTGTTGTTCAAAATGAAGAACATAAAAGAATCAACCTAGGAGATCTAGAATACACAAGGAATATGGGCAAGCATACATATACATGTACAACAAAATCTGTGACAGATTCGTTTTCATTTCCTAACACAATATCAAGAATTAGTTTTAATATTTGAAATTATAATGTTCTTAAAGTCAGTCAATAAATTTGATTGATCACAGGATGGAACTGATCTATATCGTTCATGAAAATTAAAAAATAGGTGGCCCTAGAACTATCCCTTAAGGCACCCCATAACAATTTGAAATGGAGATAAAAAAGTCAATAATGTATGTAGTTTGTTTAAATTCACTCAAATATGAACCAATCCAACAATATACCATCAATAACAATTTTTTTCATAAGTATGGCGCAGTATGTATACAGTTTGATATATCAGTTAATAGTGAATATAAAATAAACAAAATCAACATTATAAAACTGACAGATAACAAATTCAACTGCATAAAATACAACACCAGAATATAATTGAAATATTATTTGCAGTCAACTAGTATGACAATTGCTTGTACACCACGAGTTCTATTAGTTCAATGCTTAGGAGGGTGTTAATTGGACAGAATCCCATAATTACTGAAATACTGAATATTATTTTTCTGATAATTTTAAATTGGAAACATCCCACTGAAATTGAGTGATATAGGATGTACAATTGTGTGAGTAAAAAAGTCGTACAGTAGAAGTCATGCAGCACTCATATTGAGTCAGGCATCTCAATATTATTTAACCTTCTTATCAACTTTGACAAGTAGTGTTAAAATTCAAACTATTTTTGTCAGTAACGCACTTTTAACATTTTTCTAGTGCAATTAGTGCTATGCCTCAGTTAGATACCATACAAATGTTGTACGACTTTTTTATGCACAAAACCAAAATTCATCATTGTACAAATTAAGATTGTTTTCAAGTCTAACCTTTCTGTGATAAAGATTAAAAAAATTATTCAAGATCTGAGCCAACATTAAAAGATAATATCTGAAATACCGGGTGTTCACGGAAAGTGGCTCGCCCCTATAAATTTTTTGGTTTTGCAGTTATTGAAATGAAATTTTGAGGATCTGTATGAGACATAAAACTGCACTTTTTGACAAGTGACTCAGTCTTATGCAACTTCTGGTCTCACTGGAAAAGATATAAACACCCGGTATATTTTCACTTTTTTTGTCTCCATATGACATTCTGAATACAACCATGTATCAATAATTGTTACATTTTGTAACCAAATTTTTGGATACGTTCAAATTATTAATTTTAGTTCTAAAGTAGGTATTGGGAAAAATACTTTACGGTTTTCAGTTAAAATGCATCTGCTGTGTAAAATTTGATTTTTAAAATATTACCACTCTTTCATTTTCAAACGGCAACATAGTCACTGCTCAGGTCACAAAAAAAACTTTGGAGGATTTGTATACGTCTTAAAACTGCATTTTTTGACAAGTAATTCAGCTTCAGCAAGTTTTAACATTTTTTTTGGAATATCGTTTTTTTCAGCCGAAATGTTTCTGCTATGTAGAATTAAATTTTAGAATTTATATTACTAATTTTTTCAAATAGCAATTTTGTGCATTTTATTACGATTACGTTGATACCGCTTTCGTTAAAAAACTTGAAAAGATTACTGAGATCTTTCTTGAAATGAAACAACATTTCATATTAAAATGAGATTCAAATGCATCGAGTAACCTATGACCTATGTAACTGATAAAACAAGATAATTAAGGTGTATTTAAAAAAAAAACATTACTTGTCAATATGTTATCTTACTCTGCAAAAGTAAATTAAGAAACTATTGTGTACGATATTGATTGAAAAATATGTTGATGATATCATTCATGCAGGTAGATATTAGTTTTTTGGATTGATGGGTTTGTTATATCATTTTTGTTGGTCACAGGTGACTCGATGAATTTTAATACTATTTTAATCTCAAGAAGAAAGATCTACCATAATATTTTCAAGTTTGTTGACGAAAGTTTTTTCAAGACCTGATAGTGTGTGGTATCAAATTAATCATAATGAAATGCTCTTTTTTTCCGACCCGACGAGCCACTATGTTGCCACAAAAAAAATAGTAATAATAATTTAAAAATTAAATTTCACACAGCAGATGCATTTAAACCAAAAAACGTTAAGTTGTTTTTTTCTCAATACTTTGGGACTAAAATTAATAATCTGTACATATTCATAGTCCTCTAGAATCAAAAATAAATTTAAAAATTTTGGTTACAAGAAGTAACAAATGATGCATAGTTGTATTCAGAATGTCATATGGAGACAAACAAGTGAATATATACCAGGTGTCTCATTTAAAAATCAAAAGTTTATATCACTTCCGGTTAGACCGGAAGTTGCATGAAGCTGAGTCACTTGTCAAAAAATGCAGTTTTATGTATAGGGATCCCCCAAATTTCATTTCAATATCTTCAAAAACAAAAAAAACTATAGGGGCGAGCCACCATCCATGGACACCCGGTATAATTACAATAAGACCAACCAGTGTCAGAGTAGCACCAGCAATATTATCTGTTGAGAATATAATTTCTCTCGTATTGAAGACAGAAAAATTTAAAAAGCCTGTAAAAAATAAAAAATTATTTACTTTTTGTGAATTGTGGTCAACTAATCCACCAATTATATACACCTTATTTTGCTCTAGCTCTTCAAGTACATTGTCACTCTCACTACTCAAATAAACAAGATCTTCCTTTGGGAACACATTTATATAGTCTTGGACATGAAAATTTATATCCCAATTTTCAAACCCATGATGTCTGGATAATTCTTTTTCACTTCGCCCATTGAAACTACTCAAATGTAGTTGCATTGGGGCCTTGGCTCTTCTGTTTTCAGTATAAACACGTAATATTTGCTTTACAGTTTTTGCCATATCCTGAAAGGAACAAAATTATATCAGGAAAAAGAAAGAAAAGGGAACAAATATACCTCAGTAATTATATACCTAACAACAAAACTAAAATATATCAAATCCTTCAGATCACAACCATTTCACATGTTTCCATTTTTGTGGAAAATTGCAGCACTTCTGCTCGAACACCTGCACTGAAGAAACTGCCCAAGTTGAAAATGTAATATTGAATAGACTTTTTCATTTAGAGATGAGGAACATTTTTTCTTTGTAGATTGAATAAAATAGTTACTTGTATCACATGACAAAAAACTGTTTTGGTAATGCTAGTAAAAATAGAAGTTCTCTGCCTTCAAACATTGCTCATTCTTACAAGAATAGTTAAATTAGCAAAAAAAATTAAGGTGCAATAACTTTTTGCACGATCCAGGTTTCTTGATTACTTAAGGGCCCCATACATTTACAATCTTAGTTGTCAATTTTAATCGCACAACTAAAATTGTGCAGGAAAGATTGAAGTATATGGTCAAAATCGCTTGGTAAAATTGTCAATTTTAGACCATACACATGCAATTAAAATTGACAATTAGACAATTACAAATTGACAATTAGACCATGCACATGCAATTAAAATTGACAATTAGGATTGTAATGTATCTGTTGTCAAAACCATAAGCTTTGTTTACTGATGGTTGCTAGGCCAAAGCGTTCGGTAAGTAATTCACTCGTAGTGTCACTTTCATAAAAGAATGTCGCTATGCTCCTCCTCCAAACAATTTATTTATTTAGAAAGTAAATGAGACACATTGATGTTTTGTGAATCAATGAGCTCAGTTTTGATTGGAAGTAGTCTGAAACAAATCTATATTTACAAGACATTTTCTCTATAAAAATTATGCAACTCTTATTAAAATTTCTTTTTTTTCTTCATGCTGATTTAAAAACTGCATTTTGCCTATCTAGCTAGCCCTCACTCTAATATTTGTTGATATTTACCTTATCAATCATGAGTTCGTCAAAACTTAGATCAATACAAATACTTATTTTACATGGACTGTCTTTCATCTTAAACATTTTCAGCTCCTTACGACTGGGTCCCAAATCTATGTTGTTCAGTTTGGCATGAATACGTTTTTCCTTTATCTTCAATCGCTCTTTAAGTCGTTTTTCTTTTTTAACCTGCTCCCATTTCATACATTTCAAGTACTTTTTCATTTGTCTTTTACTCAGTTTTGAAATTTCTACACCATTGAAATATTTAGTTTCCTTTTCATCATTTTCGACTTTTTCCAGTCTGCTTTCAATTTTACTGTATTCAGTATCGGAATTGAAATTGGGGTCTTGAACTAAATTTGTTTTCTTACAGCTGTTATTTTCCAAGAGTTCATCGGAAATTCGCTTTTTGCCCTTATCCTCAGGCATGATGGAACAATTATCATTTATATTTTATTATTATAGCCATTGAGATAATATAATCAAATAGATATATATATATACTTGAGAATTTTATTTATAAACTTCCGTGATTATATAAATTATATTGCTGATTGGAATTAAACATTAAACTTAATCATACGTTTACTACAAAATACAAACTGAAACTGACAAGAGTGACAAATCACTCAAATCAGACAAACATAAGACATAAGTAACTCTTGTCTATGACATAAGTCAATTAGAGAATAGTAGAATAAAGAACTGAAAGACAACGAAGGCCACTCTCTCTCGGCCAATAAACGAAAGAGAGAGAGAGAGAGAGGCCACGTTTGTTTATCAAGCATAGGATTTCTCTCTCTTTAGTTTATTGGCTATGCTTCGAGTAAGGTGCGATAAACCAGCTCTTTTCTTAGTGTTAAACTGAATCCGTCCAGTCTCGGCCTCATTACAGGCGTAATTACCGGAGACTTCATCCGTAGGATGGATGGGGGATCTTGCTCTAAGCAATCCTTCCACCACAGATTATACCCACACACAGTATCGGAAAGTTTTCATCGGGGTATAGACAAATCTATGCGAGCAACAAGGAACGCAATGATATGATAATACCATATAAATAAGAGAGACGCACTACTGTATGACTCCCACTACCTCGTCCGACGAATTAACAGCCACGTCGATATCCTTTGCTCGAGCGAGTCGAGGAGAAATTGTAATGCTCTCTCAACATAACAGCAAGCTATTCATTACGCTCCTATAAAACCAGAATACCCCGATAAAAACTTTCCGATACTGTATATTCTGTGCTTCCACCCAAAAAAAAATGTTTTTTATTTTTTTTTTTATAAAATGCAATGCACATGTTACCACAGCATGTGGCTTTACGGCAGACTTCGCACAAACCCTTAATAATTATTTCAATACACGTACCAATTTTTAATGACGATATAAACATCACAAAACTTATTCAGAAATCTAATTATAGAATATATTTCTAAGGAAAACAAATTGTAGCATTAACCTACCATCCGACCTGCACGATAGTCGAACGGCGCGCATAATCACAGAACTTATAAAATAGTTATAATTATGACATAACTATTTTATTTATTCGTTTGCATCGAGGTGTAGTGTAGTGTACTGTAATTTACACCACATTTCGAATAGAGTGTAGCTGAGTGCAGTTCAAACACTGGAACCAGCTTTCTACTCTTTCTTTAGAGATCTGTGCTTCTCTGGTGAGTTCATCGTGGTTTCTTGCAGTGCAAATAACAGTACTATCATCCGCAAACAAAATATATGTCGTTGGATGCAGAACTTCAAATATATCATTTATATAAATAATGAAAAGAAGTGGCCCTAGAACGGATCCTTGAGGCACAACATGTGCGACTGGTAAGTAGTCCGAGCTTGCATTATTGATGTTAACACACTGAAAACGATGTTCCAGGAAAGATTCAATAAGCGATAGTACTGTCCCCCTTACACCGTAGTATGATAGTTTTTCGAGAAGTATGTCATAGCGACACCATTGGTCTAATGGCCCATGGGCCGGATGGCAGCCAACTTCACAATCACTTGAAAAACGAGCAATTTCGTCATTTCAGGTTTAGGCCGGATTTTCATGCATACGATATCCGACGATCCGACGGTACGAAAATATTCTGATTGGTTGAATTGGTAGGTGTCAACCAATCAGAAATTTTTTTCAACCAATCAGAACATTTTCGTACCATCGGATCGTCGGATATCGTGTTTATGAAAATCCGGCATTATTCGTTTGCATCGAGGTTTCAGAGCAATAAAAGACAATAGAGTGGCCTTTTCCATCCTTGTCTTGAAGTCAACATAACTTTGTTTGTTTACAAGCGATGGCCTTATATACATTTAGTCCGTATTCAATCGGTTAGTTTCGTATATGCCTGCTTTGTGCCTACTCATTTCATTCGGATCAAGTTGTCAATCTTCCTATGTATTATGGGCCTACTTACTGTAAATGTAAACAAACTGTACATAACGTTTCACCACCCGTCACCCCCACAAATTGTTTAGAAAAGGATAGTTCATGTTCACTTCAAAGCAGGTATTTGTGTAGGGATAGGCATGGCATTTTATTTTTAATACTCCGAGATCGAGGTGTACCACTTTCCTACACGGTGTAATTTACACTCGATTTCAGCTTGATTTTAGCATTCATTTGAAAATTAATTTGACACATTCATTTGTTTGAATTGCACTCAGCTACACTCGATTCGAAATGTGGTGTAAATTACACTACACTACACCTTGATGCAAACGAATAAACCTTTATGTTTGTTTTTAGTTTTTTTTGTTGTTTGGTTTCAGCAGACGTTTCAGTTTTCGGTTCGTGTTGTCTTACTTGTCTTTAATATAAATCATATTGAAATTTGGCGTTTTTATTATTTTGGAATCTCTTGTACAAAGAATTCGAAAATGAATATCGATAACTGTGGAATTGGGCAACTTGAAGTAAAAATCCAATGTAATGATTTCAGTGAAGCTTTTCAAATAGAGGCAGTGAAAAATGAAAATTACGTTCTCACTGAATGCATGAATTACAGTTCTAGTATTTGTAAAACAGACTTTGTGGACCATAAACATGCTGCTGACAGCTACTATGACTCCTATGAGCATAATGAAGAAAAACTTGTGGAGAATCTGAAACCAAATGATTCAGGTCTTACCAAATTTTCAAGTACATGTGACTCAGTAGGAATAAAAAATGACATTGATATTTTTCACGAAGATATCAAACGTGAAACTGTTGAAGAAAAATCAAGTGATGGATTCTGTGAGGTGTGTTGCCAAACTTTTGGTCTGGAAACGGACTTCTTCAACTCCTCAAGTTGTAAATCGGAATGTAGCTCTCAGAAGCCATTTGAGCCCCTATATTACAATGTAGGAGGTCATGAATGTCAGGATATGACACTTGATGTGAAACCGCTTTCTCTTGACCTTACTTTAGGTAATGCTTTATTCGTTTATTCATTTGAGTGTTTGAATAAAATATGATCCTCGAATATATTCAGTCAAGTGATGAATCTAATAAGAATTAGAAATTGAATGCTACTTGAATATTTATCTAATATTGTTACTTACCCAAAAACTTGATACAGTCTGAAAATTGTTTCATCTGATGATTCCCTAACTAATTTGTGAAATACCTCAAAATTTAGTTCATTGATTGATTTTTTTTTCTACCCAGTCAATGTCTGCTTTATCAAGAGTTAGCCTAAAGTTTCTTTAAGTCTCAACTTTTTGTCCCTGAGATCCTATGCATAGAGCCAAGGTTTTGTTTGGATTGATTTTCAGTCCATGATGCTCCGAGTATAGGAATGTTTTATGCAAATCTGAGTTTATTTTGGTCACGCAACTTTCTGTATCAATGTTATGGGAAGACAAATATAACTGTATATCATCTGCTTATAGATGTACCTGACAATGTGATAAGGAAGAAGGGTAATTGAAAATAATAAACAGAAAACATCAAGGGCCCCAAAATGCTTCCCTGTGGTACACCTGAAGAGGTTTATTTTAGGGATGACCATGAGTAATCATCAAGTTTGACCCTCTGAGATCGGCCTGTGAGATAGCTGGTCATCCATTTAAGAGAAATGTCATCGAATCCTATGAACTTGAGCTTGCTAATGAGCAAATCGAAATTGACTAGATCAAAAGCTTTGCTTTGATCAAGCAATACTAAAATGGTGACTTCTGACTCCTCTGGCTCTTGTAAGATCGTTGACCACTTTCAAGAGGGCAGTCTGTGTTCCGTGTTTTTTGCGGAACCCAGACTGCTCTTATGGAAGTATTCGATTTTCTTCCAGAAAAGCTCTCACTTGACGGGAAACATTTTTTTCGAATATTTTAGAAAATGAGGGCAGAATGCTAATAGGGCGGAGGTCACTGAAAGTGGTAGGTGCCTTCTTTTTCGGAATTGGAATTATATTCGCAACCTTCCAAACAGCTAGAAAAATACCCTGCCTGAAGTACGAAGTACTCGTTGAAAATATGTTTAACTTCATCAATACAGTGTGGTATCACTAAAAAAATCATCTTGATATTCATATTGTCAATTCCTAAAGCATAAAATTTTATTTCTTTGATAGCAGTCAATATATCATCATTATATATGTCAGTGCAAGTGAGCGTCCAATTTATTACTATTGTAGTATGAAAGAGTATCATTATTTACTATTGAATGTCCAGCCACATTTAAAAAATAGTCATTGATTTCTTCAGGTCTACGTAGCTCAATTGGCAGGCTATTATTTTGCGTGGATGATTTTGTAGTAACACCCCAATCTGCAAGATTTCTCCATGTCATTTTTGAGTTGTATTTAAGTTCATGATTGAAATTCCTAAAATTTCTATGAAAAATCAAGTCATCATGAGTATATTCAACTTTGAAATCAATATCGCAATATACCATCAGGTGATCAGTTATACCATTCATATCAAGGGTATTAGAATTTCTTACCATTGAATCCTTACTAATGCAAATTACATCAATCAGAGATTCAGAAGTTGTTATTATCCGAGTAGAATTTTCTACGATTTGATTCATATCGAAACAAGAAACTAGGGCAGTGAATGAGTATCGCGAGAGTCACAGTTTAACAAATTGATATTAATATCACCAACTAACACAACAGCAGATGTTTCCAAATACACTTGTTCCAGTACATCACCTTACTCCTGCATACAGACCTGACAGACCTCTACATTATCATCATAATTATCAGTGAAACTCCTCAACATTCAAGCTGTGGAGTAGAATTTGAAACATTCAAATGTTGAGTTTCATGAGATTCAGATAACAGATCAACATGAAACGTGATTATTCCACACGTACAAAATATGGACTGAATTCGATATTTCATAGTGGAGTAACTTGTTAATTCAAAAACACCACGAATCTACAGAACTTGATATTTCATTCTGCTTTCACAATTGTGAATTAAACTTCCAAATAGGTACTGTACTTTTTTTTGACTTTACTTTAGCATACTTTGTATCATTCCTGTTATAAATGTTGTTGAATTAACGTTATCATTATTATTTCTGCTTTGAAAATGTTTCAAATAATGGTGGACAACCGGGTTTGATGTCGTCGAATAAAACTACTTTTTTATCAAGAATCGTTGCCTCGATCGACTTTTCACACGAATACTTTTGTTCATAAAATTTTCCAAATAACCTTATTTTGTTGAAAAATATTGGAAAATATCTGTCATTTCAAAATTTTGGGGTGTGACCGTCGGGGTTAGTCCGTTCCTGATTTTGTAGCTAAACAACTGACTGCATGAAAGCTCATCGAAGGAATTCATTTGTTTAGTCAATCACCAAAATTTGGATGATTTTGAATATTCACTTGAAAAGTTATCGAAGAAAAACATTTTTCATTTTGTAACTTCTAGGGTCCGTAACTTGGTAATTGTAACGTGGATTTTTAGGTTATCGGACATGCACAAACTTTTCCCAAGAATCCTTTTTCCAATACTCTAATAATAAACTTTTTTTCCCATATGGTACATACTTTTTGGCAGTCACTGTATACCAATTGTTGATAGCATCTTACGAAAATTATCTGGGGCGCAATATCTCACTAGCAAATTCCATTAGATCCCGATTCATGTGAAAAAAAAGCTTTTGTGGTATCAGAGCTTGGCCTTTTCTAATTTGCCTTTCGGTTTATGTAATGCGGCCCAAACTCAACAAAAACTAAAAGATACCATATTGGGACCATAGTTCAAGCCTTATTGTTTTGTTTATTTGGACGATGTAATCATAGCTACTCCCACTTTTGATATACAACTAGAAATTTAAAAGTATATATTGATGCTCGACGTAAACTTGCAGAAGCTTATGCAAAAGATAATATCCACTTGGGCGATTTCTGTTGTTATTTATTCATTTATCAAACATTTTAGAAACATTATTTTTATTTCTAGACACTCTCTAAAACATTATCAAATTATAGAGAAACTATCAACAATAATTTTTGTTGACAGATTATTGAAAGATTTCTTATAATCCAGTACGATTGGGTTTTGAGACAAGAACCAATTGTAGCACCACCAAATTTGGTATGCTAGTAGTTGGAACCATGATAAACAAGAAAAAAAATTGTTTACCAAAATTCCAGGAGTGGAACATATTTCTTTTTTCGTTTAAAAATATATAAATAGATTTTTGCTGTAATCTTGGAAAGTATATAATTTATCGGAAAAACAACTCAACAGGGTGAAAAACAATTAAAATTTCCACAGAAATTATTCCTAGTAATTTCTTATGTCGTTTTCCCAGAAAACGTGATTGAACGCCGACATCAAATTTCAGGTTCACCCTTACCCGCCGCTGGAAGTTCTGGCGGAGCCGAATATTTGATTGGACATAATTCTGCTAAAAATGATCGGAGAAGGAAAAGGAAAAACTTATATCGTTTCTGAAGACTCCTACTTTCTCATGGAAATATAATATGCAAGTATTTGAGTACCTAAAATGTGTTTTGTCGCACTTCACGGAGATGTTTGCGGATAATCCGAAAATCTTGAATAATTTAGTAAATATGGAATTATTATACTGAAGCAGCAACCCATACCTTCTTTGGACTATATGCAACAATTTTATAGTAGTGCGACAGGTCCCACTCATACATGCCAAAAAAAAACTTTGTTTTACTCCTGCCTCATTTTCAACTTACCCATAAAATCGGCATTCTCTTCACTAAATGTTGAAAATAATCGCTTATTCATATCCTGCATATATATATTTATAATATTGTGTGCAAACATTAAGCTTGAAATCACATACTTCATTTTTTATGTAGGATGTGTATGAGCGATTATTTTCAACATTTACTGAAGAAATTGCCGGGATTATGGGTGAGTTGAAAACTGAGGGAGGAGTAAAACCTAGTTTTTTCTTTGGCATGTATAAGTAAGACTTGTCTCACTAGTCTTAAATCTTTGCATATGGTCCAAAGAGGGAACTGATTCCTGCTGTGCTTCAGTATAATTATTTCATATCAACTGAAATATCCATAACTTTCGGATCATCCGTAAATATCGTAGAAGGGTTATGTGAAGTGGGACAAAACACATTTTAGGTACTTAGATACTCACATGTTATATTTGCATGAGGAAGTAGAAGTCTTAAGGAACGATATGCACTTTTTCTTTTCCTTCTACTATAATTTTGGCAAAGTTATGAGATATCAAATTTTCGGCCCTGTTTGAACTTGCAGTGGTGGGGTTAGCGCGAGCATGAAATGTGACGTCGGTGTTAAACCACGTTTTCTGAGAAAACGAGCGTATTTCATAAGGTATTACTAGAAATTATTCTTGTGGAGAATTGAATTATCTCTCAACCTGTCGAAAGCGTTTTTTGATAAATCTTATATTTTCTGAAATAACAAAAAAATATATATTTTTTTTAAATTAATTTTTTTTTAGGGTCCACCCCTGATTTTTTGGTAAACAATTTGTTTTCCAATAATGCATGATGTCGAGATGTCATGTGCCGAGTTTCAGAGTGCTACAATTCAATCTTCACTTTTAGTTCGAAAATATGAATAGGACATTCATAAAATCTGTTGTGGAATCATCTGCGACTGAAAGACAAACTTTAGTCGCAGTAGTTGTTTTCTGTTAGATATTACAAATAAATCACATTTTTCATTTTTCAGTTTTCATGGAGAATGTTCCCCTTTTCATCATTCTTCACTGTTTGCTCGAGTTTGTCTGTCGTTACTGGATTATTACCAGATTGTTTTATTATAATCAATTCTTTTTTGCAGAGTCAAGATTGCAGCCCCTTGAAGAACAATATGAAACGATATCTGGAAGTGAAGATGCCAAGAGAGAAGACTATTGTACCATACCTCAGAGGTTTTTAGTGCCTCATATGGAAATTGACAATAAGAATACATTTTCTTCAAAACCTCTTGAAAAAAATCTTTCTGTACCAGAGATGAAAATTCAGTGCAAAAGATGTTCAAAATCATTTAGTCAAATGAGTAAATTGAAAGTTCACGAGAGGGTTCATACTGTTGAAAAACGATTCCATTGCGAAATTTGTTCACAATCTTTTAGTCAAAAGGGGGGTTTGAAAATTCACGTAAGGGTACACACTGGTGAAAAACCATTTCATTGCGATATTTGTTCAAAATCCTTTAGTCGAAAGAGTGATTTTAGAATTCATGAGAGGAGTCACACTGGTGAAAAACCATTTCATTGTAATATTTGTTCAAAATCTTTTAGTCGAAAGAGTGATTTTAGATATCATGAGAAGAGTCACACTGGTGAAAAACCATATCATTGCAAAATTTGTCTCAAATCTTTCAGTAAAAAGGGTCCTTTGAGAAATCATGAGAGGTTGCATACTGGTGAAAAACCATTTAATTGCAAAATTTGTTCAAAATCTTTCAGTCGAGAGGATACTTTGAGAATCCATGAGAGAGTTCACACTGGTGAAAAACCGTTTCATTGTAAAATTTGTTTAAAATCTTTTGGTCAAAAGGGTACTATGAGAAATCATGAAAGGAGTCACACTGGTGAAAACCCATTTCAGTGCAAACTTTGTTCGAAATCTTTTAGGGAAAAGGGTTCTTTGAGAGTTCACGAGAAGAGTCACACTGGTGAAAAACCATTTCATTGCAATATTTGTACAAAGTCTTATGGTCGAAACATTGATTTGAGAAATCATGAGAGGAGTCACACTGGTGAAAAACCATTTCATTGCAATATTTGTACAAAGTCTTATGGTCGAAACATTGATTTGAGAAATCATGAGAGGAGTCACACTGGTGAAAAACATTTTCATTGTAAAGTTTGTTCAAAATCTTTTAGTCAAGCAGTTCATTTGAGAGATCATGAGAGAGTGCACACTGGTGAAAAACCATTTCAATGCCAAGTTTGTTCAAAATCTTTCAGGGTAAATAGTTCTTTGAGAGAGCATGAGAGAAGTCACACTGGTGAAAAACCATTTCATTGCAAAATTTGTCCAAAATCTTTTAGTCAAAAGGGTGGTTTGAAAATTCATGAGAGAATTCACACTGGTGAAACACCATTCCATTGCACAATGTGTCCTAAAGCTTTCACTAATATTAGTGGATTAAGGGTTCATGGAAGGATTCATATACAACAAAAATAATATCATTCAAAATTGGTTCCCTCAATATCTTTCATAAAGTTTATGGGAGGTGTCATAAATGTCACAATTAATTGTAGATTCTTAACTTGAACATACTTTCTTAGTTTTAAATTAATTAATTTCTAATACAATGTTAGACACACAAAATGGAAAAGAGGCGAGTTCATTATTGTCTCAAGAAAAATTAAAATACCCATTTGTAAAATCAATTTAAAAAGTTTGAATATCTTTAAATGTATATATGAATAAGAGATACAAAGAGTTTTAAACTATTTTACTAAAATATCTTGAAGCTCTACGAAAAGGTATATAAAACAGAAGGCAAGATTAATATTATACAGGGTGAGTCAGAATAAGACCGTCAAACTCCGAATACAGAATGCTCACTCCATTTTGAGGTGAAAGGTGACATGTAGCGCATTGATTTCATTTTTTTTTCTCCAAAACTCCTGATGTAAAGAATATCAAACTTGATACACTAATCACTAAATTGTCACGTTCTGTTATTTGTGATTGGATTAAAAATGCTATGTTTGCATTTTGGATAACTTCAATAGCCTTTTCTTCAACATCTTCCCATGAGTAGTCTTCAAAAATTAGTGCAGTGTCATCTGCATATGAATTTATGTATATAATGAGTAGAGTCCCCATTACAGTGCCCTGTGGGATGCCTAGTTGTGTATTCAAGGGTTCACTTAATGAGTCCCCAATTTTTACATATTGTTTTCTATTATTGAGATAGTTCTTGGAGATGTCTAGCACAGTTCTAAAACTTCCAGGAGTCCATTATGTGGGACATTGTGGAAAGTCTTTTCTAAATCTAAGAAGACTGCTATGCATTTTTTTTTCAAGATATCCATTATTGAGGCATTAAGTCTAGTTTTTATGCATTTTTCGGAAATTTTGGAAAAATTACTGATTATGCCGATTGGTGTGGAGATATCTGTGGAATTGTCGTTTTTATATATTGCAGTTATTGAAGTTTTAAAATTATCTTGGGACTATACCTGGTTCAAAAATTAAGTTGATTATATATAGGAGAGGGGATATAATATATGGATGTAGTAAATTAAAGTGGTAAAAAAACAGAAATTTAATTTCTAATAGTTTTCTTTGTTATCCTATCTATGCCTTGGGAAGAGTTTTTTGTGTGTAAATATGTTGGATTATTTCATATTCAATAGTAGGCTAGTAGGGATAGACATGAAAATTCGAAAATTTAACAATAATTCCAAAAGTTTTCAAATTTTGGTCAAGTGAATGGAGCATCTCAGTTTGCAACCTCTTCCGAATTACGGAACATTACGCAAAACTTTGTTGCAAATTTTGAAAACATCTCTTCTGATGCATTCACATGAAACCTTGTACAGAATACGAAACTTCATGCAATTTTGAAAAATCTAATTCATTTACAAATTAGATTTTTGCAAATTGCATGAAGTTCTGGATCGTGAACAAGGTTGCCAATTTGTGAATGCATCAGAACAGATGTTATCAAAATTTGAAACAAAGTTTCAAAATTTTGTAATTATTTTGAGACAACCTTGACCAAAAATATTACCACAAATTAAAAAAATATATGTTTCGGTCAACGTAAAATGCTGCAAATCTGCACAACTGTTCGAAATATTTTTCCGATGTCTCTGCCAAGTTTGCAGAACTTTTGGAATTTTCTCTTATGGTATATCATATGTGATATGAAATAATATATTCAATAATACTCCAAGTTTGCAGAACTTTTGGAATTTTCTCAACGAGTATACAGCAAAATTCTTTCTTTCTAGATATGAAATGCAATAGAGTGGCATCAGAATGAATCCAAAAGAAATGAAAATCCAGTTGATACCTACAAATTCGAGCTAATTCTTTCATAAACCGATCTGTCTAACTTAGGGTATGGTCCGTATATATCCTTGGTTACTCTGGTTAGTAATTTGGCGGTCAGTATATACCAAATTCCTAAAAATTCGGTGACTATTTCCTGAAATTTCGGTGATTTATTTGTCACCAGAGCAACCGCACTTTTTCCTCAGTAACCCCTTGTTATTTGTGATTTGGATAAAAAATCTAATAATTATCTCAAAAAAGGTCTTTTGGTCTGAAAGCATTACATTTAATTGTTTTTTGGAGAAAAATTATACTTTTAACAAATTTATTTCAAATTGTTGACTAAAGACAAGTGACAAGGGGTCCGTATATGCGCAGCCGGTTGCTTGAAAACTCAGAAACCGCTACTTACCGATCTATAATATTCGCAATATACGGACCATATCCTTTGTTTTAGTTCTCAAAATTCTTACATCATGAATGAAGTATAAAATTATTTATTATTCTTGAAAATATAAAGATTTAATGTATACCAACTCCTAATATTCACTTTGTGAGTAGCAACAATGTCCAATTGTTGTCTGGATCCTGCATAAAGAAAGGTAGACATCAATTCATAATGAAAATATATATAAACAAGAGAGAAATATATTTTACTACATTTGCCCACATTGTACAATTGTAACAGGTATTTTTGGTTTATTATTGGGGCCAGTTGGGACATTTTCGATTTTTCTCATTACCAGAAGTCCATCAATAACTCTTCCAAAAACAACATGTTTACCATCTAGAAAGTTGCATTTCGCACATGTTATAAAGAACTGGCAACCATTAGTATCTTTGCCACTATTCGCCATGGATAACAGTCCTGGAGTATCATGTCTTAGTGAAAAGTTTTCATCAGAAAATGTGCTTCCCCCATAGATGCTCATAACACCAGTTCCATCTCCCTGAGAATTGGTTAATTAGAAATGTGTTCAGTACTAGATTGGATTACCTTACATTCACAAAATCACCACCTTGTATCATAAAATCCTTGATTACTCTGTGAAAACTGGCACCCTTATATCCCAATGGGACTCCATCTTTTCGAAACTCTCCCGTGCAGAATTGTCTGAAATTTTCACTGGATTTTGGTACAACATCTGCAAATAATTCGAAAATCATTCTTCCAATTTCCTTAAAAATATTTAGGGTTAGTATTTTACTTTTTTTTCTTAGAAACAAATGAAACTCACAGTAGTGCCTACAGAAACATCAAAAAACACCACTGGGTTCGCAGGATGTCTGAGTTGAGATTGTATTTGATTCCAATTAGGCATTTTATTATATATCTTCAATTATGGTCCTGCATATATTTCGTTTTCAAGCCTGGCCTTCTACGCTTCCTGTGCCAATATCGCTGTGAAATTACTGAAATTGTTCAGTGCAAACTGAAACATAACCAAGATGGAACATAACCAAATAACCATAACACATAACAAATAACAAACAACATTAACCTAAAAATTTGCCCATGCCCGAGCCTAAGGGCCGGTATTATAAAACATAAAAACCATTTTGACAGAAAACTAGGTCACAGTATAAGGCTAGCCTTATACTGTGCTAAAGTCAACTTGTGGAATGACGTCACATCTTGCAGTTAACTCCTAGATGAAGGAGTTAACTTTATCCGGTGGAATGGGTATCAGTTGAAGTTAACTTTGTAGGAAATGATGGTTTTTCGACAGTTTTTCTGTCAATAATTTAGCACATACTTGGGTTTATTGTTGTATTATTTTTCTGACTTTGTTAAAACGATATTCACTTTATTTTTGAGGAACTTTCAACCGACGATGAAGATACTGGTTGAAGGCCCAGGGCGATCAAGAATCAAGAATGTTTAGATATCGGTTAGACTATTTCAACTTGTGGAATGAAATATAATTCAAAAACTGATTTCGATTATTCAGAGAATCTGTACACATTAAAGCAAATTTAAAATAAAAAATGGGACCTTTATAAAACTGACATTCTAAAGTAAAAATTAACTCGACTGTAGAAATTAAAGTTAACTGTTAAACATTTTTATAATACCGGCCTATACCGGCCCTATGCTTAGAACACCCGAGCCACCCCGAGCCCGATGCCCGCAATCCCATATACCTATTTATTAACTAATCCGCATTGCCCGCTCACGGCCCTTGGCCCACGGCCAATATCACTATCATCTTAGTATAGTTTTCCTCTCCATTTCTTGAGTTTTACGATATGAATAATAAAATTTGAACAACCCACAAAAGTAAAAATTCAAAACACTCAAGTATTTACAGGAAACTAGTCAAAAGGTAAACTTGCCTACAATGAAAAATGGGACAAGGATACAATACAATAAACCAAACAAACGGATTGAATAAAGAAAGGCAGAACTGTAATTTGCAATGTTGACAGAGACAGACAGTACGTGAACATTATAGGTTGAAAACATGCAAAGAACACAGACCGCATACAGAAATTTATGAGATTAGACTTTACATTTCACCATACCGTACGAAGGTACTCGATCCTCGATCGCATCAAAAAGCAATTTACAAGCATATGCATTTTTGACCCATGTGCCTGAAAACTGTAAGACCATTCACAAACGTGCCTTTTTCTTGCGTTTCCAGCACAAGGTCATATTTTCTCTGGTTCTGTATTAATTTTCTCAATACTGGAGGAAGGACAATAGATTTTTTTCGAATTATCCCGTCGTATATTTCACTGAATCTTTCATTATTTGAACTAGAAATTGTTCTAATTCCGTGCGTGCTTACCCGCGTTTTTCACGCACGCCGACAGGCACAAGTTTGAACGTCGATGGGAGTTTGACTTAACTCGTACCGAAATGAACATCGAGTCATCATTTAATAGGTGGGGACCCATTTTTGCGATATATCAAAATGGGACCTGTATGCAGGTCGATTTCTTGTGTTATTCCACACATGAAATGGAAATGTACGACACGCCGCTTGGTCGTAACAAAAGTTACATGGAAAAAACGAAAAAAAATTGGAATATTCCAAAAATTAAAATGAATGCGATATAACTTCTAGTATAATAGAGATATTTGAAAAATTCTTTCACTGTTCGAAAGGCCGACTCACGCATTTTTGGAAAATCAGCATTAATTTGTGCTGAGAATTTATACTACTCGTTTTTATGCAGTCTTATTAGTCATTTTGTAGCATTGTTTTAAAAACTTGTTTATTAAAAACCTTGTTTTTTCATAATTAAGATGGACAAAAACACTCGTAGGAAAAATATTGTACCTAACTCTTACGGAAAATGTCTTTTCCGTCCTTAACGGCTTGCCCGAACTCCGCTCCGCGTCGTTCGTGCAACTGCCGTCGCGTGCGGAAAAGTACTACTTTCCGCACTTGTTAGGTAAATAACTATTTCCTACGAGCGTGCGGAAAAGTTACTTTTCCGCACGATTTTTTGTTTTGAAAGTTGTACTTTTCCGTACGATTTAAAATCGTGCGGAAAAGTTACTTTCCCGCACGATTTTTACTTTTCCGTACGATTTTTACTTTTCCGCACGATTTTTGTATTTTTGAAAATGAGGATATTTACAACTAACAAAATGATCTATGTAACTATTCTGTCGTATTAGTTATTTTGTAGCAATTATAAAAACTTGTTTATTAAAAACCTTGTTTTTTCATAAATAAGATGGATAAAAACACTCGTAGGAAAAATATTGTACCTAACTCTTACGGAAAATGTCTTTTCCGCCCTTAACGGCATGCCCGAACTCCGCTACGCGTCGTTCGTGCAACTGCCGTCGCGTGCGGAAAAGTACTACTTTCCGCACTTGTTAGGTAAATAACTATTTCTTACGAAAGTTACTTTTCCGCACGATTTTTCGTCTTGAAAGTTGTACTTTTCCGCACGATTTTTACTTTTCCGTACGATTTTTACTTTTCCGCACGATTTTTGTATTGTTGAAAATGAGGATATTTAGGACTAAGTAAATGATCTATGTAACTATTCTGTCTTATTACTCATTTTGTAGCATTATTATAAAAACTTAATCATTAATAACTTTGTTTTTTCATAAATAAGATGGACAAAAAGACTCGTAGGTAATGTGACATTCGGTGTTTTGGGATAACCAAAAGATCGCCGTTTCAATTTATTTATTCCCAAACATAAAGTAACAATATTAACAGATCTCGATGAGAAATGGAAACAAATAGAGCGAGTTACACTGAAATCCGTAGATTAGTACATGTCTGATTTCACTCTAATAAATTTCTAAATCAAATAATTCATGAATAATGATAAATTAACTGAATAATTATTAAACAATATGAACGATATGTACATGAGAGCTAATAGAAAAACTGATATATTGTAATATTTTTCAAGTTATATTCCACAATTTCATTTTTCTGTAACTATATACACGTATAGTAATCTTAAATATAATAAAGGCAGTTACCAATACGTATATCAGTGAATTTTAAGAACCTAAAACCAAAACAGAGTATAAATGAAACATTAACGGCTTCTAGATCCTTGGTATAGTTCTCATCAGTGTTAAGCCAGCCCTGAAATACAGTTCCAAACTTACGATATCGTAGTCTGATCGAAGCTGGCCCGGCGCAACTAGGTCTACCGCACTAGGCAAAATGTTAAATTTGCCGCCCCTTCCAATACCAAGAAAAGCCTCCTCGCTTAACAGTAACACAACATATTATATAGCATTTTTTAAGAAATTCCACCTTAAATTTTCTATTCATTTCAAAAATGAACTTCATTGTTAGAAACTTGTTTACTTCACTTTGATGTTTGCCTAATTTTATTTTGTACATATTTCTCATACTTTTCTTTAAATACCTTTTGTAGGCTACATTGAAGTTAACGACGTTAGATATGAGAAGGAAAGAAGAAGGAATGTAAAAAAACCACAAATATTTTTTCAACTTTCACTTTTATTTGAAAAAAGTAGTAAATCATGATATTCTTTAAAATATTAACTTCCTAGCCTTACATTTAAAACAAATTATACTAGTGGATAGAAACAAGATGGTGTATTTATTATCTATCGCATATCAGAGTCCCTCAGTTCTAGAGAGAAGAGTTACACAAAAATAGAAAAGTTATTATTATTATCTTTAGACAAGGTCAATGAACACCGCCGGCCACTCTTCCACCCGAAATAATAACAATTAAAGATTGCTGCTAACTGCTAAAATTTTTATCTCACCTGCCTTAATTCTTTTGAGTTTTCTGTTTTTTGAAAAATGGACTATTTTAAATTTTCTCCATTTGCCGCCAATAAAAAAATGCCGCCCTATGCAGTCGCCTAATGGACTCGCCGGCCCTGGATCGAAGCAATATCATTAGCAGAAAATAAAAATCATTATTATACATATACAAATCTTTTTAACACTTAAAGAAAAAAAAATCAGTCAAATTTTACAATTCTTTACATACTTCTTAATTTTCTCATTATAAGATTGTTCAATAGCTGCCACCTGCAAATAAAAGTGTGTATGTTGAAAACACGGAAATGACTTCGGTGTAATATTCGATCGGAAGGAATGATGAAATGAATAATAACATTTAAATATTATTACCTCAGAGTCAACAGTCTGCATTTTAAAGAGGATACTGTCTCGACTCCTTTTGTTTGTTGTTTCTATTTTTAGACAATTGTTGGCAAAATCCTTAGACCACGATTTCCATTTTTCAGAATTGTACTGCAACCAAAAATTAAAATTGAAACTGAAAAATAAGAGGAAATATAATAACAATAATAATTTATTTATTTGGCATTTTCGATCCGCACCTAAAGGCGGGTCCCTTAATGTCAGGGGTTGTGGTTGGATCTGACGAAGAATAACATTTTAAAAGGATTCTTTTAAAAATCAATTTGTGACCATGCACGTGTTAAAAAAGTAAACAAGGGGTTATGAATTTTGACATAAAGTTTGACACCTGTCTGAGAGAGTATATGGTATATGTCACTAAAAACTGAGATATGCCTATTAGGTATGAGAGTAGGAATAATTAGAAGTAACATATTGTTACAAAATACCCTGCTCGCAGCAGAAGTTCTCGAAGTTTCCATTGGGCTATATAAGCAGGGCGATCCGAACGGACAGGGAAGTTAACAATATGTAAAAAAATATAGAAGAGATAAAGTTTAATGCCATTTCTCTAGAGAAAAGCATATACCCAATATTAATATTTACCGTTGCGAATGACATTCAAATACCGACCTAAGGTGTAACCTTTCTTCTTCAATCCACATAAGCGTAGACCATTATGTCAAATATTGGAAACAATTACTCCTCATCTGGCAAATACTGGGAAAGGTATTGAATTGTATTCGCATTCGCAACTGTAAATAATAATAACAATAGCCGTCCTCTACCCGCCTCTGGAGATTATCCTTATTATTTTACGACAAAAGCAGTGTCCCAGTCCCCATTGCTTGAGAAGGCGACGAGGATTCCTGCTTACTTTTTTGTTACCGCCGGGTGCTGATTTGCTACAGCCCATCTGGTGCCCATAGAAAAAGATGCTCAGTGGTAAGTATCAAAAACAACGAGAGTAAGTTGTAAGAAAGTGGGGATTTGAGTGAATTACATGTTGATATCAATTAGAATATCCCTAGTAGTAAAGTTTTGGAATATGATAGCATAGCCAGACATTGTCCTTGTTGGATTAAACGAAAAATTAAAAATGACTTTTTCAAAAATTTAATTTCTTATGAAATAATACATTTTGTCCTTCGAGTTATCCAACAAATACTGTGGGTAGACAAATGAAAAGAACAAATATCAACAAGAAACTCATCAATTTACAGGACCTCTCTGAAGCAGCTTTGGCAGCTTGCTACGTAATCACTCCGAATATATTACCAAAATTATATCATAATTATAAGTCCTAGTACTCCCCGCAACATGAATAGCACTTTAGACATACTCATCTTGCTCGTGTTTTTCGAGATAAGGACATTTGTGAACACTTCAAAGCCTTTGGCATCGATATAAGATGGACTGAGATAACCATAATTAATGTTTTGGCTTAGGCTAGAATGGCAAATAATCCTTTGCAAAAAACTTGTAGAAACTTATTTTTTGGCAATATTAAGAAGGGGTTTACCTTCTGAAAAAGGTCCAAGTAAATATGCGGCATTAAGGGGGAAGTAATAACCTGAGTGATGGAGGCGAAGCCCCGTCATGAAGGAAATATAATAGGATCTCACTCCAACTCATTGCGGTATATTACAACTTTCATAGTAAGTTTGACCTTGAACGCTTGAAGGGTTTCGAGGTTGTATAAATACTCAAACGGTCTACTCTTTTACGACCCCAGCCGGCTTAAAATTGTTACATTGTCCAGTATTCTCTAAGAGGCAGAACTCAAATATGGTAATGAAAATTAAAATTCTTGTTTTCTTCATTAGGATAGATATTTCGCCGTATATTGATTGGTATTGAATAACTTATGAAAATATGCGAGGTTTAAGCAAACATCAGACATAATTCAAATATCGCGTTTATCGACATCTAAATAGCAAAAACCATCCAAAACCATTGAAAATGTGAAAACAACACCCTACGGATCTTCATTAAGTTTTAGCGTACGAGACTCGTGTGTAAAATATAAGTAGCACTTTGATTTTTGATCGAAAATATGAATAGGATATTCATGAAATCTGTTGTGGAATCAACTGCGGATCTGAAAGACAAATTTTAGTCGCTATTTTCCATCATTCAAGATAACCTCTTAAGAGGTATTTATGTTGAAAAGGGGAATATTCTCCATGAAAATTGAAAAAATGAAAAGTGATTTTTTTCGTAATATCTAACAGAAAACAACTACTTCCCCGGCTGAAGCCACGCTGGACATTGAACTACATCTGATAGATATTGTGAAAAGACTCAAACTGAAAAGAAATAAAATCTGAAAATGAAAATTCGCATTTTCATACAGATAGTTGATATTTTCTAATTATCTCTAGTTTTCATTAAAAATTCTTTAAATAAATTAGACAGGGAGAATGTTAATCAATAATATCACTCACAGAAATCGTTCCTTTCATTGAAGCAAGGTTCGCTTCTCTCGCATTTAATCTCCAATACATTTTTGTCGACGAAAATCTATTTCGCTTTGCCAAGCTCATCAGGGAGATTGGAAGAATTGGAAAGGAGGCTCTTCAGAATCAATTATACACATCAAGGATGGAAATGATGGAAATATTTCTTCTGCGGTACCACTTAGAAAAGTTATTTTTGACATAAATCTGTCATGGGCATTGCATTTTGTTTTTTTTTTTCGAAAATATTAATATAGGGATAACTTCTGCCTTCTCATCTAACTTTTCAATGATCAAAAGAACATGCCATTAAGTGGAGTACTACGTTAAAACAATTTCATACATACTAAATAAAATATCGCACCAAAATTATCCCATGCGCAATTTTGACAAGCTGATAAGTAAATAGGTAGGAAATGAGAGCAGTGGACGATATAAAGTTGGTATCATACAGCACGTAAAATGAAATAAAACGAGTGTTTATAGAGCTGAGTGAGTTATAATATAAGACGATGAACTCTTGATAGACATATTTTTTAATACTGGACAACTTTTGGAATAACATATTTCGATATTATTTATACTTTACTTCTGACTCAAAATTAAATTTGCCAATGCGCCTTGTATATTACGTGTAGTTTGCTATATTTTGTTGATTTTTAGATTTCGGGAAGCACAAACTTTTATCGGAAATACATTTTTGTCAAAAAAAAATTTCATAAGGTGCGTTCTTTTTAGATGACATTATGAATGAGTAACCGACGCATATTCCTCCATTATCTTTTCAGCTGACTTTGTTTTAAGAACTTTCAATCGACCTGAATTCACTTTACGATATTTCTTTTTTTACATCATTGACATTTTCTCCCATGTCTACCACTACTCTGATAGCCGACATTTGTTTGATGGCTAACTATATCTAGACTATCACCTACACGCAAAATTTTGTGAATCAAAGAGACGTCATGGGTTCTTCAAATTAAAAAATGTACCGTAATTTTTGTTCGAAAATTGATTGTTTAGGGTACAATTTTAATGAAATAACGAAAATATAATATTATTTATATTAATGGTGAGATAAAAAATAGTGAATCTTGTAAAATTTCTGCAATTTTTTCAAGTTCATTTAAACTGAAAAGTACTCCGAGAGATGCCTAGCTCCAAACTTTTGAATTCAGATGGTGAAAAAAAAACTCAAATTTATTCGAGTATATTCGAGTATTTTGATTTTTCATCAATAGCTCCTAATAGGGTTAAACCCCTCCTAAGATAAACTATTAGTACTATTAGTACTATTAGCACACGATCCAGGGTTTTTCACTTGATACAAATTTCAATAGAAATGATTTTTGGCACACAGGCAGTTCTTGAGGAGTAAGAATTGTTCTGCACGCGAACACCTATGGAAAATGGGTAAAATTCCCGGGAAAATTCGGAAAATCGGTTTTCCATCAATAACTTGGAAGGGTTTGGAAATTTCGATATGATTTATGGGGACAAACTTGTAGATCGTGAAAACGTCTAGAAAAAATTTCTTTTTGCGTTTTTTCGAAAATAGTTTCGTATGAGAGATAATGAGATATAATTGATACTATCAAATTTCCGTGCGAACAACTCGGGATATCATAAGATTTACCTAGACGATAGACTCTCTGTATGTTCCTTGTTTTTGGTCGAAAATTCATAAACTAAACAGTGTTTGGAAGGAAACTACTTCAACAATGAAAAATGTAATTTTACGAATTTTTTACGTTTTCCTATCGAATTAGCTCGACAAGCTGAGTTTGCTCAAATTTTCAGTGGGTCAAATTTGAACAAATCAGATATAAAATTCATTTCCAATTTATCTTGGGCCTAACTGAATAAAGTTTTTCTGTAGCCGTTGTTTTTTAATTCCTTCATTTTTCATGACTGATGTCTTTACAATCGACGTAAAAATATCAAAGTTGAGATTTCTGAAAAAGTGTACCTGTCTTTTTATTGCCAAGACTTTCAGAATATTTATCTAAAAACCTCTGATAAAAACGTTTTCATTAATGATTTTCTATATTTTCCGGAAATTTCCCAAAACGCCTCAAAATTCTTCTGATAAGTCTCGCGAGTTTATTTTATCGACTATAGTTTTATGAATGTAACAATATATTTCCTTGCTTAACAACCAATCAGTGGATTTCAAATTTTGAAATTCAGCCAATAGAACTATAGCTTGCCGCTGTATTTTCACGGTGATAAACCTGCTTAGTTTTTGTTTTACTATCTGTCAAGTGAAAATAATGATTTAAATTATAAACGTCAAATTTATGTGTTTTGACTAGTTATCTTTATTTATCAATATGAGCGATCGGGGACCAATGTCCATTGGTATCATAGATGAGGCCGTGGAATAGAGTATTCCGTTGAATGCGGCTAGAAGTAAAGCATCAATTACCAGGTGACACGACTTTTCTTTATTTCAAATCGACATATTGTCGTCCTAAATATAATTTTTTGGAATGTCAATCCCAATGCAAGAAAATACAACTCGTCCTGCGGATTTTCAGCTTTGGGATTGCAATTCATTAATATTTCAAAAAATTATCGGTAATAATCATACCACTTATTATATTATCCCTGACAATTTAATTCATGTATAAAAAATCGCAATTGCCACAGTGCAATTGTCACTTTGACAGCGGCAAAAGTTAGCTTTAACTTTTACAGCGACAAATATACTAGTGGTTTTTTCACTTATTCATTTGTTTATCAATTATCGCGGTGTTGGTTGCCAAAATGAATAGTTTGACGTTGATATGTTTCTGAATTTCTTATTCATTAAATTGTCCTGCCGAATTACACTCGAGGTTTGTATTGATATCGGGTAAATTTGTGTTGTTCAAATTCTAAACTGTTTCCTTTAGCAATTTGACTCTAATAACTGTCAACCTAAAAACACTCCACCTTCGGTGTCGTGTTTTTAATAGTTGACAGTTATTCTCGTCGAATTGCTAGGAAACAGTTTCTCATTAAACAACCCAAATTTACTCGATAAAATACAAACCACTTGGGCAATTAGAAGTGAAAATATGTAGTTGAGAATTTGCTCTTTCTCGCGGTGACTTTTATTTTTTGTTGGGAAATCTCAGGCCAGTCTAACAATGAGCATTGTCGGTAGGCTTGGGCGGAAAAGTTCTAGTCTAACAGCCGAATAGAGGTCGAACTTAACCATCTGCTTACGGGATGAAACATTATTTCGAACTCGTATCATGGATTTGAAAAAAATGGAAAAACTGATAGATGGTATTATAGAAAAAAATGTCATTGCAGGACTCATATATGATTGAAAAATTTATTTATACCCACCCAAAAATTTCCCAATATCGGATCTTTTGAAGTTATATGGTAGATTAAGATTATTATTAAAATATATAAACGACAATATTAAATCACAAAAAAATATTCAGAAATACAGAGGAAAAGACGAAATTATATTTTGGAGACATGAATGTAGTTATTAATGATAAAAGTTCGTGAGGAAGGATTTCATTGTAAGGGCGTGAAGTTTGTTGAATGAGGAGTTCAACAAACGAAACAGCGAAAACAAAAAAGCTCTTCAAGAAAGTGTACCATACAAAGTTTTTTCAATGACAGTTAAAACTGCCATTTGTAACAACTGTACCATACAAAGTTTTTTCAATGACAGTTAAAACTGCCATTTATAACAACTGTATCATTAATTGTAATGTTTTATGTTATGAGCAGTTGTCGTATTATCAAATGAAATTGCATTTTTCAGGAATGCATAAATATATGAACAGTATATAAAAAAATTACACTTTACGCACAGTTATGTCTTAATGCACTGTTGATTTTCGACGGACTGTTGAAGAATCACTTTATGCACTGTGAACAGAAAACAGACTATTTGTATTTAATGAGCTTCACTCGTTTTGCAATCTAATATGAACTGCAGTCATTTAAATGGCGAACGTAAAAGCAGCAAAAAAACCTGTGAAGACTATCTTTAGCCATTCTGGTTTGTGCTAGTAATCATTTTTCCTTCCTTCCTAACCGTTTCAGTTCGAAAATTGCAATTCCCTATAAGCTTCATGATTTCATTTTTCTCCCAAAATTTACGAATTTATTTCAATTGCTGTCGGATGCTGGTTAATAAGAGATTCTTCCACGACTATTGGAATATTGTTAAGAAGTAAAATCGGCTTACGGTTAAATGATTGCAACTCCCTTAGCTATTATTAGAATTGGCGAGAGAATTCATAACTATCTTAATCGTTTATAACTAGCAAATAAACTATATAACAAACAAATACAGTGCGAATCTGATTTCAGTCCACTTAAAACACAAACTCACTGCCTAATTTGAAATGATAATTGTCGAAATTTTGAAAATAATTTATTTTTATCACCCTGTATATCGAAAACCAAGCCATTTGGGACATATATTTATATGAACTTTCTGTCCTGAAAACTTTCAAATAATCACCTTTCGAAGTTTGTGAGAATATTTGCTTCTCAAATTTCTTTATGTTATGGGATACTGGAAAATGTTCTCATTCATATTTTCATTGTAGCTCCTGAACCCTGTATCTCGGAAACCAAACCGTTTGGGACATATGTTTAAATGAACTTTTCGTCCTGAAACATTTCAAAGAATCACCCCCTGAAGTTTGTCAACGTACTTAATTAACACCCTGTATAGAAGTAATAGGAAAAACCTGAAATAATGATAAAATTCCTTTATTTATGTCTGAGCAAAGACCACCAAATAAATAAATGCAAACTACTGCACAATAAATTTTCACATAATAATATATTCTCCACAACCGTAACAGAATTTGCCAATTCTGAAATCAAATTTGGTAACAGAATGGTAACATTCTCGCTCTTGATATTGAACAAATATAATAAATATACATATTGCTGTCCGATACATTTTGCGTGTATTTCATTCCATCACTTGTTATAGAATGAATATTCTAATACTATTGTAGCAATAATAGTAACGTTAGCCTTGACTGGCATCATAGATGTGAATTGAAATGTCAAAATAATGTTTCGTTGGCTTTCAACACACCTCAACTGCACTGGACGAAACTGACCTTTTTTGTACTGAGCTTTGTTTATACACACATGGTTCAGGTATAAATTCAGTACCCGTGGCTCAGGTATAAAACTATGTTGCCAGTTGCCACACACATGAAATATTATACACAAATGGGATCAATCCCCACATTATGAATTACAATTACCTTACTCTGCTGTTGAGCTTCTTTCAACATGTTTTCAATCACTCCTTCTCTATGAGCTGCCTGAGCTTTATAGTTTTCAAATTCATTTTGTAAAATTTGTAACTGACTGATCAGATCTTCTCTATCCCCTTCAAGTTCTTTGATTTTTTGTGTACATTCATTAATTATTGTAGCTATATATTCTCGAAATTTATTTTCTTGATTTTTAACAATTTCTGCTTGTTCTTTGTACAATTCATTGCTTGACGCACACACTTTCTTATACTTATTTTCAATCTCTCTAAGTTTCTTGAAATATTCTTCCTGGATTTCCTCTCGGAGCCTAATCTCCATTGTCAAAATATCCACAGCTAAATTAAAAGTGGAAGAATAGATTGATTAAGGTTATTAATAATACACAATAATTATTGGTTATGTATAGTCTCAAGCAATTGGATCTTAAAGGGAAACATGGAAACTATAGAAATAAAAAAATATATATAAAATGTGGAGGTCAATATTGTTGGCATTTAATACGAATAAATTAAATATTAATATAATTAAATAGAGAGGAAATAAAAACTTCCAATTCACACACTCAATATTACTATGTACTATATTACTTATATCATATTCTTGTGGTTCCTGTCATTTTCAACTATTTATTCTGCTTTATACTCATATTGGTACTGAGTCATCCTTAACCCACCATACACCCGAATAAATTATATTATATGTATAAATAAATTAGAAGTTTTTATTTTCTCTGTATTTATCAGACACTACAAAATGTATAATGCATAAAATCTAATGTCTCTTGACATTTTGGCATCTCTTTGCAACTCTTTTTCAAGTTGCTCCTTTTCATTGTCTATACAGTGTGTTACACTTCTCATGGAAACACCCTCGTATCTTCCGTAATTTTTGACGCAGAATCATGAAATTTTCAGCATCGATAGATACACTAGAAATGAACTCACTGCACAAAAAGGGTCAACCTACGTGATATACACTGCACGCCAGCAGCGATGGAACCACCCATTTTTACGGTAAAACATACTAGGGGGCAAAATTCGCTCAATATTCTTCCAGATTCGTGATCAGCACCCCCAAATTACTATAATTACAACTGTCTCCTGAAAAAAATTCAGTCCTGAAAAATTCAAATTTGTTTCACTTCTCATGGAAACGCCCCCGTAAGTTCCGTAGGTTTTGACGTAGGGACATGAAATTTTCAGGATTGATGAATACACTAGAAATGAACTAACTGCACTAAAAGGGTCAACCTACGTAATATACACTGCACGCCGGATTCGTGTTCAGGATCTCCAAATTACTACTGATTCACCTGTCTTCTGAATAATTTTCATCCTGAAAAATTCTAATATGTCTCACTCTTCATGGAAACGCTACCATCCTTCAGTTATTATCGAGTTATAATGATGAAACTCTTAGGATTGATATCCCAGAAATGCAGCCATTGCCTCAATACATTGTCGCCAGTCGTTAACTATCAATTTTTTCGAAAAAATATATTGTTGTTGAAATTGCCAGGGTCGATGGAGATTTTCAAAATATACATAGATTTTGTCAAACTAAGAAACGAAAGCAACTCCCAATTAGTCTCATATAAGAAAATTACTCGATGACTCTTTTGTGCAGTTAACAACGACTTATGAGGAAGTGGCAATATTGTATGCATAAGTACCTATTGCACAGTATTTTTTTTACTACGCACTGTTGACAGTGATACTTTTTCGCACAATTATTTCATTATCATCTTATGCATTACTGAAAATAGATATTTTTCACGAACTATCCGTAATTCATTTGAAATTGGATATTGCTGGAATCCAAGTTCAAAGTTATAAAAACATATTCTGGCTCGCGCAGAAAAATTTAATGATATATTCAAATTATTGTTATTGATAATCATAGTTTTACGTCGAAAATTACGGAAGATACGGGGGCGTTTCCATGAGAAGTGTAACAAATTTGAATTTTTCAGGACTGAAAATTTTTCAGGGGACAGATGTAATTATAGTAATTTGGGGGTGCTGATCACGAATCTGGAAGAATTTTGAGCGAATTTTGCCCCCTAGTATGTTTTACCGTAAAAATGAGTGGTTCCATCACTGCTGGCGTGCAGTGTATATCACGTAGGTTGACCCTTTTTGTACAGTGAGTTCATTTCTAGTGTATCTATCGATCCTGAAAATTTCATGGTTCTTCGTCAAAAATTACGGAAGATACGAGGGTGTTTCCATGAGAAGTGTAACAAATTTGAATTTTTCAGGACTGAAAATTTTTCAGGAGACAGGTGTAATTATAGTAATTTGGGGGTGCTGATCACGAATCTGGAAGAATTTTGAGCGAATTTTGCCCCCTAGTATGTTTTACCGTAAAAATGAGTGGTTCCATCACTGCTGGCGTGCAGTGTATATCACGTAGGTTGACCCTTTTTGTGCAATGAGTTAATTTCTAGTGTATCTATCGATCCTGAAAATTTCATGGTTCTTCGTCAAAAATTACGGAAGATACGAGGGTGTTTCCATGAGAAGTGTAACAAATTTGAATTTTTCAGGACTGAAAATTTTTCAGGAGACAGGTGTAATTATAGTAATTTGGGGGTGCTGATCACGAATCTGGAAGATATTTGAGCGAATTTTGCCCCCTAGTATGTTTTACCGTAAAAATAGGTGGTTCTATCGCTGCTGGCGTGCAGTGTATATCACGTAGGTAGACCCTTTTTGTGCAGTGAGTTCATTTCTAGTGTATCTATCGATCCTGAAAATTTCATGGTTCTTCGTCAAAAATTACGGAAGATACGAGGGTGTTTCCATGAGAAGTGTAACACACTGTATATGAGGAATGACTGGATTACTTATCTCTCATTCACGTCATTTTTGATAGAGGGTTCCCCACAAGTTCGCCAACGTGAAAAAAAAACGTAAGTGAATCAAAAATTGTATATGCTGGATCATTTACTTCGTCATGAAGCCTATTCAGTTTTTCAATATAAAATTATATTTAAACGGTAGATATTTTGTGTTGGTACCCATCCCATAGCAATATGGATTAATGCATTTTCAACTGTCATTTGTTATACCATTATTGTTGTTAAAATTGTTATTTCCTTCAACCGGTTCCACCCTTACAAGCAACCCTCGGAAATCGGAAGTCCTCGAGAGACTCGTGCTAGCTAGAGAAGACGCAGCTCTTACCTTTTAACGTGTGATTCCAGGCACGTGACCGGTGACGGCGCGTCGAATCGAACCCGCATGTCTTGGATTAGGAAGCGAGCACACTACCTTCGCGCCACCACGGCTCTAATAAAATTATAAACTATTCAAATCTTCGGACAGGTCTAGGGACACTAGTACTTTATTTTGCCAGGCCAGGGCCAGATTCTTATTGTGAATAGTTATTGTTTGTTACTGTTGTTGTTTGTTGTATGTATGTGTTATTTGAGAGGATAGCTCGAACGGTAGAGCGCGTGGGTCATCAATATCTCGAAAAACTAGTAAAAATTTAAACAATTTTCAACAAACGTCGATATTCTAGTACAAATTATAAATTGTACCAAATTTCACATTGAAATGTTGTAGGAATATAAGGGATGCGCCTAAGGTGCATATGAGATACTAGTACTCTTTATGAGGCTAGAACTATAAAAAAATAAAGAAAAAAAAATTGTTGCGTAGGTGGCTGTGATTTCAAATCTCAATATTGGTTTCGATTCTAAAAAACTTTTCTAAATAAACTTCTTCGATAATATCAAAAATAAGGGAAGTTTACTCTTGATCAAAATTACAATTTTTTGTTCTCTCCTGTACACCGTTTGGAAATTCAGAATTTTGATAACTCAAATACAAGTTTTATAGTTTTCTGTCAAATGCATAATAAAAAAGTTTCCATATTGTACAAACTTTTCGAAACTCCCTGTAAAATAGTGGAATAATGAATCAATCAATTACAATCTTGAATCAATCACATTTTACTTATTTATTATTAATATTAACATCAACATTTATATTAAATCGAAAATAAATAGCAACCATTCAACACCTACAGATATTTTTGTTAGAAATTTCAATGATTTTTGAGGAGGTGACAGCCGCTGCCAGAGCAAAATGTCAAATAATTTGTAGATACAACTTTTTGGCGATTCTGATTCTAAATAAATGTGATTGTGAATCGAACGTTATATTGCATGCGTTTTTTAGATACATTGTATTCCCTTAAGAAAATTAAACGCTCGAGGTTTGCTTCAGCATTTAAACATTCTTGCGCGAATAAAATACTATACTTGACAATTCTTCTTCTTCTCAGTAGACGTCACTAGAAACTTCAACAAAGATTTTACCGGAAATTAATTATACACTTTAATAAAATATTGAAAATAACAATAACAAATAACAATATATAAAAATAAATCAGTTCTCTGGGCCGTCTCGAATGGATTCGGTGACGCATTTGCTTTTACAGCTGCAGGGAATCCCGGATGTAGGGTATCTCCAGAAGCTCGGAAGGCGAAGATATTTTATTTATGCTACTGTCATCAAATTTGTACCAGCTCGTTCTCTCTTTGACCCAGGTGTAGCAGTAGCCAGAATCAACTCCAAAACCTCAAATGCTCATAACAACAGTAGGCTAAATTGGAGTGTTCTAGCTTGATATGTTGTAAAAGTTTAGTACAGTGTGAGATGCTAGGTCATAACTGGAGAGCTTCGGAGTTATGATCAGATTTGCCGGTGCATCAGCTATATATTTGTTATTTTATGGCTGTCGGTAAGTTTATACTGGATAAAAATTATTTGTCAAATTCATTTCCTTAAAAAATATTAATTTCCTCCACAAAATCAAACATCCAATCAATATTGTAGTCCTACTTTGGAGATAGAGAACTGAGATTATTAAACATATTCTAAAACATGATTTAATGACGAATGATAATACAAGAACAAAAAAATTCAGCATTCTGGGGCGGCTCATTGAGATACATTTAGCATTTGCATTAAAGCTGCAGGAAAATCTGAAAAAAATCTGCAACACCACGTCATATTTTGTAAAAAAGAAGTCTAGAGGTTTCAATTTATCCAAGACACGTGAAGAGGTTTTAATATACATACAAATATCAAATTTTAACCCATCGATTATGGTTATGGGCAAGGTGTAGTAGCGGCAATCAGCTCCCAATTAACACTGAACATTAGCTGCTAGCTGCCTAAATCTCTTAACTTCAGTTGGCTGGAATGGGGTGTTCATCCAGTTTGATCTGTAAGGAGCTTGGTTATACCTGAAGAGCTTCAGAGTTATTATTAAAGTATCAGAAGGTGTGACTACTCTAGTTTCTTATAATTATCAAGTAGATTGGCTCATATTCAGAAAACCAGTCAGTGCACAGCTTATCAAATTATGAGTTGAGAACTGCATATCTAAATGGTGATAATCAACACTTCTGCTAAATACAGAAAACTTATATTTGGACTTGAACATGAACATGGAGAATGCAATAATATGGGAACAAAAAATGGATTTTCTGGATGCTGAACTACACATCAACAGGTGTGGAAATATTTTCAAAACAATATCTTTTTTGAGTCATTTGATCAGAAATTTGTAGCAGTGTGTCAAGTAACAAAAGGTATTGAGGAAACTATTAATATTGCGAGTCCTCATATGAATGCACCCCACTTTATCCATTATTTTCCTGGTCCATTTGAAATACCCTTCAAAATGTTCATAATTTCCATCCTGTCCTTATTAATTCATTTTCATTGTGTAAGTTGGTATCAGATTTGTTACAAGGACAGATTATTTCCCTTCTTAATTTTCTAAATATGAAAAAAAACGAGTATGATAAACGTATGTTGACTTTAAATTGAAAATATTTGATGAAGTGTGACGTTTAGATTCAAGCCCGTCAAGACATAATTGTTTCTGATTGGTCAATATTTTTGGCAGCACTCCTTATTGAGGAGCTTGTCATAGATTTGGGTTACCAACTGTTCACATTCTCTTCACCAATCTCTTTCATTGACGTATCTGATATGAAAACAATATAAAGGCTTTGTGACTTAAAGTAAATAATCCAGCAAATCAAATTTTTTATTCTCTATGCAACAATCATGAAATAATTGACTTCGAAGAAACATACCTTTTTTTAAGGATGGCAACTGGGGAATTGTGAAGTATCAATCATAATTTTCACAAAAAACGGTTAATCATTTTAATCTTCTCAGTAAAATTTATATAGAAAATAGGTCAGATAGCAATTTGAAGTATCAAAATTTTTATTCAACCACGCTTGAGATTTCATAAAATTCTGTTATTCTTTATTATTAATTGATGTTTTTGAAGCTCTATCTACATGGAAATATGTACTTACCGTAATTATTTTTAGTTTCAACATCCAAACCTTTTTGATCTTCTATTTCTCGTAGTTCCCTTTCCAGATTTCTTCTTACATTCTTTTCAGCTACTTCCCCTTCCTGGTTCTGCAAATTGATTACACTCTTCTTGGTGGCTTCGAGTTCTACATTGGCATTTTGGAGGAGCTGTATAAACTCATTTTTAGTATCTGTAGCAACCTGCAAAGCCGTTTCTTTTGATGATAGCTCACTTTTTAGATTAGAGATTTCACTTTCTGCATTTTTCAAAGAATGCTGTAGGTCATTAATAAGTATTTCTTTGTTATCCAATGCTGCCACTGATGCTTGGAGTTCCGTCTTCATACTTTCAAGAATTTTTTGGGCGTCTTCTAACTGATTTCTATAGTCTGTTGCTTGAAACTGGTAAGTACATTTTTCACCATCGCTCATAGTTTTCAAGCTGTTTAGTTCTTCAACTGTATCTTCCAAAACTTTTACTTTGGTTTGTGATTCTTGGAGTTTTTGGATAGCCTCCGAATACTGCTTTTTCAGACTTCTGTCCGACTCCTCATTTTTTGTTTTTTCATCTCGATCTTTGAGTTGATTAAGAAGACTCGAGTTCTCACTCAACAAATCATCAATGTACTTCTTCAAATTTTGTATTTCTGACGCAGCATCACTTAGTTCTTTCTGATTTTTTTTCAGTTGGTTTTCATAGTCATTTTTTTCCTTCTCATTATTCAGTTTCAGAAGATCAAGCTCTTTCTTCAATTCTTTTTCAACATTTTTATCGGGCTTCTGCATTCTCTGCACAAGTGATAGTCTTTTTCCTTCAGATCTTTCCAATTTTTCTTCTAGTTCTTTAATTTTTCCTTCAGCTTCTCTCAAATCTTCAGACATTTTTTCTAGTTGTGGTAAATTATACTTATGTGAAAATATCTCGATGTCGTTTCGAGTTTGAGACAGCATTTCTTCCATTTTTTCCAGCAAATCCCGATTTGTTGAATTCAAAATCAAAATTTGTTGATTCTTGTCGTCTATTATTCTTCTATAGTTCTGAAGGTCATTTTGCATTAGAAGTAAGCTTTTCGTGTGATCTTTATTATCTGAAAAACGGAAATTAGAATATAAAGTGACAATATGACTTATAACTGAGATATTTTCCAAATAATATGCTCCATTGAACCTATTTATGACAAAAGTTTGTGCATTTACTACACAATGAAAGATAGGGAAAACAGGAAAATGTGGTATAAGAGTTATTTAGATAGAAGGCCATTTCAAAAAATTTAAAACAACCTGTATTTAGAATTAAAAATATATAACAAAGATTTAAATATAATAACCATCTGATCTCACTCACATCTTGATTTTGTAAATTAGGCTGGCATGACAATGAAAAATCTTACCACACTGCTGGAATTCTTTTTTGTAAACATCATTTTTGAGTTGTCTAAACTCCAATAATTCTTTTATATTACTTTCATAATTCCTAGAAAAATTAAAAAGGAATTATTACCCAAATGTTTCTTTTTTACAGCATTTAACTCACCTTAGCTTTGAATTGAGAGAATCAATATGAACGGATTTATCTAACAGCATTTTTTTTAATTTCTCCACATGTTCTACCAGGTTATTATTTTCCTGAATATGAAATAAGAATTAAATATGTTTGCATTGTTCCTTCAGGTTCATACTTACAGGTTTTTTTTTGCTCTCCTCAGGTGACTTTTTGTTATACACTATATCAACTCTTTCTGAAAAACAAATTTATATATGTTATGTATATGCACATTGTGGTAAGAAATCACCTTGTAAATGTCCATTCTCTTTTGTTAACAACTCAATTACATTGATTAGTTCATTACATTGTTTCTGGGCACTGTCGAAATTTTTTGTCAAAATGTTGATAGTATTTTTGTAATCAGTTTCTTGTTCAACCAATTTCTGGATTTCGGACTGGGCAACATTTTTTTCCTTCTCCTAAAAACTACACTAAGCAAAAAATAACACACATAAATGGTAATTCTGTAAGATTAATGTTAATTTTTACCTGTTTAACATATTTGGTTACACGTTTATGTAATTTTTACAGAATAAACAGATATGATAATATGTGTGAACATAAACATATATACCATACAGCTTGCAGAGATACCACTACATTTATATATTTTTTACAGAATAGCCAGATATTAAATATGTATAAAAATTAACACCCGTCAAAAATTAACATACAGCTTACAGAATTACCTCAATACTGAATCAAATTACGTGTATCTTTGCTGTCTTCGTTTTTTCTTCCAAATGCAATTCTAGCCTATCGATTTTGTCTTGATATGCCTTTTGTAATTCCTCAGAGTTGAATCTTTTAGCTTCTAGGTTGAATGGATTGATATCTCTTTGAAGTTGTAGTTGTAAATCGTTTATTGTAGTTTGGTAGGTGCTAATCTCAAGGCGAAACTAAAATTGTTCACTGAGGTAGATCATAAATATTTAATATATATTAATAAACATTACATTTTCGATAGCTTTTTCATAATTTGTTATTTGTTCTTTCTGGCTTCTCAAAGTATCTCTAAGTTCGACGATGATGCCGGATTTTTCAGCTAGAAAAATAATTAAACCAATATCAAAAATCAAACTTCTTCATATTCTGTTTAAAAAGAAACCTGCTTTCCATAATACACCAATCAATAGAGCATGGCATAAGTGATTATTTTACAATAAATACGATTAGGAAACCGACTGTGCCATCACATGAGGAACAATCCGTAGTTATATTCTGCTATGTTTAGGACACGCAATTGTCATTTATTAATTTGTTATAAACAATTAAATAAAAAAAACATGTTTTTTTAGTGTTTTGCTTATTAAATAGAAACTAATGCATCAATCCGATTGCCCCAGTGAGATGAGTTGTAGAGAATTGAAATACGAACAAAATGAAATTTAGTACGACTCGATCGGATCATTAGTAACGGAGAAAAACCGAAAAAACCGACAATTTTTGTGATTTTTCAAAAAATTCACAACTCCGCCATTTTTTCAATTTGTAGGGCTGGCACTTTTCATAAAAGTAGTGAATGTACTTCATTTATGAGTAAAACAGGCGCGGTCAGACCATTAGTTTCGGCACGATTGCAATTTGAATTTTTTTTGCATTATCTTGCAGCGTGCCTGGATTCTCTAGTGATGCTCCTGTTAGTTTAGAAATGAAATCTTTTTGATTCAAAATTATTTTGTCACCAGACTGTGAAATATTGATGCCCGAACATTTTTTAGCAAGCCCCAAATTCTTTATTGAAATAAATTTATCCTTTTCTTTATCATTATTGCTTAATAACAGAAAATCATCAACGTATAATGTTACAATAACCAAAGAACCATCATCAAATTTTTTATAAAAAACACATGGCTCATAATTTGATTTATTATACCCAAATTTTATTATTGCATTTTCAGCATCTTTATTCCACAAACGAGACGATTGCTTTAACCCATAATTTGCTTGCTACAGACTTTAGAAGGATCTACACAAAAACCTTCTGGTTGTTTCATTAAAATATTTTGATCCAAATTACTATTCAGGAAAGCAGTCGTAGCGTCTAAATGTGTAATTTTAAAATTCAATATAATCGATACTGTACCTTCCAATAATATATTACTTTCATCAGTAAGATTTCAAATGAAAAATCTGAAAAAAATCATTTATATGGTTTCTGCACTTGCACTTATCAGAAAAAATTTAAAGAAAACCTCCCGAAATGTGGATTTTAGGGCATGGAAAAACCAAACTTGACAGATTTCTCATATCTAAGAAATTGAATATATTGCTATTCTAGTTTGTGATGAAAAAAATTAAATAACCACAATAATCGTCGTTCTTTTCTCAAAAATTCAATCTCTTATGTTTTTTCCTAGTTTTTCGAATAAGCCGAGAAATTCACATTAAAGAATTAATGAGTAGGACGTCAAATTGCTTTCCATGCGGTGCTGCCGATTTTCTCACCACGGCTCTGGAGATTAAGTCGGTTGTGGTTTTGTAGTACTTTACTTCTACTTACAAAATCTATTCGAGAAATTCAAATCGGACCATCACTAGAGTATCCAGGCACGCTGCAAGATAGTCTAAAACCGACCGTACCTATTTTACTCATAAATGAAGTACTTGTAATTCACTACTTTCATGAAAAGTGCCAACCCTACAAATTGAAAAATGGCGGAGTTGTGAATAATAAAAAAAAAGTTTTTTCAGTTTTTCCCCGTTACCAATGATCCGAATGATCCGATCGGGTCCTACCAAATTTCATTGTGTTCGTATTTCAATTCTCTACAATTCATCTCATTTGAGCAATCAGATTGATGTATTAGTTTTCATTTTATAAGCAAAACAATAAAGAAAAACGCGTTTTTTTTTCATTTAATCGTTTATAACAAATTAATAAATGACAGTTGCGTGTCCAAAACATAGCAGAATATAACTACGGACTGTCCCTTATGTGATGGCACAGTCGGTTTCCTAATCGTATTTTTGTTATGAAAAAAACCTCTATTGATTGGCCTATAAATTAATCAGGTAGCTGATTTCTCTAGAATAGTTGAGTAGCCTAACAGTATTGTTATTTTGATTGTTTTTTAATCAACTCAAAATCAAGTTAAAGTTATCAACTGTAGATCAAATGACCAAAAACAGCAATTAATGAGTACCTACCAAATATTCACTTGATTAGGTTGGATAGACAAATAATTTATCCATCGAAGATTAATTTATCAGTGATGAAGAAATTGTCATTAGAGGACAAATAATAAACTACCTATTTATCAACCAACGTTTCGTTTTATTGACGTGATTGACGTCTCATGAATCGATGAACGCCGGCTGCACGAACGAAAAAGTATGACTGATTGTCACGTTCCGCCTAAGCCGAGCGAGAGCGCGTAAAGCGTTCGGCTTATGATGCGTCCGAGTAGAAGAGAGACAGTGGCAGCACACAATCTGCACGTGAACTGTTTTGTCAACCGTTCATTAAGTGAAGTGAAAAGTTGATGTGTTTTCCTTTGTTTATTACAACAACAATTGTGGCGAAAAAAGTAATCAATTCTTGCATTTTTCGAATTTGATTAGCGATATAATATTCTTTGTATTAAACAAAATAATGATAATTCAGTGATAATAATTCAATTCAATTCATACAAGTATACAATTTTTCATCAATGTTTTCTTATGACATGATGACGTAAAATTATCGTCCGTAAACCGACTTTACAGACAAGAGCTTTTATTTTAAAAATTCAGCTTACGAGGCTCTGATGATCATAACATAATAAAACGAAACGTTGACTGATAAATAGGAAGTTTATTATTTGTCCTCTAATATAACGACAATTTCTTTCTTTAGCACCTAAAATACTGAAGGACACAATTCCAAGTTGAAAGATGAATAATTTATCATTGATGGTTTATACACCAGTACACTGTATCAAACTAGTCAAAACAGAAATCAGACATCTCAAGTCTTAAATACAATAAATCAAGGGGGAGGGTTATGATTTTGGCAGGTTTATATGTGAGTGGATGGGTGGGTATATACAGTGAGTCTGCTTATTATATGGGAAACTTTTTTTTTATTGATTTTACGAGAAAAAGTTATTCTTAATAAAAAGTTCTGCATGGTCTAAAACCCGAGGTGCAAACATCAGATATAAAATTTTATCAATCTTATACGAGGTATGTCGAAAGATTTTTTCAAAAATAAAGTAACTTTATATTTGACTATATCGAAAATTATTATTATCAAAATTTGTTCGGAGTTAAAAACTATGTTTCAATATGCAATTATATCCTAATTGCAAAAAATATTCTTTTACAAATTTTTCTGAAATTATCAATACCGTACATTTATCATTTTTATTTATTACAAACATCATGTTAACCTCTCCGTTCTGTTTAGAAATTAATAAACAAATTTTCATAGAACAAAATTTATTAAAAATCTAATGAACATTGAACGGTTCATAACCTTTTAATTAGTTAATGTATGTCTTGTAACATTTCAGCAATGCATTTAAATCAATAATAATAATAATACCATTTTAATACATTTCGTAGTAACAATTACACGAACATTATTAGCTCCCTGAATTTACTAACGCCTCAACATATCCGCCTTCTCTCTCTATACAAATAATTGTTCTACCACGAAAGTTTTTTAATACCCTTCTAACCATAGCCGGAGTAATACTCTGAACGCATTCTGTAATGACTCTTTCCAAATGAGTAACATCTGTAAATGGCCTTTGAAGATACACCTTTTCTTTCAAGTAACCCCACAAGAAAAAATCGAGTGGCGTTAAATCGGGAGACCGAGGAGGCCAAGACATTTCAGAATCCCGATGAATAACTCTTCCATTAAAACGATTTTTAAGGTATTGCCTTATATCTAACCTACTATGGAAGTGAATAATAATATTTTTTGTATGGGAGCCATCCAAGATTATTGGTTCTTTTTCAAGGACTGTAATGTTTTCTATTTTAGTGATTCTACTGTAAGTATTCCATCAGAATCTAGAATCACAGATAAATTATGAAGACGGCCATTCTTATTAGGTTTATAGGAAAACACTGACATTGGACGACTTTGCACCATAATTTTGGGCTCCATTCTAGATCTTCTGCTATAGGAGTGAATCCAACATGCCGCGATCTTCTCATAATAGAGAGAAATATCCGAACTCTAGCTGTAATTCTAAGAATTTTCAGCCAACTGAAATGTTCATTCAAGTTTAGAACAGCCTCAGAGAGACATAATTTCGTAAGTCACCTCATTCATGACATACTTCTCATTATGTCCACTTTCAATATCAATCTTGGAATATTCAAAATATTCGTGTGGCTGTTGTAGAGGAACTTTGGATCATTGAACCACCTACTTTCAGAATTGAACTCCCTACTGGGTGTGTTTCTGGTACAGTCATCAGCGACGTTCTCCAGACTAGATACCCATCTGCATTGTTTCACTTCTGTTTGCAACAAAATCTCTCCAACTCTCACTGATGGGTATATCTGAAGTTTCTTATCGCGTTGAAGCCAATGAAGGACGGTTTTCGAATCGGCCCAGAAGTATTTCTGTTTGATGTCATAATAAAGATATTTCGCCACTTCTTGTGAAAGCCTCACGCCTAATAACGCTACAGACGGTTAAAGCTTGGGGGTGGTCAGAACTTTTAACGGAGCAACTCTGGCTTTTGAAAAGATTAGTTTCACTTCAATTCCATAAGAATTAATGATGCGTAAATATATTTCCGTGGCCATAAAAATATCATGGATGATGACTTTATAGTCGAAAGCGCTTTGCTATTATTTTATAAATAAATTTCTGCACGAAATACAAACCTTTTCTTCATCCAATTATATTGGAACGTGCACACAGCTTGACAATTTTCACATGATAAAGATTGTTCCCAAAACATGGCGCAGTCGTGAAAAGGGCTGAAATTTGGGTAAAGAAAGTGACACAGCAGTCAGCCCACAAGTTTGAGACATTGTTTAACAAGATACAGGAGATTGCTATCCAGTACCTAGAAGGATCGTATTCAACAAAAACCATGAGTGATAAAATAAATGTGCGGGAGCCAGAGACCTTTTCGTTCGTCCCAGCGTATTGGATTCTTGGAAGAAGAGGTTTGAGAGGTACAGATCAGTAAGCTTAAAAAAGCACCAGAAAATGAGCAAATTGACATGCTCATCTATTGTATGGGTGGTAAAAGTGAGCAGATTTTTGAATCATTCAAGCTGAGTGATGTTGATAGTTCGAACTATGCCAAAGTTCTTGAAAAATTTAATGGGTATTTTAATTCGAAGAAAAATGTTATCTAGAAACGTGCAAAGTTTTTGAGGAGGAAACAACAACCTAGGGTAAATATTGAAGACTGATGATTTATTAACCCTATCTAAAACCTGCAATTGGGAGAATTTGGAAGATGAAATGATCTTGATGGTCATCATCGTAGGTATGAAGAATCAGGTTTTGAGTGATCGTGTCCCAATTAGAATCTGATCTTAAATTGGAAACCGCAATTAGCATGATACGCGGGCATGTGGATGGTGTGGATATGTGCCGTCGCACAGGAGAGGTGTCTGCCCCGCCCGTGACAAAAAGTGTGACAAATGCCATGAAAGTGGACATTTTGCTCGGATGTGCCCCCACAAACAAGTCAACGAGCTAGAGGTTGACTATGAATATCCCGTTGACATAGAAAATGAAGGTTGTTCACCCGAGGAAGAAAGTTCCAAGTCAAGATGGATACCCTCATGGACTCGACCCGAATCTCTTCATTGGATGTGTAAAGGAAAATAAAAGTGAACCCTACCGAGAAAATTTTGAGGGGACCTGATGGGTCCGTTCTGCCTATTAAAGGAACTGTTACGGCTTTACTCTCATACAAGGATAAAAGTTGCACAGAGGTCTTTTACGTTTCGGGAAACCCAGGAAACTCACTACTTGGTAAGCCCGCTATTGAGAAATTGGGAGTGCTGGCAAGAATAAACGCTGTTTCCGTGGCTCCAACTTGTGTCTGGTATGCTAAACACCCAGCACTGTTTCAGGGGCTTGGTTCGCTCCCTGGGAACTACAAAATCGAACTAATGCAAAATGCAAAACCCTTTGCAATTTATAACCCTCGAAAAGTTCCACTTCCCCTTTGGGAGAAAACCAAAGCGGAACTCCAGCGGATGGTGCAACTCGGGGTGATTTTACCAGTGGAACATGCAACTGAATGGTGCGCTCCCATGGTTGTGGTGCCAAAAAAGGGATCCGGAGATATTCGCATTTGTGTGGACCTATCCAAACTCAATGAAAATGTGAAACGCCATTCACGCAGTTGACTAGATATGAACCATGGTTTTTGGCAGTTGAATTTGAGTATTGAGTCTCAGGACCTCACTACTTTTCTTACTCCATTTGGGCGATTCAAGTTTGCCAAATTAACATTCGGCATCCAATCCGCACCAGAATTATTTCAGAAAAAGTGAACGACCCTCTCCAAGGACAAGAGAATGTGGCAGTCCACATGGACGATGTTGTCGTTTGGGGCAAGACCCAAAATGAGCATGACAAAAGACTTGAAGAAGTTTTAGCTCGTCTGGAAAAATTAGGTTTCACACTCAATAAAAAAAAACTGCTTTCTCTCAAAAGTCCGTAGTGTTTTTGGGTCACGTTTTGTCTGCAGAAGGGATTAAGATTGACGAAGCTAAAGTCAAAGCCATTACTGAAATGCAACCTCCTAAAGATGTTTCCGAAGTCTAAAGGTTTTTGGGTATGGTGAACTTCGTGGGCAAATACATTCCTAACAAGAGCGACATCATGAAAGCCATTAGTGAAACTTTGAGCTCAAAAAATGCATGGTATTGGGGCGAACAGCAGCAAGCAGCATTTGAGAAAATAAAAAATCTACTCACGTCTCCACCTACACTATCTTATTATGACCCACAACGCAGTACAATGATTTCTTCTTCCTATGGGCAAGGTGGAGTCCTGCTACAGAAATCTGATAACGAGATCTGGAGACCTATTGCCTTCATTTCTCGAACGCTCAACGATTCTGAACGCAATTATTCCAACATTGAGCGGGAAGCACTAGCAATCGCATGGAGCTGTGACAAATTGAAGGAGTTCATCATTGGCAAAGATATAAATATTGAAACCGACCATAAACCCGTTCTAAGCATTTTGAAAACCAGGAACTTGAATGACTTGACTCCCCGTATTCAGAGGATTCGCTTGCGCTTACTGCGTTACTCGTATCAACTCGTTTATACACCAGGAAAGCGGCTGATTGTCTTTCAAGATTCCCAGTGCCAGTTACTGAGAAATATGACCTTGAAGACGAAATCGAAGCATATATCAACCAAGTTGTTACAAGCGTCGATGTTGCTTATCGTATTATTCACAGAATAGCTACGGAACAAACAGCTGACCCATCTGCCGCCGTTTTCCTCTGTGACTTTTTTTTGTTTCGGGAGCGTTTAAAATTTTTTTAATGTATTATGTATTTTTCTTTTTCTAAATACAGAAGAAACTACATATGGTGATTCGTTAGCTCGTTTTAACAAAAAAGTTCTTATGAACATATGTCCAGAGTTGCTTCGTTTCTGAGATAGGTACAAGATGTTGAAGTTTTTTTTAAGCCCTGTATCTCAGAAACGAAGCAACTCCGGACATATGTTCATAGGAAATTTTTTTCTCAAAACAACTTAACGAATCACCATCTGTAGTTTCGTACCGTAGTTAAGAAACACAAGGGCAACAAATAAAAAAAAAAATTAAAAAAACACCGAAACAAAAAAGTCACAGAGAAAAACGGTGGCAGACTTGGCCCAAAGAATATAAAACAGAAACATATCCCGTTTTAGTTAAATATTTTCAAATTCAAATTTAAGTAATTGCACAGATTAATAATAATAATAATAATAATAATAATATCTTTTATTTCTCAAATTGAAAAGTACAGTTGTTGCAATCCTGTTACAATGTACAATAATTGGAGAAGAGTCGTCAAAACCATATTTCTAAGATTATAAATACAAAGATGTAAAGTAGAACAGAACTAACAATTAAGTAAATATAAAATTAATTTAGTAATTTATCATCATACATTGAAGATGATATTATGAATATGAGTGAGCTTCTGCTCAATCTATAATTTATAGTTGATCGATAAATTCCTGAAAGGTATAGCAGTTCATTTGAAGCAGCAGTTTCTTCAGCCTATATTTAAACACATGAGAATTGGGAGAACCCTTGATATCTTCAGGAAGAATATTGTAGAAGTTACAGCCGTTAAAATCTACACTTTTTTCGTACAATGCTGTTCTATGAGCATTTGACACCAGAAGACTCTTGGAACGAGTATTGTGATCATGTTGATATGGTTGAAAGATTGATTTATGTCTAAATACATATGCACAAGATTCTAATATATATGTGCTGGCGACTGTCAGAATATTCAGTTCTTTGAATGCATTTCTGCATGAATCCCTGTATCCTAGTTGAGCAATTATTCTTATCACATATTTTTGGATTAGGAATACCCTTTGCACGGCTGCACCGGTGCCCCAGTTCAGAATCCCATAACGAATGTGGGAATGAAAATTTGCGTGATATAGAGATTTCAATACATTGATACTGCAGTGATTAGACATGAATCTAATGGAGAAGCAACATTTTTTCAATTTCGTACAAAGTGAATCGATATGAGGATGCCATGATAGTTTTCGATCCAGAATAATACCCAGCATATTTACTGATTCAACTGGGTTTATCGTTTCATCATTTAAAGGTATCTCCAAGTTGTTTAGGCCGCGATTAGAGAATAAGACGATGTTAGTTTTGCCTTTGTTGAGTTTTAAGTTATTCTTTTCCAACCAAAGATTTATTTTGCTGTATATATCTGCTGTGGTTTTCCTCAGGTTTTCCATGTTGTTTTCTATTATTAGTATGTTGGTGTCATCTGCGTAACTGGTAACAAATGTTGTGGTGTTATTGCTAATGAATGTTATAAGATCGTTAGCAAACACCAAGAAGAATAATGGACCCAAATTAGATCCTTGAGGTACTCCCTGGCCAATTTCCGATTCACTGCTAATACATTTGCCAATTTTTACTCTTTCTCTTCTTTCTTTAAGATATGACGTAACTAAGTCATGTGCTACTCCTCTTATACCCGATCTGAATAATTTTGAGAGTCACAAATCATGATCTACACAGTCGAAGGCACGAGAGAAGTCTATGAAGAGACCTAGAACACATTTCCTTTGGTCCAGGGCATTGATAATTCTGGTTTGAAATTCACATAATGCTGATTCTGTGCTTTTGGACTTAGTGAACCCATGCTGAGATGTCGACAGAGTTTTATTATTCTCAAAGAAGCTTGTTGTCTTTTTATGTTTAGTTCAAATGGTTTAGAGAGACTTGACAGCAGACTTATTGCTCTGTAATTATCTAAATTGTTCTCATCACCTTTTTATAGATAGGGCATACCGTTGCGAGTTTCAAATTGTCTGGGTAAATTCCCTTTAAAGATGACGAATTTATGAGGAAAGTTAAAGGGCTGCAAAGTTCATACCGACATTTTTTCAGCAGGTTGTTCAAACAACAATAAATGCTTAATAATTTCATAATTGGTAAAAAACTAGTTTTGACTTTTTGGTGTATTGTACCAATAGAAATATTGAGAAATCTTACCTAGCAACTCATTTGCATTCTTGAGCGATACTTTGGTTTGTTGTAGTTCGGCTTCGTAAATAATTATCTTATTTTTCAATACATCTTTTTCCTTAGACAGTTCTTGTTTTACAGTTTCATATTCATTTCTCATGCTATTCAATTCCCTGAGCCTCACATCATATAAAACTTTCAACTGTTCGTATGGATCAGCATTTCGATATTTATTCTGAACCTCATTTAAAGACACCATGGAAACATTATTTGATGAATTTATGGTACTCTCATCATAATTGAAATCATCAAGCTTAGCCATTAATAAATTTTGAAGCTGAAACAAGAAGTGAATTACGTATTATACATGTTAAAAAGTCAGTCATACACACTTCCTCATTTCTTCTCCGTTGGTCTTCCAAATCCTCCTCCTCCTCAATATTTTGGGAACTGCTAAGTTTCAAATCTGCATCTTGGAATAAGCTTGCCCCAGGATTATCCATTCTTTTATTTTACTAGTTTACTCTCCAAAATATATATATTTGTATTTGTAAGTAAATATCGAGGTTAGAATTTTCAAAAATATCAGTCCCAACCGCTAAACAACGAGTTTAAAGCCGGCCTTCGACACCAGCTTTTTGCCGCTGGCTTCTTGTCTCTAGCCAATCAGAGTACTTCAAAAGTAGTCGCCGCTTCTTCAAGGTCATGCTGCTGTTTGTTGGTTCAAGTTTTAGTTTTAGCGTCATGCAGTTGACTATCTTTGTTTATGAATATGTTGCCATCTCTTTTTATAGACATATAAGTCATATAAATGAAATGAATAAAATGATATGAGTCATAAAACCCAAACCAAATAAATTACGAAGTGTTACCAAACTATTCTTCGGTGTTTTTGCCAAGAACTGACAAATAAATTAATTAACAATGGAGAAAAATTATTTGACAGTTGACGTAAAGCGAGTGGAAATTAGGCCTTTTCGGAAACCTACTCGGGTTGACACGATTCCCAATCCGCACGTTCGTTTACCTAACCTGAGTTACCAACCAGAGTTCGGAAACTTTGGGGTTACTGACTCGATCACTAACTCAGGTTCATCTTTCGTAACCCAATTCGAAAGCAGGGTCATTAAAATTGATACCGACACCGCATGCGCATTACTAAAAGATTTTTAATTTGTCAACAAATAATAAATATGGAATACTTGGTTATGTTATCATTTTGAGACATTTGTTTTCTGGTTTTGGTTCTTGGTGTGTTTTTGATCTGTTGTGGCATTCATTTTTTTGGTATAGGTTTTCTTAAAACGATCATGAATACAAGGAAAACTGCAGCATTAACAGCATTTTATTGACGATGCTGAAATGGAAGAGGAAATAGTATACAGATTCAGCAATAATTCTTCTTTACATAGGGAAACAACGTGCACGACAGAGAACGCATTAGGAAAATAGAGAGGAGATATGCATCAATCCCACCACTGTGCGGCGAATGAGCACCTTACTGAATTGAATTCCTAAATTCATTTTAGTATTGCCTGAGCGACGTGGGGATGTAATTCTAACGATATTATTTGTTTTGTATTGCGAACAAATTATTTGACTTTTTTAACCAAATAAGTTCTTGCTCTCAAAATTTGTGTGATACAGAGTTGTCAGCCGTAATGGCTGTGAAAATAACAGTGTAAATCCTGTAAAATCATAATGAAACTTAAAAGAATTCTAAAACCAAGTAATTTGTACGTTATCTATTGCGCGCGTTATTTCCCTATGTAGGTATAGAAGAATTATTACTGAATCTGTATATGATGCTATCTTCCAATAAAATAAGGAAAAACGTTTCTGAAAGAAAACGAGTTTGCATTAAGAATTACGAAGAAGTTATTTTACAATACTCCATGACAGGTAAAATATAATATAGGTAATAAGAAACCCTGATCTGATTCGTTCGTAAACTTTGGATCTCGGGTAGGTAATCTTAGTGATCCGTCACGTGATCTCTGTGGAACGGGTTGGTGACCCAGTGTTAGTTTCCGAAAAGGCCTATTGTCATATAAAAATAGCAGCACTTCTTCCGAAAGAAGTTGAAGCTGAAAGCTGGTATGGAAGGCCGCCTTAAAGCCGGCCTTCCACCAGCTTTTTGCCGCTGGCTTCTTGTCTCTAGCCAATCAGAGTACTTCAAAAGTAGCCGCCGCTTTTTCAAGGTCATGCCGCTGTTTGTTAGTTCAAGTTTTACTTTTAGCGTCCGTTGATTATCTTTTTTTATGAATATGTTGCCATCTCTTTTTATAGACATATAAAGTCATATAAATGAATGATATAAATCATAAAACCCAAACCAAATAAATTAGGAAGTGTTATCAAACTATTCTTCGGTGTTTTTGCCAAAAACTGACAATTAAATTTATAAATAATGGAGAAAAATTATTTGACAGTTGACGTAAAGCGTAGCATTTTTCTGCCCTTGTGGAAATGGTCATATAGAAATGGCAGCACTTCTTCCGAATGGAAGGCCACCTAGGCTAGTTTCTGACTAGGCGGAACCTCAGAGCAATAATAAACATAGCGATGCCCTCTCTACTCAAACATAACAGATTCGTAGACAACCACGATGTCCATCTCTCTCAACAATGAAATTTGGCAAGGGGACTGAGGGGATGTAAACATTCAGTTCAGAGGACAATGGAAGTAGATGCGTTAGTTGGAGGACAGATGTAAATATGAACAAGGTGATGTTGGCTTGAAAAACAAGGGTAGAAAGGCATCTCTATGTTTATATTTGCTCTGAGGGCGTAACGAGAAGCGCGGAAATGTCAAATTTTAATTTTAGGCCAATCGAAACGTTAGAATTTAATCTCATTCCCGACTGGATTGGCCTAAATTTAAATGTTGACGTTTTCGCGCTCCGCGTTCTTCCTAGTCTGAAACCAGCCTCAAGGTTCTTACCTTCTAATGTCCCGACCGGACTGACCCGTACTTCTACCAAGGACATTACACACAGGACTCCAGCAGTGGGACCAAAGATTAAGGACTCTGTAACTTTTTCTCATAGCGATAGCGATAACGAAACAATCGGCATCTCTTTCCGGAGCACCACAATTGTCCACAAAGGCCACAAAGTGTTAGCGTGTGCTTCGTTTCGCTTCGCTATGCAAAACAAGTTACAGAGTACAGTACCTGCTGGATGCTGGATTCTTACCTCCCATGTTTGTATCACAAATTACAGTGAAATAAGTGGAAATAATGACGTGATGCGGTGGCCTCCGAATGAAAGAAACAAGTTGTTGAGTGGGGGAATGAACTAAAGTAGGGCAGGTAGTAGGCCACTGAGGTACACCACGATTGGAATCCAGTGGTCCTGTGTGTAATGTCCTTGGACTTCCACGAGTAGCCCTAATTTCGGGTGGGTCCTTCTTTTTATTTCGGTATAAGCTCAGAGCAAATATATGTTTATTATTGCTCTGCGGGTATAGGGTGTGAGCAAGAATTGAAATCGACCAGATTTCCATGAGGTGCGTTCGGAAATAATAGAGCACAATCTCAACGATCAATTTATTGTAATGTAATTCAGAAAAACAATAGATTTATTCGTTTGCATCAAGGTGTAGTGTAGTATATAATTTACACCACATTTTGAATCGAGTATAGCTGAGTGCAGTTCAAACAAAGGAATGTGTCAAATTAATTTGCAAACAAATGCTAAAATCAAGTGTAAATTACACCGTAGGAAAGTGCTACACCTCGATGCAAACGAATATAAACCTAGCATTTTACATTGACTAAAATCAAAACGATGGAAGTGACAACCAAGTGAACCAAGCAAGTGAGCATAGATTAATTCCGCTCAGCTTGGTTCCAAATTGTACCTATCAGATCACGCATCTGCGACGCAGTGCAAATTGAACAATTATATCATAGTAAAATGACCTAACTGCTATGGTTATTTAGCCACGTGTTCTGGATAGGCTGTGTTACTAACTCCTTTATGCCACTCCAGGAGCAGCATATTTTTAATTTTTAATGCAATAGTGAATCGTAGAGGATTATTCTCAGTCGGCAACTAGATTCAATCATTGAGATAAATGAAAAAAGCTCGCCAGGCTGGGAACCGAACCAGGGGCCTGCGCTAGCCACTGCGCCAAAGAGTAGGGGCCTCTATGGCCTCTATGGCCCCTACTCTTTGACTGCGCTAATTTCCACCTACAAAATATAATCAGAATTCGTGAAAATTTCTATGACTTCATCATCACCGTCCATTGTATAGTATTGTCCTTGACTCCACTCCACTACACTAATCGACGCCGAAAGGTGTAAAGCCCGAGTGACACGATCCAGTTTTTCATCTATTTTCCGAATGAGAAACTGTACTGATCCATTGGACATGCCTCCGGTCAGAATATTTTGTGTTAGTGTCACACAACATTGTATTTTCTCACAGAAAATGATCCGTTTTGTTATCAACGCTTAATTGACTTGAAAAGTGATTCATTTTATGAGTGAAAAACTGAACCGTGTCATACGGGCTTAACGTAAGATGTGGTGTATAAAAATTTCATGTAGAAACAGCGAACAGACCTATAAAGTGTGTTCAGTCTTCAGTCAGTTGTCACTGTTGTCAGTTCAGTGTTCAGTGTTCTGTTCTGTGTTCTGTGACGTGTATAGTGTAATAATCTCGCGCTCTTTGAAAAAGTGCACAATTTCAATTCAACTATTTTAAGCTAAAAGCTAGCCATCTAGCCCACTTTTCAAATTCCACCAAATCAAGTTTCAAATTACCAAAATTCTGAAATCGAAATTCTATTCAGGAAAGTAGACAAACGAATACGTCGAATACACAAACACAATATTGTTGATGAGAAATAATTAATGTATTTCGTATTTACGAATTGCGATATCCAACCATGTGGACTATAAGGCTGGCGATATTTTTTATTGTTAGTCTTCAGATGATTCGTAGTGAGAAAAAGAACAATAATGAATTTATCCCAACGCACGATTGGCAAATTGTTCGAAAAGGTTAAATGTTTTACATATTATTTCGATTTTCTATCTCATAACTCCCATTCTGACAGGTCAAAAAATTCCAAAAGGCCTTCATGTTAGAGTAAATTTTGCAACTGGTATAACCGAAGCAAAAATATTGGAAGACGAAGAAAAACCCAAGAAGCAAAATGCATTGGCAGAAATTCCTAGAGACTCTGAACCTGAAATACTTGATCTTCTGAACACTGACGTTATCAAAGAAGCTCTGCACAAAATAAAAAATGATGAAAATTCAAAGTATGATAATGATATTAGAAAGAATCAAGATTTTCGCAGCTACGAGCAGATTAAAGAAGATTTGACAGATTTAAATCTTACAGCAAAAGTTGATTCCGAAGTTTTGAGAGGGCTTTTTGAACAATACAAAAGGGAAATAGAAAAGGATACTTTGGATAAATATGCTATATCAAGGATACTTGAAGATTTCGACTTTCTAGCACACCAATTTGATAATGGGTTGGAGTTTGTCAGGCAAAATGGTTTCAAAGAAATTATTTACAGAAATCTTAACCTCACTATTGATAAAATTAAAGAAGACAGTTTGAAACTATTTGGAGCGTTGGTACAGAATAATGCAAAAGTTCAAATTCATGCTCTGGAAACAGGGAGTGTACCTATTATATTGAGGATTTTAAATATAGATTCATCGACTCAGGTTAAAAGCCGTGCAATATTTGCTCTAAGCTGTTTACTTCGAAGATTTCCATTAGCACAGCTACGTTTTCTTCAAAATGGTGGACTCTTTATTGTAACTAAGTTACTGGCTCTGGAGAATCCAATTAATATTCAAATGAAATTGGTCACCCTGATGAATGATTTACTGTTGGAAAACTTTCATGCACTGAAAGACTTTTCTGATGAGAATCAAAATAATTTATTAACTCAATATAAACTCATCAATCTAGAGAACTTATTAATAGAACAGAATTGGTGTGAATATTTGAATAGACTTTTAGTCTCAATACTTGTGACTGATCCAGACAATCATGATATGATAGAAAAATGTTTAATATCAATGCATACAATGGCAAAAAAATGTTCTGTATCATATAATGAGGAAGTTTTGGAGAAATTGAAGAAAAAGTATGAGATTCTAACAGCAGAAGATTTAAAATTGAGTGGGAATGATGAGTCTGATTTTTTTTCTGAAATTTATAAATTATGTAGTGAAATTTTGCATTTAGAAAATGTCAAGACTGAATTATGAGTACACAAATAAAAATAAAATATCTGTTAAAAAAAAAACAAGGCTGGGACAAAATGAACCATTGTGTCTTCACTGGACTCTAATACTGGGTTAAAAGCCGTGCAATACTTATTGGCCATGATGTGCGGAACTTTATCATAATTTGCTACAGGTCCGCACTTGATGGAAAATTCCGAATATAATATGAAAAATTGAATCTGATATGTCTGAGGCACAGGAAACCTCAGAAAATTAAATGTGTGAATTATTTGAAACAGAAGAAGGAAAAGAAATTGGTAGTTTCAAACATAAAAGGTTTTATAAAAAAACTGATGAGGAAGGGAAATTATGAAATAACAAACCTACTGCGGGTTTAGGAAACAGGAAGCGATTTCCCCCTTCCTCATCAGTTTTTTTTATAAAACCTTCTATGTTGGAATCTATCAATTTCTTTTCCTTCTTCTGTTTCAAATAATTCACACATTAAATTTTCTGAGGTTTCCTGTTCCTCAGACATCAGATTCTAAATTGGTATTTTCAAAATTCTTCATATTATATTCTGAATTTTCCAGGTGCGGACCTTTAGCAAATTATGATAAAGTTCCGCAGGTGCGGACCTTTATCCACGGCCATACTTATTTGGCCTAATACCATTAACACAGCTAGTTTTTATTAAAAATGATGACTCTTTATTGTTACTAAGTTATTGCCTCTCGAGAATCCAATTAATATTCAAATGAAATTAGTAACCCTCATCAGAATTTTTATCCGGGTGGGGCCCTAGTGCTTCCAGTGAGGCCCAAGTGTTAAAAGTCTTATACATAATAGCTTCTTGCAATTTGAATTGCCAAAACGTCTGAAAAATCTAAGATTTCAGGAAGGGGGGGGCAGACCTCCTGAGCCCCCACTTGGCTACGCTACTGACCATCATGATGGATTCAGGAGCTCTGCTCAAAATGAAAAATTATAAAAAATTCAAAGTAAGATAATCTAATATTAAAAAGAATCAGGATTTTACAGCTACGAACAGAACAACACCTATAATGGCCTTGTCTGCCAAATGTGGAAAGGAGTTCCCTGAAGCTAATCAGGGTGTTAGGCATATGTGTATTTCCATGAGATACTGCTAACTAGTAAGTAGAAGAACGATTGTCTTCAAAACATTTGAAATTGAAAATCAGTTTATTTGTTCGAGCTGAGATAATTCAGTTCAATCACACAGTTCTGAAAATAGAGTGAATATGCTTTTCATGGAATAATAATAATGATAATCTGTATTTCCAAATAGGCATCCTGATATAAAAGCATCTTCAAAATTGGATGAAGTTGGACTGCAACCAACTTCATAGCAATAAAATATGTATGCTTGGAATAATCCAAGCATTCAAAAAATTAAAAAATAATAATTATTAGAAAATACTAGTAAAAGTTAATTAGGAATAAGGACTTTATGGATCGTATAGTTCAGACGCGGTACATATAAATTACCCCTAGTGGGGGAGTTCAGATATTCTGATCATTTATGAATTTGGTGATGAAAAACTATAAATTGATCAAAATAATGATGATGCATTATCAGACAATATTTTGAAGATGAATACGGTAAAATAAAACACGGTCTTTTGCAGAAAACCAATCTAGAACTTCCAACATTGTTGTAGAGACATATATCTATAAACATCTTAAAATTAGGCGCATGCCTCTATTCTGTAATTTTTGCAATGCGGACAAATAATTTGTATCAAAGAAGTAGCTGTTTTCTGTTAGATATTACAAATAAATCACATTTTTCAATTTTCATGGAGAATGTTCCCTTTTTTAATTTGTATCAAGTTGTGATAGTAAAGTAGTATAGTAATCGAAATAGGGTTGAATGATTGATTTGAAAACTAATGTAAGTCTGAAACAGTAAGCAAGTACTGTTTACACGGCCAAAGAAAAATCATTTTTTAGCAATTTCATTGAGAATATAATTGTAATGTTTTTTCATATCCAGTGTTTGATCCACAATAATGAACCCCAAACATTTGAATTCCTCGACAATTTCAATTTTTTTAATCGAATTATGTTTATGATTCGTTGTAATTATGATTGCTTTCGTTTTGTTGACATTGAGCTTGAGCTTATTAACTTCGAGGAGTTCAGATATTCTGATCAATACATATATACTGCAATCAAAGTATCATCTGCAAATAGGTTGATGAATTCACATCCAATAATGAAGTTGATGTCATTGCATTATGTATAGTACAAATAGAAGCGGGCCTAAGACACTACCTAGAGGTACACCATTATTTGATCTGATCCGAATTGATTTGATAGACTGCCACGGAGACTTTAGATAATGCCTACTAAACATATATCTGAACACAAAGCTCAAAGTTCCTTTGGCAAATCGTTTAATGACAGTCGTTGCCGGCCGATGTTTTATACCCTTATTACTCCCAGTCTCACCTGAAATGTCAGTTTATTGTGACAAATGACAGAAAACTACTTCTCTGGCTAATACCACGACGGGTATTGAATTATATCTAACAGATACTTGTGCAATCTACCTCATTGCAGAGGAAACAATTGCAACTTGCAAGTGCTCCCTGTAACCAAATAGCATAACTTTGTCACCTCTGCCACCTGCAGACTAGTTTCGAAGTTATTGCCTCGTCATGAGTATACAGGGTAGGTCACTACAAACAGCAGACAGCTTTGGGGCCATCTGTGCTGCGTCCGAATCATTCCGTCTATTTGATCACTCATCTCTGGTCTCACGATGATGAAACGGGCGTAAGCCGTTCCACCTCGCGAGCAGATCAAGAACTACTCTGATTCTACGGGGTGAGACTGTCAGATATCTAAACACAATGCTCAAGAATTTTTTTGGGAGGTTTAATAACGTTTAATAACGATAGTCATTGCCGACCGATGTTTTTGACCCCGCATGATAAATTCCTCCAGTATTAACAAAGTTATTAATACTAAAGAAAATATTATTGACAAGTAAAACGAACGTATGTGAACTGTCTGCAGTTTATAGGCACAAGGGTAAAAAATATATGCTTGTAAATTGTCCATGCAGGGTTTTTGAAAGATGTGCAATTTACAATTTACACTGCATGTCACAGATATGTGTATTGTGTTTGCTTCTTCACATCTCAGCGATGTAACGACGTATATCGCAGTGTTACCTCACTGCGACATCTCAGAGATGTCATGTTACAGATGTGTTCGCTGGGTGGTTAGGCAAGTATGTTTGAGTTTAATGTTATGTTCGAGGTGCAAAATAAACAATGAGCAGAAAAATCATAGAACGTAAGGTGGCTGGCGCCTTGACCAAACCAAACTATGAAATAATTAGATCTTTTTTTTATGTATGTGTTCATTTGAGGTTAAGAAATAGACAAATACTTGCAACAACTTGAGTTATAATTTGCTTTAACCAATTGAGGATTAACTATATTTCTATAGTTCTAGTTCAAACCATAAATTTGCAAAGATATTTTGATTTTATTGTGGATTAAATTTCAACTACAAACAACTACAGCAAACAGCAGTTAATCAAGAAAATCAAATCAATTGACCGAATCAGCGTTGCCACACCAAACTTTTTTTTCGGGTCAAACAACAATGCGAAAGGGGGCAAGATTTGACAAAATCGGGTTAGATTGTTCAGTATGACTTTGGCTAGTAGAGTAGCTATCTCACATGACAAGACAATTCATTTCATCTTCCTGCCATTTATAGTGACCAATCACAACTGCAACAAGGATGGAAAACTTAAGAACTTTTGTTTTTTTTTATCGGTGTCTGCAGAACTATTAGAAGTCTCTATTCTAGTAGCAGGCAGTTCAATAGACTACCCAAAGACCAAGGACATTACATGTGTAATGTCCTTGCCCAAAGACTACCTAAGTGTGACGTCAAAGTGGCTGAAACTTGGTAAACCTCTCCAAACATTAAAAATTTTTTTTCTGAAAAAGGTTTCAACTAACTGAGTCTTTAAGTGGTGAAGATATCTTCACCACTTGAAGATGCTTTTGTAAAGCGAAACAATTGTCGTGGTTTTGTAAACCCTCTTTATGTGAAAATCATATGAACTATAGTTTCATTATAGAGATTAACATGGATTTTCATCAAGTATTGGCTATATCAATTCAAAAACTGAGTCTTTATTGAAAATAATATCATTTTTCCTTATTGTCGACGGAGTTATGCAAAATCATCAAATCAATGATTCCTTATGGGCTTTTAACACGTATTACAAGTTTGTTTGGAAAGGTTTTATAAGCTCCGCCTACCTGTGACGTCAGGGCTTAGGAAGTCTATAGTCAATATGCCACTGGTCCGTCGGCTATCTTCGGTTCAGGGGTGGGATTCTGTGTAACATAGAATTCTAAATTCTATTTTCGATAGAAAAAGTGAGATGACATTATGGTTGAATTCAAGGGAGAGAAAGAGATAAAACTGTTGATAATAGAATTCTAGAACACAGAATCCCACCCCGGGTCCTCTATCAGCTCGACAGCTGGCTGCTGGAGTCAGGAGTACACTTCATACTGCTGTGCCGCTGTGGATTTGTGGAGAAATCCCGCCTAAGCGATAATTAAGAAGAATAAGAACAAGAATTGAAATGTCTCAAACAAAGTCATATGGCAAATAGTTGAAATAGTTCTCAGTTCCAGTTCTCATATATCTAAAATCTGAATGTGATTAGATTTCTTCGGAAAGGAAAGGATTAAAGGAAGTGAATGATTATCATTTCCAGCCTTACCTCATATTACACTGGTATAATATATACTTTTATATGATTATCAAAATAGGTAAATAATAACTGAAAATGGATGTTTTGGAATACTCTGATATTTCTGCTGAAATCAAAGGATGCATGGTAAGCTATTCGAATGCGGAGGTATGTTTTTCTCTTCATTCCCAATTTTGCAGACACCTGGAAAGTTAAAAATGACCGATCAAAACATAATATTCAAAAACAGCAAGACCGGTAAAGTTGAGCAAATTTCAGCATCAGACTTTGATTTGGTTAACTTTCAAAACTTTGCTGGAACCTGGGGTATACGTTTATTCTTGAAAAATGGTATACTGCACAGATTTGTTGGATTTAAAGATTCTGAAAAAGAGAAAGTTGCCAAGTTTTTCAGTAGTTCTTACAAAATGAATATGCTGGAGAAAGAACTCAGTACAAAAGGATGGAATTGGGGAACAGCAAAATTCAATGGATCTGTTGTGAGTTTTGACATAGGCTCTCATACTGCGTTTGATATACCTTTAAATTATGTATCTCAATGCACTGCTGGTAAAAATGAAATAACTATGGAGTTTCATCAGGTAAATAACAAAGGTATTTAAAATTGTTGTACTTATAATTATAATTATTTCAAGAATGATGATGCACCTGTTAGTTTGATGGAGATGCGCTTTTTCATACCTGCCAATGAGTTAGCAGGAGATGTAGACCCTGTTGAAGCATTCCAACAGCAAGTAATGGATAAAGCCAGTGTTATCAATATTTCTGGAGATTCCATTGCTATATTTCGAGAAATTCACTGTCTTACACCACGGTTTGTACAATATATAATATATCACTTCGAATGGTAGTGTTAAACCTTCAGCCGCTGCCTAGCGGTATCTCATACTCCTGCTGTTTGATATTCCTCTATACTTTTTGACATCAATGTGAGTTGACCTAGGGAGTCTAGTACCTTCTAGGTTAGTGTCAATGCATATCAGTTTTGGTATTGTGTTGATTGCCGCTGCATAATATGTGAGATATCAACATTTTTAGAGGCAGTGGTATGATGTATCAGGAAGTAGCTTAAGTGAAGGGTGAAATTATTATTACATTTTCTATTTGAAGAGAAAACATGCTTCTTGTGCTGCTGCCAATTGAAGCAGAAGGATGTTTTTGTTTGCTGTTAATATGGAAACCCGATTTGTGTAAAGCGTACCAAATAAATATATACCAATGTCTAAAAAGAGGAAAAATTTAAACAATTGTCTACTTGAAAAATTAAATTAACTTTCATGTCTAGGAGTTATTTTATCTGTTGCTTATGATATTTCTCTAATATTTTGATAAAGGAGAAATTGAGAAAATTATATAGTTTCATTACTTTCAAAAAATGTACATGTGTAACATATATATAATAAATTGCTGTATCTCATACCTACTGTAGTGACAGCGTGAGAAACTTCCACAGTAGCGTTTGTAGGTTAATATTTATTCATTCGGAAAAAAATATTAGGTAAAGGTGAGTTTAGTAGATTACTTGAAAAAAAATAATAAAAAAGATGTGATGTTACTCACGTAGTTTTGTCTCCTTAAAATTTTGAGGGAGTCGATTTTCAAGATTCGGAAGAGCATAACTCTAAAAGTACTTGAGACCCTCTCAAAATACCTGTTTAGAGGACAAAACTACGTAAGTAACATCACTTTTTTTTATTTTAAAAGAAGTCCATTAAACTTATGTGTACCAAATATTGTTATAAGAGATTTTATGTTACTAACCAACTTTACAGTGAAACAATTGTTATGAAAAAGCAAATGAACTTGCCACACCAGAATATATCAATCAATTTTTCAAAATCGGGCCCCAGTACTCACTGTGAAGGATTCGGACAAATCCAGAAAAGTTTTCAGAAGAGTGACAATAATGTCAAAACACCCTTCCTTCCAATCCTTTTCCACAAAGTGGTATGTGAGGCTAATACCCGGCGGACATTGAACTATATCTGAAAGATGATTGTACAATGTTCTTCAAGGAGGACTCAACCACAAGTACTTCTTGTAAGCAATAGCCAGCGTCCATGCCTTGATTGGGTGGGGTTGAGATTATTAATTAATAAGTAAATAAATAAATGAACAGCTTTATGTAATAAACGAGTTTTGCAATTCAGGGATATGAATTTTGAATTATTTTCCAATTAAGATAGATGTAGCGGATATGCAACTATTCAAAAATTTGTAGAATGTGATTTGTCATATATATGCAACATAAAAAATCACAAAACCTCAAAAAAATCGTGTAATTTGATTTTAAAAAATATGTTTCCAATACTGTGGAGAAAAATTACATGAAGTGTTTTTTTTTTCAATAAATAAAGTTGTATAAGGTTAAATATAAAATTTCAAATCAGCTTGTCAATAGAAAACTATATAATACTATTTGTTAACATTGAAAGTTTAACCCATAAATAAAAACAAGCTAATTTTGATTGTTGCTATGGATATTAAACGTAAATAGACACTTGTTGAAAAATTAATAATATAATAATAATTATTTTTTTAATGAAGAATTATTCATTAAAAAAACCTCTTTTAAATAAGCGTTACAGGCATGCCTTACTTCGTTGACATGGTACTTTGACAGCACATACTTCCTTCAAAGGAAGATCTGGTATTTGAAAGATGGTATAATTCATTGGAACAATTAAAAAAAAAAACTAAATAATTCTGAAATTTTGCAAAGAACTCAAGAAACACCTACATAACAATAACAGTTTAGTACTGTAGATCAGTATGATTCTAAAATATTTACCTATGTCATTAGTAATAACCTAACTGCTCTTTGAAGATAGTAATCCTCTCTCTTTATTAGTCAAGATGAATTTACATGTATTAATACCAACACTATAGAACAACCTAATATATTGGTTTTTATTTTCAGTGGTCGCTATGATATTACAGTATTCCAGTCATTCTTTCAGCTCCATGGTAAAACATTTGATTATAAAATTCCAATGACAACAGTTTTAAGGTTATTTTTATTGCCACACAAGGACAGTCGGCAGATGTTTTTTGTAGTAAGTTTGGATCCTCCCATAAAGCAAGGTCAGACTAGGTACCATTTCTTGGTGTTTTTGTTCAACCAAGAAGATGAATCGTCTATTGAATTACCATTCACAGAGTAAGTTTATGAAACTTTTATCTCTGTATATCTAATTTAATTTTTACTATAGGGAAGAACTAAAAGACAAGTTTGAAGGTAAACTGAAAAAAGAGCTCAATGGACCTACCTATGAAGTCATCGGTAACGTTATGAAGCATGTTATTGGCCGAAAACTCACTGGCCCAGGAGGATTTATTGGGTAATAATTTTTTTGTAATTTCGTTTCAATATGGCGTCTTTTTGTTTACATTTTGAATGTCAAAATGACAGTCATATTTGCACAAGTGTGAATATGAGATTTCATATTGATACAAGTGCGAATATGAAAATCGTTGGTTCAGATTTATTCAGTAATAAATTCAGCCTTAATATTATTAGGAACATTTTTGGTACCTATCAGAATCACTCCTTTTGATTTTCTTCAGATTCTGGGGAAATAAATAACCAAAAAATAATGAATTCGATTGAAAGGCAGTCTGACATATAATTCAATAGTGACAACTTGTCAACTGAAAGTTAGATCCTGGGGGTGTTTCCGCTAACGTCTACTTGGCAACATAATCTGAACCATTATTTGAGACTCGTTATGCAATTCAATATAAATGTAGCTGTTGCCCTATGCTCGTATTGAGTGTAGTTTATAATATTGAATGAATGAAGATTCCTACTAAATTACAAAAAATACATTGCAAAATGGCGAGTTTTTTGCACACGACGTGTTGAACCACTCGCTACGCTTGTGTTTCAATATCTCGTCTGGTACAAAAAACATGCTCATTTTGAAACTTTTTATAAATAGCTATTTTGAAATTGCTTTCGGTCTCTAGGATTTGAAATGGAGGAATGTATATTATTATTGTGGAACTGAAAATCTATTACAATATAGTCTTAACAGTAAAAATTGTTAAATATAAGAAAGTAGTCCTTTTACCTACTTTCTTCGTTGTATGTTGTGAAATCAATCATCATATCAATGACTGCCAAGTAAACATGGAATATACAGTTGAACAATTTTATATAAGTAACTGAATGTTTTCTCATTAAATATGTTTATTACAGTTTTCAATATTGTTTACGAATATATTTTTCTAAAAGTAGGTATTTGGTAGGAAAAGTGGGTTTCTATGTCTGGTAAAAACCTTAACCGCCAATGTACTACATTGTCGAAGAACTATAAATATATATTTGAAAAATAATGTACAATGGCAAATATAGTTGCTTTAGCTTCTAGTTTGATCTTAGCGTATTATGAAGCTCGGAATGTCCCAAAAAAGGGATAATTTCACTGGAAATCAACAAAATGATTCGAAGTTGGTCACGTCTTAAAATATAAAATTACCTCAAACACAATTACCAAAATTTTCTGGTTCATATGAAGCGATTGGCTAGAAATCGTTATTCCTTATTTATATTTTAAGTAATAAATTAAATCACATTTAGAGAGTGGGATGAATGCAAATTAACAAAACAGTACAACAAAGCAGCGACTTCCTACCCTCGATGATTTCAAATCTTTCATTAAAAATAAAGCTTTGCATAAATTGCCTACGAGAACACCATTTTTAAATTTTGTTTAGCTGTTTATTGCAAAAAATGCAATGCAAGACACAACACTCTTCTTCATTTCGAAACTAAGCAAAAAAACAGAAAATATTGAAGAAACTAGTGCAAATGATACAAACAAGTCTCGAGTGAAATAGTCAATTTTATATGTCGTATTGCAGTATCAACGACAAACCAGTCACTAAGTGGCCATTTTCAGGAGGGTAGATTAAACTAAGTGCCAACCAATTAACACAATCAAATGAATTCATTGATTTGGTGACCTTGAATTTTATTGGCAAGTGTAAATAGAAAATTGTCGTCAATTTTTATCCACCAATTATTTATGAATTTTATGACAATTTTTAGTAATTTTTGGTATGTTATGATACCTGTTCTTTGGATAAAAGTTTTCATGTCTTATGTTGGTATGTCACCAGTATTGACAAATAGATTGTCATTTATTCATGAATTATGCATGAATTTTATTTGATCATGTAAATTAGCACTAAATCTACCACATAGTTGTCCTTATTTGAGGAGCTTGCGTTCAAAAGCGGCTATATCCATTTAGAAAAAAATGTTCAGGAATCAACGAAAACTTTTCATTAGTTCGCCTAATGCATAGGATATATCCAGTTTTGATGCGAAAGGCTGACTTTATATGCGATTTTAAAATAACAAGAGCCTGTTTTGAACGCATAGTTGATAGATCTTGTGAAACTTAGCTGAACTTCGCGAAAAAAGCATAACGGCAAAAAAACGGATATATCCGCTTTTGAACGCAAGCTCCTTATTTATACCCATTAGATAGTTCTGATAGGTATAGTCTTTCTAATATCAATTGCAGAACATAAAAACTCGTTTCAAATTATTACCGACAATTTCGTTTGATATGCCGATACCTCATTTAAATGATGATTTATAACTCTCCAGCCAAATATTTTGCATTATGCCGCACGTCAATTAAGTTCAGTGGACCACGGCGCTTCCTTTGAATCTATACGAGTTGTTGCAATTGATAATGGATGAACTATACCTTATACCTGCATCTTACTTTAAATTAATTTAAAAAATTTGCGTCATTAACTATGGTTATTAAGTCAGGTAGTAAGTAAAAATAAGAATAACTCTATATGTAGATTTAGTATATTTATCCCCCCAGAAGATGGTCACTTGGTGACTAAAACACATGTCATGGTGTTGAAATAAAAATAAAAACTATTAAAAAAAGGCTTTCATTTAAATGCACTAAAAAGAAGAAAATAAACTGAAGTATATCAAACACATAATTTTGTTACATTAAGAAATTTCATATGATATAAAAGCTTGTCGCCGAGAAAAGTATTTCTTATAAATTCAATTTGATGTCATCTGTTTCAAGATTTATTTTCGCAACAAGCTTTTATCATATGAAATTTCATAATGTAACATAATGATGAGTTCGATTTACTTCAGTTTATTTTCTTCTTTTTAGTGCATTTAAATAAAAGCTTTTTTTAAAAAAGTTTTTTATTTTTATTTTTAATTTGTTCTTTTTAGTATTAGAGTTTGTTCTGTTATCTGTTTTAATGGACGCGCCAGGTAAGTTTCTCGACACCTTACTGGATACATACAGGTTAAGAAAATTATTCGATGATTCGTGTTTATCACAATTATTACTTATTTGAGTTTGGTGAGTTTTCAGTATTTTAGGGGGGTCTGAGCACCCTGAGCAATATTTTTTTTTCATCATAATTTTCATCATCCGAAACAATAAGGAAATTTTCCAATTTCTACGTATTCTCAATCTAGACAGGGGGGTACATTTTTTGGAAACTATATTATTCGATTGTTAGATATTTTTAACTATTTTTATGGAAAAGAGGCGAGGGAGCGAGCCCATCAACAGATGTCCGAAACTATTGAAACACAAACGCAATTCCTTTGCGTTCTCTATCTAGCTTTTGGGGTGGGCAGGGGGGGTGAAATTTTTTTAAACCGTAATATTCGACGCTCAGATATTTTTCACTATTACGGATTTTTCCGATTTTAATTTCGCGAGTTTTCCAACTTTTTTCGATAAAAAAGGGGGGATCTCCCCCCGACCTAATTTTTTTTCGCTGTAAATTTTGACGTCCAAAACCGTCAAGAAAACTTCCGAAACCCTAGCGTTCTCTATCTATCTTTCGGGGAACAGGGGGGGAACAATTTCTTTGACATTAAAGTATTGTCATCAGAACTAAACCAACATGTAAAATTTCAACTCCATAGGATAAGAGGAAGTGGTTCTAATTCAGCTTGCAAGATTTGTATCCATCTAACACATAAACACGCAGAGCAAGTTAAATAAAAAAAATAGCAGTTTGGTGTTGGGACAAAACTCCAGTATATTCATTACTATACCAAAAGTTCCAAACAGTGTAGTGCAAGTTAAATTATTCTGTAAATTTCACAAAATTTTGCCTAAAATTTGAACACTCAATGTTTATTTGTATTTTACTCTTTATAGACATTCTGGAACCCCTGTAATCAGTTGTTCCTTCAAAGCAGCTGCGGGTTTCCTGTACCCTTTAGAACGTGGTTTCATTTATGTTCATAAGCCTCCTATTCATATTCGTTTTGAAGAAATAGCATCTGTCAACTTTGCTAGAGGTGGTGGCAGCACTAGATCGTTTGACTTTGAAGTTGAAGTAAAATCGGGTACAGTTCACACATTTAGCAGCATTGAAAAAGAGGAATATGGCAAGCTCTTTGATTTCATCACTTCCAAGAAACTCAATATCAAGAATAGAGGCAAAAATGTAAGTAAAAAATATTCTTTGCAAATGCTAACTTTAGTACTCTAATTTAACAATGGGCAGGGATTAATGTAATTGAAGATAATCAGTGGGATCAACAATTGGTAAGCAAGTGATTCTGTGTATATTTTTTTACAAACCTTTTTGTTTCATTTTTTACTAATGATAAAAATGGAATAATAGTAAAAGCATGTGCTACCATTTATTATTTTGGCTGTTTAAACATACACTATACCAACAGATCCACTTTGATTTTCCAGACTTTTTGTTTGTGAAACATTTTAGTATGGAAGGTTCTCGTCCTCAAAAAAAGAAAAAATTGACAGCTATTGAATGATATATATATAATTCTTCAAAAAACAAATATGATAAGAAAGTGTATTCAAAATAACAACGCCTGTGACAGAAACAGGGAGGTGAAAAACTTGAACCTATTTGCATCATACATTATTTTCCAAAACAAAATGTTTTCTTGCCCTTCCTGTAGATGCTGGGGACAATGCCACACAAGTGTTTGGCATCGACATTGAAACCACGTGGAATTGTTGTTTTTCAAGAATATTTCAGTTGAATGTAATTGATTCATATTAATCCATTGATGACAGAATTATATAAAAAAGGAAAGGAGACAATTATATTTTGCTATTTTATCCTTGACATGACGTATTTACATAGTTTTCAGGATTGTCACTATGTAGATATATTTTGCATTTAGCACACAGATATATTGGGTGACTTGGGCGGCTTGCATCTTCTTCTTACCTTCTCTAGCATATTCCCAACTGAGTTAAACCTGACTTTACTTGGAAGTCTTCCTATAGTACTTCAGTTGTGTTAAGTTTGAATAATTGGCCTTATGATAAAGCTTCCAACAGTTATCTACAGTGCTCTCCAATGTGTTGACAAATGAAGATCATCACAATTCTCATCATGCAGATGCTATCTTCCCATATATCAATTGTATTGCTTTATCATATCAGGCTGTGGAATCTGTTAGTATTTGCCAAAGGTTCTACAAAAAAGTTGTTGCTTTGCAGCAGTGACAATAGAATTATCATTACATCTCACAAGAGTATTTTCGTTTATGCCATAAGTCAGCCATAAGTTTGTCATAAGCACCCCTTTCTCATTTCTTGAAGGACTTAAGGACACCTATTTATTTTTTTAAATTGTATAATATCCTATAAAACAGAAAAAATAATTGAAAAAGATCCTACTGCAAAGTGCTTTCTCCAATGCATCCAGAAGATCTAGAATGCTATATGGAGTTTTTTTTTATATATTTCCACCACATAGTTTGAATGGAAAAAGGTATCCATCAGATGAGCATTATAATTTAGATTGTAGGTTGGTGATTATACACACCATTGACCAAAACTGGGTTATCCAGTAGATGAATGTTTTTTGAAAATTCCACTTGTGCATGTTCGTTATACAAATTCAAAAAGTAACTTCTTTATGATCAAATACCTGACTGCTTGTATTTGAAAACGATTTTTTATACATGATTCAGTCATGTCTTAAATGAGTGTTCATTAATAATCATATAGATATTTTTTAATTTTTGTGAGATACTTCTGAATCAATTCACACATTTTTTTAAATACCACTTTAATGGATAACTTCGCCTTGAGTAGATTATGTGTTTTTCAACTCATTGCAATCATTTATTTATCTTCAATTATTTCCCTCATCTGTCAAAATTTATTCGCTGATAAACCCGCTTCGTTCCTTTTGCAAATAAACTGCATGGTCCTTCTTGACAGTTGCTTCAATGTATGCAACACATTTCACAAGTCGTGTGACATATTGCCGTAAATAATTATGTTCATTAATTTAATAAAAATAATTATGTACATTGTGGAATAAATGTTATTGGTTAATTGACATATTTGGGAAATAATCTGATCAAATATAAATCGACCGTCGTTTATCAAATTGAATAAATTTTTAAATTTCTACTCAAAAGTTTTTGTTTTAGAAAATTCTTCTGGTTAAATTTGAAGATTTATGATTTACATAAATCTCCGAATTCAACTCGAAAAATTTTCAAACAAAATCGTTTTCGTTGAAATTGAAAAATCTATTCGCTGATAAACGAGTTCTTGTTATATTACCCCCGAATATCCACATACCTCAATATTCAATGTATGATAATTTGATTATAATTTATAGGACAAAGCGTCTTATAAAGACGATTTTGGTGGCTCTGATGATGAAGATGCACCTGATGCTTATCTTGAACGAGTTAAAGCAGAGGCCCAAGAAAGGGATGATGATGATCAAAGTGATGAAGATGAGAGCACCGATGAAGATTTCAATCCTAATCAAGCTGAGAGCGATGTAGCCGAAGAATTTGATAGCAACCATAGTAGCTCTTCAGAGGATGATGAAGAAGGAGGAGGTGGTGGTTCAGGTTGGTATTTATGACTGATAAAGTGTGCTTCATAAAAAAAACTATTTCACAATGTATTTCATTCATGCTTTCATGCCTGACTAATATAATTTTTTTATTGAAGTAATATTTAGAAAAAGCCCCCAAAAAGTGACCATTTGTCTGAATAGAAATAAGAAACTAAAAACATGTTTAAAATGAACAGGAGTGGTCAAATATGAAATTAGAACTCTTAATTTGAGTTTGTAATAATATAATAAAAATACTATAAGCCATTTGACATAAAATAAATGCTTTTTTTATAAAAAATCTGACAAAACCACTGGGTTTGCAACAGTTTCAAATGGTTCATCTTGAAATTATATTGTAAGTAAGGAAGATATAGGAGAATAACATTTCAAAAATATGCAGCGACTCTTGAAATATCACTGAAACAGAATTTCATCAAAATCTGTCAATAAATAAAAAAAGATGAAATAAAATTTAATTTAATTATCTTATAATTTTCTTATTTGTGAAGATCTCAATGAAATTCTGATCAGTAATATTTCGACACTTCCTGAATCCAGCGGTGTAATCACAGTTTTGATAAAAGTTCTGAAATTGAAATGGTGGATTGATACGCATTTTTTCAAATTTTTTTTCTCTTGATAGACGCATAGAAATTGCATGCAGTTTTTCGTAAAATTATGTAATGTAAAACGGCTAGCTAGCATATGTATAAACGTCCTTTCACTAAACGATTTTCTGAAGAAGTTTACTAACAAAATAGTATTTTTTCAAGTTGATTTTTCTTAGGTTATCATAACAGTTTCAACTGACAGACCAAGACCTAATAGTTGTGTAGTATTTGTCTGATTCCAACACCAGTATTGCTATTTTTGTTGTTTTATTTGCAAATTTTCATATGTCAATCTATTCCTACACACTGCTACTGGAATGGAACAAATGAAACGCAATTACTCTGTCAAGAGCGTTCTCAACCAATGAAATGTGACTGAAATCAAACAGTAACCATAGTGATGTGTTAAAAGAATAGAACAGCCATTGTAACTTTTTTAAAAATTGTCTATACTCACATTACATGCACATTACTTTATTTCAATGTATGGTACCTTTTTGTAAATACAGTGACCACCAAAAAGTATGTACCATATGGGAAAAAAGTTTATTATTAGAGTATCGGAAAAAAGATTCTTGGGAAAAGTTTGTGCATGTCCGATAATCTAAAAATCGATTTTGACACATGTCACGTGATCGCTGGTACGGCGGTAAATTGAAAAAAATTACTATGGATGAAAAGGCAAAACGTGGAGTAAAATGGTAAGATATCAAAAAAAGTTATTTCAAAAAGTTACTTAGAATTGAATTTTATACACATATACAAAGTTTGAAAAGATAATGAGAGAAAATTGAAAATGGCAATTTTTTTTTAATATTTTCCTAGCTGTATGAAAATATCAACTTTTTATCTTATGAATAGCTTGACCATACTGAAATATTAGTATTTCAATGATAATAACAAAACTTTCTCATTTTCTCCACACCAGAGAGCACTAAATTAAAAAAATTGAATTTTGTCAGAACTCTTGCTGTTACATTGGTTTGTATCTAACAGTTATATCAGAATTCCACGACCATTGTGATGACATGACACTCCAGAAACATGGTGTTTTCCAGATTATAATCAAGTTTCGTTGATAATCGTGCCAGAGCGTTTCACTTAGCTGTAGCCTCTTTAATTTGATTTGATTTTAAAGATTATGTGCGAAGTGAAACGTTCGTGTATGATTATCAACAAAAATTGGTTATAATCGGAAAAACACGATATTTTTGGATTTCTCCATCATCGCAATAATCGATTTCTAGGTTATCGGACATGCACAAACTTTTCCCAAGAATATTTTTTCGAATACTCTAATAATATTACTCTTTATATACAGGATTGTCCAAAAATAAGATGCGGAACTAAGTTCTGTTTTTTTCAAAAGACAAACCCCCATTTTTGTAAAATTTTTGGAATTATTAAATTTTTGATATAATAATAGTTTTTGACTTACTTCAATTTATGTGTGAAAATAGCGCCATGTATAGACCCGCAGAAAAATTCATTACTACAGAAGCATTCAAGATGTTCATTCCTCAAGTTTTAGCTCATCTTTTGAGATGTAGGTGAACACAGAGGCAATGTTCCATCACCTACTAGTGTATTTTGAAAATGACAAATTATTAATAGCAATAACCCCACTTTTTCGAATGCAACACTCCATATTTTATTGCATCATTTTTATGGAATTTTCAAGGACTTTTTTGCTGTTAATGGGTTTGTTGATTCTATTTTATAAAAATTTGCTAGATTCATTCAAAATAAGAACTCAGGATAGGATTGAACTAAAAATTCTCCTGAGATATTGAAAGAAAATCAGTTCATGAGGGCCACTTTCAAATAGCTATGGTGGCTCTTTTAGGAAGCATGTACGGACCTATGTTTATAGGAACTATTTTTCATATTTTTTAATGTAGAATCAGTACTTGAAGTTTGTTACTCCATTTTGCAATCACCGTGTATATCATGATTATCTTAATTGATATAAATTCTATTTCTTGTATGATTTAACAATATTGGATCAATTTAAATATTTCTCACTTTGCTACATATCATTATTTAATGTCTGTAACCATTGTAAACGAAACATATTTTGCAAATATGAATTTGAGATTATGACATTGACATTTTTTGTAAGTAACCAAGAAATGATTCCTTTCTAAAATTTCAGACAGTGGGAAGAAAGAAAAAAAAGAGAAGAAAGAAAAGAAAAAAACAAAAACTGTTTCAGAAAAACCCAGAAAGAGACGTGAAAAGAAAAACAGGGATGAAAACAAACCAAAAAGAGCTACAACAGCTTTCATGGTTTGGTTGAACGATGCCAGAGAGAAAATAAAGAAGGATAATCCTGGATTAAAGGTGACTGAAATTGCAAAGAAAGCAGGAGAGATTTGGAGAGAACTCAAAGATAAATCTGAATGGGAAGCAAAAGCTAAAAAGGATAAAGAACGTTATGAGAAGGAAATGGTTGATTATAAAGCTTCAGGTGGTGGTGATACCAGTTCAAATAAAAAATCAACTTCAGAAAAGAAACCATCAGAAAAAAAATCATCAAAGTCACAACCTAAAAGAGCTGTATCACCAAAGCCCAATGAGGCTAAAATCAAGAGTAAAGAGTTTATTGAAGATTCTGATAGTGATTCTGATGGGGAAACAAAGAAAAAGGCAAGCAAGAAAAAAGATGGTGAAGATGAAAAAGATAAGAAAAAGGTAGACAAAAGGAAGAAGGACAGTGATGATGAGAAAGATAAGAAGAAACCAAAGAGAGATTCTGACAGTGATTCTGATAAGAAAGATAAATCTGATAGTGAGAATGACGATGAAATGGATAAATCTGGTGGTAAGGATGATAAAAAAGTTAAAAAGGATCTCAACAAGAAAGGGTCTGATGATGAAGATGCTGAAGATGAAGAAGAGGTTGAAGACACACCTCCATCCAGTGAAGCTGATGAGAGTGATTAAGTTGAAACTAATATTCTTAAGATTAATTGAACTGTTATGCACTTGTGAATTGTTTAGTTTCTCAACAATTTTCAGTTTGGTATTACAATTAGATTTTTTTTTAATTGTGTTATTCATTGTCCTCTTGATGGTAATTCAATATGTTTTCCAGAAAAACTCCATAACAGATCGACTTTTCATAATGAAATTTGGTATGTCACTTGACAGCATTAAGTTTAAAATTTCAAGGCAAATCATGTGTTGGTAACTTCAAACAGGGGCTTACGGCTGGTGAGTACCCCTAATAATCTCCCCTCCCCAACTTTCACATACCACGATTTCATCTTCTTTTTCTTAATCCCCAATATTTCCTGAACAAAAAAGGGATGTGTTTCGTTATCAAAAATATCAACGGTTTTCAAGATATTTGAAGTTGAATTAGTGCGTGCCTATCAAAATCTCCTGATTTTTGAAAGGAATGTGTTGGTAACTATTTATAATGATGTAACCACTTTTCAATGAGTATAAATTCAAATATTTCGATAATTGTTGGTATTCACGAGGGATTTTGTTCACAAATATTTTCACACATGGCAACTAACAAAATGATCAATAACGAGTATCCATATCACATACACACGCACTTCAACCTCAAATATCTTGAAAACCGCTGATATTTTTGATAATGAAACCCATCCCTTTTTGTGAGGGAAATATTGGGGACTAAGAAAAACAAGACGACATCTATATTAAACCTGTTTATGCCCTAATATCAAAATATCAGCCTTAATAAAATTGTTGGTCTCTCAGCTCTCCGACTATGATATTTATTAGTTATGTGTGCAAATAATAATTAAATGGCGAATTATATCAGTCAAACAAGAACAGAAAATATATTTAGACCTTTGATGTGACAATGGTTGAAAAATAGTATTGACAGTTCAAAATATATTTCCTTCTCTGTCAAAAGAATGAGAAAACTTAATTGATAAAAACTTTGTAAGCAGAATATCTGCATAGGGGAATTTTTCAATAAAGCTATTAGTACATGAACTTTGCAGAGTTCAACTATAGATGATTTCGATCATAGAATATTTGTAGTTTCTTTTAATGATCAGTTGGAATGGTTTTCGACAAACCAATTATTTATCACCTCTCGAACTAGTAATGAAAGAGAGTTTCCTACCCCAGTTTTAGGAACATTTTTTTTTTTCATTTCTCATAGTTTCATCAAGAGCTTGTGCATAATAAAATAAGACACACCTGCATTGTCTGATTTACCAGATTTAACTAACGACCATTACCACTGTATGCAAAAATGAAAACAAAACTAATTTATTTGAGTCATCATTTTCACAAATTTCTTTTCTTATTTTTTTCAATTTTATCTCTCCTGTTACTTTTATTCGTCCCTCTTGTTCTTGAAGTTTTCTCGCTCTATTCTTAAAATAAACCCAGCCGTATTCAAAATATTGAAAATGATTTCAAATTATGTTCTTTGAGGTTGTGTTCTTCTAACAAATTATTTTTTAAGGTTTTTCTTATTTCTTCTATACACAGTGGTAGAGTAACGAATTAATTCATTTTCTACGTTATTATTTTAAAAAAATCCTGGAACACGTCAATTTATGCTTTTAGATAAGAGACTCTGTGACAAAAAAATCTCCACTCCCTCAAAGTAACAGCCACCCCCAATTTTTTTAAAATTAAATAGGGTTTCTAGTTATACCTTATTTCAAAGGGTTTCCAATTGTTTATACAGCCATGACTATTTTTCTGAATTTTGTGAATATTTAGAGAAAGTCCAAAAATATAGTGTTGCCAAAAAACATTTTTTGTAGGACTCTTGTATTATGGCTGGGGGTTTTCACATATTAAAGTTAAACGTTGAAAACATAGGGTTCTTTGAAGTTCCTATTGAAAGAATGAAGTGAGTAAATAACTTCGGAATAGATATTATAAAGAATTTTCAGTAGAAATACTGTATTTATATTAAAATAGTATTGCTTTTTCAAAGTGTCAACATTACTCAGGCAAACTTTTTCTGGCGGGTCAATAAATTATCTCTCACTCATTGAGCTTGTGAATAAAATAATACGCTATATCTCCGTATTCTTTGGAGATAACAGCATCAAACTTGGTAGTGTTGGACTGTATGATCATCCATAACCGATCATGCAATGAAATACAGGGTGTCCTTTTTAAAAAAGTAATCTTCTAAGTCGTTGCGCTTTTTTGAGACACTCTGAATAAATGAAACTCAAACCATTAGAGTGATCGAATGGAACCCTACAACTTATGTATTCAACATTTTTCTGTAATGTGTAAATTAAAAAAGTTACGAGGGGTTGGCGAAAAAATTTGTAAATTATCGAGACCAAAAATAAGGCTAGAAAATTTTTCCGAAAAACCTTACGTTTGATCAAAAAATCAAAGAGAAGAAAAAGTACATTATCCACTCCAACTTTTGATCGATAATCCCAAGGTAAAAGATGAAATTTTTTTTCGAAAATGAATTTGTTTCTTTACATTTTTATGGTTGCAATGAGAAAATACACAGTTTATATTTATATTCATATATTTCACAATTTCAATGGCTTTCTGGAAAAGAGGCTGGTTAAAAGTTACGAAAGCACGTTTCCATGCATATCTCTTTATTGTGAAAAAGTCAAAATGTGGATTTCGGCTGATTGTAAGTTTAGATGTCAATTAACCCAAGTAACAATTTTAAGACAGTTTTTATTTATTTAGGTTTTAAAAATGCTTTAATATGTTCAATAAACCGACATCGGATTTAAAGTAACCTTAAGATAAACTAGAAGTTCTTAAAGACCACTTATTCTCAAACAAAGAATTTAATGCACTCTTTAAATCAAAATAAAAATGCTATTTGCTCTTGATGTCCTATTGATCTTATACTGGTTTTATGTTACTCTTAAGATTGGCTATTTTAAAACTAATTTGCTATTATTAAGAATTAAATAGCAAGTTGGTTTTAAAACAATTTGTTCGGGAAAAAATAGTTTTAATGCAGTTTTATGGAGTACCCTTGATGTATTATTCAAAACCCATTAGGAAAACTATTTTATCCCAAGACTATACATTCAATATAATACCACATTAAATCCAAAAACACAATATTTACGTTTTAATGAGTACATTAAGAGTATTATAAAGTTTAAATGTTTTAATTCAGTCAATTTGGTTTAAATAAATACCTTTTGTTCTTTTGGACGACTTAATTAAAACTAATTATATCCCCTCCACATACAGATTAAACGCCATCTTGCCAAGAAGCTATTTTAGTGAACCAGTGCTGTGCGCATGTTTACATGTGAAATAAAACACAATATAACGGAGTAATAGTAATATGCAAAACTTACCTTGTTTTTTTTTTAGTGAAATTCGTCAAAGATGAAAATGCACCACACGCTTCAATAACAAAACCGGCAAATGTGTGAGGTTAGTATATTCCATTCGAGAGCAAGACCACTTTAAACCAATAAGGTCACGTGTTTGAACACATTAAAGCATATTGGTTTTAAAAGGAAACGTAAACAGTCATTGGATTAAAAAGTGGTAAATAAAACGCAGTTTTAAATCTTGTGAGATTTAAAACATTCAATAAATGAACAATTAGTTTTAATCTAGATCACGCCATGTTTTACTGCAATAAAGACCCCGTCATTTTGGACATTTTCAATAGTAAACGAAAAGAATATTATTATTCAAATAATTGAAAACTGAAGAACGGTGTGTCGAAATATGCCAATCAATAAAAAAAAATGCATTTAGATGCTTAGATGCAAAATTATTATTTTATGATATGCTTATAATATACCTATGCTGTTTAAAATATTACCACTCTGCCGGCCATTATACAGACTTAAAAGTTGTCGAGTGTTAGTAAACAAAATAAAACTCTTTTAGGATTCATTAATTATTTTTAAGTTAATTCAGTCTGCTGTAAATACATTTTAAGAGCAAAACGACAGATAATGTGTTAATTTTTGTTTTTAAAGTTGCGCCTTGAAGAACTCTTTAAGAATATAGAATTAAAAGTTAATGGTTTTAATACAGTTTTAAAATTTAGTCTTGAAGGCCTTTTTAGGACGGGCCCTTTTTGGCTAGAAGCTGCTTATGATGGTCTCAGGGCTGTCTTGAAGATCACTTGGTTTTATTCGAAATTTTATTGTGTAGTTTTAATGTTACTTGGGAATGAACATTATTAAATTAAACCCTTTATGAGATAAAAAATAGTTATTTATTGTACAAGGGAAAGAAGTATTAGATTTTAGCTCGAGGTTGTGTTGTCTCCCGACGCGAAAATATTTCTATTGGACTGTGGCATAACCTTTAATAATAACTAAACAAAGATACTAATAACATCAACAAGTCGGAATTGGTTATCACAGAGTCTCTGTCCGCTGCATTGATATTTTGCAAAACAACTTTTGACGATTATCTACAGACATTCAAAACAATCAAATTTGTGGATGTTGAAAGAATTAATGTTTATGATAAGATTACTCTAAATGGATCAAGGCTACACGCGTATCACTATAAAAAAAAACAAAAAAATACTAGTCACGTTCATTCGAAAGCTGAGTTGAATAGAAATAATTGCATTCATCCACATAGCCCCAGGGTAGGTAGAGGGAAAACAAATTAATTTGATATACCCCCAGTGCCGAGTGACGAGTAATTGCAATATTTCTTCTCTCGAATAGTATTATCGGTGATACCTTTCAAAATATTTTTGGTTTCATTGTTACACATCAAACCGTTGAAATTTATCGAGGTATGAGTAGAATTCAGATCAGCATTTATATCTGATAGCTATTCCGAATTTGAATTGCAAACAAAATATTAATTCAAAAAAATTTAGATGGTTGTAAATTCCCTTTTCAACGCATTTAAAAATTTTAAGTTAATGTTATTATCATCTGATGGGTCTTCCCCAGCCAAGGATAATCTGCTGTATAATTACAATAAGCATTTGCAACTGGATCTTCTTGGAAGAACGTTGCACAAATATTTGTCAGATGTAAAATGTTCGTCGTGGTATTAGCCAGAGAAGTAGTTGTTTTCTGTCAGATGTCCGCCTTATATTTGTCACCTGTTGAAAATATTTGGAGAGAAGGATACTTCGACATTGTCGATTTTATATTTCATTTATTTTCTAGAATTCCACTTATATTTTCTATTACACCCTGTATATCAACTTATGCAATTGCTATCCTGATCGCGTACCCATATGTATACATTTAATTGGTATAACATACTGAGTCATCAGCAAATTTTGTCGATACCTAGAAACCCCCTTATATTTTTATTACACTCTGTATATCAACTAAAGCAATCGTGGTCTCGTAGCATGCAATTATTAACCTAATATACATTTGGCGTGACATACTAAAATTTCAGCAAATTCTATCGATACCTGGGTGATTCTCTCGAAAGGTGTATATTCCATGTACACCTCGAGAAAATAATAAAAAAAACATACATGTTTATCTACACTAAGTTTAGAATTGATAAACTGAATCATATTTAAAATGTGTTATTACATAAATACGTGCAGAATTCTCACCTCCGTGCATGTTCTTTTTTGTCTCTGTTTATTCCAAACTTAGTAAAATATACCAAATTATTAATAAATTCATAATAAGTTGGTCTATTTATCACGAAAATACATTAACATTAGGTCTATAAGCGAATTTGTTTCATTACTTTACTGATTATTTTTTAAATTTAGCCTAAACCACTGTTCCTAATCTCAACTCTCATCTCCGTGAAATGATTTTTGATGTAGCTTTCCATCAATATATAGGTCGCATCTTCAGCAATACGAGCGGGCTTTAAGAATAATGGGCACCGCGTCTTTTAGTTCAGTTGTTATTCATTGCTTAAGGGTGCAATCTTCAATCCTTCACATCCGTGAATGATATTTTTTCTGGTAAGAAAATAAAAATGGTTTTTATTATAATATAAATTAGTTAAAAATTAGTGTTACTTCATCTGCTCAAATTGTATTGAGTGGTGATATTTTACGTAGCAATTATTGAATAAAAACCTGGAAAGTCCTCACTTCCGTGAACCTCAAATCCGTGAAGTCGGCAACTCACGGAAGTGAAAACTGGTTCACGGAGTTGAAACATTTTTGCTCTGTTTACTGAACACTATAACATAAACCTATATTTCTTCAAGATATGGCTCGATCTAAACATGAATGCATAAAAGCAAAAACGAACATCATGAACAACAAAAAAGAAGACAGGGGAGGGAATGAGAATGCTACATGAGGCATGAGGCTAGACGACAAGATCCGGAGACGTATGAGGAAGAGAACCGTAAAGAGCGAGAACGGTATTATCAGAGGAAAGAGAAAGGTAATATTAAAACAATTGGTCAAATGACTGAAAGAGAAAAAAGGATTCAAAGAAAAGACTGGAGAAAAGAAGCAAAGTGAACTATGACAGAAAGAAAGATGCAAGGACACCGGAAAATTTACGCCAACGCCAGAAGAGTTTGAACCTGAGCCATTATTGAACCAACAAGAAGACGATTGAGAAGAAGAAACCATACCAAATCATTAAATAAAGAAATAAGCAAATGGAGAATCAAATTAGAAAAGGAAAAGTACGGGATGAGGTTAAAAAGAATGAAGGAAGAGCAAAATAAAAACAAAGATACTCCTCGCAAGAGGCTGCAAGCGTTAAGCGTTAACTAAGGACCAGAACCTTTCTCCGGTTATTAAAAAAAAAAACTATTTGTTTCCGAAGTTATAGAAGACCAATTGACAGAAAATTATAGGAGTCTAAAAAAAGCTACAGAAAAAAGAAAATTTTGTTTTTTTGGAGAGTTTGTTAATTCATTATAGATTCATAATATGTGTGTATTTGATTTTTTATAATTTTTAGTTTACTAAGCTCATGAATAATTACGTTTTTTTTACCCATGTTCGGAGTAACTATGCAATTTGTTATGTGGAGAAATAAATATTTATTTTGTCTTCTGTTTTTGTTTTATTGCAATGAAAAAAATACGTTTTAGAGACAAAATTCGAGCATTCAACACGTATTTCTCACTTCTGACGGTTTTGAAAATTCTTTAATATTTTGAAAACAAATGCTGAAAGTGTGTGACCACATATGTCATCAAATTATTCTAGAATTATTTATTTCAATTTTCATAAAAAATACAAATAACAATAAAAAACATGTTTTTCTTTTTTGAATACCAATTTGCACACCTAGAAACCCCCTTATATGTGTGCCTGGTCCTTTAATTTGGATATTGATGAGTATGAATATTTGACGCGACTGACTGCGGATCGGTGCTCATACAGTGTTCAAGTGCCAGGAGACACTACGCAGCTTGATGCAGCCTGAGCTTAAACAGAAGAGCTCATGTGCTCATTCGGTGCTCATGAGGAACGAATGCTATAGTGACTACGCGGCTTCAAGCATACAGAGGCTATACTTCAGTCCCAACAGAAAGATTATTCTCAGGGGTAATATAATAAGTGGTATGATTATTACCGATAATTTTTTGGAATATTAATGAATTGCAATCCCAAAGCATTGGGATTGCCAATGAATTGATATTCCAAAAAATTATAGGTTTTTAATCATACCACGAATTATATTTAGGACGACAATATATCGATTTGAAATAAAGAAAAATCGTGTCACCTGGTAATTGATGCTTTACTTCTGCCGTATTCAACGGAATACTCTTTTCTATATTTTCCGGAAATTTCCCAAAACGCCTCAAAATTCTTCTGATAAGTCTCGCGAGTTTATTTTATCGACTATAGTTTTATGAATGTAACAATATATTTCCTTGCTTAACAACCAATCAGTGGATTTCAAATTTTGAAATTCAGCCAATAGAATCGGAACTACAGTGAAAATATAGCTTGTCGCTGTATTTTCACGGTGATAAATCTGCTTAGTTTTTGTTTTACTATCTGTCAAGTGAAAATAATGATTTAAATTATAAACGTCAAATTTATGTGTTTTGACTAGTTATCTTTATTTATCAATATGAGCGATCGTTGGGGACGAATGTCCATTGGTATCATAGATGAGGTCGTGGTAAAGAGTATTCCGTTGGACGGCTAGAAGTAAAGCATCAATTACCAGGTGACACGATTTTTCTTTATTTCAAATCGATATATTGTCGTCCTAAATATAATTCGTGGTATGATTAAAAACCTATAATTTTTTGGAATATCAATTCATTGGCAATCCCAATGCAAGAAAATACAACTCGTCCTTTTCAGCTTTGGGATTGCAATTCATTAATATTCCAAAAAATTATCGGTAATAATCATACCACTTCTTATATTACCCCTGAAAACATCGAAATCGCGTTAATAATGAATCTATACGATGTTTGCTATGACTAAACGACTGGGTGATAAACAAAATCATTTGCGACCGAAACGGCTTGAGGGCTGTTTGTTTAACTTTGATGCTTTCACTTATTTCATTTCTTTAATAATGTTAAGTTTTTATTTTATTTAGATGTATTACCCTCAAATACATGTGATGTTATCTTTCAACAATTTTAATTTTCTCTTCCTACTCTTATATTATAGCAAGTAGGTATTTAAGTATTCCTTATTGCACTGAAACAATAAGATTATGCATGGAGAGATTTTTGGATATTTTTACGAGACTCTCGCGCGTACAAGAAGCAAGACGAGACGAGACTGGAGGCTGCGAGACGAGACTTGATACGAGCTTGCGAGCCACTATTTATTTCACAGCACATATACAGGGTGTTCCTAAACATCATGTACATCTGAAACTGGGACATTCCCTGGCTTATTTCACGACTAAAAGTTCATACAAACATAGGTCCGCAAAAGCTTCGTTACCGATATACGGGGAGTTGAAACTTTTGTTGTGTTTTTTCTTTATACATCCTGCAGTTTTTGAGATATCTGGCTCAAATTCAAAACGTGTGTTGAATTATAGGGCTCACATTGAAGGATATCTCAAATGTTTGCGTGAATGTACAGGGTGATATTTTTTTATGGGTCATTCCCCCTTCTTGTATACACTAGAGATTTTTGATGCCCCCATAGGAAAAAATCTAGGCTATTTAGGTCAGGAGACCTAGGGGGCCATAACAGATCCAGCTCGTCCTATCCACTTGTTCTCAAACACTTCATCTAAATATTGCCAAGGCAAAAAGAAAAATGTGCTGAACGCCATCGTGCATGTACCACATTTGATTTCTGAGCAAAAGAGGTAAGTCTTCAAGTAATTGGCAATTCGCCATGCAAAAAATGCCTGTATTACTTGAAGACTTACATCTTTTGCTAAAAAATCAAATATGGTACAGCACATTTTTCTGATTTCGCTCGGCAATATTTAGATGAAGTGTTTGAGAACAAATGGATAGACGAGCTGAACCTCAATTATGGCCCCCCAGGTCCCCTGACATAAATAGCCTAGTTTTTTCCTCAAATCTCTCGTGTATACAACACCAATAAATACCATTGATGACTTATGGAATCGAATATTAAATGCATTTGAAACCGTAAGAAATACTCTGGGGGTGTTTGACACAGTACGGACATCAATAAGAAGAAGAGCGGACGCATGTATAAGGATTGGAGAAGGTCACTTTCAACAATTGTTATAATGTAGTTTCCTTGTTATAGCTTTTGATCAGATGTTTTGTATAATAAATCATTGTTACAAACGCCTTTAGTTTTGATTGTTAGTAGACAGCTGCTAATAAACTGAATTTTAGCGAATTACAAAAAAAAAATATTACTCGATAACGGTCGAAGATACGGAAAAACTACAAGATACAAAAAAGTTTGCAAATAAACCAAAACATAAATTTTCTATTTTAGAATTGACCAACGGTTCATTACAAAAAAGTTCAGTGGGAGAAAAGGTGACACGACCCAATAAAAATATCACCCTGTATATTCTCGCAAACATTTGAGATGTCCATCGATGTGAGCCCTATAACGTAACATACGCTTCAAATTTGAGCCTGATGTGTCATAAAGAAAAAACATAAAAAATCTTCAACATCCAGTATATCGGTAACGAATCTTTTGCGGACCTATTTTTATATAAACTTTTATTCGTAAAATAAGCCAAGGATACACATGATGTTTAGGAACACCCTGTATAGTCGATGTGGTGGTATTTCACCGGACGATGGTGAGGCCAGCTGACTCCTTTTTTCTCAAAATTTCGACTTTAAAGTCGAAGTGATGCTTTCGCATATCTATCTGTGAATATAAATACAATTTTATTAGTTATCCGCTTCTACGAAAGTGTTATTCCACTGAAATATCAACGTTATTCGCGATTTGGCTGTTGGTGTTTTTATTTAAGTTAGTACGTACGTGTTTAGTATCAATAACAACTGGCGTGAAATTAACTTCCACAAACAAAGACCAGAATTAAAATAAAATCAACAATTCAAATCGAGCGAGAAAACCCCCTCATATATTGTAGTTCTCGCCGAGACAGAAGACATTTTCCAACATAAAAGATTCAAGGTTAACTTTGTACAAGAAGAGAATATACAAACAATATCCTGCTTTAATATATACTATATCAAGCGTAGCGGACAGTCTATAAGCCCTTTTTAAATAATTTTCCAAAATGAAATTTTAAATCAAACCTCAAATTATTTTAAAAGAATTATGAAAATATTTCGAAAAAAAATGTAGTACCTATTCATTATTCAGTTGAAACTGAAAAGTTAAATAAATTATATGCATATCAGTCAAGAAGAGATGGACGTTGAAATAATAATCTAACTCTATACTCTTTTATCTGCGTGAAGTGTATTTAAACAAATACCCAACAGGCCAGTATCAAACCAATCTTGAACACCAAACTGATCGATCGGAGACCTCTCAAAGAAGTGGTAGTCCTCGATAGAATTTTGAAAAATTAAATCATGATTTTCTTTCCGTTCCGTTCTTTGTGCATCGTTGTGTTTTTGTCAGCTCTTGCGTTTTCTGTTGCCGCTCCAAAGGGAATATGGAAATTGTTTGGATATGGAAATAATGGTTATGGTAATAGTGGTTATGGAATAAACAGTGGTTATGGAAATAGTGGGTATGGAAGTCAAAATTCTGGATACTACTACCCACAAAGGCCTAGAAGTAATCATGGAAGACAATACAATGGAGACGGTGGAGGAGATAGGTACAAGTCCATTTGCAGAATACATGCCGTAGACTCGCTGGCTTTTCCTGGAACTGTGGGAAATCCAGTATGCCCTTAATAAAATAAGTTTTTAATTTTTATTAGTTTTTTACTTTGAAGCAAATATTAAAAAAAGGTATGTTGATAATTATATCCACAATCACCTAATAATTGAAGTTAATGAACCGTATAAAGTACCACTTTATCCACTAGTGGAATAATGAAAAATGCAATCGTCAATCAATAACATTTTACTTATTTTTTATTTATATTTATGTAAAAAAAATAGCAGCCGTTCAACTCCTTCCGAAATTTTTATACGCAATTTCAATGATTTCTGAGGAGGTGACAGCCGCTGTCAGAGCAAAATGTTAAATAATTTTTTGATGAAAAATTTCGGCGATTTTGATTTTAAATGAATGTGATTTTGAATAAAACGTTATATGGCATGCATGTTTTAGATACATTTTAAACATTCTTGTTCGAATAAAATTCTACCTGAAACACATACAAACAAACAATAACTATAACAATAAATAACTATTTCACTTTTTACGGAAAATTATTCAGAATAAAGTACCAGGCAGCCAGTTTATGGGAAAATGGACTACAGTGAAATCTCTCAAGTTTTTGGTATGTTGCAATCGTCCACTTTCTGAACAATAGTGGCACTTAATCCAAATACTATAGTTTCAGTGATACTTAATGTTGAAGTTGAATATATACAGTGAGTTTCAAATAGTTTGCACCATATGGAAAACTTTTTTATTATCAATTTGTCAGGAAATTTTATTCGTCATAAAAATTGGTGCATTGCTAAAAACTTGTATTTGAGTTATCAAAATTCTAAATTTCCAAACAGTGCACAGGGGAGAACAAAAAATACGAATTTTGATCAGGAGAAAACTACCCTTATTTTTGACGAAATCAATAAAGTTCATTTAGAAAAGTTGTTTATAATTGAAAACAATAATTAGATTTATTATTTTTTTGTGGTTCTAGCCTCATAAAAAGTACTAGTAGCTCCATATACATCTTAGGCGACTCCCTCATATTCCTATAATTAATCGATACGAAATTTGGACCAATTTATCATTTGTACTAAAATATCGACGTTTGTTGAAAATTGTTTGAATTTTCACTAAGTAGTTTTTTGGCGCAAATTTGATATTTCACTACGTATGTCCATAATAACTATCATTATGACTTTATAGCAGAAAATGACTGAATGGATCAGCTAATTAATGCTAAATAATTAAATAATACAAATCTGCGAATTAACTATCACTAATCATGAAAAATAGGAAAAAAAAATGTTGCGTAGGTGGCTGTGATTTCAAATTTGGATATTGTTTTCGACTTTTCGACTTTTCTCGGAAGACTTTTTTGAAAATATCAAAAATGAAGGCAGTTCGAAGTCGCGGAGGCATCTGCTGCATTCACCTTATAAATGAAAAATTACCAAAAAAAAAACATTTTGTAGTGGACCGAATTTTGACTCTAAACCATTTCCGAATCCACTTGAACACACACACAAAATTTCATAAAAATCGGTCCAGCCGTTTAGGAGGAGTTCAATGTCGTACAAACGCACATAATATTTTTGTATGTAAAGATATACGGGGTGATAAAAAAGATACACCAGGTACAACAAGTTAGTAGATCACCTTTATAGCTTTTGTAATACTCAAGATAGTTCTCAAATTATTTGACAGTAAATGTATTACCATATCTTCGTCTAGTTCTGACATTTTGTAATGGAGATCTATTTTTTAAATGGAACGCCCTGTACATTTTAACCGCTTTCAATTCATTGAGACATCTTTCGTACAGCCATACCTCATTTTTTACTTTCTTATGTTGTGTTATTTCCATTTTTGAATTACAGTATTTAATATACCGAGTGACCCGGAACCAATTTACCACATGTATCTCCATTGTTATTATGTATGGAAGTTTCAAATTTGGTACATCTATTTGATGTCATGAATGTACAATTTAGCAAGTATCAGACCAATAATGACACTTCCAATTTTTTTAGTTCAAATAGAAAGTACAATTTTTTAAATTACGATTGGTACAAAATTACCTTTCCAACGATATATCACAATCCTACTTATAATTCACAAAGCACTGATATATTTGAGATTTTATAAAAAATTACTTTTTGTATTCCCCTCGTAACGGAAAATTTTATTGAAAGTTGGCTATGGACGATGAAACAATAGCATGTAAGTAACAGTAAATCGTTGTCAAAGTTTTCACACTATGATTTGTATGCAGACGTAACTATTTTCCCAATTTTTGTTTTTCTTTATTTTTCAACATTAATAAACTCATTTCTTTCAAATGCTCACATGGGATTTTTTTTGTGTGGGTTTGAAACTCCTTTCTATATTGAAATAAAAAACACGAAGAGAACTGCTTATTTGTGCTTCCTATTTATTTTTGATGAAAATAATCACCATCCTATACCGACATTTGTATCGCAAATAAGCAGTTCTTTTCATGTTTTGTATTTCAATATAAATAAATAGGAGTTTCCGGGAGTTTCTAACCTACACAAAAAAATCCTATGTGAGCATAAAAAAGAACCGAGTTTATTTATGTTGAAAAATAAACAAAAACAAAATTTGGGATAATAGTGACGTCTGCATACAAAACTCATAATATGAAAACTTTGACATCGAATTATTTGTTACTCACATGCTATTGTTTCATCTTCCATAGCACACTTTCATGAAAATGTCCGTTACGAGGATAATACAACAATTAAAATTTCTATAAAATCTCCAATATATGAGTAGTTTGTGAATTGGAAGTATGATTGTGATATATTGTTGGAACGGTAATTGTATACCGAATCGTAATTTTCAAAAAGAAATGGTACTTTCCATTTGAAATAAAATAACTGAATGACTTTCCGGTCAAACCGGAAGTGTAAATTGTAAATTTATAACACAAATTGATGTACCAAATTTGAAATATCTATACAAAATAACAACGAAAATACAGGGGGGAAATTGGTTCCTCGTCACCCGGTACAGTGATTTTAACATGTTGTACTATCATATAAACTTAAAGAAACACAATTTTATTTCTTTCTATTTTTACATCTTCAACGTACACTAAATATAAAAAAAGTATTATTTCTCCCTCTAACTCACTTTCTTCAAATGCAAAGAGGGTCTCATACGATTATCAAGAAAGACCATTTTACTGAGAACATCATTCTTTGATAATTAACAAAATAATTAGGCAAAAACAAAAATATAATCTTATCCTAGAACCTTAAAAATTGATGAAGATATATAGCAAGACCATTTTTGTGGAAATGTTCGAAATCAAGCCCAATGGGTCCACCTAAACTAATGTTAAATTCCCTCGAATTGTGATATGGCACTTATAATATTAAAATAAAGACGAAAATTAGATTTCCTGAATTGGCCCGATTAATTAATATACTCCCTCAGTGAGTTTTTGTAATTATTTCCTATTCTATGAGTTCGTTAGTCACCTGTAGAGTAGAGCACTGTCAGCTGATGTCACAACAAGGCGGTCATGGAAAACAAACAAAGCATTTGACCTTTGATGAAATGAAAATTCGTTTTTTGTGGGTGTTAGTGGATAATTGCAATTTTTCTAAATCACTTTTTGCAGAAAATTAACCAGAAAGATCCACGTAGCCTTATGGAAAATGGGTTTGTTTTTGTTCAGTTTGGTTTGTTTGTCCCCCTATGACATTGTCCCACAACTGTCATATTACGTCACTGACAGTGCTCTATTGTCAACTTCCATGATCAATTTTTTATCTCGACTTTGTGAAGACAAGTCTGTCACGAATTTATAAGGTGTGATAGGACGGGGATTAGCGCAGTGATTAGCGCTCGCGCCTGGTACCAAAAGGTCCCGGGTTCGGTTTCCAGCCGGGCGAGCTTTTTTCTAAATAATTGAATCTCGTTGCCGACTAGGAATAATCCTTCATGATTCACCGTTGCGTAAAAATTAACAGTGCTGCTCCGAAAGTGGCTAAGAAGTTAGTAACATAGCCTATCCAGAATACGTAGCTAATGACCATAGCAGTCGATGCCGAAACACCAAAAAAAAAAGTAGGCTGTGATGATAGATGATTAGATGATAGATTTGTACACACATTACGACATAAAAATATTAAATGAAAAACAAAATTACAGTAGCTCCATTGCTAACGTATACCGGGTGTCAACGGTTTTGTTTTGACAAGCCATACCTAGTTTCCATCAGAGTTTCAAGAGTATGATATTCAAATTTGGCAGAGAAATTGGGTACAAGCATTGGAAACATTTTCAATATTGCATACTCCCCCATCACTTCCAGTTTCACCTCAAGTTGATAATTCCAAATAGAACCCCTGTATATTTTTACTTCTTTTAATTTTTAGGATGATTCCGAGTACCATCGCATAGTTTTCAGATAGAAAATTCACAAATTTGAATTTAATGAATATTAATTTTTCATCTAGAGTGTTCTGGAACTTCAATTAATATGATGAACTTGATGAATAGTAGAAAATTTAAACACTTTTTTTCACCTAGTTGAGTACCTATGGCTGGCGCATGGCGGTTTGAAATTTTCAATACATACCACTATTTGTCAAAGAATTCAATTTTTCAAATGAGAACATCTTTTAGACAGCCATTTTTATATTCTAATCCATTGATCAAATCGAAAATCGGATGGATAACAATACTAATACACTAATTATTCCTTGAAAAAGTACGATACAATTGGGGTAATTCGCCCATCAAGTATGCTGTGGAACTCTACGTGTTCTCTATCTAGCTTTTGAGGGGAGGCAGTACATTTTTTGAATCTATATTATTCGACGATGAGATGTTTGGTTATTTTCAGGTCCAGGGTTCAAGCCACTGTCGCAGCAAACATTTCTTTTTCGGCATAATTTTCCAATAGTGTGTAGGTATATACGGAGGAGATTAGTTCTCTTGGAACATTTCCTTTCATACATTTAATCTAAAACAGTCTTTTCTGAACAATATAAAATACACACGCAATAAAGAAGGCAAAGGCGAAAAACATTAAAATTTTATCTGTAAACTCTCTTCTGCCGTATTTCGCCAATAGTTTGCCCGATTGTCCTATGGTACCGGAAGTAACTTTAAGTTCTTCCTGGGTACCAGTTACACTATCGGAAGATGTAACGAGCGTTTCTAGAGTCGCTGCACTTCTTTGAGTCGTGTCTGCTAGTTGTTTGCTGATGGAGAGCAACTGGTCAGTCACATTGGAGCTCATTTTCACTAGGCTCTCTTTGTCCCTCTTCTGACGCTGACGCACGCCCGTCTCTTCTTTTGTTGATTTGAGAAGCTCTTCTTTTGTGCTTCTTTCAATAGACAGCATAGACTTCAAGTTGGCTTTCTTGAAAGCATCCATGGCACTAGAAATATACACAGTATATATTTTCGGTAACAAAAAATTGTCGTACGATGCAAAAAGGTGCCCATAAACTGAGTTTCACTAACAACTTAGAACGTACTTGAAATTTTATAATAAACGAATAATAGTTAATTATGTATCAAGGGCGTAAAGTAGGCGTTTATGGCCTGCGGCGTGGAGAGAGTCATTACACGCCGAAGGCCATAAACGTATTTTACGCACGTAATACATACAAAATTTTATGCACTAGCGATTTTATAGCGCAAATCACAAACACTGAGTCGATTTTCAATGATCTACACGTTTCATACGTTATCTATTTAATAATCAAGAGTAACATAGTCTTTGGAATGTGTAACTAAAGTAGCTGAGAGCTATTTGGAAGAATCTATTTCAAATGAATTAATCAACACTAAAAAAAAATTGCCAACGATTGTGCTGGAATGATGCCAGATAGTTATTTGAACCAACCATCCACGTCTTGAATGAATACTTGTTCTCTTAGCGATGCGAATGCTGTAACGCAGCTTTCAATAAGTAATAATTATATTTAAGAAGAACATCCCATCCTCAACATTAGTAACTGTACCAACTGCTTTTTCAATATTCAGGCCCACGACTTGAAACGGAACCTTTGTAGTAGTTAACTTCATTTTCAACTTTATTTGAAACTGTAAGCACTTGTAGTTGTGTTTGATATTTAAATTGATTGAGCACTTGGTATTATCAAGTAAGTAAATGACGTTTGTCAAAAATAAAATTCAATGTTTGTCAATGATCTCTGAATCTGAACTTTTCATCGATCATTCACTTTCATTTCGAAGCTATCATCCAACCACGGTAAGTAATACGTAATTTTAAATATGAAAATGAAACTAAACCAACATATTTCAGTTGTCACGTGGTTGAGATTTAATACTGAAAATATCATTGACTGCGGTCAAGGTTTGTGAGAGCAACCTGGAATTCGTGAGAGGAATTTGAGTCTTTATATTCAAATGGTATCAACGTTATATTCCTTTTTATATGTATTAGTGGTGAGACCGTTCCATTTTTCTGCTTCCTAATAGGAAAAGTTCTCCGATACACCTACCTTAAGAAGTGATTTGAATTGAAGATAATTTTTCGTATAGCTAATTGCGCAAAAATAGAGACAATTCACCCGTATTGCAAAGTGCACAAAAACATTGATATTCTCATTGAATTATTAATTGAAAATTATAGAAATACTCTCATTCATTTTCATTTCATAATTCATATCATTTAGTAATAGTCATTATTGTTAGGCCTGCAGTTTAGGCAATATTAATTGATGATTTATTTCATAAATAATATTTTATATACAAAATATACGTGTATATATACATATTTATATATCCCATTGCTGGAGATATAACAGACTTAATTACATGTTGAAAAAAATGTATATTATGAATAAATGTTGCCAGGAAGTATATTTCTTCAATAAACTGGAATGATTCCATATATCCAATGAGTGCGACAGAGACTTTTAACCTTCTGAATCGTCTCAGTCATACTCATTAGACAGACATACATGGAAGTTTTTTGCCCATATCTTCGCAGCCGTTTGACATAATCTCATCAAACCTGGTATCACTGGATTCGTAACGACGATCCCTAACCAAATATGGAAAAATATACTGGGTATCCCATTGAAAAATACCACCAAAGTCCTTTTTAGTCAAATGCGGATAACCGTATATATTTTAGGTGGGGTTCAAAAATTGGCCATCTGAAAAGAAAATCGACCTGTCCGAGGATTTTTCCGAAATATCTTTATATTCAGAAAAAATAAATGTATTCCATAGTTTAGCGCCGCACTGTATATCGGTATCTGGACAATTCTTCGAACGACAGTTAATCGAAGGACAGTTCTTCGAATGGACAGTTATTCAAATGGAATAATTCTTCGAATAATAGACAATTATTCGAATGCACAATTCTTCGAATAGACAATTCTTCGAAATAAGTTGGTTTTATTTTATAAGTATAATGAGGGTTGTTGACGTTTTATCAAGATTATTCTTCGCAAAATGTATGTGTTCCATTTCCACGCACTGTAATGTCTACGTAAGGTTAGTTCGTTCTGGTTAGATCAGACAAAAAGAGTATTCTTCGAAAAATGTTTGTGTTCAATTTCCACACACTGAAATTTATGCGTGAAATAAAACCAACTCATTTGGAAGAATTGTCTATTCGAATGATTGTCTATTCGAATAACTGTCTATTCGAAGAATTGTCCTTTCGAATAACTGTCCATTCGAATAACTGTCCATTCGAAGAACTGTCTCAGAACCATATATTTCGTACTAGTGCGAAATAGACCAATGCACGAAAATATTGGTAAATGTTTAATAAAATTCGTTTTCTTTGTGTAATACATCTTTCTATTATTATACTCTTCTCCCGTGGCGTCCCAAACATCAAGTCACAAGGCAGCCGTAGCTCTCGTCCCATAATGATACTTGCAGGAGTTTGGCCAGTTGACTCGTGCACTGCTGAACAGTAAGAAATCAGGAAGAGATGAAGATACTGGTCCCAGTCCTACTTTGGACAGGTGGCGGTTTATTGCCTATTTATTCGTTCTACTATTCCGTCGGATTGTGGGTGAGGAGCTGTTGTTCTGGTGTTTCGAATATCCAACACTTTGCACATTTCCTGGAACAAGTGGGATTCGAAGTTTCTGCCTTGGTCCGAATGCAGCTCCAAAGGGACACCGAATCGGCATATCCACTTCTTGAGCAAGACATCTGCGACGGTAATGGCTTCTTGATTGGGTAGGGCGTAGGCTTCTGCCCATTCTCTGAAATCGTCCATTGCCACAAGGATTATTTGTTTCCATAAACAGATTCGGTAAACGGGTCAGCGATATCTATTGCAATCCTTACGAATGGGCTGTCTACGTTATAATGACGCATCGGGGCCTTAGGTCGAGTTCAAGGCCCATTTCTGGAAGCGCATACGGCACACTTCCTGCACCAATCCTTAACGTCAGCTTGACAATTAGACCAATAGAACCGTTGTCTGAGTTTCTACAGAGTCTTCTTCACTCCCAGATGTCCTCCGGTGATTCCTTCATGCACTTCTCGGAGCACTTCATGTCTCCTGGACTTGGGTACCACTGTCTGGCGTCTTTCCTCTCCGCCATCCTCAGACTCCAACACGCGTTTCAAGACCCCATTTTCCATCGTAAGGGAATTCCATTGGTCTCAGAATGATTTATCCACTCCTCCTTCTCCTCGGCACGGCGACTGTGTGAGCAGTCGTCTGGACATGGTTTCCGTGATAGTGCATCGGCGTTTTTGTGACTGCTTCCTGCTCGATGTTCGATGTCGAAATCAAATTCTTGAAGTCGCTCGATCCAGCGTGCTACCAGTCCTTCGGGGTTTTCAAACTGTAAAAGCCATTTGAGGGCTGCATGGTCAGTCCTCACCAGGAATCTCCTTCTGTAGACGTATTTGTAAAAATGTCAACCCCTTTTACTACAGCCAACAGTTCCCGTCTGGTGACACATTAATTGCGCTCCAGTTTGCTGAGGGTTTTGCTGAAATACCCAACGACCTTCTCTTGTCCTTCCTGGATCTGGGATACGTTACTGGTGTCAGTGTCTAATATGAATTTTCCCATTGGGTAAGGGATATCTCAAGATCGGTGCGTTGATCAAGGCTTACTTGAATGACTCTTGGCATTCCGGAGACCACTGGAACTGAGTCTGTCCTTCGGTCAGTCTGTTTAGTGGTTTGGCGATGTTGGCAAGCCCTGCTAGCACATATCGACGGTAGTAGACGCACAGGCCAAGAAAACTCCGAAGCATTTTGGAATGCGCCAGTCTCTGACAGCTTTGATTTTCTGGTCGTCCATTGCTACTCCTTCCCGAGAGACAATGTGGCTAAGGTAATGGACTTCTTTCTGGAACAGATGGCATTTCTTCGGGCACAGTTTCAGCCCAGAGTTCCTCAGGCGCAGGAATACCTCCTCTAGATTTCTCACATGATCTTCGAATGATCTGCCAACTACGATGATGTTGTCAAGGTATACCATTCACGTTTTTCATGAGTGTCCTTTCGAGTCTCCATCAATCTCTCGAAGGTAGCTGGAGCGTTACAAAGTCCGAATGGCATAACTGTGAACTGCCACAATCCTGAGCCGATAGCGAAGGCTGTTTTCTCTCTATCTTTCGGGGCCAGTTCTACCTGTCAATATCCGCTCTTCAAATCTAGAGTCGAGAAAACTGTTGAGCCAGCCAAGGTGTCTAGAGTATCAGAGGCTCCTTCGTTTCGTCGTTGAAGGATAGCGATATATACATGCGTTGTTAACAGGTCGGCGATTGCCCCTCTTCATCGACCTTCCTTAGTTTTCCTGCGTAGGTGTCGATTTTTTGCAGATTGGACATTTGCTACGCACATGCCCAATTTTACCACAACTCCAGCATCTGATTTGTCTTTTATCTGGAAACTCCTTAATCACCTTCCTTATGGCAGCTTCAAGAGTGGAAGGCTCACCAAATGTAAAGAACTTTCACAATTCCACTTTAAAAATATTTATTTCAACACTTGTAATACAGTAATTTAGGTACCACAATAACTGGGCTATAATATAATTTCAATCGGCTTTCCAATACTTCCCCCGGCAGCGTGTAACACGTTGTCACGTTCTTATATAGTCGGAAACATTCCTTCGAATCTAGGACCACTCTATTACTGCTATTCTCCACTAGATGGCGCCAGCCATTATGAAGTCTGGTTATTCGTAGTATTGCCCCCTTCTTAAAGACATTTCGTCCCGAGACATGTTGTACACGGTGATGCTATAGATAAGCCAGCAACAACTTGCCGACAGAATTGGAAAAATTGGTTGCCATCTCTTCTTATCCAGCTCAATTGAGGATTATTTTAGTCAAGAGCTTATAAGACCTCTTCGATACCGAACAAGGCACAGGGGGTAGAACGAAGGTGGTCCAGCACAAGCACTGGGGATGTCCGACCGATTCGACAATAATCGACAGTCAGCAAGAAGACCTTCCTCTGGCCAAGAACGATGAGGCTGACAAAATAATCAGAGAAATGAAGAAAGGAGTAATCGAACCATCCTACAGTCACAGAACCTATTTGCATAATAAATGCGTCACCAGGCGAGAACTAACTGATGTTGACTGTTGGCCGTTGTCAAAAGAGTAGGACACTTCTACAAATACGTGGAATGTCATGAGATTCTTGTTGAGATCTGCCATGGAATTATGAACACTCAAACCGATCCGAGTTTGACTTAACTTGTACCGAAATGAACGTCGAGTCATAAGGAAACCACAGTGAGTTTCACATCGTATCGTTACAGTTCTCGATCCTATCGAGTGTTCATGAAGTTCTTAAATGGCTTTAACATTTAAAAAATAACGAAGGCCAGAATGCCAGATAGTACGCTCTGGATCGACAGACTCAAGACGCAAATTTTCCAGGTAAAATTTGCCCTTCTTTCGTCAATTTTTCCCACCCAACAACTGTTCTATGTGAAGTCAGGTCGAAAGGAAATCTTGCCTATAACAAGCGCAGTGTTGCCAATAGGCGCTTTTCGGAGAATCTGATGGTTCATATAAAATACGATAAAAATATTTTATCTGAACAAATAGTGAATATGGCAAAATAATGTTATTATTATTTTCGCAGAATAACTTTACCTTGCTAACTGTTCTCTCTGGAGGACAACTTCTTTCAACAACTCAGGATCATTATTCTCTTTAGCAACATCGCTAAATTTATCTAGTAATTTTCTGAGCGCACTTATTTTTGAACGTCCCGCGCTATTCAGAACGTGAAGTTCAACCAACGGTCCCACGCATGCGTTGATATCCTAAAAAAAATGTAAATCTAAAATATTAGGTTAAAATATTAGGTTAGGTTGGAATAATGTCAACATTGTTAACCCTTTAATTTATTTATTGTACACATCCTACCTGAATTAGAGCTCTCAATTGCAGGTTATTCTCGGTAATATTCTGCCGCAGCGTATTTAATAAATATTCTAATGAATCCATTACTATGAAAATGTTAATAACAAGAAACGGGACTGCCAATGTTTAGTAAGTTTAGAGATTCACTTTCAACTTTCATTTGTAGATGGCCATTCCATCGACCAGTAATAATGGATTCTGGAATGGGGTCGTTTAGATTATAGATTAGAACCATCAATTTTCAAATTTGATAAAAGTAACTTTACCATGATTTTAATAAAATTCTCATACCTACACCTGCCGTCTGATATATTCTGGTTAGTAGTTGGTACTCGTCTAAACTGGTGTACAATATCGAGTCTTCAAAGGACAAGTGTATATTCTTGGTTAGCTGTTAATAATAAAGAAAAGCTATTATAAATTCCACGTCTCCACAACTTTTACAGAATTTGACGATTCTGAAATCAAATTTGATAACAGAATTATAACATTATCGCTCCTGATATTGAACAAATATTCTACAACACTTGCTGTTGCTTGCTGTATGCATTTTGCGTGTATTTCAGGCACTTGTTAAAGAATGAATATTCTCTAACAATGTAGCAATAATAACGTTAGTCATAGTGACAAGATGTAAATTGAAATGGCAAAATAATTTTTCGTTGGCTTTTCATTTGATTATATATAAAATTTGGGGTTGTGGAGAAAGCACAGTCTGTTACTCGGTTAGAATTAAAATTCGTTATGCTCGTGGTCCTCGCGCTCGCCTTTCGACTCGCGCTCTGGAACTTCCCACTCGTATCGAATTTTCATTCTAACCTTGTTACAGAATATATTATTCTTTCTTAGTTTTAACTTTATCTCTTGGAAAACTTCTTGCAATAAAGGTATGTCGAACTATATTATTACATGAACAGTTTACTCTCAGTTCTTGGTCAGGCAGAGGTTCTTCAATATGTTATTCTCAAATTTTGTAAGTATCTAGGTATTTGACTTAGCTGGTAAGTGCCCATGATAAGAAATTGAAGGTAGTCATAAGCGTGAGTTCGTATCCGACTACTGATGGAAGACTATTTTTCCCTCAAACATTTAGTTTTTCATGTATAATTGTTATTCTTACTTATATTGCTTTGTTTATTTATACTACTTTTTGGTATAAAGGCAATAATTTTGATAGATATCTATAAGTACCACAAACTGATGAGCTCTCATCATAAAGGAACCCGCAAAATCTTTATGGAAAATGGCTCTCGTCTAAATTCCTTGAATTTTTGGTATGTTGTAGATTTTGACTTCTTCAGCAAAAGTGTCCATGGGCACAAAAAAATCCGCCGACTAATTTTCGAGATACAGGGTGTCAAAAATGAAAAGTGAAGCTTTTTGCTAAGAATTTTTAGCAATTTTAAGAATTGACAAAACGACTATTTATACTGCAAATACCATGCCCCAATGATGATACAATTTGTCACCTTGATCTCGTATCCATTATACTTTTTCGTTTTGTGCTCTACAAACAGGGTGAACAAAGAAACATGCAATTCAAATAATTTTATACCAACCAGTGTGAGTTCTCTAAAGAGAAATGAATATTCCTTCAATCCCTCAATCTCGACCAAAGTTTTTTTAAACAGAGTGGTTCGAGAATAGGGGTACGTCAACCCCTAGATTTTTAGTTCATATGAGGGAGAATATGTCATTAATATATCAGACATTCTTCACTGTTGATAACGTCACACAGTCATTTCATGTTTACAGGATGAGTAAAAATATACAGTCCAATTTTCTTAGAAAAATGCAATTTTTTTTTAATAAATACTCTGTATTTCGAAAAAGAATCGGTTAATTTCCATAAATTTTTTATATAAAGTACGGTTTGAGGAGTCCAAGATATTGTCATCAATTTTAAACTTTTGAATGTACGGATTTTATTGATACCTCATACACTATCCATCGGAGACCGAATTGAGTTATTTTGAGCAATTCTTGTTTAAAAGTATTCGGACTAGATTATTATATAGTGCGGTACTTATTAAGTTGAATGAAATATCTTTCATTTGGAAGCCCTGTTTCCAAAGAAACTGGAATAAATTCAATGCCTTCAAAAAGAAAGCATATCTAAATAAACAAACTTTGATAAACCTATACTATGCACTTGCTTACTCTGTCATATGTCATATAATATAATATCTTGGGGTTGTGCCAATGATCTTAGTAGAGTTCTCCTATCAGAAAAAGATTGATTTTCGATTTAGACAAATTTTCTTATGTACTTTGTATGTTAAGTAAGGTGAATAAATTTCTATTCTATTCTATTCGAGTGTTTTATTTACATTAATTTATATTTTTGTGTGAAATATATTGGAATACATTTCAGAATTAGTTCATTGAATGAATGTCCACAAAACGTTGATATTTACTATCGTGGAATTTCTTGTAGAATACCTTTAGGATTCATTTATTGATTGTATGCCAAATATCCCATTTCAAAGTTTTTGTTGGCTTGATTGGGAAATATCTCCTATTTTGCAGAAACCCCACATTTTACAGAAATCATATAAAATATTTCCCTATCCAAATTGAATTGGCTTATAAACAATAGAGAATTAGTCCCAAAATATTGAGAGGATTATTGCTTCTGATTTATTTAAATTTTTGTCTGTTGAGATTTCATTCATGTATACAAGGTATTGCATTTCTGGCATAAGTACCGCACTAGTCTGGTGCGAATATTTTTCAACAAGAATTGCCCAAAAATAGCCCGTTTCGGTCTACGATGGAGTATATGGAGTACCTATCAATAAAATCCGAACATTCAAAAGTATGTAGCCAACAAATGAGTCCGGAGACCTATGCTGATATTGATAAAAATATCTTGGACTCTTCAAATCATATATTATATTAAAATTTGATAAAAATTAACCGAATCCTTTTCGGGTATTTATTGAAAAAAAAAAAATAACATTTTTCTAAGAAACTTGGAATGTAGTTTTTACTCACACTGTATACATAAAATGACTGTGTTACGTTATCAACAGTGAAGAATGTTTGATATATATGACATGCCCTCCTTCATCCGAAAAAACTAGGGTTGACGTACCTGTCTTTATCCTCGAGGATAATAGCTATCATTATACGCTCGTTGAAGAATATACTATTATTCTCATCATCTATTCTAACTCTAGTAGATATATTGACTAAGAATATCATTGGCAGGGGCGTAGCTAACACCCCCGCGGCGTGGGGGCGCAAGGAAACCAGAAATTGGGTTGGATAAGAGCGCAAGCAGGTTCCTGCGGGGGGGCTCGCTGAAAGTTAGCTACGCCACTGATCATTGGGACCTTCTACATGATGACCAAAGGAGTATTGTATATTCAGAGAATCTTGTGAAAACCAAGGCTGGTGAAGAAATGAGGATACTATTCTATTTTTGAGTTCTTGAATACTGTAAGCTCTGTGACAAATCTTTACGTTTATGAGTCCTGAACCTTTTTCAGTGAAATAGTCATGCTCTTGATGAAAAGATGTATGAAATACTTCATTTCAGTGGTACAAATGATATGATATATTGAACAAAAGTGATGAAGAGCAGATGCCACACAGATCAGAAATTACGAAGGTTATTTATAACGAGACAGTTCTTACTAAAGTTGAATTTTAGTTTGACATACGCCTCTTCCATACGCTTCTCTGTAGGTCAGCTAGTTGAAATAATGGGAAAATATAATTGATTACCTACAAGAGCACAGCATGAAGGCCAATTATTATATTTCATGCTGTATTACTGTGAACAAATATGTCCTGCTTCAGAAAGGGTTTGTAAACATGCCAGCACAGGTGTGAAGGAAGAGCATACTCAATCAGAAAAGATGTATTATAGAATAGCAATTTATAATACAAGTTCGTAAAGTAGGACTTTTTTGTATGGGCGTAAAGTTTGTTGAATGAGGCGCAGTCGAGTTCAACAAACATGCGAGTACAAAAAAGCCCTCTATGAAAGTTTATCATGCAAAGTTTTTTCTTTTACAGTTATTATATTTCCAAATTGTAACAATTGTATCAATAATTTGAATTTATGCTATAATAAATTGTCGTCGTACTACTAATAATGACTTCAGAGTTATTTTTGACGCAAAATACTGCAAATTTCAAAAATGAATCAATTATGAAAAGTGTGTAAAAATTTACTATACGCAACAGTGAGTAAACACTTAGTTGTTAGTTAACGTGTGAACACTTAGTTTACACACTGTCATAGAAAAATATATTTTTGTTTTTGGTAGCTCTAAGTCATCCCTTAAACTGAAAATACATAGCCACTGATGATAACTTACTGCTGAAAGAATAGGTGTATATTCTAGGACATAAGAGGCAACAAATTGATGATAGCTTCATGATCAATGCTGGTTGAAAATAAAAACTACCCAATTAACTATAAAGCTTGCACGATTGGAAACTATATGAAACAAATCAATAGGTTTCACAACCTAATATATACATGTATACATATCAACAGTTTAAATATATACTATCAGTTGTTAATTGAAGTTACTAATCATTTTCAACATGACTATTTTAACAAATATAGAAAAATGTATATAAACATTGTTAAAATTTCCAAAAGTAATTACCTACTTCTACGATAGGATCTCTAAGTACAATGATACCACAGAAGAAACTTGGTATGTTATAAATGAGTTTCGTGGACAAAATAACATCAAATATAATATAACAACGGACTACAATACTTTTAATAAGTTTTAATGCTCCATTCCCGAAAAACTAGCAACTGAAAATATAGAAGCTGTTCTGGATCCTTTGTTTTACTTGAAAAAAATGAACCTCAATAGCTGACATCATTTATGCAAATCAACCACAACAGAGGATCTAGCACACTTCCCTGAGTGTTAGATGAGACGAAATAATTACTCCTTACAAAATGTATGTAATACATTTCCACACACTCAAATGTCTACGTAAGGCTAGTTCTTTCTGGTTAGATCAGATTAAATAATTACAACTTTTTTTTGTTTTAGTTTTTTTTTTACTAGATTCAGCTGAAGTATGGCTGCCTTTAGACCTATTGTTACTTATCACTACTTGTTTTTACACAAGGCTGTAATTCCATTCAAAACCGCATTATATTTGTTGCTCCTTCAACATCAACATTTTGAGATGATAAATAATGAAAATGCATTTTAACAATTCGAATTTTATTACATTTCACTCTAACTAACTAATTATATAAACTAAAAATATAGTCATCTAACATGATTATAATTATCACAATGTAGAAGATATAAAAGTATAAGCTAGAGAGCATCAACTTCATTCCTAAAGGAAAAGATAAAAAACCATGATGAAATGAAGATATACAAGAAAGAAAAAAGTGTGAATAACATGAAAAAGCAACCATATACATTAGTTTCAGACTAATCAGTGCAAATTGCATCTATACAGTTGCTTTTTCGCCTGTCCAATGCCTGTTTTACAATTATTCCAAAATCTGGTTAGAAATCCAGGACATCCTGCAACAGTCTTTGATTTATTAAATATTGTAATAATGAGAAGTAACAACTGCAAAATTGGTAGTTATTTGATACAATGGACCGGAAAGTTCCAATCAGAAAAACGTGTCTACCAACAACGTTTTAATTACACAACTTATGTTGCATTTACTTAGGTGCAAAATAGGTGCAAAAATACAAAGTTCATATTCATTATTTCAAATAAATAATGATGAAATTTTCTTAGTTGGAAATTAATTTGAAATCTTGAATGGTCAAATCGAGAAATGAAATCTTTCAAAAGATAAATATTTTATATACACTATACAATGGTAAAACAGTATGCACAAGGTATACCGGGCGACCTGGAAACAATTTACCCCCCTGTATCTTCGTTGTTATTTTGTATAGGTGTTTCAATTAAACAAGTATCAGTCCAAATATTACACTTCCGGTTTGACCGAAAACGCATCAAATTTTTTTAGTTCAAATGGAAAGTACCATTTTTTTGAAAATTACGATTTGGTATAAAATTGCATTTCCAACTATATATCACAATCATACTTCCAATTTACAAACTACTAATATAGGTACTTGATATTTTATAGAAAATTTCTTTTTGTATTCTCCTCGTAATGGAGAACAAAGTATTCACACTTTGATTTTTATGCAGACGCAAGACTAAGACTTGACTATATTCTCAATTTTTGTTTTTATCTATTTTTCAACACCAATAAACTCATTTCTTTTAAATGCTAAAGTAGCATTTTTTTGTGCAGGTTAGAAACTCCTATCTATATTTGAATCTTTCAACTTATCTTCATACAAAAGTATGTCTTGTATTTCAATATAGATAGTAGTTTCTAATCGACACAAAAAAATTCTATGCTAGCATTTAAGTTTTTTGATTTTCAAAAATATAGAAAAAAAAAATGAGAAAATACCTACGTCTGCATACAAATCCTAGTGTGAAAACTTTGACAACGAATAATTGTTGCTTACACGCTATTGTTTCATCTTTCATAGCACACTTTGATGAAAATGTTCTGTTACGAGGTGGATTCAAAAAGTATTTTCTTTATAAAATCTCAAATATATCAGTAGTTTGTGAATTGCAAGTATGATTGTGATTCATCGTTGGAATTTTGTTCTGAATTGTTATTAAAAAAAGGAACTAAAAATTTGGGTGCACTTCCGGTCGAACAGGAAGTGTCATATTTCGTCTGATACTTGCTAAATTGTACATTTATAATATCAAATAGATGTACCAAATTTGAAACATCTATACAAAATAAAAACGAAAATACAGGGGGGGTTTAACTTTCTTCACGGCATATGCTATAACTATTGGGTCATTTGAATAAAACTTGAGCAAATGCTTTTGCTAAAATTTCTTGAAACAGACCTATTCGTTTTTTTTTTGAGTTATGAGAGAGACAAACCTATAGTATGAGCATTTGCTAGCTTTTATTCATACCACCCATTATAAAAATGTATCTAAATCTATTTTTCATTTGAGATACTTTTATTTAATATATAACAGTTATAAGTAAAATTTGGCAAGAGAACAGTCTTAGAAATATTACATATTAAAGAAAATTATTACAATAAATATCGTGTGCTTTTATAAGAAGTGTTGCAGGGCAGATTTAAAACTGTGGTATAAAAATCACCATATATTAATTACACAGTTGTTTAATATTAAATTCCTATCTGAAGTTTTTCTGGTGTACACCAGCTCATGCTTGAAATTAATTTCTAAATGTTGGTGAGAATACAAGAGCTATTATATATTATAATTGCACGAGTAGTTTAATGAGAAACTGTTTGCCAGCAATTCGACGAGAATAACTGTCAACTATTAAAAACACAACACCGAAGGTGGAGTTTTTTTAGGTTGACAGTTATTCAAGTCAAATTGCTAAAGGAAAAAGTCGAGTTTAATTCGGCAGGACAATTTAATGAATAAGAAATTCAGAAACATATCAATGTCGAACTATTCATTTTGGCAACCAACACCGCGATAATTGATAAACAAATGAATAAGTGAAAAAACCACTAGTGTATTTGTCGCTGTAAAAGGTACAGCTAACTTTTGCCGCTGTCAAAGTGACAATTGCACTGTGGCATATTTGATTTTTTATACATGAGTTAAATTGTCAAGTATAATTCGGCAATTTAATGAATAAGAAATTAAGAAAACAAACGAATAAGTGAAAATACCACTAATGCATTTGTCCATGTAAAAGTTGCGATTTTTTATACATGAGTTAAATTGTCACCATTAATTTCTATTACCAAAGATACATAAATTGTAAAAAAATTGTTAAGTTGCAAAACCTACACATTTAAATGGCAATATCAAAAATTCTAGTTCATGTTTAACCATGGCATTTAATTGACAATGTCACATTAATCTAAATGGCCTCAATTTGAAGAACTTGCTACAGGAAATGATTTTGAAATAATGAGAATAAGTATTCTTTTGTGCCTTGAATAATTGAAGCACCAACCTGAAGATTACAGCCTTATTTGGTCCCCAATTTAACCTATAGCCTTATTGGCTAAATAAGATTTAGTAAACTGATAATTGACAGTTTTAAAAATCCTTGAAACATTACTTTAATTCTATTGAAGTAAATCATATTTGGAATTATTTCCTTGGTATTGATTTCTTATAACTGGAAACACCCTACAGTATGCAATTTGGCTGTAGTTGATAAACATGACACACAGAGTTTTCTGTAATTTTTACTCTAAAATTTTAATGGTAGGTATACTAAAATACGCAACTTTTGCTCACTAATACAAACAGTATAAGGCTATTAGTATACCGGTCATGGTGATTTTAAGTGATTTTTAAAAATACTATGATTAAAATATAAATCCAATTAATTTTCGTCATGTTTAAAGGGTCTTCTCGGCCACGTATCTTTTTCGAGAAGACTTTTTCTGGCACTCCACAATTTTTCGATTTTTCTCTTGAATGGCTTGATGTAAGTTTCCTTCCACTCATCGATGGTGTACTCATCATAAACTTCTGCCATGGCAATGGTTATTGCTGAGTCGACCTGCTCAAGGTCAATTCTCATTCTATTTAAAGATACAGTAACTGAATCAACATAACTAGGGTTGGAATAAACATGAGCAATATTGTAATCGCTAATCCATCCTTTCACTCTAGAATCTTCCATCATTGTGTCATATTCTTGCATGAGCTGTTCAAGATGAATAACATTTTCGAGAATTTCACCTCCTGGAAAAGAGCACTTGGGACTGCCAAATAGGGGTCCGATCAAGGCATAGGGTTGTTCGCATTCCAATATTTTTGCTACCTCTACTGGAGGACTGAGTGGAGAGTCTTCGTAACCTATCAAATGCAAAATTTAGACAACATTAAAATAAATGTTGAAACATTACTTTTTTTTCATACAAAAAAAGGCTTCATATTATTTTAGTACAGAAAAGAAAGAAAAACGATTCAGTAAATTAAGTTACTTGAACTCATGAACAGATATTTTTGGTAAACCTTATTATACAGTGATGGACAAATTTTTGTTACAAGTGAGAAACATTTTTATTTGGAATTTCTAAGAAAAATATATATATATATATTTATTTGAAATTGAAATTATTTTCGAAAAAACGTAATCAATGGTATTTATTCATCTTTTCCAATAAATAAAAAAAAAACAATGAACCTCTGTGACTGTATGGAAATTATCTCTTGTAAACATACAACAACCATAACCAATTCTCTTCTTACAATCACATAGAAAAGTTACACAGAAAGTGGCTTATATCCACACAGCCGTCAAATGCATTATTTCTAATTGGATTTACCTCTGTCAAGCTATAATTTCTATTTAGATTAAACTATTCAACAATTACATTTGGAGCACACAAAGCAATCTATTTGAAAACCGTAAATTTACTCTTACTCTATACCAACGGAGCCAATTAGGCTTCTGGAAATATGTAGGACATATTTTATACAATACTGTTTCGGTTTTTTTTTGGTTTGTTGGCATCGACTGCTATGGTCATTAGCCACGTGTTCTGGATAGGCCTTGTTACTAACTACATACGCCACCTTAGGAGCAGCACTGTTAATTATTAACGCAACAGTGAATCATGGAGGATTACCATTTCGTTTTTGTAATAATAATTATAAATAAAGTGTGCCTAATTATAATTTGATCTCGTTGCTATTATATCATAAAGAAAATAATTTGTATTTGAAATATGATAATGGTCATTTTTTTATATTGGGTGGGGTACACGAAAACCATAATCAATTCTTTTCCATCTTCCAGTATAATTTGAGAAGCACACAGATCGCCAATTGTGTTACACTTATTACTTTCAAATAAAACACAGGCAACTGCACACTTACGCTATAGGTTTATGAGCCCAGCACTGTGACAGAGAAAGATGATTACCAAGTCATGTGGACAGAGTGTCGCAGAGTTGCGTTGCCATGGCTAACAGCCGGTTTTACCCACCGCATTAAATGTTCCACATCAAAAAATAATAACTAATTTTTGGAGTAGGAAGCCTTCATCCCATCCAATATTTGATACCTTCATTCAATTATAAGATCCTTTTTTGAAAAACATTAATTACTTAAACCATTGATATTAGCAAAAAAAGAATTAAAAAGTTTTGATATATTGAGACTATACACTGCAGTACGTATTAGGGGTGGTTTTTAGGGGTTCAACTTAAGGACTCTTTTGATTTTGAAAGTTCTGCCTTTGTTGTGTATAATAATCCCCAAATGGCAAAACTTTTTTTTTATTTTTTCTGTTTGGCTATTATGCGACTTATATAAATGGACTAACTAAATGTATAGTTTGAAAAATAAACAAGAATATACACTATTGATTGAAAGTTTGATTTTGTGGGGGAAATTCGATTCTTGACATGATTGTTTTGCGTATTTAACCTTCCACAATTCTTTTTCGAAAAGCGTTGGCGTTTCGGAGAGTGTATCTGCCTCAGTTATCATTTTTTCAGCAAGTTTTGATAAAGGAGGCAGATACAGTCTCTGAAACGTCAACGTTTTTCGAAAAGGAATTATGGAAGGTTAAATACCCAAACAAATCATGTTTAGAATATACACCAGGTTTCTTATTCAAGATTTCTTAGAAAAAAAGGACTTTACTGACATTACCACGAATATGCTCACCTAGAAGTAACCTGAGGCTCATTGCTAATGTAGGGATACCCACTGGGAGTAATTCACATAAAACAGCAAAATGATCATATCTCTGCCAGCCTGTTATGATGATTCCTTGAAAATTTAGTTGATTTTTAAATTCCGACATTACTGACAACCAACTGCGGTGATTTTGAAGATAATGGGTAACCTGGGAAACAAGAGCATTGCTAGCTGAAATTTTGAAAACAGATGAAGTACTCATTACCTTCCACCAATAAATATATTAAGCAAATACCTGTAGCTCCTTTGAAGGCACTTGCAGTCCAAACTTTTGCAAATACAGTTTTGTAGGTATCCCACAGGCTGGGACCTAATTCATCATAGACATCCTTGGTATATTTCCAGATGACTGGTTCTATGCTATTCAAATTTTCCATCTTCATTTCTTTTTCTGTGAAAGATCTCAATTGATCATCCCACATAAGGACTCGTAGTTGTGGAAATAGTCTTTTGATTACGCCAACAACACTATTGACATGCTCTATGAAAAGGGAGTTTTTTGATAATTTGTTCTTTAACATAAAATCGGTACATCGATTGCATACTCCTAAATAGTATACTTCATCAGCTCCTATATGAATTAAATCTATGTTGGGGTGAGCTTGCACTACTTGCTCTATCATCTTTGTAATCAGTTTTAGAGTATCTGCAAAAGTAGGGCAAATAACTTGAGGATAAGCTGGTACTTCTCGGTATTCTTTAAACTTGGATAGTTTTAAGACAAATTCCATATGACCAAATGTTTGTATGAGAGGAATGATTCGAAGGCTATTTTCATTTGCGAGTCTGTTTATAGTGGCTATATCATTTAATGAATATGAATTTAAAGCAGTAATGTTTTCCAATTCATCAGTGTATGGAAACATATCTTCATACTCAATGAGAATTCCAGTCGCACCTAATTTTGCCAGCAATGGAAATAGTTTGTGGTAGTAAGTTATCTTTGGTGGAGCCCCTTTTAAGTCTAAATGAACAACTTTTTCACCTTCAAAAGCGGAGTCTCTTAAGTAAGTATCCGTTTGTGGATATGTACCACGATTAAAGTAAATTTTTTCATTTTCTGTTTTGATTTCGTCTGTGTTTTTTCGATACAGATGTAACAGAGTCACTCCAACTAAGATTGTTATGATTAGAGTGCAGTAAACTTTGAGGGGCTTTATTTTTCTTGCCATTCTCTTTAATCTATTTAATTTTCATAATGTAAAATGCACCATTATATTGTGATGGATCATTGTAGAACTGTAGCCCCACGCGTAATTAATATAAATGTTTAATTCGCAATAATAATTAATAACCCCTGTATTTTGAATTTAGAAATTTTTGAGTTTACGACGTCAAGGTCGATAACGTCAACCGTCAACGCTAAAGAGTAGAGTTGGGCGCTCACCCTAACCCAGAACCGTTGTCAAGTCAAGACAACACTGACAGCAGCTAAAATTTCCGGAAATACCCGAACATCCATTGGCGTCGGAGGTATATTCAGCCTGGCAGTCCTGCCAGTGGGATTCCTAACCTAATCCAAATCTCTGGAATATGATTTGCTATTCAATTTTGTTTTTGTCATTTACAATTGTCAAACTGATGCGACGCGCAACGCTGGTTGAACGAACAGTAAATGCTAGCGTTGCTACACTTTCATTTCTGTTCCTATTTATTTAGCTGATAGCAAAAACTACTATTTCTGTACTCACAAATGGGAATTATTATACATGAGTGGGATTGTCGTAGGTAATACAACAAGTGTGTATTGCTATGATTATCGAAATAGAAATTCCTTCGACTTCAAGAAACTAATTATGTTGCTTTGGCAACCACACGAGCGCGAAGAACGAGAGTGGTTTCCTAAAGAGAAGGAATTTATGATATTCATCCATAACAAGAGTTGTAAGACTATTCCATGAATGAAATCGAAACCATTTTTATTTGGCGCTGTTAGGTCTTTTATTTCGTTTCATATTTTTTCAAGGTTGTAATCACGGAAACGGCTCTTGTCATTCATTTCTACGTTTATATTTGAATCAACAATTTCTAATAGTTTTCTTTTATTCATGTTACAGCCTACTACCCAATTCAACCTGAAACATCCCGCATTTGAGTTCTAAAACTATGCAACTAACAAAACCCTAACAACACAAATACATCCTTTTGACATCCTGGGGAGGTCCCTCGTTTTTACCAATGACGTTCCACGAACATCCGTTGGCCACCAAAAGGGACAAATTTGGGATGTCCCATGATATATTCGGTACCCAGGACATCCCTGGGTTGACCCATTAAGGATATACCAGCTAAGGCATCCACAACGCAAATCCCCTGCGGGACATCCCTGGGAAGTCCCAAACATGCCCTTGTACCGACGGGACACTTTGGGACATTAAAGTCACGTACCTGTGATGTCTCTGTGTTGTTAGGGAACATATAAAGTTTTCGTATTGTCTTGCTATTTCAAACTTCAAGCTATTTTTACTGTCTTCTTGCTGTAGGTTATGTCTTTATAGTTTTGGTTTTAGTGATTGTATTAATCAACGTGTATGCAAAATTTGTCGAAAATTGTGAAGAGGATATGAATTAATAGTGAATGCTTATCATGGTGTTGGTCAAGGTTCTGTGTTGTACCATTATAGCAGCTTGCGAACTAGAAAATCGAAAACATATATTATCGAACAGTTTTATTTCATGAAATCGTTTTATTAAACAATAGGGAACAGGCATGTGTCCCCGCTGTGATATATTTTTTATTTGCACATGAACATTACTACGAAAGCGTAGAAGGGCCACAAAAATTTTAATTTTTATTTTAGAGATTTTTCCGACTTAGATTTCGGAATTCCGACTTGTATCTCGGAATTCCAACTTGCATTTCGAAATTCCGACTTAGATCTCGGAATTACGACTTGGATCTCGAAATTACGACTTGGATCTCGGAATTCAGACTTAGATCTCGGAATTCCGACTTATATCTCGGAATTCCGACTTGCATATCGGAATTTTGATTTGACACTTCAGACAAGGTAGATAAAACATAACCTCATCCTCATCTACTATTGTAGAAATTGAGAGAAGGTATTAGTATTACAGTTTCCTTTAAACCTGATCGGCCATGTCCTGAAAATTTTCACGTGCATTCATCTCATTTTAACTTTTATTACACCATGTTATAATACCTTTATAATCTTGTTTTGTGAAATGTACCGAACAAATCCGCATGCTGGGGCTGATTTTTTTCAATTTTGATATTTGTTTGCCAAGTCTTAAGCCATATTCACCACTTCTTGAACCCCAAATAATGTAGTTTCAAGCTTCACCTTTTTGTTTTTGGTAGGAAACAGATGACACCTAGTTTTTATCTCCTTTGGATTTACGTCCAGAAAGACTAAAATAAATATTGTTAATATGTTCACCAAGTTTTTAAAATCCAACAAAACCAAACCCTATCGATATATAGCGGGAATGGTTTGTTTATAAATCTATCATCTGCTTTGTTGAAATTTCAAATGTCCCGTCAGATGGCGTATCGCTTATATAAATCAAAATTCCAAGATCTAAGTCGGAATTCCGAGATACAAGTCGGAATTCCGAGATTCAAGTCGGAATTCCGAGGTGCAAGTCGGAATTCCGAGTTGCAAGTCGGAATTCCGAGATGCAAGTCGAAATTCCGAGATGCAAGTCGGAATTCCGAGATCTAAGTCGGAAAAATGTTTGAAATAAAAAAAATAATGTGGCCTTTCTACGCTTTCGTACATTACCATGCGAGAAGCTAAAAGTGACATATTCAAAACTTGAAATTTTCCTTTTCCTTTTTCCTAATTCGTAATTGAAAATGCAATGTTTTTCATGCCATTTGAAAACGTACTCCTAGCGCCTCTGACGGCTGTGTAATATTTGCCTAAAACTGTCAAAATTACCCAGTATTCCGGAAACAACCACAGGGAGCGCTAGTGTTTAGGGAGAGTTATTCGACGTCAAGGTCAAATTGTGTTTGAATCGAAGAGTAATTTCAAAACTCAAAATTTTGGGAAGAAAATAGGACTTAAGGAATTATTTTCAGTAAATGTGATTTTTGAGAGCCCAAAAAATAAGATTATGCGTGTTCCCTATTAAAGCACCCGAAAAAAAAGAGGAAATCCCGCCACTGATCAATCGGGAATGTTCGGAAAATTTGGCAGCTAGATTTGACACTAATAACTTCACCATTGGTCTTTTATTTTTTGGTTTATTTTTTCTTAGTTAATTTTATGTATGGTTATGGTTAAAATTGTAATAATTTTATGAGTTATCTCTGTTATCAGTGCTCAAAACTTCCACGGATTTGGGAGTTTCAGTTAATTTATGAAATTTTCAATTGCTACTTTTGTCAGTAGGAACTTGAGATGATAGCTACAAAAATTAGTAACTGAAGTAGTTGAAAATAAGTTTCCTACATTTCTAAAACAGTTTTTGATAATATACATCAACTATGGTAAGCCTATTAACTATCCAAATTGAATTTTATATTTTCAAATTTTTAGGATGAAAAACCTTTGGATTATAGTACTCCAAAACATGTACATGTTAGAGGTAGACCACCAATCAGAGATCAAGAATCATTTCAAAGCCCTATAGAAAATTCAGAAGCTGATGATAGGGATGATTTGGCAATCGAGTCCGAATCAATTTCTGATTGGGATTCAAATGATATATCTGAAGACAATTCTGAAGAAGAAAGTAGGGATAGTTTGAGGAAAGAACAATCTTATAACTGGTATCTTTCTGCACTGTTATTTGGGGTTGTAGCAGTTTTTTTTATCTGGTTATATAGGCTGAATGAAGTTGAAGCCAACACTAAGAATTATGCAATTGATAAGTTGGCAAATGAATTTCCAACTCAAGTAAATGATTTCTGGCTCACTGTTAAAGTTGCCATATCAGAAATAAATAGGGCCCATCGCCCAAAGTCTGTTATTTTATTGTATCAAAATGATGGGATACATACTTTAGATCGAATTTTGAAAGGAATTACATCTGTAGCAGTTTGTGAAATAACGTCTTGTTTGACTAAACCAATTGTCATTGAAAAAGGAGAATTGAATACCACTGACATGCTTGAGGACTATGGTAAAATAATAGCCAAGAACAAAGAACAGTTGCAGAAAAGAGGAGTTATGATTATCAAGAATTTAGAATCAATACCTGGAGTAACTGCTCAGGCCTTTCATAGTCTTTGTGATGAATTTAACCCAGTTGTAGAAAAGGCTCTATTTTTATTCACCATGAAGGTGGATAGTTTGAAAAAAAATAACATCAAGTATATAGAACATATATTGCGAGCTTTATGGAGTGATTTGGAAGATGATAAATTTTATCCTTTATTTACTAGAATATCAGATAATGTGCTTCCTGTTACAAATTAATATTGAATTTGTTGTATTGTTCAAACAAAAATGCCCAGAAACATTTTCAGTGATAAAATCATGTTTTTCTTTTTACACGGATATATTTATTTTGAATATAATTTTTTTTCATAAACGTAGATTGAGTTTTTCGGCCCCAAATGGGAACCTTGCAATGTTTTCAATTTTCTTAAGGAAGATAGGATGAAAGGAAAACCCAACCTAAAATGTTGAAACAGTCTAATTAACTGAAAGATACCAAGATTCACAGAGTGTGCAGAAAGCATTTTAACAATTTCATGTCAAACTGTGGCTTAGACAAAAATTATCTCCTAAGGTACCTCCCCCCCTGTTAACTTTTGAATGAATTGAAATTTTTCTTTGAACTTTTTTTTTAGTTACTTAGTAGTTTATAAAGTGCTCTATGCTCTATGCATTTAAAAAATTGCTGGGTCAAGTAAGATACCTCATTATTCGAATCATCTTTTAATTTTCTATACAACAGCAACATTTCAAACAAAAATATTCATCCAAAACAAAATGGCGGTACTCTCATAAGAGGATCTTTTCGAATAAATTGCTATTGAAACAAGTTTTGGTGAAATGATGAAATATTTGTTCGATTCGACAAAAGGTATCTGTCATTCAAATTGGCAGATGGTTTGCCATTCATATTTGAATACGCTTTCTTCAATAGGTTATCACCATTTTTAGAAAAACATCAAGTGCTTAATGAGAAACAACATGGTTTCCATTGGGGAATGTCTTCATTCTATCATAAAATGATTGATATGAATGGCGAGTGCCCTGCTGTAGTATTTTGTGATTTGAGTAGGGCATTCGACTGCGTTAATCATGACAAACTCCTATCAATATTGGAAACATATGGTTTGCGAGGTTCAGCAGTTAAATGGATCTCATAATTTTTGAAGAATCGGAAACAAATAGTCATTTTACAATTTCAACATGTTGGAATGACTAAAATCTGAGACTGGGAGTTTGATTAGAGGTGTGCCACAAGGCTCAATATTAGGACCTTTACTTTTTATTTTGTATGTGAATCATTTGGATCACATTATGGGCACAGAGCATTATACTGCATACGCAGATGATTTCTCATTGATCATCTCTGATCAGATACGATATTCCTAGAACAAAAATGTAATGACACCATAACTAAAGTAGCAAAATTCTTCAATTGGCGAGACATTTTTTTCAGTGTTGAAAAAACACAAATTATAAGCATCCATAATAGTCAAAAAATTGTAGAAAATGTGCAGATTCTCATAGAAGACATTTATTCTGATTAATTCTCACTGTACAAATTTTGGGAATTCATCTAGATGAATTCTTAAGCAGGAAACCTCGATGCGAACAATTGATTTCAAAATTGAGTTCAATGAAATAGGTGTTTGCCAACCTTCGTACTGTTTTGGATACGCATCAGCTCCTAAATTTGTACTATGCCCAAATTGAATCCCGGCGCTAAATTACAGCATTTGTTTTTGGGGCAATTCAACCCATGTGGCTAATACTAATCAAAAACGAATTGTGAGATGTATTTTCGACATTCTACGGATGGGGTCAAAAATATTTTTAAAGCTTTCAATATACTGACAGTTTCCTTGTATATACAGGGTGTATCTTAAATAATGTCATTAATTTCAGGTGGTGATTCCTTATCACATTCAAAAGAAAAATTTCATATAAACGTGTGTCCTAACTTGCTTCGTTTTCGAGTAACAGGATGTCAAAAGTTTAATAAAAAATCGGTTTTTCATGAATTACTCAAAATTCTTTACGCCGATTCTGATTGAGCTTCGTGTGTTTCTTAGTAGTAACAGGGGTCTTCTTTTCACAAAATCAGATTTTGATTTTGATTTCCCAGTGGCGTCGCAAGTTGATTCCCTGACTCGGAAACGAAGCAAGTTAGGACATACGTTTATGTGAACTCTTTTCATTAAAATGTGACAAGGAATCACCTCCTGAAATTGATGACATCATTTAAGTTACACCCTGTAAATATGTTTCTACGTTTTCCAGAACCCACATGAATTTCTGCTCAATATGGACACACACGAACATAATACAAGACATAAAAGTAATATTAGAATAAAAAAGACGAGGCTGAATATTTCTTCATGTGCTCCTAAAAATATATTTGGATCAAAATTGTTCAACATTCTACCAAAGGACATAAAGTCTTGTGGCTCCCTACACACACTACAGACTTTATAAGTCGGAATTCCGAGATCTAAGTCGGAATTCCGACTTTGAACTCGGAATTCCGAGTTCAAAGTCGGAATTCCGATATCTAAGTCAGAATTCCGAGTTCTGAGTCGGAATTCCGCGATGTAAGTCAGAATTCCGAGCTCTAAATCAGAATTCCGAGATCTAATAAGCCGGAAAAGTCTTTGAAATAAAAATAAAATGATATGTGGCCCGCCTTCTACGCTTTCGTAATAACGAAGTCGCATAGAACGACGCGTCATTCTTTTTATCATCAGTCCCCTGTTGCCTTGATGTCGTCATCAGAAGAAGACAGTGTTAGTTGCTGCTGCGGTTGCAAGAAGGAAAAACTTACCGGTAGAAGACTTACAGAAACTTTGTTTGTTTCAAACCTTATTTGTTCATTCCTGTTGCTGTATACACATATACAGTATCGGAAAGTTTTCATCTTGGGCATGATGGTTTTATATGAGAGCGTGAAGAATAGCGTGCTATACAATTCAGAGAGCATTACAATCTCTCCTTTACTCGCTCGAGGAAGGGATATCAACGTGAGCTGTTAATTGTTCGAGCGAGGTAACAGGAGAGGCGTGCAGTAGTGCGTCTCTCTTATTTATGTGGTATTTTCATATCGTTGGGTTCCTTGTTGCTCGCGTAGATTTCTGTCTATACCCCAAATGAAAAGTTTCCGATACTGGGGTGGGATTCTGTATACCATAGAATTCTATTGTCGATAGAAAAAGTGAGATGACATTATCGTCGAATTCATGGGAGAGAAAGAGACAAAACGATCGACAATAGAATTCTATGGTACACATAATCCCAACCCAGGGGGTGGGATTCTATAACTTATTTCGCATAGCGGTAGCGAGGCGAAACAAACGCTATCTGTTTCTGGTATACCAGAAAGTGATAGCGTGTGCTTCGTTTAATTTCGTATCGTTTGGTTAAATTCGCTTTGCTATGCGAAACAAGTTAGGCCGCTTTCAGAGAGCTTCGACTGTCGCAAGCGACATATCCCCTCTACTGTCAATACTTGTTTACTTATTTCAAAAATAGTCGTTATTATTCATATTATTTTTATTTTTCATGTTAAACATACATAACCATAAAAACAAGGGCGATAATTCAGTGAAGGTCAAGGTTTGCAACTACATATCGACGAATCCTGGCGACAGAAAAGTGGGAAAGTGAAAGTAGGGGAGTAAACGTTTTTTATTGGTCGATTTGACTGTAGCGCGCGACAAAGGAAGCTTTCTGAAAGCGGCTTTACAGGAAGCAAATAGAATTATTATAGCAAAAAAACGCAGCTTCCAATCCAACTAAAACGAACCTTCAACATTGTCAACTGTCATAATACTAATTAATTTACTCTACTCTTTGTTAATTACCTACGTGCAAATTACTATTATTTTATTTATTTTAATGTCTATTTGGAAGAGGGTAGGGTAGAGTCCCGTAGAAAAAGAATTCAAGCTATCAAGGTTTATTTCATAATGATGTTTTGCATCCAGTTCGATCCAATTTTTTTATCCTAAATAACCTAAACTAAACAACAAACCTCAAAAGAGTGCACAAAACTTTAATTGTGTTTCAGCAATCAGTCAGCATTCAGCCTTAAATCACTAAATCAGATAGGTATGACGACTTGAAAACTTAAAACTAGATATAATATGTTTATTCATTAAAACTGTTGAAAAAGTAGGTACTATATGTCTGAAAAAAATATGTACAGATTCAGTTATTCAAATGATTAAACATTTTGAGGGTTCAGAGTTCGAATTCGAAACGCTTGTAACATTGCCATAGTCGAGTTGTGTAGTCGAGTGACTGATTACTTCACTATCTCCGTTCTTTCGATAAATCGAATAAAGTCTGTAACTTATGAATTAGAAACTTATTTTATAGTGTATTCGTTAAAGAGTGGTACTGATCAGCAATGTCTCATCTAATATCAGATTTCAAAACAGGTCCTCTTGATACATACCGAAAGAAGGCTTCATTCGACTGGAAAAAATTGAAAATATTTCTGGAGACTGAAGAAATTGTAAAATATCAGGTTAGTGTTTTGAAAACTTTTCACTACAGATAACCTTATTCTTTGCATTAAAATCACTTATTTGAGTGGCTAGATGGAGCTTTATCATTTATATCGAGTTCTCATTTGGTAACTAGTGACATTAAAGTAGTCCGATTTCTAATTTCTGCGTTAAAAAAAATTAATAGGGAGATTACGTAAATAAATAAATGGTAACTGCCAGCGAGTAACTTTTCGGACACAGCCAAAAATCTAATATGAATGACCTTGACCCTTGAATAACTAGTGTTAAAAGTTTCGATCATAAATTCACATACAAAAGTACTCCTAGAATCATTGACTCATTGTTTAAAAATGAATAACTTTTGTGCTAGTACGAATGTTCAAATAAGATAATCAAAATATTCATTTTTCATTACTATCAGAGCAGGTTGCGAGCTAGGCAAATGAAAAGAGAGGTGGAAATATGGAGAAATGGAGTAGTGTTGTTATTTATTAATTATCTAGTATTTTGGAGGCCATTATTCAGTTGAGGAGTTAATAAATTGACCCTATTCACTGTGGCAACTGGCAAATGAAAATAAAATATGTATAGGGTAATAAAACAAATAGACAATAAGTAATAAAATATAGGCGGGCCGGGGGCCGGGGATTAGCGAAGTAGATAGCGCACGCGCCTGGTGACCGAGAGGTCCCAGGTTCGGTTCCCAGCCGAAGCAAGCTTTTTTATTTTTCTGAATGATTGAATCTCGTTGCCGACTGAGAATAATCCTCCTAAAGTGGCGTAAGGAGTTAGTAACACAACCTACCCAGAACACACGTGGCTAATGACCATAGCAGTCGATGCCAAAACATCAAAGAAAAAAAAATATTTCAATTAAAATAGGGGGCTGGGATTAGCGCAGTGGATAGCGCAGATAGCGCAGCGGATAGCTTTTTTCATTTTTCTGAATGATTGAATTTGGTTGGTGATTGGGAATAATCTTCCAACGATTCACTATTGCGTTGAAAATTAACAGTGCTGCTCCTAAAGAGGCGTAAGGAGCTAGTAACCCATAACACGTGGCTAATGAGCAGTTTGTGAAATGTGACTGTGTTCAGAACTGTGAAAATATATGTCCCTCGTGGCCAACAAATGGCCGAAAAACGAGTATTTCGGAATTAAAAGAAATTGAGAGGGGGAAGATTATTAGACCAAGAGCCCGTGTCACTATTTTTGGTAGTGATAAGTTTACGCCCATCGACCACTGAAACTTGTATTATCGATATGTCGACGATGCTACAGAGATTCTCGCCATACATGATTTCCGGGGCGAAGTTAGGGTAGGGGACTTACCGATCTGTTTCAAAAAAGCTAGCAAAATTTTTCGTAAGTATACGACTGAAAGTATTGGGAAAGCAAAGATTACAGAAAAATAATTCGACGCTCGCTGATTGTCAGTCGCCTACATCGTGGTGTTCACCCGCCGCAACCCTCGAAATATGTAAGAAAAAAAAAAAACAACAAAAAAATCCAGTTTACAACTGACAATGGTGGTGATCTCACCATTAGCATTTTAATAACAAAAATTTCGCAGGCCAGCCTTTTTCAATGGGGCGGAAGGGCGCTGGGTCCACCTGTTTCGAAAAAATCTCTAAGTATATTTTGATAATAAAAATTTAGGGACAAGTTATCTATAATGCATAAATTGAGAATCTATTACCGTCAGTCATGTACTACATGTGGCAAAAAGGTACTGGGCCCTTGGAAAGGTACACAAATATTCAGGTATACACAATATTATAAGTTCATGCTAAAAAAATTCAAAAGCCCACTAAAAATTGAAAACATACGTCATTTCAGTGGGAATGCGCTACAAGCATTGTATATATGTATAAAAGGGTGTCCTGAAATTACATAGATACATTTCAATTACAGGAATAGTCGAAAAATTTCACACACAAACAGAAATGGTACATTAAGGGGTTATAGTCATTCAAAGGCGAGCCCAAGATGAAGGTTTTTATATAAATATTCTTGAAACCCTCCATGATAAAATATCCAAAATTTGGATTGGAATTTCTTTTTAAGCCCTTAAGGGAGCTACAGCCATTTGAATGTGCAACCTTGAATTTAATATCTCCAAAACGGTGCTTGACAGAAAAATTAAATTCCGAGAGTTGATTATTTTTTATCATGGATGAAATGTATCAACATTAATTTCAAAATTTCATTCAGGGGTGGGTCAAACTCCAACTTTTTCGCTTGTATCTTGTTTGAGGATTTAATGACAGATTATTGAATTATATAAAATCAATTCGAAAACTATCTCGCACGACTAAAAACCAAAATAATGCTTGATGAAATCATCAAAACAAAAGTAACGATATCGAATGAAAAAAAATATATATATAACAACTGATAATACTCCTTTGACATTTTATTCCACTTCAGCAAGTGCTGAATTCAATATCGATATTATTGATGATTTTATCATGCATTTTTATGGTGTTTAGTTAGGCGTGTAAAAAAAATGTCCAATCGATCTAACTCCAAAAATATGCGTCCTATCTATGTTCAACAAGAGTACCTTTTTCGTGGAGAAAACTCTAGAATTTGTTCATCTAGTATCAAAACCCTAAATAAGCTACATGCACAAAATTGAGGTGGTTTGAAAAGTACCCCTTCCCCGTTTAACCCACCCCTGAATGAAGTTTTAAAATGAATGGTTATCCAGTGACCGCCAAAAAGTATGTACCATATGGGAAAAAAGTTTATTATTAAAGTATTGGAAAAAAGATTCTTGGGAAAAGCTTGTCCGATAACCTAAAATTCAATTTTATACAAATATACAAAGTTTGAGAAAATAATGTGAGAATATTGAAAATAGCAATTTTTTTAAAATATTTTTCTAGCTGTAATTATTTTCGTATGAATAGCTTGACCATACTGAAATATTTGTATTCCGATGATAATAACAAAACTTTCTCATTTTCTCCACACCAGAGAGCACTAAATTAAAAAAGTTGAATTTTGTCAGAACCCTTGCTGTTACATTGGTTCGTATCTAACACTATTATTGCGATGATATGGAAATCCAAAAATATCGAGTTTTTCCGATTATAGTCAATTTTTGATGATAATCGTACACGAACGTTTCACTTCGCACATAATCTTAAAAATAGTGCGTCAAATTAAAGAGGCTATAGTTTTCAACATTGCATGCGAAGTGAAACGCTCTGGCATGATTATAATCTAGAAAACACCATGTTTCTGGAATGTCATGTCATCACAATGGTCGTGGAATTCTGATATAACTGTTAGATACGAACCAATGTAACAGCCAGGGTTTTAACAAAATCCAATTTGTTTAATTTAGTGCTCACTGGTGTAGAGAAAATGAGGAAGTTTTGTCATTATCATTGAAATACAAAATGTGACAGTATGGTCAAGCTATCCATAGGATAATAATTTGTTATTTTTATACAACTAGGAAAATATTAAAAAAATTACTATTTTCAATTTTCTCTCATTATCTTTTCATTGTATATGTGTTTAAAATTTAATTCTAAGCAATTTTTTTAAATAACTTTTTTTGATATCTTGCCATTTTACCCCACCTTTTGCCTTTTCCTACTAATTTTTTTCAATTTGCCGCCATACCACCGATCACGTGACATGTGTCAAAATCGATTTTTAGGTTATCGGACATGCACAAACTTTTCCCAAGAATCTTTTTTCTAATACTCTAATAATAAACTTTTTTCCCATATGGTACATACTTTTTGGCGGTCAGTGTACATCTCATCCAGACTAACAAGACTAATTCTCGACTAATTGATACTCTTTTACGAAAATAGCGCTAACTTGAACAGCAAAAAACTTAAGAGTACCTACATTTATGCCACAGATGTAGTCATATGTGGTGCCCTCTACAAATTGCATTGGAGTACGTCCCAGATTATGATTTCTCGTACCCAAAAACCCTCTATTAGAATTTTTTATGTATTAATATGATGTTGTGGCATGCGTCCTATTTTAGCGATTGACAGAGCTTTATTCATATTAAAAACTACTGACAGATGTATTTTCTAATCCACATGCATCCGTTGTAACTACATTTATGATTATCAGTCATAACATTTCATAGAGGGTACGGGCTTCGGAAATTTCAAGTAATCTTTGAATATACAGAATAGGGCGTTTCGCGAGACTGACAACATTTCAGATACTTGAGATGACTGACACATCCACTTCAGGTATATTTTGACTTTTGAAGTGTCAGTCGTCGAATTACAGTATTGAAAAATTTAGGGGCGATGTTTTAATAATTGTCATACTATACTTGCACCTCGCAAATGCAGGGAACCTGTTAGTTTGGCTACAAACTGAGCATTATCCTTCCTATAAACAGCTGAGAAAGTTATGTTCATCTTCACGTGCTTACGTTGTACCTAAATGTTTGATTGTCAGTCATAAACAGTCAGTCAGAAAATCCGATTGGAAAACTTTTTCAGTAGGACCCGGCTTCAGGATTGACCAAATAAACAAATGAAAAAACTCGTGGGAAAGTTGAAAAATTGGAAACTGCACTTGGTTCCAATCGTAAGCTTCCAAATTAGGCATGGAGCTTCTTCAGGGCCCCGAAAACCTTATTTCCAAAGGGAGGACTTTTTGGCCAACTTTCCACCCCTTCCCACTCCTTTGAATTCGAGTAAACAGAGAATATAGATTAAATATAGCGAGTATTTCATTTTGTTTAATTATTTCGTCATCCCTGGTGCTGGGCACTACTAAAAAAGAAATTTTTTCTATGTAAAGACCATAACAAAGTAAAGGTACAAAAAAATTAGGCTCAAAGGAGATGACGAATATCTGCGATGATCGATTTTGTAGCCCAAAATTTTCATAAATAGGTTTCGAGTAGTGCGCCTCAACCAAATTGTCTTCCGCTTTGTCAGATATTATTACTAGTCGCTTATCATAACGGAAGACATATAGAAATCGATTGTGAAAGTTGCAGAATCGATAGATACACCTAATATATTTTTTTTCTTTTTTTTTGCGGAGATGAAGAAAAACCTTTATGGGGAGGTTATGAACCTTAAATATCAAGGTTCACTGTGAGAGTCTACCGTCTCCGTCATAGACAAGAGTTATATGTCTCCGTATCAGGCATACTCACTAAAAACTTCACCCCTATTTAGGCCCGTGTCCGACTGTTGCCTCCGGTGACCGGTGACACTTAGGCCTGCTGGTTCATTGTATCTGACCACTGTGTTGTTTAATCATAATACCCACTTCAATAGTTTTGTGCCTTGTACAAGTCCTTTGCGGTCTAATGCTTCCGCATCTGCCCAATATGTTCTCCTGTTTCTGGGGGGCTATTTTTGACCGTTCACAATATTAACGAAGACACGTATCGTTACAGTCTGAGTTATGGATATTATGTGAATGACATGTGGATAACATCAGAATGTGACGATACGAGTGCACGTTATCATTGCGAACGGTCAAAAATTGTACCCCTGGCTCCTTACCGCACGATCTGCATGTAAGGTCGCCATTGTACAGTCACATCTTGTTTATTTGCCCTTTTACTGGCGTTTGGCAGTCGTGAGCCCTGTTACGACTCTTATTTTTTCCTTATCAACTTCTAATAAATCTGTAGTTTTTTTATACCACAATATTCCTTATGGTTTTCCAGAATCCAGTCTTCCACAGATCTCCGTGATGTACTTTTTGGTACTCCTGTACTTTGTTCTGTATATACATAATTTTCCGACCCTTTCCTAGCTAGTTCGTCAGCTTTCTCATTGCCTGGAATTCTCTGATGCCCCGGCACCTATATCAGCTTGACGCTGTTTCGGCTTACCAGTGTTTTCAGTTCCATTTGCATGCCCAAACCTCTCGGTATGTCACTTTCTGACCTCTCATAGCTTTAAGTGCGGCCTGACTGTCTGATATTATGTGGATCTGCTCATCTTCGACGGCACTCCGACTGTTATCCTTCACGCTCTGAAGGATTGCATATACGTCTGCTTGAAAAACAGAGGCGTGTTTGCCCAATGAATACCTAGAGCCAGCCCGTGCGTGATTTGTTCTCATGTCTAGCACGCCCTTGGTCACTATTCTCCCGATGCTCATGTGCATGGCCCCCACATTCAATTACGGGCCCGGGACCCAGGATCTCATTACGGGCCCTGGACACAGAATCTCATTGACGATCAACTCCTGCCTATTTTTCAGTTGCGTCATATATCATAAGTGCATGGTTATTTCTTACCCATACTCTTTTTAGACTTAAATTTAACCTGGAAATACAACTAAACTTTATTTATAAAATTATTTTTACTTAAAAATTACCGGTCCCGACAGACGTTGTCCTGTATATCGATGTGTATGGATGCACAGATTTTTTTTCCCTTTTCCCTTTTCACGGTTCCCGTTTCCCTTTTCATGTTTCCTGTTTCATGTTTCCCGTTTTCCCGTTGAAATGAGTAAGTACTCATTTCCTTTATTTGCAAACATCAAATGTTATGAGCCATTTTATTAATGTTTGATATACATACAGTATCAGAAAGTATTTTTCTTGGGTATGGTTGTTTCATGAGAGCGTAAAGAATAGCTTACTATATGTTGAGAGGGCATTACAATTTCTCCTCGACTAGCTCGAGGAAGGGATATGAACGTACGCTGTGTTCGCTGTGTCGCATTGCCACGTGGTCCGTTAATGTGTCGGGTGCGGTAACAGATAGCACACTAAAGTAAATTATAATAATTGAAAAAATAATTAGTAGGCTGCCTCGGGCCCCCTCCCAGGCACGGGCCCTGGACCCAGGAGTCCACCCAGCCCCACCCTTGTGGGGGCCATGCTCATGTGCCCTGGCCCAATGTGAACGTTGACAGAGTGTTTTGTTTACTGAAGGCACCAAACAACCTGGCCTTACCCTGGACCACCAGGTGGAGTGGACGATGATTTCATGGCCCCTGTGATCCCAAGACAGTTAGTCTTGTCAAAGTATCGATGATATACAACCAGCAGAACATGTCTGGTCTAAGCCACCATTTGTTCCCAAAGGAGCTTCTGGCCAGATATAGTGATGTTTCCACTCGTTTAGTTACCTTTATTTTGATATTGGTTCCTGGTTAGTTTCGAGTCTAGAATCGCCCCGAGATATTTGACCTCACCCTTTATCTGAAGAGTTTCATCTCGGAGTTTTAGAGGTCCCAGGCCCTCTAGTTTGCGTCTTCGAGTGAATGTTACTATGGTGGTATTGTAGATTATGGAGGCCATGTGCTTTATCCTGGAGGGTCCCCAGTAGTCCGTCAACGACCAGGTTCCACTGGAGAGTGGAGAGATAACCCCTCCCTGCGGGCATTCTCTGGCCATCCGAGTCTCCTCAGTTATCGTTGCTTGAGCATTGTGTCTGTACAGACCACATGGTTCCTCGATTCCTTTGTATCTGAAGGACCTAATGATTGAATTTATAGAAGCGTTGTCAAAAGCTCCTTCTATGTCCAAGAAGGCTAATTAATAGAACCTCTTTATTTTCTAGCGTGTTTTCCACTCTTTCCACAAGTTGATGGAGTCCTGTTTCGTTGAACAGCCAGTTCAAGCTTATTGATCGCGGTGCATTGGTCTTTGAACCAGTTCCCCGTCCGTTATTATATGTCTATCTACTAGTTTTTTTAAAGTCTTCAATAGTTCAAACGGCACAGTGGTCAGTTCATAAAGCAGGTAGAATAAAATAAGTAATAAAATAAAGTAAAACGATAAGTGCTTATACAGTACAGTAAAATAATATAAGAAATAAGTAGCTACCAATAAAGATTTGGAATTTTATATAGGCACCACTTCAAAAACACTGCCTTTTCCTATGTTTGTTCTAGGACATCAGACAATAGAGCAATGTCAGCTGACGTCACAACATGGCGGTCATGGGGGGACAAACAAAGTATTTGATATTTGATGAATTAATTACCACAATGATGCAAAGAACTTTTTCCTAGGAAGTCACTTTTCGCAGAAAATTGAACAGTCTTATGGAAAATGGGTTCAATGGGTATGTTTTTGTTCAGTTTGGTTTGTTTGTCCCCCTATGTCATTGTTCCGCAACTGTCATATTACGTCACTGACAGTGCTCTATTGGCTTGTCAACTGTTCTATTTTACTTCTCTATTTTTTCAGGAATGACTCCTTTGTTATTCATAGTCAACACATATATGAATAATTTGGGACAAGGTGATCCTGAAAATATCATTATGTCGCATATTTTCGAATTTCGAGTACGTTCTACTCGAAAACGGGGCATTTCAGAGAATTTCATGGAATATATTATAGCGTCATTTGTTTTTGGAAAAAATGGATTTTTCGATTTTCCTCGGAAAATTGTTTTACTTTTAAGCAACATTTTCTGTTTTTCCGCTACTGAAATGCTTTGTGATCATGACAAAATATATGCTGAACTCGTTTTGATTGACACTATAATAAATTGGTCCACGACGTGAGCTTCGCGAATAAAATAATGCCGGTCCCATGCAAGGTAAAGTATCGTGAAATTCAGTGCTGCAAAATCCACACGAATGATTTTTTCAAGAATGTCTCTGTAGTTATTCATAGTCCAAACATATATGAATAATTTGGGACAAGGTGATCCTGAAAATATCATTACGTGACTGAGTGAGAGAGAACAGAATATTGAGAAAATCTCATTCTTTCGAATTTTGAGCACGTTTTACTCGAAAACGGTGCATTTTGGAGAAAAACTTGTAGACACTTTTTTTTTGAGAATAATATGTAAAATATTATGACGTCATTTGTTTTTGGAAAAAATGGATTTTTCTATTTCCCTCGGAAAATCGTCAATAACAATTTTCCGGATGCTTTCACGGCTTATCACCGTCGAAATTCAGAATCAGCGGGTCAAAATACATAAGAATAACTTGGGTGATCCCGTCGCGCTTCATCGGCTACGAAAACCCTCCCTGCCTCCGGACTAGTATGAAGAATAATCCAAACCTAATAACATTACGAAAAATTTGTTGTTTCAGAATATTGGAGATCATTTTCAGTATACGAGTGTTTTACATTTTTAAAATTATGAAATAATTGAGAAATAAGCGATCCTTAGTATAACGATCAATTTCGTGTACTGTAAAATTATTGTTATGTTTGTTTACCGATTCTCTATCGTCTTATAAGTATGTACAATATTTTTTTAAATTTTTATTTGATATCTATACATTATTGTTCTTTATTTATAACTGAATTCTGTACATAAGCGAAAGTAGATATACATACAGAGTGGTCCAACGAAAAGTATGCACCTAGCTTTTCTCCTTTTTTTGGAATTCATAGCAAATATACTCGGACACGTGAAGTGCGCCTTTGAGGGGGACACATTTTAGATATATTTTGCAACTTGTGTCTTCAACCCCCTAGCGAGGGGGTGTTACAACCCTAAAATTTTAAATGGAACGTGGGGTCGAGTGATATATCATTTGAACGGCCATAAAATTATCTTTCCAATGATACCCTATTTGTTGAAATTTACTGAAACAGTTAATGCGAAAACGGCTTTAAGAACATTAACCCTATAATTTTGGTATTAATGAAAAATACAAATCAGTGTTGGTTACTAGGAATCAGGATAGCGACAATCATTTCTAAATTACTTCATTTTGCCGAAAGCAACATTTCAATGACAATTTTTCGTTTTCACAACTAAATTCACCATTTATCGTTTGCGTGAGTTTGTCGAAAACGACTGCAGATAAGTGTAAGAAAAAAACTGCAGATATGTGTAACATTTGTTTTACAGATGAGTGTACATTTTCTTTAAATGGAGCTTTGAATAGGCATAATTGCAGTTACTGGGATGACAGGCCCCTCAAAAAATAAACGTCTGGTGTGGCATATTAGGAAGTCATATCATAGGACCACTTTTCATTCCTGGAAATTTAAATGGTGAAATCTACCTAAACATCCTTGAAGACGCAATTGATCCTTTCATCACACAAATAATAGAAGATGACCAAAATCATAATGATGATCGGCTTCATTTCCAGCAAGATGGAGCACCTCCGCACTATTTTGTTCCTGTACGAGAATTTTTAGATAACCGGTTCCCCGGACAGTGATTGACAGGGGAGGCCCAATGGAATGGCCTGCCAGGTCACCTGATTTATCGCCATTGGACTTTTTTCTATGGGGACACTTGAAAAATAAATGTTTTGCTACGAAGCCCGAGTCCATAGAAGATATTCGCCAATGGATGATAGCAGAGTGCAGAAGCATAACACCTGACATGCTACAAAATGTTAGACATAGATTTGAACAAAATCTGTATTATTGTATGGAAGCAAATGGGTCACAATTTGAACACTTGTTGAAGTAACATTTCAATAAATCAATTTAACAGCTTGTTTTTTTTTACAAAGCACTATTACAAGTAACAAATATTGAAACGTACTAAGTACTACTTGTACATGTTTTCCTATTCCTAGTAACCAAAACTTATTTGTATTTTTCATTAATACCAACATATAATTTTGTGCCCGTTCAAATGATATATCAGTCGACATAACGTTCCATTTAAAATTTTAGGGTTGTGACACCCCGTCGCTGGGGGGTTGAAGGCACAAGTTGCAAAATATATCTGAAATGTGTCCCCCTCAAAAATAAACTCCACGTGTCCGAGAATTTTTGGTAGCAATTCCACAAAAAGGATAAAAGCTAGGTGCATACTTTTCATTGGACCACTCTGTATATGAAATGATGATTTCCTTGCTTGAATGGTTTTGGAGAGTTTGGTCTGTTTGATATTGGGCAAACTTCTGCTTGAAGAAGCCATTGTATGACGAAACATATGTCGCTCGAATATGTTCATGTCAATTTTTTCGCGCGAGGCCTATCGAGAAAATTAAATTGCTCGAAAACTACGCAAGCTAGGATGAAAAATCAAATTGGGTTTTCAAAAGTGATAAAAAGTACTTGCAGTGCTTGCCATATTAATGATGGTCATACGTATGTATGAGTATAGAATAAATCATAAGTTTGGGAAAAATACAGAGAGGACTTCTGAATCATTTCTGAATGTGTTCAATTATATCTGAACTGTAGTAGTTCGATGCTCAAAAAGTAAAAAATAAAAATATTCCTTCTGGAAAAATTACGAGTATCTTGAAATTTGACAAATTTTCGCTGATTTATTAAAAAAAATGTTGATAAAAAACACGATGATATATATTTTTTTCTATGTCTAAAATATATTGATAATACCGAATTTATTTTTCCTATTTTCGTGTTATTTTCAACATTTTAGTTGAGAATTAACAATTTTCAAGATGCAGAAAATACATCATGCTACGTTTTTTGTAGTAAATATTATGTTTTCGAAATTTTTAACGGCTGACTACTTATAGGCGAAAACATGCTTCTTTGACAAAAGGGCTAGTTTTTTAGGGGCGAAGACAATAAGTCCCTCCAAAACGAATAAAAATGGTTTTATGATGTATGGGACCTTTACTGACAGTTTGTGAAAGAACATTTCCATTCCGATTTAATGGGTAGATATAAAGTATGTATATTTTACTAAATCGACTTTATACTAGGTAGCCCTAGTAGCAGTATAATAGCATGGATTAATCGTTCTCTCACATTATTTTTGAATGCGACGCACTGCACAACAGACGTAACAGAACATTCAGACAGATCAATCTATGTGGAAACAGGCACCCGAAACAGTAAAACAAACATACAGTATCGGAAACTTTTCATCTGGGGTATATACAGAAATCTACGCGAGCAAAAAGGAACCAAATGATATGATAATACCACATGCGCGCCTCTCCTGTTACCTCGCCCGACGGCGAGTAGAGGAGAAATTGTAATGCTCTCTCAACATATAGCAAGGTTTTCTTTACGCTCTCATAAAACCACCATACCCCAGATGAAAACTTTCTGATACTGTATAGCTGAAAATGTTAAATTCCCTCTCCAATGCGCAAAGAATAAGGTGAGAAGGCAATCGGAAGAAAAAGGATATAGACTGTACGCTCGGGTCAGTGAACAAAAACAATTACAATCGGATACACAAATATACGAACCATTATGTATAATGTGGAAGAATTTATAGATTAAAACAATTAAGTGCAATAATACAAAATGCTATCACTTCTATCACTTCCCGTGTCTGACCACTTGAAACTTTGCCGTTAAGATTATATTGAAACTCCATTTTTATTGTGTATTAATTTTTCACAGACTGTACCAAGTTGTTCACTGCATATATGTTGATGTTATCACTAGGTACCACGTCATACGATTACTGCGCATCGTGGGCGTGAATATTTTCGAATTTGCAGCTATCTATGTACTACTGTAGCAAATAGACTACTGACGACAGAACAATACAATAGACCCCGCAGGGCTCAGTATTGAGAGACACACCAAGGTTGAATTGAATCACTGAATAAGTGATATTGTTGATCAGTTACTCATTTATCTTATCAAAACATGTTTTTTTAGCTCCTACATGTATAAGAAATCTCAGATACCAGTGAATGAATTCAACTACAACTTTTTCTTTGATTGGTCGTAAAAATAACGTAGATTATACAACTCGAGTCTTCAAATCACAAATATTCCATTGTTTAGTGAAATAACCGAATAATTGAATAAATTAGGAATGTAGGCATCCACAGCTGGCGTCAATATTTTGGTTGGTTTCCGGTTTTGACATAGTTAGTTTTTTTTGTTACAATCTCCAAACGTTTCAACTGCAACTGCGGCAGTCATCTTCAGTGGCGTGGTCAACTGAAACTGAAGCTCTCGTTTCTGGCACGTCATGTATAGTGCTGATTTTGCGCGTACTTTCCGCGTGGTTTTGGATGACATTGCTTCGTTTTGGCGCTTTTCAATGCTGTGTGTTAGATCTTTGGTAGATATGTCCTCTCTTCCTTTCCGTTGAAGTCCTCTTGATGCTCTTGCTTCCTATGGCTTCTTAATACATTCTTGTTGAATAATGATTCGATGTTGCTAGCCTCTCGATATTTCGGACAATGCATGTTCGGCGACTGCAGACTTCTCTGTTTGACCCAATCGACAACTTGGCTTGTGCTCGACTAGGCGGATACCAATTCTCCTTTTCGTTTGTCCGATATAAACCTTTCCACGATTACATGGATTCCTGTTGAGTTCCCTTTGATTTGGGTGGATAAATGCTGTCTTTTGCTGATTTCGGATATTCCGATATTTTCTTCAAACCAACGAAGACAACATCGGTTTATAATGTCAAGATATGATCAAAACTCGTTTAATATTCCAACGGGTTCCTCTCCTTACCAAGGAAAATGGAAAACTAGCGACGAACGCCCAGGGAAAAGCCATTATTGTTGCCAACATGTTTACTGTAAATAATTATAACCTGGCTTCGTTGGCAAGACAACCCCGGAACATCACTCCCATTTACAGTCATATTTGCAAATTATTCAACCTCTTAAAAAAATATTAAAAAATACGCATTTTCCGGAAATTTTTCAAACTTCTAACTTTAGAACGCTGTAATTCAATTTTGGCCTATTTGAGAAAAACAAGTATAACAATAAAAATTGTAGGGAATTCAATTACCTACAAAATGGATGTATACTTTTTTTCACCAACCTTACGGAGGGGGCAGTAAACATTAAAATGAAAAAAGGTACTATTGCACTTGAATATTTCACTATTTCACTGGTGATAGGGGATGTTCAATTTCAAATAAGCCACCAACACAGCAGATACATTTTTTAAATATTCATTTATTTAAACATAGTGAGAACAAAAGGCAGTAATTATCATACAATAATCATTAGTAATTGAACTAAGTAGTGAAAAGAAAATAAAATTTATAAGCGCTTTGCTCGTTTTGTAGGTGGTGAGTTCATGAAGTCGGGGTCTTCATTTTCGTAACATAGTGAAATTACTTGATCGGCGTCGTCTTCGTCGTCGACGATGACTTCATTCCTGTTGTCACATTCTTGGCCAGCACAGAATTTGCAAAGGGTGGAACAATTAAGGCCCGCCTTTCTACAGCCACACATCGCCATACAGCCAGTTTTACATCTGCATGAAATAGTCTTGAGCAGGTTTGGGGGAGCCGCGTCTCTACTCATCCTGATAGGCTCCAGTCTTCCAGCTTTTCTACTCCAGCCCCACTCGATAGGGTCTTTGACAATCCCCATCCACTCCATAACCTGGTGGTATGTCCTCAGGAAGTGGAAATGTGCTGCGTCAGTGGTCGGAGGTAGTTTTGCCAGATTGAGCTTGGTGGTACTTGTTTTCAATTTGCTATAGCGGAGGGAGTTTAACGACTGTTCTCTACTTCCACCATACAGGGATACCAAGATTTTCTCCCCTGCTGCTGCAATTTCTTGGCAACTTGCAGCAGGGTCACTGAACCTCTCCGCCTGCTCCAGCAATGATAGGTCTTTCCTAAGAAGTTGGCAGAGTTTATTCTTTCCAAACCCAAAAATGTTTGAGGTGGTGTCACAGCCCGATATTGCATGCAGGAGCAAGATGCAGCCTTTGGAGTTGTATTTGTAGGAGGTGGAGGCGTATATTGCGTCTGGATGTTTCCCTCGTGCTGGTTTTTTTAGGTAGACATTGTTCACCGCAGGTGTTGTGCCAGTCAGCAGAACGAGAAGGTCAATGTCTTCCCCGACAATGATGACGGCGTCGTATGTGGGGGAGAGGCATTTAGCTGTGGCAACTATCAACCTGTCAGCATCTTCGGAAGCTTGGTCTGTGGCTATGTTTGACGCTTGCATTGCACTCGAGAGCAGCTTCACGAATCGGTCCTTGTTCCCCTCATTGGCCAGGAACTTATCCTGAGGTGTGGTGTTGACAGTTGTTTTGTCAAACACAACGTCTGCCGATGAGTTTGCCTTATACCTTCTCGCTCGTTCAGCAGTCTTTGTCCCTTGTTGAGAAGGATCGTAGCCATCAAAAATCACCATCACATTGGTGCCATAGTGACGCTGAACGTACTTGACGTAATCATGGCAAATCCCTTCAAAGGTGGAGCTTCTGTTCCATACAACCTTGTGCAGAAGGTACCCACCGTCAATAACGACCATGGAACGTTGAGGGAGCTGAAAGTCTTGTGGAAGTGGTGAAAAAGCTTCGTATAACAAAGATTTTGTACCTTTACGCATACCGTCCTCATTAAACAAAGCCATGGGGAATGGTGCAAGTTCGTACGACAGGTAGTCTTGCAGATCTTCTTCCGATTGTTTTGCTATACACATTCGGTTAAACAGTGTGAGTGGGTCAACAGAGAGCTTCTTGTCTCCCACCTTCATTGTGTTCATATCAGACATAAGTGTAATTACTTTGTCTTTTTTCTTGAAAGACACCTCTCCGAAGGTGTTTCCAACAATCTTTGCAACTCCTGCTCCTCCTACCACTTGAGCTTGGTGGCAGTTAACTTGGGCACTTCCCACTACGCCAGAGTTTATGTTGATAATTAGATCAGTTTCGGGGAAGGGTGGGTGTTTGGAAAGCCATTCACGTAGAATTCTCACATCTGAAGCGTCACAACTCATTCTAGTAGGCCTCAATTCCACGTGCTGCTCAGAGGACGTTGATGTCACGTTGCTGTACTTCTCCATTTCTTGAGCAATATTTTGCAGGTAGGTCATCCCAAGAGTCCACTTCAACAGCGTGCTTTCAGTCATGCCCCGTCCAATTAATCCTCCCCCTATTTAAAATGCGTATTTTTTAATCTTTTTTCAAATATCATATCTCGTGAACTATCTGCCCTACAAACAAAATTTAACACGTATATTATAGGGAATTTCATTCTCTACAACATTGAATAGAACTGTCTTGTAGCTAAAATGCACCGAAACAAAGATATAAGTGAAAATCTAAAAAAAGTGCCGATTTTTTTCGGTTTTTTCAAAATGGCGGCGGGCGCGGAGGGGGGGGAATTGTGCATTTTTCATTTTAAACACTTAACAACCATCCTAGACAACATATCAAAAATTTAGAACTACCGGACCGTTTGTAAGGTATCACCTCTCTATTCACTGGGTTATTACAAGTCTGGCTCACAATAGCTTTTAACTGCTGTTCGACTTTTTTATGCACACAACTGTACATTCCTTAGGATTATCCATTAATAGGATATTTTTCTTTTGAACCCATTGGATTGCGGGTTTATTGAAGAAGACTCTATGCTCAAACCGCAAAGGGTTGAAATTTTAATCCCTCCAAGTACAGAGTTGGTACCGAATTGTACTTGCAAAAGTTGTACCCGTTTAGTAGGACACCAAAAATTTTGTTTTTGTCACCGCTATAATACATGCCAAAATAAAATTTGGATACAATTCAATTTTCCCCAATAATTTTTTTTTAACATAAAAGTGAATTTTCTGCAAAATTTTCCGTTTTTCCGCTACTAAAATGCTTTGCAATCATGACAAAATATATGCTGAATCTGTTTTGATTGATACTATTAGAAATTCGTCCACGACGTGAGCTTCGCGAATAAAAAAATGCAGGTTCCATGCAAGGTAAAAGTATCGGGAAATTCAGTGCCGGAAAATCCACACTATTGATTTTTTCAGGAATGTCTCTTTTGTTATTCATAGTCGAGACAAATATTAATAATTTGGCACAAGGTGATCCTGAAAATATCATTATGTGACTGAAAATTTTATTCAGAATATTATGACGTCATTTGTTTTTGGAAAAATGGATTTTTCGTTTTCCTTCGGAAAATCGTCCATAACAATTTTCCGGAAGCTTTCACGGTTTGTCACCCTCGAAATTCGGATTCAGCGGGTCAAAATACAAAAGAATAACTTGGGTGATCCCATCGCACTTCATCGGCTACGAAAACCCTCCCTGCCACCGGACTTAATGATTTGAGGGTATTTTCGGCTCAGTGGAAAATTGCAAGAGTACAACCAATCCCCAAAAAACATCTGGCCACAAAGAGTAGTTGATACGAAGGTTGGTTGCTGTAATCAACGTTGAAAAATCGGTTTTTAGATAACCTTATCCGTATATTTTTTTAACAATACCAACATGACCTCCACTAACAGCAGCGCCCCCTACTTTAAGCTTGCGACAATACATGCCATTGAAATTATATAAGTTTTACTACAATTTGAAAAGTAGGTACTACAAAGTTTGTGGCTCAAACTCCTCTGAAACTTAAGATCTACTAGAATATTGTAGTCCAGTAAACCCGGAAAAAAACCATGTGCTGAAAATTGGTGTGCACTTAGGCTAAGATACATAGAATCAGAAAAAAAAACATTATTTCGCCATTTTCCTACTCCGGAAACCAAAAAAATATTCAGTTGAAATTCAAACCTGATGTTTTTTTGCGATTACTTTTTCATAATGGAATTCTTCAAAAATGCATGCGTGAATGATTTTCATTTTCACCAAAATAACCATTACTAACATGAAAGACTGAACTACGAGTGTGAGCCGCCGGTTTTTGAATCAAGGACCGGTAGCATAGAGGTTCATACGGAGATTGGGAGACCCGGGTTCGATCCCTAGCTTATTTCAGTTTTTCAATTTTTCATTTTCATGTCTGAATTGCCGCAACACATATTCCTTCAGAAAAAACATTGTTTCGCCGTTTTACTACCCCAGAACCCAAAAAAGTATTCAGTTGAAATTCAAAATTGATGTTTTTTTGCGATTACTTTTTCATAATGGAATTCTTCTAAAATCTATTTTCACAAGAGGGAAGATGGTGAAATTCTCTTCAAAAAAGGTATTATTCATTTTTTCTATTTTGTACTTACTACGCCGGGCGCCCGGGCGTTTCGCGCTTGTGGAAAATTGATACGATTCAAGGCCGCTGTGTGAGAGAATTCGTCATAACTTAGCGAAAAATTGTCGGATTAAAAAAAAATCAGAGTACAGAATGTTCGTTAAGCTTTATACTTTTATGCTCCCAAGTGAAATTCGGATTCCGCGTTATTTGATATAAGCACAGCTCTTATGATGTTGGTTCTTTAGCTATAATTTAAGTCGTACTAACTAAATTCAGAAATCTCATCTTTCTTGCGAGAATATCACAAACCGAAATGTAAGAAACAGGTCAAATCCATACATATGCAAGAGCAAAATTCAACTAATTTAGAAGAAAAATTGAACCATTTGGAGTCTTGATTTTTATCTTGAAAAAACTACTCTTATGATGAAATGAAGAAGTTGAAGCACAAATCTTCGTATATTCGAAAGTCGAACAGAGTCAAACAGAGGTGGAAGAAAGCATGAAAAATAGAAACGAAATTCCTCCAAAACGATAAATGGATGAAAAAAATACTTGAAATACCGAGAGTGCAACAGCAAAGCTCAAGTCACCAATCGAAATCGTTTACCGAATTGATGGAAAGAAGTTAAAAAAAATGTTAAAATTGTGTTTTCCGTTAAGCTGCTGTCGTCCCCCTACGAACGGCAGCCCTCAGAAGTCGAAACTTGTGCGAGCTAAGGATCAACGAGGTCTTACCTTTTAACGTGCGATTCCTAGCACGACCCGAGAGAATAGATCTCGAAAGGAGGTCGTCCGTAAGTCTCCATCCAAACCATAACTTCGCATCACGTTGCTTGGCTTTGATATCGATGACCCACGCGCTCTACCGTACGAGCTGTCTTCTCGGACATTACGTAAAACACAATTTTAATTTTTATTAAACAATATATTAAAACAAATTATTACTTTCCAGCGAGAGCTATGAAGTTGAAGCAAGCCTTACGAAAAGGCCCAAGAAAACAAAGAAAAGCGATATCTTCGTGCACGGTGCAACTGTCATCGAAAATTCATTGTTGTCAGATGGATTGCTCTCCGAAGAAGACGCAGGGGTACGAAACAAACATATCCAGTTGTACATGCAGAACTTCAGGAGGAAATTGTAACTTTGATGTTTCAAACAGGTTGTTACTAACCTTCCACCCACTGATTACTAGTATGAGATCAACCCCCAAGAAGAAATCACTGCCGTTCTGGAAAGATTCAATTGATTTATGATTTCCGCTGAACCTGTTTCTGAATATGACTGCCATTCAGATTTGGACGAAATTTCCATTTCAAATATATAATTTTTCATTTTTCTATATGAAACCCGTCGAATTATAATCGCAAACTACTTTCTATGACTCAAAGTCAACTATAAAGTCATTATAAATAAAAAAATCTAGAAAAATAATTTTCAACGGAGATTGGCCAAATACGCCACTGTGCATCGTAGTAATTTAAGTATTTGTTACTGTTTCGTCATCCACGTTGTTGATTTCAGTTGAAAAAATTACATTTCATATTGTATTCTAAAATGTCGAATAGAACAAAGTTCAATCACTTCAGAAATCACTGATTAAATTTATCTTCATGTCACATTTGAAACCTTAAACCTCTTGATCTATGGTGCAAGGTTATCTGGTAGTAATGGAAAGCACCTCCTAAACATAACAACATTATAGTTATTTTTGTATCTACACCTTTTTCACATCTAATTCAAAAAGTCTAACTTGAAATTCAGATTGGTGAAATGTAATTCAGAAAAAGTCAATTCAGAATTATAAATTGCAATTCAGAATACAATTTGAAATTAAGATTTGTTAATTGGATTTCAGAAACCGTAACATGTAATTCAGATTAGTAAATTGTTATTCATAAATCGTCAATTGTAAATCAAAAACCATCACTTGTAATTCAGAAACCATCAAAGACTTGATAGGTAGAAGTAGATAATATGAAAACAACGAATTATTTATTATACAGTGAGGAAGTAAAAAAGTCCTCCCCCCTCTTTAACTTTTGAACGGAATAAGCTATCGAGGTCCGGTAAAATTCAAGTAAAAAGGTACCACTTTTACTACTTTTTGGCAAAAAAAATGATAGTGGTCACGTGACCTAGTGTCAAGAGGGCACCATCAACTTTTTTTTTTCTCAAATGTGAGGGGGGTCGTGTGGCACATGCTTTTGAAGGCCTTCTGATTCTCTATCTAACACCGCTTTGATTGTGGAAATCGGCCAAGCCGTTTCAAACTGACAAGGGTTTGAAATTTGCTTGAAATATGTGATAAATGAATTATTTTAACTATTATGGAAAAATAAAAAAGTTTTTATACTACAAATGTTAAGCGATTACATTTTTCAAATTAATCACTTAAAATGGACCACCCACTTCTCATATAGAAAATGGCCTCCGGTTAAATTTTTTGTAATTTCAGTATGTTGTGGTATTCGATCACCTACACTAGTTTTCCATTATCTACAGGGCAAGCTTCAAACAATAATAATCTTGAAACTTATAGCATATTTATAAGGCATTTGACAAATAGGTAAAGACAGCGGCCGTAGGAGAGAAAATTTCCACTCAATCCAAATAATTTTCTCAAAATATTTCGTAGTAAATCAGGATACTTCTTGTAGATCCGAAGAGAGGTCGACCTTCACCATTCTGTTTAACGGATGAAACATACTTCTTATGAAGTTTCATAAATAGACGAATACGCCTAAGATGAGTAAGTTACAAAAATTTGCATCATGGAAAACTTTTTTATTATCGATTTGTCAGAAATTTTTTTTCTCGTAAAAATTAGTGCATTGCAAAATACTTGCATAAGAGTTGTCAAAGTTTCAAATTTTCAAACGGTGTACAGGGGGAACAAAAAATTGAAATTTTGATCACATGTAAAATACCTCTTATTACTGACATTACCAAAAAGTTCATTCAAGGAGGTTGTTCAGAATTGAAAACAATATTTAAATTTGGAATCACAGCCAGCATAGTTTACTCTTGATCAAAATTCTATTTTTTGTTCCCCCCTGTACACCGTTTGGAAGTTCGAAATTTTGACAACTCTTTTGCAAGTATTCTGCAATGCACTAATTTTTATGACGAATAAAATTTTCTGACAAATCGATAATAAAAAAGTTTTCCATATGGTGCAAATTTTTGAAACTCACTGTATATAGTCTGGACCACATTTTGGTAGAAAACTCATTTTATGTGTATTCGTATATTTATGAAACATGATAAGAAGTATGTTTCATCCGTTAAACAGAACGGTGAAGGTCGACCTCTCTTCGGCTCTTGTACTATTATAATAAACTCTTTGCACGTTCTGCTGATATTCTTGTTACATTGATGATTGAATCCATCAAAACTACAAATGACTAATTAGTTTCTGCCATAGTACTTCACACTCATGAAACTTGAATTCAATATGACAATAATAATAATAAATGATTTTATTGGGTAGACATACAGTACCTAAAATATAATATGATTCTTGACATGATTGGTTTGGGTATTTTACCTTCCACAATCTGAAAATGAAAAAATGTTAATCCAAGGAAATCTGTACAGGTGGAGAAGGGCAAATTAAATAAGTTACTGCGTTCACAAGACTGCTGTCTTGAATGAAATTACAATTTTTGTCAGTAACGTATCCTACACTAAATTTACCTATCTGAAAAAATGTGTTCAAATTAATCAAAAAAATACTTTTCTTTTTCGATAAACGTTGACGTTTCGGAGATTGTATCTGCCTCCGTTATCAAAACTTGCTGAAAAAACGCTGTAAAAATGTATTTGAATCACGGCTTTACAAATAAGTAATGTACAGGGTGTTTTATTTAAAAAAATTAAGTTTCAGTCATTTATTGAGACTTCGGAAGGACCTTATTTCTGAGCATCCCTGTATTCAAAAATTGAGATCCAGTTCATTGGCAAAATATGCAACTATGATCCAAATTGCATTATTTGGTAGATTTTCATTGTGAAAAAAATTTATATTTTTCAATGGCCATGTTTTGCACAATAATTTGACAAAATAATGGTTATCTTGAAAACTGTCAGGTATAGGGAATTATCAGGGAGAGTTATGCCGTGGCGGATCCAGGGTACTGGTATGGGGGGGGGGTAATGAATATAAAATATATTCTCATTTAAGAAAAGTAAAATATGAATATATTTCCAATAGACATCTGAAATAATAAAAGCAAGCAATAAAGTGGTTCGGTATGTAAGAATTTCGAATGAAAGTATTTGAAACACTCAAATTCCGATATTTTGAAACATACTGCGTTCATCCTCAGACCTTAGGACTAGGCTTGGGGGGGGGGGGGTAATAACCCCCTTTACCCCCCCTGGATCCGCCACTGGAGATATGAGAAATCTTACAAGGATTCCAAAAATGATTGTAGATAGTGACTCATCGTACATTTGCAGGTTTTTACGAGATTTGAAATTGCGGACAGGATGTAACAAAGTGGCAAAGTTAAACTTGATTTGAAGCCGAAGTACCTAGCTTATTTCTGTTCTATTTTTGTATCTGCTTTATATGAATTATGAACTGTTCAACCGATGAGTCACTATCTACAATTTAGGAACTAAACTATAGATTTTTGTTGGGTTGGTTCTGTCTCCTAAAATATTACTTATTGAGACTTCAGTTACTGAGAGCAGAAATCAAAACCATCTTCATATCCCTGTGTTAGTCATACAGTTCCAAAACGATTTTAAGGTACACGAATTATACTTGATTTTGCACATTATGGAAGATTTATTTAACATTCTTCAGATGATAATAAAATTGCTGGGACACTTGACTATTTCAAAAAGGCAATGACTCGTGAGTCATTTTTATAATTTTATTTTATTTTTTCAGAATGATATATATGAAATTTTACAAAGCCATCCAGAGTTCAGTACGAATAAATCGTCAGGAACGTTTGATGAACAGCGATACCTTGCATTCAGACAAGCCTTAGCACTGAAACACATTGATATTTTCACCATGGAATCACAAATTATCGACTTGAAGCGAACAAATGCGTGTACTAGAATTTTGGTGTCCTTGAATCCGGACTCGTTTATAAAGCATACTGTTGGTGATAGACTCTTCTCTTCTTCCATTATGAATATGGGAACAAACAGACACTCCAAATTTCTCGATGATTTGGAAAGTGGCAAGGTATTTTTTTTATATGAACTGAATTTTTTTCTGGATTACAGTTATGAATGGTGAATTTCCATACACTCGCAGTATGCTACAAAAACCGTTACATGCAATAAGATGCATACATATTTATGCGTATTTAATTTGTTCGATCGATGATATACTTATATTGTGGAAATTCATATTGAAAAAAAAGATATAGAAAACAACTTTTGTCTAATTTCCACTATAATTTTCTTTGTTACAACCGGTTTCGGCTTATCAAACCGTTATCAAGTATAAGCTTTAACGAAGTATCACAAAGTTCTTCAATTCATATAAAATACTAAAATGATTATGTCCCCTAAGTAGGTTAATTAAAATATTGCTTGAAATATCTATATCGGAGATGACAAAACATACCTGAACCATCCTGAACTAGTTATCAAAATTCATAAATTCAAAAATGAAGAGCTGTATAGTTCTAATTATTCAATGAGAGTTTTCAAATTGGTGTTTTTATTCAATTTATTTATTTATAATGCTTCCAACAAGTTCATCTCCCTTCCTTTACTGCAAATATGAAGGATTTTCATATTGTCTTTATTTATTCTGTGGTTTGTTTCTTGTAGTAGATGTCCATGTATAACAGATTTTTTATCTGATGATACGTGCTCATGGTACCTATGTTAAAATTTCTACCTATCTGGCCTGTATAGGCTGCTGAACAATACCTACATTCTAGTCTATATACCCGATTTTTTCTACCTATCCTATTTGGGTTTTGCGTTGAATAATTAAATGTTTCCTAAATTATTCTTACTAGTGTTATGTTGAATTTTGAAAAATTGTTTCTGATATTTGCGGAGAGTCTTCCTGAGTAGCTTATACTAGCATATTTCTTATCTTCTTGGGGTTCTCCATGATTTGAGTATAACTCATTCATGATAATTTTTCGGTGTTCATTGGAGATGGTTTTTCAACTAAATAGACTGGAATATGGTTATTTGATGCGATCTGCTTTATGATTTTTATTTTTCCACGACTGTTACAGAATGGTAACATTCTCGTTCTTGATATTGAACAAATATTCTACAACACTTGCTGTCGTATGCATTTTGCGTGTATTTCATTCCATCACTTGGTAAAGAATGAATATTCTAACTCCGTTGTAGCAATAATAACGTCAGCCTTGACTGGCATCGTAGTGACAAGATGTGAATTAAAATGTCAAAATAATTTTTCGTTGGCTTTCCATTTGATTATATGTAAAATTTGTGATTATGGAGAAAGCACAGTCTGTTACTCGGTTAGAATGAAAATTCGCGATGCTCGCGGTTCCTCACCCTCGCTTTCAACTCGCCCTTGGAACTTCCCACTTGCAACGAATTTTCATTCTAACCTTGTTACAGAATATACTATTCTTTTTGAAATGCCTCCAGCAATAATGGAATCATAAATACCCGATGTGTCATTTATCTGAATGCAGATAATGTGCAAATGGACTGAAATAATCTGTAGGGGGATAGTCTGTTGAAAAAATTGTCTGCGATCAACATCAAAAAATGATCTTGAATGAATTATACCCAAATCATGGAGAACCTAAACCAGAAATAAGCTGCTCGTCTATATATATATACTGGAATGTGGGGATTGCTCAGCAGCCTGTACAGGCCATACAGGTAGAAATTTTAAAATAAGGTACCATGAGCACGTATCATCAGTAAAAAATCTGCTATATATGGTCATTTACAAGAATATTTGCGGTAAAGCAACGTTGATGAACTTGTTGGAATCATTATGTTTTGTAATTTCAGATAATGTGTTGATGTTTTGTTATCTCATGTAACGTCTAGATATATCAGGCGATATTTCAATGTATCTAGTTAGGGGACATAATTATAGCATTTTATATAAATTAAAGAACTTTGTGCTTACTTGATAATGGTTTAATAAGCCGGAACCGGTCGTAACGAATAAAAGTAATAGTGGAAATTAGACAAAAGTTATTTACTTTATCTTAATATTATGCGTATTTATTTATTTTAGACTTTTGGTTGTTACTGTCTAACCGAAATCGGCCATGGTAGCAATGCTAGAGGAATGCGAACGACTGCAACATATGATAAGCAGAAAAAAGTGTTTGTGATAAACTCCCCGGATTTTGAAGCAGCTAAATGTTGGGCTGGAGGTCTAGGTCAGGCTGCAAGTTGTGGTGCTGTTTATGCCCAACTCATCCTTGATGGTAAAAACTATGGACTACACGCTTTCATTGTACCAATACGCAACCCAAGAACACTCAAACCTTATCCTGGTTTGGTTGTCGGTGATATGGGAGAGAAGCTTGGTTTGAATGGAATAGATAACGGGTAGGTTGGTAGGTGCATCACAGTATATATAGGTACCTATATAAATTCTTTTAAATAATATAATAACTTAAGCGGTCTCAGACAAAACAGTAGAATGTGTTGAAGCCCCTTTTTCATAATACGGGCTAGCTAAAATATTTTTTGGCGGTATTCGAGACTAATACTGAAAAATGTTATGGTTACGAACTCCTTGCATTCTCGATTCAGGTTCAGGTCATATAAAATTCCTCTCATTACTCTGGCTATTAGTTAACACTTGATAACGATCAGAGATACTGTACCGATTGAAAAGTCGTGCTAATAAAAAGTCCGCAATGAAAGTAATCAATTCACAACATTGTTTAAAACTTTCAAATATGAGCAGATGTTTCATCACCTGCATTTTGGAATAAATATGAGTGGTTTTTTAAACATAGCTCCTTCATTTTTAATGATAGAAAGTTCGTCCAAGAATGATATTGTAGGGTTTTTTAAGGGCTAAAAGACTATGTGAATTTAATACCTATAAATCCCTCAGTTTTAAAATGGGGTGAGTTTAAAGGGCTCGAATAAGGTAGTGCTCTCTCTTAAATAGAGGTTTGAAACGGCCATATCTCGCCAAATATTTATCGTACAGAACATCTATTCGAAGGAAAGTCTTCGCAATTAAAAATGTTTAGTCATTTTAAAGAAAAAGGCATTCTTTACGAAATCTCATGAAATCGTTTTTCACTTTAAGTTTCAATTTTTCAAAAATTTGTTAATATATATAAATAAAAAGAATCGCAGAAGGGGGACGATCTATTTAATAAGTGTGGTAATTAGGGGGTTGTTTTCACTGATTTTTTCGTAGAAAAATGTAGGGACTGGCCTTATTGTCATCGTAACTCGCTTAATTTTGATGCCGACTTCTATTTTGTTTTAAAAGAAAGCTCTTTTTAGGCTTTTCTTTGTTGTTTTATAGGCTAAAATTTGTCTCTCTATAGTGTTTTTCATAAAATGCATATTTTATGTAAGTTATTCGCGAAAAAACGATTAAAACTTTGAATTTTTCATCGAAAAACTGTTACTTTAAATCGCGAATAACTCAAAAAATATAAATTTTACAAAAAAAAAATGTATAGAACATTTTATACTTACAATTTGCATCGATTCCTATGGTTAAAATGTAATAAAAAATATCCACCTCAGAGATGGGATGGCAACCACCCCCAGGATTAAAGCGCTCCTCGGCACGATAAAAATTTTGATTCTTGGGCCAAAGTACTCCATTTCCTGGACTAAGAGTAATTTTATGAGAAGTGTTGTGACCCGGTCTTATCGGCCGATGGTTTCGAGGTGGAGGCGAGCATTTCATTCACACCTGTCGCGATCTCCTGTAGTGTTCACTATCTCTGGAAAATTGGAAATCCATCCTAGAGTCCACCTTTTAGGAATGAGGAAAATATGAATAATACTAAAACTAGTTTTGTACCTGCCCCCTGCTCCGTTAATGGCTGGTATCAAGTGCTGGGATTTTGTATTCCCAATTCACAGCACCCAACTAATTGAACCCTGTTTACAATTTTGCGTATATTCTATGACGCTGTTAAAAAAAAGCCGATGACGTCATATGTTTACGCTAGCAATGACTCATTCTCGCATACTTGCTGGGATCTATTCAAACTTGTCTGTACATAAGATGCAAATATCATGTGACTTTTCAGAAGTGTTCTATGATTTTCAGTTTCACGGAGAATGTCTCAGCGACACTCAGAATACTCGCTCTCGAATGGTGGCAAGTGCCATCGGACCCCATTTGCTCAATCTTCGTCTCTTCTTGCTAATTTTCGTCTAAAAAAGAAACCCTTATGACATTCCGACTAGGGCATAGGGAAATCACATTCAGCAACTTTATCAACGCTCTACTACATTCTGGACATTGTCTTTATCTCGAGGAGTGCTTTCCTCCAGAGACTTCCTCCACCGACTTATGCGTAGAACTCGATGGAAGGTGATTGATATCGGCATAGTATAATCTACTGTATTCACCAAAACTTCAAAAAAAAAAAATGTATCGTAAATTGGTGACTTCGGCAAATTTTAGACGTGCTTGATTCCGTGCCAAATGGCTCAAAGTAATTCGCATTCATAATATGTTCTATCTACTCTGGTTAACGAGAAGAAAATGCCTTCATCATTTTGAAGTTTGCTCAAAAGCGCAAAAAATCATACTTTTACAGCCGTATGCAGTCAGTTGCCAGTGACTCTCCAGAGGTGCGCCGTTCGCTACCCAACTTAAAATGCATGGGCCAGCGAACGGCGCACATCTGGAGAGTCGCTAGGGAATGACTATGCATACTGCTGTTTCGTACCTATTCCATTTTGAAATTTGTTTTACTAGTCCAGGAAATGAAACACTTTGGCTCACAATTATATCATGCCGAGAGGCGCTTTAATCCTGGGGGTGGTTGCCCCCCATCTCAGGGGTGGACATTTTGTATTACATTTTAGCGTTGTTTGATAATACAGAATTATCAAACAACAATTTTAGCCATAGGAATCAACGAAAAAACTTAAAAAAAAAACTTAGTAAAAAAATATTCCATACTTTTATTTTTCTAAGAAATCAACGTTTTTAATCGTCTTTTCACGAATAACTCGAAAAATATGCATTTTATCAAATAAAAACTTCAGAAAGCAAAATTGTAGTCTATAGAAAAACAAAGAAAAACCCATTTTTATATACCTAGCCTTTGTTCGTTAAATGCTAAATTTGAGAGATTCAGAGTTAAATAGAGATAAAACTGTTTATTTTACGAGGAGAACTTATAAAGTACATGAAAACAGCTCTCTTTTGAAGCAAAATAGAAATTGGTAGCATCAAAATTAAGCGCGTTAATATGAAAATTAAGTAAGCTTATTCTGAACTTTCATTGTCTATACGGACAAAGAAAGAAAAGAAAAATTCAATTCTCTGCAATTTTTATTCACGACGCGCGACGTTTCAACTGTTGCGATGTACAGTTGTGTGCATAAAAAAGTCGTACAACGCATTGCACTAATTGCATTGTATTGCACTAACTAATTGAGCTAAAAAAATGTTGAAAGCGCGTTACTGACAAAATTAGTTTGAATTTTGAACCTACTTATCAAAGTCGATAGTTTAATTAAGATTGACAAGTTGGGCTCACAATATCCTTTAACCGCTGTACGACTTTTTTATGCGCACAACTGTACAGTCGTTTTCAAGTGTATGATATCATACACAGTCGTTTTCATACATTTGAAAACGACTTCATACATTTGAAAACGACTGTAGATCTCAACAGTTGAAACGTCATGAATAAAAATTGCAGAGAATTGAATTTTTCTATATTTTCTTTGTCCATATAGACAATGGAAGTCCAGAATAACCTTACTAAGTGAAACATTCTCAACCACCTTCAAACAAACAAAAATTAAGGCCGCTCCCTACATTTTTCTTCGAAAAAATCACCACACTAATTGAAATTGATCGTCCCCCTTCTGAGATTATATTTATTTATAGTAGTAGTGTCAAATAGCCATCGTCCAAGGTCTTTCAGCCAGAGTGTTTTTGTAGGCCTTGTTACTAACTCCATACGCCACCTTAGGAGGTTTTGCCATTTTTTGAGCTTCATTTAATGGTCTATACCAATTTCTGATTTTTTTGCAGTTTCGTAAAATTTGACAATTATGAAATTCCCCGTGAAAACATTCTTAACAAAGTAGCCGATGTAACTGAAGATGGTCGTTATGTTACAACAATAAAAGATCCCAACAAGAGGCATGGAGCAGCTCTCGGTTCTTTATCTGCTGGCAGGGTTAACATTGCTTGTATTTGTGAAACGCTGGGAGTCAAAGCTTTGACTATAGCCTTGAGATATGCTGCAGTACGAAAACAGTTTGGACCTGAAGGGCAAGGCGAAATATCTATTTTGGAATATCAAACGCATGTAAGTTAATGCACCCAAATATTATTCATAACTCCTCTCCATCTTTACCATGACATTACAGATGTCAGAAAAATATGTTTGGTGTTTGAGAGCAATAACGCACGAGCATCGAACCGCGGCGGAATGCGGTCACGCGGATGTTAATTTATTTAGGAATGTATGCCAGTGCGTTGTCTACCATACAGTGCGGCTTTTAATAGTCCCCCCCCCCTGTTAACTTTTGAACGGTTCGACGTAGAAACGTGAAAAAAAACCGTTTCGAGGGTTTCACCGTTTCACCAATACTACTTTTTGAAAAAAATAAAAATAAAAATATGGTGATTGCTCAATAGGGGGCGCAGGGGGGCCCGTCAACTCAAAATTTTTATATGGCATGGGGGGTCAAGGGGTACATCGTTGAAAAGTAAATTCAATTCTCTTTACAACCATCTACTTTTTTTTAATTTCGTTGATATTTTTTTTGCAATTTAAATTCGAAATATCAAAAATAAATGCGGATCTGAATACTACTCATACCTCGATAAATTTGAACGGTTTGATGTGGAACAATGAAATCAAAAATTTTTTGAGGGCATTACCGATACTACTTTTTGAGAGAAGAAACATTGCGATTACTCGACAGATGGCGCTGGGGACACGTTAATTTAAAAATTTCGAAAGGCATAAATATCGAAATTGGGAAAAAAATTATAGACAAAATTCAAAAATATTTAGATGGTTGTAAAGAGAATTGAATTCTCTTTTCAACGATGTGCCACTTGACCCCCCATGCCATTTAAAAATTTTGAGTCGATGGGTTCCCCCGCGCCCCCTATTGAGCAATCACCATATTTTTTTTTCAAAAAGTAGTATTGGTGAAACCCTCGGAACGGTTTTTTTTTCACGTTTCTACGTCGAACCGTTCAAAAGTTAACAGGGGGGGACCATTAAAAGCCGCACTGTATACATTCGATGGCCTATTAGACTTTTCTGGATAACGGAAAGACAGATCATTTCAAAATTTTGTGGGCACGGATAATTAAACGTGCTCTACCATTCTAAAATATTTTGATCAATTCAGAGTTGCCACTTGTATCAGAAAGTAGTAGCTACTTTGTTATTTCAAATGGAACACCCCGTATATTATACAGGGTGTCCGAGGGCAAATATCTGGAAAATGAAATATGATATCCATATTTCGTCGAGGCAGATTATTTTGATATCGAAGGGTCCTGTTATTCACATAGAAATCCATCACTAGGCGTCATCCGTTAGGGCGTCGCAACACCGACGCCAATTTTTTTTATGGCATCCTAGATTTTTCAATGTGATTTTAGATTCTGCATCAAATTCTGAATTCAGCCATATAGCACACTTGTAGTTTTCCTTGAATACTAATGAAAAATGGCAATTTTAATGCATATCATCAAAAGGGCCATGAATGAGTCAAAATAAAAAGCAATTACAAGAGTTTAAAAAGCAATAACACGAGTTTGATCAAACCGATCTATCAGTTATAATTGCATAGCTTATTCAGTTTCTTCTAGTTGTTTGTTTCTGTATACGCAGTCATTACAAACTAAAATAAATGTTTCAAATTACCAAAAATATTTTACTGTGAGCAAAACTCGATGATAGTAACAAAAAAATTAAAGTGATAAAATGAATTATTTTAATAAGTGTTCGAATTGCTTTCCTTCATTTAGAATACACATATTCTATCTTTTAATTATTTCTTGATTCGTAACAGCTAAAAGCGTCGCTCGGAAAATGGAAGCACAAACATTTGTGATACTATTTTTTAGATCCTCTACATTTTGTGAACGTCGCATGTAAACTAAGTCTTTAATATTTCCCCACAAAAAGAAATCCAGCGGAGTCATATCTGGACTTCGAGCTGGCCATGGTTTTGGACCTTTATTTCCAATCCACTTCTCATTAAAAGTGTCATCCAAATACTGGGTAACTATTCGATTATTATGCGGAGGTGCCCCATCTTGTTGAAACCACATATTTAGTCGAGTTTGTATTGGTAAATTCTCCAAGAGATTCGGCAACACATGTTGGAGGAAAAGCAAGTACCTCTCTCCATTGAGAAGTCCTTCGAAAAAATGAGGCCCTATCAAATAACCATCGATGATTCCGCACCAAACATTAACCCCTTACACAGACTGATGTTTCGTTTCTTGAATTCAATGAGGGTTCACGTCAGACCAGTAGTGACAATTATGTTTATTTATTATACCGTTATTATGAAAACGGCTTTTATCACTCCATAATATTTTGTTCAGAAATTGATTATCATTATAAATACGGATGGACAACCATGCAATGAAGTTCAGTCTCCTATCAGCATCTCCTAAATATTAGAATAGACTATAGTTAGGAAAAATAAAACAGAAATATTATTACCTGATTGAAGTCCTTGAACCAGATGAATTTTGTAGGGATAAAATTTGTTTTTTGATAAAATACGTTGTATTGATGATTTCGAAATATCACAATCTATTGCTACTTGTCTGGTAGAACTATGTGGTTCCAGTACCGTTTGACCTAGCACTGCAACAGTGTGATTCTCATCTGTAGCCGTTTTTTCTGTTGCTGTGGTGCATGTGTATTCCAGGGAAACTATGAGTGTGCTATATGGCTGAATTCAGAATTCGATGCAGAATCTAAAATAGCATTGAAAAATATGGGATGCCATTTAAAAAAATTGGCGTCGGTATCGCGACGCCCTAACGGATGACGCCTAGTGATGGATCTCTATGTGAATAAAAGGACTCTTTGACATCAAAATAATCAGCCTTCACGAAATACGGATAACACATTTCATTTTCCAGATATTTGCCCTCGGAGTTTTATATGGGACACCCTGTATATATTTTGGAATCCTTGTAGGACTCCTAACAACTTTCCCATATAACTCCCCATACCTAACTGTGACGGTTTTCGAGAAAAAACTGTTTTGTCAAATTTTTATGTAAAACCTGTCCATTGAAAAATTTTCACAATGCCAATTTAAAAAATATTGCAATTTGGGTCATAGCCGCATAAGACTACCAAGTATTCTGTCGATGAACTGGATCTCAGTTTCAGCATACAGGGAGGCTCAGAATTAACTTCCTTTCGGGGACTCTTGAAAATGACTGAAACTCAGTTTTTTCAAATGGAACACCCTGTGTATTATCTCCTTTTCGAATTCTACTAACCAATATTAATAAGTTTTGTCGACTATGTCCTATGACCTATTTCTTACCGTTCATAAGATATAAATAATTTTATAATTTTTGAGTTCTGTGCAAGTATAAAATTTCAACTATAAAATTTGGTGAAAAATCTATCGAATAACAATTGAGAGCTTCATCTTTTTTTGGAAAAGGTGTAATGAAATACATGAACCTTCCTTCATACTGGGTGTATGACAAATATGATTATGTTCACAATTGGAAGAATGAAAAATTAAATTGATTAAATTCATTCGAGACAAGAGATAATATTAGCAAATTAACTTTGCAATCATAACACATTGGGTACTGAAAAAACAAAAACTCAGTAGCTCAGATGCTTGAAATGCTAACCATCCACTTGTAAACAATGGTGGATCGACGTTATTACATGATTAGTCGTGGCTCTGCGGATTTCCGACGGGTCGATTTTTCCAAAAGCACATCTCAAATTGTTTTGCAGTTCCTGTTCTGTATTCACAGATATTCATAATCGTTTCTTTTCTTCTTTTCACAGATATAAAAATCTAGGGGAATGAGATCTGATCAAATTACAGAGTTCTCTACTCACTTCACTTTTACAATGTCCAGGAGTCCCATTCAACTGATATTATAATTATTATAGTATAAATTATCCAGGAAGTCACTCACCGTTTTTCTCAGAATAGCCAAATATTTTTTGGAATTCATTTTTCCTCATGAATGCAAATTGAAAATTTATCAACCATAACCATACAAAACACTAGTCATCACAAAACCCTCATTTCATTAGAGAAGGGGGATTTCAACAAAAATTTTGTTTCAGTGAGTTTTGTATAGTTATGGTTAATATATTTTCAATTTGCATTCATGAGGAAAATTGAATTCCTAAAAGTGATGTCTGGATAATTAACTTATACTATACTCAGTATGAAGGAAGGTTCATGTATTTCTTTACACCTTTCCCAAAAGGATGAAGGTCTTATTTATTACTTGATATAGATTTTTCACCAAATTTTATAGTTGAAATTTTATACTTGCACAGAACTCAAAAATTATAATAGTTATTTAAGTAACAAGGAATGTAAAGACGTATTAACATTCGAGGTGAGCTAGTACGAGCCGAGGCAAAGCCGAAGCTTATCGCTGGCCGAGGATATTAACATTCGATACATCCCAAGTAGCACACTCATATTGGGACAATATTGGTACAACATTCGGCGATATTGGTCCAATATCTTAAAAATTATATTGGTATAATATTCTCGAAGCAATATTGGCCTCAAAATATTAAGCGATATTGGTACAATATAATTTGTTTATATTGGTAAAATATTAAAATTAAATATGTTGCCTTGGAATGGAAACATTGATGAAATATTTCCAGAAAATGTCGAATAATTTGAATATTCTACAATTTCATTTCTACTTCAATTAACCACTACTGAGTACTGAGTAGGTTGACGTGTAAACGCATTGTGAGAAGCCTTATTTAATATATGTTACTATGATTCAGCTATCGTTTTATATGTGGGGCCACCTACCGGTTTCTTACCCAAGGTTAATCACGATCCTTTTCAATATTGTTTATTGAATATTCGGCCAATATTCAAATTTCAATGATAGTGATAAATTTATTTTGTAATATTGCGTCATATTGTCTTTCAAATATTGGCGTGAGGTTTCCGTAACAATCACAATCAACATAGGGTCAATATAATTCTTCCAATATGGATGAAATAATATTCCACCAATGTGCTATCAAACTTGGATATACAATATTGTTTTTTATCTCTAAAATCGATATAAGAGGAATATTGAAACCTCAATATTGGAGCTGGAAACAATATGTAGCCAATATCGTTCTATGGATATTGGTGAAAATTATTGAACCAATATTGACCCAATATTTTGTGAAACAATGTACATTCAGAACAGGTTGAGCCAATATTCCACCAATATCATTGATGAAATATTGTTTTTCCAATATGCACCCATAATGGTTCAATATTATTTTTACATTTACAATATATCCATATTGCTACATGGGATTCTGTGTTACTTATTAAGTTTTTTCCGCTGCTTGTTGACATTTCTCTGTATTGAAGTTTGTTTTCTTACCCTTCCTTCATTATTATTCGTTCCGCTATTTCATTCTGAGTTGCTTGTGCGCGTAACTAAGTTACCGAATAAACAGAAAACAATAATATTCAAAAAGTCTCATAACCTAAAAATATATATAAATGAAGCCGAAAGGTATTACTTGTCAAAGTCAAAGTCATTATTACCCTAGGCATGTAAATGACACTACTTACATTTCGTTGTCAAGATGAATTAGTAAACGTATGATATAGAGGCCATTTACCTGTTTTGTTGCTAAGCATGTATGGACCATTTACAGTGTCGGCAGCGGGAAAAAATTATTTCTATCTCATAAACGGTAAGAGATAGGTAAGGACATAGTCGATAAAACTTATTCATATTGGTTAGTAGAATTCGAAAATGATATAATACACCGGGTACTCCATTTGAAAAACCTGAGTTTCAGTTATTTTCAAGAGTCCCCGTAAGGAATTTAATTCTGAGCCTCCCTGTATGCTGAAACTGAGATCAAGTGAAATAAAAATTTAAAAATTCCAGTGTGTTATTGAAAAAAAGGCAAGTGTGTTGGTATATTCAGTTATCAGTTTGAAATATAGTTTGATGATGTCCATATACGACGAAACTACAGTAATACAAGGGTTACAAATATAAAGTGGTATATAAAAACATAGGAATTCTTATTTGTTATTTTTCTACCTATATAAAATTAACATCCACGTGACCGTCATCCGCCGCGGTTCGGCGGCAAGTGCGTTCCCTGTCTAATAATCAGAATATTCTGATACATCATTGGTGATTTCCACAAATTTCTGGTTTACAACCTCGACAATTGTTTCGCCATACAATGTGAAATTTATTCTTAAATAATATCCAACCATTCGTTGATTAGGAGACAGTTTTACGTGCAAAACAAATTCGAAAGTGGCGTGTTATTCAGTTCTGTTTGGTTGCCAATCAATTTTGAGAATCCTTCCCATAATGTCCAAACAGGTTTGATTTCATTCCTTCGTTTTCAACATGAAGTTTGTCAAAAGCATGTTCAAAAATACGGTTTTCTGACTTATGTACTTTACTCGAATCTGTTGATATTCCATCATTAAACAATCCTTCATAATTTCAGTGCCTACGTCTCATACCTTACTTAGCTGCTGCGTACGTACTCAGGAATTACAATAACTTTTTATCAGAGACATTTCTCACGTTTTCAATCGAAACAGTGACTGGAAATCCGAGGCCAGATGCACCTGAGATGGGAATTGAAATTCATGGTCTTTCATCCTCAAGTAAACCAATGGCCGGTTGGTTGATGAAAGAAGCTATACAGGAATGCAGAGAGACCTGTGCTGGACATGGTTATCTCAAAGGTAGGCTTGAACGAAATATGACAGAATAACTAAGGAGCTCGAGTGCATGCAAAATCGGTTATATCCACTTTTTACCGAAAACAGTACAGCTTCAACCAGGTGTCTTTTGGGTACTATAGCACCAGGCGACAGAATCTTTAGGGTGGTTAGAAATTGTTAAAAAAATTGTGTTTTCTGTTAACCTGCTGTCGTCCCCCTACGAACGGCAGTCCTCAGAAGTCGAAACTAAGCTAAGGATCAACGAGGTCTTACCTTTTAACGTGTGATTCCTAGCACGACCCGAGAGAGAATAGATCTCGAAAGGAGGTCGTCCGCAAGTCTCCATCCAAACCATAACTTCACATCACATTGCTTGGCACTGATATCGATGACCCAAGCGCTCTACCATTCGAGCTGTCCTCGCGGATGGTACGCTTTGCTTTGACCCTTGACCAGTCGATGCCGCCGCGTCCGGCATCCGCAGGTCGCATTACAAGGGAAAACATATTTGGCGGCGTGCTTACATAAAGAAATACACGGGTAACATGGTTCCAAAATACACTAATAAACAGTGAGATGTGAGATATAATATAATATATTTATTAGGCCTATTTTCTCTATGTGTAACAGTACTCAGTAATTCAGTTTCACTTCAGAATTAACGGAGTAGGTATTATAGTTGTTTTGCTCTTTATGTCGTGGTTGTGACTTGCCAATTTGTGATCAAGAAACAAGAATTTCTTGAAATTAATAAGACAATAAGACAGATTGTTGAAGGTATTGATAATTTTCACATTATATTATTTATATTTCAATAATTAATTTTATCATTAAATGTAGATATACAGGGTGGCCCACGAGGTTTTGGCCAGGTAATATCTCGGAACTCGAGAGTATTAGAATTGAGTAGAGTAGTAAATTGTCAAATATTTCAAGCAAATTTCGAACGCTTGTTAGTTTGAAACGGCTTGGCCGATTTCCACAAACAAAATGGTTTTGGATAGCGAATCGGAAGGTCTTCAAAATCAGGTGCTACGTGAACCCCCTTTACAATTGAAAAAAAAAGTTGATGGTGCACTCTTGACCCTACCACGTTACCACAATGGTAAAAGTGGTAAAAGTGGTACCTTTTTACCAAAATTTTACCTGACGTCGATAGGTTGTTCCTTTAAAAAGCTAAGGGGGTTACATATGTTCAAATTCGAGAAGTGATGATAAAAACATGTTTTTCTGAAATTGCACAAGAATGCGTACTTTCTCGGAGCAACTTCAGACCCCAAAATAAGCTCTAATCTAGTATTTTAGTCCGTTGCTAACTAATGAACTTTCCCGTATCGAAAACGGCCCGGGAACATTTTTGCCGGCGTCTCAACAATAATGACATTATTCAAAAATTGTTATGCATTTATAAAAATTTCTCAATTTATGATAAGGTTGATTGCGATTTCAGAAAAAATAGTATGTGTACCTCGTAGTGAAAGCACATTCCCAGACTTCAATGCTTGTTGTCCGAGAATGTAATGTTTTTACCCAGCCAACCATCAAGATTTATGTGATGTTACAATGTTACACCAATGCGAAGTTCAGTCTTTACCTATATTCGACGTATATTTGATCTTACAGTTACAATAACACATCACAAACAGAAAAAAATGTGATGTGGCAGTAACATTCATCACACCACACCTATTCGACGTCAATAAATCTACCAAGTCGTGATATCACATTTAGACATGTATTAGACGAGAATTATAGGATACACACAACTGTGGTGTGTGAACTCGTCGCTAAGTTAGCAGCCTTTCTCTGTTTCTCAACGAGAGGGTGCTGCGCGTTGTTTCATAACCTAGAAATCGGCGTTCGAATCTTGTGTTTATCGAACCATAATCTTTGGATTAGACTTTTGCATTTAAATTTCGAGAAAGAATAATAGTGTGTGTCGTTTAAAAGGTTTTCAATGAGTTCTGTAATGTTTCATCATGGTATTGTTAATTGTATTTGGTTAAATGCTCGTACATAATCAAACACGTGAGTTTTTCAGATTTCAATTTGTTTTTACCAAATATTGACGATTTGCTTAAGGTGCCCACACTGGTGTTAACTATAATTATATGAAGATGCAAATAGTCAGGTGTTGTACGCAAATGCCTGATATTGAATGATAGTAAATGAAAATTGTTTTTGAGGTTCAAACAAAGTGGTTGTATTGAATAGGTAGTATGCACCCCGTGCAGAGGTCCTCAACACTATCGTCTCCCCTTTTCCAGTGTGTAGAAAAAAATCGAGATCTAGAAAACTAAGAGATACAGTTGATATCACAGTGTGACCTATTTGTGATATGAAATGTGGACTTGTATAACACCTGTTAGTGACTTTCTATGTGACGTCGCATTTCATGTCTGAAAGACATCACAATGATTTTCCTTGAGGCCGACATTTTCACATTGACTCAATACATTTTGGATCTATGTTTGTGACTTCAAATGCGATGTCGCACATCATAATGCGATGTCGCCTTAAATGTTTCTTGTATCGCATGGTTGGCTGGGTACTACTAGACCAAACCTTTTATGGAACACTTCTGAATATATTATTTTCAGGATTTATCAGGTGATAATGATACACGTACTCATTTTTTTATAGCTTCTGGAATAGGAGATATAAGGAATGACCATGATGCAAATTTGACATATGAAGGTGAAAATCATGTTCTTGTTCAACAGACAAGTAATTGGCTTCTCAAATTATGGCCTTTGGTTCTACAACAGAAGCGTATTTCTAGTCCTTTGGGGTCTACTGACTTCCTTACAAACGCTTTGGATATTTTAAAGAATAGCAAGTTTAGTGCTCGTAGTGTTGAAGAAACTTGCAAACCAGATAGTAAGTGCTGATAAATAATCAATAACCGATGGTGCAATTTATATTTTTATTTCAGCAATTATCAAAACGTATCAATGGTTAGTTTGTTATTTGTTGAAAGCAACTGCTAATAAACTGGACAGTGAAGTGAAATCGGGAAAAGATATGTTCACTGCCAAAAACGATACCCAGGTATACTACGCGAAAAACCTATCCATAGCATTCATACAGGTTAGTTCATTTCATTTTAAATTTTAGGGTAGAGCACTTTCAGTTTTTTTATGGTGTTTTCAATAACAATATTAAAGGAATAGGTTCCAAAGAAGTTAGGCACATTGAAATGGTTAATTTCTGCAACAGCTATTTTATTAATAAAGGAATAATAATTATGGCTGAAAAAATTACTTATTTATCCAGGTTTACGAATCGTCGGTGGAGAGTAATTTCTCAGGTATGGTTTCATAACTTGGGGGGGGGAGTACTTTATAGCAATGCATGAAACCAATTAAACACTTCATAGTATTATATTTTGAGAATTATCTCTTTCAATAGACTACTTTATACATCATTTAGTGAACCTGGGCACCAAACATACTATTAACCAAAAGATGATGATAATTCCATTTCAAAAATATGATTCAAATGAAAGATTTTCCACCATTTTTGCTCCAAAATGTTTATAATTTTACCACAATACTGATAATAACAACTAAATATAATTATTTTTGAAGCAAATGTATTTTTCATGTTGTACACGAGTGTTTTCAAATTTTGAACGAATAATTGAAAATTGTTAATTGAAATACCTATCCTTTTTTATACCTTTGACGATGTCTATGTCTAGATCTATGTCTAGGTACATATCTTTCACAACTGATTTGGTACAGTATTGTTATACTTATTTTGCAATGAATGATGAATTTTGAACAATTAGTCACACGTTGTTAATTGAAATATCCTAGAGGTTATCCTCATGATGAGAACTGCATACATAGGTTTTTACATACCTAGGTACATATTTGAACGAATAATACTGACCGTACTTTTTTCATTCAGTTTGTACTTGTAATATACCGGGTGACCACGAGGTGAGGTATGCCCCCCAAATTTTCGATAGTTTTGAAGATACAGATTTCAAATTTAGTGTGTCGCTATAGTACTTGAATACGCATATTTTGAAGCCTCTACCGAAAATTCACCACTTCCGGTTCAACCGGAAGTGACCCAAAACTTTTTTTTTCAAATGACACCCTGTACATATTTTTTTTGCCGAAAAGGCACGCAATTTGTGATAACACTGTCTTTCAAAATTGAAAATCGGTTGAAAAATGGCGGAGATACAGTTGATTGTTCAATCGAACAAAGTTGGCCATGAAACTCAAACTTAAATAATTACAATTGACAAACGACAGAAGTTACCAGAGGAAGCTTCGAAGTGCGATACAGTTAAGAACTGAGGTTCTCATGTAATCGCAGCTCCCATATATTGCAACAGTTATCAAAAATTACCTTAACACGAAATGGTATCCATAAATAAATGCTCACAATTGCCATTTCTTAAATGGCAAAATGTACTTTTCAATTTGTCATGATAAAAATTATAAATTATCAGTTTACTCGTGTGAAAAGTTTTGGAGAATTCCTAAAGGAAATGAAGATACAATCAGGTTTCATTATGAGAGTTCCTAAAATTCAATGGTTTTCTACGTAGGCGGCTTAGAACATAATTAAAAAAGCAATACGCAAAAGCTAATATTATTTCAAGGAAGTCAAAGTTTGTTCTACTTATTTAAACAATGCTGCTTTTTTGTTTCGCTTTTTATTTTCATGGCCGCCTTCGTTGAAGAATATCTAATTTTGAGAACATTCATGATAAAACATCTTGTATTTGCGATTTCTTTCGGAATTCTTCAAAATTTTTCACACGAGTAATCTGATAATTAATAATTTTTCATCATGACGAAGTGAAAAGAACATGTTGTCATTTGAGAAATAGCAGTTGTGAGCATTTCTTTATACAGGGTGGGGCACCGAAAACGAAACAGATCGAATATCTTCAAAACGCATGTGATCTGAAAAAAATGCAAAAACACGTCGATTTTTAATCCAAGGCGGACATCTTCCTATCGTAACCTCAACTGTCATACCTCTCCCCCCTCACCTTGGTCACTATCACCCAAACAATTTGAATAGGGAAAGTAGTAAGTTTGACACATCATTAAAAAGGTAATTTCATAAGGAATTCAGCTTCCTATTTTGGCGCCCCCTTGCGGGAAAAACAACTGTTCCGTATTACAAATTATGATACTTCATTTGCAAGCTAATTTAACATTAATTCGGTGACAATGAATTATGGAATTTTTCTGAGGCAAAAAACAAAGCCGCCATTTTGTTTTCTGCCTTAGAAAAATTCTATAATTCATTGTCACCGAATTTCTGTTAAATTATCTTGCAAATGAAGTATCATAATTTGGAATACGGAACAGTTGTTTTTCCCGCAAGAGGGCGCTAAAATAGGAAGTTAGGTAGCGAAAATTGACATGGCTGAATTCCTTATGAAATTACCTTTTTAATGATGTGTCACACTCACTACTTTCCCTATTCAAATTGTTTGGGAGATAGTGACCAAGGGGTGGGGGGGAGAGGTATGACAGTTGAAGTTATGATAGGATGATGTCCCCCTTGGATTAAAAATTGACGTGTTTTTTGCATTTTTTTCAGAACACATGCGTTTTGAAGATATTCGATCTGTTTCGTTTTCGGTGCCCCACCCTGTAGGTATTATCCGTTTTTAATAAATTTTTGATAATTGTTGGATTATGTTGGAGCTGCAATTACACGAGAAACTCAGTTTTCATTTGTATCGCACTTCAAAGCTTCCTCTGATAACTTCTGATGTCGTTTGTCAGTTGTGATGATTTAAGTTAGAATTTCATGGCCAACTTTGTTTGATTGAACAATCAACTGTATCTCTTCCATTTTTTAACCGATTTTCAATTTTGAAGAACAGTGTTATTACAAATTGCGTGCTTTTGCAAATAATGAAAAAAAAAATGTACAGGTTTTTATTTAAAAAAATGTTTGGGTTACTTCCGGTTAAACCGGAGTGGTGGATTTTCAGTAGTGGCGTCAAAATATGCATATCCAAGTACTGTAGCAACATACCAAATTTAAAATACGTATCTTCAAAACTATAGAAAATTTGGAGAGCGTTCCTCACCGGTATTTTACTTTCCTATGTAGTCGTAGGAATAATATTTTTATTGTATATTCTTACTGAAATTATAAAAATAATGTTTAAATTTGATGAAGAAAATTCATTGGATAGAACTCAAAGAATTATAAACCAAATATATGTCTCACAGGTACAAAGAGTTGTCGATAATATTTTGCCCAATTGATCAAATCAACCTGCATTTGCTAATAATTCTCAAAATCGGTTTCTAATCAGCATTTCAAAGTCAAAATATGCTTTAATTTGATGTCAGAAGTTTTATGGCTATTGGACAAAGCTTTATTATTAGTATTAATCGAGGGGGAAACGACTGGGGAATTTTGTTGTACATGCCTTGGGTATTACTAGTACTAGTTGGATATCAGTCGGGAATTAGAGGAATTAACCCCTTAATGCCTGACATATCATATTTGATTTGTATCGAAACATGACCCGAATTCCTATCAAAATCAGCCTGGATAGTGCTGTTCACCTCTTGGTGTCATCCATAAGTATCCTTTTAATGTAATATGTATTGCATATATCCGACACTCAAGTTTAGAGTACATATTTCAGTTCAGTTTGGAATGGTTGTAGGTGGGTGTGCGTCATTTATGGTACCGGTGTTTTTTATCCAGTGTAATTTTGAGAATCCTTTTGAAAGGTGAGTTAAAAAAATGTGTTTGTTATCAGAACACCTTTACTAGTCATATGTTACGATTATTTTTATAATATTTCCCAACTATTTTCATAAAAAACAAATAATTCACCATATATCATATCTGATATAACCGGCACTAGAGGCATTTCTCTTTCTGTTATTCTGACGTAATTTTATGTTTGTTCAGATGGAGAGAAAACTGAAAACCAGAAGGAAGCATTGAACACTTCAAACATTTGTGGCACCACCGGAGATCAGTGATGATGAACATTTGCTAGGTTCAGATGAGGAGCAAGAGCAATATTTTCTAGAAGATGATATTGAAATAGATGATCAATATGATTCGGAGGATGATATACCATTGTCTATAGAGATATACCAGCCAATGCCCCAAAAGTTACTCCTGCTTTTCACGAACCTGATGTTTTCCGTAAGGATACATGGGAACCGATAGATTACTTCGAAAATTTCTTCGACTCTAATCTACTAAACCATACAGTTGAGCAGCCAAATGTTTATGCTCTTCAACTGAACCCAAATAAACCTCTGAAGCTGACACTGTCTGAACTGAAGCAATTCATTGGCATTACAATATACATGTCAATTGCACAAAATGCAATGTGCATCTTTATTTGAGAAGAGATAAAAACTGTTTTGTAGCATTTCACATGTGAATTTTGTGTCTTACACTTTTTGTAATAAAGCTTTTGTTTTTGTACTGTATGTCTTCCATGTATTTTATGCCTACTATATAAAAAATGATATACACTGATTTTGAAAGAACTTAGGTTTCGAAAGTGCGAAAAGGTAGAGGGAAGTTCGTTTAATTTGATACATGTGAATATTTTATATTACACATCGTGCAATACAGTTTTTTTTTCTGAAATATATGATTTCAATGTATTTGATGCCTACTATATCATAAATGATATATGCAGATTTTGAGAAAAAAATTAGGTTTCAAAATTGCGAAAAGGTAAAGACTACTTCGTTTAATTTTACATGTAAATATTTTGTATCACACATTGTGTAATATAGTTTTTGTCTTTGAACAATATGCTTTCGGTGTATTTGATTCCTACTATATCAAAATTGATATGTATTTATTTTGAAAAAAGCAGTAGTAGAAAAACATCAATGAGTGAAGATTTCACATTTTCATAAGTAAGAAAGTGAGTCAACATATGAAACAATTTTTTTTTTTCCAAAAATAAAAATTCAGGCACAAAGGGGTTAATTGAAAATTATTGGGTATTAGTCGGGAATGAAAGGAATTAGTTGAAAATTATTGGGTATTATTCGGGAATTAGAGGTATCAAGTAGTAGAAAATTAATGGGTATTAGTCTCGAATTGAAGGTATTACTGGAGTATTACAAGGATATTACAGGAGTTTTTCGGAAGATAGAGAATATTGGTGAAAATCATAATCGTTAAAAGAACAAAGAAAAAACAAAGGGTATTCGAAACATGGGAATAGGTTATTATAAAAAAAAGGTCGTAAAAAAGTACTTGACAAAAAACCTAACAATAGGACAGGGTTCAATATTTTTATTACTTCTATTACTCGGGGGGAATTACTTGGGCATTAGTAGCATTAGTGTTCGGGGTATTACTCGGGAATTACTTGAGTATTACTTGGGTATTAGAGGAATTAGTTAGTATTTTTAGTGTATACAATTTCCTCAGCGGTTTCCCCCTCGGTTTCATTATTCCTGTCGAATTTGATTGAATTACACGGACTGTATACTTTTTAGCACATGTTCCTCCAGCGAATGTTAGTTACAATATTAGAGGCTAAGGATGCTTCCATAAGAAATGTACTCACCAAATTATTTTCACTGTTCGGATTGTGGGCTTTAGAGAAATACCACTTTCCAACATTGTACCAAGGTGGATTTGTAGAAGGACCAATTGCTCCAACTTTGATACAAGATTCGATTTTGAAATTGTGTCTTGATTTGAAGAATGATGCCGTTGCTTTGATCGATGCTATTGCTGTACCTGATTTCATTCTTAATTCAGTCTTGGGATCATCGGACGGAATGGTGAGTATGTCTCAGTAGTTGAAGTGTCCGTCAAATGGGGTAAAGTGGATCAAAAATCGATGTTTTTTCATAATATTCCTAAACTACAAATATTTAAAAATCTGTAAAAAATAACGTATGCTGTTTGGGGCTTACCTGTCAAGACTAAACTGTTTGGCTATTTTTATTTAAATCAGTAAGGCCCATTTTTTTGGATGAAATGTGATTCATTTTACCCCTTACTCTGAGGTAAAGTGAATCAGTGGTTTAAATCGCTGATAAAATCACTTTAGAAAATGTTCGAGTAAAGTGAGCCACTAAAAAAGTAAAAAAATAATAATGAAAACAAAATTATACGTATTGATTGAAAGTTTGATTTTGTGGAGGAAATCCAATTCGATTAAATTGAACTCTTAAATTGAAATATCATCGTCATCGGAAGTTCCTATGTTCTGTTGTCGTTTTTTATTGTCATTTTTGGGTTTAGACTTTTTGGAGGTTTTCTCTGTGAAAAAAATTGTTTACCAAAATTCCAGGGGTGGAAAATATTTATTTATTCGTTTGAAAATATATAAATAGATTTTTGATGTAATCTTGGAAAGTATATAATTTATCGAAAAAATAAGGTGAAAGACAATTCAATTCTCCATAAAAATTATTCCTAGTAATTTCTTATGAAATGCGCTCGTTTTCTGAGGAAACGTGATTGAACGCCGACATCAACTTTCAGGTTTACTCTTACCCGCCGCTGAAAATTCTGGCGGAGCCAAATATTTCATTGGTCATAACTCTGCTAAAAATTATCGGAGAAGAAAAAGGAAAAGTTCATAGCGTTTCTGAAGACTCCTACCTTCTCATGCAAACATAATATGCGAGTATTTGTGTACCTAAAATGTATTTTGTCGCACCTCACGGATGATACGAAGATCATGAATAATTTACTAAATATACATATCCTCTTTAGACTATATGCAACAATTTTAAAGTAGTGCGACAGGTCCTACTTATACATGCCAAAATAAAAACTTTGTTTTACACTTGCCTCATTTTCAACTTACCCATAAAACTGGCATTCTCTTCAGTAAATGTTGAAAATAACCGCCTATTCATATCCTTCTTCTCTAATTTTTAGCAAAGTTATGACAAATCTAATTTTCGGCCCTGCCTGAAATTGCAGTGGCGGATTAAGGCGAGCCTGAAATTTCATATCGGAATTCAATCATGTTTTCTGAGAAAACGAGTGCATTTTGTGAGAAATTACTAAGTATATCTCTTGTGGATAATTGAATTATCTTTCGCCTTGTTGAAATTGTTTCTTGATAAATCTTATACTTTCCGAAACAACAGCAAAAAAATATATAATTTTTTTAAATACAATTTTTTTGGGTTCAACAATATATGAGTCATGAGCCGAGTTTCAAAGTGCTACGATTCATTCTTCACTTGTGGCTTTCATTTGTCTGTGGTTACTGTACTATTGCATTTTCCCCCAACTCCTATATATTTTTATTTATATGTATATATGTAATGTTCTGAAAGCAAAAACGGTAATATTATTATCATTCACAAGATTATATATTAACATTCTAAATTGATTCACTTATTTATACCGTAAAATGTATTTTTTGAACAAAAAAATATATATAATAAAGAGAAAAATATTTCAATAATAATATTATATTTATTAATCAATGAACTACACATTTGATCATAGATGTTTAAAAACATTAATAAACAGAAGCGGTACAATGAAACGTTTCCAAGAAATGAAAGAATCACTAAATAACCTGTGTATACAAATATTTTGTAGTGCTTACGTTCGTTAGAATTGGACACACTTACACCTTCTAAGCGTTAGAAGTATACTGCCAACAAGTTGCGACGCGAAAATGTTTGTCAAGTTCTCTATAGAGATATTTGCTACTTTTACCGAAAATGACCAAGTGGTTCATATATCAAATATCCATTTCACTACTTGGTGCGCTCGCTCTACTGAAATTAAAAAAACCGGCAACGTCCTGCCCTCCCTAACTCTATTGTTTAATTTTAAATCCGGCAACACACAAATGTCACTCTCCCTACTATTCAAACGTGGACTTCATGACAGAAATCGATCTGGAATATACATGCTGCTGTCAAATACTCTCTTCCAACCCAATACGTCACGCGGTGAACCCAGCGAGCGAACCGACTTCTTGTCGACGCGCCGCCAGCGCCTCTAGCGGTGATCGCGTTAGAATGAAGGTTGTTCATCTACTCTTTTCCCATAGTGATTCACTTAACCCCGTTTGACTGACGATACACATTTACCTTGTTTCATTTCAAATCTGAATGAAGGTTTGTTCGTAAATATGAATATCATTCAAAAAATATTTCCTGTTTCAAATGAAACAGTCTAAAGCCCGTGTGACACGATCCAGTTTTTTATCTATTTTCTGAATGAGAATCTGTACTGATCCATTGGACATGCCTCCAGTCAGAATATTTTGTGTTAGTATCACACAACATTGTATTTTCTCTCAGAAAATTATCCGTTTTGTTATCAATGCTTAATTGATTTGAAAAGCGATTCATTTTATGAGTGAAAAACTGAACCGTATCATATGGGCTTAAGGAAGAAAAAAAGGAAAAATTAAGTGCAAAGGTTATTTTTTTCACAACCACTATGAGGGAACAACATAGTTTTTGAGTAATTTTCAATAAAAGTCGAGTAGATGTGTGAGTTAATTCAATATTCTAACTAATTTAGTGTTAATATGGAAGAACCCAAGTCCAAAACACAACTTTTTCTATAACTGCCATTCATGACTTTAGACATTTCTCAACAAAATTGGCAAAATTGGGCAAATACGGACGATGTCAACAAAAGCGCACGTGAACGCCAAACTTGAATAGAGTCGTTGTTAACCATGTGAAATGAATTTGAAAATGTAACATATTTCATATACTTCTTAAAATGTGAACTAAACAAGATCAGGACAACTATCTGAAATAAATAGTCAATAATTTAATTTAATTAAACACAAAAAAAAATAATGCGGAAATTTCTAACAAAATGCAGCTTTAATACTAGAACACTGTCAACTGACGTCACAACATGGCGGTAATCAGCTGATGGGGGGACAAACAAAGAATTTCAGTTCGAAAAGAAAATTGAAATTTTTTTGCGGTGGTTAGTGGTTACTTGTGATTTTTTTGAACTCAACTAAATTTAGTGATCCTATTATTTCATAATATTTTGAAATACTCCTGTTTCAGATGAGAAATCGTATAATTTTACTAATAACTTCGCTGTTAGTTTTGCGATCTTTGACAATAAATATCTACTATATAGTTTTACAAAACTTTCCGTCTTTCATAACATCCTTCAATATTAACTATAAATTCCCAGCGTTTTTTTGTTCTACGTATTTTGGGTAGGTACATAGTCCGGATGATCGGAACGATCTGACTAGTATGTCTGTCTCTGTACTCCAGTAGTTTCTGCCGGTCTCTGCCTTAATCGTTTGTATAGAAGGAAATTTGGAAATTTCTCGTGTTAGTCTGGATCGGATCGGTTATAACAACCCATAACAGCAAAAGTCTTCATGATTCATGTCCTCAAATCTAAAAGAGAAAACTATTTGTATGATACCTATCATCATAACAACGTATTTTTGAATTGGAAAATCCATGTTTATAACACCTCAATAGACTTATGCATTCGCAATTCAGACTATATACACAATGAATTAATACTCACTAAAATTCCAAGAACGCGCTTTTAGAATTTTTTTCGCAGAAAATCCACAAAAAGGAAACGTGTAGTCCTATAGAAAATGCCTTTGTTTGTCCCCCCATCGAATGTTTGACAACTTTCAAATTACGTCACTGACAGTGCTCTATTGTAACGCAACCAAGCTGAATACAACTCTACGAAAATATTTCGTTTTGTGTCGGTCAGTTGACGTTCTAACGACCAATAGCGTTGCGAGAATTGGCGATCACGTGATGGACAAGCTGCAAGCTTGTATTGGTCACTGTTTGCATCGTCCGTATTTGCAATGTGAATATACTATAGTGAATCTTTAATATATTAGAAGTTTTGTACAGAGTGAACTGAATATTGTGCCAACCAAATTGCAATATTTTTTCACTAAATTTTGTTTCTTACAGGGCAATAAAAACAAATTATTGCTATTATTACATTGCTAGTATGATAATTGGGAAATATAACAATTTGATTTTTTATTCTCAGGTATACAAAAGACTACAAGAGTCAATGTATGGAAACCAATATTGCATGAATAGACCATCATGGTGGAAAGAAATAGTCAGTTGGAATACAAATCTAACAAACAAATTGTGATTATGATGAATGGATAGAAAGGTGATCCTATATACTCACAACATCAGTCAATTATTATTATTTTATAGAAGACAAAGGTGCTGGGTATTGTAAAACCGAAGAAAAAGAATTTGAACATATTCATATATCTGTATTTTTTTATATTATATAAATTAGGTTAATAACCATGATGGTTTTATTGAACTTCTTTTGTTCTTTAATTGAATAAAATATTGTTAGTTTCATATGAGAATCATTCATCAATAAAAATAATTATTAGGCATAAGTAAGTTCCCAAAAGAGATTTGACTTTAGCAATATATTGTTCTTTGGCTGTCTTTCCATTCATCCCCTTTTTAGAATTCCAGGCTTCCCATTTCGCTTTTCCTTCACTGGTTGAAGGTTTTGCTGAAAAATATAATTTGGAGTCATTAAGCATGAATATCGAAGAAAAATAAATGTAGAATGTTTTTGATGGGTTGGGATAAATTGAAAATAGGTAAAAAATCATTTACAAATTTGGATTGGCCAACAAATAATTGTGAAGTCAGTACATAATTATTACTGATGGAAAATAAGAAATATACTCACAAGTATTGATATCTCCTACATTAGCTTGCTTGTAGAGTGAATAGAGTTCTAGAATATCATTTTGTGGAGGTCTTTTGGTGAATTGTCGAGCTTGCTCACAGGCAGTTTTAAAGTTCTACGGATGAATAATAGAATTTTCAGAAAACGATTATATTCCAACACAGTATGATACATAAATTGTTCTGAAATGAGTATTTCCAAATGGTAGAATAACTTGAATAATGGTAATTAGTGTAACAAAAGAACTGCCCGAGAAATTATCTGAACTCCCAGGTAATTATCTTACAAGAATCAAACACCCAGTTGATTAATCTTTTAACAATTTTTTTTTGGTATTTTTTGCATCGACTACTTTGCTTATTATAGCCACATGTGTTCTGGGTAGGCTATGTTACTAACTCCTTACGCTACTCTAGGAGCGCACTGTTAATTTTTAACGCAACAGTGAATCGTGAAAGATTATTCATAGTCGGCAACGAGATTCAATCATTCAAACTTTCACATCTGATAATGAAAAAAGCTCTTCCCGACTGGGAACTGAACCTGAGACCTGTCGGTCACCATGCGGGCGTTCTAATAATCTACTGCGCTAATCCCCACCCTTCAACAAATAATTATCCAAATTAAAGAAATGCACGTAAAACCAGCAGAATCAATCTAGATGACAAAGGGAACAACTGATAAAAGCAGTCCATTTCAACAAAAATGTTTAACACAAAAAACAAATCCAAATCCATTATTACTTATATTATGATACAGTGTGGGGTGTAGCAAACACACAAAACAGTCATGATCCTTTAGAAGAAATATGGTCACTTCAAATATAATTGATGGAACACGTAATGATATGATAAATTATCTCTATTTGTAATAGAGCGAGCCAGGTGTTTCCCAAGGATTTGCATTAGGTCCTTTTATATTTTCGCTTTATATCAAGGATATAGGTCATCACTATATTGATACCAATATAACCTCTGCAGATGACACAACCCTGGTGACTGATATATATAGATAACGATCTGCTCACTGGCGCACCCAGGAGGTGGGCTTTGGGGCTCGAGCCTAGGGTCACTGGATCCAGAAGGCTTTGCTTCTACGGGTACGGCCAATGGGAGGAGTCTAATAGTTCGAATGTCAAAAATAACCCACAGAAAAAGTTAGGTTAGGGCCAACGTTTGAACTACCGACATATGCCAATTTTATGTACGAAATGTTCAAAAATAGTGGAATCCGAAATGACATGTTCATAGATAAAAGTTTATATTATGTTAATAAAATATTTCCAAAATGTATCTAATCGGTAATACGGTAACGGACAATTCTAGGTTTATTGGTCCAGTTGTTACAGCATATTGCCACCCAGATCTGATGGGAACATAGTATTGTTTACTTTCTACTGACAAAATTTATATATCCTTTTCTCATGAAAATGAAGTATTGGTCAGTGACAACCTACAAAAATACCGACAATAAGATACCCATAGTGCCATATCAATTCAGTCCCTTGGCAAGAATACCTCGGAATTTTAACCTTGGTTCTATTGACCCAGTTAATAATGCATTAAACCAATTAAAGAATAGATTACTAGCAATATAAAATATATACTGCAAACTATCTGAGGTATTCTGTATAGATTCATTTAGTGAAACTTTCACGTACCTTTGTATTATAATTGTAGTTTATGTAAAAATGGTATAACCATATAAATAAATATATTGTCTCTGCCTGTTGACCTTTTTGGTTTTAGGTTTATTATAGTTCTGAGATCAGATTCGTTACCAAAGGTAGGTTAAAGATGACTCATCCGAGCCAGCCTGAAATTGCTATGATTTTCTGAGACCTGATAAACAGAGTGGAAGAACTGTACGAAAGCATTTGCAACATCACCACTGTTGACTGAGTCATCAAGCTGCATTTCTCTAGGCAATCCACTTCTGGATATGGATCTTACAAATAGTCAAAAAGGGTTGTAATCTAAATACCCCAGAAGTGGTAATAGGGTGAAACTTTTAGGTATCACACTAGATGATAAACTCAACTGGTCAAAATACATCTGAGAATTTTTGTAGATCAAAAACTCACCTTTGATTATCATATTTGAGAAATTGTCTAATCAACTAAGAGGATGTTAGGATTCATTATGAGAAACTAAAGACAATATAAAAACACCGAGCCTTCCAAAGCCATTTATTCACTGGTAAGAAGTATTATTAAAAAAACATAAATGCTATCAAGCAAGAAAAAGACTTTTGTCAAGTATCACACATTCAAAATGGAAGGTGTACCCTGCTAGATCGAAAGGCTTCCTAAAAACTATTTTAAATATATGGTCTCCGCAGTCTGATCATTTGTATTTTTTAAAATTTGTTTCTCACTTCACATTTTATTAATCGGGGACCTCGTCAGACACACTTCCTCCATCTACTCACAGCAAAATCATGGATGCTTTCTCCTAGTCTAATCAAAATCTTGGCTATGATGACATCTGCACAATGTCCATCAGCCAGAACCCTGTGTCAAATCTTCTTTTTTTATATTATAACCCAACTTTTTCGTTGCTTTTATATTGGTGCTTTTGTGGGTTATTTTTGACATTCGAACTACTACAAGAGATTTGAACTATTAGAGTCCTCCCATTGGCCGTACCCGTAGAAGCAAAGCCTTCTGGATCCAGTGACCCTACTCGAGCCCCCCCCCAAGACAAAGTGTCAGAAAAATATTTTTTTACTTAAGAAGCACTACTGCGCAAAACCGGCTGAATGGTCTGGCATCACTTTTTATTCATAAAGATATATCGGTGTCTCCTGAGGAAACATTAGATAATATGACTTCTAAAAGAAGGAAACTAGATTTTTAAGAATCGTTGATTTTGCACAAAATGTTTGTACCTTCAGAATGATTTTTTTAATAGAAATTACAAATTATTTTGTGTATCATTGGTTTTCATTTCCCAGAATTGAACCCTAATTCATATATTTTACTATTTTCATTGGCTTCTATGAGCCCCCCAAGAGAAATTCCTGAGTGCGCCAGTGGATCTGCTGATCGTCAGCTGGAAAAAAAACTATTGAATAGCATTGCCTAGAAAATGCCACTGGCGAATTACTATTTGACTAACACTCATCTCACATTGTTATAAGAAAATAGTAATACACTTGAAATACTTTTGTCTAATTTCCACTGGGACTTTATTGATATCAGCAAACGAAGTGTCAGTGGAAATAAAACAAACGTTATTTTCTTTATCCAGTATTTTGACTTGAATATCCACAAAATAAATAGATCATCAATCGAATAATAATGGACTTACCTCATCTAAAGACATTTTTATTTGTGCAGATTATTCAACTTCCTGGCTTTTATACCCGCGAAAGTTCTGAAAATGTCAACGCGTGGAAAAAAGTTTTTTGTAGAACACACGTTTATATAACTATTTAGTCTTGACGAGTACATGTCACATGTTATCTGTAATATTCCTGACACAAACTTTATTATATACATTTTTCTGAAAGATAATATATATGTTCAATATTTCACATGAAATAAATAGTAGACACTGTCTCGTATTGACACCCAAATTGCCATGCGACTGAAAAGTTTTCCATTGCCAGTTTAAAAGAATAGAAGTAATTTAAGGTCTCTTAAATTATTCAGAAATTTTAATTTCATTCCACTTGTTGGATACATCGGCACCATTAATTAATATGGCCAGCATGCCTTTTGTAATATTGTTCACATTTTTTATTCAATTCTCTTAATTATTAATCACCTACTAATTCCTTTTTTACTTCCCCCAATGCCGATTACGAGCAGAAAGAGTTTCATGTTGTGAAATTCATGATAAGGCGTGAGTGATAATATGGAAATAAATATGGGAGGAATATGTTTCATCGACAATCATCGATAATTTTCGTCAAACGGTGAGCTAGAGTGTGGCATTATATTATTGGATTTTTTCGCTTATCGTTATTAGTTAACCCTACCCCGCTGATAACACAAGAGGCTAGCTCCACCCACGGCAACTTTCTAGTGAGCATGTGCAAAACTCGAATTAAAATAATTTACAAGTGGGTCATTTAATGGCGGGGAGAAGAGGTTTTTAGATAACAGAACTTTTGCAAGTCGAAAATGCGTGAATTTTCAGTTGATACCACTGGATCTGTAATGTTGATACGTCAAGAAGAGTACTTCGATCACACTACTGAAGATGACTGCCGCAGCTGCAGTTGAAATGTTTGGAGATTTTAACCAAAGAAGACTACGGCAATACCCGGAAACCAACCAAAACAATAAGTTTTTCCCTCGCAATTTTCACACAAACCTAAAACCTGAGCAAGAGCTATAACCTACCTAAACAAAAAGCTGCAGGCAAACCGAGTTGAAAATGCGTAAATTACTAGCCAACCATACCTCACTTGACTAAACTTTACCTAGACATAATAATAAAATACAAAATTGTTACATTATAACGACTATTCACCCAAAAATTCAGATAGAGCAGCCCATATTTGTCTATATATTTGGAATCTGCTGAGCATATGTTTCGAGTTTGGCGCATGCTCAGTAAAAAGTTGCATGAGTGGAGCAAGCCGCTTCTGCTGATAACGTACGTTATGTTTGAAGGTTCTAGACGATGTAGTAACTTTATAAAACTTACAATTCGGGCGTCCATCGTATCAAAACGTTTCAATTGCTTGAATCCGCAATCGTCTTCAGGTAATACTGTCAAATTAAGAAGCTACGCGATGTTATAGGTCTGTCGATGTGGTGTAGGTAATTCCGCGCGTTCTTATGGCGCGCGTGGTTTCGTGTCTTTTCTCCCTTCAAAACGGTTCCTGGGGTGGGATACTGTGTGCTATTGAATTCTATTGTCGACAGTTTTGTCTCTTTCTCTCCCATGAATTCAACCATGATGTCATCTCACTTTTTCTATCGACAATAGAATTCTATGGTACACAGAATTCCACCCCTGAGCGGTCTCCATAATACGTTTTAAATTTTATTCTTTGTCGGCTGAAATCACCATTAGGTTCGATATAGGCAGTTTCCATAAATTTGCGTTTGAACATATGTTCCTCTCTATGAAGAACATTAGCCTTGTCCCAAAGAATTCGGTAGTGCTCTGTCCAGGCGTGGTCAGCAATTCTCGATTTGGATGTTTCCCCTCCACTTTTTGTGTTCATCTATTCTTATTACGGAATGGCCTTTTAGTTTCTCCGATGTTGGATTCTCCACATTCACACGTTACCTCGTAAATACAGTTTTTGGTAGATTCTGTTGTGTTTTCTGGTTTCGTCTTGGTAAGGAAGCTTCGTGAGGTACTGCCGGATTGAAAGCAGCTCTTGATGTATTATGTTTCCGATCCTTCGCTGTTCTGCTCGGAGATACCCCTGTTGAAGGGAAAGACGAGAACAGGGTTTTGTGTTCGTTCTTCGATCGTCTTGGTCTTTTTGAGTTGTTTCTGGTTGTTGCAAATACACATCGCTCTCTCCACCAACGTTCTTATAATTTAATGCCCCTCCTTTGTGGAGTTTGGTTTGGGTGCTATGATCATAGCACCCAAACTCCACGCGTACGCCGCGTACGCACCCGCCGAAGGGTTAAAATTATGAGCGAGGTTTCATATAATTCGTAATAGCATACCCCAGAATAAGTGGTACAAACTCCGATGGTAGAATCCTAACTTCATTTTGAGGCTAAATGTTTCAATAAACTATACCCTAAGATGAATTCTAACCGAGTTACAGGGTGTTAAAAGTGACAAGAAAAGGATTTTTTTCCAGAATAACTCCATAACGGCTCAACTTTTCTAAAGGGAATTTGGTATGTTACTCGGCAGTATTTAGTTTCAAATTTCGATGCAAATCGTGTGTTTGTAACTCTATTTAATAGAGGCGTACGACAGGTACCCAACATCCCCTTCCCCAACTTTCACGCCACTGGATCAATATCGATTTCGTCTTCTCTTTCTTAAATCTCAATATTTCCTATACCAAAAAGGGATGAGTGTCATTATGGAAAATAGCAACTGTTTTTGAGATATTTAAAGTTGAATAAGTGCGTGCGTATGTGATATGGATACTCATTAATTATTATTTCCGTCGACCGTTCATTTATTTAACGAACAAGTGTATTAATAAGGGCGATTAACAATCGAGATAATTTAACGCGTGAGCGGAGCGAGCGCGTTAATGTTTGAGATTGTTAATCGCCATTTTAATTCACGAGTTTGTTACAAAACTTTTCCGTCGACAGAAGTTTTCAAAAATACAGATATCTTATTTTCAATGTTTATTTATTTAACGTTACGATAAAAAACAATCACTATTTCCTATTTATATTAACTCTACTCAAAGATAGTTTAATTTTTCTCAGTGGTAGTTTTATTTTATTTTTTATTTATTTTCTAATTGAAATAAAAAAAAATTTACCCTCGGTGGGTTTTGAACTCTCGACCTCAGTGTTGCAAACCAGGTGCACTTTACCATTACGCCACGAGACCATATATAATTTTGAGTGACAACTGGTGTAATAAACATGTTCTAAAATTTTATTTGAAAATTGACAAATAAATAATGACAGGTAGTATTAACCAATATAAAATGTATAAGAGCAATGTATGTTGGGTTGCATATAATCAAATCGTTGATTAATAGAAAATCATTCATTAACAGGGGTCATTAATCAACGATTTTGAGTGCGTTAAAATACATCATTTCCGTCGACCGTTCATTTATGATCTATTTTAACGCACTCAATATCGTTAATTAATGACCCCTGCTAATGAATGATTTTCTATTAATCAACGATTTGATTATATGCAACCCAACATACATTGCTCTTATACATTTTATATTAAACTCGACAGTTATCGTCCGATCTCACTCTTGAGTGTGATTGCCAAGGTGATCGAGAAGATCCTCCTGAGACGGCTATTGAGTCTCGAGGAGAAACTCAAAATGATCCCCGATGTACAATTCGGGTTTAGGAAAAACCATAGTACCACTTCCCAAGTGGTCAGAATTGTGCACGGGGTGAAAGAGGCAGCTCATCGTGGACTCAATAAGGTCATGGTCCTGTTGGACATGAAAAGAGCCTTTGACTCGGTATAGGTGGAAGGTCTAATCTCTAAAATGCTGTTGGCAGGCATGCCTTCATATTTAGTAAGATTGGTTGACTCCTATACCTTGTTGGGAGGACTTTTATGGTGCGAGTAAATAACACTCGCTCCGCAGAGTTTTCTATCGAATCAGGTGTTCCGCAGGGTTCGAGTTTGTCACCACACTTGTACTCCCTGAATACGTACGACTTTCCTCAGTGCGAGAGAAGGGATATGGGCACGGCGATATATGCCGATGATACCGCCATATTTGCCCATTCATTCTCAAGCGTCGCTGCCCAATATAGGATCCAAGTTCACTTGGATAGGAAGGTCGTACCATATTTGGAGGAGAACAAGATCGTGGTGAACCCGGCGAAGTCAGAGACCATCAACTTCACCAAGAAGTATACACACTCGAAATTATACAGGAAGTTGGTGATCAATGGCCAAGCCGTGGAAAACGTGAATACTGCGAAATACCTGGGAGTGCAGTTGGACAAGCGACTTAACTTTGGCAGACATATTACTCTGGCTATACAGAGGGCTGGTGGTGCTCTTAAGCGCACCTACCCTCCGATAGCTAGAGGCTCAAAACTGAGTATGGAGAATAAACTCCTCCTCTACAAACAGATCATAAGGCCATTGTTAACGTACGCTTGTCCAGTGTTTTGCAGCCTTAAGCCCACACCTCTAGCGAGGTTGGACAGGATGCAAAACAAAGTGCTTCGTGTCATAACCAACAGCAGAAGATACATTCGGTTGGATAGGGAGCTTGCTGGCGTCGACTCAGTCCCGACATATATTAGAAACTTGTCTTACAAGTTTTATAAATACTACATTGATAAAAGTCCTCTCACCAAGGACATTACTAAGCTTAGGTTGTACGATAATGAGCCCCGCAAACACGCGGGGCTCATTTATCAAGCGCTGGATATCTTCCAGGAGAGACGGGAAGAACCGGTTCCTTAGGGAACCAAATCGAAAGTTAACTCTTAAGCTCAAGTACCTCGACCCGGTTTTTTGCTTCAGCCTTTTCCGGGATGATCATCGAAGCAACTAACCTCAGCAACTTATTGCAAACATGTATCTACATGGAATAACAATGATACAACACGCATAAGCTATGCAGGAGGCGTGTGTCTTACTGATTAATATCACCACGGGTAATGAAATGTCCGGCTTTGCGTTAACACCAGCGTGGCCGGACAACGGTACCCCTCCCCGGGGATGACTAAGTTCGGTCTGGCAGGGCGCCCTCCTGTTCTCCTGATCAAGGACAGGAGAGTCGCTACTTCTGCGCCATCTCCCACTCCTTCCTTTCCCCCCGGGGTTAGAAGCTTGTGGAAATGAGATACGTGACATGTTGTTACTCGTGATATATAGTAATTAATTTTATAAAATAAACATCTATTTATTTATTTATTTATTTATTTATTTATTTATTTGTCCTGGCAGGCAACAATGAGGTCGAGAGTTCAAAACCCACCGAAGGTAAATTTTTTTTTTTAATTTCAATTTGAAAATAAATAATGAAAAATAAAATAAAACTACCACTAAAAAAAATTAAACTATCTTTGAGTAGAGTTAATATAAATAGGAAATAGTGATTGTTTTTTATCGTAACGTTGAATAAATAAACATTGAAAGTGAGATATCTCTTTTCGAAAACTATTGTCGACGGAAAAGTTTTGTAACAAACTCGTGAATTAGAATGGCGATTAACAATCTCAAACATTAACGCGCTCGCTCCGCTCTCGAGTTAAATTATCTCGATTGTTAATCGCCCTTATTAATACACTTGTTCGTTAAATAACCATTTCGAGCTGTAGTGACACCGAGTATAAAAGTAGAAAAGCCGAACGATGTTTAGCTTTGCCGCTACATTAGTTCGAGATAGCGTTCATGTTGAAATTTCAACATGTGACCGCATCACAAACCACCTACTCAAGTGCGGTCCACCAGTATCAGTATGTGGTTTGTGGACCGCATTCGACTCTCAAATCCAGCGTTTAGCGTCAGCCTGAGAATGAACCTTTAAAGAATAAAACATTATTCTAGGTCATTTCTTCTCCTACGAGGTGTAGTAGTGCGGTATAGTTTGATTACACCATATTTTGATTCGTGTTTAATTTAGTGCATCTAACACAAAGGAATATGTCAATTAAATCAGCAAACGATTACTAAAATCGAGTGTAATTTACAGTAAAGTATAGGAAGGAGAAGATCCTTCTGTGGCATCAAGAATTACTATCGACCTGGCTTCACATAGGCGATCCGCATGGACCAATTAGAAACAGTTGTGGGGTGGGTGTGTCCGATTTTGGTTGGTTATTCACTCAGAGTAATAAAAGACATAGAGATGCCCTGCATATACTTACACAAATACCTGTTTAGAAGTGAACATGAACTGCCCCTTTTTTATACAACTTGTGGGCGAGGGGGATGATGGGAGGTGAGATGTTATCGACAGTTTGTTTACATTTAGGGTAAGAAGAACCCTGATATAAACGAAGAATGACAACTTGATCCGAATTTAATGAGCGGGCATACACGAAACTACCCGAATGAATACGGACTCAACATGTTTAAGGCACTCGCTCGTAAACAAACAGAGTTATGTTGACTTCAAGATAAGGATGGAGAAAGCATCTCTATGGTCTTTTATTACTCTGAGGTTATTCTGTTTACGTTGGTTAGGTTAGGTTAGAGTTGGCTAACAATCAACGCATATTCAACTCACAATAATTGTAACTATTTATTCTGCTCGTAGACGTGAGTTTTCATCAATTTTTCCTCACCACACAACCGTTCTGATTGGTCCATGTGGATCACCTAGTCAGGTCGATAGGAATTCTTGTTCTGTGGTATTACATACATGTTTTGTCCTAACACTTCTGTGTGTGTTCTGTGGGGAATACCGGCAACGTGGCAACATGCGAACATGGCATATGATTATGATATGATTGATATGGGTGAGTTCGACTTACCAACACTATTCGAATTTTTTACTCTAAATGTTCTTCAGTCGTTCGGGTACAACCACAAAAACATTACTTTGACACTCTACCGAACGATTGAAGAACATTTAGAGTAAAACGATCGAATAGTGTTGACAAGTCGAACTCAGTGAACTCACCCAAAATACTGATATGGCAATTGGCAACATTGGTGATGGATTGATGGATTTTTAATATTTTTATTTACATATTTTTTTTTATGGAACGTAGAATATATTTATCATCTTTGGTTTGTCTAATTTTACCAACAGTATAATTATCCAGATTACATAATATATTATAACGGATAGTTGATTCATTCATTGCGATAAAAAATCAAAATACAAGGTTGTCTAAAGAAATATGCATCAATCTAGCTAAGGACTTGGGCTATTATTATTTTTTATTTTGTACACTTTATTCGAGGTAATCGGGTGGTTCTTCCTTGGCCTTTGAGCAAGTAATGATTATAACCGGTTTTTTTCGATCTTTGATTTAAACGTGCTGAACAATTTTTCTTTATTGTGCTGGTAGTTTTTAATATTGATTGTGACGTGGCAAGTGTTGTTCAGTAATTCAGTACTAGTAGTCAAGAAGACTGACATTGTTTTTATCCTTATCTCAAGTTGAATATTTATCAAGAATAGTTATCAGAAGCAAGTGAGGTCACAAAAACATTACAGTACTGCACATCTAAAACTTTGGTTTTAACCATTCTAGTTACATTTTTAATTGCCTGGCAATCATGATGAAACCAGAAGAACAACACCAGTCAGAAAGTGATGATGATCAAGATGAATTTGAGGATGCTGAAGATTCTCCAGTACAAACTGAAATGTCTATAGAACGAGCTCTAGCTGAATCACAAAAAGCCATGAATTACTTTTTCAACAACCAGTTCAATGAAGCTAAAGATATGATGACACCATATTCAAATTCAAGTATGTACCATTCACTCGGAAACTCTGTATTTTTGTTTATGGAAGCTATATTGACTTTTGAACAAGAGGCAATTGTAATAGCATCAAAAGCTTTAAAAAATTCACTCAGAGTGTGTAATAGATCCAGGAAAAAAAATACCATTGGCGAATCCATCGGAAAAATGGTGAAACTGTCTCATTTTGATCAATACACAGAGTTGGAGGCCCATGCTGAGTTGTGCCACGCTGAATGCTTATTGCTGAAATCTCTGCTTACTTTTATGGAAGATGAAACTCTGGGAAGTTTTATCAAGGCTGGATTGAAAATAAGATCCTGTTTCAATTCGTATAAGGACTGTCGGCATATTTTATTGAAACGGGATTGGACTGGAAATAGTACAAAAAATCATTTTGAAAGTGGTGTTATGATGGGCATAGGAACTTTCAATTTAATGATTTCGATGTTACCATCAAGGATCGTTAAACTTTTGGAATTCATAGGATTTTCGGGAAACAAACAAAATGGCCTGCATGACCTCTCAAATGGCTGTCAGTTGAAAGGTCTAAGACAACTTTTGTGTATGATGACAATGCTTGGGTATAACTTAGTGGTAGTACCTGTCCTGAGTCATAAAGAGGGGGACATGAAACTTTGTCAAGATATCATAGATACTCAGTTGAAAAACCACCCAGAAAGTGTGTGGTTTCTTTTTTTTCAAGGACGGTTGAATTTACTACTTGGTAAACTTCAAGCTAGTCAAGAGATGTATACAAGGTCATGGAAATCTCAGAATATATGGCCACAGTTCCATCACATCTGTTATTGGGAGTTGGTGTGGGTACATTGTTTAAAAACAGAATGGAGAGAAGCTCTCTACTATTGTACACAGTTGATTGAAAAAAGTAAGTGGTCTCGAAGTTTGTATAGTTATCAAAAAGCAGTTATAATGTGTGCTCTTAAAAACGATCTGACGCCAAATGAACTGGAAGAAATGGACCGACTTATGAAAGATGTTCCTAAGTATAAGCAGCGAATTGCTGGAAAATCCCTGCCTATGGAAAAATTTGCTGTCAAAAGATCCGAACGTTACTTCAGTCAAAATTGTAGCTTAGTTTTACCTGTTATTGAACTGATGTTTTTGTGGAATTTATTCAAGATACTCAAAAACTTTTCAGTTGGTACCAAGTTACTTAAATTGATAGAAAAATCTCTTACAGATATTGATTCTAGTGTAAGGCCATCCAAATATGATAATGATAACAAAGCATTAATTTTACTTTTGCAAGGAGCATGTCTTAGGCATATGGGTAGCCCTCTGCTTGCCCTAGAGTGCTTTGAATCTGTAATTTCTATGCGAAAAAGTTTAACAGAAGATCATTTTATTGTTCCATATGCCATTGTTGAACTGGCTCTAGTTGAATGGCAAAATGGAAATAAGAATAAAGCTATTTTAGCTCTGGAAGATGCTAAAAAAAATTACACTGGGTACTCCTTAGAGTCAAGATTGCATTTTCGAATACATACATCTTTGAGTGAGTTTAAGACAGAAATGAAAAGCAGTTAGTTTAGTTTCATTTTCATTCAACATGTTGAGTGCCTATGCTTACAGAAATTTGGGTCTCTATACTCCCAAAGTTACAAAGCATTATTTCCAAACCCGAGCAAGACTCGTACAGTGCCCGTCTGAAGTCTGTTCCGCCCCTACTAATTTTTGAACCACCTGGTATATCGCAACGAAATTTGGAAGGCTTAAATAGGAGACGAAAACCTATTATTTCATGAAAAAATCACAGCTTCAAGTCTCGAAATGGCAGCTGAGCGCCATTTTCAATAATTATTTTCAGTAGAACATCCGGTATATCATTGCATGATCGGTTAGGGATGATCATAAGGAATCCAACAATACCAAATTTGATGCTGTTATCTCCATAGACTACGGAGATATAGCCTATTATTTTATTCATAAACTCAATGAGTGTGAGAAAGAATTTATTGACCTGCCAAAAAAAGTTTCTCTCTCCGACTCATTGGGCTCATGAATAAAATAATAGGCAATATCTCTGTAGTGTTTGGAGATAACAGTATCAAACTTGGTATTGTTGGATTCCTTATGATCATCCCTAACCGATCATGCAATGACGATATACCGGATGTTCTATTTCTATTGAAAATAATTATCGAAGATGGCGCTGCTGGTTTCGAAACTTTTTGTTGTGATTTTTTCATGAAAAAGTAGGTTTTTATCTCCTATCTAATCCTTCCAAATTTCGTTGCGATATACTAGGTAGTTCAAAAATTAATTGGGGGGGACACTGTATGTGGCGTCATCAGTTCTGAAGAAGAGGTGAAGATGCCACATATGTGCTGTGGGCGCCCAACGTTTTAAGGTAGATGTAAAACGGGTTGTATGGAAAGAGATGAATAGATTGATTGATTTGATGAGGTATCAAACTCATCTGTTCCAATCTCGTTGAATTTCATATTTATTTTTATAAATTTCATTCCAGGAAATATTTCTTTTCAAATTAAATGGTTTATTATCTACCTTGCCTAAGAGTACTAGTCAGTATTGTTCTTGTGATTTTTTTATGGTGTTATTCTCCATTTTTATCTACATCCAAATATGAAATATTGGACCATGTATATCTACCAATTGTTTCTGTAAACAATTATTTCTAAAGAATCTCATTCAAACGAATATCTCAGTAAAATCATCTTTTCTATGTGTGTACCTAAATTCATATTATTTTTGACGAAGAACTCATTCACTGCTTATTTCTACCTAAAGAATTACTTTTGAATTTTCTTTAATTAATTATGCTACACATACTCTATAATACTTCTGTTAGCTTTGTAATAAGTGTTGAGTAAAAATCTTACATTTATGGGATTTGGGAGGAGTGCAGTGTGGAAATATTGTTCTTTATTGACTGCTAGAAGAGCTTTCTTGTTGAAAATTCTTATTATTTATTTTTTTATAATATTGAAGTTTGGTTGTGTTTTTACTACGAGGGGTTAATAACAAACGAAAAGAATAAGATCGACAATGTAAAAATACCCTTCTCTCCAAACATTTCCTCAGAGTGTAAATTCACGTTTGTACACCTACTCACCTACTGAAATAGTTGTTAGCCCCTCATGTTTTTATTTATTGGACTTATTCACATTTAAACTATTTTTGTTACACCACTACTGTGGACATTACATTACTTTTATTACAGAAGGCTGTGTTGTTACACCTACTATTATTATTATTTTATTATGTAAAATTTGTTATTTTTATTTTATGATAAATGATATCATATAGCAAAGTGTTTTATTTTGAATATGAATCAAGTGAAAAGTGACTGTTGTAGTTTAATTCAATATTTGACAGGTGACTTCACTTGTGCAATGGATTGCACAAGATATGCATTTCAAATGCACTAAAAAGAAACAACTCCAATGTTTGTTCGTATCATCATTACAGTTGGTGACCATTTTACAGATTACATTTCCTCTAACTACTGTAATTAGGTGTAAACCATTAATAAATGAAAAAAAAGTGTTGAAGGATGCTTTCCGGAAATATATTTTGCTATATGAAACTCTCATTTGTGATACAAAGACCAATCAAAACTGTCTTTATAAGTTTCTTCCTTTTCTTCATGGGTAACCACTTATCCAAACAACAATGGAGAATATATATAGAGAGTGACCCATTAGAAAGCGGGCCACCTCTTTAATACTGTTATTTATTATCCTATTCGGAAGTTTTTTTTTTTTTTCAATAGATAGAGCATTAATAGTTCTAATTGAGTGCCCTAAATTCGAAATAAAAATTAAAATTTCAAGGCCTACTTCGAATGTTTTTCAAGGTAAAAAATCCAAAAAATATACTAGCAATTTTTTTAAATAGAATTTGGCGACGCCACTGGATTCACGACATTTTCAAGTGGTTAATGGAAAATTTCGTAGGAATGCGTCCATCAATAAAAAAGTTACATGGGTATAAAATTTGAAAATTTTGTCAATAAATAAACCCACCACTTCAATTTCAGAACTTAAAAATTCTGACAACACCAAATATCTCGAAATATATTTGGTCAGAATTTCATCAAAATCTGTTCATAAATAAAAAAATAATATAATACAATTTTTCTATAATTCCACTAATTTAAAATTTTATTATTTTACAATTTTTTTATTTATGAACAGATTTTGATGAAATTCTGACCAAATGTATTTCGAAGTATTCTGAATCCACTGGTGTAGTCAGAATTTTGATGAAATTTCTGAAATTGAAGAGGTGGGTTGATTTATTGACATAATTTTCAAATTTCATTACTATATAATTTTTTTATTCATGGACACATGTTTACGTAATTTTCACATAAATCACTTAAGAATGTCGTGAATCCAGTGGCGCCGTCTAATTCTATCTAAAAAAATAACTAATACGTTTTTTGGATTGTTAACCTTGAAAAAAATTCGAGGTAGGCCTTGCAATTTTTATTTTCATTTCGAATTTATGTCAATCAGCTAGAACTATTGATGCTCTATCTATTGAAAAAAAAAAAACTTCTGAATCGGATAATAAATAAAAGTTTTAGAGAGGTGGCCTCTATCAAATGGGTCACTATATATAAATGTTACTTAGCCTGACAGACTTTCGTTTATTAGTCATGGTATAACTATTGAAGAATTCATAACAATGACTTTGTTGATTCTTGGGATTATCTCAATAAATACTATTCGTGTTCGCAATACTATAAAAAGGTTTGCCAGAACTTTTAAACTTTATCAAATTGCTTCAGGACAAGTGGTGTTACATAGCAATTTGATCTCGTTGATGGTATTGAGAGCACGGTATTAACCCCGATAATTTTGGCTATGAAGTACAAATTAAGAATTTTGTGCTTTCAGACATACAAGGTGTTTCTATATTCATGAGATTCATCATTGTAAATTGAGTGGTCTGTCTTAAAAAAAGTTTCCAGTCCAGCTCCTCAGAAGATATCAGCCCTGAAAGAATTTTTAAATTCGGATTTTAGGCAAAAATTAAAAACTCATACTTCTGTTAAGGAGTTGGACTGAGAAAAAATGGTATAGGAGGCACCCCTATTTATTTACAAGCAATCTCTTAAATTTTTTCGCGTAAATTCAGCAAACATTCTGTATGTATACAGTGAGTCCAAGATAAAGCTGTCTACCATATGAGTATATATGAAACGGTAATAGTTTTGGTTGAATGGAAGAAGAGTTGCACAACATAAGGGTCATCTATATGGAAGTATGAAATGCTCAAATATATTTTTGATGTTCAAATGATTTTGGAAAAACTGAATTTTTTTCTTATATATTTTTTGGGCTATAGTAAAAGCTGGAAAGAGATAAAAAATACTTTACATACTTATGACTATTAAAAATGGCAAGGATTGCAAGTATTTTTTATCATTTTCAAATCACAATTTGATTTTTCATTTTAGCTAGCCTAGTTCGAGTCATTTCATTTTTTCGAAAAAACTCAAATGAATAAATTCGTGCTCAAATCCATAATGGACATTTTGACCAAATTTCGACATTAATTTTCTCATAAACTATGGTTTATGCAGGAACGTTACTAGACAACTGTTTTTTGGGAAATTTTATCAAGCTTCCTTTTTTGTAATGAATACTTTTTCGATATTTTCAAGGATTAATGAGTGTTATTTGTAAGCTTGAAAAAATTTCATATTCTAAAGAAAAATTGATAAGATATAAAAATATAAGATTCATTCAAAACCATAACGTTTTGGTGCCACAATTGCAAGTCCTGTGGGGGTGGCTCTGTGAAACGAAGTTGAACGAAGCACACATTATCACATTTTGGTGTACCAGAAAGAGAACGATTGTTTCGCTTCGCTATCGCTAGGCGATATAAGTTAGAGTCGTGTTAGTCTTCGTACTTCTTCATTCTCAGATTCAACGTCGTTTTCTCGTATATTTCTCTATTCTTTCAATGTAGCTTGCTCTTCTCGTCTCTCATCTTCTTGCCGATTACCGTTCTCCTTTGTAGACGTCCAACTATCTTCACTGGTGACTTCCAATGGGTGAAGTCTTTGGAACGGACCTTTGACCATACACGGTGTGTGCCATATCTCTCCCAGGATATGTTTCAACTATTCTGCCTAAGCGCCAATTCATCCATAGGGTGTAATAATCAAAACATAAAATATTCCCAACAAGTTATAGTCGAAAATAGGTTTAATTGAACCAAGGGTTGTTTTTTTTAAAGGGGAAGTCATTTCCCCTCAAAACGGGTCTATGCATGTGGTTTTAGGAATGTTCAAATTGTTGTTGATGTATATAAGACCTTTACAGTTTATAAATTTACTAGGTAGATTAATTTACTTTATCCAACACATGACAGTTATGACTGTCATTATTAATGTCATTGTAGACAAGTTAACTATCAAATAACACACTAGTGTGTGATAATCTATAACTCACTAGTGAGTTATGGATTATAACTCACGTTTATATTTGTCTTAAACTTATTATTAACTCATAAAAAAATCGATTTCGATTTATATTTATAAAGTCAATAATAGACTGTTCTACAAGTAAAGAAAACTGATATGTTTCTATTGAGTGGAAATATATTGACGTTAAAACTTTGTAGTTTAAAAATGTCTTTTACATGAAGTTTTCTGGTACTTTTGATTTGTATTTTAGTTCGATTTGAAATTCATTGATTTTAATTAAAAATTAGTTTTAACAGTGTAGATAACATGGAAAAAAAACGGAAAATAACTCATGCCTGAAAAAAAAGAATAAATAAAAAAATAAACGGACCGTCGCTATTTTGATTACTTGATGATTAAGTAGCTCGGAAGTTGTACAGGCGACTCGACTCGGCGTAGAGCGCCTCGTCGCCTGGCAACATCCTGGATTATTATAAATCGCATAATAATCTCGTTACATTAATAGCTATAAAAGTTTAACATATCCACTGATGATACGTCAGCAAGAGTAAGTATTTTGACCACGCCACTGAAGACGACTGCCGCAATTCCAGTTGAAACGTTTGGAGATTTTAACCAAAGAAGACCACGGCAAAACAACCAGAGAATTGACGCCAGCCGTGAAAGCCTATATTTATACATTACGCTGGCTGGGGCAGTCGGATTTGAATGAAAAATATGATCTTTGTATCTTTTATTCATTATAAAAACCTATGAACAAATTATAAGTTTTCCATCATTAACTGCTTCCTGGGAAAACATTTTTATTGATTTAATTACAATTTGAAATGCATATAATTGTTGTACATATTAATTTGCTAATGATAAAAAACTAATGTTTATGATGGTTTTTTACTATGAATTTGGTTTATTTAAATTCAATTGGGAGAATCAAAAACTGTAAAACTTAAGAGATGGGGAAAAATGGTTGAAAACCAAACTATTTAATTATGTTTATCCTATCATTCCTTCAAGTTAAATCTTCATTACAAATTATTAACATCATAACAACACATAATACATTAGTTACAATATATGATACGTTAGTTATAATAATAATACTTTATTAACCACTTTGGTACAATATGTACAATATGGTAGGTCAGATAGTAGGTATGTAATATATAAGTAAAGTTAAAAAAATACAGATAAAAAAGTACAGGTGAAAAACACTAAGTCACAGTAGTTGAATTAATAAAAAATCAACATCACATGTTTACATACAGAATTATAAAATAAGTACATGAACTTTAATAAATAATTAGGAAGTATCATTCATATACTCTTATAGTAGCACCTGTCAATCAGTAAACATTTTACTCTATTACAATTTTTTTTTATCTCAGTCGGCAATTTGTTGTAGTAAAGAGACAAAGCATTGTAAGTAAAGTTTTTGTATTTAGAAGTTTTATAATTTGGCATCCGCAGCTGTTCTTCGAATCTTGTACTATAAGTATGTGTTGATGCAATTGTTTTTGTGAGACTTGTGATACATTGTTATTGGATTGGGATAACTGACCAGTTACATTTTCCAAGAAAGGGTTCAGCCAACTGAGAGTAGAACTAAAAAATTCATACAAATCACGTGTTCCGTCTTTTGAATACTCATCAAGGTACCGACGCGTCATATTTTTTCCCATTTTTTAAAGAGACTTCTGCCCCTAGTTAGCAACACGTTTACCATTTTCCACAGACTATCAAAATGGCGTCTGATTAGTCTCATTAGTTCAAAATTCTCACTTTTGTAGTTATACTTTCAGCATCAGGGTCATAAGATTATATAAAAAAAGACAGTAAAAATACCTTTTATTCACTTTTAACATAAATAAAATGGCTCAATGCGGATACATCGTCTCTACAAAAAAATCTGAATTTTGGTTAATCGCTGATAGAGGTCCTCAGCAAATTCCATATTTTCTCATTTTTTATTGATGCACAATTTTTTTCGTGGCTGTTAATATTCAGTCAGAAAAAAATATCAAAAGAGAATGATGTGTACAATAAATTATTCAAAAGTATGTGTCTGGTTAACACACAGTTCTAAGATGATCTGCAATCCTATTTAGATGACTTTGTGAAGAGTGTTTTGAGTAACAAAATAGATCAGTATCTGCACTGAAAAGTTTAGATTTGCAAAAATATTGCAGCCAATACATTCCTAGGATCCAACCAAAAATCACATGTACACGGAAGAAATAATTTAAAAATATATTTTGGTTGAAAATGTGAGATAGAAGCCCATTTTCTTTCAATATAGCTTTTTCTATTTCTTGTAAAATATCCTATTCATCAGTTACGAGGTATTATCATTGAGCTATCGATTTGTTAGGGCCATTCTAGGTCAACTTTGATGACATCCAAGGCCACCACATCCACTGGGTACCCAATTAAATGAGTAATACTAGGCTGTGTCCTTTGGAAATCACTGTGCACAAATTCCTTCACATATGTTCCAGCTTGAGTTACAAGTTCCAAATAGAAAAGATCCGAATTTCCTGAAAAGTTTAAATAGGTTGCTTTCGATGTGATTACATGTTTTATTTTCACTAGGTCAAACTAGACTGACTATGAAGACAATTGGGAAATATTAAAAATTATTGGTTATTTAACGAACAAGTGTATTAATTAGAGCGATTGACAATCGAGATAATTTAACTCGAGAGCGGAGCGAGCGCGTTAATGTTTGAGATTGTTAATCGCCATTTTAATTAACGAGTTTGTTACAAAACTTTTCCGTCGACCGTAGTTTTCAACAATAGAGATATCTTACTTTCAATGTTTATTTATTTAACGATACGATAAAAAACAATCATTATTTCCTATTTGTTTTTTTTTTGTTTATTCCGTTAACCATTTATTTATATTGACTCTAATCAAATTATTGGTTGCCAATTTCTGGTACTTGAAGGAAGTGATCTAGAGCCAAACTTCAGTATGGATTTAAAACCTAAGTGTTCCCAAATTCATATACAATAAACACAAGTGCATATTTATAAAAGGAAGTATAACTCACGTGTTCCGTCTTTTGAATACTCATCAAGGTACCGACGCGTCATATTTTTTCCCATTTTTTAAAGAGACTTCTGCCCCTAGTTAGCAACACGTTTACCATTTTCCACAGACTATCAAAATGGCGTCTGATTAGTCTCATTAGTTCAAAATTCTCACTTTTGTAGTTATACTTTCAGCATCAGGGTCATAAGATTATATAAAAAAAGACAGTAAAAATACCTTTTATTCACTTTTAACATAAATAAAATGGCTCAATGCGGATACATCGTCTCTACAAAAAAATCTGAATTTTGGTTAATCGCTGATAGAGGTCCTCAGCAAATTCCATATTTTCTCATTTTTTATTGATGCACAATTTTTTTCGTGGCTGTTAATATTCAGTCAGAAAAAAATATCAAAAGAGAATGATGTGTACAATAAATTATTCAAAAGTATGTGTCTGGTTAACACACAGTTCTAAGATGATCTGCAATCCTATTTAGATGACTTTGTGAAGAGTGTTTTGAGTAACAAAATAGATCAGTATCTGCACTGAAAAGTTTAGATTTGCAAAAATATTGCAGCCAATACATTCCTAGGATCCAACCAAAAATCACATGTACACGGAAGAAATAATTTAAAAATATATTTTGGTTGAAAATGTGAGATAGAAGCCCATTTTCTTTCAATATAGCTTTTTCTATTTCTTGTAAAATATCCTATTCATCAGTTACGAGGTATTATCATTGAGCTATCGATTTGTTAGGGCCATTCTAGGTCAACTTTGATGACATCCAAGGCCACCACATCCACTGGGTACCCAATTAAATGAGTAATACTAGGCTGTGTCCTTTGGAAATCACTGTGCACAAATTCCTTCACATATGTTCCAGCTTGAGTTACAAGTTCCAAATAGAAAAGATCCGAATTTCCTGAAAAGTTTAAATAGGTTGCTTTCGATGTGATTACATGTTTTATTTTCACTAGGTCAAACTAGACTGACTATGAAGACAATTGGGAAATATTAAAAATTATTGGTTATTTAACGAACAAGTGTATTAATTAGAGCGATTGACAATCGAGATAATTTAACTCGAGAGCGGAGCGAGCGCGTTAATGTTTGAGATTGTTAATCGCCATTTTAATTAACGAGTTTGTTACAAAACTTTTCCGTCGACCGTAGTTTTCAACAATAGAGATATCTTACTTTCAATGTTTATTTATTTAACGATACGATAAAAAACAATCATTATTTCCTATTTGTTTTTTTTTTGTTTATTCCGTTAACCATTTATTTATATTGACTCTAATCAAATTATTGGTTGCCAATTTCTGGTACTTGAAGGAAGTGATCTAGAGCCAAACTTCAGTATGGATTTAAAACCTAAGTGTTCCCAAATTCATATACAATAAACACAAGTGCATATTTATAAAAGGAAGTATAACTCTTAACTTTGATGTTTGAAAAAAAAAATACTGAACTCGCTTTAAGCCTTATTATTAGATTTCTTGGTACACCCAAAAATACAGACTGTTGATTATTAAAATAAACTTGAATATTCATGATACAAAATAGGTTGTTTCCATTAAAAATCCAAGATCTCATGTGAATACAGTCTTACTCGAATTTGGTTTATAAATAAGGTGAAAATATTTTAGTTACCTGGAACTGGAGATGCCACCATGGAATGTATGATTTTTTTTCTGTTACTTAATGTTCTTCTATGCATAACTCTCAATGGGGTCTTTTGGTTGATTTCAAAGGGATCATTACCATAATCATTGATTGTTTTAATGGTACATTCCATATCAGGAGCTGGTGTTTTACAAAGAACAGAATAATGCTTCTTTTTGCTTTCTTCACCATCTTTGATCTTTTTTACTGACGTACGACTCACTTTCTGTAACTTTATCACAGCTGCTACTTCAGATTTTAGAATATCAGCTTCTATCTGACGAAACTGTTCAAAAGATATATCATCAGTTGTGGAGTCCACCACTTGAATATAGAAAGGCCTTCCATTACCTATCATTCTTGTGTCTGCATCTTCACGACCACTAGCAGAAAAAGTCATATTGCTTTTGTCAAACCTGAAAAATCTGAATATTATAACTATTTAAATACATTCACCAAAGAATATATACTTTTCTATATAAATAGAAGTTTATCAACTTAAGAGGGGCACAGGGTTTATTGCTGGGAGTAGAATGCATTCCATTCAATTTCTATTTATTCACACAATTTGATTTATTTGAAGAAAGTTTTGAGTATATTATTAATTTTCAGACATCAGACATTATCATTAGGTATATCTAAATCATAATTTAAGATATGTTTTGCATATAGCACCAGCACAACAATTGAATGTGAATAACTTTAGAACATATAAAATCAAATATTAACCATTAACAATTCCGAATAAGATGAATAATTTTCATGTACCTACATGCCTCCTGCACACTTTAGAAAACTGTATAGAGTTTTTTTTATAATTATAATTTCTGGGAATAGTGTTAAACATTTTTGGGGCTAAACTAGTTAGCATCTTTGTAATAAAAAGGAATTTGATAGTTAGTTGAATATGTAATTCTGTGGCAATGGAAAAGAGATTTTTAATTTTTATTCATACATACATGAAGTGAAGAGGCATATATTGTGAAATTATAACATTCCAACAGCAAGAGTAACAGCACTATACAATTCAGGAGCGTGATATAGCCTATCATCCATATTGAAAATAATTTTAAAAATATAATTTTGAATAACATTCAAGAGTAGTAATAAGTTGTTTTTTTCAAATACATTGATCCAATAGCTTAACCCAGCTTTGGAAATAATAATAATAATAATGCCTCACAAAAACTTCATAGAGTGTACCCAAAGAGAGCCTGTACGGGTAGAGGACGGCTATTATTATTTTTGCCCTGACGCTCCGGGGCGACTAACTGATTTTTGGTGGCGTATTCACTTCTCAGCTGCAGGAAAACCCAGAAATCTCACAGTACTCCAAGCTAGCACTAGATAGGATTGGCATCTATACAACTCACAATCGCTTTTCAACAAGGTGTATCGTCCCCTATCGATTTTAATACTTTTGAGGAAAATTCTTTCCCACTCTGGAATCGAACCAGCCATCGCAGGGCAAAGTTTCAATGTCTTGCGCCTCAGGCCACTGATCCAACGACCAACCAAAATGAAAATATACACACAAAATACATTTACTCTTTCAACTTCCCTAGGACTAGGTGCCTAATTAAGCAATCAGATTATTTGAAGATCCAAATAACTGGAGAAAAATAAAATAATGAGTTTACTGAATTAAAATTTTTCTTTTGAGAAGTCAAAATTCACATTTTTTGTAGTCAAGAAGTTTGAAGCATATTTTCACTATGTCTTAATCATGAAAACATGGTAATCACATTATATAATTTTGTTTTCATTTATTCCTGGCATGCTTCTAACAATATGCACAGGAGGGCTTATTGTTTTTGATATGAGAAATAGAAAAGAAAGTCAGCATTCATTTTCATCAGTTTAACAAATGAATGAATGTGTTTTGAAGTTTTGAAAGATCCCATATAGCACACGACGTCCAAAGGACGTCCAGTTTAGGTTTAATATTGATCCAAACGTCCAGGGACTCGATATGGATGTCCAATGGATGTTCTATCATGGATGTGTTTTGTGCAATTCGTATTGTACATCTCATGGATGATCACTGGACGTACAATATTGGATCAACATGAAACATCAATAAGAGAACGATTTTGGTTGTACATTGAATGTACAATAATGTACCAATAATGAGAATGTTACTTATTTTACATATGTGTACGTCCATTGGACGAACAGTTCTGGATCAACTTGTTACGTCAGTCAACAGTATGTAATTCGAATGTTGAATACTGGACTTGATTTGTACGTTCAATATGTTACTATTTTGTACGTCCAGTGGATGAACAAAATTGGATCAATTGGAAATTTTCATAATTTTATGTTTACGGATGTACACCGAATGTAGAATAATGGACTTGATCTGTACGTCCAATATGTTACGTTTTTGTACGCCCGCCATTGGCGCCATTGAATGTAGAAAACTAGATCATTTGAAAATGTCCATAGTTGTACGTTCACGAATGTACAATGAATGTAGAATGCTGGACTTGATCTGCATGTTCAGTATGTTACATTTTTGTACGTTCAATGGGTGAACAAAATTGGATCAATCGAAAACATCCGTAAATGTACTTTTAGTGACGTACACCGAATGTAGAATATTGGGCTTGATCTGTACGTTACATTCGGATATGTTTGGTCCGAGTACGCCATAACAAAGCAACTCATTGGTTGCGAACACTTTCCATACTAGCATGGAGGGGACAGTCATCGTGATGTAGTTAGCTGTTGTTTATTTCAGTGTTGGTCTGCCATTATTATATTTTTTCGTATACTCATGTTCTAAGTGACCAAGTGTGTGAAGGTGGAAGGGAACGTATCATCAAGTCAGTATATGGAATCATTTTTAATATACACATGTGAAATTGAATAATGTAATGCTCAACAAGACAAAACTATACTATATAGTATTGATTTCTGCAGCACACTTCTAAGTCAATGACAAATTTGGATTCAAACTGAATTTTACAGAAACTACAGAATAATCAAAATAATAATAATAATAAAAGTACTTTATTGGTTACCCAATAGGCTACCGACCGGGGTCCTTCAGCCTGTTATACATTCGTAAGTCATTGATATTTACATATTTTACGTATAGGTATATATATATATATATATATATATATATATATATATATATATATATATATATATATAAATATATATATATAAATATTAATTTGCAGGTTTGAAAAAAAAAAATGAGATTTTGTTAATTTCCTGGCCTTTCTGCTAAAGTGGTGAGGCATTCCATCAGGGTGTTTGTTGGAAACTTGAATCTTGGGTTCACTGTCGAGGCTCTTCGAATGGATTGGGTTTGGATAATTTGAATATTGTTTTGATTGTTGGCAAACTTTTGGGATAATTTTTTCAGTCTCTCGACGATTGGTTGTACATTAGTGCGTTGATAAAGGAGATGGTTTGGAGGATAATGAAGGGGGTTTTGCGGGTGTCGCATTTTGGTGATTGTTCGCAGGCTAGATCTTTCCGCTACGTTCAAGTTCTTCAAAGGTGGATTTCTGACGTTGAGGTAGATTGGGTGAGCATTTTCAAGGATTGGGCGGCATATGGTTTTATAAATGTGTGCAGCTGTTTTACTGCTGATTCCTCTGTTCTTATAGGTAAGGTTCCGGAAATGTTTAGCTCTTGTAATGCACTTTTTTTTCATCAGCTGAGTATAATGATTAAAGTTCAATTTTTGGTCTATGTGAACTCCTAAGTATTTAACTACAGTGCTACTTCTTAATGTGTGGTTGTTTACAGTTACCGTAGGCGAATCATCTGATATTTTATGGTTGAAGATTATCAGTTGAGATTTTTCGGGGTTTGGCTTCAGCCTCCATTTGTGACACCATGTCATAGTGTCTTCAATCGAGTCTTGTAGCTTACTTACTGCTTTCTCCAGCGTTTTGTTGTGGCTAATTATGGCAGTATCGTCAACAAATTGCATTCCATAGGTTGAAGTGAGTTGTTCTGGGGGGTCTGGATTGTTCTGGATGAATAGGTCGCAACAGTAGATGTTATACAAAAATGGGGATAGGGGTGAACCCTGTGGGAGACCTTGTTTTGGGTGAAAGAAGTCAGATGTCTGGTGATTTACTTTCACTTGAAGGGACAGTCTTAGTAGGTAATCTTTTACTAGATGTATCATGTATTTGGGGCAGTCTAATGTGTACAGTTTGTACAGAATTCCTTTGTGCCAAACACTGTTAAAGGCTTTTTTAATATCCAAAAAAATTGCAGCACTGTGATATCCTGAGAGTTTGCTAGTCTGTATGTTTGAGATCAGAACTGATAAGAATAATCAAAAATATCAAATACTAGAGAAAATACTGAAGATTTCATATTCAAATGGCCGGGAAGGCGAATGAGGAAAAAGGACAAAAACTCTCAGTTTTTGTTGGAAATATGTTCTGTTTTGAATAATTTATTTTGCTCAGATTTTCTTATTACATGTTTTGATTTTTATTGAAAGTGTTGTATTTTTATTCATTTTTTATATATTTGGAAAATAAAATAATTTAGTTTTGTACCTGCTTGATATATTATTCAAAAATATTGTGTGTTGGAAATCTCGACTTTCTGTCAGTTATCACATAATTAGTTATTATCAATCATTATATATTGTATCCACGTTAAAGACGTGAAATTTTATTTATTTCTTTATTTTTTCAATGTATTTAAGATCCGTGTTGTACGTCCAATGGACGTGAATTTGATATGTTTCGTACATCCAATGGACGTCCTTTACGTACGTAATGTACATCCATAGGATGTTAAATCCAGTGAGGTTCGAACATTTTCTGGACGTATCATGGTACATACCCGGACGTACAATGGAAGTCCATAATATCCATTTTGTATGTCCAATGAACACGCAATGGACGTACATGTGCTATATGGGAAGTTGAATAACCAACTTTCAATCCACAACAGAGAATCAGTATACAACAAGTGATAAAAAAAATTAAATTACCTAACAGTATCTGCAGTACAATATTCAAGAGTTATTAATATGGATAAAAAGAATCAAATTATGGAATATTTAGTAGTATCATTTATGCAGAGTTGAGTCCATTAAGTAAAGAATTTTTAGTCAAACAATTTTCATGAAATTTTGATAATACACTTTTTACTTTTTCCCTGCTGATTTTAATGAAATGTTGTGTGTACTCACCCTAAAACTTTTATGATACTGTCAAATATTATATCCATTAAACAGTATTTTGTCATTGATTTATTATTTATGATCCATGGCGACTGTCCCATGTCTCTAGAAAACTTGAGGTACCTACCCCCTAAGAACAAAGTTTCCGAATTGAATGTAAACTGTGCAGATGTCTGTTTGTCTGGAATGGGAGGAGGCACAGGAAAATAAGATTTGAACGAGTCTGCTGTACATTTTTCCATAATATCACCAATGGAAATTCTACTAATGTTCTTAGACGACTCGGATTTCCTTAGACTTTCCATTTCCTACAAATGAGTGAATATTGTCAAGTAGAGGACCTTACTAGTTACTATACAACAAAGGGTGTTGTGTTTACCTTTTCATCGTCTTCATATTGTATATTAATATTAATTATGAAATTTGATGAAGCATTGAATTTTTTGCCAATTTTACGATCGAAAAAATCACTTGATACATTCTTGAAAATTTTCTTCTGATTTTCCAAATCTGAAAGATTGATTTTGATTAATTTTTATCATGAAAGGTGAAGGAACAGATTGGTACCATTTTTTGGGTCCTTTATTTATTCTAACATATTTTAAAAATGAGCTTCTCAGTAAAACATCTTGTAGAATCGTTACTAACAATTTCTTTGAATACTTTATTACCTCTATTATTTTGTTTGATAATGATTATGTCATTATGAAACTTAAAAATATTCCAATTTTCTCAAACAGTAAAGCAGCAATACTGCACTGGGGCCAAACCAGAGTGTAGAAATGCCTTGGAAAACCTGGCAAAATGAAGAAAATTCAGTCTTGTTTGATTTCCAAGAAACTTTCGAAAAAACTCAAAAGAGAAATTCTCTATCTTATTAGGTGAGATCTCAAGCTAATAACAGGACTCCTAACAATATACAACTACCTAAACAGATCCTCATTGGGAGAGATGCAGTTAAAGAAGCTGTTGAATTACGCTAGAGGCATGCTCAGATTAACCCAAGCATGTGGGTGCACAAAGGGCCCAAGCTGAGAAGCCTACTTGCACAGGTTCAAAACCCTGTGCCAGGAAGTGAGTAAATGTGAAATATATTTGGACAAATTATGTTTCTCAAAATTTGTTTTTTTCAATCAGTGATTTCAACAGCAAACCATAACAACACAAAGTATTGAATACGAGATATAGATCAAAATATATGAAGATTAATGAAAAATAAAATATGCTATGAATTTAATGCATCCTAAACCCATCAGCGATGATTTATTTGAGAAAGGTCAAAAAGTTGGAAGCTATGAGTTCATTTGAATTTTCTTATTTTGATTCTGGAATTATTTTCATTGGTTTTTATTTATTTTTAACACAACAGTTTCCTTGTCAAATGGGAATCCTAATATACAAATTCATTACAATATTTATTTATTTATTTTTATTTTCATTTATACTGTTTATAAGTTCTGAAATTGAATTGGTGGGTTGATTAAACGGCATATTTTTCAAATTTCATTCCCTTATAACTTTTTTATTGATTGACGCAATTTAACGTAATTTACATATGAACCATTTGAAAATATCGCGAATCCAATGGTGTAGTAAGATTTTTTATAAAAAAATCGCTAGTAATTTTTTTAGATTTTTTACCTTGAAAAATAAGATAAGTTGGCCCTGGAAAAGGAGATTTATTCATGAAATTTGTTGTCCTGGTGGACTTTTTGGATGTCTACCTATCGAAAAAAAAATCACTTCAATCAGTTGAAAAATGTGAGTTTTAGAAGGGTGCTTCCATCTTAAATGGGTCTCCTGTGTATATAAAAATATATAATTTTTTTAATATATCTGGTTTGATGATGCTGTGTCAATAAGGTGTGATAATTCAGTGTCCATAAATTTTACTCTGACTGTTTTCTTGTAACTGAATATAACCATTTCAGTAGCATCTTCTTGAGCACAAAATTTAACTGTTATTTAGTTTAATCTAATTACATATAACTGATTGCTTTGATTTGTTTCACCTCAAAGAAACTCCACAAATCAAAAGGCTGATCTGAGGAAGAAACAACTCGTTCATTAGGTGTACATCATAATATTTTATTTTCATTACTTCATTACTCATTTTGTATCGAGCATTAGACCATTTGGTCATTACAAATTTACGATTGAAAACGTATACATGACTAATTTACGTTAATCAAAATAGTAAAATCATATATCATGCCCCTTCAATAAGTTTTAAGAGAATAACCTGGCCCCTAAAACTTTTTTAATTATTTTTCATTACAATTAATTATTCATTAGATGTACAAAAAATGACTAGTTGTTTCCCCTTTGGCTTGATCCATGCAATGGAGATTGAAACTGACCATCTGATTCTGCATAGATATCTGGGAATTTCTCTTTCAGATATAAGAACATACTATGATCCCTCAGTATCATAGTTTTGGGTAACGAAATGAGTAACTGATAATCAGTATATCTGAATTTACTGATATCCTCCAATGCTATTTTGGAAAGGTAATTTTCAATACTCTGATCTTCTAAAATGTCTAGACATGCTCTGCATGGGTTTGACTTGATCCTTTTAACATTTCCTTTGAAGTCACCAACCTCTTCATCAAAATTCTAGAATTATAAATTTTTATATTTATTAAGGTTATAGGTATAATGTAGAGATTGATGAATACCTTGATAAAATCTTCAGGTAATAAAAATGTGTCCTGAATTTGAAAATTTGGTGAATATTTGATTCCAAGAAATCGCACAATACATCTGGGACAACAACTCAATTCCTTTAGACAATTCACTATATTTCTTTTATCTTCCTCTGTTGGTGTCTGCATATTGCTTTTAGGCTTAGTTATTTACGATCCACGATCAATTTTTCAAATATTCAATTTCGTAAATATTTAGGAATCGTCGGCATTAAGTGAGGTTAGTTAGTAACTTGAAAGTTGAAACTTGGGAAGAGTTTCGCAGTCTGCGCAAAGGGTGCGACATCTATAATTATTCGGTTGAACTGATAAAAAGAAGATCAGTGCTTTTTGCCATAAGCGGTAGTGTAATTGATTTTTGTAAAATGAATTGAGTTCAGTGATATTCTTTAGTGTTCATAGTTTCAGAATAAGTCAACTTGAAATGGCGGCAAAGTCAGTAGTGCCAAAGACAAAGTTTCTTTACATTAATTTCCAATTGGAAAACAAAGGGTTGGGTTATGCAAGACATAGCAATGTCGTCGTAGATAAAAATGGCTGATAAACTCATTCCAACTTTTGAGATCTCTAGTACTCCATTAAAATTTGAATGAGACTGAAATCAAACATTATGGTCACCATTATATTGTTTCGCGCCTAAATTTTTAGCGTCATCTAGCGGTAACGCAAACAGTTTTGAGATTCTTCTTCTTATTTACTCCGCATTGTTCCATTAGCCCAGTTACCAAAACTATTCGCTATTCGCCGTTTCCGATTACAAAGTACTTTCAACAACAAATAAAAGAAAAACACTAAAGTTCCCAATAAGACTTTCAAAAAATCAAAAACATCTTTTTTCTCGGCTTCTATTATTTCTTGAACAATCCCGAGTCTAAAACGCACGCACGTACGCATTCTTGGAGGCAAACTTCGCCCACTTGTGACGTTAGGCCTTAGGTATGTAGTCTATTGCGTGCATCGCCAAACCCCCAAAACTTCTATATTTCCTGGCAAAATCTCAACCGTAGAGTTAGCTAAACAAGTTGCTCAGCCTTCTCAAAGTCTAAATTATACTCACGCAATAATAAAACACCAGTTTCGTTCCTTTTATTATTGGAATAATGAAAATATTCATGGAGAAAGGCCATGCTACTGTTTATTCAAATGAGAAAAGATTTATTGCAATTCACGAATAAGCTGAAATTTTTGGAAAAACCTATTTGCATTGGATTCCCTCAATTCCATGCATATCATGCACTGATAGAAATCGATAAAACTAGTTAATTTTTTTTAATTAGGAAAAAATCGGCTTGCGACATATATTCGAAAAAATGCAGACATTTCTTTGGTTCAAAATAATCATTCGCCAGCGACTCTCCAGAGGTGCACCATTCGCTGGAATTTTAAATAGTGTAGCAAACGGCACACCTCTGGAGAGTCGCTGGCGAATAACTATGCACAAGACTGTTATTTTCTCGAAGATATCAAATACATATAGGAATAGTTAAGAACCAAAAAATTCATCTAAAGTATAAAACGTTCACATAATTGATCGACAAGATTCTGCATAGATTACCGATGTACTAAACTTCAGGGGTAGACCTTTTGTAGGTGTGTGTGACCTTACCCTAAGGTGAAGCACCGACTTGTCGTCACGAAAAGTACTGACCTTTTATATGATAAGTCGTTGAACTTAATTAAGGAAACTGTTTTAACTGTACCAGTCTTTTTGCTTCTTCCTCTTTCTCTTGGAGATACACACTGACTCTACAGACAATTTCACTCACTATATGAAAGTCGCGTATCCTGCGATATGAGGACCAATCAGAATGGGATTTCGCGAAAGTACACGCTTCCTTTCTTTCCGATCCGGAAAGACCACGTCGTCAAGTCAACCACAAATATAAACAGCAATGATACATCTTGTAATCTAATATGACATAAACGTCAGGTTGACAGACTTCATATGTTTATTATTCATTAGTTGCAACTATTGAAGAATTCACTTTGTTTACTCGATGAAATTTCAAATAATAACTTGGTTGGTTCGTGAAATTATCTCAATAAATACGACTCGTGCTCACAATACAATCGATAATTCTGTCAGAAATCTTTAACTCGATCAAATTGCTTTGAGGTAACACCACGAGTCCCGTAAGTTACCAAGCAATTTGATCTCGTTGATTTCTGACAGAATTATCGATAGTATTGCGATCACTCGTGGTATTACCCCCGATAATCTCAGGAAAAGTTCCCCAGACCAGACAGATTGCCTTTAAAGAACCGCTGTGGCCCAGGACAACCCAGGTAAAGATAATTTGGCAGCAATGCTATCATTGCTCCGCGTCTTCTGAGGTATTGAAGAAAAGTTACCTGGTGCAGAGACGCCAGGTAGGAAATAAATCTAAATTCGGTCTATCTGGTTTATTCATTATTCAATTTTCGATTCTTGAATTTGGATGTCTCTAAGATGGCAAATTCCGATAAAAAATACACAAACTGTTGGAAAAATGTGTAGATATAAACCGCCCTCCTGATTTCAACCGATCCCCATATTTTTTTGACAAAAAGTTTTTGACAGCTGGTTAACGGAAAAAACAATTTTAACAATTTAACAACTTTAGAAAAGTCACTAGGTAGTTAGTTTTCGATGGCCTTATAACTCCAACATGCATTTCGTTGGTTTTTAGACTTAAATAAGTTTCAAATTTAAACAGATAATAATTTTACAAATCTCGATACTTCCTGTTGCCTGACTATAGTAAGCACTGAAGATGACGCAAGTCGAAAAGCGCTTTGCAATAAATAATAAATTTATACATTTATATACAAATTCTTCGCTTCATTCAATAATAACGATATTAACGTGATACCAGCAAAGGTGCAAATAAAATAAAGGACCCCGCACAGTTTACATTCTTTATTTCTCTTCCCTTCTCAATGGATATGCTGTCTGATTTTTGCATAATGTTTCCATATCTAGAGAGAACGTTAAAAAAAGAATGGTGTACATGCTTTTGCATCAAAATGATTCAACTGAAAACTATCCTTAATTTTTTAACAATATCCTTCCATATTGTTTTTTTTTGTTCTTTTTAATTTTCTCCCTTTTCCTTTTTATAATTCTTCCTATTATTTACCTCAGAGCAGGGCCGATCCTAGGGTGTCGGCCGCCCGCGTGCAAAGACCTAATGTGATGCCCCTCTAAATGTGTTTTCGTATTTTGACTAATACTTAACGTTGACGTTTCAAACTCATCTTATGTTTAATTCAAAGCTATCACTCCAACCGATGTCACTGTATTGTCCTAGAAGAAACTAGTTCCAGTGCAATGCCATTACCTCGAGGAGTTCCCCAGGGCTCAATACTACTCCCGCTCTTGTTTTTACTGTACACTATGGATCTAAAAGAATTCTCTGATGAATGTTATATACATCAATTTTCTGACTACACTCAAGTGTATAAACGTTTCAATCAAGATAATGCTGATATAGTCATTACAATAAAAATCACAAATGATATATTTGATAGAGTTTATGCCACAGATGAAGTGGTAATGAGTGGTGTGAATAGTGAGCCCTGTAGAACAATAAAAAAATTGGGAAGGACTACTCGTTGACGATAATTTACGGTTTAAAACACATATTAAACAAATATTTATTGAGAAATCTTTACCGTAACAGGATAATTCTAAACAAAGATTTGATGAAACAGTTATATGAAACTTTAATTTTGAATCACTGAAACTATGGTCATTTGATTTATGGACCGTGCCTCGATATTCGAGCATCGGCTAGAATTCAAAACTCATATATATTCGTTTCACTTGTTTTTTGAGAATGCAAGACCACGTAACTTCATTTATAGCGGAACAAGGATGACTTAATATGCTGGACCGAAGGAATTTTCACTTTGCATGTTTTGCCCATAAAATTTTAGAAAAAGGAACTCCCGGAACTCCTTTGTATACTTATTACAAAAAAATTACATATCGGTCGTTTGTTCATGATGTAAATACCAGAAATAGGAATCTTCTTGTAATACACAGGCATACAACTGCTTGTTCAATTGTATATGTAGACATTTTTTTATATGTAACTGGTACTATTTTATTATTAGTATTATTATCTGCCTGTATAATAGTAAAAAGTGAAACATTATTAAAAATGACACTAAGGTAAAACGCGATTATAAAAAATGCAAATAAAAATAATCAAAATTTTTCGAAAAATTTGATATTTATCGAAAACAGTTAGGTACCTCTAGCGCTGTTGAAGAAGTTAAGTTACCATTATTTTTTTTTTCTTTGGTGTGTTGGCATCGACTACTATGGTCATTAGCCACATTTACCATTATTATTATGTTTTTTGTTTAGAAAAGTGAGATTATGGGTTATTCATCTCTATTCCTGTTAAAAATGTTAGAACAAATTATATAAAAAAAATAATGATTCTTAGCGCTGGGTAAAAATGAAAACCTTAAAAAAACGCTCAGAAACACCCTGTACAACATTTCAATCACAAATCTAATCAAAACCTTTTTTTTTCACTAATTCTTAATATTTCTTTACACTTATCATTATTTTATTACCAGTATGATTGTGTAATGTGTATTATCTTAAATCAAAATTGAATGAACATATTGAAATGATAGTAGTTTTTCTCATATCCCTTATATATACTGGTAAAGTAACAGAAAAAAATATGCCGATGCCGCATCCCTTCAACAAAGGAGACCACTAAAATAAAGTTTGTTTTGACCATTGAACTGCGTGCTGTGTGCCGATCGTGAACTATATGCGGCCTGCGGCCGCCCCTTGTGTGTCGCGCCTTCGTGCGGGGCACGCGCTGCACACCTGCTAGGATCGGCCCTGCCTCAGAGGAATAACATAGGTAATCGAATAAACAATATACAAATGACGAAATGACACGAACACACAAATAAACCTAACCTAAAAAAACTAAATGAGGCATGAAGCGAGGAAAATAGCACGATTGCCACATCTTTTCCGTCATCAGTAAATGAGACATTAATATAACTTGATCATGTTTTATGCAACGCATCAGATATTTAACGTGACGTCAAATGTGATGTGACGTGACGTTAGTTAATCATTAGATTTAAGACTTTTATTTCTGCTAAATTTCTCTTGTATTTATTAATTTGACGTTAATAATTCCTCGAGCTTAGCTCTCATCAGATTAATAACGCCAAAATTATGTTTCGTTGAATTATTTCAAAATACAGTCTAAATTCAGATGCAATCAAAATAGTCGACTATTTAACAAGGTCTTGTTAAGGTGCGTATTCACTAGAGCATTCGTTCCGCATGAGCACGGAATGAGCACATGTGCTGCTCGATTCAAGCTCAGGCTGCCTCATGCTGCGTGCTGTCCGTGCTCAAATCAGTGTCCACACTGTCCGAGCATTCGGTGCTCATGCGGAACGAATGCTCTAGTGAAGACGCACCTTTTTATATTACCCTTAACTATTTTCACCCACGCGCGTTAATTTTTGGCTAAAAATATTTAAATTTAGGTAACAATAAATTAATTTGTCCTAAAATATTCATAATGCATGTGTTTTCTCCAGCATTATGATATTAATAAAGGTCTGTTAAACTTCGATGTGACAACCATATTGTAAATTCTTCCGACGTGCTATGAAACACGTCAGAGCGAATTCAATTTGAAACGTCAACTCGACTCGTTTCAGCAGCAAAGTGTACATAAAATATAAAGTATTGAAATGGATGCAGATCGTGAAAATGAGATGAACTTGGTGTGAATACAAATGTTACTATTGATATAAATATAGATAGTTGATTATTTTTTCAATTACCTACTACTCATATAAAAATTCACGTTTTGGTACTGACGTGGACAAAGTAAATATTCTACTAGCATTTTATGGCTGTTATTCACTGGGATGATTCACGATACTCGCTTATCACTCGTGCCGTAAACTTCGCGTAAAATTCGCCTGAATAATAGCCACCATAATAAGTATGTTTGTTGAATAATATACTATTCTCCACGATCGTTAGTAAATTTGCCAATTCTGAAATCAAATTTGATAACAGAATATGGTAACATTCTTGCTCTTGATATTGAAGAAATAATCTACAACACTTGCTGACTTGTGCATTTTGTGTGTATTTCATTCCATCATTTGTTAAGGAATGAATATTCTAGCACTGTTGCAGCAATAATAACGCTATCCTTGACTTGTCATCGAAAATAGTTGATAGAAGTTTTAAGTAACTTTTTTCTATTGGTGCCCCTTTTTACCTATTTAAAGCACGCCACAGCGTGCTGAATGACAATGTTACGATTATTGATCTGACAAGATTGCCTTGTAACGTCAAATGAAATATTACAAACAAATACAAAACTTTCATTCAAACATTAACGAAAGGTATACTGATGTCACATCACGAATCCAACCATTTTACATTATAAGTTCTTATTTCTATCACTTGTAATAATGAAACCAGTATTTATGAATTCATAGTGCACCAATTGAAAAAAATAACGTAAAGCATTCGTGGATAACTAATCTTTCAAACACTTGCTCTTTTTCGAGCGTGTGCGAGAGAGTTTAATTCTCGTGGAAGAGAGAGAGACCCTTTCATATACTAGTAACAAATTTATAATACAAGATGACAGTGTGTGGGAAAGGAGAGGATGCCTTGGACTAATGGATCGTATGGTCGCGAGTTCAAACCGCAGTGTTGGAGCAAATAAAATGTTTCTTCTCTTTTTAACAATTTTTTTAAAATTGTAAATCCATAATTTTTCATTGCATTCCATCATTTGAAAAGTATTTCTGCTTCAAACAGGTATGAGTAATTATTTGAAATTTTACGATTGTATGTACCTACATAAAGACCTATTGTTTTAGATGATGATGTAATATAATTGATAAGACTTTTTATGGTTCACTTGATAATGAATAATGTTTCGAGTTATCAAAATTTAGAAACGACGCAATTTAATTATGGTTTTATTATTATATATTATATAATTAAAATAAAATGAAATATTCAAATTATTCAAGATTTGATGTATCTCCAAAATTCAATTTCATTCGAGACTGTAACATTTATGGGGTGATCTCAATACCTTGCAAATATGTCGAATGATCTTTATCGACAATCACAACGAAGCATATGGAGAGACCTAATAAAGTAACTCTATTCCACTAGTGAAATACTGACTCTTCGGATAACCAGTAAGCATACAATATTTTTCAATATCTACGATTTAATACTTTTATAACAGCCTTCAGTAACGAATACTTCGACTACATGGATGAAATTCAAAATTTTTTCTTCGAATTCAAGAAATACGATACAATGACTTAATTTTTCGTCATTGCATTCGTTTTCATCTCCATTCCTTGAATTCGACAAACGCTCTCATAATTCTATGTGGATTTCGCAGGCAATAATTGCAGAGTTGCCTTTTGAGCTTCCTCAAGAATTACAAAACAATCACTTGCTTGTATGTTTCAAAATAGCTTTAAGTTGCTTTAAGGGAAAGTCGATCTACGGCAATCAATCTGCTTATCTTTATATACATATAATAATCTTCTGTGCGTGTACGTCATTGAACTCCTCCTAAACGGCTCGACCGATTTTGATACATTTTTTTTGTGTGTGTTCAAGTGGATTCGAGAATGGTTAATATTCACAATTCGGTCTACAAAATATTTTCAATTTATAAGTTGAATGTAGCAGCTGCTCCCAGCGACTTCGCCATAAAATTAGTTCATCATTAACATGAATGAGGGTTAAAGCCGTAACAGACACACTTGCATAGCGCATAGCATAAAGACAACGAAATCAGCCAATCAAAATGCGAATATCCGACGTTACTGACTTTTGATTGGCTTAACTCAGTTATGTACCCATGCTATGTGCTATGCAAGTGTGTCTGTGATTGCCTTTAGTCAGCGAAACAGAAATACACAACTCGATATACAGGACGTCTGCCTAGAAGCATATTTCCGTTTCCTATAGGGCTAGCGCAACCAGGTGCACTAATCAGGTAGGAAACGGAAGCGCGAGATCTGTTTTCCGTTTTCTAACTGGTTAACGCACCTTAAATGATCAATTGCCGAAAATGCTCGCCATTGACACACAAACCTAACCTGAGCAAGCTAACCTATCTTGCAAGTTGAAAATGCGTGAATTTTTTTTCGGCATTTGAGCAAAGTATTATTTTGGCGAATGGCCGAAATCGCAGTTGAGTCCAACAGTACCATAAAGGGCATTAAGCATTTAGGGTTGCGCTAGCCCTATAGGAAACGGAAAAATGCTGCCGGGACCGCTAGTATACAATAAAAAGCTGTTGGAGAGGGAGGATCTGGTTGATGTCATACATTATCGGAAAGTTTTCATCGGGGGTATGGTGGTTTCGTACGAGCGTAAAGAATAGCTTGCTATTATGTTGAGAGAGCATTACAATTTCTCCTCGACTCGCTCGAGAAAGGGATATCGACGTGGCTGTTAATTCGTCGGACGAGGTAGTAGGGGAGTCGTACAGTAGTGTGTCTCTCTTATTTATGTGGTATTATCATATCATTGCGTTCCTTGTTGCTCGCATAGATTTGTCTATACCCCGATGAAAAATATCCGATACTGTATATGCAAACTCCTCCAAGGCCTTTGACAGAGTGAATCACTTTTGTTGTTGATTGAGAAATAAAAAAAAAATAGGTCTTTCAGCGAGATTAGCAAACAGGATGCTCAGTCTTCTTAGTGAGAGAGGGTTGAAAGTAAAAATTGTTAATTTTTTTGTCAAGACTGATTGATGTGAGCTCTGGGGTCCCTCAGGGGAGACATTATTCTCCGTTAATGTTTCGCCTTTTATTTTTCATCCGTTTTTCTGATAATTATTCATTAAATGGTGTTTCGTCAAATATGGTCTGTATGTACTCGTACGAAAATGAGAAAATGTTTAGTGTACAAAAACAAATTCAACACACTTATATATTTTACCACCAAAAACAAGGCAAAGTTCCATGAAAAGAAAATTGAAACACTCCAATTTGTTTTATTCACAAAACAAATACAACTCGTATCAAATAGTATAGGTATACATTATTACATTGAAATAAAAAGTAATGAGGAAACATAGTATGTCAGGATTCAAGTGTGTATATAAGTGAGTATTTGAAGCATGAGTAACTAGTTTAACGATATGACGTTGGAAATGATTTAAAGGTACTTATACTGCATCATGACTTAAAAAACGCTATCTTTTTTAATTAAAAACACAATGTTGGAATAGTTATTTACCTAACAAGTGCGCACGCGACGGCAGTTGCACGAACGACGCGGAACGGAGTTTGGGCAAGCCGTCGGAAAAGACGGGCGAAGGGCGGAAATAGTTATTTACCTAACAAGTGCGAAAAGTAGTACTTTTCCGCACGTGACGGCAGTTGCACGAACGACGCGGAGCGGAGTTCGGGCCGTTAAGGGCGGAAAATGCATTTTCCGTAAGAGTTAGGTACAATATTTTTCCTACGACTGTTTTTGTCCATCTTATTTATGAAAAAAAAGGTTTTTAATAAAAAAGTTTTTATAATAATGCTACAAAATGACTAATAAAACAGAATAGTTACATAGATCATTTAGTTAGTCCTAAATATCATCATTAAAAATCGTACGGAAAAGTAAAAACGTACGGAAAAGTAAAAATCGTGCGGGAAAGTAACTTTTCCGCACGATTTTAAATCGTACGGAAAAGTACAACTTTTAAAAAGAAAAATCGTGCGGAAACGTTACTTTTCCGCACGCTCGTAGGAAAATCAATTTTAGATCAGCATAATGTTCCTTTTTATCACATCCGATCAAGTCGTTGATGGACATCTGATGTCACGTACTGTTTTTACGATGACTTATTTGACACTTTATATAATAAAACTGGGAATTAGGCTTTGTTACCTAGCAACATCCTTTAAAACACAGCCTGTTCTAATTTTGGAGACTTTGCACGCTTTCGAGTTCATTTGACAAGGATTATGATGCAGGTATAATAAAAAACAATAAATGGCAAAACTTCAACTTATTTGAGTATAGCTTTACACTACTCTTAGGTAAATCCTAAGATAAAATAATAAGTCTACCTAATGCTCATACAAAAAATGTTCTACTTGGTTGGTTCATTCCATTTGACTATCTAATTTTTCTTTTATTTACATTCAATTTAAAATATAGATATACGGTAGCCGACTGACGTAATGTTCTATATTAGTACTAATATTTTTATACAGGCTTTGGCGCTGGAAACCGTACACAATATGATAATAATCACTTCTCTTGGAAACAACTACTTTAGAAAATTTGGAATTCTGGATTTTGCGGAATCGATACACCAAAAACATACAATAAGTTATTTACACTGCCCGTCAGTGCAGGATTTAGGAAGGAGCTATGAGAAAAAACGCGCAATTAGCGACCGCCAGCACCGCATCAAAAGGACTAGGTTGGGATTTTGTGAAAATCATAACATCCACTAATCAAGCGTCAGCGGTGCCTTGGATGATATAATAGAGAAGAATGTTCCTATCTCTGATGATTAGTAATGCCAGTGGTGAAACGTCATTCTCAACTTTAAAAAGAGTAAAAAACTACCTTAGGAAATCTATGGTGGAGGATACATTGAATTGCTTATCTATTTTGAATATTAACAGTGGCATGTTATTATAGCTGAAATTTGATGATGCCATTGATGAGTTTGCATTAAAAAAAATCAAGAAAAGTATTTTAGTATTTGACTGAAAAAAAACTATATTTGTTGTCCGCCATTCTGGAGCCACTATCTTGAATTTATGCTTTTTTACAAAACATTCGCGTTATCCTCGACCTCAAATACGCCCACTTACCAATTTTGAAGAGAATCGCATCATAACTACAAAACTCGTTCGCCATATCGGATTTATGGATTCGAAAAAAAATCATAGTCTTGGATACCGATAATCTCCACATACCAATTTTAAATCGAATCTGACCATAATCAAAAAACTGGTACGCCCTTTTGAATTTATGAATTTTGACAAAAAATTCATAACTTCTGACCCCGAGAACCTCCAAATACCAATTTTCGTATCAAATTGGACCGTTATCACAAAACTCGTTAGCCATATTGGAGCTATCATTATTTTGACAAATAATTGAATCTAAGTATATCGCTGGTAGAGTAAAAACAGTGCATATCACTTTAAATGGCCCCTTCAGAAAAAATTAAGCACGTGAAGTGATCCACAGTGAATAATTTTTCCTTTTACGTTTATAATTTGTATTAAGGAACTAAAATGACTCTTAGAAATAGATGAATTCAGCAAGGACATTCAGTTAAGAATTTCTCTGTTTGACTTTGATGATTTATTGATTCAATAAAATACCACTACACATTACACTTTCGTGTTCGATTCTTTTCCTGCATTTTTTTCTTCAACATTGTCAAACCCGATGTTTTCAATTCCATTGACGACTTTTTTTTCTGTGGAAACAATATTGTTCCATGGTTGAATATCTCCGCTTCCAAGAAGACAAAATATTATGCCGCAGCCAATATAAACTGAGGAGCCAATGTAGAAAATAATATGCCATTCGTGAAGGCCGTTCTGAAATAAATTAATTTGATGTGAAAATAAATACAACTAATCATTCAAGACACAATATACAAACAATTCAATAAGTAGATAGGAGTCATTTATCTCCAAATGTCAAATCCGAATTCGTGAGAATAATTTCTTCGAGACAGGCGCATGTCTAAGGCCATTCCATGGGAGGTGTATAAATCACAGTGGTACAAGTTATAACACCTTCCTTTTTTTCAGTCATGAAATTGCCATTACCCTTTTCCGTAAGGCCTCATATACGTTAAACTGCAGTAAAAGTGTTTTTCGTCGACCTGTACAAAAAATGACATTTTACGTACTAATTTCCGGACGAAAAATCGACTATTTTTGAAGGCAAATACTTTTCGTCCGCAAACGCTTTTCGTCCGCTGTGGTCACTATGCCGTATCATAGTGACCACAGCGGACGAAAAGCGTTTGCGGACGAAAAGTGTCTACAGACGAAAAATACTTGCCTAAAAAAACAGTCGATTGTCGATTCGAAAATTAGTAGGTAATTTGTAGAGGTCGACGAAAAAATGTTATATGCACCTCGGCGAAAAACTGTCTATTGTCTCGCCTGCTTGCTAGCCTCGGCTGCGCCTCAGCTATCAATTTGCAGGCTCGACTATAATAGACAGTTTTTCGTCCTTGGTACATAAATTACTATTAAGTAAGGCAGCAGTCATGAGGGAGGGGGGGGGGGGGGTACACCCACTCAGGCACGCGCCTGCTCTAAGAATCAATTCTGTAAGATCTAAATAGTAGTCCCTAGTTGGTACAGGTAATTTAACTAGCAGGCTGATGGTTTTCGAAACTTTGAAGCCATTCTTTTTCGTTTGAACATGCCAGCATTATTGGGCAAAATGTTTATGGCAACTTCTCATAGTCGTTGTATTGTAAGCTGACCCGATATTTTCAGATGGGTTTTAAGTAACAATTTCCAACACAATTATCCGGCATGTAATAGTTTTTTCATGAACTATTAGTAGACGTCCCATATATCATAAAACAACAATAAACTGTTTTGGAGGTGCATGGCTTCACCCCTGAAAAATCACCACCCTTGGTAAAAAAGCCTGATTTGGTCTATACCTAATCAACCGTCCCAAAAGAAAGTTATCTACTAAGTTTTCTGTACGGACTAAAGTTTACGAGAAAATCGATATCTAAATTTTGTCAAGATTCCCAATATGGATTTAATGTCTTCGCACGTGGCCTATCAATAAAAACTAATTTCCTTTCCATTAATTCCATTTGTATGTATGTATAGGTATATAATAAAACATGATAAGTGTAATTATCAACTAATATTTCGTGTTCATAATTACACACAGCACTACGAAAAATAAAGGGCTTTAATATAAATTATAAACGTGTTCAGTCATAGTTGATTGGTATCAGTTATGCACAAAAGATGAGAGATGGAAATATTCCAATTAATCACCAGCACCATAAAATCTGATGATTGTTTATTTTTTACTAAAAGGTGTTATCCACGTCACATATTTTGAATCTATTTTATACGTAGAAAAAAAGATTGAACTGTTTCTCCTCATTCAAAAGGAATATTTGAATTTTATCTTTTGTGCATCGAACTAATACCATTCAACTATGACTGAACACATTTATAAATAACTTTGAAGCCCTTTATTTTTCGTAGTGCTGTGTGTAATTATGAACACGAAATATAAGTAGATAATTATGTTTAAGTAAATACTTATACATACTTCTGACCATTGAAAGTGGCAAGGCCTGCAAGTATTTTTCATCACCTTAACACCCCATTTTACATCCAATCGTCTAGTTCCCAAATTGTAGATAGTTTTTACGGGATTTGAAAGTGCGGAGAGGATGTACGAATTTCGATATCGAAGTTCTCGTAAACTGTAGTTCAAAAGAAAAAACATATGACATATGACAACTTAAGCGAGATACTAGATCGCCTCCCTGGAATGAACATCTGGAAGAAGTGTTGAAAATGGCAAAAGGGAGATCAATATAATGATGACCACGAATTCCTTCGGTAGAACATGGAGACTTGGACCCACACAATTCCTTTGGCTATACACAATGACAATGAGGCTCTCGATTACATATGGAGCACTGCTGTGGTGTTCAAAGTAGTGAACCAGAGGGAGGCAAAGACTGGCCATGCCCGCAGTCAGTGGGGCTATGTCAGTGTTGCCACCAGCTGATGAATTATCGTGCAGCGCTGCCAAAATTATCGATTTCTCTTGAAAATTATGTTACAATTTTCTTTTTGTTGTTTTGGAGAAAAAACGCCATACTCATTTTAATTTATATACCTATAAACACATAAAAAAACAGATAACACAAACTTAAATCTAGTCCAAAATTATTGTTATTATACGAGGTTACTGAACTTAGCATTCGCTGCTTACGCTTCGAGAGGCCAATAATAGTGAATTTACAGTATACATTTGATTTCTCACATTTGTTTTTATTAAATTCACCTTCGAAAATATCATTTCACAGGCGGCATTCGCATGGGGAATCACTAGTAAATCCAATACAAAAAACCTGCAAAGTTGAAACATTTCCTAGACTATAAAATTATGTTACAATTATCGATTATGTTACACATTATCGTTTGACTTAATTTTGAGGGGAAATTATGTTACAATTCCATAATTATGTTACAAGTGGCAACACTGGGCTATGTCCAGCACGTGATTCTGCACCTCCCTTTCGTGCATCTGCATATTCTAGTGGAAGCGATGACCTACGCCCTCGTAACAAATAAGGGCTAGTCTGGTGCACGTCTAGCTCCATGACAAGTAACGGAGTAGGTGCTGGAATATGCGGGGAGGGGCCTAAGCAGAACATTAGTCTGAACTCAAGCCTCTGTATTTCAAGCAGAGATGATGGCCATTTCTATTTGCACAATAGATATTTTGCACAAAAATTATAGGAGCACAGAACATGGCAAAACTTGTCTGGGAACCAGGTCACAGGAGCATCCAGGGGAATCACCGGACATATGCCCTAGCAAGAGAGGAGACAGGTATAATTCTCATTGGATAGGAACCAGCCTGTGAAATGCCGTGGCATTCTCACGGAAAAATTATGGTCTCAGCTGAAATTCTCTTGGGAAGGTGATAAGGCGCTGCTACCTGAGAAAACAACGGCAACTGCTCTGGATACATACTATTCAGGTTCTGTGAGGAGCAGAACGAAACAGCCTCCCACATACCTACTGTTTGCTAGGTTTATTAACGAAAAGAGATATTGGAAATTATATGAAACCGTTTGGGCGATATCCGTGAGAAACGTAATCGTTACTGCCTATTCTAAAAAAAGTAAATAGCAACGTAACTTGTGACAGATTATTGGGACGCTCAAGAAAAATGCTTTCCAGCGATAGTATTATGTGTTAAGTTGCTAATTATAGTAAAAAACCTCAACTTTATGCTTTATGCTTTTGTGCTCATTCAACAATTTTTTGATAGCTGATTTCAGAAAAATATATTTCCCAAATTCCTATAGCTGCAGAAACTGAAAGTCAGAAGTCATTTTTATTATTTTAATTTTCGCTTTTATCTTCAGTCTCAAATACTTGGAGGAGGAATATCAGGTGTTTTTCAAGAAATGTAAGAACCAAAGAACTTGAAAACAATATTTTGTTTTGTATTCTTAATTAATTTAAAGTAATTTTTATGGTATCTTCATAGTAATCAGTACGCTTTGAATCCGGTTATGATGTTGGTTTGTGTCTCACGAGAATAAAAAATGAACACGTTTAGTAAACTAAATTTGGGAGAATTCATTTTGGATGTTCTGGTTGGTTTGCGGGTTTAGCCGTGAACTTCTTGGTTGATACGTCAAGAAAATACCACGCTGCTGAAGATGACTGCCGCAGTTGGAGTTGAAACGTTTGGAGATTTTAACCAAAGAGCCACTGATTAAATAACCAAGAATGAAAAACTAGACATATACGCCATCTAAAATAGAAATATCCCCATAAAACATACATATATTGTGTAACCGATTGAAATGTTTTTTTTTAACAGTTAGATATTCAAAAAAGTCCTTTAGAACACCAAATGAAATATTATCAAGTTATTTGGAAAAAATCCGATTACAACACTGTAGAAAACATAATTTTGGAATTGTTAGTGCTGTGTTTTCATGAGTTTGAAAATAGCTCCCGGACTATGTATGTTTGGAAATCTTTCTTGGCAGTGGGAGAAAAATGAGACTATAAAAAGTTGTTGATACGAGTTGTCATTATATTTCACAATTTTGCATAAAACTGTTCTAAATACAGATTTTTCATTCATCTAAGTGTTACAGTCCATCAATCACAAACATTGGTCCTTCGAGCCGGATTTTCATTGGAAGCTTTCGTGAATCTAAAAAGTAATTCCAAAAATTCACGGAGAACTTCGCTGAAGATTGAAAATCAGAATATCAACAAGACCTCGAAAGTAACTGAATTTTTCTTCGAAGCAAAAGAGAAATACAGCAAGGTAGTGCAAAGGGGGTGAGTCCGTTCCAATTTTCTCTCCTTTCCCATCCAGTACTATTGTTTTCACTTGATTACATTCGTTTTACTGTGATATTTTGAACTCTTTCAAATAATTCATATATATAAAATGTCCGAAGAAGAGAAAAAATGTCTCAACAGACAGCGAGGTGCTGTGAAGTCCAAGCTTACATTCTTTTCAAATCATCTGAAAACATTAGAGGGAAAATCTTTATCGGAAGCGGATTTTATTAATCTAGAAGAAAGAGTCTCGAAGGCAGACACTATTTTTGAAGAATTTGAGAAGTTACAAAACCAGATACAAAATTTGGTACCTGAATCTGAAATCAAAGCTCATGATCAGGAGCGTGCTGTCTTTGAAGACACTTTCTTCGCTACAATATCAATTGCCAAGCAAATGATTTTGAAATATAAACGAGAAACTGAACAACAAAATAATGCCAATGCAAGTGCTAATGTTTCATCAAATCATGACGAAGATAATGTAAAAGTTTTGAAAAGTGTCAAATTTCCTGTCATTAACTTGCCGAAATTCGACGGTAGCATGGATAATTGGTTAGAATTCAGGGACACTTTTCAAAGTTTGATACATGATAATGGGTTGATAAATGATATACAAAAATATCACTATCTAAGAGCATGCCTCGAAGGTGGGGCTGCCCAGGTTATAAGGTCAAGTGAACTATCAGCCTCTAATTATCCAGTGGCGTGGGAAACATTAGGTGAAAGGTACAATAATACACAATTACTTGTGCATATTCATACTAAAGCGCTGTTCAATTTAAATCCAATTCGAAATGAATGTGCATCAGAACTAAGGAATCTTTTAGATAATGTCTCCAAACATCTCAGATCATTGCAACAACTAGGCGAACCCACTGATCAATGGGACACTCTGATAAACTATTTAGTAACAATGAAGCTTGATAACAAAACAACCAGAGAATGGGAGCAGCAGAAAATAGGTAAAAAAAGCATGACTTGGGATGACTTGAAGACATTTCTAAAGGGCAGGTCTGACATGTTAGAAACTGTGGAAGTAAAAAATTTCGATAAATTGCCTACAAAAAATTATCGTCGAGATTCTAGCACCACAAAAAACCTTCATAGCCATGTTATTTCGAAATGTTCATATTGCAAAAAGGATCACCTCATTTATGCCTGTGCCGAATTCTTAAATCTAACTGTTGGTGATAGGATTAACTTTATTTCTAAATCCAGACTCTGTACTAACTGTCTAAAAGGTGGTCATTTCGAAAAATCATGCAAATTCGGACCCTGTAGGCACTGCAGCAAGCGTCACAATACCTTATTGCACCTGAATACTACAAGCTCAAGTGAACAAGTAACTAGTGAGTCTGACAATATTACAGTTGGGCATCAAATCACACTCTCCGCCACAAATGATATAGATGAGGTACTTTTGTCAACAGCATGTGTACAGGTTCTCGACAAGTTTGATAACCCTGTCAACGTCAGAGCACTTTTAGATTGCGGTAGTCAGTCTAGTTTTATCACCTGTGATTTGCTTAATCTTCTAGATTTGGAAAAATATCGAATTAATATAACCGTCACGGGGTTAAATCATTCCTGTTCTAGGGCCCAATATAAGTGTAATATTTTTCTACAATCTTGTGATGGTAAATTTAATACACATGTTAGTTGTTTGGTTATTCCGAAAATCACAAGTGACCTGCCAAACATTAAAATCAATAAATGCGATTTGAATATACCAAAGAATATAGGTAGGCTAGCCGACCCTAACTTCAATAAGCCAGGAGAAATCAACATATTGTTAGGAGCAGATGTATTTTGGAAAACTCTGTGTGTTGGTCAAATAGAGTTAGGTCATAACAAGCCCATAATGCAAAAAACCAGGTTTGGCTGGGTCATTTCCGGAGTGTTCGGAAAAACTCAATCCCATGTAAGATGCCATTTTAGCACAAACCAGGACTTCCAAAAGCAACTATCAAAATTTTGGGAAATAGAAGAATGCCTCGAAAAAACTATTTTCTCACGAGAAGAAAATGAGTGTGATTTACATTTCTTGCAAAATACTACAAGAAATGATGAAGGTAGATTTGTTGTATCACTTCCACTAAAAAGATCATTGAATGATCTTGGCGAATCTAAAGATCAAGCTATTAAACGATTTTTAGCCTTAGAGCGAAAATTACAGCGAGATCAAAATCTGAAGAATCATTATATAAATTTTATGACGGAATATATTAAAATGGACCATATGGAAGTTGTTGAATCTTTTGACACAACATCCAAAACTTATTATATGCCCCATCACGGCGTAATTAAAGCAGATAGTCTTACCACAAAATTGAGAGTGGTGTTTGACGCTTCAGCACCCAGCACTACTGGTGTTTCTCTAAATGACCTTCAAATGGTAGGTCCGACAATTCAAAATGACCTTTTGTCAATCATTCTCAGATTCAGAGTCCATTATTACGTTGTTTCATCAGATATACATAAAATGTACCGTATGATTCTAATAAATCCAAATCAGCATTCATTGCAGCGCATCGTTTGGCGGGACGATCCTTCTAAACCGCTTCAATCTTATAATTTGAAAACTGTCACGTACGGACAAGCTGCATCTTCTTTCTTAGCCATACGATGTCTTTTTGCTCTGGCAGATGAACATAATTCTGACAAGCATATTTCTGATATAATAAAAAACGATTTCTACGTGGATGACCTTTTAACAGGATCTAATACTATTGAAGGTGCATCTCATATATGTGAAACTATTTCTAACATATTGGCACATGGTTGTTTTCAACTTAGAAAGTGGAAGTCAAATGAACCACAAGTTTTACAAAGGGTTAATTCTTCTGAATTATCATACAACATTCTAGATTTCGGGAAGGATCAAAATGCAAAAACATTGGGACTTCTTTGGAACTGTTATTCTGATAGATTGATGTACAAAATAGATACCTCCTCGGAATTCAAAAGTGTGACAAAGAGACGTATCCTTTCTCACATATCTCAAATTTTCGATCCGTTAGGTTTGTTGTCTCCATGCACTATTATTGCAAAAATGACCATACAAAAATTGTGGCTTGAAAAAGTATCATGGGACGAGTCACTTCCAAATAATTTACATTCATCATGGCTCAGTCTGGAACGGGACCTACCTGATTTAAATTCTTTAAATATTCCTCGTTTAGTTTTGTGTAGCAATTCTAGCGACATAGAGATTCATGGCTACTCGGACGCATCGCAGAGTGCGTTCGGAGGTTGTATTTTCGTGCGAAGCAATAACAATAAAGCCGAAATATCTGTCAATTTATTATGTGCAAAGGCTAGGGTTGCACCTATAAAAACTCAAACGTTGCCACGTTTGGAATTGTGTGGTGCGCTCGTATTATCTAGACTATTACAAAAGGTTTTGTCCGCCTTAAGTCCAATAATACGCCCATCTAGATGCATATTATGGACTGATTCGACTATTGTCCTAGGTTGGATAGGAACAAGCCCTCATTTATTGAAAACTTTTATTAGCAATCGCGTTTCTGAAATTCAAAGTATCACCGAAAAATTTGAGTGGCGCCATGTTCCAACTAAAGATAACCCAGCCGATATGCTATCACGAAGGTTATATCCAAATCAACTAAAAAACGCGTCCTTGTGGTGGCAGGGACCGAGTTGGCTCAAGAGAGACGAATCATTTTGGCCACAAAATGATGGTATAAAAGATACTCACCTACCTGAAATGCGTGATCAGGAAAAGACGTGCCTTTTACTCCATAATAAGGACGATTTTCCTTTTGAAAGGTATTCAGATCTTTCAAAATTAATTCGAATAACAGCATTCATACTGAGATTCAAAAATAATTGCTCAAAATCTAAAGATCAACGTGGTGTTGAATTATATGTAACACAATCAGAAGCTAATAAATCCCTTTCGCTTTTAGTTAAATTGTCGCAACAAGAAGCATTTCCTTTAGATTATGCGTCCTTGAGGAAAACCCAGACAGTTAATTCTAAGAGCAAAATTTTAAGTCTTAATCCTTTCATGGATCAAAATGACTTAATCCGTGTAGGTGGGAGACTCAGTAACTCCAATTTTAGTTTCGATAAAAAACATCCGTTACTTCTATCACATAAACACCCTCTTACCATATTAATATTTACTAGTGAACATTTGAGATTACTTCATGCAGGACCTCAGTGTTTGCTAGCTTCTATAAGAGAGAGATTTTGGCCAATCGGTGGTCGTAATTTGGCAAAAAAGACGATAAGAAACTGCGTACGTTGTTTTAGAGCAAATCCAAAAACCATAAACCCTGTCATGGGTGACTTACCAAGAGACCGTTTGATTTTAGATATTCCTTTCACTATCACCGGTGTAGATTATGCTGGTCCATTCACAATAAAAGACCGTAAGGGTCGTGGGGCAAAACTGTCAAAATGTTACGTTTGCCTGTTTATATGTTTTGCAACTAAAGCTATTCATATAGAACTCGTGTCTGATTTAACGAGTGAAGCATTTGTACTTGCATTGCGCAGATTTGCCGGACGCCGCGGTAAACCCGCCAAAATTTACTCGGACAATGGGACAAACTTTGTTCGGGCCAATAAGGATTTGATCGAATTAGGTAAATTTTTGATTTCCAAGAATGATCAACTTGAAGACACCTTTTCTCATGAAGGTATTAATTGGAAATTCATACCTGTGAACTCACCGCACTTCGGAGGTCTGTGGGAAGCGGGAGTAAAAAGTATAAAGCATCATCTTCGTAGAATCATGGGTAACGCGAACCTTACTTTCGAAGAATTAAGTTCCGTTTTGATTCAAGTGGAAGCAATTGTTAATTCCCGTCCTATGCATCCTCTTTCCTGTGATCCAAATGACCTAAACCCATTAACCCCTGCACATTTTTTGGTGGGAAAGCATTTAACAAGTGTACCAGATCCAGACGTTCGACATATTCCTGATAATCGATTGTCAATTTATCAAAGAATCCAGCAATTGCGGCAACACTTTTGGGATCGATGGAGTAAAGACTATCTATCGGAACTTCAACAGAGGAGTAAATGGCAACAGAGTAAACATAAAATCGAAGAAAACACTTTAGTGCTAGTGAAAGACGATAATCTTCCTCCTATGAAATGGTGCCTTGGGCGCGTTGTGCGTTTGCATCCCGGAAAAGACAATGTTAGTCGCGTGGTTTCTGTAAAAACAGCCAATGGTGAAATCAAAAGAGCTGTGTCAAGAATTTGTCCTTTGCCAATAGCTCAACAATAATATTATTTGAAGCATGTTCCTTCAAGGCTGGCGGGATTATGTTAGTGCTGTGTTTTCATGAGTTTGAAAATAGCTCCCGGACTATGTATGTTTGGAAATCTTTCTTGACAGTGGGAGACAAAGGAGACTATCAAAAGTTGTTGATACGAGTTGTCATTATATTTCACAATTTTGCATAAAACTGTTCTAAATACAGATTTTTCATTCATCTAAGTGTTACAGTCCATCAATCACAAACAGGAATTCAGAAACGCCTTTGAGTAATAGAACAAAAAGAACTCACATGTTTTGCGGTTAAATATCCAACAATCGCTGGAGATATGAATCCTGTGGTGCTTCCTATACAATTTGCAATACCGTATATTACACCTGCGAAGTTGGGAGCCAAATCCTGAGAATTTTGCAAATTTGTTATGGTAGAAGCGCCGTTCAGTCCAAGTGACAACGTTATCAATACTATTGCCACTGTTACGTCACATCCAGTTAGGGTTTGTACAAATAGAAGTACTCCCGGTAAAATATGAGCTGAAACAAAATTATTAGCTAATAGTTATCCATGTATCAAGTGAGTAAAGTGACACTTTTTTATGAGTGGGAAATGGTATCTTCCTACGAGCGTGCGCAAAGTAGTACTTTTCTGCATACATTTACGTGCGCAAAGTTACATTATATATATTTTTTCAAGTACCTTGTTTAATGGTAAATGATTTGATATTGTCAAGCGTGCGTTTGTCGTATTTGACACATTGATAAGTCATTTTTGTTGTAGTTAGTTCTTTCTTTAAAGTTTAATTAAAAATTATTGACTAAATTTTGATTTTTTTTATTTTTGTGGTTATTCGATGTGGAGCTTGTAGTAAAAATTTTGTTCCTAACACGTGCCTTTTCCGCAAGCAAAAACTCATCCGAACTCTGCCTCGCGTTGTTCGTCTAACTGTATTTGCGTGCGGAAAAGTAACACTTTGCGCACTTGTTAGGAAAATAACTATTCCCTGCCCCCTGAAGGCTAAATAGAATAAAAATTCCGCAAAAATAGTTAACAAGATCGGCTCGTTGCAAAATTAATTAACAAATAAAGGACACCGCACACTTTACTAGGAAAAGTGGCCTTCTGTCGTATCGACTGAATTTTCGATATGTTGTAGTCATTTCAAACAAAAAGTGCACATAAGTTTCTCTATAGGCTAATTTTGACGCTAGAGGGCGTTGAAAATTCTCATTTTTTCTCTATTCTTAAACAACAAAAAACTTTACCCTGAATAATTTTCACTATTCTGAGTCATTGAGGTCTAAGCATTCACCAATATAAGAAAATATTAAAAGTATTTGTCATTGGTGTCATTACAGATGGTCAATTATACAGTGTGTTCTATCTGGTAAGGTCAAACTAATACTTCAAGTTGATAATGAAACTCAAGGAGGATATAATAAAAATAGGTCTAATTCATTTTGATAAGGTTGTGTTGAATTATTATGTGAATATATCCTCCTGGTGGGTCAACCAAGCCTCCATTCGCACATTAAGCGTAAGTATAACATGGAGAAAATGATGGGCTATAACTCAATATATTATATGTTACATTGAACGTACCTTTTGAACCTGATATCGTTGAAAAACCGTCGAATGAACCCTAACAATAATTTACAGGGTGTTTCATTTGGGAAAATATCAATACGATCAAAGAAACTGACACTGTAATTGATCCACAGTTGTTATTTAATAATGTTTCAATTACGAAATTTTACTCTCATCCTCCGTAGACGTGGAATATCAATACTTTCGTCAAATTCTAATAAAATGTTTCTCAAATACTGCCTATTATCTTTTTCATGAAATTGGAGTTTATTAATTTCATCGGTTTCTTTGCCCTCCATTGTATTCACACTCATAACATTCGAACCTCACTGCGAAATTCTATGCCATATTCAACTTTACATTGACATGAAGTCACAAACAATTAAAACTTTGCTAGAAAAGCCATCTAAATATTTTTTTTTTCTGTAATGAAGGGATGCAATGTTTTCATATTATCCAGTACACCACTCTCGAAAATGATTGAACAATAAGTTTTAAAACGAATCTACACTATAATATTTTCATAATGCGTCAAAGTTCAATTTCCCTTGCACTGTTGTGATATCGATTCAAAAACGAAAGTTAACCAGACAACAGGATCCAGAACTAGAATTGATTGCCTCATATACAGGGCGATATGAAAAATGAGAATCCAACAGGGATAGATAAATGAACGATTTCAACGCTAAAAAGTAAAAAAGGAAAGAAACGTAAAACGTTTTTTTTAGTAAACTAAAAAGTTAAAAATTAGATGTATTGTATGAAACAAAAAAGTGAAACGTCATTGCACTTGAAATAAAGCCCTCAAGCTTTTAAGGAAATATTGAGTTTTTAAAATCTGTTTTATAATAATACACTATATTTTACTCTTTATTTTACAAATAAAAAAGCATTTTTGAATTTTTTTCACGTTTATTTTTCATTCTGTTTGATCAAGTAACATGCTGAGCTCTCTCACATCACCACCTGATTTGATCCGTCATTATTCAGTTTACTATCCAAGGAAGTAATAACTTATTAATTATTGGATGGTGTTGGCATTTTCCCAGTAAAAACGTTAAATACATTTTCAAAAGATATTTGGAATGAACGTAAAAAATTGGATCCCTCTCTTGTCCGTAAGTCAAGGATTAAAACGAGAAAGAATTAATTCCTCAAACGAATAGTTATATTCCATTCATATAGCTCAATTCATTTTCATCAATATACTCACAGAACAGTATGAAAGATTTTCGTATCATTGTTTTAGTCATCCAAGATTTCCTCACGATAAGGTCACCTATTTGTCCAAAACCGAAACCAAAAAGGAGCCTTGCTAGATATGGCAAAGCAGCCAAAATTCCTGTATGTCCAAGCGTGAAACCAAGAACCGAAGACAAGAAATTGGGTCCAGCTGTCATGAGAAAAAACAACCCCCACAGGTTGCCAAAATGTAGGATGATGAGTGCCCAAAATGGAACCGAGCATATCATGTCCATATATGGTGGTTGTTTCTGAAAATGATAGAATAAGTTCAGAACAGTCATATCATTCTTGAATGATATTATGCTTATTAAAATTTAGTCTCTGACGATAGAGTTTTTTTGGAAATAATTATTTAATTTCTCTTAATCTTTCACAGTGTAAATGAACTTTTAGACTATCTCACAAAATGAACTGATTCCTTATGCCTTTACTACTTCATCAAATATTTATTTTTTGACATAACCTCTTAGTTTATCTATGTCTTTGACTAATAGCGCATGCCGTCTTTGGGACTTCCGTTTTATGTCCATTTAAAGTTGAAACGTCCGAGAACTAGATATGTGATTTTTACGTGCATTCTTTTGTTAACGATGGGACACATCCTCGTAGGATATCCATTATTTTCACAAATGATGTCCAACGTTCACCTATGGACATTCCTCTTGGACAGCGATAGGACAAGCATGATGAACGTCCTTTGATGGTACGATACATAGTCCAAAAGATATCCCTCTTGGACAGCCATTTGATGATTGATACACAAGGTGTCCGCAGAAAGCGGCTCGCCCCTATAACGTTGTGTTGCAGATAGTGGAATGATATTTGGAGGATTTGTATACGACCTAATAATGCTTCATACAACTTCCGATCTTACCGGAAGCGATATGAATTTCCGATTTTTAAATGAAACACCAGGTATATTTTCACTTAATTTTTCCCAATATTACATTCTGAAATTTATTTTTTAATCTAGAGAGCTATGGATATGATCCATCCATCACTGAATTCGGTCCTAAAATTTTTGGAGAATACTGTTTTCAGTCGAAAAGTTTCTACTTAGAACAGTTTTATTTCAAAATTGGTAGGTATTACAAATTTTTTCAAGATTGTGCATTTTATTACAATGAATTTGATACCGCATCCTATCAGGTTTCAAACGCACTTTCGCTAAAAAACTTATAAAGATTAGGTGCGTTGGATCTTTCTTATAATAAAGCATCTTTCGAGATTGAAATAAGATTAAAACGCACTGAGCGTTACCTACACAACTGATTACACAACATAATTAAGGTGTATTGAAATAGTATATTGTATAACTGGTACGGAAGATATCCAGTTTCCGCTCGAGTTGTACACTATACTTTTCCGAGAACCCACTTGAAAAACAAAATATATTTGATTTTAAAAATGTGTTTGGACGACTAAAGCCGACCGCCCATGGTGCGACAATGTGTTTTGAGACAAAGGTTTGTTACGGTCTATTTTTAGGTCAAGATCTTTCAAGCTGAGCCACATTGTTTATTATTAATTACAGTATCAGTGAACCTTATTCATATTCAGGCGAAATATCTGGATGTTCTATCATTGGTCAACATGTGAACGGTTCAGCCCCGTATAAAGTATAAACGAATACTGCAGTAAGAAATGACTGTGGGTTTCTAATCAGAAATAATATTCAATGTGATAGAAAAGTATGACCAGTTGGAATACTTTGCTTGTAGTATTTCGTGCATTCACGAACGTGAATGCCATTTAATATTTTAAAAATCGAAATAAGTATGAAAAGATTTCAGGTGACAGCATAGAGATGTTTACTGGTATTCAAGAATTACTTTGTGTTAATTTCATCGAATATAACCCTGGTCTGGGGATCGAATCTCTGTGTTTGCAATTAAGGGATTACCAAGTTTGTTTTGGTATCTGTTTCCTCAGCTCAAGAGGGATTAAAAGCCGAAATTAATCTCTGAATCCACCCGCCATCCAAAGGTATGGCCTAACCTAACCTAACTTTACTTTATCACCGGCCATGATATTATTGTTCTCCTTTTCTTTCATCAGTCCTCTTATTTTTCATTATTGAGTACAACCCCTGGAATTCTGCACGAGGAGGTATCTTCACAGGTCCTGCTGTAGTCCAGAGGACCACCCTCAGTGTATGCCGATAGGGTAGCCAAGGATTTGGATGAGTACCCATTTTATTTTCATTCTGCCTATCGCCTTCAACCACCGATTTTGAAACCATATCGTTATTTAATTTAATGCAGAGTTCGGTTAGCCCTTAGTATATGGAACTGTTACATCCCCTGCTACGTACTGGGCCAGAAATTTAGCTCTAAGAACTGGTTGTTTATAGTTGTGAATATAGACTATCTTTTCTCTCCCTTCAAACCGGATTTATTATTATTATTACTATCGTCCCGAACCTCTCTTTCTCCACTGAGTTATCCAGTGTCCTACCCTACTTTGAGTACTGGCTGATCGGTAGGGCACTATAAATTTTTGGTACAATTTTACATCGAAATAACGAACATTGCTTCACAGTAGCAGAGCCAGAAAAAAAGGACCGTATCAAATAGCATGAAAGATCTTGACCTAAAAATAGACCGTAACAGGTTTTAAATCAGTTGATCTTGCAACTCTTTTGCAACCTCGGCAAGGAGTAGTAGTTTGCAATCAGTAACAAAACTGGATCTACACGACACTTTCCGCGATCTCAGTTGCGTTGTAGTTTGAAGTTGCACGCGTTCAAGGTGTTTACCACGTGGTTATACACGTTATTTTGGTTATTTTAAAAATGGTTGATCAAGAACTGAATTTGAAATCTGTCGGGGTGGTAGAGAAACACAAATAACTATACAATTATAAACTTCATGGAAACTCAAGAAAAGGCCTGACAGAGAGAGTACCCCTTTTGTGTCCTGCGATATCTGCGGTATCGATAATAATCAATCATATATGTCTGCCTTATCTGTGTCAGAATTTAACATTGTATTATTATATGCACTGCTCTGCCAACTGATTGAAACTGTTCCATAGTAGTCATATCCGTTCACGTGCAGAAGTTTTATATTAGTTGGAAATTGGTTGCAGGATCAACTGATTTGCAACCTTTGTCGCAAATCAGTCGTACCGTGGGCGGTCGGCCTAATAATACGAGTTTTTAGTCATAGAACATTTACAAGTGAATTGAATTTTGCATGACTCTACCTACAAATAATTTTTACAGGAAAACTTAGTTTTAGTATTGTGAGTGCATGCTTTATACTACTCACTTCTCTATAATATCAAATGAATTGATTAAAGAAGCATATTAGAAAGATGTATTACACAAAGAAAACCATTTTTTTTAGGTACATTGGTCTATTTCGCACGTTCAGGAACTATTATATTTAATACCTATTTCAGTTCAGAGCTGTGCCGAGCACTGATTAAAGTACTCGCGAGCACTAAGCACTCAAAAAAATGCTCGCGAGCACTCATCATTGAGTACTTGCCATAGTAAATTGTTCGCGAGCACTGAGCACTTTCGGAACGTACGAGCACTAAGCACTTAGCACTTTTGAATGGTTTCGAAAATTGGAAAATGGAAAATAACGTATCTCACTTTGATTTGACATATGTACAGAGCAATGGCTAATAATCCGGAAACAAAATTATTGGTATGGGACTTACATAGTTCAACGGAAACAGAAATCAATCATTCAGAAAAAAAAAACTTGTACCTTTAGCGATATCTCGTATCTGTAAAATTTTTGAAATTTTCTTATTGCAAATCATTGACCTTCTCACAACATAGTAGCTGTCTAAAATGTGCGTAACTGTGAACTTAGCTACTTTAGGTCTTAAAGTAACACTAAGTTCGACTACAATTGTAATAGTTATACCGCATTCGAAAATTTTTTTCGTTTTTGTTACCAAGATACAAATATCTATATGATCAAACTTGAAAGTGGTGCCTGGGGGTCTTACAGGTCTCAGACGTAAATCAAGGATTTTTCCATTTTTACTAGGTTTTGTATCACCTGTTGAACATTGCAATTCAATTTTGAACAATTTTCGGTCATCCAATGATCCAATTCGTTTGAAATTTCGCAAGTGTTCATTAATCTGCTTGATGACTTTTTATATGGTCAATTAAATAAAATGGAAGCTTCAATGTAGCAGGTGAGGTTTGTCATTGATGGGCCGATCCTATTTATAATTGGTACCTACGTACCAGTGCCGCAGCCAGGATTTCAGTTTGGGTGGGGCTGAAAATACAATTTATCAATTACCAGAGCTTTTTTTGTTTTTTTCGTCAACCGGATGTTACGAATAACGTAGTAATATAAAAATATAATATATATATATATTATATTTATATTATATATATTATATATATAATATATATATATATAACATAGTTATAAGGATTTTTTGAGTTCTACACCTCCATGAGGTATGTAATTTCATAGAACAAATAAAGACTCTCTCTCTCTCTAATTTGGTGGCTTGGGGGGGGCTGTGGCCTTAAAGCCCCCCTCCTCGCCAATGCTACGTACGAGCATAGGAGTTTTATGGAAAAGAGATATTGAGTACTCGCCAGTTTTTTCGTGTGGTCAGGAGCACTCCAAAGTGCCCCGAGCACTTTTCACGAGCACTAAGCACTAATCCCTTTCATGAAGTGCTTAGCGTACTGAGCACTAGGCACAGATTTGAAAAAATAACCTTGAGCACAGTGCTCACGAGCACAAAAGGGCTTGGAGTGTTTAGAGAAGCACTAAGCACAGTGCTCGGCACACCTCCGTTTCAGTTACAGTTCGAAATTATATGTTTTTTAAGGAGGTCGTCGAAAATAAAAAATATACTTGTTGACATTTTTTGACATTTTATCTCACCTCTTGCTGCTGCAAAAGTGAATTAGGTAACTACTGTCTACGTTATTATCGAAAAACATGTTAACTCTATTACTTATTCAAGGAGATAAGTTATTATTTTTTGGATTAATGGTTTTGTTATTACAGTTGTGTTGGTCACAGGTTACTCGATGCATTTGAATCTTATTTCAATCTCAAAAAGGAAATATCTACTGAAATATTTTTAAGTTTGTCCAAGAAAATTTGTTTGAGACCTAATAGTGTGCAATATCTAAGCCACTATGTTGGCATTTGAACAGAAAAAATAGTACTTATAATAATTTGAAAATGAACTTTTCATAGCAGATGCATTTTGACCAACATCTGTGAAGTTGTATTTTCCCAAAACTTTAGGACTGAAATTAATAATTTGAACGGATCCATAGCCCTCTAGATTAAGAAATAAATTTCAAAATGAAGAAACAAATTGGTTACAAAAACTGACAAGTGTTGCATGGTTGTATTCAGAATGTCATGTGGAGACAAACGAGGCGAAATTATACCAGGTGAACATCTTTCAAGATTTTCTCCGGATATCCGTTTTGGCGAAAATCACTCTTTGTATTATTCAGTTATGTGGTTAGTGGAAATCACATCTTTATTTTGGTGGCAGAACTTTCGGGAACTTCACATGAGAGTCTTTTTAGTACGGTCTATAATTTTCTGGGGCTTCTGTTCTGGTTCATTCCATGAAAATCTAGAATTTTATAAAACTTTCCAGAAGCTTCGAGAACATTCTAGAGTTCTTTGGTTTTTTCTAGAAATTTTCAGAAACTTCATCCACTACCTCGCCTTCTCCCTTGTGGCTGAACTTTAAAGAACTTGACTTGGATGTTTTCAGTGCGTTCTAGAATTTGCTCGATCATCTGCAATGGTTCATTCCAGGTTTTCTTGAATTTTCCAGAAGCTTCAAAAATACTCTAATACTCTTGAAAGTTCCACGTCAACTTCCTGATGGTGACCGAACTTCTGAAAACTTCACTAGAAACTTCCGGACCCCCTGTGCTGGTTCATTTCAGAGAGATATCGAATATTCTGGTCCATTCATGTTTCTCGAATTTTGATCCGTAATAAAATCTGGCAATTGAATGAAAACGTGAATTTAAAACATTCAATCATCCATCGATTTAATGATTTCATTTTACATAACGATTATTGATATTTAAGTTTTACCTTGATAGTCGACCTCAAACAATTTCATTGTGAAAACAAAATAACATTTCTAGCGAACCACAATAACTTTTCAAATCATTCTTTTTTGTCTGATATCCCAGTTATTATACCAATTTCGGAGATTCGATGGTACGAAATATTCCTATTCAATCTCTTTTCTATTTCGTCTCGAACTTTCGCAAAATATATTTTCTTCATCAAAATTGATCAATTTTTCTTCCATTCAACTAATAAAACTACCAGATTTCCGTGCCCAAAACTTACATTTGTATATTGGAAATGAAGATGATGTATATGTATAAACTTTTACAATTTTCAATAATGAACAAAAATAAATATTACCTTCTACTAGGGTATATTCTTACCTTATCTTTGGCAATGTTTCCAGACAAACTATCAATAATATACTTTTTCTCTTCTTCCGAAATTCTGGAATGAACGTCCGGAGAATCGGCAACGAAAAAAAACCACAAAATAGTCCAACATATCACAAAAATCCCACAGCTGAGAAATGCCCACGTCCAGCCGAACGATTCTATAATTGCTCCAAGCATCGGCCACGTTATTACAGTTCCCAGGGAACCACCTAGAAGTGCCCCGACAAAGGTACCTTTTTCGTCTGGAGGTGCCCATCGCGAAACAAGAGAATGAAGACTAGGAAAAACGACCCCCTAGAAAAAAAAAATCCTTTAATTGGGTTGAATTTTTCACGTATATTACAAATAAGTTTGATAATACCAAAATACCCTTTTTTGATAATCCTACAAGGTAGAATGTGAGGCAAATATCTGTCAGTAAATAACTATTCCTCTAGTTGATACCAATACAGACATTGAATTATACCTGACATTTGCAAAGTTCCTCTACGACATTATTGAATATAGTATATAAACGTTGTCAAAATATATTTTGTCATTTTGCGGCAGAATTTTCGGTTTCAGTTTTTTCAAACACGAATATTGCCATGGAATAAGTGCAGAATTTAGCAGTCCTATGAGGTGGCAATGCATTAGTTGAAAAAAAAATTGCTCTCCTGCTTTACTGAAACCGGTGGTATTTTCTTTCAATTTGTTTGTCGTTCATAACCGGTAATTTTTCAGATTTACTAAAAAATGTATGAATCACCTCAATTTATATAATCGTTGGTAACATTTCGAAAATAATCGTTCTGCAGCAGTGCAACAATATTATTGAGAGGTGATTAAATTAAACGCAAAACAAAAATTTTTATCCCTTATTTTAATACATCGTCAATTTTTCTAGAAAACGGTTGGTCCTATCAAAAATTGACAATATCTTTTTGCATTAAATTGATTAGAATTTAAAGAAAACATGGAATAACTAAAAAATGAAAAAAAAAATTCATACTTCAAATTTGATCAAATATCAGCCAGATAAGCCTCTTTGACATTAGTAGAATAAAAATTCAAAATTTTACTTCTTGGAAAAAAACCCTTTTTTCCTTCTAACAAATCCATGTTTCATCAAAATCGACAAAAAGACTTTTGACTTTGACTTCAACACCCAGTTACTCGGAAACGAAGCAAGTTAAGACACACGTTTAAATTAACTTTTTTTTTTATGAAATATGACAAGAAATCACTTCCTGAAATTAGTGCCATTATTCAAGATAGACTCTGAATATTGAAATCGAAACTAAAATTTTAGTTGAATCCAGCTTTTAGCCTGCGAATGAATGCGTTTTCATTCCTTAGAAAATTTCTTGCATTCTATTGCATTTTTTTTCTCTACCTTCATCGTAGGATTTGTCAATTCATATATCAAATTTGGTAACAAAATACTAACATTCTCTCTTGAGATTGAAGAAATATTCTACAACCTCTTGCCTTATACAATTCAAAGGCATTTCATTCTCTCTTATTATAGACAAATATTCTCTCACTTGTGAAGCAGTAATAGTTATTTTGACTGTAAATGAAATAGTAAAATCGACAAGATCGAGGTACCCGCCTCTCCAAATATTTCCACCATGTGGAAAATATGAGGCAAAAATCGGACAGAAAACAATTACTCCCCGGGCTAATTGACATTGAATTACATCTGACAGATATTTGTGCAACGTTCTTCCAAGAAGACTCAGTTGCAATTGCTTATTATAATTATACAGCAAATTATCTTTCATTTGGCTGGGGAAGACCACCTGCAGACGCGTTTCGCGGTTCTTGCCGCTCGTCAGTGACGAGCGTCAGATGTAATTCAATGTCCATCGTGGTATTAGCCAGGGAAGTAGTTGTTTTCTGTCCGAATTTTGCCTTCAGGACACCCTTTATACATATATATATATATAATGCTTGTAGCGCATTCCCACTGAAATGACGTATGTTTTCAATTTTTAGCGGGCCTTTGCCACACTTTACATGATTGTAGGCGTCAAATTCTTAATTAAAGTGTTACAACTAACGTTGTGTAAATTTGTTGATCCTGAACTTATAATATTGATGTATACCTGAATATTTGTGTACCTTTTCAAGGGCCCAGTACCTTTTTGCCACGTAGCTTATCATCAAAATATACTTAGACATTTTTCCGAAACAGGTGGGCCCAGCGCCCTTCCGCACTATTGAAAAAGGCTGGCTTGAGAAGTTTGTGTTATTAAAATGCTTATGGTAAGATCTCCCCCATTGTCAGTTGTAAACTGGATATTTTTTGTTGTTTTTTTTATTACATACATATTTCGATGGTTGTAGCGGGTGAACGCCACGATGTAGGCGACTGACAATCAGCGAGCGTCAAATTATTTTCCTGAAAACTTTGCTGACGAAAAATTCTGCTCACTTTTTTGAAACAGATCGGTAAGTCCCCTATCCTAACTTCGCCACGGAAATCATGTATGGCGAGAATTTCTGTATATAGCATCATCGACATCGACACTACAAGTTTCAGTGGGTAAACTTATTACACGGGCTCTTGGTCTATTTATTGATGAAACATTATTACCCAATAATAATATTCATTTCATTTATTACTCACTAAATAAATAAATAAATAAATAAATAAATAAATAAATAAATAAATAAATAAATAAATAATTAAATAAATAAATAAATAAATAAATAAATAAATAAATAAATAAATAAATAGGGGTTTAACTGTCAAAAAAAATAACCAATTCATATTTTTTCCAAATATGAAATGAATTTGGCATATTTTTATTGATTCATTATTCGAACAAAGTTCGAAGAGTATGTCGGAGAGATGAGTTTCAAACAAATGAAACGAATAATTTCGACATAGTCGAAATCTCTTTCTCTTCACACTATCCTGCAAAATGGAAAATTTGAAGCGAATATTAAAATAACATATTCATCGAGGTCAATATTATTATTATTAATGTTGACTTGACTTTCGAATAACTAGTCCATCGAAATAACTTTTCATTTTCTAAGATTTGTGACACGGGCTCTTGGTCTATTTATTGATCAAACATTATTACCCAATAATAATATTCATTTCATTTATTACCCACTAGATTATTATTGAAGGAACAATTTTGACCATTCTTAATAGACATAGGCAAAGTCGGTATCCAAATTTCTGGCAATATATATTTCTAGCACATAAAAAATCTCGCCGGCGTGACTCACAGTAAATAAATAAATAAATAAATAAATAAATAAATAAATGAATAAATGAATAAATGAATAAATAAATAAATAAATAAATAAATAAATAAATAAATAAATAAATAAATAAATAAATAAATAAATAAATAAATAAATAGGGGTTTATTTTACAAAGTTAATGGTTTACATTTCACAGGTAATGACATATCACAAATCATCTCAAAAAATCCACACCTTCTAACCCAGGGGGGAAAGGAAGGAGTTGGTGATGGGCGCAGAAGTAGCGACTCTCCTATCCTCGTTCAGGAGAATAGGAGAGCACCCTGCCAGACCGAACTTAGAACCCCCGAGAAAGGGCGCTGTTGTCCGGCCACGCTGGTGTTAGCGTAAAAGCGTCACTTACAGTGTATCTAGTCACTTGTCTATACGGACAATTTGATAAACTAAGTTACATGTTGCTTATAATGTACACGCCGACAAATCGGAAATATCTACATAAGCGAGCGTTTTCTCAATTTTGTCGCTCTAGAATGACAAAGCTGTCAATTGAGAATTGAACGCGAACACAGTAGTCTTTGACTTTGTTATGCGGTTGTCGAAAAACATTATTATTATAGAGTTGGAAGTTGGGAGTTCAAATATACAAGGTTTTTATCACAGGTATTGATTTAAATATACCTTTACTAGATGATCGGTATAGTCAAATAAGTCATTTACATGTGGAACGCATGGAATGGAATATTATGTAGGTAAAAATTCGAAGCGAGTGAAAAGTGAATAACAAATTTTCATTCTAACCGAGTAACAGGCTTTCTTTGTAATTGAATGAAACGAAAAGCAACCAAAAATTCTTAAGAAATACATAGAAAATAATAATGTATTGAATACACACAACAGTGTTCAAAAAAAAAAAATCAAAAATGGAAAAAATACCACTTCATTTGCTCCCACTCGGGTTTGAACTCGCGACACCACGATCGTTAGTCAGACGCTCTGTCCTCTGTCATACTGAATAAGTGACAAGTGGTAAATTAAAGGCTTTCTCTTCCACGTGAACAACACCGCATTATAATTCGATAGAAGGAAAACTCAAATAAAAGTCATGGATCACCTTTCAAAAGGTGAGGGCTGCATCTTCCCTAGCTCGCACAAGTCTCTCGAGGACTCCTGAGGGTTGCTAGTAAGGGGGCAGCCGGTTGATGAAAATAACAATCTTCAACAAAAAAAAATCCAAGTGGCCTATTATCAAATTTCATTTCTGAATCAGTTGATGAATTATTTATGAGGAATAGTTACTTCAAAACTCTAAAACCTCTAAGATCATCGATGTCGGTCTAGGCTAACGTTATTATTGTTACACCATCGTGGGAATATTTTCTCTAGAGAGGGAAATGCATTTAAATTGTATGAGGACAGACGTTTCGTAGAATATTTCATCAATCTTAAGGGAGGGAATTCAAGTATTTATTCGTTATCAAATTTGATTTGTGACACTGGGGTAAACACGATTAAACTTCCACAGATTTTATCATCTTCGCGACATGTTTCCATACATAATATATTTCTCGAGCGAATGTATTACACTTGGAGTATAATAAAGTATGTGGAAATTTAATAGGGTTTAATCCAAAATTTTATTTGAGAATTGGCCAACTCTGCGATGATCGTGGAGAAAATATTGTATGTATCGATAAATTATCGACAAAAAGTCAGTCCTACCCACTTTGACTCTACTGATTAGACAAGAATATAGAAAATTGACAATATTATGAAATGTGAAACTTTCAAAATACTAATATAATGAAAAAACTCTTTATATGCTTCAAAACAGGAAATTACTCATAAGAGTATCTTTTTTCTTGTTGAACGTAACTGGTCATAAATTTCAGATATTGTTTGTAGATCGTGCTGAATGCACTTTACAACTTGCAACCTTGGGACAAAAACTGATACACGATAATGCGTAATCAATAAGTTATAATGGATTATTATAAGTTGAGGTTGCATGTAATCAACAAATTATATAATTTTTGCAGATGAAACATAAGTTTAGACATCTTATGAGTATGTATTCTACAGATTTGAAGAAAATGAAAAATCAAAAAGTAATATTACCTTAAGGAATAGAGGATGTCGTTGGGCAAAATGAAAACAAGAGAAAATAGTAAAGAGTAAAAAAAACACTTTACTCACGAGTTTCATACAGTATTTTTTCTACAACTGTCAAAAAAAATAACCAATTCATATTTTTTCCAAATATGAAATGAATTTGGCATATTTTTATTGATTCATTATTCGAACAAAGTTCGAAGAGTATGCCGGAGAGATGAGTTTCAAACAAATGAAACGAATAATTTCGACATAGTCGAAATCCCTTTCTCTTCACACTATCCCGCAAAATGGAAAATTTGAAGCGAATATTAAAATAAAATATTCATCGAGGTCAATGTTATTATTATTAATGTTGACTTGACTTTCGAATAACTAGTCCATCGAAATAACTTTTCATTTTCTTAGATTTGTATTCAAAATAAATAAACAATTCTCGTGAAACAACGAATACCTTTTTCTTTCTTTGAACTATGTCAAGGAAATCTCATATTTGCACTATCCACGATTTTCTCCGTTCAATCTTCATCACTTTTCATTTCTACTCAAATTAAATTTATAGTTATCAAGAATTCGTTATCTGGATAGATGCCCAATTTCACAAATATCATTATTGTTGTCAATAAACTGGTTTCTGATGGCCAAACAGCCATAGCTACCTTGGATTACCTAGTGTAGATTACGTCCAATAGTTCCTTAGAGGTATATGCTATTATTGTGAATATATTCTCCTCGATAGTTTGGAATTTTGTTAATACTTATTTAATAGTAAGAATGCTAAAAATATTATTGGTGAAACATTTGTATATCAGATATTTATAGGTTATTAGTTGCCAAAGAAAATGAGAACTGGCTTTATGACAGGATTTATTCGGATCTGTCACTGTTGTTGCATGAAACTGTCAGTTGCCTAGCAACAGCCGTTAAAAAAGTGCACTTTTTTACGCTTTTCTGTTTAATAATGAAATCGTATGTTGATAGTGAAATATTGTAATACTTTACGCACACAAAAACCACACAAAAATAGTAGACTTTTTTTGACAGTTGTAGAAAAAGGTATTTATAGGTTATCGGAAAAATCATGAAAGTCTGACCAATCAATACAAACAGTTTATACGTAGACTGAACTTAGTTTGATGGATGATATTACAGAGAATGTACGCGCATCCCTCTGAAACCTTGAAACATTGAATGAGTTCTACAATGGCCAGTGCTTTTTGTTTTCAAGTAAGTATTTTGTATTCATTGTGTCACCGGCAGTTAGTTATTATTTTGTCTTCTAGGTGGTCAATAACTTTATTATACACAGTAGCTCTCCACGTTCCAGGGATCATCTTTATAATAATAGACAGCTTGTATATAGCTTGCCTTATCTACTAATTAGGTAATTGAATGGATATGCTAATTGTTGTTTATTATCACATGATGTTAATAATTAGCATATCCATTCAATTAAACATATACCTAATTAATAGATAAGGCAATATTGTGATATTAATTTAAGACAAACAAGACGCAGGTATCTAGCAGAGATATCTAACGGGTATAAATAAGGACAATTCTGCATATAAATTTACTTTGATGAAACGAAAGAACACTCTTTTGTCTTATTTCCACTAGATTTTTATTGTTACGACCGGTTTCGGGTTTTATACTTGATAATTACCATTATCAAGTATAATGGGAAATAAGACAAAAGAGTGTTCTTTCGTTTCATCAAAGTAATCATGAATTTCCACAAAATAAACAAGTCATCAATCACACAAAATATAAATTTAGTTTAATCTTTCTCTTGCACATTGGTGATTGAAACACATGTCGATGTGTTAAAAATAGCGTTTTGGTGGGATAAAACTCCAGTATATTTTTTACTACACTATAGGTTCCAAACAGTGCAGTGCAAGTAAATAATGATTAGTTACGGAGTAGCGTACTTTCGTGCATTACAGCTATTTATGATACTAGTGTCAACATACCTACTTGGTATATGTCATTCAAATTTTATTAAGATCAACCCATTCATAGGATGAACTGAAAATTTTGTGCGGCAATCTTGTTCGTGTAAAGAAGTTTTTTGTCACTTTAGCGAATTCGAATGAAAGCTTGCCTTTAAATTTTTTTAAATCAATTATTACATATTCTCATTTAATAAAAAATGACGTGTGTTGATATTTTTCAAATAGTTATTTTGGTTATTACAAATGTGTATTCTAATTGAATATCCATGGAAGGTGCACCTAATTCCCATTTGCATATATTTAATCTTTCAAAGAACCACTGCTTTGCGAAATCGCCTTGTGGCTGTCTATACAACCGTTAAAATATACACTCCGCGAAGTCCTGCGGATAATTACTAGCGATGTGCGTGTTTGCGGACAAACAAAGCTCAGAATACTAACGGAAATTCTAACAGAAACTCTCGGGATATAATAATAATAATAATATATTATATATCTTTGCCAGAACAGTGCCACTCCTACAAAAGAGATCGTCCAGCCAGAGGATTATTTTGAATTAAAAGATGGTAGTGCGATGTTCGCTGCCACCAGATCAGAAAGAAGTTTTAAATCCGCTCGGATCACACAGATTTAGAATTTAGTGGTGTCGTGGTTCATAGCGGTCGGCTACGTTATGTCACCAATTAAGTCCTTGGAGGGTAGACTCGGCCACAGCTTAAATGCATGGTCTTTGGAAGGTTTGAAGGGATTTAATGATACCACAAACCAAATTTATTGAATAATAACGAGGCGGGAATCTGTACAATTATTCCGAATAGTTGCTTCCCATCCATTGGCCAACCCTTATCGTTTTGAGAGATTTATTTGTTACGTAAAGTCGAGAGCCCTGGAAGGTACTTAAACTTTAACGATGTTTGAAATCGTCTACAGACCTTCGACCTCTCACATAATAAAATTGGAATCTTTATTGCATTTCTTTGAAAAATATCTAAACAATTTAATGGTGTTCATGTTCTTTTGACCAGGTTAAATAATAAAGTTGGAAAGGGGAACATTCTCCATGAAAATTGAAAAATGAAAAATGTGATTTATTTGTAATATCTAACAGAAAACAACTACTTCCCCGGCACAAGCCACGCTGGACATTGAACTACATCTGATAGATATTGTGAAAAGACTCTAACTGAAAAGGAAAGAAAAAATCTGAAAGTGAAAGTTCGCATTTTCATTCAGATAGCTGACTTTTTAAATTCTTTCTAGTTTTCCTTGAAAAAATCATTAAATTAATTTATCAAGGAAAACTAAAAAGAATTAAAGTGAAAAAAACACCTAGAATAATCATATAAATTCTGAAACCGATGAACAGAAGTAAGTTTAATTATGCCACTTGAAAATATGTGAAGAACCCAGATTGTCATTGCTTGAAGATTTTTCTTACCACAAGATTTCTTCTAAACATAAATATGCGACTTTCAGAATGTGAATTACTTTTCCCGAGCGTTACTTCGTACATTATTTACATAACATGTACCTTATTAGCGTTACACTAATTGCTCGTTAACGTTTCCGAAGACAATTATGTGTTTACATATTGGATTATCAGATCCATCATCACCTATTATCATCACTTTCTAAATTAATTGTTCAACAATTGTCAATCAATATCTAGAAACACTAATTGAACACCCAATAATGTAAACAAAGTTACCGTTATCAACCATTGAAAAACCGAAACGAATTTATGAAAGGTCATTTATAATTATGTGACATAATTTCGCTTTTAAATCATTCATATGTGCCATTTTGATTCAAGCCTCAAGGCCAATTTATATTATTTGTTTACTGTGCAGGAGACATTATAATGATTTAACTCGTACCTATTACGTACTAAACACAGTTTTGTGACCAATTATACAGCTTCGAATTGGTTAGGGAATAAGGAGCGACCTCATCAAGTTTGATAGTAATAATAATATAACTACTAAGTACAACGGAGACTGACTTTCCGTAGTAGATGCCCAAAACAAAAGATTGGTACTCATTCCTATTCGTCATTATTAATAATGTGCTGTGTTTTTGACCTTGACATATGTTCTGCATCAGTTTTTGTAAATAATTAGGTCACTCTAAAACTTCTTTATTTCAGTTTATCGACGTTTTGGCTGCATATTTACATACAGTATCGGAAAGTTTTCATCTGGAGTATGGTGGTTTCATGAGAGCGTGAAGAATAGCTTGCTGTACCTAATGTTGAGTGTTGAGAGAGTATTACAATTTCTCCTCTACTCGCTCGAGGAAGGGATACAATAACTCTTGTCTATGAAGGGATATCGACTAAGCTGTTAATTCGTCGGGCGAGGTTACGGTTACAGCAGATGAGGCGCATAGTAGTGCTTCTCTCTTATTTATGTGGTATTATCATATCATTGCGTTCCTTGTTGATCGCGTAGATTTCTGTCATACCCCAGATGAAAAGTTTCCGATACTGTATATACAAAATAGTGTGATTAGAAAATTAATTAAATTGCACTTACATGAAATGTTTGGTTTTTCACGTTGAAAGGACAATGCTTCATTAAAATTCCATTTGACATGAAAGCAAATACAACATAACACAGGAAAATTTCATAATGATCATAAGTAAAGTAGGACTTTTTGTATGAGCGTAAAGTTTATTGAACGAGGCCCAGCCGAGTTCAATAACCACGCGAGTACAAAAAAGCCCTTTACGAAAGTGTATTATACAAAGTTTTTTCTTCGACAGTTATTATATTGCAAAATTGAATAATTTGAATGTTTTATGTAATGAATTGTCTTCGTATAAAATGACGTAAAATACTATATTTTCCAAAAATGCAAAAATGTATGAACAGTGTGTGAAAATTGACTTCACGCATAGTTGATGATTTTACACACGTGTGATTTTTTAGGCACTTGTGCGAAAAATTATCGCAGTTTCAAAAAACATGGAGTGTAACTTTCACAGAAGATAATTTGCTAAAACTCAAGAAATATCTCCAAAATAACAACTATCTCTTAGGTATAATTAACAGATAACAATACATATCAGAAAGAGACATTTTCGAAGGAATCACGAATAATCATTTGGAGGACAGCGTTTGGATTCAAGCAACATTGCCAGTAAATCGAGGAGGTTTGGGTATTCGCCTCGCATCTGACCTTCCATTACCAGTACCCTCTGCTTATGGTGTTTCTGAATTGGTCAACAAAAACTCTGCCAAGAATATTCTCTGATGAACTAAACCATATTTTCTCGGAGGGTGAACATTTATGGATACTGGTTCCAAAATTCAGTTGCCGAATTCCTCCAAAGCTATACAAAAAAATTGGGATCTTCCACTTGTAGATACCAACTGGAAGAAACTGTTAGATTCAGCTATATCAATAACCGAAAAGGCAGATTTCAAAGCAGTTTCTTCCCCACATTCTGGTTCATGTCTCAATGCTCTACCTGTATCATTATTAGGAACTCTGCTGGACGATGAGTCTTTCAGCATAGCGATTGGACTCCGTTTGGGAAATTCAGTTTGTGTCTCTCATATATGTAAATGTGGCAAGGAAGTCGATGACAAGGGTGTTCATGGTTTAAGCTGTAAGTTCAGTGCTGGCCGCCATTCTCGCCATAGTGCTGTGAATAACTTGATTAAAAGAGCTTTGAATACAGCAAAAACTCTAGCTATTTTGGAACCTTCAGGAGTGAGCCGTGATGACACTTATTCCTTGGAAGTTAGGTAAACCTGTTATCTGGGATTTTACATGCGCGTAGATACGGTTGCTGCATCACATGTGATTGTTCTGGTGCAGCTGCAGTAAATGGAAAGAACAGCAAAAGTCTCAAATATGAAAACTTGAAAGACCTATATAAATTTTACCCTGTAGCCATAGAAACTTTCGATGTTGGGTCCTCAAGCGTTCGAATTCATTAACAAAATAGGAAGACGGATAACTAAAGCAACTGGTGACAAAAGAGCTACTTCATTTTTGATCCAACGAATAAGTATTGCAATTCAGAGGGGAAATACAACATCAGTACTCGGAACTATTCCTGCTCCTCGTCACTTGGATGAATTGTTCATGAACCCCAGACAAAAATCTTTTTCTGTGAATTCGAAAACAAATCAATTATTTTCTAGATTATTCTGTTATAAAACCCAATGGCGTTACATTTGATGATAAGGAAACCAAAAAACAGTATAATAAGGATAGTTTTCCTGTACTGGGTTCGGTTCCTAACTTTTAAAGTGTGGGAGACAACCACTTAATTACAGACTACCCAGTGGTTGTCAGTGGTGAAAGCAACAGGAATAGCTTCAGCACCAACAGACCTGTGTTATATAGTTCTGCCAAAACACTCGGTCTCAATGGGTTGAAAATTATTGGTAACACTTGTTTTATGAACAGTGTTATTCAGAGTTTATCGAATACTAAATGGTTGCTGGAGTATTTAAAGAAGGGCGGCTACACAAGGATGTTAACATCAGTACCTTCAATATGAAGGGAGCTTTAATCAAAGCTTTCGCGGAAGTTATCAAGAAGCTCTGATCAGAAGATGCGTTGGATCGAGTGGTTGGTACAGTTTCCTTGAAAAGTCAAATCCAAAGCTTTGCACCACATTTCATCAATTATGCTCAGCAAGATGCTCCGGAGTTTTTACGATACCTACTGGAGGGACTACATGAAGACGTGAACAGAATAAGGGATAAGCCGCAATTCATTTTGACCAAGATTGTCGAAATATTAAGCAACAGTGAAAAGGCCATATAGTCATGGTCGAGATACTTGAGAATAAACAACTCCATTATAGTAGATAACTTTGTTGGACAGCTGGAATCAACTTTGAAATGTACATTCTGTGGGCACTGTTCAGTCACATTCGATACATTCTGGAAATTTCTCTTCCGACATATCACGGAGATCAGGGCAACTTAGACTCTCGGAATGTTTAGATTCATTTACTAGGGAAGAAACGATGAATGGTGATGAGAAAGAAGTGCACAAATTCTCTATTGATTCATATATTCCCAAAATTTTAGTGATCCATGTAAAAAGGTTTTCTCGAACAGAAAAATTTAGGGGAAAATTAAATGTCACCAATGATTTTCCTCTAAGAGGATTAGACATGAGCAACTACACAGCGGACAATATAGCTCTGCTTGTCGCTATAACTTGTACGCTTTGTTGAATCACAGTGGACTACCCATAGCGTACACTACATTGCTCACTGTAAACATCCCTAAACAGGCACGTGGCACGAATACAACGATTCTCATGTTTCCCCGATTCCATCAGAATGCATTGTAAGTGGAAAAGCATATGTACTCTTCTATGAGCAAGAGGATCACACCTTTGAGATTATATTTATTTTATAAATATGTTTATATTGTTGAAAAGGGGAACATTCTCCATAAAAATTGAAAAATGAAAAATGTGACTTATTTGTAATATCTAACAGAAAACAACTACTTCCCCGGCACAAGCCACGCTGGACATTGAACTACATCCTATATCAATCCTCCTGAAGAGCTTGGCAAAGCGAAATAGATTTTTGTCGACCAAAATGTATTGGGGATTAAATGCGAGAGAAGCGAACCTTGCTTCAATGAAATGAACGATTTCTGTGAGTGATATTTCTTTAATAACATTCTCCTTATCTAATTTATTTAATGATTTGTTCAAGGAAAACTAGAAAGAATTAATTAAGTCAGCTATCTGAACGAAAATGCAAATTTTCACTTTCAGATTTTTTCTTTCCTTTTCCTTTTCACAATATCTATCAGATGTAGTTCAATGTCCAGCGTGGCTTGTGCCGGGGAAGTAGTTGTTTTCTGTTAGATATTACAAATAAGTCACATTTTTCATTTTTCAATTTTTATGGAGAATGTTCCCCTTTTCAACATGAATACCTCCCAAGAGGTTATCTTGAACGATGGAAAATAGCGACTAAAGTTTGTCTTTCAGTCGCAGATGATTCCACAATAGTTATTTATGATACAAGTGTTAAAAGTGGCATTTTATTTTGTGAGTGGGGAATATTGCGAAACGAGCGTTAGCGAGTGGAGCAACCCCACGAGCAAAATAAAATCACTTTTAACAAATGTATCATACAAAATTTTTTGTTCAACAGTTACTGCTAGTAAGAAAAAAACAAAAAAAAAATAAGATCCATAAGGATTCGAACACACGATCTTTGGATTACAAGGCTGACTGACAGATACTTCAAATATAATAAACCCCAACGCACTTTATTTATGAATGTCATTATTTGTCAGTGATGAAGGACATTCTACAGTTGGACTAAATACTACTTCGTTTGTAACTTCAAAAGGAATTAGTATTATCAATTGCGCAAACGACCAAATACATGTGTGAACTTTTATAAACGATTCCTCTTGAGTAGGTGTTCTGATTATAATATCTGATTGAAGTGTTTCTATTAGAGAGATCTATATTACTGAGTATCCATCATCTCATCTGTCATTTTACTTTTAACACTAGTGTTAAAAGTACTTTTAACACTAGTGTTAAAAGTGATTTTGTGAAAACGTCAGTTTTTAGTTCATGTGTCAATGAATTAAAAACGTCATTTTTAATGTCAGTTGTACAAAAAAGATTTTATGAATTTCATATTCATATTTTCGAACTAAAATCGTTTATATTGTATTGTTAAATTGCTCTGAATAAATCTTTTCATAAAAGTTCTTTGTTGCTCGAACAACCCACCTTCTTGTCCTAGTTAGTATGCCAAACGGTCACAGAATGCTCGGCGAACCTCAGTCGATATGTTAAGGGTAATTGGATGAATTGTTCAATTTTTATTTTGAAGGCATCTATGAATTTTTGAATAGCCCCACAAGAAATAATCACAAGGAGCGAGATCTGGTGCTCTTGCAGGCCACACGATTGCACCTCGTTCTGATATCGATCGATCTTCCAAATAATGTGGAACCATAGGCGGATCTCTGGCATAATGTGTTCTTGTAAAAGAGACAAATATTTTGAACCATTAAGTTTTTATTAATATAAAAAAAAACGATTACGTGTTCATCTAGAATTCCGATCCAAACATTTGATTTTTGAGGGTATTAGGTGCATAATTTGATTCAAAGAAAGAGGAGTTTCGTTGGCTGTGGAAAAAATCACACCTTGTTCTTCAAAATCATGTACTATCCTATTAAATATAAATGAACTTCCTATACGCATCTTTGCTTCTTAGATAATTTTGTCAGGATGTCACGATGACAGGTATTATCATAGTGAACAGCGAAACTAAAAACTCGACTATTTCTTTATTTAATACCTACAGTTCGACCCACATAGCTGAACATGTGAAATTTAAATTTCTTGCGAGAACGTTCATTTTGAGTGCTATCACTGGATATACTACGGACTATAGTCGTTGTATAACGAATGCGCATCACAGGCGTGAATATTTCCACAGTTTCAGCTATGTGAGGAGAACTGTACTTGTCGTTATTCATTGGAAAAGGGTTGGACGGACAATGAATAGTTAATTGGTTATATTGTCTCCTACGTTCCATCCATCGAGAGATTATCTGTATGACTTGAAATGATCTTTTCTATGTCCTTTTATTGATATATCTATCGATTCTGCCAATTTCACATGTCAAAAGCTGCGGTCTGCGGTGTTTCCATGGGAAATGTGATACACACTGTATTTTGTGCTGGTGCACTGGGTCGCGTACCTCTCGTTTTAGCATGAAATTTTATTTCGGAGTCTTCATATCGGAGATTTGAAATCATGTAAATGAACCATATTGAATAATTGAGTGAAAAAATAATATCAACAGTATACCTATATTATACTTACGCCTACTGCGCCGATCAGGAATCTGGATATTATTAATACAACTGGATGTAATGCAGCGGCCCATGGCCCTACCAATGTGAGTATACCACTGACTATAAATGAAATGGTAATACATTTGGTTGGTCCAAATCTTGCTGATAGAATTCCACCAGGTATTCCAGTAAGAAAAAAACCCCAGAAGTAAGATCCTAAAATCAAACCTTGGAGATTGCTATCCCACTGGAATTGCTGACCATACTGAAAATAATTAGTTTTATCACCTCTGGAAATAAACACTCATCAGTAATACATGAAACTCGTATCGAAATTTTCAGGAAATAGTTCAGTCGACAGGTAGTTTCAGATAGAAAAAGGTCGGAAGTTGATGAAACTTTAAGATGTTGTTCAGGGATGGTTGATTAACATTTTCTCAAGTTTTGGACCTCGAAGACCCTGTGCTAAAAAAGTAGGGGGGGGGGAAACTGCAAATTTTTCAACCTTGGTGTGGTTTTTCCTCAATAACTTTTTTGCCTTACGTTCTACAGCAAAAACGTTGTTTTACCTTTTTGTAGATCGTCAAATTCCCTCAAACATGTTTGTGTGTCAATTTGTTACCGAGATATGGCGCTTCGAAGAATAGGTAATTTTTCAAATTTCGCCACAAAATGCAGAATTCCACCCTATTTCTTCTGTTATACAAGAATTATGATGAAATGTAGTTGCTATTATAATTCCTACTTGAAATCACCAACTTTAGATAACCCCCACCCCTGCTTGCCCACCAGGTGTCAAATCGTTCCTCCCAAGGACAAGAGAGAGTCGGGCCGAGGGGAGTGTGTGATCAGCTACAGCAAAAATCCCACAACCACATTCGAGATGCTATGCTCTACGTACATCATCTACGTGCAGAGACACTTTGGGAGCAATGTGATTGTTGTATTTGATGGATACCCCACTAACGCAGGCTATCAAAGCACCAAAGCCGCAGAACGAGCTCGCCGTTCTGCATTACAATCAGCAACCAAAGTCGTGTTCTCCTCATCTACCATGGTGACCATAGCACAGGAAAAGTTCTTGGCAAACGATCATAATAAGAGCGCATTCATTTCGATGTTGATGATACGAATGACGGATGCTAGCATCGAAGTGAAGCAGGAATATGAGGACGCCGACGTGATGATCGTCAACACAGCCATATCCAAGGCCAGCGAATTCGACAGCGTCATAATTACTGCTGAAGAAGTGGACATACTTATTCTGTTGACAGCATTAGCTACGTCCACAAAAAACATCTACCTTCAAAAAAGTGGAAGAGGCAGTGGTCCCAGTGTCCTCTACTCGCCAAGTTCCTGTTCCTTTCCTCCCAAGGACAGACTTTTCCTTCACGCAGTGAGTGGTTGTGATAACACTTCAGCACCGTTTGGATTGGGGAAGAAGAAAATTTGCAGTACCTACATGAAGAATACCTCCCTCTCTGCAGTAGTGACCCCGTTTCTCACACCAAACGCTACTCCTCAGCAGATCAGCGACGCTGGAGAAAAGGTCCTGGTAGCAGTTTATGGAGGCAACATTGACAGAGACAATCTCGACGACCTAAAGGTACCAATTATTCACACGATCAGTGACGAAGGCTAAATTACAACTAGCCCGCCTACCACCAACAAGGGACGCTGCCAAGTATCGCTCCCTCCGCACTTACCAGCAAGTACAGGCATGGTTGGGCAATGATCTCCTTCCATCAGTATGGGGCTGGAGCCTAACCACACGAGGCGTACTACCAATCCCCACAACCAGAAATGCTGCGCCGGATGACATCCTCCATATTGTTTCCTGCAAGTGCAGCAAAGGCTGTAGCTGCGGAGCTGGCGGCTGCAAGAAAGCAGGTCTCCGATGCTCAGCAATGTGCAAGCACTGCACAGGCCACTCCTGCGAAAACGCCCCCGCAACTGATTTGATCGAGGAAGACTTACCAGAAATGTTGGACGAAAACGACGAAATCGCTCAGGAGGACGACGAGCTGTTACGAGCAGAACCAGCGGCTAAGAAATCTGGGCAGAAAATATAATGAGTACAAATGAGTACCTACCCATTATGATTAGCTATAATATCTTTAATCCTCAATATAATATATGTTATGTATATGTTCTATGATAGATTCCTGGAGTTTGAGTTTTAGGGGTTGTCATCATTGGTTGTCAACGTCACAGAACGATGTCATGTTTGTAATAAACTGATTTAATAATTTTAGCATTATTAAACAACAATTAGAATATATTGCTGTTTCAATATATAACATGGTGTCAGGTGTAAACAGAAATTAATAAAGGTACTTAGTGTACAAGCAGAAAGTAATCCAATAAGTAACAAAAAGAGAGGTTAAAAATGGAGGGAAACTTCAGTAGTTTCAGGCCTCCTAAAGAATTAGTATTTGATGGGGAAGCTGCAAATTGGAAAAGATTCAAACAACAGTTCGAAGTATATATGGAAGCCACAGGGCTGAAAAAAAAAGAAGATGGGATGAAAATTGCTATATTCCTGAATGTTGCAGGCGAGGAAGCTCTTGACATTTTTAATACACTCAGTTTAACAGATGACGATAGGAAAAAATACGATGAAGTATTGAAAGCTTTTGAAGCATATTGTTTACCAAGGTAAAATGTAATTAGTGAAAGTTTTAAATTTTTCTCCAGAGTTCAAAGACATGATGAAAGCTTCGATCACTTTTTGACAGATTTACGCTTACAAGCAAAGTTGTGTCAATTCGGAGATCAGGAAGAAAGGTTAATAAGGGACAGAATTGTGATAGGAACAAATGATTCACTATTACAAGAGAGAATGCTAAGGGAGAATGATCTTACGCTAGTAAAAGCCATCAACTATTGCAGGGCTTCAGAGACTGGCAGAAACCAGGCTAAAGCATTAAAGGAAAAGCCACTAGAAGTAGCAACAATTAAGAGACAAACCAGCAAGAAAAATAATACAACTGCAGATCAAGAGTACCAGTGTACAAGATGTGGGAAGAAACATAAAGTCAGGGAGTGTCCGGCTTATGGAAAAGTATGTGCGATTTGCAAAATTAAAGGTCATTTTGCAGTGAAATGTAGAAATAAAGAAGAAAACAAAAACCTATGAGGAAAGTACATGAAGTTACAGAAAATTATGAAGAAGATGAGTCATTCTGCTTAGATTCTATTTTTACAGAAATGCATGTAACAGAGGCAACTGTACAGGAGGTTGATTCAGAGTATACTGTACATAGTAGTAGTAAGCAATGGTACCAAGATGTTCAGGTGGGAGATTTAAATATTTCTTTTAAGTTAGACTCAGGAGCTGAATGTAGCACGTTGCCTTATAAATATTACTTACAGTTAAATAAAAACAAGGAACTAAAAGAAAACACAGAACCAGTAGTGAAACCACTTAGAAGGGTACCTGAAGCAATCAAAGATAGGTTAGAAAATACATTAAAATCTTTAGAAGAAAGACAAATAATAATGAAAGTCAGCAATCCTACAGAGTGGTGTCACAATCTAGTTATTGTGGAAAAACCAGACAAATCGTTGAGGTTATGTTTGGATCCCAAAGAGTTAAATAAATGTATACTACGAGAGAGGTATTTGATTTCATCTCCTGAGGAGATTTGCAATAAGTTAGCTGGCAAACAAATATTTAGTGTACTTGATCTAAAAGATGGGTTTTTTCAGGTCGAACTTGATGAAACGAGCAGTTATGTGTGTACCTTCAGCACACCGTTTGGTAGGTACAGGTTTAAAAGAATGCCCTTTGGAATTTCCTCAGCTCCAGAGATAATGCAGAAAATAAATACCAAAATATTCGGTGACATACAAGGCGTTCAGGTATATTTTGATGACTTAATTGTGGCAGGAGATAGTGAAAGTAATCATGATGAAATTATGCAAAAAGTAGTAGATAGGGCAAAAGAACATAATATCAGGTTTAACCCGAATAAACTACAGTATAAAGTAGATCATGTTAAGTATGTGGGGTTAATAATTTCCAGGTCTGGTATAAAAGCAGATACAGACCAGGTGAAAGCAATTTTAAATATAGAGAAACCTAAAAATGTAAAATCCCTTCAAAAATTTTTAGGAATGACAAATTATTTGAGTAAATTCTTACCAAATTATTCAGAAACAACCTACCCATTAAGACAACTTTTGAAAAAAGATAATATGTGGGAGTGGGGTGAAACTCAGGACATTGCGTTCAAAAACATTAAGACAAAACTCAGCTGTGCACCTACTCTAAGCTGTTAGATAGGCATAGTTCAATAATACTTCAAACTGACAGCTCTAAGACTGGAATGGGGGCATGTTTATTGCAAAATGGACAGCCAGTATCTTTCTACTCTAGAAGTTATACTGATAGTCAAGTTAGGTGGGCAACAATAGAAAAAGAGTTGTTTGCCATTTGTGCATCGGTAGAAAAATATCACCAATTTATTTACGGTCGTAAAGTGGTTGTTGAAACTGACCACAAACCACTCATTTCAATTGTCAAAAAAGACATTAATAAAATTAGTGCTAGACTTCAAAGAATGATTCTTAAATTACTGAAATATGAATTAGAAATAAAATATGTACCGGGTAGTAAAATGTTTATTGCAGATTTTCTATCAAGGAATTATATCACTAATAATGCAAAAGATGATCCTACATTAAATGACATAGTTCACTGTTTAGAAATCGATTTACCAATTTCAGACTATAGGTTGAATCAGTTAGCAAAAGCAACACTGGAAGATAAGGTTATGAAACAAATAATAAACTGGTACAATAATGCTTGGCCCAAAAATGATAATAATATTACTGAACAGGAACTAAAAACATTTTATAAGCTCAAAAATGATATACATATAAAGGATAATGTAATTTATCTGAACAGAAAAGTAGTAGTACCCCTATCCTTGAGGAAAGAAATGTTGAATCTCGTACATACTGGACATTTTGGTATTACTAAATGTAAGAAACGCGCGAGAAGTTTACTTTATTGGCATGGAATGTCGTCAGATATTGAAAGAATGGTAAGCTCATGTAAAACTTGTGAAAAGTATAAACGTAAAAATATTAAAGAGCCTTTAATGTCTCATGACATCCCATCATTACCTTTCATGAAAGTAGGTATGGATATTTGCTATTATGGAAATCATGACTATTTAGTAGTAATTGATTATTTATCCAAATGGATAGAGGTTAAGTTACTGAAAGATAAAACTGCTGAATCTGTTATTTCAAAGTTAAGAAGTATTTTTTCTGTACATGGAATACCAAAAATAATTGTTAGTGACAATATGCCTTTTGCTAGTAGAAGATTCAAAAGTTTTGCAGAAAGTTATGAGATACAGTTGGTGCATTCAAGTCCACATTACCCAAAATCAAATGGCCTAAGCGAAAAAGCTGTTGGTATAGTAAAAAATATGATGAAAAAATGTAAGGACAGTGGCTCTGATATTCATTTAGCTTTGCTGAATTATAGAAATACACCAGTGGCAGGACTTGACTGTAGCCCGGCCCAAATTTTGATGAGCCGAATATTACGTTCTAATTTACCATGTACTGAAGAAACTCTCAAACCAAAAATTGTAAATAATGTAAGAAACAAATTATTAGTTGAACAGAGTAAATCGAAAAAATATTATGATAGGAATGCATATAGGAGAAAAGACTTCAAAAAAGGGGATGATGTAGTAGTACAAAATCTTTCAAACAAAAATTGGTCTCCAGGTAAAATAATAGACTCTCATGGTCCCAGATCATTTATTATCCAGAAAGATAATGGGGATGTGTTGCGAAGAAACTCATTTCACTTAAGACATTCTCTAAATAAATGCAATGTATCACCAGATATACCAGATAACATTGAACAAGAGGGTAATATCTCTAATGATGTACCACCTTTTGAGGAACATCCAGTTATTGGTAATGAGACTAAAAGTTGGAGTATAAATGATCAGGATCAGAGACAAATTAATCCTCCAGCTTGTGTAACTCGTTCAGGTCGTACAATAAGACCTCCCTCATATTTGAAAGATTATTGTTAAAATTAAAAAGGGGAGATGTTATGTATATGTTCTATGATAGATTCCTGGAGTTTGAGTTTTAGGGGTTGTCATCATTGGTTGTCAACGTCACAGAACGATGTCATGTTTGTAATAAACTGATTTAATAATTTTAGCATTATTAAACAACAATTAGAATATATTGCTGTTTCAATATATAACAATATATGCTTTGAGAATAACTTAATATTGTTAATTACATTAATTTTTTTCACGAAAGGACTACGTCTTTTTTTTTTCCTGTCCTGAGATAATTATGTAGGGGAACGGGGAGATATCGATCCGAAAAGTAGCTGATATCAATACAAAAATGATGTGAATAGGTATGGTTGGCTTTCATCAGAAAGTTAGCTTTTGAGAATTGGGGTTGGGGGGGGGGGGGAAGGAGCAGTGGGGTGTTCAAAGTTGGTGACTTCAACTAAGAATCATAATTACTACAACACAGGGTTTCGATTGCTATTACAAAAGTAAGAGATCTATTACATTTTACTACTCGTCATTACGTCGTTACTACAATTTGAAATTCATATCAAATCTCTTACCATTTGATTTTTTCATATAAGCTTACTGAAAAGAGAGAGAATTAATGAAAGTGGTATTCGAGATGACAGATGACGCCTCATGGAGCAAGCGGATTGTCTTGGGCTTCGAACGACTTAATCCTTCTTCGTCTTCTTGAAATATAAATTTGTTTTGCTTTGTCAATTCATTTCAGTTTTCTGGCATTTCTAATATGCTATAATATATGTCAACAATGAACTATTTCGCAATCATTGCACCCTTGCAATTCTGACCCACAGAACAGAACTATAATATGACTTACGAGTTCTATGTTCTGACGAAACACAATAGGCCGTGGGCCGCAGTGGAGGGCTTGATATGGGCCAACTCACGTTCAAACTTAACCTAACCTGTGTTCTGACAGCTTGATGCGCTTTCGTCAGAAATTTTGTTATGAAAACCAACGTAGATGTTAATGCGCATGCGCAAGTCGATATTCTTTGTTCTTTTTTGAATCTATTACTATTTACTGTTATCTATTACAATTTGACAACGCTATCTAGTACACTTTATTGCCTTCCTAATCGCAACCCTGCGTACAACATTTCATCATAATTCGGGTATAACAGATGAAATAACCTGTAATTTTGCATTTTTTGTCATTTCTTTGCAAATTTTGAAACATGATTTTTTAACGTGCCATATCTCGGTAGCGAATTCACATACAAACATGTTTATTCAGTCAAAATTGTATAAAATTGTACGCTCTACAAAAAAGTATTGATATGTTTTTTCCTTAGGACGTAAGAGAAAACAGTAATCGAGGAAAAACCGGAGAGAGGTAAAAAAATTGCAGTTTCCCCCCCCCCTACTTTTTTCGCACAGGGTTCTCGAGGTCCAAAACTTGAGAAAATGTTGATCAACCATCCCTGAAGAACCTCCTGAAGTTTCATTAACTTCTGACCTTTTTCCACGTAACCCCACTTTTTTCAACCTGTCGACTGAACTAAAAGGGGTGGATGAAGGTTTCAGATATAATCACTGTTTTGTCTCCTGAGCAGGTTAAGTAAAATCATTTTCAATATTATTGTACAAAATATTGTAGAATTTAACGACAAACTTACGTGCGAAACTCCCGTTCCTATTGTAACATGATTACTATCATTTGCTGAATTCACTTCTTTCACACATTCAGGGGTAACTGAGAGGTTTCCTTTCTTCGATTCCACCATTGCAAGAATTATTATTGAGAGATTTATCCTTATCATATAGAGGAAGAATGTGCAAGTGAACAACATAATCCATATTACGGCTCTCGTTGGTGGAAAATCTGAAAAACGATGACTCTAGAAATCAAAATGAAATTTGTCCTAATCAGAACAAGAGGAACAATTGTCGGAGAATATCATGTACATTCCTGACATGCAAGATTTCTCTGGCTCATAATTTTTCGTGGCCCCAATCGTATAGCCTTTAAAGGTGGGTCCACATTGCTCCTGTTCGTGCTCGTGTTCACGGTCATGCTCGCAATCGCACATATGCCCTTGCTTGTGGTGCGTGTACTATTTGTCAAGATCGTTCTATTCGCAAGCAAAGTGTCCACATTGGAGTTCTGTGTTTGCGATCTTGCGTTTCGGACAGGGATGACGAATTATTGTTAATTACGTTAATTATCATTAAACGGAGAGAACAGGAAAATGACACCACTGTGAAAACAGAAACGGTCGTTGTGCCAGAAATGAATTAATAGTATATGCCGAAGGGTGTCATAGGTTACTACTTCGAAAACTTCCGAATTGGTATTGCGGTTGGAACTCCCTACATTATTATCATGATGATGAATGGCAATTTACGCACAAACATGTGATGATGGTGATTTTGATTAAGAATAAGATCATTTTAGGTCGAAAATATGAATAGGACATTCATAAAATCTGTTGTGGAATCATCTGCGACTGACAGACAAACTTTAGTCGCTATTTTCCATCGTTGGGAGGTATTCATGTTGAAAAGGGGAACATATTCTCCATGAAAATTGAAGAATGAAAAATGTGATTTATTTGTAATATCTAACAGAAAACAACTACTTCCCCGGCCCAAGCCACGCTGGACATTGAACTACATCTGATAGATATTGTGAAAAGACTCTAACTGAAAAGGAAAGAAAAAATCTGAAAGTGAAAATTCGTATTTTCATTCAGAAAGCTGATTTTTTTAATTCTCTCTAGTTTTCATTGAAAAAATCATTAAATAAATTAGATAAGGAGAATGTTATTTAAAAAACATCACTCACAGAAATCGTTCATTTCATTGAAGCAAGGTTCGCTTCTCTCGCATTTAATCTTCAATACATTTTGGTCGATGAAAATCTATTTCGCTTTACCAAGCTCTTCAGGAGGATTGATATAGGATTGGAATAAAACAGGCTCTTTAGAAGCATACACATCAGGGATGGATATGAGGGAAATATTTCTTCTGCGGTGACACTTTGAAAATTATTTTTTAACATAGACCTGTCATGAGCATTTTGATTTTAGTTCGACCAAAATGTATGTGAAGTAGTTGTTTTCTGTTAGATATTACAAATAAATCACATTTTTCATTTTTCAGTTTTCATGGAGAATGTTCCCCTTTTCAACATGAATACCTCCCAAGAGGTTATCTTGAACGATGGAAAATAGCGACTAAAGTTTGTCTTTCAGTCGCAGATGATTCCACAACAGATTTTATGAATGTCATATTCATATTGTATATTTTCATTTTTCGCTACAATGCCGCGAAATGGGTGAAAAATGCTTGCAAGCATGACTGAAAACGGCTGAACCGTAGGAGAGACCGGGATGTAAAGGAAGGCGTATTGTTCATTTCATGGCCTCTCCTACTACTCAACCTCATAGGTTTGTTTTCCGACAGGGGGCATGGGAGTCCTGGCTTAACCACCCGGACTGCGTGTTGGGGACACTCTAAAATCTCCCCCTAATTTCAAGATTTTGTGCGCGCCGAAGGGATGGATGGTTGAAGGGTATTCCACCACTAGCGACATCACTCTGGGAACCAGGCACACCAAGTTTCATTTAACCTTTTCTTCCCCCATCCTGTGCGCCCTACAAGGGCCCATCAGTTGCCCTTCACTATTGGAGGGCTCCTTCTCGGGGTCCTCCAATACATTTTCATTTTTCCTTCCCTTCCACGCGGATGGTCTTTGGTACGAGGTCCTCCGCAACCTCACCCCGCAATCTCTCCGACCCCCTCTAGCGGTGGGCTCATATCTCAAGGTATTGTGCCCGCCAAAAGGATGAATGGTTGAAGGGTACTCAACCACTAGCAGGAACCAGGCATACCTAGTTACATTTAGCCTTTTTTTCCCACATCCAGTAGGCCCTCCAAGGCCCATCAGTTGCCCTTCACTATTGGAGGGCTTCTGTGCGTCCTCCGCAACCTCATCGCGCAATCTCCTCGACCTCAATAGCGGTTGGCTCATATCCAGTGTCCACCCTTTCTCCCATCCCCCATCCAAGCGGGCTTCTTCTTGGGGTCCGCCACTCCTGTTCCGATGGGCTCCACTTTGGGAAATTCGGAACTGAGCAAATGATTCCATGAACAGCGGTGGGTGCATAACGGGCGCGATTGAGACGAACGTCTAATTCACCCACTCCGTACCTTCGTTGCCAAACTAATTCACCCCTCCGTACCAACGTTGCCAAGTTTTACTCAACAACTCGGTTTGCCTGCAGCTGTTTCATTTCACGCATTTTCGAGTCTCGCAAGCTAGGTTGCTTGCTCAGGTTAGGTATGTGTCTCAATTGCGAGCAAAAACGAATAACTTGGCAACGTTGGCAATTAGAATCTCGTCGATTGAGAGCCCTATATGTTAAATATTCTGTCCGCCCAAAAACCGCCATTTATTCATTCAATCAATCAATCAGCCATATGAAAGATAACAGGAGTACTGTTTCAAGTCATTGTTTGTACATACCCATATCCATAATAGGAATTAATATATTTTTTCTACAAGTCAAACTGCGTGAAAAAAGATTTTCAAATTTTTTATTTTGATTGTATTTGATCCAGAAAAACACTAGCTATTTTCGGATGAATATAGATGAGGTCAAAGTCTCTCCATATATTGCACGTCTGGAATCAAAACAAAGTATGCCTTCCCATTAAATTTAACTGAATAGTTTCGGAAGAAGTTTAATCGGATGTACCTACACTGTGATTCAAACTGGGAACAACTCTTTCTCGTGCAGAAAACATTCTCAGAGGACTCAAGGAAAAACATTTGTAGAACAATACTGATGACGTCAGCCTGCAAAAATATGGCGTTTGAATCTATCTCAATTTGGAATAGTTTCGAAGTGAATAGTAGTCGATATGAAATATTAATAGGCTCGTTGTGTGATTTTACATGCATCGTATATACAGATAACATCATTTGTTACAAATAAATAGTATATTAAAGTATAAGTGGATAAAAAGGTCTTTCAAACGAATCATAAATACTGGTTTCATTACTACAAGTGATGGAAATAAGAACTTATAGTGTAAAATGGTTGAATTCGTGATGTGACATCAGTATACCTTTCGTTAATGTTTGAATGAAAGTTTTACATTTGTTTGTAATATTTCATTTGACGTTACAAGGTACTCCTGTCAGATCAATAATCATAACATTGTCATTCCGACTTCACTGTTCTCGAGTTGTTGATGTTATCCATGGTAACTTTAAAAAACGCGCGTTTTTGAAAGTTCGATTTGCACACGCTGTGGCGTGCTTTAAATAGGTAAAAAGGGGCACCAATTGAAAAAACTTAATTTTTTATTACAGTGTAATTCCCTTTTATAGAAGATGTACTCGAGGTCTTGATTGCTGAAGGATAGCTAGCAAGGCAGATAAATCTATGTATGTACTTACTTTTGAGATCGATGAACGCCATAGTGCTTCCCTGTTAAATGAATTGATGGAATCTGAAAATGTTTATAACCAATAATATTAATTGAAAAATTAAAAAACATTTCAATCTTTATAACAAATTCTGCCACACTTTCACTAAGGTTTGGTACCAACGCCCCAATATACTTTCGCCAAGGTTATGCTAATGAGTACCGCAATTATCGATTTCAACGTCTATCATGTGAGTGGATGTAAGAAACGACTGAATAAAAGCATTCGTTTATATATTGAGGATCTAACATACATGGTGTTACAACTTAATCAAATCATTCGAAATAACTGCGAAAGTATAATTTTTTTCACGGAAATGGTGAAATATATACAGTGACCGCCAAAAAGTATGTACCATATGGAAAAAAAGTTTATAATTAGAGTATTGGAAAAAAATCTGGGAAAAGTTTGTGCATGGCCGATAACGAAAAATTCGATTTTACTATGTCAGGTAATCGCTGGTATGGCGGCAAATTAAAAAATAATCTTATGAAAATGCAAAAATTGGGGTAAGATGGCAAAATATCGAAAACGGTTATTTGAAAGGTTTGCTTAAAATTTTATCTTCTACACATATTAGTACAGTGACCACAAGTGAAGAATGAATCGCAGCACTTTGAAACTCAGCACATGACAAAATGTGTTTTATCCCACTTCACATAACCCTTCTACGATATTTACGAAGGATCCGAAAGTCACGGATATTTTATTTGATATGAATTAATAATTATTCTGAAGCAGGAATCGTAGTACCCTGTTTGGGTTTTACTCCTGCCTCAGTTTCGAACTCACCCATAAACCCGGCAATGTCTTCAGTGAATGTTGAAAATAATCGATCGCTGATACACATTCTACATAGAAAATGAAGTATGTGATTTCAAACTTGAGGTTTGCGCTTCACAACAGTGTTATTAAACATATATGCAGGATATGAATAAGCGATTATTTTCAACATTTATCAAAGAGAATGCCGGTTTTATGGGTAAATTGCAAATGAGACAGGAGTAAAAAAAAGTGTTTTTTGGCATGTATAAGTGGGACCTGTCACACTACTCTAAAATTGTTGCATATAGTGTTTAGAGGGTATGGGTATGGGCCAGAACTTCCAGCGGCGAGTAAGCGTGAACCTGAAATTTTATGTTGGCGTTCAATCACGTTTTCTGAGAAAACGAGCGCATTTCATAAAAAATTACTAGGTATCATTTTTGTGGAGAATTGAATTGTCTTTCACCTTGTTGAGTTGTTTTTCCGATAAATCATATACTTTCTAAGATTACAGCAAAAATCTATTTATTTATTTTTAAACGAAAATATGTTCCCATCCTGGAATTTCGGTTTATCATGGTTCCAACAACTAGCATGCCAAGTTTGTTGGTGCCACAATCGATCCTCGTCTCAAAACCCAATCGTATACTGGATTATATACATATACGTTTGAAGAGATAATGCAAGAAAACTGAAAATGGTTATTTTTTGAAAATATATTTTTATCTGTATGGAAATATAAATTTTTTATGAATAGCTGACTATACTGAAAAATTTGTATTCGAGTGTTTATTATAAAAATTTCTTCTCTCCACACCAGAGAACATTACATTGGTTCATATCTAACAGCTCGTCTAACAGTTATATCAGAATTAATTCTAAGCAACTTTTTTATAAAACTTTTTTCGATATCTTGCCATTTAACTGCACTTTTTGCACTTTTTCATGGTATTTTTACACGCTATGCAGGGTGTTATCTAAGTACTTTGCCAAACTCAAAGGGATGATTCATTGAGTCATTCTAAGACAAAAAGTTCATATAAACATAGGTCCGATAATGCTTCATTTTCAAGATACAGGGTGTCAACATTTTTTAAAAGAAATCGTCTCTTTCGTAAATATCTCAAAAATCCTTCTACCGATTATGTTGAAATTTGGCAGTATTATCAAGGATAGTAAGGGGCTAATTCACCACTAACTATATCTGAATGTAATATCATCTTCACCAATATTTTTGACAGAAAAAATGTGCGCCACTGTTTTTTTCAGGTTTTGTATTTGTTTCACATTGAGCAACTGAAACTACAATTTTTTTATATCTAGAATTTTTTTCGTATTTTGCTTTGTTTTCGAGAAAAGACAAAAAAATCACTTTATAGCATGTCCCTGGGAAAACATAATAAAGTAATGTACCTACTAAACCATCAAAACCTGGGACGTACCTAATTGTTTTAATTTTTATAAGAATTTTTAAGACTATATAGAATAGACATTTAATATGTGAAAAACTTACAGTTTTTGATTGTTTAGTGGTTACGATTTTCCATTATATTTTCCCAGAGACGTGTAATAAAGTGATTTTTATGTGTTTTCTCAAAAACAAAGCAAAATACGAAAAAAATTATAGTTTAAAAAAAATAATTTCAGTTGCTCAATATGAAACAAATACAAAAATTGCAGTGGCACACATTTTTTCTGACAAAAATATTAATTACGGTGCCTTCCAGGACGCCAATGGATATGATAATTTTGATCCAGTTAGGGTTAAATTAACCCATTACTACCCTATCACTGTCAAAATTCAACAAAATCGGTTGAACGATTCTCAAGATATATCAGAAAAAACGATTTCTCTTAAAAATGCTGACACCCTGTATCTTGAAAACGGAGTATTATCGGACATACGTTCAGATAAACTTTTCGTCTTATAGAATCACCCGAAGAATCACCTCTTCAAGTTTGGCCACGCACTTACATAACACCCTTCACTTGTATGTTTGTATGTTCGTAACTGACTCCTTAGGGCGTGATTTTCACCCATTTCCAGACGTTCGAATGATTTGAAATTTGGCAGGTGTTCATAGTTTCGGTGACAATGCATTTTTTGTTATGAAAAAACAAAATGGCGGCTCCAAGATGGCGGACGAGATTTGTGATAATGGTCCGATTCGATTCAAAATTGGTATGTGAGGTTTTTTTTTTCTTCATTAAATAACCAGGTTATTATTGAATCATGTTGAAGTTCCTCAATAATTAGATAGTTGGTTGTTAGTTATTAATTAATTGAATTCTTAAAAAAAGTTAATATAAATATGGCACCTAACCACATCTGAATCAAAACAACTACTGTAGAAGTAAACACCCGAGCTGTGCTCGTACCGCCAGCAGTTTTGTAGCGCTCAGTCCCAATTACAGCACTTTTTTCCCTAGTATCCCTATAAATTATTTATCTGCCACTTATTTTGTCAAGGAGTTATGGTGAAACAGAATAAATATATCAAATAATTATCTGAAACTTAATCAGTAACTGGTGAAACTGGCCCTAAGAGTTTTTCTTGCGAATTGGAGAGTTTAGTGATGGATATGTTCATCGTAGGATGACTGTCTAATCAATCAATAAAAGAAAAGCTTCCTACAAAAAGAATCCCTGAATATGGATAAGACGGTAAACATTGCCAAAGCCATCGAAATAACGCAGTTAAAAGCAAGAAATTTGAATAAAAGCTCAGAAGTAGTCGTCGCCAAAGTCGGAAGATCTCTACAGAATAAAAATAGTCACTTGCCTAGTAAAGTTACAGAAACGTCAAATAATAGTCGTCAGGTGAGTCAGACAGGCAGTATATGTACAAGATGTGGAGAAATTCACAAAATCAAGTGTCCAGCACAGAATATTAGATGCAGCATTATTTGCAGGAAGATCGGACATTTTGCAAAATGTTGTTTTCGCAATAGAAATGTCAAAACTGTAGCGATGGATGAAAGTCAAAATCTTCAGTTGGAGGATGGTGAAGACATGTTCACTATTGGTAATTTGAATTTTGACAAATTCAAAGTAAAATATGTCAAAGTCAAAATTGTCAAATTCAATTATGCCAAATATGTCAAAGTCAAATATTACAATGTCAAAGTCAAATATGTCAAAATGTACAAAAATGTCAAGTTTCATATACGTTAGACTCCAATGCGTTGAATTTTCATATTAAAAATCTCAAAACTACATGGACATTAGATTTGCTGTAAATCATCTATAGATTTCATCATAAATAATAATTTGTCGGTCACTATTGACTTTATAGTTGCAAATATAGATTGTCAGACTGTTGTAGGCCTACCAACCTGTGAAAAGCTAGGTTTAATCCAGAGAGTATTTTCGATGTTTTTGATGGACTTGGATGTCTGCCTGGAGAGTGTCACATCACAATAATAAAGAAATCACTCATGTCGTTAACGTTAACTAGAACGTATGATATCACCTAATGTCATTGTAAAGGTAAATGATCCCATTGACTGGGTGGATTTAGTTCTTTTAGTTGAAAAGAAAAATAAGACATTTTGAGTGTGTCTGGATCGGAGAAATTTAAATAATGCTATCAAACGATGTCCCTATACATTACCAACAATCGAAGATATGCGATCCAAGTTAACAGGTATGAAATATTTTTCTACATTGTGCGCAATCGAGATTTTGTCAGTGACAGGGTAGGTCGGACAACATTAGAATCGTCCGCCCCAGCCCAATGAATTATAAATCCACCGTATAACTAATATTTCCTCACCTCCTCACCTTGTTGGTTGTTTCCTCACGGGTGGCCCTGCGACTGACTGTTACTGTAAGCCACTGCTTCATTTGTGAGGAAATAGTAGTTTTACAGTGGATACCCTGTCACTGACGAGCGGCAAGAACCGCGAAACGCGTCTGCAGGTGGTCTTCGCCAGCCAAATGAAGGATAATTTGCTGTATAATTACAATAAGCGTTTGCAATTGGGTCTTCTTGGAAGAACGTTGAACAAATATCTGTCAGATGTAATTCAATGACCGTCGTGGTATTAGCCAGGCTAATAGTTGTTTTCTGTCAGATGTTTGCCTCATATACAGTTACTGTCTGGCTCAGTCTGAAGGCAGCAATTGCTGCTTCTTTCATTACATATATGTGTAATGCCAAAGGTTTAGCATTGCCTCTAATGCTGCAGTATGGCACGTAAATATCGTAAATTATTTTGTTTTATTCAATGAATTACGAATGATCGAAGTTAGGGGTTGCTTTCAGCAGTGTTTTCCTGAATGATTTTAAGTAATATCTAAAATAAGCTAAAAACATGTTTGAATAAACAACTATAAATAATATATAACGTATTTTAGAATACAAAATGGCTTCAAATTTTGTAATAAAAATAACGGGGCCATGTTACAAAAAAATTATGAAAGTTTCTCGTTAAACCTAAAAAGTGACAATAAGAATGTATTCTTTATATTTTTTGATATCTTATGAAAAACCCGCAGGAATAAATAAAAACAAATTACATACATTTTCAAATATCTCGAAACCCGAAAAAGATATCCCACTTCTGCAAAATGGACTGGATTGTACAACTTTTCTCTAGTTCAACCATTATTGTAATTCCAACCTTTTCCGAGATTCTAATGCTATTCCTTTCTTATCCTGGACAAAGTGAGCTTAGTAGAATTGGCCTACAGAGAAACAAACTATCTTAAAAAAATGCGTCGATAGGTCTTCCTCATAGGTGGTGTGGAAAATAGAAGCAAAAATAAAATAGGGTAAAATTAAAAACAGAAACAAACATATTATTTTTGTTTACATTTTGCTGTATCAAATATGTCGCGTGTATATTCAGAACGCTTTGGGGGACTATACTTCGACTTCGGAAAGCGACCTGTGTTCTTTTTCACCCCTCTTTTCACTCGAGTTATATGGATGAAGTGAAATAATTGAAGAAACCTTTTTTGTAGAAAAATTTATGAGGAATATTTTTAGTAGGTATAACATTTTTTAGTAGGTACACTGATAAAAAGGATATTTTGCATCAATGCATAATTGCATTGATTCAAGTCGATTGTATTCTTGAATAGATCCAACCAAATATTAGTTCGATTTTTTGACCACTTGAAAGGAAACTGTTTTGAGACATATGAACACATCCTTCACTGAATAATGAGAGTTGTTTGGTGCAAGAATATTTCAACTTTGAAAATGAACACTATTGTGAATACTTTCTTTGTTCGATGGTGTGAGTTGGTTGAGGCAAGAATATTTCAACTTCAATAACGAACAATATTCTTCTTCATAATGCAATACATTTTTGATTCAAGATTATCTGTATTTGGAGGCTCAGTACAAATGTGCACTTGGTTATAAAAATATGCCATGGAAGCCATGTTCATATGGTACAGTTCAACAAACAGAGAACAACTGCGAACAATTGAGGTATAAGGGTTATATATGAGAATAGTTTTGTAATATTTTAATTTCAGAAACTATATAATCAACGTAGGTACCTCTTCGGTGACGCATAGAAATGCGATCGAATATAGAAACGACAGCGTCATTCGCCATTATCACACACCTGTTGAAAACAAAAATATTTTCAACCTACCTCCACAACTGGTCCATAAATGACCTAAATTCAAATCGTGCAGAAATAATTGTACCTCTATATTGCACTTCTGTAGCAGCACATTTGCACATAACAACTGTGTCAAATACAAAACTAACAACTTAAATTATGATTCAAACACAACCCCCAAACCAAACGCGGGCAAAAGCAAACAGGATAGAGGTCCCAGTCGGCAGTCGCAGAGCGCGCTTTCGCGTGGGTTCGCGTCGTTCCGGTAGCGGGGTTTCGCCTAGAAATCACGTTCTTGAGTCAAAAGGAGCATTTTTCACTAGTAGGAGTTCTCTAGGGTAAAGAGTTGGAATGTATTAATGCAAACAAATTAATTTCAAGATAATTTATGTAAAGAAGCAAACAGTTCAATAAGTTTGAAATAAGAGTATATTCATCAATTAGAAATAATTATTCTTTTCAGAAGATGATTCTGTTCAAGAGGATATATATATATATATATATATATATATATATATATATATATATATTATATATATATATATATATTTATATATATATTTGATTGAAGACATCCTTTTTATCAGTGTATAAAATTTTCTGTGCGATCAATTATTTCTGAGAAAAACGGGGTGGTTTTTTGGAGTGAAGCTCACCCTACTAACTTTGAAAACTCCTCCTTTGTTGTTTATAATTTCCAAATGGCAAAACTTTATAATTTATTTATTCTATTCGGCTATTTTAGGATTAATATAAATGTACTAAAAGATTCCATTGCGGGTTGAATGCCGATTCGATCTATATATAAAAACATGTCGCGAATGTTAGGCAATTCATTTTCAAAAACGAGTTTTACGGTATGCGGAATCCAACCTGTTATTTGGACGTTCTACATATAGAGCATGCACGACAAAGAAGCGTTTTTTGTATTTTTTATGTCAGTACTCTGAAAGCAGCGAAGTTAATTATGCAATGTTATTCTGAAGGAGGTGAAGAATCTTGTTTGAAATGATTATTCATTAATAGTTATTTTTATATACATAGCTAAATCGTTAAGGAGATATTTCAAGCTTTTTTCTGAAGTTCAACAAATTTCAACATTTTTAAATGTGATTTTCTCTTTTCTCTCACTTAAGTTGTCTAACATATTATCATTTGAGATGATTTTTTTATGACGCCACCAAAGTGCAAATGTTTATATGTTCTAGTTGGTTTCCGGGTTTGGCCGTGGCCTTCTTTGGTTAAAATCTCCAAACGTTTCAACTGCAACTGCGGCAGTCATCATCATTGGCGTGCTCGAAGTACTTTTCTTGACCTGTCAACTGAAACTGAAACTCTCGTTCCTGGTACGTCATTCATAATGCTGTGTTGGCGAGCAGTTCCTGCGATGGTGGGTTCGTGCGTACTTCGGCGCCTCCTTTCCTTTCTATTGAAGTTTTCTTGGTGATTGTGTATTTAAATGACTTCTAAATACATTTTGGTTGGATAATGATTCTACAATGCTAGGATCTCGATGTTTCCGAATAGGATCTTGTGTGTTCGGCGAATGCGAACTTCTCGGTTAGTCGCAATCGACAACTTTGCTTGTGTTCGACTAGGCAGGTACCAATGCTTCTTTTCGTTTGTCCGATATAAACTTTAGCACAGTTACGTGGATTCCTACAAACTCCTGCTGATTTGAGTGGATCTCACTCCAAGGCACTGTCTATCTGCCATTATGTCAGCAACTGAATTGGGAAAATTCTGAGGAAGGATAGAATAAACACCATCTTCACCAACGAAGAAAATATTAGAGTATACGAGATCAGCTATTTCCACGACTAGTATAAGATCTCATTATGTATGCCGTGTTCGAGTCGGGAAGGTGAATTTATCTATAGTACAGTAACCACAGACAAATGTAAGCCACAAGTGAAGAATGAATCGTAGCACTTTGAAACTTGGCACATGACTTCTTGACATCATCCATTGTTCATCAAAAAATCAGGGGTGGGACCCAAAAAAAAATTATTTAAAAAAATTAAAAATTTTTTTGGCTGTTGTTTCGGAAAGTATAAGATTTATCAAGAAACAATATCAACAAGGCAAAAGATAATTAAATTCTCTACAAGAAATATACCAAGTAATTTCTCACAAAATGCGCTCGTTTTCTTAGAAAACCTGATTGAATTCTAGTATCAAATAATCGCTTATACACAACCTACATAAAAAATGAAGTATGTGATTTCAAGCTTGAGGTTTGCACTTCACAATAGTGTTATTTAACATATATGCAGGATATGAATAAGCGATTATTTTCAACATTTACTGAAGATAATTCCAGTTTTAAGAGCGAGTTGAAAATGAGGCAGGAGTAAAATAATTTTTTTTTGGCATGTAGAAGTAGGACCTGTCACACTACTCTAAAATTGTTGCATATAGTCCAAAGAGGGTATGGGTTGCTGCTTCAGTATAATAATTCCATATTTACAAAATTATTCATGATTTTCGGATTATCCGCAAACATTTCCGTGAAGTGCGACAAAACACATTTTAGGTACTCAAATACTCGCATATTATATTTGCATGAGAAGTCAGGAGTCTTCAGAAACGTTATGAACTTTTCCTTTTCCTTCTTCGATAAATTTTAGCAGAGTTATGACCAATTAAATATTCGGCTCCGTCAGAACTTTCAGCGGAGAGTGAGCGGGAACTTGAAATTCGAGTCGGCGTCCAATCACGTTTTCTGAGAAAACGAGCGCATTTCATAAAATATTGTGGAGAATTGAATTGTCTTTCACATTGTTGAGTTGTTTTCCGATAAATCATATACTTTCCAAGATTACAGCAAAAATCTTTTTATTTATTTTTAAATATTTTTTTTCGTGGTAACCATGCTTCCAACAACTAACGTACCAAGTTTGGTGGTGCTACAATCGATCCTCGTCTCAAAACCCAATCGTACTGGATTACTACTAGTATAGGAGCTATTTTTCATTATTTCCTAGTAGGAGAGAAAAACTAAAAAAATTGACATTGGTGACATAAAAAAATCTGAAGAATGAACGAAAAATGTTCATCAATGAATTAATACTAGAACCAGCTTACATAAAAAACCACTTACTAAAAAAAAAAAAATCGTGCAGTATTGCAAGTCATGTTAATCGCAGACCTACCAGTATTAGACATAAGGTTTTATGCCGGTATATTTACTTCAGAGTTTGATACTACTGAAGCTGAAGTTGAGGGAATTACTTCTTCAAGTAAACCCATACTCCCCACACAAACTACTAGTGCATGGTTAGTAACGTTGACAAGGAGTTCCCTGAACCACACCGGCAACTATTGTTTTGTCAAAAATGGGGCCTTCTTACATATCCATTGGCAACTGTGGAACCTTTCCAGCTACCTAGGCGTTTGAGAGATGAAATGTTACCCCTACTGTCTGCTGAAATTCTAGCTGAGCCTTCTGAGTTTTATGTTAAGTTTTACATTAAAAAGTTTTGATTACGCTATTTCTTTCGGTGAGCTTATAGTATTATCTCTCATATTTGGACGTGTGGGTTTTCCAGATCTCAAGGCAATGAAAAGTTTTGCCATATCTGGAAAGGGTTTTTTTATAGTTATTTATTATACAAGGGAAAAAAGTACTAGATTTTAGCTTGAGCTTGTGTTGTCTCCCGACGCAAAGCAGAGGGAGACAAAAAACCGAGAGCTAAAATCTAATGTTTTTCCCACTATTTTTTTCTGTGACTAAAAAAACGACGATTTAACCAAATATCTCCCTTAACCTATGTGTATAATAGGTGACCACGAGGTGAGGTACGCCCCCCAATTTTTCTATAGTTTTGAAGATATAGATTTCAAATTTGGTGTGTCGCTATAGTACTTGAATACACATATTTTGAAAGCTCTATTGAAAATTTACCACTTACCTTTCAACCGGAAGTGATCCCAAACTTTTATTTTCAAATGACATTCTGTACATATTTTTCATTATCAGAAAGAGCACGGAATTTGTGATTACACTGTTCCTCAAAATTGAAAATCGGTTGAAAAATGGAGGAGATACAGTTGATTGTTCAATCGAAAGAAGTTGGCCATGAAACTCGAACTTAAATCATCACAATTGACAAACAACATCAGAAGTTACCAAAGGAATCTTCGAAGTGCGATACACTGAATTTCTCTTGTAATTGCGGCTCCCATATATTCCAACAATTATCAAAAATTACGAAAATACGGAATGGTACCCATAAAGAAATGCTCACAACTGCCATTTCGTACAACATGTACGGCAACATGTACTTTTCAATTTGTCATGATAAAAAGTTAAACATGATCAGTTTACTGGTGTGAAAAGTTTTGGAGAATTTCTAAAAAACGAAAATAACATCAGGTTGCATGATGAGTGTTACTAAAATTGAATGTTCTTCAACGTATGCGGCTTAGAACATAATTAAAAAAGCAATACACAAAAGCTCATATTATTTCAAAGTTTTTTCTACGTATTTAATCAATGCTGCTTTTTTGTTTCGCTTTTTTATGTTCATGGCCGACCTCGTTGAAGAATATCTAATTTTGACAACACTCATGATGAAACATCTTGTATTTGCGATTTCTTTCGGAATTCTTCAAAATTTTTCACACGAGTAATCTGAAAATTAATCAGTTCTCATGACAAAGTGAAAAGAACATGTTGCTATTTGGGAAATAGCAGTTGTGAGCATTTATTTATGGGTAGGTACTATTCCGTTTTCAGGAAATTTTTGATAATTGTTGGATTATATGGGAGCTGCAATTACACGAGAAACTCAGTTTCCAACTATATCGTACTACTTTATAATATTTTGAAAAGTCAACGTTTTCTTTCAATTTCAAAGTTTGTTTCAGCATGAAAAATGTCGACCATAAACTAAAGGCTAGTTAGCTTTTAGCCTTTTCTATGAAATATACCATAGAAACGTTTGTCGAAGCTTTGAGAACACCTTTCGGTTTACGGCAATCTTTGAAACGAGAAATACCTTAATGTAATATTCTTTCGATTTTTCTGGATTCGTCCTGCTTCCTTACGAATTTCTGGAGGAGTGCAAATAATGTCTTCATCGCAAGACTTCTTTTCAATTAAATCCTTCCAAATACAAAATGAAGCGTCGAGGGATAATAATAAAGCTTGCCTGAGAAATATACCTTCTCTAATAAAATACTATATTTTAAAAGAAAACCATAAGAATATCATACAGACATAAAATAAAAGAAGTAAAAGTGATGAAATATATAAATCCACATTTTAATTGGCAGCTTCTCATTTATTTTAATTCACTCCACATAATGACATGTACTTTTGATAATTGAAAAAATAGATGGAAAGGCGGAAGTTATCCCTATTCACGTAGGGAGTTCAGCTGAATCGGGTTTTCTTGTTCTCTTACATTTTTTCTTGTTCTCTTACATGTCTCCATATTCCAAATAAACAGGTACTTCATTAATAAATTAATTAAATAATTTAATTTAATTTTTTTATTACTTGACATATTCATTTCTTTGTTACTGTACTATTTTGAGCATGTTTAGTTGTTAAAAAAAATAAAAACTTTGCTCCAAAAATTTTGAAGTTTACTGTACTATTTTGAGCATGTTGAGTTGTTAAAAAAAATAAAACAACTTTGCTCCAAATATTTTGAAGTTTACTTCAGTTCAAAAGCAAAATTACCACAGGTAACCTAATATTTCGGCATTTTGTAATATTAGACGATTTTTGATGAACCGTTGTATTCATGACGTCGTTCAAATGAACAGTCCTTTATTTCATGGCAAAAATTATTTCATTTTCTGTCAACTCATTATGATTTATAAGGCACAAATCCGACCAGTCTTATGGGTTTCAATATATGGAGTGAAGCACCCAAACAGATACTGAAACTGTCGTAGGTGATACTCCGTTCACAAGCTCGCTCACTCCTCTGGAACACCGCAGACAAGTTGCCGATTTGTCTCTGTTTCATACATATTTTCATGGACGATGCTCTTCCGAAATATCATCATTCGTTCCACCGTTAGTGGTCCTATCGAGCTCAGTTCTCACATCCATATGTCGTTTCTTTGGAGACAAGCCGATCACCTCTTTCTATATAGGCTATTCAGGGGTAAAAAAAATTCTACTCCCTATAACATGGATTTTCATTATATATTTTTTAAAATATAAAATAATTATGGATCGTTGATTTAAAAAAGATTTATAAATATTTTTTTACTTTACGTTGAAGTACTTTCAATGAAACTCAAATTTTATTTGTGGACACAATGTTCGTATTGAAGTTCATGTTGAAGTAAAGTTTGAACATAACTAGATTGAAATACAGTGAAATAATTTTGTATTGGTCGTAGAAAAAGTAATATATGCAACGATCATGTAATTGCTACTAACACACGCGCACGAAATTAACGACAGTCGCACGAGATTTACACTCGCCTACGTCTCGTGTCAACAGGATCGTTACATAATATACATATTTATCTGGTTATATCCCTGGTTCTATAAATATATGCAATGACTTTCAAAATAAAAAAAATTATTTACTGAATTGACACACATTTCTATGTAACCTTTTTACGTCTGATTGCGCTACTTATTTTTTACACATGGAAATTCGAAAGTCTCGTACGCTAAAACAATGCAATTGAACAAAATGCAACCGCGGACTTATTCATAGAAATTTTCCATAAATATCTCTAATGAAGACCCGTAGGATGGTTTTCTCATAATTTGAATTTTTTGCAGCGTCGCTATTTACATATGTCGATAAACACGATTTTTTATGTTGAAAAGGGGAACATTCTCCATGAAAATTGAAAAATGAAAAACGTGATTTATTTGTAATATCTAACAGAAAACAACTACTTCCCCGGCACAAGCCACGCTGGACATTGAACTACATCTGATAGATATTGTAAAAAGACTCTAACTGAAAAGGAAAGAAAAAATCTGAAAGTGAAAATTCGCATTTTCATTCAGATAACTGATTTTTCTCTCTAGTTTTCATTGAAAAAATCATTATAGTTATTTATTGTATAAGTGTTTTAGATATCATTTTATTTGCGCAAGAATGTTTAAACGCGAGAGCGAAGCTCGAGCGTTTAAATTTCTTAAGCAAATAAAATGTATCTAAAACACGCATGCAATACAACGTTTTATTCACAATCACATTCATTTAGAATCAGAATCGCGGAAATTTTTCATCACAAAATGATTTAACGTTTTGCTCTAACAGCGGCTGTCACCTCCTCAAAAATCATTGAAATAACATACAAAAATTATGATAAAACGAAGAACGAAATGTCTATTAATATAAATGGTAATGTTAATATTAATAATAAATAAGTGAAATGTGATTGATATTGAAGATTGTATTTTTCATTATTCCACTAGTGGAATAAAGTAATTTCATTATTTCACTAGTGGATAAAGTGGTACTTTATACGGTTCATAAGTGTGGATAAAACTTCAATTATAAGGTGATTGTGGATAAAATGAATTATTACGTTTGCCTATACCACACATATTTTCATAAGTTATATCAATACCAATCAATATACTATATATCGATCCCAATGAAGAAAACAAGAATTTTCATTTTTATTACCCATATTTGAGTTCTTTCTTTTAGAGAATACTGGACAATGTAATGTAATGTAATAAAAAAATCTGGCAATGTAATAAAATCAGAGTGGTAAAAAGCGACGAGCTTTGGTACCTATTTAGACAGCCTCCAAGCGTTCAAGGTTAAACTTACTATGACTATGAGTAATTTTTATTTTACACCGAAATGAGTTGAATTGATACACTATTAGATTTCTTTTATTTTGAGACTCCTTCCCTATCATTTGGAATTCTTACCTCGCCATTTCACCCGCAAAGGTAAACCCCTTCTTAAGCCCCTGGCGGCTCACATCCGGAGTACAATCAAGTAATATAGAAAAATACTTCTTTAACTGCGCTTAAAAAATCATTTCTTATATTGTCACCCATTGATTTAATGGTTTCGTTTTGAATTTTATTCCCAAGGTGAAGTGGAATAATTTTTGAGATCTATTAATATGTGCAGACATGACTGGATCAAATTTTGCTATAAACCGTCTTGGTTACTTAATTCAGTGTTTTTAAAACTGCATTTTTTCATTAGAATACAGCAACCAATGATGCCTTGTCACCATTTAACAAAATTCGAGTAAAATATATATATCGGAAAACTTATAGTAGGGAGGTAGCGTCAAATTTCATCGAACCGAAGATGAATTTTCTAGTGCAGGCTTTCCTTTTTGAGAGAAAATGTCCATGTTAGCTGGTCCAGATCGGTGACTCAAGATTATGAAAGGCTGCTGATCTTGCGAGAAAACAACGATTTTCGGAGTATTTTACTGAATAAGGTAATAATTTGCAGATAGCTAAATGATTGAATTAGAATCGTAAAAAAGCATGTTAGCTGCATAATTTCTGTGACTTATAACCTGTTAGCTGCACGTATGAATATGTAAGACAGAGTTTGAAAATCGGACCATTTTACCGAGGCTGAAAATGATATACTTACTTAATAGTAATCAGTTTGAAAATTATAAAAAACATGTAAGCTGGTGCTCAGGTGTGATTTAACCTGTTAGCTGCGCGTATGAATATGTAAGAAAAAGTTTGAAAATTGGACCATTTTACCGAGGCTGAAAATGATATTCAGATTACTATTCAGTAATCGCAATTGACACACAAACCTAACCTGAGCAAGCTAACCTAGCTTGCGAGTCAGTCGAAAATGCGTGAATTTGCATGCAAACCGAGTTTAAAATGTGTAAATTACTAGGCAACCATACCTGACCTGACTATATCCTTACCTAGACCTAATAACAATACAAAATTGTTGAAATAACGACTATTTATCCAAAATTCAGGAAGAACAGGCGTGGAGCAGCCATCATATTTGACGGTTCACCTCGCTTCTAGCGCAAAGAAGTGCGCATGCGGAACTGCGGGATCAAAAGTAGAATGGTACGGCTAGACGAGTTTATATTCTAATAGTCAACTAGTAATTGATATTTCCAGCAGATTACTTTGCATAATGAGCTGCTTCATAGCTCAAACTCTTTTAGCTAAGCAAGTTAAGGATTTCTGAAGAAGTAAATTTTGGAGTTCTTCGAAGTTCGATAGAAATCTAAAGCGAGCGATTCATCTAGGAAAGGACCGTCCTTTAAAAAAGGGATTGTACGAAAACAAATCCTCTAATTCGTTTGGTACATATCTGAGATTGCATCACATATCTTCAATCACACACCGGCCAAGTTATAGTATGCCACACGTGGTTTGTTTGAGCTTCCTGCCCAGATTAAGCAAATCAGGTGGAAAGTTCTATCAAGTTCCCGGAATTTTCGTGGTTGGTTTAGGGACTCAACCTTTTGCCAGTGACTTTGAGTGACTATTTTTCTTTGTGGTTATTTCTCCCGTTTCGAGAGTCAGTGATTTCTTTTGTTCATTTATTTATTATTTTGTTCATATTCAATGGCTTCGTCCCTTGAGTTGTAGTATTAGACTATACCTGTGCTATAGTATTGTTGGGCTATTACCCAACACATATATTGTCGTGCTGTATTTCCACATTGAACATCACCTTCCTTCTATAGGCCATTTGCCTCCCGGTTGCACAAATTCCGTAATATTTGGCCCGTATGCGTAGTCGTTCGCCAGAGTCTCGCCAGCGACTATCTATAGCAGTCCGAAGCATCTCTGGGAAATTTGAAATTTAATGTCATCGACATAATTCGTGTTTATTGGAGTAATTACGGTGTGTGAGTCATGGATCGTGATGTAGACATACTATTTGATGCTAATACTGATATCAGTGATTTAGAAATACACATACCTCGTTCGCAAAAATATATATTAACCAATCACATGACAGAATAACACATTTTGAATGCAAATTTGGTGCCTAACAGGAAGACACTTTGAAAAGGGGAACATTCTCCATGAAAGTTGAAAAATGAAAAATGTGATTTATTTGTAATATCTAACAGAAAACAACTACTTCCCCAGCACATTTTTCATTTTTCAATTTTCATGGAGAATGTTCCCCTTTTCAACATGAATACCTCCCAAGAGGTTATCTTGAACGATGGAAAATAGCGACTAAAGTTTGTCTTTCAGTCGCAGATGATTCCACAACAGATTTTATGAATGTCCTATTCATATTTTCGAACTAAAATGAAGACACTATTTTTACCTGTTTCTTTGCTGCGATATTAAATTCAGCTACAATGTTTTCTCATGCTTTGTTTTTTTCTCAGTACTATTGGTATTCGTTCTTTATTTTTGATAATTGGATATTTTGCAAGAATCTGCAAAAACACTTCTTTATCATTGTATATTCCACTTCAATTAGTAATTTCTTTCTCATCACTCTTTTACAAAGATTTATTAAAGATCGAATTAGATCGAATGCAATCCGCAAGTAACAGAATACGTGTAAACAAAGGAACATTACATGAATCATCCGTTCGGCACACGCTAGATGGAAGAACGCTGAGAGATCACAGCCTATCATGCCAGCGAGCTCGCCGGGAAAATCTCTGAGGAGACGCTGGCGAACGACTGTGCATACGGGCGTTACAGTCCCAGTAGCTTTTATAATAAAACTTCACCATTATTGACCTCTACAGATTATGGGTTTACAAAACCACAATTCTTTCATAACACAAGGGCTTCTTCAAGTGGAAATACTTCCATTACTTAGTCTTAGTCTTGGTGGTAAAGCGCCAGATCTGCAAGTTTTCTTCTTTGTCTCCAGTGGTAATAAACACTGTTTTTTCTGTGGCGGGAAAAAAGTTTAACGTTTTATGTCTGTGTGCAGGTAATAAAATATAACTTTTTATGAAATTACTTTGTTCCAGGATTTATATACACATAGCTAGTTAGATATTTGATTAAATCGTTGTTTGAAATGTCCTATTGAAATGTTGCTTATTGATAATGGTATGACTTTCCTTAAAATTCTTGCAGTTTTTTTCACATCAGCAGATTGTTTTTCCATTATTGCTTCTAAGTTTGGTAACTCGGTTTGTAATGTGTAATGTTTTCTGTGTTTATTTGTAACTATTCCTAGTCACGATCGTTGCAAAACCAAAGAATTTCTTGACACTATTCAAATCATTTTTGGTTCACCTTTTCATCTATTCTACTATCAAATATTGAAATAGTTTTCAGCGAAGTCGATTTTGTCTTTTTGTGTTAAGAAAATTTTATCTTGTTACTGAAGTGAGGAAAAAAATTCGTGACAACTAATCACTAATAATTTGTGGCACCCTGCTTCTGGTGCTTCAGCTACCTGGAGCATTATGGCCCATCAGCCCATAGGTACTGTTCTGATTTTTTTTTAGTACGACATTGGTGACAACGGCTGCCGGCCTCGTGGTAAAAACCTTTCTCGCGTGACTTATTTTCAACATAACACACTAGTACCATAAATGACTATTTTTGACAGTTCATACAACTTCTTTCATAAACTCAAGTCTACCTCCTATATACAGGGCAATTCAAGACAAGCTTGATCGATTAATAGTTATCTCTACCAATTTTAAATTTTCATAATATTCCGGATTCGTCTAAAATATTTTCCGAGAATCTCAATTTCTATTCAAACCATGAACTTTCTTATGTCAAATGAGATACCTATTTTTATTGGCAATTCATTGAAACTCAAATTATTTACCAAATGAGAATTATATGGTAGGACATCATCTTGCCGATCCCACATATTATGTTGTCAGCTAGAGAAAGTTGATCTGAATACGACAAAATTTATTTTTGTTTTGAAATGATTGACCTCAAGTACGAAACATTGAATTAAAAGTAAGTCTTAATATCACACCATTAAGATTCTCATCGTAAAACTCAACAGTGACCATCAGTGCATAATTTTGTATGGCACAATAATCATTGAATTGCCGACCATGTGGACTTTCATCATTCTCATCAATTATAATGACAGTTGTGTCCACGGTATAAAACACATGTTGTGTCGTTTGAATATACAATTTTTCGTGAACTTGGCTTCGTTACTACAACTTATGTCTTGAAGTATTCAATCATCTTCCTAAGTTCTCATCGTAAGGAACTCCCAAAAATCAATTCTTCTCTGACCATCACCGATATGAAGCAGGATTATTTTTTTCGTCAACCGGACACATTGATACACTAGTGGTATGGTATTGGCACCTTTCAATTATTCTTCAAGACTGAAAACCACTTATCTTTAAAAATACTGTACAAGGGATAGGTCCTCCAACAATAGTTTTGTAATTGGAACACGAATAACTCAAAAATGGTTTGACCTAGACCCAGACAAACTCATACATTTTCACATATGTTTTCGATGATGACATGAAAAAAAGTCATTGCATTTGATAAAAAATTAATATTCTTGATTCGATATGTCTTATTATGTTATGCTTTTAGAAGCACCCTGTAGGTATTGTCTCAAGATGTTTGTAATCTCATTGCTTTTCATAATTTTCAACAATGCTTTGATAATTATGATTTGTAGTAGAATAGGTATTTGTTAAATTCATGAAATCTACACCCAGAAAAATGTAGTTATACAAGTATTTTTTCAAAAAAATCTTATAGCTGCTAATTGAAATATTGTAACCACTAAATTTTCTCGGATGAATGCAAAATGTGAACATTTTCAACATGAAACAGGTCTTTTTTTCAAAACGTTCTTTTTGTCTCTAAAGGTTACCTTTTAGTTTTGACAAAGAACAAGATTGCAGTTAAAAGATGGTATTGAAAAAACAATATTTAAATACGTTATTAAGTGAGAGACTTTTAACAGTAATACAATTGTTTTGAAAAAAAGAACTTGATCATACTGGCGCCTATTCAATTCAGAAATCATTTAACGGTTAAACAATTTTGTGCTACAGCAAATAGATATTTCTCTCGTTGTATAATTCTGAGGGCTGCAATTGCAGCTGTGTAAAAAATTAAAAGTTATCTCGTGAACCGTATATACATGTGAGACATGTACAAAGTAATTTTAATTTCCTGGGGATTTAAAATCTGAATTTTATTTGTTTGACCGAAACGTGGTGCATCTAGGATTCAATGAATAAATAAAGTTGAAGAACAGAAAATATATAATAATGACTTCAACCAAATTAAAAAAAATTTCTTTCTGCAGCCGGACAGAAAATTAATTTTTTTCTGTTTTTTTTCTAGGTCTACAGAACACAGCGTTCCTGTTTCCACACCCATAAGAATAAGAATAGAACTTTAGAATACATTTTCAAACTCGACCGTAGACGCGTTTTGGCAATTTTTACTTTTGAAAAGACGCGATTGCAAGCATCTTGGGTATTAGTGGCATTACTCGGGTATTAGTTGGGAACTAGTGGCATTGCTTGAAAATAATTGGGCATTATAGGTATAGCTGCTGTATTACTCGGGTATTAGAGAAATTACTTAGGAATTATTGGGCAATACTCGAACATTACATGGGTATTACAGGAATTATTTGGAAGTGGAAGAACAATTACCGCTCAATAATAATCGGTGAAGAAAAAAAAAATTGGAATTGTCTGAAAAATTAGAGAGCAGCGGAAATACGAATTGTGCAATAAAAAAAAAGGTTATCCGATTTTTGAGGTCTTCAAAATTATACTTGACAACAAACCTATTATTAAGACACGATTTTATGTTTTTATTACTTTTCTGACGGGCATTACTCAGGGGGTATTACTCGGGAATTACTGGGTATTAGAGGCAAATCACTTACGATTTTTGGGAATTAGGGCGAGTTGTACAACACAAGTTCAACAACGGTTCAAGTGAACCGAGTTCGGTTGGTAAGGAACTAGATTTTTTATTGGCTAATCCCTGGCAACTGAACTCGGTTCACTCGAACCGCTATTGAACTCTTCTTGCACAACTCGCCCTTAGTGTACACAATATTCTCATCGGCTTCCTCCTTGACTGGACACATAAATACAGGTCACGCTAGGAAAATTATTCATGATTCGATGTTTTTCACAATTTCTATGGATTTTTCCGATTTTGTTTTCGTGAGTCTTCCCAATTTTTTTCTAAATGTCCGAGCCAATATTTTTTTTTGAGTGAAATTGTCAAGCTGTGTGCATGTATCAATATAATTGAATAAAGCAACATTTTTATTTCGTGCAGAAATATATTTATAAAATCGTAGCAGAGCGCTTTCGACTAAAAAGTCATCATCAGTGCTTACTCGTCAGGTGTACAAGAGCCAAAACCATAAAAATATCATGCGTCCAGAGGACGATGGAAGTGATTTCAAATTTTCATAAGAGACATTCCTCTGGACGCATGATGTTTTTATGGTTTTGGCTCTTGTACACCTGACGAGTAAACACTGATGATGACTTTTTAGTCTAAAGTGCTCTGCTACGATTTTATAAATATATATCTGTACGAAATACAAATTTTGCTTCATTCCATTTTTTTTTTTCGCCATAATTTTACACGTCTGAAGCAGTCGAAAAGCATTCTCTATCTAGCCTTCAGATTGACAGGGTGCTTGAATTTTTTGTAATTGAATTATTCGCCATCCCGCTGTTTTTTACATTTTTAGGGATTTTTCCCCTTTTATTTTTGCAAGTTTGCCAACTCGAGGAGGGGTTTTTGAAGCCCCGACCAACATTTTTTTTCTTCGTTGATTTCTGTACCCGAAACCGTTCTATATTTTTGCGATTTTTTTCCGAATTCCTTCAATTTACTAACTATTCTTCGAGGGGTGCAAGGGGGTAACATTTTTTGAATTATTGAAACTAAATTATGCGAGAAGGAAAGGGGGTGTCTGAATTTGCTGACATCCTGATCGGCGGAAAAATAAAATGGTGTAGTACGGCAAATAAATCAAATTGCTCCTATATTATATATTCAATAAAATTATTGAATTTTGTAAGTAGAGTATCTTATTCTGAAAAAAAAAGTTCAAGTTAAAAAATATTTTTCTTTTTACAAAATTGTTGACATTTTTGATACCGTTCTCAAAACTTACTGAAAGTTCTAATTTTATTGAATTTCCAAATAATAAGATAGTATATTATTTGACCTTCTACATTTCTATAAGAAAATTTCTTTGTTTTTTCTAGACTGTGGAAGGTTGAAATACCCCAAAAAACATGTCAAGAAACAAATTTCCTCCACAAACACTTTTAATCAATACTTTCAAGACTCGTTTGGTAACAAGTACAATTACTATAGTCGACTCAAAACGAAATAGCAATCAAAGTTCAGGTGAATGCCTGTAAATGACGCATGTGTTGTTTATCAGACATTTTTTCAGTACACTCAGAGGTGGAATTACCGAATTGTGGATACTAGACTTAAAAGATCATTATGTGTCATGAATAAATAATTTGCATTATAAAGTGCCTTTAGATGTGTGACATTAAAAAAAGTGGAAAACCAAATAAATTAGTGCGTTGTACAATAAGCCTTTTTGGCTGCAGTGCCTCCAGAATCACAATTAATAACAGACTCTGAATAAAAAAATAGTTAACCTTGAAGATATTCCAATTTCAACCGGGTATTATGATGGATTTGGGATGTTTACTAGACGATATCTTGATTTACCACATTAAATATAGATAATATGGTGAAGACGCTATTTCTCATATTATTAGTCCTGTTTGTATGTTATTTAGTTACCAGCGGACCCTGCAGACATTGTCCTGCCCCATCCTAGTGTAAATGGATGTGTATATTTTGGATTCACTAACTAACCCTTCCAACAAATTTTCATATTTTTATCGATGTTATTATTTTTTACGAGGGGGAAACCGCTGAGGAAATTGTGTACACTAATTCCCAATAATCCTAACTAATATCCCAAAGAATTCCCGATTTATATCCGAACTAATTAGGATTTTGTCAAGTACTCTTTTGGGGACTTTGTTTTTCATTCAACAATTATGATTTCCACCGGTGTTCTCTAATTTCGAATAATTCGTAAAATTCCCATATCCCATGGGTTGAAGACCTTTTTTTTGGCCTTTTACCGAAATAATTCCTCTAATACTCATGTAATGCCTCGAATTCCCGAATAATGCTCATTAATTTTCGACTCATACCCAATAATTTTCAACTAAAACACCTACTTTCCCGACTTATACCCAATAATCTTCAACTAATTCCTCTAATTCCCCACTAATACCCAACTAATACCACTAATACCCAAGGCATGTACACTAAAATTCCCCAGCGGTTTCCTCCTCGGTTTTTAATAATGAAGTCGCGGGCAAAAGCAATTTCTCAACTCGCCCTTTCCCCTATTTACTAAACTTTCGAGAATTACACTCGAGTGTATTCTTATTTTTTTCTAGAACTTTCTGGAGCCTCTGTTTTGGTTCATTTCACAGTTTCCACGAACTTTTTAGAACCTTCCTGAAGTTTGGAAAACATTGTAGAGTTTTTTCTCGTATATTCCAGACATTTCTAGGAAGTTTTAAACCTCACGCCCACTTTTTGGCGACCGAATATTCGAGAACTTCATTCGAGTATACGTATATTTCAATACGCTTTAGAACTTTCCAGTTCCCCTTTTATGGTTCACTGCACAATTTTTTAAAATCTTTCAGCTCCAAGCCTTTGAAACATTCTAGACTTTCCTTTCTTATACTCCATTCCATTCGAGTGTATTTTTAATTCATTCTAGAATGTCCCGGTGTCTTTGTTATGACTCATTTCTGGTTCATTCCACAATTTACTGATATCTTCCAGCAGCTCTGGAATATTCTAGAGTTCTCTAATCTTCTATATAATAAAATTAATCGATAAATGTGTTGCTAAGCGCAAAACTCGAGAATACAGATCCACAGATCTAGAATTCTTGTAAACATTCTACATTCCAGAAATGGGCTAACGAAATTGTTACTCTACTCATTTACAAGAAATCAGCAAATAAATAAGATAATCGGTTGAAAGTTGTTGGAGAAAATGTCGACCAGCAAAAATATTCAATTTTTATTCAGACCTATACAAAAAATTGTCGCACCATCCAAAATCGTTTGGAGTAATGAGTACGTTCGATAATGCTAATAGACAATTAAGTACAAGTTAATCACTTCTCCGTAATAATCTAAGAAATGTGTTCCTACTTCACCAAAACACTTTATTACTATATTTACTCGACTTGTCGAGGAGGCGATTATCATTCCTGACAATTCTGAGTTTTTTAACGAAACTTACGTCGAGTATATAGTAATGAAGTGTGGTATTTGGCAAATCATTAAAGAACCAAATTTTCTAAAATCTCGAACTTACTCTTTCCCAAAAATAATATTTTCCCGAATAAGTTAATGAAATATCATTATTAGCGATGTTGGACGCAAAGGCTAATACATTGAATTATTTTGGAAACGGTGAAAATTTAGATGACCATTTTTAAAATTGCTTATTCTGCAAATTTTTTATGAAGCTAAATTTTAAACGTAAAATTTGATATTTTTTTTTCTCAATGCACCAACTCGTTTCAGATCGTTTAATCGTTTAAAACTTCGCAATATTGTTTAGGGCACATTGGCACGACTTGAAATAAAATTGATTACATTTTGATTATTTTTACTGATATATTACATTTTTCAAACCAACAATATAATTTGAAATTCAGTTTCTTTGTTAATGAAACATTATTATATTAAAAGTGGGAAAACTATTATTTATTGAAAAAAATATGAATATTACATACCAATTGATGTTAGAGAAAATCCAGTTACATTTAGAACGTCTGGCATAAAACTTTTTGAAAATAAATATCACCCACTTCATTCGCTCTTATTTTTCAACATTCGTGAACATTACACTCAGTTTCATCGTGAAGTTACCACAACCAGTACTACCGCAATACTACCTCTACAGGTACATCGTAAGCACTATTTAATGATTCCGGCACAGGCGAGATTGCAAAACAGAATCAACAATTCTTGATGTTTAGATCAGTTTAATTTGCAAGAAGTAACACAGTCAAGTTCAATAAAGTGCTTTATTCTTACGGCTTACCCATATTTATTTATATTACCGCGTGTGAAAGTAGGTATGTCAACTAATACCTACTAATCATTCTGCGATATTACCGCCGACAACGGTGTTGAAGCGTTATATTTAAAATAAATTGTTGTTATGTTGAAAAATGATCTTTAGAAATTAACTAGTATAAAAAGCGTGTGGTGCTTGATCCCAGTTATTTATATAGGTATTATAGTATAGTTCCTAAATTGTAGATAGTGACTCAAAGGTTGTAAAGTTCATAATTCATATGAAGCAGGACAAGAAATGCAACAGAAATCAGCTATGTACTTATAGGTTTTGAATCAAGTTTTACTTTGCCACTTTTTCACATTCTCCCGCACTTTCAAATCCCGTAAAAACCTGAAAATGTATGATGAGTCCCTATCCACAATTTAGGAACTAGACTATAGTGAATGAGGTGATTATGAAAATGTATGCCAAACGTTCCCTACGCTTTTTCAACATTAAAGTTAAGTTCTAAAGATAATTTTTTACTTTTCAGAGCACATTACTACTAAAGCGTGTTTCTTTAGTATTTCAAAGTATAATTTTTTTATTATTTTTTCCCATTAGGAGGGTCAGGTCCTGTCTCCGGAGCCCCGATACACCCTGAAGGCACGCTGGTGTCATGAAATCAGATAATCACTGAGTGGGTGAGCGATTACTGGGTCCGAGAATCATGTGCCCTGAGTAGACATAGACGTAGATTTCTGCCGCACCACGCCAAGCCGATATGATTTTCAGATTAGAAAGCAGCTTGCTTGTCCATCATTCCACAATGGTAGGTATAGAGCCTACGCTACGGTTGAGTTGATAGAGTAACTTTCGATATTTAGTCCGTTTTCCTCCTCTTTTCGGACGATGTTCGTTTCGCCAAGAGCCGAAAACTCTATGAAGAATATCGTCTTATTTTGATGATCGAGGAGGACTAGATCAGGCTCATTTGCTTGTATTTGCCTAAGGGTTGGAAAAGAGTAATGGACTCAATAGCCACCGGACCATAAGGCAACACCCGGTGTCTTAGATGGTAATTAGTACAATACCAAAATCCATATCATGCCGAGGGTGGCTTTTATCCTGGGGTGGTTGCCATCCCATCTGGGTGGTGAATTTTTTTTATTACATTTTAACCTCAAGAATCGATGGAAAAACTCATTCTGAATAAAATGTGTTTCAATATTTTTTTGTAAAATTAATATTTTTCGTGTTATTTGTAATTGAAAGTAACAGTTTTTCAACGAGAAATTCAACGTTTTTATTCGGGTTTCCGCGAATAACTCGTAAAATATGCATTTTATCAAAACATTTGTGGAGAGCAAAATTATAGCCTATAAAAAACAACTTATTATTATGATTCCTGTACAATCAATACTGACTGAGCTACGGCTTGTTAATGGTTAGCTTTTGTTAGTCAAATAGCGATAAAACTGTATTTTTACGAGGAAAACTTAATAAGTTTGTTCAAACTACATGAAAAGAGCTTGAAGCATGAAAACAGAAACAGAGGTCGGTAGCATCAAAATTGAGCGATTTAAGACTATCACAGACACACTTGCATATCACCTAGCATGGGTACATAACGGAGTTCATCCAATCAAACTGCCAGTAACGTCGTATATTCGCATTTTGATTGGCTGCATTGGTTATGTCTTTATGTTATGCTCTATGCAATTGTGTCTGTGATGGGCTTTACGATGAAAATAAGGCCAGTCCCTACTAAAAAAATCAGTCATACAACCTCCTAATTAACACCCTAATTAAATCGAAAATGGATATTTGGCACCTTTGGTATGAATACAATTCAAGAAATAGAAGCTACCAAAACACCAGAAAGTTCATCTGAGAACTATTCTGTAGGGTTTTTTAAGTGCTACAAGGATATGTGATTTCTTTCCAAATATTCATCGTACAGAAAATCTATTTGAAGGAAAATATTTGCAATTGTAAATGCTACAATTCGATTCACTGGCATTTCGTATCTCCAGCATATTTGGAGTTATTTAGGAGAAAAGGGCATTTTTACGAAATTGCAGAAAATTGTTTATTATTTTAAGTTTTAATTTTTCAAAAATTAAGCATTTCAAATCGGTCAAACTTCTAGGATATATTGATAATACACAAATAAAGAGAATCGCAGGAGGGCGACGATCAATTTCAATTAGGGTTCAAGAAATAGAAGCTACCCAAAACACCAAAAGTACGTCACTTTCACTCGACGCGCGTTTCGATAACAAAGTTGGCATTCTCAAGAGCTATTCGTCGCTTACTATGTAAGCGTATGTAAGGTATGTAAGCTATGTAAACGTATAGCTCTAAGCTAACATAGTAAGCGTATATTTTTTATTATTAATTAATGGTCTTCTGTCTAGTATATAGTGTCGTCCATTCTTCATGAAAAATCAATAATATATTGGAATATTGACTCAACCCATTCCGAATGTAAGGGACTGAAAGAACTAGGAACATAAGTGAGCAGCTTCTGTAAACCGGCCTTTACATGTTAACCATCATGCCTATCTTACAGGAAAATCGCGCGAAACTGCTTTGATGTCAAAATCAAAGGAAACTCTGACTAAAAAATAAATGCACCTTCCTAGATATTGATTGAAAAAGAAAATTGATTTTTCCTTTAACCAGCTGTCGTCCCCTTACGAACGGCAGCCCTCAAAAGGCGAAACTTCTAACGTGCGATTCCTAGCACTTTACTGAGCCATCATAAAAAAATCTGTAGTCGTTAGGATTTGAACCTTGAACCGACAGTAGATGAACTGCTAGAATCTTTAAATGATCAGGGATACTACTCCCAATGATAAGCGGACGACATAGTGCTCCTCTTTCAGGGAAAGTAGAGAAATGGTTCAAAAGAGAAGGACTGAGGGCAAACCACAGCAAAAACACACTTCAATCAATTAAGTTGATGGAAAAAGCTTGTAATTACAATAAATTAGTATAAATAATAGCCGAATAAACTTATTCTCTTTACAAGCAAAATAATTCAGACATGGAACTTACGCCAAATTTTGGCGTAATATTACCAGTTGATGTTCTTAGATAAGAAACTAACCTGGACTATTCATCTGCAACATATAATCAACAAAAGTAAATCACCATTCATGATGTGAATAAAAAAAATTGTAGAAACATGGAGACTAACGCACTGGCTATGCACCGAGATTTAAAGACCCAGTATTAAAGATGGCTCACTTTTTTGGTGATCCAAAATGAAACAGAAACAATAAAAATCTAACTTTGGCAGAAAAGAATCAAACAGAACACAGAACACTATCAGAAATACCTATAGAATATTTAAAGAATGGGGTCAACCAAATACAAATTCTACTTATATATCTGGACTCGACAAATAACTCTGACCATGTTGTGTCGTGTCGGTGATGTCATCCTCAATTTTAGTACCAACCTAATTCCTTCTATACCAACAAAATCGCAATAAAACAAAAATAAATGATAATGTGCTTCGCATTTTTCTTCACATTTTGAATTAAAGCGACACCAACGAAACGAAAATTGTGAACAATTCATAAAATTTGGCATCACTAAGAGGTAACAGTGATTCTGAATGCAACTCATTTTTGTTACCACAATAATCAAGAGAGCAACATCTCCTAGACGTTTGGGTTAACTGGGTCCTTTGAGTTTGATGCAATTGGTCAAAAATGCATTTTTTAAAGTTTCTTTTATTTGACACATATTAACATAATAAATATAAACTCTTGTAACTATAAAATAAATAAATGGAACATTATAATTTTCAACAATAATAATAATAATAATAATCCTCGTTCATAAACACTCGTCGAGTGTACCCAAACGCATAGCCTGTGGCCTTATGTGGGTAGAGGCCGGCTATTACCATTATTTGCCTTGGCGCTCCGGGACGACTTTCTGATTTTTGGTGGCGCATTCACTTTTCAGCTATTGGAAATCCCGGAAAACCTACAGCACCACCTTGGGTGATTGGTGTGCACTCCAAGCTAGCACTAGACGAGATTGGCATCTGGAAAACTTACAAAACACTTACTTTTCAACAAGGCATGTGGTCGCCTATCGATCCGATATCAAGCATTTGAGAAAAAATCTTTCGTACCTACATCTGGCTCGAACCGACTATCGCTATGCTGAAGTTTCGAACTGCCTGCGCCTTAGACCGCTGAGGTACCGGCCACCCAAATACAATAACTTTTTTAAACAAATTCGCCTTTCTGACTTTTCTAGCGGCAAAATCATCTATTATTTTTTCAAAACTCCAGCTGCATGCCTAGCTAATAGTGACTCGGTTGAGAGCATTGCCAAACCATTGAGTCGTGTCTGTCTCATAGTTAGGTGTTGGCATTGTATATAATCATTATGTTTCAAGAGGACTCCGGGCCCCCTGTCTTCTCGGGCCCCGGGACATTTGTCCCCTCTGCCCCCCCTCTCACCGGGCATGTGGGTGACCTCGACATAGCGAAATGAAAAGCAATGAAAAAGCAGACTTTTTTTTATAAAACCTTTATTCACTTTTTTTGTGTGGTTTGTGTGCGTGAAGTATTACAATATTTTACTATCAACATACGATTTCATTATTAAACGGAAAAGCGTAAAAAACGGCTGTTGCTAGGCGACCGACAGTTTTATGCAACAACAATGACAGATCCGAATAATAACGAAATTCTGTCATAAAGCCAGTTATCATTTTCTTTGGCAACTAATAACCTATAATTATCTGATATACAAATGTTTGACGAATAATATTCTTAGCATTCTTACTATTAAATAAGTATTATCAAAATTCCAAACAATCACGGCGAATATATTCAGGGGTAATATAATAAGTGGTATTATCAAAATTCCAAACCATCACGGCGAATATATTCAAGGGTAATATAATAAGTGGTATGATTATTACCGACAATTTTTTGGAATATTAATGAATTGCAATACAACGAGTCCGCAGGAATACAGATTCCACTCACTTCAAGTCGAGGTGAAAAGTTCCATCAAGGTATGTAGGTACTAAAATTAAATTTTTTCCTCCAAAACTCATAAACGCAAAAATTTTAAACTATGTACACTACTAATCAAGGCTTATGAACGTGATAATTTGAAGTTATAATTTTTAATTTTCGTGAACCACTGACGTGTAGTTACGATGGTATGAGGTCATATATTTCCTCATATTTCCTTTGGGCAAGTGAATGGACAAATGAACGTTTGACATCAGTTTGGGTCATTTATACTGAACCAAAAAGTCATGACATTCCATGTCCCTAAAAGTGGAGGTTTCTGAGATAATTGAGAAAAACTGAAGATATGTCCTGAGTAGCAACGTAATTTCGTGTGAAATAATCGCATAGGTAATGCTAAATAATTTCTTACAACATATCGGAATATTTGTCAATCTCCAGAACATTTTATAATGTTGGGAGTATCGGAAACAGTACAAGTAAATTAGATAATGAGACCGATTTTTTCATTCATCATATTATTTGATCGAATCAACGTCGTGCATGGATTCACTGCTAAACAAAATCAGTCCTCGACGGGAGTAACAATTAATTATTAGGCAACACTATTGTGTTTTTATTTGAATCAATACATTCTGTGTATCCAGCGCTTGAATGCTTGACTCTGCAGCCAGCCTTTTTCAGATGGCTCACCAAATGAGGATTATGTCAAGAGAAAAAAATCATTGTCGTTTATAATAGAACTTTAATGTCGATTTTCACAATATTTTAGTTGACAAAACATTTGTTTCGCCAAAACAATGCATGCAGAAGTATACCGAGTCAAAATAACGATGTCATTCTTTTATATTCCAACGCTTTTATTTAATTAGGGAGCAGTTTTATACCCCAATCAAAATTAACGGTTTTGAAATATAAAAGAACGTCATCGAAATATTGATTATGACTCGGCAGTATACTTATTCTGCTTGAAGAAGCCATTGTACTGGAGAAACATATGTCGCAGTTTTGTAATCTAAAATTTTGTGAAAATCAAAATTTAATTTTTGGATTTTCATTAAGTATCGGCAATATCGATTCAAAATTTCGTTGAAATATTCTCGATGATCCTCATCGATATAATACCTAAAATTACATTAGTCTGCTTCTTTGCATAATTATCAGGAGGTTTGTTTTTATTCTTTAATTTTCTATACAACAAATTTCATTTTACTTATTTAATTTAACAAGATTTTGAGCTATGTTATTATAATTTTGAGTTATGATATGGTGCAAACATTTTTTGGTTTCCTTGCGCGCCCCTGGCAAGCTTGTGCCTCCTCTCATGCCGCGGGAGTTGCGGGGGTGAAAGGTACGACCGTGGCGGCGTGGCGTCCGTGGCACACCCTGGCAAAGAGTATGGGCCTGATGCCCTAATAGGCCCCTACCTCAGAGTAATAGAAGACATAGAGATGCCCTTCCTATACCTACACAAACAGCTGATTTGAAGTGAACATGAACTATCCTATTCTATACAATTTGTGGGTGAAGGGTGGTGAAATTTTATGGACAGTTTATTTACATTTGGAGTATGTAGGTTCATAGTACAAACGAATGAAATGAGTGGGCATACACGAAACTACCCCTTTGAATGTACTTAACATGTACGTATACAGGGTGTAACCTAAGTACGTTAAAATATTCAAGTGTCGTATTCCTGAGACAATTTTAAGAAATAAGTTTAAATAAACTCCTGTCCGGAAATGCTTCGTTTCGGACATACAGGGCGTTGAAATTGAATTTTTTTGTAAGCTTTTTAAACATAACTATTGCAAAAATTAAGTTATTTGCACGAAATTTGGTACCCGGGGTTTTTTTGACGTGGGAAATCATAATTCCGTATTATTTTTCATGTAACATCTAAAGGGCGTTGCGTACGCTATCATTATTTATTTCAAATTGCCCTAACAACTTTAGGTACTTTTCATGAAAAAATCTTATTCCCACACTTTTCCAATTAAAAAAGGAATATATACTTCCTCAACAACGCTGATGAGGTGATCTTTTTCGAGATATTTACAATTTTCTATATCAATGCATGTTACTTAGCTCCTAGGGCGCTAAGTGAAGTTGCTTAGAAAAATTTCAACAATCTGTATCTCGAAAACGAATCATTTTCCGATAAACATTTTATAGGAAAAAAGTTGTTTATTTTGACGAGATCTACCACATACTTAATTTTTGGAATGTTCTCAGCAACTTCACTTAGCGTCCTAGGAGCTAAGTAACATGCATCAATATAGAAAATTACAAATATCTCGAAAACGATCACCTCCAGCATTGTTGAGAAAGTGTACCTTTTTTACTTGGAAAAGGTGTGGGAATAAGGTTTTTTCATGAAAAGTACCAAAAATTTACTGTCAAAAATGTTAGGGCAATTTGAAATGAATAATGACAGCGTACGCAGCGCCCTCTGGATGGTACATGAAAATTGATGCGAAATTATGATTTCCCACGCCAAAACGCGGATACCAAATTTCGTGCAAATAACTTATTTCTTGCAAATGTTATTTTCAAAAAGCAAAAAAAAAAATTCAATTTCAACACCCTGTATGTCCGAAACGAAGCATTTCCGTACACAAGTTTATATAGACTTTTTTCTTGAAATTGTCTCAGGAATACGTCATTTGAATATTTTAACGTACTTATGTTACACTCTGTATAGGGCACTCACTCACAAACAAAGTTATGTTGACTTCAAGACAAGGATGGAGAAGGCATCTCTAGGTTCTTTTATTACTCTGAGGCCCCTACTCTTTGCCATGGGCACACCCGTGACATGAGATAGCCGGTCGCGGTACTAGAGGATAACCATAGATTTGTAACCGGAATAAGTACGGTCACAGCCGACTTAATCTCCCGAGCCGTTGTGAGAAAATTGGCAACACCGCATGGAGAGCAATTTATTGACGTCCTACCACAGAGGTCTGTGCGTCCTACTCATTAATTCTTTATTGTGAATTTTTCGGCTTATTCGAAAAACTAGGAAAAAAACATAGGAAAACGAATTTTCAGAGAAAAAAAGACGATTATTGAGGTTATTCAATTTTGTCCATCACAAACTGGAATCACAATAATATATTCAATTTCTTAGATATGGGAAAACAAAACTGTCAAGTTTGGTTATCACATGCCCTAAATGTGAATTTTAGTTCATGGAAAAACCAAACTTGACAGATTTCCCATATCTAAGAAATTGAATATATTGCGATTTCAGTTTGCGATGAAAAAAATTGGATAAAGATATTAATTGTCGTTATTTTCTCTAAAAATTCATCATCTAATGTTTTTTTCTCAGTTTTCCGAATAAGCCCAGAAATTCACATTAAAGAATTAATGAGTAAAGACGTCAAATTGCTTCCCATGCGGTGTTGCCGATTTTCTCACAACGGCTCGGGGTGGTACGGTACAAGAACGCAAAAAGCAGTTTTTGACATTTGTCACCTGTCATTTGTCAGTAACGTCAAATTTCTCAAAAACTGGAAAAGTCAAAATAAAATGGAAAATAATATTTGCCACTGATGCATCGATTAAAAACAACTGTACTCTAGACTCTAGCTGCCCTAGTCATTTTCAAAACTGTGTAATGGAATACTTCTAATGAACCTCTGATTACCGTTTCAATTTCAACGTATAATGCTGTCGGAAACATGATAGAAATTTTACAAATGTTTTTATTTTTATTCAAGTCCAAGTATCGACGAAAACTGTGTGTTAGAAATTTTTTAATTTGTTGTCTAGTGATTGTTGGTGCTTTGTCTTTGGTCTCTGGTGTTTCAGCAAAATGCAATGACACTGTTTGTGGTGACAATGGGGTTTGCAAAAATGACACCTGTGTTTGTTATGATGGCTGGCAGGGCCCTTATTGCCAATTCTGTGGAGGAAAAGTGAGGTAAACTTGTGTGATGGCAGTTGATAATTCTGAGTTAATCGTACCAGACAAAATTAATTTAAGTATTAAAACTGATGATCTTTAAGTTTCCCAAACTGATCTGGGCATTCACACTTAACATCAGTGATCATATACTCTTCCTCTTCTTTCAAAAAAATGTAACACCTGATTCTGATTTGTATGCGAATGTCTCTGGTGGTTTTGTTTAGCGCAGATATATGATGAATTTCTTGAGTTCTGATCTTATATGGAAAACTAACACAAGAAGCCTAAGTGATTACAAAATATTCTAAAGTAACCGCTATTTAGGATTTGTACTGAGAAATTATAGAACTCAAAAGTCTAAACAGGTCTATGCTGAAGCCAACTGCAATTCACCAAGTGAACATCTTCTGGAGTGAGTGAGTGAGTTCAATCGTCTCTCCAGAAGATGGAATAAACAGATTAATCTTCAGTTCAGAATCACTATCAATTCTGCATGCTTGTTAGCAGAACATTTTCTGGTCACTGACAACAGAGTGATCATGAAGCATTTTTGACTAAACATACTGGCTGAAAGATACTCATGCATTCCATACTTCAATATAATATAACTTATACTCATTGTTGAATCACAGCGGGACTTCCTGTAGCGGACACTACACTGCTTACTGTAACCATATACAGGCACGTGGCACGAGTACAACAATTCTCATGTTTCCCCGATTCCATTCATTTATTTTTATTAAACCATATCAGGTAATGTTTGTAAACTCCTTATTCTTGCAGCACTTGAAACTCCCTGGCACATTATATAATAGACACTCCACCAATTTGGTTTCCTCCTTAGTTTTCTATGACATTTCACTGGTAATGAGAAATTTTCATCCCTTCTTTGTTGATTTGTTAAAAATACTGTTTTTTCTGTGACAGGAAAAAAGTTTGACATTTTATCTCTGTTGACAGGTACTAAAATATGACTTCATGAAATTACTTTTTTTCCCGAATATATACATAGGTAAAGGTAGATATCTGCTATTTCAGAAGCTGATCTCGCACGCATCCGATGTTCAGCTCAGGGCTCTAACCCAACCTACTACCTTCATCACTCAACCTGCACACCACTAACCTAACCAGCCCTTATTCCTAAGTTAAAAAAGCTGATAAAACGAAAAAAAAAAAAAAAATGCTTATCTGTCGCTTTGAACCACGTACCTATGGCGTAGTAAGCCTCAATCCTATCGATGAGAGTATGAACCGTGTTTGTGTATGTAGATGACATGGTTGTTCATACGAGAAAATGTGAAAGATCTCGCGAACCGAAAGGCCTTAAGCTGTAGACATTTGATTTTTTTCACTATTGAATCTTCGTTTTTCCCGTCATAGAAAAAAATAGTGTATTATACAGGGGAAAAATAATAGATTTTAGCTCTCGGTTTTTTGTCTTGACAACACAACCTCGAGCTAAAATCTAATACTTTTTTCCCTTGTATAATAAATAACTATTTATTATCAGTTATTTTTCAAAGTGCACCTCTTTGCTAAATATGCCGTAGTAATAATAAATAATAATAAACACTTTATTGTCCAAACAGGAGTACACCCAATTACAGGACAGCTTAAAACTATTGTTAGGTATGTGTGTTACAGATTGTAAATATTTTGTTAAGGTATTGACTTTAACTGTGATTTAAATTGGTTTAGTGTGCTAAGGAATGGGTCAATTTTGTTGAAATTAATACACATTGGATTTATTGGTGAGTTTGCCATGATATTTGTTCGCGGGACTGAGATGTAAAATGTTTGTTCGGATCTGCTGTTAATTCTTGGTACATATAAGTTCAGTTGTGCAATTAGATCTGGACAGTCTACGAGGTTATGGATGAGTTTGTACATGAAAATACAAGAATAGTTAATTCTGCGTTCTCTGAGGGAAAGCATTCCAAAACGTTTTAAAAGGATGTTATTATCTATGCCTCGGGGGGATATTGTCCATCCATTTTCCATACCATGTATTTCATGAGGTTTCTTTGAACCGATTCAATTTGTTCAATATATATATTATAGCTTGGGGACCATATTAGTGAGCAATATTCGATTCTGGATCTGACATAGGCATTGAATAGGGTCTCATAACATTTTATATTTGAAAAATCTTTGCAATTCCGAAAGATGAATCCTAGCATTTTTTTGGCTGCTGAGATAGTTTTTGTTATGTGCACTGAAAAGTTCAATTTGTCATTGAAATGAATTCCAAGATCTTTGATTTGTCGTTCATATTGTAGCGGAGTTTCATTGATTGAGTAGTTGAATAGATTGGTGTTATGGCGCAGAGATATTGTTGAATACTTGCATTTGTTTATGTTAAGTGGAAGTTTATTTGTAAGACACCAGTCATACAGTTTATTTAGGTCTTGTTGGAGAAATATGCAATCTTGGGAGTTTTCAATCCTTCTGAAGATTTTCATGTCATCTGCGAATAATAAAATATTGCTTTCTATTACTTCACCGATATCATTAATAAATAGTGAAAATAGTAGTGGTGCTAAGTTACTCCCCTGAGGAGCACCACTGGTCGCCTCAAACTCATAGGATTTATGACCTCTATACTCTACAGCTAGTGTTCGATTTTTAAGATAGCTTGCGAAAAATGTTAAGAGGTCTTGATTAAACCCAATGGTGTCCAACTTTCTCAATAAGATCGAGTGATCCAGCTTGTCAAAGGCCTTTGAAAAATCTGTGTAAATTACATCTAGTTGCCCTTTTGTATCTATTGTATCGCATGCGGCTTGAGTAAAACACATTAGATTGGTCACGGTAGAACGTTTTTCAATGAAGCCATGTTGTTCTATTCGGATAAGGTTTTTGACCTTGGGAAATATTTGGCTGTATATAGATATTTCAAAGACCTTCGAAAATCCTGACAGTAAGGTTATCGGACGATAATTTGTAATCTCATTAAGAGAGCCAGATTTGAAGATGGGACATATTTTGGATTTTTTCCACAAATTCGAAAAGGTGTTCGTTCTCAGTAATACTGAAGTAATGCAATTCTTGATTTAACCACTTAGGTTTCGTAGATTTTCATCTTGAGACTGATATAAATGAAAATAATTCAATTATTCTTTGTGTTGTGTGAAAACTTCACTTTGAATATGTTGCATAGTTCATCTATTATCAATTGCAACAACTCATATAGATTCAAAGGAAGCGCAGCGGTCCATGTGGACTTAATTGACATGCGGCAAAATGCAAAGTCTTTGGCAGGAGAGTTATAAATCATTCGGTAGGCTTTAAAACGAGTTGTAATGTTCTGCAATGTATATTAGAAAGACTATACTGCAGTGTAGTACTATGTAGGGATCGACCGATATGGAAATAGCCGATACCGATAATCGGCCAATGCCGATATTTCAAATACCGATATGCCGATATATCGGCCACATTGTTCAACTGTTTTTGAAGTAAATTAAGAGGTGGAATCATTATTTCTGTATATTGTGTCAAAATTCCAAAAACAAGCCCTTTATGGCAATATTTAGAAAAATTATTGAAAAGCGCTAGGAAAAACGAAAGTTCAATTTGCCAAAAATCTGTTTCATTGGGTGGCAAAGGAAAAACGGCCAACACAAGGTACTATAATTGCATATTCAGTAATCCAAAAACCCTTTAACTTCACAGTGCATTTTGAGATGCGACAGATACACCAATTATAACTCATACTTATTTAACGGACTGCACTGATTCCTTCTACTACCGCTCATCGATAGGCATAACGATTTCACATTCAGTGCTAGATTTGCCAAGCTGTAGGTATGTAGCGAAAACTTGTAAACATAATATATACGTTTTTCAATTATTGTTAAAATTTTGATTTTCTTCCAATAAAAAAATGTATCGATCTATCGGCTTTTGAACAGATAAAAGTAAAAATAAAGGAATATAAAAATACGTGACTTGTCAATATTTAAAATAAAATACAATCCTCGATACAATCATAGGTTGTTTGAAAAATACAAACACAAAAATACAAATATATATCTTAAGGAGTTTGAGTGCTTTTCTGAATAATATTGGTTTTGATGAAAACTGAAAGATGGTTATACAGTGAGTTTCAAAAAGTTTGCATCGTATAGAAAACTTGCTTATTATCCAATCTATGTATCTATGTGTTAGAAAATGTTATTCTTCATTAAAATTGGTGCACTGCAGAAAACTTGCACATGATTTGTCAAAATATAAAATTTTCAACCTGTGTACAGGGGAGCACAAAAAATAGGAATTTTGATCAGGAATAATTTACCCTCATTTTTGATATTATCATAAGAGACTGTTGAAACCACAGCCACCTACTCAACAAAATAAATTTTCAATTTTTTCATGATTAAATTAAATTAAAATAGCAGTAATTAATTAATTCATTTATTCAGCTAAAAAATCATAATGATAGTTATTATGGACACACAAAGATTTATTCAATAATTTTCTGCTACAAAATCATACTGATAATTATAATAGACAGACATAGGGATTGAAATATCAAATTTGCACTAAAAAATTCAAACCATTTGCAACAGACGTCGATATTTTAGTACAAATAATGAATTGTTCGAATTCTCTATTGATTTATTATTATAGGAATAGGAGGGAGCCGCTTCAGATAGGTATAAATATATAAGATACTAGTATTTTTTATGATGCCAGAACCATAAAAATTGGGAAAAAATATTTTGTTGTTCAGGTAGCTGTGATTCTGAATCTAATTATTGTTATCAATTGTAAACAACTTTTCTAAATGATTTTTTTTGATAAGATGAAAAATAAGGGTAGTTTACTCTTATTGAAATTTCTATTTTTTGTTCTCCTCTGTACACCTTTTAGAAATTTAGAATTTTGATAACTCAAAGTTTTTCGCAATGTCCAAATTTTTATGAAGAAAAAAATTTTCTGACAAATGGACAATAATAAAGTTTTCCATTTGGTACAACTTTTTGATAGAGCCATTTTTTTGTTAAATTCAAGTATTTATTTTGGCGGCTGGATCCATGAATACTATATAATACATCTTCATTTGAAATCCATAATCAATTACTAGAGTTTATTGACGAAAATCAAATTATGTTTATCAATCAATCTGGTTTTAGAAAGAAACATTCTTGTGAAACATCGCTACAATTATCACTAACTAAATTTACTAATGAAACAGATAAAGGTAAATATGTTGTAGCTGTTTTTTTAGATTTAAAAAGGGCATTCGAAACGATTGATAGAAGTATACTGCTTCGGAAGCTGAGAAGGTATGGGATTGAGGGGAGGGTTTATGAATGGTTAAGTAATTATTTATCAAATAGGAAACAGAGAGTACGTGTTAATGATTATTTCTCATCATATATAATGAATCATACAGGAGTGCCACAAGGTAGTGTACTTGGCCCCCTCTTATTCATTTTATATCTGAATGATATTCAATTATTTACAGATTGTGAGTTCATAAACCTATTTGCAGATGATACATTATTGGCATGTACTGGAGTAAATTTAGAAGAAACTGTCCTCAGAATGAATACAGTGTTAGCAATGGTCGAAAAATACCTGAAGATCAATAAAATGAAACTTAACGTTGGAAAAACTGAATCAATGATAATTACTACTAAATTCAAATATAATCAAATAAATACAAACAACATAAATATAAAAATGGAAAATGAACGTATTGAAATTGTAACATCAGTGAAGTATTTGGGATTTCAACTTGATAATTGTTTAACTTTTGACGACCACTTTAAGTATATTGAAAAAAAGATTGCAAAAAAATTATATTTTTTCTCGAGAATCGCCTGCAACTTATCAACTGATACAAAAATTTTGGTATTTAAATCAATAATCCAACCCCATTTTGACTACTGTGCATCTATTTTATTCTCTTTTAATTTGAACAAACTGCAACAAATGCAAAAACTACAAAATCGGGGAATGAGAATAATTTTAAAATGTAACAGGTATACACCAATTTCTACCATGCTATCTGCTCTACAATGGCTCTCAGTCTCCCAAAGATTACTCTATTGTTCTATGGTGTTCATCTATAAAATATTAAATAAAATGACCCCAACATACTTGTTATCATTAATAACTTTCAATAAAGACATTCATCACCATTCAACGAGACACAACAGTCACATTCATATAAATAGAACAAATGCAAGAAGTAGTATGTGCAGTTTATTCTTTAAAGGTTTTGTCCTATTCAATAATTTGCCTAATTCAATTAAATCTACTCCATCATTGAATGTTTTCAAGAATGAACTTTTGAAACATATCCAGGAACGATATTGAATATTTCTTTTGTCCAGTTTAAACACTATATGTATATATATATGTTGATATTTATATTATTAGTATAAATTTAGTTTATTGTACTATATGTAAGTTAGCTAACCTGTATATTAGGGAATCCTATTTCAAATAAATTTAATTCAATTCAATCCATTGAGTTTAAAGAGATTAGTGGAAATCTGATGGTACAAATAATTCTCAAATAATTCATTGAGAATTGAGATCAAGTTTAGTTTCCCTCATGAACATAATTATTTAAAGTTCAATATTTCAGATAAAAATTATGATTTCAATATTTTCTTGTTGCAGGCTTGGTGCTCCTACTGGAACGATCCACGATGGCTTAGGAAATTATTCTTTAACCAGCAAATGCAGTTGGTTGATAGATGCTCCGAATGCAACAATAACCCTCCATATTGAAGAGTTTGCAACTGAATGTGGCTGGGATCATTTATATATGTTTGATGGAGACAGTGTGGACTCACCCCTCTTAGCGGTTTTCAGTGGTTTGATGTATAAAGACTCTTATAGCCTCAGGAGGATACCAGAAGTTGTTGCCCATTCGGGCTCGGCATTGGTTCATTTTTTCAGCGATGATGCTTACAATATGTCTGGATTTAATGTGTCGTACCGCCTTAATTCTTGCCCATCCACTGTAAGTTACTATTATTATTATGTAGTTCAAAAGTAATAGAAGGGGCTTTCTTTCATGAATTGCTTTCAATAGAAAGTATTTATCCTCCTATTCATCCCATTCATCTTGAAGATGATTACTTTGTGATTGAAATACTTGTCGAGGTGTTAAAAATAGCGGTTTGGCGTTGGGGTAAAACTACAGTAAATTCATTACTACACCAAAGGTTCCAAACAGTGCAATGCAACTCCTATTCATATTTTTCACATTTTTTTCCCTAGCTTCATGAATTCGGTTCAGCAAAAGAGTAGATAGCTATTGTGATATTTGAGAAGGAGAAGTATATAGTTGTATAATGATTACTTGTGTTTTGGATCTCCATTATCTGAATTGTTTTTGAGTACACACATTTCAATCAAACTCAAGTATGTAATCAATTTACATCATTATCGGAAACTATCAAACAAATATTTGTATAATATCTCCCTTGATCGAACTAATAGTAGTTCAGAATAACTTGGTGTACTAGACACTAGTAGTACAGGAGGCAGTGACAGACAATTTTCACATATTTCCACAAAGCTAGTTTTTTGTCAGTTTGTTGTTTCGATGTAAAAAGTAAACAAAATGAGAGTCTACCACTCCAATGATGTTGAGTTCATATACAGTGAGTTTCAAAGGTTTGCACCATTATCGATTTGTCAGAAAATTTTATTCTTCATAAAAATTGGTGCATTGCTGAATACTTGAGTAATCAAAATTGTAAATTTCCAAAAGGTGTACAGGGGAAAACAAAAAAAAAAAAGAATTTTGATCTAATCAAAAATATCTGGCAATTATGCCAAATTTGAATAGTGGTTTAAATATTCTTTCAATATTCCACCGCTTCTTTGAATAAACTTCTCTGATAATGTCCAAAATAAGGTTAGTTTACAATTTATGAAAATTCATATTTTTTGTTCTCTCCTGTACACTGTTTGGAAATGAAATTTTGACAACTCAATTGCCGCATTGCACCAATTTTTTTGAAGAATAAAATTTTCTGACAAATCGATGATAAAAAAGTTCCAAAATGGTGCAAACTTTTTGAAACTCACTGTATATGAACGCAACATCATTGGAGTAGTACACTCTCATTTTGTTTACTTGTTATATCAAAACAAACTAAGAAAAACCAGCTTTTGATGGTATATTTGATCTTCATGTTGGTGTATGGGAGCTATATTGTTGAAAAGAGGAACGTTGAAAATGAAAATTGCGATTTTTTTTATTATCTAACAAAAAACTTGTTTCCTGGCTGAAGCCACGCTGAACATTGAACTACATCTGATAGATATTGTGAAAAGACCATAACTGAAAAGAAAAATATATATAAAAGGATTAATCTAAGTAGAGTTATTTCAAGTATTCATTGTTACTTGCACGATTTGTATAAAGTCCTTGAATGTCAGCTAGACAGTTGTTGCATATTATTCTTGTATCATAGATTTCTACGAATTCTAGTAAAATAGTAACAAGTCACACATGGTTTTATTCAGAATGTCAAATGGAGAGAGAAGAAGTGAAAATATACCAAGTGCCTTATTTAAAAACCGAAAGTTTCTGTCTCTTTTGGTGAGACCGGAAGTTGCATGAATCTGAGTGACTTGTCAAAAAATGCAGTTTTACGTCGTTTACAAAACTTCCAAATTTTATTACACCATCTGCAAAACCAAAAAAGTTACAGGGGCGAGCTTAAATTGGTTAACTTATTTATCAATTGTATAGACAGGAGAAGATTTGATCTTCACAAACTTTTATTTGACCAAAACATGTTTCGCTATCACAGTAGCTTCCTTAAGTGACTATATTATATGTTTTGGAATGATTTGAAAGTTGAAATTTTAGGCAAATGTTTCGTTTTTATGGAGATATAAGCATGCAAAATCTTATAACCGGGTGCATTGGACTTGAAAAAGCATACCCTCTTTTGCATGAAATGTTTGAATTTAACACGTCTATATTTCAGGTATCAATCTTAAATTGCTCTGGAAATGGTGTCTGTATGGCTGATGGCTCATGCATCTGTAATGGGGGTTGGGGAGGGGCTGCTTGCCATTTGAGAAATTGCCCTAATGATTGTGGATCATCCGAAGGCAGAGGAATTTGTGAACCTGAAAAAGGTTGCTTATGTATGGAAAAATACAAAGGTGATGATTGTGGTCAAGTTGCAACTGATGGATACTGGGAAACCATCAATGCACAGAGCTTTACCCCCCCTGGATCTGCATCACATGGTGCTGCAGTTTGGAAAGATTCTATGTATGTTATAGCTGGAGAAAGTTATAATAGAGGTTATTTGTTATATGTTTATGATTTTAATGGTGAGTCGATTTCCTAATCTAATGATTGTGCAGTTGTGAAATGTGAATACTGAAAAGGTTGAATGTGATGTTAGTGATCTGTGGGTTTTAATATAAAATAATAATAGCTGTCCTCTACCCGCAAAAACACAAACGAACATTTCCAAACTGAATAAACATGCGATCATTCTTACAAGTTTTTTCTGTGCTGTGGGTGCTACAGACGAATTTCCACATAATCAGAGGCCAGCTGCTTACAAGTTAACACTTTCAAACAATATATATATATATATATATATACAGGGTGTCCCACCCACGACGATTAATACAGGGAATATTTTGGAACTCAAGAACAGTAGAGAATTGTAATTTCGAGGTTGTAAATTATACCAATTGAGGTAGCTTATTTTGATATGTTACCCAATGAGCTTTTTGTTTTCGGTTACGTGACATCAGATTCAAAATTATTAATGAGACAACCTGTATTTTTTTGCATTTCTATGTTCCTCCCAACAAAACGATTCCAACAAACTTTCATACTTGTGGTCTAAAAGGATTAATTTAAGAACTACAAGTACTTCAGTATCCTTGTCCCACGATGTCTGAAACAAGTAATTTACAAATTATTTAAGTTTAGGATCAACCTATATATATATATATATATATATATTTGGGCTGGCCTATATTTTGTGTGATTATACACGCTTGCCAGAGATAAAACGGAATGGTTCAAATTCAGTGACGCGCATGTTTTTAAAGCCAAACCGGAGAACCTGAGTCGCTTGAAACCCCCTGAAACGCCGTATATACTGTTTTATTGTCGGGAAGACCTTTCAGATCTGGAGAACCTGCCGTCTACTATGCTTTCGTATAAGTTACAGATACTTTTAAGTAAAGATAATTTAGAATCCGAGCAGGCTGTAGGGTCTTTGAATTTATTTTAATTGTATTGTATATTCATAGTGTTATATTTTGTAATCAAAAAGTATTATATTGATTGAGGCAAAATTATAGTAATCATTCATATTTTATTGAAAAAATTTAGTGGGACAAAGGATATATGAAGTACCGGTAGTTCTTAAAGTAATCGTTTTAGACCACAATCGTTTTATCAGGAATATAGAAATGCCAAAATATACAGGTTGTCCCAGTAATACTTCTGAATCTGATATCACGTCAACGATAAGAAAAGGCTCATTGGGTAACATAATATCAAAAAAAGATGCACGAATTGCTTTTATTTACAACCCCAAAATTACAATTCCCTACTACTCTCGGGTTCCGAAATATTCCCTGTCTTAATCGTCGTGGGACACCCTGTATATATCTATTTTTGTAAAAGAGATTCGAAGTGAGCTCTCCAGTTCAGGTCAGGTAAGGTAATATCATTGATATACAATGGAAAAAGAATAGAGACCAACACAGATCTGTGTGGTACTTCACTCGAGATTTCTCTCTTTTTCGAAGGTTTTGTTGTTTTAAATAATGGATTTTGCACTGATAATTTGTCTCACTTCCTTGGGAGTGTTAGGCATATGGAATCCCAAACACTACTAACCACGTACCACGCATTATTTCACACTCACTTAATATATGGGTGTTCCTATGAATGAACACTGCCAACCACTCTTCCATAAAATGAAGATAATGCTATTGCCTTGCATCTACATATTCCACAGTTTACTTCACACTCACAAGAACAAAAGTTCATACTCCACGCAGTCAGATTTCCATGATTATCCCACTAGAAATGCAGGAAAACTCCGGCAACCAACGGTTAGGCTTGAAATGTCGAGGCGAAACTCGCTAGATTTCAAATTATATAACCACCTACCGCTTGAGCTGACGCTTTCAAGCATAAATGTGTTCAGAAGAATGGTGAAAAAATATCTTCATAAAAATTGTTTTTATTCTATCCAAGATTTTATTAATTCTACATATACAAAATGATTTTATATCTATTTTAACATTCACGTGCTTTATATATCCATTCGATAACCATCTATTGTTGTAAGTTTTAATTTTTACATTTAATCACTTTTTATATTTTAGTACCTTGTACCCATTTATTTCTATGACTTGTCATAAATGTATTGTATTACATAAGATGATCAAATAAAACTATCTATCTATCTATTAAGAATTGAAATTAAAAAGCTTCAGCAAGAGTAATCAGTCAACCTGGAGTAGACCGACATACCTTTATAAGAAGGTCACCAAGGTTCAAAAATGAGGATATGGCAGAAGTGGATATGGAGACTGAGAGATGGAATTGGGGCCTACTTGCCTGGTTGCTGAAGCAGCCTTTCCATGATTAATACTACTATTTATCAGCCTGACAGGAATTATATGAACAGAGACTATAGGGCATATGTTCCTATATTCCATACTTGGGCTGATTCTTAGCAACCTCCCGCAGAGTATGCACTACAAGTTGTTTTTAAACAGTAACATTTTGTAAAAGTGTAATTTAAAGTAGTACTTCCCTAACCTTTGGAGTCAAAAGTTTTTTAATTGTCCGCGCGGATTTCCGTAGTAATGGCTGTATCTGTAGAGTCAGTCGATTTTACCGAGAGTGTACTCACATGCACACATATAATCAGGTATCTCAGCTGTCCAAGAAAGCTGGCAACTTAGCAATTCATACATTCTGAGAGACAAGTCTGACAAACAAGTCATAGTCTGAGAGCCAGAGGCAAATAATTTCTCTGAATTTACTCAGACTAGTTTTTTTAACAGTTGATAAAATTAGTTGTTTACACAAACATACTGTGGTCAGTCAAGCGAAACTGAAAACTGGTGTTTGATCAGGTATACTATCAAAGTTGTCATACTTAGCGTGGTAATAACATGAATTTTCCAAAGATGAAAATTGTTAAACGAATACCTTATTGCATATAAATTAAAGTTATGTCAGTCAATCAGCTGAATTTTGATCAGAGGGTCAGTCAGCCACAATGTATATACGGGGTTTATCAACAATGCGTGGGTATACGATAGCTCCTTATCTATTTGGGATAAAAATGCTCCGGATAAAAGTTATAAAAAGCATTGAAACCTATGATCCCAAAATACTTGTCACCATACAGGATGTCTCGTAAATGTGTGACTTATCAAGGTAATATTTGTTTAATGAAAACCCCTTTATATTTCCAGTGGATTGAATTCTCGTTGAATTTTGGGAAATATGTTGATTGTATTAATTTTTAACGAAATCTAATTATAATCACGAAACTCATCCAACAACTCAAAGTTTTGTCATACTCAGATGACTGGTAAAGGACGAATGAAACCCTAAGCGCAAGAGAGCCACAAGAGTTTTTTTTCATCATTTCGACTTCAAAGTCAAAATTACGACTTTTTTCTCGAAATTTCAACATTATAGTCGGAATAATTTAATTTCAACATTAAAAGTCGAAATTTCGACATTATATATAGTTGAAATTTTGAGAAAAAAGTCGAAACTATGACTGAATTTCAACGTTTATGTCCAAATGTCGATATTAAAGTCGAAAATGAAAGATCATTAAATTTCCTAAAAAATGCCCCGAAAAATCAATTTCCGTGATAACGGTAGAACATCATTGCTTTTCAATAATAATAAATTCAATAAACCCTTTTTGTCCCCGAACCTCCGCCTATTATTTTGATACATCATGTGAAGAAGTTCTTTCTCTCTCCGCTTTACATCGTACTTGCTCTTTTCATGGAGGCGCTGCATTGCCACACATTTTTAGTGAAAACTTTATGTACTTTCTAACTGAATAACTCGAGAACAAAACACAAGAACTGGTCAAAATTTTTATAGAAGTTTCGTTTTTGAATAAAAAGTAAGTGTTCCGTTTTTCTAATCGGTCGAAAGAGCGGTTCACGAAATACTTATGTTTTAGACACATTTCTGTACTGCTATCCTATCCCGTACATGTAAGAGTGGTCGATTTTCTTATCATATATCTCGAAAACGGAAAACACGAAAGATTTCAAACTTTGGGGGACTAAAGAACAACATGTCATCCATTTCATATATCGATTTCAGCCTTCTCTTAAGAAAATCTGAGGGAAGTACTACCTTAAAAGGAGAAAGCCTAGTGAGAAGATCTGTGATGGTTCTCAAATGGACTCTGCTTTGAAATCTCGTGCCTTTGTACTGCACATTTCTCCAGTAATTAGTTGCTACTTCTGAACTCATTTATTCAATAACCTCCTCTGTACACTTTGGTTACTCATTCAGGGCCTATCAATTATAGTGACTGATCCCTACACCAAGAAAAAAGACCAACACTAACATAATCTCTTCGACAGCACGCCTAGTTGTATGCTCTGTTTGCAGTATCTGACTGACCATCATTCATCTGTAGAACACAGATCTCATAATACTGTAGCGTGGGTACTGTAGCGTGGGGTCCCTCGCTACAGTGTTGTTATATGCTATACAGTGACCGCCAAAAAGTATGTACCATATGGGAAAAAAGTTTATTATTAGAGTATTAGAAAAAAGATTCTTGTGAAAAGTTTGTACATGTCCAATAACCTAAAAATCGATTTTGACACACGTCACGTGATCGCTGGTATGGCGGCAAATTGAAAAAAATTACTATGGAAAGGCAAAAAGTGGAGTAAAATGGCAAGATATCAAAAAAAGTTATTTGAAAAAGTTGCTTGAAATTAAATTTAATACACATGTACAAAGTTTGAAAAGATAATGAGAAAAAATTGAAAATAGCAATTTTTTTTAAATATTTTCCTAGCTGTATAAAAATATCAAATGATTATCCTATAAATAGCTTGACCATACTGAAACATTTGTATTTCAATGATAATGACAAAACTTTCTCATTTTCTGTACACCAGTGAGCACTACATTTAAAAAATTGGATTTTGTTAAAACCCTGGCTGTTACATTGGTTCGTATCTAACAGTTATATCAGAATTCCACGACCATTGTAATGACATGACACTCCAGAAACATAGTGTTTTCCAGATAATAATCTAGTTTCGATGATAATCGTGCCAGAGCGTTTCACTTCGCATGCAATGTTGAAAACTCTAGCCTCTTTAATCTGACGCACTATTTTTAAGATTATGTGCGAAGTGAAACGTTCGTGCACGATTATCATCAAAAATTGATTATAATCGGAAAAACACGATATTTTTGATTTTTCTATCATCGCAATAATAGTGTAATTGTGATATAACTGTTAGATACGAACCAATGTAACAGCAAGGGTCCTGACAAAATTCAATTTTTTTAATTTAGTGCCCTCTGGTGTAGAGAAAATGAGAAAGTTTTGTTATTATAATCGGAATACAAATATTTCAGTATGGTCAAGCTATTCATAAGAAAATAATTTGATATTTTTCTACAGCTAGAAAAATATTTTTAAAAAATGCTATTTTCAGTATTCTCACATTATTTTCTCGAATTTTGTATGTCTATAAAATTGAATTCTAAGCAACTTTTTCAAATAATTTTTTTAGATATCCTGCCATTTGACCCGACTTTTTGCCTATTCATACTAATTTTTTTCAATTAGGCAATCCAACGACCTGTCAAATAAATTCAAAATGGCGCTTGGTTGGCAAACATTAGAAATTTACGTTTGTTTACTTGTAGACTTCGAAAGCTTTATTGAAGTATTTGAGTATAACTTCGTTTAGTTTTTGTCATATTTATAGTAAATAGTGAATAGGTACTAAGTTCCAATAAATGGCTTGATGTAGCTACATGGTAAAAAATCATAGTGAAATACGAGAAATAATAATACCTGTTTTATAACATTTCTGTTTGTAACACTAACGTTACTCCAGTTTCATCCAATTTGGATATTATCAAAGGATTACTTCAGACTGAGCGAATGGTGTACAAATATCCTTAAACATACCCAGGCCCAGAAACGTCATAAACGACCAATGATAATTTTTTCAATAATGAAATGTGATTACAATCAACAAATTATTTTATTACTCATTTTTTCTATGTACTGCCTATAAACAGAGTCCAGGTAGTAAATTAGTTTCATTACGCTTAGTATTTCATACATTTTTAAACAAGTGTGCAGTGTGTATTGATTTATTTTTATTAAATATAAATAAGACAGACACAGTACACCAAAACTAAAAACTTTAATAAACTTCAAATCTATGACACAAATTCATTATTTCATATAGATAGAAATCAACAAGAAAGCATGTTGTACTCAGTAAACGATTCTTGCTTCGTTGTCAATGACATATCAATTGTTCGTGATATTTAGATCCATTCTACATAATTTTTCGAAATATACCTTTCTTCAAAAATACTGAATACTATTGTTAATGTTGTAGCTGAGAATTCCTTTGCTAGAAAATGGTTCCACTATCCTCATAAGAAGCAGTACGATACAAACTTTTTATCCTTCTTGATTTATGAAACGTTCTTCACATCTTTGGATTTCTGCTACTGGGACAAAGCACACTTTTGTGAAGAGTGATGGCATGGGTCACAAAGTAGCTTCATCAGTACACCAAACTATACCTTTTTTATGGTTTGTATATTCAGCAGTGAAGAGCAAACCGCCAGTGTGTACAGTGGCCGCTTGAAATTGAACTATCTTCAGTAATACCTCAAGCGTCAAGTAGGTTAGCACTGGCTTTTTTGTGAATGTCTTACCTAAAAAAAATACTGTATAAGACTCGTATGAATATGAGGTAAAAGCTAGAACTTTGAAAATAATTATTAAATGAAGTATTTATATAATCATCATCATTATGATGTACATGACATAGATCATCAACAACCTATAGGAATATCAAAAGCAAAGAGTTACCTTCACAACCATGACATGAAAGTCATTTGAAAACTTAGTTCCTACTTTTGGTTTAAAAGGGGTCCAAATCCTCGATGATATCATCAGCTTCATTTTATACCTACGAACAAATTATGATTTTACAATAGTTTCGAACATAAAAGTTCATTGGTAATGCATGAAATATCACTAAAATCTTCGTATTTACCTCTGACCAACATCTGGGTTTTCATGCAGCAACTTCTTAAAATATGATTTCTGCATACTGAAACACCGTAAATATCAGTTTTAATACTTAAGATTACTTCAAATAACTTGCGATTAGTTAGAAAATTGTCGAAATGCCCCAAAGAAAACATTAAACTACCTCAATGTGGCTCCAAACATTATAAACAATACCAACATAAATCGTTTGTTTGCCAACCAGACTTCAAAAGAGAGGTTAAAAGTCACGTGGTTTGGATTCCCTAATTTGCCGCCATACCAGCGATCACGTGACATGTGTCAAAATCGATTTTTAGGTTATCGGACATGCACAAACTTTTCCCAAGAATCTTTTTTCCAATACTCTAATAATAAACTTTTTTCCCATATGGTACATTCTTTTTGGCGGTCACTGTATATGTATAGTTATAATATTTTCTGAACTTTGCCCAGTACCATAACATTCCTAATTTATGACGGACTACTTGAATATTTTTAGTTATCAAATTTCACGAATCAAATTATTGAACATTTCATGACGACATTGTTCAATAAATATTTGAAAGTTAATAAATAATTCAAAATACATAAATTTTTTTATTATAGGTAACGTCTGGGAAACGCCTCATATATCAGAAAGTCCTTCACAGAGATATGGCCACTCTACTGTGCTATATGGTGACAAGATATTTATCTATGGTGGAGTTTTGGGCAACAGAGGACCTACCTCTGAACTCTGGGCTTTTGACATTAGCGCCAAAACTTGGGAAAACATAACTGTGAAAGCTGATTCTTGTAATGGCAGTTTTCTAATGTGTGGACCCCTGAAATCAGTGGGTCACACTGCCACTGTAGTCATGAACAATATTAATAAAAAAGTTGACAGGATGATTGTCATATTCGGCCATTCCCCTCATTTGGGATACTTGAATACAGTACAAGAATACTACTTTGGAACAAGAGAGTGGCATATTATCAACACTGGGGGATATCCTGTGAAAGGAGGTTATGGACATACTGCTAGCTGGGACCCACTTACAGGAAAAATCTACGTTTATGGTGGTGTAGTTTCTGAAAGTGAATCGTCTCAGTATTTAAGCAAGAATCTCTATTCTTACGAGCCAAATGAACGAATTTGGATGTTATTGACTGATGCCCCCTCTGCGAGATTTCTTCATACAGCAACATTTGTTTCTGAAGGCTTGATGTTAGTTTTTGGAGGAAATACTCACAACGATACCTCTCACAGCTTTGGAGCAAAATGTTACAGCTCTGAACTTCTTGCATACGATGTTCTTTGTGACTCTTGGAGTGCTCTGAGTGTACCGAAAGACTTACATGCAGATTTATCTAGGTTTGGACATTCTGCTGTCGTTTTTGATGATTCGTTGTACATTTATGGGGGATTTGATGGACAAATGTTGTCAGATTTGCTTAAATACACTCCAGGTGATTGCCAGTTTCCTAGTGAAACATTATGTTTGAATAACAAGCCTGGTGTTAAGTGTGTCTGGGATTCTAGAACCAGTTCTTGCAGCCATGTACTAGGCATTCGTAAAGATTTGGTATTGAGGAAAGAGGAAACCCATATTATCAGATGTCCAAAATTGAATAGATCTGCGGCAACCTCTGGAATAATACAGAATACGAAAAAATGTGAAGAGATGGAGGATTGCTTGAGTTGCGTTCAAACAACAAGTGAATGCGTTTGGTGTGGTAATTCTTGTAATTTGAACAAAAAATGTTCTAAAGGCAGTAGTAACGGAAATAATACCGATTTTAACCCGATAACGAAGCTAATCCAATGTCCTTTAGATCCATCTCCAATCTGTCGACAGCTACACACATGCAAAGCATGTACATCACAGCCTTTTTGCCGATGGAGATTTGAACATGCTAAATGTGTACCTAATCCTGCTAACTCCAATGTTACTGCAGAGGCAGTAGAGCCTATCCAGTGTCAAAGTGTCTGTTCTGAGTACAACTCGTGCTTGAATTGCACTCAAGAAGAATGTATATGGTGTCAGAATGAAGGGAGATGTGTAGACAAAAATGCTTATACCTCTAGTTTTCCTTATGGCCAGTGCAGGGAGTGGACTACTGTCCATACCAAATGTCGAACAAGGGGAAGTGATGAGAATTCTCAGTGTGGCTTCTATAAGACTTGTGCCAAATGCAGGGATGATCCAGCCTGTGGATGGTGTGATGATGGTTCTAGAACTGGTTTGGGTACCTGTATGCCGGGAGGATATGCTGGTGAGTGACTCAGTTACTATTATAGTAGTGGTAGTAGTTTGTTAAAATACATATATCCTATACTGTGTCGGCCATAATGTGTGCAGCATATGGGAAAAAATGTATCATCAGAAATACAAAAAATATTTTATGGTGCTTGATTCTCTTGAGCTGTTGATCCCTTAGTATTGTTAAATTGAACTAAAAATATGAGAATATAGATCGAAAGCATCCACGATTTTTTTACATTTTGGTAATTACATTGTCAATTATTTTTTAATTTTATTCCATGTTAGAAGTAAAGCGTGTTGTTTAGTTTCTTAAACTATTATTTTACATGACTATTGAATTTTAAGATTATTATCGATCATAAATCCCAGATATTTGAATTCATCTACAAATTTCCAAAGATGTATTCTCAATCAATATATATAAAAAATAACAACCATCTAAAATTTAGCAAATATCAAGATGCTGGTAATTTTTTCAAAAGGTATATTTTCATTTTTTAACTTTTGTGCATCAAACTAATACCAATTAACTATGAATGAACACATTTATTAATTATTTCAAGCCCTTCATTTTTCGTAGGGGTGTATGCAGTTTTTAACATGAAATCTCGATAGATAATTAAATTTTTATGTTTTATTATATACTTATACATTCTGACCATTAAAAATGGCGAGGATTGCAAGTATTTTTCATCACCTTAAAAATCCAGTTACATTTTACATCCTAGCTTGCTTAGTTTAGGGGTGAAGCCAAGTCCCCCCAAAACGAATTATTGGTTTCATGATTAACACCAATAGTTTATGGAGGAAAATTTCCATGCCGGTTTATTGGGTAGATATAACAAATAATATTTTACCTCAGCAACTGTACTAATATGGAATGGATGGACTTTGTAAACAGTGAGCACGTAAAGGTTGAAACAAATTCTTTGAAAGCGTGATATGGCCATTGGGGGAAAATAGCTCATACATGTCGATTTTTTTTAGTTGCACATTTTTTGGTGTACTCATACTTTTGATAACGTCATCACTGTTTGAGTTGTGACGTCATTATACAAAATACGTAACAAATTCTCATTAGGTCCAGATGGCATTCTGTGATGGATTTCTGGTTTTGTGGTTTTTACTTTTATTTATTATTATTATTTGGCAACCAATATTTTAGATGTGATTTATTCAAAGTCATAGAACATGTTTATATTGTTACACATATGACTTGAAGATCCTGAATCAACTACAAAACTCTGTAATTCTTTTTGTTTCACTTTTTTTCTGTTAAGAATGCAACTTGTCTGTCACTATTCTTTTTGCAAAAAAAAAGAATCATCATCTACATCATATCTCACAGATTGAACAATACTTCTGCTGATTGTCGTTCTTTTTAGTACACGATTTTGCAAAGTGTCCAAGCTTGTTACATTTGTAGCATTTAACCTTTTCTGGACTCCTTAACCAGTGATTACGAGATCTATTTCCAGTATTTCTTTCTTCCGTTCTGAAAGCAACTTCCCCTTCTTCTTTTTCCTTAGTTCTCACTTCTTCAGCAATCAGTCTTGAAGTGAGTTTTGTTATCTGAACTTGGAGTAAAGTCAGATTACATGACTGCAGTGCTGAAATATTTGAATTGTTCTGGTAGGGTTGATAGAATTTTTGGTATTATCATCTCATCATCTATAGTTTGTTTCATATTCTTGAGGAGGTATGCTAAATTTTCAATTTTACTTATGTGGAGAGATATATACGTGCCTTTTACGTAGGTGAAATTGAAGAATTCTCTCAGAAGATTGCATTTCTGATCTTCAGAATCTTTTTCGAAGATACTATTGAGTTTCTTGTACATTTCATGTGCAGTTTTACAGTAGATTATATGCATCAGTATCTTCTTGTCAATCGTTGTGATTATTACTTTTTGAGCTCTGGCATCTTTTCTTGTCCAATTACCTTTCTTTTCTTCGGTAGTCATACTTTATGCCAGTAATTCACTGTTAACAATTTCCCAAATTCCTTGTGACCTGAATATAATGGAAGTTTGGAATTTCCATACTTGAAAGAATTCACCATCATTCAGTTTTTCTACCAACGCCAAATCTTCCGTTGTGTTACCGGCTATTTTGTTTTTGGATGGTTCTGGACACTGGATCGTACTTCAATCAAACCTAGGACCTTTTTTTTACATATGATTTTTATTTCAGATTACGTTCGGAGCTGCTGGGCCCATAACCTGATGGATTTCTGGTTTTGTGGTTTTTACTTTTATTACTTTTATTGCTTTTTGAATAAAAATGCAACACGATGACCTTTTGTTATCTTTTTACTAACTTGAAAAATAACATAGAACAGTAAGGGTTATAGGGAAGATTGGGTTCATTGTATCTGATACAATGGAACTAACTATAACCCTTTTCAGCTGTCTTAGGTACTACCAATCTTTCATTATTAACCATCATCATATTTTATTTTATATTTTTATTTTATTTTGAATTTGTATTTCATGTGTATGTACTTAAGAAGACTGAATAAATGACTAAATAAATAAATAAATAAATAAATGAATAAATGAATAAATAAATAAACATTACATAGTATAGTAGTACAGAGTATATACCACACCACAGAATAACAGAACATCTGTCAGTTAAATTACAGACATATGACAGTGTGCTTTATTAATTAATCGTGGTAGTATTGAGAACTATCGAGCTATATGTATTCACATGTATACACTGATTTCTCTAAAAAGCTTTTGACAGAGTTGATCATGAGATTTTGAAAACTAAGACATTTTGGATTCAATCAGGGTCTTATGAAATGGTTACACAGCTTTTTGGCAGGTCGTTTCCAAAAAATTGAAGTGGGAGGGTATACTTCGAGAAAAATATTCTCCATTAGTAAAGGATCTTGGGATAACATTTGATGAACAAGTAACATTTGCTGAACATATAAATAATATAGTTGTTAAGTCTTCTAAAGTTTTTGGTTGTCTACTTCGTAATTGTAGTGAATTTTCACTAGCTTCATTGATTCGAATTTATCAAGTTCTTGTTTTATCCAATTTAGAATATGCATCTATTGTTAGGTCACCACTTGGTTCTAACCAGTGCAATATTCTAGAAAGGACTAAACACAAGTGGCTACCGTATCGTAGATCATAATTATGAGCCAATTATGAAGATTTTAAATTTGAAACCACTTAGTAAACAGAGGCTAGAATTTGATCTATGCTTCATGCACAATATATTGAATGGATTGACTGTTTGTCCTGAATTATTGGAGTTAATGTCCTGGCTAGAACTCTTCTGAATCATGAGTTATTTCATATTACCTTTCACCCTACTAATATGGTCAATATTCTCCTCTACAAAGAACATTAAAAACTTTAAATAACAAGAATATACATATATTGGGATGCTCTCTGACTGAGTTCAAGAGGATATTAGGAACTATTCAAAAATGATACTATCTTCATATAGATGTAGGATAAATATATATATATATATATATATATATGCACAATAGAATTTGAAAATTTTAATTAATTATATTTTTCTTTGTGATAGGTATTAGTGTGCTATACAGTATCGGAAACTTTTCATCTGGGGTGTAGGCAGAAATCTACGTGAGCAACAAGGAACACAATGATATGATAATACCACATAAATAAGAGAGACGCACTACTGCGCTCCTCTCCTGTTACCTCCGACGAATTAACAGCTCACGTTGATATCCCTTCCTCGAGCGAGTAGTGGTGAAATTGTAATGCTCTCTCAACATAATAGCAAGCTATTCTTCACTCTCTCATAAAACCACCATACCCAAGATGGAAACTTTCCACACTGTATGTTAAATGTTGAAAGTTTATATTTTTTGTATGAAGAGTTGAGTTCGTTCCGTTAATAAATATTATTATTATTATAATACCTTTCTATTACGAGTTTTTTGCAATACACCAATTTTTATGAAGAATACAATTTTCTGACAAATGAATTATTAAAAAGTTTCCCATATGGTGCAAAATTTTTGAATCACTGTATAACATAACAAAAAGACCTCCATACACACAAAAATTCGTTCTTTTTGAAGGTATCATAAAAATAGGGTATTGCCATTTAAAAAATTAGAATGACGTCATAACACGAACAGTAATGACATCATCAAAAATATGAGTACACCAAAAAATGCCCAACTAAAAAATAAAATCGACGTATCTGAGCTTTTTTTCCAATGGCCATATAAAGCTTTTAAAGAATTTATTTCAACCTTTACGTGCTTATTGCATAATATAAACCATTTAGAACATTTATGTTTTGTACCTCTGGCTCTTAGCATTGTTTAAATAAGGGGGATAGTTAGTCAATGCCTGTGGAATTGGTATTGGAGCCAAACGCGAGTGCCATCTAGCGTAATTATTTGCTAACATGAACATGTGACGTCATTTTAGTGCTGTACTGATGCGCACACTATAAGAAATGTGGACATTGAGAGGAACTACAAAAGTATTGTAGAATGTCTCTACACGTAAACAAAACACTTCCTAAAGTTTCCTTCTTTGCAATTTCAACACATCTTCATACATGTTTATACCATTTATTTTAAAGCAGTCGAAGCAGAGCTGGACTTGCCTAATGATTATTACAATGAGCAATAACGCAAGCAAAGTAGCTTTTGTAAATATGCTTCTGGATGAGTTTACTGCAAATGTATCATCACTCAGGCACGGATCCAAAGAAGAGTCACTCATGAGAGATTTTAAGAGATTTTTTAATATTGATATCTTGAAAAAAAATTTATTATAATTAAGTAAGACCACTGTAGTCGATGCCTTAAAACAATAATTAAGTAACACATTTAATATTTCCTATTTTATACGGAGGAGGTTCGTTTTATGTAAAAATGACTCATGAATAATAAAATAAAGTATTTTTTCTGAAATATACCGAAATATATAATCTGAGAAAGCTGTTTAGAATGGCATGAAAGGAATACGAAGTCCAAAATCAAGATTATTAGTTCACATATATGATACGTGTAATGTTATTTGCTTAGGTTATCTTAAAATGTGGTTCAGGCGAACCTGTTAGCTTGATTTGATATGAGGGCTGTTTAGAAATATCAGTCTGAAATTAATTAAAGGCGATTACTTTGCAATAATGTTCAGTTGTAACTAGCTAGCTTTAACTAAATTAAAAAGTCAAACGTAACATTTATATAGTCCTGCCACCATTTACCGCTGTCCAAATTGTTTTTAATTATCAGTTATGTTTAAATCACTTTACAAAATCCAAAATACAATATAACACAACAGAATAAATACTAACACGCATCCACTGAATCCACATTTCAAACTAACAACTAAATCACCACACCCCAAATATACCTATCTACTTCACGGTGTGACCCTAATTATAGCGGATACGGTCCATGAAACATCAGAAGAAATAATTTCTTGGATTGAACCATATTTCTAATTTTATTGCAGTCATTGGTGCCACCAACCTACTCTATTTACAATTTATCACATGATCCGCCATCTACTTTACGGAAATACAACGTGACTGCCAAATTACGTATTCTGCCATTCAAGTTGCAACATGACTTGGATGCGAACACCACTCACCACTGACGCCATCTACATGTCGCCTCCATTTGAATCCAATATTAATCCCATAATATTTAAACAATTATTATATTTAAACAATGCTCTTAGGTATTGAATGTTTTCATGTAGAAAACTTATATATTTTTATATGAAAATAATATTAAAGACTCGGACATAGTGTAAGAAGTTAGCTGTTAAGTGAAAATATCTAATAATTGAAAATCAATTCTCTCGAAATAATAATTTTTGACTTGAGGAAACATCACTCAGATTTTTTTAATTATTTTCAGGACCAACTCTCCATACCCAATCTTTACCTTCGTCCACTTGCTCGCCAGAACGGTGGCATTTCACAACTTGTCCACCTTGCCAGTGCAATGGCCACTCTAGCTGCAGTGATAATTCCAGCGAATGCTTGCCTTGCGGTAATTTGACGAGTGGTAGCCATTGCGAGTTCTGCATGAAAGGATATTGGGGCAACCCAGTAAATGGAGGCAAGTGCTCGCAATGCCAATGTAACAAACAAGCTGATGAATGTCATAGAGAGACAGGAAAATGTTTTTGTACGACGAAAGGAATCATTGGAGACCAGTGCGAGAAATGTGATACTGCAAACCACTACCATTCTGACCCTAATAATAAATCCTGTTACTGTGAGTATTGCTCCTTCTTTTGATTGTACATGAGAAAATTCATTATCAGAAATGTGCCAGACAATACATTTACATTTTTGCTAGTAGTAGTAGTAGTAATCCTGGGGAGGCCGCTGCCGCAGCCAGGCAATTAGGCCCCAATGGGCCCTTTTTGCCATCCCCCGCTCTCCACATAACTACATTGCCTCTTCTATTCTTCCTTTCCGAACCTTTGTGACCTTCTAGTGAAGGTCAATATTTCCGTCCACTCTAGTTTGATAAGTTTCTCTTGTTGGAGTTTTTTGACTCCGAAGATTTCGAATCTTATCCTCCCGTACGCCTCACACTCGCCAAGGAAGTGAGACGAAGTTCCTTCGTCTTCTTCGCACATATGGCAAGTGGGACTGTCTTTTATACCCTAGTTTGTTATGGCCTGTTAGTATTCCTACAAGGAGGCGTAGTGTTTGGCGATCTCTGCCTAAAAGCCACGTCATCCTTGACTTGCTAGAGCCGGCCACAAAGTCTTTTGACTGCCTGCAGCCGGCGGTATTTCTCCAAGATTTGTTAAGTTCTCTTTCCACCCATTCATCTAGGGCAGAAGAGATTTGACTTCTTGCAATGCCTAGTACTGGCTCCGGTCCACAGAACGGCGCAGCGGAACCGGTTCTGGCAACCTCATCTGCCACCTCGTTTTCCGGCACCCCCCTCTGACCAGGGACCCATACCAACTCGACTTCCTTTGTTTCAGCTAATTTCTCAAGAGCATCTCCGCATTCCTGTACCAGAACTGAGCTTGGTCTAGGATGACAGATAGCTTTGAGCGCGGCCTGACTATCCGAACAGATATAAATTTTCTATTCAGGCCCTTCTTTCACCTCTTGCCCCGTGACTACGGTTAGAATGGCGTACACCTCGGCTTGGAAAACTGTTGTGTATCTTCCCAGAGCGTAGGTTTCTCGTATATCTTCCCAGAGCGTAGCTTTCTCGTATATCTCTTCCTTCCAGGTAGATGCCTGCGCCCGAAGCCTGTTTGTCAGTCAGACGCGAACCGTCCGTGTAACATACTAGGCCTCCTGGACGACGCTGCACTGTATTTCCTTCCCATTGTTCTCTGCTCGGAATAGTGAGCGCAAACTTCCTATTCCGTCGCAGTCTTTTCACTCTGAGGGCGGAAATAGGAATTTCCTGCTCCGCCCACTTTGCGATTTTCGCATGCCCTATCATCTCTCCTTCGTTTACCCAGACCTCCGAGTCTCACATCCTTAAATGATCTAGACCGGAAGGGGTGGTAGCCTCAACAGTACCTCCAATGCCGCAGTTGGGGTCGTTCTCATTGCACCCGTTATTAATAAACAGGCCAACCTCTGGACCTTACTGAGCTTTCGACCTATTGTGCCACTCTGTGCGCCTGGCCACCATACAGCTGACCCATATTGGATCTTTGGTCTTAAGACCGCCGTGTATAGCCAGCGCATAATCTCTGGATTAGTTCCCCAATTTTTCCCTTCAACTCTCCTCAGTTGCCATAAGATGGCTATTGACTTTTGAATAACCCTATCAACATGCGGCCTCCATGAAAGTTTGGAGTCCAGAACCTACATTTTTGCTAACATTTCGCCTCTTCAAAGTGGTAATAGCAATAATTAACATTTGATTTAAACTCAGGAATAAACATAATATTCTTGTATATCAATGCTTGTGTATCAAAAACTATTTTTGTTTTCAGTATTTTTGGTGTTAATCTCCCCAATAATATTAGACTCTATGGCTTCTTTTTTCAAAGATATAAACGTTTGTATTACAGAATAGACTTTACATAAAATTGAGGTGCTGCTCTGTTCACATCAGTTTTGATAAGAATTGAGCCACCGTTTTCCAAGAATAGATTCTAAAGTACATTGTTTCTCGTTTAAAATTTCTTGTCTTCAAATTTAAAATTCAGTTCAAATGTACTGCTGAACAGTGTAAAGTGTGTTGAAAAAAACAAGAAATTTCTAATTTGTTCTGTTTGTAATTATGTTAATTCATTATATATTATGATAACCGGGAGATACCTAATAGTCAATAGTTAACTTCCTATTATTATTATATATTTATTTGATACTCCCCGGCCAAAATTCTTGAACTTTGTTCACTTCCTGGAGTCTTTGCTACTGAGGAATGCTTTTTGCGTTTCCTGTGGGTGGCGTTGCGACTGACTTTTACTGTAAGTCGCTGCTTCATTTTTAGGGAGATATTAGTTATACAGTGGATTATAATTCATTCTGCCTGGAGCAGGATGACTTTAATGTTGTCCGACCTACCCTGTCACTGACAAGCGGCAAGAACAGCGAAACGCGTCTGCAGGTGGTCTTTCCCAGTGAGATGAAGGATAATCTGCTGTGTAATTATAATGAAGGACCCCGGTCGGTAGCCTATTGGGTAACCAATAAAGTACTTTTATTATTATTATTATTTAAGCACTTGCAACTGGGTCTTCTTAGAAGAACGTTAAACAAATATCTGTTAGATGTAATTCAATGTCCGCTGTGGTATTAGACAGAAAAGTAGTTGTTTTCTGTCAGATGTTTTCTCATATTTTCACCTGATAGAAATATTTGGAGAGAAGGGTTCTTCGACATTGTCGACTTTACTATTTCATTTATTTCTATTATTGGCACATGACAGTACAGTGCCCGTCTAAAGTCCGGCCCCCCTACCAATTTTTGAACCACTTGGTATATTGAAAAGAAGTTTGGATGGCTTGAATAGGAGATGAAACCCTACTTTTTTGTGGAAAATGACAGCTAAAAGTTTCAAAATGGTGGCTGAGCGCTATATTGAATAATTTTTGCCTCAAATTTTCCACCTTGTGAGCTTTTGTTTTGGATTTGAAAATATCAATAAACTGAATGAAATAAATAATTTAATACAACATGGAAATGTTCAACATATTTCTATCGTTTCAGATGACCTAACTATTGACTACCAGTTCACATTCAATCTATCTAAAAAAGAGGATAGACACTACACTCAGATTAACTTCAGAAACTCTCCAATTAAAGCAGATATTGACGCAGATTTCCTGATAACTTGTTCTGTGCTGGCTAAAATGAATATTACTGTGAGAACGGAAAATTCTGAAGAAAAGCCCATCTTTGAGAGTCATAACTGCACTACAGTCCGATCAAAGTTTTCCAAATCTTTATACAAATTTGGAGTCGATGATAATGTCACTCAAACAACTTTTTATGTGTATGTCTATGATTTTCAGCCACCGCTGTGGATCCAGATATCATTCAGTCAGTACCCTAAGCTGAACTTGCAGCAGTTCTTCATCACATTTTCTTCGTAAGTAATTATTTTTGTCCATTAACACGTTGCATGCTAATAACGCCTGTCGGCGTCATCGAATGGTTTTGTGATATTTTCGTGACTGGGGGTTATTCACGATTGGCTAGGAAATTCAGCTCAGAGAAATAAAACGATACTTCGTAGAAAACAAACAAATACAAATGTTATTGACATATTCAGATATAAATCAAATATTATCCCAGAGCTCATTTTTCTCTCTGGTTAGGTTTTCGATAAACAAATGAATGCAACAATTATAACAAAGATCAGAAACATTTAAAAATGGACTTACTTCTTAATTATTCAATAGATGCTCAATTTACTTCGTTTGGCTTACCGCCCCTGGCACCACTAAAAACACAGTGCCTCGAACCTACCAGTTTCAGTCTTTATGTTGCCTTTTACCATTTTGCTGATTCTTCATATAGTAAAGTCATTGTGGTGGCCGGTAGCTTGGCGGTCTAAGGCGCAGGCCGTTCGGAACTTCAGTATAGCGGTAGTCAGTTCGAGCCCGATGTATGTACGAGGAATTTTTTCTCAAGCACTCAATATCGGAATCGATAGATGACCACAGTCCTTGTTGAAAGAAAGTGTGTTGTGTGTTGTTTAGATGCCAATCTCGTTTAGTGCTAGCTTGGAGTGCGCGCCGGCCACCCGAGGTGGTGCTGTAGGTTTTCCGGGTTTTCCTGCAGCTGAAAAGTAAATATGCCACCAAAAATCAGTAAGTCGTCCCGGAGCGTAACGGCAAATAATAATAATAGCCGTACTCTACCCGCTCAGTGTGTTTTGGTTTTTGTTCGAAATTATGAATAGGATATTCATGAAATCTGTTGTGGAATCATCTGCGGCTGAAAGACAAACTTTAGTTCCTATTTTCCATCGTTCAAGATAACCAAAAAGTGGAAAACTGAATGAAATTTGGAAATCAGAACCAAAAAAATGAAAATGATCATTTTTTAACTGGATACCTTACATGAAAATGATAGTTTTTCATTCAAGAGATGAAAATGAAGCAAATGAATATTATCATACGACCCGATGGGAATATACTAAAAACAAATTGATGGAATTTTGACACTAATGACAGTTAATCTCACTACTTGACACTTGAATCAGCAAACGAACGTCACTTCGTTTTTTGACAGTTTATAAACTTAAGTTCTAAAAATTGTAATCCAGTATTTTGTAAACATCTATCGTAGAAAAAATATAATTTCCTACTCGAGTTGAAATACGTTTTTTTCGTTCGTGAGATTGCCACACTCGCTCCGCTCCGCTTCGCTCGTGGACAAACTCTCACCTCCCGAAAAAAACAGTATTTTCATCTCGTGTTGAAAAATATACTATTTGCATGTGTAGTAAAGCGCAGACCCTGGAAATAGACAGTCGGATTCAGTATTTTTCCCTTCCTTCTCTCTCATCAGAAGCTTATTGATTTTACAAAAAGCTTTAGTATTCCACTTGATAGAAAATTGCAAAAATAAATGATTCTTGCAGAAAATTCATAACACAGCACAAAATTGTTGGTGTTGAATAAACTTTCCGAGCATTAAATCAAATCAAATTTATTCATTAAAAAGACATTAATTATCTCCATTACATGGCAGTGGAGATCGAGCCCGAGCCGCCTGGTGAAAGCAAATAAAATAAATAAATAAATGAAGTAGTAAAATTTTTGTTTGGGATCTAAAATCCTGTTTCAGTTGCTCCTGTTTTATAATATGAACAAACACATCAGTTGCATTTTGTATTGAATATCACCAATAAATTCTGTCTATCTGTGTATCTTTACTCTGATTTATTGTAAGATGTTATAAAGATTCATTAGTGTTTGGTAAGTTTGGGAGGGCATTGTTGGTTTTAGTCTTGTATTGAAATAATTAAACGTGTTTAATTCTTTTAGATGTTTTCTGCTTCTTCTACTGGTTGCTGCAATCCTGTGGAAGATAAAACAGCGTTATGACATGTATCGGAGGCGCCAGCGACTATTTGTTGAGATGGAACAAATGGCTTCACGTCCATTTTCTCAGGTGCTACTAGAATTAGAGATTAAAGAAAATTTAGATTATAAAAATAACAGTGAGGCGAAACGTAAAAAACGCGACGCTCCTAGTCCCATAGCTTTGGAACCATGTAACGGAAGTCGGGCTGCGGTGCTTAGCTTGCTTGTACGTTTGCCTACTGGAGGTGATTGTTATACTCCCAGGGGTCAGTCTGCAGGTCTGGTCATTGCCAGTGCTCTTGTTACTTTGGGAAATCCTAGAAAAATGAGCTTAGATCAAGTAAAAACCGAGTTGAAAGGAAGTAAGGTGAGAAAATCGCAGAGTCAACACCCAGATAGTTGTCTTTGAATTTTTATCATTACCTCCAGATTGATCTGCGAGATGAGATTTCTCATCAAGATACCAATTCAATATTTAAAGTTGGTGATATTGTGAAGTAATATTTATATACAGATTGGCAATATGTTTACAACTGTAATTAGTAGTTTTATATTCCTAAAAAAGTAAATGTTGATTACCATTCATTTTCTGGTATTTTAAAACTCTAGTTTGATTTCGATTCTTATGGGCTTTTGCTTTTGAACGAAATTATTTTCGACATATATTTTGTGAGATTATGAGCCAAAAGGAAATAACTATATAATATCGAAAATGTGATAATTTTAATGGGTATTTCCAGCATTTTGAAACATGCACTTTTTTTTTCACATAACGTTATTAAAGGCGATTTTTAAAATAGTCTTAACGATTTATCCACCCTAAGTTTTGAAAAGTTGATTCATTATTCAATATTGAAAACCCGATCTCATTATGTAGAAATTCAAACGCTTCCAGGATCTGACGTCAGTGTCTTCTTGTAATATGATTGGCTGAAGTTTGGGATCATGCAGACATGGCCGAAAGTGACCAATCAGAATCACTCGCGCACTGACGTACATGGCTTTCCGCCTCTTCTACGCCTGATCGTTTGAATTCGGTAGTTTAGTTTGGCTTTTTCAATAATTTTTATATCGATAAATTGATGATAAAAAAACCGGGAACGAGTTACGTGAGAATGCAATATTTCAAAAAAAAAAAACAAAAATGACTGGAAAGGCTTATTGAAGAAATTATGATGAAGTTTTTTTGAACAAAGAAATGGTTGTATGACTTGATCTTTCTACTATGGTATGACCCCAAGGTTTTTTATATATTTTTGTGATTCTATTCCCATTTTTTTTGTTTGTTTTATATTGCATTCCAATAAAAACTGCCCACCCTGAATAACTTGTGAAGCGTTCACTTTTAGGAAAATCGTAAAATCTCTAAAAATATGTACGTGGATATATCATCATGTTATTCATAAAATTTTTGGATTCTGGTTGATATATGATACTGTGTGGTGTGATAGTGTGTGGCAATTTTCATTTCTCAGTTACTGATCATTCTGTAAATGAAATCCCATAGCAAGATAGTACCTTATCATTAATAGAACTTGAAAACTGTACAGAAGCTCTATTACAATTTTGACAGTGTTACACAGTATACTAGGGTTGAAATTGTAAGTTTATTTGACAAAATCAATGATTCAGAAATTTGTGGAAACAGGCTCAGTTGTCAATTTGGGAGACCAGACAAAGTGGGTAATTAACAACGAGGCTATTAAAGTTGCCTTTTTACTTTAAGCTGCAGTAAATGATCAGAATCATTATTTCACATGATCTGGAGTACATAGACACAAATAACATGTATTGAATAAATATAACCGATACTTGCAATGCAATGAAAAACATTGCACAAGTGTCTGTTGATATAATCAAATACTCGTCGTGGTATTGGACAGGAGAGTAATTGTTTTCTGACAGGTATTTGCCATAATAGCTAATACTGTAGGTGGATGGTTGTTGAAATGGGTAAACTAAAACTCAGAATAGCTATTTATGATACAAGTGTAAAAAGTTCACACCAGTGTTTTAACACTTTGACTATCGTGTGTATCGTATATGGACACAGGCAATTTTAATTCTCTGCCATGTGTACACATATTCGACACAGGTATTAAAAGCTTCTCGGCCATGTGTGTGTAGCTGGTACACATCTACATTGAATTTAAATGAAAATATGTATGGGTCCGCCGTAGAACTATACTATAATAAATTGGCCTGGATATTTTTAGTTTTTAGAGGCATAACGAATAATACAATAAACAGATGTATTATTTCTAGGTATATCTGTTGGGAGTTCTAGTTATATCTGATGGGGGTTTTATTTTTCCTAAAATAAAAAAAATATCGATAAACAAACTAATATTTTATTCAGTTTTTGGTAAACAAACCTTTCATAAAAATTTTCCATTTTTTCGCTAACGGTAAGGAATTATTAAGAATATCGCAATGCTAAGCCTTGTGTACTATATGTGGACACGGTATTTTTTCAAAAAAAAAAAAAAAACAAACAAAAAAACACATTTCTTAACATATTTTGTTATAGTCGGAGTAAACGATATTGTGCACAATTAAAGTTCGCGGCACTCTCAAAGGTAAAAAACCAAGTCGTAAAAATAAACCGTATGAGATCTAGATTACGTGGACTGTCGAATTGGAGTTTCCTATTGGATAGCTTGTACTAACCATAAAATTAAAAGTGAAGTATTTTCACGGTGACCAATAGAAATAGCAGAAGGTTATTGACGTCGTCTCATCGATGTAAAAGCCGTTTCGAATGAGGTATCACTCGACCCACCATGCCATTAAAAAAAAATCATGACAAAAAGTAGCTCATGAACAACCTTTTCACCTGCGAAAATTTCAAAGAAAAATTTCAATCAGTCCAAAAGTTAACAGGGGGGGGGGGGGTTACTTTATGGACGGACTATAACCAATTGTTATTGTGATTCTTATACATTCGTAAATAATTATTGAAATACGAAATTCATTAGCTTTCATATTATATTTTTAAAGGGGAACTTTTCGAATGTAGGTTACACTATATCCTTTACTTGAATTATACGTGTTCATATAATTTTTACAGAATGAACAGATAGGTTAATATGTGTGAACATGAACATACAGGTCATACAGCTTGCAGAGATACCACTACATTTATATATTTTTTTCATAATAACAAGATATTAAATATGTGTGAAAATTAACATCCCTTCAAAATTAATATACAGCTTAAAGAATTACCACTATAAAGTGATTAGGGCTACAAAAAGGTTTTGGCCCACGTGACCCGGTAATTTTTTTTCTGTAAACTGGCGTGGCATCTAAAGTGTAAACTTTTCACAAAAAATTTCAACATATCTGGTATATATCATTCGAATTTTAGTTTAACTTGCTAATAGAGTAGACGTTACTAAGGTAGCGACGTCAGTTGCTATGGTTTGTTTAGAAACAAATATGATTTCTTTGTGGTGATACAAATCTCATGAAAGAAACGAGATATTGAAACTTTTGACCAAATTAACGAATTCTAAAGAAATTGGTGAATATTCTGAAGATAGAAGAAGTAAAATTTGCAATGAATAGCGTTCTACTAGAAAGATCTCGAGCACAATATGAAGATGATTATAAAATATTTTGTACCATTTAATTACATTTCGCATAGTGCGTAAAATAATTGACTTTTAACACTATAGTGCGTGAAATAATTGACTTTTAACACTAGTGTTTTAAACTGACGTTTCTCACATTGACATGAGAACTGAAAAATGAGACATTTCAGTTCTCAGTATCAAAATAGCTATTTATGATACAAGTTCGTAAAGCAGGACTTTTCTGTATGAGTGTGAAGTACAAACATGCAAGTACAAAGCCCTTTACGAAAGTATCTCTTCGACAGTTATTATATTGCCAAATTGTAGCGATTCGAATTTTTTATGTTTTGAATTGTCGTATCATCAAATGATGACTTCCGAGTTATATTTGACACAAAATACTGAAAATGCATAAATGTATAAAGAGTGTGTAAAAATTTACTTTTTGCACTTCCGGGACTAAAGTGCCAACTAACAGGGACTAAAATGCATCTTTCAGTCCCTAGGGAGATAAAGTTGCATTTCATATCCCTAGGGATAAAAAGTAAAAATCAAACATTACCGCAGCTACACTATTAATAACTAGGACAAAAATTAGGAAATATTCCATTATAAATCTTTATTGATTGAATTAAGATTGTATGTGATATTAACATTATTACAATTGATGAAACTAAATAGGCAATTATTTGTATTTGATAAATGAATATTAGAGGAAAGTGAAAAGATGTCATGTTCTTGACATATCGGTTAATGTCAACATTAACTGAAATGACACTGAATTGAAAAAGTTTGTTGACACCCTTGCTATGACGTTACCTACCGAGTAATCCAAGTACCATGTTTATATAACTCATCAAAATAATTAGTTGTATTATTGAAATTTATAATACTGGGAAGTGCAAAAAATAGCGTATATGCCGCAGGACTGTAGTGATATTTTATCTCTTACGTGATTAGTGCCCTCGGGCTCTACGAGCCCTCAGGCAATAAACATCACGTGCAGGATTAAAACATTCACTTTAGTCCCTTGCTATATAATATTATATTTTGCACAAGTGATGATTTTACGCACAGGTGATTATTGTAATGACTTGTGATTATTTTACGCAATTGTGATTATTTTACGCACTTGTGCGAAAAAGTATCATTTAACGCACCGTCAACAGTGCGTAAACACTTTGTTTTCGCACTTTTGTAGAATAGTTATTTTTGTATTTGGTGCGTGAAATGCTACTTTGATGATCGAGGACTGAAAAAAATAGGTAGTATAAAATTTTGTCACAATTCGAAAAGTGATAAAAATCCTTGTTTAATTATTGTTGAACATTCAGAAATAATTTTTCGCTTGATTGAGGACCATAAAGTTAGAAATAAATGATTTCTTGAATTTTTTCTTGATTGGGGGGATAGGTTAGAATATGAAAATCCCACAGTTGAAAATGTTTAAATGGTTCTGTCAGCCTTTTTTGTGCGACTTTCTTGCACACATGTCAATAACATCGATATAAAAAAAGTGTACATTACTTGTGGGAAAGTGATTTTTCACATTCGTGGGATTGTCGCGCTCGACGTGCGCCTCGTGCAACAATATTTCCCACTCATGTGAAAAATGTCACTTTCCGCACTTGTACTAAATTATTTCGTACTAGTGCAAAAAGCAACTGAATGGAACAAAATAATTGATAACCAAACTAACTAGGTTCGTATTGTACTCCGGAAGGTAAAGGTCTATTCATTTCCTATTTCACTCGTACTTCTACATTGGATGCTTCAGAATACCTATTCTTGTGTCTTTTATGAGTTTTGAAGTACTACGAAGAAACAATATATGTTTGAAAACAAACCATATCAACCGACAACCGCTACATTAGTAACGCCTACTCTATGAATACGTTGATCTAACAAACAAATGATATATACCAGGTAGGTATGTTGAAATGTTTCCCTTTTTTTGTATACTTTCGCGTGAAAAATATTATACAATACACTTGGGAAAAGTGTGTTTAAGACACTGTTGTGAGTTCAAAACTCGCTACCCTTGTTCTGCAGTCACACCCATATTTTGAATATTTACTTCTCAGACTTTTATCATGAATAGCTATTTTGATACTATGTTGATATGATTTGTTACATGGTTTATAGGCTGTTTTGAACTTCCATCCTAAAGAATTACTTGGCAGATTTCATTATCATTATCTCCAAACCTGATAGAAATATACTTTCTCCAACGTTTTTTTTTTGAATGAAGTATTTTTTAGTTTAATTGAACTTATTTTTTCAGATAGGCAAATTCAGAATATGATATGTTACTGACAACATTCGGACTGTGGAAGGTTAAAACATTCAGAAAAAAACATGTCTAGAAACGAATTTTTTCAAAAAAATCAAACTTTCAATCAATACGATTTAATATTAATTCCACTGTTACTAATAATAAAATCAAATAACGTATCATAATTTTCTATAAACTAAATAATGACCTACAGTTTCATAACTATCCAAAAGACTTTCGTTCTAGCGATTTGTACTAAACATGATATAAAATAACGTGATTTTAAACAATATAAGACTAATGTAACATCTCGGAAAAAAAATAGCAGGTACACTTGATCGAATCGAAATAGAATTTTTCTTTAGTAAGCTTTTGAAACAAATTTTTAGTTTTGGTTGATGTCAAATTATTTGTTTTGTGTACAGATTTTCGCACATTTATAATTCACATATTCCCTATTTATTAAAAATGCCACAAAGTCTGTGAATGAAAGGACTGTAATTTGTATAGAACAGTAAAGACGGTACACTGAATGATGAATTCGGGTTCTTTATAAGATTATTGAGATGAATCAATGAATGTTGATATGTTTTGTTGTGAATTTTGTTACGGTTATTTTGGTTTCATGTTTATTACGCGTCTGATGTTGAAAATATAGAATATAAAATTTATGAAATTAATTCAAAAAATGGTGCAAAAAATTATTATTTGCTCGAAAACTACATACATCAAAAAATTTCGAACTCATCTGCAGCTAACGGGATAGAAATCTGTTAAAAAAGGAATACGAGTAAAATAATAATGAAGAGAAATACGTTTATTCGTTACTGACCATATTAACGTCCATACAACAAAAATACGAATCAGTTTAATAATGAAATGAAAAAACTAGATGAACTTTGCAACAACAAAGACGAATTTCTGGAGGTTCATTTATTCTTTTTTCTGGTAACAGGCCAATGTGGGTATTTTCTGGGCAAGGTATTAAAGTCTCGTATTTATCAAAATCATGAAATTTGAGTCATATTTCGTTCGATTCGATAGAGCGAAAGATTCGAAAAATTGAAAAAATTGAAAGTGACAGTAGAAAGTCCAACTTTGGAGCAAATGTATAAAATTGGAAACTGAGCAACTTCTTTATTTAGCATTTTTTGAAATTTCCAAAAAAAACTATTTGGTAAGTTAATAAAAAAAACTTCCATATGTGGTGAACTTTATGTGTGACACACTATATAGTGACACTAAATGGACGTTTTAAACTAAAAACAAACGATCTAAACGAGTTTTGCAATTTATTTTTCGTAAATGTAAAGGTGCATTTTCGCGGTTTTGAAAACCTAAATTTGTGAAAGTCAACAAAGTATTATTATAAACGTTAAAATAGAATTTTATCAAGTTACAGCTACATTGATTCAAAATTTGAAATAACCACAAATTCTCAGTTGTAATATAACAAAAGAGTGAGAATGAGTTGAAAATAATTTGACAGATTCTCAGGCCACAGACACAAGAGCCATATGGGCTCTCGTGGCTGCTAAATTGTAACAAGTTTGAGGAAAAAATCTGAAGACCTATGTTCGACTCAATCGAACTCTCGTGTGGTATTCTATACAGTGTCTAACTTCTCATGGAAACGCTTTCATAAGTTCCGTAGAATTATGAATTTTCTAGAATCGATAGACACAACAAAAATGTACAAAATGACCTCCAAGGGGTTATTTCCGAAAAATTATAGTAGAAGACAAAATAGGTCGAAAGCCTTGGAATTGGAAGTTGCGCGGGTGTTTCCATCAGAAGTTAGACACACGCTGTAAGTTATTTTTGGATGTTAACGGTTTTGAATACTTTTTTACCTCTTATGCGAATATATGTTGTCAGACAATATAAACTAAATTTATCAAGAATTTCCGTGGAAATTTCCAGTCTAGAGCTTGGATTATTACCGAAAATTTTCACGAGTACCCTGTATATCATGTACGAGGAAAAATAGAGACCTTTTGATTATGAAATAGACGAACAGAAATTTTTACAGAAATATTTTCACTTACAACTTAGTAAAAGGTACTGATAATTGTTTAAGTTATGATAAAGTTGAGTAATAAAACAGGTGGAATGTATTTGTAGGTGCTAGAATCTAGTGTAAAGTTTCAAACTGAGTTTTGTTTACTAAAATACGTAGAAAATATCCATTTCACCTGTTATTATTTTGACATAAATATTTCCACTTATTAATATCGCCCGTGTAGCCTGGAGGAAGAATATACCCGGAAATATTTTGTGTGTCTAGTAACCAAACAAAAACAATTTTTTGCTGAGAAATGTAGGTGCAAAATTTTCTAGGTAGAAAATTGTTACTAGTTATATGAATAGAATGGTGTAGGAATTATCCGAATTGAAAAAGATGGTTCTGATTGGTTGAAAATCATTAAAAAAAATCAGTACTATCGTCCATTGAATGGATTCCAACCTATTTATTGAAATTATCTCATAATATAAATGTACCATAACTTAAACAAATCTCAACTAAATAAAAAATCAAGACATTCCACTGGGTTTTTATTTATGTCAGATTATTTGAAATTTGACGTTAACCCGCAATAAAGTGCCGATTGCATTTCATTTTTTTTAGGAGATCCCACATTTCCCCAAAGGTCAAAATATAACCCGGACAATATTACTCTGTTCTAGATGTTTGTCTGAATCTTTGTCTCTATTTGTTCAAATGATTTCAGACTCGTAAACGATTGTAACAACCTAGTTATTTTATTACTGTATGCTTTTTATAATTTTTTAGATTGTAATATCGGTTTGGTCGAAATCAAGTTTCCATTTTGAATTTGTTTATGGATTTAGGTAAGTTATTATTCTTGTAGTTAGCGTTTTCAAATTGTGATAAAAGAATAATCCTGATCAAATAAGTCCAAATGGTATTTCGTTGTTCATTTCAATCTGTTTAGTACATATGATATCCTACATGGCAGAACATTAATTTATGTTCAGAGTAAATTATTTATTCTGATAGTATGTTTAGGTACCTATCTTAAAAATGTAATTTGAAGAATAACTGTTTTGTTGTCATTTTGTTCTAGTTGTGACGCTTTTCTGAAAATTCCCCCCCCCCCAAAAAAAAGACAAGCATTGAAGAGTTTTCATAATTCTTTTTTTTTTTTATTTGATCACACCATACGGGTTTTTGAGGAAAGGGTACATTTTTTTCCATTAGTTCGACTTTTAATTTTTTTTATTGACAATATTTTTGATCAAAATCAACAAAAAATTCCTAACTATATAACCCCAGGCTGAAATAGCCGATATTAATGTGCTTTGGAATCAATATTTATTTTTTATATTCCATTGGTTGCATGCACTTTCATGTGTATGCGAATGTTTTTTTACGAGACTGACGTTATTTTTATTTCATATTTTTGTAATTTTTAATAAATTATATTAAGAGCTTGTTAACTGTTTTTAATTGTTGGTTTCTTAAAATATGTTAATGGTCTTAGTTGATAATAACTGTGTATTCAAAATTATACAAGGTTAAGGGTAAATTAATCTTATTTTGTACTGGATTGGATCACTTGGCTCCCAGTCGAGTACAGTTACTGATCTCTTTTATTTTCTTTCAAATTTACTTTTACTTCAGTGAAATTTTATAATCAGTTTTTGATATCCTTTTTGAACGTAAATCAATCTTTCCAAATCTTTCAAGCTTCACCTAATTATATTTAAGTTAGCCATTTTAACATGTTTTTACTGCCATGTACTTTTGTTCATTATTTCTCTTGTAAATAAAGTATAAATTCATCATATAAGGAGTTTTATTCTAAAAATCGTTATCAATAATGGTAATAATAAGAATTTCATTAAAAAATACATAAAAAGACATAATTCTCGAATAATTAGCCATTCTTGATCTGATGATGTTCTAATTACCTATTTCTTTCTATGAGTATTGTTTGTTAATAATCTGGCATAGCAGCATGAAATTTTATTCCAACACAAAGTCAATAAATACTAAACCTAATATAATTATAGTGAAGGTATTCTTTCAGCTGCACCGTAAATTGGTTCTCATCGGTGATACTATTGAGATTTGTACCTAGAACATTTGCATTCCCTGCTCCCAGTGTTTCGATATTTTTGAGGTGAAAATCATTGATCGTTTCTGTTTTTGGGGTTTTTCATATTCATAAATTTCATTCGTGTGATTTTCATATTTGATGTGAAATTATGGTGAATAATCCTAAACAGGAATTTAAAATGTCACAATGCTGTTGCAGTTGGAAGGTGTAAATAGATTGTATTTGGATTCGTTTCACTGAGAATAAAACATTTCACTCTTTCTGTAGAACCTTTTTTTTCTTATAATTTGAACCTATCGTAAGTATTTATATCTAGGTATTTGTGATCATGTGACCAGAATTAGCCAATCAGACAAACATTTAACTGATAACTGTCCCGGTAAATTATCAACAGTAAAAGCACAAGAGCTTTTTTTTATTGGATAAATTCCTTTCTTCAACGAAATCATTTTGCCAATCAGTAATTTCACGATAAAAACTGACGATGAAAAAATTGTGAGAACGTAGGTCGAGCAATTTTGTCTAATGTCAGTTCTAATGTCTAATTTCGAGTGAAATTACTGTTGGAAAAATTTTGAGTTGAAAGAAATTTAGGCTCAATTTATGCACCATTGTCATAATCCTAGTCCTAATCACAGTCACTGTCTTAATCATAAAAATAAATTGAAACTGTACATTTCAGTGATAGCATTTATGCAATTTTAGTAGATTTTATGATTAAGACAGTGAGTATGATAATGACAGTGATGCATAAATTGGCTCTTATTCAATAAAAGAAAAGTTCGAGCGTTTTTTGGCAAGAGAAATTAACGACAAAATATAAATACACCACAATAATAATCACCTTGATTGAAACAGTTATTTCAAGGAGCAGTTACTAACAACATAATTATGCTTTTTGTAATCTGTTCAGATGAAACTTTCCCAAAACGATTCATATTGTGTCAACAATACTGAACAATCATTGTTGTCATGACAGAAATTGAAAGGTCTTCCGCTTACTAGATGAAGTCTATTTAAAATTGCATCGTTTTTTATCGATGTCCAACTGATAGTCTAAGAACCAGTAGCCGGCTACCTGTATGTATTTTACCAGACCTAGATTTTTGTCCAGAGTCCCCTATACTTACCAAACATGAAGTGGGGACTCACTAAGCCCAGTGCGGTAACCGTAACTACTGCGCAGGTGCCAAAGGTACTAAAATTAGACTAATTTCAAATGTATTTGACCAGAGCTGATTATTACTATTATCATCGAAAAATAACAATGGCTGACCATTATCACGTGACTAACATCGTGGCAGACAAATTAAAGGTATCAAAAAGTATGATATTTTGAAAGTAATTGATCAGGTCTGCCATTATTATATGTCATTATATATAGCCTTATAAAAGCTTATATTTATCACGGATGACCATTTTATTGCGAACACACATCAGTAGACAAAAAAATCTTCGCTACTACATGAACAGATGTGTGTATAGGATGATAGGTTTTGGTTACAATATTAATGTTACTATTAATAATAATAATAGTAATACAAAGCTAATACTACCGTGAATAAGTCGATGGCCTTCAAGTTCCTTCGTCCGTCTTTAAAAGAATTCTACCATTTCAAATTAATTATGTTGCAGAAAATTTAGCGGTAATAAATATTAGGGTATAATAATGATGATTAATTAAAATTAAATGATTTTTTTTTCAATTTTCATTTGTTCAAGTCAAAATTCACGGCGGCAAAAGTTCAATTGTTGTCGACAATTTCACTCACTATATGAAAGTCGCGTCTCCTGTGATATGAAGACCAATCAGAATGGGATTTCGCGAAAGTACACGCTTCCTTTCGCTTCCTTTCTTTCCGATCCGGAAAGACCACGTCGTCAAGTCAACCACAAATATAAACAGCAATGATACATCTTGTAATCTAATATGACATAAACGTCAGGTTGACAGACTTCATGTTTATTATTCATTAGTTGCAACTATTGAAGAATTCACTTTGTTTACTCGATCAAATTTCAAATAATAACTTGGTTGGTTCGTGAAATCATCTGAATAAATACGACTCGTGCTCACAATACAATCGATAATTCTGTCAGAAATCTTTAACTCGATCAAATTGCTTTGAGGTAACACCAAGAGTCCCGTAGGGAAGCAATTTGATCTCGTTGATTTCTGACAGAATTATCGATAGTATTGCGACCACTCGTGGTATTACCCCCGAAAAAACGTTTATACATTGCCGTAAACACGAACTACTTTTTGTCGTCGATGTCAATTTCGAAAAGTGGCCCATGGAAACAGCGCAACGGTTTTTCGTCAAATGTTTTCAATATTTTTGTGAACGTTGATACAGATGACAAGTTTTCCTTGAACGTAATAATAGTTATTTACGCAACAAGTGCAAAAAGTAGGTGTTTATTGCACTCGACGTGAAATTGTCCAACGAGGCCATCAGGCACAGACACAGAAATCGATTCGTTCTTCGCAAATGTGAATATCAAGATCAATCAGAAATACAAAATAAACGTTGTTATTATTCAATGAAACACTCGAGAAAAGCAACTGGCAACAAGGGGACTCGTGCTGCGCTCGTGTGAGATACTTTTTGTATATACCTAATAAATAACATTTTTTGTGCAGAAGTAATTGCATGACTGAGTTCCTAATATAACTTTCGGTGTCTACTTACAATAATTACCAAATATCTACTGTAACATTATCCGAAATAATTCACAACAAGGTAAATATTAAATAACAAGCCATACAACTTCGGAGTGAAGTTCACTTTTCACGGCAGACTGGGATATACAGGTAATATACGTGGGCAATGATGGGCATCCAAACACAACTTGCCTTCAATTTAATTTGAAATTAAACTTCTGATACAGGATTCGTCGAATATTTCCTGGGAACACATCGAGTATTATCTTCCATGTATCATTGTGTTTTGAACGTGGATTGAAATAAGGGCGATTTTCAATAATCAGCACAATAATATCGTATAAACTAGAAACATGAGAAAGTAATAGTCCATACTCGACGTGGAAGACCAAGTATTTTTGGAAAAAGAACACGAAGTCGTCTCCACAAAGATTTTAATAAGAACAGGATAGAAATCCTATCTTAAAGACATGTTTCGAACATATATATGTTCATCATCAGTTTGGTACAAAATTCATAATAGAGAGAAGAATGTGTGGCGAGAAAAATAGTATAAAATACAAAATATTAGGCACTAAGAATACATGATGTACTATTACTATACTGAAAACAACTATAGTTTTAACATAATTGTAGCTTTCCCTGATGATGACAATAATACTTGTCGAAATATTGGAATAAAGTGTTATGTTATAAGAGTATATATACTTCCTGCATGCTGCTTACACAACAAGTTTCCCTAGCTTGATCTTAACTAGTCAGCGAAGACTACCTCTCTCCTATATATATATATATATATATATATATATATATATATATATATATATATACGTTTTCCTAACAAGATGAGATCTGATTGAAATTAAGACAACCCGAGATCCACCCGAAATAGTGTAAATTCTGAAATATATTTCCAATTAGTAGCATTATAATGGCTCATCGAACCTCTACCCCTAGAGAGGGGAAACAATTTTGGATTTTGGGTTTTTGATAAAAAAGTGTAGAAACGAGATCCATAGAAAAAGTTGTTCAGGTAATATACATTGTATAATGTTCTGAAAAATTCACACCAACGTGAGATCCGTCTGTACTGCACAGCCGTTGCTGGATTTGGCGCCAAAGACCACGTGCTAGACGTTAGTAAGGATCGGAACAGGTCAATTTTCATTGCCCTTAAACACACAGTGCATTTATCGACGTATTGAAAACAACTGCGAAATGTCGCGGGGAAAGTATTTAGTGAAGTTGGTGGAATTACAATCTTGGAAGTTAATTTTCACTCACCTCCAATCATCTGAAGAATAAAAAATTTGGCACACATCTCAAGGATGGATACCATTACGAGAATTTCGTGATGGGAATGTAATAATAATAATAATAATAATAGTGTGGATTTGTTATTTTCATCTACTTCCAATCTTTCGAATAATCTAAAATTCGGCTCACACATCAAGGACCTACGACAGTACAAGAATAACCTAAAAATGATATAATAATAATACCCAAACTATTCTGTTGAATTGGTGGTTCTGATCACAGGGGTCCTTGAAGGAATGGTGGACACACTGCTCTCGAACTTAAAAATCATACCGGCTTGCCATAATATAGCAGAAACCTCAGCCGGACGGATGCAGAAGGCCATCATCATAGGTTCACTGCGTCTGGTCAGGACACATGATTCTCGGACCCAGTGATCACTCACCCCATCGACGTGGGGAGTGGTTATCTGGGTGAATGATCCAGCGCGCCCTCCGGATGTGTCGGAGCTCCGGAGGAGGCGTGTGTTATTTGATAGTTTACTTGTCTGAAATGACATTTATAATGACAGTCATAATTGTCATGTGTTGGATAAAACATTGTATACCAGTGTATTGTTTCCAAATAGACCAGGGTCGATAATTTTTGAAAAAAAACTAAATTACAGTAGAATGAAACCCTTTGTAAAAGGAGAAAAATATAGTAAAAATAAAAAGAAAAATAAATTACGGGCGACCTGAGCTCGGGAAGTATGGAATAAAGTTAAATGGCAAAGTTGTATGTAATAAAAAGATCTACAACTTATTTGTCCACACTTTTTTCACATAACCTCAAAATTTATGTAAAAAGTTCAAATAACAAAAAAAAACATTTTTCCACGAAATTTGGTGAAAACTTACCTTTTTATGTCCCAAATACACTGTAATTTATTTGATTTGAAATATTTATTTTTTTACCTTATTTTGACTTAATATCAAAAAAGCACCCTAATTTTCGATCGAAAATTCTCGCGTCTAAATATCAGCTTATTTCAAAAAGTTGGTGTGCTTTTTGTTAGTTGAAATCACCACTTTCTGGAGGTGTAAAAAAATATATACATTACTATAGAAAATGTTCTCAGAAAATGCAAAAAATCAAAAAAACTATAATTCGAATTTGTTTTTTAAATCATTAATTTCATGAAAAAAATGTGACTGCTGCAAATTTTTTCAGTTAAAAAGTTGATTTATTAAATTCTAATTACATTCATGTCATAGAAAAATTTTGGCTCCAAACCATTTCGGAACATTTTCTTCTTCGGTAAAATTTTGAAGGCAGTAAAATTATAAAATAGACATTTTGGCAACGCCAGTTATGTGCCTATTCTGGGTTTCGATATAATACATAGGTAGATATCGATTATTTGAATAATTATTGAGAAGCAATGTTGCCACTTTGTATTTTTTGAAAATAATTGATAAGTTATTATTTTTGTATTCATAAGATAAATCATTCTAGAATGAAAAAGAAAAAGAAAACTATTACTATATTACTCATATAGCATTTAAAAGCAAGTCAATTTTTTCTTCTTAAATGGCCAAAATTTTCCTATCTAAAGCATACCCTCCTTTCTCAAACAAAAAAAAATTCTTGACTTGTATAAAAAAATGTTTTCTTGATCGACAGCAAAATACAAATTTTGCTAACAAATACCGATCAGCAAAGTATCACTTTCCTGACTAAGCAGTAAAATGATTGGCCTCTAGGCAACTAAACAGTTGACTTTTTCTGACAAGAATAGTATATTATACAGGGTGACCCAGGGTTAAACCGCCAAACGTTCAGGATCGCTTTTTTAGGTCAAAATAAAATATTCTTTCCCATAACTTTCTGTCCTAACTTTCCTCGTTTTCAAGATACAGGGTGTCAATTCGAATTAATTAATTAATATGTCACAGGCTGTCAAACATTGATACAAACTCTAAATTGTTGTGGAAATTTTGCCCTGCTACCTTCGATCTGATTTTTGTTTAAACGAGTTTTTCCTGTTACATGCGGGAAAACGGGTTTTAAACTGTTTCTCGAAAATGAATTGAGATACGAAAAAAATTTAAGAGAGAAAAAAAATTGTATTTTTGATTTTCTAATCTAAAAAACGTATAATTAGTAAGATTACCCTCTAGTACGCCACTGGAAATCATAATTTCATTCCAAGTTCAACAATAGAATCCGTTTCTTTCCTCAAATAAGCATGTCAAATTTTATCAAAATCAGTCAAAAGGTTTTAGAGTAATTGATAAAAAAATATTTTTTTCTGTAAACTTCGACATCCAGTATCTCGAAAACGAAGCAAGTTAGAACACTGGGTTATAGGAAGAAAAAATCTTATTTTCATTTTATTTTTGGCGGTTTAACCCTGGGTTACCCTGTATAACAAGGGACTAAAGTGAATGTTTTAATTCCGCACTTGATGTTTATTGCCTGAGGGCTCATAGAGCCCGAGGGCCAATAATCACGTAAGGGATACAATATCTCTTTAGTCCTGAGGCATATTACGCTATATTTTGAAGTTCCCAGTATTATAACTTTCAACATTGATACAATTATTAATTTTGATGCGTTATATAAACACGGTACCTACTTGGATTACTCAGTAGATAGATAACGTTATAGCAACAGTGTCAACAATTTTTTTTAATTCAGTGACATTTCCATTATTAATGTTGACATTTAAACGAATCGTAACTTAACTAACATAATATCAAGAAAATGAATCAAGAAATGAATGAATCTACAAAATTTGATATAGATAAGGTAGCTGACATGATAACGGAAGAATTAATAACCAAAAAATCGAGTTTATAATGGAATATTTCCTAATTTTTGTCCTAGTTATTAATAGTGTAGCTGCGATAAAGTTTGATTTTTACTTTGTGTCCTTAGCGATTTGAAATGCAACTTTATCTCCCTAGGGACTGAAAGATACATTTTAGTCCCTGTTACACGGGAATAAAGTTGGCACTTTAGTCCCGGAAGTGCAAAAAATGTATTAAGACACACGACAATTACACATTTCCAAAAATGTATAAAATAATTTTAGTTATTGTTGACAAGTTCTAGTTAAATTGTTACAATGCTGAAAAAGTAGTTTTCCTTCTTTGCCTATTTTTTACTTATATTACAATATGTCAACCATACTTTGACTATTACAGTGAATATTGATAAAGTTATTTCTATAGTAACAAACGTCTCAATCTTTTGATTTTGTATTAAATTTGCCACAACTGGAAAAACTAGATTGTGGGAATTCTGTATGTTTTTGGTTAGATTTATTCCAATGTCATACTCCTCATCATTTCAAAATTATAAACTTATTAATTTGAAATGTACCAAGCTCAATATTGGTCTTCATAAAGAAAATCTCTTGTCATAATTTGAATACACTTTATTCTGACAAAATATTCATATTTATCTATTACTAAACTATAATACATGCATTGAAGAAGGATATTTTGAGAACTGCAACATGAAAATAATTTATAAATGTTGAAGGGTTCTGTACTTTTTGATTTTCTTTTCTTGTTTTTGACGGTGCCTTACCAGAACTAATATTAATATATTTTACTGCAGTAGAATGAGCGAAACTTCTGAAATACGACAACCCTGTACGGATTGCCTAGTTTCATGATTTCGTCGTTTGCGCCCACCCAGTGATCAAAACTCCTGGGTGTGCGCAATGAAAATTTAAACCAGAATTTGGCTGGAATGGGAATACTGTATATGTTAAACTGTGCTCAGACCCTCCTAGCTCCTTCCCCACTTCTCTATGAAATACCTTTTAATGAGCTAAAATTTTCCGTCGGTCACTCAGGTATATAAATTGTCTTGAAATAGCAAAAAATAGGAATCTACAAATATAATTTTGAGAAGATTCTACAACTTTCTCAAAATATTGGAGATGTCTTATTAAATATTAACTTATTTGTTTGTTAATTATAGTAGTATATTTCGATTTGCAACATTTTTGTTCATCAATGTAACACGGAATCTTACGTTTTTTGAATAATGAAAGTGTAAATTTTAATAAATAGCTCGAAATTGTATACATAATGATTTAAAAAAAAATCGAATTACATACAGTTTTTTTGATCTTTTGCATTTTCTGAGAACATTTTCTCTAGTAATGTATATTTTTTTCTACACCACCAGAAAGTAGAGATTTCAACGAACAAAAAGCACATCGACTTTTTGAACAAAACTGATATTTTGACGCGAGAATTTTCGATTGAAAATGAGGGTGCTTTATTGATATTAAGTCAAAATAAGGTGAAAAAATAAATTTTTCAAATCAAATGAATTACAGTGTATTTGGGACATGAAAAGGTAAGTTTTCACCAAATTTCGTGAAATTTTTTTTTTTTTTTTTTAAAGAAATAAAAATCCAGAAACTTGTTTATTTAAATTTTTTACATAAAATTTGAGGTTATGTGAAAAAAGCGTAGTTATGTAAGTTGTAGATCTTTTTATTACCTACAACTTTGCCATTTAACTTTTTTGACGGCTTCGTGGTATGAATCTTTCTCGCGTAACTTATTTTCAACATAACACACTAGTACCATAAATAACTATTGAACTATATATTTTTATATTTCTTTCAATAATTAATTTGTCTGCAGATGTGATGCCAATGCATGTACAAAATGAGACTATGTGCACTAAAAATAATTATCGCTGTAGATTTCCTTCAAATGAAAAATTGAATGAAATGAAAATACTTTCTGAAAGGCCACCAGAAAATAGTGCTTTAGAAAATATTGTGTTATTTTCAAAAGACTTCATGATGGTCATCAATTTGATGAATATAAATTCCAATGTTTATATATTAGGCCAAGCTATAGATCAGCCAATATGAATGAACAACTCACTATAATTTACGGTTATCAATATTTTTCAACTTTGTAAGCTGAACTCCGCCTATTATGCCGTTATTTTTTATGTACATAATATAATGATATTCAAAAAAACTGGAATGGACAATAAAGACGCTATTATTATTATTGTTATAAAAATTATAGAGTTTTTTCACACAAAATAAAAGACGCAAATGGCCTATACTAATTTTTATAAGATGGTTCATTAATGAAAACCCCGGTTTACGCCCCAGCAAAATCGCTTTGTAGATTTTTTCAATTTAAAAATGGGTGAAAAAAATTACAACATTTTTGTTTTTTTTTCAAATATATCAAAAAGTTTCGGAGGAATTGTTTTACAGTCGATAGAACTTTTGTAGGGAATTATAAAACCTACAGTATTGTTTTTTATGCGACCGGATCGGTGAATTTTCCACTGAGAAAATCTGCGAAAACCTCAAAAAGAGGCCATTTTCTGAAAAATCATAATTTTTATAAATCTGAAGCTAGACAAACTATATTGAGGAAACGAATAGATAATAACATGTTGTTTAACTGTACGCAAGATGGTTTCTTTTCGATGTGTAGTTTTTGCACAATCGAGTTGTAAACAATTTAACGGTTTATATTGCAAGCTACGCCGATTTAAGGGAATTCGTCGTATTCAAATTTTGTGAACGGCTTATCTCAAGTAGAGATCATTATCTATAACTTGTTTATTTTGGATTTTCACTTGAGGGGTGGAAAAAGTGTTCAAAATTCAACTGGAAATTGTTCCAAATGCATCAAAGTGCTCCCGAAAGCGCCCGAAGTGTACCCGCACTGACTCCAAGTGCGACATCGAGCGATTTCGGGAGGACTTTGAAGCGTTTGTAGCAACTTTCATCGACATTTTTCGGCACATTTCCCACCTCTTAAGTGAAAATCCAAAATAAACAAGTTGTAGTTATTGATCTCTACTTCCAGATGCCGTTGACAGAATTCGGATACGACGATTTCCCTCAAATCGGCGTATCTTGCCAACTAAACCCTTGAATTGTTTATAACTCGATTGTGTAAAAACTACACTTTGGACAGAAACCATCTTGCTCACAGTTGAACTACATTTCATTATGTATCAGTTTCCTCAATATTGTTTGTCCAGCTTCAGATTTATAAAAATTATGATTTTTCACAAAATTGTCACTTTTTCTCAGTGGAAAATGCACCGATCCGGTTGCATAAAAAACTATTTTGTAGGTTTCATAATTCTCTACAAAAGTTTCATAGATTGTAAAACGATCCCTTCGATACTTTTTGATATTTTTGAAAAAACACAAAAAATTTGTAATTTTTTTCACTATTTCTTGTGTAAAAATTCCACAAAGCGATTTTGCTGGGACAAAAACCAGGGTTTTCATTAACGAACTCTCATAAAAACTACTTTAGAAATTACAAAAATACATTTTAAAATTAAAAAGTAAAATAAACAAAATATAAAAGAAGGGTCTATGATAAGTGGAAGTGCGTGCTATTTAGTTGTGTTTGTGTCATTTTGTATTTGCCCCCCCCCTCTCCCCATTTTCTAAGGTTGGCCCAGGCGGCAACTGCCGCCCTGTCCAGTCCGACCCTGTACTTCACCTCTTAGCAAAAGCATACTTGCGAAACAAATTATAATGAACACAGAAGATAAAGATTGAATTAACATTACGAAAGCACGGTAACACGAGATCCACAATAACGCCAAATTTATCGGATCTCAGGTTTACCGTAAAATGCATACTTGAACTGCCACACCCTCTGTAGGCGACATCGAGGAACTTCCGATGTATAAAATTGCATAAAATGGTCCAAAGTGAGATCCAGACAAAAATTCAATCAAGCATTTCCACCCACTTCCTACACCTATTGAACTCTATATACACAGGGATACAAGACGAGATCCGAAATCGGATCTCGCCTTGAAAAATGGATCTCTACTTGTATATTTTATATCTTAGAAGGATCTCGATTTGTTCTGAAAATAAATATATATATATATATTTATATCCTTGCACTTGGTTTCACCGTACTGATAGGAGTATTAAGCTCGAAACACGTGTCTACGGTTGCACTTTTACCAGAGGGCTTGTCCACGAAATCTTTTCGTCCTGTTCATCACAGTTCCCCTCAGTTTGAGTTTGTTGGGCTATTTTAAAGAATACTCTTTGTTATTTGGTCGAGCTTTCGAAATGCTTATTTCCTTCATAAAGACATTAAACGTGAGGTTTATAGTGAAAAGTCAACATCGATGAGACATATACAAAGTCATCATTCGATGGTGGAAAACATCCACTTTCATTAAGAAAAAAATATTATAACAATTATTTCCGTTGAAAATGGCGCGAAGGACATGTTGCTCTTCTAGCTGTTTGAATCGACAAAGCCTTTTTAATTTTTTTTTAATTAAAGTGGATGTTTTCCACCATAATGAATCATGACTTTGTATGTGTCTCATCGATGTTGACTTTTCACTATAAATCTCACGTTTAATGTCTTGATAAATGAACATTTCCGAAAGCTCGACCAAATATTTAGTATTAATAGTATTTTGACTGCATTCTCAAGATCCATCTGCATTTTTTATATAAATAATATATAATTCGTTGATAGGAGGGTATTCTTCTCTGGGCCATCTGCTCCTGGTCATATGATTGTACACACTTTTAGGTCTATAAAAAAGAAAAATTTTTCTAAAATTTTAGCTTCCAAACAATTCCGGAAAATTGTCAAATAAGCTTTTCTTAAGCAACATTTTGAAGGCAGATATTATTTGATTATTTGAATTTTTCTTCGTGTCGCCGTTCCATATGATTCATGTAGTAAAAATACTAAAAACCGGCCCAGTGTATCCATGAGCGAAGGACTGGGGCACAGCTATGGCACCTCCATGTATAAAGGGCGGCTTTTTATAGTATTTTCCTCCTGTTAACTTCTGATCGGTTCGACGAACAAACATGGGATGAAAACCGTTTTGAATGGTATCGCTGATACTAGTTTTTGGAATGGAAGACATTGTGATTGCTTGATAGAAACAGCGGTAGGACACATCAATTTAAAAATTTCAAATAGCATACGGGGTCATGTGACATATCGTTGAAAAAAAATTCATTTCTTTTTCCAACCATCTATATTTTTTTCGTATTTCGTTATTTTTTTTACCATATACACTCTGAATACCTATCCAGTATAAGGGCGGATATAAAATAAATGGTACCTACCCTTTTCACGATAAATTTGAAAGGTTTGATGTGAACGATAAGACAAAAAATATTTTGAATTGTATTACCGATACTACTTTTTGAGAGCAGAAACATTGCAATTACTCGACAGATGGCGCTGAGGGCATATCAACCTAAAATTTTCAAAAGGCATAGAGATCGATATTGTGAAAATACGTATAAAAGAAAATCAAAAAAATTTAGATGTGTAATTTGACTCCACATGAAATTTGTAATTTTCAAATTGCCCCTTTCTAGGGCAACCACAATGTCAATTATTGCAAAAAGTAGGATCGGTGATACACTATTCAACATAGTATTTGTCCCGTGTTTGTACGTCGCACCGTTCAGAAGTTACCAGGGGGAACTAAAAAAAGCAGCACTGCATTTAATTTTTTTGGAATCGACCCTTCACACTGTAGTGCGAAGAATTGAAAGGACATGAAGGTTAAAAGAGGTAACGTTAGGAGTATTTTTCGATGAGGAAGGTGCTTTTGACGAGGCGAAGATGACGACATTATATGCAACACTATTAATTGCCAGATATATATCAACGCTAACGAAAAGGAGGGTTGAAGTGTCCATGCGGACCTCAGACTGAAAGGTGGCGGGGAGGGGTTACCCTCAAGAAATCTACCTCAATCCCTACCTTTGTTTTAGTCATGGATGAACACTTTGGTATACTCACAGATGAAGGTTTCCAGGCACAAACACACGCAGACGATGGCGTGATCTTAGTCAGCAGATGATTCAATGTAGTGACCGAATGAAGACCGCCTACAGAATCATCGAAGGATGGTGCGGTTAAGCAGGGCTCTCGATGAATCCGACAAAAACAGTGATGATTCTGTTTACCAAACGCAGGGATAAAGGTGAGTCCAACCTTTCGCAAATACTATACTACAGTATCCTATAGTAGTTTTGTCGGCAAGCATCGGAACAGAAAATGATTCAACGGCCCCGTACGATTGAGAAACCAAGATTTTTTTTGCAAGAACATACTTTGCAATACCTGTAACAACTAGCAAATGCCAATAAAAACATGTGACTATCTTCATACTATAGTTTCACGGTTCTGCCGATTATCAGTGCGGACCAGGTCAGGACGGAGAGCCACTGCTCTTCTCGGACAACCTGCAATTGAATGCCATTTGCTATTGGTCAAAATTTCCTACGATAACTTCAGTACCACTTTAATAGCGTGAAAGAACCATCTAAACCATGTAAAATAGTAAATAGCAAAGTATGATCTTGTAGAAAAACTTTGCCAGGTGTTAGTAGGAGATTTGAGCCGGTTCTGGGCCTCCCCCCACCACTATGACGTCATCAGTGACCTTGACCTATGACCTATGACCTCGACCTATGACCTTGACCCATGACCTTGACCTTGACCTATGACCTTGACCTATGACCTCGACCTATGACCTCGACCTAGGACTTGACCTAGGACTTGGGCTTGCCCTTAGCCTTGACCATGATGTATATTGTTGGGAGGTGTTCAGGGTTTGTGTTTGACATTGAGATTATAATGACTTGGATTTTTTTTTCATACACGGACAAGTACTTTTTCCAAGTACTTAATTTATTTTTCTTACCTCAATGTCTTCCATGTCCTTCATGTATACTTACTCTGCCATTGTGTATGACCCTTATGTGTGGAGTACACATACAAATCTATACCGAAGTATAGAGAGGGTACAACACGTCTGCACACCACGGAGATCCAGTCAGATATGTGAACTCTGATTACTCTCCAGTGATGTATACCTTGCGATGGTGGTGGGAGGAGGGGTCGCGTGACGCTATGCGCATCCACCCTCGCTCTCGATAGGGTGGGTTGGATCCGCGCTGACGTCACACACCCATACGCTGCGGTGACTCATCGACTACTATTTACTCTCCGCCCTCTATCGATGCGATGCAAACTCGCGCATGGTGGGGGCTTTGTATCATACATGTTTCATAAGTCTGTGATGGGGGGTGGTTCACTATCTATTATAAAAGAAGTTGGTATGGTGATATGAAATCAGAAGTTGTATACCTAGCAGTCGAGCAGTCAGCAAGAGTAGTGAAGTTATTCAGTGCCTACACAGTGAGAGAGATCAGTGAGTGTGTTTTTCTATTGAAAATTATTTATATTTTCCATATATATTATCATCATGTCAGTTCCAAAAGTAGATTTACAAAAAATCAATTCTATAATTAAACAAGAGATGGAAGTGTTAGAGCAAAAAGTAATATCATCTTTGCCACTGAATGAAGCTTACCCAATTAAGACGATGTCAGTTTGTTCTACCCGGTTTGGTAAATCCATTTTATTGATACTACTTGATGTAAGCAATGATACATTATTCAAAACATGGCTGCCAAAACGCGTTTCAGAACAATTTACCGATGATGATGTAGCATGCATCAATTCATCAGGTGGTAAATATACAGTAGCATATTTGGGTCAGAGTCCACAAAGCTTTGCCGGCATGAAAACGAGATCGTTGGTCAAATTTGATCTCACTGAATAATTGTAATATATAATTTCCACTTGTCATATCTTCTAATTCTGATTCTTTTATATTATAGGTGATAATTGTAAGGAAAATATAAAAACTTTTCATACATTGTTAAACACACTCTTCGGTGGAGACATCATCAAAAGTCTAATGTGAGTAGTACTGATTATTTTTGTAGCATTCTTATTTCAATAATTTCTCTTTGATCATAGCTTCATTTTTGAAAAATGTGGATGATGTATGCAAGTCAACACTGGACCGAAGCCATAGACATCTCTTCCGCCGTTGAAAGGTTAACTTCTGAGTTGCGTGCTTTGAGCGAGGATGCTCACCACGCCACCATTTATGACCTGAGCGTATGCTATGATGAAGAAAGGATCCAACACTGTATGCGTGATTACGAGAACTACAAAAAGGGTGTGGATCTCTGCGAGAAATATACAGATGGTTCTTTCGATCTACATCACCTCTGCGACGCAATGATTGAATGTGAGCTGAAAAGATTTCTCCACCGCCTCCTACCATACCTACCTGAAGACATCATCAAAAAGTACCAACTGGATGATGATGATAGTGAAATCGAAGAAGGAGAAAATTATGATGAAGATGAAGAAGAAGTTATATTAGATTGTTTGTACATACCTAAGACTATTTGAATTCTAAGCTAATGATATTTGAATAAAAAAACATAAAAATTTTTTACACATGTTTTATTTACCTATTTCTCTTTTACAAGAATAAAGAAAGAAAAATGAAAAAAATGTGTGTGTGTGTGTGTCTTCATCAATATCTGCAGTGAACTGAACCATCCAATGCATTGTATGTCAAAAATGTATCATGCAGAATGAGTGCATATACTTTGGTGTTGGCTGGGAAGTTGACTTTCCTAGTTTCAAACTCGAGCTTAATATCAATAGTTGATGATTTTGTGGCATTCGGCTGATGTGAACAATCAATGATGAATAGTGGATTTTGTCGAAATTGACCAATGTCCATGAGAGGTTCACTCATATCTTTATCATAATAACTTCGTTGAAAGTTCTCATAGGCATAATAAGCCGAAGTATCGAGTTTTTTATCGAAATCCAAATTCCAACGTTCATATGGGTATACTTCAGAGTTCAAGTACACACGAATGTTATTGATATCAGCAGTTGTGAATTTAGTGATGTCCTTTGTCCTGTCTTCAGAAGTGGTAGTGCTTTGGAATCCAATGATGATGTAACGAGGTGTTTCAAGGGCGTTGGTTGTCTTGATAGCCCATATGTCTGAAGACGTGCCACGTAGTGATGGAAGTTCATAGAGATCCCACATGCGATAAGCCAACTTGATTTTAGCATTCAGACCGCTTTTGTTGATTCTATTTAAAAGTTTGAGCTTGTGCTTATCTTCTGGCACTATGTGTCTTATTTTCCACTCAATTTTATTGATTTCCAAATCAGCATCAACCTCACCAATATATGAGTTCTTGAAGGATCGAGCGATTATTAAAATCATTTCTTGTTTGGCATTCAAGATACTTTTGTTGTAATCTTCAGCGAAACCCATCAAATATTTCAGTGGTAATTTACCACTGAATACGTGACTAGTTGTATCCAAGATATCCTGTTTAGTTTCCGAAAGTCCCCATCCAGTTGTCAATAAAGTGTTAGCATGCGATTGTCCAAATGATATCATATTCTTCATTGTAGATGTTATCCCCGGCTTCCTGACCACAGCAACTTGTTCACCACCCATTTCGTAGCGAATTTCATCAAAAAGGAAGGCGATTGCATTATTCGAGAGATAACATAATTTTGTTTCATCTTTAGGTGTGAATTTACCCTCTATATAAATGAAACTCTCAGCAATGTCAAGTATAACGTCTTGATTATTGATTGCAATTCGAATTTCATCTGAATTCCTAAACAATGGTGATCCATATGGTTTATATGTATGCTCATGTAAACTTGTGAGGGAATGATCGAGCATCGGCTCGTCAAATATATTCAACTTTTCACTATTTGTTTCGAGCACCATTGTTCCTTACTTTCAGTCCAATTGATTTCAAAAATTTGAGATCTCTCAGCGAGAGAGCAGTGTGGTGTGCTAACTGTTTAGCGTACACTTTTGGAATGAGCCTTTTTCTATTCGAACCTTCCTTTTTAGCTATTTGTGGAATGTTTTCAAATCCTTGTCGATTCTGTCTATTATAACAAAAACCCATAATAGTTATTAGATTTTTTTCAATTCCAAAATTATAACAATCTCTTCTGCACTTCCAAAATCAATGAGATTATTATTATGATCCAAAATACGCACTGTGATGTTGTGAATCAACTGACGACCTTCTGGACTGATGGGCATATATATAATCTTGTGTGGTTCTTTTGTGAGATTGAATCCAGGCTCCACATCGATATCGAATGAAAAAAGAATGTGGGATTCTTCATTGTTTATGTATGAACCAGATATAATGTTGCAATCTAAGCGGATTAGTCTCACAGTTGTTATATTTATCGGATGTGAGGATTCGTGTATCTGATTCGGTTGAAATCTATCAAAATTAAAACCCATCATCTTTGCTATGGAATTCGGATGAGTTAGATCAATTTCATATTTTGATCGCATCTCACATTTGAAAGTATTATTATTGGCATGTAGGTAGAATATATCATCTGCATTGGTATCGTTTTGATTTTTCCCATGAAACAATCGAAACATGATATGTTTCTGAATAACTGCATTGATCTCATCTATTTCATAGGCACCACATGGAATTTCAATTGTGTACTTCTGAAGTATTGGTGAACTTATATCACTGATTCTAAAACTGATCACATTGTTTTTTTCAGTTATATTATTTACTGTGTTGCATCCATAGAATCCTAAAAGTCCCAATCCATAACGACTGTTTCTATCCAATTCAACGGGTGGGAAAAAGTCTGCACTCAAGACACTCGTCCCGACAGCTTGTAGTTCGAACTTCCGTGACATGACTGATACATTTTATGGATTTCACTTCAATTTATTGTTGTCTACAACACACTCGGGACAACCTACGCTTTTTCGGAGATGGTTCATCAATATCCATTTCATTTTTATTAGCACCAATATTCATATCCTTTATATTGCAATAACAGCAGAATATTTTTCGAGGTATAGGACCATCATTCACATCAGAATCTGAAACGCTTTCGCCGTCAAGATTGTGGTGGTCATTGCAATATCTATATTTCATTATATCAACATCATCTTGTAGACTTTTAGGTAACTTTTCCCAAACAGAAGCAATCTCATGTGCAGCGCATGCGAGTATCACTTCCTTCGGCATATTTGCAAGCATCACTCGATCCATTCTTGTCAAGGTCCGATATTTTGAATACATTTTGAGTGATAATCCCATCGTCCTAATAGCCTCTCGAGTCATTGCTGGAGTTTTATCCATTCTATAATAATTCAGAGAGAAACTTCAGGCACAAGTGACCGCAGAAAACTGTGTTGAACTTCTGCTGGCGATCATAGTTATATAGAATTTTCACTTTCGAACATTTCTGGAAGTATTGAATCAACTCTATTGGTGGGGGTAGATTTCCAAAACTATCAAAGTATGTAATGTCTTTCCCACATTTGCTGTATGCCACCCAATGTGTTCCCGATCCTCTTATTCCATCTAAATTGACAATGGCGGTCTCGCGGTGTCGTGGACCTCTAGTGGGTAATGTATCACGCATGAAAATACCGCGAAAGTATGGAATTTTCATTTTCTTGGCATAATAAGTGAGATCGATGTCGGTGAGAGGTTTTCGAGGTAGGGAATCAACTAGTTTTTTGGATTGTATGGTTTCAAATAGAGTCCGAGTCCTTTACGGTAAGGTTTAAGGTATATACCACTACCACTTTTACCCAATGCCACACTTTCCATTTTCCTATTATGACGATTCGCTTCGATCAGGGCGGTTCTGCTTGCTTTTGCTGAATTCACAGCTCTGGTGATGCCTGCAACAGCACCAGCTAAACTTCCGAGCGCAGACAATCCAGCAAAAATTGGTATCAATGGTAGAATCCCTCCGACTTTAGGTATTGGAATTATGCGAGGCGTGCGGATCGTTTTCTTTCCACCGGCAGCTTTGAGGTATTTACGTGCTGCATGCAATGCCACTACGGTGGCTTTTTTCAAATTATTCGTCACAAATTGCTCACCCCCAGCTTTTTTCAGTACATTCCGCACTTTATGAACCACCCCAGAACCAAAGGCGATTTTTATGAGATTATTTTTCTTCTTCTTCGGTTGATTTCTCTTCTTTTTCTTCGGTTGATTCCTCTTTTTTGTCTTCACAGTAGTACTACTACAACCCATACCGAAACGTCTCTTTGATTTCATAATGTTGGTAACGAGTAGGGCAGCTATTCTTTCCTTAATACCAGCGTCCTTCGATTTAACCCTGTTCCAAGCTGCGTATTCGAGTTCTTTGTCTGCTCTATGTCTCGCTGTGAGATCAGTTAGATGATTCAAATATTGAATATCGTGTTGTTTGCATGCAATATCCAATTTATTGATTCCAGGATCTTTGCGGGCTAAACGTTTTTCCAATTTTGTACCGGGTCCACAATACTGATATCCTCCGGGTAAATGTAATTCGAACGGCAATTTGTTTATTAAATTATTAACGAATCCACGACCGCTTTTTCTGCATCCACTACGAACACATCCGTATCGTTTGATGGTACTCATTTAAATGAAATGTTCACAGCATATCATCGCTTACATAGTCTCCAACCACGGTACGATGCGCATTGTGAAGCAGAAAGAAAAGTTTGCTGTAGATAATCTAGATGAAAAATTCGGTTGTGGATTGAATGGACAGAAAGTGTTGCGGCATGGTCCACTACTTCCATCATCTGTTCGAGGACTCATTATCGGACCATCGAATTGTGGAAAGACGAATGCCATGATCTCTCTTTTAACACATCCACAAGGACTGCGATTCACAAATGTTTATCTCTATTCGAAATCACTCAATCAACCCAAATATCAATTCCTACGAAATGTATTGGAACCCATCAAGGGGTTGGGATTTTATACATTCAGTAATAATGCAGAAATAGTGGAACCATCCGATGCCAAACCAAATTCTGTTTTCATTTTCGATGATGTAATATGTGAAAAACAGGATATTATAAGATCATATTTCTGTATGGGACGTCATAAAGATGTTGACTGTTTTTATCTTGCTCAAACATATTCACGAGTGCCCAAACAGTTAGTGCGAGATAATACCAACTTTATCGTAATGTTCAAGCAAGATGAAACGAATCTACACCATATTTATTCGGATCACGTGTCACCCGATGTAACATTTAAGCAATTCCAATTGATGTGTGTTAAATGTTGGGAGGATCAATATGGATTTTTGGTCATTGATAAGGATAGAAAAATGCATGAAGGTAGATATCGCATGGGGTTCGATAGTTTTATATATCCATGATAATACAATACGCATTCAATCGATCGCTGAATTGCATAGAGGTTACTTCAGTGTATTCTCTCTCTTGTGAAGCAAAATGAAGACAAAAAATGATAAAGTAGTTGAAGATAAAAACAATGAATTGAATTTGAAACGCCAACTTGTTGAGACAACAGAAGCTGTACGGCAGAAATTTAACTCTATCAAGAGTGGACTTATTGAAAATCGAATGGCGCTTGAAAAACTCTATGATCCCATAATGAAGCCATTAAATGTTCTTTCTTCAGCTGCTGCTACCACGAAACCACAGCCACCACAGCCGACGTTTTCGATGAAGCAAGTGAATTCTCAGTCTACTCCAATAAAAGTTAGGAGTACTTCAGTGGGAAATAATTCATCATATAGTAGTGAATTATCATCTGTTGACAGTGAGACAGATACCATCAAAGAATTCGGAAAAGATGAAAAGTCCGTATTTGATAATTTTGAAGACAATACTGGAGATGTTTTGAAAAGACATTTGGAAAATGTCAAAACTAAGAATGCAGCTTATGACAGAATATTTGGCATACGGTTAGATCCTACTACACAAAAACTGAAAATGGGGAGTCACAATGTACGTTTCAGTGATGGAAATATATTATTTTGGAACAAAAATAAAACACGAACACATGAATTCCCAAGTAGTCTGGAGTTATACAACATGATTTTTTTGAAAAACCCACCTGAAGTTGATGATGATGATGAAGTTCGTCATACATATGCTAAAATATTGAGGCTAACAAATGCACCTTACAAACAACATCTACTGCGAAATGGTTTCAAACACCCGAAATCTAAAAAATTCCGTGAAGTTATTAAACCTATACTAAACTTATCACATTATCAGACGACCAGAAGTAGGACAAAAAAAGGTGAAGGGTTCCATCGAAAGAAAATGCAGAAAATGTATGATCCCAAACCTGCGAATTATGTTTACTGGAATTCACCCAAGGAGTTAGTCGCTCGTTTGCGGCTATTGATATCTTCAAAGTCAGCTGGACACACTGGACATGATAATGAAATAATTTCCATAATTGAAGAATTACGTGAGGAAGGTATAATAATCTAATACATCAGCAAAAATGATCAGTTTGTTCTCATTATATGATGCCGTAACATTGTCAAATTGTTTGTCTGAATGAAAACAAATAAGTGATTGCGAGGAGATGGATAATGAAATAAGTGATGTCAAACGACAAGTTGTCAATGAGTTACATAAGCCGGCAAGACGTAATTTCATCAGAAGAACCACCACCGTCAAAGGTTTTGCAGATCTGTGGCAAATAGATCTTGCCGAATTACAACCTTATGCTAAACATAACAAAGGATATCGATATGTTCTTGTGGTCATTGATTGCTACTCGAAATATCTATGGACGAAGCCGATTAAAAATAAAACAGGTAGTGCTGTAACCAATGCAATGGAAGATGTGCTGAAAGAAGCCAACTATTCCCCGAAACATCTACAAAGCGATCAAGGATCAGAATTTTTCAATAGTTCTTTTTCATTTTTGATGCGAAAATATAAGATCAACCATTATTCAACATTCAGCACCATGAAGGCGGCCATAGCTGAAAGAGTAATTCGAACAATAAAGACGTGGCTTTATAGAGAATTTTCAGCGATGGGACACAACAAATGGTTGAATATTCTTCCAATCATAACAAGCAAATATAACAATAAGGTGCATCGTACAATTGGTATGAAACCAATCGATGTTATGCCAGCAACAAAACTGAAATTCAAAAGTTCCAAAGTAATCCCTCGAAGAAAACAAAGTATTTCCAAATTTCGAATGAATGATATTGTACGTATAAGCAAGTACAAGAATATTTTCGAAAAGGGTTACACTGCCAATTACACAACAGAACTATTCAAAATTGTTAAAATTAACCAAACATACCCCATAACTTATATTCTTGAAGACATGGATGGGAGCCCGATTAGAGGATGTTTTTATGGAGAAGAATTATTGATAACGCAAAATCCTGACGTATACCTAGTTGAAAAAGTGTTGAGGAGGAAAGGAAATAAACTATACATTAAGTGGTTAGGCCTTCCAAGCGGAAAGAATTCATGGTTACACAAAAGTGCTATGGTTTAATATTTGAATGAAATTGTATTACTTATTATTCTCACTAAGCTGTAAGATTATTAATAAACTATAGAAAATATAGAACTATTTTTGAGTTTTTTTTCAAAATGAATAAATCATGAAGTGGTGAACGTTGCCCCAACCAAACGCAACGCCCAGTGTATGCCAAAACCGAAATAATCTGCATACTCCTCCCCACTTCATAGATTTTTGAAAAAGTCTTTCATTTCAACTCACAACATTGATAACATTTCATAATCCTCAGAGCTAATCACTATCAGATTGGAATGCGTGATCAAACTCTTTTCGCCACTTATCACGTACAGATGCTACCATATCAAAAAGTTTAGTGGACTCCTGAAGCTCAATTTCAGCTTGCATTTTCAAACAAAGGGCGGACTGATTCTTCTGTGTGATTTTGAAACGGAGTTTATCTGCATCTTCACACATTTTGATCAGTTCAGCCTTCGATGATACAATCTTTGCATCGAGCTTCTGAAGAACCACCTCGTCGTCCATGCTACCTCTTCGAACATCGTCATCGCATTTGACGATGATAGCTCTCGATTTTACGATGCTGCATTTCGCTTTCTTAAGCATGTCTCCACAACGCTGCAGTGGACCAAAAGAATGAAGCGATACATCTTCCAAATCACCTATCACATTCTTGAAGGTGTCATCTACTTTCTTCTTACGGGGTTTCCGTACACCCTTACTTGTTTTCTTGGGATTTGAAGCAGTAGATGCACACTTTCTCCTAGATGGTTTCGCTTTCGTATCGACACTAAGAGGAGAGAGAAGTGACGGGCATTTTGGTAGTGACAATTGTGAAAGGGTTGGATCAACACTTTCTGAAGGTTCCGGTATATCTCCCATCTTCAGATAATCATCAATGTTATATTCATCGATGAAACCTTCTTGGGATGACAAGTGATATACCGGAATATCTTCAAAACCAAAGTCATCATTTGTTGCAATACATGGCATTGCTTCTTCTTCAGCAGACAAATTTGGTAATGAGTTCATATTTAGCTCGTAGGAATGTGTGATATCAATGGGATGTGGACCATATCATATCTCACTCATAAGTGGGAATTTCAAAAAAGTTCTATGATGAAAAACTTTCGCAATGATCATATATTTCCAAAAAAATATATAAAAAAAATCGCAGCAAAATATCTGAAAAGCGGTTCAATGCATTGCCCCTAATCAAAACATTCTGCACTTCAATGGCTGGTGGATACGCCAAGATTCAGATACATGGGTGCCCACCCAGGGTTTTTGACCCTTCATGTTAAATTCTTCCAGTATTAACAAAGTTAATACTTCTGAACTAAAGAAAATATCTCTTTTGAATAGGAACGTATGTGAACTGTTAGCAGTTTATAAACACAAGCAAGGGTCAAAAATATATGCTTGTAAATTGCCCATGCAGAGTTTTTGAAGCATGTACAATTTACAAGCCTGTAAACTGCAAGATATTTCACATACGTTCCTTTTACTTGCACTTCTATCACAAAAAGTCATATTTTCTTTGGGGGAATTTATCATGAGGGGTTAAATAAAGGTCTTTAGAGGTAGCTATAACGAATTCCTTCGGAGATCGCATTAGCTCAGTTGGTATAGTTTATATGTGTTGTGCTATTTGGCACTAGATGGACCAACTCTTCAGTTTTACGGAATTGTAGGAGCATGTATATTTAGTCGCATACATTTCAGGGGTTTGATTTAAAACATTCATATAGAAGAAATTTGACTAATTCTTTCGGAGGCTGCGTAGCTCAGTGGTGAGTTTGCAGTGTGCCCCGAGAAAGAAATCTCTCTATATCACCTAGGAGGTGGGTGGAGGGTGATATTAAGAGATTTATTTCTCGGGCTTTTTTTGGTTTTGTGACCTTGAACTCGCCCATCAAAAAAAAAACCTATCTTTTCTGTTCGATTATATTTTTTTTGCATAATTCCATTTTTATTTTTCATATCTAGAATTTTGCGCTGTACAGGTTCGAATCCCAGCCTAAAATAGTTTTTTTTATTTATCGTTTTTTAATCAATGAACCTCTCTTTTCTATTCGATTATAATTTTTTTTGCATTTCGGATCCCAGCTTAAATTAGATTTTTTATTTCAAATAATTAATCAATGAATATTTCCATTTTTATTTTTCATTTCTAGAATTTTGTTCCGATCCCAGCTTAAAATAGATTTTTTATTTCAAATAATTAATCAATGAAAGTCCGTGAAGGGCCCCTCTACATCGCCCTTCACTGTGTACATCGACCAATTAATATATATGCACTCCTTTCAGAACTTTCATCAACTAATCATTTCCTGAAAAAAAATTGCATATTAATCATTTCCTGAAAAAAAAATTGCATAGTTTTCCATCATCTGCTTCCTGAATTCTATTGCTTCTTCACGCTTTCCTATCTTATTTTTCAGTTGGTCACGTTGTATCTGAGCTTCCCGAAATTTCTTTTCATACCTATCACATGTACTGTTCAGTTTTTTCAAATTTTCATTGTCTGTATCAGTCGATAAATCAAGTTTCTCCAGTAAAGCAAACATACGCTTGCTTTCCTTGACAAAATTCTCCGTTTCTGTAGACCTTTGTTGTTTGTTGTCTGTCTGTTTTGTGTCTGTATCTGTAGATGAAGTATCTGTGTCTGTAGAAGTACTCCCTGAGTCTGTAGTGTTTTTTGTGTCTTTTGGTTTGTCTGTCTGTTGTTCTGTTGGTTCGTCGTCGTCGCTAAAGTCCTCCACTCTATATTCTTCCCTAACACTCGGTTGTAATGAAAAGTTCGGTATTCTCCATGCATTCCGGGCATATGGGCTAGCTTTTTTGACGATTTCTTTGAATTTGTCTATTTTCGATATCGGCCTACTACGCTTCCTTGCACTTTTCACAGGCGATTGTTCCACAATTTCGTTTTCTCTAATGGGTGATATGATAGTCGGCACTATATTTTCCATGTCCAACAGTGCCTTAACCGCCGCTTCACTTTCTGATTGAGATTTTGTTACTAACGCCATTACAGATAAAACACAACTGAACTATCGCAAAGAGACGCTATGAAATAAAAATTTACCCAAATGAAATGAATTTACGGTCATCTCAGGTAAAATTCACCCTCACCGGTCAGTTACTAAAATATTAAAGCTATTGTAGACGGCAGGTATCATTGGCGTTTCCATGCGGGGTTGAATCAGTGCATATTGGAATTGCTGTAATGTATTGTATCCGCGATATAATGGATTTTATCGAAATTTGTCATACTTGATAAAAGATTTGAAAGAGTAAATTCAACTAGAAAAAATATTTGAAAATATTTTTTTTGTCATGTTTCTGCACTTTAATTCGAAAGTCAAACATTTCTTTTTAGAATCTCTAATATTTTTGTATCCACGTTATAATGGATTTTATCGAAAAATGTCATACTTGATAAAAGATTTGAAAGGATGAATTCTAATAGAAAAAAATTTGAAGATATATTTTTGTCATGTTTCTGTGGTTTAATTCGAAAATCAAATATTTTTTCCTAAATATCTTCAGTATTTTTGTATCCTCGTTGTTTGCATTTGCGTCACTAATTAGATGACGAGGAAATCTAGGTTAATGGAGGAATTGCTATTCTCAGGAGATGAAGTGTTGGTTTAGTGGAGGTGGTAACCCCCACTCACGATTGTAACATATAAAATCGGTCCAAAATCCTAACATTTCATTCGACTTTTGTATTTTCTGTTAGAAACTGTGTTTGTAAAGCAATTATGGTTGATCAAGTTGGTTTTGCATTGGAAGCCCTCTCCCAATTAGATGCCAACAATCAAGTTGATGTGTTGGCAGGTGACGAGTTTGTTTGGGAACAAGAAGATGAAGTTGTAGTGGGTGAGAATGGTGACAATGGCGAATTCCATGACCTGGTAGATTTTGAAGATGGCCGCCAAGACATACCCGCTGGGGATGACTTCGTCGAAGAAGAGTTCCTAGAAGATGACGGAGAAGAACCAGAAGTAGACGATGGAATTGTACCAGACTGTGAGGATGTCCCCGAAACGATCGTGAGCAATGCCCATCAGATAAATATGACAGAGGTGTTAGAAGACGTTGCAACAAATTTGTACTGTTGCAGCTTTTCATTTGTTACTATCAAAACTTGTGATAATGAAAAACGCTTCCTATGTGATATTTGTTTTGTACGGTATTGCGGCATGAATAATAATGGTGAGTGGTATCAGCATGTTAATTCACATGATACACTCGAGTATGCAAATGTTCCCACTCATAATTGTTATTCTTGTCACTCACCCCTATATCTGCTCTGTCCCGTAGGTGGATGTGTACATTGTAACAAATAACAGAGCTGAAATAGGGGTGGGGTTATGATGGGGTGGGGTTTTCTGGTCTGAGGGATACTGGCTAAAGAAAGAGGTGTGGCTTAAGACATAGTGGGGATTGAAGTGGAAGGTCGGAGTAGGTGGTCGAAGTGGGGACTGGAGTAGGAGGTCGGAGAAGAAGAAGAGGAGTGGGTGGTCGGAGTGGGGATTGGAGTAGGAGGTCGGAGAAGAAGAAGAGGAGTGGGTGGTCGGAGTGGGGATTGGAGTAGGAGGTCGGAGAAGAAGAAGAGGAGTGGGGTGGAGGTCTGAGTGTTTAAAACAAGAACTTCCTCCGAATAATCTTCAGTCACTCTTCTGAACTGACATCAGCTACCACATCATCCACAAGATCACCCGCCAGATCAACCACCAGCCAACTGAATTAGCAGACTATAGCAAGCTGTAATAATTTGAGAGTAAGTTAACAATCTTGTAATCATGAACCCGTTTAATTTTTTTTTGTATGTTTAGCTATGGATTCTCCCGCATTAACTGGTCTTGCAGCAATAACGATCCTGAGTAACATCAGGGTGGATGGCGCCGCACCTCAAATGCCAGACGAAGAGCACTTCAATGACGTTATGGACGTCATCAGGAGAGAGGTCCCCGAAATGCAGTCGCTGACGATGGACCAACGCAGACGGCAAGGTGGGTTCATTAACGGAGTTGCTTCCAAGAGATCCCGTGACGCAGGAGCAAATTCGTCGATGGAAGGTTTGCCTATAATCCAAATTGCTGACAGCGATGATGATTTCCTGCCTCCAAAACCACCGAAGAAATCATCATCGAGGAAGCACGCACACAACAGCAGAAGAAGGGTGTCCAAGAAGACATCCTCAACTGTTGTGACACCGGTTATAGACGCACCTTTACCACCTGTCGTTGAAGTTGCCCCTCCACAACCCACTGCTGAAGAAGTCCACCCTCCAGCACCTATCGTACCTGAGCTGGAGATGAGTGTGCAACGGGCAAAGCGTGGGATAGAGGAGGCCCAGCGGGACTATGATGACAGTCAGCTGGCGCGGGCAGAACTCAACCGCCAGCTGGAAGAGCTTGAGCGCCAGCAGGCAGAGCTGATGGCCCGCGATCGGCAGCAAAGTCTCCGGGAGGTCCAGCTAGTCACCAGGCTGGAAGACGCCAAGGCGCAGGGGGTGGCTTTGGTGGCACGGCTCCGAAGCAACCTGGAGCAATTTGCTAATTTTAATTTTTAGATATGTTAAGGTTAAGGTTAAGTTATTTGTAAGTAGATATAAGTTTTGTATATGTAGATTTAGAATAAAAATAGAAAAAAAGATGAAGTGAAATAGGAGTGCACATTTAATGGTCTGGTGCACATTGAACAATGCGGAGGATGGGGCATTTTTCTTCAATTCATCTGAATTATGTTTTTACATATTTTATTTATATTTTATTTATATACATATTTTATTTATATTTTATTTACATATTTTATAAAATAATATGATGTGTATTTCTCCCATCTCCTGATTTCTCTCAGCCTTCAAACCCCCACTCTCTTCTCCCACCCTACACTGCCACCCCCGAACTAGTATAAATTCAATGCCAGCTCAGATTATAGTATCAGTCTTCCAAGATGCCTCTTCCAGACTCCACCTCGTCTCCGAGACATTGTGCCGAATTCGAAGATGATTTGGAACGGGAAGCGATGATAGCAAGATATCAGATCGTCTCTGCCGTACAGGTCCAGCAGGTATACCAGGGTGAGAGGCAGGATCCATTTTACCATCGAGATCCACGGGGTCCGATTCAGGTGAATGAGGTGTCGGACTCCACAGATGTGTGGAACTATCCATCTCCGTCGACTTCGGACGACGAAGATATGGATCAACGCGTCGACGACTTCGATAGCTCCTCGGAGGATGAGTTCGAGGATGATGGCCAAGTGGTCCATATCCGTGTCGAGGACATAAATATGGACCTCGACCCGGACGAGTTCCCCGTAGAGGACGACTCCGATGATGACACCATCATCTTGGTGTCATCGGATGACGAGGATGACGATGTCATCTAAGTCCTCACCCTGACCCCCCCCCCCCCCCGTGGTCGTCCCGCATAAATATGCGGGATGGCACCCAGCTCTTCGGAGCACCCAATAGGCCCTTATCAGGGCCACACAAAGAACATAAACACACGCATCTGCGCCACTCAATGGCAAAAATGTACAAAGTTTCCATAACTTGAATTGATACTTTTCAAAAAGAACTCACCCACTACCAAATTCTATAATATATTTGGTGAGTAAGAAATGAAAAATTTCAACATTGATTTAGAACATTTTATTTGTAATATTTTCATAATACAAATTTATTTTTCAAACAGCGGGTTCTGGATCACTACCTGGAGCCCACAGTTTTGGTCTATGTGTGAGCCAAACATCAGGATGTTTATTCTCCAATTCAGCTAACCTTCTTTCCAAATCATTATATTTCAGCATCACTGCAGATGTGACATTCAATGCATTGGCATCCAAATCATTTTTCAGATTTTTGCTGTTGTAATCGAGTTCAGTTGTCAACTCTGATATTTTTCGTGTCATTGTGGCTGTAGCATCCCATACTTTGATATCCACATCACTTTTTAGATTTTTGTATTTGCGATCTAGATCATCAGTCACCTCCTCTACTTTTTCATTGAATGCTTGACGGGCTTCAGGTACAATCTTAGCCATTGTGGCATGTATGGCAGCCTGCAAGGCTTTAAGGACAAGTGCCTTCGTCTCCGTAATTTGTTCATTGAGATATAATTGAGTTACACAATCACTCTCGTCTATCGGTTCACCAGCATTTTTCAGTCTTTTACCTTGCATATCATATTGGTCGTCAGGCGAAAGCTTGAATCCCATACCTTGAGGACCTTGGGAACCTTGAAGAACTCGAACTTTGACAGTATCCCATTTTCGTCTACGGCCGAATTTATCAATAGCTTTGGACATCTTTCTTCCACCTTGATATCTTTCATACTGATGATTTCAAGACAATTAAAATCTATATATCTCTGTGTAGATATTTATTCTCTTAAATGAAACAATAGGAAATCAGAATAACGTGTATATTTATATATTTTTATATATTTGGTAACTGGACAAGACATTAACTAAAATTGACTAGTATAATTTGACTTTTATATAATAAGCGTAATTATATCTCAAATACAAATAAATAAGTATGGTGGTGAATTTTCCATTTGAAATGATATTTCATTTGTTCAATTCAGCTGTTAATAAATGAAGTAATTGATCCAAAGGACTCTCTTGGGAAAAAGATTGAATAATATTGGAAACCCAACGAATATTCTCTACTGGATCATTCTGGTAGAATTCTATATCGCTATGACCCCAAGGAAGAGTGTGTGTCGTATTGGGAATGATGAACCGTTTATCATCATGGTATGACAATGCAACTTTGTTCTTCAATTCAGTATACATGTCATGCAATATGCTTCTGAACGAGTTCATCTTCCTGAATATTAGACCACCCTGTTCGACAATTTTCTTATAATCTTCACATGTCAATTCATTCTTTATGACGGATCTTTTGACACCTTTTGCTTTTTTGAATTCACTACCTACAGACTGAACATAATATGCTTTGGCACCGGTACCATAAAAGCTAATTATGGGATCATTCGGAAATTCATCTTTGAAATTACCCAGAATTGACTTTGTAATAGGAATATTGAATTGGTTTCCTACGTTGTAATTGAAAGTATCAAACTCGCATATATTGTTGGTCATGAAATCATAAAAATTATCGGTATTTACTTTCAAAATTAAAGAATCCGTGTCAGTGTAGAGTAAGGTGGCATTTTCTGCATAATGACGTTTAATACATCCATAGAAAAAGTTGTACATGACTGTTTTGGATAATTCTAGAATACAAAATCCCAAATATAGCGGTTTATCGTACAATACATTAACTTTGCCCAATTGAATAGCAACAAAATTTTCTGAAAAAATTGAACAGCTTTTGAAATTTGGACGTGATATTAGGGCGCTAGCACCAATTTTCCTCTTGATACTTTCCCAATGCGTAACCAGTCTAACATCAATTCTGTTATCAACGTTTTCCATTGTTTTCCCATAAACTGCATTATTCATGAGTTTATAGAAATCTTTTTCAGCTTTGTTGTTAGATCGATTTCGCATTTCAGTATTCAAATCAATATAAGGTTTCATCCAACATGACTGCTTGAATCTCAACACTCTATGTGTGTTCATAATAATAAGACCATTGGCCACAGCCTGCTGTAAGTTTTTATAATGTACAATATATTTTCTTTTGTCATTTAAATTTGGAATTAATTTAGGAATTTTTGATTTCGAGTGTGGTGGTATTAAACTTTCAACGAGAAAGGGAAGATCAGCATGTTTGTCATGTAACTCTTGGGGATAATGAACATCTACTTCAAGAACATAACCGTATGGACTATCAGATGCCACTCCCATTACATCCAAATTGATTATTTCATCGGGTGTTAGCCATGCAAAATCGTTGGTGGGTAATGGTTGTGACATACTGTGACCATATAGGTTAGTTGCATCTAAATATGATATGTATGATGAAGGTTCATCTGGGTTATAATCGGGTAAAAATTTATTATTAGCTATATGCTTCCTTTCACTACACTGACTTATTCCGCCCCGTATTCCTTTTTTGAAAAAATTAATCATGTCAATGTCTGTCAATAATTCCAATTCAATATTCGTATACTTCAGCATTGCATCCCATGATATTCCGGGCGCTGTATAATACTGTGCCGGATCTAATTTATATTTATCTAAGCATATATTTCGAAAATTCTCAAATATGTCGCATAATAGAAGAACATCGGACTTCAAATATAAATCCGAGTATTCCCCTAAACTCTTACACTCGAATAAATGCCAAACAAGTTTCGCTCTCATATAATCCTTATCTGATATATGCTCTCCGTTAAGATTGTCATAAAACTGATTTTTAGTGGGTAGAGTTGGATAATTCAACTTGTCAATATGATCAACAAAGTTATATGGAAAAACACCTTTCTGTCTCATCAAATTGAATTTGTCAATTTGTGGAAAATGTTTATGCATCTCAATACACTGATCGGATGTTAAGTTAGCACCTAAGTTCTGCAAAGAATTCGACATGAATTTGAAACTATCTATAAATCTCATTTTCAAAAAATTCTTTTTTTCTTTTCCGTCTTTGTCAGTGTATGTGTGAGTGAATAGATGCTTAGTGAAAGAAATGTATTTTTCCTTAGTTTGTGGAATAACATCCACTTTGTCTTTGTTTCTATACAGTTCTTTTATGAACAAATGACAATCATACCCACTCAGATTATGGAAAATTATTGGAACTTGAATGGGTTTGAGAACTGATTCAAAATCAGCATAAACTACAAATGGCACCTTCATTTGTTTCTCAAAATTTTCAAACATAAGTGCATTACCCGGTAACATTTTACCATATTTGTTGATTCTGAAATTGACTGATGGTGTTGTAGTACTCAAGTGATTACAGTCATGCAACTGATGACGTAACAGTAATCGCTCGTGAGAGAAATACAATAAACATCCATCACAAAAATATTTTTTATGCTCATGCGCAGATAGTTGACTTGAAACTAACCTAGAAAGGTCTTTAATCCAACAATAATGACTATTGCCAGAATCATCTGTTATAAGTAACAAATTAACATGTCTTCTAAGTCTTCTCTGTGAGTAACGCAACGGACCAACCACTTCATATTTCATTTTACCCTTATCAAGTTTTGACTCTAACCCATACACATTAATTGAAATATCATTCATGTCCTCAAACTTTTTTATAGCTTGAAGTTTAACTGGAAAATCCATACCTGTTACATTCAAGACATTGGCGTAGTGGGGGTATGAGGAAACTTCTGACACTCTACCATTCGCAGGAAACAATGCAGATGTGATGGCCCATGCAAAACAATGTTGATCTTCATTACGAATATTCACAACGCCTTTTCTTGTCTCAATGAACTCGGGCAGCTTCACATACGAACATCCGCTGAGTGGACTATACTTGTTGATGTTCACTTCGAGGAACTTAATTCTTTCACAACTCCATCCTGAAACATAACAATAATTTATTATTCATATAAATAGAAATGAAACTTTAAATAAATACCTGAATCACGTTCTTCAAATTCCGTAGTCTGAGCAATAATGACATCACGGAATCCATCGAATAATGCACCCAAATCCGTAGACTGATCCACAATTTTATTCTGTGAATTGAATGACTTCGTGTCACTCAAATCCCGTGTTTGAACAATGTAGCTGCCAAATACTTCCATATTCACTTTAAAGATCTTGTGAACCTTTATTGCCTCTTCAAGTAATCCAATAACCTTCTCCCTGATCTCATTGAAGAATGGCATATATTCAGTGTAAACATTGGTACTTTCCACTCTATAACTCACAATTCTACACTTGAAAGCATTCCTTATAATCTGTATGCCATCACTCACTTGCACACATGCATTGTTCCTGTGTTGGAGAGTTCTTTTGTGAGAATTAACTTGGGATGTAGGAATTGTCACATTACAACAATTGCATGTGTACATTGGTGTCGATGCAGCCACATCTAACTTAATCCTTTTCACAGAAGGGCCACCTTGGCAACTTTGAAGTTGATGCCGACGGAGATTATCACTACGAGTGAACGATTTACCACAACCACAGGAATACATTTTATCGATGTCGTCTTCTCAGCACAAAACTCAACAAAATACTGATTTCACAATCATTCCCACCTCCTTTATATGTAATATCGATGAGTGGGAGAGAGGGTGAACAAATTCTATCCGCTTCGACTATTCATACAACGTCACAGCAGAACCATCCCCACCATATCAATGAAGAGAGGACGGAGAGTAGTCGATGAGTCACCGCAGTGTATGGGTGTGTGACGCCAGTTCACATATCTGACTGGATATCCGTGGCGTGCAGACGTCTCTATACTTCGGTTTAGATTTTTATGCGTACTCCACACATTAGATCATACACAATGGCAGAGTAAGTATACATGAAAGACATTGAGGTAAGAAAAATATATTAAGTACTTGGCAAAAGGTACTTGTCCGTGTATGAAAAAAAATCAAGTCATCACAATCTCTAGGACAAACACAAACCCTGAACACCTCCCAACAATATACATCATGGTCAAGGCTAAGGGCAAGCCCAAGTCCTAGGTCAAGTCCTAGGTCGAGGTCATAGGTCGAGGTCATAGGTCAAGGTCATAGGTCATAGGTCAAGGTCAAGGTCATAGGTCGAGGTCATAGGTCATAGGTCAAGGTCACTGATGACGTCATAGTGGTGGGGGGAGGCCCAGAACCGGCTCAAATCTCCTACTGGTGTTGGGCGGCAGTGGTTTTGTGGTCGTATGTGGCTGTCCGGCTGTTGAATCATTTTCTGTTCCGATGTTTTCCGACAAAACTCCTATAGTATAGGAAGTTTGCGAAAGGTTGGATTATTTATAATCCATTTTCATGTCATGAATTCCATGTCTTTCGTCAAGTACGCCCAATTCAACAGGTAAAATATTTACCGTTTTACATACTGTAAAATACGAGACTCGAATGTCTGGCAAACGAAGTAGATACTAAAAAAAAATGCGGAAATCGCAAAGTGGTGTAGCACTACCACTAGGGCCATCTACCACAGTACCAACCAATTCTATAACCATAGTTTGTGTAGTTGCATATCCGACAGGTATTAGTATGCGACCCCTGAAGCCATCTACCAACCGGAGCCATCTACCAACCAAACCGTATAACCTAAAGTTTGTGTGGTTGCATATCCCACAGGTATAAATTATGTTTACTGAATATTTTAAAGTGTTTTGCGCCATATTTTCACCACAAGCTTTTTGCATGTCGGCAAAAACTTATGTGCACGGTAGCTTTTACTGAAATCAGGCGAGATCTTTTTTGAGAAGCCATAGCTGATAGCGATCTAAACCTCTCCCCAAGCCACGTCTGTTCTATTATAATTATAAATTTGACCCTTTTGGTTTTTTCAAATACGAAAACTCTTCGTTTTTGTGACCTGGTCAACTTTCACGTAGGCACTTGTATTTCAATTAATTTTGATCTTTTCCACTCTCAAAGCACATATTTAAATAATCTGCATGCTTATACTATGTATATTAAAAAATAAGAGTGATTGTGCTCAAACTTTATTTATTCTCAAGTAGCTTTAGTGAATTTTCTGTGTAACAACATATTATTTACTTGGTCAACTTTCAGTTTTGTAGACAACCGAACAACCGAAAATCACGCTTTATTCCATTTTCGAAATAAACACTGTTGGATTGTTGTAAACTGGGTATTTCAATGCTATCTTGGAACTCCAACACGGCCAGAACCCAAGTAAAATCACCCCTGAGATTTTTTCATTGCAGTGGTCAGAGCAGGAGATTTTTATTCCCGCCCTCAGAGTGAAAAGCGCAGAAGAGAGATTGCGATGAAGTTTGCTCTTACTATCTATTCCAAGCAGGGTACAGTGGAGTTTTGCCCAGGAAGCCCGATATTATGTTATACGGACAGTTCGCGCCTGACCGACAAACAGGCTTCGGGTGCAGGCATCTTCCTAGACGGAACAGGTGTACGAGAAAGCTACGCTTTGGGAAGATACATTAACAGCTCTCCAAGCTGGAATTGTTAGCTATTCTGACCTTAGGTATGAGGCAAGAAGTGGAAGAAGAGCACCAGTATTGAATTCACAACAGTTCGGTTAGTAAGGGAGAGCTCATCAGAGCCACCTGCCATCCTAAACCAAGCTCAGCTCTAGTACAGGAATGCAGAGATGCTCTTGAGAAATTAGCTGAAACGAAGGAAGTTGAGCTAGTATCGGAACCTGATCACAAAGAGGTGGCCAGAAACGAGTTGGCAGACGAACCTGCTAGAACCGGTACCGTGGCGACATTTTTTGGGTCGGTGCCAGTACTGCGGTTCGCAAGAAGTCAAACTACTTCCGCCCTTGACGATTTTGGACGGAAAGATAACTAAATGAATTCTGAAGAGGTACTGCCGGCTGCAGGCAGTCGAAAGTCAAGGACGGCATGGCTTTTGGGCAAAGATTGCCATGCAATCTTTACGCCACTTTAAAGGAATGCTGATATGTCATAAAAAAGTCGTACAAGACATTGTACTAATTGCATTGTATTGTACTAACTAATTAGCAAACAAAAATTTGAAAGCCATTACAGACAAAATTAGTTTGAATTTTGACTTTACTTGTCAAAGTCGATAATTTAATTAAGATTGACAAGTCTGGCTCACAATAGCCCTTATCTGCTGTCCGACTTTTTTATGCACACAACTGTACTTATAATCTTAAATAAATGCCGAGCTGATGAAACTTGGGGTGGTGGTTCTGCATGGTATGAACAGAAATGCTCCACCCCATTTATCCAAAATTAAAATGACTCCTTTGACTCCTCGATAAGAAACTCATCTTTAGTTATATGATTGTTATCATCATTACAATTTGTTTTTTATGCTCATCAAGATGATATCTGGTTTTAGACAGGTTCTAGGAAATTTATTTCCAATTTATTTTAATTCCGGCAAAATGACCCCCTTGACCCCTCGCTAAGAAACCCATCTTCAGTTATATGATTCTTATAATCATTACGATTTGTTTTTATGTTCATCAAGTTGATATCTGCTTTCAGGCAGGCTCTAGGAAATTTATTTCCGATTTAATAAAAATAGTAATTATAATAATACAATTTATTGATGAATAAAAGAAGAAAAAACGTACTTCTACAATAATGAAAAAGTGTATAAATGATACAAACTCGATAAGTGAGTGAACACAATGTCGGAATATCATTACGAAATATGTAGCACACCTAAAAAAGACAAATAATGATAACTGAGCATTCACATAAAAACATAATAATGGTAACACTTTAAAAAAACAGTTATTATGGAATATAGAAGTTATCAAAGTACGTCTTTACTTCAAAATAACTGCTACAAACAACACATTGTATAAATAAAAGTAGTTATGACCATAACAACAATTGAGCATTACAAAAATAACACAATAATACAATTTTAATTTCGTCAAAATGACCCCCTTGTCCTCTCGCTAAGAAACTCATCTTTAGTTATACAGTGCGGCTTTTCATAGTCCCCCCCTGTTAACTTTTGAACGGTTTGACGTAGAGCGATAAAAAAACCGTTTCGAGGGTTTCACCGATACTATCTTTTGAAATATAACGCATTGTGATTGCTCGATAGATGGCGCGGGGGGGGCACAAAAACCTAATTTTTTTAAATGGCATGGGGGGTCGAGTGACACATCGAAACGCGTCTGCAGGTGGTCTTCCCCAGCCAAATGAAGGATAATTTGCTGTATAATTATAAAAGCAATTGCAACTGGGTCTTCTTGGAAGAACGTTTCACAAATATCTGTCAGATGTAATTCAATGCCCGTCGTGGTAGTAGCCAGGGAAGTAGTTGTTTTCTGTGAGATTTTTGCCTCATATTTCCACACGGTGGAAATATTGTGAAGGATACTTCGACATTATTGATTTTACTATTTTATTCAATAATTTTTTTACACGGAAGTATAACTCAGTAAATTCAGGCGAAATTTCAACAAACTTGGTTTCATTCGAATTTTAGATCCATAAAGTGCGGAAGCGTAGAAGGGCCATTATTTTTGTATTTTCATTTTTTCCTTAATTCCGAATTGCAGCTCGGAAAATTACTAAATTCCGAGTTGCAACTCGGAATTTCATCGGAGTTGAAACTCGGAATTTAGGAATTTTCCGAGTTCCAACTCGGAATTTAGTAATTTTCCGAGTTGCAACTCGGAATTTAGTAATTTTTTGAGTTGCAACTCGGAATTTAGTAATTTTCCGAGTTGCAACTCGGAATTAGGGGAAAAAAAATAAAAAAATAATGGCCCTTCTACGCTTCCGTAATAAAGTAGCAATGTCGGTTGTTATGGTTTGTATACAAATAAATATTGATCCTTTGTGTTGATTCAAATCTAAAAAAACGAGATGTACAAACTTTTAATGATCAAAATACTGTTTAACGAAGAAACAGATGAATCTTCTGAAACATCCGATATAGAAGAAAGAGTAAAATTGGCAATAGATTTCCTTTTACCAGAAATATCCCGAGCATAATTAAGACGTTAATTGCTTTGATTATTAATTATTTTGTTCAGCTTGAGTAGTTTTCGCACTAATATTTTAATTTTCACACTGGTAATTTACTTTTCGCATTGCTTTTTTAAAGTGGCGTTTTTCACGTTGAAATTACAACTAAATAATAGTCCATTTTAGTTGTCAATCTCAAAAAAACTATTTGTATGAGCGTGAAGTTTGTTGAATGAAGCGCAGCCGAGTTCAACTAATTATTCCTATTATAAATGATTATGAGCAGTCCTGGCAGGACATCTTGTTTTTTTTATGATAAGCTCATTTTAAACAATTGCAGCAGATTTCTCTATACATCTATGATTGTTACAAAAAAAAGGGAAGTGCTTGAATAATAAAAACAATTTCTAGAATTATTGGAATACGCCCGGGTCCAGCACTCTGTCGCAACATTGACGTCAGCGTCCCTGTGTGAATTAGGAACATTTGGTCATCTAATGGAAAGATGCGAAACCCAGAAATAATTTAGGCGATCGATAGAATAATAAAACGAATTTGTAATATTCCATTCAGTGCCTTCCTTAATTTTTAAGTATAGATGCTCCGAATTTCCTCTTCTACACGCTTGGCATTTCTGTACACGTGCAGTTTCCCTGATCTCTATACGAATTTCCAAAGCAATTCACCGCTTTCGATGTAAATCAAATTGTCATATAGCAGCGTATTCCCGGAAATCGAAACGTAATACTCAAACCACATACCACAGTCGGGATGGGATGCAGGACTAAATGAGTTTATGGTTGGCTTTTCTCCTGTCGAACATGTATAGGCTATTGGCTTATAATTGATGATGTTATCAGTAGGACCTCTATCGGCGCGAATACCTGAATAAGTTTAATTTTGATATCTTAGCAGCTATGGTGAACAATTACATTTAAGAGTTAAAATATTTGAAGAAACTGCAATTGATTAGGTACTTTTATTCAACTTAATTGGTTCAGTTTCTGAAAACTTTGCCGCCAAATCTAGAACATGCCTATAATACTTCTTGTCTTGGGTGTGCTCTTGGATGCTAGGAAATAAAATACCCAGAGAAGTAAAATTTCCGGAAAAAATCTCTGAAAATAAATCTCCAGAAAAGTAATTAGCCAGTAGAAAAATCCTGTGAAAGTAAATATCCAAAAGTATTTACATGGTAGGTACTATAATTTTTATTATTCACAGAATTTTTTGTTAACACATATTGAGGACATTGAGGTACTTCAACCTGATGTTATGAGCAATTTAGCAGTCAAAATATTTTAGAGGCTATGGGTTTCATTGACATGACTCCAATTTTTTGGGGTAAAGAAGTTATGTTTAGCTACCCTGATAATTTACTCATCAAATTTTGTGTAACAAGTTTTGTAATTAGCATGTGACATCAGCAAAAGTATAAATACATTTTCAGTTGGTACTCCAGCAAATGAAGCTCAAAGAATGGCAATTTTTTGTCCTACATCGAATTGCATAAAAACTTGTAATCAGGCTCATCTTACCCTCTACTTCAAATTCTATATTATGCCGATGAGCGCTGTTTATTTTTTAGGTGTGAAAACTACCCCTAGTTGTCAAAACTTATAAAATGACATTTTAAAGCTTACGATGGGTAAAATTTTGTTTGGATTAGCTGAATAATGATTAATGATTAGATTAATATCTGCATTGTGATTAATATATTACATTGATTTAATTTAAGAATTCTGTTGCTTAAAATATGTACTAGGTTGAATTTGCAACTTTTCAACCCTCATAAATCAACCCCTATTGTAGCTTAAAAAAAGAATTTTCCTAAAAAAAAGTAGGTAATTGCTTGGGATAGTTTTTTAATTAAAAATGTTACTTCCTGAAATATTACCAATTTCATTGTTTTGCAAATTTTTAAACCTTTTTAAAATGGGGCGAGTTTAAAGGGCTCGAATAAGGTGGTGCTCGCTCGTAAGTAGGGGTTTTGATGAAAAATGTTTGAAATTAAAAATTGCAACAATTCGATATTCTCATTTATTCGTATTTCCAGTATGTTTGGAGTTATTTTGAAGAAAAAGGCATTTTTTAAGAAATTACAAAAAATCGTTCCAATTTTTGAAAAATTAGGTATTTCAAATTGGTCAAACTTCTAGTATCTATTGATTATACATAAATAAAGAGAATCGCAGAAGGGCGACGATCAATTTTAGTTAGGGTGTTTGTAAGTGTTGTTTTGTAGACACCGACCTTATTTCCATCGTAACTCACTTAATTTTGATTCTACCGACTTTCATTTATTTTTTTAAAGAAAGCTCTTTTTATATACTTAAAAAAACTATAAAAAGCTTTCCTCGTAAAATGCACAGTTTTATCGCTATTTGAGTCTGAATCTCTCAAATTTAGCATTTGACGAACAAAAGCTAATCATGAACAAGCCGTAGCTCCGTATTGGTCGAATTGGAATAACAAAAACAGTATTTTCTTAATTTTTCGCGAAAACGTGATTAAAATCATTGAATTTTTCGTCGAAAAACTCGAAAAACATCAATTTTTACAAAAATTATATATCTAATAATAATATATAGTTTTTTCTGCAACCGTCCTACTTCCCGGACGATTTTCCTTTGAGAAAGTATCACTTCCCGGACTAGTCCGGTAAGTACGTACTTTCCGGACTAGTCCGGGAAATGCTCGAATTTCAATATAAATATTTATATAAATAAGAATTACAATTTTTCTGTTAGTACATATCTTTTGTTCGCATTTCGATATTTAATACAACTAAGAATTAAAATGTTCGAAATTAAAAAATAAATGTGTGTCGATTTGTTATTCTACACGGCTGCCGAAAAAGTTGTGTACGCAACACGCCCGAAAACAGTTTTTTCCGGACTTGTTACGTAAATTACTATTACTTAGAATTAGTTTTTCCATCAATTTCTGAAGTAAAAATTTGATGAAAAATTTCCATCCCCGAGATGGGGTGGCAATGGTTCCTGGATAAAAGCACCCCTCGGCATGATATAGATAGATAGAGAACCAATAACTTTCCTTACTAATTGAAAACTCAAACAACCTAAAATGTTGTGGGAAATGGTGGAGAGCAAATTGAACAAACAAAAAATTTACAGACATAATATGCCTATTAGACTGGATAATGAAACCATAAATGATAAAAAATAGCTGATATCTTTGTGAAGTTTTTTGCAACATTTGCTAGTGATCTGGTGAAAAATAATATATCTGATATAACTCCTTCCTGCTGTACAACTTTGAATTCCACTGTCAATACAATGTATTACAACAATTTTGAAATATACGAAATCGAAAATATAAGTGGCCTGAAAAACAAAAAGTCTGTAGGCTTGTGTGAAGTTCCCACATCACTTCTGAAGGAATGTTCATCCATACTAGATTCGTCATTCACACGTGTGGGTACATAACGTGAATTCCTTGGCATGGCAAAATATTTACTTTATATAATTTTCCTTTGGTGTTTGTACCTTTAAAAATTTCCAAAAAAAAAATCCTTTCCTCCAAAATCTGCCGCCCTAGGCTGTAGCCTACTTAGCCTTGTGGGAAATCCGCCTCTGAATGTGTGTATGAACTAGTACACCGATTTTTAAAAAAGGTGATCCTACATTGGTAGAAAACTATATAACTATTTGTGTCTCGAGTCCAATCTTGAAAATTATAGAAAATGCAATGTACAGTTGTGTGCATAAAAAAGTCGTACAGCAGTTAAAGGCTATTGTGAGCCAGACTTGTCAATCTTAATTAAATTATGGACTTTGACAGATAGAGTCAAAATTCTAACTAATTTTGTCAGTAACGTGCTTTCAATATTTTCTTAGCTCAATTAGTTAGTGCAATACAATGCAATTAGTGCAATGCCTTGTACGAATTTCGTATGAACACAACTGTACATAAGATTTTTATTGATTTTTTTGATAAATACAAATTACTATCACCTTATCAACATGAGTTTCGAATGGGTCTGTCAACCGAAACCGCATCAACTGATATTTTTTGACATGTCAAGAGCTTTTGATACCATAAATCCTCTTGTCCTAAAGGCAAAGCTTCATGCGATGGGTGTGAGAGATTCTATTAACGACTGGTTGATATCTTTCACACAAAATCGTCGTACTGTTGTTGATATAAATAAAACACATTCGGTTGAACAATCCAGTGAACTGGGCACACCTCAGGGCAGTGTTCTAGGACCGCTAATGTTCTTGGTTTATACAAATGACCTACCCGAATTTTTTGAGGATGGTAAGCCATTTATATACGCTGATAACACTGCGGTAGTTGTTTCTGGTAACTCACATGAGGAGGTTACACATAAAGTTGAATCAGCAATCGGTCAATTTTCGCTATGGTGCAAAATTAACCACACTGTAGTTAACTTGCAAAAAACCAGCTATATGAACTTTACTGTAAAATATAAATCACCCATCATTGATTCGAGTATTGCTTTTGGTAATATAAATATACAGGCTGTTCACCTTTTCATTTTCTGGGCACAGTTGTAGACTCAAAATTATCTTGGAATGATCAAATAAATCACCTTTGCAACAAACTTAAATAGTTATTTTTGTATGTTCTACGGTTTCGGCGTTCAATGTGTGTAAATTCATTTTAAATGAATGGGTAGAGTGAAACTGGCTCAGAAGATGACACAGTGTGTCGAAACAGCTGTTAGCATTAAATGTTAGTATTGTGTAAAAAATCTTTGTGAAGTATTACTTTCACTCTACCCATTCAGTTATTTTTGTATCTAGAGCGCGAAATGCTACTTTGGTGATCGGAGCAGCCGAGTTAAAAAAATATCGAGATCACCAAAGTATTTCGCGCACGAAATGCAAACAAATTTTTTTCTACAAACGTAAAAAAATAGGTAATATAAAATTTTGTCACAATTTGAAAAGTATTGAAAAGCCTTACTTAATTATTGTTGAATATTCAGAAATGCATGATTTCTTGGATTTTTGCTTGATTGAAGTGTCACTTCGCATATTGTTGTCAATGCGCGAACATTGTCATTGTTGGACGTTTGTAGAAAAAAGTCATTTTTTGCCATATTCTCTCTCAAATAATATCTCAACGTACAAGGCCTGATTAATGTCTACTATGCTCTAGCATTTTCAAAAATCATTTATAATATAATTTCCTGGGGACAAGCTACAGAGACAACCAGAGTCTTTACCTTACAGAAGCGTATAATCCGTCTTATTTTCAACTTCAAGAACCAGGAGACCTGTAGAAATCATTTTAAGAAATATCGAATACTTACAGTGATCAGCATTTACATATTGAAGGTACTGTGTCACATCCACAAAAGCAAATCCGTCCTCAAAAAGTGCTCGGAAATCCATAAATACCATACAGAAATCTAAACAATATTTACATCGAACAATTCCATTACATGGAGTACAAAAAGTCTGCGAAATAAAGCGGAGTCAGCTCTACATCTCACTGCCTGAATAGTTAATAGTATATTATATAGCAAGGGACTAAAGTGGATGTAAAGTGAGTGTGTAGTCCTGCGGCATATACGCTGTTTTTTGCACTTCCCAGTATTATAAATTTCAATAATAATACAACAAATTATTTTATGGTAGTTGGAATACGTGGTAGGTCATAGCAACGGTGTCAAACTTTTTCAATTCAGTGTCATTTCAGTTAATGTTGACATTAACCCATACGTGACATCTCTTCACTTTCCTCTAATATTCACTTATCAAATACAAAAAATCGCCCATTTAGTTTCATCAATTGTAATAATGTTAATGTCACATATAATCTTAATTCAATGAATAAAGATTTATAATGAAATATTTCCTAATTTTTGTCCTAGATATTAATAGTGTAGCTGCGGTAATACTTGATTTTTACTTTATGTCCCTAGGGATTTGAAATGCAACTTTATCTCACTAGGGACTGAAAGATACATTTTGGTCCCTGTTATGCGAGACTAAAGTTGGCACTTTAGTCCCGGAAGTGCAAAAAATCCCAATTTTTTATGATATAGCTAAATTTCAAACACACCTTATATCCATCAAATGATTTTACCATTTCGAACTTTTCATCTACAACTCTAACTTTATCACATTATTATCTAACTATACTAACTCAGCATTGAGTTGTACATCATGTATTTATTAATCTTGTATGATTTTATGAACCTACATGTAAAATGGCCCGAAGAAAATAAATAATCTAATCTAATCTGATAAAGATTTTGATCTTGGTGCTATTCCCACCTACTTCCAAAATTTCAAAGGAATCGATGTAGGTAGGACGAAAAAATTGCGAGCCAAAGTGCTTCATTGTCTGAACTATGGGTATTTTTCTTCTTGGAGATTTTGTTTGAAAGTAATTTTTTTCAATTGGTGCCCTTTTTTACCTATTTAAAGCACGCCTCAGAGTGTGGAAATCGAACTTTCAAAAACGCACGTTTATTAAAGTTACATGGCTACATTAACAATTCGAGAACGTCGAATGAAATATTACAAACAAATGAAAAACTTTTATTTAAACATTAACGAAAGGTATACTGATGTCACATCACGAATTCAGCCATTTTACATTATAAGTTCTTATTTCCATCAGTTGTAATAATGAAAACAGTATGTATGATTTCAAAGTGCACCAATTGAAAAAAGTATTCGTGGATAACTGATCTTTCAAACACTTGCTCTATCTTGAGCACTCCGGATGCGCCGTCGTGTTCGAAAAATCGCGCGTGTTTGAAAGACCTTTTTATCTACTTATACTTTAATATTCTATTTTCTGGTGGGGCCAATTTCACACAACGTTGTTAGCTCTCAAAATTGTAGATGATGGGCTCAAGAAAATAAATTTTCAATAAAATGTACGGACCAGTATTTTGAATTCTGAAGAATACCTACGCTTCTTCGACACCGATATTCTAGAAGTTTTGGAGAATAAACCTTTTGAAATAAGGCATAATTTGTGGTACCAATGGGACAGTGCTCCCATTGATACTACAAGAATAGACTGTATACAATTTGACATTAGATCCTATATTAGGCATTCCGAGATGCTGTCAAAGTAGATTCAAGATGGCAGCTGGACCAAATCGAACATAACAGCTGATTGAAATACTTGTGTCTCGATTTGGTTTCAAATTTCTTCTCTTGACTTTGGTATATCTGAAAATATTTAAAATATTATGTTATATTCTATATCAGTTCAAACAAATAATTATAGATGTCACGCCCTTTGTGAATAATGCGAATACTTTGTTAGTCCTTTGCAATAATAATAAAAAAAAAATCTGATATGAGAATTATTTATTGGATTCATCAGCCATCGTACTGCTATAAACGCTTTTCTGCTGAAATCATCTGGTTGCCATTTTACGTGGTTAACGACAATCAATGTCCGTCCTTGTGATATGCTGTTATCCAATTACAATATCATGCGATTAGGGTGTCATTCAATAATGATGCTCTAAACGAAGTATCAAGCCCGAACATTTGGTTACGGCCAAAATCTAGCGGTTTGGCAATAAGGCTTAAAGAATTCTCAAAGAGATTACTGCGGTAATATTTCCATATTTCTGATTATTTCCATACATTTTGTGCCCTAAATGAAAGCTTGTGTTTGAGATTCGCAACCGAAAGGGCGAAAGCACGTCGATTTAAAATAAAATGAGAGCTTCGCTTCCCCGACGAACCCAGGGGTGAAATTCTCTGTACCATAGAATTCTATTGTTGACAGTTTTGTCTATTTCTCTCCCATGAATTCATGAATTCAACCATAATATCATCTCACTTTTTCTATCGACAATAGAATTCTATAGTACACAGAATCCTACCCCTGGACGTGAAGCGTGTGTAGGTACCTGCCCATTTTTTTGTATGGTCTGATACAGGGTGGCCAACTGAAAACGATTTTTGATTGAAGAGGGGACACGTTTTTCCGGTATTTTGGGTATTTTTGTTCGAAACGTTCACACACATTCCAAAGCATTTCCGGAGTGATTCTACGGCAATTGTCAACGATTCTCTGATGCAGATATGCCAACGACGCTAGTTGTTATTTATAGATTTTACTTTTTAGTTGTCCCCATAAAAAGAAATCGAGGCCATACAATACTGCCTCTTCTCCTAAACCAATGCGTGGAAAACGTTAGTATAAATACTGACAAACAATTCAAGTTACATTTCTTAGTGCGTAATTTTGGGGTTTTATTCTATATTACTCAAAATCATTGTACATTAATTACCATATACTCTACCTGCGTCTGGCCGAATGACGAAATTTCAAAGCAATAAAAAAACAAATAAAACTTTGCTTTTGATTTTTCTCTTGGAATTTTCATACAAGAATTCCTGTTGTATTTCTTCAAAAATAAAGATCAATTCACACATTAAAAAACCCCAGGTGATGTATAAAAAAAAAATACTTACTTCAACAAAAAAAAAGAGCTTTAACTGCATAAAATTTCATAATAAACGTCCAACCCACATCAGATCAATTGACAAGTTGTCTCTGTTAAGAACAAAACATTCAAACTACTTATGGAAATAGAACCGTACTCACATCACTAAAATGACATTTAGCGTGCGGATATGTACCGCGCTAGATGATCGAATAATCACAGATTCACAATGTGTGTTCAAAGCAAATTCTTGAAAACATTACCATTGTAACTCCATTCTTTAAATAAATCACTATGGTTACTGTTTTATTTCAGTGGTTTAAATCCCGCCTGTTAGACTAGGTTAATATGTGTCAAGTGAAACTAATGATGGCAGGAAAGATAACAACCTCAAAAAATGCAATTTTGTTGTTTTAATGAGTCCGTAGAAAAAAAAAAGGAAGGTATGTAATGCATTTATAAACTTCTGTAGACACTCGTTTATTGAACACTCGTTCCGCCAAGCTTAGCTCGTGATTGAAATACTCGTAACTGAAGCAGCGTATCAAAATCAGAACCCAACGTGCCAAAATGGTTATATATTGGTACACAGCGAGTGACATGAAGCTGAATTTTCAAAATGAGCAATAACGAGGGTGACTTATACAGTATCGGAAACTTTTCATCTGGGGTATAGACAGAAATCTACACGGGCAACAAGGAACGCAATACTGTGTTCCTCTCCTGTTACTCCACCAGACGCATTAACGGACCACGTGGCAATGCGACAAACCATACACAGCTCACGTCGATATCCATTCCTTGAGCGAGTCGAGGAGAAATTGTAATGCTCTCTCAAAATTTAGCAAGCCATTCTTCACGCTCTCATGAAACCACCATACCCAAGATGAAAACTTTCCAATACTGTATGATGAACGATTGCAAATACATATAGGAAGCAAAGTAAATGAAACAACCCTTAGAAATATTCATAGGTGGGGCGACTATCAAAAAATTATGCTTATGCAAAAAACGGAATTGGTTTAACGGTATTGACGCGCCTATTTTAGGTGTACATATTGGCAAGTTAACCAAAGAGTGCTACTAATATGACTCCAAGGAGAAACAAACATCTCCTGTGGGGTTCCACAAGGTTCTGGAATTGATCCCACATAATGAAACATATACTATGTTGGTGTACTGAAGGTAATGCTCCCTAGAGGAGTTTTTTTATCATGCTACGCAGGTGACCTAGCCGTAGTGGTGTTAGCAAAAAATGAGGAAAACCTAGTGAGAATATCTAATAGAGCTCTGGATGATATAATCGGCTAGATGATGGCGAAGCAAATCAAGCTGGCCCCTCAAAAGTCAGATTTATTACTATTGGCAGCATGAAAAAAACTGGAAAACACGAACGAACGAACGAGCGAGCGAGCGAACGAACGAACGAACGGGTGAGCGAGCGAACGAACGAACGAACGAACGAACGGGTGAGCGAGCGAACGAACGAACGAACGAACGAACGAACGAACGAACGAACGAACGAACGAACGGGTGAGCGAGCGAACGAACGAACGAACGAACGAACGAACGAACGAACGAACGAACGAACGAACGAACGAACGAACGAACGAACGAACGAACGAACGAACGAACGAACGAACGAACGAACGAACGAACGAACGAACGAACGAACGAACGAACGAACGAACGAACGAACGAACGAACGAACGAACGAACGAACGAACGAACGAACGAACGAACGAACGAACGAACGAACGAACGAACGAACGAACGAACGAACGAACGAACGAACGAACGAACGAACGAACGAACGAACGAACGAACGAACGAACGAACGAACGAACGAACGAACGAACGAACGAACGAACGAACGAACGAACGAACGAACGAACGAACGAACGAACGAACGAACGAACGAACGAACGAACGAACGAACGAACGAACGAACGAACGAACGAACGAACGAACGAACGAACGAACGAACGAACGAACGAACGAACGAACGAACGAACGAACGAACGAACGAACGAACGAACGAACGAACGAACGAACGAACGAAGGAACGAAGGAACGAAGGAACGAAGGAACGAAGGAACGAAGGAACGAAGGAACGAAGGAACGAAGGAACGAAGGAACGAAGGAACGAAGGAACGAAGGAACGAAGGAACGAAGGAACGAAGGAACGAAGGAACGAAGGAACGAAGGAACGAAGGAACGAAGGAACGAAGGAACGAAGGAACGAAGGAACGAAGGAACGAAGGAACGAAGGAACGAAGGAACGAAGGAACGAAGGAACGAAGGAACGAAAGTTTTCATCTTGGGTATGATGGTTTCATGAGAGCGTAAAGAATAGCTTGTTATATGTTGAGAGGGCATTACAATTTCTCCTCTACTCGCTCGAGGAAGGGATATCAACGTGGGATGTGTTCGGGTGGAGTAACAGGAGAAGCGCATAGTAGTGCGTCTTTCCTTTTTATGTGGTCTATACCCCAGATGAAAAGTTTCGGATACTGTAGAAGAAATTTCACTGATTCTATATGTTCGTGACTTAAAAAGCCAATTCAGCCACTTTCCATGTTTTTCTGGGCAAATTCAATAAGTACATTGTTTTCATTTTCAGACTGTGCAATGATAACTGAAACATTCGGAAAATCATGTCACGAAACAAATGATATTCCCCAAAAAAATAGTTCTTGTACATGGAAAGGCCAGTGTGTATAACAATGCTGTAGGAGCATGGTCTCTCTACAAAGCTTTTCCGTGCAAATCACCTTGAAACCCTAATAAGCATTCTAGATCCCAAAATATGAGCAAACAATATCTTCAGCCATGCCCGGTCTATCTTAATTATCTCCACTCCATACTGGAAATTATATAACATAGTGTGTGTATACATCGAATTAGTGAGATATCTTCTGCCAATTCAGATATAGACGTTAACAGGAGACTGTTTTACTTGATAACAAATTGAATTTGCTCGAACACATAAAGCTTATAAGGTATGAATGCCTTTCATTTCAGTTTGAATAATGTAAATAATACGAAGCAGTTATGTACGGGGGCAGGGAAAAGTTATACCGAATAAACTTTCGCTTTCTGATGAGGTGTGAGGTATTTAGATGCCCAGCGCTTGAACAATGTCCTTACAATTATTGGACCATTTATCTCCGATAAATTCATTGGGAGAATTGAACTTCATGATGAATATTTTGGCAGTATAATCTAGAATAATAGCTGCAATAGAATCTCGTTGCCAACTGGGAATAATCCTCCACGATTCACTGTTGCGTTAAAAATTAACAGTGCTGCTCCTAAAGTGGCGTAAGAAGTTAGTAACACAGTCTACACAAAACACGTGGCTAATGACCATAGCAGTCGATGCCAAAAAACACCAAGAAAAAAAATTGCTGCAATGGTTTTGTCCACCAAGGTAAGTAAAATAACATATTTTGTCAAATTTTGTATACTACGAAATGAAAAGGGGTAATCATCATACACCATGAGGCATTCTGAAGAATACATCGAGTCAAACATAAAGCTCAATATATCCAATGTTAGTGGAACAAAAGTTTTCCACCCTGTGAAGAACTGGGATTCTCACTAGTGGCCGATGAAATACACGGTTCCACAACTGGTCTTGTATAAGAGCCTTTTGTTTTGATTTTGGCAACTCGTGGAATTCTATCCTTGCCAAAGTACACTTTTTCCACTTATTCTTAGGTGCCCTTTCATCTATATTACAGTTACGTCTCCTACTTTGATGGTGTTCAATTTGTAATAAAGGAGGGAGACATCGTCTCTAGTAACTATTATCCCCCATCTATTCCCCATTGTTTTTTACTCACAAAAGCTCTTAATATCGCCAGGCCTGAATAAGAGAAAATGATTTGATAGACCAGGGCTAAAATGAGTTGCAATACCCGAATTCATGAAAAATTGGATTATCATTTTTCAACATGATTTCGAAATTAACGAGAAAAACGTTAAAAACATTTTTTTTGGTTTTTAATTTTTCTCTCCATAAGAAAAAATATTTTTTTATGAAACTTGGTAAAACTTTCTTTTTTTCAATTGGTGCGCCTTTTTACCTATTTAAAGCACGCCACAGCGTGTGCAAATCGAACTTTCAAAAACGCGCGTTTTTTAAAGTTACCATGGATACATCAACAACTCGAGAACAGTGAAGTCTGAATGACAATGTTATGATTATTGATCTGATAGGAGTACCTTGTAACGTCAAATAAAATATTACAAACAAATGTAAAACTTTTATTCAAACATTAACGAAAGGTATACTGATGTCACATCACGAATTCAACCATTTTACATTATAAGTTATTTCCTTCAGTTGTAATAATGAAACCAGTATTTATGATTTCAAAATGCACCAATTAAAAAAAATAACGTAAAGTATTCGTGGATGACTGATCTTTCAAACACTTGCTCTATTCGCGCGTGTTTGAAAGACCTTTTTATCCACTTATACTTCAATATACTATTAGTGTTTTAAATGAGTTGTAATTGTTTCAGAGCAAAATATTTATTTTTCGAATGTAAACGAATTTAAATTAAAAAAAGCCTAATTTTCAATAAAAAAAGTTCGCCAACTAATTTTCAATTTTCTTCTTCGAAATATTGACTTTCAGATGGTATATAAAAAATATAAATGAAGAGGAATCAATTAAGAGGAATTTTTGTATAAAAGTTATAATTTCTTAAAATTAGCGCTTTCGACTTTTCTCATCTTCAGTACTCCCTGATTGTATGAGGAATTCTTGAATTGAAATGATTAAAAAAAATTAGGTTATGAAATTTGGAAAAATATTATATATTTAGTGTAGTACTTACAAGTCAGGTAACAGGAAGTTTTACAAATTTTGAAGACATCTTAAATATAATTAGTAACATTTTTGCTTGATTCTGATGAAAATCATGTTAGAAATTGAAAGGCCATGTGGATATGTCAGGTTATTTTAGAAAGGACAGCAATTATCCGTCTGTCAAAGTCAATGAATAAAATTGAAGAACTGGAAATTTCAAAAGAACGTTTCGAAAATGAAAACTGCTTGAACCCTCAAGTAAATTTGGACAGAGATTTTCTCCCCCTTCATAAAATGTTTATCCATTAAAATTAAATTCACACACTCCTATCAGAAATTTTCAAAATTTAATTCAATTCAATAAACTCGTTGTCTACCCTTTCTCTAATAGGACATTTCAGTTTATTACTACCTCAAGTTGGTATCAAAATTTTTTATTCATTGACTTTGACAGACAGGTAATTAGCTGTCCTTTCAAAAATAACCCGACATATCCACATGGCCTTTGAATTTCTAACATGATTTTCGTTAGAATCAAGCAAAAATATTACTAATTATATTTTAGATGTCTTTACAAATTGAAAAACTTCTCGTTACCTAACTTGTAAGTACAACTAAATTTAAAATATTTTTCCAAATTTCATAACCTAATTTTTAAAAAAATCATTTCAATTTATGAATTCCTCATACAATCAGAGTATTTACTTTCAGAGAGCACTGAAGATCACGAAAGTCGAAAGAGCTTTGCCATTTTAAGAAATTATACACTTTTTTACAAAAATTCCCATTCCTACGGAAGTGTATTCAGCTTCCCACATTAGTGTAAAAAATATATTGTTCGCATAGAAAAATATCGTTAAAAATGCAAAAAATCGAAGAAGCGACATTTTTATAATCGATTTTTCAAACTTTAAAATGTACTGACTATTAATTTGAATCAACTAAATAAATTTCGATTAATCGTTAAAAGAAAACGTTGAATCAAAATTATTAATCAATATATAAATGACTATTTCATGATATGCAATATGAGCTGATATTCAAGTAAACACGATAATTTAGGTGAACGCGATAATTTAGGTAAACACGAGTTTCCTCGAGCTGAAGCTCTCGGGAGATATTCGGATTGTAATAAAATCTTGGGAGACATCACTGATCGCGTGACATAATTGATTTCACTTCATAAGCGACCAGATATTTGGCACAAAGATATTGAAGATCGGGGATAAGGGGCCTAAATTCTAAAGAAACTATCAAGTCTAGTTACAAGAGTCGAACTCCAAATTTATTAGAGACGTGCCACAAACAATGTAGCTTTTCAAAGAATTATAAAAAATATGGACAGTTTCAAGTAGTTGTAACGTTTGGGAATTGCAGTTTGAATAAAAAAGGTCAAATGCCGGCGATTGTATACCGCCCGGCTGCAGGCCGGGGTAATTCCTAGAAATCAACCCAACTCGATCTTTTAATAATTAGTCAATTTCATCAAAAATAATACTTATATGGAAATAGGTCGTTTGTTGTAAGATGTATGCAAATTTTGTTATTCTGAAAGTAAGCAGGCAACTAACAATGGCATCGGACTATCAAAATAATGGGTCTAATGAATAAACCTCAAGCAAATGCTTTTACTTAGATTTCTTGAAACAGCCCTATCTATTTTATTAAGTAATGAGAGAGACAAACCTATAGTGGAAGCTTTTGCTAGCATTTATTCATAACACCCAATGTTATGGCAGTTTTTGTGATCGTTTCTGCCAATAAAGAAAATGATAGTTTAAAAAACTAAAGAACACGCTTTACTTCCCATGGACTAAAAAGTAAAAAATAATTGACAATTTAGTTTCTCAAATGTAAAAAAGCGTGGGTACTTTCGATCTATATTCTAATTTAACAATACAGAGCGTTCAAGAGCTCAAGAGACCTTTATCAAGCACACCACGCTTTTTTCACATTTGAGAAATTAAATTTTCAATTATTTTTTACTTTTTAGTCCATGGAAAGTGGAGCGTTTTCTTATTATTTTTTTTATAAAAAATCGAAATCTCCGACCCCGAAAACCATACAAATTATGAATCGAATCTGACCATAATCACAATACTCGTCCGCCACCTTGGAGCCGCCATTTTGAATTCATGAATTTTGATAAAAAAATCATGTCTAACTTCGAAAACCCTTATATACCAATTTTGAATGGAATCGGACCATAATCACAAATCTCGTCCGCCACCTTGGAGCCGCCATTTTGAATTCATGAATTTTGATAAAAAAATCATGTCTGACTTCGAAAACCCTTATATACCAATTTTGAATGGAATCTGACCAATATCACAAATCTCTTCCGATATCTTGGAGGCGCCATTTTGTGTTTTTTATAACAAAAAAAGACATATTGCATTGTCACCGGAACTATGAACACCCGCCAAATTTCAAATCATTGGGACGTCTGGAAATGGGTGAAAATCACGCCCTAAGGAGTCAGTTACAAACATACAAGTGAAGCTAATATAAAGCGTGTAATTAATTCACATTCATTTGTACGGGGCGATCACCAGAATTATGTCACTTAATAGGAAAAGTTATAGCTAGTTAATTAGTTATGTAGAACACCAAAATAGGCTTTAGAATACCAAGATCGATCAAGTGACGACATCTATTTTATAAGTTAAAATCCTGAAGGATGAGACTATCCCGTCTCCTGGAGGGGGAAGGCCATACCTGGCATACCTTGAACTCTTAGAACAAGGAATCAGCTGAAATGTTATTTTTGAAGCAATAAGAAGTGTTTAAAAATTCTCAGGTCAAGGCCTCTGCTTTGACCTGGGGCATATCGGTAAATTTTCTCAGAGTTGAAGGGTTTCTGAATTATTTTATTGGTCACCAGAATTTCTTATCAGTTTCGAGTATTTAAATATGGCCTTGGTAAGCTAACACTTAGGTATTTTATTGTCAATTAGATAGTTTTTTGTTGAGTTAACAAAATATTGTCTGCAGTCTGTTTTAGTATAATCATGGTAATTTTCACTAATTTAACGTTCATGATGAAAGTAAATTTGCTATTTCCTTCTTTTTTCCTTTTAAATGTTAATATTCTAGTCGCATATTTAAACAATTTATATTTATTTTTCACTCCTTTGCCTTAATAAATGAAAAACAGACCATTTTTTGAGTTTAAGTTAAGTGAATAATTGAATCAAACCAAAGATTACTGAATTAGTAGAACCAAAATCAGCTCTGAAGCAACTAATTAAATTGTGAGTCAGCAATGTTCTGTTTGAACCCTTACTATCTATTTCACGAATTGATTATTCACTCAAGAGTAAGATCCATCCTATTATTTTTCAAACCAGAATCCATGTATGTTATCGCCAACCTGACATACAAGATATACGCTAGTTAAAGTAGAGGGGTGTTTAAGCGTTGAAAATGGAGCTTAACTCCTATTAAATATCCGCCAGGCATAAGCCAGAGTATTAGTTCATTCGAGTTAGTCACACATATGTTCTTTGTTCACCCCGATCATATGGTCTTATTGAGTTGTCAAAATATCAAATACTCTTATTAAAATTATGGATAAAATAATAGTCGGCTATTTGTCATGGTCTTGTGATATTGCCTACGAATATTGCCGTTTCAGCGATAATTTTATTGGTGAAATAATCTTAACAAATATAACTCGTTTCATCGATGATTATAAAAATCCCTTCTCTTTTTTGCGCTCGTGTGGTTACCAAGCAACATAATTTGTGTCTCAAAATCGAAGAAATTTGTCTTTTCATAATCACCGATACACCTGTTGAATTTTTTGCTTTAAAACCATATCTACTGTTTTATAGACAACAGAATTTTGTTTTTGATGAATCGTTGATAAGTAAATAAAAATATTGCTGTATTTTCTTATCATTCATCTTCATTACCTATATTTCACTTGAACTAACAAAAGAATCCTTGATTCTGAAATCTTGTTAAAATAGCATGAAGAACTATGTTTATATAGAAAGATGTTTAGTTTTTTTTTCAGAAATGAAGTTTCTGTACTGTCGATGATTCATTCCTTTGAATAAACAAGACTTCAGGAACGATACTAAATAAATAAAACTCCGGAAATACAAACGAAAATGTGGAAAATCTCGAAATTTAATTTGAACTCACAGATTGCATTTATCTAAACAACTTTAGAACTCTTTAATGTAACTTATTCTTCAAACGAAGTTTTTCCTTTATAGAAAGTCGCATACGCCAAAAACATTAGATAAAGTGAGGAAACTTTTCCAGTTTACTTCTGCTGAAAGACGACACAAATATTGATTAACAGAAGTAACGAGGCAATTTGAGCGAAAATAAACTGAAAACATTTCTTACCCAATCAAAAATGAGTGTTTTGGTGAGTTTGTAATTGAGTGAATCAGTGGAAAATGAAATTTTCACCTGGTCGACTTTACCCAGATATGGTAGATTAAGTCAAGGTAAATTTTGGCCGTAAGTGGGTTGTTGGATTCCATTCACAATCCAATTTATGAGATGTTATGAATTTTAATGTTTTCCACAAAGTGTTAATCTAAGCACGGAAGAACATAGGATTTAAAACGTTGGTCGAGCTGTCTTGAGCATTTGGCGATATTGGTGTAATATTCATTATATAAATTTTAAGAATATGGGTGACCAATATAATAATAATAATTCTCCTTCACAAACACTCATGGAGTGTACCACCCAAAGGCATAATCCTGCGGGTAGAATACGGCTATTATTTATTGTTAAGACTCCGGTAGCCTTTTGTCTGGTTTGAAAAATGGACTGTACAATAATAGTTGATTGAGAAAACGTTGCGGGAAATGAAATGAATCGACAACACTAAACGGCTTACCTCAAGTTGCAGTTTCTTTCCTGTGACAAGGGGCCCCTGTTGATGATGAGGAAGCTGCGACTGGCCAAAGCAAAAGTTTTCAAAACCAAAATAATGTGGGTTATAGCGGGTGTTCACGTGTTTTCTCTCCTCGAGCATGTCTGTTATCACGGCACATACTTCATTCAAACCCGGTGGCGCAGGCGCCGTTTAGTGCAATTGGAGCGCGCATATTAGTAATAATAAGAATAATAAAATTAAATATACAGACCATTGTGGATCTCTAACAATTTATTATTATTTTCCGTGGCGCTCCAGGGCGACTTACTGATTTTTTGGTGGTGTATTCACGTTTCAGCTGTAGGAAAACCTACAGCAACGCCACGAGTGGTCGGTACGCACTCCTAGCAAGCACTAGACGAATATATCATTGAAACATTGGTAAGATTCAAGATGGTATTGGCTTAAAAAATTACGACGCGTCACGACCATCGCCGAGTATATCCGATTGTTCAGGCGCGCATACAGCTTTGTTCTATGGGGGGTAAATCGTGGCGCGGGGGTGACAGAAATTAGAAAAGTGCCGCAGGCTAATTTTATTTTGTTCAAGGTCAAATGACTTTAAATTGATACTTAGGTTTTTCAGTGGGGTATCATAAAGGTGGCAAAAAAGATAATTCGGGGCGCGGGGTGGAAGAAAATAATTTATTTTATGTAAATTGATAGTTGGATTTGTCAGTGGGGTATCATAAAGGTGGGAAGAAACGTAATTCGTGGCATGGGGATGACAGAAAATAGAAAAGCGCCGCAGGCGAACTTGTTTTTTCAAGGTTCAATGCCTTTTAATTGATACTTAGGTTTGTCAGTAGGGTATCATTAAGGTGGGAAAAAAAGATAATTCGTCGCACGGAGGTGACAGAAAATAGAAAAGCGTCGCATGCGAAACTTTTTTGTTCAAGGTCATATGCCTTAAAATTAGTTAAGTTTGTCAGTGGGGTATCATAACGGTGAGAAAAAAAGGATGTCAAAAAAAGCATAGCAGAACAAACAAACATGCAATGACACCTTCTGAATAAAAGAGAAAGTGAGGTCGAGTATCACGAAATTAACGGATGCATTCTGAAACTAAATACAATTAACTTTTACATATGTAGGTAACTTGACGCGAAGGCAAATCAGGAAGGGATGTAAATTAAATCAATCAGGTACTCATGTGTAACAGAATTTAAAACTAATTACATTTACATAGGTAACTTGAAGCAAAGCAAAATCGGGTTTACAAATCAAATAACACAAATCAATCAGGTACCCAAGTCACAAGTTTAATAGAGATTAGAATTAGATGTTCTCGTTACGTTGTACATGTCTTAGCCACGGTGCAGTTTTGGCATTTTTCCGTTTTTAGGAAGAAATAGATTAAATGATTAGATTTAGATAGTTACGCGTCGAATGAAATAAGATTCATTTTCTGAATCTTAAAATTAATGTTGAATGAAACACTGAATTTTCTTCGATCATGGAGGGGGCTATTACCCCCATTACGCCCTTCTATACGTGCCTGCGATTGTTGTGAAATAAATTATAAATTCAACTTGAATGCACATTTTTTTCATCTTTCCGTATGCTATACCAAAAACCCATTTTCGAATTTAATTAAACTACAGTCTTGACAACTTCATCGAAAAAGAGAGTTGAAAGAATATTTTCTCAAAAAAACAAATCTCACATGACATAATTACTTGCAAATGAGTATTGGGATTCTGTGTATGAGGCAAATACTTGCGATGAAAAATACAATGAATTTATAGACATATTACTGAATTACTTCAATATGGCATTTCCTCTAACAATATGTAAGAACATAAACAAAGGCAATAATACATCATGGGTCACAGATGAATTAAAAACTTCTAGCTCACAGTTGAGAGATTTGCATATACTCCAAAAAAATCATGCTGATCTGAAACCCATATACAAACAGAGGCTCATTCAACATAAACATCGTGTAGAAAATACCAAAAAATCTCACTTTAGTAACGTTATTCTGAACTCGGAGAACAAAAATAAAGCATCTTGGTCAATTATTAATACTCTTAAAAACAAAAACAATTCAATTAAACCTAATATTCAAATTATCCATGATGATGATCATCTCGTAACATCCCCTAATGAAGTAGCCAATATATTCAACAACTTTTTTATAGAAGCACACAAAAAAATAAGTAATAGTATACCCCCATCAAATATATTTGACAATTCTGAGAGAGGGGCCAAGAGTAACTTAGAGTCTATGGTTGTTCTACCTTTCACAGAATATTAGATGGTTCGCATATTTGCAAAACTTAAAAATAAACCATCATCAGGACCTGATGAACTCCCATGCAATATAATCAAGGAATTTGGCTCATTCATAATAGAACCAATCACTCATATTGTGAATTTTTCTTTCGAAACTGGCATTTTTCCAGATCAACTGAAAATATCAAAAGTTATCCCAATACATAAAAAAAAGCCAGAACGGAGTTGGACAACTACAGACCAGTATCTTTGACTCCAGTGTTTTCTAAAGTGTTTGAATACAGTATGCTAGATAGGCTCAATCCCTTTATCGAAAAATTCAACCTTATACCTAGTGAACAACACGGGTTTAGGAAAATAAGATCAACAAATACTGCTATCACAGAATCCATTACATGTATATTTAATGTGACTTGAGCAAAGTCTTCGATTGTGTACCACACGATCAACTATTGGACAAGCTTTGGTCACTGGGTATCAGAGGCAAATCGCATGCCTGGTTCAAATCTTTTTTAACGAACCGAAAACAATATTCACTCATATTCCATAATGACGGAGGAATGATCAGCTCACACAACTCAAGCAGTTTGCCTGTAGAAATAGGAGTACCTCAGGGAAGTGTTGTAGCACCTACATTATTCTCTCTTTATGTGGCAGATATAGTATACTATTTGGCCGATTTTAAAATTGTTTTATATGCTGATGACTTATCAATTCTTGTATCTAAGGAATCACAAGATTTGAACCAAACAGCTTGTGAGGATCTAATGTCCAAAATAGCATATTGGTTTTCCAAAAATATGCTTTACATAAATACAACAAAAACAGAGTTCCATACAAAACAAAAACAAGTTCAGAGTATAACTATGAATATTAATAACAATAACATCAATCAGAATAACAGCATTACATTTCTAGGCATGACAATCCGTGATAACTTAAACTGGGAGTGTCACATACACAACAATACAATCAAGGTAGTAAATACCAAAATATTTCAAATACGGTGCAACAATGCAAGTTCTGAAAAACTTCTATTATGCAGAAATTCAATCAAGACTGACTTATGGTATAATGCTTTGGGGATAATCTACGGCTGCAAAAACACTCCTGATGATGAGAAAAAACAATCTGCTTTGTCGCAAAGACATTCACAATTATTTCACACGAAATCAAGATCTTTTAAATACCCCACAAAATAGATTGAAATTAACCCAGAACTGTGCTCCCAGCATTGGAATCCGAATATACAATAAAGTTCCTCAGGACATAAAAGATCAAAGGAACCATGTTAAATTCAAAAAATCTCTATCAAAACTTCTAAGGGGCGGCTTATTTTAACATGTAGCATACACATTTATTGTTGAATTTTATGATTGTATATTGATTGTGTATTGATGTTATAACCCATTTATTTCATGTGCTGTATCGTGTTATGTATTTAAATTTTTGTGGTCTTTTTAATGAATAAATTTTATTTGATTTGAAAGGAAGCAATATACATAAATTCAACTACTTGCATTCTGTTTTCCTCCTTTACATGGACGTTTACCATAACATTGATGATTACAGGTGCTGTGTGACTCGAAAACGGTACACTCGGTACAACATTCAATACTAGGCTCGGGCGCCAATGAGATTGTCGTGTTGTTCCACTTTCTCCCTGATTATACCAAGGGGAGGCTCCAGAGAGCTTCGGTGAAGAAACGGTATTCCAGGGGTTATTTGTAACGACAGCGTATATGGTCATGGTAAGCGGCAGGCTTGAATTGTCCCCACCGGTTGTACCTCATTAACTTTCCATGGAAGGTTTTTAAAAGACAACCTTGCTTCTCCTTCTACCCTGAATGAAAGCTATGTATGTGAAAAAAAATTGTTTATTGGCAAAAATAGTGTACACACTGTATAGCCTGTTCAATGAAATAAAGAAATATTAACTAAAAATTATCCTGGGTCGAAGACGTCTACAGATTTTTCTCATTGCGCAAAAAGAGAAACCAATCAAAAAGCTTCTACCTCTTTTTTTATACGTTTTGCAACCGACTATGTGATTTTTTCTATTATTAATGACTGACGAACAGTCTGAGCCTGTGCCTGACCGTCCGGGAGGTGGCGTTTCTCGAAGGACAGAAAGCGCAGCCATCACACTACTAAAGGATCTTCGTTGGACTGGCTGTCGAAATCATACTTTTGTTCATATTTTATCGTGCAAATCGACCGCGAGGACCACGGATGGATTGCAGCTAACGTAGTGCTTGGTGTTTGGTCAACACGTTAAAATAGTATCCACAAAGGTACGGTCTTATCCCACACTATGGCTTATCGGTCCAAGAGTGAGTCTTTTTGAAGAGATGTGATGTTAGGAGTTGGCTATTTGCATTGTGTTATCACCTCGAACCTATAAGAAAACGCGTTTCACGACCATATCCGAGTATATTTGATGGTCGAGGAATAAATTCAACTTGAATCCACATATATTTGATTTAGTTCTGATTTCCAAAAACTCATTTTTGAATTGAATTCAACTACAGACGTAGGAACTTCATTGAAAAAGACAGTTGAAAGGAAGCAATATAAATGAATTCAACTACTTGCATTGTGTTTGTGTCCTCTATATGGACGTTACATTGATGGAGAACGACTATCGTGAAGTCTTTGCCAAAATCAGAAAAGGTAAGAACTTGAGCTTGAGTCAATCCATCATTGAGTGCCTGGAAAACTTTTTCTTGTATGTCTTTCCACTGACATCGGTATCCTGTCTTTAGAAGTTTGTGCAAGGGTGCGGTGATTTTGGCAAATGAACGCACGAATCGACGGTACCATGACGCCATTCCTATTCTTATGAAACGGCGTAATTTGCAGACAGTGAACAGTATCAGTCCCACAATCAAGGCTAGCTTATCAGGATCGTTCAGGATTCCTTCGTGCGTCACCACATGATAAATAGCAGAGGCATTTTCGGCCAAACGAGCACTCATCGGGATTGACAGGGGAACACCACCCGGAGTTTTCCAGGTACTCCACGGGCAAGACTATGAGTGTGCCTCAATAATGGAAATACACCTAGCGCCTCATAGTTTGTCTAGAATGACGTTGAGGAACGGTAGGGAGTATGCATCCTTCATCGAAGCAGTATTCACTTTCTGTATAACTACCGGTGAGCTCCTTGTGAGCTCCACTGGCTATCGGTCGGCTCTATTATCTCTTCTGTTCACATTTAGTAAATTTTAAGGTTGATGTTCTCCTGTACGAAGATTATGTGGTCGGTGTCTCTGTTTTATGGGCTCTGGGTCGGATAGATTCTGTGATGACTCCAGGTTGAGAAAACGTAAATCTTCATCCAAGAACGCTATCAGTGAGCGAGAGAGCTGGTAACGGGGCCAACATTTTGAGTGGTTTGCCGGCGGATCAGGGTCTGCATTCCAGTTATGTAGTTGTAGTTTCCTCAGCTGCTCGTTGCAGTCTTTGGTTTACGTCTGCTCTCAAAAGTATTTGATACATTGAAAGAAAAATACCAAATCATTCCAGGAACGTCATGAATTTTGTTAGCACGTAGCATACTATTGATGGTACAAAAATTAGATTCTTGAAACCAGATCGGAATATTTTAGAAACATGTGGAATAATCCAGTACAATTGGGTTTTGAGAGGATCGATTATAGCACCACCAAACTTGGTATGCTAGAAGTTGGAACCATGATTGGAACCAAAATTCCAGGGGTCGAACATATTTTTTTTTTCGTTTAAAAATAAATAAATAGATTTTTGCTGTAATCTTGGAAAGTATATGATTTACCGGAAAAACAACTCAATAAGGTGAAAGACAATTCAATTATCTAGGGGGAATGGGGGTAAATTGTTTCAAGGGGCACATTGATACATCACCACTCACTCGAACTGTACAGCAGTGATAGAAACGTGACTATCCTTCAATAGATGGCTCTAGTGATTCAATATTACCAGCGAAACTGTGGTCGTTTACAATGCAAATTCCGCTGTTGACCAATACAAGTGCATTTCAGAGCCGATTGAGTAAATTTAGAGAGTCTCAGATAATCAATCAGTTTACGTAAATTACGTATTTGTTTTGTTAGGTTTCTTCGTATTTATGTAAGTACATGTCTGATTAAGGTACATATAAGAGGTTCTTGTTGATCTTATATAGTTTTTTCGTCAGGTAGATGTTTACAAAAACCGACACGTTGGGGTAGATTGATACAAGCTGCATGGGGCGGTTTGGTGTGTTTCAATGTGCCCCTTTTACAAATGAAGGATATCATCTAAATTTTCGTGTACTACACACAACACGTCCATGCACTTCGGCTGTCATCTTAACACCTTAAATGACCATATCCAAAGGCCCAACATAAAAAAATCCAAAATAAAAAAAAGAATAAAATAAATTGCAGATGCTTCAGTATCAGAAAAGAGAAAAAAAAGAAATGAAAGAAAACGCAACACAATTGAAAAATGCTAAAAAACTACTGGGTTGGACTTCTCGAAAGGAAAATAGCGAGAAAAGATCGCGTCGATGCGGACTTGACTCAGATTCCACTAGTTCTGAATAGTTTTTTCGAATTTGATTTAACCCACTTGAGGAAGAAATCGACATCTTATGTTTTCATTATCCATATTACCAAAACCTCATATTACTAAAGGAACCAACCGGACTGCTTCGTTCTTTAGGTTTTCTTTCTACTTTGATTCTTATAATGTACAATGAGCAGCATTGGTTACTCGTTTTTTAACTACTTCTTTGATTTATAACGTAAAATGAGCAGCAATTCGTTAGCTTGTTAAATCGGTGAGCGATAATGTGTTTTTCTTTAATTATTATAAGAGAATTCACTGAAAGAAGTCGTTTAAGATTCTTATTTTTGCATAAAGTATATGAAATATCAATGTGCCCCATACCCTGGTTCAATGTGCCCCGTATGTGGGGTGGTTTGATACAAATCCAATTTTTCACATATTCCATCATTTTTCTTTTTCATTTAACGTTATGAAAAAATCTGTAATACACCACGAAACTAGATAAAATTGTGTCTGCATTGGTGCATCAAACTTTATCTCAAACTAGCTCTATCACCCATTTTTCAATTCTTAAAAAAAATTGAATCAATCTGCCCCTACTCCCCCTACTAAAATTATTCCTAGTAATTTTTTATGGAATGCGCTCGTTTTCTCAGAAAATGTGATTGAACGCCGACATCAACTTTCAGGTTCACCCTTATCCACCGCTGAGAATTCTGGCGGAGCCGAATATTTGATTGGTCATAACTCTGCTAAAAATGATCGGAGAAGAAAAAGGAAAAGTTCATATCGTTTCTGAAGACTCCTTACCCATAAAACCGGCATTCCCTTCAGTAAATGTTGGAAGTAATCGCTTATTCATATCTTGCATATATGTTTATTAACACTATTGTGAAGTGCAAACCTCAAGCTTGACATCACATACTTCATTTTTCATGTAGGATGTGTATGAGAGATTATTTTCAACATTTACTGAAGAAATTACCGGGATTATGGGTGAGTTGAAAACTGAGGCAGGAGTAAAACCCAGTTTTTTCTTTGGCATGTTTAATTGAGACGAGTCTCACTATTCTAAAATCGTTGCATATGGTCCAAAGAGGGTACTGATTCCTGCTTCTGAATAACTATTTCATATCAACTAAAATATCCATGACTTTCGGATCCTCCGTAAATATCGTAGAAGGGTTATGTGAAATGGGACAAAACACATTTTAAGTACTCAGATAGTCACATGTTATATTTGCATGAGGAAGTACAAGTCTTCAGGAACGACATACACTTTTTCTTTTCTACTATAATTTTTAGCAAAGTTATGAAAAATCTACGGCCCTGCCGGAAATGGCAGTGGCGGGCACTTTGAAACTCGTCACATGACTTCTTGAAATCATATATTGTCAGAAAAAAATATTTTTTACCGAAATATAAGGGGTGGAACCCAAAACAAAATGTATTTGAAAAAATTATAATGTTTTATTGCTGTTGTTTCGTAAAGTATAAGATTTATCAAGAAAAAATTTCAACAAGGCGAAAGATAATTCAATTCTCCACAAGAAATATACCAAGTAATTTCTCACAAAACGCGCTCGTTTTCCCAGAAAACCTGATTGAGTTCCGATATCAAATTTCAGGCTCGCGTTAACCTGCCACTGCCATATCCGGCAGGGCCAAAAATTAGATTTGTCAAAACTTGGATAAACATTTAACTAGAAGGAGAAGAACAAGTGTGTACCGTTCCTGAAGACTTCTACTTCCTCATGCAAATATAACATGTGAGTATCTGAGTACCCAAAATGTATATTGTCCCACTTCACATAACCCTTCTACTATATTTACGGAGGATCCGAAAGTCATGTATATTTTAGTTGATATGAAATAATTATACTGAAGCAGGAATCAGTACCCTATTTGGACCATATACAACGAATTTAGACTAGTGAGACACGCCTCACTTATACATGCCAAAAAAAAAAACTGGGTTTTACTCGTGCCTCAGTTTTCAACTTACCCATAAATCCCGGCAATTCTTTCAGTAAATATTGAAAATAATCGCTCATATACATCCTGTCACACTGCTTTAAATTTTTGCCTATAGTCCAAAGAGGGTATGGGTTGCTGCTTCAGTATAATAATTCCATATTCACTAAATTATTCATAATTTTCGGATCATCCGCAAAAATCTCCGTGAAGTGCGACAAAACGCATTTTAGGTACACACATACTCGCATATTATGTTTGCACGAAGGTAGGAGTCTTCAGAAACGATATGAACTTTTCCTTCTCCGATCATTTTTAGCAGAGTTCAAAAATCTATTTATTTATTAAAAAAAAAAAAATGTATATATATGTTCCACCCCTGGAATTTTCGTGTTTATCATGGTTCCAACTACCAGCATACCAAGTTTGGTGGTGCTACAATCGATCCTCGTCTCAAAACCCAATCGTACTGGATTACACTGGATACTTCAATCCTCTGTACTAAGAAGTAATGACTAGACAGGGGGACACCACGAGAATGATATAAACAGGTGGGCTCTTCCTAACTGTATGGAGAGGCTTCTCAAAAGAAAACTGGTAGAGGGCTTCCTCCTAATTGACTGAATTGGACTTCTTATAAAAAAAGTGACTGTCTAAAGAAGGACACCAAGAGAGGGCTCCTTCCAAAAAATCTCAGTATAAAAAACTGGGAAATTAGGATTATTGAAATGAAACTTTTCATGGGATACTAAAGGAGTTTTGTCATGAGAGTAAATTCGAAGAGATAACAAATCTGTTAAGCTCCATATCTCTTTCTAACTACTATCTACTCAAGGGTGAGAGAGGCGGAAAAATGAGAAAAATATATGCATCAGTCAAAAACTAATAACGGCAGAAGTGAATTTTTATGTTCTTCAAAAACTGCCAATGATTGTGCAAAAAAATATTGCAGTAAAGAAAAATTGATTCGAAATTGTAACAGAAATGATTTACGATTAATAAAAATGTACAGATTACCCTTAATTAATTAATACGGAATTTTCAGTTGCATGTATATGTACATTGTTATATGTTTATGTACATGTTTATGTACATAATTAGTATAAGTAATGAATGAGTGACGTGATTCATGGACTATACTGAGCTGAAATTTCACCTTTGCACAGTTAAAGGTCCTATGGAGACTGTCCAGGCGATCTCGATCATCACATCCATTTATGGTAAATTTATTGGTAAATATTCGGAATTCTCTGCCGCAGGAGATATTCCCTGCCTGCAGAAATTGAAGAAGAAAAACAATTCTTGACATGATTTTTTGGGTTTATGACCTTCCACAAATTAATTAATTTGCCCGATAAGTTACTGCGTTCACAAGACTGCTGTCTGGAAAGGAATTAATTTTTGTCAGTAACGTGCCCTACACTGCATTTGACTATCTGAAAAAATGAGATCGAATTAACAAAGAATACTTCTTTTTTTTGAAAATTGTTCACGTTTCGGAGGCTGTATCTGCCTCCGTTTTCAAAACTTTTTGGGAAGACGCTGAAGAAATTGAATTTGAATTGCGGTTTTCGAAATAAGATCTTTCTTATAAATCACATTTTTCATTTTTCAATTTTCATTGAGAATGTTCCCCTTTTCAAAACTTTGGTATTATTCCATATGATCGCCATCAGATGTTAGAATATATTCGGATATTTTTGAACCCGTTATTTTTCGATTTCTGATGTAACTTTTATGTTCTTCCTGGCGCACAATCAATGGTCTTGATGTTTCACCTATATAACTCTTACCACACGAACAAGGTATGTTGTAAATACAATTTTTTGAACATTCACCAGCGTTTTTGGGTTTTGTATGTGTGAGTATTGATCTCAATGTATTGGTTGTTTTAAATGTTGTTCTTACATCACACCTATCGCCAATCCGTTTTATCTTTTCAGACAGTCCAGGGACACAAGGTATAATGTTGTTTGTTGGATGTGTATGGAGTTGTCGCATGTCTGTGTGTTGTGTTGTTCGATTGTGAAGTGTAGTACTATTTTCAATTTCATTAATGGTTTTCTCCACGAATTAATTTGGATAAGCATTTTCCCTGAGAACGGACTTTATAAAATTCAATTCTTCTTTCAGATTTTGTGTTGAATTGCAAACCACTTGTGCCCTGTTGTAAAGACATTTGACAATTCTCTTTTTCACGCCGGTGTGGTGATTTGAGTTATAATGGAGATATCTATTGGTATGTGTTTTCTTTCTATAAACAGTTGTGTTGACTCGAGATGTTGATTTTTTTATCAAAACATCTAAGAAAGGAAGTTCATCATCTTTTTCTTTTTCTAATGTGAATGTTATCGTTGCTTCTTGTTTATTAATGTAATCTAAGAACATCTCTACTCTGATTCCAAACAGCAAACACATCATCAACATACCTCCACCATACTCTGGGTCCATTCTGGTACGTTTCAACGAAAAATTCTTCAAAATATTCCATGAATATATTACTCAAAATGGGGGATAATGGAGAACCCATTGCCATACCAAATTCTTGTTGATAAAATTCATCTTTGAATTGGAAATATGTTTTTTCAGTACAGAGTTTTATGAGTTCAATAATAGAATCGACATTCGATTTTTCTTTTAGTATTCAATGATATATCTCTTTCTAATTTAGTTTTGACAATTTCTAGAGTTTTTGTAATTGGCACATTTGTGAACAAGCTTTCACCATCAAAACTAACCAGAAATCTGTATCATTGATTTGTAATTCATTTAGTTTTTCTAAGAAATGTGGAGTGTTTTTTATAAAATTATTTCCATTACCAGATATCGGTTTTAAAATATTGAGTAGGTATCTTGCAAGTTTTTGGCATGTAGAACCAATGGAACTAACAATGGGTCTCAAGGGATGTGTTGGTTTGTGAATTTTTGGTAATCCATAGAAATGTGGGGGTTTACTGTGGTGAGAAATAAGGTTTGTGCGCTCTGCTTTTGAGAGCATATCTTTGTATTTTGCAAGGGTTCCATATGTTTTTCTCTCTATGGATGAAGTTACCATTCAGTTTATGTATACATTTTTCACTGAAGGAGGGTTGTCTTCATTTAATATTTTAAAAGTGGTGTTAGAGATCATTTGTGTTAGTTTGAGTTCGTAATCTTCTGTATTCATGACGACTGTGGCATTTCCTTTATCAGCCGGAAATATTTTAATTTTATCATTTGATCGAAGAGATGTTATTGCACTCTTCTCATATGTATTTAAATTACTTCTAGAATTATAAGGTTTTGTCAGTGCATTTTTGTAGTCAGATCTGTAATCACCAGGTATTTCAGCTGGTAAACGCTGGGCTGCTGCCTCTGGCAGTGACCATTTCAAGAGTTGGTATAACTTTTGGAGTAACAGCAAAGTTCAATCTCTTCGCTAAAACAAGTTTCTCATGTCTATTTAAAGTTCTAGAGGATAAATTGATTACAGTTCTTTCAGCAAATGTTTTGGTGTTATTTTGGCGTTGTTCTTGTTTCTTTTGTAATAGTTTTGTGAATTTTTCTTTGTGTATTTTGTTTCGATTGAATGAATTATAGGAATTTTGAATACAGTGACTCATATAATTGAAATCATTTTGGATCATATCTTGTTTCATGAGTTGCTCCAAGTTATTAATTGAATATTCTAAATTTACCTTGTTCTTTCTGTGGAATTGAATTCTTTCTCTTACCATTGCGTGGCCTGTCCTTTCAATTATTCTTCTACATTGTTGACTATCATATGTCATTTTCAAAATAAAACTTCTAGGAATGATCTTATTACCTCGACATCTACATAAAAAGGTTAAACTACTGTGAGAACTAATTTTTTCTACAGATTTTCCAGTTTCTTGAAATTCCTAACATACTGCGGCCCATACCGTCCTTGTAAATATTGATTGAAAGTTTGATCTTGTGGAGGAAATCTGATTTTTGACATGATTTTTTGGGTTTATGACCTTCCACAATCTGAAAATGAAAAAATGTTAATTTAAAGAAATCTGTACAAGTGTAGAAAATTAGCCCGATAAGTTACTGCGTTCACAAGACTGTTGTCTTGAAAGAAATTAATTTTTGTCAGTAACGTACCCTACACTGAATTTGCCTATCTGAAAAAATGAGATCGAATTAACAAAGAATACTTCCCTTTTTTTGATTTTCCTTTTCTTATATAGTAACTACAACTCAAAGAAAATATCTATTGACTATCAAGAAATTTTTCGAAATTTTTATATTACATCAGGTTGATGACTTATAAAGTTATACATAACTGACATCCCCGGTATAATGTCACATTATACATACCTGAAGAAGATACTTCAACTTCCTTCGTTCTCAGGCGACTTCCTGTCTTACTTCAACTTCACCCTTTCATGTGGGTACTCCACATTCAAAAAGGTCAAGGGCTCTTTCAATCTCCAACCACGAACTAGCTTTAATTAAGATATCATCTTCTATTTTCCAGCTATAATTACAGTGTAGCAGCACGGAAAAAATCTGATTAATTACGGTAATCTATTTCATCTGAAGCCCGTTGAAAAAATTATCATGCGGTCAGGTATTATTTTACGCAAACTGAAAGCAGTGAAAATGAGCTTTAGAGCTTTTTTAAATTGGGAGAAAAAGTACCTGAATATGGAAATGCTTCCACATTCAAAGCCTTGATGACAGCTCTCTGTGCGAGACCGTGTAAATGATAGGAGTTTTCCTGAATTATATGAAATGTTTGGAGAAGGGTGAACACAAAAATATGGAGTTGAGTGCTGAAGGAATATAATTATAAAAAATATGGGCAGATTTAAACAATTTTCTGCTTGAGTCAATGAATATTGGGCGACGTCGAGCGTTTTAAATACGAGGCCGATTTTTTTGTTGTATTCCAGTATTGTGTCTTTGTAACGGGGTGAAAAGTCGATTTGGTTGGGACAAATAAAGTGGCGCATTTCAGTTGTGTCCATTTCAACCTTTTTTGTGGTTGCCTAAACAAAGAGAGTTTATCTGCAACTTCCCTCGACGAGAAGTTAACTCCGAGAATTACAAAGTGCTTGTCCGTCTAGCTAAATATTTCACGATTTGGATTATCACCCTTCACATTTCTCATGATCCAAGTAAGGCAAAAAAAATGTGTGACGAAGATTTATGGATGTTTATGAATTTTACTCTGAAGAGTCATTTCCATTCATCAGTTTAGGTCAATTTTTTATTATTGAAATTAATTGCAATGTTTGTGAATATGTATGTATGTTCGGGTCACCCTGCCAAAAATGTCACATGAAATCTCATGAAAAAATATAGACTAATTATGGGAATTTATAAGGATCTGCGTGGAAAATCTGTAACCTACAAGTACGTAAACCTGGCCAATTTTCTGCAAAAAGTGATTTATAAAAATCGCAATTATCCACTAACACCCACAAAAAACGAATTTTCATTTCATGAAATGTAAAATGCTTTGTTTGTCCCCCCATGACCGTGATGTTGTCACGTCAGCTGACAGTGCTCTATTCCTGGAAGATTTGTGGAAAACAAGCATGTATCACCCCACTAGAAAAAAGCACATATTTGTAAGTATTGATTGAAAGCATATATTTTTGAAGGAAATTTGTTTCTCGACATAGTTTTTGAGTATTTCTATATACAGAGTGACACATTTGAAAGCGGGCCACCTCTCTAAAACTGGTATTTGTTTTCCGATTCAGAACATTTTTTCTTCAATAGATAGAGCATCGAAAGTTCTAGTTAGGTGCCATAAATACGAAATAAAAATCAAAATTTCAAGGCTTATTTCGAATTTTTTCAAGGTCAAAAATCCAAAAAACATACTAGCGATTTTTTTAAATAAAATTTGAAGACGGCCATAGATTCACGACATTTTCAAATAGTTAATGTGAAAATTACGTAGAAATGCGTCCATCAATAAAAAAGTTATAGGGGTTTAAAATTTGGAAATTATGTTAATAAATCAACCCACCATTTCAATTTCAGAACTTTTATCAGAATTCTGTTTACACCACTGGATTAAGAATATTTCGAAATATGTTTGGTGAGAATCAAAACCCGTTTATGAATAAACAAATTATAAAATGATAAAATTTTTTTTTCTAAAATTCCACCAAACAACATTCTTTTCAAATTTTATTATTTTATAATTTTTTTATTTATGAATAGATTTCGATGGAATTCTGGCCAAATATATATCGAAATATTCTGAATCGAGTGGTTTAGTGAGAATTTTGATAAAAGTTCTGAAATTGAAGTTATGGGTTGATTAATTGACAGATTTTTCCCATATAACTTTTTTATTGATGGACGCATCCCTACGTAATTTTCACATATACCATTTGAAAATGTCGTAAATCCAGTGGTGTCATCAAATTCTATTTAAAAAAATCGCTAGTATGTTTTTTGTATTTTTGACATTGAAAAAAATTCTAAGTAGGCCTTGAAATTTTTATATTTAATTCGAATTTATTGCTCTCAACTAGAACTATTGAGGCTATATCTATTGAAAAAAAAAACTTCTGAATCGGATAATATATAACAATTTTATAGAGGTGGCCCGCTTTTAAATGGGCCACTCTGTATATAAATTCAATAAAATTTACACTTACATTAAGGTACTGAGTTCAAACCACTTCTACTTTGTATATCTGCCTCTTGCTGAAATAGTAATTTACGTAACAAGTCCGTAAAACACTTTTTTGGACGAGTGGACAAGATTATAGGACAAGCGTAGCGAGTTCTGGAAGTCTGCGAGTCCAAAAAAACCCATTCCTTCTCAAGCGTCGCTGCTCAATCGAGAATCCAAATTCATTTGGATAGGAAGATCATACCGTATCTAGAGGAGAATAAGATCGAGGTGAATCCGGCCAAGTCGGAGACAATCAATTTTACGAAAAAGTATACTTTCTCGAAAGTGTACCGTAAGTTGAGAGTCAAAGGCGAGGCTGTTGAGAACGTGAATCATGCGAGGTACCTGGGGGTACAGCTGGACAAACGTCTAAATTTCGGGCGGCATATCACATTGGCGATACAGCGGGGTGGAGCTGCGCTAAAGCGCACATACCCCCTGATAGCCAGAGGCTCGAAATTGTCTCAGGAGAATAAGATGCTTATTTATAAGCAGATTATTCGTCCTGCTATGACATATGCTTGCCCAGTATTCTGCAGCCTGAAAGATACTCCACTAGCGAGACTTGATAGGATGCAGAATAAAGTACTTCGTATCATCACTGGTAGCAGACGATACACTCGATTGGAAACTCTTAGGGAACTAGGTGGCGTCGACTCGATTCCGATATTTATACGAAACTTATCTTATAAGTTCTATAAATACATGCTCGATAAGAGCCCTCTCACTAGAGAAATAACCAGGCTCAGAGTGTTTGATAATGAGCCTCGCAAACACGGCGGGCTCATTTATCAATCTCTTGATATCTTTAATGAAAGAAGGGAAGAACCGGTTCCGTAGGGAACTAAGTCGAAAGTCTGACTGAAACGCAGAGTACTTTGACCCGGTTTTTTGCATCAGCCTTTTCCGGGGTTCAGCATCGAAACAATCATCCTCACAAACTGCAACAATGGCGTATCTACAAGGAATAGAAATTCGAACAACACGCATAAGCTTTGCAGGAGGCGTGTATTACTGACTACAACCACTGTGTAATGAAAAGTCCGGCCCAGCGTCAACACCAGCGCGGGCGGACGTCTGCGCCCTTTCGCGGGGGTGCTATGTTCGCCTCGGCAAGGCACCCCTCCTGCACCCCTGAAAAGGTGTAGGGGGGTTGCTACTATTGCGCCCGTATGTCCTTTCCCTCTTCCCCCTGGATTATGGAAATGAGATATATGTTAAGTGACTTGTCCTTATACGTGAATGTTTTATTGTTGGAATATTTTAATAAAAACCCTATTTATTTATTTATTTATTTATTTATTTAGTCCAAAAAAACCGTTTTCGGACGTGTTCCGTACCTAATTTTTTTGGCCACCGTGTAGAATAACAAATCGATATACATTTATTTATTATATTTCTTGGTAGAAGAAAATTTCGAACATTTTAATTCTTATTTGTATTAAATATTGAAATTGGAAAAAAGATAGGTACTATCAGAAACATTCTAATTCTTATTTATATTAATATTTATATTAAAATTTGAGCATTGCCCGGACTAGTCCGGAAAGTACGTACTTCCCTGACTAGTCCGGGAAATGATATTTTCTCAAAGAAAAGTCGCCCGGAAAGTACCTACTTCCCAGTCTTTTCTGACAGAGTCAAATGAAATCTTCCAAAATAGTTATTTATGTACCAAGAACAAAAAATTTTCTATTATAGTCAAGCCTGCAAATTGATAGCTGAGGCGCAGCCGAGGCTAACAAGCAGGCGAACAATAGACAGTGTTTCGCCGAGTTGCTTATTACATCTTTTCGTAGACCTCTACAAATACCTACTAATTTACGATTTTCGAATCAATAATCAACTATATTTTTAGGCAAGTATTTTTCGTCCGCAGTCATTTTTGCTGTGGTCACTATGCCGACCATAGCGGACGAAAAGCGTTTGCGGACGAAAAGTGTTTGAGGACGAAAAGTGTTCGCGGACGAAAAGGACTTGCCTTCAGAAATAGTCGATTTTTCATCCGGAAATAAGTACGTGAAATGTATTTTTTTGTAGAGGTCGAAGAAAAAAATCTTTAGGGCGACATTTGCTAACTTGATACATATATAAGGATGTCTGGTTCAATCAATCACCATTCTGTTATTTCTCACATGAAAAGAGGTTACCATATGCAGCTCATTTCGATTTTGAATTACATTTCTGAGTAGGAAACTGATTGGCTCTTCATCTCCATTTGGAAAAAGGGGTGATAAAATCGCTCCTATATCATACTGACTTGCATGACTTAAGTTAAATGTATTGACATGATTATAATGAACAAAAACTTCATAATAATTAACTTCTATTTTTGAATATATCAGGATTTTAAATAACAATGAATTCAAATCAAAGTTTGATATTTGTTTATTATTATTATTAGGCCATTATCTACTGAAATCTCTTTTTTTTTTCTTAGAAAAAGATGGTTTCAGTAACAAATTTTCAGTTGACTTACGAAATCCATACTTCACTTTAGTACTTGACAATACAGAATTTTGTTTGGTTATGATCTTACATTGTACTATAATGTACTGGGAACTGTATTTTCAATCAAAACTCTTGTTTTGATATGCATCCACCTGAACATTATTAACTCATATCAACTCCTTTAATAATTTGGAAAGTGTAATCAAAAGTGGTTATAAATAACCTTTTTGAACATTCTGCTGCCTAGATGACAAACACTTATATGTTCTCCAAACAGTGCAAGGTGTTTCCAAAATTGGAGCGATAAATGTGGGATGAAAGTATGAAGTAGAAGGTGACAAATCAAAACTTTGTTGTAAAACATACTGAATTTTAATGTTTTCAAAAAATGTTTGGTAATCACTTATCAGAGGTTTACAGCCTGCGCAAACCGCGCTGAAACTCTGGCAGACAAGCTGTGGCCTGGAGAATCAAACCAGTGCCTCCAAGATAAAAGTAACCAGAAGCGATTTCATAAAACCTCATAAAAATTTCAAAAAATTTTTATTTCTTCAAACAAACATTCTTGCCATTTATTGTTACATTATGTTTAATAGAATGGATACAGGGCTCTCAAAGTTGTTTTTAATGATGCTGAGGATGCCAATAAAGTCATCAGAGCCAAAAAAGATATACTTAGAGGAAAAGCCATCTCAATCAACGCAGATTTAACTCAGCTTCAAATTAAAACATGGAATAAGTTGAAAGAAGAAATGGAAGTAAGAAAGAAAGCAGGAGAAAATGTTGTTAAATACTTCAATGGTGTTCCCAAAATTACTAAGTTAATCCAAAAAAAGTAAATGGGAATCCAATTTGCTGTTATTATCAGAATGTTGGTGGGTTACGTACAAAATTACTGGATCTTCAGAAAGCTGCTATGTGCTCGGTTTATGATGTTATAGTATTAGTTGAGAATTGGTTGAATAAAGACTTTCATAATTCTGAATTAGGTTTGAAGGATTTTGATATCTTCAGGTTTGATAGAGATTTAACTAACTTATTAAAAACACGTGGAGGTGGTGTTCTTATAGCTGTCAGGAACTCAATATCTGCCACATCCATCGAATTGGTGAACAATAATGTTGAGCAAATTTTTGTTAAACTCTCTTTTGGTAAAGATCATCTGATTATTGGTGCGGTTTATATAGCACCAGTCTCTAATGTGGAATACTACATTAATCATGTTAACACTGTTGACTCTGTTTTAAATAACTTTCCTGATCATAAATTGCTGCTCTGTGGAGATTATAACATATCGAATGCCATTTGGTTTAATGATGAATTTGGCCTTAGTGCCGACTGCCCCGAAAACTCCTATGCGAATATATTGCTTAATTCATTCAGTTATCATAACCTTTACCAAGTGAATTCTATTCCTAACTCAAGGAATATATTCTTAGATCTATTATTTTCATCTTACCATGATATAGTCGTTAATAACCCTACTGACCCAATTTTTCAAAATAGCATTCACCACTCTGCCATTGCCTTTGATATAAATATTAGAAAAATATCTGATCTGAAAATTGTGGAATACTTCTATGACTTCAGGAATAGCAATTATATACTCATGAACGATTTCTTTGCAAGCATTCAATGGAATTCCATATTGAACGATGACATAAATCTTTCCTTAAGTAAGTTTTATGAAATATTACATGAAGCTATTCAAAAATTTGTTCCTCTAAAATATTTCAAAACTTCTACCTTTCCAACTTGGTTCAACAAGGAATTAAAACAAATGATTTTTGAAAAGAAATTAGTTCATAGGGAATATAAAAGAGGCAATCTTGAAGCATATCAGCGGTTTCAATATCTAAGGGAACAATGCAAAACTTTACGTGATGCCTGCTATCGTAAATACATTTTGCAGACTGAAAACAACATTGCAACCAATCCTCGTTATTTTTGGAAGTTCATCAACGATAAAAAAAAGACATATAATTTACCGTCTTGTATGACTTATAATAATATTTCTAGTGCAAATTCTAACGAAATAGTTAATCTCTTCTCAGACTTTTTTTCGACAGTATATGATGATACGATAATTAATCAAATCCCACATTATACCCATGATAATACTGTTGACATTTGCTCTTACACTGTTGACATTAAAGAAATTATCGATTTAGTACTCACCCTTCCATATAAATTATCATATGGCCCTGATGAGATCCCTTTGCATTTGATCAAAAATTGCATTTTTACTTTAGCAAAACCAATTCACTCTTTATTTAATCTATCTCTTCAAAAAGGAATATTTCCCAATTCTTGGAAATACAGTTTCATAAAACCCATCCACAAGAGTGGGTCACGCGATAATGTCACGAACTATAGAGGTATATGTAATCAATCTGATTTACCAAAAATGCTTGACTGTTTAATCTCCAAAAAATTATACTGGGACCTCAAAAACATTCTAATAAGCGAACAACATGGTTTCTTTAGAGGTCGTTCTACAACCACAAATTTATTACTCTACCAAAAATTTATTATCAACGCATTCGAGAATAAAATGCAGGTAGACTCTATATATACGGATTTCTCCAAAGCTTTTGATAGGGTACACCACGGTTTATTACTTGCAAAGCTCGAATCCATGGGATTTGAAGGAAATATATTAGAGTGGATTAAATCCTATCTTAGTGATAGAGTACAATATGTCAAATACGGGAGTTCGGTATCAGACCCTATCAAAGTCCCCTCTGGGGTTCCCCAGGGATCTCATATGGGACCAGTGTTATTTAATGTATTTGTTAATGACCTTCCAAATGTTATTACCAATAGTTCTTTTCTATTATTTGCCGATGATTTGAAGATGTTTAGAACAGTTCAATCCATATCTGATGCTGAGAGTTTACAGTCTGAATTAAATAACCTTTCAAGGTGGTGTAACATTAACTTACTGAAACTGAACTTGGCTAAATGCCAAAAAATAACATTTTCACGTAATTTCGGGACTATCGATTATAATTACCAAATCAATGGTAATAACTTAGCAGTGTGCAATAAAATCAAAGATTTGGGGGTTATATTCGACTCAAAAATGACCTTTAAGAATCACATAATTGAAACCTCATCTCGTGCACGAAAAATGTTAGGCTTTTCTCTCCGTTCGGCAAGAGAACTGTCTGTCAACTCTCTAAAGATAATCTACTGTGCGCAGGTGAGGTCCATACTTGAATATAACTCCATCATTTGGTCACCACTTCATAAAGTTGATATTGAACTCTTAGAGAGTACCCAAAACAAATTCTTGAGATACTGTGGCTATAACTTGAGAATGAATACAGATGAATCTTTTTACCCACAAATATTAAAAACTCTGAACTTGAACACTTTAACACATAGAAGATTAGAAATCAGTCTGATATTCCTTCATAAAATTATTAATGGCAGTATCGATTGTCCTCAAATTGTTGAACTTATCCCGCTCTCAGTAAATGTTAGAAGAAATAGAAATAGTGACATCTTCAAGATTCCCTTCTGCAGAACAAATTATGGTCAAAACGAGTCTCTCAGTAAAACAATGAGATCAGCAAACACTCACAGCAACAAACTTGAACTGTTTGATTCATCCTTAGCTTCCTTTAGAAAAGTTGTTAGAAAGTTGTAATTATTATTTTTGTTTTTCTCAGTAATTTTTTTTTTGTATTCATCCCATGATTACATTAGTGTGTACACATGTATTTTTACTTTGTATCTTTCTATGTAATTGTAAATTACTTGCCGTTTAAATAAATAAATAAATAAATAAATATAACAACCCATTATCTCAATCGCTCAAATTTCGGAAACACCCTGTATAACCAGGAACCAACTCAAATTCCCTTTCAACTAAATATTAATTAATTTTCCATTCCACAGTTGTTTAGATTTCTTTGAACTACATTTTTTTAATTTTCAGTCTGTGGATGGTTGAAACACTCAAACACATGACAAAATAATTATTTATCTAACAAGTGTAGTAAGTGGTCTCTTTTTATCCGACTACGGCAAAGCAAAAAAGAGGGTGGGTATGTATGTATGTATATGTTCACCTGTTCCCTCATAGCTTCTATAAACTACTTATCATAATTTGACAAATGAGGTATCGTCTGAAGCGTCTTGATTGTTCGCTGGTTATAGGCTTATGACAAGTGACATCATATTTTAATTGAATATGTTACCCTCTAGACTCTGGAGGACATAAAGTCAAGAAAAAAAAATCTTTCACCAGTTCTGGAGCTTGGAGATTACAACGTTCATACAACTTTCTTGTCTATCCGCGTGAGGGAAAAAAGAAAAAATACAACTGACATAAATCAAACAGGAATAATCAGCAGAAGGAACAACTCTCACACTCATGTACAAATTCTTCAAAGATGAATAAAAATCTGAATGCGGTTTGCTTTTCCACATGTGCAAGAATATTTTTGATTGAATCTGAAAAAGCCGAAAAAAACACTTGTAACAAGTGTGACGGTTTTGAAGCGAAATTGAAAAATTCACTTGTAGGAGAAGAAAAAGATTATTCCAGACCATACAATGCATTTTGGCCGAACGGAATGACTGATGTAGCAACAGCCAAGCTTGAAGATATCCAGAGCTATTTTCATTTGATCCCATTGGCAGACCATCCTTTTTATCTCATCCTTTTTTGTGACGATACAAGAGAAAAAGACATCTTGATTTCCAACTAATGTAGGATGATTAATTCAAGAAATTGTATTCTGCAACATGGAACCATGTGATTGCCTTTACTTACATTTCTAAAAAATGTTCGTTTGTTTCATTTCGTTTCTATTGCCATACTTATAAATTCATAACAGCAGAAAAAATAAATGAGGTTTTTCAGGCAAAGTGCCATTTTTACAAAAACAGTTAATTTCCTATTCATTTTCCATATACACATTATTCGTAACTACTAGAAAATTAACTATTTTCGCACTCAATGGACTGATTGACTGACCGAACGACATGAAGCTGTTAAACATGCGAAAATGTATAACTTTACGAATTTGTTAGGTTGTTGACTGCTTTCATCATCAAGAGGTTAATTTTTTTTCTCACTGGTGAAAAAGAATTGATTTAATTTTTCCAAACAAGAGAAAGTAATCACATTATCGAAGAATTCAGTGAAAAATGTATGTCTTTGGTTATGACAGCTTTTAATCCATCAAAATCGACTGTGAATCCACGAATATATTCCATTCTGGCTGCGCAACAATCAGAGGATCCCTCTGTATCATTTCGCAGTTCGTATATTTGGAATTCCGAAAACACACATAAATACGTCTCTACGAAATTCCTTCAGATAAGTAGTCACAATGAGCAGATACCCTTGATCTTCATGTTTATCTTTGGTGTTATTAACGTATAACATGAATTGAGGGTTGTAAACATGCTTTGTGAACCGAGGATAGTGGATTTGAGCAGATACAATATCGTGAAAATAGTCGTTTTTGTTCTCGAATTGTATATTTGTGTCAACAAAAGTTATTCCTTCGAGCGAGTTCAGGGGTAGAGTAATACAATGCGGCTTTTAAGACCCCCCCCCCACTGTTGACTTTTGAACGGTTCGACGTAGAAATATGAAAAATAAAAACGTTTCTAGGGTTTCACCAATACTACTTTCTTAAATGAAAAAATGGTGAATTCCCGACAGAGGGGGGGGGGGGAAACATCAACTATTCCATTCTCTTTTCTAAAATCGATTTTTTTTTATTTCCTTCCTTTTTTTGCAAATCAAATTCAAGATATCAAATATAAATGCGGATCTGAATACTACTTATACCTACCTCGAAAAATGCACGGTTTGATGTGAAACACTAAAACAAAAATTTTTTGAAGGGTATTAACGATACTACTTTTTAAGAACATTGCAATTACTCGACAGATGGTGCTGAAGGCACATTAACTTAAAAAATTCGAAAGGCATAAAAATCGAAATTGGAAAAAAAATTATGAAAAAAATTCAAAAATATTAAAATGGTTGTAAAGAGAATTGAACTCTCTTTTCAACGATGTAACACTTGACCACCATGCCATTAAAAAATTTTGAGTTGATGCTCCCCCCGCGCCCCCTGTCGAGCAATCACCTTATATTTTGTTTTAAAAAGTAGCATTGGTGAAACCCTCGAAAAGATAATTTTTTATGTTTCTACGTCGAATCGTTCAAAAGTTAACAGCCGCACTGTATAGAATATTGCAATGGCTCTTCAGGATTTCATGTCAGGGGGCTGAACATACAATGAAGTAGTTACCAGGGCTTTTTTTCGTTAGTCGGATGTTATGAATAACGGTATTAATTTGGTGGCTTGGGGGAGGGGGGCTGCAGCACCAAAGCTTCCACCCTGACTGCGCCACTGGAATAGAGTGCTTTTTTCAATTATGAAGATACAAGGTAGAGAATATTATTAATTTCTGATTTCAATAAAATAGGTTATTATTGAACGAGCATATTTTATAAAATTACTAGCTGTAACAACCGGCGTTGCCCAGGTAAAAAATGTATGATCTTGGACAATTTCACTTGAGTGTTTTTTCCCGTACGTTCTAGAACCTTCCGAATACACTACTCTGGTTCATTTCACGATTTCCACCGAATTTTCTAGAACTTCATAAAAATCTCGAAAATATTCCAGATTTTCATTTGATTTTCCAGAAATCGAGTACCTAGAAAGTTTCATTACCGTGCTCTTCATCCTGTTCAACGAACTTTCGAGAACTTTACTTGAGTGTCTTTTCAGTACATTCTAGAACATTATGCTTATTCCACGAATATTTCGAAATTTTTATAACTTTTTAGAAGGTTCTAGAACATTCTAGAACTTTCTTCCGTATATTCTAGAAGTATATTTTTAAATTTTTCATTTCCTGGAGATTTCCAGAACGTTTCCTCACCACGCCTTCTCCCTGATGGCCGACCTTTCAATATTTAAGGGTCTTTTCAGTATGTTAAAAACATTATGTTCCAGTTCATTCCACGAAGATCTCGAATTTTCTAGAACTTTCCAGAAGCTACAATAATATTCTGGAATTTTCTTCCCTATATTGTAGGAATGTCTTTTTCATATTCTAAAATATTCCAGAAAGTTACATCACCACGCCCTCTCCCTGGTTACCGAACTTTTGAAAACTTAGTTGTATTTTCAGTATGTTCTAGAACATCATTACGCAGGCTACGTGCTAGCTTCCCAACAAAGATCTTGATATTTCTAGAAGTATCTAGAAGCTTCCAAAAAAATTCTTGAATTTTCTTCTCTTCTAGTTTATTCCACAGAGATTTCGAATTTTTTAGAACTTTTCAAAAGCTTCAAGAACATTCTAGGATTTTCTTTCTTATATTAAAGAAATGTCTTTTTTATATTCTGGAATATTCCAGAAAGTTACATCACTTCGCCCGATACCCTGTGACCAAACTTTTAAACACTTACTTGATTGTATTTCCAGTATGTTCTAGGACATTACGGAGACTCTGTTCTAGCTTATTCCACGGTGATCTCGAAATTTCCGGAACTTCTTAGAATTTTTCTTCGTATATTCTAGAAATTTATTTTTTATATTCTAAAGATTTTCAGAACGTTTCCTCATCACGCCCTCTCCATGATGGCCGGCTTAAACTATGCTTAAACTATGCCTAATGGCACGAATTTATGGCGAAGGCGCTGGTAGCAGTTTCAACTTATGAATAAAAAATAATATATATTATATCTTTAAAAACACGCCCTTTAGGTTAAAACGGGAACTTTCTTGTTCGAGGGGGGATAAAGGGCTATCACACTATAAAAGTCCCTTTATCGTGCCGGAACTCCTTATTAAGTTTTAGCGACACGCACATTTTATCAACTTAGTTTTATTATATATAATGATTTATTGATTTATTTATTGTGGAATACAAGTAGGACGAGCTCAAAAATTACGTTATCACTAAGTAGTAAATAGTTATAAATTACAAGACTCGTTAAGAACTACTGAAAATACAATTCGGCATGGACCTACTCTTATTAGTAAAGAATATACATATAAAAAAAAACGCTCCTAAACCGATGGAACCTGAGGTCGAATGTTATCTATTATTGAAAATATGTACCACATGCACAATTACATCACATTTGTCGAGTATAATTGCAGTGTATCTTCCCTCAAAAAGTAGTATTGGTAAAACCGTTCAAAATATTTTTGGTTCCATTGTTCCACATCAAACCATTCAAAATTATAGAAATGTGAGTACCATTCAGATCTGCATTTATTATGACATTTTAATTTCATCAATCTTTCTCCCTGATTTGTCGACCAAAATGTAGTGGGGATTAAATGCGAGAGAAGCGAGCCTTGCTTCAATGAAATGAACGATTTCTGTGAGTGATTTTTTCAATAACATTCTCCCTATCTAATTTATTTAATGAATTTTCAATGAAAACTAGAGATAATTAAAAAAATCAAGTATTTGAATGAAAGTGCGAATTTTCACTTTCAGATTTTTTATTTTTTTTTTCAGTTAGTCTTTTCACAATATCTATCAGATGTAGTTCAATGTCCAGCGTGGCTTTAGCCGGCGAAGTAGTTGTTTTCTGTTACATATTACACAAAAAACCACATTTTTCAATTTTCAAAATGAATACCTCTCAAGAGATTATCTTGAATGATGGAAAATAGCGTCTTTCAGCCGCAGATGGTTCCACAACAGATTTTATGAATATACTATTCATATTTTCGAACAAAAATTATAATAAGTGTGATTATCCACTGTTATTTCGTGTTCATAATTGCCCTACGAAAAAAAAAGGGCTTCAGAATAATTTATAAATGTGTTCAGTTAAATGCTATTAGTTTGATGCAAAAAAGTTGAAAATAAAAATATTCCCATTGAAAAAATTACCAGCATATTAAAATTTGCCAAATATTTACCGAGTGCTTATTTTTTATTAAAATGTCAAAAAAAATCTCACGAAAATGGGAAAAATAATTCGGTATTTTTTTTCACGTCATTTATTATCAATCTATTTTTGTAAAAAAATATTTCTTTGGAATTTTCAACGGATGACGAGTTATAGGCAAAAACAGATTTTTTTTCAACAAAGGTTGTTTTTTTTTGGTGGTGAAGACATGTCCCTCCGAAACGGATTATTATGGTTTTATGATATATGGGACCTCTACTAATAGTTTATGAAGGATTATTCTCGTGATGAGTTGTTGGGCAGATGATAATATAATGTATAAATATTTCACTTCAGCTACTGTACTACATTATTGTAAAGTTTTAGTCCGAGACACACACACACACGTGTGTCATTTTCCTCCTTTTCTGGTCGGATGTCTAGAGAGTTCATTACTGCCAATTGAGATCTGATATCATAAGGTAAGAAATTAGAATATTTCCAGCTGAATCGCACATGATTAGAAAGTACGTAAAAATTCTTCATTTCCAAATGAACCCTGAATAAGTCGCTTCAGGTGAAACTGGCGCATGCACCAGTACTTTAATATTGGTAAACAAGAGATATTTTAGGTCGAATTGCTTGCGAGGCCGCAAAGCCTTCAACACCTAAAATATTAGAAATTCAGCAATTTAATGCATACATGCTGCCGTCCTAAGGCTAGTTTTCCTATGTGGTGATTATGCATTTTGCAGTTAAACACCTACTTTTTGCACTTGTTGCATAAATAACTATAAATCACATGAATTCAGTCTGCCCATAAAGTAACCCCCCGTTATCTTTTAAACGAATTGGAATTTCTTTTTAAAATTTTCTTTGATCAAACTGAAATTTATTTATTAATAATATTGATATTGAATGTACACTTAGTGCTGTTGTACAAGTATTTTAAAATCATTCATATTGAGTTCGTCCTTTCTTGTACTAGTAGATACATGTTATAGCCTACTACTCAATTCAACGACCAGTAATCCTGCATTTAAGTTATAAAACTATGCAACTAACAAAACACAAATGGATGGTGTTATGCAATAACGCGACGAATAATTGAGTTATCACAGTCATTGGATTTGCAAAGCGTTATTGTACAATGAGCAAAAATAATTCAACCCGCAATTACGAAGGGGATCCATTCACTGACGATAGTACTAAGCCACATTCCATCATTCCATGATCTGCTAAACTATTTTGATATGAAACTGGCCGACTGTGGCTTAACCCATTATCGCATAACATCATTCAAATATCTATTCAGTTTGCACCAGAGCTCGTCTTTCATCGCATGTTTACTAACTCTCTTGTAGATGTAGGTTATGTCTTTAGTTTAAATAGTTTTGGTTTACGTGTATGCAAAATTTTTCGAAAAATTGTGAGGTTGATATGAGTTAATAGTTAGTGCTCATCATGGTTTGTGTCAAAGTTCGGTGTTGTGTCATTATAGGAGCTTGCTGGTGGGGTAAGTTTGTTTTATAAGACAACCAATAACGAAGCGAACTACAAAATTGAAAACATACCAAATAGGTATCCAATAGCTAATCAAGAGCCGAACTTTAAAATTGAAAACATGCTGTTTTCAATTATCAATATAAAAATTTTCTCCAATCAAAAACGCGTATTTTAGCATGAGTGGAATAGTCATTATGAGCAAACAGATAACACAGCCAACTGAATAATAAACAAGAATCCTCATGGCAGAGCTCTAACATATGTACCCTCATTTTGTTTTTGATGGACATTTCTACTTGGAATTTCGTTGTTTTATGGAACATTGGAATGGGATTCAAATAAGTTATCACTCGACCCCCGATGCCATTAGAAAAAAATTGAAATGGCAGCCCGACGCCATTTCGAAGGATGACTTTTTTCTGTTAGCAAAAAGTAGTTAATAAACTGACTATGACCAAAAAAAATTAAAATACATCAATCTGTTCAAAAGTTGAAAGAGGTGGGATTACTTTATGAGAATTTTAATTTGGGGGGAATTTCCCTCCAACTGGAACATTTCAAGAGTACAACCAGCCCTCAGAAGAAGAACACCAATTCCTACCTACTTTCCCTCAACTCCCATTGTTCTCTGAACAATACAGGATTTTCCTTGACGTGGGATCCACAATATGAAAATAAGAGTTAAAAAAAAAATAAACAGCACGCTTTACTTCCAAGATACTCTAAAAAGTAAAAAATAATTGGAAATGTACTTACTCAAATGTAAAAGCGTGGGTGCTTTAGATGTTTATTTTCATATGTTTTATTTTAATTTAACAATACCGAACGTTCAAGAGCTCAAGAGAACGTTTTTTTACATTTAAGTAACTACATTGTTAATTCTATTTTACTATTTAGTCCATCTTGGAAGTAAAGCGTGTTCTTCAGTTTTTTCCACCGTTAATTTTTTATGACTAAAAAATTGAAATCTCCGACTTCGGAAACCCATACCAATTTTGAATCGAATCCGACCATAATCACAAAACTCGTCCACAATCTTGAATTAATGAATTTTTTAAAAAAATTCATAATCTCTGATCCCGAAAACCCTCATACACTAATTTTGAATTGAATCCGACCATCATGACAAATCTCGTCCGCCATATTGGAACTGCCATCTTCAATATATGAATTTTGATAGGAAATTCGAAATCTGCGACCTAAAAAACCCCCACATACCAATTTAGAATCGACTCTGACCTTACTCACAAATCTCGTCCGCCATATTGGAGCCGTCATCTTGAATTTATGAATTTTGACAAAAAATTTATAATCTCTGACTCCGAAAACCCTGACTTAGCAATTTTGAATCGAACCGGCAGTTATCACAAATCTCGCATGACATCTTGGAGCCGCCATTTTTTTTCTATAATAAAAATGTCATATTGAATTGCCACCAGAACTATGGACACCTGCCAAATTTCAAATCATTCGGACGTCTGGAAGTAGGTGAACATCGCGTTCAAAAATTCCGTTACATAGTGAGATAGATGAATAAATAGACAGATGGATAAATAGATAAATGCAGGTGAAGCTTATATAAGCGTGTTGAAAAAAAACCATGTACCGCCATTTTGTTTTGGATAGGCATTTTCGTACAAAATCTTGTTGTCCTAGAATCGAAAGAAGTTTCAAATGAGTTAAATCCCCCCAGCTATTCAATATAATATTTCAATATGTCGGCCCGACTCCACTTTGAAAGATAGACAATTTTTTTTCTACATTCATGCAAAAAGCAAAACTTTATTGAACTATATTTAGTGGAAAAGAAGTTCTTTATTCCACTAGTGCAATAAAGTTTTTATTGCACTCATCTGTCATTCAATTTCAACGTACGTGCTGTCATCATGGCAAACATAAATGTTCAAACCCACTACCTATTTAGCAAATATTTTGTGAGATTGGCAATACGTTTTAAACAGTTACATATTTTATATAATTTTGTATTAATGTTAGCAGCCAGAGCTAAACAAAAAATGCCTTCCCGAGAAAAACTCCATAATCAAAACTGATCCGCTTTGTTCTAAACCGTCTCCCTGCATAAAGCAAACTGTCTGTACTATGACCACGCCTCGTGATAATATACGCGCTCACGGCTACTACGATTTTGATTTTTATAATGCAACTGTGGTTATACAAACGTCAGCAAAAAATTATTTCTGACAATTACAGAATTGAAAGTATTATTAATGAAAAATAGATGATGGTGATCTGTTTCAATGCAAATCGATAGTAATAATTAATTATTTAAGTTGAGCTTTTCATTTTTCAACACCTAGTGCCGTATACCTTAATAAAACATTTTTTGCTTTTGTCATGAACGTGGAAAAAATGTTGTATGCAAGTCGTGCAAAAATTGTTTATTGCTACTCAACGTGTTGTCCAACTCGGTCTAACGCTCGTCGGACAATTTCACGTCGAGTGCAATAACCACTTACTTTTTGCACTTGTTGCATAAATAACTATTATTGTCAGAAAGTAGCTTATGAACTAGCATATTACTAAAAATGATTCCATTCCGGTGTTACTCTAGGACAGATTATATATCTTCACACGCTGTTGGTGGAATTTTTGATTTTGCTTACTTTTATCGAACTTGAATTGGTGACATGAAATGATTGTTGATATATTGGGGTTCGGTTTGAAAACAGTAAAAAATTATTTATTACGAAAGTAATTTCTTCCACTCGATTTGTTGATTATAGGCCATGTTTATCTATCATTTTTTAGTTTACCAGTTCATAAAGCGATGAGATAGTTAGTGAAGTGGATATTTAATGGTTTTGAAATATTTAACTGGCTTCGTCAAGATTTTGTAGTCGAAAATGTATCGAACAAAGTGAGTCATTTCAGGAGGTAAATCTAGTTCAAATAGCACTGTCGGAGACTTATTTCATTGTTATCGAAGCACTATACAAAAATCATCACATAATTTTATAATCATCATAAAATATAAAGGCACAACAATCTGACGATTAATTTAAACTAATGAAAAATGAGGTACATAAACAAAACGAAGACAGCTGAAAAAAAATTTTTTTAGAAAGAAAGTGGAATAATACAGAAATATGTCCAAAAACAAGGGGAGTTTATTGATTCATTTCACAATTGGTGAAATAAATGGAGAAATAATTACAGATTCTCAAAAAATTGTTACTGAATTAGTATTTTATAAATATTGGTGAACAAATCGTTGAATGAATTGATATCTGGAGAAATGAAAAAATATTAATTTTATAGTTTAATCCAAGGTAATATTGGCTGAATTTTGATTTTATATTGGGCGAATATGAATATACTGTTGATGAAAAAATAATATTTATCAAATATGGGTGGATATTGAAAAAGGAATATTACATTAACAATTCTTGATACTAACAATGAAAAGTGCGCCGGAGTGTTTCAAATAAATGAAACAAACAATTTTGGACGAACTCGAAATTCCCTTCTTTTACACTATACCACTAAATAAAAATTTTGAGGCAAACATCTGCCAGAAAACAACAACTTTTTCTCACGAACATGAATCACATATGACACTTATTTTTGCAATGTTCCTCAAAGAGGACACAATTGCAAGTGCTGATTGCAATTAAGCTTCGAATATTATCTTCAATTTGGTTGGGAATGCTAGTAAAAATATCCCCACAGAAATCAAACTGTATGCTGCTGTACAAAACACCAAGAGAGCTTGCTATCGGATATTTTATTCTCAACCAGTGGTTTAAGTGGTGAGTTGAGATTTTTCCTGAATCGAGAGTCTCAGTTGAAACGTCAAGAAGAGTACTTCGATCACGCCACTGATGATGACTGTCGCAGTTACAGTTGAAACATTTGGAGATTTTAACCAAAGAATAACACGGCAAAACCCGGAACCAACCAGAAGAGTGAAAATTCAATTCGAAATGTGCAATACTCAAATGCGGCAGCTGATTTTACTAACGATCTCGCGGGAAGTAAATATTTTATTTTTTATTGGGATACAACTGATAAGTAGGTTCCTATGTAGAAATATTTAAATCGTTGAAAATGACTTGGCGCGAGGTTATAAATGTCGCAACTCAATACTCGATTGGCTTTATACTCAGAGTAATAAAAGACCATAGAGATGCCTTCTCTATCCTTGTCTTGAAGTCAATATAACTTTGTTTGTTTACAAGCGAGGGCCTTAAAAATGTTAAGCCCGTACTCATTCGGGTAGTTTCGTTTATGCCCGCTCATTTCATTCGGATCAAGTTGTCATTCTTCGTTTGCAGGGTCCTTCTTACTCTAAATATAAACAAACTGTCGATAACATTTATACGAGAGGTTTTGTTTAGGCTGTATATTCACCCAACCCACATTCATCCAAATAATGGAAGAACTCATTTGGCTAAACTATAAATATTTATTAAAATGAACAACACAAGAAATGAACAAGGCTGTCAAAGCAGGCGAATTAACAAATTGACATTTTGAATGATTGAGACAAATAAAAAGATAAAAATAAATAGTAACCAAACTTACAATAAACTACTAACCAACAGCCACAGATGGGTAGATGTACTGCATTTTACTACTACTGCTCTGAAAACTGATAATTTTAAGAGTGATCAATCATCTATTAATTCTAATGCAATAATGACTGGTAATCTGAATTATGAATGCCCTACATCCTGACCTTTGCCATTTGTATGTACTATACTGTAGTCGTACTCCGACAGTTTCAGTGACCATTTAGCAAGTTTTTCCTGTGGGGTCCTTCAGTGATTTTATGTAGCAGAGGGCGTGGTGGTCAGTTACAATTTTCACTGAACTGCCATATATTAAATGACGCAGATAAGATAAGACAAATACATTTTACGGGAACAATGCCATGACGTTCTGTGAATGCAAAACGCAATAGTAATAGTTCTGTATTTCTGTCCAGTCCAGTTCACTGCTACCTTCCCATCCTGCCAGTCATTTGTAATATAAGCTAAGCAGCCATTACTCTCATAAGTGAGAAGCAGCCTTCAGCCGAGACAAGATGTGAACCAAGACATGGACGCTGCGCAGACAGATCGGTGTAGTGACGCGAAAATGAACAAAGTTCAGTGTCGGACTATGACAATATTAGTGTGGAAACTCGTAGTTGTGAAAATTTTGGACAATATAGTTTATTTTTTTTTAATGTTTATATAACTTATTCTTATGATTATATGAATAATTTGTATTATCTGTAAATCCAGAAAGCTGGGGGCCAGCTTTGTCAACGGAGGGGAGATGTGTCAAATATATAAAATCTTGAAATAATTAAATTCGATTTAAGCAAATGCATTGTTTGAAGATCCATGAACATCAACTCCAATATTCAAAAATTAAAACACTCAGTATTCTCATTTCCATAGTTTAATCATCCAAGTTCATAGACATGTGAATCGATACAATTACAGGATATGGAAATATAAATCAGCTCATCATCTACAAACCTGCAAGGAAATATGCAATAAGCATTTTGTCTCGGTAGTACAAAGACCGAACAGAAATGCAACCCAAGCATAATCTATATAAATATTGGGAGAAGTCAAGATGCAGGATTCATAATTCAGATTACCAGTCATTATTGCATTATCATTGATAGATGATTGATCACTCTTAGTAATATCAGTGTCTAGAGCAGTAGTAGTAAAATGCAGTACATTTCCCCATCTGTGGCTCTGCTGGTTAGCAGTTTATTGTAAGTTTGGTTACTATATATTTCCATCTTTATATTTGTCTCAATCATTCAAAATTTCAATTTATTAATTCGCCTGTTTTTGTCAGGCTTGTTCATTTCTTGTGTTGTTTTACAAAATGAGTTCTTTCATTATTTGGATGAATGTGGGTTGGGAGAATACAGCTTAAAAACCCTCTCGTATAAAGCCAACCGAGTATTGAGTTGCGACAGTATAAAACAAACAAGCTATTCACATCCGTTTTCGTCAATTCTGTTTCTCCACTTCTGCTTCTTCTAAATCACGCAACTGATTTTGATGCGGTTTTCACTGTCAATTAGAGAATATATATATTTTTTTTTTTTTGGAAAAAGAACACAAAGTCGTCTCCACGAAATTGAAGATGGAGACGACTTTGTGTTCTTTTTCCAAAAAAACTTGGTCTTCCACTTCGAGTATGGACTATTACCTTCCAATTACAGAATATTTACAGAAGATTACTATGAATGACACATTCTGATAAAATTTTATGTAGCAGAGAAAATGCAATGTTTTGCATTCGCCCGCATATCTAAATCACTCTGTATTTATTTGAATGTAGATCTGAAAATTACTGAATTTATGGTATAGTCTTCAAAGTAGATGTATATAGATACATCAAATAACTGTTTACCTAATTGCATGCGAATCGATTACATCGTGTGGGTCCTTTTAATTTTTTTTATATGTTGTAGTATTCCAGAATTATGAGGTAACTAGACCATCCCAGTATATTTTATAACCTCTTATAAGTCTCGGAAACAAAAACTGAATGTTATTAAAAAATGCTATGTAAAGGTTATAACGTATAACACAAGGCCAGGGCTGCACCAAAATACAGGATATTGAATTTGTTCTATAATACGTTAAAATACAGAGGCTATATGCTATGAACTGAAAGCCACGTATAAGAAAAAAAAACACCGAGTATCAGCACAAAAATAAATAATATTGTACCAGAAAATTGAAATTAACCGAATCCTTGATGTTTTAATTTAATCTTTTATCCATACATTTAAAATTTACCTATAGGTACGGAAGGTGAAAGTTTAAAATTGTTTCTTTGTTCGTGAAGAGAAGAATGTACCAGCACCAGTAACAAACTCATTTTTTATAGACGAAACAGTCGTCTGTTGAAAAAAAAATATCGATATTACTCAAATTATTTTATCTCAATAGTAGGGGTCGCAGTACTGCATAGTGAAATTTATGCAAAAATGGTGCCATAAGTCTGTCATAAGAATATCCTTAGAAGTAATGCAATAACAATCTATTTAAAGAATACAAAAGTAATAAAGTTGAATTCATGGCCCTTTCCCTTTGTACAAAATGTACAACATATATTTTTTCGAGATCAAGAAATCTCGAAATAATTTCTCGATCTCGAAAAATCTCGAAGTGTTTTTCTCGATCTCGTCTCGACAAAAAAACATTAGTCTCGTCTCGATCTCGTCTCGAAATCGTGAGAGTCTCGTGAAAGACTGAAAAACGACACTGACTTCTATCAAAAAAGTTGTATATGTTTTCAAAGGGTTCGTTTCAAAAGTTATGTTTAGAAAATACGTGAAAGGAACGGAACTCCGACGTCGATGACTCCGACGCGCACTGTAAACTAAGGATTAATCAATTTGAAAATTTACCAATAAAATGGTAGCATAAGGCAGGAAACACAATCCGTCATCACTTCGGATGCACACTATTAGCAAAAACATCACTTATATCAAATTGTTGCGGCTACGCCATCGTTTGTTCTCAGTTGTCCACGAAACACATTCAAGAGTAATTATCAAATTAAACAACGTAATTAGCAATGAAGAATGTCAGCGCCAACATCAATTAAATCTATAAATGGCTCGCTTTATACAGAAATATCACTTGGGATTCATCCTCCCCCATGATGTATCTGAGGAACAAGAAGTGTAGATTTAGGCATTACCATACCATTATGCTTACAGCGAGATCAGCAGAGCTATCTTGGAGCTGAAATGTCTTCACGCTAAGCCTAGATTGAAATCCGTCGTAATATTCAGTTTAATGAAATACTTATTTAAATCACTGCTCAACGGTGACATTAATCAGTTGGTTTTTTGCATTTATTTCAGGAAGAAATCACATTTATTTCCATTTAATGTGTTATAGTTGAAGTTTCGGGGAAATTCAACTGCGAGGTTAAAATATTCTACGGAAAGGAAAAATAAAACATTAAATTCAGCGGCGCATTTATATTTCGTTTTAGACCAACCAATATAAATTTTTTGTGGAAATTAATTCTAATAGTAAGCGACTTGCGCCATGACTTCGGGGATACTTTATAAATAACTAAAATCCAAATTGCAACTCAAAATTTTTTTTGTGCAATTGTTTAAACAATGATTATTAAAAAAAATGGTCCTTTTTTTGGTTTTTTGTAAATATCTCAAAAGGTACTGAACGAATGGCTTTACTCATAAAAGACCGTTTGTAGAGAATGAAAAAACCTACAAAATGGTTTTTGGAAAATCCCGATACGACCATTTTTCGCCGAGAAAAGCCGGAAAAACTCTTCAAAAGCGACGTCTTCGCTGTATAGAAAAAAGCGCCTTGTGCGCGCAACCGGTCTCTCACTTCTCCTCCGCTTCTCGGCGCCCCCTCCACTACTACCTTAGCACGACTCGGCGACGAATTTTCACTCGAAGCGCTGTGTTCAGAAACATTTTTAACAATGTTCTCCAAACTTATGGGAAAATGTGAGATAGACAAATTGTAGTTTTTAACCTCAACTTCAAAATGCCGCTTTAAAAATTCAAATCGGACCATTTCCCGTAATTTGACGCATCATGCAAAATTTGGCTGTAATTTTTTTAAAACCCGATTGTAGGAAAACTATTGAAGCGACAATTTCCACCTTTCGGGAGCTCAACGTACATGATATTAGCTACCAGTTCCCGAAAAATTATTTCTTAATATTGAAAATTGAGGGAGATACGAATTTTTGAAAAAAGGCCTTTTTTCAAGAGTTTTTCCTGCTTTTCTCGGCGAAAAATGGTCGTATCGGGATTTTCCAAAAACCATTTTGTAGGTTTTTTCATTCTCTACAAACGGTCTTTTATGAGTAAAGCCATTCGTTCAGTACCTTTTGAGATATTTACAAAAAACCAAAAAAAGGACTATTTTTTTAATAATCATTGTTTAAACAATTGCACAAAAAAAATTTTGAGTTGCAATTTGGATTTTAGTTATTTATAAAGTATCCCCGAAGTCATGGCGCAAGTCGTTTACTATTAGCATTAATTTGCAAAACAGGCTTTATTTTTGTTATATTGGTTGGACTAATAACTCGTCTGCCGTAATGGTGTAATTTTTGTATTGAAATGTCATGAGAAACACAATCGAAAGCGTTTTGAGGTCGCATAGAGTTATTGCAACCTGACGTCCTTCTTCGAGGACCTCGACTATGTTGGTCACTACACTATAGAGGGCATTTATTGTAGACTATCCCTGCCGGAAATCGAACTGCGATTCATTAAGGAATTTGTTTTTTTCGAAATACAAATAGAACTTTTTTTTAGAATTATTTCGATAATTTTGCAGAAAATTGATATTATGGATATCGGGCGATAGTTGTCTGCAAGAGAACTTGTTAGAAAAAGAAAAGATTGTTGAATGGTATTATGGAGGGAACTCAAAACGTGCAATGAGAAACCGATTAGTCAATGAATTTAGTAATAGACCTACTCCGACCATTTCGACTTCTTAATATCATAAATAACTTGATTGCGTTTTTTACTCTAGAAAATAACGAATTCCAGTTGGCGGTAATGAAAAGGAAATGAAGGAAATCGTAGTTTTGGCAACAGTCAACGAGAATCCCAAAAAAACCACTGAAGCTGTGGTGAATGAAGTGGACTTTAGTGCAACTTCTGTGAGACGAAATCCAAAAAGACATATGGATACCGATCATACAAATATGAGAAAACCATACCCTTTATACTGATGATTATTTCAAGTGGATGCAGTCCTGTGAAACGGTGATGGAAATGGCAAATGCTGATTTCATTGAAAATATTGTTTTCACGTTTCTTTTACAACGAAGTCATAATCCTTCTCGTGTGCGATATTAGTCCCAAGAAAATATCCATTGGTTTTATGAATCAAGAACCCAGTATCCCCAGAAATTGAATATGGCATGCTCAGTGGAAATATGATTGGCCCATTTGTCACAGAAGGTGCATTGAATGGATCCAAATATCTCGATCTTATGCAACTGCAAATTGTTCCGGAATAAGAATAGGATTTGCTACAAGGAAGATGGATTATCAGCTCATAATTCCCAAGTAGTTTAAGAATATTCAAATACCAGATCGGCTAATCACAGATAGAGGAACACTCATCTTATCGCCACCTCGAACGCCAGATTTAGCAGTATATGAGTTTATTCTTTGGGGGCACGTGAAATCACTGATTCATGGTTTTCAAGAGGATGGGGCTGATAACTTACGAGATTTGTTATAGAACATTGAAAATTATTTCAGAAGTATCACCCAAATATGCTGAGAAATGTCAGGAGGCGTTTTTATGATAACCTATGTTATTGTTTAGTACAGGAAAAGAATGTATTTGAACATTTACGTTGAACGAATAAACATCAAAGTTCACTATTTTTCATTGTTGTTATATTTGCTTTGTCATATTTACGGAGAATATATGTTTTTTTATTTTGCGTCATCAAACATATTTTTTTTAATTTCAATTTTTTTCGAGGTTTTTGAAATCAAACGAAAGTCAAGTTACGAGACGTTAATTCCCAAACAATATTCCATCATATGCGCATGCGCATGCTTCTTATGCATCTTATTTGTAATATTGACAGGAGAATGGCTCATACATAGGGATATTTTTGCAAAAAGGTCCTTAGTGCCTTTTGTGATGAACAGGTTATAGATTGCTCAGGTGAGGTTTGATAAATTCGCCGCCGGAGGCCAAAGTGAAAAACAATAGCTACTTTTGTAAAGAAATCACTGATACCATAATGTTTCTAATAATGGTTCACGCTACCATCCCGCCAGAGAGACGTCACTTCAATGTCAAATCTGACAAGATCGGGCAAGAGTCAATTCCTCCACTTTTGGCTTATGTTCGCTTTCACCTGGTTTCTACTGTATATAACCATACCAAACTTAAAGTTTCTTGAGGAAGGTTTTTTTTTTCAATAGGTGGAGAATTTTTTTAATCTGCCCCTCACTCCTCTTCCTTGATCTCATTTCAGTTACGCAATGGAGTATTGCCCTCAACAATGGAAGAAGCATTCTAACTACTGAAAAGGATGGTGAAGGAGATGAAAAGGATGATGAAGGATGTAACGTTCACATTTTGTAAACGTACGTTTAATCATGAAGTTCCATCATTTCATCACAAAATAACATATCTGATACCTATAACTGTCAAAAGCTGTTATTGACTTAATTCTTTATATTCATTTATTATCTTGATCAGTTTCAGGGTAAAGTATTCGTTAAGAGTCGAACACTCTGTTTACCTAGTTTCATGTGTTGTGTTCCGACTATTATGATCAAGGTTATAAGTATGAGTTAAGTTGTAGGTTTTGACATACCATCCGATTCTACATGATATATAACCATTTTTATTTCCACAGATCATGGTGCTCACGAATATCTCTGTCGATTTATTCAAAACTATGATTGTTTGTTTATCAAGGATTGTTTTCAAAACAACACGAACATAGGTGATTAACAGTCATTCAGACGTCACCTGTTCTTCTTCTCTATTTCGTTTGGTTAAAATAGTCTCGTTTCTTTGAATCGGTTCGACATAAAGTTTGGCTTACATGGGAAAAGAGACAAATATATTTATTTGCCTCTTTATTTACATATGAGATCACGGACTGCTGTTCTGTTCTTGCACTGCAGTGTTCGGAACCTTTGGTGTAGTAATGAGTAAACTATACTGCTCGGTTCTGTTCTGTGGCAAGATCCAATGAAAAGAGTGTTGGCAACAATGAAAGGAAATATGTTTTTTATTAAATTAATTTTTGGAGAGGACGGAACTCCTTGAAACACCATTTGTGCATTTCTGACCTGGTAACGCTGATGCTCACAGGAGGTTGATTTTTGATTTTTAATTTTGAAGTAAATTACTTTTGACAACCTACCTATTGCTGCTAAGACCATGTAATTGAGAGGTGAATATTTTGCTGTATTTAATTTACTGAACTTTTTGTAGATGACTCGCCTCACGAGCATTTTTTTATAGAAGGAAGCATGTCTTACAAATTTCTTTTCTTTTTGCCACAGCTCTGCCAGGAAATTAAGAGGGTCAAGTGTAGAGCACGTTATGGGAGACATATTCCATAATGTTGGATTTGTGCCTAAGTTTTGACTGGGTCTACACGGTATTATAAAGCCTACATGGTACTGTTAAACCTACTGAAGTACTGTAAAGCTTATTGGAGAATTGAGAAGCCTGCTATGGTATGGTGAAGCCTATTGGAGTATCGATCAGCCTATCAAAGTATTATAAAGCCTGTCTTGGTATTGTAAAGCTTGCTATGGAATTATTCAATCGGAGGGAGTAGTCTGCTGTGGTGTTGTAAAGCCTTTTGGGTATCGTAAAACCGATCAAATAGACCTCTAGAGTCTAGTTAGATATAGAGAAGCAGACCTGATTTTAGAGATCTCCGTGAGGACTGTGATTTTGGAACCAGTTAGGACCAGACAAAGTCCAAGGAAGCCAACAAGTCGTGATATTCCTATATTAGTTGTGTCAGGTTTGAATGCATTCAGACCAGGTAAGACAGTTATATATTAATATGAATCCTTTTGATTACGACTTGGAGGACCCACTATTTTGCTCAGGTCCATAACTTGTTTGAGTCTTGAACACTGGATTAAATTGTTACATGTTACTGTGTCATTTATTTGGAGTTGGGGACACCTTTCTTTCAGCGCAGTAAAGGTCTTTCTACAGAGATCGGCCTGGGAATAAGTTTTCTGATTTCATTTTATACTGTAGATGGCGTCCTATTAACATCCTAAATAAAGAAAGCTTATTCTCAGTGCCACTAGTCGGACCTGTGAGGATTATCGAGTGACGTCGACCTACGCCCTTGCCTCCCAAATCTTGTAGCTAGCCGAAGGCAATTTTTGTGCCCAACTAAGGGTTACATAAAATGGCGTGCCAACGTGAGGCTTACGTTTTCGTTCGATAATCCCCAGAGGTTTGATACTGTGCTGGAGAGATCTCTCTAGCTGTGAATAAATTGTGGATGGTGTGTCTTTAGGAACTGAGTTCTACGGCTTGGGAAATTTCATGTATGTGTATCAGCTGTCCTGTGGAAGTCTCCCGGATTGGCAAATAAAATATTTTTGGATTATTGTTGGGTCAATGACAGCTTTGAAATTTATTTATTGACAGTGTTCAAGTGTTATTTGATTGTTAGGTATTTTATTGTGTGTGAGATATTTTATTTTGTGTAAGGAATTTTAGTGGAACTTATTTTAAACTGTGTTATTCACATTATTTGAGAATATATTGGTATTTTGAATATTGAAATAAAAATGGAACCATTATATCTTTCCGAAGAAGAAATAGATTATGAATTGCGTATTCGTGATGTGAAAGCTGTAAGAAAAACTTTAACATCAAAAAGGGTTATTTTAACTAGGTTGCTTGCAACGGAAACAGTTTTAGCTCGGTTAGAAGATAACGATTTTGAGGTTAAAAGTGAAAAGAGTTTTATTGACAAAACTTTCTCTGATCTAGAATCATTGATTCTGAGTTTTAGGGGTCCAACATCAGATCCTATGTTTAAAATTATTGAAACTCGATTGACATCTCTGACAGGAAGAGTTAAACGTTTCAAAGTCCCTGAACAACCAGAGGAGACAAATATTTTTTATTCAGATTTCATAAATGATGCCAAGGCATCTTGCATTGAACTTGAAGCAAAATTATCAATGAATGTTGTAAATGATGCAAACCCAAATACTTCAATTCTTTCTTCTTCAGGAGTTGGAAAGTCGGTACCAGTTTACAAATGGGGTATTCAGTATGATGGCACTACTAGTTTAAAATCATTTTTGGAAAGAGTTAAAGAACTTTCTCAATCTCGTAATGTACCTGAACAAGAACTTTTTAATTCAAGTACAGATTTATTTACTGGTAGAGCTTTAATTTGGTATAGATCAGTCAAACAAAATGTGAATAATTGGCAAGATTTAGTGAGTCAATTAGAAAATGCATTTTTGCCCACAGATTATGAGGAGAAACTTCTAGATGAAATCAAGAATCGTACTCAGGGTCGTGATGAACCTATTGATATTTTTGTGGCAATAATGCATAGTCTTTTTAGTAGGCTCAGTAAACAGTTAGATGAAAAGGAGCGTTTGAAAATAATTAGAAAAAATATTTTGCCCAAATACGTAGATCACTTAGTTTTGCAAAATATTGACGATACTTCTGAGTTGATAAGTTTTTGTAAAAGAATCGATGAAGCAGCTCAGATCAAAAATAAATATTTACCACCCAAATCTCTCAATTGTTTAGAGACTGATCTAGCTTATCTTGAGGCACCAGGAGATAAAAATTTTTCTTCCAAAATTACTCACAAGAAAAAATTGTTCAATAACAAAACTGATTCTAATTCAAACCTTCCTTCAACATCACAAGTAAATACATTTTCGAAAACCAGTAATATTAGATGCCACAGGTGTAGAAAATTAGGTCATAAAATGGAACAATGTAGAGAAAATCGTAAGATCTTTTGTTATTTATGTGGTAAACCTGATTTTACAAAAATTACTTGCCCCTCTTGTAACAAAAAAAACTAGTGAATCAGACTGGTGATTTAAGCCTTCATCAGGTCTGTAGTGTTAAGAAAGGCTTTAGGAAAAATAATAATTCTCAAGTAAGTGTGAAAAGAAAACTAACGAAAAATTCTTGTAAAAATGATTCAAAAAATTTGACCGTTGAAAATGTTCAAATAGAAAGAAATTCAGAACTAGGTAGTGTATCACCTTTATTTATTTCTAAACCGTTTGACAATAGACCTTATATTGTGGTGAGTCTTTTTAATGAAGAAATTATATCTTTACTTGACAGTGGAGCTAATTTAACTTGTTTAGGGTTGCATTCCTTGGATCTATTGAAGAAATACAAAATCAAAGTAGATAGAAGTCAAAAAAATATTGTTAGGACTGCAGATGGTAAAGTTCAAACTGTAACAGGCATTTGTCAAATTCCATTATGCCTTGGAGGTTTTTGCAAGTTGATAACTGTGTCAATTATTCCTTCGCTTCAATGTGGACTTATCCTGGGAAGTGACTTTTGCAAAATTTTTAAACTCTCAATTGATTTTTCTGATAATTCTTGGCAAATCCAAAGCGAGTTAGGATTGAAAATCAACATTTTGTCAACTCCACCTGAAAATAAAGAAACAAGGGTCAGTACTTTTAACAATCTTTCTAGTACACAAATTTTAGAAATGAATAGGGTTATGGACTTGTTCAAATCAATCGCTTCTGAAGATCAGCTAGGCTTTACTGATAAAATAACGGCCCATATCGATACGGGAGAGCATCGTCCGTTTAAAAAGAGACAGTATAGGATGTCCCCATATATGCTGGAACATCTTAATAAAGAACTAGATAGAATGCTAGCATTAGGTATCGTTGAAGCTTCGTTCAGTCCTTGGAGCTCACCAGTATTATTGGTAAAAAAGGCTAATGGTGAATACAGATTTTGTTTTGATGGTAGAGCCCTGAACGAGATAACTAAAAAGGATTCTTATCCTTTACCTTTAGTAGATGATATCCTGAATATGCTTAGCGATGCTAAATTTATATCGACGATTGATCTTCGAAGTGCATTTTGGCAAATACCCCTAGATGATGAGAGTAAGGAGAAAACAGCTTTTTCAATTCCTGGACGTGGTTTATTCCACCACAAGCGACTTCCTTTTGGCCTCTCAAACTCTGCCGCTATAACACAAAGGTTGATGGATAGGATTTTAGGTCCGGAGTTACAACCTAAGGTGTTTGTTTATTTAGATGACATCGTTTTATGTACTCCAACTTTTTCAGAACATATTGCTTTGTTAGAAGAAGTCTACAGGCGATTAGCAGATGCTAATCTGACTGTCAATTTTAAAAAATGTCAATTTTTCAGAGAGTCATTAATTTATCTGGGTTTTGTAGTAGATCATAGAGGTTTGAGAACTTCCCCAGATAAAATAAGAGCTATGGTAGATTACCCTAGACCTGAGACTACGACACAGATAAAACGTTTTGTCGGAATGTGTTCCTGGTACAGGCGTTTTATTCCTCATTTCAGTACCCTTATTGGTCCATTAAACGATTTATTGAAAGGTAAAGGTAAAAGGCAATCAATTGTTTGGAATGACGAGGCAGAAAAAGCTTTCATAGAAATCAAACAAAAATTAATTCCAACACCGATTCTTACTGCTCCTGACTTTTCAGTTGAATTCTGCATACAAGCGGACGCCAGCGAGGTAGGATTGGGAAGTTTACTTACTCAAGTCCAGAATGGTGAAGAAAAAGTCATAGCGTATGCTAGTAGGAGTTTGAATCGAGCAGAAAGAAATTATTCAGCAACGGAACGTGAGTGTCTTGCCCTAGTTTTTTCATTAGAGAAGTTCAGACCCTATGTAGACGGAGTTCGATTTAAAATAATTTCAGATCATGCAAGTTTGAAATACCTTTCAAAGATGTCTGGTAGTTCTGGTCGTCTTAGTCGATGGGCTATGAGACTCTCTGCATTTGATTTTGAAATAATTCATAGAAAGGGTAAACTTCATGTTGCTCCAGATGCTTTGTCAAGAGCTCCCATTTCTGATGAGATAAATATTTTAGGAATCTCTTTGGAAAACCTTGAACCTTGGTACCTGAAATTGAAAAATAGAATTATTAAAAATCCTGAAAAATATTCTCATTGGATGGTTAAAGATGATTATATTTTCAAGCACACCCCTAGAAAAATAGCTTTGAAAAGTAACATATCAGAATGGAAATTATTAGTACCATTTGACCAGAGACAGAAAGTTATTTATGATTCTCATAATTTGCCTACGTCTAGTCATTTGGGTTATTTCAAAACTTTAAAGAAAGTGGCAGAGCTATATTACTGGCCACGAATGAGAGGGGACATATTGAAATATGTTCGACAATGTCCTGAATGCTGTAGTCAAAAGGTGATGAATGCTCAAAGGTTTGGATTGATGGGTAAGGAGAAGAAAGTTAGTTTTCCCTTTCAGTTGGTTAGTACTGATGTAATGGGGCCTTTCCCTAGAAGTTCCAAAGGTAATAAATTCCTTATAGTAGCTTCAGATTATTTTTCAAAATTTGTTGTTTTGAAGCCAGTAAGAAATGCGACGGCTCAAACAATCACTGCTTTCCTTGAGGATGTATTTTTAACTTATGGAGTTCCTCAGATATTATTGTTAGATAATGCTTCAGCTCATACTGGGAAAGTTTTCAATGAGTTTGTCAAGCAGTACAACATTTCTAAAGTTTGGTATAATTGTAGGTACCACCCTCAGGTGAACCCTACAGAGAGGGTTAATCGTACAATAGGAACTTCCATAAGGTGTTTCATAAAAGAATCCCACAAGCACTGGGATAAGGAAATTTTGCGAATTCAGCACGCACTGAACTCCGCCACTCATGAGGTAACTGGTTTCAGCCCAAATTTTCTTAATTTTGGCAGAATAGCCCCTGTCTCTGGAGATTATTATGGAGATACAGTTGATTTTGTGCTGAATAATACCGCAGAAGCTAGGAGAAATTATTCTGAAGAGTTGAGAAAACTCATTCCCCTGTATAAAAGGGTTCAGGAGAAACTCTCAGCGTCCTACGTTAGGAACACTCACTATTACAATTTAAGGAAGCGTGAACATGTTTTTAAAGAAAATGAAAAAGTCTGGAAGCGAAATTTTGTGTTATCAGATGCTGCAAATGAATTTGCATCAAAATTAGCACCCAAGTATGTCTTATGTAAAGTAAGGAAAGTTTTATCGAAAGTGGCTTATGAGTTGAGTAATATGGATGACTCACCAGCAGGTACTTGGCATGTGTCCAAGTTAAAGCCTTACTTTGGGTCCAATTCTGATTTGTCAGAATAGCTACAGGAATCATTTGAGTAACACTGTAGTGTTGGAGATATTGGTCTTTTGCCAAAACCCATGATTACTCATTACAACCTTGATTTGTTTTATTTTGTTCTGATCGTTCCTAGAACCGAACTTAGAAATTTTGAGATTACGTTTTTGTAATAAAATTTAATCTAGGAAAAACGATTTTGACAAAATAGGTGAAATTTTGTATTTTGAACACGATTCACATAGGTTTGATATTTGAGGTTTTTGAAAGTCTTGGCAATTGACTGATGGTATTTATGGTCACCTAGTTGACATGTTATTGAGTGTGGGAAGTCTGTCTGTCTGTCTGTCTGTGGATGCGATAGGACAGAAAGTAATTCAATATTTGAATTTGATATTATATTGGAATTTACTTCCAGGCATGAATTAATTCATGATAGAGAATGGAAAAATTATATTTTGAAATTTCTCTGGAAAAATCTTGAGTCTTCAAGTTTGTGTAGTCTGATCAACTTCACAAGTGTAAATAAAGTACTTTATATTTATTATTCTTTAAAGTTATTCTTTATGGATAATCTAAAGAGGTTTGTATATATTCATGAATATAGGTATTTCATTGAAATATTGTAAATATTGTATAGGTATACCTTGTAAATAGTGTTAACTTGAAAAGTTAAAATGTAGAAGTTTTCTCGAGTGCTTCTACAACAAAAAAATAATAATTTAGCTGTAATTTAAATAAGCTGGAATACTGTTTCTAGTTATTGGAAGACATGCAAGTCTGAGTAGATATATTTTCTTGTTTGAATACTTACATCTTGAACAAATTGGAACAGTTGTTATTTTAATTGGGGCAGAAGTTGGCTGTCCCTGGCGTAGGCCTAAAGCAACTAAAACATGGACACAGTTTCCAACTAGTGAGATTTTGGCATCCACAATAGCTGGTAATGGGTTGCATCCACAAAGTCTCACGACAGCAACAAAGCTGTAATTATTTTCATGGAGTGTCATTCTACAATTTTGATGCTATTCGGTTTTTTTGATCCTGTTCATTTTCTGTAAGGAAAAGTGAATTAATTTATCAATGTTCTTGGATGTTGAATTCCAATAAATTCTTAATGGGTTTAGTTTTGGTTTATTGATAAAAGGATTTAGTAATAGCGATAGGTAGTTATACGTACCTCCATAAATAATACCAGTAGGAATCAATGTTGGTTATGCGGGTAGTCATTTCCAATATTGAGTGTCCACTCAACTATCCAGTAGACATTTTAGTTTTCTCTGGACTTTGTGTCAGTTTTGGAGCTTTCGAATATGCCAGATTTATTTGAAATCCTGATTGGCTTCGAAATCATTCGTGCTGTGCAGAACATGGAATTGGTTCGGGAAAATTGAAAATTGTCTTTGTGGGATATGGCTTGGAGCTTTCAGCTACAGATACTGTTAGTATCTTGGAAGTCCATTGGCCTTGGGACTTCGTTTCTGTTTCGACAGGTTCGTTTTCCGATTTCTTAGTTTATGGGAATGTTGGCATGTTCCACATTCCACAATGGTGTTGAAGCATTTCTCCTTCGGGGTTGGTGGCTTCAACACAAATTTGATATTTACAGTTAGTAGACTGAAATTTGTTTGTCTGTAGGAGGCCAACTGTTTGTTGCTGGTTTGTTCAATTGGTGTGAGAGACCGTTAAAGCTACGGTGGGTTGAGCTGCCTTCAATGACTTTTGGAGTACCTCCGAGAAATTTTTGTTCATTCTTTTGAGTTGATAGCTCTTTTAGGTGTGGTGAATATTCCTATAAATTCACTGGGGTTTTATAGGGTTTTATTGGATTTTATTGGGAATCCTGATGACCAATGTTAATTATTAAAGTTATGTAATTTACTGTTTAGAAAAATTCAACAAGTTAAATTTTCCTTTCTTGAGGAAGAGGGTGTGTAACGTTCACATTTTGTAAACGTACGTTTAATCATGAAGTTCCATCATTTCATCACAAAATAACATATCTGATACCTATAACTGTCAAAAGCTGTTATTGACTTAATTCTTTATATTCATTTATTATCTTGATCAGTTTCAGGGTAAAGTATTCGTTAAGAGTCGAACACTCTGTTTACCTAGTTTCATGTGTTGTGTTCCGACTATTATGATCAAGGTTATAAGTATGAGTTAAGTTGTAGGTTTTGACATACCATCCGATTCTACATGATATATAACCATTTTTATTTCCACAGATCATGGTGCTCACGAATATCTCTGTCGATTTATTCAAAACTATGATTGTTTGTTTATCAAGGATTGTTTTCAAAACAACACGAACATAGGTGATTAACAGTCATTCAGACGTCACCTGTTCTTCTTCTCTATTTCGTTTGGTTAAAATAGTCTCGTTTCTTTGAATCGGTTCGACATAAAGTTTGGCTTACATGGGAAAAGAGACAAATATATTTATTTGCCTCTTTATTTACATATGAGATCACGGACTGCTGTTCTGTTCTTGCACTGCAGTGTTCGGAACCTTTGGTGTAGTAATGAGTAAACTATACTGCTCGGTTCTGTTCTGTGGCAAGATCCAATGAAAAGAGTGTTGGCAACAATGAAAGGAAATATGTTTTTTATTAAATTAATTTTTGGAGAGGACGGAACTCCTTGAAACACCATTTGTGCATTTCTGACCTGGTAACGCTGATGCTCACAGGAGGTTGATTTTTGATTTTTAATTTTGAAGTAAATTACTTTTGACAACCTACCTATTGCTGCTAAGACCATGTAATTGAGAGGTGAATATTTTGCTGTATTTAATTTACTGAACTTTTTGTAGATGACTCGCCTCACGAGCATTTTTTTATAGAAGGAAGCATGTCTTACAAATTTCTTTTCTTTTTGCCACAGCTCTGCCAGGAAATTAAGAGGGTCAAGTGTAGAGCACGTTATGGGAGACATATTCCATAATGTTGGATTTGTGCCTAAGTTTTGACTGGGTCTACACGGTATTATAAAGCCTACATGGTACTGTTAAACCTACTGAAGTACTGTAAAGCTTATTGGAGAATTGAGAAGCCTGCTATGGTATGGTGAAGCCTATTGGAGTATCGATCAGCCTATCAAAGTATTATAAAGCCTGTCTTGGTATTGTAAAGCTTGCTATGGAATTATTCAATCGGAGGGAGTAGTCTGCTGTGGTGTTGTAAAGCCTTTTGGGTATCGTAAAACCGATCAAATAGACCTCTAGAGTCTAGTTAGATATAGAGAAGCAGACCTGATTTTAGAGATCTCCGTGAGGACTGTGATTTTGGAACCAGTTAGGACCAGACAAAGTCCAAGGAAGCCAACAAGTCGTGATATTCCTATATTAGTTGTGTCAGGTTTGAATGCATTCAGACCAGGTAAGACAGTTATATATTAATATGAATCCTTTTGATTACGACTTGGAGGACCCACTATTTTGCTCAGGTCCATAACTTGTTTGAGTCTTGAACACTGGATTAAATTGTTACATGTTACTGTGTCATTTATTTGGAGTTGGGGACACCTTTCTTTCAGCGCAGTAAAGGTCTTTCTACAGAGATCGGCCTGGGAATAAGTTTTCTGATTTCATTTTATACTGTAGATGGCGTCCTATTAACATCCTAAATAAAGAAAGCTTATTCTCAGTGCCACTAGTCGGACCTGTGAGGATTATCGAGTGACGTCGACCTACGCCCTTGCCTCCCAAATCTTGTAGCTAGCCGAAGGCAATTTTTGTGCCCAACTAAGGGTTACAAGGAGAGATGAGTAAAAATTAGTCGAGCCTTCATGGTCCATTCTCCTTCAGAACTGCCATCACCTCCTTTGGGTCAACGTAGACTTCCCTATGAACATTCAAATGTTCCAGTCCATTCAGCCTGTGTCACTGATTGAATTCCTCAAATAAGAAAATTAGGAATAATTATTCGAAAGAATAACTATTTAAATTTGAAATGTTGGTGTAGGGGAAAACTCTACAATAGTTTATATTTTTTTTATGAGTTATGCCAACTACAATAATCCAGAAACATAATTGGATGTGCTCTACCAACTTGTAGGAATTTGGGGGGGGGGGGCGTGCCCCCGTGCCCCCTCCATTGCGCATCCAGGTTTTTATATGTCAGAATGAAATTAAACATTCTATAAGAAAGTTATAATAAGAGTTTATTTTGAATATTACCATATTAATATGTCATATGATGCTTTAGAATGTAAGGACATTTATTAAATGATGGGGGAATTCACATCTAACAGGAATCAGGAATCGATCAGGAATTCAACTGAAAAATCATTAATAGCGTTGACTACTTTATACGTAAAATTAGCTGCCGTGTTGAAAGTGTGCTTGTCGTTCTGCATTAGGAGGGGGTTGGGTAATGGTCAATTGACCTTGTTCAATCTCTTCCGTGTTTCGTTCATCAAGATATTGTTTGTATAGCTATTGAAGTAGCAATTTTCTGTTATTTACGTGGGGTGATACATCATCCTGACATGAAGGACGCCGTGAGTTCATGAAGTATGAAACACCTTCAATATCTTTAGGATCAATAAAAGCTCAGTGAAAATATCGATGACATCAATTTAAGGTATCAATTCAATGATTTTTTACAAAAAAGGGTCAAGTCGACCACTATGTAAGTTGAAACACTATTTTAATTTCTCCTAATGACAACTGATAGGTAGGTATTGTTTTGCTGAGTATCTACGTTACAGTGGCTGTTTCTCAACGCCTTTATGAAATAGCAATGATTTTCATTTTTAAATGGGCACACAACTTGCTTCCATGTTACCTTGAAGAATTTTGTATACACCAAGTTCATAAATATCCTACAAGAGCAAGTACTTCCCAAGAATTTCGCCTCCCTATGACTCATCTCTCCAACACGATGAAGTCTTTATTTTATAAGGGACTGAATGAATACAATAAACTGCCTTAAACTTTGAGAGAATCTACAACTATATTTGTATTTAAAAAGAAACCCATAGAACATATAAAGTCTCTTGGGTAAAGTATTTTGTTCGTATTTTTCTTTATTTTTTTGTTAAATTTTTTGCTGAAACATTAATCATATTATTTTTATTCAAATGATGTATACTAATGTAAACCAAACTAGTTATAAAAAAATGTATGTATATTAAAGATTATTATACGTGTCCGGTATAAAGTTCGCAGCATTATGGAAAACTTTTTTATTATCGATTAAAAAAAAAATCATTTGTGATGAAAACCTCTACTTCATCCCAAACTTGAATTGCAAACACCAGTAATGAATTTTTTACGACCCTATACGAGGGAGATTGAAAAACATGCTTTGTTTAAAAAAAAATATATTTCATTTTTCACGGTCAGAGCCAACTAAGATCAATTTAATTTTTCAACTTTTTTTCCTATATATTTTCTCCTCATCGCCCTGCGTACGACATTAGGAATACTTTGCTAGACGGATGGTATATTGTCAAATATGATGATATCACTCGGTGAATGTTCTCTCCTTTTTTTCTTCAATCGGAAAATCACATTAATTGGAATATGTGACTGAATTTCACAAAATTTTGCTGCAAATAGTAATTAAAACCGAATTTCCTCCGTGGTATGATGCCAGAATGAATGAATTTATTTTGACAGTACCAATAACATTCTTCGATAGGAATATGTCCCATTATTCTAATAATTTTCATTCTGGCATCATATCTTGGAGATAATTCAGTTTCACTTACCATTTGCAGCAAGATTTTGCGAAATTCCGAGAGTGATATCATCATATCTAAGAACATACCATCCATGTAGCATAGTATTCCTTATGTCGTACAGGGCGATGAGGAAAAAAATGGAAGAAAAGTTGAAAAATTAAATTGATCTTAGGTGGCTATGTTTCGAATTTTTGGATTAACATTCGATTCTGAACAATATTTTTCCTTGACTTTTAATTCTACCGTGAAAACTAAAGTGATGGGATCATATTTGTTCTGAAAACAAAGCACGTTTTTTAATATCCCTCGTATAGGGTCGTAAAACATTCAATTCTGGTGTTTGTAATTTAGGTTTGGGATGAAGCAGAGCTTTTTATTTTGTGGAAAATGCAAAAGACTTGCAAAATGGTGAAAACAAAGAAAATAATATCCTTTATTTTTCCACAATTTTGTGACCATTTTAGAGTGAATCAATTATTCATTTATTATTTTGTTGAAAACTTGGTCGAAAAAATCTAAAAGAGTAGCGAAGGTAAAGAAACGTTTCTTTCTATGTCATAAGCCTTGCCGAATGAAATAATCTTTTTACTCTCATGCCAAACTTGGGAATGGTCGCAATCTTGGTGACAGGTAAAGAACGATATTTTCTTTGTTCTCACTTTTTGCGACTCTCCTGCATATTCCTTTACGAATAAATAACCAGGATTGCTAATGATTATTTATTTTTTCAACAATGTTCCGGGCTTGTACGATGTGGCAAATTTGTATAGGTTTTTTGACATAGGTTTTTGGGTTCATGACCTTCCACAATCTGAAAATGAAAAAATGTTAATCCAAAGAAATCTGTACAAGTGTATTTTTAATTTCAAAAGATAGTATTGGTGAAACCCTCGAAATGATTTTTTATTCATGTTTCTACATCGAACCGTTCAAAAGTTAACAGGGGGGGACTATTAAAAGCCGCACTGTATAATATTCATTTGAAAAAAAAAAAAAACAAATCACAATGGCGTATCATTATTAGGTGGTCGGTAGCTTAGCGGTCTAAAGCACAGGAAAAGCAAGTGTATTGTGAGTTGTCTAGATGCCAATACCGTGCTAGCTTGGAGTACACACTGACCACCCGAGGTCGTGCTGTAAGTTTTCCGGGTTTTCCTACAGCTGAAACGTGAATAAGCCATTAGAAATCAGTAAGTCGCCACAGAGCACCACGGCAAATAATAATAATAGACGTCCTATACACTCTAGGTATACTCTAGGAGTGTTTATGGGGGAGTATTACTGTTATTATTGTTATTGTTGAATTTCCCCCTGTACCTCAGAAATAAAGCAGTTATGGGAAAAAAGAGTCTTGTTTCGACCCCAGGAATACGTCCTCAAAATTGAATTTTGAAATACCCAGTATATCCAGTTATAAGGCACTCAAATGAACGTTGGCGCAATAAATGACAATTTATCCACAATAACCTTATAATTGAAGTTTTATCCACATTTATGAACCGTATAAAGTACCACTTTATTCACTAGTCGAATAATGAAATTACTTTATTCCACTAGTGGAATAATGAAAAATACAATCTTGAATATCAATCACATTTTACTTATTTATTATTAATATTAACATCAACATTTATATTAATAGACATTTCGTTCTTCGTTTTATCATAATTCAACACCTCCCGATATTTTTGTATGTTATTTCAATGATTTTTGAGGAGGTGACAGCCGCTGTTAGAGCAAAACGTCAAATCATTTTGAGATGAAAAATTTCCGCGATTCTGATTCTAAATGAATGTGATTGTGAATAAAACGTTGTATTGCATGCGTGTTTTAGATACATTTTATGCTCGAGCTTCGCTCTCGCGTTTAAACATTCTTGCGCAAATAAAATGATATATAAAACACTTATACAATAAATAACTATTATAACATGTTCAGCTGTGTTGGTACCTGTGCATTAATCTATCTTTTCCGTCGACCGTTCATTTATGATGTTTTTTAACGCACTCAAAATCGTTGATTAATGACCCCTGTTAATGAATGATTTTCTATTAATCAACGATTTGCTTATATGCAACCCAATATACATTGTTCTAATACATTTTAGATTGGTTAGTACTATCTTTCATTATTTATTTGTCAATTCCCAAATAAAATTCCAGAGAATCTTCAATACACCAGTAGTTGTCACGTAAAATTACTTGAGTCTTGTGGCGTAATGGTCAAGTTGAGCAGACAGCTGATACGTGATACAGAGGTCGATAGTTCAAACCCACATCAAGCAGCTTTTTTTTTGTTTTTTTTTTTAATTTCAATTTGAAAAAATAAAATGAAACTACCACGAAGGAAAATTAAACTGTCTTTGAGTTAATATGAATAGGAAGTAGGGATTGTTTTTTATCGTATCGTTAAATGAATAAACATTGAAAGTAAGATATATCTATTTTTGAAAACTACGGTCGACGGAAAACGTTTGTAACAAATTCGTGAATTAAAGTGGCGATTAACAATCTCAAAACATTAACGCGATTGTTAATCGCCTTTATTAATGCACTTGTTCGTTAAATAACCATAAATGCACTCATGATATTTCCGTGAACGAATATCTACATTTCAAACTATATTAATATTTTCTGACAAAAAATCTCATATCAAGTGCAACAGAAATAATCGATGGAGCAAGCTCGTGATTCTTTCACTTCATTGATTCTTGATTGTTTACCATGATGATAAAATTTGCGTACTATTGAACATGTATTTATCGATCCAAACCATCTCTTACCTATTTTCCAGCGATAATTGAGTGTGGGATGCAGCTTTCTCTCCCCCTCTCCAAAGCACTTTAATACGTCAGTTTGAATAAGACTTTCTCGAAGAAATTGTGTGGGAGTGATTCTCAATTCGTTCTCGTCCTAAGAAGCCTGGAAACGAATTTAGCGGAAGTGTGCACTGATAGTCTCAATAGCACACTTCTTATGGTTAATTTTCCCCTTCGAACAAACAGGGGGCCACTACAAAGGCCGGAGAATTGCGTTTCCAAGACAATTGAAATCACTGAAATATAATCTGAAATCTAGGATAGTAATATCTAGGAGAACTGCGGGAATCTGCTGATATAAACGCTGTTGAACCACAAAGGATTTCCGGGAAACTCATGCCTTTGCTTATTATCGAGCTTTTCTTATGCCCGCTGTCCATAAATTTTCATTACCTAGGGTCTCTGCGTGTTTTATATTCAAACATATGCAGCTTAGGAACGTTGAGATGCTTTCAAGTGAATAATTACGGCGCGCGGCGCCTCGTGGAATTGTGTGCACGATACATATACAACATGGTGCAAAGTAAGGAAGTGGCGGAACGTTAGCACCTGGGTAACGAAAGATTATAATGATTATTTTTTTGACATATCTTGCAACCAATAAAAACTATCAATTTAGAGCAATGATGTACTTTCAAACCAATCACAACATTATTATAGTGGAAATTTTCTACTTAATAATAATCCAGTAACGACAGACAAACTCGAGCAAAAAGTATGAAGAATGAATTGTAGCGCTCTGAAACTCGGCACATGACATCTCGACATCATGTTTTATTAGAAAAAAATTATTTACCAAAAAATCAGGGGTGGAACCTACAAAATTTTTCAGTTAAAAAAAATATATTTTTTTTGTTATTTCAGAAAATATAAGATTTATCAAAAAACGATTTCGATAGGTTGAGAGATACTTCAATTCTTCACAAGAATGATATCCAGTAATACCTCATGAAATACGCGCGTTTTCTCAGAAAACGTGGTTTAACGCCGACGTCACAAAAAGTGCATATCGTTTCTGAAGATTTCTACTTCCTCTTGCAAATATAACATGTGAGTATTTGAGTACCTAAAATGTGTTTTGTTCCACTTCACATAACCCTTCTACGATATTTACGGAGAATCCCAAAGTCATGGATATTTTAGTTGATATGAAATAAATATACTGAAGCAGGAATCAGTACCCTCTTTGGACCATATGCAACGATTTAAGACTAGTGAGACAAGTCTCACTTGTACATGCCAAAGAAAAAAGTGGGTTTTACTCCTGCCTCAGTTTTCAACTCACCCATAATGCCGGCAATTTCTTCAGTAAATGTTGAAAATAATCGCTCTTACACATCCTACATAAAACATGAAGTATGTGATTTCAAGCTTGAGGTTTGCACTTCACAATAGTGTTATGAAATATATATAATATGCAGGATATGAATAAGCGATTATTTTCAACATTTAGTGAAGGGAATGCCGATTTTATGGGTAAGTTGAAAATGAGGCAGAAGTAAAACAAAGTTACCTTTTGGCATGTATAAGTGGGACCTGTCACACTACATTAAAATTGTGGATTATAGTCCAAAGAGGGTATTAGTTGCTACTTCAATATAATAATTTTATATTTACTAAATTATTCATGATTTTCGGATCATCCGCAAACATCTCCGTGGAGTGGGACAAAACACATTTTAGGTACTCAAATACACGCATATTATATTTGCATGAGAAGGTAGAAATCTTCAGACACGATATGAACTTTTCCTTTTCCTTCTCTGATAATTTTTAGAAGAGTTATTTATGACCAATCAAATATTCGGCTCCGCCAGAACTTTCAGCAGCGGGTAAGGGTGAACCTGAAATTTCATGTCGGCGTTCAATCACGTTTTCTGAGAAAACGAGCGCATTTCATAAGAAATTACTAAGAATAATTTTTGTGTCAAATTGAATTGTTTTTCAACCTGTTGAGTTGTTTTCCCGATGAATCATATACTTTCCAAGATTACAGCAAAAGTCTATTTATATCATTTTAAACGAAGAAATATATATATATATATATATATATATATATATATATATATATGTTCCACACCTTGAATTTTGATAAACAATTTTTTTTCGTGTTCATCATGGTTTCAAATACTAGCATTCCAAGTTTGGTGGTGCTACAATCGACAACTGATACTTTTGATTATGAATTGATGTCTGATTGCATGCAAATTGAAAATACTTCGTCATTCGATGAAATTTGTGAGAAAATGCATGTAAAAGTACTATTATAAGTAACGTGTCAATTTAGAAGCAATTTCAATCATTTTGCGAGGAAAGGGGATACAAATTGGAAGAGAATACAACAACAACAAAATTGGCTGATATTTTGAAGGACTATGCATTCAATATGAGAAAACAGAATGGAGAAGACTATAAAGAATCTGTTATTAAAACAATGTGGAACAAAACTGTCAAATTGATGGAAGGTATGACTACGACAAATTCATCAGGAGACTTGACCCTTTTAGATAACCGTAATGAATAAAAATGTTATATAGAGAATGTGTCTATGACTGGGGCATCAAAAAATAATATATCGAATACCACAAGAGAGTTCGATAAAGTAGAAAATAATTCCCCACATTTTTTCTCAAACTTGTTGCCATTTGCCAATATTGCCTGGCAACAAGTTATTTTCACTTTATTCTCACTCTCTTGTGGATAATAACATTTATTTACTATGATCCAATATTCATACTAAGTCACAAAAAAGATGCGTGTAAAATCTTCACAACTTCGAGATTACATGCGAGCGCTATCGACAACAGTCAGTGCTGTCATCTTCACGATTCTACCTAAACTGTTCTTTTCTTTTTACTGTTTGTCATTTTAAGGCCGGGACACACCTGTCATACACTAGTTCAATCCACACTTTTACCTCATCTGTTGGACGAAGACACAAAATTTTATCAATATTTTAGAATGTCGATGTCTGCTTTCAACCAAATGGAAATTAAAAAAAAAAAACAAAAAATAACACTGTACCTAACTCAAAATAACAAACGACAAGCATCTCCCAGTCGGAAAACGAATACACTGCACGATCGGATGATGGCAGTGTTGCCACCAGCTGATAAAGAAATTATCGTGCAGGGCTGCCAAAGTTATCGATTTCTCTTGAAAATTTTGTTACAATTTTCTTTGTTCAGCCTCATTCAGGTGTCTACATGAATATTGAATATTTTTCTAAATTAAAATGATTTTCTATCTGCAATTTTCACCATTCTTTTACATTTTACAATGATTCAATTAAAAGAGAAGAATATAGAAGATAGCACATTTTCTCACTAAAAAAAATTAAACTAGTTTTTAGACTATAAAATTATGTTACAATTATCGATTATGTTACACATTATCGTTTGACTAATTTTGAAGAGAAATTATGTTGACTATTTCACTCATCTTAAAATTCTCACCTAATCTGACCAATCGGAAGCCAAAGACAACTCGTGTTATCGCGATAACACCGGCTGTCTTTCAATTCTGATTGGAGGATCAGCTTCGGTATTTTCAGCGACGTAACCATGACGAAATGAATACGTTTGACAGTTCGATCAATAATAAATATAGCTGGATATGTCAGAATGAGTCGCTGCACTGCAAATTCAAATGAAATTATGAAACGAAATATTAAAATATTGACGATTTTAATAATTTGTTTATGACTGTCATACATTGTTCGTATTTATATTAATGAAGAAACTTTATTCCTAAAATAGTCTAATAAAATTCAACTCGTGATTGAATTTATATTATTGTCTTGTATTTCTGAACTCAACTTAATTGTCTTATCGCGAAAATTCAATCACTCGTGATATTACTCCTGATAATTATGTTACAAGTGGCAACACACGAAAGTATTGCGGAACATTCGGAAAGCATACCCTAAATCATTTGTTTTCGCATTAAACAAGTTGGCGAATTCTGATAACAACCTATATTATTAGTGATTATTATTCAGGAGAAAACGCGCTTTCCAAAGGTTTATTAAACATTATTGATTAGGTTTATAATATCATAAATATTTTTAGCTTTATTGACATTTTTCTGTTTTATTTTGATTTTTAAAAAAATTTGCTCAATTTCTTCTTTATTATATTCAGTTATACTAGATGTGTGATTATTTTTCAGGCTGACGTTGTGTAACGAACCTCATCGTGTAAATAAGATTGCTTCTATTTACCTCATAGAAAGATCCAATTATGCCAACGAAGAGGAAGCATGAATTGGTTGATGCTACGACTGATCCAGTGGTGGCCTCGTTTGTATGGGACCTCTGTTTGTTGTGCCAGAAGCATTCAAAGAGCGCCTAATCATCCCGAAGTATGGTTTTGCAACAATGACGAAAAATCTTGAAATTTTTGCGAAACATGGTGAGCTTCCAAGTGCTATAAGAAATTTGGATCAGTTGGACAATGGAAGTGGTATTTCACAATAGGGAGCTCCAAAATAATTCCAAGTGTCGAAGCCATCAAGTGTGTTACGGAAGCATTTACTGTAGGACTGAAACAGTATGATGAATATGTTGTGTCCCGTCTTGATCAAGTTCAACATTCAGTCCATGAAATCATTCATCGAACTAATATTCACATCTTCAAAACTATAAAGAAAAAAACGGATAAGACAAAGTCCAAAATTGCTAACTTGCGAAAAGACTCCAACTTGTTCTGTAGATTGTATGTCGCATCTGAGGCACAGGATGGCAACATTGACGATTTTTTTTCGCATGAAAACCAAATGTACCCACCATCTATTTCAGATGATGGAAAACTCCGAAAACCAACCAACAAGTCGGATATTATTGTCTAGTCGGACATTAACTTTAATGACAGCCAACCGAATGTAACAGCTAAAATATCCGATGGAGCAGCCGTAATACACATGCTCAATCCAGGTATTGCTTCGACATTTTCCGGATACTATGAACATGTTTTGAAATTATATTTCACTAATCAACTGAAGAATAGTTCACGACTAGATATTATATTCGGTAGATATGCTAGTAACAGTTTGAAGGCAGATACCCGAGAAACAAGACGAAGTGGTATAAGTATTAAAGTCTCAGACTCAACTGCAATTCCAAAAAAATTTAAGGAATTCCTACGTGTCAACGAAAACAAAACACAATTGTTTCGGTTGATAGCTGAGAAAATGGTGGGAAACGAGTATCCAGAAAAACTTGTTGTCTGTACTTATGATGATCGAGTCCTCACGTCAACAACTATGGATATTTCAAAAATTTCCCCCTCCTCACATGAAGAAGCAGATGGTCTCCATGTTAAGCATGCAGTAGAAAGTGGACATACAGATGTGGTGGTTATTTCTATATCACTGTTTCAACAAATACATGATATTCACGAACTATGGATTGACTATGGTTGTGGGAAATACAGGAAATTCATTCCAATTCATGAGATTTGTGCTAAACTTTCACCGAAAATTTGCAGAAATTTGTTGGATTTTCATTCTGTAACTGGTTGTGACACAGTTTCCTCATTTTGTGGCATTGGCAAAAAGACAGCTTGGAAGATGTGGATGTCATTTCGTGAAATTGATTGTGTGTTGCATCAGCTCTGTACCGGCACCTCTGATATTGATGATGAATGCCATGATCTGTTGCAAAGATTTGTTATTCTATTTTATGATCAAGCATCAGATCTTCAAAGCATCAATGACTGCAGACGAGTGTTATTTACAAGAAAGAATCGAGCAATCGAAAACATTTTTTTGGAACAACAGCCTCGTTGCACAATACACAATGCCTTTGCCAACCAAGTGGGGATGGATAGTGACTTCAGAAGGATCATATCGACCTCTGTGGACAACAATTCCAGAAGTGGCAAAACACTCTGTAGAACTTACCTCCTGTACTTGCCGCAAGCGATGCACCTCTTGTAAATGTGTCAAAATAGGAATACGATGTACGAAACTGTGTGCATGCGAAGGACAGTGCTCTGACAGTGATCGGTAATCACAAGTGAATTTAAACAAATCATTTGGATATTATTGCATATGATAGCAAGATATTATTTGATGGATATTATGACTGACGTTAGTGCATTTGACGATGTAAATGATATTGTTGAATTTAGATATTAAATTAGAATTATATTGAATTGGGCACTCTTTTGTTCCTCATGTTTACAGTTATAAGTATGTCTCATGTCACTGATTTTAAAACGAATATTTACAATTTAAAGCCCTAAAAAGGTAGAATTCATTAACATATACATCAACAATAACAAACATTTCTCTTTCCTACTCAAGCATTTATAAAGCCCCTCTATTACTTTTTGGAGCCCATATAAATCACATTGTTGCCATAACGACTAGCTGTGCAATGCTAAATTGTTTTGGCAAATTTTCAGCAAGTGATTGTAATGAAATAAGAGTCATATATACCTTTCGAAAGGTAATTTTGATGTTAACAAAGAAGTATGGATTACATTTTCAGCTATATGAAATGGATTCCAAGTAATTGAGAAAAATGTTTCGAAAAATCAAAATAAAAAGAAAAATTTTAATAAAGCTACAAATATTTCTGCTATTATAAGCCTAACAAAAGATTTGTAATATACCGTTGGAAAGCGCGTTTTCTTCTTATTGATAATCACTTATAATATAGGTTGATATCACAATTCATATACGAGTTATATAGGGAAATGTAGAAGCGTGTCACAAAACTTTGGCGGCCATGTTGATAACGTCATCAGCACCGCTAGAGGGCCAGGAAAATTTGTGTCCCGGGCTTTTTGAACTTGTCTATCTATGTACTATCTAAAGCCAAAGGGGCGTATTGGTTGCCGGCTGTGAAATATTTTGGTATAATTTTAAGCTAACGCACCCCACTACAAGGGACTCCTGTCAGATCAATAATCATAAAATTGTCATTTAGACTTCACTGTTGATATAGCCATGGTAACTTAAAAAACATGCGTTTTCGAAAGTTCGATTTACACACGTAGAGGCGTCCTTTAAATGGTAAAAAACGGGCATCAATTGAAAAAAAAAAACGAAAACTAAAATGTACTACTACTTCTCATTTCCAAGCATTTGGAAGAATTTAAATATTTTTTTAGGAATTGCCCAAATTTTCCTATCAAAAGCATGCCCTTCTTTTGCAATTTATACCCAAACATATTTCTTTTGGAAAATTAATTTTGTTAAATTTAAATATTTATATCCAGAGAATATATCTCCGAATTCAACTCGTTGAATTCTCAAACACAATCATTTTCGTGGAAATTGAAAACTTTATTCGCTGTTAAACGAGGTCTTGTTATATTACCGCCGGAGCCGGTAAAGTACTTTTATACACAACTACAAACCAAACCCTAGCAAAGTGGAGAAGTTCAGAGATTATGATCATGTGGGGTAGGATTTCACAAGGGTTTCTCCAGGAATTTCAGATAAATACTTGAATGTTTTATTGACACTGGTGAACAATCCTCCAACTTGCGAAGTCGTAGCAGAGCATTGAGGCTGTCCGTTATGAGATATTTGAAAAACAGTAAACAGCAGCCACACAAAGTTCACGAGCTTAACAAATACGACTCCGACCGCAAATTAGAATTTGGGACGATGCAATCATCCATTTTGCTTGAACCGAGTAGTTTTCTCTGATTTCCTTCTGTTTTTAAGGGGATCTGTGAACATGCAAAATTGTTGATATTGTGCAGATACCCAGTTACTAAAAAAAGTTATCCCGTGGGTTGTATTTTGGGTCCATTTTTAATTTTGAAATTTCTTCGAAAGAATGTTGTTCCTGGAATTACCATATTGTATCCATATTTCGAAAACCATAATATAGGTACAGGAAAACTTTGTATGGTTTCCAGAAAATGGCGCATCACCTCAAAATTCACAATCAATGCTAAATTGGTGACAAACAAATTGTATCCTACAGTTGGATTGGGATATTGCCATTCACATAGCAATTCCTATGTTTAGTTATGCGTTTTTTGAATTTTTGAACAATAATTAGATGAGTCCGGTAAGGTGTTTCTTGTTCTTACTTTGGTAAATATTTCCAAGTACCTGACCTCCGTTCACCTACTGTGTTTTTAAGTCACCTAACATAATAGCATTTTTTTTTGTTTTGGCTACAACTTACGGACACCTTGGAATATTTTCCAAAACGCCATAGTGAATTTTTGAGTTGAAAGACCAATTACCGATTCAATCGTGAAATTTAACAAAACTAACAATTATTGAACATTGTTGCGGAGTTAACAATAGGGTGACGGCTGTTGTGCGAACAGGTAATGAATATTCGAGAAACATTTTGAGGTGTACTAAAAATAATCTCTAAGAAAAAAAAATACTCGGAGTCCACACTAAATGCTAATAATGAATTCAGGACATTAGTTATCGAATTTCAGATTCATCTTCCTATAAAGATATGGGAGAGATTAATTATAATTTGGTTGTTATGGTCCGTTATATGTGTGAATAATATTGTCATCCTCATCACTTGCCTCACTTATCATTTTTTTAATGTGGGTTAGTGACCATTTCTACCAACAAGTCAGTTAATTGAGTTTCAGGTCCATGATCTGGTTGAACCCATCTTTAAGGTGCATCGGATCAGAGCATATAAAAAATATAAGAACTCTACAAAATGAAAAATTGATAACTGCAATCGAAAGTAGTAGCCAGGTTCATATTCGTACATGATGGCTTTTTGAAAATAAAAATAAAAATACGGCTTGGCAAATCTTGCTCTGAATGTCGAGAAACGAATGAGATGTGCGAATTAGAATGAGAAAGTATTCGGACGATAAAGAGGATAGTATAATTGTACATTCAGTAATCCAAAAATCATTTAACTGCACAGTGTACTTCGCGATGCAGCAGATACACCAGTTGTAACTCATACTCATCAATCGGACTGTTCTGATCCCTTCTGCTACCGCGCATCGATAGCGCATCGATGTCACATCCATAGCTGGATTTGCCAAGCTGTGCAGCAGCTTGACACTGAAAAATGACCTTATTTCACGGTTCTCTTCAGCACCATTGGATTTTCTGTTAATTATCGATTCAGTAAATAGAATAGAAAATCAATTGACAATTCGGATTTGCTGCCTGTCGTTGTTTGTTGTGTTTTTTAGAAATTCAACAATTTTGATACTTGGCTGTGCTGTACCTATAATGTGTATAAACGCATCCGCTTGCAGCTACTTCAAGGATGAGGATTAAATGAAAAACAAATCGATTTGGATACTTTACAGAAGTAGTAAGAATTTGAAACTCCTTCAAAGAAGTAAAAAAACATTACTTCTTTTCGAGATAACCCAGCTTCCCTACGGTTACGTACACAAAAGTTGATAATCATCCACTGTAAAATGTCAGAATCAAAAATCAACAGAAAATCCACTAGTAATGAAAAGTACCTGACTCTAATGAATTAATGTTCATTGTCTAACCATGTAGACACATTTTTAGGTAACATTTCATTCGCAAGACCGCAAGTGGTATTTTCCCAACAGGTAAAAGTTGTAACGCTCTTTTTTCCTTAAGGTGGGAGTTCCAACACCCTTGACTACCTAAAAACTACAGATGGCAGTGTCAGCACCCGATTCACTGTGCCACGAAAATAAAATAGTTATACAACTAACCGTACAAGTGTCTACCTCCCTCTTCATTGATAAAGTCAGCGTTGTAGGAATTCCGGTAAATCATAAAACTATTCCGCCATCTTGAATTCATGAGTTTTGACAAAAAAATCATATTCTCCTACCCCAAAAACCCCCAAATACCAAATTTGGATGAAATCGGACCACATTCATAATAATTCGTCCGCCACCGTGTAGCCGCCATCTTAATTTTAGGAATAACTGTAAAAACATTATAATCTCCGATTCCGAAAGCCCCCACATACCAATTTTTAATTGAATTGGTTCAAAATCATAAAACTATTCCGCCATCTTGAATTCATGAATTTTGACGAAAAAATCATATTCTCCGACCCCAAAAACCTCCAAATACCAAATGTCAATAGAATCAGGCCATAATGACCATAACTACTCCGCCATCGTGTAGCCGCCATCTTTATTTTAGGAATAATTGGTAAAAAATTTGAATCTCCGATTCTAAAAGCCCCCACAACCAATTTTGAATAGAATCTGATCATAATCAGAAAAGAGATCAGAGATAGGTATGCAAAACGAAACCTACAAAAGAAGGTATCCATATAGTGCGACCGATCACCCAGGGTGGTGCTGAAAGTTTTTCCTAGTTTTCCTACAGCTGAAAAGTGAAGACGCCACCAAAAATCGCCCCGAGCGCGCCACGGCAAATATTAATAATAATATCCGTCCTCTACCCGCACTCTCTGTGTGTTTATGAGTAAGTATTATTATTATTATTATCATTCAATAAGTTTTACTCTATAAATTTACTCCTTATTGCATAATAAATGATCTGACAAAATGCCCAAAATTGAACTTCAAATGAATTATGAGACTCTGATTTGAAGAAATCTCATTGAGTCCAATGAGCAATAATAACTGAAAGGTTTGTCGAAGTATGGCAACGCCGCGTGCGCCCCTTTTTTGAAGACGTTGTAATATTGTTACCAGGCATGGAATTTTCATTCATATTTTCTATTGCAGTAAAATCTCCCTCTACCGGTCGGTAGCTGAACTGAGCCACTCATATATTTGCCACAGCTCGCCATATCACGTATCTATACACACGATCAGTTTTTCCTAAAAAACTCAAAAACAAGACACTTTTTCTCGACTTTCTTTGTTAGGATGCATTCTCAATAATCTAAGTGAGGGCAATATCTAGCTCACAACTCGAAAATAAATTTAAACTGAATTTTGTTTTCGATATTGATAACCTCAAACTTGATCAGTTTTGAGAATTTTTTTCTGGCTACTCATTCAGTTTGCAGAGTTGCCATGGGTCAAAAGAAATGTATTGAACCTTCAGTCACCTCTATAGCAAATTTCAATTGAAATACTCCAACGGTTCATTAATTGTTTACGAAAACCTAAGTCACTGAAAATAGCTGAAAATTGCCCATTGCGACTCCCACCTTAACGGGACAAAAAGGCCGGGCGTTACTATGGCGCGGCGGTTGTTGAGCTTACTCTGTTCTCTCTAACAAGAAACGACTCAAAACTCAACAAGTGCCTCGGGCGCAGCTTATTAATGTGGTATGCTCCACTTCTCCCTTATTCAGTTCGGTGGGAGGCCCAGGGCAGCTTCAGATGGAGATACGGTATTCCAGGGGTCAAATAAGGTGTCTTAAGACCAAAAGCGGTCAAGTGGTTGCAGGCTTTAATTGCAACACTTGAATTTTATGAAATACCGGTTGTTTTGCTTACTTTCGGGATTCTAGTAGCAAAAATAAAAGAAGGAAATAGGTAACCATGTCAGTATTTATTGTTGATTCTTTAGAATGGACATTTAACTAAAAGATACTTAAACTTAATGGAACATGAGTAGACTCTGATAATGTCAATAAACTAAGAAAATTTCCTACGCAGGGAAGCAAGTTCTGCACGGTAAGCGGGTGTCGGGTACTATTCGATTTGATCGGTCTAGGGATTGAGGTTGTGCGGGTGTTAAAATCAGGTTGATTCGTATCCGGAGTGGGGTACTCAAGTTAGGGAAAACGCGGTATATCTCTGGGGGTTCGGAGTATTTGTAACAGGAGCGAATGTGTTCGGACTATAATTCAGTAAATTTGTATTCGACAGAGCCCCTGGCTGGAAAGTTTTGGGGTAGTTCTGATTTCTTTCATTTCACTCGTTTTTTTGAGTGCTGAATCTGAATCAGAAGTTTGCTAACAATATTCCTTGACGGAACATTAAAAAAACTACAAAAAATGGTAAAAAATGCATTTTTTTGTAGTTTTTCGCTTATAACTCGAAAATTATTAGTTTTTTGTGAAAAACGTTTTCATTCAGAATGCAAGAATATAAAATTTCCTACAAATTCCACTATTCAGGTTTTTTTTTCGACAAACATTTCGGGCTCAAACTCTTGTTGGTCATTGGAGCAGTTTCAATCAAATAACTCATCTGAGGTTATGTCGATTACTCTTAGTGACAGTGCGATAAGAAAGGAGTGTTTGAGAGTCTCAAACAACGCAAAACGGTTCTGGGTCATTCAGGGCATTACTTGCTCCTTCTCGGGCTAGTGCATCGGCCTCTTCATTGCCTCTTTAACCTGTGTGTGCTAGTACCCAGGCTACGGTCAGTCTGTTCTGACTTCCGAGTTCTTTTAGGGTTTCCCAAAACAAGTATTGAGGTAACTTGCATTGAGTTGACAGCTTTTATTGCAGCTTAGCTATCTGAGTATATGACAATGTTTTTTCTGAACACTTATGCTTTATTAGCTCTTGTGCACAATAGTGTATTGCGACGATTTCCGTTTGGAATATCGTCGCTTGTTTGCCCAGGCTCAATGAAACTTTCATCTTCCGTTTGGTTCCGTAAATGCCGGCTCCTGAACCTTCATTATTATTTGGGAGGTCCATCCTTCCACGCATCCCTCTTCGTTATACTTGTCTTGAAAGTTTATTCAGAGCTATATCTAGAAAGTATGCCATCTGATGGCATTCTTGTAACCGGGTCCTTTTTCAACTATTCGTATAGGCTGTTGTAGTCTTTCCCGTGCATATTGCTTATGAGTGCTCGTCCTGACCTGGCTTCGCCTTGTATTTATATGTGTAGGGGAGGCAGAGAGGCAGACCTCTAAGGTGGCTGTTGGGGTGGTTCTCATGTCCCCGGTGGCACTCAGACATACCAGCGAACTATATGTTATCATTGAGGGTTCACTGTCAGCTGTACACCACCTGTCGATTATATCTAGGGCTGACTGTGTAAGCTCCGAGACTGTCCTTGCGAATTTGCCTTCTGCAATATCGCGAGGTCGCGGTCGTCGGCATACCCTAGGCAATGAAAGCCTCTGGAAGATAGCCCAAAGTAGGGGCGATTGCACCCCTTCCTGCGGACATCCCCTGTTTGCTCTAGGTGTAAGAGTTATTCCGCCGATTGTGTTAGCGTTTATCCACTGGCACAGTAGGAGATGAACCCCTTTTTTACTAGAGCGTTTGCTATAGACTCAGTGGATGCATTGTTGAAGGCATCCTTAATGTCTATAAATGTTGTCATGGCTATCACTTTACTGATAGCCCACCTGATACTATTTGGTCCCGATATTTCCGTGGCAAGCCCCCATTCCAAAGTTGTTCACCTGTTTATGGAAAGTGTGCTTCTGTGAGCATCCTTACACTTTCCTCGAATGTTGTAGTATAGGCATTGTCATTATTTTTCAAGAAACCAACTTGGTTTACAGTACTTTCTTTGGCTAAAACCTTACGGATTCTTCTAGTCTTACTAATTTCTTCATTGTACTGCGTGAGTTTAGCATATGTGGTGGTCCAATATTGCTTAAATTTTACTCCGAACCCTACCTCCGAGGGTTTCCAGATGCTCATTCCACCAGACCGTTTTGTTATTTTGAGTCTTTTTTTTTTCTCAACACAGCTTTTCTCGTAGGCTTCGACTATTGCCTTGTCCATTTCGTCTACTGCCCTCTCAAGTCTCTTCCTGTCTCGTATTTCAGTCACGGGTCTCTCGAGAGACTCACTGAGTGTCACTGAGTATCTTTTCCAGTTTCTATATTTGACTGAAGTACGCGGTGGGGTAACTATAATATATGATAAATAATAATCATTTGAAATATTTTTTCAAGATTTTTGTTTGAATTTCAAGTTTTGTACGATTTCATACCTCATTAAATAACTTGTTTGTAATTTTTGAAAAAGTGACCTTTTCCATTATTGTATGATCTAAATAAGGTATACGCAGAGAACTTGAGGGAATCCACTAATTAACTTCAATAATACATTAGAGTTTTGTAGTGAGAGAGTGAGATTTTCCCCAGTCAGCTGAAATATGCCTATTTACAAGTAGTCCTTGAGCCCGAATGGTTTGTCGTAGAAAAAAACTTGTATAGTAAAATTTGTAGAAAATATTATGCTCTTTCATTCCTAAGAGGAAGGTTATCAACGAAAATTTGTAGTTTTAAACTTATAAGCAATAAACCGCAGAAGAAAGAGATTTTTCAGGTTTTTTTGAATTTTTTTCAATGTTCCGTCACGAAAATTTGTTAGCAAACTTCAGATTCGGATTCAGCACACCAAAAAACATAGAGAATGGAAGTAATCAAAACTACCCCAAAACTTTCTTGGTAGAAATACAATTTGATTAGATTACTAGACAATTTGACAAATACACAGTATATTTGTTTCCTATTCTGGCTTATTTCACGGCATCCGGTGAGTTAGCCACTTCGTATATTCCCGAATTAAATTGACAATTCCAGTTTCCGAGTAAGAAGAATTTTCGTAAAATGATTTCTCGGACAGAATGATTCCTTCACCGTTTTTTCGTAAATTTCTGCGGTCAGTGTCTGCCAGCAGGCAATACAACACCTTAGGGACCCTGAAGAAAAAAAGAAAAAAAAGCCCTCGATAACCAACACTTCCTGCCAGCGGTCAAAACAACACCTTAGGGAAGAGACGGAGTGGGTTTGATTTAACACGACGGTAGGAGGAATCTACTCTGATGGTGTGCAACGGATTCGTTAGGAAAAAAAAAAAGAAAATACACAGATACCCCAAATATCCTAATTATTTAACGATCCTATCATTCCTGATTGAAACACGTTAAGAATCTCAAGTGGTCAAAACAGTATGAAAAATTATTTCTAAATTGCTTACGGTTGTTATGGTTACGGCTTGCAGGTCGGTTCACTATCTGGATTTTAAACGAAATATACAGTGCGGCTTTTTATAGTCCCCCCCCTCCTGTTAAATTTTGAACGGTTTGCCGTAGAGAGATAAAAAAAAACCGTTTCGAGGGTTTCACCGATACTACCTTTTGAAATATAACGCATTGTGATTGATCGATAGATGGCGCGGGGGGCACAAAAACCTAATTTTTTTAAATGGCATGGGGGGTCGAGTGACACATCGTTGAAAAGAGAATTTGATTCTTTTTCAACCATCTATTTTTTTTTTAATTTCGTTGACACGTTTTTTCACAATAAGCATTTGAAGTGTGAAGTGTAAGAGCGGATCTGAATTCGTTTCCTTACCTTACCTCAATAACTTTTGAAGGGTTTGATGTGAAATAATGGGACGGAAAATATTTTGGGTGGTATATTAAAATAATAATGTTTGAAGAAAAATACCTTAATTGTTCTAGTGATTCACAATTGCAATCAATACCACGAAATACGGTCAATAAAGACAATTCACAACATTAATATTTATTCATTTTGAATTCCTTTCAAAGCTTAATTAGGTATTAGGATATCGAAATTATACCCATTTCATTTATTTTTAATGACAAAAGTAATAACAGGTACTACGAAAGGACTATTTATTGGATTTGTTTAAATGACAATAATTAATTAGTTACCTATAAAAGTACAATGGATTGATGAATTATTGTATTCATATTCACTGAGAAGTTTTGTCTACTTATTATAATATATATATAAATAATTATTATTTACTTTGAATATTTGATATCATCATGGTTCGTATACGTCCTTTCGAAGAAAAAATTGAAGTAATTTATAATTTTGGTGAGGCCCATCGGAACTACCACGAAGCGGAGAGAATTTTTAATGAAAAATTTCCTGAACATCCTTTAACTCGGAAATATTTGAGGGAACTAGTTGAAAAATTCAACAGAACTGGCAGTGTTCGTAGGAAAGGTGGAGCTGGTCGAAAATCAATTCCGGAAGAGACAAAGGTTTCGATAATTGCCGAAATGGTGGTAAATCCGCAACAAAGTAACTCTCGTGTAGCAAGTATGATTGGGGTCTCAACAGCTACAGTAAAAAAATATTTGAAGAAACACAAGTTCCATCCATACAAATTAGTAATGTTAGTACCTTTTTTTTGAACGGAAATGTGAATACACAAAATGTGCGATACTGGAGTGATATAAATCCCCATATCTTTCGAGAAGGTCACACACAGTTCCCACAGAAAGTAAATGTGTGGGCTGGAATTCTGGGAGACCTTATTGTAGGTCCCTTATTTCTGGAAGAAAACTTAAACGGTAATTTGTACCTGAATTTACTAAGAGATACGGTTGAACCACTCATACTTGGAATATTAAAAGAAAATGAGAACGAATTTCAGGAACACATCACCTTCCAGCAAGATGGGGCCCCTCCTCACTTCCAACGTCAAGTTCGAGAGTATTTGGATGTAACAAATCCTATGAGATGGATTGGACGTCGTGGACCAATCGAATGGCCGGCACGATCACCAGACCTTACACCTTGTGACTTCTTTCTGTGGGGATACGTCAAATCCAAAGTGTATGAGCAACAATCCAACTCTTTGGAAGAACTTAAAGAACGAATAACACGGGTTTGTGCTGGTATAACTGCAGACATGTTGAGTATTAGGTGGATATTTCGAACACCTGCTTTGTTAATTAACAACAATTTTGCTTCTAATTATTTAAATACTACATGTCATAATAGTTTGTTTTCTTTTTGTTACATTGACACTTCAAATGCTTATTGTGAAAAAACATATTAACGAAATTTAAAAAAAAATTAGATGGTTGAAAAGAGAATCCAATTCTCTTTTCAACGATGTGTCACTCGACCCCCCATGCCATTTAAAAAAATTAGGTTTTTGTGCCCCCCCGCGCCATCTATCGAGCAATCACAATGCGTTATATTTCAAAAGGTAGTATCGGTGAAACCCTCGAAACGGTTTTTTTTTATCGCTCTACGTCAAACAGTTCAAAAGTTAACAGGGGGGGACTATAAAAAGCCGCACTGTATATTGGATTACTACAGGATCACATGAGCTACAAGAAACCGGAGTTGGAAAACTATGCAAAAGTTAAAATTTTTAACACACCACAAAAACTAAGCATGCCCCGAAAAACAGAGGGACGGCAATTCTTGGTAAAGTACGGAAGTATGGAAGTAATGAAACCGGAGTTGTACAGAAAGGAATTGAATTTGAAAATTTGAAGTTGTAAACAAACCGATAGTATGGTTAGAGATATTTTGAATAATTATTTCAAAACTTGTCACCCCGTTAACAGCGTTTTCTAACTTACTCTTAATAATAATAATAATAATAGCAATAACAATAATAATATCAATACTAATAATAATGCTGTGCCGTTATTAAGAACCGGTAATATCAACGCCAATAAACCTAGGAAAATAACAGGGTGGCCCAACGAAGCATCATATATCGATGGCTTCGAGTAGTATGGACGAAGCTTCACTGGAAACGATAATCAATAAACTGGCTCCTAAACTCACTGCTAAAATAGAAGAGCATCTGGGAAAACTCGGTAAGCAGTTCGAGAACTTAGAGAGTGGAATAAACAACATGGTGACTAAATTAGATGCCTTAGATAAGTTAGCTATTTGTAACCAGCAGAAAATATCCGTCATGAGCAAAAAAATTGACTTCCTGGAACAAAGATCAAGAATGAACACACTGAGAATAGTGGGAATGAAAGAGGAAAATAGTGAGAACCTCCAAGCCAGGGCTCTTCTTTTATTCAACGATGGACTCAAAATCAAATGTACATTGGGCGAAATCAACAATGTTTTCCGCATTGGAAAATCTGGAGACAATCAGCAGAAGCCCAGAACAATAATAGTGGATTTCGTTTCATATTTGAAACGTAACGAAATCTATAACGTAAGAGCTTCGTTGAAAGGAACAGGAATCTACTTAAATGAAGATCTAACGGAAAATCGTTATAAACTCCTAACATCAACAAGGAAAAAACTTGGCGCACAAAACGTCTGGACCAAGAATGGAAGAGTATTTGCAAAGGTCGGCAACGATGTAAAAATTATTGATGAAGGAATGGATTCAATTTAGCATGCACCTGAAAAACAAAGTTAATGTTTTTGTTAATTTGCTTCATTTCACACACTACAGATTTTTTTATAGAGTTTTATTTAAGCTAGGTTTACACACCAAGTCTGAGAATGAACAAAATTGTTGTAAGCAGGACAATTCATTTAACTTAATTGGGTTATTATTCTACGGCTTTGAAATTGTTTTGGTTGATTTGTTATGTATACAGTTATAAATATTATATATTCTCAAAAGCACTATATTATTATTGTAGTTTACATTTTGTAGAGCTCACCAAAAGACACTCAGCAGTAGGTAGGCATTACGAATATATCTATTTATTACCAGAATTGTAGGGGATTGAATACAAAGTGTAATGAGTTTTACAGGAGGTCTCTCGAAGATGAATATGATATTCTTATGATTACAGAAACGTGGTTACAGGAAGGAATCGGAGATGGAGAAATAATACATATGAAAAATTTCAATATGGTAAGATCTGACAGAAATTTGCATTTTACTAATAAAAGCACTGGTGGTGGGGTTCTGATATCAATTAAAAACAAATTCAAAATTGTCAACATTGTGAAACACGCATTGTCATTTGAAGCAGTAATTGTTCAACTGAAAATAAGTAAGGTAACTTACTCATTCGGTGTTATTTATATTCCTTCTAATAGCCTGAATAATGTTTACGAATCTGCATTTAATTTTTTACAGGATAATATTAAAGACTTTGATAATACATACATTGTTGGAGATTTCAACATTCAAGGAATAACAGGTACAAGTTTAAATTCGAATATTCACAGTGAAAAAATCAATCTGTTATCTGATTTCCTTGACTTCAATGCATTCAAGCAACACAACGATATAGTAAATAACCAGGGTCGTACATTAGATTTAATTCTTAGTTCTGAAAACAACTCTGATTGCTGCAAGGTAAATAAAATTGATCAACCATTCGTAAATGAGGATGGTTACCATCCTGCTTTCTGTATTACCATTTCCTCTCTTGGGGAAATGGAAGAATCGATGAACTTCAAAGAAGTTCTCAGGTATAATTATAAAAAAGCAGATTTTCTTGAGCTGAGCCACACTATTAGAGATGTTGACTGGTATTCGGTAATAAATGAACGTGATGTGAACTCTGCTTTAGGTAACTTCTATAAGTTATGGGAAGATGTTGTAAATAAGTGTGTTCCTAAATTTACTGGCAATAATAGAAACTGTAACTCGTATCCAATCTGGTTTACCAAAGAAACAAAAAGTTTACTGAAAGAAAAAGAAAGATATCGTAAATTAAAATCGCTGTCAGGTTTTTATAATAACAAGTTTATGGAATTAAGGAGAAAAATAAAATGTCAAATCAGAAAGGATGAAAAAATGTATCACAAGAAAATTGAGGAAAATATAAATAATAATGTAAATGAGTTCTGGAATTTTGTGACTACAAAAAAAAACTAATACAATATTGAACAGTTTTGTTTATAATGCCGAACCAGTTCGTGAGGAAGAAACAGCTAATGCTTTTGCAAATTTTTTCTCTTCAGTATTTTGTGCACAACCAGCTACATACAATTTGAATTTCAACAATAATGATGATACGTATTTATGTAATGAAACATTCACTTTACAGTCAATAAACGAAACTGATTTCGATGAAGCACTGAAAAAATTAAAACCTAAAAAATCAGAAGGGACAGATGGTATACCCCCGTATATTTTGAAAGGGTGCGGTGAATGGTTAAAAGCCCCATTGATACACATATTCAATTTAATTATCAAATCTAATTCATTTCCGCCTATGTGGAAAACGTCCATAACAATACCTTTACATAAATCTGGCAATAAAATGGATGTTGAAAACTATAGGGCTATTGCCATCATGTGTTCACCAGCAAAATTATTTGAACATATTATTTTCAGTAAACTCAGCAATTTCACTAGCAAATATATAGTACCTCAACAGCATGGCTTCATGAGCCAAAGATCAATTAACACAAATCTATTACTATTCAGTAATGCATCTTTTAACACTATAGAAAATAAATCACAATTGGACACTGTGTTCACAGATTTCCATAAAGCATTCGATCAGGTTCATCATGATGTACTCCTGGAAAAGATAAGCAAATATGGATTGTCAAGAAATTTCTTAGAATTAATAAAAAATTATCTACAAAATCGACAATTCATTGTTAGATACAACGGAAATACGTCTGGAAAATTTTTAGCGAATTCGGGTGTTCCACAAGGTTCGAATTTAGGGCCCCTTCTATTCATACTTTTCATAAATGATTTACCCTCTCTTCTTCAATTTTCAGAATGCTTACTTTTTGCTGACGATTTAAAGCTCTTCAAACATGTAAAAACAGTTCGAGATTGTATAGGGCTCCAGAAGGATATTGATTCTATTTTGAAATGGAGTCAGAAAAATAAATTATACTTCAATCTGAAAAAATGTTCTGTGCTCTCAATAACTCGTCTAAAAGAACCAATTATTTTTGCATATGAAATGAATGAAGAGGTCCTAGAAAGAAAAACAGAAGTAACAGATCTTGGAGTAACTTATAACTCACAATTCTCATTTTCTAGTCATATCAAAAAAAATGTAAAATCTGCCAATAGAATTCTCGGTTTTGTGATCAGGCAGACATCATGTTTTTCTAGTATACATACGATTAAGCTTCTATATTATTCTCTAGTGAGACCTAAACTAGAATTTGCCTCTATTATTTGGTTTGGAGAGTATCAAACGTATCTATATGAAATGGAAAAGGTCCAAAATAAATTACTAAGACATTTATACTTGAAACAGCATCATGTGTGGCCTGATTATAATACCATACGAACATATCAGTTGAGATCGGAATTTAAAATATTATCTTTGGAACAAAGAAGGAGCTTGAACTGTATGATATTTCTGCACAAAATAATAAATAATAAAATTAATTCTTCAGAAATTCTTAATGCGATTCCATTCAACGTTCCTCCTCGTCGTACACGATCTACCCTCATGTTCAATACATCCAGAGTAGGGAATTCTGCAAGGACACCACTGGTTTCCATTCTCAAATTGGCTAATAATTTCAACACTTTGATTGATTTAGACTGGACCTCACCCCCAGCGCTTTATCGTAAAAATATTTTAGACTGCATATTGAACACAAGTTTTTGAGACTGATTTTCTACAATTCTCCACAATTTTGAACTCAGTTCGTCTTCTATAATTCTGGGCATTGGTGAATAGGTATAGTAGGTTAAATATAGACAATATTGTTATGTACACCATTGTAATTGATTTTAATTTATCCAAGTAATTAGGCTGTAATAGCCTGTTTGGATAATAAATAAATAAATAAATAAATAAATGAATCATCAGCTGAAGGCCTTGTCCATAATGCGGATAATAAAATAGTTCAAATCATCCCATACAGGGTGTAAAACATATGCTTCGTTTCAAAGTAAATCCCATTCGAAAAAATAAAAACTGAGTACTTTAAGACAACTCCAGGCCATTGACTGTTCCTGAGAGCATCTCGAAGATTTTAGAGTATGCATTTTTAGAACGCTCCATACATTTTATTAAAACACATAATATTTTTTTATTCCCATGCAATACTTTTCAGAATTTAATGAATTTCGTGGATGATGAATATAAGCGATATTTTGTCTTGATGAACATATTCATAACACTGATACATGGGAAAGATAATTTAAATGATTTCTGCAGAAAAAAAAATTTGGAAGTAGTTATGTGTCCAGGAGTTTTCAGGCTACACAAACAAGTTTGATTTTAGTTTTATGTTTTTATGAATAAGCTGAGTAAAAGTTTGTTTCCAAAATTTCAATACTGAAACTTCTTCGAAGATTTATATTTTTAGTTTTCAAATTGTTTCTTTCTATCATTTTAATTTTTTTGGCAATTCCTAAACAAAATGTTTGTTTTTTTTTTTTATTTCAAGGAATATTTCAATTTGAGGACATTAGAAAATGTAATCTGAAATATTCAATGTATTTACAGCTTTTGTATCGATAGAAATGAAATAAATATTCGTACAGAAGATTTGGTTCAAATGTAGGTTTCGAAAATTCGTCTTCTTGGGCTTACCTTCTTTCGTCTTAATTCTCAGTTAAATATCAAACGCGAATACTAAAAATGAATCCACTCATTTTCTCCCATAATGCAACACTATTTTCTGCTTACTGCATGTGTTAACACTTTGTAAACTGTATTCGAAAAAGTTTGTTGGCCCCATCTGCACAATAAGCTTCGAGAAAGTCAACAAGAAGTACACACTTATGTAATTCTATAAACGGGATTTAGAAAATATTAATAAAAAAAAAATAAATACAAACTCTTGTTCAAATGCGCTGAAAAGTAAAAAGTAATTTATTAATTAAATAATTAGATGTGTAATGTATGTTTTTCAGTTATTATGTGACTTACAGATTCAAAAGCTTGCCGCGCAACGTTTTCAGTTGGAATACGAAAGCGGAAAGATTTTGAATCTGTAACTCACAGAATAACCTATATTACACATCTAAAGAAATATTTTTTTTACTTTTTAACGCATTTGAATACTAGTTTGTTTTCAAAAAGTTTTTTTTGTATTAATATTTTATATTCCGCTTTTTAGTTTGAACGCATTAATCTATAGATTTCTGATGAAGAATGGTTATTACAAGGCCTGTTTCCTGTTAGTTTGACCTATCTAGCTCCTGAATGAGGAGGCCATCTAAATATTTATTCGTCAGCCATTCTGAAGCCGCCATGTTCTATTTATGAATTCTAGAAAAATATCCATATCTTCCATCCCAAATACTTTTGCATACCAATTTTGAAGAGAGTCTGAAAATAATCACAAAACATTCACGCCATCTTGACGCCACCATCTTGAATTTATGAATTTTGACCAAAAATTCATAATCCCGACCCCGAAAACCGCTATATACCAAATATGAATCGAATGGGACCAAAATGACTGGACTCTTCCGCCATATTTGAGCCGCCATATTTTATTCATGAATTTTAACGAAAAATTCACAATATTCGACCTCAAAAACCCCCACATACCAATTCGGAATCGAATTGGAACATAATCACAAAACTCGTCCGCCATATTGGAGCCGCCATACTAAATTTATGAATTTTGACGAAAAATTCATAATTTCTGAACCCGAAAAGTCACACATATCAATTTAAATTGAATCGGACCATAACCATAAAACTCATCCGCTGTATTGGAGCCGTCATATTTAATTTTTCTCTAAAAAAAATTTCGTAATGCATTGTCACCGGAATCATGAAAACCTGCCAAATTTTAGGTTTATTGGCAAACTAGAAATGGGTCCAAATTCAGTTGCAAGATTTGACTCAAGCATACATAGATATAGATACATACATAAGGATTACACGTTTTTCTACAACTGCTATGAAAAGTAGCGTATTTCTCATGGCTTCCTGACTTTCAAAACCATGTTTTGCTCATACTGTGAGAAATATTATTTCTCAGGGCACTTTGCCCACACTACATACATTTATATGGAGAATCGACAAAAACTAGTTGGCTGCTGTTCAGCTTTAAATAGTTGTCACAGCTGTCAAGAACTGTCAGATCACCCACAGAAGTTTTTTAAAATTCTTATGGTAGTTTTTATTCGTGCTTTGATAAAGAAGTAAACTATTTTCAGATTTTTTTTCGCTTTTTTCCTTGATGTAGTTGGTTTTACAGATTCTATTTCAATTTCTGTTAGATACATATATGTACTATTGAACAAATAAGAAGTACCAAGGGCTCCACGGCGTAATGGATTGTCAATCAGACTGACACGAAGGCGGTTCGGGTTCTACTCCCGGGCTAGGCTATTTTTTTTTCATTATAATTTACTCTTGATATTTTTATTAAGTCAATTTTAAATAAATCATTCAACTGTTAAGAGGTAGGATACTCTATTGCTATTTTAGTTTTTCTAACAATAAAAATAAATAGTGAGTTACAATATTTGTATTCTTTAAATTTGTGCAGTTGTAGAAAAAGTATGGTGTCCAACCCGTGGGGAAAGTTACTTTCTCACTCGTGTGTTTGCCAACCTCCATACTCGTGAGAAAAGTTGTACTTTCCCCACTTGTTGCACAATATACTATTTCTGCCTCATTCTGTAATCCTTTAATCTTCAATCCTGTACACCATAATTGACATATTTGAAGTCAATAGATAATATACCCTAAAATCAAGAAAAATCCACTTGCTGGCAGTATTTTTCCATTTGATTTGAAATCCCTGGATTTATTCTCTTTCACCGGCCCCCCTCAGCTATTCCACCGTGCAGTGATCTATTTCCATTCTCACATGTCTTCTCTGCAGCACCTGTCAAATAAAATGCAATAATGAACGATTAATGAACATTAATATAATGCATATTTCTAATGTGGAATCAGACATCCATTGAGTAATTACAGTTGGAAATACTTCTGGGGACTAGTCTACAATAGCTATATACAGGGTGTCCCAGAATAAAGGGGACAAACTCCGAGGGTAGAATTCTCACTTCATTTTAAGGCTGAAAGTTCCAATAAACATATACCCTAAAATGAGTATTAACCGAGTTACAGGGTGTTGAAAGTGACATCAAAAAATATATTTTCCAGAATAACTCCATAACGCTTCATATTTTCTTAATGAAATTTGGTATTTCAATTAACTGCATTCAGTTTCATATTTCAAGGCAAATCATGTGTTTGTAACTGTGAACAGGGGCGTACGACAGGTGGGTACCCCTACTCGCCCCTCCCAACTTTCACGCCACTAGATTAATATCGATTTCGTATTATTTTTCTTAATCCCCAATTTTCCTATACAAAAAAGGAATACGTTTCATTTCGCAAAAATATCAATGAGTATAAATTCAAATATTTCGAAAATTGCTGGCATTTACGAGGGATTTTGTTAACAAAAATTTCCCGATATTTAAAACTTACATAGCCACTAACAAAATAATCACTAATGAGTATCCGTATCACATACGCACCCACTTATTCAACTTCAAATGTCTCGGAAACCGGTGATATTTGCGAAACGAAACGTATTCCTTTTTTGTATAGGAAATATTGGGGATTAAGAAAAATAATACGAAATCGATATTAATCCAGTGGTGTGAAAGTTTGGGAGGGGCGAATAGGGGTACCCACCTGCCGTACGCCCCTATTCAGAGTTACAAACACATGATTTGCCTTGAAATATGAAACTGAATGCTGTCAATTGAAATACCAAATTTCATTAAGAAAAGTTAATCCGTTATGGAGTTATTCTGGAAAATATATTTTTTTTTGTCACTTTCAACACCCTGTAGCTCGGATTCTACCCTCGGAGTTTGTCCCCTTCATTCTGGGACACCCTGTATAGCGATCTAGCTTATTCTGATAATTCAGAAAAATGTGGTTGTAAAACTCTTAATAAATCATCAATCAATTATAAGGGACATTATATTTCATTGCCCAAATTGCCAGTTGGGGACTGAGTGTTTTATTCAGGAAGGATGAGAATTCGAACTGATTCTTGATCAACATCATCATCATCATCATCATCAGATTTATTCAGGTCCTCCTCAAAACTACAGAAGTATCTGACTGATTAGAGGTTAGATTCCTGTGAATCAGAATTGTGTTGAGTTTCTACACACACGTTTAGTTTGTGGAAAATAAAAACAATTGTTTCGCAATGCTCTCTATTTGTTCAAAAGGTGTTTTCTAGAGCTCATGCTGTACCATTCTATTGTTCGCTTCGAACAGGTAAAAGCCGGTAATGAGTATAGGTACTTTAGTTTATCTGTGATTCTTCGTTGAAGATATATAGAAATCGCCAAAACACAAAAGTTTTACCTTTGCACAAACTATAATGTTCACAATAAATCCTACTTATCAAACTATCCAGCAGACTTCATTTTTCCATTTCAGCATATAAAAGACGCCAAAAAAACAATGCATAGAGAATACCTAACCTCATATTTTCTTCTTCTTCAACTATATTCATAAATTGGACGTCAATGGTTGTTCACTATTGGACGTCCAATGGATGTTTAGTATTGGACGTTCAATGGATGAACGTCCATTGAACGTCCGTGTTCTGGACATACATTCAACGTTTGGAGTTTAGCTGGACGTAAAACGGACGTCCAATGGATATCGTGTGCTATATGGGAATGTCGTATCTTTTCATCATGGAATCCTTTCAAAACTACAGGGTTAAATCTCTTGCACCCTCGTGAAGTACGGGTTTATAATGCTATTTTATAACGAATGGCAGGTGTGATAAATTCGAAAAAAATTTGTGGAAAGTTTAAATTGTAAAAAATTCGTCGAAATTTTGAGAATCGCTGTCCGCCGAACGTCAGGAGACCGGAGCGGAGCAGTGGTTTTCAAGATTTTCCGAAGTTTCAAACAAAATTTAAAAAGTCCAAATTTTTTTTTCCAATTTTTCACACCTGTCATTGCCATAAAACGACATTGTACACCCGTCATTCACGGGAGCGCAAAAAGGCATATCTCACTCATGAATTGAAATAAAAAAAATGCGTGCCTGGAAAAAATATATCTGTTTTGTGAATTTTGTTTGCATATTGTCGTAAATACATTAAAATATCGCATTTCTGAATTTAAATGTTATGCGTTGAAAATTACTGTGAAATATTTATTCTTCACGATATTCATGTATGATAATATCGATACAAGAACATGTATTCATTGAATATATAAATTACCATTTTTTAGTCATTTTATTTTTCTTTTTTCTTTAGTCGTTTGTCTCCAGCTTTCCATGCATTGAAAACGGAAGTCTCATTTTTTTATTCGGCAAATTTCATAAAACAAATTTTGTAAGGATCGATGATGATAAATAAACACTATCTCAGTCAATGAAGTATTTCATGACATGTTGATATGTCAAATGAGTTTTTCTATCTCACGAAATCCCATCGGATGTATACTCTATCACTTTCGTTCATATTTTTATCATTATTTCAAAATCAGCATTTTTTCTTGTAATTGAACCCTATTTTTATCAAACAAGTGCGCTCCTGTCGGTTGTGGGAAGGTCACAGTCTATCGCTACCTTCTCTCTTCCCCGCAGCCCGCGTGCCATCAAACTGAGCGACTTCAAAACGATCCGTGTTGTAGGTATAGCAATGCTGAGTCCATCTGTATTATACGATATTATACGTCCATGGAAATACCGATATCTTTCATTGGTTCAGCCACAATGGGGGTTCAAAAAAGTACATTTTTCGGAAAATCGCCCGGGAAATCGTTATGCATTTTTCGATCCTCAAAATAAATTTATACATATCTGTAGAACATATAGGCACATATTACCAATGAATATGGGTAAAAAAAAATCCACTCTCTGAACTGCCAACGCGATCCGCGTGAAAAGAGGAAAACCCCCATACATTTTTTCCGGGTGTTCCGATCGCGAAAAAATTAAATTTTCGAGATTTTTGTTATTAATGTGATTGATATTTCTACTCGATATTGTCAGGTTACTAGGGACACTGACACTGAAACACCTAATATCCACCCAAAATATGTATTACCACTTTCGTACAAAGTCAGTTTAATAGTATACAGTGTGATACTACCCTGACAATATCTACAACGGATCTGGAAATATATGATGTGATTTCTAAAGACGACGGACAGACCGACAGACAGACAGATTGAGAGACGACAAAATTTTTCGAAAAATTAAATTTTTTCATGGGTATCATTTCGTCCAAAGAAACCATTGGTCTATCTCATCGAATAAAAAAGTTGGGGTCCCCCTGGAATATCGTACGAATACTACTTCTCTAAAGATCGTAGTATAAAAAGGCGTTTCCTTCCTAATCCAGTGAGTACGTACACTATAATAATAATTATAAGTATTCAAATTCAATCGATATCTCCCACATCATATTATACCTGAATATCAAGAAAAAAATCATTGAAGATTGCTGACCTCTGAAATGATATGTCCATAAATACAAAATCTAAGGAGCCTTAGGAATACATTTATCCAGTGTCATGTTCGTTCTTTGAATAGTACAATTTGTCTCACCGCTGCGAAAACCACCCAGAAAACAGCATATCCCTTCGTTCATGAAAGCCCTTTACATAAAAAAAAAGATTTAAGAATCCATCACTCGACAATCGTATCTTAGGAATGTTGAACAAGCAATCAGTTCTCTTGTCATTTCTGCTCACAAATCTAGTCGTTCCTCATGCATTCCTTTTTTCCGTAGCCATCAATAACTCGGTAAGTGTCGATGCGGACTGAGCACAAGCAAAAAGCCTAGGGTTCACCGGGAGAGAGAGATTCGAACTGAAGCATCTAGTGGGCACCACGACGCCCGTTAGTGTGTCACCGACGCTCGCTTGTTTTGCCACACAGTCGCGGACCGTTCTGTTCTGGCGGATTTCGTAGCGATTTGCGAAACGTCGCCGGATATTCGAATTGTACGACGGCATTGTTGACGAACGGTTAATTGCCGCTGTATATAACAATAACTTGACATTAACTGAGGTCCTGACATTGAATAGGAGTTCATTGGTTTTTAGTGATGTGCATTCACTCTTGAGTTGCAGAGATTTGTGCCAAGGTAATTGATTTTTCGATCTTTTTCCAATTTGGGGACATTGATATTCATTAGTCAACCGTATAAAAAAATTTATGAAGCTGTGTCATGAGAAATTATTCATTTTGCACATATTGAATGGCTGCAGTTTTTTAGTGCACTTTGGAAATATATGTTTCTGATTAACGAAGGTACCTACACGTAATACACAATTGGGTTTTATGTCACCTTCATTCATACTTTGACAGGTAAATATATACATCCAATCGGAAAAAGTTTGAGAAACATTTGTAGAAGAATAAACAATCTGAAACTTTTGTACCCATAATTTTTCAACGTAACCCCGAAATTAACGAGAAAAACAATAAATACCATTTTTTGTTTTTAATTTTTATCTCACTAAAAAAAACAAAATGTTTATTTTTCGAATAGAAAAATCATAATTTCCAATCGAAAAAGTTGGTTAACTAATATTTTTCTTCAACTTTATCGGTGCTCATTTCCTTTGTTGAAACCTAGACTCTAAGATGATAATAATATTGAACCAATAGAAAAATATCGATAAAATGAAAAAAAGGTTTTTCGTTCGCAAAAGTGTAGCACTAATATTGTTTATGGTACTCGGCCTCGTGGTATAAATCTTTCTCGCGTGACTTATTTTCAACATAACACATGAGTGGCATACAATGTTTTATCCAACACATGACAGTTATGACCCATTATTAATGTCATTTTAGACAAGTAAACCATAAAATAACACACTAGTGAGTTATAATCCATAAGTCACTAGTGAGTATATATTTTGCTCTGAAGAAATTACACCAAAAACACCTGAAATGATGTTCCCACTAAGTTCCATGAAGAAATGTATTTTCTAAGAGAGACAAAAATTAAATACCAAAGAATTGTTTTAACGTTTTTCTCGTTAATTTCGAAATTATGTTCCAAAATGATTGAAACTATTGTAATTATCTATAACTTTGGCATGACCATTTATCCGATAATATGCATATTTTAGCCAGAAATTTTTCGACAATCCACATACCGCTTAGGTTTTTTTAATTCTCAAAATTATTGTCCCTGGTCCAAAAGGGATAAACGGAATATTTTCCGTTATATCTTTTGCAAAATCTAGTGTGACTGGACACAGGTAGACTGGGGATGATGGGATGCATATTTGCGGTACATTTCAACAAAATTCAAACATTAAATTTTACCGCTCATTATAATTCATCGATGATTGTTTGTCATGCTATCAGTAATTTTCAGAGTTATGATCGTATCCAAATGATTATTTTTAATGTCAGTTCCTGTAACTGCATGCTTCTGCAGTGCCAAATACTGCAACTGTCTATAACAAAACACAAGTAAGTATGAATAATTCAGAAATTCACATCATTTGCATGTATTACCGCCATGATCAGTTATTCATTATCTGGAGCTTCAAATGAAAATTTTTCAAAAATGGCTTTAGTATATCTGATTATTCTTCTAATACGCTAGGAGGAAGTTCTCATGTTCATAAAAAATTTTGTATAAAATGATATTTTTCGATAGTTTACCATCTCGCCCTTCTTTTTACCACTTTCTTAAATTTGCCGCCGAATAGCAGTAATCACGTGACATGTTTCAAAATTAATTTTCAGGTTGTTGGCAATGCACAATCGATCACCTAAATAGCTATTTATGATACAAGTTCATAAAGTGGGACTTTTTTGTATGAGCGTGAAATTTATTGAATGAGGCGCAGCCGCGTTCAACAAACACGCGAGTACAAAAAAGCCCTTTACAAAAGTGTATCATACAAAGTTTTTTTCGACAGTTATTATATTGCCAAATTGTGTCAGTTGTAACAATAATTTGAATGTTTTATGTTATGAATTGTCGTCGTATTACCAAATGATGATTTCCGAGTTAACTTTAACGCAAAATACAGTATTTTTAAAAATTGAATAAATGTATGAACAGTGTGTAAAAATTTATTTTACGCACTGTTGATGATTTCACGCACAGGTGATTTTTTTACGCACTTGCGCGCAAAAGGGTCACTTTACTCACTGTAGAAAAAAATGTGTTCGATACTTATAATACACTTCTATTCTATATGTGACCTACTATCTGGGGAGCACATTCGATTCCGTATCAAAAATGACGCTAACTTTGAATACGTTTATCTATACATTCAACAGATTTTGAAGAATTAACCTCTCTCTGTTCCATAAAATGACATACTCTTGAGTTTAGTTAATCCCAGTTAGCCATGGCGCACGCGGGCGCGTTAGAAACGGGCAACTTTCATGGAAATGTATAAATAATTATAGTTATCATGCCGGCTCGTTTGATTTATTCAAATGAAGATTACTAGAATATTTTCATTATTTATGGCGAATGTAATAGGGTTATCTCAAGAACATGTGATTACTTGCTTTTCGGTATCCACAGAAACAGACGCCCTCATAGACCAAGAGATGGTAACACAAAATTTCCGGTCATTTGTAGCAAGTATGGCGACCCTTCAGGGCTCTAATTACGCAATGACGAAAAGAAAAATGATGATCATAGCGCTGGTATTGGCGGCCCAATCTCGTGGATGTTAAGGTTGAAGCTACGGCGCGCGGAACCGCGCCGAACGGAACCGCGCCGCGCTTCCCTGAAAAAATTCCGGCTGAATTCTTTACAAGCATCCTAATGAAACTGCCGTGGAATGATTTTGGAGCGGCTTGGTGTACGCAGTTACATTAGGATGCATGTAAAGAATTCAGGAGGAATTTTTTCAGGGAGGCGCGGCGCGGTGTGGCGCGGTTCCGCGCGCAGTAGTGTGCTTCAACCTTTAACCGAACGTGTCGGATTAATTACGAAAGTCGTACGATTTGTTACACAAAAATTCTTGTATTTTTCTGTAGTCTATGAAAAAAGAAGTAGGCGGTAGCGTAATGCCATACTTCTCCGGTGTGACCTACAGCCCGCCTTACCGACGATAACACATTAATCAAAAATTAAAAATTCAATCATTTGTACGGGGCTAATTTGTGCACAGCTAATCATCGTCCATGCCATACTTTTCCGACGATTCCAAATGGCCGCCATACCACTGCAAAGAGTAATTCTTTATTTTTTTGCAAAACGATTTGTACCAGTATGGCATTTGAATTTTTGGAAAGTATATTGTTAAAAATTGTTAAAAAAATTGTTAAAATTGTTTTTTCCGTTAACCAGCTGTCGTCCTCTTACGAACGGCAGCCCTCAAAAGTCGAAACTTGTGCGAGCTAAGGATTAACGAGGTCTTACCTTTTAACGTGCGATTCCTAGCACTTTCTCGGGCCATCAGATAAAAATCTGAAGTCGCTGAGGATTCGAACCTAGCCGACCAGCAGTCAATGGTTTTGAACGCTTCAGTCTCAACCACTGAGCTACTTGACCCGTCAATATGAGACAATGTGACCGTTATTATATTTGACATACTTCTAATAGGGGGAAAAAGTGGTGCCATAGCTGAAAAACACGTTTTCAAAATACGACTATAAAATACGTAATATAATTTTTTAAGTTTGGTGTCATTGTATTCGGTTCGTTTGGATACAAATCTATTTAAACTATGTTATCCCATACTGTAACCACGGGGCGGAAGACTTCACATTAGAGCCAAAATGTAAAAAAATGGAACGAATTGTTACAGTATGATATTTTAAATTTTCGAAACTTGAAAAAAAACTATGCGTTGGGAAAATTATACAATACTTATGGTAATGTGCGAAAGTGGTGCCATACTTGAAGACATTATTTGAGGAAGGTCGTTCAGCTAAAAATGGTCTAACTGACATTCGTTATTATGATATCAAAAACAAAAGACGTTCATTTCTACTAAATGACCAAAAATTAGGAAAAACTCATTTTATCAACCATTACAATCTCCAACTCCCAACCATAGTGAACAATAAATTGGTCAAATGAAATTTCCTTTAGAATTGGTTACTTCCACACTTCTTACTTACTTCCATGAAAAGTTTTGACTAACTAGCAAACCCCCAATCATTTTTGTAGCGTTGAATTTGGGGAAGCTACTACAGCTTGGCAAATCTATAAAGGTATATGAAATCGGCACGCCTATCGATGCATGCGTAGTAGCAGAAGAGCTCAGTATACATTATAACTGAATGTACAATTTATACTACCCTCTTTATCGTCCGAATACTTTCTCATTCTAATTCGCGCATCTCATACGTTTATCGACATTCTTTTATAGATTTGCCAAAACACATTACCCAAAACAATGAGCCGAGACCTCCACAACCCGAGGAATCGTTCGAGCGGTGGTAGCCGTACAATGTTATACAACAACTCATCTGGTTATAAAAAGATTGCCGCCACATATATGTTTGAATTTTCATATTCATGTTCTTTGAACGTCAAACATACAGGAAAAATTAGTGCCATACTGGTAAAATCGTTAAAAATACGCATACAAGTTTACAATTTTGGAAAAATATTGTACACGTTCGCCACCTCCTACAGGTATGGCATTATCAGACTTCTATTCACGATCATACAAAGAACTGGTAAAAAAATTCATATGGTGGTACAAATCGTTTTGCAAAAAAATGAAGAATGATTCCTTTGTCATGGTATGGCGGCCATTTGGAATCGTCGGAAAAGTATGACATGGTGATTTTCGTGAATGACTATTCGACGATGCTAGCTGTGTACAAAGCCTCGTACAAATGATTGAATTTTTAATTTTTAAATAATGTGTTCTCGTCGGTATGGCGGGCTGTAAGTCACACCGGAGAAGTATGGCATTACGCTACCGCCTACTTCTTTTTTATCGCCTTTTTTATGCAAGAATTTTTGTGTAGTAAATCGTTTCGTGAATTATCCGACACGTTCGATTAACGTCCACTAGATTGGGCCGCCATTACCAGCGCTATGACCATCATTTTCCTTTTCGTCGTTATGTACTTAATTAGAGCCATACTTGGTACAAATAACCGTAAATTTTGTTACCACCTCTTGGTCTATTACAAAATAATGTTAAACGAATTATAGAAAACTTCGAATCCGTCTTATCAGGAGTGCAGAGAAACAAAAGCCAATCATTTAAAGATGAAGATATTAAAATTGCTATTTTGGGATATTTTGTTGCATATCCAACAATGTATTTCAGATAAGGCAAGGGAATCAGATTTGTCAAGAAACTCAGTATATAGAATGCTGCGTAAACATAAATTCCACCCAGATGAGTTCTTCATAGTTGTTTTAGCACCTGAAGAAAGCTGAGTGAGGTTTTTGAGTTCATTTTTACTTGATTGCAAGGAAACGAATTAATTTTGGATATCATTTGGACAGACAATAGTAAATTTACGAAGAATGGTGTCTTCAACCGACATAATTGCCATTATGGGATTGCCCATAATCTGGGCCTGGGAAATCAGTGTTTAATGTGCGATAAGAAGTGACGGCGTCGCGGCACTGCATTTCTGTCAAGGAAACTCAAATAATAGCTTCTGACGTACTCATTCTCGATCCTTACAAATAGTTTAGCCAGTTGGTTCTCATCAACAAAAGTAAACTACCATAGTCTCAAATTCCGCCCACTCATGGTTTTCAATATATCGGTCTATATGCAGTTTCCGGATGGACCCTCCAGTATACAAAAGGCAACCGTGTGAAGTAAAGACAATTTTTTTTTGGACATTGTGTTTATAAATAGATATCAAGGTTTTTTCATAAAGTAATTGAATGTTCTAGAATTATCTGAAACTTCTTGACTGACGTATAATGTTCCAGACTGATATAAACTTCTTTATTTTACTTTACCAATGAGGTGTGAATCTACCCATAATAAAGTATATTTGATATGATTTGAAAAAACGCTGTACAATCATGAAGGGTAATCTAAAAATAAAAATAATCTTAAATGTTCTAAAATGATCTAGATAATATAGAATGTTCAAGTATGTTCTGAAATACTTTAGAATGTCCTCGAAGCAATTCTAAGGTACTGGACAATTCTAGAGAACCATGGGATAAACCGAGGGGGAAACCGTTGGGGAATTTTTGTGTACATGTCGTGGGTATTAGTGGCATTACTCGGGTATTATTCGGGAATTAAGGGTATTAGTCGGGAATTAGGGGCACTACTCGGGTATCTACTAGTTGGGAATTAGGGGTATTACTGGTGTACTACTCGGGCACTAAAGGAATTAGTTAGGAATTATTGGGCGTTACACGGGAAAGGGAGGTATTACTCGAGCATTACATGGGTATCACAGAAATTATTCGAAGGTGAGAGAACAATTACTGTACAATAATAATCAGTGAAGGGCAAAAAAAGGTCATCAAAAAATTTGACAATTTGACAACTTGGCATTACTTCCGATTTGTGGGAATTAGTGTACTCAATATTTTCAGCGGTTTCCCCTTCGGGATAAACTCAATGAAGAGAGGCACCAGGACGTTTTTGATCTTACTGAAAAGATACACAAGTGAAGTTCTCCAAAGTTGGGCCACTAGGAGGAAGCCGTGAGGTGGTAAATTTCTGAAAATTTTCAATATCACTGAATTTGTCCATTCTACGTGTTGAAGTATTAATTCATTCTACTTACATGCTCAAATAATATATTTCTTCGAAACTTCGAATTCAAAATAATATATTATGGTCCTAGAAAAATGATGACTGTCCTGAAGATATGTTTGTTTTGTTAGAACTAATACCTAGCAAAGTTGTCTCAGGAGTAGATTATTATTACTAATAGACTACAAGCCCATGTAACATTTTGAAGAGGTTATTTGACACAGCTTGAAAAAAGTATTCCGAACAATCCTGCTATATGAAAAAATAACTTTAGGCAATATTCCGACAAAATATTTTTTTCCTCATTTCACACTTTGGTAGATTATGGCATAGTAATCTCCTAAAACCTATACTGCCGTACAGAAATAATGAGAGCGGAAGCCAGGAACATTTTTCAATTTCTGAAAATAATAATAATAAAAAAATTCCTGGCTGTTTCTTCATAAGCTATATACAGAGTGTAAGTGGACGACTTTTTAGTTTACGTTGTCTTCAACATTTTGAGAACTTTCTTATAATACACTATAGTGTATCCCGAATTTCACGTTCAATTGGTAATTTTTGTTTTTAGCCTTGTTCAATTAATTGTGAGTGATTTACTTTCTACTAACTGTTCATCAACTTGAAAATGTATTATCATGGTTGATTAATCGGCTATACATTCTGGTGGGATCATTAATACACTTTGCCAGCCTCTCAATGTTTTCGAATATGATCTTGTGTTCTTCGTCCGGCAACGCACGTTCGGCGACTGCGGACTTTTCGGTTTGTCCCAATCGGGATGCGAGAAGCGGACAGACTGATTCATGACGTAACCAGACTATTCAGGCCGAGCCTGGCATACATATACGTACTTAACATCTGGCGAAGGTCCAAAGTAGTCTTCATACCGAAGCCAGAAAAATTATCCTACTCACAGGGTAAAGATACTCAAACCAATTTTTCTTTCAACGATCACTCTTGAAACGCTGGAAAAACTAGTATGCAATTTTCTCGAAGTACTAATAGGCATATCAACCTGGAAAATCCTGTCAGACGGCGCTCAATAGCTTAGTCGAAAGGAATAGCTTAGTCGCAGTCATGTCAGCCCTCAGAGAAAGAAATGTTGCTTCAGCCCTCTACCAGTGGATATTGGCCATGCTTGAGTGCGGGGAAATACAGACCTTCCTGTTCGGTGACACAATGGAGGTGGAATCTATAGGCTTGCCTTAGAGAGTACCTCAAGGTTAACCTACAAAATACGACAATTTTTCCATCCACCAGAGAGAGAAACCTAGAGAACAACAGAGCTCTTCAAATCTTTGGTTAAAGACTACAGAGAGACAGAATAACTAAGGTTAAACCTAGACTCGAAGCTCACCTGGAACAAGAAGCCCCCACATAAAAATGTCTGGTTCGGTGGAAGGGCAATAACCTAGGCCACTCCAAGGTAATGGAGGTCATAAGCACCAACAAATATGGTATGCCGTCGAACGAAATGACTCTTATCTACTACTTCAATGGAACATATACTTACCATGATACAAGATGGGAAAATCACATCAAAGGTCATACAGCAATGTTGTCAAGAGGGCAAATCTGGCACACGGATGGATCTCAACAAGTAGGAGCTGGAATATACGGGAAGAGACCGAGACAAGACTTGGTTCTCAAGCCTATATATTCCATGCGGCAATGAAGGCACTGAAGGGCCCTGCGTCATGTAGGCTTTTTTCTAAATTAGTTTGGGATAATCACAAAAACATCAGCGACCTAAAAGCACAAACAAGGTGTAACTTTTATGTGTAATTTCTATATAGACAACTCCATTTGGGAACAAACTCTCTCAGGAAGGTGGTAGGACTCATAAGAGGGCACTGCCACCTGAGAAAACATCTGCATTTGCTACGGATACTCCAAGACTCCATATTATTCCGCGTTGTGCCTCAATATTTTCTACAAAAATAAATAATTATTTTTTATATACGACCTTCTCGATTTTATTAATTTTTCCTAGTTACTTATTCACGTTCTGAAATAGGCGGGTGGGGTTTGAAGCCCCTGTATGTAAGTCTCTAACCTTGGGCCCTTTGTGCACCCACATGTTCCTGGTCTCTTTCTAATTCACCAGTGAAAATCCAAATGGTTTTTAAACCAAACGAGTCTTACGCATGTGTCTGCTCCGAGTCTTGCGTGTCTGCTCTGAATGGGTTTTAAATCGAACAATTCTTATACACATTATTTTGTATGGTTTCTAAACCTTCTATATTAATTGAATAGTGTACTTACAGTCCTCTTCTTTGCTTTATCCTCGTCGCCAATGTGGAGTTCACTATTGTTTGTTAACCTTTCTAGAGACCAGATTTTGGGAATAACGGTGATATAAAAAATTCTAGCACTGTAGTTTAGTACCCGCACTCAATCTCGACCTCTGTCTCCAATAGACCACGTACGACTGAAGTCAAGTGTCGGGATTCTTTATTCAGTGAAATCACCATTCAATAATCGTATGAATAATCATTACAATTACATGTTAGTAACAGTAGATCTGGAAAGTTCATTTAATAAACTTGGACATGAATAAGTATATTTTCAACTGCAAACAAAGATCACCAGACAGATAATTTTGAATTATTCTCAAGTTGCAATGAACGAAAAGTGATTATGCTTTCCAGGATTGATATTTTTAAACAAATTATATTCGCGCCAATAATAATCGTTTTCAGTGTATTGTTCGTGCCTTTGAAAATGTTTTTTAACCAATTTGTGCTATTAGCATTTCTTTGGCATGAAGGTAATTCAGGACTAAAAATATAAGATTTTGTTAGAGCGTTTCACATCTTTTTAATCAACCATAGAGTTCGTGATTACTAACATATTGTGTTGTAGGTTGATGAGTGTTGTGGAAAATAAGTGCTATAGTGTCCATTTTCTTTTCTGGTATATTAGTACAGTAACCTCAGGCAAATGTAAGCTACAAGTGAAGAATAAATCGTAGCACTTTGAAAAAAATGTTAACCAACAAATCAGGGGTGGAACCCAACAAAATTTTTATTTAAAAAAATTAAATTTGTTTTGCTGTTGTTTCGGAGAGTATAAGATTTATCAAAAAACAATTTCAACAAGGTGAAATATAATTCAATTCTCCACAATTTATCACAAAATGCGCTCGTTTTCTCAAAAAACCTGATTGAATTACGATATCAAATTTCAGGCTCGCTTTAACCCGCCACTGCCATTTCCGGCAGCGCCGAAAATTATATTTGTCATAACTTTGCTAAGGATTGCAGTAGAAGGAAAAAAAAAGTGTATATCGTTCCTGAAGACTTCTACTTCCTCATGCAAATATAATATGCGAGTATCTTAGTACCCAAAATGTGTTATATCCGATTTCATATAATAACTTCATATAAGTCTCACTTATACATGCCAAAGAAAAAACTGCGTTTTACTCTTGCCTTGTAAGTTTTCAACTTACCCATAATTCCGGCAATTTCTTCAGTAAATGTTGAAAATAATTGCTCATACACATCCTACATAAAAAATGAAATTTGTGATTTCAAGCTTGAGGTTTGTGCTTCACAATAGTGTTACTAAACATGTATGTAGGATAAGAATAAGCAGTTATTGTCAATATTTAATGAGGGGAATGCTGGTTTTATGGGTAAGTTGAAAATGAGGCAGGAGTAAAACAAAGTTTTTTTTTGGCATGTATAAGTGGGATCTGTCACACTACTCTAAAATTGTTGCATATAGTACAAATAGGGTAAGAGGTTAAGAGAGTTGCTGCTTTAGTATAATAATTCAATATTTACTGAATTATTCATGATTTTCGGATCATACACAAATATCTCCGTGAAGTGCGACAAAACACATTTTATGTACTCAAATACTCGCATATTATATATTCATGGGGGAAGGTATAAGAGTCTTCAGAAACGATATGAACTTTTCCTTTTCCTTCTCCGATCATTTTTAGCAGAGTTATGACCAATCACGTTTTCTGAATAAACGAGCGCATTTCATAAAAAATTACTAGGGATAATTTTTGTGGATAATTGAATTGTCTTTCAGCTTGTTGAGTTGTTTTTCCGATGAATAATATACTTTCCAAAATTATAGCAGAAATCTATTTATTTATTCTTAAACAAAAAAAATATATGTTCCTCCTCTGGAATTTCGGTAAACAATTTTTTTTCTTGTTTATCATCGTTCCAACAACTAGCATACCAAGTTTGGTGGTGTTACAATCATACTGGATTATATATGCTGAAACAAAATCAGCATCAGCTGAGAATTTGAAAGCAGCACACACATACATTTTGAAGAAACGGTTATTTGGAATCTTGGTTTGAATGAAAATCAAGAAATAGAAAAAACCCAAAGCGCCTCATCTTTCTACTTTAATCGATTTTCTGATTTTGGCATCAACCTCCAACTTCATAACATTTAAATAAAATTGTCTATCCACTCTATTCATTTACATTATATGAATCTCCCTTGTTTCTTTTGAATTTGAGAATTTTTTTGGGTGATTATAATGACTATCTTGATAAGGTTGGAAACCTTCATTGTACTTTGGACTTGAGGAAGAGTATGAAACTGGGCATTTCTCCGCATTCATAATATTTTTACACTTCGCGATCTCAGATTATCAAATGCGTCGGAAAGCCTATGGTTATGAACGTTTCTGATTAAATTCAAACTCGTGTTATCAAATCAGTGGTCGTGTTCCAATGCAGGTTGGACCACACTCAGTTTCTCCGTTCTTTCAAGGCCCTTCTAGTTCCACCCACATACTTCTTCTCACAGTTCTCCAAGCTAATTTCACAAATCCCGACGTTTTTTTTGTCTTACCCAAAACTATCAAGCACCCTGCTCCTTAATTAATTCATTTGGAGCATATGACAAAGCTAAAATATGGTTTAATGCCAAAGACATATAAACTATTTATTCATCCAAACTGACTAGAGGCTCTAATTAGAATTAGATGAAAATACGTAGTGAAAAAATCAATTTTCATTACCTAATAATAAATTCCACAAGGCCTGTAACATCACTTGAGTTCGGTGGGTGAACGGATACTATCCTAAGTGGACAGATATATCAATAATCGAGCTCATCACTGCTAAATGAAGGGCTCTTCCTGAGGTAGAAACAACAGGGGGAATGTAGAAGAAAATCAATGACCGAATTTTTATAGGAAGTACACAAAATTTTACCAAGGCCAACATATCCGGCGAGTTTATCTTATTGTGAATCATAAATTGTATATTTAAACAAATCATTTTTGTACTCCACTCAACTACATTTTCGGGGGGGACATCGTTCGCGATGAAATTCACCCGATATACATTCTCTATCCATCTACATATACATATCTCGAGAGATATACATCTCTCGGAGCTGTGATCGCCACCCCTAATTTTTTAAATGGCAACATATTAATCCAGTACGATTGGGTTTTGAGACAAGAACCGATTGTAGTACCACCAAACTTGGTATGCTAGTAGTTAGAACCATGATAAACACGAAAAAAAGTTGTTAACCAAAATTCCAGGGGTGGAACATTTTTTTTTTCGTTTAGAAATATATGAATAGCTTTTTCCTGTAATCTTGGAAAGTATATGATTTATCGGACAAACAACTGGACAGGGTGAAAAACAATTAAATTTTCCACAAAGATCTTTCCTGGTAATTTCTTATGAAATGCGCTCGTTTTCTCAGAAAACGTGATTGAACGCCGACATGAAATTTCAGGTTCACCCTTACCCGCTGCTGAAAGTTCTGGCGGAGCCGAATATTTGATTGGTCATAACTCTTCTAAAAATTATCGGAGAAGGAAAAGGAAAAGTTCATATCGTGTCTGAAGATTCCTACCTTCTCATGCAAATATAATATGCGAGTATTTGGGTACCTGAAATGTGTTTTGTCGCACTTCACGGAGATGTTTGCGGATGATCCGAAAATCATGACTACTTTAGTAAATATAGAATAATTATACTGAAGCAGCAACCCATACACTCTTTATACTATATGCAACATTTTTAAAGTATTGTGACAGGACCCACTTATACATGCCAAAAAAATACTTTGTTTTACGCCTCATATTCAACTTACCTATAAAACCGGCATTCTCTTCAGTAAATGTTGAACATAATCGCTTATTTATAACCTGCGTGTATGTTCAATAACACTGTTGTCAAGTGCAAACCTCAAGCTTGAAATCACATACTTCCTTTTTCATGTAGGATATGTGCGATTATTTTCAACATGTACTGAAGAAACTGCTAGGATTATGGGCGAGAAAACTGAGGCAGGAGTAAAACCCAGTGTTTTCTTTGGCACGTATAAGTGAGACTTGTCTCACTAGTCTAAAATCGTTGCATATGGTCCAACGAGGGTACTGATTCCTGCTTCAGTATAATTATTTCATATCAACTAAAATATCCATGACTTTCGGATACTCCGTTAATATCGTAGAAGGGTTATGTGAAGTGGGACAAAACACATTTTAGGTTCTCAGATACTCACATGTTATATTTGCATGAGGAAGTATAAGTCTTCAGGAACGATTTACACTTTTTCTTTTCCTTCTTCTATAATTTTTAGTAAAGTTATGACAAATCTAATTTTTGGCCCTGCCTGAACTTGCAGTGGAGGGGTAGCGCGAGCATGAAATGTGATGTCGGAGTTATATCACGTTTTCTGAGAAAACGAGCGTATTTCATAAGGTATTACTGAATATCATTCTTGTGGAGAATTGAATTATCTCTCATCCTATCGTTTTTTGTTAAATCTTATATTTTCTGGAATAACAACAGTACAAAAATATATTTTATAGGTTCCACCCCTTTTTTTCTAATAATACATGTCGAGATGTCATGTGCCGAGTTTCAAAGTGCTACAATTCATTCTTCACTGTTGGCTTTAGTTTGTCTCTCGTTACTGGATTATATGGCATGTGATACCTCATTCAACAGGTGTTTTCCTTCTTAATATCAAACAACAAAAATGTATTAATTCAAATGATTCGTTTTCAAGATATAGGAACTTGAAATTGAGAAATCACTTATCATCCACTCAATCAATAAAAAGAGATCTAACAATGCAACTGTTTAAAGATAATTATCATTGATTGATCTAACTATTCACCAACAAATAACATGCAATTCACGTATAAGAGCAAATTTAACCAACATTTTTTTGATTGAAAAATTCCGTACGGGGTAAACTAGGTTGTGAAGGGTAGAAAAGGTTTTAACTAATGTGGGGACAAAAATTCAACATCTGAATGCTTGCAGTCGAGTAGGGGTGGGAGATAAAAGAGGGTGAAATCGGTTTTTCACGATTTGCAGCGTAAATACGTATTTTATAAAAAAATTGAATTTAAAAGTTGTGAATAATTAAAAAATCTACTTTGATATCAACGAATTTTTAACATAACCTTAAAATTGCCGAGTAAAATATGAAAAACCAATATTTTCGTTTTTATTTTTTATTTTTAATTTTTATTACTTTCCGATAACAGAAATTGGCATGAATGTAGTATTTTTCATGCCAAAAGCAAGCAGATATTTTATTTTTGTCAAGAAGTTCAGTGGTCTTTAATAACTTGATGATTTTCGCGAAAAACTCGTTTTTTTCAAGTCCCTGAAAGCGCTTTTTTTTCATTGTAAAGAGTTCTGTGGGGACGCATTTTTTTCAAAAAGACTTCAATTTTCATACAAGAGAAAAAAATATACTACCCCAATGGAAACAAATTGTAGAAATTTAGAAAAACTGAAAAATAGAATTCTGCTAATATAAAATACCGCTCAGAAATTCACAATAAATATTAATCATAATATTATGAATTTTCAAGACTATTGAAGACTTTCTATTCATCTAATTGAAATGAAGTAATGATTCAATGAAATAAAATGCAGAATAACTCATAAATGCAGTGATGATTTTTGTTTTCAACATGGCTTCTGTCATAGGACTATGAAGATAATAATTATAATCTCTTACAATTAGATTAAAATTTATTTAAAAAAAAATTATGAAAAGAACCCTAAAAGTTCTAATTAAATTCCAGATTAATTGTCTAATTAAGTAAAAGAAACTCCTGGAAACAGTTTGTCTCCACAATTAATAACTTGTTCGACTCTCATGATCGACACATCGTACAAAATAAGGATGATCAAAGGTATCGACACATACTATAATATATCTTCTCTCCTTCACGAAGGACGCGAAATAACAACGCAACAAGTATCTCGAAGCGGAAAAATTGCTTCAGAACACAATAAGAAAATTATAAACGTGGTGCCTTGAAACTGGCTTTCAGTTTTCATTTTCGAAAACGAAATACAATCTTGACATAATTTTTTGGGTTTACGACCTTCCACAATCTGAAAATGAAAAAAATGTTTAATCCAAAGAAATCTGTACAAATGTAGAAGGGCAAATTAATTAATTTGCCCGATAAGTTACTGCGTTCACAAGACTGCTGTCTTGAAAGAAATTAATTTTTGTCAGTAACGTACCCTACACTGAATTTGCCTATCTGAAAAAATGAGATCGAATTAACAAAGAATACTTCTCTTTTTTTGAAAACTGTTGACGTTTCGGAGGCTGTATCTGCCTCCGTTATCAAAACTTCTTAGAAAGACGCTGAGAAAACTGAATTTGAATTGCGATTTTGGTAATAAGACCTTTCTTTGACAGAGTCAAATGAAATCTGTCATACATTCTTTTGATTGACATTTGGTATCTTGATACATAGGGTGTTCGGTATCAATCAATCACCATTCTATTAGTTCTTATTTCATCTCTGAGGAGGGGTAACCAGGTGCGGTCCATTTCGATGGAATTGGTTGAGAAGCAGTTGTTCGATAAAAAAATGAACGCAGTTTCCTTCAACTTTCTTTTTTCTTGATTTGATTCTCTCAATTAAATTTTGGTATTATTCCATTCCATCATATGATCTCCATCATATGATCTCCATCAGATGTTAGAATATGTTCAGATATTTTCGAACCCGTTATTTTTCGATTTCTGATGTAACTTTTATGTTCTTCCTGGCGCACAATCAAATCAAGAAAAAAGAAAGTTGAAGGAAACTGCGTGCATTCTTTTATCGAACAACTGCTTCTCAACCAATTCCATCGAAATGGACCGCACCTGGTTACCCCTCCTCAGAGATGAAATAAGAACTAATAGAATGGTGATTGATTGATACCGAACACCCTATGTATCAAGATACCAAATGTCAATCAAAAGAATGTATGACAGATTTCATTTGACTCTGTCAAAGAAAGGTCTTATTACCAAAATCGCAATTCAAATCCAGTTTTCTCAGCGTCTTTCTAAGAAGTTTTGATAACGGAGGCAGATACAGCCTCCGAAACGTCAACAGTTTTCAAAAAAAAAGAGAAGTATTCTTTGTTAATTCGATCTCATTTTTTCAGATAGGCAAATTCAGTGTAGGGTACGTTACTGACAAAAATTAATTTCTTTCAAGACAGCAGTCTTGTGAACGCAGTAACTTATCGGGCAAATTAATTAATTTGACCTTCTACACTTGTACAGATTTCTTTGGATTAAATTTTTTTTTCATTTTCAGATTGTGGAAGGTCATAAACCCAAAAAATTATGTCAAGAACTGGATTTCCTCCACAAAATCAAACTTTTAATCAAGAAATACAATCTCTTTCAAAGACGAATCACTTCAACACAACCCAATTTGGAATTATACGGAAAACTATTTGTAAAGGAATTTAAATTCTTGTGAATGGTTTTTGACGATAAACTGAAATGAAACGCTCATATTCGGCAGCTCAAACATTGTAATAACGGTCTCAATTTGAAAACGCTAATATCAAGCCAATCTGGGGGAGCTGATACTACCACCCTATTGAGGATATACAGATCACTCATTCGTACCAAAATTTATTATGGCGCAATAGCGTATTCGACAAGTAGAAGATCCTCACTGAAGCAGCTGGACACTGTTCACAATACGGCAATCAGACTTGCAATGATGCTTACCGAACCAGTCCTGTTGAAAGTCTATATGTCGAAACAAATGAACCTCCGATGGAAATCAGAAGACAATTATTGAGTCTTACGTATGCAGCGAAAATCTCTTCAGACCAAGACAACCCCAACGTCCCAACTTACCTCTACTAATAACCTTGACCGAATCTTTTGCGAAAACACCATTGTCAGAGCCCCATTGGCTTATCGATATACCTCCTTGCAATACATCTCTCACCGATTTTCCAAAAGATAATGCCCCAACATTCCCTGCCAAAATACTCTGAAATGAAAGCTATAATGTTCTCTACACCGACGCATCCAAAACATCAGGAGACGAACGTGTCGGAGCAGCAGTTATCTTGCTTCCGTAAAAAGTACTGGATTTACAGTAAATAGTACTGTATTAACAGTAAAAAGTACTTGATAAAATAATGATCTTACCATATCCCTCATTTTTGTGTAACTTTAATACGCTGCCTCTGACACCCCACCAGTTTTGCCATAGTAAGGTATATCTCGTATATCTCATGTACGGAAAATATTTAAAAATTGAAGCATATACGCCTACGTCAAAATGGTAATTAGTAAGTTATTGTACATTTTCTTTCACTTCACTTCAATTATATGAATAGAAAGTCTTCAAGAGTCTTGAATATTCATGAATAATATTATTATTAACATTTTTTGTGAATTTCTGAGCCGTATTTCAAGAAATAATATGAAATTTGTAACTATAGTGAGAAAGTCGATATTAGCAGAATTCGATTTTTCAGTTTTTTGCAATTTCCACAAATTTTTTCCATTAAGACAGTAGGTATGTTTTTTTCTTTTATATGAAAATTGAAGTCTTTTCGAAAAAATGCGCCCCACAGAAATCTCTACAATGAAAAAAAAAAAACAGCTTTTTCGGGGACCTAAAAATTAAAAAAAAAACGAAAGTATCGGTTTCCTGTGTTTTACTCGGCAATTTTGAGGTTTTGTGAAAAATTTGTCGAAATCAAAGTTGTAGATTTTTTAATAATCTACAACTTTTACATTTGACTTTTTTTGATGAATTACGTATTTAGGCTGTAAATCGTGAAAAACCGATTTCACCCCCTTTCATCTCCCACCCCTCCTTGACAGCATGCATTCAGATGTTGAATTTTTGTCCTTCCATCACTTATGCCCTTCTCTATTCTTTCCAACCTAGTTTACCCTGTACGCAATTTTTCCGTGACTTATAGGTACACTGATAAAAAAGGTGTCTTCAATCAAATATATATATATATATATATATATATATATATATATATATATATATAAGAAGAAGGGGAGCAGAAGTATTCGCTGACTTGTTAGAAACAAAGCTCGGAAACTATTTGGGATAGCAGCAAAACGCAAGTGTACTCTTATAACATTATATTTCCAATATTTCGACAATGAATATTGTCATCATCAGGGAGCTACAAAATTTTTTAATGATTAATATAAATGAAAAAGTGAAAAGCCAAAAACAGTACTTACAATGTCATTGAGATTGGTCGTTTTTAGATGTTGTGAGAAATGAACAAGACAACATTACAAGCATGTAACACATGGAGCAACAATAAAAGTTAATATTAATATGTTTAAAAGAAAACTACACCGGTTTAGCGAAAAAGCATGGCAACAGGTAGTAGCAACGGCGTTGAAAAGAAAATGGTGGATTAAATTTGAATTAATTTTGAAAGGAATGTCAATTGTCACTGTCATACAAAACAGAAAGAGACAATTGGCTTTGGCTGCTAGGGTTATTATACAGTTCCAATTGCTACCAAAGAGGGATTTCATGAGAGAACATTCGTATGGGAAACCATTCCTATGGGAATGGAATTTATTTATGAAAATTATATTTGTAATTTTGAAAGTTTATATATAGAAAACATTTTAATTAATTATGTGTTTATGTTAATATTATTATTATTAAGTTATTTCAAATGAGCTGTTTCTCAGAGCACTGGGGTCTTTATCCAATAAAAGCAAGTAAGAATAGATCTCACTCAGATGATTGAGGTCTGTTCTTTTATTTAAACAATTGATAGATTGAAAAATGTAAGTCATTTCCAAGAATACTCTTTTCGAAGCATTTCTTTCTTTTGCTTTTATTGGATAAAGACCCCAGTGCTCTGAGAAACAGCTCATTTGAAATAACTTAATAATAATAATATTAACATAAACACATAATTAATTAAAATGTTTTCTATATATAAACTTTCAAAATTACAAATATAATTTTCATAAATAAATTCCATTCCCATAGGAATGGTTTCCCATACGAATGTTCTCTCATGAAATCCCTCTTTGGTAGCAATTGGAACTGTATAATAACCCTAGCAGCCAAAGCCAATTGTCTCTTTCTGTTTTGTATGACAGTGACAATTGACATTCCTTTCAAAATTAATTCAAATTTAATCCACCATTTTCTTTTCAACGCCGTTGCTACTACCTGTTGCCATGCTTTTTCGCTAAACCGGTGTAGTTTTCTTTTAAACATATTAATATTAACTTTTATTGTTGCTCCATGTGTTACATGCTTGTAATGTTGTCTTGTTCATTTCTCACAACATCTAAAAACGACCAATCTCAATGACATTGTAAGTACTGTTTTTGGCTTTTCACTTTTTCATTTATATTAATCATTAAAAAATTTTGTAGCTCCCTGATGATGACAATATTCATTGTCGAAATATTGGAAATATAATGTTATAAGAGTACACTTGCGTTTTGCTGCTATCCCAAATAGTTTCCGAGCTTTGTATATATATATATATATATATATATATATATATATATATATATATATATATATATATGGAACTAGTAAATAGTGGGACTAGTTCCATACCTAACTAGTCAGCAACGACTACCCTTCCTCTATATATATATATATATATATATCCTCTTGAACAGAACAATCTTCTGAAAAGAATAATTATTTCTAGTTGATGAATATACTCTTATTTCAAAATTATTGACTGTTTGCTTCTTTACATAAATTCTCTTGAAATAAATTTGTTTGCATTAATACATTCCAACTCTTTACCCTAGAGAACACCTACTTGTGAAAAATGCTCCTTTTGACTCAAGAACATAATTTCTTGGAGAAGGTCAGGAGAAAGCAGCACGTGGCACAGTCAACCAATGAGCTTTACTCTAGCGGGTGCACGCGAAACCTCGCTACCGGAACGGCGCGAATCCACGCGAAAGCGCGCACTGCGACTGCCGACTGGGAGTACTGGGAGTACTGGAACCTCTTTCCTGTTTGTTGTTACCCGCGTTTCGCGTTTGGTTTGGGGGTTGTTTTTGAATCATAATTTAAGTTTGTCACAGTGGTTATGTGCAAATGTGCTGCTACAGAAGTGCAATATGGAGGTCCAATTATTTCTGCACGATTTGAATTTAGGTCATTTATGGACCAGTTGTGAAGGTAGGTTGAAGATATTTTTGTTTTCAACACGTAGATTATATAGTTTCTGAAATTAAATTATTTCAAAACTATTCTCATATAATATAACCATTATATGTTGTTCGCAGTTGTTCTCTATTTGTTGAACTGTACGATATGAACATGGCGTCATAGCATATTTTTAGGAGTAGTTTAATAACCAAGTGCACATTTGTACTGAACCTCCAAATGCAGATAATCTTGAATCAAAAATGTATTGAATTATGAAGAAGGATATTGTTCGTTATTAAAATTGAAATATTCTTGCCTCAACCAACTCACGCCATCGAAAAAAGAAAGTATTCACAATAGTGTTCATTATCAAAGTTGAAATATTCATGCACCAAACAACTCCCATTATTCAGTGAAGAAAGTGTTCATATGTCTCAGAACAGTTTCCTTTCAAGTGGTCAAGAGGATTCCGTCAAAAAATCAAACTAATATTTGGTTGGACCTATTCAAGAATACAATCGATTTGAATCAATGCAATTATGCATTGATGCAAAAAATCCTTTTTATCAGTGTATGATGAGCTATTATTTATTCAGTGGGGAAATTATACCAAATCAAACTTGATCCTGGACAGAGTATGTCGGAATATACAAGAATTACTCTAGAAATGGTTGAACTATTGGGAGGTATTGGGTATTGGTAATAGTTATTTATGGTACTAGTGTGTTATGTTGAAAATAAGTCACGCGAGAAAGATTTATATTATTTATTATATTTAAATTCTAAAGTGACTTAGGAAACATAACACATGAGTGGCATACAATGTTTTATCCAACACATGACAGTTACGACCCATTAAATCAAAACAACAAACTGAAAAACAAATAGCCCGGTAGGAATCTGTGCAAATTTTCTGTCGCTGCCTCCCGAACTGGGTATTTAATTTCTTTATCCAACACATGACAGTTATGACTGTCATTATTAATGTCATTTTAGAGAAGTAAACTATCAAATAACACACTAGTGACTTATAATCCATAACTCACTCACTCACTCACTAGTGAGAAGAATAGGTAAACAATTTGAGAGTCTATCCCCAGTGTTGTTACGTTCACAAATCACGAAACATTAAATACTGATCGTGTAAATTCTTTATACATACAAGAATGAAACTTCGTAATGTGTTTGGTAATAACTAAAAATAGAGAATGTCTACCACTCCGGCAGCGTTGCAATCAAGGGTCTAGGTGTCACCCACGCAAAGTGTCGAAAATCAACTCAATGATCTTCACAAGGCTAAACTGTTTCTCCTCTAATTGATTACTTAGTTAATGAAACAACAGAAAGACGAAGTCGATCGCTTATTTAATATTTATGAGCCCTGATAGACGCTATGGAAAGTACAACTTCCTGAGCGAAGCCGGTGCGCCGATATCCTGTACAGATTGACAAATCTAGCTCTGAATGCACTGTGAAGTTGAGTGATTTTTTGATTACTGTATGTATAATTTATTATACTATCATCTTTATCGTCCGAATACTTTCTCATTCTGAATTCGCGCATCTCCATATCTCATACGTTTTTCGACATTCAGAGCTAGATTTGCCAAGCTGTAAGTCTTGTTGAATTATCGTACACTACAAGATTAAGATTGAATCCAGAGAGCTGCTCTTATTTCTACAAATGGGTGAAGTTGAATATGTTCAGGTGAACCTAGTCTACCTCCGGAAGACGGTAACTAAACCGTCGCCGTCGGTAGGCGGCTAAAGTCGTAGCGTAAAAATAATCATTATATTGATAATTCTATTTTCACGATTCAAATTAAAAAATAGTTTTGAAGTATTTTATTCTTTACTTGAAAAAGAAATACTGTTAATCAGTTCGGTAGAAATAGTAGTGAGGGCCACAGCATTGGCACAAAAATATTTTGGCATGATAATAAATAAAATCTTTAATTTTGCATCACTACGGAAAAAAATATGCAGTAGAAGCTTCTGGAAAATTTGTTGAAGTTTTTTTTTGCAGCATGACTTATTTTCACTTTCAGTTACTGACAAGAAAAGTTGGATTGGGTGGCCGGTAGCTCAGCGGTCTAAGGAGCGGGCCACTCGAAACTTCAGTATAGCGATAGTCGGTTCGAGCCCGATGTAAGTAAAAAAGATTTTTCCTCATATACTTAATATCGGATCGATAGGCGACCACATGTCTTGTTGAAACGCAAGTGTATTGTAAGTTTTCTTGATGCCAACTTCGTCTAGTGCTAGCCTGGAGTGCACACCGACCACACGAGTTGGTGCTATAGGTTTTCCGGGTTTTCCCACAGCTAAAAAGTGAAGACGCCACCAAAAATCAGTAAGTCACCCCGGAGCACCACAAATAATAATAATCAACTACCCCTTTGGGTACACTCTACGAGTGTTTATGAGGGAGTATTATTATTATTAACAAAGTTTTGACATACCCACTGGCTCCCATCTCATTTTCTTTGTGCCATTTCGATGGAAGTATTTATATAACACAAGTACTCACTTTGATGACACCATCGAAAGAAAAATCGATAGCAATGAAACGCCAAAACGCCAAATTTATGATTAATTTATGATTTTCATTTAATGAAATAAGTACCAGCTACTTATGGCAGTATCTCTACCAATTTACTATAAATGTTTATGATGAGTGATGCACAGTACATTATCAATGTATTTGATGCATATTCATCTTTCTCAATTACAGATCAAGAGCACGACCTGCGAGGAACAAAAAACGGTCGCAAAATTGAAATTCGTGAAACTTCTATGCGCCTATTTGATTTTTAAGGTGAATTAAGAAACATTTCTTTCGAAGAAAACTTCATGCAGTACCTACTAGTCAATTGGGAACGCAAATCAATTTCATCCTTTTTTGGCAGTGAAATTCTACGTTAATTATAAATAACAGTTGCGAGTCCAAAACATAACGAATTACAACTACGGAATGTCTTTCATGTGATGGCACGGTTGATTTCCTCCTTGAATTTTTGTTACAAATAAATTTCTGACGTTTTCTGTCGTGGAAAAACATGTTTATTGTGGGGCTCCAGCCCCCCTTCTTCTCGAAAAGAGTTACATGAACTCATATACAAAAATTTGAAATAATCCGTGAAAATTGTGAAAAACATCGAACAGTCGAATGAGCGACCTATAAGCTCTTTTGTGCGTGTCCCTTGGTCTATTCGAGGCCCGGGAGTCCGAGACTTCTTGTGAAGTTTATCAGTTTCCTGGGACCTAAGATCCTTATGTCGGAGGGCGTTTAAAAGGCCCCTTCCAGGAACTTAAGCCTCTTTCAGAAAAAGTGCTGGGCATTCGCAAAGCAAATGTTCTGCAGTTTCCGCGAAATTCTCGCAGTAGCGGCAACTATCACTCTCTGATTCACCCATCTTTTTGAGGTGGTACCCCAGAGGGCAGTGTCCAGTGAGGAGTCCCGTTACCATCTTCAAGTTTTTGTTGTCCAACTCGAGAAGCTGTTTAGCTTTCTTTGGCGATAGGCACACTAGTCTTTTCGCTTGTCTTTGTCCTGGCACTTAATTCCAGTGAGATTTCATTTCATCGGTTTCCCAGCGTCGGAACTCCTCTTTCAAGTGGGCTTTGGAGAGTCCACAGAAGGTTTCTAGGCCGGGAAATTGTGTGTTTGCCCCTTCTTTGGCAAGGCAATGTGCTTCTTCGTTACCTTTAATTCCTCTGTGACCTGGCACCCACATCAGGGTGACCAGATTGTTTTCTGCCAGTTGTCTCAGGGATTTTTTACAGTTCCAAGTCAGCTTAGACTCACAGGTGTATGTCCTCAGAACTTTTAGTGGTGCTTGGCTATCTGATAGTATATAGATTTCTGCCCTTCGAGTGCCTCTTTCAAGGTATTCCTGGACACATAATTCTATAGCATGTACTTCTGCTTGGAAGATAGTTGGGGTGTTACCAAGGGGTTTTGAGAGCCTGAAATTTGGTCCTGTAACGCCCACTCCAACCCTTTCATCCATCTGTGCACCACACTGATGCATCCCTTCCCAGTTGAGGTCCGTTCTCTGTGCATATTTGGTGGCTGTTTATGACCACTTCAAACTGCATTTCGAAGTCGTACCTAACAGGCATGAAATGAAATCAAAGTGTCCGATCAGATTTCTCGCTTTTAAGTTTTTTGTCAGGCTCAGTCTGAAGGGACTCTTTTCTGCTTCTTTCATTACACATAGGTGCAATGGCGGAAGGTTTAGTATTACCTTTGAGCCTGCAGTGGGGCACGTAAATATTGCCCCTGTTATTCCCAGACAAGCTAGCCGCTCCACTTGATGACCAATATATCATTTTTGGTTTCAGACCCCAAGTCTTACCAAAGACTCTGCGGCATGTCCAGCTTGCCGCTATAGCCTTGGAAAGAATGTGGTTGATTTGACTGTTCCAAGTCAGTTTTTGGTCTATTATAACTCCCAAATATTTCACCTCTTTGGAAAATGTTAGCTGGGTTCCATTCAAAGTTAACGCTTTAAGTTCGTACTCTCGCCTCTTGGTGAATGGAACCAGCACTGTTTTGCTAGGATTGACGTTGAGTCCTTCCTTTGCGCACCAGCTACTGATTGTGTTCAGGGCTAATTGCATGCGGTCGGAGATTACTCCGTCATGTTTGTCCCTAATGGTGACGACTAGGTCTTCGGCATAACCTTGAGTCGTGAAACCAGATTCGTGTAGCTTTAGTAACAGGTCGTCGACAACCAGTGACCACTCTTTCTGCTGTCATCTTGACTGTCTCTCCCCCTAGGGTCGCCATAATGATTTCTGCTTTTCAGCATTGATTGTGTACATCTGATCAGTGAGGCGTTGATATTCCTTTCCTCTAATGATCGGGTTTTTACGTTTATATTATGTCTACTCACTGTCAAAAGCCTGAGAGCCCAGAAGGGGCTTTATATTTATCTCTTGTTTCGAATATTAAAGTCTAATTGACGTTCAGAAAGTAGCTGGTCCCAAGAAAAAAATTCATTAAATTTTTAACTAGTTCAACACAAATTTTAGCAAACAACAATATTAACGAAATTGATCTATAGTTCAGCTCCTCGTGTTCATTTCCATTTTTATAAATTGATTCGAATGACGCTATTTTGATTTCAGTGGAACAAATTCTTTCCTTCAATATTTCGTTCATCAGGTGTATTAGTGGAAGTGTTTATATTTCTTGAAGTATATTTTTCGACCTTTCCCATATAATTTTCAAGCAGAGGCGTTGTTGGATTGATGATTATCTCAGCTGAGGTTACTCCATCCTTTACGTAAAGTTCGTTGGAAATATTTGCCATTTGTATTTCTTCAATTACAATTTCCTCTAAATCGTTTGGATTTTTTTTCACACTAGGTTTTCCAGTTGTTTGAAACGGTGTCATAGTTGTTTTGATAAAATATAATTTTTCTTTACCCTATCATTACATAAGTTTTATTTTTAACAAGATATTAAACTGGTTTTGATAGATGCTGGACTCATTGGTGTTAAATCAGGGTTAGTTCGTTATTTTTTGTAGATTTAGTTTGTTTCATTTATTGATGTTATTATAGATGTAGCCCATTCCTGTCTTCGTATTTTTCTGTTTTCACCGACTAACCTGTTGTTGTTTTTATGGTGAAGTCAATGTTACTCATTTTATGGCGAAGTCGGTGGCGACGGCGGCGCTGACAGCAGTTTTCAACTTATAAATAAAAAATTAACCAAAAAAATTCACAAAAACACAAAACTTCATCAAAATCGGTATAGCCGTTTAGGAGGAGTTCACTTTTGTATGGATTTGAAACGACGTGCATATATCTTCAAATAATATTTTTTTTCAATATGGTTCTGTTTTGATAGATGAATTTTGAATATATGTATCACACATGGCAGTTTCTGAAGTGTCAGATCACCTCGGATTTTTGAAAATACTTCCGGGAACTGGCCTGAATTGAGAAAGACACGAGGAATTCGATATCGTAGATCTTAACAAAGTTTTGTAATGACATATCAAATACTAGCTGAACATGTCTTTAATAAATTCGTGATGATGGTCAAAAATATTCTGAAACGTATTGGAATCGGTGAGTTATGTATCATTGGATTCAGAAAGAAAAGTACCTACTCAAAAAACTAAATTAATCGTAACATGTCCGTATTCGAAAAAATTAAGTTGATGTTGGTGTTGAATAACAAAACGTTGAACAGTTAAACTGATATAATAATAATAATAATACTCCTTCATAAACACTCGTAGATTGTACCCAAAGGCATATCTTGTGCGGGTAGAGGACGGCTATTATTATTATTTGCCGTGGCGCTCCGGGGCTACTTACTGATTTTTGGTGGCGTATACACTTTTCAGCTGCAGGAAAACCCGGAAAAAATACAGCACCCACAATACCACCTCGGGTGGCCGGCGTCACATCATCATCACATAAAGTTTATGAACAGTTTTTGCGAAGAATTTTATTTTATCTCATTCCAGCTTTGACGATAAAAACAAAAACAATTAAATAAGAATTTGAAAAATTCAGTTTTTCCAAATTAATTTGAAAATTAAAAATATTTTGGAAATTTTAGAATTCAACATTGATGAACCTTCTGTAACGCAACTTTTTTTCTATTCATAAAAAAACTAAATCTGTTATACCTAGTATTCTTCAATTTTTTAATTTGTCGTACATTCATCAGTTTACCAATTTTCCGTTACATATATGCGATATGATTTCTTGATCAATTTCTCATTTTCACATTTCATTTCATTCAAAAATTTATTTAATAGGTCATTATTAGATATGTACATTTATCTGTTGTTTTTAGTTGTCCCGATATAAACATGCAATTTACTTGAAAAAATGGGCTGACTTACATCCTGATAATTGTAGTTTGACACTCGTCATAAAATTCACTTCCATTTGTTACACAAGATAATTTCGTTTTGGATTTTGTACCATGTTTCTAGTTCCTAATAAACAGTATGACTTTAGATTATATACCTATTCCAACATCCAACTATTGAATGACATAACACAATAATCGAATAGTATATTCTGTAACAAGGTAAGAATGAATAATTCGATTCGAGTGGGAAGTTCCGAGCGCGAACAGAAAGCGAGCGCGAGGAACCACGAGCATAACGAATTTTCATTCTAACCGAGTAACAGACTGTGTCTTCTCCACAACTACAAATTTTGCATTTAATCAAATGGAAAGCCAACGAAAAATATTTATGACATTTCATTTCACATCTTGTCACTATGATTCCAGTCAAGGCTAACGTAATTATTGCTACAACAATGTTAGAATATTATTGTTATACAAGTGATTAAATGAAATACACGCAAAATACATAAGACAGCCGTTACAGAATTTGCCAATTCTGAAATCTTATTTGATAACAGAATGGTAACATTCACGCTCTTGATATTGAACAAATATTCTACAACACTTGCTGTCTTATGCATTTTGCGTGTATTTCATCCAATCACTAGTATAAGAATGACTATTCTGACATTGTTGTAGCAATAATTACGTTAGCCTTGACTGGCATCATAATGACAAGATGTGAAATGAAATGTCAAAATAATTTTTTGTTGGCTTTCTATTTGATTATATATGTGAAATACAAAGTATTGAATTTAAAAAAATAAACTTCTTAGGCGCTACGCTTTTTTGAGACACTCTGTATAAATGAAACCATTAAAAAGACCGAATGAATGTAATATGTGAAATAAAGAAGTAACGGGGGGGGGGTGGACCTTCGGTCCTCACTGCTGTCTAAGCATATACACGGTACATATAAACAAGAAATTTGCATAACTTACATTATAATTCAAAAGGAAGAGAGAGAACGATTCACCTGATAAAAAAAAAAATCGGCAACCATCCGGGAAGCACCTACTTCCTGGACGTTTTTTCCTAGTCTGGGAAGTACGTACTTTCCGGGAAGTGCTCGAATTTCAATTTGAATATTGATATAAATAAGAATTAGAATGTTTCTGTTACAACCCATCTCCTGTTCGAATGTCAATATTCAATACAAATAAGAATTGAAATGTTTGAAATTTTGTTCTACAAAGAAATATAATAAATAAATGTGTCTCATATATTTGTTATTATACACGGTTTCCGGAAAAATAGTGTCCGCATTACGTCCGTAAACAGTTTTCTCGCAGACTTACAGGACTCGTCTACGGCTAATCCTATAATTTTGTCCACTCGTCCAAAAAACAGTAATTTCCGGATTTGTTACGTAAATAACAATTTTCTCAATATCAAGGAATTTACGTATTTTCGATCTTGTGTTGCTAAAAACCCTTCCTTAATTTTGATTCGACTAGGGAATGCAAGTTTATGAGTTTATCTCTTCGGGTAACACATTGTATAATCTTGGTCCTAGAAAACCCTATCCTCTCTGCCCTAGTGTTTTATTGATTCAAGGTATTATTATCCACCCTTTACCATAGTCTATTTCAAAAATAACGTAGAGTAAATTCTCGCGTGTCATAACAGAGGGTGATTTTTGAGAGGAGAAAATAGGTTTTTTCTACAACTGTCAAAAGTTTCCACTTTTTGTGTGTGGTTTGTGTGCGTAAAGTATTACAATATTTCACTATCAACATACGATTTCATTATTAAACGGAAAAGCGCAAAAAAGTGAACTTTTTTTAACGGCTGTTGCTAGGCGACCGACAGTTTCATGCAACAACAGTGACAGATCCGAATAATAACGAAATCCTGTCATAAAGCCAGTTCCCATTTTCTTTGGCAACTAATAACCTATAAATATCTGATATACAATTGTTTCATCAATAATATTCTTAGCATTCTTACTATTGAAAAAGCATTATCAAAATTCCAAACTATCGCGGCGAATATATTCAAAATAATAGCATAATTTTATAATAATATAATAATCTACGCTAGGTAATCCAAGGTAGCTATGGCTGTTTGGCCTTCAGAAACTAGTTGACAACAATAACTAATGAAATTTGTGAAATTGGGCATCTATCCAGATAACGAATTCTTGATAACTATAAATTCAATTCAAGTAGAAATGAAAAGTGATGAAGATTGAACGGAGAAAATCGTGGATAGTGCAAATATGAGATTTCCTTGACATAGTTCAAAGAAAGAAAAAGGTATTCGTTGCTTCACGATGATTGTTTATTTATTTTGAATACAAATCTGAGAAAATGAAAAGTTACTTCCATGGACTAGTTATTTGAAATTCAAGTCAACATTGATAATAATAATATTGACCTCGATGAATATGTTATTTCAATATTAGCTTCAAATTTTCCATTTTGCGGGATAGTGTGAAGAGAAAGGGATTTCGACTCTGTCGAAATTATTCGTTTCATTTGTTTGAAACTCAACCAGTGTTTCATATACTATTACTATAGTAATAGTTCTATTACTTTTGGATCCTATCTATTACGCTATTACGTACAGTCTTAAAAAATGCGAAATCTAGTACTATTTCAACAAAATGTCATCAACGCCCAACGGGCGAATTTAAAAATTAGGGTTCAATTATTCGTAACATGGAACACCAATGAAAGATATGCAACTACAGAAGTTTTATGCATTCGATATAAATCACGGTCTTGAGGCACATGATCTGTGAGTTCTGTGACGTTGAATTTTGACATTTGACTGATTTGACACTTTTGACATCTATTTTTGGTTTGGGTTTCCCGCGAATGGTTTCCCGTTTCCCGTGCGAAAAAGACAAAAAGAGCACCTAGGTCCTAGCTTCGATATTCGGAATTGTTTTTTTTGTTTTGAAAAACATTTTAAATGGGGCTAATTTTTTCAAGGTTCCTGATAAAAAAACACTCACTACCACTACTACTAGAATACGTTGTGACTGATGCTCTGATATTATTTATCTTTTATTGAATGGAAGCTGCTTTATTCGAAGTTTTTTGAGAATTTTATTTTTCTATTGAAGATTCAACTTCTACACATTGTTTTATTTCAATTATGATGAAAATAAATAATATATTGCTTTATTCGTTTGCATCGAGGTGTAGCACTTTCCGGTGTAATTCACACTTCTATCTCTCTCTTTCGTTCAATGGCGAGAGATAGAGAGAAGTGTAAATTACACCAGAAAGTGCTACACCTCGATGCAAACGAATAAACCTTATTAAAACATAAAGATTTGGAGCGACCTCTATCATTCGGAAACAGTACCGCTTGAAGTTAGCTTACAATTGCGACACTAGAGGCGCAAATATTTCCTACGCATGCGCATAATACACTGGGACACCAAAATGTGATAGATTTTCGAGAAATAGTAATAGATTGCTAAAAAAAATTCGCCTGCGGCGGGCTTTCCTGTTCTGACAGAATCTGTCACTATCTATTACTATTCTGTCTTTGAAACTATTACTTTTTTTTTTGGTCATATGCAACACTGAACTCAACTCTCCGTCATACTCTTCGAACTTCGAATAATGAATCAATGAATGAATGTTTGCCGCACTTCGCCTAGGTACGGCGTCGTAAAAAAAAAGTTTCACTTTACTCACTCGATACATAAATTACTATTTGAGCTGTTGGGTATGACTGCTTTATAATATAGTTGTTTGATATCTACGACTTGGCTTGACGGAAAATACTGACTATTTTCAATAATTGACAAGAATCCATTCGATTTGAATAAAATTTGTGACATCGATTGGTGTAATCATTAGCCACTATTTATACTGTATTTATTTATACAGTGACCGCCAAAAAGTATGTACCATATGGGAAAAAAGTTTATTATTAGAGTATTCGAAAAAAGATTCTTGAGGAAAGTTTGTGCATGTCCGATAACCTAAAAATCGATTTTAACACATGTCACGTGATCGCTGGTATGGCGGCAAATTGAAAAAAAATTACTATGAATAGACAAGAAGAAGAAAAATTTGCTTAGAATTCAATTTTATACACATAAACAATGTTTGACAAAATAATGTGAGAAAATTGAAAATACCTAGTAATTTATTTTTAAACATTTTGGTAGCTTTATAAAAATATCAAATTATTTTCTTATGAATAGCTTGACCACACTGAAATATTTGTATTTCAATGATAAAAACAAAACTTTCTCATTTTCTCCACATCAGAAAGCACCAAATTAAAAAAAATGAATTTTTTCAGAACCCTGCTGTTACATTGGTTCGTATCTAACAGTTATATCAGAATTCCACGATTATTGCGATGAAAAAAGAAATCTAAAAATATCGTGTTTTTCCGATTATAATCAATTATTGATGATTTTTTTCCCCCTTGGATGCTGGTCCTTTCGCCAGCTGCACCTCAGCCTCTTGGGCTTTTTGTGCTTAATTTTTGATGATAATCGTACACGAACGTTTCAGTTCGCACATAATCTTAAAAATGGTGCGTCAAATTAAAGAGCCTAGAGTTACCAACATTGCATGCGAAGTGAAACGCTCTGGCACTATTATCATCAAAACATCATGTTTCTGGAGTATCATGTAGTCACAATGGTCGTAGAATTCTGATATAACTTTAAGATGCGAACCAATGTAACAGCCAGGGTTTTGACAAAATCCAATTTTTTAAATTTAGTGCTCACTGGTGTGGAGAAAATGAGAAACTGTTGTCATTCTCATTGAAATACAAATGTTTCAGTATGGTCAAGCTATTCATAAAATAATAATTTGATATTTTCATACAGCTAGGAAAATATTAAAAAAAATAGCTATTTTCAATTTTCTCTCATTATTTTTTAAAACATTGTATCTGTGTATAAAATTCAATTCTAAGCCAATTTTTGAAATAACTTTTTTTGATATATTGCCATTTTACCCGACTTTTTGCATTTTTATAGTAATTTTTTCAATTTGCCGCTAAACCAGCGATCACGTGACATGTGTCAAAATCGATTTTTAGGTTATCGGACATGCACAAACTTTTCCCAAGAATCTTTTTTCCAATACTCTAATAAATTTTTTTTTTCCAATACTCTAATAATGAACTTTTTTCCCATATGTATAATTTGAGGAAAACAGTCAAGTGAACACGGTAGTTTAGGCGAACACGCAGTTATTCAGGTTAACAAAGCAGAAATGTCAAAGTTTGACATAACTCAGGATTATCTTTCAATACGGAAATCATAGTATATTCATATTTCAAATACGTACGATGTAAACAATGTGTCCACCATGTTATCGACAATTTTCGCAACGCCAGTGGCGTTAGAACATCAACCTGGACCGAGACAAAGCGGCAGAGTTGTATTCAGCTTGGTTGCTTCACAATTATTGAAGCTGCGTTTCGTTTAAAAGGAAGGTATGCTTTGATAGGGGAATTTGGGAAATTCATGAAAAAACATTCAAAGTCTCTCAAATGATTAGAAATGAGTAATGTAGTACAACATTTTAATTTTTTCAATCTTGAATACTCCCTTTTTCACTTCTATGATATGTTCTTATCAAATATTTTCAAAGAATGCAAAGTGACAAGTCATTGCTCTTGGATTATTTCAATAACTTATTGTCAAAACTGACATTTTGCATTTATTGTACATTGAAATACAGAATAAACACTTACTCTTTGTTGCTAAAATGTCTATTATATCATATTGTGCCTTACAAACTCTGCTCTGAAAGAACTCATTTCAAGATGTTCCGGAATGGTTTGTAAGTTGAAATTTTAGGAAAATGTTTCTTTTTTATAGACCTAAAAGTGTGCAAAATCTTATGACCGGGAGCAGTTGGCCCAGATGAGCATACCATCCCTTCCGCGGTGATTTGTTTTTGTGTTTTCAAATAAATTATTGACTATTTATTTCAAGTAGTTGTCCTGATCTTGTTTGGTTCACATTTCAAGAAGTATATAAAATATGTTCACATTTTCAAATTCACTTCAATAAGAATGATACGCCTCTGTTCTACACCTTTTCCAGTAGTATTACAGAAAGCGTCAATTGAATTTCAGAATACTTACTTATATTTCAGAAAGTATCAGTTATATTTCAGAATAGTGAGTTAATTTTCAGAAAGCGTCAATTGATTTTCAGAATAGTGAGTAAAATTTCAAGTTGAATTTTAGAAAAGTCAATTGGATTTCAGAAAATATTAATTGCAGTTCAGAATAATCAACTTGATTTCAGAAACCATCATTCGAATTTCAGAATATTCAACTATATTTCAGAAAATGTCATATGTATTACGGAATGTGTCATTTGTATTTCGGAATTTATCAATATCTATTACTCTTTGCGGAATTCAAATTATTTTTTCTGAGAAACGATAATTTAGTACCAGCAAACTCCTTCAATATTCACCATCGGGCTATACACATTATAATTTTTGCAATACCAGTCATACTTTCTGAAATTCTTTTTAAGTTATCTGAAATACATATCATATTTTCTGAAATAAAATTGACTAATCTGAAATTTATATGATGATTTCTGAAATCAAATTGACTTTTATGAAATTAAACAGATGCTATCTGATATCCAACTTACTATTCTCAAATACAATTGACGCTTTCCAAAAATCAACTCACTAATCTGAAATACAATCCTTTCTGAAATATTGATGACTATTCTGAAATTCAAATGACGCTTTCTGAAATACTACTGAAAAAGGTGTACTTTGGAGCTCACGTGCTTTTGTTGACATCGTCCGTATTTGATATGTAAATACACCATAGTCTCGACTATAGTAAACATATAAGCAAATCAATCCAAGAAAATATCAAACAAGAATGAAGAGTCTGTCTGGAGGAAATGTATTTGTTTAAGCGTAAATGAATTTATATTAATGCTGTTCATGAAAAAGTCATAATTAAATAATATCACTCGGCCATGACAAATAGAGGCTATTATTTTCTTCAATTGAACTCGAGCAACTTGTATTCTGAGACAATTGAATTCGATCTTATGAACATACTAAGATGTCTAAAAACCTTGGTGTACCGACTGATTAGACTTTGTTTAGAATTTTTTGAAGACAAAACAAATGAATTAGTAGTCTACTTTTGTAATCGACTCCAGAGATGGCGTCCTCTTTCTCGTGTCAACACTGTCAACATTCCAAGGACATGGTGATTATGATTGCTAATTGAATTTTAAGGAATTTTATAAAACTTTTGTGTGTCATACGAAAGTAGTAGTCCATACTAGAAGTGGAATATCAAGTTTTATTAAAGAAATAACACTACTAAAATTGTGTTATTTTTTCAAAAAAAAATCTAAGAACCATTTGAAAGTCAATAGTTGTGGTGTAATAGAAAAAATGTTGTGCAATTTTCTTATATTATTGATGTGTTTCTTCATTTTCCTTATATTTTAATAATTTGATAATGTTCCGTTTTTCATAAAGATGAACAAAGTAGGTAACTAATTTATATTCAGTACAGAAATTGAGTACTCATCACTTAGAATCTGAACATACTTTGAAACAGACATTTTATTTCAAAACGCCATGCATGTTGACAATATTTTATGGCAAAAATGTTTTCTAATCAATTCAATCAACTCTGGATGCGTTTTTATATCTTACCGTTTCTTGAAATCTTCCATAAGTAGCGAAAGTCCGCGATAAAGTGAAAAATATAAATTTTTCTCCATTCCCACTGAAATCAGTGAAATCTATCAATGTTTTCTTCAGTAGGCTTGTTAAGGTTTTGGTTATTTTCCATGCATTCCGTTAATTTTGAAATGGTGAAATCTTTTTAGTGTAGTTGATCAAAAAATACACTTTTCTGTTGAACAAAATTGCACAATAGCAATTTTTCACTATTACATGTCATATTGAACGTTTTTTAAAAGTGGAAGAACAATATAACACATTAACTCATCACAAATATCAAATCCCAAATGCAATTAAACTCAAAGCCACAAAATTATTCTTTATTTCTTCAAAAAAGTTTATAGTGAAAACTCGGGCACAAATGCACAGATATCAGCGCGAGAGCATGCCCTGCGCATAAGATTGACAAGTGCTAATGGTGAATTTCCATGCGATGCAGCTGAACTGCAATACTTCTATGTGGAATATGACTTAATTATATTTCAGCAAAAAAATTAATAAATCGTGTCGAAAATGAAACAAATAGAACTGATTGGGGACAGTCATTCCGTATATTCCAATAATTATATTGTTTTATTTATTTCATGTTCGTGAATCGTGGGCAAAACTTCAAACTTCTGTTCATGAAAATTAACCCTAACAAGAAAACCGACGGTGGCGGTGCACTCAAGTGTCGCAGGATATTCGTTTTATCTAAGATGTCTAGAAACCCTGGTGCGTGCACTTATACCTGAAAATGCTTGATTTTTTGATAATTAGGTTCGGGTTCCGAATTCCGATGTTCAGAGGGCGACTCAGTTATGTTTATACACAAGGTGCTCAAATTTTCGTGAACATTTTTCTTCCATGACCATAGATTTCTCTTTCTGACTGTCTGAATTTTGACAGTTTGTGACGTTTGTGTTGAGAGTTTGTGTCTGTTTTGATAAAATGTAAAGTAATGTTATGTTAATAAAAATTCCAATCGATTAACTTCGGAAAACTGTGAAAACGCCATAATGAGATATTTCCGGTATTATTATTATTATAAAATGCACACTCGGGTCATTTTCTAGGCACTAATTTAAGCAAAAATGTTCAAGAAAAACTCTTGACTGAAGTGTTGAACAATTTATAAGATGAAATAGGTAACAATCCAAAAATCAGGAAAACAAGAAACTTGATCGGAAAACACCATAAACAACGAAGAACTAGAAACAACCCAATACACAATGAAAAATAGGACAAAAACTCCAATCACTACTAAACCAGAATCAAAATGAAATCAAATTCCTGATAAACTAATTCAAAATTCAAATTTATCGAAGTAACGTCAAATGTATGACAGCTTCGAGCGTTTTTAACGGAACCAATAAGAGAACAGAATAAAAATAAAAGTCGTGAACGCAAAACGTCGTTATGTGTAAGCAGCCTAACAGTTTCTTGTCAGCGCTATAAGCGCCACGTACTAAAGAATGTGAACTAGGACCTAATCCAACAGGAGGTGCCGTCCATAAAAATCAAAACAAAATCGAATCGTTGAATTCACCAGGGTTTCTAGACATCTTAGTTTTATCCCACAGATTTGCATGTATAAGTCGGTACACCAGGGTTTTTAGGCATATTAGAACATACATAATCATAGATTCGGGTGACCTCAGTTGCAATATACCAGTTACAAAAAACTACAAAATTGACTGTCCTCCTGGAAACGATGAAATCACAGCCAAAAATTAACATAAAAAAAAAGAAAACGAGTATTTTAGTAGGGTAATATCAGGAATCAGTTGCAGAAATCGACTTCGGTAAAACTGTACATATGGCGGTTGCTTCAGAAGGATGGCCTCCAAGTTCGAATTTCGGATGGTGCAAGGGATGTGGGTAAGTGTCTGTTTGAAGTTATTAGGGAAATTTCAGAGACAAAGTTGCGGCTCACTGGCTGCGTTCTAGTGCCATAAGGAGGAAATATCCGCATACAATTCCACAAAAGATAGATCTGGAAATGCATTTGATGTTTCCACTTTGTCAAGTATGAGATCTCGAGTAACCTCCCTGGATCCAATTAGACTGTCACAGAGAAATTTACAAAGTAATTTGAAGGGCTTATTTTTAAGGTAAATTCAAAAAAATGTGATCCATATCTTTGAGTCACATACGGCTTGTGTTTTGGGATATTTCATTCGTTGAAGACATTCAAAATTAACCTTAGATGGAGAATTTTATCGCCTGATATGGAATAATAATAATAATTATAATAATAACATGCTTCAGTACTTGTTTGCATGTATCTTCATATTCGAATACTCTAAGCAGTTGACGGAGTGTACGAACGGATATATCAGCAAAGAGGGTATAAGAAGCGGGTAGCTGGCTGCAGGCAGAAGCTTGACATATTATGTGTCACGCAGGATTCCATGCAATACAAGTGTAGCATATCTAGCTAGAATAATGTTCTGAAAAATATACTTTTACTGTTTTGAACTTACTCTACTCTTTTAGGTCGTGAAATGGACTTAAAAATAGTAGTGACGACAATAATAACATCTTAATACATACTATACGACAGTGAATAAACTAAATATTTACGCATTGTTCACCATGCGTAAAATCATACTTATCTGCACAAGTTCAAAAAAAAAATCAACTGTGTGTAAAGTGTTTTTTATATGCTCTTGATACATATGAGCGTTATTCAGAAAGACAGAATTTTGCGTCTAGTTTTATGTTAAAACGGTCGTAGAAAAATCTGATTATGATACCTCTTCGTTAAAAGGTTTTTTGGATTGCCATGTTTTGTTGAACTTAGCTACACCTTTCAACCAACTTCATCCTCATAAAAAAAAATCTTAAATTTTTAATTTTTTTTGTAAAATATTTTCAGGGGTAATATAATAAGTGGTATGATTATTACCGATATTTTTTGGAATATAAATGAATTTCAATCCCAAAGCTGAAAATATTTTCTTGAATTGGGATTGCCAATGAATTGATGTTCCAAAAAATTATAGATTTTTAATCATACCACGAATTCTATTTAGGACGAAAATATATCGATTTCAAATAAAGAAAAATCGTCACCTGGTAATTGATACTTTACTTCTGGCCGTATTCAACGGAATACTCTTTTCCACGGCCTCATCTATGATACCAATGGACATTTGTCCCCAACGATCGCTCAATATGATAACTAAAGATAACTAGTCAAAACACATAAATTTGCCGTTTGAAATCCACTGATTGGTTGTTAAGCAAGAAAATATATTGTCGTGTAAATAAATAAATGAACAATCAATCATTTATTATTTAAACCTTAGAAAAAACTGAAAGAAAATCATATGAACCACAAGGTAGCTCAGAACCAATATCAACTACTTCCAGAAATACTTCAACGAATCATAACAAAAAGATTTTATTTTGAAAATTCACAAGTACAAATTTCATATACGAAGAACTAACTAATTTGAAAACAAACGATCAATACAACCAATGATAAAAGCTAATGAGACGGAATTACTTGCTGCGCACTTGTCGGAGAACGGATTATAGCCCGTAATATATCCAGAGATATATAGCGAACTGGTCGAGGTGTTAAGAGCTTTTGTTCTCACCCAGGCCGCCCGGGTTCGATCCCCACCGCCATCACAGAGAGATATTGCCTATTATTTTCTCCATAAGCCGAATGAGCGTGAGAGATAATTTATTGACCCGCCAGAAAAAGTTTCTCTCTCCCACTCATTCGGCTTATGGACAAAGTATTAGGTGATACCTCCATAGTCATTGGAGATAATAGCATCAAACATGGTATTGTTGGATTCCTTATGATCGTCCCTAACCGATCATGCAATGATATACCGGGTGTTCTACTTAAAAAAATGATTGAAGATGGCGCTCAGCTGCCATTTTGAAACTTTTAGCTGGAATTTTCTCAGGAAAAAGTAGGTTTGTATCTCCTATTTGAGCCTTCCACATTTCGTTGCGATATACCAGGTGGTTCAAAAATTAGTAGAGGGGGAACGGACTTTTGATTAGCACTGAATAATGAATATCCATTCTATTGATCATTTATTACACTAAAATATAATCTCAAACTACTACTCTGAGGTTGAATAGATTTGTGGGGGAGAACGTAATATATTTTGTTTTACAGCAACTTTTTTTGAACCCAATTTTCAGCTGTATTATGCCCTTCCTTCCAAGTTTTTTCTGTGAATATACTTAAATGATGTGTCATCAGCATGGCATATTAATATGCCTTAAAAAGTTTTTATTGTATGATGTATTATTAATATATACAAGGAACAATATTAGCCCCAATAATGATTCCCTGTTGTATCCCAGTTATTACATTCTTGGGATTATTAGATAATTTGAAATAACATCTAATACCTGCCATCTGATACCATATTCATGGAGTTTTTGTAATAAAAGTGTTTTACATGATATAGTATAAAATAACTTGGATAGGTCTACAAATTCAGTAATATATTTTGAAGATTCACCTAGGAGTTAGTAACAATTTTATCTAAAAAGTCATTAATAGCATTTTCGGTACTAGATATTTTTCACAAAACCAAATTGTCTGTCTGTTTTGGTTTTGTTTTTTTCTAAAAATGAAATTAGTTTATTCTTGGAGACTTGCCGATGGTATACTTATTGTATAGTTTCGAGCGGAAGAGTATATAATCATAATCAATTTTTCATTGTTAGTTCAATGGTCTTTCGCCAAGTATTATCAAGAATTTTTTCTTTGCTTTGGCAATAACTAGGGCTGCGCTATCATGTTTGTTTTTCTTGAGTGTTTTTATATGATAAATAATACATGAAATATAATACAAAATGTTATCCACTGATATGTTATAAACACGGTTACTTTTTCTGATTTGAGAGATTCTCTCATGTATACGACAGATGACGGGAAGGCTAGGATATAGAAAAAGAGTAAAAATATCACTCTCATATACAGAAAACTTGAATACTCAAAAAAATTAAATACTCCATTTCAAAACAAATACAAACCAATTCACCTGATGGAGCCTTATATAATCCCTCAGAAACCATAATCGTAGAAATTACGAACAATCCACTAAATGGATACACAAATATTTATTCAGAAAACACATTCGATTGTTTTACATTGAAGAATTGTGAGAATTCGTTTGAATACTGAACAAAGGCTAGCGTTGAAGCCATTACTTCCTCAATATAAAAAAGTCTTGCATATAAAAAAAGACAAATTAACTTTACAAATGAAACAAAACACGATATCAAGACGAAAGATAACGTTCCGGTACATACTGAATAATAAAAATACCCGTATGTCCACGAAAATCGAAGTACAGATACAAATTTCAATAATGTTAGAATATTTTATAAATAAATCCTTGAAACAAAAATGTATTGTTGTCAATTATCTAAAAATCACCCAAACAACTATCGACTATAGATATCACTTACCAAACATTTTGGATCTATTACATAAATTAGAAAGATGCCAGTACTCGACCACGCTAAATTTTCATTTGGATTCCTTCATATTGAAATGGAACAACTCTATCATAAAAAATCGAAAATTCATAAAGTATCGGGGGGACGGGTGGTAAAATTTGAAATGTATTGTTCCCGATTCGTGTACAAAATTGCAGCTCAATTGGTTGCTAGCAATTGATTGGTTCCTAACAAGGGCTTGAAAAATGGATTACAAAATTTGAATCTGAAAGCCAGACAGGACAGAACGATAGAACGAAGTAGGGGGTTTATGCCAATCCTGGACCTCCCCCCACCACTGACCTTGAGAGTGACCTTGGAGAATAGCCTTCAGAGGTTCACTTGCCCAGTGAATGACCTTGAAAGTTGGTGATCTTGAGAGTTGGCGACCTTGACGATTTGTGACCTTGAGGGTTGGTGACCTTGAGGGTTGGTGACCTTGAGGGTTGGTGACCTTGAGGGATGGTGACCTTGGTGGTTAGTGACCTTGGTGGTTAGTGACCTTGAGGGTTGGTGACCTTGAGAGTTTCGATGACCCTGGGGAATGGTAACCTTGACATGTAACTAAAGGAAGCCATGAATACAAATGTCCTTGAGGGCAAGTGAACTTATCCCCTCTCTTCCACCTCAACCACTAATATAAAAAGAAACACGAGTTTCAGACCTCATGTTCCTTCTGAATAGCCGATAATCGAGCAAAATGTATACTTGCAATTGTGGAAAAAGTTTTACTCGCAGTGATAATCTACATCGCCATCAAGTGCAATCCTGTACAGCGGTGACAGGTGAGCCACCTAGTAAACGGTCTAAATTGAGCCCCATATCGCAAAACGATATGCAGTTCTGTGATTGTTGTAATAAACCAGTTCCAATGGGTCAGATGGTTTCACATCGAAGAACACTCGAACACAGATCTAATTCTTGCATTCAATTGGGTGAAGACGTGCAAATTATCAAAAGTGCTTTCAAATGTAGAATAGTTAGCTATAGGATTGGGAGCGGTAGTAACTATGTGGATTACAAAACATTTTTTGATGCATACAAACAGAAAATGATTTCATTATTGCAAGGTGTGTTGGAGATACATAGTGCGGTGAAAGTAAATATGGAACTATTCAGCTCACATATTCTGCAGACCCAGGAATTATCCGAGGTAAAGTGTTTCAATTCTCCGAACCAGATAGTTGACCAGTCCATGGATCTTAATGCTGTTTTGGATGAATTCATCGACACAATAACGGCACAAAGTACAGAATTCGAAGATCGTGACTCAGGTATATAAATTGCCCAAAAATCAATATTCATACCTTGAATGTAAAATCATTTCTATTGCAGGATGGAGCCTGAAGAAAATCATGTTCACAGAAATGAATGTGAACAAGTATAGCCCTCTTGGTGCGTGTTCCTATATAAAGCTGCCAGATTATATCGAGTCGAAAAAAGGTGTGGTGAATGTGCGAAATGAGGATAACTATTGTTTTGCATGGGCTGTGGTATCAGCACTTTACCCGGCGGATCGTAGGGTTTCCGAAGTGTCTTCTTATCCACCCTTTCAATCAGTGCTGAATGTATCAGGTATGGATTTTCCGATGAAATTAAGTGGAATTTCAAAATTCGAAGTTGCCAATGATTGCTCTATAAATGTATATGGGTTGGAAAAAAAATTTGAGGAATCTAAAATGAAATATGAAGTTGTAGGTCCACTACATTATTCACGACAACGACTCACCAGGCATGTTAATCTTTTACTTATCAGTGATGAAACGGGAAAAAATCATTATTGTTGGATTAAGGATTTGTCAAAATTAGTTTCTAGCCAAATTTCTGCCAATGGTCATAAAAAATATTTTTGTGATGGTTGTTTATTATATTTTGCTAACGGAAAATCATTGACCCAGCATCAATTAAATGACTGCAATCATGTGTGTACAACCACACCTTCTGAAAAATTGAAAATCGACAAGTTCGGTAAATACATTCCTGAAAATATATTGAAATTTGTGAATATCGAAAAGCAGATGAAAGTTCCGTTTGTCGTTTATGCAGATTTTGAGTCAATTCTGAAACCAATTGATTCTTGTCAACCGAATCCAGATTGCTCTTACACCAACCGAACTCACATTCATGAATCATACTCGTTTGCATACTACATAAAATGTTCTTCCAATGAAAAATTCGACAAATTTGTTTCGTATCGAGGGGTCGATACTGCAAAAGTATTCGTCTCAAATATTCAAAACGATTTAAAGAATATATATCATAAACATCTAAAAAATGTTGTTCCAATGGGTCAATTATCTGAGACAGAAGAAAAAGAATTTTCTGATGCAAAGACTTGTGGCATATGTGATAATATATTCGAAGATGGTGATGTCAAAGTGAGAGATCATTGTCACCTGACCGGAAAAAAGAGATTTGGTGCAGCTCATTCTAAATGTAATTTGAATTTCAAACTTCCAAATTTTATACCAATTATTTGTCATAATATGAGCGGATATGATTGCCACTTATTCATCAAGGAATTATTCGACAAGGGCGATCGAGTTGATGTCATTCCACAAACCAAAGAAAAATACATTTCATTCACCAAACATCTTTTCACACACAGCTATTTGGGTAAAGATGGAAAATTGAAGAATAATTTCATGAAATTAAGGTTCATTGATAGCTATAAATTTCTTTCGGAGTCACTTCAGAATCTCGGTGCAAATTTAGTAGAAGATCAATTCATAGACACTAAAAAGTTTTTTCCGGATGTCGAAAAGTTTCAGTTGATGAAACAGAAAGGTGTATTTCCATACAGTTTCGTAGATTGTATGGAAAAATTAGATATCACACATCTACCATCGAAAGAAGAATTTTATGATAACTTAAATGACGAACAAATTTCAGATGAATGCTATGATAGGGCACAACGGGTATGGAATTTATTTGAATGTCGAAGTTTGGGAGAATATTCAGATCTGTACTTGAAATCGGATGTTTTACTGTTAACTGATACATTCGAGAATTTTCGGAGAATTTGTTTGAACACTTATAAATTGGATCCTGCCCAATATTATACCGCCCCAGGTTTATCTTGGGACGCTATGTTGAGATACACAAAAGTTGAATTGGAGCTTTTGACTGATATTGACATGATACATTTTTTCAAGAAAGGTATACGTGGTGGAATAAGTCAATGTAGTGACCGAATGCATGTCGCAAACAATGAATATCTACCTAACTACGATGCCAAAAAAGACGTATCTTACATATCGTATTTGGATGCAACAAATTTGTATGGTCATAGCATGTCTCAACCTTTGCCCATTGGTGGATTCACCTGGTTGACACCCAGTGAAATACAGGATTTGGATGTGATGAGTATTTCTGCTGATTCTCCTTTTGGTTATGTTTTTGAAGTGGACATTCATTATCCAGAAGAATTACATGATTCTCATTCGGATTTACCTTTCCTAGTCGAAAGTATAATTCCACCAGGTTCAAAATCCAATATTTGCAAGTTGATACCGAACTTATCAGATAAAAAAAACTATATCGTTCATTATAGAACTCTTAAACAAGCTATAGAAAACGGATTGATGGTTATGAAAACACATAGGGTTTTGAAATTTCGGCAATCGTCATGGCTTTATAAATATATCGATTTGAATACAAAAATGCGTAATAAAGCTTTGAATAAATTCGAAAAACAATTTTTCAAGTTAATGAACAATGCCGTGTATGGAAAAACTCTCGAAAATGTGGAAAATAGAAGGGAAATTAAACTGGTTACTCATTGGGAGAATATAAAAAGGTCATTGGGGGCTAATTGTCTGATTTCCAACCCAAATTTCAAAACATGTTCAATATTTACAGAAAATTTTGTCGCTATTCATATGGGAAAAGTAAGAGTGTGTTACGATAAACCACTTTATTTGGGATTTAGTATATTGGATTTATCAAAAACAGTAATGTACGATTTTTACTACAAATGCATAAAAAGTAATTTTGGAAATGACGCTTCACTACTGTACACAGATACAGATTCTTTTATATTGAAAATAGCAAATAAAAACTTTTACGAATTCATGATCGAAAATATAGAAAGATTCGATACCTCCAATTATAACATCGGAAACGATTTTGGCATTCCTGTTACAAAACCCATTCTGGGGAATATGAAAGATGAATTTCCCAATGACCCCATTATCAGTTTTTATGGTACTGGGGCCAAAGCTTACTTTGTTCAGTCCGTTAAAAATGAATTGAAGAAAGCCAAAGGCGTCAAAAAGTCAGTCATTATCATACAATTGCACGAAAGTGACTATAAAAATATTGTTGAGAAGGGTGGTTCCATACTTAGAAAAATGAATAGTTTCAAAAGTGATACCCACGACATATTTACTGAAATGAAAAATAAAGTCGCTTTGTCACACCATGACGACAAGCGGTTCATTATACCCAATACCACAAAAACATTGCCGTGGGGCCACAACGATATTGAATTTTATCAAACGGACCCCGAACAAAATCTGTTATGGTGTTCAAACATTGTGGAATCTGCGATTCATAATAATTCACAACCTGTCAACAATTTGGATTTGCTGATTTCATTACTGGAAGCAGAATAAGTCGAAGTAAGGGAACGCAAATCCTTAATTATCATTCAACAAATTTTATATTATTCATCCGATAGCGTGAAAAGGGAATATTCATCTACAATTGGCTATGAAACTGTTTTCACGAATATTTGAACCAATAATTTGATACGTTTCATATCATATATTTGAATTCCTTTTTTTTATGCCAACCTATATTTTGACATAGAAGGTACTGAAAAACGGTTCCACTTATATGTTGGAGAATAATCCAGAAATATCTCATATCGAAAGAAAAAAAACACAATTTTCGAAGCATGAATATTCGATATTGAAATTACATTTCCGAATTGTTTCTACTCATATATGTTAATTTCATAGTGTAGCATAAAAATATTCAAAATTTATTGTATAGCATCCACATATTGAATGAATAGATATTTTCAATTTTAACGTGTATGTATAGACTGAATAGACATAATAAATAACATTCTTTCGTCTCGTTGTAGTCAACGTTTTGAAAAAACTGTACCGATGTACATTCCTTAGGTCCTTATCGACCATACTGTGTTTGAGTGGTCTAGTCTTGAAGAATGCGAGTTTATGCCGCATTCCTTATTTTGTCTAGCAGCAGGTAGCGAGGCGTGGGTACCTGTACCGCATTCCTTTGCTTTGAACGATCAGGGTGTATGAAGGTGACCCAAAAGAATTTGGCCTTGTAGTGGTCTCTTTTCAATATCTCTACCTGTGCGCAGGCTCTGTACAATTTCGGAGTAGGGGATGTGCGAGGTTACTCAAACTAGAGGGTGGCATGATGCATCATTGTACCCTGTTCTTCCCACTGATAAAGTTATATATATATATATATATATATATATTATAATTAAGATATTTGATACGAAATTATTTAATAATATTTGAATGTATATTTTTCATAGGATAGATTAAATTTTAAGTACATGTTAGTTGAGTGTGTTCGTATTTGTATTAGAGTGTAAATAAAGGTTTGTGTTTTTTTAAAGTAGAAGGGGGGAGGGGGTATATATTCATATCGTATTTGTATACATAATTGATTTTTAATTATTGTAATTATTAAAATGAATATTATCATTTAATAATATTTGAATATGTATATTTAATAAGATAGATTAAGTTTAAGTACACGTTAGTATGTTAGTATGTTCGTATTTGTAATAAATCATAAATAAAAAAATAAAATGTTGTTTTGGAGGGGGGGAGGGGGGGTTAGTTGTTGGGGGGGAAAGACCCTCGTTCCGAGCAATTCGAGAAAAAAAAAACTGGATACGTGGGTGAACTCGGATGGCCTCACACTAGGGCAGACGTAGGGTAGGGGCTAATTAGGGGGGGGTGTGGGGGGGGAGGGGAAATCAACTGCGCACAAGTCAGGTAACTGGTTTAGGTATGCGACCAAAACGGAACTTTTAGGAAAGTGACAGAGAAAAGTTATGCGCAGTGGGTGGCATTAACCATGCTACCATACATGTCTATGATTCTCTGTCATATATGCACTGAAAATGTTCTCCAGACTAGAAAACTGGATGCGCATAGGTTTTTTATTGAATATATAGGTGCGCAGTTGGATTCACTACTTCCGTTATGTATTATATTACATGGCTGCTGATAAAAATATCACAATTTTCAAAGAAATATTCCCTCTCCAACCAACTAAAATACTCAAGAAAGATATGAAGTGTATATGAGAGCATTTTTAACAACAGGGGAGTGTTCGAAAAATGAATTTTCATTACTACGCATTTCTGTAAGCTCCCGTTTGCGCATTAAACCAAAATGGAGCTATTTCAAAATGTGGGGTAAAAATGTATGCGCAGTTGAAGGTTTTGGTTATATTTTGATACAATTCATATACATCACAACGAGTTTTGGTTAAATACCAACTATAGCTAGAAATAATGGATGCGCACTAGTTTTTCATTAAACATTTTGATGCACAGATGAGCATGCCACTTTCATTTTAATATATTACATACACTTTTTTATTAGAAAATATATATCTCACTATTTGAAAGTATATTTTGAAGCTGAAATACACCCAGGAAAGCGAATATGTTTTATATGTGTGTCTGAAAATATGTTGCAATAGATATAAGAAATTTCAGAGTATTTAAAAAAATCTCACATGTTTAGTTAGTGACATCAGACATTTCCAAACACAGTTTCTTTGAAATGTACACGCTAGTAGTATTTATACCACTTGAATAATTTTTTTGAGCTATTATTCACTATAGAGCTATCGATCATCAAATGAATGAAACATATTTTCATTTAAAATATATATTTCAGTCTTTTTTTCCCTATTATTATGCTATACGTTATACAAATCTAATATAAACACCCCGACTCAAAGTCTAAAAGTCCAATCGCATGCCTCTTCCATTCGGATAACCTCTTCCCCGCCATCTTCTTCAGACAATTGCGCCGGACACCACCAATGGCTTTGATCTGGTAAATTTTCCCAGTCCAATTCAATTGTTGAACAATCGCTTATGTCATCCGGCGGTTCGTATTCCTGAACAGAAACACGAGCAACACTTCCACACCGATGCACATCACTGGAACTGTCTGCAGGGCCATATTCCAGTATTCGGAAATTTGCAGTCGCTCTGTAAAATTATATTTTTTTAAAACTTGTATTGCAAAACAGGCAAGTGTCAATTAGGCGCACTTGACAAACAGTCATTCCACAAGCCACACAGTCGTAATCGGGAATATTATTGAAGTCCGTTTTATAATGCAGATCTACATTGTTATAATGTCCACTATCGACTAATTCACTGTACAGCATGAAGCACTTGTGGCATAGAACCTTACGATCCTCGGTGGTTGTTACTACCATCCAGCATGAAATTATCGAACAATACATATTTCTACCGACATCCCTCACACTGTTTATATTTTTGAACACGCACCTATATTCACCATCTACATCAGGGCCATCTTCGTACATCCCTTCATCCTCGCTAGAACCATCATCATCATCGTTAGCGGCAACTGCAATAGCTCCTTCTGCCGCAACATCTGCTTCTTCAACAACTTCCACTGCTGCAACTTCTTCAGCTATATCGTCCACTGCTGCAACTTCTTCAGCTATGTCATCGTCCACTTCTGCATCTTCTTCGACATGATTTATATCGATAGCCACTAGGTCTCGTAACACACTCATTCTATCATTTTGTTGAGCTGCCATTTCAATACGAACTACTCTGATATTTCAATGAAACTGATGCAGAGGTGGTATTTGTCCTCTCCTTATATGGTTTTTCCAATACTGTGAGGGGATGAAGGTCATTTCAAATTCGAAGGTCATTTCAAATTCGAAGGTCACCCGTTGCTCGAAGGTCGTTTGAGATGCGAAGGTCGTTTGGTGTTCGAAGGTCACTACATATTCGAAGGTCACTACATATTCGAAGGTCACTCCATATTCGAAGGTCACTCCATATTCGAAGGTCACTACATATTCGAAGGTCACTCCATATTCGAAGGTCATTCAGTGCTCGAATGTCATTTGAAAGTCACTCAACATGAAGGTCACTGGACTTCAAGGCCTTCGGAGGATACCTAGGTGGAGGGTATATCGGATTGTATATAATGAGGGTCGCTGAATGAGGTGGATCATTCTATGCGATTCTTTATAGCACACAAGTTTCATCATTTCTAGATATGTCGACATCAAGAGAGTGGGATTCTAAGCCAAAAATTGCAGTGTATCCATTAGTGATCGATAAAAATTTGTCATGTCATAACTGTGACATTGCATGGCCACCGAGTTTTATCAATACCTGCACTGGATTGTGTCAAGAGTGTGAAAGAATAAACCCTCCGAAGACTCCAAAAAAAGTGACAAAACGGTTCGGTTTATGGACGGAATGCCGAAAGTGTGGTGAAAGAATGGACACCACAAACTTTGGTATTATTAGAGAAGACTGTAGGGATTGCAGAGCAGAGGCGACCTTGGATTTCCAGCGATGTTGTAGCGCTCGAAATTATCGGTTACAGAAGTTAAATACAAAAATAAAAAAAAATAAAAAAAAAAAAAAAAAGTTCAAATTTCTCTATCAGTATTTCAATAAATATTTATTCTGGACAATGCCCCTAGCACAGCGAAGACGGGGTGGGTCATTAAAAAGGTGTTCAAGGGCGCCACATGATTCGAGCTGTCCAGAATAAAAGATGGTTTTCAAGTCCTACACCAAACCATGAAATGTAAAGCCTGTGGAATTAAAGTAAAACGGATAACACTGTAGAGAATTTTCACTGTATATTAACGATGGAAATAACGAATAAACAAAAAAAACAACAACTGACCCTAAAGGTGCATGTAGATCGGTATAACTAATAACACGACTCGTAATTTCGTTAAACTAACCTAGTAATAATAGACAATCGGATTACCAATATTATAAATGTATCATACATAAGAATGTAGGTAGATTAGCGGGTATTAAAACAAAAAAAAATCATTATTATATATCTAGATAAAAGCGGAAATTCTCAAATAAAGGCGGCTTGGAACCCCACTATAACCCAGAGATTTAAGCTTAAACTCAGGCGCAGGTCGACAATAGTTGGTAACACCACGATGTAATTTCCACTTTAAAAAAAAATAAGTGCAATACGACAAATTGTGATATGTAAATATATGTAAATATTATTAACTATGCCGCAATATACAGTATATTTGACCCTTTCATTCAGGTACTTGCGTGTCGGGATGATTTGTTGCTCCCTCTCCAGGTAGATATGGATCCAAGTAATATCCCCCAATATCAATTGGACTGATCTTGATCAATTTCCGACCGTAAAAAAAAACCCTTTAAAAGAAAAGAGAATATCAGGTACTGTGATTTCACAATAATTCAGAAGACGAGTTAAGTTACAAAGTCTTATGTGAAATGTACCCCTAGTAACCCAGGTAAGTAGTAATCGCTAGTTATCCAAAATAAGAAAAGAACGTGACGTCATTATCCCCAGATCCAATAACAACACGTGACCACTGTGTATAAAATCGGGTTGTTATCAGATATTCACTTGGTCACCCTGTATAAATTCTGGTTGTTACCAGATGTTCAATTGATCACCCTGTATAAATTCGGGTGGTTATTAAATGTTCAATTGATCACTCTGTATAAACTCGGGTTGTTATTAAATTTTCAATTGATCACCCTGTATACTCTCAGGTTGTTATCAAATGTTCAACACATATATAAACTCTAACTGTTATCAAATGTTCAGTTGACCACCCTGTATAAATTCGAATAAGAATGTGTTCTCAAAATAAATAATGGAATCTATACGTTATAAGTTCAAATAAAAATAATCTAATAAAAGTAATCCCCATGATAATAATTACATTATTGTAGGTGACTCTGTATCACCCTGTATAGCTCGTACAAATATCAAAAATAAAGAAATAAATTTAGTTTTAGTCCCAGCGTCATCGTGGGAGACATACTGTATCAAGGTTGAGAAATTCCACATTCAAAACTTCAATGTATAAATCGAAAAAAGATGAGAACCGAAATGAAACAGGAGATCATCAAATAAAACCTTAAAAAAATATTTGTGCACTTGCCACACCCTGTATAAAAAAAGTGAAACTAATGAATTACAATTCAATGCCCTTCGAGGTATGTCAGAGACGACCCTTATGAGAAGTCCTGAGGATATATACATTCAGAGAAAATTCTGACCTACCTGGTAAACAGTAAACGACGAAAAATATACATTTATAATTGTGTTATTTCGTATCTAAGACCAAATAATTTCGAAATGAATACTCATAACACAAATAATATATCACCGGCTGCAAGAAATTAGTGCATTTTATTTCGCAAGGAAAAAAAAAGGATTCAACGTGAAAATTTCATGAAATTTAATAGCTATGAATTTCACCTCTAATGATTTTTTTTTTGAAAACGACTCAAAGTCAAATAAGTACCTTATGAATCCCCACGACTGAACTTGATATAATCAAACTAAGGAAGCAATATTAACATGCACCACAAAGAAAAGAAAATTATTCTTACCTTCATAGAAGGGTTTTTTTTAAAATTATTTTCTCCACAGATGAAAATAACTCAGAGAATATCGTCTCGGTATATCGGTTTTGTATCCAAGGTCGAAGACTGATGAATGATGGATTTTACGAATTTCACTAGTAAAGGAAACTTCAAGTGATTTTTTTCGCTAAATCTTTGTAGCTCTTGATGTGAACTGAATAACAAAGAAGAAAATGAATGCCGGTTTTGTGCAAAAACACCTTGGTGTGACTTACCAGTATTAAAGGTCATTCAAATCCCTAAAAGGTTTGTGATCTGCCTCCACAACGATTAATCAATAAAAAGATCAAAGAGGAACCCTCATCACGATGAGTTTACCAGAAGTCGAATCCCCATACGTGGGCAACAATAAAAATTATCGTCACACTCCTGGAAACGTTAGACCTACGTTCCTGCTAGTATCAAGACACACACAAAAATGACCAGCGATTTCATTTATTCCACAAACTTAAAAAAAACTCAGTGAAGTCAGCACTACCCAACTATGATTCCTGCTGTACCACTTTCAGCAAGTACGCCCTCCAATACCTAGGTGTAGCGCATAAGTAATAGCAGGAAACCTAAAATGCTCCTGACCTCGATACTACCGATTCTAATGAATGAATTTGTGTAGCGTTCAGCCGTTCAGTCTCTGCTGTCGAGATGGCGATACGGACCCACTATAGCAAACAAAATTAGGAAATATGAAGAGAGCATTTTAATAAGGAAATTAGTATAGGAAAATAACAACGGATAAGCATGAAAATGAGAATATTCGAATAATTAAAATAAAACTGTTACAATGTACGAATTGTGACAGCTACCAAACAGACTGTTGGAAAAACCTATGCGAACAGTGTCGAATGGGGTTGACATTATGTGAATGTGTCGGGTTTTTTTTCAAAGACAGAATAGACCATCTGCTCAAATGCTGGTGTTTGAACGAAGATCAGAGAGCCGAGCGGGAAGAGTTGAGGAAAACCCATGTGGTTCCAATAAGGAGATACATTTATGAAGTGATTGAACATCAATAAACACTTTGTATGACTAACGAAAAATAAAAAATTGCACCAAGTATTGTTAATTTTTTATTCATTTATAGTAATGAGAGAAACATTATATCAACGATTTCACTATAAATATATAACTCATAAAATTCACATATCGAATTAATATCAGTTTATGGCTACTTGATGAAAAAATACAGATATTCAATTATACGATCGAACTTTCATCAATCCATGAGTTTTTGTCGTTGGGAAACCCAAGCCATTTCACCATTACTTTCCCATGATTCCTCCTCAAAATTTTTTCCACCAAGTAAATGTCGGGCTGCTTCGTTTTACTCAACTCCATTTCATAAAAACAGCCCTTTATTGGTTTCTTATCCATGTCTTCAAGCTCATAGGTTACAGGCATTGTACTATTTACCTTAACAATTTTAAAAAGTTCAGTTGTGAAATTTGCTGTATAACCTTTATCGAATATGCTCTTGTACTTGCTTATTCGAACTACGTCTCCTATTTTGAATTTACTTCTTTTATATTTCGCATGTATTTTGGCGTGTTTATACAAATTCAGTTTCGTGGATGATGTCACTTCAACGGGCTTCATTCCAATGCTGCTATGAATTTTATTGTTGTACTGATCCGTTATGTGCGGAAGAATTTTCAACCACTTGTGATGCCCTTGAACTGAAAACTCTTTATACAACCAACTTTTCAATGTCCTAATAACTCGTTCCGCAATTGCCGCTTTTTTAGTACTGAATGTCGAATAATGATTGATCAGATGTTTCGCCATCAACGAGGAAAATTTTGTATTATAAAATTCAGTGCCTTGGTCGGATTGCAAGTTCTTCGGTGTGTACTTTGCGTCTTTCAACACACTCTCCATTGCTGCGGTAACGGATTTTCCCGTTTTATTTTTCAGCGGTCTTGACCATACAAACTTTGAATAACAGTTTATTACGATGAGGATATATCTATAACCTTTATTTTCTTTTGCATACGGCTGCATCTCCATCAGATCCATCTGCCATAAATCTGAAAACCCTTTAATTATGGTCTTCCTTCGTGGAAAATTTCGTCGAGCTGGCTTATGCAGTTCCTCAACAACTTGCCTTTTAGCGGTACTCATTTCAACTCTCTATTACAGAAGTCGGTTCCCAGGAAGGCGGTAAAGCTAATTGCCCAGACCTCCAGTGTTTAGGTGGAGCCTTGGTTGTTGACTGCTCTACTTTAACGATTCGCTTTTCTAAAGTATGGATTAATTGCTCCAGTTTGGAAATTTGCTCGATTGAGCTATCCGACTTCTTGCCGATGACAAATCTGAGTTCAGTAATTTTGGAATCAAAATATGCTCTCGCTTCACGAATTACTGATGATACTGATTCTTGCACAGCGGACAGGGTCAACTCCTTAGTCTCTTTTATGCGGTCATCAACATAGCCCTTAGTGGTAGCATCTTTCGTGTCGGAGGGTTCACCAATATTCCACAGACGTTTATTCTGAATATTATAATTTCCATCTGCTGTGAGGATGAATCCAACTCCTGATCTTCCAACAATCACCTTCACACCACCCCGTCTACGACCAAATTTGTCGATTGTGTTATTCATCGTTGGAATATCTTCAGAAGAATGAACATAATTCACACACTCAGGAAATAATATACATACACATTCAGTAGATTATACCCTCTTCGCGCAATTCTTCTATTATTGATAATATTTCATTATCATGCCCTGTATGTCCAGCCATTTTTTAACTCCAAAGGAGTCGAAGCCTGTCGATTAATTCATCCAAGCTATTCCAATAAATGTAACTTATGGGTTTGTTTCCACCAAATAGTTTTCGGGATGGTATTTTCATTATTCCAGCACCTCCTATAGAAAGGTTTTCCAATGTGTTGTCTACAGATAATAATGGCTTGATTATTTTTTGATATTTCTTCCATTTATTAGGCAATAAACCCTGTGCTTGGTCGTGATTTTTATACGCTGCTTTTGTTAATCTGAGTATGTCACCATATATATTCAGTTCAGTAGCAGACATATTTCCCGGAGGTACTTTCATGAATATCAACTTGTATAAGTTGGATGTGCCTTGGTAAGTACCAATGGTCCTACCATCTTTACTGAATACAATTCTTCCTTCAATAAAGTCTACATTGGAATCGCCCATTTTTAGCTTATTCGTAATGGGGTCTAACCGGACACCGAATATCGTATCATATGAAGAATTTCCAGATAACAACTTTTGAATATGGCTGGAGACTTCCCCATTACTGTCCGCTACCTTTGGTGATTCGGGGTCTGTGGTTACCATTGAGGATGATGGTGTATGCATTATCGATGTTTCTTCAGCATTAAATTTCACGTCTTTGTCATCACTTTCCATAAAATTCAATTTTGGGAGCGGGGTACTACTCTCTATGGATTTGGTAAATTTTTTTGAGTGGCTCACCACCGGTAAAGTATTTATTTTGGACGTATTAGATGATATAGTTTTCAGTGGTTCGATTATTGGTTCATATATTTTTGAAATCGCCACTTGGTCGCTTATGCGGTTATTTTTAATGTGATTAAATTTTTTTCGAACTGCCTCTGTTGCCTCAATTAATTTCCGTTTCAAATCTATTTCATCGCTTTTTTGTTCGTCCATAGTATTGACGTTTTGAATGCTAACGTATCACTGACCTGTTCAACTTCAGATTGAGCCAAATATCTAAAAAACATCAGAGATATATGAAATTGTCAAACCCTTTACGGTAACGACCTTCTTGTAGTTCTCTATCTTTGTCGATAACTAGAAATCCATATTTGTCATTCCAACATTTTGCACACATATCTTGAAACTGCTTAAACGTCATATCTGGCGATACATGATCAGAAAAAATGTGGTTGAGATTCATGTCATCCTGTTTGAATGTTACAATGAAATTTGAATTATCTCTGATCAATTGCTTCGGAACACGGGAATATGTTTGGGCTAGATAAAAACACTCAACATTTTTATGGCGCCCCATACTAAAATATGCTCTAATAACATCTTGCTTTTCACACATAACATCATCAAAGATGAATACCGAATCAGGTTTAGCCTCTGATGGTTCTACTATTCCAGACGTGACATTTCCAAAAGTATAAAATCCCAATCCTTCAATCGGCTTCAACACTCCTCGTAAATACTCATATTTGGGTTGATATAGAGATTTTGAATAAACATACACATTCGCGAATCGCAATCCCAGTGGGTGAGTTAGTAAAGAAATCATCACATTTGTCTTCCCACAATTCGAAGGTCCAATAATGAGACCCCTAATTGATAATGGGAGGAGAGATCCATGGCGTCGTTCACTGTGCCTCCCCAGTCCATCATTTACTTTTTCGTCAAAATTATCGATTTTAAACTCTTGTTTCTGTTTCACAATGCGCATTGTACGACAGCTAGAGACTATATAAGTGCAGTGCTTCGCTGGATCTTTTATTTAAATGACAAAACTCAATCAGAACGGTTGTAAACGTAAACAAGTGGGCGGTAGAGGTTTGGTTAATTCTCTAATCAATAAACTACCCATTGAGTTGCATCTACCTGGTGGTTATCAGTACTGTGGTCCTGGAACAAGATTACATAAGAGGTTGGCAAGAGGAGATCCCGGCATAAATAAACTAGATTTCGCATGCAAGGAGCACGATATTGCTTATTCACTGAATTCGGATCTCAACAGTAGGCACAAGGCAGACCAGAAGCTTGAAGAAGCTGCTTGGAGCAGATTCAAAGACAAAAACGCTTCTCTTGGAGAGAAAGGTTCTGCTTGGTTGGTTACAAATATAATGAAGGGAAAGCGTCGATTTGGTATGGGATGCGAGTCAACTAAACCGTGTAAACAGGGAAATATTCGAGCTATGAGAAAAATTAAGAAGAAAAAAGCAAAAAATATTAGAAAGGTAGTAGCCTTCGGTTCTGGCATTGTAAGAAAGGTGCGAAATGTTTTACGTGAAGCAGGAGGAGGTAAAATTGTTGCAAATAATTTGAGAAAAGCCACCCAAATCGCGCTGAAAGCAGCCCGTAAATACACAAAAGAGGCAGGAGGAAAAAATAAAATTCGTACACCTCGGGTGATACCAATTCCCAAAGTTGGTGGACTTCTACCACTCATACCAATATTTGCTGGGTTATCAGCACTTGGCACTCTTACTGGAGCAGCAGCAGGTATAACTAAAGCAGTACAAGCAGCAAGAGCTAGTAGAGACCAGTTGAATGAGTCAAACCGCCACAATAAGTACATGGAAGCTATTGCTCTCGGTAAAAGTGGCAAAGGAATGTATTTGAAACCGTACCGCAAAGGTCTAGGATTATATTTAAAGCATCAGAATTCAAAAAACCTATGAGTATGCCACCCCGGAGAGCTCTTTCTGACATTGACATCAAATTAATCGCTAAGAAAATGAAAATTACAAATTTTCGCGGTGTATTTATGCGTGACGATCTTCCACTTTCAGGACCGCATCGATGTGAATCCGCAGTAGTTAATTTAGATAGCCGATACGGCCCAGGAACACACTGGGTGGCATATAAAAAAAATGGAGGATCAGTGCAATACTATGACAGCTTTGGTGATTTACCTCCCCCCAAAGAACTAATTCGTTATTTTCACAGTGGACCAAAACCAGCTAGTGAAATTTGCTATAACTATGAGCGACACCAGCGGTTCAATACAGTGTGGTGTGGTCATTTGTGTCTGCAGTTTCTATGCGGTAAGCCACTATGGACAAAACCCCTATCCAGGATAGAGAAAGCATAAAGAGGATGGCGCATTCATTAAATGCATATTCTAGACTACGTAGTTTGAATAAAATGAGTAAACAACAACTTTCTGATATGCCCAAAGAAGTGTTGATTGGATGTGCTGCTGGGGAAATTGCGGCAGTGTGGGATAAACTACCACCACACCTTCAAAATGATATTGATGTCTTGAAGTATCAGTACTGCCAGGAGCATTATAATGATGTTGATACTTGCAGTTCATCTGATGTGAATGATGGACCAATACCCCGAAAAATATTTTGTTGCTACTGTAATGTGAAGGATGTAAATGTAGTAGCAAAAAATGATGTTGACACCCATTTAACATCACCACCAAAAAAGAGACGGATGCTGTATCATTTCTGTTTCCAGCAATAAAATGTCCTGGAATACTAACAATTGAACAGTCATGTCACGAACGTTCTCGCTATCAGGAGACTCAAGCGAGTTGAGCGCTAACTTTTACCCACCAGTCGAATTGGATACGAGTAGCAGTTATGGTTTGGGTTTACATGGTTTCTATTCCTACAATTCAATTTTCAATGTTACTGTGAAGAATAATGTGATCAGCTATTCAAAACGAATCAATTCTCCACCCATAACCATTAAAATTCCACCTGGCGCTTATGAAATTGATGAAATCAATAAAGTTATACAGCGATCCATTAGATCTAAAGAGAAACTGGCTGAAAATGTCACCGAAAAGAATATGGATGATGTGTTTCTCCTACATCCAAACAACAATACTCTGAAATGTGAAATGCGATCGAAATATTACATCAACCTCTTACATGAAAACTCTATCGCTGGTCTTTTAGGATTCGAGCCTAAGGTCTTTGGTATCGGTGAAACACATGAATCAACATTACCTGTGAATATCAATAATGTGAGAATAATCCGTGTGGATTGTAACGTCACTTCTGGAGCGTATTTGAATGGTGAGGAATGTCACAGCATTTTCGAATTCGATATTGATGTCGAGCCAGGATACAAACTCACAAAGGAACCACGAAATATAATTTATATGCCAATCAAGCCCGAAGGCCGTCAGTATCTCGACAACATTACTCTGCGCATTTTGGACGATCGTGGGCATCTGATCGAGTTCAATGGTGAAAGAATAATTATAAAATTGGAGTTGAAAAAATTGTAATATTGACCTCTGCCAAGAAAATACAATGGGGTTTTGTTATAATGTCCGGCGATTGAAACCGAAACGGTGTATGTACAATGGGGTTGAGGATCATGCTGATATAAAGAAGAGAAAAATCATAAACCGATTCATTTCACGTGAGCCCGTTAAACAATCAAGATATACCATCAGCTCTAGTAATCTAAACTTTCTGAAATCAATTGGCTTGAAGATCAGGTATACCAAGAAGAAATAAAACATGGCCGCTTTCACTACAAGCGATATGTTAGAAGTTTTTGAAGAGCCAATTTTCGATCATTCCCTGATTAGTTTGCATGAGCATACATATAAGCCGTATGGATCACCATATTATAAGAATTCGGACGAAATCAGAATTCCCATCAATTTTCAAGATCTAATTCTCGATATAGCAGATAGCTACATTTATATCGAGGGAAAATTCACACCTTCAGAGCCCAACAAACGATGTTATCTTTCCAATAATGCACTGGCTTTCTTGTTTGATGAAATCCGCTACGAAATGGGTGGTGAACAAGTTGCAGTTGTACGAAAGCCAGGCATAACAACCACATTGAAAACTATGGTATCATTCGGAAAAACACATGAGAATAGTTTACTACCAATAGGTTGGGGTCTCAATCAGAATAAACAAGATATACTGGATCCTGCAAGTAATTTTTTCAGCGGCAAACTGCCCCTAAAATACATTATGGGATTCGCTGAAGATTACACCAAGGGTATTTTGAATGTTAAGCAGGAACTCATTCTGATTATAGCTCGATCCTTCAAAAATTCATTCATAGGCGAGGTCGATGCTGAACTAGAAATCACAAAAATAGAATGGAGAATCAGACATATTGTACCAGAAGATCGCCAGAAATTGAAGCTCTTGAACCGAATTAATAAAAATAGTAGTGCCAAAGTCAAAATGGCCTACCGTATGTGGGATCTTTATGAGTTACCATCACTTCGTGATACAGCTTCAGACATATGGGCTGTGAAAACTACCAATAGCCTCGAAAGGCCTCGATTCATCATTATCGGGTTCCAAGACACAGATCATTCCGAAAATATTTCAAAAGATGCGACGAAGTTTATTAATGCAAATATAAATAATATCCGTTTATATTTGAATTCTGAAGTATTTCCATACGAACGTTGGAATCTGGATTTCGATAAAAAATTGGACTCTTCAGCCTACTATGCTTACGAAAATTTCCAACGCAGTTACTACAACAAGCCTATGAGTGAACCAATGATGGATATTGGAAGCTTCCGGAATAATCCTCTTTTCGTCATCGATTGCTCCCATCAACCTGATGCCATGAAGTCATCCACCGTCGACATCAAAATTGAGTTCGAAACCCGAAAGACAAAATTTCCCGCCAACACGAAAGTATATGCACTTATACTACACGATGCCTATTTGAGCTATAGTGCACTCAATGGTTCAATTCAGATTGGATTATCATAATATTTTATTGATATGTATCTTATTTTTCATATTTTGAATGTATCATAATATAGTAGTAAATAAAAAAAAAATACTTTCAATGTTGTTTTTATTTATAAAATGAATATTAATATATGCGTACTAAAAATAATTTTCTATGTAGACTGCAAAACTTCACCACTTTGACACACATTCCCTTCTTCTCCATCTGAGCTATACTCGTCTTTTCTCAGTTGATATTTTTCTGTTATATCTCCTGGTAAATATGCAATCAGGTCTGATAAAAATCTTCTCATTTCCGCTTCAATCATCTGCTTGCAATACTCATCCAAACTAATGAGTCCATAGGAATATTTGTTACACAACTTTACACCAAAGTCATATTTATTGCTGAGCTCCAAAACTCGTCGGACCTCCTCAACATCAAAACAAATGTTCATATCATAATTTGCCGAATGTAGTGCATCCCAACTCAAATCATTCAATTCACAACGCAATCTTTCAATTGCAGAATCTATATCTACAGCCTCTGTCCACAACTCGCTGGAATATTGCATCCACATCTTTGTATGGAAGTTCTGAAAAATAAATAGTGACTATCAGTTTCAAATCATTATCACAAGCTATACCATACTCACCTTACGTTTTGAGTAGGTGGATTAACAATATTTTATATTCTACCATGAATTTACATATTATAATTATACTTTTACTCTATCACATCGAACTTTACTAACGATCGGGTTTTCGCACCAGAAAATTCCTGAGAACTCTGCCCTATATATGTTATTACCACTTTGGACTTTGATGAATTTATCATTTGAATAATCTCATCTGTTAATTGCTCGGTGACTCGTTTCGGAAGCCATGATTTGAATTTGACATTATCTTCCAACAGAATTACCTGAATAGATTTACCATATCTTGTAGAATACATTGCCATTTTTTCAACTTTATAAGCTTTACCGATCGTTAGTGATGTTATAGGTCTTTGTTCTAGAGTTTCTATGTGTTGAATAGCAGAATTTATTTTTTCAAAATCAAATTTTAGGGTATCCATTTTCGAATATGTAGAAATTATGGTAGAAAACTATAAAATATTTTCACCTGAATTGCGATGTGTTCCTTTTGGTGCACTATAGTTCGATGCCAACTCGGAAAAACTGATTATGAAGGCTCACTCTGGTACTATGGGCGGTGCAAACTGAATTCGTAAGTATCTACTCTCTAGCTTTTATAGCAATCGTTGAAGGGAAGGGGTATATTTGAGGTTGAAATGAATGAAGATAGAAAAATATTCAAGGTCACTTCAACCGAATATGTCAATGCTAAATTCATTTCAATACACCCTCTTACTCAATAGTCTTCAAAGATATCGGTCTACAGTGAAGGTCAACCAATTGAACAGTCATCCACTCTCAAGCTCAATTGATATCAAGGTTACACACTTTCAAGGTGGCCCATACTCAAATTCACCCTTCAAAATCCATGGTCACCAACTTTCAAGGTCATCAACCCCCAATGTCGACTACCCTCAAGGTCACCAACCACTAACCAGATCATCCTCTGAAGGTCATTCCCCAAGGTCACTCTCAAGGTCAGTGGTGGGGGGAGGTCCAGGATTGGCATAAACCCCCTACTGAACGACGCAAGGACATACGAACAGAGTAAAAATAGTCGAATAAAATATTCACAGAAATAGATAAATATGAATAATACAGATTTTCACTCAATTCGTTACAAACGAAAACAAAATGCTAAAATTTGTAAGTTTTTCAAACAGTATCTGTTTTCATCAACAACATGAGGATTCATATGATTGCCTGTCCGACAGGCCAAGTCTGTCTAAGAAATACTTTGGTCTTGTGATTTTTTCTTATAGTCTCGCATCATGGACTTTTGCTCTATTTCAAGGCATATATGCAAGGTCAAGAGTCAATATTGTCTCATGGAACACTGATTCGGCTGTAATACTCCGATACAAATAACCATATTTATTACAAGTTTTTACTCGAGATTACTTTTGAGAAAAATAAAAGCATTAAACAAATCGAGCGTTTCCACGAATTTTCATGCACGCATTGCATTATCCTATGTTAATTGGAAGTTCTCGGTATATTCTGTCTGATATCAACCGAAAGGAAAAACTTCAGACGAGTAGGTTATAGGAATCTTTTCATAACGAGCTCTCATTAACAATAAGTATGGTTCTACTTTCTTTTTCATTTTTGCTTGAGCCACTCTGGAGCTATTATTATTTGTTCCAGAATTCCATGTGGAACGATCTATTCATATTCCATGCTGGATAAATGTACGACTTTCTGTCGTTTGAATACTTTATTATTCTCAAGATTCACTTACCAAACTGAATACCAATTAGTTGGAGATGGAAAATGATGTTTTCAGGCACCCTCCAGTACTCTGGTTTGAATTCATTAGAAAGCATTATTCATGATCAAATATGTTTATCATATTGAAATAATATATGTATAATAGTTCTTTATTCAACTATTCATTCATATAACTCTTAATGTATATATTATAAGATATATTATAAGTATGACTGCTTTTTGTTCAACATATACATATAATGATTAATTTTACGACAACAAAGAAAATAGTTGAATAAAACATAAGTCTAGGCAAACGTTTCAATGAACTGATAATGGCAGAGATAGACGAAATTGCTCCCGCATAGCGGCGCTGATGTAGTTGGGGTCTTTTGTTTTTGACAGACTGTGCTTTCCATATGATTTTTATTGTGTTTTGTACAATTTTATATAGTTTTTGTTGATTTTTTGTCAAAAAAGTGATACATATGGTGGTTGGACTGTGAACTAATTGAAGCTGAAGTTGAAAAATATGAATGCGAAGGTAATAGGGTAATAAAAAAGAATTCAAATAAAGGTAAGCTGTTCATAACCTCAACTTACTCAGTCAATGAATTATAAATTGTCATTTTCATAATGGAACACTTTCAACACTTCTGGCTCGTTTTCTTTTGATGAACTAGGCACACATAACAAATGCAGAGATTCGTCGAAAGTGATCGTTTCCCAGCACGTTCTTGTCTTTGCTTGTTTAGTACAGATTGTGTTTTAGTAGGTACAGTCAAACGCTTCGTGGTCGCAATCTTCCATTAAATTCGTTAAATATATTAATTTTGGATGACATATTGGCACTTGACTCAACTCTTTGCAGTATTTACATAAATTGTATTTTTCAAAGCATTTAATTTTTCTCAAATTGTTTTACGCAAATGCTTACAAGAAATGTTTTACATAAGAATATCTTTGTTTGCTGGTTTACTATACAGTAACTCAATGCAATTTACCAATATAAACCTCATCTGTCAAAAGCATGGCCGCCTATATCACGGATCACGGCCACCTTCTGCTACAAACCATGTTAATATTATATTTTTTACATTCGAAGTGTTATGATTACTTTAACAAAAAATACATTTTTACCACGTTTAGTGACCTAAAATTATGAAAGGGCGATAGACTGATCGAATACCCATCTGAGTTTTAGCATTTGGTGTAAGTAAAGTTGGTAATATTTTTTATTTAACGAAACATGGTGGACTTGACAAGTAATGAAATTAATTTAAAATGTCAGATTGGATCAATAATTGTTTTCCACGAATATTTTAAGAAAATATTCGTGCCCTCAAAAAAATTTCCGGAAATAATTTAAGCTCTTGTGATATTATAAGCGGAAATATTTACTGTTACAGTAACTTGAGTAACTTTTGAGTAACTTTACAATATATATTTTCATCGGAAATTCTCTAAAAAGAAACAACTACTGTTTCCTTCGACAGTTGAATTATAATTGTTAGACTCGTAGCAAAGTTTTCTACAATACTGTGTACCGGCTCTTTGAATCCCATAGCAAAAATTACGTATGTAGTAGTATATAGTAGGTATGTATGTAGTGAAATTTTATTTTAGATTTATGGGTAATTTTCATTGAAATAATCTGGTTTTAACTCAAAATTACTTTGGACTTAATTTAATATATGATGATTGGATCCAAAGGTACTTGGTTCTCTATAGCAAGGTACATTTGTGATATTGCAGTATTAATACTGTTGGAAAATATTTCGAATTGTTATCATTGGAGCGCGATGTTCTCTGATGAGCTAACGGAAAAAGTTACAAAGATAATAAACCACGCTTTGCTTTTTTAAGGTAAATTTCTGAAATCATTATTGGAACCTAGCTGATTGGAATATTCAAACTGCATTCATACCAACGTGAAAGGAGTCAGTAAAACGAAAAGTTGTTACTACAGTTAACTTCCAAGAGCGACAGTTCTCAAGAATTTTTTCCCTAAAGCAAAATGAAAATATAAATTTTTCATCATACAAAATAGTTATTTATAATAGAAGTTCGTAGAGTATAGGACTCTTTTGTATGAGCGTGAAACTTATTGTTGAATGGGTCGCAGCCGAATTCAATAGAACAAGTAAGAACAAAAACGCTCTTTACGAAAAATAAAAAATTATGCTGAAGAACAAGAGAAGAACAAATTCATTGGTGACCACCATATATGCATCAGGAAGCAGAACTAACTGAAAGAATCATGAATCATGACAGCAGAATAAGATGAAAATGCCGAGGCCATCACTTTTACAAAACTTTTCCATTGCCCAGGAATGTCGTCACTACAAGGCATTATGATCAAACGGGTTTAACTGTGGATTGAAGGAGGAGCTGGCAGTGGTGCTCAGAAAGTAGGTTCATGATTGATAAATCAAATTCAAATGGATATTACTGAGACTGTGGAAAATTTTATTGCGTCGTCCAGATTCCTAATTTTTCATGAATATCACCTATAACAAAACTGAAGAATACAAAAAAAAAACATGAAAGAAGAAAAAAGAACACAACCTAAGTTTACAAAAATATCTTTTCTAACCTGTTGAAACCATTATGGCCAGATGTAAAGAAGTTGTTGAACTAAACGTGAAATACGTTCATTTCACACGAATTGACGGTTACAATAGAGAAATTTGTTTGGCACCAAAAGAATTCCATGAATTAACAATAAGCAATAGAGAACCAACTGATTTTTCTTCACTTACAAATAAGTTATTTTTTCGCTCAGAATATTGAATTCATCAAAAAGTAAATTTCATACATAAAAATTTCTATTTAGTAATAAATTATTTTGAATAAAGATTAAAATTATTTTTCTACATTCATGCAAAAAGCAAAACTTTATTGAACTATATTTAGTGGAAAAAGAAGTTCTTTATTGCACTAGTGCAATAAAGTTTTTATTGAACTCATCTGTCATTCAACTTCAACGTGCTGTCATCATGACAAAGATAAATGTTCAAACCCACTACATATTTGGGAGATATTCTGTGAGATTGGCCATACGTTTTAAACAGTTACATGGCCATACGTTTTAAACAGTTACATATTTTATATTATTTTGTATTAATGTTAGCAGCCAGAGCTAAACAAACAATGCCTTCCCGAGAAAAACTGATCCGCTTTGTTCTAAACTGTCTACCTGCATAGAGCAAACTGTCTGTACTTTGACCACACATCGTGATAACATACGCGCTACTATGATTTTGATTTTTATAATGCAACTGTGGTTATAGAAACATCAGTCAAAAATTATTTCTGATAATTAGAGAATTGAAAGTTTTAAAATGAGTATTATTAATGGAAAATAGATGATAGTGTCTGTTTCGATGCAAATCGATATTAATAATCATTTATTTAACTTGCGCTTTTCATTTTCCAACACCTAGTGTCGTACCTTAATGAATAATTTTTTGCTTTTTGCATGAACGTAGAAAAAATGTTGCATGCAACTCGTGCAAAAATTGTTGTCCAATTTCACTTCGAGTGCAATAAACACTTACTTTTTGCACTAGTTGCATAAATTACTATTTTCTTATAAGTATGTCAAAACATGTATAATGCTTGTTGGTTCTCTGTTGCATAACGGAGTCCAATTAAAAAAAATAAAAAATGGCGGGTCCATTGTACGTCTTAATAAAAAATAGATTATTTCATGTAGACTGCATCATTCTAAATGCACCTCATTTATTTGATCCACCTAAGGTAAATTAGAACTTGTGTGATCTCGTACGTATAGGAACTTTCAAATTAAGCACTCAGAATAATAAAAAAAAAATCGTCATAATTGTTTCAATTCATACTCATTCATAAACGTAATACTCGTGAATTCAATGGAAGAAAGGTTCTGAGGCAGTTAAGTGAGATAACCGAAGTTGTATGTTGTTCATATAGTTGAGAGCAACCGTAATTGTAGCAAAATCCTCATCCGATTACTCTAATTATTTAAGCCTCGATGCGATACTCCTCTGTTCTGCAGATACGTCAAGGATGCGTGAACTTGAATGAAGGCACGTGGGAAGCATCATATTCGAGTCAAGAGTCACATAAAGGAAAACAATTCACCTATTCAACAAGGGAAGCTGGTTGCTGAAGATTGAATGGGTCATTTGAAAAGGTCACTTGAAATTGTTTCCGCACACTCACCAATTTTTTTTTTACTTTGAATTACCATAAATTGTCTAACTATGAGTTAATTAAGGGGCAGTTTTGTGCCTGACCTCCAATCAACTATTGTTTTTCGATGACTGCCATAATTATATTCGATTTGAAAGTGATTTTGATGTCATTGTTCTGTCAGAAACATGGAAAATAAAAAATATAAATCTTTTCTTCCTGGTTACTACATTTTCTTTGCTTACGGCAATAACATCAGGAAAATTGATTTGAATGAGATGAGTTATTTAGTTTTGTCCGTTCATTAACAACAATTAATTATATAATATAATAATAATAATGGTGTCCCAAACTCGATAGCCTATTAGACGTTTCTGGAGAACGGAACGTAGGATCATTTTGAAAATTGAGTTTCTTAGGTAATTGGTTTTTTTCTATCTATCTAAAATATTTTCAGCACTGCGCTGTTGCCGCTTCAATTGAAAAGTAGCAACAACTTTGATATTTTGAATAAGAAACCCTGTATATTATTGCATTTTTCACTTTGCTACTACTTTTCGATTATTTTTGTATGATACTTCCCTATACCTATCTCCAACGGTTTTCGAGAAATTCATTGATTTTCTTATTTTTCATGCGAAACATAGCTTTAATTAAATGTTCATTACTACAGCATTTGGATTCGTAGAAAGCTTGAATTTGGAATGTAGTTTAACAATGTCCTGTGTATTAGTTATGTATAATTCATCCTCCATTATACAGGGTCCTTCAAAATTTGTGATTTTACCAATAGATACAAAAATGGTGAAAAGTGAATTTTTTTAAACGGAACACCCTATATATTGTCGAATATCCTGTAAAACAATTGAATTTTTTTTCAAATTGTGTATTATATTCCTATACCTAAATAGTCAGGTCTCCGAAATACAAGCAAGTTTCTATAAAAATTAGACTATTTTGCCTGTGCATCAATAATAAAACGTTTACGCGTTCCTTAACGTAAATTTTATCTATAATTTTCAATTCCCACATGACGAATCGAAATAGGTAATATTTCCCAATTCAAATGATCTGTAGTATGCCGTGACGAGAAAACAGCAAAATAAACTTTTAGTTTGACAAGCAGACCAAGCAGTGATTTTTATGGTGTTTCTGTGAGGAGAAAGCATTTAAAAAGATTACGATGTTTATTCAAATACAGTTATTATGAATTTGTTTTTTATTCACGGTGATAATTGTTTTAAGAACATGCAATTTACTTCATAGACAAATCTTTCGAAGAATTGAACGGAATTGAGCTGTTTGGTAAAGTTGAAGAAGCCAAATAAGGCCGATAACTGTTATGTCACCAGTTATTAACCAGCGACGAAGTGAATGAAATTAACGTCTTGGGGTATTTCTACGCCTACCCTCATGTGTTGGTACGAAGAGCCGTTGTGAATTTAGGTATGCTCCGCAGTTCGATAAGGAGAATTAGAAAAAAAAAAAAAACAAAACATAAAATGCATAATTATAAAAGAAAATGTTTTTCAGACACCGTGTATAAAATACGGTTAAATCATTCATAGATTTAACTAGAATTACTCAATATTTTCTGGTAACGAGTTATTTGAATTCGAATTGGACCCATTTTGGTAGGAAAACAATTTCAAAACAATCGATATTCGATAAATGTTAAAATTTATTTGTATTTATCAGTAGAATCCAAATACGAAATGAAATACTGGGTGTTTCCCATTTGAAATTAGACAGTCGATATCATTTCTAAGTAGAGGGGGCAACACTGCAACTGCGAAAATCTATTCAAGAGCTAGATCGCAATCTCTTATTGTGGAAAACAATATTTCAAATATCTCCTAGGTCTCCAGAAACGTAAAATAGCTAAAGGTTATGCAGTTTGGGACACCCTGTATATTAATCATTCTTTGTACAATAGGTTCATCTTCTCATCAGTCACATACTTCAATATACTACAGAACCTTTTACATGTTCTTTCTATAAGTAATTCGATCATACCGTGAAGAATCAATTTCGTCAAAACTTTATTTGAATAGTCTTTAATTTTGATTCTTTTTTAACCAAATTTAGGTTAATGAAACCTTAAACGTTTTATCGTTGATCGTCGAATTTTCATAATGACATGTTTCACTTCATTCATTTCATAGCTACCTAATACAAAATAATCTAAATTTCATAGAAACTTGCTTTTATTTCGAAAACCTGACTATTTAGGTATAGGAACATACTACATTATTTAAAAGCAAATTAAATTGTTTTTCAGGATATTCGATAATATATAGGGTATCCCATTTGAAAAACAGCAGTTTTCACCACCTTTGTATCTGAAATCACAAATTTTGAAGGACCCTGTATAATGGAGGATGAATTTCCTTAGACTTATCTAATACACAGGACATTGTCAAACTAAATCCCAAATTAAGGCTTTCTACGAATCTAAATACTGTTGTAATAAACAATTAATTAAAGCTATGTTTCGCACAAAAAATTGGGAAATAAATGAATTTCTCGAAAACCATCAGAGATAGGTATAGGGAAGTATCATACAAAAATAATTGAAAAGTAGTAGCGAAGCGAAAAATGCAATAATATACAGGGTGTCCTATTTGAAATATCAAAGTTGTTCCTACTTTTCATTAGAAGCGGCAACACCGCAGTGCTGAAAATATTTTAGATCGATAGAATAAAACCAAAAACCTAAAACACTTAATTTTCAGAATAATCCCATGTTCGGTTATACAGAAACGTCTAATAGGCCATGGAGTTTGGGACACCCTGTATAATTATGAGAACTCTGCTTTTCATTTAATCACAAAATTTCTAATATATTCAATAATTTCATTGCTCTGTTTTGTTCTGCTGTTTATAAAACAATTTCTATGTTCAGTTATGCGTTTTTTTAAGTTCTAGAGGTTTATTCAATATAAAACATTGGACTAATATACCACAAGGAAATTTATAGACTCCACTATTTTCCAGTTTTTCAACTTCATCCATATGTTATTTGCCTCAAAAGAAATATTGAGATCTTTTACAGAAGAATTAAAGTAATCATTCAAATGAAAATCACATCGAATATTCAGATATAAAGTTTCATCATTAGAATCTGTACAGAGAGATGTCCCTAGTTCAACCAAAAATCAAAATTTGAAATATTTTATTATTACCTTCCAGTTCAGTAACAGGCAGAAAGTACGCATCATATATGGGAAATTTTTTAATCAATAAATTTTGACTAATATCGTAATGTGCAATCGCTTCTGCATAAAAATAAATTAAAGAAATTTTAAAATTATTCCTCAAAATACACTTGTTTTAAAAAATATCGAAAATGTTATTTGGAAAAGATGTTCTGAATGACATTTTATAGCTATGTACAATTTTTTAAAAAGATTTTATTTGTCACAAAAAATATCTATTTGAAAAAGTACCTTTCTGACGAAGAAACTCATAAGTATAGCCAACAACTGATATTAAATATGGTTTTTTAAAGATTCGCAAGCTATTTCTATTTTATTCGGAGAAAATTTGAAATCTGTGAATTTCCCATGTGTTCAGGTGCTCCATTAGAGGTCACTGAAATATTTTCAGGACATTATAATCCAAATACTGTTTAATGATAATGAAAAACCATGTATCCACACAATTTCAGTTTCAATTTTTCATTGGAACAAAAAATAAATAATTTTTGGCAAATTATTGGAATCATATATACCTACGATATTTGATATTTTGTTGATTTTTGTTGTGTAAAAAATTGAATACATTTTTGTTATAACGAAGAATTCAAATTACATTTGTGTAGTTGGCCCTTCATCAATAATAAACAGTATCTAGATTACAATGTCCTAAAGATATTCCAGAGACCTCTTATGAAGCAGCTGAACACATGGCAAATTCACATATTTCAAATTTTCTTCGAATAAAATAGAAAAAGCTTGCGAATCTTTATCAAACCATTGAAATATTAGTTGTTGGCTTTACTAATTTGTTTCTTCGTCAGAAATGCACTTTGCCAAACAGATTTTTTTTGTGACAAAAACTCGACTTTCATTTTTTTATCCCAGATCTTTCTCAAAATTTGTACATAGCTATCAAATGTCATTCTGAACATCTTTTTCGAATAAAATTTTTCGATATTTTCTCAAACAAGTGTATTTTGAGAAATAACACGAAAAGATGAACGGCACTGTACAACGTCTATTGGGGTTTCTTTTGATGCAGAAGCGATTAAGCATATCGATATTCGTCAAAATTCATTAATAAAAAAATTACCCATATGATGCGTAATTTCTGCCGGTCACTGTATAACAAATGGCCAATCAATGATTGAAAAAACCTTTTATGTTCTATGCATTTGTTGAAACAGTTTATATATATCCTGGATATTTTTTTGAACACAAGAAGTTTTGTGAGAAATTTCGTAATTTTGTAATCGTGGAGAACTGACGAATTGATTATTATGGTTTATTGAAATTATACTAGCTAATCTAGCATCTTTCATCCCTTTTTACATGAGTCTGAAGCATGGGGCACGTGAAGGGTGAAAAATAATAGTGCTATTTTGTAGGTTATCAGCTGAACCTGTTATTTATGTGTACTGTAGGTATATCTATTTATATGACCGTATTCTGTTTGCCAACTGAATCTTTTCATTGATACCATTATTGACAAGATTAGTTGCTCATCGTAGTTTCCTCTTTTAAACCCGATTCTCTGTATTAGGTGTTTCTGCCGTTTCTTTGAACCGAACAAAATATCTAGATTCAGAGCTGGTTGATCTTTCCTTCTGAAAGAACGCAATTACTCAGGAAAATATTATGAATATCTCCCTAGAATTGACCACTACTATTATTATCAAAAGTAGATCACCACTCGAAACCTAAAAATGTTTTCGTTTCAAGTCATCTCAATTCCTCGATTTGTTCAGTATAACAAAAATGTCTTGAATAGAAACGATATTTTAATAATACAAGGAAATTGAAACAAAACTTTTAAAATTGTTAAGTTGAGAAGTAATTTTTATGTGTGTATAAAAACTCTACGCAGTGTCCCTTTCATCATACTCAAATAAATATAACCTGTGGTAGAAGACGTAGAATTCCATTATGTCTCGAAGTGGAGTGGTATAGATTTAAGATAAGTCATCTCCACAATTTAAATGTGCTGAACCTTAGAGGATACACCGAACACTATCTACGCTGAACCTCGCAACGCTTCCTTTGATATATACTCAAGTTATGGGAAAATTATAGTGATGTCCCATAATTTAATTTAAAAGAATGTTAGTACCGTGCCTTTGTGATGACTAGATAGGAAACCCACATAAATGCAAAGTAATAATTTCTGACGGTTTGTAATGTGGAAAATGATAGCAAAAAAAGTCAGTAAAGTTATGACAAAAAATGTCGGACAGGGGACTCGTACCTTCTTTATCGAAAAAAGCTGCAAGAACTCCAAGGAAACGTTGAGAAAACAATCCGATAGGTCGGCATTGTGCTGCTTACTCTGAGAAAAAGGATGAGAGTCCCCAAGTACAACACTAATTTATATTCTATAAGGTGCTGAGGAAAAGAGCAAGTATATCAGGAGACTCTTCACTGTCATCAAAACTAGTTGTTCTAGAACAAAGTGCTCTTCGGTTTCTGGCTGTTGATAGATTCTGCTTCAAACTACGCGAAAGCATGATGGCTAATTTTGGCGATATCAATGAATGCCTTTGCAAGAGGATTCCAAGCGATCAAGAGGAACGAAGAAGCTCTCGACAGTGAGTATTATCATACCCATTCCAGAAACCCTCAGAAGTCTTCAAGAGCCTTGTGTGAGCTAGGAAAGATGATGCACTTATATTTTAACGTATGATGCTATGTACGAGAACAGTGATCGTGCTGGGATTTGAAGTCGCGTTCTCATGGTTGAGAAGCGAACGCTCTACCATCATTCCCACCACTCAAAATCAAATCTATACAACACCAACACCACAGTAAGACAATTAAAGTAATAATACTCTCTTTACGTGGTCAAACAATTTTGAACTGATAATCGACCAAAAGTCGCAAACACTTCTCTTATCGAGTTTTGTTCGAAAATATGAATAGGATATTCATAAAATCTGTTGTGGAATCATCTGCGGCTGAAAGACAAACTTTAGTTGCTATTTTCAATCGGTCAAGATAACCTTTTGGGAGGTATTCATGTTGAAAAGGGGAACATGAATTGATACCTCGTTATATTGAACGATGGAAAATAGCGACTGAAGTATGTATTTCAGCCGCAGATGATTCCACAACAGATTTCATGAATATCCTATTCATATTTTTGAACAAAAATCAAAATGCAATCTCCATGACAGGTCTATGTAAAAAATAACTTTCAGTGTTACCGCAGAAGAAATATTTCCATCATTTCCATCCTTGTTGTGTATAATTGCTTCTGAAGAGCCTGCTTTCCAATTCTATCAATCTTCCTGATGAGCTTCGCAAAGCGAAATAGATTTTTGTCGACCAAAATGTATTGGGAATTAATTGATTTAATGAATTTTCAATGAACATTGGAGAAAATAAAAAAAATCAACTATCTGAATGAAAATGCGAATTTTCACTTTCAGTTAGAGTCTTTTCACAATATCTATCAGATGTAGTTCAATGTCCAGCGTGGCTTTAGCCGGGGAAGTAGTTATTTTCTGTTGGACATTATACATAAATCATCAATTTTCATGGAGAATGTTCCCCTTTTCAACTTCTCTTATTCTCTGTTGCGGATGTATTTTCTCACATCAAATTGTATTGACTGTAAAAATTAACATCTTGAAATATTTCCAACGTCATCAATCCCTCTGAAATTGCATAATCTCGAAGTTTTCATTCAGAGCACAGTTTTTACCAATAACAGATTATTACCGAAGTTTTCCAATAACTGAGGCTAGATTCCGAACTTTGAGTCGTTGAGTTAGCTTGGATATTTCTTCAGTTTTAGAACATTGCACCACATTTATTCAAAATAGCATGTTTAATTTTTTTTGTTTTCAAGTTAAGAATGACAGAGAGTTTCGTTGTTATTTTTTGTAGATATCAGCTGAAACTAGTCAGTCCGATACTTTGTGGTTTTAAATTCTAAGAAATAAAACGCTCACAAGCATATTATTTTCTCCACGACTATCACAGAATTTTCCAATTCCTAAGTCAAAGGTCTGGTCTTATGGGTTTCTGGGTCCTGATGTTAAAATTGGCTAAAACTATAGTATGTTCTCATCATTATCCTGATCACAAGTTCTCAAAGGCTCAACTCGGTCGTATGAGTATTTTTCGAGATATAGCTCCTCAAAGATATCATTTTGTTCCTATGAATGAAGTATAGGTATGACAGGAAGAATTTTTAGTTAGGCCTACTCATGAGTCCAGTATAAGTTCTACCTTCATGGTCATTTCGTTTCATGAACCTAATTGATAACTTGACATATTTTGTGTATTAAGTGAATATAATTGGGGTGTTACATCACAGTCTCGTGTATGTAATTCTTCACTCAAAAAGTTTCTTCTCATATTGGGATTGGTTTTAAAAATATTATTTGGTTTTTTATTGATGGATTTCCAGACGTGGTTGCCATGGGTTCTATTGGTGTATCAGTTTGTCTTTTTATTGACTTTCAAACATTTTGTAGAGGGCCAAATACTCGTCTATTAGTTAAAAATTTTTGATTCACTAGTTGAGGGTTAATTGCATATCGGTTGACCTGGAAACTGATCCTATACATGAGACTGTATCATGCCATTTTAATATTGGGGATGAAATTGTTGTTGATAATGTGGTTGTACTCGTTGTTGAACAAACTGTGATTGTTCGTGGTATTTATTTACATTTTGGTCATTTTGCGGTCTTTGATATTCATATTGTATACTATGAATTTGTTTCGTTATTTGGTCCAGAGCAGGGTTTGAGTTTATTTTGATGACTATTTCATTCACACATGGCTGCACCAATAACATTAAGTGATTGAAGTCACATGATATGCAATATGAGCGGATATTCATGTAAACACGCGATAATTTAGGTAAACACGGATATTTAGGTAAACGAACAAAGAGAATTGTCAATTTTGACACAATTAAAAATAAAAATGTCTTGTTTTCGGTTATCTTCTACTACTAGAGAACATATAAGCTAATCTATCTCCAGCTAAAGCTATCGGGAGTTATTCTGATTATTAATGTTCACATGGTCTCATTTAATTGTCAAAATACAAAGTACTCTCGATAGAATTATGAAGAAAATAATAGTTGGCTATTTGTCATGGTCTTGTGATATTACCTACGAAAATTTTTTGTTCAAGCGAAAATCCAGTGAAATTAGTTAAACTGAGGTCATGTGATTGAATACAACCAATCAGAACAACATTATACTGATAACAGACCATACGGTCTGTTTTCACTCTCAGGCACGTTGCTATAGATATAAATATTTTGATTTATTTCGATTTTGAAGTTTCAAATACTCAATAACGTCAATATGTCAGTGATGTGATGATTTGGTCGTAATACTAACGAGAAGATTAATTAAATTTTCTTATCAAATATTCTGTTTACAATAAGAAATTTGTATGGGAAGCATTTATAGACTATTGCAATGTTCAAAATTATCGGTTGGCAAAAAAATTTCTATCCGAATAACCCTCGACGGTCTTCGGCGGCATTCGGCGGCCTTCGGCGTCGGTCTGTTTCCAAGCAACAAGCTTTCGGAATCTGCTATAATTATCAATGTCTCCGGGTTATTACTACTGATAAGTTTGCAACGTAAAATTTGAAAACGTTTTCCAAAGTCCAACATATCTTCACTTTTATTCGGTATTACGGTAAAAAGTGTTTGTTCCAAACTATCAAGACTCAATGTATCACCAAATATATTTCTCAATTCGTTTTTTATTAATAGCCACGAGTTCAATTCTGTTCGGGAACTAATTGATAATAATTAATATGATCATTGTCAGGATATCTTGTATGAAATGTTTCTACAGCACTTATAAAAATATGGTACCTATCCTGAATATTTTTTAAATAATGTGTAATTTATTTCGTGGCCCATATCTGATACGTCTAATGATGAAAAAGATGCAATAAGATTATCAATATTAATTATAAAATATGTGCAAAAGTAATATTTTTATATCTATCACTTAATCACTCAAGAATTTACCATAAAACTAAATATTTCTATTACTTATTCAGTTACTGGTGTGATCTGTATCATTCCGTTTCTTTCTGTTTGTTTTGGTGCGATCTGTATCACTCCGCTTGTTTCTGTTTGTTCTCCCTAATCCTAAACTCCTTTGAAACCTTTATGATAAAAATTTCAGTATGTACAGCGAGGCTACTCGACTCACCGTGGTGGTAGACGAATCCGTTCTTCGGGGCTTCTGTATGATCAGCTTGCATTCACCAAAAGTTGATTGACAATTTTTCTTCTTCGAATGGTGGACTTACAACTGCGTTGACGTATTTTTCTCGATGAAAGAACACTTCCACTATCCTACCGACTGCGCCAAATAAAATCAACAATTTTTTTTTTAATTCATTTATTTTTAAAATAAATGCAAAATATGCATGCTGGATCAAACATAAACACTTGCAAACAAAACATCATCTTTTTTATATAGGTATATAAGTGCAGAATTAGCAATACATGCTTATAGTAAACAGTTCATGATTATCTATGACTAGGTTAAAGACTAAATGGAAAATATAATTTTGAATGCATGAAATCTCATTCTTTAAGTTTCGGTCATGAATAACCCTTTTCAGGTAGCATGTGTTTCCCAAATAACTCCGGCCTTTTTTGTTCACAAGATTTATGAGGTGATTCGAATTAATGTCCAAATTAGTTTGTTTACAAATCTCATTTCACGTCTCAAGCTATTTCGATAATGGTCAAACAGGAGATTATTGAAAGTTACCATTTCACTATTAATTATTCAGTCGATACTAATATTTTCCCGATGATCTCTGCCACTATACTTACTGGTAATGGCACTCGTTATAGTGAAGGGTGAGCGATATATCTATTTTACATTACAATGCAGAACACGTCAGGGCTTCTCTCATGTTTTCGTAGGATCCATATGGGTATTGAATTTACACGTAGAGTTTCAGTATACATTCGGGTGTTTCGGGAATAGTTTGCTCAACCTATCCAAAATCAGAAGCATTTGCATATTTTATGAGGAGAGGAGACATCAACAGTTTGTCGAGTCGACATATACTATAAAATGAATATTCTCGAGTACAAAAGATATTAGATACTGGCAGAGCTGCGCCGGGTACAGATAAATTGTACTCGAGTACTGGGTACCGGGTACTTCCAATAATTGATGAACGAGTACAAAGTACCAAGTACTTTACTCATTACATATGCTCTCGAGTACAGTACTCCGAGTAAAAGTACTCGAATTCTAAGAGTACTTTTTGCAAGTACTTTCTCATCAAGTCTTGCATTATACCTTCATCACTTTTTGCACCCTATAAATAACCATGAACAATCAAATCAATAATGACTAAACTATTTTGTAGTTTTCAGTCCATAAAAGATGAAATTAACGATAATAATAATAATAAAAACAATAGTTATTTTTGTATTGAGTACGCGAAATGCTCGACTATCTCGACTATTTTTTTAAATTCGGCTGCGCCTCTTTAAAAAAAATCAGTTCTCGATCACCAATGTATTTCGCGCACGAGATGCAAACATATTTTTTTCTATAAACGTCGAAAAAAAATAGGTGATATAAAATTTTGTCACAATTTGAAAAGTGTTTAAAAAGCCTTATTTAATTATTGTTGAACACTCAGAAATAAATGATTTCTTGGTGGAGGACCATAAAGTTAAAAATAAATGATTTCTTGAATTTTTGCTTGATTGAAGAGTATAGGTTAGAATATAAATATCCCATATAGTTCACATACAGTGTGCGAAATAGGTATTTCGCACATTACTTCGACGTTTGCAGAAAAAATAATTATTAAGTAATGGCATAACTGGTTGATTCTGTTTGCCAGGATTGGCTTCATAATAACTAATTTTGATGATTTACAAAGCCTTTGGAGTTTTGAGGTTGCTGGGTGAGGCATCCTGGACTGGACAGACAGGCCAGGCGTAAGTAGACGCGTTGCATAAAAAGTACTCGTAAAAATGTACTCTCATCAGAAGCGCGGGTATCGGATACTTTTACCCGATATGTACGGGTACGAGTATCGAGTACTTTTTATAAAATGTACTGGGTAACGGGTACAGAGTACCAGAAATGTACTCAAGAGTACAATATTCGGGTATCAGGGTATTATATTTTTTATACACCTTTTTCCTTTCTATACGTCACATACGTCTGATAAAGCTCGACAGGCAGCAACTCCTTTAATGACTATTGACGCTTTTAAAGAATATGGATTAGAGTCCCCTATGATTCATATTTGAATATTCACAGAAAAATTTGTCAACAAACGAACTGCCACAAACTGCATAGGAAGAAGCAGAAACAGAAAAAGGAATCAAATAAACAGAAACAGATGAAGAAATCTGCATTGTTCACAATGACCTTGTCAAGAGAGAAACAAGGTGTTCTGCTCCACCGAGAGGATAGCTCGAACGGTAGAGCGCGTCATCGATATCAAAGCCAAGCAACGTGATGCGAAGTTATGGTTTGGATGGAGACTTAAGGACGACCTCCTTTCGAGATCTATTCTCTCGGGTCGTGCTAGGAATCGCACGTTAAAAGGTAAGACTTCGTTGATCCTTAGCTCGCACAAGTTTCGACTTCTGTGGACTGCCGTTCGTATGGGGACAACATCAGGTTAACGGAAAACACAATTTAAGCAATTTTTTTTAACACCAGGATGGCGCTCATTGCTATAATCCTATACAATAAAAATAATTAGGTCAAAAATGCATCAGAAAACAACTATTTTCCTGGCTAATACTACGACGAACGTTGAATTACATCTAATGAATTTCTGTGCAGTGTTCCTACAAGGCCATCTCCGCAATTTCTAGTTGCATGGTAATGTTCATTGAAACATTTGAACCCCCTATAGATCAATTTCTGGGTTTTGCCCTCATCAGTATAGGGTAGGTCTCTGCAGACAATGACTTACTACCCCTTAAAATTGACATTACCAAAAAGTTCATTTAAGGAGATTGTTCAGAATTGAAAACAATATTCAAATTTACAATCACAGCCAGCGTAGTGACAACATATGCGTGTTACTGGATTATTGGAAGAGCTCCAGCTAGCTGAAATTTATTCCACTAGTTCAGCATTGTCGCAAATATTTCTTCAGTAGCTATCTTCTTCCAGTTCTTATCAGGACCTATATCGTTTGATAATGCTCTATAGAGTTGTAAAAACAACTCAGAGCCGAAGGTTGTGTGTTTGTCACGAATTCTTTCTTAATTGGGTTTTTGTTCCCAACGAAACTCCACTATACTTAGAAGGCCAGGCTGTAGATTTCTCCAACACCGAAATACTGAATGAAAACTTGAAATTAATATTTACAAAGAAAACCGAGAACTACATCTGAGCAAATTCTTGCTGGCCAATCAGGCACCAAACCACTGGTGGGCGGGGCCTGTTGGAAATTTAACGCGGGATATACTCCACTGAGTATTTCTGAGATAATATTTCTGCAATATTATCCACAATAATTATGAATGGGAATTATGAAATACCAATTTCAAAAATCAGTATTTCAGGAGAAGATAACAGTAGTTTACTTTTGATCAAGATTCTATTTTTTGTTCCCCCCTGTACACCGTTTAGAAATTTGAAATTTTGACACTTTATATGCAAGTATTCTGCAATGCACTAATTTTAATGGGGAATAAACTATTCTGACAAATCGATAATAAAAAAGTTTTTCATAGGTCTCAAATTTTTTGAACTCACTGTATATAGTCTAGACCACATTTTGATAGGCAACCCATTTCAGGCGTATTCGTCTATTTATGAAACTTCAGAAGAAGTAAATTGTTAGAGTTTTCATTTTTATCTTGTTCCGACGTCACGCTGGGATTATTATTGGTTTCAAGGGTTTCACTTTTTCTTTGGATCATGGGGAAACAAACATCAAACGACCAGTTGTAGTAATCGACTTTTTATTTTCAAGAAGTTAATTACTGTGTTTCTATAAGTTTTATAAATATTCCAACCGAGTATTTCATCAATCCCAATTCAACAATTTTCAAAATGTTTTCAAGCTTTATCCCTGTTCCTTGCTGCCACGCCACAACAATGAATTCGACGGTTACTTCGAATTACCCCATTGACTCAAACTCTTCACAAAAGAACTGAACGTATCTTACTGTAATCCTTCAAGCAGAAAGTTGGTTATTATTCAAACTGAACTTGCGGTAGCTTTTTTCTTTTGTAGTAGTTATAACAAAAGCATTAAGATATAAGTAAATGAAACACTATGAAAGATAGCTCATAAAATCATCAGAATCCCTACTTATTTCAGTGGGAGATTCAACTAGGCACGGCTGTTACTGAAGGGAAATTCGTTTGAGAATAATAAATTTCACTTCAAAGATTCCAAGAGTATAAATTCTCGAAATCAGTATTGTTTTTCCCCACAAATTTTATTCGTGCCTCTTCAATTCAATTCACGAATAACCACAGCAAATTATGAATTCAGTTTGTAATGAGCTGTTGACTGATAAAGTACTTGAGGATTTCAAAGACGTGATTTACGCCTGTTCGAGTTATATCAAAGAAGTGTTGGAGTATATGCCGGAATCATAATTAAAACGCTGGTTTTCCAGTGCTGTTTGTATTATCCGTCATTTTAAGGGATGTTTATATACCGAATGATCTCAAGGTATTGTCGCCCCAGAAATGTTTGTGGTTTTGAATATATACAGTGTGTATCACGTCCCCTGGAAGTACTTCCGTAACTTGGGTACTATTTGAAACGAACTATTTACCATTTTGGATGATTCACAGTGATTTAATTGATAACCAATAATAGATTATTTCATTCACATCTTTCACTGAAATGAAAAGAAGCAAATGAGATGTTTCTTCAACTTAGGCCCAGATAGCCCATGGATGTTCTCAGGACGTCCGCTTCGGACATTACAGATGTCCTAGGGACGTCCATTTTTCCGGCGGACGTCCCTTGGACATCCTATGAACATACGATGTTACAAAACCAGATGTCCATAGGGCGTCCGATTCAAGACCATTTTGGGTCTGAACAGGACCATTTAAAGGCCTTTATCGTATGTACGTTCAAAAACATATTTTTCATTCACATTTTAAATTCTATCATAAATAATGTTAATTTCTGACCAGACACCGATAATGATAAATACATCACTGATAGATCAATAAATTGATCAATAAAATATCTCGAAAATTGCCAGTAAGTACAAATAAAATGAAAATCACGATCAAAACGTTCTATATATTAATCTGAAAAATTACAGGTTTTGTTCTATATTATCTAAAGAATAACAGGTTTATGAACAGTAAGTACTCATGATACATAAAATAAATAAAATTGCCACAAAAATTAAAAGTATACTTCTCGGTTTCTCGGTATATCACTTCAAGCGGTTCATTATTTCTATTTTTTATTTGTTCTGGTCAACACTCATCCGAACAGTTGCTCTCTTCAGCTACAATTGAATTGATTTTTCAGTTGCAGTATAATTCTGCGACAATCCTGCTGCAGCACCTTAGACAACAGGAAAGTTAGTAAATCGTATTGTGTTTCTGGAGGTTATGTTTCACCATGTTCTTCTCTGAAGTAGGTATACCTATTATCTATTTTCTAATTCAATCTCTACTCACACATAAATACAACGTGACTGCCTGATATCTTCAAATAAAAAACACATTCATCATTTACACTATTTCGCACTTTTAACTTTACACACAGAAAAATCCAAAGCCAGCGTCTGTTTTCTTAACAGGATGTTCGACAAGATTTTGGATTTTAGATTTTATTGAAACAACACAACTGTTAACTGTTAATAGAAAAATGTTAATATTCGAAATTCACTTTGTTCACATATTTTTTTATTTTATGAATTTCGTTCATTGAAACATATCGGTAAACATCAATTCTATATAATAAATACTCCATACATAAATATACATACAAATATTTTCCGACTTATTTTGGAAAAATAAAGAATGTCGGATGTCTAATGGACGTACCAGAGACGTACATGTTTGGACGTCCTGAAAACGTCCTTTCAATAGCTCGGGACATTCGGATAAATGGACATAAACTGGACGTCCCGAAGACGTCCTGTGCTATCTGGGTGCATGCTCATCTTCTAAGCGGTGAGGAGCGGCAAGAACTTTGGAACATGTCTGCAGGTAGTCATCCTTAGCCAAACCCTTGCACAATTATCTGTTAGGTGTAGTTCAATATATGTCACGGTATTAGCCATGGAAGCAGTTATTCATTTCCTTTTCCAGTGTTGAGTATCGGCATCTGGCACTGGCCAGTTGGCGTATTGAACAGGGGTACTCTAAGTCAACACGCTTAGAGTTCGATGGGTAACCCCCTGATCAATTAGCGAGCAGGTATGGTACTGGCAACAGAAAGCTATGCACCCTTCAGCACGATGCTTCCCACCTTGGGTTGGGCACATGGTAATGTGTCGCTATCAAAATAAAAATTCCCACGACTTAGAGGAACAAATTATGTTGCTTGAAAGTAGTTATTGGGGTACTTGAGCTCACCCCACCACTTCTTTTTTAGCTTTTCCCCCACCCACCATCAATTCACAGACACATGAACACACAAACACATGAATACAGTAAGACAGCACACACGAATACAGGAAGACACAAACACATAAATTCATTAATACATGAACTCATGAACACATGAACAAAGCAACACACGTACGCATGAACACACAAACACATGAACACACGAACACATTAACACATAAACACACGAACATAGCAACAGAGAAAAACTTGAAAACTTGAAAACTTGAAAACACGAACACACGAGCACAACAGGTTGAAATGGAATATTTCTTCCACTACATAAAATATATAAATGCTGTACGGTATCATAGCAAACATTCAAAATGACTATAACCGAGTTCTAGGCTTCAGCGGCGATCATTTCATTACTTCACCCCACAAGTGAATCCCGCATCAAGAAAATTCCGCTGGAAGGTATTCGACTTATCCCACAATTGAAGTGCACCGTAACTCGTCCATTCGCCGACTCGTCGGTAATTCCTACCTCATTAACTTACCTTTCTGGAAAACTTGTTAGAATGTATCATTCACTGCTAGGGAAACTAAATGAATAGTTGATCAGAGTACATAAACGAGCCACTGATAAATAATTCACGGCCAACTCAGGAGGCAATATTTCACTAATTTTTGTTGGTTTTTGTATCCTCGAACTTCTGAAAAAAAAAACAGATGTTGTATGTATTTCTTTGCAACACCCCAGAAAAGTTATAGCAACATATCATCATATAGGTAAGATTATGGGTTACTATACTTCCAACAAAGCAGTTTCAACGACCCCCCCCTCAACTATTTATAGATACTATAATAAGCAGCAGGGATAAGGTATAACGGAGTAAAAACACTATATTCACAAGATTTCTTCATTCAAATCAATAACAAAAAAACATACTCAAACTCTTCACAAAAAACTGAACGTATCTTACTGTAATCCTTCAAGCAGAAAGTTGGTTTTTATTCAAACTAAACTTGCGGTAGCTTTTTTCTTTTGTAGTAGTTATAACAAAAGCAGTAAGATATAAGTAAATAACACACTATGAAAGATAAGGCTGGCTACACACCAAGAAATCAAAAACGTATTAATGCAAAACGTTCCCATAAAAAATAATGTGTTCTATTTTTGTGATTGAAAAGTTGCTTGATAAAAGTTGCCCGTATGCGGCTGGCCTGAAACGTGGTGCACTTTGTACTAGCGTGAATTAGTTTTTCGCTCGCGTTTGACACACAATCCTAACCTGAGCAAGCTACCCTAGCTTGCGAGTCTAAAATGCGTAAATTAGTTTTTCGCTCGCGCTTGACACACAAACCTTACCTGAGCAAGCTAACCTAGCTTGCGAGTCGAAAATGCATGAATTAATTTTTCGCTCGCAATTTATACACAAACATAACCTGAACAAGCTAACCTAGCTTGCGATCTCTCAAATTTCTATTACATTTATCGACAGCGGAATTATGCTTTTTTATAGGAAAGTCCTCGCATGTCCAGAGTATTTCTTTCAGTCATTGCTAAAAGCATCCCAATCGGTAAAATAATCCTCTTTTCAATTCTCTTGGGGATAAAGTATGGAGTGCTTTAATAGGATGATGTATTCAAGTTTGAGCGCATATGCCATTGTTCTTTAAAAATTCGTTTGTGAAATCAATTTCTTTTCAGGAACAATCACTACTGTATGGTGGTTATTATGCTTGTTTGTCATAGGAATAAAAAACCATCGCTTTGATGATAATTGAGTTTTCACAACTAGAAAAGTGTTTCATGTCACACGCTTCAGTAAAAGTATTATGATCTACTGATTGAAAAACAAATGATTCACCTGAAAATACAAACATCTAAAACCCAACTTCTTCTACAGTGACCGCCAAAAAGTATGTACCATGTGGGAAAAAAGTTTATTATTAGAGTATTGGAAAAAAGGTTCTTGGGAAAAGTTTGTGCATGTCCGATAACCTAAAAATCGATTTTGACACGAGATCGCTGGTATGGCGGCATATTGAAAAATATTACTATGAAAGGCAAAAAGTGGGGTAAAATGGCAAGATATCAAAAAAAGTTATTTAAAAAAGTTGCTTAGAATTGAATTTTATACAAACATACAAAGTTTGAAAAAATAATGACAGAAAATTGAAAATAACAATTTTTCTAAATATTTTCCTAGCTGTATGAAAATATCAAATTATTATCTTATGAATAGGTTGACCATACTGAAACATTTGTATTTCAATGAGAATGACAACATTTTCTCATTTTCCCCACACCACTAAATTAAAAAAATTGGATTTTGTCAAAACCCTGGCTGTTACATTGGTTCGCATCTAACAGTTATATCCATATATTCCACGACCATTATGATGACATGACACTCCAGAAACATGGTGTTTTCCAGGTTATAATCATGTTACGATGATATTCGTGCCAGAGCGTTTCACTTCGCATGCAATGTTGAAAACTCTAGCCTCTTTAATTTGAGGCAATATTTTTAAGATTATGACGTGCGAAGTGAAACGTTCGTGTACGATTATCATCAAAAATTGACTAAAATCGGAAAAACACGATATCTTGAATTTTCCCATCATCGCAATAATCGTGGAATTCTGATATATGTTAGATACGAACCAATGTAACAGCAAGGGTTCTGATAAAATTAATTTTTTTTAATTTAGAGCTCTCTGGCGTGGGGAAAATGAGAAAGTTTTGTTATTATCATTAAAAGGTAAATATTTCAGTTTGGTCAACCTATTCATAAGAAAAAAATTTGATATTTTTATAAAGTTAGGAAAATATTTAAAAAAAATTGCTATTTTCAAATTTCTCATATTATTTTGTCAAACTTTGTATATGTGTATAAAATTGAATTCTAAGCAACTTTTTCGAATTACTTTTTTTGATATTTTCCATTACACTCGACTTTTTGCCTATTCGTAATAATTTTTTTCAATTTGTCGCCATACCAGCGATCACGTGACATGTGTAAAAATCGATTTTTAGGTTATCGGACATGCACAAACTTTTTCCATGAATCATTTTTCCAATACTCTAATAATAAACTTTTTTCCCATATGGTACATACTTTTTGGCGGTCACTGTATATCAGCCAATTTCTAAAATCGAATCAGACTACAGAACTGCATTTAATGAGTTGAAAATGAATGAAAGCAATCTCTTGGAACCAGAAAAAAAATACCACCTTAGAAATAAAATTATTCATTCTTATAATAAATACCATACGATGTGGCAGATTATTGAAGAAGAGAAAGGCTTAGTCCAATCCAAACAATTTGAATATGATAATCCAGTCGAGATTGCAAAGAGCTTTAATGAATACTTCACAAATTCAGCCCCTCAACTCTTGTCAACACAGAGAAGTATGGGTGAGGCTACATAATGGTTTTGAAAGTTCAATAGCCTTTTACAGTCACACTTTGTTGTTGAATCCGGTCACAGAATATGATTGATAAATAGATATTTTTATTGACTACGTAACATTATAATTGTAATGTTTGTAGAAAGTCATTTACAACTCAACAGGAAAATAGTATCAAGTTTGCAATAAAAATAACAAATGAATACGACAATGAATACTTTTACTCACAAACAACATAGAAGCTTAGGGAATGCGTATGTGAAGAATATACCGGTTGTTCACGGAAAGTGGCTAGACCCCATAACCGTTTTTGGTTTTGCAGATATTGAAATGAATTTTGAAGGATCTGTATGAAAAATAAAACTGTATTTTTTTGACAAGTCACTCAGCTTTCTGCAACTACCGGTCTCACCAGAAGAGATATAAACTTTCGATTTTTCCTGTAACCAAATATCAAAATTGTTGTCTGCGAAATAGAGTAAATTTTTTACACAACACAACACAATCCGTTTGTCAACTGTTGAATTTGCTTGCATTGCTATTTGGTCCAGTTTACACATAATTTTACTATTTTTACGTGAATATGGATGAGTATTTTGTTTTCGAAAGTATCGGTGTGTTAGATGGATTCATTTTAATTAAATGAATTATTATTTCTTTCATTTATTTCAGGTGATGACGTATACCTACAGAAGAAAAAGTAATCGCGTAAAATGATCAGAGGAAAGTCTTTGAAAAGCTTTGCGGAAAGCCAAATCAAGTTTAATATTGATGATATGGTAACAAAGAATATGGCATCACCTAGACTACTTAGAGCGGCATTTCGATTCTGATGTAATCACAAAGAGGTTGGGCCGATATGAAACTGAATTCACCTCAGATGGAGAAAACGATTTATTGGAATATGTATAGCGATTGGACTTTACATGACATTACACCAACTGAAATTATGCATCTTGTTGAGGAATTCGCAAAAATATAGTGAAAAAAAATTATTATTTCCCGAATATGTTGCTAATGACAAAGGTTCATTTCATAACCTCAAGCTGAGACATCCCTATGTGAGAATCAACTCCAGTTACAGAGACTAACAGGAGACAATAACAATTATTTAATATGAACGAAACTGAAATGACAGCAACTTCTAACAAATTACCAAAAGTATCATGAACATACGGAAAGAAGCAGGTTGGTATGGTGTCGAGTCATTTAAAATGAGTGTCGACTACTGATAATTTCTGCTGCATTGTCACGAGTGTATTTATGCCTTCATTTTTCATCTTCAAAAGAATGAAATTTGAACAAAAACTGTGACTTGTTTTTCCTCCAGATTCACAGCCATAAATTCCAGATTTCTGATCGAATGTTCCACAACGGGATTCAGAGTTTTGTACGAAATATACTATTGAATCTAGAGAGCCGCAAAAGTTACATTGCTCTTCAGTCCGCTTAAGCCGCGTATTCACTGGAGCATTCGTTCCATATGAGTATCGACGCTTGGACAATATGGACGCTGATTACGTTTCGGAAAACCTGTTAGTAAGGCATACTTGTAAGGAGGCAAGTAACGGTAGCAAATGCAGCGGCTTTTGTTCCAGTGGTATTTATCCAATTGATAAGCAACGGATAAAGAACATTACGCACCTCCAGATGTCTATGAAACCACTGAAGAACTATGCAGAATTATTATGCAGCAAAATATTATTCTGCAAAATGGTGTGCCCCAGACACACTCAAATAGCTATACATCGGAGAGAGAGGGTCCAAAAAGAAGTAAAGAAAAGGTATTATAGGGGGCGCCAGACACCAAAGATTGATGAAGATAAGCCACCATATGCATGAGGAAAATAAATGCAACTACTGCACTGTTTATCAGAAAACATATGTTTTGTTTTCAATAGAAGACTGGATAGAATGAGGAACACGCCAAGAAAGGAGTCACCAAGCATGTTTCTCTTACACTGGCCGAATTTCCTTATTTTTGTGACGAATGTTTTGATTAGATGTGAATAATAGCTTTTTGCCCGCCTGTCCGATATTTACGACAAAGTTTGTTGATCAGCAATGGGTATAATTTTCATAATTCCCTTCGCATTGTTATTGTTGTTGAAATTTTTCGAAAAGAATAATCCTAACATTGAATTTTCTCACCTGTGTTTCCACACTAATAAAAGTAGTAAGATATACAGTTTCAACAAAGTGGCTCTCAATTAAACTTCTCACTCTTTCACTTGTAAATAATAAGGTTGGGCAACCGTAGTTCATTTTGATAATCTTAATAAATTAATATTTCATATTATCGTTTTTTCTATATAAAACTTCAAATTGTAACGAAATATATCGAAAATTCAAAAAAAAAAAGCAATATTGGCCTCAAAACATTAAGAGATATTGGTAGAATATGGCTGTAGCACAATAATTATGTTGGAATAATTTGTTACAATTTTTTGAAACTATTGGCAAAATATTCAAGGGAATATTAGTGAGATAATATTATAAATATTTTGCTATATTGATCCAATATTACTTGGACATCATAGATATAATATTTTTGAAATATTATGGAAGTAATATTGGTGTCAAAACATTTTGCGAGATTGGTACAATATCATTTAGATATATTGGTAAAATATTCAAACTGAATATGTTGCCATACAAATATTGATGAAATATTTCCAGAAAATGTCGGATAACTCGAAACTTCGACAATTTCATTTCTATTTCAATCAACTACTGAGTAGCTTCGTAGAATGTCTTTATTTATTCTTTATTCAATATATATCCTTAGGATTCAGCTGACGTTCCATTTGTGGAACGACCTAGCGGTTTCTTACCCAGGTTTGATCATAATTCATTTCAATATTGTTTAGTGAATAACCGGCCACTAGTCAAATTTCAATATCGGTAATAAGTTTTATTTGTAACATTGTATCAATATTGTATTTCATATATTGGCGTGAGGCTTTCGTAACAATCTCAATCAATATATGGTTAATATTATGATTCCTTGATATGGATGAAATAGTATTCAATCAATGTGCAATATTGATTTTTTTCTTTAGAGTCGATATGAGAGAATATTGGAATCGCAATGTTGATGCTAGATGTTGGAAATAATATGTAGGTAATACTGGTTTATCGATATTGGTGAAAATTATTGAACCGATATTGGCTCAATATTATAAGAAACAATGTACATTTAGAACAGGTTGAGCCAATATTCCACTAATAATATAAATGTAATATTGTTTTATATTAGATTGATACTATTTTTAAACTTACAATATATACACATTGGCTTATTATGAAATCAAGATTCAGGGCTACCTGTGGAAGTTTGGAATATTGGCAGTTTTCTACTTCTACAAATTTCTGTTCATGACAAAAGACCCACATATCCATATATGCGATAGAAAACTGAAATAATGGAAGTAAAAAAAGTGAATAATGGTAGAATAGTTGCGCAGAAAGTGATGAATTTGAACAGTCATTCTATTTTTGTTATTCATAAATTTAAATTTTTGAATATGACAGTATAGAAAAGTCGTTCCAGATAATATACAACACGACACCTAATTTTTTTATTTTGAAAATTCATCTTTTATGTTATAATTCCAAAACCATTGATGTACATGAAAAAACATGAAAATATAAATCGACTTGTTTCAGGGTTTTTCTTAAAAATCAATGTTCTTAATAAAATCATTTGTTTCGCTAACTGATTCATAATGTCGAGTGTTATTCATATATGAAATTTCCTGAATTTGATAATTTTTTATGTGACCATCTTCACTAATTGAATTCGTTCGAAGTGAAATTGCTTTGAGAACATAACTATATGTTATATCGAATTAACTACTTGTGCCAAACATATCTGCCACTCACTTCTGCGAATAAAGTCGACCAGTTTTTTATAACTTGATTCTATTTTTGAAATTGTATGTCTAGTTTATCGCAACTTTAGTAGTGTGACGTTACATTCCAATCAATAATGGCGACAAGTAGAGTCTAATAATACATTACCCAGTTGAACCTTCTCAATTCGTCATTAAGTTGTAATGGAAAGGGCTCATCTCCATCTGTAGAATAGTAGCAGTCAGGTGAAAGAAACAAAAATCCGGCATAACTCAGATGTATAGGTACAGCGTGGATCAAAGTTCTGATTTTGAGTTTGGAAGATATTGCCCCTTATTCATATAAAGAAGGAAATGGGTTTACTTGCAAAATATGAAGGAAATCTTTCGGCTTGTACTTGCGATAATTTCAAGCATACCAGTGGGATGTTGATTCACTCGTGTTCAAATGAATGTTTAACCATTCCCCTTTACTTTCAATAAAATTGTGAGCAGCGGCAAGTAACAGTATACCGTACAGTTAGTAGCTCGTGGAATGAAGAAACTCGGGGGGAGGGGGGTGCGTTGGTTGTCATCTGTTCATAAAATAGTAAAAGTATATATCGGTAGAGAACTTGGATTGAGCCAAGCTGTTTAGGTTTTGATTGGTATCCATTTTCACACACATCGGAAATATTACTCTAGCAGTAACCTCTCAGTAACTCTATTAACCTAACCTAACTGAATTGAATTAACTCTGTGAAAACCATTTGAATGAGGGTCTGATGGACATACTCGGACCCCTTACGCCTTATGAATGTCGAGTGGATGTACAGCATACGTCTCATGGCCATTCAATGGTCGTCCAATTCGGTCCATAACTGTCCAGTAAAGGTCCACCAAATGTCCAGATTTACTAATAGACGTACATAAAAGTTCATCACAATCGAAAAAAAAACATTAAAATTGCACGTATTTGACGAGGTTACAATGTATAATGATTGATAATACCTAAATATGGAATAACTGACAAAAAGTCGGGATTTTATTGTTTCGGTTGTTTTTGTTGTTTCTGAATTATATAACAAGATGATTTTTTCTGTGACGCGCAAAAAGTTTGACATTTTATTTATCTCTGTTGACAGATACTAAAATATGACTCTTCATGAAATTACTTCTATCCCGGGAAAAAAGTGAGTACTTTTTTCCCGGATATATACATGGGTGAAGCTAGATATCTGCCATTGCAAAAGCTGATCTCGCACGCATCCGATTTTTAGCTCGGGGCTCTAACCCAACGTTACCTTCATCACTCAACATGTACACTACTAACCCAACCGGCCTTTATTCCTAAGTTCGATGATGAAAGCTGATGGAATGAAAAAAAAGATACCTGCTTTACTGTCGCTTTGAACCACGCACCTTTGGCGTAGTAAGCCGCAATCCTATCGATGCGGCTATGAACCGTGTTTGTATATATAGATGACATGGTTGTTAGTAAGAAAAAATCTGAAAGATCTCGCGAACCGTAGCTGTGAACTTGTGATTTTTCTCACTATTAACTCTTCGTTTTTCTCGTCACAAAAATATAGACATGGAAAAAATAATAATAGATTTTAGCTCTCGGTTTTTTGCCTCCCTCCGCTAATACTTTTTCCCTTGTGTAATATATAACTATTACTTTATTTTCGAAAGTTATCAAAAATAAATAAAAATATACCACTTTCAACTGAAATCAAAACGGAGATCAAAACCATATAGAGAAACAAGATGTCCTGCACTACCAGGACGACGCTTATTGCCATAATCCTATACAATAGGAATAATTGGGTCGAAAATCCATCAGAAAACAACTACTCTCCTGGCTTATACCACGACGAACGTTGAATTACATCTAATGAATTTCCGTGCAGAGTCCTACAAGGATGTCTCCGCAATTGCTAGTTGAAACATTGGACCACCTATAGATCGATTTCTGGATTCTTGCCTTATCAGTATAGGATAGATCTCTGCAGACAATAACTAATGTCTGCAACAAATGATTCAGCAATTTAGATCATGGCAATAAGCGTCGCCCTGGTAGTGCAGGACATCTTGTTTCTCTCTTGACAAGCTTATTGTGAACATTGCAATGCAGATTTCTTTATTCAAAACCATTTAAACTGAAGAAAATATCAGAATGAACTATTCGAAATTTCTTTTTGAATCACAATCAATGATATCTATACATAGTACTTGTTTTAAAAACCGCATTTAATTCCACGTCCATATTGAAAAAATTCTATACTGACATAGTACATGAGTATACAAAAAAATAATAATAATGGTGGACCATAACCGAAATAAACACCAGCTAACAGCATCAAGAGTGTCCCCTTCATGTTAGTATTGTATGGTGCTCGTAGCTAATGAATGGCTCTGTTATGGCGTAGTCGATCGAACATGTCCGAATGTACGACGAAGGAAGAACGTACAGATAAAGTCCAGTATTCTACATTCGGTCTACGTCCATAAACGTACAATTATAGATTTTTACAATATATCCAATTTTGTTCATCTAATAGACATACAAAAGTATAGGTGATATATTGAAAGTACAGATGAAGTCAAGTATTCTACATTCGGTGTACATCAGTAAACATGCAATACTGGAAATTTTCATTTGATCCCATTTCGTTCATCCAATGGTCGCACGAAAACGTGACATATTGAACGAACAGATCAAGTCTAGTATTCGGTGTAAATCCATGCATAAACGTATAGTTATGAAACTGATCAAATTTTGTTCATAAAATGGAAGTTACACATATTAAACCTATTAATAAAGCCCAGTATTGAATATTCGATATATACATTCAATTACATAAAGTTTATGGACGTATCAAGTTGATCCAGTACTGTCCGTCCAATGGACGTAGATATATGTAATAGTATATCACGTAACAAGTGTTGTAGAAGGCTTATTACGCACGAATGGAAAAATTAATTCCATGAGTGCGTAATTGCTTTACAACACGCATTATGTACTATACTTTACCTACAGGTAAGATGTCTGAAAACCCTGGTGTAAATCTGTAGAATAAAACGCAAGACATTCGCCAACTTGATTATTGAGAAAGCAAATAATGAAAAGGTAGTGTTCTGTCCGGCTTCCGGACAATTGCCGAAAACAATTTCCCGAAAAACAATTTCCCGAAAGACAATTCCCCGAAAACAGTTGCCCAAATGGACAATTGCCCGAATGGACAATTTCCCGAAACATAATTGATCGAATGTTCAATTGCCCGAATAGACAATTTCGCGAAGAACAATTGCCCGAAAGGACAATTGACCGAAAAATGTATTTTAGAGCTACTTTTTAAATTTGTAACCAATATTTTCGAAAAATTCTGTATACTATTATTTCTTCTCTGATTTACAATCACACCGTTAATACCTACTATAATAATTAAGGTTACTCATTGAACGTCTCCATGTACACTAATTAAAAATATTAACTCCAAAAATTTTATAATCCCTCTTAATAAATAATAACATCCTGATATCCTAACATCCTAATAACAACCTTAATATTATAGTAGGATAATAATTAGGGTTAGAATAAGTGAGAAGATACCTGGATCGGGCGTCCACAGAGAGGGAGACAACGTCGTTTGCCCTTATTTTCGCATGATCTGTGGAATTGTTATGATGGGCTGCAAGAAAGTTTGCCAAAAACAAACAATTCCATAGAAGGATGGCATCGAGGGTTTGAACAACAGATTTCTGCAGATCATCCAAACATTTGGAGATTTATTAAAGGCATTCAGCTGGAGCAAAGCTTACACGAATTTCAAATTGAACAGTATGTAGGAGGCTTGGAAGGCCCTCCTACACGTAAAAAATACAGAGATTGTGCAGAGCGGATTGCAAGTCTGGTAAATAATTACGATCCTGCGAACACTTATGAGTTCCTACGGGGAAATGCACATAATTTATCGTATCAGTATAAAGATAAATAATAAATAAATTCTCTAAAAAAAAAGGCAAATTGAATGTATTATTCCAACGTGAAAACGTGCTGTGCACTTATCGGACAACGGATTATATTCCGTAATATATCCAGTGATAAGGCACTCAACATGATGTACGCGCAATTAAAAATCTATTGGTTTCACTATTATATTAAAATACATTTTTCGGTCAATTGTCCTTTCGGGCAATTGTCTATTCGGCAATTGTACATTCGATCAATTGTGTTTCGGGAAATTGTCAATTTGAGCAATTGTCCGTTCGGGAACTGCTTTCGGGAAATTGTTTTCGGGCAATTGTCCTAGGTCCAGGCTCTTTTCGTCGTGCATAAGGACCTCCAGGTTTGATGAATGAATTATGTGCAAGTAACGTTGTCGATAAAAGTCGAAACATTTTAATATTTGGTGTTGTTCTTTCAGGATATAATTCACCATACCTTTGTTATGCATTGAACGAATTCCTATCTAGTTCTATGTACACTTCTCTCTCTTCTTCATATCTCTCTTTCTTCATTTGTGTATCTGCCGAATGAGTTACATTGAAATTACACAAAAAAGTATTTAATGACAAGTTCTTGTGACACAATAATGAACGAAGTGACAAATAATATGTCATTTCATGTTATGTTCTTTTTTATCGACGGCCTGCTACTTGGACATAATACATTCAATAAACCTAGAGTTGTGTATGTAAGAAAAAACAAGTCTATCAATGATATCAATGTTCAATTGAATCAAGAGAAAAAAATCGAGAACTGTGGCCAGCGAATGCAATTTATCAAAAACTGATGTTAATAAAATAGCCAAGAGACGCGAATACAATGATTTTAGGTTTGAAAAACAAGCCTTGCAAAAATTATATCGTAATGATCTTGACAATAAACTTCGTTTCTGTACTTTGTTTTAACGGAAAAAATGACAAATCCAACAATAGTGATTCCTCGCGAGAAAATTGAGAATGTATTGGAAGGTATTCAAGGAGACGAAATAAGCAAAAGTATGGGTTCCAGAACACTTACTTAATTAATTTTCATTTACTTTCGAATAATGATTTAATTTTTCTTTCATATAAATGATAGTTTCGTTTATTTATTATGAATTAGGTTTTTCTCCACTTGAAATTTATTATGTAAATAATTATTACTTGTCTCTTATGATACCTTCCATTCAGTTTAAGACGAGTGAGTTGATTTTCTGATCGAAATGTATTGCATGCTGTTAATTAAACTAAAGGTAAATGTAATACAGATCCGACCCAAAGAAATTTGGATGAGGGTCAAAATCACCTGAAGATCAACTTTGAATGACATTGTATGATATATCATTGAATTCAGCGTTAAAAGTTATTTCGAAAACTGTCATAAAGTATGCAGGTCCGTATTGAAAAAAATGAGGTTGAGGGTGGCCCAGAGAGTACGAAACGTTGGATACGAAATCTGATTACGTCAAATTGAGGATAATTTACTGTCGAATAAAAAATGTCCGTAACATTTTTTGATAATATTTGAAAGATTAATCAAAATGACAGAATTTACTTTTTTTTTATATCTCAATAACCGGCCCTGATAATCTCGATTTGTTTGAACTACTTGACAATGCTTCTACGAATGCAACTTTTTCTTTATTTGATTGACCTTCTAACTCTTATGGTTTGAAAGTTACCAATACAATCCCATTAAAAATGTGGTCACTCTGTATATCAGAAGTCTTGAAGACTTGCGAGAGCTAGGGAAGACGTAGCCCTTAACTTATAACGTGTGATGTAGTTCGACACAATTCAATACCCGTCATGGTAGAAGTCAAGAAGTGGTTGTTTTCTGATGCTGAAGGTGGATAGAAGTAAAAAGGGTAAACCATCAGTCGGCAACAACTATGGTTGATAACAGATAGCTTCATTCAGTTGATTTCATATTATTTTCCATATTCATATTTTGTTTTGATATCCAGTATTTTCATATAATTCAATACCCGTCGCGGTAGGAGCCATGAAGTGGTTGTTTTCCGATGCTGCAGGTGGATAGAAGTAAAAAGGGTGAACCATCAGTCGGCAACAACTATGGTTGATAACATATAGCTTCATTCAATTAATTTCATATTATTTTCCATGTTCATATTTTGTTTTGATATCCAGTATTTTCACTGCATCAATTATTGAATTCATCAGTGTATTAATATTGCGAAATTGAATCATCTAATAAAGATTATAAATACTCCTGTTTCACTGAAAATTCTGAAAATTCGCTGAAATTTCTCTAGCCTGTGCAATATCTATTATCAAAATTATTGATAACGGAATGATGGAAATGCAATAGCGCTCGAAAACATAATACTAAATCATTCAATTTATTTGGCTGCAGTACATGTATTCTGGATGAAATTCGATTAGAATCAATGATTTGTATAACTAATAAAGAACCGAAATGCAAACCATCAGATAAAAATTCTATATCCGGACCTAAAGCTGGGGTCAGATAAAGTGGGAGTTTATGTTTGGGGTGGTAGTAATCCCAGAAAATTAACGGTGATAACATCCATGTTTTATTGATTTTTTCAAAACCCCAGCAATAACTCAAGTAGTATAAAGGTGGGCGAAACAGTAATGATAGGTTTGAATTTGAATTATGCTCAGCAAGAATATACTAGAATTGGAACAATATACAGTGAGTTTCTAAAAGTCTGCACCATTGGGGAAACTTTTTTATAATGCATTTGTCAGAAAATTTATTCTTCATAAAAGTGGGTCTTCGCGAAAAACTTCTATTTGAGATATCAAAATTCTGGATTTCCAAACGGCGTACAGGGGAGAACAAGAAATAGGAATTTTGATGAAGAGTAATCTATCCTTGTTTTTGATACTGTTGTTGAAATTGTTTTTTTCCGTTAACCAGTTATCGTCCCCTTACGAACGGCAGCCCTCAAAAGTCGAAATTTCTGCGAGCCAAGGATTACCGAGGTCTTACCTTTTAACGTGCGATTCCTAGCACTTTCCGACCAGCAGTCAATGGTTTTGAACGCGAAGTCTCAACTACTGAGCTACACGGCGAAGAAGTTTATTTGGAGAAGTTGTCTAGAATCGGAAACAATATTATTGTTTGGAGTCACAGCCACCTACGCAACAAAAATTCTAATATCATTTCTGTTACGATGAATTCAATAATAATAATGAAAAAAAAAATTATAACGTAAATAAAATATGTTTAGTTTAAGTTTATTGAATATTCAGTTGGTTGTTGTGAATGATTATTGATAAAGAAGTTGGTCATTAAATAATCTCATCCATTAACAAACTGATAACAACGCCTATAAATTAGTATGTTCCATTGTGTTGAACTTACCTTATTGAATATTTCAGGAAGGGTTTCATAAAGCATGAGTACCGCCTACAGTCTCGGAGGCGCAAGCCAATGGGTAGGAGGAGAAACGAACCATGGACATTCCCCTAATCTGGAACAAGGCACAGGAGAACTGTCCCATCCTACTGATGGAAAGGGACAATACCCCGCCAGTTCTGAACTTCAGGAAAGGCCCGAACCTTGTCATTCCTACGAGGGAAGAATGGGATGATATAACAACGAACGTGCCCCCTGCGGATAGCATAGTCTGGTACACAGACGGCTCCGAGATCAAGTAAGTATGTCCGGACCTTTGGAAAACCTGGCAAAACGAAAAAGAGTCAGTCTCAGTTGGGATCCTGGACACTCGGGTGTCCACCCACGGCAACGAGGAGGCACACAGGCTAACCAAGGAGGGATCAGGGCAACAACTAATTGGGGCATAACCCATTCTAGGAGTCCCCAACAGCTTAGCTGTTGCTGCAAAGAAATAACTGTTATAAAAACATGGCAGGACTCGCCTGGCATGAGACAATAGAAGCTGCATATATCCGGACCTTCGGAAAAACTGAAAAGAGAAATCATATCTCTAGGGAGACGAGATCTCACGCTAGCAGGGTTCCTAACAGGGCACAATCACCTGAACAGACACTTGGCCCCAATTGGGATTCTTGTACCCAGACATGTGGGTGCACAAAGGGTCCAAGCAAAGAGACCTACGTGCATGGACTTCAAAACCCGCCCAGGAAGTGAGAAGTATCGCAATGAGTATCGCTAATATCATTACAAAAACTGATGGGTTCAGAAGGTCCAAGAAAAATGATTGTATACTTATAATCCAGTAAGATTGGGTTTTGAGACGAAAATCGATTGTAACACAACCAAAATTAGTATGGTTGTAGTTGGAACCATTTTATACACGAAAAAAAAAATTGGTCACCAAAATTCCAGGGGTGGAACATATACTTTTTTTTCGTTCAAAAGTAAATGAATAGATTTTTGCTGTAATCTTGGAAATTATATGATTTATCGGAAAAAAACTCAACAAGGTGGAAGACAATTCAAAAAATCCAGAAAACGTGATTGAACGCCGACATCAACTTACAGGTTCACGCTTATCCGCGACTGAAAGTTCTGGCGGAGCCGAATATTTGATTGGTCATAACTTTGCTAAAAATGATCGGAAAAGGAAAAGAAGAAGTTCATATCGTTTTCTATCTTCTCATGCAAACATACTATGCGAGTATTTGTGTACCTAAAATGTGTTTTGTCGCACTTCACGGAGATGTTTGCGGATGATCCGAAAATCATGAATAATTTGGTGAATATGAAAATATGGAGCAGCAACCCATACCCTCTTTGGACTATATGCAACAATTTTATTTTCATGATTGATTATTTTCAACATTTACTGAAGAAATTGCCGGGATTACGGGTGAGTTGAAAACTGAGGCAGGAGTGGAACCCAGTTTTTTCTTTTGCATATATAAGTCAGACTTGTTTCACTAGTCTAAAATCGTTGCATATGGTCCAAAGAGGGTACTGATTCCTGCTTCAGTATAACTATTTCATATCAACTAAAATATCCATGACTTTCGGATCCTCTGTAAATATCGTAGAAGGGTGATGTGAAGTGGGACAAAACATATTTTGGGTACCCAGATACTCACATGTTATATTATTTGCATGAGGAAGTAGAAGTCTTCAGGAACGATATTCCCTTTTTCTTTTCCTTTTACTATAATTTTCAGCAAAGTTATGACAAATATAATTTTTGGCTCTGCCGGAAATTGTACTAGCGGAATAACGCGAGCCTGAAATTTTATATCGGAATTCAGTTAGGTTTTCTGAGAAAACGAGTGCATTTTGTGAGAAATTACTAATATTTCTTGTGGACAATTGAATTATCTCTCGCCTTGTTGAAATTATTTCTTGATAAATCTTATACTTTCCGTAACAACAGCAAAAAAAAATTATAATTTTTTTAAATTTTCTTTTTTTGCGTTCCTCCCCTGATATTTTGGTAAACAATTTATGATATCAAGAAGTCATGTGCCGAGTTTCAAAGTGCTCCTATTCATTCTTCAGTTGTGGCTTACATTAAATTTGTCAGTGGTTACTTCTAAAACAAATATAAAAATAAAATTATCGTCCAAATTTATAGAAGACTTCCATAGCCATGATCGCAAGACTGCTGAAGAGTATTAGAGTATTGGGAAAGTTTTGACTGAAAAGTACATTCCAGACTTTACATATTAGGTCTGGAATTTTAGTTCGAAAATATGAATAGGAAATTCAGAAAATCTATTGTGGAATCATCTGCGACTGAAAGACAAACTTTAGTCGCTATTTTCCATCGTTCAAGATAACCTCAAAATGCTCATGACAGGTCTATGTCAAAAAATAATTTTCAAAGTGTCACCGCAGAAGAAATGTTTCTCTCATATCCATCCCTGATGTGTATGCTTCTGAAGAGCCTGTTTTATTCCAATCCTATATCAATCCTCCTGAAGAGCTTGGCAAAGCGAAATAGATTTTTGTCGACCAAAATGCGAGAGAAGCGGACCTTGCTTCAATGAAATGAACGATTTCTGTGAGTGATATTTTTTAATAACATTCTCCTTATCTAATTTATTTAATGAGTTTTTCAAGGAAAACTAGAAAGAATTAAAAAAGTCAGATATCTGAATGAAAATGCAAATTTTCACTTTCAGATTTTTTCTTTCCTTTTCAGTTAGTCTTTTCAGAATATCTATCAGATGTAGTTCAATGTCCAGCGTGGCTTGTGCCGGGGAAGTAGTTGTTTTCTGTTAGATATTACAAATAAATCACATTTTTCATTTTTCAATTTTCATGGAGAATGTTCCCCTTTTCAGGTCTGGAATGTTCTGACAAAATTATGATGACTTCATATCTTATGACAAGCCTCATTAGACAGATCAAGCTGAATAGAGACATTTGAAACACAAAGAGCGTCTCAACTGTCAAGTTCCAGTTCAGTTAAAATTCTATCCAGTTTCTATCTGATCCAGTGAGTGAACAATAAGAGAACTCTGTTTTTCGACAACCGCATAAAGTAGCCTTTGGCGCGTTCAAATTTCAACGCAAGGGTAATGTTTTCTGAGGAATGTCATTAGTTGACAGCATTTTCGCTCTAGAGCAACAAAATTGAGAAAACGCTCACTCTCGTATAATATGAATAACGTGTAACTTAACATTGTAAAGGTGTCCGTATAGACTACTGATTGGAGATTCTACCCTTCACGCCGGTGTATTGCCAGCAGTTTGGATACCGACTTTGGCTATATTTTTTAAGCAATGTCAAAATTATACATTCAATTTTGGTGTAGTATAAAATAAATGAAGTATTATATTATTATATATTATCAATAAAGTGTCGAGTGCTTTTTCTGTATCAGAGATCTGCGTTTGTCGAAAAAAATTTGTATGTGATTCGAGCACCAAGTGTGTTTGCCGCTCTCCACAGATTACCGCGCTCCGCTTCACGTCGCGGGGCAACTCTCTTTATCAAGCGGCAATTTGTTACTTTGCGCTCTGAATACACAAATAGCTATTTTGAGAAGTAAACGGTTTTTTATTCAATAAGCTGAAAAATGATTAGATAATAACTGGTGCCAGTTATCTCATATATCTCCTCAATGATCTAGGGTAATAATCGAACTAAAACAAAATCGTGGGGCGTAGCATAACCTGAGTGAATATGTAAATTATTGTTCTGTGATATGGTACAAGGATATGTATTTGCATGAGTCTATTGAGAAGATGCATCCAATGCATATTATGATTCGAGCGGTTGGAACCTGGTTCATACCTAATTATTTTCCAGCTGTTAGTACATCATCTACATCATTAATATGTTTCTTTACAATACAACTCTTTAAATTTAAATTCATTTATATCTATATTTTTTTTCAAGTTTAGTTTTTTTATTCAGTTTCTTAATATTCCTCATTCTGTTTCTCTGAAAGTTTCATTCCTGACAGTTTGTTGGGTGGGGGATTCATGCTTGATTCACGATTCTGAGTTGACAGAGTCCTTCGTTTTTAGATATCCCGATTTTAGATTCATGCTTGATTCACGATTCTGAGTTGACAGAGTCCTTCGTTTTTAGATATCCCGATTTTAGTTTTGAAGTATCGACTGTCCAAACTCTACGAACTGCCATTTTGTTCTGGACTCCATCCTGGATTTGAATTTTTTTATGCTGTACTGTATTCTACAAGTCAAGCCCTTTCATTTCAGACCCACATTAAGGCGGAAAAAAAAGATATACGCCATTTTGTGATGGCGGCCATCTTTGATTTGAAAATTTCATGAATTTCATTTGATGTCCATACTGAGAGGGTTGTGAAAAATATGCCATCCACCCAGTGGCGGATCCAGGGTACTGGTATGGGGGGGGGTAATGAATATAAATATTCTCATTTAAGAAAAATAAAATATGAATATATTTCCAAGAGACATATGAAATAATAAAAACAAGCAATAAAGTGGTTCGGTATGGAAGAATTGCGAATAAAAGTATTTGAAACACTCAAATTACGATATTTTGAAACATACTGCGTTCATCCTCAGACCATAGGACGGCAGTATGAGTATTTTGAAATAGGCTTGGGGGGTAATTACCCCCTTTACCTCCCTGGATCCGCCACTGCATCCACCATTTTATGGCAGCGGCCATCTTGGATGTACAATGATACTAAGTACACATGATTGTAATGTCATCATAACTTGAGATGTGTAATTGTGTACTGAATTTCAGATCAATCGGTCAACAGGAAGGGGGAAAAATTCAAATTACTAAATTTGACCCACACAAGACAGAAACAAGGCCAGCTAAATAACACCTTTCAATTAAAAATGAGCTGTTATATAAAATATAATTCATCAAAATTCAAAAAAAATCCGATACTTGATTTTTTCTAGGCATTTTAAATTTTGGAAACAATGATTTTGTGGAAAATATTAGCAAACACATAGTGGAACATTTGACATCATTACTGAAGGAAACGATAATAAATGAAATTAGACATCGCCTGTCCCCATAATGGAACATACCCTCCTGATGGTAATTTTAATAATTGCCATTCAACATCTCTCTTGTTCATCCCAGCTCTCAGGCCTAGAGAGCCACAACCAAATACATGTAGTCATGTAATTGAGAAATATGTTCAGAATGTATCATGATCGATCTACAACATGTCGATAATGATTAAATTAGCTGCAAAGTTGGTGATTTGCCTCTCTGATTTTCAATACATTTCAAACCTCACAATTACAACGAACTATGAGATAATGAATAGTGAATGGACTATTAGATATCCCTACCATGTTAATGGAATTGGTTTAAATTCGAAATATTGAATAGTTACTTTTTCCGAATGGAACGACACATATTTCATGTGATTACTGTTTTATCTCGATCATGGATTTTCATAATAATAATAATGTATGGAAGTTTGATACGTAACCATATTGATATAAAATGAAGTACTACATTGTTTGAGAAGGTTTAAATCAAAACTCTATACTGTCGTAGAAAAATAGTTATTTATGGTACTAGTGTGTTATGTTGAAAATAAGTCACGCGAGAAAGATTTCGCACACTGCAGAGAAAAAAACTACTCAAAAATCATAAAGGTGGGGAAAATATATATTTATTTCAGTAGCTTTAGTAGCACATGCAATGTGAGAAACACGTCCGATCTCTAAATTTTAATTTTTTGAGCTCAACACTAACATAATTTTCAGTGGTTAAAATCCCAGAAAAGAGAAAATGAGTCAGCAAAATCTGTCATTATCTGACGGTCTATTTATGCACGTCTGAGGAACAAAAGGACCCCGCACCAAATACATGGGAAAATGGCGTTCAGCCAATTTTGATAATTTTTTGGGATATTGTAGTACAAGTCACTAGAAGTTACCCATGCAAGTTTAAATTAGTTTCTATGTCCAGTTTCGGAGATACGAATTTTTGAAAATCATAAAAATTGCTGTTTTACCAAAACATAGCAAGGTTCACTCATCCAAAAGTATTACTTTTCAGATGATTAGTAACAAAATAGTAGCATTGTTGGTTTGAAGAAAGTCGAATAGTATGTCTGTCAGTCGGTCGTTGCGATAGAAGAAGCCACCTATTATACAGGGTGGTTCAAAAGCATTTTTCATTAGGAAAATACCTATTGGGATTCTTTTCTTATGACAAGAAGATTTTCTGTAAAAGTTTCGACTTTTTCACAACACAGTAATTTTTTTTTCAAATGTTTGTTTTTTATACTACATATTTTTAACAATAGACACACAAAATAGTCTTTTTGAGTCAATAAATCCGCTTTGGAGCCAAAACTATTTGAGGTAGACTTATGGTAATTGCTCGACATGATCAGCTTCAAAAAGATACGATCACATTTTATACGGGGGCTGTTTACAAATATTAGTTGAAATCGGTTTTGTACGTAATATATATGTTTGTTAATTATTTTTGAACGGATCTCCCAATTTGAATCATATTTTTCAATTATACTTCCAAGTAAATTACCCTACACTCGGGTAAGTTTCATTCATTTCCTATGTCTGGTTTTTGAACTATAAATTAAAATTGATATTCTATAGAAGATATTATTCAATCTTATTTCTTGATGAAAATTCGGTATCCAGATCCATATAAATCGTTCTTTACACCTCGTAAAGATTCCGTTAATAGCTATAAATAGTTATCATGAACCCTTTCCGTAGAAGCCTATAGTGTTATGTCAACACAAGATTAACAGCTAATGAACTACTGTTAATTTCAACTGAAGAACATTCTACAGAAATAACAGATTCTCATAAACTACATGTTTATATGTAATTTTTTTTATTTCAATTAAGTGAGTACAGACAATAATAAGGGCTGTTGTTAGGGGAGAACATCCTTTTAAAATAAACTACAACAGGGCAGATAATACCAGGAGGAAAGAAGTGATGCAATAAACAGCTAATTATCATTATTATTAACTGGTCTGTTTCTTGCATCACGTATATCCCTTAGGAGCATTTGACTGGGATATTTTATGTTTTCCTGATGACGAGCGTAACTTAACCACCAAATTACACTGCAAACATGGAAACAAGAACCTACAGTCCTGGCCCCACTTTTGCATGTGCAGTAGTATCCCAGTATACGTTCGTTGTCACGTTCGTTTTCCCGTTCGTTCACGTTCGAGTTCAATTCCCAATTATACGCTATCCAGAGTTGATGTTTGACGGCGTTCCTGGACCGGGATGCAATTCTTTAATGCAATAGTTTCAGGTTCAGCATTCCGTACATTGATTTCAAATAGGTTTGCTTGAATATATAAAGGAGCAAGACCTATTTGGTATACTCCCATTGTTATGTCTCTCAGATTTTCCATTCGAAGGATAGGAAAATCTGGGAGATGATTTTCTGTTAAACGGACCCACCTTACACGAATACGTTGCAAATTATTATTTTCTACTCTATTTTTAAGAACGTTGTCTAGATTAGCTCGAGCTCGCATTGTTAGAGCTAATTCTATATCAGCATCTCGCAGTAGATTTGTCCCTCGAACCTATTTATAATAGCACCAGCAATTTTATAGAATTCCCCAAAATTTATTACATGTTGCATTTGAATTTGTCCCTCGAAGAATTTAAAAATGAGTTTCATATGACCATTTCGAGCTTCCGTTACCCATCTAGTCTTAGTTATTAATCTAGAATGTTGCATTTGAATTTGTCCCTCGAAGAATTTAAAAATGAGTTTCATATGACCATTTCGAGCTTCCGTTACCCATCTAGTCTTAGTTATTAATCTAGAATTATTTGCATCCTGAGTTGATAATTGGGATTCACCAGGCTGCATGAAGGCAGAAATTTGACATGTAACACCCAAGTTCTCTAAAGCTGGTACAGAATCTCTGTAACCACGGTCACATATCACAATATCGCCCTCTTGTAGCCACTGATTCAGCCCTTGATATAACTCATTTACCAGACAAGACGCATCGTTGTTATGACTATCGGCAAAGTAAGGTCCTAATATATCTAAAATGTAACCATTTGGAGCGGTAATTAATATAGGTTTGACTAGGTGGGCGTGTTTATGTATTGAATATGTCTCAACGTGAGAAAGTTTTTACTTTTTTGTACAAAACTGTAAGTCGCATCAATATTAATAATAGCTTTAGGGTCATTTGGATTGGGATTATAAAGCTCATTTGAAAAAGGAGTAACATGATCTCTAATAAAATTTTCTCGGGGTATAGATCCAAGCTCTATATTTTCTGGCACGAAACGCTGTAATAATGATTTTCGTGTTGTTTGAATTGCCATGCTCACTGCCTGACGTGAAGGATAATTAAATATCACTTTAAGAAATTCATCAGGCAAACCTTGTCTTAGTTTACATAGAAAAGTTAGTAAGTCTTTGGTAGAAACATGTCTAACAGAATTTTCTCTTTCTCTGGACACAGGATCGTAATATTGATAAAGAATTTCAAACTGCTCCTTTGTAATTGAAGTTGCTTGTATAAAGTCTTCGTTGGTAAAATCTTGTGACTTTGAGTAGCCATATCTATGTTCTTTGATTGTTTCTCTGAGAGCTTGAAGCAAATCGGTTAATTGAGTTCCAGGTATCCGATAGGCTCTATTAACAAACTCCAAACCTGGTAAAAGAGCTGGCAATAAAAGTCCATATTCAGTCAAATGTCTATCACAGACGCGATGATGGCCCGGGACGTATATATTTCTTTCAATGAAGATATTGACTATAAAATTAGTAGTTATTCTGCGGATATTGAGCACATCATTACAAATCGAACACGACCGAGTTGTTCTTTGTTTAAGGACGTTTAGCCTTGGACAATTAGGGTCTTCTTGTAAAACCTGTAGACAAAATTGGATTTGTATACAATGATTAAAATTATTCAATATTTCAAAAAACATCGCAAAACTGCCTGAGATATCACATGTTCGCTGGGTAGTCAAATAGTGGCTTGTTTTATGGTCATGGCTATCCATGATGAAAATATATATCTCAGTTACAAAAATCATTGAAGAAGTGGAATTCGTACCACTCAAGACGCTTTTCGGGACATATCTACTACTCAAAAACTCCACTTCGAATACCTGCGTAGTTTTTTACCCTCTTAAAAAAAATTCGTTAACAGAAAACGACACTGGAAATACAATGATACCTTATAGGCTTCTGCGGGAAGGCATTATGATTACTATTTGTAGATATTCGTGGAATCGTTACGAAGCGTAGAGATATTGACTGAATTTTCGCGAAGCTGGTGGAAAACCGCATACCAACGTGTCAATAGCCACGCCGTTAAGAGTCACACATATTATCTTGCGGTTTTTAACGGTGCAATTGTTTTGCGCTGCAAGATCATATTTATTTCATCAAGAAATAAGATTGGATAATATCTTCTATAGAATATCAATTTTAATTTATAGTTCAAAAACCAGACATAGGAAATGAATGAAACTTACCCGAGTGTATGGTAATTTACTTGGAAGTATAACTGAAAAATATGATTCAAATTGGGAGATCCGTTCAAAAATAATTAACAAACATATATATTACGTACAAAACCGATTTCAACTAATATTTGTAAACAGCCCCCGTATAAAATGTGATCGTATCTTTCTGAAGCTGATCATGTCGAGCAATTACCATAAGTCTTTCTCAAATAGTTTTGGCTCCAAAGCGGATTTATTGACTCAAAAAGACTATTTTGTGTGTCTATTGTTAAAAACATGTAGTATAAAAAACAAACATTTGAAAAAAAATTACTGTGTTGTGAAAAAGTCGAAACTTTTACAGAAAATCTTCTTGTCATAAGAAAAGAATCCCAATAGGTATTTTCCTAATGAAAAATGCTCAGTCTCACTAATGGGACCGTTGATAAAGATTAACAAAATATCCTAAATTGTCGCTATTTTTGAACCACCCTGTATAATAGGTGGCTTCTTCTATCGCAACGACCGACTGGCTGACATACTATTCGACTTTCTTCAAACCAAAAATGCTACTATTTTGTTACTAATCATCTGAAAAGTAATACTTTTGGATGAGTGAACCTTGCTATGTTTTGGTAAAACAGCAATTTTTATGATTTTCAAAAATTCGTATCTCCGAAACTGGACATAGAAACTAATTTAAACTTGCATGGGTAACTTCTAGTGACTTGTACTACAATATCCCAAAAAATTATCAAAATTGGCTGAACGCCATTTTCCCATGTATTTGGTGCGGGGTCCTTTTGTTCCTCAGACGTGCATAAATAGACCGTCAGATAATGACAGATTTTGCTGACTCATTTTCTCTTTTCTGGGATTTTAACCACTGAAAATTATGTCAGTGTTGAGCTCAAAAAATTAAAATTTAGAGATCGGACGTGTTTCTCACATTGTATGTGCTACTAAAGCTACTGAAATAAATATATATTTTCCCCACCATTATGATTTTTGAGTAGTTTTTTTCTTGCAGTGTGCGAAAAAGTACTTACTTCTTTACGCACTTTTGTCGGAAATAGTAGTTTACCTAACAAGTGCGGAAAGTGATACTTTTCCGCACGCGATTGCAGATGGCCGAACGACGTGTTAGCGGAGTTCGGCCAGAAATCGCGAGCGGAAAAGACACTTTACGCTCTTGTTAGGTACACTATTTTTTCTACTAGCGGAAAAAAACACCCAAAAGTTAACATAAAGACCATCTATTATTAAATATATATTAAACTATACAACCATACTTGGTAAGCTTTCTATTTTAACCTTCTACGACGCAATATTTGAATGTGAATAATCCGCAAAAACTAAACAAATCTACTTTTCCGCACTTTAATGTTTTTCCGCACTAGTGCGGAAAAGTGACTTTTTCAAAGCTAAAATGGGTGCGGAAAAGTGGATTTTTCCGCACGTTAGTAGAAAAAATTGTTTTCCCTATACATACCATTTTCATATCATGTACGATGGACAATATGTGAAACTACAGTTGAATAACAGTACTCTTGAACTGAAAAATGCTCGTAAAACAGAAACAGAAAACAGATTATTTCTTTATGCTATCAATCGATGGAACATTATTTAAAGGTCACCGAAAATTAAATGTGGTCTATCATATGCGGAAGCACCTGTAAAATTTGAGAGCATTCAACGAATTTTTTGTGAGAAAACCTCCAAAGTTGCCCCTCTGTATTACTGAAGTTTTGAGAACAGTCTAAGTGGGTACACAATCGTGCTTTCGTGAAAGTTATCATGAGAACTGAAGCATTGCAGTGTTGTGATGTTACGATCTCTGACTCTGAGTGCAAAAAATCGATTTTTCTTGGTTCTTCACCCATTTATCACACCACGAATGCCCACTGTGTGTGTAAATAAAAAAGAAAATCACCCTACGACAAAACCCGTGTCCTCCAGATGATTCCACTGAAAACCCTGATAGTTGTAGGTACAGACATTTGATAAGCAATGCAATCGTACACGTTCACAAGTCACCCATCAGAAATTTCCGTCAATTTACACAGTTTATTGACTGATTTTGCAATACGGCTTACAGTGATTGTATTTCGACTTTTATCATAAATCGATACCGTTCAATATGCCATTTTCATCAAGCCAATATTGTGATATGATTGTGAATCATCCAAAATCAAAAGTCGATCATTCACTTCAACATTCATAGGGCAGTGTTGTGTTTGAAACAATAATTGATTTCTGCAAATTTCTATTGAGAGTCATGCTCAAGCTCAATTTCAAACCATCATCTTCAATCACACGTTCGATATAAGAAGAGTGAAAGAGATTCTGACTGTCCACCCGTTGTTTATATCCAGCGGCGGCGCTTTCTTACACTTATAAAAGGTACATTTTTTGGTCCGCATTTCCAAATAACACTTAATTGCCCACTTCTTTTGATGGGTGGGGGGTATATTTTTCGATAAGTAAGTGGTGGTAGTTCACCCAGTATAGCCCAGGATTTATAGGCCAAAAGGGGTTGTGGGATAATTAATTTTCGGAAGGCTGCAAATATTTTTAATCCCTTCATTCGCATGTAAAAAGAGTAGGAGAGACTGGGAGATGAAGGTACGTAAAGAAGAGGACCCTTTGACATCAAAAACATCTGCCTTCACAAAATATAGATATCTTCTTTAATTTTCCAGATATTTGCTCGCGGAGTTTTATATGGGACACCCTGTATATATAAATGATTCCCTACAAAGTATTTTCCATAATTGTGATAATAAACATTTTTTCCATTGGTTGTAAGTAAACATGGCCCATACTGTATAATTTATCATCGCACTTGAAGAATTATTGAAAGCTTTTAAAATAAATCTTAGAGTACTCATTTTCGTTTTTATGAAATGATGACTTTTTATAAACCTGATTGAGACAAAAAAAATGATTGGACCAGTGTCAATAGCTTCCTGGACCAGTTTGCCCCTTCCCATCCGCCCCTGATTTGGAGTGAGTAATCCCTTTTAATTCTGAATTCGGTTCAAATTTGCTCAATGTTCTCACATATGTTTCTTTAACAGCTACTTCGCTAATTCGAGTGAACGTAAGAGACGCTTTTAAATAAGCACTCCACTAATACGACATTGAATTAATTATATTCTGCTCAAAACGAGACAGTCAACCCCTGAGGTGCGCGTTTCTCTCAGTAATTAGCAACCCTTTGTCGGCAAAATTAAGATAAGATGAATCCAACGAAATGAGGTTGTGTTGATTTTCCTCGTCTGAAGAGGAATAGTGAATATAGTTTTTGATTATTCAAGTTGCTTCTATATAATTTAATATTGCTGTCTGAGTTTGAAACCATTTATTCGGTGTGCTTGTTAAAGGAGCTTCCAAATTTCATGCATTAAATACATTTTCGTAATTTGATAGGATTTTATACAGTGACCGCCAAAAAGTATGTACCATATGGGAAAAAAGTTCATTATTAGAGTAACGGAAAAAAGATTCTTGGAGAAAGTTTGTGCATGTCCGATAACATAAAAATCGATTTTGACACATTTAGATTTAATTTTATTTACATATACAAAGTTTGAAAAGATATGAGGGAAAATTGAAAAAAGATATTTTTTTAAAATATTTTCCTAGCTGTATAAAAATATCAAATTATTATCTTATGAATAGCTTGACCAGAAACATTCGAATTTCAATGATATTGGCAAAACTTTTTAATTTTTTCCACACCAGTGAGCACTAAATTAAAAAAATTGGATTTTGTCAAAACCCTGGCTGTTACATTGGTTCGTATCTAACAGTTATATCAGAATTCCACGACCATTGTGGTGACATGACATTCGAGAAACATGGTGTTTTCCAGATTATAATCAAGTTTCGATGATAATCGTGCCAGAGCGTTTCACTTCGCGTGCAATGTTGAAAACTCTAGCCTCTTTAATTTGACGCACTATTTTTAAGATTATGTGCGAAGTGAAACGTTCGTGCACGATTATCATCAAACGTTGTTTATAATCTGAAAAACACAATATTTCTGGATTTTCCTATCATCGCAATAATCGTGGAATTCGGATATAACTGTTTGATGCGAACAAATGTAACAGCAAGGGTTCTGAAATTTTTTATTTTTTTTTAAATTATTGCTTTCTGGTGTGGAGAAAATGAGAAAATGTTGTTATTATCATTGAAATACAAATATTTCAGTATGGTCAAGCTATTTGTAAGAAAATTATTTGATATTTTTTTACACCTAGGAAAATATAAAAAATTGCTATTTTCAATTTTTCCACATTATTTTTTCAAACTTTGTATATATATATAAAATTTTATTTTAAGCACCTTTTTCAAATATTTTTTTTTGATATCTTGCCATTTTACCCGACTTTTTGCCTATTCATGGTAATTTTTTTCAATTTGCCGCCATACCAGCTATCACATGACAGGTGTCAAAATCGATTTTTAGGTTATCGGACATGCACAAACTTTTCCCAAGAATCTTTTTCCCAATACTCTAATAATAAACTTTTTTCTCATATGGTACATACTTTTTGGCGGTCACTGTATATGAACAAGACTCGGAAAATATAATTTTTCCTCAATACAAAGATTGTATGGAAAGTGTATGACTGAAGATGTAGTTGATGTTAGATCCAAACTACTTATATAGAATGATGGAAAAGTTTACGTATCGTTTGACGATATCTGTCATTTGTCATCTCCCAACTGCTTCAATTATTACCTGAAATTGTTCGAGTACCTACATGCTTTCTCTCCAAATACTTACATGAATATCAAAATAAATCATCCTTCAAAAATTCAAGTACGAAAAGAATTTCCTGCAATGGATTCAGGAACTTGCGAAATTCGGTCAGGTTAGGTTAGGTTAGGTTAGGCTAAATTCAAGTACGAAAAGAATTTCGTGCAATGGATTCAAGTACTCGCGGAATTCGTTTAGAAAATTGTAAATCACATTATAAAAAGCTATAAAAATTGTTTAATTTGTCCATATGTGCTGTATAATAAAATAATTGAATGAGATAGATAATATTCTACTCATCTCACCCAATTTTCTAGCATTCTTCGTGTTTTTGATGCCAATTATTTTTGATTTCACCGATGTAGGCTTTCACGGCTGGCGTCCAATGTTTTGGTTGATTTTCGGGTTTTGCCGTGGTCAAGAGTACTTCGCCAACGCCACTGAAGATGACTGTTGTAGTTGAAACGTTTTGGATTTTAACCAAAGAAGACCACGGCAAAACCCGGAAATCAACCAAAACAATTCTACTAATGTCACATAACTTCATAGTACAGACAACAATAGGAAATATAAAAGCTTGTGTTGTAAAAATAGTGGGCACTATATTTTTGGTAAATCATAAGTTTTAGTAGAATCGTTTTTTAAGTTTTCCTGTGTTCTTCTTAAAAACGTGTGAATAATAATTTGAAATAATTATTATTCTTTATACTTTTCGGAAATTTATTATACTAGGAACAAGAGAAAAGTATTGGAAGACGTAAATAATAATGCATACAAAATAAATGATGATTTTAGTATTGACAATGAAGAAGAACAAGTTGTTCCTGTTTGAGCAAGGTTTCAGAAGATGTTTTTTTCGTCCTTTTGAATATGGTTTATGATGAATATTTTTAAAAATGTTGTATTTTTCATTAGAAAAACGAGTTACGAACAATTCTTTGAACTTCGCAGGTGCTCTGATAATATATAATTTTTAATTCTACACCATTCCCAGGTTGAATTGGGCACATTTTTCATTTTCAATAGCTACTATTACCCCTTTATAATTTGGCGTTTTCAAACATCAGATTTTAAGATTTTTTCAAATTGTGACGTCATGTTGATGATGAATAGCATATAGCATATAGCATATATGCTTGAAACCAGAATGCAATATCAGGTTTTTATTTAGAAAAAAATAAAATAAAAATTGGGCTATTCCATTTGAAATTGAAACGTTGATGTTACTTCCAGTGAAACCGGAAGTCAAATTTCAGATTCGAATATGAACTATAATCTAAAAATATTTCTCATACAATATATCCGAAACTTAAATTTATATCAATGCAAATAACCAGATGACGTGACGTAAAAAATCTCGTGGGCACGTGGTATATAGATGGCAAATTTCATAGCCTTCGCCAATGTCATTACCAATTAAGTGAACTCTCACCTTCGCCAAAAATTGGAGTACCGATGTATTATTTACTTTTACAAGGATTGTTTGGACTATTCCACTCATGCTAAAATACGCGTTTTTGATTGGTGGAAATTTTCTTATTGATAATTGTAAACATCATGTTTTCGATTTAGTAGTTCGGCACTTGATTGGCTATTAGATACCTTTGTAGTTCGCTTCGTCATTGGTTGTTTTATAAAACAAACTTACCCCACCAGCAAGTTGGTATAATGACACAACACCGAACTTTGACCCAAACCATGATGAGCACTATTAATTCATATCAACTTCACAATTTTCGACAAATTTTTGACACAACACCGAACTTTGACCAAAACCATGATACGCTTCACTTTTCATTCATATCAACTTTTCGACAAATTTTGCATACACGTAAACCAAAACTCCGCCCTTTCAATTCCCGTAAAAGCATGAAAATGAACGATGAGTCACTATCTATCTACCAATGAACTAAACAATTTAATAAACTGTCCGAAACCCGAAACCGTCACAAGCATGCGTAGTCCCACAGAACTCAAAGAATGCGTACAGTTCTGTGAAACTGCGCATGCATCCGATGGTTTCACTGTTTGTTTTTGACAAGTTTTTAAATTCATCAATGGATCCATCGATGAGCATTGCATCCTTATTTAATTAATGGAAAATGACAATAGCAGCACGAATGCGCATTATCCATCGATGAATTTAAAAACTTGCCCTTTATGAACGCGAACAAACCTAAAGACAACCAACGAAAGACGCACCCTGTGAATAGTCACTAAATTAGCGGGAAGTTTGAAATACCAAGACAGCTGCTCTGCGCAGTTTACTCCAAATAGTACTTTCAAAAATGGTTTTGATTTCATTCATGGAATAGTCTTAACAAATACAACTCGTGTACCAATGATTATCATAAATTCCATCTTTTTTTTCAAGCCAAGCAACATAATTTGTTTCTCAAAGTCGAAGGAATTTTTATTTCGATAATCATCAATACACTTGTTGTATTACCAACGAAAATGTCTCACATACTCAGTATTTTGGGTTGCTATAGTATACAGGTTCAACTATGATCACCTAGCGAAAATTATACAGAGTGCTCTCCCCACCCAATATCCTTTATAAGTGTAGGAATTCACCTTTGAATGTCAACAAATACACAGACTTTTTCTCTTCCCTTATTATTTTTCAAAATTTTATATAAAACAGTTGTTTCAGATTCGTGACTAAAACCAATAATTCCATCCACACGTCATATCAAGCAAAATGATATTATGTGACATGAAAAATACCTGCCCTTGTTATGATAACATTGTACCGCTACTACACCATAATAATGAGTTGGGAATTTAGTTCATGATCCTGTCTCATATATAAAAAGCTGAACTGAATGAATTGTAATTAGTATTACCACAACAACTGTCGTTTAAAATATTTGATCCAAACAACTCACCGGATAGTCAAAAAAATCGAAACAGCATCCAACTATTCAGCTGACAAACGAGCATTAACAAGTCAAAAATGCATTAGTACGTCAACAGCAGAAGTAGGGGAGAGTCGAGGAATTGTGAGCACCTAAGCGAAAATTATCTTGGTGGTCAAGCCGGTAACTCATGGGGCAACGGTGCGCATAGGGTGGGCAATTATGCACGCCTGCTGGTGAAACAAATTGGCAAGTGTCAGAACACAATCTTTCAACTCAGCCTTTACCTTTTCTCTGAAATTCAGTATTTTTCTCATCGTTGATTCCGGAATATTATAACTTCCATGATGTTCCCTGATGCTGAGAAATTTTGCGCATTTACGCGCACCATTCCCACGCCATTATTTCGGAAGAAAATCACTTCATTACCGAAGAAACAATAAAACAACATGAACAACAATATATGTACATAGGTATTGAATTGTGCACTTTGAAACTAAGTTTGATCAAAGCTATAATTTCGGTGTTTTTTGGAATTTGTGAAATATTAGTAAAGAAAAACATCAGAAATGCACAATGAAAAAGTTTTTACGGTGCTGTTATACACCGTTATGCAGAATTTACACCAATTTACATGAAATTAAAACCATTGTAATGGATACTTGATAAAATGGTGTACAATTAGCTAAAATGAGAATGTGAATCTAATTTTGGTGTTATTTACAAATTCTGAATGGTTTATTCAGGAATGACACCAGAAATTCACAATTAAAAAGGTTTCACGGCACCTTTATAAAACGTAATGCAAAACGTCAAAACAGTCTCCGAAACGTCAAAATTTTTCGAAAAGGAGAAGTATTTTTTGGTCAATTTGATCTGATTTTTTCAGATAGGCAAATTCAGTGTAGGATACGTTACTGACAGAAATTAATTTCATTTAAGACAGCAGTCTTGTGAACGCAGTAATTCATCAGGCACATTAATTAATTTGCCCTTCTACATTTGTACAGATTTCTTTGGATTAACATTTTTTTCATTTTCATATTGTGGAAGGTTATAAACCCAAAAAATCATGTCAAGAATAGTCTTGAATTATTATTTTAAATAAAAATGAAACATTAACAATAATATATATTTACTCCATTGTTTACGCACATATACACAACTTTTAGATAAATATTGTAGTTTAATGGTTATTTTCCGTCGACCGTTCATTTATGATGCATTTTAACGCACTCAAAATCGTTGATTAATGACCCCTGTTAATGAATGATTTTCTATTAATCAACGATTTGTTTATATGCAACCCAACATACATTGTTCTTATACATTTTATATTGGTTAGTACTACATTATTTATTTGTCAATTTTCAAATAAAATTTCAGAAAATGTTCATTACACCAGTTGTCACTCAAAACCATATATGGTCCCGTGGCGTAACGGTAAAGTTCACCTGTCATGCAGCACTAAGGTCGATAGTTCAAAACCCATCGAGGGTATTTTTTTTTTATTTCAATTTGAAAATAAATAATAAAAAATTATACAAAACTACCACTAAGAAAAATTAAACTATCTTTGAGTAGAGTTAATATAAATAGGAAATAGTGATTGTTTTTTATCGTAACGTTAGATAAATAAACATTGAAAGTGAGATATCTCTATTTTCGAAAACTACTGTCGACGGAAAAGTTTTGTAACAAACTCGTGAATTAAAATGGAGATTAACAATCTCAAACATTAACGCGCTCGCTCCGCTCACGCGTTAAATTATCTCGATTGTTAATCGCCCTTATTAATACACTTGTTCGTTAATGGTTATTTAAATTATCTCGATTGTTGGATTGTTGGATTAACAATCGAGATAATTTAACGCGTGAGCGGAGCGAGCGCGTTAATGTTTGAGATTGTTAATCGCCATTTTAATTCACGAGTTTGTTACAAAACTTTTCCGTCGACAGAAGTTTTCAAAAATAGAGATATCTTATTTTCAATGTTTATTTATTTAACGATACGATAAAAAATAATCACTATTTCCTATTTATATTAACTCTACTCAAAGATAGTTTAATTTTTCTCAGTGGTAGTTTTATTTTATTTTTTATTATTTATTTTCAAATTGAAATAAAGAAAAAAAAATTTACCTTCGGTGGGTTTTGAACTCTCGACCTCAGTGTTGCAAGCCAGGCGCACTTTACCATTACGCCACGGGACAATATAAGATTATGAGTGACAACTGGTGTAATGAACATTTTCTAAAAATTTTTTTTGAAAATTGACAGATAGTACTAACTAATATAAAATGTATAAGAGCAATGTATGTTGGGTTGCATATAATCAAATCGTTGATTAATAGAAAATCATTCATTAACAGGGGTCATTAATCAACGATTTTGAGTGCGTTAAAATACATCATAAATGAACGGTCGACGGAAAAAGTAAATAAACACAGCGAAGATCCACAAAAACTAACCTGTGCGTGAGTTGTTGAAAGAACCACATACTGAACCACAATCGGTAGTTCAAGATATGGTACTTTATTATGTATGGATAAGCATGATTATGACCCATTAATAGTTATTTATGCAACAAGTGCAAAAAGTAAGTGTTATTACTCGACGTGAAATTGTCAACACGTTGATTGCAATAAACAATTTTTGCACGAGTTACATACAAAATTTTTTATGTTCATGCAAAAAGCAAAGTACCTTTGATGAAGTTCAACCTTATATGATGAGTTGAATATGAAAATCATATTTGGGAAGTACATTCAATTCAAAGCACAAAATGGCGGTAGATAATGTAAGAATTCTCTTAGAATAACTTTGTACGGTTTGGAGTTCTGTTTCGATTTTTTTTAACTCAATCTTGCACTCCATCAGTATTCAACATTGACGAGAGCGAAAGTTTTTGCTGTTAAAGTTTCAGTCTCAGGCGAATGCTCATGCAGCTGTGCGATTATTCAATGAGATGTATCCAGGCAATCCCATTGACAGAAAATATTTTAGATAACTCATTAGAAAATTTGAACAAACTAGGAATCTGAGAAATATGAGAAAAGTGTTCAACCTGTCTCTCCAAACAAGCAGATTGATATCTTGGTGGATCTTTAAGAAAACCATCAAGAATCCTCCTGAATTAGCGGATGAAAATTACATGCCACGTTCCACAGTACATAGGTCCATATTTTTTGAGAGAAAATTTGAACGGAGTTCGATATTTGAGGATGCTACAAGAAGACATCTCTCCGGAAATAATATAAAAAATATTCATTTTCAACAAAATGTAGCACCTCCTCATTATTACAGGCCAGTAACCAACTTTATAAATGTACATCCGGAAAGATGGATCGGTAGGAGGGGTCCTACTGAATGGCCAGCTCGCTCGCCTGATTTGACCCATTCGCATTTTTTTTGTGGGGATATCCCAAATCTCAAATGCACAGAACCGCTCATCCAGGAACGATAAATCAATTGGAGGAACGCATAAGAGACGTATGCAGGAATCTTACACCAGAAATGTTTGGAAATGTAAGAAGCGAATTTCAGATTCTTCTCTTCATGTGTCAGTGGTGAACATTTCGACCATTTGTTTTGATTTTCTTTCTCAATTTCTTAGATATTTATGTAAAATAAACATTGTTCTTTATTCTGGATGGTCAAAATGGCGTCGGGCCGCCATTTTGAAAGATAGATATTTTTTTGTCGTCAAAAAGTAGCTCATGAACTGCCATTCCACCAGAAAGAAAAAAAATTCATCCGAAAATTCCAATCCGTTCAAAAGTTAACAGCGGGGGGGAGTTACTATATGGACACACTGTATAATAGACGAGCAACTTCTCTTCAGAGGCGCACGAACTCAATGATCTCAAGAAAATTACAGCCTCTGAGTCATTGAGATATTCCAATTGACAATTTTGTCTTGTATTTCATGTTCAAACATAATTTAAAGAACGTGTCGTCTCTTAACATACCACTCCCATTCGAAGTAGGATTTGGATGAACGTTAGAAAAATGGTAGTTTTTATTTAATATAACAATTGGTGGAAAAGTAAATTGCTCGACATCTCTATGATATTCAAGGGTCAATAATTTTGAAATGAATATATACAGTGACCGCCAAAAAGTATGTACCATATGAGAAAAAAGTTTATTATTATAGTATTGGAAAAAAGATTCTTGGAAAAAGTTTGTGCATGTCCGATAACCTAAAAATCGATTTTGACACACGTTACGTGATCGCTGGAATGGCGGCAAATTGAAAAAAATTACTATGAAAAGGCAAAAAGTGGGGTAAAATGGCAAGATATCAAAAAAAGTTATTTCAAAAAGTTTGAAAAGATAATGACAGGAAATTGAAAATAGCTATTTTATTAATATTTTCCTAGCTGTATGAAAATATCAAATTATTATCTTATGCATTGCTTGACCCTACTGAAACATTTGTATTTCAATGAAAATGACAAAATTTTCTCATTTTCTCTACACCAATGAACACTAAATTAATCAGAATATCAGAATTCCACTACCATTGTGATGACATGACACTCCAGAAACATGGTGTTTTGCAGATTCTAATCAAGTTTCCATGATAATCGTGCCAGAGCGTTTCACTTCGCATGCAATGTTGAAAACTATAGCCTCTTTAATTTGACGCACTATTTTTAAGATTATGTGCGAAGTGAAACGTTCGTGTACGATAAATCATCAAAAATTTATTGTAATCGGAAAAACACGATATTTTTGGATTTTTCCATCATCGCAATAATCGTGGAATTCTGATATAACTGTTAGATACGAACCAATGTAACAGCAAGGGTTCTGACAAAATTCAATTTTTTTTAGTGCTCTCTGGTGTGGAGAAAATGAGAAAGTTTATTTCAGGCCAAAAAGTGGACTGATTCGCCAATAATACTCTTTTATTGTCTGTCCAAGATGTTTATATATTATAGTGGCACTGATGTGTGCTGAACCGATTACTGGTTACTTCTAGCCATTGTGCGAGTACTGTTCCTGACTATCTGAAATGGTTATTTATGCAACAAGTGGAAAAAGTGAGTGTTTATTGCACTCGACGTGACATAGACAACACGTTGAGTGCAATAAAATTTTTTTGCACGAGTTGTATACAACATTTTTTCTACGTTAATGCAAAAAGCAAAAAATGATTTATTAAGGTACGGCACTAGGTGTTGGAAAATGAAAAGCGCAACTTGAATAATTGATCATTATTATCGATTTGCATTGAAACAGATCACTATCATCTATTTTCCATTAATAATACTCATTTTAAAATTCTGTAATTCTCAGAAATAATTTTTGACTGACGTTTCTATAACCACAGTTGCATTACAAAAATCAAAATCATAGTAGCCATGAGCGCGTATGTTTAAGAAAGAGAATATCAAGTTTTGACTTCATATGCTGTTTGATGTTTCTTAAAAGAGTTTTATACAAACTGAAAATCATAACTGAGCTTATGGAATCGTCAAACTTGAACATTATAAACGACATTTTAGAGATAGAAGGCACAAAAAGAAGTCTTTCCAAATTTCGAAACAGCGACAATGAATTGAACAACCTGATTGAAAGTGCGAAAAAGTTTTCACAAAAAACGGAATTTTGCCAGAGGAGGACTTTCGAAGGCTTACAGAAGATTCCCAGAAAACTTGATGAATCGAGAGAAAACTGTTGAATGGAACATATATCAATTTTTTAGATGAGAGTTTATAAGTGTTTTAGATATTGGAATTACATTTTTGCAAGATGATCCCAAATATGTAGTAGATAATATGCAGCCTATAAAGAAATCTACCGTTGTACAGTGACCTGCTCACCAGTCAGAACATTCAATCTGATATTGAATTATACCCGCCTGGTGAAAAACCGGATGTTTATGCTCTTCAGGGGGAACTAGAAGTTTTTTTTTGATATACAGGATGAAATCGGAGCGATAAATGAGGTAAGCGGTAAGCAGAAGATTACAGAACAAAAGGAAATGAAATAAAACATATTTGTCGAAAAAAAAAAAGAAAAAAAAATGGGAGATATTGAATTTGAAAGTTTTCAATTTTTTTTCGGTAAACAATAATCAGAGGTCTATAGCCTGCGTAAACCGCGCTGAAACACTGCCAGCGGGCAGACACGCTGTGGCCTGGAAAATCAAGCCAGTGCCTCCCAAACAAAGGTAACTGAAAGGAATTTCATAAAATTTCATAAAATTTTTTTTTATCAAAAATTAATAATTCTGCCTTTTATTGTTACATTAGGTTCTATATACCAACCTATTTTATTGATCACTCCAATTTTGGAAATACCCTGTATGTATTAAGAGGAACGTTGCATCAATGGTTGATATCATGAATACAGCCAAAGAAAGTAAGGCTATTTTGAAGTTTTTTTTTCGACTGTGTCAGCTTATTTTAACTGCAGGATATTCTGTAGCAAAAAACGAAAGATCGCATAGTACGCTAAAGTTTGTTAAAAATGATCTACGTTCACTGATGGGCAACAAAATATTAGATTCAGTCATGTTAATCAAATCTGAAAAAGATTTTTGTGGCTCGATGGATATTCAAAATATGGTAAGTGCGTGGACAAAGTTTATTTAAATCACGAAGAATATTATTTTTACAGTATAATAAATAATTTTGCTATTAAACAATATATTTTATAATAAGTATAAACATGGTTTCTTTGGTTTTTGATGGTACAGTTTGTTTTTAGTAGGAGCGCCACGACAAATAATAATAATAGCCGTCATCTACCCGCACAGGCTATGCCTTTGGGTGTACCCAAGTAACCAAGGAAAGTCAAAACATATGTTGTTTTTTTTTTATTAAATAAGTTATTTCGTCTTTTATCACATATTTATTTCTGTTGAATATGCCTTCGGTCCGTCCCTGCCCCCTGGTGGAATCTTCTGTTCTCCGTCGGACAGTAAATTGTCGATAATTTTGCTTGTGCTCGATTAGGCGGGTGCTAATGATTTTTTTCGTTTGTCCAATATAAACCTTACCAAAATTACATTGAATCCTGTAAACTCCTGTTCATTTAAGTGAATCTCTGCTGATTTTTTGGCGGTCTCAAATATTACGATATTTCCTTCGTTGGTTTGAAGATGGTGTTTATTGTCGCCATGTCTCCTTCAGAATTTTTCGAATATTCGGAATACCTTCTATGTGTGGCGGATATATGGCGCCTTTGCTCTGCACAGTCGTTACTCGTTAGGTTGTCGATGTGCCTTGGTTCACATATTCTCAACCCTTTTTTTACAATTGACGACGGTGCGTTTCTGTTTCAGATGATGGTTGATCCATTATGTAGATATCGATCTGTGTGTGTTCTCTTTCTAAACACCTAATGACCTAGTTATTTACCTTGTTTGGTGAACAAATACATACAGGACTTGTTTTTGTAATTCCGTTGTGAACTGGACTTTTGGGTAAAAATTATTCAGGTTGTTATGGAATTTCTGAAGTTCTTCTCTTCCGTGGTTGCAAACAACGAACATGACATCTACATACCTTGGTGGTGGTTCTGTCGTTTTTCGAGTGGTTCTTTCTTTAAAAAATTCCATGTAGAAATTTTCGACGATTGGTAGACAGTATCTGCCATACACAGAAGATGGGAAATTTTTGAAAAAGAAGAAAATTAACAACGTCTATTAACCAAGATAATACCAGAATATTTGAGATGAGCAGGAGTTCACAGGATTCCATGTGATTGTGGTAAGGCTCATATAGGACAGACGAGAAAGACCATTGGTACCCGCTTAGTAGAGCACAAGCGAATTTGTCGATTGGGACGAACTGAGAAGTTTGCAGTCACCGAACATACGTTTTCGACGAGCTAACCCACCATTACAGAAAGTGCGCGCCAAAACAGAATTATGAATGACGTACCAGGAAAGAGAACTTCAGTTTCAGTTGATGCGTCAAGGAGAGTACTTCGACAACGCCACTGGATATGACTGCCGTAGTTGAACATGAAACGTTTGGAAATTTTAATCAAAGAAAACCTCGGAAAAACTCGGAACCCAACCAGAACAATGGATCAGAATAATTGGTATATCAGTAGATTTGCATCATCTATGTTTTTCCATCTATACATTGTTACAGAGGAAAACAAATTTGTTTGTGTCATTCACTAAGTTGATTAATATGTATCCGGTTTCAAGTTGTAGAAAAAAGTTCCTACGTTTTATTGCAACTCACTAGTGAAATTTTGTTTCGATTTGGACGAGGGGGGCTACCTGAGACTAGTTTCAAGATTTTTGCTTCACATCAGTGCATGGGTAGGTCAATACAGACAGCTTTGAAACCACCTGTTTCTCGTCAGAGTCGACACACTGACTATTTGGTTACTCTGATCTCGCGCGATGAAACACCTTGGTTCCCCTACGTCAGAAGGAATGTTGGAAAGTGTTTGGTGTCTGACGAAACCCTCAAATTCGGACCACCGACACATTTACCTGAAGATTGGTAACACCAGTGAACCGTCCAGAATATATCGGTACCTGCGGAAAACCAACTGGATACGTTATTGAAAGGAGCTTGGTAAAAACCTAAAGAATTTTAGGATTATCAAACAGAATACACACCGAGCTTATGATATAGAGCAAACTCCGGAGCAAAATCAAGAGGTCATAGTGATTTCAGAACAACTGTCCCCCGAGCTGTCCCCTAAGAAGCAGACAAAATGAAGGAAAAATGAGCTAGCATAAACCAACTAAACTATGGAAAAAAACTGGCAAACCAATTGATAGGACAAATTTCAGAAAGTTCAAGACTCCCCAAAAACTCCATAAACCCATAAATTCCAAAAACGTAACCCCTTTTAACCTTCAACTGTGGGAGAACAGGGATGACTGAGAGACGGCAAAGCGAATCGTAACAAACCTGTGAATAATATGGACCATAAACTTTTTCAGCCAGTATATATCGCCTATACCAGATGAAATATTTCTTGTTCTACTGCAAACTTAGTATAATTTACAGGATAAGCACACAAACCTGAAAATCTGCGAACGTGGTCTTCATGCCTCAAAATTGACGGGCCCAGACCAAAATATTTGAATAGTCTACGCAGCTTGAAATTTCCAGGGAAACACTACAGGGAGAAATACTACCCAACTACTCGGGGAAATGGTAGTAGGCGAACTGCTGGAATATCTAAACAATCCCAATGTTATGCGGACTACATAGTGGGCTTACAAGGAGAGTAAGTCCAGATAACCTCCGAACTGATGCAAAACGCACTAAGGAGCGTAGAGAAATGGTGCAAAAGAAGTGGCCAAATTCCTTTATACGCAAAATTATTTTGAGGAACATAAAGCTGCCCGAATTCTTTGGAGAAACACTTCAACTTGCTGATCACGTCGAAAACTAGGTAAGAAACTGACCTGGAATATGCATTTGCAACATGTTATCAACAAAAGCAAATATTCGTTCATAACGTGCAAAAGAGCTTCTAGAAAAACATTGGAACTGAAATCGAAAGTCAGGCACTGGTTCTACACCGTAACTAGAAACCAATAATCACATATGACTTACTTTTGTGGTGGCCAAAAATTCAACAGTAACAAGGTTACAACTGTGTGGGTGCCTAGACATAGAGGAAGAGAAGGCAATGAAATAGCAGACCAACTTGCAAGGCAAGCATCTAAATCACCCTTTACTGGCCCAGAACCAGTCTTTGGAATTAGCAAAACCCACTGCGGAAACCAAATCACTAATCACATCACCAAATATATTGTGGCCAAATCGAATGACACAGCTATTGTTAGGCACCTAATCCAGATACTGGCAGCTGACATTCCCATCCTTAACAAATTCAAGATACGCCGTCTTGACCTGACACTGCGTCCTAAGAAAACACCTGCACATCATGGGAAGGATTAATATGAATAAGTGTACGAGAAGGAAACAGCTTCTCACATCATCTTCGTGTGCGATGCGCTGCACAATAGGCGCAACAGAATATTCGGACAGATCAACATAGACATGAATTCAAAATATCTGAAAGTAGACTAATGAACCTAGTGAAAAACACAGGTCTATTTGACTAGGAAGTCAAATAGATAGTAATAAATAGATAGTAAGTGAAACGTATAGCGTAAACCCGATATCTCACTCGTCAGCTTTGAACCAACCAACCCTGCCGCTTTATCTTCCGAGCAAAACAAGAAGCACTCATAGTCTCCAGGTTGAGGAAATAATTCAGAAATTGAGCACAAAGATGATTCTAATCACCCACAAAATATTTAGTGTTTTCGGTATGTCGTCGTTTTCAGAAGCTGACTCTTCCATACTCATGTGACGGCTTGTGGTTTATTACACTCTTATGAAATTTCTCCAATTTTCCTCACTAGTTGCACAATATACCATTTCTCTCAACCCTTCATTACAGAGCACCTGTCTTGGATTATTCATTCGGTCTAGGTGTTTCAGAATCGTTGGAAACGAATAGTTCATGTATTATCCAGCAAGATCCCTAGATTTAGCACCAATTGATTAGTTTTTGCTGGATACCTACTCATGAAATCACGTGTTCATTACCCAATGGGCACAAGGACGTTGAAATAACGTTGTGAAATGGCTGAAAACCAAACGTTTTTTCAACGAAAAAATGTCGCGTGAAACAACGTAATATTCAACCAATTGCTTACTAATTATTGCTTTATTGGCGTTTTCAATCAGGTTTTTTGAACATCGAAGATACTCAATAAAACAACATTGTTTTTACCAAATAAAAGATTAAGGAAGATATCAGAAACATTGATAAATGAATCGCATAAAGCAAGTTTGATTAAAAATTCTCTTTGAATTAACATAACGATTGTTAAACGTATATTTAACGACTTGTTGAGGAAGTAACGTTGAAAACACATCTCTATAACGTATTCTTTCAACGTTGAAGATTACATCAAATTATTGCCGTTAAAATTTTTAACTAGAAACGGTTATTCAACCAATGCCACGTTTATAACACGTTTAAAAAACTTACGTGTGCTCATTGGGTAGTAGACCGGAGAATTCAGGATATTTTGAAGTGAGTCATTGACAATGTTCAAAAAGAGTGAGTTTATCGACTTGGCTACTGTCAGGCGACCAATAGCGTAATAATTGTTGAAAAGACAGCTGTAGTGGATTCGTCGAGTGGTGTCGATCAGAGAAGCCAAACAATCGTGGGATCGGTAATTGGATGTATGACGGGCACGCTCGGACGGACATATTTTCAGTTGGAATTCTAGACCGTGCTTAGGATCGCACGTTGAGAAGGTGAGACCCTCGTCATTCCTAGCCTATTTTCCTCACTAGTTGCACAATATACCATTTCTCTCAACCCTGCATTACAGAGCACCTGTCTTGGATTATTCATTCGGTCTAGGTGTTTCAGAATCGTTGGAAACGAATGGTCTATGTAGTATCCAACAAGATCGCTAGATTTAGCACCACTAGATTAGTTTTTGCTGGATACCTACTCATGTAATCTCGTGTTCATTAGTAGACCGGAGAATTCAGGATATTTTGAAGTGAGTCATTGACAATGTTCAAAAAGAATGTGTTTATCTACTTGGCTACTGTCAGGCGACCAATAGCGTAATCATTGTTGAAAAGACAGCTGATTCGTCGAGTGGTGTCGATCAGAGAAGCCAAACAACCGTGGGATCGGTAATTGGATGTATGACGGGCACGTTCGGACGGACACATTTTCAGTTGGAATTCTAGACCGTGCTTAGGATCGCACGTTGAGAAGGTGAGACCCTCGTCATTCCTAGCTTACACAAGTCTTTTGAAGACTTCTGAGGGTTGCTAGTAGGGGTGCAGGCGGATGACGGTTAGAACAATTTTGAATAAAAAATTTACCCAAACATTATTTTCAGTTTTTCAAGTTATCATTGTAATGGAGTTAGTAATATGATAATAATATAACCTCACCATCAATACGTAAAACACGCACTATTTGAAATTTTGTAGAAAAACAGAACTTACTGTCAAAACGTAAGATTTTATACACGAATAACGTCATTGTTTCTGTGAAAATTCGTGAATAGAAATATATTCAAAGGCGTGTGACTGATTTTCTCAAAAATTGTTCCTCGAATGTTAACAAATTAAATTCGTCCACTACTTTTCGAAAGCATTGTGTCAATTTTCCCAAGAGAATGAATGGACTATCGTGGAAAAATACCGGTTTTGCCTGGTATATGAATATTAATGTTGACGCTTTAGCGTTATTACTGCAATTTTCCAGATTAACACATTTCTTCCGCAAAAAATTATAATTAATGTGAGTAATTTTGAACTCGAAGTTTACCTTCCTTATGTTGGGTTGTTAACTTTCCGCAAACGGTTTATTCGCGTGAACAACTTTTGAAGTTGGTTTCATAATAGTGATAATGATTATAATACAGCATCTGAAATTAAACGGCTTTCACTATGAATTTTGTCGATTGAAACAAACCTACTTTTATAAAAAAAAACAGGAAGGGGCACTCGACTTAACAATAGCCTCAACATATGTGAGTTACCTTATTACAGAATAGCATGTATCTGATGAGGTGAGTTGTTCGGATCACAGACACAATAATCTATAAATATTACATCCCTGTTGAAAAGGGGAACATTCTCCATGAAAATGGAAAAATGAAAAATGTGATTTATTTGTAATATCTAATAGAAAACAACTACTTCCCCGGCACAAGCCACGCTGGACATTGAACTACATCTACATCTATTGAACTATTGTGAAAAGACTCGCATTTTCATTCGGATAGCTGATTTTTTTAATTCTCTCTAGTTTTCATTCCAACAGATTTTATGAATGTCCTATTCATATTTTCGAACTAAAATTACATCCCTGTTGAGCACACAAAACAAAATTCATTTTGGTACTTTTAGAATTTAATAAAAATTTGTGGCAAACGGTTTATTTCAATCCCAATCACACACACAACCCGCACCCACAGACACACAAACACACAAATACTTCAAAAAGACTACAAAAAGACTCATTGGAACCCAAAGAAAACGAACTGGAAAGAGTACAGAGCAGACCTAGGTCGCAAACTTCAAAGAACGCTTCGAACGATGAGAACAAAGAGGGACCTAGAGTTGGCAGTGGAAAAACTCAATGACGCAGTCATCTCTACGTTCAACCACCATTGCCAACTCATCACAAGGAACACCTCCGAGAAGGTGCCCTGGTGGCATAAAGAACTTGCAGAACTGAGACACCAAGCAAGAAAAGATTTCTACAGAGCCAAAAAACGAAAAATGAAAGGTGGGATGAGTACAAGAATGCTTTGGCTATTTTGAACAAGAGAGGCTCCTCTGAGGAGATAAAAGGCTCTAGAGAGTGTACCATACGTCAGAAAGACCTCTCAAAGGGATACACAACAACCACTATCACACACGTGTACAGGCGAAAAAACAATGAAGAACTATTGACGGTACATTTTGCTGGAGATCAGATAGATAAGACACGAGCTATGGAAAAACCAGAAGAACTGGATACTCTGAAAAGTTGTTCCAGGTTAGCCTTGGACATAACGAAGAAGGTCGTGACCTATGACAAAGTCCAATTGGCAATAGGCGCATTCGACCCCTTTAAATCACCGGGACCAGATGTTATTTACCAAGCAATGCTGGGAACCCGTACCACTGCAAATCAGACTCTACCCTCTAAGGTAGTCTTGCCCTCGGGTACGTACCAAAACCACGGAGGCACGTAAGGGTCACTTTTATTTCGGACTTGGCAAAGAACGTAAGACCAAGACTTCGGAGAAGCTGGTGGACTAACATATAAGGGACAGCATGCTGGTGGCGAGACCATGCACATGCGTACAGGATTGGCTGTTCAATGGAGGCAGCACTCTACCAATTAGTGACAAGTGTGGCGAATACGCTAGAAAATAGGGAGGTTCTGTTAGCGGCCTTTCTAGGCATAGAGGGGGCTTTCGGCAATACCTCTACAAACTCACCACAGCTCTTAGGCACATATATATCAAGGAACCATTCGTGGCCTAGATAGACTGATGCTGAGGAATCGGTGGATACCCATTACTGTATTAGAGGGGACCATAGTAGCCAGGGTGACCACAAGGTGAAGTACTATTCCCGCTTCTGTGGATTCCACAGTGTGGAATAGATCTTCTGCTGGAAACTCTGAACGACGCAGGACATCAAGCCCTTAGCTATGCTGGCGACGTAGTATTCTTATCACAAAAAAAAAATATAGCGGAATGGTTAGAGATCGCATGCAGGAGGCTCTCAAACTGAATACGTGATGGACGGATTTAGACGGGCTGAATGTCAACCCTAACAGAGCAACAATTCACCCGAGACGTGGAACAGAGGGCATGAGACCCATACGACTTCGAGGGAAGGACATATGAATGATGGAGTAAGTCAAATATTTTGAAGTAATTCTTGATTCTTAGCTGACCTGGAACCAGCATCTAGAAATAACAACCAAAAAAGCGGTGACCTTACTGGTGATGGCTAGACGCTCTTGAATGGGCGTTGGAACCACATATGCTGCACTGGTTGTACACGGTAGTCATGTCTTTCACTATATACGTATCCTTGGTGTGATGGCCCAAAACAAAATGAAGAGGAAGCATAACAACACTGAACAAGGTACGAAGACTAACCTGTCTTGGAATCACAGGGGCAAACAGAATCAACATCAACTGCCTCCTCTCCATCAAGTGGTGCAGGTAGAGGCAAGGGTTTTCGCCTCCAGACTGCAGAACACACCCAACTCGAATGTTGGAACACGCGTATCTTCCCTAGCCCACACAAGTCTCTCGAAGACTTCTGAGGGTTGCTCGTAAGGGGACAGCCGGTTGATGGGGATAACAATTATAACAATATAGGCATCGTTCCAGTTGTGATCGGAAGCGTGCTGAGAATAAGAGCGGACCACACTCCGAAACAGTACTGCTTCAATTACCAATTCAGGGTGCTGATACCAGACAGAACTGAGTAGGATGGCTCGCTCAACTCAAGGACATTTGGGACTAGGGCGGGCTTAGGAGTGTTCCCCAGGAATCCAAGTGCTAGGCACCCATACCTCTGTCTTTCAGACAGAAGTTAACACATATTCCAATGCGCGAATGCGTGAAGGAGAACAATAGGAGAGACGTTGAAAATACGGATATCATCATCCTGTCGACAGTCAACCGACACTTAGGGTCTTGTGCAATAGGAAAGTGACGTCCAAACTAGTCTGGGACTGCAAATAAGGAATAAGAGCGCTAGCGCTCTTCTGTTTTGAACCAGCATCTCACATAATATGTGTTTAACAATTTCAATCTAGTCGACTATCTTTCCAGGTTACAGGCTTCATGCGGTCATTATCCACTGTGGTTTAGGGGTTAGTTCTGGCTGTTCGTTGCCGAGACTTTTGTGGACTTACTGGTTATGATTGAGTTGAGAAGAACGATTGAATTGAGAGTGAGTTTTAACATGTATATTGCTTCTTGTTTGCAAAACAATTATTGTATTATCGATTCTCTGTATTTTGTTTAGTTGTCAAAGTGACTTGAATAATTATCGAATACAGGTTACTTACATTTCCAAAAAAGCAGTAAATAATATAATATGAATAGAACACTGGCACTACTACACCTTGTTTTGTACAAATTTGATGACAGTTCCGTAAACAGAACGTTTCCTGTCGAACTGGTCTGTTTGGAGCCTCTGGATATGTTAAACATATTATTTTCCGAATAGCAGATATTCACAATTCCACAAACCTTTTCAGAAGTGTTCATTTAATACATTCCAACTTCTCTGATGGTATGGTGTTGCAGATATTTCGGAGATTTCCCGCAGCTGTAAAACTGAATGTGCCACCGATTCCATTTAGATTTTTTATAATTATCGAATGTCTACGGATTCTTGAATCGTTTGTATTCGCGATTCCAGAAAGATACCTTAATAACGTTATGCTGTATATCTCTGTTCATCAGTTCACTGATCTACTGAAAACAAATCATGATTATTGAAAGAACGTTATCAACTGTCCCTAGGATTATCTCTCTTTTCACACTACTTTTCGATTAATTTGAACGTAAAACGTCAATTTGAAATTTTGTACCGCTTTCAACACAGCAGCTGGATTGCAATACATAATAACAAGTGAAACAACCAACGTTGTGCGAAGCTTAACAAGTTCTATAGAAAGATTAGGGAAATGGGCTTGGAAATAGTCTTGGAAATAAGGGATTCGATATTAAGCGTGGAAATTAGGCAAAAATGAAACATCGTTCCGAACACATTCCACAAATAATGCAGATGTGTCCGATATCAAAGGAAAATGTGTATGGAATATAAATAATGTGAAATCAAAGTACCTTTGATGAAGTTCAACCTTATATGATGAGTTGAATCCCACTGAAAATCATTTTTGGAAAATTCAAGAAAATCATATTTGGGAAGTACATTCAATTCAAAGCACATTGAAAAGTGAATGTAGAGTAGCAAGTGCTTATTTTGTGAATATTTTTTTGGGTGAAAGCGAATATGAAAGCCAAGATTTACAAAAAAAAAACAAGAGATCGAATAGAATATACGGAAGAGGCACATATATCATTCAAAATATGTCAGAAGGAACGTTATGAAGGATATTATACAGTGTGTCTATGAAGTAACCTCCCCCCTGTTAACTTTTGAACAAATTGGAATTTTTGGTGGAATGGCGTCGGGCCGCAATTTTTTAAATGGCATGGAGGGTCGAGTAATATCTCATTCGAAACCTCTTACAATTCTCTATACGTCCCCAAAATCTCAAACAAAAATGTCTATCCAAAACAAAATGGCGGTAGATAATGGAAGAATTCTTTTAGAATAACCCCACCCCTGTTAACTTTTGTACGGATTGGAATTCTGTTTCGATTTTTTTAAACTCAATCTTGCACTCAGTATTCAACATTGAGGAGAGAGAAAGTTTTTGCTGTTAAAGTTTACTACTATTTAATGAGATGTATCCAGGCAATCCCATTGACAGAAAATATTTTAGATAACTCATTAGAAAATTTGAACAAACTAGGAATCTGAGAAATATGAGAAAAGTATTCAACCATCTGTCTCTCCAAACAAGCAGATTGATATCTTGGTGGATTTTTAAGAAAACCATCAAGAATCCTCCTGAATTAGCGGATGAAAATTACATGCCACGTTCCACAGTACATAGGTCCATATTTTTTGAGAGAAAATTTGAACGGAGTTCGATATTTGAGGATGCTACAAGAAGACATCTCTCCGGAAATAATATAAAAAATATTCATTTTCAACAAAACGTAGCACCTCCTCATTATTACAGGCCAGTAACCAACTATAAATGTACATCCGGAAAGATGGATCGGTAGGAGGGGTCCTACTAAATGGCCAGCTCGCTCACCTGATTTGACCCCTTCGGATTTTTTTGTGGGGATATCTCAAATCTCAAATGCACAGAACCGCTCATCCAGGAACGATAAATCAATTGGAGGAACGCATAAGAGACGTATGCAGGAATCTTACACCAGAAATGTTTGGAAATGTAAGAAGCGAATTTCAGATTCTTCTCTTCATGTGTCAGTGGTGAATATTTCGACCATTTGTTTTGATTTTCTTTCTCAATTTCTTAAATATTTATGTAAAATAAACATTGTTCTTTATTCTGGATGGTTTTCTTAATTTTCCTGAAATTCAATAAAAGAATCACCTGCCTCGTCACTAAATTTTATTCGAACATGGCACTTTTTTACCATTTCCAACAAAAGAACTTAATGACACCAAAAAAGATTTGATGATTTTACTAGAGCTCATTAATAGCCATCGAAAAGATTCTCATATGGCAGAGCTCTAACATTATATACCACCATTTCGTTTTGGATGAATATTCTTGTTTGAAATTTTGTTGTCGTACTTATGAAGAATTGAAATACAATTCAAATGATGTCTCGACCCCCAAAGCCATTTCAAAGAAAAAATCAAAATGGCGGACCGACTTCTTTGTGAAAAAATGGACAATTTTTTGTTGTCAATAAGTAGATTATGAACTACCATTCAACTAAAAAAAACTTCAAAACAGAATTCCAATCCGTTCAAAAGTTAACAGGAGTGGGGTAACTCTAAGAGAGTTCTTACATTATGAACCGCCATTTTGGTTTCGATGGATATTTGTTTTAAATTTTGAGAACGAGAGAATTATAAGACGTTTCGAATAAGGTATCATTCGACCCCTCATGCCACTTAAAAAATTCTTTCAAAATGGCGGCCCGACACCATAGATATTTTTTCTTGTCGTCAAAAAGTAGCTCATGAACTGCCATTTCACCAAAAAAAAAATTCATTCGAAAATTCCAATCCGTTCAAAAGTTAACAGCGTGGGGGAGTTACTATATGGACACACTGTATGGACGAGCAACTTCTCTTCAGAGGCGCACGAACTCATTCTGAAGTTATTCAATGATTGCAAGAAAATTATAGCCTCTGAGTTATTGAGATATTCCAAGTAACAATTTTGTCTTGTGCTTCATGTTCAAACATAATTTAAAGAACGTGCCCTCTCTCAATATACCACTCCCATTCGAAGTAGAATTTGGATGAACGATAGAAGAACGATAGAAGACGATTTTTTATTTAATATAATAATTGGTGGAAAAGTAAATTGCTCGACATCTCTATGATATTCAAGAGTCAATAATTTTGAAATGTATATATACAGTGACTGCCAAAAAGTATGTACCATATGAGAAAGAAGTTTATTATTAGGGTATTGGAAAAAAGATTCTTGGGAAAAGTTTGTGCATGTGCGATAACCTAAAAATCGATTTTGGCGGCCAATTGAAAAAATTACTATGAAAAGGCAAAAAGTGGGGTAAAATGGCAAGATATCAAAAAAAGTTATTTCAAAGAGTTGCTAAGAATTCAATTTTATACACATATAGAAAGTTTGAAAAGATTATGAGACGAAATTGAAAATAGCTATTTTTTTAAAATATTTCCCTAGCTGTATGAAAATATCAAATTATTATCTTATGCATAGCTTGACCACACTGAAACATTTGTATCTCAATGAGAATGGCAAAATTTTCTCATTTTCTCCACACCAGTGAACACTAAATTAAAAAAATTGGATTTTGTCAAAACCCTGGCTATTACATTGGTTCGTATCTTACAGTTATATCAGAATTCCACGACCATTGTGATGACATGGCACTCCAGAAAGTTTCGATGATAATCGTACCAGAGCGTTTCACTTCGCATGCAATGTTGAAAACTCTAGCCTCTTTAATTTGACGCACTATTTTTAAGATTATGTGCGAAGTGAAACGTTCGTGTACGATTATCATCAAAAATTAATTGTAATCGAAAAAACACGATATTTTTGGATTTCTTCATCATCGCAATAATCGTGGAATTCTGATATAATTGTTAGATACGAACCAATGTAACAGCAAGGGTTCTGACAAAATTCAATTTTTTAAATTTAGGGCTCTCTGGTGTGGAGAAAATGAGAAAGTTTTGTTATTATCATTGAAATACAATTATTTCAGTATGGTCAAGATATTCATGAGAAAATAATTTGATTTTTTTATAAAGTTAGGAAAATATTTTAAAAACTTTGCTATTTTCAATTTTCTCACATTATTTTGTCAAACTTTGCTGTATAAAATTGAATTCTAAGCAACATTTTCAAATTACTTTTTTCGATATCTTGCCATTTTACTCGACTTTTTGCCTATTCATAGTAATTTTTTTCAATTTGCCGCCATACCAGCGATCACGTGACATGTGTCAAAATCGATTTTTAGGTAATCGGACATGCACAAACTTTGGCCTAGAATATTTTTTCGAATACTCTAATCATAAATTTTTTCCCCATATGGTACATACTTTTTGGCGGTCACTGTAGATCATCGGAAGCACCCGTTCTATCAATCATTATTGATGAGTTCGTCAAACAGGGAAAAAAATGTAGAGTTAGCTTCTGAGGTATTTCAGGCCAAAAAGTGGACTGATTCGCCAATAATATTCTTTTATTGTCTGTCTGAGATGTTAATATATTATAGTGGCACTGATGTGTGCTGAACCGATTACTGATTACTTCTAGTCATTGTGCGAGTACTATTCTTGAAATACAGCAGTTGGATTCGAGCATATTTTGTGCTTCCTGACTATCTGAAATAGTTATTTATGCAACAAGTGCAAAAAGTAAGTGTTTATTGCACGAGTTGCATACAATATTTTTTCTACATTCATGCAAAAAGCAAAAAATGATTTATTAAGGTACGGCACTAGGTGTTGGAAAATGAAAAGCGCAACTTAAATAATTGATGATTACTATCGATTTGCATTGAAATAGATCACTATCATCTATTTTCCATTAATAGTACTCATTTTAAAACTTTCAATTCTGTAATTGTCACAAGTAATTTTTGACTGACGTTTCTATAACCACAGTTGCATTATAAAAATCAAAATCATAGTAGCCGTGAGCGTGTATGTTATCACGAGGTGTGGTCATAGTACAGACAGTTTTCTCTATGCAGGTAGGCGGTTTAGAACAAAGCAAATCAGTTTTGAATTTGGAGTTTTTTTCGGGAAGACATTGTTTGTTTAGCTCTGGCTGCCAACAATAATACAAAATAATATAATATATGTAACTGTTTAAAACGTATTGCCAATCTCACAGAATATCTGCTAAATTTGTAATGGGTTGGAACATTTATGTCATGATGACAGCACTTTGAAGTTGAATGACAGATGAGTGCAATAAAGTACTTCTTTTTCCACTATAGTTCCACTATAGTTCAATAAAGTTTTGCTTTTTGCATGAATGTAGAAAAATATTTTCATAATTTTTTGTGTGTGGTGCCCAATTTTCTAGCTCTTTGCACACATTTCACTGGTATATACCTACCCCTGCCTAAAATATGGTAGGTAAGTTGCCATGCTGAATTCATTTCATTTCATTTCATTTCATTTCATTTCATTTCATTTCATTTCATTTCATTTCATTTCATTTCATTTCATTTCATTTCATTTCATTTCATTTCATTTCATTTCATTTCATTTCATTTCATTTCATTTCATTTCATTTCATTTCATTTCATTTCATTTCATTTCATTTCATTTCATTTCATTTCATTTCATTTCATTTCATTTCATTTCATTTCATTTCATTTCATTTCATTTCATTTCATTTCATTTCATTTCATTTCATTTCATTTCATTTCATTTCATTTCATTTCATTTCATTTCATTTCATTTCATTTCATTTCATTTCATTTCATTTCATTTCATTTCATTTCATTTCATTTCATTTCATTTCATTTCATTTCATTTCATTTCATTTCATTTCATTTCATTTCATTTCATTTCATTTCATTTCATTTCATTTCATTTCATTTCATTTCATTTCATTTCATTTCATTTCATTTCATTTCATTTCATTTCATTTCATTTCATTTCATTTCATTTCATTTCATTTCATTTCATTTCATTTCATTTCATTTCATTTCATTTCATTTCATTTCATTTCATTTCATTTCATTTCATTTCATTTCATTTCATTTCATTTCATTTCATTTCATTTCATTTCATTTCATTTCATTTCATTTCATTTCATTTCATTTCATTTCATTTCATTTACCCAGAAACATGATACATATTTCATACAATGAGAATAAAAATTTATATCTGTTCGGATAGTCAGGCAGCGCTCAAAGCTATCTGTCATCCTAGACCAAGCTCAGTTTTGGTACAGGAATTCGGAGATGCTCTTGAGAAATTAGCGGAAACAAAGGAAGTCGAGTTGGTATGGGTCCCTGGTCACAGGGGGGTGCCGGGAAACGAGGTGGCAGATGAACTTGCCAGAACCGGTTCCGCTGCGCCGTTCTGTGGACCGGAGCCAGTACTAGGCATTGCAAGAGGTCAAATCTCTTCTGCCTTAGATGAATGGGTGGAAAGAGAACTAAACGAATCTTGGAGGAATACCGCCGGCTGCAGGCAGTCAAAAGACTTTGTGGCCGGCTCTAGCAAGTCAAAGATGACGTGGCTTTTAGGCAGAGATCGCCAAACACTACCTGTGGGAATACTAACAGGCCATAACAAACTAGGTAGACACCTGTCACTAATGGGTATAAAAAACAATCCCACTTGCCATATGTGCGAAGAAGACGAAGAAACTTCGTCTCACTTCCTTGGCGAGTGTGCGTACGGGAGGCTAAGATTCGAAATCTTCGGAGTCGAAAAACTCCAAAAAGAGGAACTCATCGAACTAGAGTGGATGGCATGCTGACCTTCGGTAGAAGGTCACAAACGTTCGGAAAGGAAGACTACAAGAGGTGATGTAGTTATGTGGAGAGCAGGGGATGGCAAAAAGGGCCCATTGGGGCCTACTTGCCTGGCTGCGGCAGCGGCCTCCCCATGATTACTACTACTACTACTACTACAATGAGAATAAATTAAAATCAGATTTTGGGGTAAATGAGCCTTCTCCATTTTGTTCACCTCGTACATTCCGGCTACAACCCCTTCCATGGTTTCAGAGCCATCGGTTAACCAGCAGTCATTCGCCCAGATAGGTCAGATTCGTTCCGAAACGAGTCCTTTCTTTCGAAGAAGTCCGCAGTGTAGAGGTGCGTATTCTCTAGAGCATTCGTTCCGTATGAGCACATGAAATGCTTGGTTCAAGCTCAGGCTGCTCGGTTCAAGCTCAGGATGTATCAGGCTGAGTAGTATCTTCTGGCACATGAGCACCGCATGAGCACCGATCCGCAGTGAATTCAAAATCTCTGTAATAACCACCAATAATCCAGCACGACTGGGTTTTGAGACGAGAATCGATTGTAGGACCACCAAACTTGTTATGGTAGTGTAGTTGGACCCATGATACATCCGAAAAAAAATTATTTATCAAAATTCCAGGAGTGGAACATACTTTTTTTTCGTTTAAAAATAAATCAATAGATTTTTGCTGTAATCTTGGAAAGTAGAAAAAACTCAACGAGGTGAAAGACAATTCAATTCTCCACAAAAATTATTCCTAGTAATTTCTTATGAAATGCGCTCGTTTTCTCATAAAACGTGATTAAACGCCGACATCAACTTTCAGGTTCACCCTAACTCTAAAAATGATCGGAGAAGAAAAAAGAAAAGTTCATATTGTTTCTGAAGACTCCTACCTTCTCATGCAAATATAATATGCGAGTATTTGTGTACCTAAAATGTGTTTTGTGAATATGGAATTATTATATTGAAGCAGCAACCCATACCCTCTTTGGATTATATGCAACAATTTTAAATTAGTGTGACAGGTCCTACTTATACATGCCAAAATAAAAACTTTGTTTTACTCCTGCCTCATTTTCAACTTACCCATAAAACCGGCATTCCTTTCAGTAAATGTTGAAAATAATCGCTTATTCATATCCTGCATATATATTTAATAACAATATTATGAAGTGCAAACCTCAAGCTTGAAATCACATACTTCATTTTTCATGTAGGAAGTTTTTGTATGTATAAGTGAGCCGTGTCTCGCTAGTCTAAAATCGTTGCATATGGTCCAAAGAGGTTACTGATTCCTGCTTCAGTATAACTATTTCATATCAACTGAAATATCCATGACTTTCGGATCATCCGTAAATATCGTAGAAGGGTTATGTGAAGTAGGACAAAACACATTTTGGGTACTCAGATACTCACATGTTATATTTGCATGAGAAAGTACAAGTCTTCAGGAACGATATACACTTTTTCTTTTCCTTCTACTTTAATTTTTAGCAAAGTTATGAAAAATCCAATTTTCGGACCTGCTGGAAATTGCATTAGCGGGTTAAGGCGAGCCTGGAATTTTATAGCGGAATTCAATCAGGTTTTCTGAGAAAATGAGTGCATTTTGTGAGAAATTACTGTGTATATTTCTTGTGGAGAATTGAATTATATTGCGATTTGTTGAAATTGTTTCTTGATGAATCTTATAATTTCCAAAACAACAGCAATGAAAAAATATGATTTCACTACAACAGAACGTCAAGCACGCTTTCACCGTCTACATTGAGCACGGACAATTCCTCAGAAAACGGATTCGGCCGAGCACCTCGCGCACATTCTATTTTTGCTCAAATCAGCGTCGACACTGTCCGAGCATTCACTCGTTCGGTGCTAAGTCGGTGCTCATGATTTCTATTCACGCTCTTGATTCAGTTGTTTTGGAGAAAATGGACAAACGTTGAATTGAACTAGCTTGGGTAGGTGAGCTTAAACGTTATACATGCATTAGTTGAAAAAAAACTAAAATTTGTTGAATTGAGAATGTTCAATCTCAAAGATATAACAGACAACAATTGAAAGTCTAGCCTCACTAAGGCTTCTGATTATATTCTCAAGTATTTTGTGATATACCTTTGAGGAATGTTATAAATCCCCTAATTATATTATTTTTTAATAACTTCTGCTTGAACAAGAAACATGATATCAGCTTTGCTATAAAGAGGATGATTTTCCTAATACAATTTATAAGGTTTCATCAAAAATCGGTCCACTAGTTTTGGAATAAAATGAAATTCTGCGTAACCGTTGCTAGCTGGTGTACGGCCTCAAGGGAGAGTATTATTAAAACTTGTCTGTTTTTGATTCTCTTTGATGCAGTCCTTCCATTTGGTTGGATCATTTTCACAATATACTGTTGATTTTTATTTGAAAAGATCTCAACGAATATATTTTTCACCCGGGTGCTGGTACACGTAGTCAGCTGATGCTATGTCAAATACTCATTTCAAGTTCCTCACAATGCAGCGATTGTTGTCGATATCGATAATGTGAATCACTTCACGATCAGATATTAAGTTAACTGTGAAATCAATTTCAGGCATGACTAGGCTATCAAGTAGTCAGCTATTAATAATGAACGACTCATTGTCCAATAGTTTAGGTCTTTACGCGAGGGTACTTTCGAATGTGTTTATCAACAAGAAATTTCGAGAACATTGTGGCGGACTTGTAGCCTAATACGATAAATTTAAAAGTAGTGTAAACATGTGGTATAGAAATGAAAGCGCTGGTTGCAATACTTTTCTTTTTAATGAATGTATTTTTGTGAATGTGACAAGTCAAAGATTGAAGACCAGTATTTATTATTTTTCTTCTGACATTTCCAAGGTACTTGATTTTTTAATGAAATCACGTTCGCCAGGAACAATCATGGGCGTTGACTTGAGAAGGAAATTGGACATGCCCCCACCTTGAAAGAATGGCCTTTGAATTCATATTCAGCGGAATAGCCTCATGGGACAGAGGCAAAGGACATAAGTTAGGAATGGCTCTCCGAATTTTACTATTAACCGTGCGTAAAGCAGCAACTCGAGGAATGTTATCGGAACTGGTATACAACTGGATGACCCTTCCAAGCTTCCATTGTAAGGGACTTAGGTTGCGGTGTTTGATAAGAACCAGGTCGTCAATTTTCATCTGTTACTTGTTTTCTTTCCATTTTTGTCTGCCTTGAAGCTCCGCTATATACTCGAGAGACCATCGTTTCCAGAGATGTTGACGTAGTTGCTGGAGTCTCTCAAATTGATCCAGATGATTCACCTTGATGTCTATGGAGTTAAAATAGCCTCCATTTGCACTAAAACAGTTTGAGAGTTTTCATATGTTAGTGCTGATAGAACACGTTTCTGATGTTTTTTCATTGACTTCACGCCCACCTCACAAATGCCACCGAAATGTGGGGAGCAAGCTGGAATGAAATGCCATGATATTTCTTGACAAGAGGATGAACATTTGATTTCGTCGCTGTGGTTTTTAAAGAAATTAGCTAGTCCCAATGACTAGTTTTTGGAACCTACAAAATTTGTACCGTTGTCCGAATAAATACTTTGAGGCTTGCCTCGTCTTGAAATGAATTAAGAGCAGAAATTAAGACATAACTTGTCAAGTCGCTGACTAGTTCAATATGAATCGCCTTTGTTGAAAAACATATAAAAAGGCTAACGTAACTCTTATAAGTTTTGAAACCTCGGTCAGGTTTTTCTCTCAATGTAAACGGACCAGCGTAATCCACCCCTGTATTGATTAATGGAAGAAAAGGAGTAACCCGTGTTTCGGGAAGATCTCCCATAAGAGGATTTTTAAACAACGGTTTAGCTTTGAAGCACACGATACACCCATGAACAGTTCTCTTTGCAAGATTCTTCCCAAGAATGGGCCAATAAGTTTCACGTATTGAATAAAGCAATAGCTGCAGTCCAGCATGAAGAAGCTTTTTATGTTCGTTACGGAATAATAACTTCGAAAAATGATGACTTGCTAAAATGATTATGGGGTGCTTCTTATCAAATTCATATGGGGAATGTCTTAGTCTGCCCCCAACCCTAAGAATACCCTTTTCATCAAAAAAAGGATTCAGGGATAACAGTCTACTTTTGCCTTTTTTACTTTTGATAAGTTATGAAGTTCCACTGGGAATGAAGATTTAATAAGATAACAAAGTGAGGAATTCAATTCCTGCATAGAAAAAGGACCGGAATTTCTCTCCAAGGATTTGAAACTAACTGATGAATTGTGAACAAATCTACAGACGATTCAATGTTGAAAATCGTTCAAAAGGAAAACTGGAGAGGGCTGTCAAGTTTAGGGACGTTATTTCAGTTCGCTCCATCTCTGGCAGTTCATTGGTGAACTCAAGTAGTTGAGTGAAGCACATTCGAATGGAATCATTCAGAAATTTGGGACCATACCACCAAAGCTCAGATGATTTTAAATTTCGTGGACTGATACCTCCAGAGATGAGATCGGCAGGATTTTCCTTTATACTAACGTGCTTCCAACAAGAGATATCCGTGCAGGATTGAATTTATGAGACTCTGTTGGCCACGAAGGTTTTAAGAAGATGGGGAGGAATCTTTAGCCATCCAAAAACTACCATAGAATCCGACCATTGAAACATTTTAGTGAATTTGAGAAAGAGGGATTCGAAAACTTTGGTAGCTAGCCTACTGATAATTACAGAAGCGCAAAGCTTGAGTAGCGGAATGCTGATTTTTTTGAGTGGAGCAACCTTTGACTTATCACACAAGAGATTGGTTTGGATGTTACCTGAATGATCTAAGCTGTGTAAATAGCAGAGTCGTAGAGCTTTAATATGGAGTGATATGATTACTTTACCGGTATTGAATTCAAATATGGCCTATAGAAAAGACTGACAACATTTTCAATAAACTTTTGAAAATGATTTCTTAGTATGACAAGCAAAATAAACACATTATGAGATCCGGCTCGAAGGACCATATGTTGGGCGAATGCAATGGTAGTGGACTGTTTTGAAATAAAAAAAATAGAGAGAAACGAACATGACAAGGACCGCTTACCTCGAATACAATATAGCTTTGAACGGTGCTGGAGCTGGCTCCTCCAGACGGCCGTCCTGGGCTGTTCTTCTTGGAAAGATGATGACTATGCAAAGTCAACGGCAAGGTACTGCGTAATCGCTGAATATCTCGAAAAATTCTTACCTTGACAAAGTATGTGATATTGCTATTTTTATAAGGTGCTGTCATCTGACATTATTCGGTCGCACTGCCTTCTCGAATCTTCGAGTTTGATATGTGCGACCCTGGTACATGCTATATCGCGACAAAATCCATAATTGAACGGAATTTTACATAACATAACTTTTGAAAATCAATATATGAATTCAAATTACAGTGTAGTATTGAGAAAAACAAATAAATAAGTGTGAACGAAACACTTTTTGACGGTCACTGTATAAATATGACATATTTTACTCAATTTAATCAATTTTCCTGTACAATTCTGATTTTATTTTCATATCAATTGCAACGCTCTTTCACATTTAATTAGAATGTAATTTGATGATGGAAGCAACCGTACACTCGAAATGTCACCGCAGTGAAATAATCATATCTTTTCGTTTTCCATTTCATCTTCAGTGCTCTTAGCAGAATTGGGAATTCAACCCGCATTCATTCATATTTTCTCGCTGTCATCAACTCATACATATGGAGGATGAAATATTCTATTTTCTGAAAAGAAGACTCGTTGCAATATTTGTGCACCCCTGTACTTTAATTACCGATTTGAAAGTACAATGTTATTCGACTCATAATGAACTATCATATCACATTATGAAACGGGTATTCGACCATATAAACCATTATGACTCGCTGATCAAGATAGCTTTTCCATCACTTATACGAACATTCCGAACCTTTGGTTTAAATACAAATTCATGAACGAAGAAAAAAAGGTCCCAAAGTATACAGGGTGGGGCAATAGTGTGTCAGAGTCAGCTAGGAAGATTAATCAAACTCTACTCAGAATCTGGTCCTAATTTTGACATAAAGAATTTGAAAATATTTTTCCACTTTTTTACTGTTCAATTGGTCAGCGGTAGCCTTCCAAAATCGATATACGAATCAACAATCTGAAGAGATATTTGTGAGTACTAGAAGTAGCAGAAAAAAATTTATTCTGATGGAAATACGGGGATCGGATACCTAATTTGGGATATTCTACGTGTGAATTATTCATTGAATTAATAAGATATGGTATTATGTCGAAATATGGCATTATACGTTAAAAAATAAAAGCTGCACCTTTCTTAGCTCGCACAAGTCTCTCAAGAACTTTCAAGGGGTGCTCGTAAGGGTACAGTTGGTTGACGGAAAAATAATTTCAACGATATCTCGCTGTTAGATTATTTTTTCTACATATTAATATGTTTCACTTGTATTCTACAGATCTGCCACTGTGTGAATCAAGATAAACTCTTTCTTTTCTTATGATTTTCTATAATAAGATTGGAAATTTCATGTAGAGTTTCATCAGTATTTACAAGTCATCATCTTCTCATAGTTTATCTGAGACGCACCCTGTTTAGAATGTACAGGAGCCGAAGAGAGGTCGACCTTCACCGTTCTGTTTGACGGAAAAATCATACTTCTTAAGAAGGAAGTTTCATAAATACGAATACGCCTGAAATGGATTGTCTATCAAAACGTGGTCCAGACTATATACAGTGAGTTTAAAAAATTATATATGGAAATCTTTTTTATTATCGATTTGTCAGAAAATTTTATTCCTTATAAATACTAAATAGTTGCATAGGAGTTGTCAAAATTTTAAATTTCCTAACGGTGAACAGGGGGGAACAAAATATAGAATTTTGATCAAAAGTAAACTGCGCTGGCAGTGATTCCAAATTTGAATATTGTTTTCAATTCTGAACAACCTCCTTGAATGAACTTTTTGATAATGTCAATAATAAAGGGCAGTTCACTTTATCAAAATTCCCATTTTTTGGCTCCCTTGTACACCGTTTGGAAAGATAATAAAAAAGTTTTTCATATGGTGCAAATTTTTGAAACTCACTGTATATAGTCTGGGCCTCATTTTGATATGCAACCCATTTTGGGCGTATTCGTCTATTTATGAAACTTCAAAAGAAGTATGTTTCATCCGTTAAACAGAACGGTGAAGGTCAACCTCTCTTCAGATCTTAGACTATAAGGCTGGGTTATCAAAATCATTAATGATTTCTCGAAAACATTTACCATGACGGATGGAATTGAAAATGTGTCCAGTGAATTTCAATAAGTGACTCCCTCAACTGATGATGTTTCCTTTTCAGATTGCAGTTTGACTTTGCAAATGAGGGGAAATGGAGGGGTAAGTGATATAGAATTCCCTGATTATATTCAGTAGTGGCAGAAGGTCATTTGTATTAAACTCGAAAACTATTACGAACGTGGGATTCAGAAAGTATACTATTAAATGTTGTAAAAGTCTATGAAATTTCCCGAAACATCTAGGAATGTAGGCTTTCATGGCTGGCGTCAATGTTTTGGTTGGTTTCCGTGTTTTGCCGTGGTCTTCTTTGGTTTAAATCTCCAAACGTTTCAACTGCAGCTGCGGCAGTCATCTTCAGTGGCGTGGTCGAAGTACTCTTTTTGACGATATATATATATATATATATATATAGAGTATAACTAATAGTAGGGCTGCAGCGATGTAAAAGGAAACTCTTTTAAGTTTTTCCAAGCTTTCGGAATCGTTTATTCCATCAATAGGGAGAATCTCATTTGAGGATGCTTACATATATGTTCATAAATGTTAAATATATAAGTTACATATGAAAAGAATTTTTTAGTTAATAAATACAACAGACATGCAATATTTTTCGTTGTTCTTTGAAAATACAGAACTGAACGAAAAAAACAAATTAGTTAGCATTTTTTTTAATTGGATGGCATATTTCGACACACCGTAATAAATACAACAGACATGCAATATTTTCGTTGTTCTTTGAAAATACAGAACTGAACGAAAAAAACAAATTAGTTAGCATTTTTTTTAATTGGATGGCATATTTCGACACACCGTTCTTCAGTTTCCTGAGAATATCCAAGACGCAATTATTTGAATAATAATATTCTTTTCGTTTACTATTGAAAAAGTCAAAAATGGCGGAGTCTTTATTGCAGTAAAACATGGCGTTATCTAGATTAAACCTAATAGTTTATTTATTGAATGTTTTAAATCTTACAAGATTTAAATCAGCGTTTTATTTATCACTTTAAATTCAATGACTCTTGCAGGATCTGTTTACGTTTTCTTTCAAAACAAATATGCTTTAATGTGTTCAAACTCGAGACCTTATTGATTTAAAGTGGTCTTGCTCTCGAATGGAATCCTAACTTCACAAATTTTGCTGGTTTTGTGATTGAAGCGGGTGGTACATTTTCATCTTTGACGAATTTCATTAAAAAAAAAGGTATGTTTTGCATATTACTATTATTCCGTTACATTGTGTTTTATTTCACATGTATACATGCGGACAGCACTGGTTCACTCAAATAGCTTCTTGACAAGTTTAATCCGTATGTGGAGGGGATATAATTAGTTTTAATGAAGAAAAGGTATTTCTTTAAACCAAATTGACCAAATTAAAACCTTTAAACTTTATAATACCCTTAATGTACTCATTAAAAAATAAAAATTGAATTTTTGGATTTAATGTGGAATATTATTGAATGTGTAGTCTTAGGATAGAATAGTTTTCCTAATGGGTTTTAGAGAATACATCAAGGGTACTCCATAAAACTGCATTGAAACTATTTTTCACCTAACAGATTGTTTTAAAACCAACTAGCTATTTGATTCCTAATAATAGCAAATAAGTTTAAAAATAGCTAATGTATTAAAAATAGCTAACATAAAACCAGTATAAGATCAATAGGACATTAAGCGCAAATAACATTTTTATTTTGATTTAAAGAGTGCATAAAATTCTTCGGTTAAGAATAACTGGTCTTTAAGAACTTTTAGTTTATCTTAAGGTTACTTTAAATCCGATGTCGATTTATTGAACATATTAAAGCATTTTTAAAACCTAAATAAATAAAACTCTCTTAAAATTTTTACTTGGGGTAACATTATTTCTATGAAAAATATGACAGAGCATGTTAACAGGGACGCCACTGATGAAAATAAGGAAAACCTTCAACATGGGAAAAATGTATTTTCGAGCGTACACTCATGAATAAAGCGGTTGCGCACCTATGTTCATATGAAAAAAATCTTAATATTATTCAAGTATTTATCACCCTTCAGAATCAGCATTCAATTATGAAGCACCTTGAATATTCGGACTGACTGACCAGCTCTGTTTCAATATATGAGTGACTGACCCACATATATTTTATTGATAAATGAATCATACAAGTTGTATAACAAACTTCAACTTTAAAAACCCATTTTGTTACCCTGGTGAATGCTACATCTTTGATGTCGCTCCTGAGTCACCTATTCTACGATTCGCTTGACTGACCAGAGTATGTTGGTGTACATCGACTATAACTTATAACCGAAAAGCCAACTTCAATAAATTCAGAGAGAATGTTCGACACTAGCTCTGAGTCTATTAGGCTTGGCTCTCGAACTGCAAATCGCCTGTTAGGAAAAATCTTGCATTTCTGCCCCCTGATGTATAATTTAATTCGTTTCCGATTTCATCCCGGAATATTTATACGCGTATTCCCGCTATTGACTTTATTGTAGTCTGAATTCATGGAAGAGTCAATATGTCGAGCCTGTAAAGCTTTAAGTTCTCTAATCCAATTAATATTTCATTTAAATTTCCATCCAGCCTGGGTGAGTGCATATCGATTCCGAACTACTAAATGAATATCATTACAAACGTATACGTCAAACTTCCAGACTCATCGATATTTCTATTTTCATTGCTACTCAATAATTGAATGATCAGATACAGTCCGATACTTTGTATATTACCTGATCGATAGTCAATTGTTTATAGACTATGATATATCATTCTGAATTGATGTAATTCAAAAATGGACAGTTTTCGAGATATGGAGCTATGAAAATGGATTTTTTCAATTTGTTGGGGTATTTCCTCATCCATCGGAGAGCTCTCATTTCTTGTTGGGATGGAATTTCAACATTCGATGCCTAGAACCCTACTGAGAAATGGCCTTTCTCAGTTATAATAGGCACCGTTATCAAAAATTTTTCATACACTGCTCCACAGTACCTATGGAATGAGGTACGAATTCCAAGATCTTCCATAAACCTTTCCATGCTTAGGTTGACGCTAGAATAATTTAGTTTTTCGGAAAGTTACATATTTCGAGTATTTTTTGAAGAGAAACAATAATAACCGATTCCAAATATATCTGATGTCCAATAATATCTAATATGTTTTCCAAAATGTTCATATCGAGGCCCAGCGAGGGAAAATGAAAAATCTTAATCACGTATTCTCAGAGAACAATTGTTATCATTATTGATGTTATTTACATATTATATGTCATTTATGTTTCTCACAAATCGCGATAATCTAACAATGGGGTGCCAAGACCTTTTCCTCAGAATGGCTCGAAATGGATAATAGCTCCATTTTTGATACGTGATGGTACTTTCCAGGTAGAATGGGGTAGTTCAGGTGTTGGAAGCAAACTATGAATGGAACTTTTGATATTAACACCCAAATTCTTGAAAACACTATCTTCTTTATGAGTGTTACAATAAAGTCTACAAATATAAATAACTTTTTATTCATATTGTTTACAAAACGAATAAGTGGATGAATCGAAAACAATATATTAGTAAGAATAACATTCATAATAATAACAAAAATCAAGAACATCGTCGAAAACAAAGTAAAAGCAGCCATTGGAAATATAGCCAATTGGAAATCGCCAGGTTTTGACGGCATAACCAATTTTTGGCTGAAAAAGCTTTATGCAGCTTTATTAACAACAGAATGATTAAGAACAACCGAATCATTCTGGATTGGCTGAAAAGAATATACCTAATACCCAAAAATTAAAACACTGACCAAGCAAAGATGCAGACATTTTCACGGATTCGTTTGGCTGTGAGATGCTATTATCTATTTCGCGCCATTCTGAGGAAAATGTCTTGGCACCCCATTGTCAGATTATCGAGATTTGTGAGAAATAAGGCATATCATATGTGAATGACATTAATAGTGATCACAATTGTTATCTCTGAGGATATAGGATTGAGATTTTTCCCCATTACAACTCGCTGAGCCTGAACATTTTGGGAAACCAATTCGATATTACTGGATATTAGATATATTTTGAAATATGACATTTTCCGAAAATATAAATTATTCTAGCGTTATCTTGTAGCATGGAAAGATGTATGGGATTTCTTGGAAATTGTACCTAGTCCCATAGGGAGAGTAGAGCAGTGTATAAAAAATTTTCGAAAACGGTGCCTAATATAACTGAAGAAGATCATTTTACAGTCGGGTTCTAGGCGCCAAATAGTCGAATTCCATTCCAACAAGAAATGAGAGCTCTCCCATGGATGAGCAAAAACCTCAAAAAATGGAAAAAATATATATTTAAAACTCCATATCTCGAAAACTATCCAATTTTGAGCTTTGTGGCTGTGAACACTTCAAGAACCACACATACCAAAAATTCAGCCAAATTCACAGAAAGCCATTTTCCATAAGAAATGTGCGGGGTACTTTGGAGAATCAACTATATATACCGTCAGCTAGTGACAGATTTAGGTGCCCCATTTTCGCATACAGGCCTCGAATAGGGTTGAAAAGTATATCGATTTGGAGTAAAATGAAGATATTTTTACGAGTGGCTCCTGGGGATAACATACCGAGAATTCGATTTTTCAGAACAGTGCTAATTTGTTTCCCTCGTGTTTCTATTTACGGTACGAAACTACAGAGGGTGATTCGTTAAGTCGTTTTGAGAACAAAGTTTTTATGAACATATGTTCGGGTTGCTTCTTTTCTGAGATACAGGGCTTTAATTTTTTTTTCAAACGCCTTTTCAACCCTATTCGAGGCTTGTGTGCGAAAATGGGGCACCTAAATCTGTCACTAGCTGACGGTCTAATATTATAGTGATGAAAAACATATGAACGAAATATACCAAATACATCCGAATTTGATATAAATCGGTGGAAAAAGAGATTGAAGACAAATTATTATTTATGATGTAAGTGAAACATGACTACGTAGAAGTTTCAGAGCAAGTTCTCAATGATTATTTTCATTCCAATTTCTATTTTCAAACTCAACTTTTGATGAAATAATTATGCTCGTGAACTTGCAGAATTTGAGTTGCATCTCCTGAACTATTAACTCGGACTAATTTGAGAGATCTTGTTGAACATTTTAATTTCATGCTACTACCTAAGCAGTTTCTAGGAGAGATTTTCATCTTTCTTCCATCCACTAAGCCGTGTAACGATCGTTTTCAGTCATATATAGTCTCTGATAGCTCTCTATCTATGATAATGGAACACAACTTCTTTTCCAATTTGAACAAGCGCAGTTTTCGGATTACACTTTATATTAGAGTGACAACTTCGTCCATCCCACCAGATTTGTCTGGTTTTCATCGACCATTTCATAACGTAATAGGTTTTTAGGATTTATCCTGAAACGTGTAGATATGGCAAGAAAAGACCTCCCACATGCTATATATCTCGTCAAAAGGACTTGTCACACAATAGCGTGTGAAGAGTATTCGATCACTTGTTATTAAAAAGATATTTCCATAGTACTTTTATTGATATCAGTCGTGTTTTTCTACCGAGTGAATCATTCAAATCTTGGAAAATTCAAATATTACGAAACAGTAATGATAATAATATCCTTATTAGTCTTGAGAAACACAGGTTTATAGACCTGTCAAAAACAAATTAATACAACTGATATCAGGCTACATACATGCTAAAATTTGGAATTCAAATGGTAGTCATAAAGTTGAAACAATAAAATTATAGTTTAAAAAACTGAGGAACACGCTTTACCAACAACACGCACTAAAAAGTAAAATAAAATTTTCAATGTATTCACTCAAATGTGAAAAATGCTTGGGTGCTCTTGACTTATATTCTTATATTACTGATTTTAATTTAACAATACTTACCGTTCAAGAGCTCAAGAGTGAAGGTTATATTCCTCTTTTAATGGGTTTTTCACCTGAACCTTATATAAACAATGCGGAGTGCTAACTCTTATCGTGGAGGCAAAAGCCGTGGTACGATTGTTGGTGAATGAACCCAAAGATATTCCTAGAAATTCAATTTATGGCAGCGAGAATGAAATAGCTAAATCAAAGCCAGTCTCTGTAGAAAGTCTTTATTACACTGAAAGAGAAAATACTCCAGACATACAAATGAAACAATTGCTAAAAAAAATAGCATTTAATTTAATAAATGTTGTTAAATCAAGTTCTAGGCTTGACGAGATCTTGAAAAATCAATAAATACCGATTGTAATCAATAATGAATGAAACGTTGTTGAACCAAGTTCAGGGCTTGATGAGTCTATTAATAAGGATCGTATACAGAGTGTGTGAAGAAATTTGGTTTTTTGGATTATATTGTGCCTTATTGAAATGGTCATACCATTTTACATGTTTTGAAATATTGGATTAAATGCATGTAAACCTTACATACTTTCCTTGACCAATAAGTTATAAGAATCAACCAAACTCTCCTCCTGTGAATGTATTTCAAGCTCCTCGGGTTACTTGATTCTTCTATACAGTGCCTGCAGCTCGTAAACACCTCTGAATACACCACCTTGGTTCTGGACACCTGATTTAGTGTGTAATTCAACCAGTTATCATAAATTAGTTATAGGTTGTTATTCTGGTTATTTTGGCAATCGGCCACCAACATCATCGCTCAATGGCGAGAAATAAGCTTTTAAATAAACTCATAATTTTAGATCAGGATTTTATATCTGGTAGAACTACACACATAAAAAGAAATTGTTGTGAAACAAGTCCTATGACGCCCTTTGAAAAATTATGAAAATTCGTTGGAAATAATTGGATGATTTTCAAAATAAAAATTCAAATCATCAGCGAGTTCTTCAAGTGAGACCAGATGCAGAAATGGACGAAATTGAGGATAAACGGAAATTCAAAATTCAATCACCTCCTGACATCAATGTCAACAAACAGTGTTACCACTTGTCACACTATCCAAGAACAGCTTATTACCTGCTGGTTCATATTTAGATAAAATGAAACCAACATCTTAGCTTTGCATGAAAGCTTCAATTATACTATCTCTCTCTGCGTGATCTTTATAAATTACATCTATGGTTCGGACGGAATTCTAACGTATATGTCGGAACTGGCTAAATGCTCTAATTGTCAATCCAAATAAAACAGAAGAAGAAGAACCATCTATCTCTTGTTGAGAAATAAATTCAAAAGTGACTTTGACAGTTGAGTATAACCAACTTTATTTTGAAATAAACAAACGTCTTTTAACTGATTTTATCAAATAATTTATTATTCAGCCTTGTTGGAGTATTCAGCAAAGTTCTTCGAGCTGTAAATTAAGAATTAATTAACAAAAACACTGTAAGCCATATTCAGAAACTTATACTCAGTTGGTGTTTTGTTCACATTGCCATGCTCTACCGTAAATATGAAGAAATTTAACGTTTGTAGAAATACAACCGTTATAATAGATAGATAGAAAGATAAAAAGATACAATTGAAGGTGATTGAAGCGTGTGAAAATACGAATACCTTTATATTAAACAATACAATTGTAATAAGGCTATACATACATGTCAGAATTTGAGAATTAGATGATCATTTTTAAATGTCTACATAACGAAAAATCTTACACTGTATATATATATATATATATATGTATATTGTTTAAAATAAAAAAAATCGCGTTTTAGTCTTTGTCGGTATTACAATATTTCTCAGAAGAAAAAAACAACAATATTTAAATCTTTTTTCGTGAAACATTCCAGTGAATTACACTCTGAAGTGCCCTCCTCTGGACTCCTGCTCTTTCTTTAGATAGATAGATAGATAGATAGCTCTTTATTTCCAACAGGTAAAAACACCCAATTACAGGAAACGCTAGGAAAGAAAAATACAATAATACATATAATAGAATAGTTACGTACTAAATTATGCACAATAGTAATGATTCACTCATCTATAGGAACATTATGGAGCCGCTCCCACAACCGCCTCATAAATGTCATTCACACTACATGAAAAAATGTCACAATGTTGGCAGATTGCATTGAAATTTTGGCACATAATAACAATTGGAGACATCCGTAATACATTGGTGCGGTAGTTGACACAATGAAAAGGAAAGTGATGTCTAGAATTGACGCGAGGTACTAAAAAATCGATTTTGGACAACAAATCCTCACAAATTATATGATTACTGATTAGTTTGTAAAAGAATTTCATAGTGACATAAAATCTTCGTGTGCTCAATGGTATACAAAACTGAATTGATCCAGAAGAACTGAATAGCCAATTCCTCTTTCAGGTAATTTCCACTTGTTTTAAAAATTAGGTATTTCAAAATCGTCTCTGGACGCGTTCAATATTGGCAACATGAGTGGAATGTACAGTATCAGTGCCCCACATTCTAGTTTACTTCTCACATAACTAAAATATATAGTGGTAATTTTTTGAGTATTCCTGAAATCTCTACTTTGCCTCGCCAAAAACCCATACATCTTGTTGGCAGAGGAAATCATTTTGTCTATATGTGGTATGAATGTCAATTTTTGATCGAAAATAATGCCTAAGTGAATGATTTCTCTACATATTTTAATACTAGTGTTTTGAATTTTATATTCATGTTCAATCGTCATTTCTTACAGTAAGAAACGATAGAACATTTGGAAATATTCAATTGCAGATGATTATCATTACACCACTGGAAAATTGAATCAATATCATCCTGTAGATGCAAACAGTATGTTGTATTGTCTATTATGTTAAAGATCTTGAGGTCGTCGGCATAAAGTAATTTTGGAGAAACAATAATTTGAGAAAGGTCGTCGATAAACAAGAGAAATAGCAAGGGGCCAAGGTTAGAGCCCTGTGGCACGCCTGATGTGGCTATATAAAACATATATTTATTATATTTCTACATATTGATAGCAATTAAATGAGTAGGACCTAAACAGGTCGACCATGTCAGCAGTGAAGCCAAATTGACCAAGTTTGTGTATTACAATTTCCAAATCGATCTGATCGAATGCCTTTTGCAAGTCAAAATAGATGACATCAACTTGAGATCTCCTGTCAAGCGCATCTGCCAAGAATTGTAAAATACAAGACAAATTGGTTATACATGATTTTTTATCTTGGAAGCCAGAGTTACTAACCACAATATATAAAATTATTTCCAGAAGTTTCGAGAAATTACACAGAATCGATATTGGTCGATAATTATCGATTTTAGATGGATCGCTTTTGAGGACTGAGCAAATCCTCGGAGTTTTCCAAGAAGTCGGATAAACCTTGTTGAGCAGAATTAAAATGAATAGGTGCAATAAAGGTTCGTTAAATGCGTGAACATAATCTTTGACAACGAAGCTGTATTTGATCTGGACCAACTATCAATTTATTTTTGATTTTTTTTGCAGCTCTGAAAATATCGGGTTCGATGATTTCCTTAATGGAAATGCAGTTCATCATGGCATGCGAATCATTTACTTGATTTATAAGATTAGCACCAGGAAGATTATACACACTACCAAAATAATTAGCAAAAGCATTGACTATATCCTGAGGTTTATTGAGAACGACATGACCACACTTCATTATACCTCGAATTTTTGTGTTTCCTTTTTTATTATTGATAAAGTCTCAAAACTTTCTAGGATCGCCCGATATATCGTTTTCGGCATTCAGAACAAACGGCCTATATTCTCTACCCAATTTTGTTTTCATTTCAGCTCGAAGACTGATAAATCGTTCATGATAAAAAGCAGTTTCATACTTCTTATAGTTCGAGTGAGCCTTCTCTTTTTGCTTAATCTTCTTGATTATTTCAGTAGAAAACCAGGGCGGGTACTTTCGGTGTTTATTCATTTTTAAGGGGACAGTTACATCGAATATATGATAAAGCTTATTATTTATTATTTCACAAATTTCATTTACATCATTAGATTGAATAACTTTACTCCAGTCAGTGCTAGAAATCAATGAATACATCAGAGGGTAACCGGCTTTTCTGAAATTGTATTGTTTTGAATCAACCGGATTATTTGCTAAATTAACGTGAGAAAAAGTGTCAGTTTTGATCGTTAAATACAATGAAGGGTGGTGAATATTCTCTTTCGACATCACATTTCAAATCAGTTATAACCAAATCCAACAAGTGGTGATTCGTGTTAGAAACATGATTATGTTGTTTAAAATTGAGAATCTCCAAGAAGTTCATCAATAATCTACATTTACTATCATGTAGTTGATGTTATATTGGGGGACATTGAAGTCGCCGACAATTTTGGTTTTGTAAACAATCTAGTAATGCAAAGTTTTCTAAAAATAGCTCAAAATAAGTAAGACAAATTGCTGGCGGAATATACAAAACAAATAAAAATATAATTTTACGATGACCACTTATTTTACCTCCGACAATATCCACACAGGGAGTAGACAGCTTCAGTGGTTGAAGATCGATAGTTTCAAAGTTGAGGTTATTTTTTGTTGCTACTAGGACGCCGCCACCTCTGGTAGTATTAGTTGATTTAAAGTTTCTATCATATCTGTATACATTGAAATAAGGAGAAAATATTTCAGCATTGTACATATTCGACTACAGCCAAGTTTCACTTAAACATATGACATCCAGATTAGCGTGACTTGCAACGGCATTGAAGAATTGAATTGTTTTATTGTTCAGACTCTGAATGTTTTGATAATAAATGATGAATTTGTGGGAATAATCGGGTGTATGATCTAAAAATTTTGGATTGTAGGTATTCCATTGATATATTTGATTTTGATATTTGATTCACCATTATTTCTTCTATCTTCCAGCTGTTGAACGGTTTTCTTATGTAGGTCTAGCTGATGAAGAGTTTTATCAAATGATATATCTTCCACTGAAATCGGCTGAGTTTTTCAGTTTAGGTGTTTGTTTAATTGTATGGGAGATTTGTTCACTGTTATTCAATGTTACTTTCATAGGGCGTGGCCTTACATGGTCGCTATTGAACTTTGCCAATCGACGTATATTACAGGTGGATATATCCAAATTTGGAGATGAATGGGTGAGAATTTTCAGAACATCCGTTTTTTCGGCATCCAGTCTGATATCCTTCACAGTAGATGTCTGCTCTTTTAGTCCAAAAATTATCAAGTTGTGTAACGATAATTATTCGTTCCATTCAATTAAATTTAATAATTCCAGTCAAACAATCGTAATAAATGGTTTAGGAATTGTCAACTATGTTATACACTAGCCTACTCTGATAATTATACTTTCATTCATTCTGTCATCACCAGTACACCAACACCAAACATTTAATTTCAATCATTGCATCTAACCCGCTACGCGCCATCGGATCTCTAGTCACTGCTAGTTCGGAGGGCGAATGAGATCGAAGATAACTTGGTCTTGCGCGAAGGGTAAAAGTATGTTTTCGGTGTGGAATGCGGAGGAATAGTTTTCTTTTTGGCATGAGACCGCTGTTGGGTTGACATATGTTGTGGGCGATTGGAGGTTGAATTAGTTATTATCTGGTATGTGACCTATTTTCTATTGATAGCTGATTGAATTGAATAGGGAAGGTGATTTAGTATGGTAATGGTGATTTAGAACTATTGTCTAAATCGTATTGAATAATATGGATTTTGTTTATTAAATGACGCCATTTTATACCTGTTGATTTGACTAATTTTCAATTTGTTCTGACCCGGTCAGATACTAAATTTAAACGTAGGGCTGAATATAAGCTCCATTTTAATTCATATATGCCTTTCCTATCCATATTTTGATATATAATTACCGGATGATTTTTGATATATTATTATGAACGGATAAACGAGGTTAGGTTGGAATTGTATTCAAATTTATTAAAATCATCACGAGTATGAATCAAATTTTATTTTGGAATACACTTTCAGGCTGGGCTCATCAAACTGTAAATTACTATATTTTTGGTCATAATTGAAATTCTGACATATTTTTGCTTAAAATTAAAATCCTAACCTATCACAAGAACTAGGTCAACACCCAACAGATTCTGCTGAAAAGATTTCTTTCGGGGACAAGAACAAACAAATCGTACGAATACGAGTTGACCTTTTGTATTTGCCGAAATAGTAGCTACTCGTTCTAAATTTTACAGCTATATGTTCCTGGGACTGACTAAATATCCGTAGTAAGCCGTACATTGAGAACCAAGAAGTCTAACCTTGGAGAGGGCGTGGAGCTGGGCGCTAGCTGCAGCAAGACAGAAAATCATCACAGTGGTTCCTCAGGTAAGCATTTATTTCTATATTCTCTGATCTATTTTGGTCAAGACTTTCCCTCTGGGAAATAAATGCTGGCCTGAGCGAATTCATCTCTGTGCTGTACGGCGTTCAGTGCATGAATTCCTCTCTGGGTTCGATTATTGAATTTTCTTTTTAATTAAATACTCAGTCACTTACCTGTACAATTCAGTCGTAAGGTCTACCAGGTGGTATCTTTTTCTATCTTCCACATTTCTGCAACTTGTGTCACATGCAAAAGCAGCATTCTGAATTCAAGAATATCTTGACATTAAATTGATTTAGGAGTTGTCATCCTAATATTATCTTACTTGAATTCAGAAGTATCGGGCCTCTGTAGCCACTTTTTTTCTGATACATTTATCTCTTTAATGTCTTATTATCTTGCTCCTTTCATTTAGAAGGTCTGAGAGCTTTATTAGTTATTTTTTTATCCTCCGATATTTAACAATTTATCAGAGATTTAATCTAATTTTTTTCTCTTTAAATTTACATAAATTTAAAAATTACTCTTTTGAGGATTTTCAATGTTGCCTTGAGTACCGATTTTCAAGTACCGGGTTATTATAAATTATAACTTAAAATAGTATTCAAACTTATTATCTTTCTCTAGAGAATACTGAGTTCTCTATTATCATTATTATTATTTGTTGAGATAATTTTGAATTTAATACATTTCATTTTAAATATAGTAAAGTCAATAACATTACTTATTCCATTTCTGAAGAATAAGTAATTTTTCATTAATTTAATTACTTTTAAAAATAAAGCTTGTAAATTAAAATTCGGAATATACCCTGAGGTTCTAAGGATATCCTTGCTCCCTTGAACATTGTATAAATCAATTCTGATTCCTTCCGGTTGCTTCGCATGTTATCGAGAACGTCCTATACTGGGAAAAGGATTGGTATCACTAGGAGGTCTAATAGCTGTACAGTGACGGATCAAAGAGGCTCAGTTCCAAGGCACAGTCTATAGCCATTCATCGTAGAGGTCAGCCCTAACTAAGTGGTCACCAGTAACTGACTAGCAAGTACGACTGTAACGTTCCGCAGAGGCAACCTGTCCATCAGTCTCTAGACTAGCCATACACAATCCAATTACAGCACTCCATCAGACCAGCTTCGCATAAACCAACCACCCAGGTATCTAACATCCAGTACCAGCTTCGCTTGAATCAGATAATCAGATTTTTCTGCTGTAAATGTTCTGAATTTTAAACTATCAGCTGTTACTCCATATAACTTTGAATTGTGGCCTTCAGCTATTATTGCCTTCAGCAGTTGTGAATTTGTTAATAATTTTTTTGCTTTGGCTATTTATGTAGTTACATTTTGTGGCCTTCAGCTATTATTGCCTTCAGCAGTTGTGACTTTGTTAATAAAAGTTGTTAATTGTTTATTGCATATTTATTCTGACTTCTAACCCAAGCTAGATACCAACTTTTCTTATCTTCGGTTTTGTCTTTTGCAACCTGGCGCCCAGATAATCTGAACTAGTCAGGTCAACTGGTGCCCAAATTGTTTAATAGTTAATGAATCTGTAATACGCTATTGAGCAATCATTAGTTGAAACCTACCCACACCCTAACCGTAACAATCTGAGCAGCCTATCAGCATAAGTGATAACTTTCTATAATTTAAAAATCAGGATTTATTCCAAATTTGCATATTGAAAATTTATAAGGTTACACTTTTGGCGCCCAACGTGGGGCCTCGAAAACTTGACTGTTCTTTTCTTTATCTTTTGTATCTTATTCTAGCTTGGTGGAAGACATAATAAATTTTTCTTCTAGCACATTGAAAAATCTGATCCAAGAGAAGTTGGAAAATATTTATTTTTTTTATTACTTATCTTTGATATTTTGTTTATCGTATATTATTTCCTTGCCTATATCTTTGATATTTTGTTCCTTGTATATTATCTTTCTCATTGCCTATATATTATCATACCATATATATTATCTGAAAAATTTTGAAGTTTCCCAAGACTATTAGCTTATTTATTCTCCTTATCTTATTGTGCATATTAATTTATTTAAAATGGATCCTAATCACTTGAAGATTAATGAGTTAAACTATGAGTTGAATATTAGAGGTATCGATTCCTCAGGAACTGTTGATTTAAAACGTAAAATTTTGAGGGGACTGTTAAGTCAAGAGAATGCTAATCGTAGTTTTCAAGGTGGTTTTGTTACTCCCAATGCACACACTGTAGAGGTCACTCAAATGAAAGAAACTATAACTGACTTGAACACCATAATTGCTTCTTTTAACGGATCAAAAGAAGATCCTGCATTTAAAAGAATTTCTAGTCGTTTGGCTCATTTATCTAATCGTTTTCACCTTCTCAAAGCTGACGACGCTGCAGAAGAATCTGCTAGAAAAGAGATTCAATTTCTTATGTTAGAGTTGGAAGCTGACTTTGATTTAAAAGTAACTCCAAGTACCTCTACCCCCACTCAAAATAGTAATTCTCAAACATTTCCTAGTACCCCTGTAGTATCTCACAAATCAGTTGCTCCATATAAATGGAATATTTTCTTCACTGGATCAAATCAGAAAGAATCAGTAAATTCATTTCTTGAAAAAGTTGAATTATTACGAGAAGCTCGAGGTGTTTCCAAGCCAGAGCTATTCCAGTCTGCTTGTGACCTGTTCAAAGGTTCTGCATGGACTTGGTTTGTAAACAATAAAAGTAAATTCAATAATTGGGATGATCTTGTTAAAGCACTAAAAAATGATTTTCTACCTTACTTTTATGAGGAAGATCTCGAGAGGGAAATAAATTCCAGAACCCAAGGTGCTAATGAAAGGGTTGCCCTATATATTTCTTCCATGGAAGGTCTCTTTAACAGGTTGACTACCAAGCCTGATGAAGGAACAAGGGTGCAGAAAATTCGTAGAAATTTATTACCTTTTTTTATTTCCAACTTGGCTTTGCAAGACCCAAAAACAGTTGCGGATCTTTCTGATTTGTGTAAAAAGTTAGAAGAATCTCGCTTATGGGCTGATCGCTACAAAGCACCACCCAGTCGTAATACTGGTTTGTTGGAGCCTGATTTGAGTAGTCCTTATAGTACTTCCTTTCCTTCAACTTCTCAACAGTCTTATAGGAAAAATTTTTCTTCAAGTAATAATTTCCCTTCAAGCAGTAAATTTCATTCAAGTAATATTGCAACAGTATCGAACTCTCGATGTTGGAATTGTGATTCGGCTGATCACACTTATCCTCAGTGTAGGAAACCACGAACAATGTTTTGTTTTGGATGTGGTTTGAAAAACATCATCAAACCAAACTGCCCTAACTGCCGTCCAAAAAACGGAAAGCAGGGTGGCGAAAAGCTGGACATTGTCACCAGTCAGCATACCGAAGGTCCAGAATCCAAAACAGCCAAATCTCAATCCAAAAGGTCGAACAAAAGGCAAAACAAACAGGACCATTAAAAACTTCTTTAGTGGAATGGCAGAAATGGTTATCTTTTGTAAAAGAATTTTTGCATCCCGTAAATATTAATCCTATTTTTGTTAGGAAACCTAATGATAATCGTCCTTATCTTAATGTTGAAATTTGTGGTCAGCAAATTATTGCCCTTGCAGACACCGGTAGTACAGCTTCAATTTTAGGTTCTGCAGGTTTTAATCTCTTGCAGAAATTTAATATCCCTATTCAATATGAATCTGTTGTTCATGTTACCACTGCAGATGGTAAACCCCAAGATTTTCTTGGATATGTTTTAGTCCCTGTTTCTCTTAATGGTGTTTCTAAAGAATTAAAAATTTTAATAATTCCATCAGTAACTCATTCTCTTATCGTAGGTATGGATTTTTTCCAGCTTTTTAAAATTGAAGCAAATTTCTGTAATTTATCATATTCTGTACCAAACTCTATCTGCTCCGTGAACACTATCCAACCATTTTCTGAACTCACTGGTTCTCAGAAAACAGAACTCCAGGAGGTCATTGAATGTTTCAAATCTATAGCTCCCAAGGATAGACTTGGTCGCACTCATCTTTTGACACACCGCATCGATACTGGTGATGCTAAACCTATTGTTCAACGACAATATCCTTTGTCTCCTACTATGCAGGAACACTTGAATAAAGAAATTGATGAGATGCTGAAGCTCAAGGTCATTCAACCTTCTCAATCTCCATGGTGTAGTCCATTATGGTTGGTTCCTAAACGTTCAGGAGATTTCCGTGTGTGCTTCGATGGTCGGAAGTTGAATGAAGTCACGGTCAATGATAATTATCCTATGCCACTAATTGATAGTATTCTGAATAAATTACGGGATGCTAGGTATCTATCTTCAATTGATTTGACCAAGGCTTTCTTTCAAATCCCCCTAGAAGAATCTTCTAGACCAAAGACCGCGTTTGCAGTATATGGTAAAGGTCTCTTCGAATTTACAGTTTCTCCGTTTGGTCTGAATAACAGTCCGAAACTGATGGCACGATTGATGGATATAGTCATTGGACCTTCTTTGGCTCCATATTGTTTTGTGTATCTAGATGACATCATCGTGGCCACCCCTACTTTTGAGCTTCATATTAAAATTTTAAAAGAAGTATATCGAAGACTTAAGAATGCCAATCTTACTATTAATTTAGATAAGTGTGAGTTTTGTCGGCCTTCTCTTGTTTATCTTGGTTTTGTTGTTGATCAACAAGGCTTGAGAACAGATCCTGAAAAGGTCTCCGCTATTGTTAACTATCCGACTCCCAAAAACACCACTGAAATTAAACGTTTGATTGGTCTTGTTAGTTGGTATCGTCGTTTCATTAAGGATTTTTCTTCCATTTGCTCCCCCATATCTGATCTTCTTCATGGTCGAAAAAAAGGTCAACCAATAACTTGGACTCCTGAGGCAGAGACTGCTTTCAAGGAAATAAAATCTCGTCTTACTTCTGCTCCTGTGCTTGCTAGCCCTGACTTCACAAAACCCTTTATAATACAATGCGATGCCAGTGATACAGGTGTCGGCGCCATATTATACCAGGAATGTGACGGTGTTGAACACCCAGTGGCATACGCAAGTAAAACTCTTACCGCTTGTCAGCGAAAATATACAGTCACTGAAAAAGAGCTGTTAGCTGTCATTTTTGGCATAGAGAAGTTCAGAAGCTACATCGAAGGTACGAGGTTTACCATTGAAACTGATCATGCTTCCCTTATCTATCTTCACAATTTATCTAACCCTTCTGGACGTTTGACCAGATGGGCGGTGAAACTGTCACAATTTGATTTTACCATCAAACATCGTAAGGGTTCCTTAAATGTAGTGGCAGACGCCTTATCTCGTTCTATTGCAGAAATTTCTGTTATCGACGTTTCTACCTTTCAGCCTGATGACTGGTATACTTCTTTGATCAAGAAAATCGAGGAAAATCCAGCAGCTTATCCTTCCTTCCGTGTCGAAAATGGTATTATCTATAAACATATCTTTTCCCGTCATAATATAGTAAGTAATCTTACTGACTGGAAAATTGTGGTACCTTCTGCCAATCGACAGGAAATTTTAAAATTCTACCATGATAGAGAAACTGCCGCTCATTTAGGAATATCTAAAACCTTTTCTCGTATCTTAGAACTGTACTACTGGCCTCATGTAAGAAAAGATGTTTATAAATATGTTAAAAAATGCCCTGTTTGTGCTGCCTGTAAAAGTTCAAATTTACCTCAAGCTGGTCATATGGGATCTTACAAAAATATTAATTTTCCTTTTCAATGCGTTTCTGCAGATTTATTGGGTCCTTATCCAAGGTCAAAAAAGGGCAACCAATATGTTTTAGTTGTTGTAGATTGGTTTACTAAATATGTCTTAGTTCATCCTATGTCTAAAGCTACCTCGAAAGGTATAATTAAGTTCATTGAAAATAATGTTTTTCTTATCTATGGAGTACCTCAAATTTTTGTTGTTGATAATGGAAGCCAATTTACCAGTAAAGACTTTAAGAAATTAATGGAAGATTATAGAGTACAGAAAATTTGGTATAATGCCAAATATCATCCACAAGTCAATTTTGCTGAGAGAGCAAATAAAGTCATAGTAACATCCATTCGCTGCTATATTCATGAGAATCATCGAACTTGGGATTCTTCCATCTACAAAGTTGCACAGGCTATCCGATTAGCAAAGCATGATGTAACTGAGTTTTCTCCGGCTTTCTTGAATTTTGCTCGTAATATTCCTGTTACAGGAGATTTTTATGGCAAAATTTCAGAAAACGAAAATAATATTCCCACTGTTTCTGATAAATCTCAGCGTATTGATGATATTCAAGAACTTCCTAAACTGTTTGTTGATATCCGTAAGAAATTACATCAGGCTTATCTGAGGAATGCTCGTCAGTATAACTTGAGGAAGCGAGAACTCAAATTTCATGTGGGTGACAGGCTTTGGAAGAAAAATGTTACTCTATCTTCAGCTCCTAATAATTATTCTGCAAAACTGGCTCCTAAATTTATACCTTGTATTGTTTCTAAAGTTATATCGAACCTTGTTTATGAACTCAAAGACATGGATGGTAAAAACCTAGGTCGTTGGCATGTTAAGGATCTAAAATCTGCTTTTGTTGATAATGAGGCAGATTTAACTGAGGAGGAATATTTCAGTGCTGATTCTGATGGGTCAGATAACTGAGTATTTTTTTCTTTACCTTTCCTTATCTTTTAATTATCTTAACTATCTTACCTATCTGACATATTGTCTATTTATCTTTATCTTTGCTTGGCATATCGATGTATTGTCTCTACCGTATTAGTTTCTATATCTTTTAGGCTCTGTGGAGAGGGCCTGAGACTAACTCCACCATGGCATTACCAGATGGTAGGTAAAAATCCTACGACTGGCCACTCACTTTTTAGCATTTAATAACTTTTCATGGTTCTGCTTACAGTGACAATCATTCGGGAGGTTTTGGGTAGTGTTGGTTGTGCTACACACTTAGAGCTAGAATTCCATCCTAGTGTCTAGGTGACATGTTCTGATCAGTGATCGTATCTGGGAATTTTCAGTTTTATTGTGATGTGGTGCCGATGCATTTATCCTGAATGGGCCCTGTTGTTATTGGCGATACCTGCTAAACAAACCTTTTCTCTGATTACGGCTCTGTGGAGAGGGCCTAAGACTAACTCCACCATGGCATTACCAGATGGTAGGTAAAAGTCCTACGACTGGCCACTTACAGAGACATGACATCTTCTGGTGGAGAATTTATATATCGATATCCCTTGTTATCTTTATCTACTTACCTATGTCTAATATCTACAGTAACGTATCTTACTTATCTTGAGATTATCTCACTTATCTTACGTACCTTTTGTCAATTATTTACCTAATTTTGTCAGTCATAAACCTGAGAGAATTGTTAGTATTGATGTAGGAAGTAACTGTTGTTATGATTATATTTCTTGAAATTATTTATCTTTGATAATTCCTTTATGGAACCTTTGAAATTATAGACAATAATTTTCAACCACTTTTGAAATGATTAATTCTGTAATTTTTTGTTCAAGTTTCTTGATTCTTATTTTGAAAAAATTCAGTAAGTAAATCTTTCAAATTTCCTGGTTACAATTCACATCAATGTTTTCTTCAACTCTCTTTATCTCTTATCTTGTTGCTGGACAGTTATTTATCTTTGTTTGGAAGTGATGTACTTCTGAATCATATCTGTCCAACAATTGTTTGATGGAATGTGGTTCCCATTAACATTATCTTTTGATCAGTGAAATACTGCTTTCATTGATTTATCTTACCGTTCAGTGGACTTGCACTTCAGTGAAGTGTTTCTCCATTGAAATTATCTTACCGTGTTTTCCTTGATAATATCTTGGAAATATTCATGACTTGACAAAATTTTTTTTGACTTCCTTATACCTTGAGATTTTGTTACTGTGGGTGTGTTATCTATTATGGCATTTACCTCTTTATCAGTTGAGCGTTTCTGTTTAATGTTCTCTTATTTTTATCTTTATCTTATCTTTATCTTATCTTTATCTTATCTTTATCTTATCTTTATCGTGTCTTCATCTTACCCTTATTTTTTCTTCACCACATTTCGGGGTTGAAATTTTGGGTTTTGGATGGTATTGTCGATGGGATGGCAGCTCCCGTAATGCTGGACGATCCTTGTGGTGGATTTTTTCTTGGGGGGTCGGTTTGGCTGTTGGATTTCAGGCTTCTTCTCTTGGACATTACTGTGGTATGATGCAAACCATCCAAGATTTTGGAAGAGTATTTTGCAGACGAGCTCACCATGTCTGAAGTCTTGGGATTTTGGCTGGAATTTCTTCGGTGGAATCGATTCAACGGGTTGAGTCCACTCCACATTGATCTGTGTGGGATAGGAAATTTGGAGGAGATTTTCTATCGGGGTTTTCAATCCTCCCATTCTTTAGAGAATGTTGCTAGGGTACGCTATGATACCAAACGTAGGCGATTTGGTTATGCGTTTAAATGCCTTTTCCTTTTTTTGTTTTGTAGGAGACTTGGTCGTGTTGGGTGCGAGCATGGCTCATTCGGGCAGCAGACATGTCTTATAGGATTCTACGGAGATTCCTTCGAGATCGAGACTGTTTTGCAGGGTCCATGGAAGGGTGAACTTTGGGGGGTGTCGGCATGCTAGCGTGGAGGTCTAGGCCGGTCAGCGTGTGAAGCTCGCCTACGAGCGGTAGGTCGGCGCTACTGGGGGATCCTCAGCTCCATGGATTCGTCGCGATTGGGGAATTTGCTCGCAGTGCCACAATTAGGAATATCTCCGAATTTTTGGGACTTTATGGCTTAGCCATTTTTAGCTTGGTAGAGCTATATCTTACCCCAATTGAAGTGGACAATTGGTTATTTTTCAATTTCCTATGATTTTCACTTTTTGTTTCCACACGTGGGTTCTTGTAGGGTTTCTCTATTCCTGTTGTACGGATGAGTACAGAGGGTTAGTCCATCCTTGAACTGGGAGACGAGTGGTATCAGGTATATCGCCGGCGCAGCAATTCTATCTAGCAGCGAAAAGATTTCCTGATCCGGGTTCAGTGGTGAACGGCCATCCTTTTCTTTGCTCCAGGTGGAGAATTCCCGCAATGACTCATGCGCACCAGTTTAACGAAGTATTGTTGACTGTTTCACTTTTGTATTAAAATTTATTGTTGTATTAAAATTTATCCTATGGTAATTACCAGAAATTAGTTATTTGATTTTCACTTGTTACCTGTTTATCTGCTTACTAGTTCTCTGCGTGTTCATGCCTGTTACTGGTTTGGTACTCGTTTACTTGTTGGTTTGGTAACTCAGTTGATAAAAAAAAATTTTGGAAAACTCCTGGAGTTTTCAAAATTTTTTCACCGGGGAGAGGTGGTGTGTAACGATAATTATTCGTTCCATTCAATTAAATTTAATAATTCCAGTCAAACAATCGTAATAAATGGTTTAGGAATTGTCAACTATGTTATACACTAGCCTACTCTGATAATTATACTTTCATTCATTCTGTCATCACCAGTACACCAACACCAAACATTTAATTTCAATCATTGCATCTAACCCGCTACGCGCCATCGGATCTCTAGTCACTGCTAGTTCGGAGGGCGAATGAGATCGAAGATAACTTGGTCTTGCGCGAAGGGTAAAAGTATGTTTTCGGTGTGGAATGCGGAGGAATAGTTTTCTTTTTGGCATGAGACCGCTGTTGGGTTGACATATGTTGTGGGCGATTGGAGGTTGAATTAGTTATTATCTGGTATGTGACCTATTTTCTATTGATAGCTGATTGAATTGAATAGGGAAGGTGATTTAGTATGGTAATGGTGATTTAGAACTATTGTCTAAATCGTATTGAATAATATGGATTTTGTTTATTAAATGACGCCATTTTATACCTGTTGATTTGACTAATTTTCAATTTGTTCTGACCCGGTCAGATACTAAATTTAAACGTAGGGCTGAATATAAGCTCCATTTTAATTCATATATGCCTTTCCTATCCATATTTTGATATATAATTACCGGATGATTTTTGATATATTATTATGAACGGATAAACGAGGTTAGGTTGGAATTGTATTCAAATTTATTAAAATCATCACGAGTATGAATCAAATTTTATTTTGGAATACACTTTCAGGCTGGGCTCATCAAACTGTAAATTACTATATTTTTGGTCATAATTGAAATTCTGACATATTTTTGCTTAAAATTAAAATCCTAACCTATCACAAGAACTAGGTCAACACCCAACAGATTCTGCTGAAAAGATTTCTTTCGGGGACAAGAACAAACAAATCGTATGAATACGAGTTGACCTTTTGTATTTGCCGAAATAGTAGCTACTCGTTCTAAATTTTACAGCTATATGTTCCTGGGACTGACTAAATATCCGTAGTAAGCCGTACATTGAGAACCAAGAAGTCTAACCTTGGAGAGGGCGTGGAGCTGGGCGCTAGCTGCAGCAAGACAGAAAATCATCACAGTGGTTCCTCAGGTAAGCATTTATTTCTATATTCTCTGATCTATTTTGGTCAAGACTTTCCCTCTGGGAAATAAATGCTGGCCTGAGCGAATTCATCTCTGTGCTGTACGGCGTTCAGTGCATGAATTCCTCTCTGGGTTCGATTATTGAATTTTCTTTTTAATTAAATACTCAGTCACTTACCTGTACAATTCAGTCGTAAGGTCTACCAGGTGGTATCTTTTTCTATCTTCCACATTTCTGCAACTTGTGTCACATGCAAAAGCAGCATTCTGAATTCAAGAATATCTTGACATTAAATTGATTTAGGAGTTGTCATCCTAATATTATCTTACTTGAATTCAGAAGTATCGGGCCTCTGTAGCCACTTTTTTTCTGATACATTTATCTCTTTAATGTCTTATTATCTTGCTCCTTTCATTTAGAAGGTCTGAGAGCTTTATTAGTTATTTTTTTATCCTCCGATATTTAACAATTTATCAGAGATTTAATCTAATTTTTTTCTCTTTAAATTTACATAAATTTAAAAATTACTCTTTTGAGGATTTTCAATGTTGCCTTGAGTACCGATTTTCAAGTACCGGGTTATTATAAATTATAACTTAAAATAGTATTCAAACTTATTATCTTTCTCTAGAGAATACTGAGTTCTCTATTATCATTATTATTATTTGTTGAGATAATTTTGAATTTAATACATTTCATTTTAAATATAGTAAAGTCAATAACATTACTTATTCCATTTCTGAAGAATAAGTAATTTTTCATTAATTTAATTACTTTTAAAAATAAAGCTTGTAAATTAAAATTCGGAATATACCCTGAGGTTCTAAGGATATCCTTGCTCCCTTGAACATTGTATAAATCAATTCTGATTCCTTCCGGTTGCTTCGCATGTTATCGAGAACGTCCTATACTGGGAAAAGGATTGGTATCACTAGGAGGTCTAATAGCTGTACAGTGACGGATCAAAGAGGCTCAGTTCCAAGGCACAGTCTATAGCCATTCATCGTAGAGGTCAGCCCTAACTAAGTGGTCACCAGTAACTGACTAGCAAGTACGACTGTAACGTTCCGCAGAGGCAACCTGTCCATCAGTCTCTAGACTAGCCATACACAATCCAATTACAGCACTCCATCAGACCAGCTTCGCATAAACCAACCACCCAGGTATCTAACATCCAGTACCAGCTTCGCTTGAATCAGATAATCAGATTTTTCTGCTGTAAATGTTCTGAATTTTAAACTATCAGCTGTTACTCCATATAACTTTGAATTGTGGCCTTCAGCTATTATTGCCTTCAGCAGTTGTGAATTTGTTAATAATTTTTTTGCTTTGGCTATTTATGTAGTTACATTTTGTGGCCTTCAGCTATTATTGCCTTCAGCAGTTGTGACTTTGTTAATAAAAGTTGTTAATTGTTTATTGCATATTTATTCTGACTTCTAACCCAAGCTAGATACCAACTTTTCTTATCTTCGGTTTTGTCTTTTGCAACCTGGCGCCCAGATAATCTGAACTAGTCAGGTCAACTGGTGCCCAAATTGTTTAATAGTTAATGAATCTGTAATACGCTATTGAGCAATCATTAGTTGAAACCTACCCACACCCTAACCGTAACAATCTGAGCAGCCTATCAGCATAAGTGATAACTTTCTATAATTTAAAAATCAGGATTTATTCCAAATTTGCATATTGAAAATTTATAAGGTTACACTTTCTGTACAACCTCTTCAAATTGTATATTCGTCAGGGTAGCTTCACTGGGTGCTTTCAGGAATTTTATTTCTGCCTGTAGGCTAACAATAGCAGCTTTCAAAGAATTGATATCACTTCCTATTTCTTCGCATTTTGCGCAGGTCCACTTGAAACATTTCTTTTAGTTGATCGATCTGGTTTCCGAAGATGTTAAGCCTACACAACTGTGGCTGAAGAACACGCAACAATTCACAAGTAGGTGAGGCTCACTAGTCTTCGAACAGCAGGCGCACGAAGTACCTGGCATTTGGATTACTGATACGCCACTGATTTTTTATTTCAATTATAAAAAAAATTCCAATAAAAGACTTTCGATACGTATACAATAGCACAATAGCACGAGCATAAAAATACTACGTCCACTCTCTACACTGTCTACTTAAAAAATATGAAAATAAATTGGGTAATTTTCATGTATTTGTACTCTTTTGAAATATCAAATGATCTACCCTTTCCAGTGTAATCGAGAATATTATTATAAAACAGATTGTTGGTCTCATGAACATGAAGATTGGAAAAGTAGTAATGTAATGTGTTCTGTAAGATCAATGTAGACTATTCCGTCAAATATATTTACCGCCGCAATGGATCTGCAATCTCATTAAGACGAATTGTGGAATTAGTGCAATAAAAGCATTCGAACGAACTAATTGTAGATGTAGATATTTCATGAATTTGTATTATCTGTATTCGTCTCCAATGATTCATTTTCTCGTTCTACATTTTCCTCTCTCGAACTGCCGGAAATTGGGAAATATTAGGTCGAGTCGAGTCGTTTATGGACGGTAATTTACCTTATTCGCAATGCTGTTTTCAGGAATGTCGCATTTCCATTCGTCCACCATTTATAAACATAATGTTCGAAGGGATTTCAGTTGGATGTCAGTGTGCAAAAAATACATAAATAATTTCACATATATCTGAAGAGATATTTGATTTATAGCAAAAAATATGCTCTAGATTCATTACATTTCATTGCCTCAAGTTTACTGTCAATATTCAAAATATTGGTAGCTGACTGAATTTTTCTCAGCGGTTTCGACACAAAACAACGTAATTAATCAAAGCTAGGAGATTATACCTAAAACTTTCAATTGCTACATATGAGCAATTCCTTTTTTTGGCCATCTAGTTGAGAATATAATCATTAAATCAAAATCGTTCATGGCCACAGAATGACTACGGTTGCAATATCATCGGCAAAAATATGATTTAAGCTGCCCTTGAATATTTGGTACCCTGAATGAAGGGTGTCCAAAAACTGTCTTCAGGAAGTATGTTTCCCTTGAAGCGTAAGCTCGATATGAGAGGCTGGACTTCGTATGGGTACCTACATTCCGCTACATTCTATGTAAAGGAATCTGCAATTTGTTGACAATGACAGTATTCGTTTGTTTCTCAAGGTGTACAGAACGTATTTCTCGAGCTCTCTGTTTGAAATCGTTTCTGCGAGTTAGTCTAGTGTATGCTTTTCTACTTTGTGCAACATATCGACATTTCGTTGTTGTACATTTGGATAAACTTGTGAAGTTGATTACTTTACTGACAACAGTGATATCAACAAAACATCATGTCAGGAATTTGCGGAACGTGTACGACTCCCATTACAAAAAAATCTCCAGGCCTTCCATGCCAAGGTTTTTGTTCAAATTCGTATCACAGCAAGTGCGTAGGCCTCACAGTCGACCAGCTCGTTTTTATTAAGGAATGCCCAAATACTGCATGGGTTTGTTCAGCGTGCAAAAAAGGGAAAAGTGATGACTCGGACAACGGAGAAAAAAACTGAGGAATCCCAGCTGCATCGAACTATTCTGAATTTCATGCAAGAAATCAAATGCGAAATGAAGGATTTTCGGAATAAACAGGATGATTTGGCTAACAGTTTAAGCTTTTGTTCAGACAAAATAACCGACTTTGAAGCCACTATCAAAAAGTTCAATGAGTATATCAAAATCATCGAGGATCTAAAAACTGAGAATTTGAATCTCACCAAGAATAATCAACTTCTTAACCAAAGAGTCAACGACCTCGAACAATTTACTCGCATGAACAATATAGAGATCCAAGGAATACCTGAAAAAAATAATGAGGATATTTTTAAAATAATTGAGGTGTTACACAAGAGCTTGAATATAGAGTTCTCATTTCAATCAATAGAAACTGCTCATAGAGTGAAATCTTTTGACCCAAAAAAACCGAAAAATATTGTCATCAAGTATGTTTCCCGTAAGATGAGAGATGATGTCTTGTCAGCTGCGAAAGTGAAGAAGATTTCTTCGCCCAATCATGTACTAAGTATTGAGAACATTTCGAATAATCTCTACATTGCTGAACATCTATCCCCAGAGAACAAAAAGCTTTTTAAAAATACAAGGGATTTCGCAAAAATGAAGAACTACAGGTTTGTTTGGGTGAAGAATGGTAACATATTCCTTCGAAAGGATGAAGGCTCAAGAGTGACACGCGTTGGTTGTGAAAGTGATTTGATTTCATTATAATTTCGGAAGAAACAATAGTTCAATTTTATATTCCATATTGACCTTTTCTCTGAATTAACATGTTTCGTACAAAATGTACGAGGTTTGCGATCAAAAACCCTAGAGTTCAAATTGAATACACACAACTGTGACTATGACCTAATTTTTTTAACTGAAACATGGCTTAATAGTGGTGTGATGAATATAGAGCTATTTGGTAATGAGTTCAGTGTCTTTCGTAGGGATCGACAAAGTTCTAAAAGTGGAAAAAGTGAAGGAGGTGGAGTTCTTATTGCCATTCGTAGGGATATACATGTTGTCGAACATCCTGATTGGCAGAGCGACGCGGAGGACGTATGGGTTACTTTGTACACCCCTAACAGAGGTAAAATTCATCTTTGTTGTATTTACTTGCCACCTGGAGACGATGATGCTTTGGGTTACTTTACAAATAATATGTACAGACTTCTCAATGAATTTTCGGATGATACTGTTTTGATCTGTGGAGACTTCAATATGCCAAATACGCAGTGGAAAATGAAACATAATTGTAATTTTTTAATTCCTTCTTCTATTGAATCAAAATTCAAAAACCTTAATGCTATGTTTAGCTTCCATGGACTCATGCAATTCAACTACCTTAAAAACAACAATAATACTATATTAGATCTAATCCTGTGTAATAATTCTATTGTTGAAAATTTGTCACTAGGCGAGCCTCTAGTAGCGGAAGATCCACATCATAGAAGTATCGAATTCAACCTCAAATTCCTTACTCATACAGACCTTAAGTCTAACTTGAGGTTCTCTAGTGACTTCAGGAAATGTGACTACGTTGTCATCAACTCTGAAATCTCGAAAACAGACTGGCCTTCAATTTTTGAATCCTGTGATGAAGTAGATGATTGCTTAGATAAGTTTTACGAAATAATTAATCACTTGATAAACACTTTTGTTCCTAAGAAGAGAATTTTCAATCAGTTTCCAGTATATTTCTCTAAAAAAACCATAAAAATAATAGACATGAAGTCGAAGGCACACAAAACGTGGAAAAAATCGAATTCACAATTTGATTATCATCTTTACTGCCAGCTGCGCCGTAGATCTAAACAACTCATTCGAAGTGACTATCAAAATTTTTTGAACTCGGTTGAAAAAGATATTCCAAACAATTCTAAGAGGTTCTGGTATTTTGTATCGAAAAGAAACAATAATAATGGCATTCCCAATCTAATGAAATTGAACAATGAATCTGCAGAGGGAGTGGAAGTTTGTAAACTTTTTTCAAAATTCTTCCAAAGTGTTCATCAGCCTTATACACAGACCAAAATTGCACATAATGAAAATAACATTCACTCAATCAATAACATAACGGTCACTGAAATACAAGTAAAGAATGCTCTATCTACGCTAGATGAAAACAAAGGGAATGGCCCTGATGGAATTCCATCTTTCTTTGTAAAAAAGTGTTCAGAAAGTATATACGTGCCACTAACTATTATCATTAACAGATCATTTAAAGAAGCTACTTTTCCGAAAAGGTGGAAAGAATCGTATGTAGTGCCGATATACAAAAATGGTGACAAAAATCTGGTGACCAACTACCGCCCAATTTGTAAAATGAATATTTTCAGCAAATTACATGAACAAATTGTGCATGGCATGCTTTTGAACTCTGTAAAAAGGCATATAATTGAAGAGCAGCACGGATTCTTCCCGAGCAGATCAATAGAAACAAATCTTATCTTGTATACAGAATATATATCATCCGCTATGGACAACCAATCTCAGGTAGACTCCGTGTACACCGATTTCAGTAAGGCATTCGATAAAATTGATCACAATATATTAATATCGAAATTAGCTGAAATCGGCGTCCATGGAAATCTGCTGCGATGGTTTGCCTCATACATCTACAATAGAACGCAAATCATTACAGTTAATGGACACCAATCAACACCTTACATAGTTACCTCTGGCGTACCACAAGGTTCACATCTTGGACCCCTGCTCTTTATCAGTTACCTGAATGATATAAAATCCTGTTTCAAATTTTGTGAATTCATTTTATATGCGGATGATTTGAAAATATTCTCAAAAGTAGATAGAATTACAGATTGCTCTATGATTCAAAGTGACTTGAATAGGTTCTATGAATATTGTAAAATCAATAAACTCTTCTTGAATTTAGATAAATGCTGTTTTATCACTTTCACTCGAAACCAAAATGTATTCTCTTATGATTACAATTTCAACAACAAAGTGCTAAATGAAGTAGATGATGTAAAGGACCTGGGAGTGGTAATTGATAAAAAATTATCATTCTCAAAACACATTGACTATGTTGCTTCAAAATCTAATAAAGTTCTGGGGTTCATTATAAGACAATGTAAACATTTCACTTCTATTGTGGCCATGAAAACATTATATTATTCATATGTCTACAGCAAATTGAATTTTGCGACTGTCATTTGGTGTCCACAGTATGCTGTATATAGGACCAGATTGGAAACCATACAGAATAACTTCCTGAGATTTCTAGAATACAAAGTTGTTGGCACGTACAATAACACTACGAGTACATCCCTCTTAAGAAAAAAATACGACTTTCCTACACTAGGGGCTCGTCGAGAACAATCCGTTATAGTTATTTTATATAAGATTGTGAATAATCTGATTGATTCTGCAGAAATCTTATCAATGATTACGTTCAATGTGCCATCCCGGAATTTGAGAAACAATTCTCTTTTTTTCGAAAATTTTTGCAGAACTAATTTGGGAAAGAACTCGCCGTTAAACAGAATGGTAAACTTATATAACCGAACATTCAATCATATTGAAATATTCAATACCTCACTTAGCTCGTTTAAAACGAAAATTAAATATTTCATTAAATCTAACTGATAAGATCATGTTCATATTTACTTGTTTGCATATATAATGTACTTAATATTTTTAGGAGACATACACTCTGTACACATTACTGTTTTCGTGGATAACCCTTTGGGCAGCGCCTGTTGTTATCCTATATGATTTCAATAAATAAATAAATAAATAAATAAATAAATAAATGAGCTTGTCGAGAGAGAAACAAATTGCCCTGCCTCACCAGGACGGGCCCATTGCCATAATCCTACACAATAGGAATAATTAGTTCGAAAATCCATCAGAAGATAACTACATTCCAATGAATCGTTCATTTACAGCTCAACAATAGGGATGATGACGGTAACCGAGAATCATTCAAATTGTGTATTTATCTAATGAAACAGGAATGATGGATTATAAAAAACGGATTAAAAGTTATATTATGGGCGAAAGTTATAAGTTTTTCATAAATAATAGTAATCTGCATGATATGTTGGACACCAATCAGGGCAAATGACGTCTAACTCCGACAATTTCTGCATTTTTAATCTGCGTTCAACGGGTACCTATTTTGTGATTTCCAACGATTATTTATCTAGTGCTGTATGAAATACCAAAATGAAGAAATGGACTATGGATTTACCAAGGAAAATAGCTCTAACTTGCCTGGAGTGGATGTGGAGAGTTTCTAACATCGAACCAAGAATTTTGTTCAGCAGAATTTAGAAATGTGAAAACTTTCATGTAAGCATGCTACTAATCTTGAAAAAATATAATTGAATCTCGTAAAATCTGCTTTTTATATGCACTTCGTTGTCATTACGAAAAATATGATTCCTAGCCTCCAAAAGAGTTGAATTTATATTTAAATTTAGTCCTCAACTAATATCATTATGCACAAAAAATTTTAGAATCTACGAAATGAAGTTAAAACTTATGTCAAAGTGATCTTCACATAAATACATTGTAGAATTAGGAGATATAGCTATACAGCTATTGGATCTTGCCATGCAAGATTATGCCACTTTTTCGCATTGTTTTTATGTATGGAACGTAAAAAAATAACTTGTTGGTAGGTTTTTTCAATGTGTTATATCTAACATACAATACCGAATATCGAAGTGGTCAAGCTTTTGTTCTCACCCAGGTGGCCCATAATATGTCAGTAATGGTGAAAAAATTTTTTTGAAGGGTTGAACAAGGCTTGACTCTGAAAGGAGGAGGACCCTGTGAATTACTTTAGAAATGAATTAATTTGTACCATGCACACTATTAAATGGATTTTACTTGCCTAATTTGAACTGATTATTGTCTAGAATGTCAAAGTTGACTCCAAAAAATCTTTAAAATAACGTATTTTTATCACCCTGTATCTTGAAAACCAAACCGTTCGGGACATATGTTTATATGAACTTTTCGTCCTGAAAAATTTCAAAGAATCACCATCTGAGGTTAGTAGTACAGTTCTGTGGATTATTCTTTGTGATTTAATTAATTTTATAGGTTCGGTTACCATTGGAACTTTGACGAAGGATTAGTTTTTTTAAATTTGTTGGGGATCTCTGAACATCTTTCTGAACTTTTGTAACTCACCCCATCTCCCTGTTTCAAGCTAGTCGTGAGCATAACCCCCTTTCGACCTTGTGAACGTAACCAAATATAAAAATGTTTTCATTATTATAAAGTAGCTCCCATACATAAACTTAGATTTTTCACGTAACAACCCCTCTACTATATTTTTTATTGATGTTTTCATCGAACTCATTTTATGACGAAGTCGTGAGGAGCAGCTGCTACATTCAACTTAAAATTAACCAAAAAAAATATTTTCTAGTGAACCGAATTGTGAATCTAAACCATTCTTGAATCCACTGGCGCATACACACAAAATTTCATCAAAATCAGTGACGTACACACGCACAAAAGATTTCTATATATAAAGATAGTAAAGCATTTGAAGGTAATGACCAATTGATTGAAAAATATAAAATCAATGCTTGGTTTTTCAAATAAATCTGTATGTTTACTAAAAAGCTACTGATGAGGTAATCGTCGACAACGTGTTATTTTGGAGGATCAAATGTCGGAGTTAGATATGGTGTGAGTACTTCAAGTTTCCATTCTCGGATCTCTGCTGTTCAGTCTACATTTCCAGTTTTGCCGACGATACACAACACATTCATGATTTCCTGCTTGATAACTGTGGAAAATAATGCAATTAAATGAATAAGGACCTGAAAACAAATTGCAATAACTTTATTACACATAACTGGAACTTGAATGTTGATAAATCTTCCATTCTAAGTGTAACAGAACAGCAGCTTCTCAAATCACGAAAATCTCAATGAATAATGAAAAGCTTGAGTGCAAAATCTTGGGTTGGTTATTAACTATATCATTTGAAGTTCAGCAAACACTTTCGTAGGTATTGCAAACCTTCTTGTGGTTCTCTGGAAATACATTTGTTCAGCCTGACATCATACCTGAATCAACCAAAATAAAACTTTGTAATACTCAAATTTTTTTATGGTTGCATACTGCGTTCCTGTTTACGGCCCTGTTTTATTTATTTATTTTATTTATTTATTAATTTAATCATTATACATCCAACAGGCTAAAAGCCCAATGACAGGAGTATTTTACAAGAATGAGCTTAACGCTAATTATCATATATGAACTAGATAATCAATTTGGAATAACCAGAAATGTCTGTTTTAAATGCATGCAACGACAAGAAACATATATCAGCATTGACAGATTGCAAATTATTGTAACATCTACACATATTCGAAAGAGGGCAGTAATATTGGTGTCGAGGATTAGAAACAGCTAAATGAAAAGTAGTATTTTGTCTAGAGGTAATTCTTGGAACATTAGAATCGATCGATAATAGGAGGTTCGGAGAATATATTCCATCGTTAATGAGTTTTTGTAGAAAAGCAAGATTTGCGATCTCTCTCTGTTTTCTTAATGAGTACATATCAAATTCTTCTAACAATAGAATATAATCATAGCCTCTCTCAGGATAAATGCCATATTTTTTGAAAAAAGCAAATTTTAAAAACTTTTTCTGGACAGCCTCCAACGCATCCACATATTTCGTATAGTTGGGGTTCCATATAACACTACAATATTCCAGCTTGCCCCTAACCATTGCATGATAGATATTGCGTAAAGCATCGAAAGAATGGAATTCTTCACCATTTCTTATAAGGAAATCCAAATTACGAGTGGCCTGGCCAATAATGGTGTTGATATGGTTCACCAAATTGAGCTTTTTGTCAAAACTTACGCCTAAATCTCTGCATTCATGATAGTTGTTGAGTTGATATACAGTAATCGAAAGTGAGAGGAGCATTTATGCGGGAAAAAGTCATTATCTTGAACTTGGTGTAGTTCAGGAGTAAATTGTTTTCTATACCTACACCAATCATTCAAAGATGATAAATCTTTCTGTAAGAAGGGTTTTTGAGTTCAAAGATTCACAAATGTCATTAACAAATAAAAGGAACAAGAGTGGTCCCAGATTTGAACCTTGCGGAAGCCCCGATGTGTATACAAATGTGAAGGATTTAACCCCTTCATATTCCACAAACAACTTTCTTTCGGTTAAGAACGATTTCATTAATTGTTGAAATTTAGAGAAGATACCGAAGTTTTTTAACTTGTCTATCAGTCGGTGATGGGGAATTTTATCGAAGACTTTGCCAGAGTCCGTGTATACCACATCAACTTGCTTCCTCTTATCCAGATAACTAGATATAAATTCTGTCAATATACATAAGTTGGTGGTCGTACTACGATGCTTGAAAAAGCCATGCTGAAATTGAGATATCATATGACGAACATAATTATGAATTTCATCGGCAATAATGATTTCAAATAATTTAGGAAACACAGATATCAAAGAAATAGGCCTGTAAATGATGATGTTATTTTTGATTTTGGTGGGGTCTAGCATACACACTACTGAAGGAAGTAGCGAATCCGTTGACAATGTCAATAGGATAAGATAGACATACATTGTTATGGTACATTCGACCCGGGATTCTAATCTTATTAGATTTACTATTGATGAAAGACCAAAATCTACGTGAATGACACTTAATACTTGCTTCTGAATCTTCAATGAATTTTTTGTAATCATTCCTGATATTCAGCTTAACAATTTTTCTGTAACGTTTGTATCGCTCGAAATAAAAAAATAGGCATCTACTATTACTGTACATTTTATAGTAATGATTCTTTATTTTGATATTTCTAATTGTTGTCTTCGAGTACCAAGAGGGATAGAGGCACACATTCTGTGATGACAGATTCTAGGGTTTGGTGGAACATATTCACAGCAGTATTTATATCAGTAAAATGTTCCAAGAAGTTCCACTCAATATTATTTATCAGATTCAGAAGTAACTGATTATTTATACGCTTGAAATCATAACGTTTTACGTCAGCTGTGAATTTTTTCCCTCATTATAATCCAGTGTTACATTAATTGTAAGGCCAGAATGATGAGTGTCTCTAGGTACCAATCGATCTGTATCGAGTAATACTTCCCTGTCAACATTAGATGGAATGAGTACTGAATCCAGAAGTCGGTTATTGTTACTGAGGACAGTGTTACATTGGACAAGATCACAAAAATCAAGAAATGTGCTGAATCGGGATATTAGTGTTGTTGTATCTCTATTGACATTATAATTTTGAAATCCCCTCTTTCAACAAATTCAAAGAATTCTTCGTAATCGCTAGTTACTGAGCTAGGGGGTATATACACTACTGAAACATAAATGAATTTAACATAGTTCAGGTAAATTTTGGAGCACACAACATCAATAATTTGAATAGGACAAATTACGCTAACATTTTCTGAATGATAGTAATTGTTATCAATTGCCAGTAATACACCCCCGCCTCGAACACCATAATTTCTAACTTTCCGGTAGACTACATAATTATCTGGGAACAATACACCATTTCTTACACCATCTCGTAACCAGGTTTCCGATATAGTTATTATAACTTGATTATTCGCAAGAACATTTGTATAAAAAACATGCATTTTTGAATTCAGACCTCTACAATTTTGATACTTCATTAATAGTTCATTACATTTAGTGAGCTGTTGGATGCACAATGGGTTTTTTTTTAATCACTGGAACACCATAGTTGTAACCGATGTAAATATCTCTCTCTCCATTATTTTTGCGTTGCTCGATTTCCTCCTTGAGTAGTTCAAGATGATCTCGTTGTCAGACAGTTAAGTCACCCTTGACGATATTCTTATAATCGTCAATGGAAGATAAGTATCTTTTATTTCGTAGCAACTCAGCAACGTAATCATTGTTTGGGAACACGACCTTCACTGGTCGATTCGGAATTGACTTACCCAATCTTGAAACATTTATGTTTTCAACATTGGTTCCTCTAACGAGTTTTTCAACCATTTCCGTTACAAATTGATTCGGATCAATTGTATCTTCCGATATACCATAGATTATAACATTATTTTGTCGGCGATTCATTTCTCTCAGCTCAAAGAGCATATCCGATGAATTCATGGGATTCCCATCCATGACTTTTTTTTCGAGTTCATTTACTTGTATTACTTTGATATATTCAAATAAATTCAATAATTTGTTCATTAATTTCTCAAATATTAAATTTTACAAATTTTTTAAATAAATGTACCCACACGTAAATCGATAAATACTTGCTACGTTTTTGAATCGCGTGTTCCAAACAAATATAAAAACACAGAATCGGTGGTATTTTTTGTGGATTTTTATTACTACCCTCCGCACAATTTCCCATGATTTATGTCGAATTGGACTTCAAATGTTTTTGGGTTGAATGTGAAAAATTAATCAGCAATTTCGACTATGGTTTTGTTCGTTTTCAATTGTTATTCAATCGCAGGCATTGTCAGTCAAACTCTAAGCTTCATTTGCTCTCAATTGGAATTGGTAATGACCAATTCATATATCTCCATTGTACGAAAATTTAGACCATTAGGATTTTCATGGTGTTTTGGATTTCTTTTGTACGATCATTACGTTTTTAAATTCCTGCACAAAAAACAAATTGAAGCGAATTATTAACGAGTAGCAGTTTCCAGTCCGGCGAGCTATTGAAGTAAAAGACTGAAATGATGTTACTTCCAGTTGAAAACACTGAAAATGAATATCTTGTTGAAAGTTTCTGGTACATCATCAAAGATATTCTACATTGGAATATTGTTGTTAACCAGTTCAGTATGTGAAAAATGCAAGTGAAGGACGTTTACATTTTTTCAATATAGCAATATCATAAATGTATCAGAGTTTTCCAGTGATGTTTATTTTAACATGATTGAGGGGTATAACATCGATAGCAAAGAATAATCGTTTATTTGAAAATTATATATAATCGAAAAAATACACAAATGATGAAGGTATGTATACTCATTCAGCACACTTTGCAGAAATTCATGAACAAACGTAAAAGTAGCAATACCTGACACTGTCCCTAAGCCTGACACGTTTCATTGTTCATACAAAATTAAGCAATATTCTGTCCATGTTCTGAACATGTTCAATTATTTCGGTTGGTACGAGTGTTATCTATCGAGTTTCTATACTCTCAGAGTGGTATGGATGGGTATTAATAGGCGTGTTTTATAGATATATTCATTAAGGTCTTACTAACGGTTAAAAAAAGAGGGTGAATTATTTTCTGCAATTCAATTGGACAGGTTACTATAATATCAAGTAGAAATGTTGTTTTAGTAGCGAATTTTCAATTGTGATGTATTTTGTGTTTTCAAAATGAAGTGTCAGGTACTGGCTAGTAAAAAAAATTGGTTGAGCCAATGCCTGACACCTGTGTCAGCTATATAGTTTTCATTAAATCGTGCTCTATTCAATAATATATTAAAAACCATTATCTATCAAAATTACCACTATTATAAATGCAGTGCTTCTAATACCTGACTTACGGTTCAGCTATTAGAATATTTAGCATCAGCTACTGGTAATTTGTAACTTTGTTGATATGCCAAGTCCTTTCAGGGTTTCATTCATTTGGCCCCAATTTAAGCTGAAAAGCGTTAAGAAGCGTTCAGGAAAATAACCTTTGCGTTCGGTAGTTTTTGGTGAGAAGGGAAAACAATATTTTGAAAAGAAAGAAAAAGAACGTACAGGAAAAGAGCAAGAGGAAGTTGAAAGAAAATGGAAGAGAAAACAAAATAAATTGAGACCAAACTTTTGGTGAAGACAGCTTGAAAGAAGAAGATTTTGTTATTTCTATACACCCCACGACGATTAAGATAGATAATATTTCAGAACTTGAGAGTAATAGAGGATTGAATCAATTGGTGCAGCTTTTTTTGATATTATGTTACCCAATTAGCTCTTTGTTTTCGGTCAGGTGACATCAAATTCAAAATTATTGATAAGACAACCTGTATATTTCGTTCTATAGTCCTCCGGATGGAACGATTCCAACAAACTATCACACTTGTGACGATTAATTCAAGAACTACAGGTACTTCAATATCCTTTGTCCCACGACGCCTACGGCTGAAACGAGCAATTGTCAAAATATTTAAGTTAAGGGTCACCCTGTATATTTGGACGGCGTCATATTTTTTGTGGTGATTAAAACAAGGTAAAATTATGATTATCATTCATATTTTATTACAAAAACGTCGTGGGACAAAGGATATTGAAGTACCTGTAATTCTTAAATTAATCGTTTTAGACCAAAAGTGTGATAGTTTGTTGGAACTGTTTTATCGGGAGGAATATAAAAATTCGAAAATAGACAGGTTATCCCATTGATAATTTACATAATATCAAAAAAAGCTGAACCAATTGATTTGATTACTACCCTCGAGTTCTGAGATATTCCTTGTCTTATTCGTCATGGGACATCCTGTATACGATGGCAAATACTGTCCAGAACAGGAAAACAAATTAATAATTTTGAAAATACACACTTGGTAAAAGCGATGGAAAAGACTCCAAAATTGATTAATAGAAGAGGAAGTTATTTTGTTCGTGACATGGCATTGTATTCGCCATGAACTGACACATATTCATCTCGAATAAATGCTTTTGTTCATTTTATATCTATTTATTGGTATTCTTTCGAATTAAATAAAAAGTCAGGCACTGGTGAACATAAAGTCAGACTTAGGGCTAAGCACAAAACTTGGGTGTCAGCTACTGGATGATAATAGGGCAAAATTGAAAAACAACTTATATTCTAAATTTCAAAATATTGAGAAAAAAAAATTAAATCAAAATAAAATGAAATGAGATCCACGTATTATTAAAATGATAAGAAACTCTTGCAAGCTACAATAGGGTTTATCAGCTAGCAAATTTCTCACTGTTTTCTTGAATTGCACGTTCGTCAGATTTGTATACTTTATATCTAGTGGTAAGTGATTAAATAATTTACCACCATTCTAAAAGAGAGAAAGTAAGAAAAAAAGTTACTATGAACATATGTCTGGAGTTGCTTCTTTTCGGAGATAGAGAGCGTTGATTTTTTTCTTAAAACGCCCTGTATCCCAGAAACAATGTAACTCCGGACATATGTTCATAGGAACTTTTTTCTTAAAACGACCTAACGAATCACCCTCTGCAGTTTCGTACCGTACGAGGGAAACAAATGTTCTGAAAAATCGAATTCTCGGTATGTTATCTACAGGAGCCACTCGTAAAAATACCTTCATTTCACTCAAAATCGGTGTACTTTTCAACCCTATTCGAGGCTTGTATACGAAAATGGGACACCTGAGTATGTCACTATCTGACGGTCTAAAGGCACTCTATATTAAGCTTAGATTTCAGAATGCAATCAGCAGGTGGAGGATCCGTTCTGAGAGCGAGGGTGATGGAAATAGGGAGAAGATGTGCGTCCAAGTATTTCTAATGCTTGGTAATTTTTTCTTCCAGGCGTCAACCTTAGAGGATGTATAGAGGTGGATAGTCTTGGTTTAACCAGCATGGGGACCAGAATGATTTCATGATTCGGACGGGTAACAGATGGCTTCAGAGCTGTCTGTAATTGACCCATTCTTGAGGCGACAACCTGGAAGTGTCAAGAATTAAGCTTTGTTTTTATTGCTATAAAAGACTAAGTCAACATATCCTAAAATAGGGTTTTCATAAAAGTACAGTATTGATGGATATTTGTCTCGGAGCAACGCTTCAGAATTGACTTCCTAAATGACATTTCCAATCTTTTTTTTTTTATTCCTCATGATATTATCTGAAAATCACACATTTTAACAAATTTTTAAATATTTTTTTTTGTATTCCTGTTAATAAGAGAATTGTTCCTCCTGGTGGCCAGTGGATACAATCCTCCTTTGAAAACTTTGATGACGAAATGATAAATGTTACATCATTCCTGCGTCAAGATATAGTCCAAAATTCCACATAAAGTCTCTTTATTGAGTTGGTAAAAACAATCCAGCCATTCATTGTCTGCCATTTGAATAAACTAGGGCTATTATCGATTGTGTTCAGAAGAGAAAGGAATATATAACACCATTCAGATAATCCTTTGTTCTTTGTTTTTACTATAGACGGAAATTCCATCGAATGGATACCGAGCGAGGTCGAGTTTATATCTCATATTTTGGATCCGTAATTGAAAAATTCAGTAATTCCATTACACACTGACTCAATGGAGGCACTGGAATTCTGGGATGAAAGGAAGGTTTGATTAAACTAGAATAGTGGGGAAGTGAATGCGTTCAATATAGTGATCAGTGGATGATATGCGGTGAAAATTAAAAACATTTGATTAGCTCGTTTTCTCTTTGAGCAGTTTTTGGGTCTATATGTATATGATAATTGATTGGATCTCGGTAAAATTGATAATTTAGGAATGTAGGCTTTGACGGCTGGCGTCAATGTTTTGGTTGGTTTCCGGGTTTCGCCGTGGTCTTCTTTGTTTAAAATGATCAAACGTTTTAATTGCAACTGCGGCAGTCATCTTCAGCGGCGTTGTCGAAGTACTCTTTTTTTTTTGTATCAGTTGATCACCACCAAATAAAATAAAATAATTTCCATAACGTTACTAATAATTTTTTTCCATATTAACATAAAATCAAATAGAGCACTGTCAGTGACGTAATTTGACAGTTGTCAAACATTCGATGGGGGGACAAACAAAGCCATTTTCCATAAGACTAAACGTGTCCTTTTTGTTGACTTTCTGCGAAAAAAATTTAAAAACACGTTTTTGGCATTTTAGTGAGTACTAATTAATTGTGTATAGTCTGAATTGAAAGCATAAGTCTGTAGAGGTGTTATAAACATGGATTTTCCAATAAAAAAATACGTTGTTATATTGATAGGTATTATACAGACGGTTTTCTCTTTTAGACTTGAGGGCATAAATCATGAAGACTTGTGCTGTTATAACCGATCCGATCCAGACCATCACGTGGAATTTCCTTTTCTTCTATACAAACAAGGCAGAGATAGGCAGAAACTGCTGTAGTACAGAGACATACTAGTCAGATCATTCCAAACATCCGGACCATGTACATACACAAAATACGTAGAACAGAAATATTTATTGTCAAAGATCGCAAAACTAACAACGAAGTTATTAGTAAAATTATACGATTTCTCATCTGAAACAAGATTACCTATTTCAAAATATTATCAAATAATAGGATCACTAAATTTAGTAAAGTTCAAAAAAATCACAATCAACCACTAACCACCACAAAAAAAAACAATTTTCTTTTCAAACTCAAATTCTTTGTTTGTCCCCCATCAGCTGATCACCGCCATGTTGTGACGTCAGCTGACAGTGATCTATTAGCACATACCCAATGGGCACACGTACGTTTTTCAAACGTGTTATAAACGTGGCATTGGTTAAATAAACGTTTCTGGTTGAAAATTTTAACGAAAATAATTTAGTGTAATCTTCAACTTTACGCTCGTGTTAGGTCAGGTTAAAACAAAGGTGTAGTATCGATATGAAATCTCATATTAACTCTTGTGCAAATATTACTGTCATTTTGGTAGGCGAAATGTAAACAAAAAGTCGCCATATTGAAATGAAATTACAAACAAGACTGGTGCGAATGGAATGGGAATTCGTGAACTACACTTTTTCACATGTAATTCAGAATTGTAAATTGTATTCAGAAAGTATAATTTGAAATTCAGATTCGTTAATTGAATTTCAGAAAACGTAACCTGTAATTCAGATTGGTGAATTTTATTTCAGAAATAGGTGTAAATTGAATTTCAGATTAGTGAATTGTTATTCAGAAAGTGTCAATTGTAAAGACACCATCACTTGTAATTCAGAAATCATCAAGGACTCGATAGGGAAAAGTAAAAATATGAGAACAACGAATTATTCATATGATTACTTACATTTCGGACGTTCATCGTCTCAATGGTTGAAAGAGGTATACATATTTCAACCATTGATACTGTAGCGCGCCTATTTGAGATTACCTGCTATATTTGTTCAATCGCTTCTTGGTAGATTATTTACCCTTGAAAGGTCCACGCCACTGGCGTAAGGAACGATGCATTTTTTGTTGTTTTTTGGTTTTTGTGAAGAAGGCCGTGGCAGTCGAAGGACAGTTATGACGCGTGGTAGTCGTGAGGGAGTGAAGGGGTGATAAAGTGAGGTTAGGAATGCTACGTCAGTGAGGCAGTGGGTCACGGGTCAGTAGGTCAGATAACTCGCGCGAGTAATGATGTGAAAACGTTGAGTTAATCCAGTGATGGTTTTCGTAAGAAAGTGCGACTCGAGTCTACAGGATATAATGAGCACCTGGTAACCTGCTGCGAGCATGATAACAACCCAAGGTAGGATCCAAACAATTTATTTCCACGAAAAACTGATCTAACACACCTCACTGACATCGTCATAAGACTTACCGGCGACCTGCGTCTCTACGCGCCAAAGTGCTATTGTGTATACATTTTATCAGAGATCTGGACTTTCAATTTCACCGAACAACGGGACTAATTAATAATTTTAAGACTATTTCAACTTGATTGAGACATACCAAATCGATATTTAGATGTTTTCATTAGATTTTAATAAATATAGTTTTGAGGTTATAAACAAACCGATTTTGCCCTTTTCTCCAAACCACTGGACTAATTAATAATTTCAAGTTGTCAATTTTATTCAGTCATGTTTGCCATTTTGATGTTTCTTTAGTTTTTAATAAACATGTTTCAAGGTTTAAAAGGTCATTAGTTTTCCTACTTCCTCAAAAAGAACCCACTCGAATTCTGAGCTTGTTACAATACGATATACGTCCGAAATGTGAGCAATCAGTATTTTCCATAATAGCATACAGCATTGTAGGTTGAGGGGAGTAAAAAGAGTAAAAGGGGTAAAACATCGGTCGGCAACGACTATGTACAAATCGTTTCTTGAACGATCTCCCAGAAATCCTCTGATGGTCCTACATCTTCAACAACCTTCAAACGAATTATCCATTAGTGAACATGAACATAGTTATTATATTCATGGGTCAACGGACATGTCTTGAAATGCTGAACCTACAGCATCGTGATTGATATCATAATCACCTCTAACTATTGTATCTTTTGCATAATCAATAATGTGCTCAAGATACACAAGCTGTTATTCTCCAATCGAAGATTTACTTTAACATAGTCCTTCATTTTGGACCATATTGTTTCGATCAGGTTCAACATTGGGAAGTACGAACTCAAAGAAGAAGACTTTTCTCAGTTCCGTCCAGAACGTTTTCAAATCTGGAATGGCAAGGGTTTGATTTCCTTGATCTTGCCATAAATAGAAGACTTGATATTTGTTTACTTGATATTTGGATACTTGATTCACGTTCGGTTCTCTAGGAGAATACATACGGATTGTTCTTGATATCTGAATTACAATTGATACTCTCTGAATAACAACTCACGCTTTCTGAATTACATATCACACTTTCTGATCAACAATTCACTAATCTGAATTACAAATTACACATTGTGAAATAGATTTTACTATTCCGAATTACAAGTTACAGTTTCTGAATTTCAATTGATCAATATGAATTACATTTGATGTTTTCTGAATTACAATTCATCATTCTGAATTACAACTTAAACTTTTTGGAATACATCTTTTACTTTCTGAATTACAATGAAAAAGGTGTGGATTAAATGTTCAACGTTCAAACCAAGTGTATGTACGGCTTATACCGTCTCTCACATGTAATTCAGAAAGTGTAACAAATTCAGATCAGTAAAATGTAATTCAGAAAATGAAACTTGTGATTCAAAATTTTAATTGTACTTCAGAAAGTGTAATATGAAATTCAGATTTGTAACTTGAATTTCAAAAACCGTATCGTGTAATTCAGAATGGTAAATTGTATTTAGGAAAGTGTAACTTGAATTTCAGATTAGTGAAATCAGAATTACAAATTACACATTCTGAAATGAATTTTACTAATCTGAATTACAAGTTATAGTTTCTAAATTTCATTTCACCAATCTAAATTCTGGATTAAAATTTATTATTCTGAATTACAAATTATATTTTTTTTTGTTTTTTTACACTTTCTGAATTAAAAATGGTGTAAAAAAAGTGTCTCTTCTCTCCCCTTCGTGAAAATAGGGAAAATCTTAAAATTCAAATGAGCGAAAGGAGTGTCTATTTCGACAGTGCTGGAAATATCTTTCATCACAACCGTAAGAGAATTTGCCAATTCTGAAATCAAATTCAACAACTGAATGGTAAAATCTCACTCTTGATTCTTGACATGATTTTTTGGGTTTATGACTCTCTGAAAAGATAAAACATAAAACGGATTGGCCATAGGTATGATGTAAGAACAACATTTAAAACAACCAATACATTGAGATCAATACTCACACATACAAAACCCAAAAACGCTAGTGATGTTCAAAAAATTGTGTTTACAACATAGCTTGTTCGTGTGGTAAGAGTTATATAGGTGAAACATCAAGACCATTGATTGTGCGCCAGGAAGAACATAAAAGTTACATCAGAAATCGAAAAATAACAGGTTCGAAAATATCCGAACATATTCTAACATCTGATGGCGATCATATGATGGAATGGAATAATACCAAAATTTTATTGAGAGAATCAAATCAAGAAAAAAGAAAGTTAAAGGAAACTGCGTGCATTCTTTTATCGAACAACTGCTTTTCAACCAATTCCATCGAAATGGACCGCACCTGGTTACCTCTCCTCAGAGATGAAATAAGAACAAATAGAATGGTGATTGATTGATACCGAACGCCCTATGTATCAAGATACCAAATGTAGATCAAAAGAATGTATGACAGATTCCATTTGACTCTGTCAAAGAAAGATCTTATTTCCAAAACCGCAATTCAAATTCAGTTTCTTCAGCGTCTTTACAAGAAGTTTTGATACAGCCTCCGAAACGTCAACAATTTTCAAAAAAAGAGAAGTATTCTTTGTTAATTCGATCTCATTGTTTCAGATAGGCAAATTCAGTGTAGGGTACGTTACTGACAAAAATTAATTTCTTTCAAGACAGCAGTCTTGTGAACGCAGTAACTTATGGGGCAAATTAATCAATTTGCCCTTTACATTTGTACAGATTTCTTTGGATTACATTTTTTTTCATTTTCAGATTGTGGAAGGTCATAAACCCAAAAAATCATGTCAAAAATCGGATTTCCTCCACAAAATCAAACTTTCAATCAATACTCACTCTTGATATTGAACCTTGAGTCTTGACTGGCATCATATTGACAAGATGTGAATTGAAATGTCAAAACAATTTTTTGTTGGCTTTCCATTTGATTATATGTGAAATTTGTGATTGTGGAGAAAGCACAATATGTAACTCGGTTAGACTAAAAATTCGCAGTGTTCGTGGTAACTCTAAGACTTATGAGTGTTCTTGTAAAGGAGTAGCCCCTAGTTTTCTTACTCGCACAAAGGAACCCGCACCAAATACATGGGAATTTTGATAAATTTTTGGGATATTGTAGTACAAGTCACTAGAAGTTACACATGCAAGTTTGAATTAGGTTCTATGTCGAGTTTCAGAGATACGAATTTTTGAAAATCATAAAAATTGATGTTTTACCAAAACAAAGCAAGGTTCACTCATCCAAAAGTATTACTTTTTAGATGATTATTAACAAAATAGTAGCATTGCTGGTTTGAAGAAATTCGAATGTCATGTCAAGTAGTCGGTCGTTACGATAGAAGAAGCCACCTATTAAACAGGGTGGGTCAAAAATACCGGCAATTTAGGATATTTTGCCAATCTTTATCAACGGTCCCTATGGTGGGTTTTGTTACTAATCATCTAAAAAGTAATATTTTTGGATGAGTGAACCTTGCTATGTTTTGGTAAAACAGCAATTTTCATGATTTTCAAAAATTCGTAACTTCGAGTGACTTGTACTACAATATCCAAAAAATTATCAAAATTGGCTGAAAGCCATTTTTCCATGTATTTGGTGCGGGGTCCTTTACCTTCTGATTTGTTCAAATTAAATAACAGAAGAATGTCATAGATGTAACGTTTATAAAAAAGACTGCTCAGAAAAATGAAAACGTTACACTTTGCGGCATTTCTTTTGTCAACTCCACCTTGAAATCTTTGATTTATAGAACTAATAACCAATCACTGTAGAAAATTTCCCAATTACAATGCTGAATGAATGAAATATGTGTTTCAATTGATTCTAATAAAAAAAACCTTCCATGACACCTTTTATATAGACATTCTATCAGAATTCATAATTGAATAAGAAATGAAATCGATAAATGGCACGTCGAAAGATAATAGACTGCCCTGAAAGGTGTTCTGAATTGTTAAAATTTCTTCCATTTAGGAGAATATGATTCTGTAATTGCCGAGAGTTTTCACGTGATAATGAAAGATGATTCCATCAGGAGGTTCTCTAGGGAAGGTAAATATTATATATTGTAAAACAAATGATTCGTTCTATTGGCCAATATGAACACAGAATGATCCATGTTACAAGTTCTCTCTTTTGTACGTGTTCGTGTATACGTTGAAAATATTAATATACATTTTTTCAAAAATGTATATAATGAACAAAACTAGTTATGAATTGCAATGATACAAATGAGCATTATTTTTGAGTGCGGATAGCGTTATAACTTGAAATTAAGGTTCATATAAAGTCAAATATTTCGCGTGTCTGAACTGTAAGATAGTACTTGAATACACATATTTTAAAGTCTCTACCGAAAATTCACCACTTCCAGTTCAACCGGAAGTGACCCAAAACTTTTTTTTCAAATGACACCCTGTACATATTTTTTCATTATCCGAAAAGGGACGCAATTTGTGAAAACACCATTCTTCAAAATTGAAAATCGGTTAAAAAATGGCGGAGATACAGTTGATTGTTCAATCGAACAAAGTTGGCCATGAAACTCAAACTTAAATAATCACAATTGACAAACGACATCAGAAGTTATCAGAGGGAGCTTCGAATCTGGTTTCATGATGAGTATTCCTAAAATTCAATGTTTTTCAACGTAGGCGGCTGAGAACATAACTAAGAAAGCAATACACAAAAGCTAATATTACTTCAACGAAGTCAGAGTTTGTTCGAATTATTTAAACAATGCTGCTTTTTTGTTTCGCTTTTTTTATGTTCATGGCCGCCTTCGTTGATGAATATCTAATTTTGAGAACACTTATGATAAAACATCTTGTATTTGCGTTTTCTTTCGGAATTCTTCAAAATTTTTCACACGAGTATTCTGATAATTAATAATTTTTCATCATGACGAAGTGAAAAGAACATGTTGCCATTTGAAAAATAGCAGTTGTGAGCATTTTTTCATGGGTACTATCCGTTTTTAGTAAATTTTTGATAATTGTTGGATTATCTTGGAGCTGCAATTACACGAGTCAGTTGTGATGATTTGAGTTTGAATTTCATGGCCATCTTTGTTTGACTGAACAATCAACTGTATCTCCGCCAATTTTCAACCAATTTTCAATTATGAAGAAGAGTGTTATCACAAATTGCGTGCTCTTTCGGAGAGTGGAAAAATATATACAGGGTGTCATTTGAAAAAAAAGTTTGGGGTCACTTCCGGTTAAACCGGAAGTGGCGAATTTTCATTAGAGGGGTCAATTCATTAGAGGGGTCAAAATATGCGTATTCAAGTACTATAGCGACATACTAAATTTGAAATCTGTATCTTCAAAACTATAGAAAATTTGAGGGGCATACCTCACCTCGTAGTCACCCGGTATACAGTGAGTGTCAAAAAGTTTGCACCATATAGGAAACTTTTTTATTATGCATTTGTCAGAATATTATATTCTTCATAAAAGTTGGTGCTTCGCGAAAAATCTGTTTTTGAATTAACAAAATTCTGAATTTTCAAACAGGACAGAACAAAAAATAGGAATTTTGATCAACAGTAAACTACCCTTATTTTTGATATTATCAAAGAAGTTTATTTAGAAAAGTTGTTAAGAATCGGAAGCCATATTGAGAATTGAGGTCCCATTAATTTGGCACGGCAGTAGGTTCTAGGAGATTATTATTTCATAATCTACCAACGTGAGAAATGCCATACAAGAATATTTCGTCCGGAAAGCACATCTTCAGATGAAACATTATTATTATTATTATATAAAAAACGCACCACCCAGAATTGACGGCAAAGTGCCAATTTTTTTTTTATATAGCAACGTCGTTCTGAATATGTTTCGTGCTGGGTCCAATAACCCCCCAAAATGTTATACAGGCTTGTATTCTATTATTATGGGATCGCGATTCATCGCTCCGCAAAATTTCCGTGGGTTTTAAACCTTGTACCAACTGAATTTTGAATGGGTGGTATTCATTTTCTTTCAAAATTCTCTCTTCATTATATTAGTTGATGAATAATGATATAAGTCAACACATTGATCTCTAAATCTTCAGTTCTAACATATATCGAATGGTGACGATGCTTTATATTGAAAGGAAATGACCAGTTCGCAAGTTTTCTTCAACTCTAGAAAAAGTCATTTATGACGGAATGGGCCAGTCTGAAAAATAAAGTGCGATAACTCCACAACGCCGTAACCAAATTTCAAAAGATAAACATGAAATTATATCAGAATTTAACGTAGAATCTGAATATGTAATGATGTACAGGGGGTTCTGTTTAAAAAAATAGCATTTTGGTCTGTGGCACCTCCACCAAATACCCTGTATACTTGAAAATTATATCAAAATATGGCTCTCATGATCAGATATTGCCTGTCACATAAAATTTAAGACACCCGGTATATCAGTCAAGGTAATGAAATTAATTAGCCGTTTTGTAATCGCTATTGCCAACGGATATAAGTCAGTGGGATAATTCCCCACACTTCCAAAACTCTCTGAATCAGGACTATTTTTTTTTCGTTAAATACTTATCAAAGCTCCGGAACTAATTACCTGGATACAACTTTTCGACCTACATTCAACCTTATAAAACATAACAATATTGAAAATATTAATGTTATAATATTTATTTTCTACAAGAAGTACTTTAATAATAAAGTTATTATTGCACTGATCTGTCATTCAACTTCAACGTGCTGTCATCATGACAAACATAAATGTTCAAACCCATTACAAATTTAGCAGATATTCTGTGGGATTGGCAAAACGTTTTAAACAGTTACATATATTATACAGTGTGTCCCACTTTGAGCAGCCACACCCTCTTATTTTCTTGACAGTAAAGTGATTTTAAAATTTGTTTTTTATTACATAAAGTACCCAGAAATATCTACCTTCAGGTTGATGAAATACCCGTATATCCATTTTCCACGGCTACCTACGACCAATTGAAAAGTGAAAAACATACTAGGCATTTTTTTTATCATCTGCTTCAGAACACCCTAAAACCCCCAAATCTCGGTGATAATTCTTTAAAATATACAAGGTGTCATCTGTAACTAACAACATTTTTTATTTGTTATTCATCCGCAATGTTTGGTAGTTTTCGATTTTTTTCCTGAAAATGTTCAAATAATGCTGAAGGGAATGTTCCAATATTACGTTTTCATGGCTACCTACGACCAAATTGAAAAGTGAAAAATTGGGAAAAATATACCAGGGATTTTTTGATCGCAAAAATAACAGTAAGTTCTATCCCAGAACACTCTGAGACCCCCAAATAGCAGTACTTGATTATTTAAAATATACAGGGTGTCACCTGTAACTGACATTCATCCGTAATGTTTAGTTGTTTTCGATTTTTTTCCATAATCACTAATTACTTAAGAATGTTCAAATAATGTTGTAGAAAATATTCAAATATTACTTTTTCATGGCTAGCTATGACCAGTCGAAAAGTGAAAAAGTATGGGTTGAGTGGAAGAATATTTTTGATGGAGTCTAACACTCATCAAAAATAAACTTCGCCCTTTATTTTCAATAACATTTAGGCTAGTTATCATTATTTTTGTATATTTATTTGAAAATAATAAAGACGATTATTATTATTATTATTATCAAGGACTTTTGTAGCACAAACGTAACATCGGATTCTGGTTCTCAACAAGCTTAAAATGATTTATGAATAAAAAGTGAGATATGATACCATTTACAGGATGATATCCTGTATAATTTCATTACCCGGGCAACGAATTCTGGAGGTTTTGAGGTATATTCTGAACCAGGATATGTTGTCTCGGTAATAGAAGGATGTTTACCACAATTTTTTAATTTTCAACTGGTCATATATAGCCATGGAAGTATAATATTTCGTTTTTTTTTTACACTGTATCAATTAAATATTTTGGGTGCTTCTTGATTGGAAAAGAAATATTCCGAAACAATTCAACATTACGGATAAATAAAAGTTATCAAATTTGCTAGCTACAGATGATACCCTGTATATTTTTAGATTTAAGTATTGAGGTGGGGATTTCAGGGTGTTCTGATCCAGAAATGTTTGTGCTTAAAGTATCCTTAATGTATTTTTCCCATTTTTTCGTCTCTCATCTCGTCATAGCAAGCCATGAAAAAGTAATATTTGGTTATTTTCTATAGCAGTAATTGAATATTTTAAGTACTTTGTTACTATAGAAAAAAAATCAAAAACAACCAAAGATTACGGATGAAAACAACCTGTATATTTTAATGAAATCTGGGGGTTTAAGCATGTTCTGAATCAGAATCTGATGTTAGTTTCGAAGTAAAAAATCTTTTAGTACATTTTCCCAGTTTTTCACTTTTCAACTGGTCATAGCAAGCCATGAAAAAGTAAAATTTGCACTTATTTTTATGAAGAATAAATTTTCCGACAAATCCATAATAAAAAAGTTTTCCATATGGTGCAAATTTTTGAAACTCACTGTATATAGTCTGGACCACATTTTGATAGGCAACTCATTTTTGGCGTCCTATTAGTCTATTTATAAAACTTCGTAAAAAGTATGTTTCATCCGTTAAACAGAAGGGTGAAGGTCGACCTCTATTCGGCTCCTGTACTAATCCATGAATTTCAACTTTTAATTTGATGCAACGTAATATGAACTTCAGATTCAGCATTCCTAAACAAATTCAAACGTCACGCTAGTTACAAATCGCTAAAATAATATTTGTTCCTCAATAAAGTTTCAATCAACTAGCTACATGATACAGATAGAGTCTCTCTCGAAGGCTTACTTACTATGTAAATATTGTTTCATCTGTAGCGACTATTTTCCCGAAAGCAATTTGTATGAATTTTCGAGATGGATAAATATTATCTATATTCTGCATATAGAACTGAGAAACAGGTAATCGAAAATTAGAACCTCTTCTCAAAAGTAACTGCATGCGCATGATAAATTTAACATCTGCGAAATATTAGAGGCAGGGGTATAAACTACCTCAGTAATCCAGTACGATTGGGTTTTGCGATAAGAATTGATTGTAGCACCACCAAACTTAGTATGCTAGTAGTTGAAACCATGATAAACACGAAAAAAAATTTGTTTACCAAAATTCCAGGGGAGGAACATACGTTTTTTTTCGTTTAAAAATATATAACTATATTTTAGCTGTAATCTTGAAAAGTGTATGATTTATCGGAAAAATATCTCAACAGGGTGAAAAACAATTCAATTTTTCACAAAAATTATTCCTAGTAATTTCTTATGAATTGCGCTCGTTTTCCCAGAAAACGTGATTGAACGCCGACATCAAATTTCAGGTTCACCCTTACCCGCCGCTGAAAGTTTTGGCGGAGCAATATTTAATATTTGATTGGTCATAACTCTGCCAAAAATGACCAGAGAAGGAAAAAGGAAAAGGAAAAGTTTATATCGTTTCGGAAGACTCCTACCTTCTCATGCAAATATAATATGCTAGTATTTGAGTACCTAAAATGTGTTTTGTCGCACTTAACGGAGATTTTTGCGGATTATCCGAAAATCAGGAATAATTTAGTAAATATGGCATTATTATACTGAAGCAGCAACCCACACCCTCTTTGGACTATATGCAACAATTTTAAAGTAGTGTGACAGGTCCCACTTATACATGCAAAAAAAAACTTTATTTTACTCCTGCCTAATTGCCTCATGACTTTTCTCACTAGTCTTGAATCGTTGCATATGGTCCAAAGAGGGTAGGTACTGATTCCTGCTTCAGTATAATTATATCATATCAACTAAAATATCCATGACTTTCGGATCTTCTGGAAATATCGTAGAAGGGTTATGTGAAGTGGGGCAAAACACATTTTAGGTACTCAAATACTCACATGTTATATTTGCATGAGGAAGTAGAAGTCTTCAGGAACGATTTGTACTTATCCTTTTCCTTCTACTATAATTTTTAGCGAAGTTATACAAATCTAATTTTTGGTCCTGCCTGAACTTGCAGTGGCGTGTTAGCGCGGGCATGAAATGTGACGTCGGCGTTAAACCACGTTTTCTGAGAAAACGAGCGTATTTCATAAGGTATTACTAAAAATCATTCTTGTGGAGAATTGAATTATCTCTCGACCTATCGATATCGTTTTTTAATAAATCTTATATTTTCTGAAATAACAACAAAAAAAAATTATATTTTTTTTTATGAAAAAATGTTTAGGCTCCACCACTCAATTTTTGGTAAACATGTTGATGTCGAGATGTCATGTGCCGAGTTTCAGAGTGCTTACAATTCATTCTTCACTTTTTGCTCGAGTTTGTCTGTCGTTACTGGATTACAGTTATTAAAGCAATATTTAATAACACATCTTGAAATAGCGGTACTTAGTTGCATTTGGTTTTCTTGTGAAATTAAATGTTCACAATAGTGAATTGAACTTTGACTAGAATGTTCTCCAAAGAATAACCTTTTTGTCGAGCGACAATCAATCACTTTGCGCTCTAAATACACAAATAGCTATTAAAGAACTAAAGTAGAAGTAACATTTTACCAGAATACAGGATATATAAGATGTTCTAGAAATTACGGAAACAATTTCATTATAATAGGTAATTTCATCGTTTACAACTTACTTGAAATGAGGGAGAGGAAAAATATGAGTTTCCTCCCTGGTTTGAGGGAGGACAGTGTGTACTTTCTATAGGGGTAGAAGGAAAAAATTATGTTTATTCTATCCCAGTAATACTATTTAACTGTTTACCTACGGCCACTGTGGAAAATAGGCAAAAACACACGACACACAGCTCCAGTAAATAGCTCCTTACGCACGGTAAACAAATCGCACAGTTTTCGTAAACAAAACGCACAGTTCTTGTAAACAAATCGCATAGTTTTCGTAAACAAAACGCACAGTTCTTGTAAACAAAACGCACGGTTCTCGTAAACAAAACGTTCAGTGTGAATATATTGAAATTTATACGTGGAAGTAAGCGGAAAATTTAATATTTACGCAAGTTGGTCAACTGTCAAAATGTCATATGATAGGACACATCGAAATAGTTCTGATATATTTGATAATTGTACAGTAACCATAAATAATTATAATGTTAAATAAAATAGTAAAATCAACAATGTCGAAGTTCTCTCCTCTCCAAATATTTCCATCATGTGTTAAATATAAGGTAAACATCTGACAGACAACAACTACTTCCCTGGCTAATACCACGACGAACATTGAATTATATCTAACAGGTATTTGTGCAACGTTCTTCCAAGAAGACCCAGTTGCACAAATACCTGGCTAATACCACGACGGACATTTAAATAGCTCTGACAGGTATTTGTGCAACGTTCTTCCAAGAAGACCCGTTCATTCTCGAACGAAATAATAATGCTTCTTATGTTGATTAAACCAATGAAGTAATAGAACGAATTATATACTGTATAATCATCAAAGTTGGGAAACATATATTCTCTATAATACTGTAAAATTATTCGAAATAAAATTGGTCAAAAAATCTAAAGATGCAATAAAATACATTTGAAGAATTGAAGTAGCCTGTCATATATCCAGACTTTTTTAGCACACTGTAGATGTCCGTAGGTAAAGTATAGTACGTCGTGCGTTATGTAAAGCAATTACGCACTCATGGAATAACACACACGCGGTTACGAGGCTTCGTGCGTAATTTTTCCATTCTTGCGTCATATGCTCTTTTCAACACTTGTTACGTAATATACTATATTAACATATATCAGTCATGTTTACGCTGTTGATACTAACAAGTCCTTCTCCGGTACTTTCAGTGGACTTCACATCAGTTGAATCAGTTGGAATCTGATTCAGAGATTCACTGAGTTTCCATTCTTACAACAGTATTACAAACATCTAAGAAGAAATGAAATATTATTATTATGAAAATAATTTTGACAGAAAATGTATAGATGATATTCCGGTTCAAACGTACGAAATTGCATATAATAGAGCTTTAACCCTTTGCGGTCCAATTATATTCTTATAACCAAGGAAATTAAAAACAGTCTAAGGCCAAACCTTAAACCTCGACCAAAGGCAGTGTCGGAGCCGGTACCGTTACCGGTTGACAGAAATAACAATTTTGAAAAAAAAAATACTACTATTAATACTATCTCAAAGAAACAAACTTACTACCAACAGTCCCAGTTGTTTGATTTTCGAAACAAAGGACCAATGATTTCCTTGAAATTGAAGAGAAATTATGGTTTGAACTATCAATAAGAACCACCAATCAGCGTTTATACCGCCAGTCTTCAGCAATAGCTATACAAGCGTCAGCGACTGAGATAAAAAATGAAATTCCCTTAAATCTTTAGGATAATATAGAGCACTGTCAGTGGGATGATATGACAGTTGCGGAACGATGTCATAGGGGGACAAACAAACCAAACTGAACAAAAACAAACCCATTGAACCCATTTTCCATGAGGCTACGTAAATCTTTCTGGTCAATTTTCTGCGGAAAGTGATTTAAAAATATCGTAATTATCCACTAACACCCACAAAAAACAAATTTTCATTTCATCTAATGTCAATTGCTTTGTTTGTCCCCCCATGACCGCCATTTTGTGACGTCAGCTGACATTGCTCTATTAGGTTAACATCACAAGCAGTCAGAACGGTTGGATTTTTTTTTATCTAGAATAAGTTATCTTCTATATGTTCTTATCAATTATTTACAAAAAATTCAAAGTGACAACATTGCTCTAGAACTGATCTCTTCCATTAATTAATTGTATATTGAAACCGAGGATAAACACATACGCTTTGTTGCCAAATGTCTATTTTATCATTTTTGCCTTCAGAAACTCTGGTGGAAGTTAAATGGAGTGAAAATCTTCCATCAAAAAAAGTACGTAGCTTTTACCAAAATCTTGTCCGGACTGTCCGGAGATAACCAGAAATAATAGGTGAAGCAGGAATAATTATTTTACAATGCACGAATCAGTTGAAAAATCTCCATCGATATTAACTAGAAACATTTTTGATTATTTTTATACACTGCATCTGATTGTATAGGTCTAATAGGTGCGCCTGACGGAAAGTTTATCAATAAAATAGGACCATTATCTTCATAATATTTGGTGGAATATCAGCGTATGCAGTCAATTTCTATAGATATGAATCAGGTTGCCTATTTCGTCTTAGCATGAAGAATTCTGGCCAAACACGCCTGTTGTTCCTCAATCTGTCAAAAATTAACCCATTCTTTCTTCTGATTCAGAATTCGCTCTGATGCCAGGTGTTAGCTATTTCAAAGACTACCGTGAGATATAAACCTACCTGCAATAATTTAGCTGAGGCTGATCAACAGAAACCTGTCGACAATTTTGACTCAACGCACATTCCTATAGATATCGCCACCAGTGTAAATCATTAATTAGCGATGAATATGTTGAACTCTGTGAACTTTTGTAAAACGCATTTATTTACAGATGCTACTGTATGTCTTTTGAAGAAGAGAATGCCGACTCTCTTCTTCGATGAAGAACCAAGGACAAATCGTTAATATAGTTTTTAAACGTATATCTTGCAAAATAATGCTATCTCCATGTATAAAAAATCCTGAGAATTATCCTGTTTTATCGTGTGTCTTATTTAATTGGGTCGTGCTTTCAGAAAAAGACTCGTCAATGTCTTGCACTTTTTTTCCTGAAATAGGTTATGTATGGTTTCGAAATACAGTAGGCATCTGTAAATGAGTGCATGTCACAAAAGCTTAACCCTCCCGTTAGAACCTTAGCTACCTTTGGGGGGCGACGTGAGGTAACTGTTTAATATGTAGTTGTTTGTTGTTGCTGACAAAAATTTGTATTTCATAAGTTCATGGATTATGGAGTATGGATTATTTGTGGTCTATTTTTCTTCATAATTCAGTATGTTCTTCCATCAGCTAAAAAACTGTGTATTTTTGTGTGAAAATGGATATGAATTTTTTTTTAAATTCACTCTTATTAAAGGCCCGAAACAGTTCTCTTTCGTGTAAAGCATGAATATCATTAATTCAATAATACTTCTTCCTGTTTCGAAAGCCTCGTGAACACCCTGTAGCCTATTTCGATTTTACCTCATTTCACCTAAAACAAATTAACATTCGAAAAATGCAGGTTTCTTTTTCGTTAGAAGGCAATTTTGTTCGTGAAAAGTTATGGTAGAAATTAAATTTATTCAGTGTTAAACCAAAATCTTAAAAATGCGTTATTATTGAAATATATACCTTCATCAGCGATTCTTTTCACTTCTATTCGCTGTTAAATATGCAAATGAAGCACAGTAATTTCTTTTAATGGGACCGTTGCCTTCGTCGAGTTTTCATTGAAAGAAAGTATAAAAGTAAGAGATTTATACAGTTTTCAAAGTTGAAGGAGCGGAAGATTGCCATGAAACAGAATGGCATGAAATAGCTGAAGACGTAAATAATTGACATATCATATGAATTATACAATGAGACTATATCAAATGACAGAATGGACTAGTGAATATTTAATGATAGTTAGGTAACAAAAACCTCATCAGGTGTATCACGATATGGTTTGAGTATTTACAATAAAAAAGTATTTCCACTTTCATTCAATTCTTTTGAATCAGCCTCAAATGGTCATTCTGCAATACTCATACATCCTTAATTGGAATTCCAAACGGCATAAAAAATTTACGGAAGAGAAATACAATGACCAATTATCTAATCTGCTTTCCCCCTCAAACATTCATTTGAGACTATGTAACAGGTTCATTTTGCATTGTGAATACCTTCTTTGTTTCAAAATAATTACGTCTGAAATTGGATGACATCAATATGCGGAACAGTTTAACTAATTTTGCATGAAGTACTCTTCTTTCGCATGATCACGAAATACCTTCTATTGTCAGAACGCAAAGCCATAACCATATTTCTTCTGACGTATTGTACAAGCCAGCGCAATTTTAAAGATATTATTTTGTTCTTCGAAATCTATTCAGCTCTCTCCACATCATGGCATTCAAGGAGAATGCAAGAATTTGTACGTGATCAAAATCATACACTTAGACAGTTTGTCTGTCACTGGGTAACAGAACAGCTAACTTTTGTAGTCAGAATGCAAAGCCTCTGATGTATTGAGTAATCCAGCTCCATTTTCAAGCCATTAAGGTTCACGCGCACTTAGCCGAAGCGTCGCGAACGGAAGCGGCGCGAATAATTGTGGATTTTTCGCCCGAGAAATTTACATTAAGTTATATGGCATCCCGCGCACTAAGCCGGCGCGAAGAGAAGAGACGCGCCGCGCCGTTCGACGCGCGAATTCTCCTCGGACAGTCGTTTCTCTTGACGCTTCGCCTCAATGCGCGGTGACAGGCGACGACAAGATTCAAATATTTTTTGATTCTTTTCTTATATTTCAGTTTTTAGCAGTATTTGGTAGGAAGAGGTGCTAAAGTTATCTAGATGATGGTATAAGTACAAACATTTTGAAAACATGTATACGTTTTATAGTTGAACCTCTCACATATCTGATTAATTGTTCGTTAGAAGAGGGAATTTTTCCAGAATGTCTAAATGTTAGTAAAATTGTCCCAATTCATAAGACAGGAAATAAAACGGACTTGGAGAATTATAAACCAATTTCACTCTCCAGTTCATTTGCAAAGGTCTATGAAAAATATATTCCAAACTTATTTGTAACATTTTTCGATAAATGGAACTTATTTAACACCAACCAGTTTTGTTTTCGTAAGGGAATGTCAACGAGCCTGGCTATCACAAATTTTCTTAACAATCTTTACAAAAATTTAGATGAGAGAAAAAAGGCTTTGGGGATTTTTTTAAACCTGAGTAAAGCTTTTGATTTGATTAATCATGGAATTCTCCTCACAAAACTTCAAGTGTATGGTATTAGGGGAGTAGCTTATGAATGGTTTGACAGTTATTCGAAGGACAGAAACCACTATGTAGAGGTAAACAGTAAAAAGTTAGTATCGAAAATCTGTTCTATTGGGGTACCACCAGGATCTATTTTGGGCCCACTCTTGTATATAATATGTGTAAATGATTTTTTTTAGTGATCACTTCGTAATGTATGCTGATGATACATCTCTATTAATAACTGAAAATAATGTCCCATCAACTATTAGTAAAACAAATGAACAAATTAGGAAAACTCAACATTGGTTCCCAGATAATGGCCTTGTGTTGAATGACAAAAAAACTGCACTCTTACGTTTTAATCATTCTAGGATCACAGTTTGCTGATCAAATCGGTAAATGGATCAATTCGACAACAGAGAGAGACCAAATTTTCAGGCTTGAAAATGCCTGAAAACTTGAAATGGAATAAATACATTGATATGATTTGTAAAAAAATTGCTCCAATATCCTATGGCATTAAACAACTGCGCTGCAGTGTGATTATTTCTTATGGAATAGTGGCATGGGGAGCATCTAGCGATTGCACCAGGATATTTGAAATACAAAAAAGGACTCTCAGGTTTATTGCGGGAGTAAGTAGAAGAACTAGTTGTAGAACCATTTTTTATAGTGTCAGAATCCTAACACTCATATGCACTTACATTTATGAGTTATTGCAATATGTTAAATCATATATAACAAGTTTTCAAAGTCTTAGCAGAAATACAAATTATATCACTACGAATTCACAACAACTGGAAGTGCCATTACACAGATTGACAGTAACTGAAACATGCCCTCGACTTATGACAATAAAAGTTTACAACAAATTACCAAATGCAATAAAGAATGTACCTTTAAAACTCTATAAGCATAGAGTCAAGAAGTTGCTCTTGGATAAATCATATTATACACTAAACGAATATTTAAATGATTATCTCTGATATTATATTATTTATTAGAATATATATGTGTGTTTGTATATTATACAGTAAACAATATTTTTAATGACAGTGCTCCATATATTGTAATGTTTTTCCATTGGTCTTTATAGTGTTTGTTCTCTGTATTGTATAATTTCATTCCACTGACTTGTTCAATATCATCTTTGATGATCCTAATGAATGAATTTTATTATTATTATTCTTATTATTATTCTCATTATTATTATTATTATTATATTCGACATCATGTCATTCAAGGGGAATATTAGTGTTTCATCTGAAATCATTCCTGAGATCTCACGAATTGACAGTTTGTTGTTGGCAGATTGAAGGGTGACTGACAGTAGTGACACTGACAGCTTCCGGTTTGTTATAGTTTTGTGAGATTGGGCTTTGCAGATAGAACCTGTGACTTATATCTCATCGAATTATCGTCAGCATTGGACAGATATGAGATAGTTATTATTGGAAGTTTCCTTGTCTTATAGGTCTTTTCATCATGTGATAAGCGTAAGCGTAGCCGCCATATTGAAAGGGGGGTAATTTAAAAGTTTCGTACTGATTTGTGCAGTTATTGCTGAAAAAGCAGTATTATCTCTACAAACAAATCGATCATATTGGAATTACTGATAGTGCTGCACTTTTGTTCAGTAGAAGCACATTATTGTGAACAATTAATTGCGTTATGGGCCTTAAAAAAAGTGAGCTGTTTGAGAGGTTAGCAATCAATACAATATTATTATGACAATTTTATTTCCTTGCTTAACAACCAATCAGTAGATTTCAAATTTTGAAATTCAGCCAATAGAATCGGAACTACGGTGAAAATATAGCGTGTCGCTGTATTTTCACGGTGATAAACCTATGCTTAGTTTTTGTTTTACTATCTGTCAAGTGAAAATAATGACTTAAATTATAAACGTCAAATGTATGTGTTTTGACTAGTTATCTTTATTTATCAATATGAGCGATCGTTGGGGACAAATGTCCATTGGTATCATAGATAGGGCCGTGGAAAAGAGTATTCCATTGAATACGGCTAGAAGTAAAGCACCAATTACCAGGTGACACGATTTTTCTTCATTTCAAATCGATATATTGTCGTCCTAAATATAATTCGTGGTCCTGCGGACTCGTTGTATTTTCAGCTTTGGGATTGCAATTCATTAATATTTCAAAAAATAATAATCATACCACTTATTATATTACCCCTGAAAATACAAATTGAAATGAATCATCATTGTAAAATATTATTTATCCAGTACAATTGGGTTTTGAGACTAGGATCGATTGTAGCACCATCAAACTTGGTATACTAGTAGTTGAACCATGATAAACACGAAAAAAAGTGTTTACCAAAATTCCGTGGAATATATTTTTTTTCGTTTAAAAATAAATAGATTTTTGCTGTAATCTCGGAAAGTATATGTCCATGACTTTCAGATCCTCCGTAAATATCGTAAAAGGGTTATATGAAATGGGATAAAACACATTTTGGGTACTCACATATTATATTTGCATGAGGAAGTAGAAGTCTTCAGGAACGATCTATACACTTTTTCTTTTCCTTCTACTATAATTTTTAAAGTTATGAAAATTCTAATTTTTGTCCCTGTCGGAAATGGCAGTGGCGGGTTAAAGCAAGCCTGAAGTTTGATATCGAAATTCAATCAGGTTTTCTGAGAAAACGAGCGCATTTTGTGAGAAATTACTGAGTATATTTCTTGTGGAGAATTGAATTATCTTTCACCTTGTTGAAATTGTTTATTGATAAATCTTGTACCTTCCGAAACAACAGCAAAAAAATATTAAATAAAAAAAAAATATTTTTTTTTTGGTTCCACTTCTGATTTTTTTGGTAAACAATTTTTTTTCTAACAATAAATGATTTCAAGAAGTCATGTGCCGAGTTTGAAAGTGTACGATTCATTCTTCACTTGTTGAAGTTGTTTTTTTTTTCGAAAACGGTAAAGTTTTATATATTTTTTTTGTCAAACCGCCAACACCCGGTATTTTCTTCAGACCTTATTTACAATTATCTTCAAACTGACAAATTACTGCCTACGAAGTTTGCTGTGGTGTATTGTCCAACTTTAAAGTAAATTTCGACACCCATTTAATCGAGGATGAGTTTTAAGACGATCGAACAACTCTCCCTTTAATCTGGAACTCGGTGTAATATCGGATATTGGTGGCCATTACGACGAACAAAGGGAATAAGTAGAGATGCATCCTCTAATTGAATCGAACTGAAAATTGAAGACTATACGTTGGTACTTCTCTAGTTGTGATTTTTTGGATAAAATACGATCCTTAAAGGTTCACACGCACTTAGCCGAAGCGTCGCGAATGGAGGCGACGCGCCATTTAGCTGATGTCCGCGCACTGGGTCTAAGCGTCCCATCACGACTGGAACGGCGCGGCGCGAATTTTATTTATTTCAGCATTTCAATGAACGCAGTTCATTGTGTAGTGAGGTACAATGAGCAGTTCGTCAGAAGAGGATCTCTTTGTATTAAGTTTAATTGCTACTATGGAGTATTTCAATCGGAATACCTATTTTTACAATCATATCAATAATGATTGAATTACCTTTGTAATTAATGTCTCTGTATCACGGCTAGATACTGCAAAGGAACAGAATTCACCACCAACTTTATCACCACTTCCTACCAAATACTGCAAAAACCTGAACTATTAGACAAGAATCAACAAATATTTGAATATACTCGCCGTCTGTCACCGCGCATTGAGGTGAAGCGTCAAGAGAAACGACTTCTAGTTGGTCCGAAGAGATTTCGCGCGTCAGCCGACGCGCCTCTTCGCTTCGAGTTGCCGTAGTGCGCGGACTGCTAACATAATGCCATTTTCTCGGGCGAAAAATCCACAATTTTATTCGCGCCGCTTCTGTTCGTGACGCTCCGGCTATGCGCGCGTGAACCTTAACAGTAGTTATACCGTTTGAAACTCTTCTCTATATCTCACTACCTTTATTTCGAACTTACATTCAGAGTGATTGATAATATGTATGCCAATAAACTAATACAAGAAAATATCACTAATTCAATTACTATTCAATAGCTATAGGGTGTCCCGAAACTATGGTGCCAAACTGAGTCGGAAGATTCCCAGTGTTTTTTTTTCACATATCGTTGGTTGCAGAGATACAGAGTGTTGTAAAGTTTAAAGAATTTTTCATTCATAACTTTCACAGTTTGAAACATTTTTCAATTGAATCAGTAGAAATGTTTTTTTTTCAATACGTGCTTTATTAAAAAAAAACATATTTTCAGTTGTCACCAGTTTCGTCCAAAATATGTATTATGGTCGCTTCTCTCCAATATTTTGTACGCCACTAGTGAAATCAGAAAAATATATTAATTTTTAAAAATTTGTATTCAATTTTGAGTAAAAATTGTGTACTTGTTTAAATCCGGAAAAAACAAACGTTTTCAAGCTGGTGTTTCAATATTTCTTAAAGTGCATCAGTAGGAACGAATTTTTGACAATCATCTATAAAAGGAGTTGTATTTGGCAATATTATTTCGCTATGAAAAAAAAAGATATTACTCTTTTTCTCGTCAGTTTTCTGATGTTATGTTGAAAAGTGGTTGATAAAAGCAATAGTATATTGTATACCTGTATTTTTCAGGCCTAAAAAAGATATGGCCTCATCTTGAAACCTGAAAAAGAACTTCGTGGTTTACACATAATTTATATCCCACACAATAATTGTTGGTAATAATTTTTCACAAAATTTTTAATTATTGAAACACTGACTAGTTAACTTCAAACAAACATCAAATATGACAACTTATGATTTAATGAATTTGCAGACATTAACAACTGATAACCTAGCGTGAAAATAGAAAATTTATTTTCTTGGCCAGCTGTAGAAAACATTCTTCTCACATAACATTCACATTCACAGAAAAATTCTTCTCTCCGTAAAGACGGTAAAATTCATTTTTCTCGCAGTATAGGATAGAAAAATATTTTGCAATTATCTAATAATTTTGTATTGAATTGTTTCCGATAGAATGCATATTTCAGGCAAAAATTTAAAAAAATCAATCTCCAACACCCAAAACGTATATTGAGGTACCCTTACCCTCCCCTTGGAACTTTTACGAAGTCGTCTTCATTTTTCTTAATTTACTTACGACACCCTGAATTTCCCGACCAGTCACATAGTTCTAAGATTTTTTTCTTTCATAATTGTCGGTCCTGGTCTATTAACTATTTTCAATTGAGATTGTTGATTTGCAATTTCAGTTCCATGAAAATTAAGTAAAACATGCAAAAGGCAGCAGTTTATCGCAAAGGTATTGTTCGTGATCTTTTATCGCCATTTAATAAACGGGTTAGTTACACAATTTTTCCGTCGACCTAATTCATGATGAAATGAAACAATTCTTGGTATAAAAATATTCATTCAACAGAAGAAACGGTACAAACTCCATTAAACATCAATGATCATGATTTTATTCATATTTGTATGCATTTTTACTGACAGCACGAATGTGCCTTGATTTCGATAACAATTGAATTCGTGTATGTTTGGTTTAGTATCACCATCATGCATCAATGGAGAAATCGATCGTCGAAATAGGAGTCATCAGTGATCAATTATGTGTACATTAAACATACTCGTTAATACGAGGTCGACTGAAAATGTAATAATTATGGCGATACAAATTTTGGGAGATTACTTCTGTAAGCTTCGAACCATACCTAAATAGCAATATTGGACATTATAGAAATAATATTGATGAAATATTATGGGAGCAATATTTGCCTCAAAACATTTAGCGATATTGGAACAATATCATTTGGATAAATAGGTAAAATATTCAAAGTGAATGTGTTCCCATGGAAACATTAATGAAATAAAAAAAATGTCGAGTTTCAATATCTCTCCTTCAATAACCACTGAGTATAGTGTGTTGTAAACAAATCGTGAGCAGCCTTATTCAATATATTTTCTTTAGATTTGTCCAAGGTTCCATATGTGGAGCCACCTAGCGGTTTCTAACCACCCACAAATTTCAATAATGGTAATAAGTTTTCAAAAAGTTTGCACCATATGGGAAACTTTTTCATTATGCATGTGTCCGAAAATTTTATTCCTTATAAGAGTTGGTGCTTCGCGTTACACTTGTATTCGAGTTATCAATATTCTGAATTTCCAAACGGTGTACAGAGGAGAAAAAAAAATAAGAATTTTGATTAAGAGTAATCTACCCTTATTTTTGTTAAATTTAATCATAAAAGTTGTTCGGAATCGAAAAGAATATTGATATTTGGAATCACAACCACCTACGCAACATTTTTTTTTCCAATTTGTTATAGTTCTAGCCTTATAAAGATTACTAGTATCTCATTTGCACCTTAGTTGCCTCCCTCGCATTCCTACAACGATATTTCAATGAGAAACTTGGTACAATTTATCATTTGTACAAGAATATCGTCGTTTTTTAAAAATTGTTTGAATTTTTTTCTGGTGCAAATTTGATATATCACTCTGTATATATGTTCATCATATTAATATGAATCATCAATATGATTTTTTTTTATTTTTTTTTTAATAAAGTGATCGTAAAAAGTTACAGAATTGTATTATTTAATCGTTTACCAATAATTAATTGATTTATTCAATAATTTCATTCCATAAAATCATACTGATAGTTATTATGCACCAAAAAACTAGTGAAAATTCAAAAATTTTCCAGAAAACGTCGATATTCTAGTACAAATGATAATTTGTACCGAATTTGTCCTACCTATTTCGCACACTGCATGTAAACTATATGGGATTTTCATATTCTAACCTATATAGATATAAATAGATATAAATAACTTCCGTGTTTTATATCTCTTCGTATCAATATGCGTTCCAATCTACGTGTGTCACCAAAATAAAGGAAAACGATTGGGAGAAATAGGTACAGTTGTACAAACATAACTTAAACCGTAAATACATGCATGCCTATGATGCGCATTCGTGATATATCCAGTGATAAGGCACTCAAGATGAGCGTTCGCGCAATAAATGAGAATTTCACATGTTCATCTTTGTTGGTAGATTTGATAGACAATAGCAACTGGTGGAAAATAAATTTAATAAGCTCATTTTCCTATTTCACCAGTGATGCTTCTCTCCACTGAAGCATCACTTGATATATAAAGTATAACCCTTCAAAACTTTAAATACGAAAGAACGTCCAGTTCATTCGAAAGAACAGAATTATACTCGTTAGGGAATCTGATTTCTGTTTCAAACTTGAGTGATTAATTCACTCATAATTGGCAGCCTTGAATTTCAAAGCAGCTTCATGAAAATCAGTAAAGGTTGTATCTTTATTCTTTCACATCAGTGAATATTATATTCCAACTCAAAATTAAAGTAAATCTATTGAAGGGTATTTTTATTCGTCGCAAATTTATTCCAACTTCATATTGCTTATGAAGTAACGTTATTGCGTGACTGAACATTTTTAATCACCGGAATTACCAGAACAATGAGACTCAATCAATAACTGAATTCTCAGCTGCATAAATATTTTGGAATAGAAATCTTTGATATTGTTTTTATGAGCCCCACCTCATTTATTTTGTGTAATTTATTATTTTATGCACTAGCCGGCGGTGAAGTACACTTTACCGCCAGGTTCAGAGAGCATGAAGTTGCACTTTACCGCCCGCGGGCGCATTATGACCCACGGGCCGTGAAGTATACAAAATTCTCAAATTATCTATATTTATAAATCATTTCATGCCAGACCTAACACGGATCAGAATTATTTCAGTTCAATAGAGAAATACTCTATCTAACATTTATTCAATCGACTTTTTTTAACATGTAATTAAGTCATAAGCTTGAATATTGATAATGCAGTTGGTTTAGTTACTGATGTTGAAGATGGGATATTCTCTTGAACATAATTATTACATATTGAAAGCTTCGTTACAGCACCTGCATCGATAAGAGAACAAATTCATTTTAGAAGTGGATGGTTGGTTCAAATAACTATCTCGTATCATTCCGAAACAATCGTTGGCAAGTTTTTTCAGTGATGATCCATTTATTTAAAATAGATTCTTCAATATAGCTCTCATCAGCTACTATAGTTTCACATTCCCCATACTATGTTACTCTTGATAATTATTGTATACATAATGCATGAAACGTGAAATTGTAATTCACACACACATATCCTAATATTTCTCCATAATCGATATTTTTTCAACATGTTATTAAGTCATAAGCCTGAATATTGATAGTGCAGTTGGTTTAGGTACTGATGTTGAAGATGGGATATTCTCTTGAACATAATTATTAGAAATTGAAAGCTTCGTTACAGCATCTGCATCGATACGAGAACACGTATTCATTTTAGAAGTGGATGGTTGGTTCAAATAACTATCTGGTATCATTCCAGCACAATCGTTGGCAATTTTTTCAGTGATGATAGTAGACCATTGTATTCAAGTCAGTATTTGTGATTTGCCCTAGAAAACCACTAGTGCATAAAATTTTGTTTCGTTTATGGCTTTCGGTGTGTGATGGCCCTCGGCTGACGACATCAGGCCATCATCCACGCCGCAGGCCATAAACGCCTACGTTACGCCCTTGATACATAAATAACTAATAATTTTTTTGTGGTGTGTTTCAACGATTATAGAGTTTTATGTTCAACTACTTAGATCAACAAACATCTGATTATGGTCATAAATAGTCATAACTACCACTATACAAAGATGTTCCATTCCATTTTCATGCTTCTTTTTTCAAAATGTCGGTAATGATAAATACCTTAACCTACATAAATTATAAATTGAAGCTCTAGTCGGGAAATATATCCAAATGACGAAAATTAAACGAACTTTGGAATAAGTTTTTTAAACCAATATTTCTATCGAAAAAATCAAATTGAAAATGAATTTGCAATTTCAATTGAAGAATGGGGATCCGAGCCCTCCGATATGTTTTTTGTTGTTTTCTGTTCCTGGATTTCAGAAGATCGTGGGGGGGGGGGTGAAATGTAAAATTAATTTAAATCACATTATTTACATATATTTTTGATTTTGTTTCTACCAGTTTTCGCAGTTTCTTTCGTAATTTATTTCGAGAAGGAAGAATTATCCGATGGTAGCATGTTTATTACTATATTCACGTATTATTCCGATTTTATTTTCGCGAATTTTCGCAATTTTTTTGGATAGAAGTGGATCCGATCCCCCATTATTTTTTTCGCCGTAATATTCAATTTCAAAAACCGTGGGAATGTGTTTCAAATTTTTAAGCGTTCTCAATCTAGCCTTCGGGGGGGGGCAAAGGGGTAAATTTTTCTGAAATTATTGTTCTCAATGTGGTTGAAAGTGGATTACAAAACGTCATATAAAGAGAGTTTGTAAAAAAATAGTACATTCCCGGAAAAGATCCCTGAGCTTGGAACTATATTCTAATAATTGGTTGCCATTTGAATAATTTTTTGTTATTCTGAAATCTATGGCACTTTTTTTCAATATATTAGAAAACGATCACCTTCGATGGTACCTACAAGGGCCTGGTGAACAAAACTGTTTGTAGCACCACGTCTAAAGAGAAACAACACCTTTATTGTTCATCGATTTCATGAGAATCTGTTCGACAGTGTAAACCAGGAAAAAATGTGGTCTTGTTTTCCACTAAATTCGTTAATCCTGCATTTCTAGCATGTCTTGCAAATGATTCATTATTATTATCATTATTAATATTTTTCTTGAAAGTCCGTGGAGTAAGTGATTATTGGATTCGAGGACCTATTATGTACGCTGAGCAGAAGTATATGACTGCATTAATATTATCATTATTTACTTGATAAAATAAGGAGTATTTGTATTTACCAGCCATTCGAAATATTCATCAAAATCGAAGTTGTTCTTCGACTACCAGTTCCGAGATAAAAGTATGGCGCTCATCCACTAGTTACTGTCAATACGCATCTTCTTTACAATCACCTAATTAAATCAGAAATGTCGCAATTCTTATTCCTAATACTGCTGATACTCTTATCATAACTCGACAGAAGTTTATAAAGAAGTAGGGAACGACAACGACAAAGGAGATAAAACAAATTATGTTTCTTGGAAAAGTATTCAAATTACCTCGATGTTCCCCATTATTCTGACAAGTTTACTTTTATCTCAGCTTACCTACTGCCTCCGATGATTCGAGTCAAGAGCTTTGACAGTCGTTGCGGAATACAATAGAAGTAAATAAAATATTAGAGGCAAACAAATGCTTTGGTACAATTGCCAGTCATTGGCGTGACATTTCAGGAAGTTGAATGGAAAACTTCGAAAGATACGTGGAAGTTTTCTTTTATACTTCGGGGAGAATAATAAAATTGAAATCATTTTCAAGAATTGATATCGTAAAGGCAATATGGGTTAAAAAAGTAGATTTAGATTTAAGGAACGGTTTCTAGACATACTTCTGTGCGCACTTTTTGATTTAAGGGCTATGTTCCAAAGTGGTTAAGGAAGATCATATACATTTTTTAGTTACGAGCTGTTGGAATAGTTATTCATGCAACAAGTGCAAAAAGTAGGTGTTTATTGCACGAGTTTCATACAATATTTTTTCTACGTTCATGCAAAAACCAGGAAATGTTTCATTTTGGTGACACTAAACTGAAAAGAAGACATTATTTGTTTAAAACTATCGGCTGAAAGTAATTCAAAAATATTTTGTGTAATTCAGATGATATTCGAAGGAAATAATTTTATTTTTAACAAATTGCATTTTCTAGTAATTTCATAGTCCATTATATAATGAATATGATGAAACATGCAACTATTTAAAACGTAATACAATCTCACAGGAAATGGGCTAAATTTGGCGTCGATTTGAAAGTTTATGTCTGTCATGATGACAGAACGCTATAGTAGAATGACAGATGAGTGCAATAAAGACTTTATTGCATATAAAGTCTTTATTGCACTCAATGCAATAAAGAGATAGTTTTTCCACCAAATATACTTCAATAAAGTTTTGTTTCTAGAAAAAACTAATAATCATAATTTTTTTCTACATTCATGCAAAAAGCAAAACTTTATTGAACTATATTCAGTGGAAAAGAAGTTCTTTATTGCACTAGTGCAATAAAGTTTTTATTGCACTAATCTGTCATTCTACTTCAACGTGCTGTCATCATGACAAACATAAACGTTCAAATCCACTACATATTAAATAGATATTCTGTGAGATTGGCAATAAGTTTTAAACAGTTACATATTTTATATTATTTTGTATTAATGTAAGCAGCCAGACTTGAAAAACCAATGCCTTCCCGAGGAATACCCCATAATCAAAACTGATCCGCTTTGTTCTAAATCGTCTAAGGTAAATGTCCCGAAAGCGGACAGTGTCCCAATTTCGGACACAATCCTTTTCAATGAATAAATTAAGATTATGTGCCTATAAAATATCAAAATTGACACTGAAGAGACATCTATTATTATAATTTCATATTATTCACTATGAACTTCAGTGATACCAACACTATTGACATTTCATTTCGCGCCCTGAAATAGGCTGTACAGTTGTGAGTGCAATCCGTTGTAATTCTTATAAGAAAGGTGAATTCGAAGAATTGTTTAGGTAAGTTTTACATCACATCTTGTTCAATATTACATGTTTGAAGGATGTAATGAGTTTATAGAGGATGATTCTGAATATTTTCTCTAAAAAACTCCGTTTTTTAATTATAACCTCGAATTTATATGGGTGTCCGAATTATGGTCATACAATCCTTCATTTACCTAATTCTGACATGGGGTGTCCGAATAACGTTCACTGAAAATAATAATCTAGTATTTGTTCTGTCCTTTTTTAGTCCAATGAAAGCCAATATTTTATTTCCTTCTACTGTTTAGAGGGAAACAAATATAGTGCCCTATTTCTGACACAGGGTGTCCTAATTAGGTTCTGAGGTGTCCCAATTAGGTTCGTGAGTTTCTTTCTGACATGGTTTTGTTTTTTTTTTAGAATGTCTGCGAAAAAAAATAAAAATTATTCATCAGAATCTCTCAATTTGGCGTTAGAAGCTATCAAACATGGAATGGCTGTTAAAGCTGCTAGTAGGGAATATAAAATTCCTAAAACAACATTGCATTCTAAGTTTCATGGAAAATATCCCATTGAATGCAGTGCCGGCGCACCACCAATTTTGACAAAGGAAGAAGAGAACACATTGGTGAAGTGGATCATAAGCGTTGCTAAAGTGGGGTTCCCTGTGAACAGAGATCAATTATTAGAGAGTGTTCGCATGCTTTTATTGAAGACAAAAAAATCTAACCCATTCAAGGACAATCGTCCTGGGAGGCATTGGTATGAGGGTTTTCTTCGCCGCCACCCCGAAATATCAATGAGGATGTCTCAAAACCTCGTCAATTCTCGAGCTATATTAACAGAAGCTCAAATCAGGAACTGGTTTCAGGAAATTGAACAATACATTCGAGATAATGACTTAATTCAAATTCTTGATGATCCTCGACGGATTTACAATGCCGATGAAAGTGCATTTTTCTTGTGCCCAAAAGGGAAAAAAGTATTAGCTCAAAGGGGCAGCAAGACAGTCTACAACCATACTGCCAATGATGAAAAGGAATGTATAACGACACTCGTTACAGGTATACCATTTTCCATGTTATCTTGGACCAAAATAATCTCTTCTTATGTTTCCACAGCTAATGCAGCAGGTGAATTACCCCCTCCGATGGTGATGTTTGCATATGAAAGGATTCCTCAAAGTATCGTTGCGCTTATGCCTGATAAATGGGGTTTGGGAAAATCTGAGTCAGGCTGGATGACAGGACAAAGTTTTTTCGAATACGTCTCAAACATTTTTCATCCCTGGCTTATAAAAAATAATGTGCCATTACCAGTTTTATTTTATGTTGACGGACACAAATCACATCTCACGATGCACCTCAGTGACTTCTGTTCTCAGAATGGCATCGTTCTCATAAGTTTATTCCCGAACGCAACCCACTTACTCCAGCCTATGGATGTAGGAGTTTTTCATCCATTAAAAAATGGATGGAGAAATGCGGTTGCCAAATTCAGAACAGAAAATAATAAACAAAAAATAAGGAAGGAGAATTTTGCGCCACTCCTTGACACGACAATCAAAGAAGTCGTAAAAACAAAGATAATACAGAATGCTTTTCGAACATGTGGCTTATATCCTTTCGATGGAAACGCAATAAATTATTCAAAGTTGGTGTCCGCAGATCCTAAAACTGAATCAGCAGAACATTTTTCCGGTGTCAGTCAAATTTATGAAAAAATAGAGTTCAATGAGAAACATATGAAATTCGTCGAAAGTTTGATAGAGAAAGATAAAGTTGAAGAATTCGAAACTTGCTTGGCAAAAAAAGAAGAATGGATGGGTAACATCAAAGATGATAATCTCTTCATTTTATGGAAGAAACTGAAAGAGAGTGTAATAAAAACAGCATCAACTATACCACGAGAGAAACCTAATATTGAAGATCTTCAAGATAAGGAAAACTTACCAGACGATATTATTATATTAGAAGGAGACTGGGTGGATGAAATATTAAATGATAATAGTCAGAATCAAAACATGGATCATGCAGGACCTCCAACTACAAATGCTTTTGTAGCAGAAACAACAGTTGACATTGAAATAATTGAAGTCGCCGAGAAAAATAATAATTTGTCTGGTCAAGTCAACACAACAGTCAGCAGTGTGGAAATGGAAGTAGAAATGATGGAAAATTCGAATAAAGTAGACCAAGAATCTGGAAATGATAAGCTGCTTGAGAAAAATTCATTCGAATTGATAGAATCCAATATGGAAGATAAAATGATTATGGTACAAAACAAAAATAATAAAAGTCCAGATGCAACTTCCAGCAATGTTCCATTTGACGTCCCGTCCCCGTTCAAAACCATTTTATTTTGGCCAGAAAAACCGAAAACTGAGAAAAAGAAAAATATAGTAAAAGTTCCTAGTGTTGCAACATCAGAACAATGGAAGGCCTATTATAGAAATAAACAAGAAGCTAAAGATAAGAAGGAGGAAGAAAAAGAAAATCGAAAAAGACTGAGAGAGGAAAAGTTGCAGCTGAATAAACAAACCAAAGAGGCTAAAAGGAAAAGAAATATTAATCTTAAAAAAGTTACACGAAGAATTTCAACTGATACCTCAGAGGAAGAGGAAAATGCCAGCAACTTTCAAAATACGACAGTTAATAACCCACTCATAAGCGATGAAAATGTCAATGTAGGAGATTATGTCATAGTCGATTACTTTGATATTCAATATCCTGGACTTATTGAAGAAGTACGAAAGGACCAAGCATTCGTCAGTGTGATGATGCGAAGTGGAAACAATTGGAAGTGGCCATTGAAGAAAGATGTCTTATGGTACAATTTTGACGAAATTGAAGAAAAAATAAAGGATCCTGTATTAACCAACAAGCGTGGTATTTTTTGTGTTCCTGAAATGAAGAAGTTTCTTAAATGATTTCCTATAGCATCTTGTACTACTTAATTTTCTTTAATTACTGTCTGAATTGGGTGCAATAGTATCAGAATTTAGGACTGTGTCCGAATAATGTACACAGATGTGTCAGAATTCCATACCGTATATCATTGTCAGTGTCAGAATTGAGTTCAATGGCAAATATATTGAAAAACTATATTTTGAGTAAAAACTGTGTTTTTATCACTTTTGAACCTCATGATTATTGTTCCAAAAATATACTTGTAGTTAACTGTGATCGATTTCTTACAATATTGATGAATATAGCATTTCCGCAGGGATTTTAGTTCTACATATGCCTTAACCTGTCCGAATTTGGGACATTTACCTTACCTGCATAGAGCAAACTGTACTATGACCACCCCTCGTGATAACATCGCGCTCACGACTACTGTGATTTTGATTTTTATAATGCATCTGTAGTTGCAGAAACGTCAGTCAAAAATTAATTCTGGCAATTACAGAATTGAAAGTTTCAAAATGAGTAATAATAATGGAAAAATAGATGATTGTGATTTGTTTCAATGCAATTTGATAGTAATAATTAATTATTTGAGTTACGATTTTCATTTTCCTACACCTAGTCCCGCACCTTAATAATTAATTTTTGCTTTTTGCATGAACGTAGAAAAAATGTTGTTGCAACTCGTGCAAAAATTTTTTATTGCACTCGACGTGTTGTCCAACTCGGCCTAACGGCCTTGTCGAATAATTTCACGTCGAGTGCAATAAACACTAACTTTTTGCACTTGTTGCATAAATAACTATTTAGACACATGAATTCACAAACCCTAACACTATGTTCAAATCGTTTTGAACCGTGAAGTTCTTCACATGATTGGCGTGTATAGTCCTTCTATTATCAATTGCAGAACATAACAACTCGTTCCGAATCGATAGCAGCAAATTTTTTTGATCTGCCATAGGCGGGGATACTTACCTGAGGTATCCCTGATAATGGTATCTTGATAATAATGAGGTATTCATAATGAGTATAACGAGTTGTTATGTTCTGCCATTGATATTAGAACAGACTCAACATGTTAACTAGATGTTCTTTGGAAGATCTCGAAGTGACTGAGAATGTCTAGACCAAGGCTAAAAATTTTTGAAACAAAAAAAAATTCTTTTCAGTATGTGGATGGTGTGACAATTCAGGGTAAGTTATAAGTGAACTAGCAAAAATCAAGACAAATTATTAAAATTTTCGGTTAGGGGGTAGAGTTTACTAAATAGGGTTGGTTATTGCTTTTGTACGATTTATGACTGAGATATGCATCTTATCGAAAAGAGTTTTATGCAAAAGTTGTAGATGATAATTTCTAAATTAAGTAACGAGAAATACGCTAAGAAGTTTTTTTTTTATTTTTTATTTTCCTAAAATAATACTTTTTTCATAAAATTTGGTGAAAACGTTCCTTCTAGTATTTTAAATGAGCTGTAATTTTTTTAAATAAGAAAAAAATCGTATTATTCAATAGAAAAAGTTGGTTGAAACATTTCCAATTTTCCAAGTTTATCAGTGCTCATTTCCTTTCTTGAAACCTTGACTAAGATGGTATGAAAAAATATATTTTTCGTATAGAACAAATTACTTTTTCATAATCGGTTCTTCAGTAGTCTTGAAAATGTCTCATTTTTTATCACAAATAATTGTTGAATTTAATAAAAAAAGATTAATTTTCATGTATATAATATTATTTGAAATTTTTCTGACTGGCATCATCCTTAAGAAAGAAGTTAATTTCTTCAGCAGTAAGGAACGGAAGCCAAATATGTCCCATCTCATTTTAAAAGGTATCTGTAGGCAGTTCTTTTTGTTTATGATATCGAATACCCTTTTTTATCACTGTTCTATTACCCAGTAACCATCCCCATTCATTTGAATTGGTTTATATAATTATTTTTTCCAAAAATATGGACAAAAAAAAACTCAAATTTGTTTTTGGGTCATATTATGCTAATATTCGGATTATATGGCCGATATGACAAAAACAGACAAAATGAAAACAAATCGTGATTATTTTTGTTTATTATTTATTTTTTATCTTTTTTACTTCCCAGTAACCAACCCCATTTATTTGAATTGGACTTGTTTCCAAAAATATGGACAAAAAAACTCAAATTTGTTTTTGGGTCATATTATACTACTATTCGGATTGTATGGCCCATATGACAAAATCAGACAAAATAAAAACATATCATGGTTATTTTTGTTTATTATTTCTTTTTTATTACTTATTTAGAGAATAATATGACAGCATAAAATGTTAGCATCAGCATTATGTGGAAACAGTCATTTGAAAAATTCTTCAAACCTATGAATCGAAAATTAGCAGAAACAATAATTTGAAAACTTCAAAATTTATAAATAAAACAAGCTTCTTTTTGAACAAGAAATTAAGAAATTGGCAACTCTCAAAATCCTCAATATCATCATCGCATACCAAGAAACCCGCGGGCCATATTACCCGAAAGGAATACTTGAAATGAAGGCCAAACAAACCAATCACGTTATAGCATCTCTTTTATAATTTTTGTATAACTCACTAACAAAGTGCTACTTACTTTAAACTGATAGCTTCCATGCCAATGAACTATAAAACAAAACATAACTCAAACTATCCCTACATTTTTTTTCGAAACCTGAAAAAACTGAGGATCATCACTTTTCGACCTGCAGTTTGGAACTGAGTGTGCAGAAAATGACACAGGCATTGGTTAATTTCACCTTGAACAAGAGTGCAACCTTGCCGAACATATTTGCTTCCACTACCTTACATCCATTCGCACACGACTGATTCATCTTGATGATAATATCAGCTAAAGGTAACCAGGAAAGTCAATGAATACAAAAAGTTCATGTTGATTTTGTTGGAAAATACAAGATTTTTCGTTTTCAGAAAGTATGGCACTAATATTATTTACAGAATTGAAGTGGTAAAAGGAAAATATATTTATGATAAGTGTTAAAAGTGGCATTTTAATTTGTGAGTGGAGAATATTGCATCATACAAAATTTTTTGTACATCAGTTACTGCTAGTAAGAAAAACTCAAAAAAAAAAATTGTAAGATCCATAAGGATTCGAACACACGATCTTTGGATAACAAGGCAGACAGGCAGATGCTTCAACTATATTTAAACCCTAACGCACTTTATATATGAATGTCATTTTTTTTCAGTAATAAAGGACCTTCTACAGTTGGACTGAAATCCCCGCACTTGTACTCCCTATATACGTATGATTTTCCTCAGTGCGAGAGAACGGACATGGGCACGGCTGTGTATGCCGATGACACGGCTATTTTTGCCCATTCCTTCTCAAGCGTCGCTGCTCAATCGAGAATCCAAATTCATTTGGATAGGAAGATCATACCGTATCTAGAGGAGAATAAGATCGAGGTGAATCCGGCTAAGTCGGAGACAATCAATTTTACGAAAAAGTATACTTTTTCGAAAGTATACCGTAAGCTGAGAGTCAAAGGCGAGGCTGTTGAGAACGTGAACCACGCGAGGTACCTAGGGGTACACCTGAACAAACGTTTAAATTTCGGGCGGCACATCACATTGGCGATACAGCGGGGTGGAGCTGCGCTAAAGCGCACATACCCCCTGATAGCCAGAGGCTCGAAATTGTCTCAGGAGAATAAGATGCTTATTTATAAGCAGATTATTCGTCCTGCTATGACATACGCTTGCCCAGTATTCTGCAGCCTGAAAGATACTCCACTTGCGAGACTTGATAGGATGCAGAATAAAGTACTTCGTATTATCACTGGTAGCAGACGATACATTCGAGTGGATACTCTTAGGGAACTTGCAGGCGTCGACTCGATTCCGACATTTATACGAAACTTATCTTATAAGTTCTATAAATACATGCTCGATAAAAGTCCTCTCACTAGAGAAATAACCAGGCTCAGAGTGTTTGATAATGAGCCTCGCAAACACGGCGGGCTGATTTATCAATCTCTTGATATCTTTAAAGAAAGAAGGGACGAACCGGTTCCGTAGGGAACTAAGTCGAAAGTCAGACTGAAACGCAGAGTACTTTGACCCGGTTTTTTGCATCAGCCTTTTCCGGGGTTTAGCATTGAAACAATCATCCTCACAAACTGCAACAATGGCGTATCTGCAAGGAATAGAAATTCGAACAACACGCATAAGCTTTGCAGGAGGCGTGTTTTACTGACCATAACCACTGTGTAATAAAAAGTCCGGCCCAGCGTTAACACCAGCGCGGGCGGACTACCGCGCCCTTTCGCGGGGGCGCTATGTTCGCCTCGGCAGGGCACCCCTCCTGCACCCCTGAAAAGATGTAGGGGGGTTGCTACTATTGCGCCCGTATGTCCTTTCCCTCTTCCCCCTGGATTATGGAAATGAGATATATGTGAAGTGACTTGTCTTTGCACGTGAATTGTTAATGATGGAATTTGTGAATAAAAACCCTATTTATTTATTCAGTTGGACTGAATACTACTTCGTTTGTAACTTGAAAACATAAACGGCCAAATACATGTGTGAACTTTTATAAATGATTTCCCTTGAATAGGTGTTCTGATTCATAATTAAGATTGAAGTGTTTCTATTTTAGAGATCTATATTACTAAGTATCAATCATCTCATCTGTCATTTTTCTTTCAACACTAGTGTTAAAAGTGATTTTGTGGAAACGTCAGTTTTTAGTTCATATGTCAATGAATTGAAAACGTCATTTTTAATGACAGTTGTTTAAAAAAAGTATTTACCTACGACCACTGTAGAAAATAGGAAAAAACACACGACACACAGCCTCAGTAAATAGCTCATTACGGCTCGATCGATTTGGGAGAAATTGTGTATGTAGATAGGATTTTGCTTTTGGAAAAACACGATTTTAATGATGATAAAAATAATGATAATTTTTGGATCTCGAAAACGGCTTGAACGATTTGGATCAAATTTTTCATTCAGATAAGGTATTGCTACTCAAGTTCATCTATATAGGAGCTTAATGATAATAATAATAATATTATGAATTTTTGGATATCGAAAACGGCTCTAATGATTTGGATCAATATTGGAATTAAGATAAAGTTTTTCGTTTCAAGTTCATTTATATAGGCGTCTCTTTTGGAAAAAGACGATTTAACAGATAATAAAAATAATAATGTGAATTTTTGGATCTCGAAATCGGCTTCATCTTTTTGGATCAGATTTTTTATTAAGATGAGGTATTGCTACTTAAGTTCATCTATATATTATAAACATATATTTTCCGAAAAAACGTCATTTTACTAAGATTAATAATAATATGAATTTTTGGATCTCGGAAACGGCACACTGTATATGGCCGTAGATTTTTCCATTCGTGCGTAATATGCTTTTTACAACACTATACCTAGCAACTATGTAGACAATAATAATGACTTTGTTAGAGAGTCACACTCCAGAGAAAAGTAGAATGGCAATACTTGGGACAAGGTACATTGAATAAATGATGAGTAGTGGATTTGAGAAATCCAGCCTTCTGCAATCCAGTAAATAATAAGTGGTGAATTTGAAAAATTCAGCCTCCACTTCCTCCACTTCTCATTATTCATTCAATATGCCTTTTGCCAAATATTGCTATAATCTCGAGAGGAAAAGGACCCTACTCGACGAAAGATCACTCAAGAAATAATTACTTGACTTCAATTCAGAGTCGACACTGTAGTGGGAGTGGTTTTTTGGAAACTAGAGAGGGCGATGTTAAATACACAATTCAGAGTTGATCTCAATTGCAAAAGAGTGTTTCTCGGAGTTTTTGGATTTGATTTGTAAGATTTATTCGATATCAACGAGTATCTAACTCTAGCAAACAAAAAATTTAAAAAGAACGTCAGGATAGCTGCAAAAACAAACAATACGAGTGGATCTGGTGAAAAATGGTATACTTTTCTGTAGAAAGTTGAACTAGTGCATGACAGTCGTCAAAAAATAACGAATCTATCAATGAAATATGAATTGCACCTTTAATCCAGTAACGACAGACAAACTCGAGCCAAAAGTGATGAATGAATTGTAGCAGTCTGAAACTCGGCACATGACATCTCGACATCATGTATTGTATTATTGGAAAAAAATTGTTTACCCAAAAATCATTCATTTAAAAAATATATAATTTTATTTTGTTAATATTGATTGAAAGTTTGATTTTGTGGAGGTAATCCAGTTCTTGACATGATTTTTTGGGTTTGTGACCTTCCACAATCTGAAAATGAAAAAAAAAATTTTAATCCAAAGAAATCTGTACAAGTGTAGAAGGGCAAATTAATTAATTTGCCCGATAAGTTACTGCGTTCACAACACTGCTGTCTTGAAAGAAATTATTTTGTTGTTATTTCAAAAAATTTAAGATTTATCCAAAAACGATAACGATAGATTGAGAGATAATTTAATTCTCCACAAGAATAATTTTTAGTAATACCTTATGAAATACGCTCGTTTTCTCAGAAAAGAAAAAGTGCGTATCGTTCCTGAAGACATATACTTCCTCATACAAATATAACATGTGAGTATCTGAGTACCTAAAATGTTTTGTCCCACTTCACATAACCCTTCTACGATATTAACGGAGGATCCAAAAGTCATGGATATTTTATTTTATATGAAATAATTATACTGAAGCAGTAATCAGTACCCTCTTTGGACCATATGCAACGATTTGAGACTAGTGAGACAAGTCTTACTTACATGCCAACAAAAAACTGGGTACTACTCCTGCCTCAGTTTTCAACTCACCCATAATCCCGGCAATTTCTTCGGTAAATGTTGGAAATAATCGGTCATACACATCCTACATAAAAAATTAAATGTATGTGATTTCGAGCTTGAGGTTTGCACTTCTAAATAGTGTTATTAAAATATGAATATGCAGGATATGATAAGCGATTCTTTTCAACATTTAGTGAAGAGAATGCCGATTTTATGGGTAAGTTGAAAATGAGGCAGGAGTGAAACAAAGTATTTTTTTGGCATGCATAAGTTGGACCTGTCACACTTCTTCAAAATTCTTGCATATAGTCCAAAGAGGTTATGTATAATAATTCCATATTTACTAAATTATTCCTGATTTTCGGATTATCCGCAAACATATCCGTGAAGTGCGAAAAAACACATTTTAGGTACTCAAATACTCGCATATTGTTGCGTCTTCGGGTTCAAAAATAAGTGTACACTGGTATGGACTTTCCTTTATTATTCAAACTTCAGTTGACAACACTGTAATACAAGTCACTGTCAAAACTGAAATTCTGATACCAAAATACTTGTATCCAAGGTAACTCAATAAGGTAACTTCAGTTCATCTCACAAATGCTTTGCTTATATATAAAAATAAAGTTCTAGAAAAATTAAGAAATCAATAGAACACAATAAGAATGTTCGACGATTGATCCAGAACAAAAGTTAGTGCCCCCAATTTTTTTCCATCTAATTAATCGAACGATCTCGAACAATTCGAGAAGTCTTTATAAAATTTCAGGTCTGTAACAATATTATATTTGCATGAGAAATTAGGAGTCTTCAGAAACGATATGAACTTTTCCTTTTTTCTCCTCCGTTCATTTTTAGCAGAGTTATAACCAATCAAATATTCGGCTCCGCCAGAACTTTCAGCGGCGGGTAAGGTTGAACGTGAAATTTGATGGCGTTCAATCACGTTTTCTGAGAAAGCGAGCGCATTTCATAAGAAATCGCTACGAATAATTTTTGTGGAAAATTTAATTGTTTTTCACCCTGTTGAGTTTTTTTGCTATAAATCATATACTTTCCAAGATTACAGAAAAAATCTATTTATATATTTTTAAACAAAAAAAAAATATATATATGTTCTACCCCTAGAATTTTGGTAAACAAGTTTTTCGTGTTTATCATGGTTCCAACTACTAGTATATCAAATTTGGTGGTGCTACAATCGATTCTTATAGTTGCAGAACACATAATTTAAGTATTATCATGATATTGATAAATTATCAATTCAAAAGATCTTGTTTTATAATATCAAGTCAATAATCATAGAATGCCAGCATGGATATCCACCAAAAGAGTCAAGAAACAAAGTTAGTAATATACACAGACCACAATCCCAATTGGGCGCAGAATGACTAGCTGTACAACACCGACTCCACTAAGCATTTGATCAAGTTGAACATAACCCTCTTATTTGAACTTGGAATTGTGTCCTTCAGTATTATAGGTAATGAAGAAATTGTCATTAGAGGACAACAAATAATAAACTTTCTATTCATCAGACAACGTTTCGTTTTATTATGATAAAACTTCATCAGGGCCTCGACATACATATATGAATATCCTCTGAGTACATATCCTGTATGTCAATAGGATTATTAGTGTAACGGATCATGATTTTACAAAACTGATTTTTCGGGGCATTCAGTGTGATCACGCTATCATAGTTTTGTAAAATCACGATCCATGTGTTGCACGAATAACCTCAAACTTTAGTCGTTATTTCCCATCGTTTAACCTGTTGGGAGGTATTCATGTTGAGTGAACCATTTCCATTTCAAACCTGATAGCTGTATTTCTGGTTTTGGCAGGACGCTCACTGTAACATTGGTTCGTATATAACACTTATATCAGAATTCCATCACCATTGTGATCACAAGGTACTTCAGAAATATCGACTTTTTCTTATTATAGTCATGTCCCGATAATGATCCTGCAGGTGACCGAGGACAACTACTATACGGTAATTTCATTGTATTTGCAGAAGTTGAGAAAAGAGTAATTTCAATCGTTCTCTACAACGGACAATATTAATATTACCTTTTTCTTCAAACAGTGTTTCAGTGAAATATTTTCTCCAAAGCTTCTATACAACCGGAGGATGCACTGGTATCATTTACCCAAACAACCACTTCCTACATACTTGGGGTAAGTGATAATTTGGTTAAAATAGATAAATAAACAACCGAAGCTAAAAGAGCATAACGAACTTCTGCATTCGTCGGGCTAAGATATCTGCCATCGTACGGCAAACCAAAATAACTTTTAGGTGCGAGATTGGCGAGTCCATCATTTTACTGAGAACCCTACGACCAATTTCACCAATTTAACTTCATGATTTGGGTAGAGATATTTCGTCCATATCTCCTCCTTTTGTCTGTCAACATTCTGAAAAAGATGATTCTACATATAATCGTATAATTTTTCCTGGCTTCGCAAATATCAAGGTCAGATTTACGCAACATTTTTCAATAGAAAACTGCCATAGATGTGGCAGTCAAGCAATCAGGAAGATGATAACAATCAATCAAAAACCATCACTCACAATTCCTGAGCCTCCTAGATACTCCATAAGCTTGATGCTGGTGAATTTTTTCTTGATCTTAGAGCTAACAGATTTCTTGGTATTTGAGTCCCAGCAGAATGTGTATCATTGCTCTTTGGCCAAAGGTGATATCTGGCTCGTGTTCGATCTTCCTCGTCTCATGAGCTGAATAAAAATTACTCTCATCACAGCTTTTACAAAAGACTAAAACAAGCGGAACACGTTAAGACTCTCAAGGAGTCTTAATTACATTTTGGCGTTGTAAGCCCTTCTTCAGGATTCGATTGACTCTCCGCGCACGTTTCTGACTTTAAAACATGGTAATCTGGTCTCGAAGTTATTGTATCATCGACAGTATACTGATACTGCTGATAGTATGCTGATACTGCTTGAAGGTGAGAGCAAAGGAGCAGTTTTTGTTGGAACAAAGTTGGAAATGCTGAGGAGACCATCCCGGTCGGCTGATGACTCAGCCTCACGGCCTGCCTCGTCTATTTTGTTAGAAAATTGAGTTCAAACACAGCTAGCGTTCAGTTTAAAAATAGCTCACACTGATACTTCTCCTTTTCACCCATACTTATTTTATTTTTGTTGTGAATAATGGAGTTTGTCATTAGCCAACTTGAACCACATCAAATTACTACGGTTCTGAACTCTCTTCGCGTTCTTAGAGTGGAGAAAATATCACCTTTGAATCTGAATGGAGAGTTATACTGATATATACCTATGATTTCTATCGGTTCTACACCTGGGACTACCTGGGACTCAACGTAACTGCTTTCGTGTCATTTTCTCTCCCATTGTGACTCAGAAACAGTGGTATTTCTGGATATCGCAATGAAATGTTATAATTTCAATAATCGAACTATTTTCAGTGAAATATGTAATGAAATTGATTCAGTTCCGAAATTCCTATTTGATTACCTGAGTACGTATATTATCATCACATGATTGAAGTATCATCAATGGAGACTGGTCCTATCATGCTATTTATTGTACAAACATAAATCAATCTTGAATTTGGTCGAATATATACTTATATTGCTTTCAGTCCATATTGACGCTTTCGAAAGGTTTATTATCGTTTCATATTTCGTCAAACAAATAACTGTCATGTCAGTCCACCAATCTAATATCCATTCACAAACATCAGAACGATATTCTATTTATAAACTGAATATAATGTGAGTCTATTTCTGCACAAGTAGAATAATTGAGTGTTCAGTTTTTATCGGATGGTTAATAAATGATTTTCTCTCATTACGATAAACCGGAAGTTTCAGAAACTCTGGAACAAGATTGATGATCGCCTTAATCGACTACCTTTACCGCCACTTTTGGTTTCTCAGGAGGATAAAATTTATCATTTTGCTTTCACTCTATTTTATATAGTATTAGCCCTATATGAAATTCTCCATCCAGTAATGTTTCACATTATGTAATTTTTTACGCTCACGCATTAGAATCAGATATGATGAATGTGACGTCGATATTGATGAATTGCAATGTCGAAGCAGACCGCAGGACAGGTTGTATTTTCTGGGTTTGCCAACATCGAGCAGAGAGCAGTCACAAGAACGCCGATGCATTATCACGGAAATCATGCCTAGGCGACTGCTCATACTATCGTCGAGCCGAGGAGAAGGACGCAACCGGTCTGAGGTCCACGGTGATTCACGATGACTGGAAATATGACACAATTCAAAAGGAGGACCGAAGACTATCATGGCAAGAAGTCGCACGCTATTCTCAATCGGTTGAATCGTACTGGGTCCAATGGAATGGAATTCCAATGGGGTTTTGAAACACGTGTTAAAGTCCACGGACGGTGGAGAGGAAAGACGCCAGATTGTGGTACCTAGGTCCGGAGACAGGAAAAGCTCCAAGAAGTGCAGACGGAGTCACCGTAGGATATCTGAGAGTGACTAAGTCACTGCAAAAGTAAGACACCGGTTCTATTTGGCCAATTTAAACAAATTGCAATAGATATCGCTGGGCCGTTTTCTGAATCTGACCACGGAAACAAGTAGATCCCCGTGGCAATGAACTATTCCGGTGAATGGACAGAAGCATGTGCCCTCCCTGCCAAAAATACCACATGAAATCTCTTGAAAAAATATAAGCGAATTATGAGAATTTACAAGGATCTACGTGGAAAGTTTGTAACCTATACGTACATATCCCTGGCACATACACAATTTTTGGGAGGTTGTATGAGGATTTGTAAGTAGATGCAATTTATGAGCCTATCCGAATACATGGCATACGAGTTTGTATCAGACGGTGGTTATTATTTAAGGAGACTATAATATTTGATGAGATATTCCACTTTCAATCACGACGATATTATATGCTCATTCAAAAACAATGTATAATCTTATAGGGTATCGTATGAAGAAAGTGAAATCAGGTTTCGATGGTCTGTATCGGGAATTCCATATCCAATTTTATTGGGTATCTTGTGGAAACAGTGGAATGAGGATGTGATGGTTTGGATCAGGAATTACTTATCAGAAATTATGCGATTTTTATAAGTTTTCATACAACCCAAAATCACTAAGAATTTACAAGTATCGATAAGAAAACAAGGATACGGAGTATAAGAGTTTGTTTTAGGCAGTGGTGGTTCAAAAGAGAGACTATACAATTCGATGATTTATATCAATTTCAATCACAATAATGTTTCATATCCTCATTGAGAACCTATGTATGGAAATTCACAATCTATAATCTTATTCGGTATCGTATAAAAAAGTGGGTTCAGGATTCGATGGTCCAATCTGTATTTGGAATTCCGTATCAAATTTCATGCGAATCCTATGGGATTTCATGAGATCCAACCGAAGGAACATTATGAAACCAAGTGGGATATTCCAAACACACTGTTTCTAAGGATATTACGAAAATATTTGAATAGATTATCATATTACGCCAGAATATTTCAAAAATATTTTAAAAAGATATCTAAGATATGGAATGGAACAATCCAAACTTATTCCTGGATTACTATGCGAGTGTGTTAATACGGACTAGCAACAGATCGTGGATCGTGACAAATCTGTCTAAACAGGGGCCCTACTCTCAAATGTCGACTACCCTATGTCACATGCGACAAAATATTTCCATCACTTTTCTGGACCATTAAACTTTTCTGGAGTATTAAAAAGAGATATTATGTCGCATGCGACATAGGGTAGTAGACATTTGAGAATCGAGCCCAAGACCTACCAGCTTTTCGATTCTGTGTAATGAATGTGTAATTTACATATTTCTCAGTTGAAGTTGATTATTTCTGTATGTGCATATAATAATCCATTGGATTATTTATTCAATCTTCATATGGATGGAAGATGTAACGTGCCAGGAACAATCTCGCAGAATACCAATTATATTTTTTTAAATAATCAAATGACTGCTGAAAAATCTCATACGTTATGATCTATTCTCAACCTGCATGACCTCATAGAAATATGTAGCATTAATTCTAGAAATCGCTGATAGAAACAGATAACAATTATATTTAAAAACAATTCAAATATCATAGATATACGTTAGGACTTGCCATTAGAAATTGAAGGAATATGTATCTGTAATGTCTTCTAAATACTGATGAATATCGAATATGGCCCTATAGAGATTTGCGATTTCACTATCCAACTTGTATCTCATAAATTCTCATATATAGTTTTTGTATCAGCCTCTATGAGACATTTTTGATAGGGCTACCTAATCATGACCTGATGTTTGGGACACCACCTAGGGCAGAACCCCTCGGGAGAAGATTATGTCAGCAAACTACGAACGAGTCCGTTTGAATATCGAGATTGCCATTCATCGAATGACATCCATGTCGATGCTGAAGAATTCAAAACCTACTACCTAGTGTGGCTGTACAACACCAAGCGTCGCCGTCAGCAAAATTGCAGAGTTCGTGGGAAAGCCCATACAAGATCTGGGTTTCATAATGAGGATCACCATAGAGTTCACCAATAAAATAATCGTGTATTGCCTCATATAATTCCCTAGTAAGAAGCCATTTAGAAAATGCCTCCATCATCTAAAGCCTATTCTATGCTGTGTACGTTGATTGCATCGAGAGAGTCCAAAAAAAGTTCATAAATTATATTAACTACAAATTTCACCGTAATCGTTTCTATGAATCATATCAGAGCAATCTTGCTTTCTACAAAATGGATGTTCTCTCAAATCGCAGGAAAATGGCCTATGTAGTATTTATAAAGTTTTCAACAATTTGAATGACGGTTTCATTCATATAAGCAGCAACATATCATTCAATGTATACAATTTTGTTCCCAGAAGACCCCTACAGTTTCTTATAGAAAAAAGAAAAATTATGGTTTGAATTCTCCAATAGATAGACTATTAAAACCATACAATGAAGATTTTATGGAAGTCGATATATTCAACTTATCCTTACTTATGTGTGCGGAAAAACTGTTTAACTAAGTTAAGACATGATTTTCTTGTTAATACTGTTGATTAGTTATCATTGATGTCTCAATGATTGTTTTTTTTTTTCTAATTACCATGTTAGCATTAGTGACACCCTATTATTGGAAATAAGTTGTAATTCCTGTTGGGTTTCCGAAATAAATAAATAAAAATAAAAATAATATAAATAAATAAATAAGATTATGAAAATAACAAATTATCCCGTCTACCGAATTCAAAAGCCATCTCAAGGAAAACCTAGAGTCGACCATTTCAATAAGTTGGCTCCTTACGCTTGTTCAAACTTTATTGTTAATTCATAATTCAAAATATCATTCTGTATTGAGTATTTATGGCGACAGCGAAATTCACTCTAGTGAGCTGAAAAATCTGAATGCGGTTGCTGTCAACAATTTTTCTGAACTTGTAACAAGATTGACAATTTTTACTTTTTGAAAATAAAAAGTCTATCGATCCTATTAGTATTTTTCACTACACCAGCAGTATTACAATTATTAAACACAAAATTTGGTCCTCACGAGCGGATAGTAGTGAAAAACGCAATTCAATTCAAGAAAGCATCGAAGATAAACGTCGTAGCCGTACCTACAACAAGCCAAAGTCGTCGATTGAAGGCAGCTCAATTGGTTTTTTGTAACGATTATTCAACTGGGAGATTGTGACAAAACCATTGAAAGAAACTATTATTTGTCATAATTGGAGTCAAGAGTTGAGGAAGAAAGTTGGTAGAAGAATCGAGCCATTTAACTCGAGCAAATCAAAGTCAGTAATTTCCTATTATCCTTATGTATTTTTCCCATAGTCGTGAGTTTTTTTGATGCTATTTCAATTTGACTGATCAGTATTGCAATTTATAGTAGACAAAACTTCATTTTGAGTTTGACAGCCATTTATCAATTTTGATAGCTTTTACTGCATTTTTCACCAAATCTGCGATTTATAATTTGATTTTCATATAATTTTCAAAGTCAAACTATAGTTACTGCTTTATAAAATGGCTACTGCCAAAAAAGATTTGAAAAAAATGGTAAAAAATCGTGAATCACTGAAATTTAAGCTGAACAACCTTGAAAATTATGTTGATTTGATAATAAAAGGTACAATTACTCCAGATAGTAGCGAAGTTCAATTGCGCATAGATAACAATTCGAGTTTGATTCAGGAATTTGAAAATATTCAAACAAATATTGAACAAGACTGTGATGATGCAGACTTGGTTGACCAATCTAAAGAAAGAGAACCATTTGAACAAAAGTATTATCAAAAAATTGGGTATTTGATGGAATATGTAAGAAAGAAGGTCCTTAAAAATAATATTCCCACCCCAAGAGCGGTGCAAGATCCCTTACAAAACTTTTTATTGCCAAAAATAAAATTACCAGTTTTTAACGGTGAGTATGAAAACTGGCTGGAATTCAAAAAGAATTTCATAACAACCATAGATTCGAATAAAAACTTAAACGATGGGCAAAAATATAATTTTTTGAAAGCTGCACTTGAGGGTTATGCAAAAAGGGTAATTGAAGGGTGTGATGAAACTCAGGATTATAAAATGGCTTGGCAAATGCTAAATGATAAATTCAATAGGAAAAAGTTCTTGGTTGATACTCATATCAAGTCTTTATTTAATCTCAATCAAATAAGTAAATGCACTTTCTCCATTTTCAGAAATTTAACTGATGATATGTCAAAACATTTATCAGCATTGGAGGCAATGAAGCTTTCCAAGGATTCCTTATGGGATATGGTAATTATACATATCATTTACAATAAATTGGACAAAATTACACAAAACAAATGGAAGGAACATCATGTAAGCAATGAATTACCCACACTAGATGAGTTTGTAGAATTTTTGAGAGAAAGAGCAGATATCCTGGAGTCCTTGGAAGAGCCTCATTCCAAAAACGATTTTTATGTACACAAAGGTATAAACAAAGGTATAAAATATTTCCATCAGCATATCAACTTGTCTCTGAATCAAAATAAATGTAATTTTTGCAAAGGTGATCACACTATTTATACATGCAATGACTTTCTCAAATTGAATATTAACGAAAGGTGGCAAAAGGTAAGACAATTGAAACTCTGTTCTAACTGCCTACGAATTGGACATTCTAAAGATATTTGTAATTCTGGTCCATGTCGAAAATGCAAACGTAAACACAACACATTATTACATTTTGATTCAAACAATGCTGCTACTAATTCTGAGAATCAAAGTGACAATTCCAAACCTAGTTCTCATATGAAACACAATTCTTTGCAATTTTCTTCTAATGAAATAGAGCAAGCGAATATAACGCCAAACCCTATAGAAGAACCTTGTAGTTCTTCTAAAGTATTCAATGTTATTGAAACATACCAATCCTCAGTGATGTTGTCAACAGTTACATTCAAAGTAAAGGACAATTATGGTAACTTTCAACATTGCAGGGCGCTTCTAGACTGTGGAGCACAGTCAAATTTAATTACAAAGGAATTTTGTAAGCGACTGAACCTCAAATTGGTTCCAACACAATTGTCAATTATTGGTATAAACCAGGTTGTATCGAATATAACTGAAAAAACTTCAATCACCATTTATTCGAAGGTAAATGATTTCAAAACACAGTTATGTTGCTTTGTAACACCTGTTATTTCTGCTAATATACCTTCTCATAAAATCTGTATATCTCAATGTTCAATTCCAGAAAATATACATTTATCAGATCCCCAATTTCACAATCCAGGTGATATTGACATTCTCATAGGGGCTAGCGTTTTTTGGATTTTTTGGATGGCCAAATCAAGCTCAATGGTAAGGGGCCCGTTTTTCAGAATACAAAACTGGGTTGGATTATTGCAGGTAATATTTCAATGCCTTCAAATATTTCAATTTGTAATCTTTCAAAAGACATAATTGTAGAAGATGAACAATTGAAACGTTTTTGGGAAATAAATGAAATTCCAGATATCAATTCTATGTCAAAAGAAGATATTGAATGTGAGAAATTATTTGCCGAAAATACAACACGAGCAAATAATGGTCAATTTACAGTAAAACTACCATTAAAAAAGTCTTCTAGTCTTTTGGGAGATTCCAAAGAAATTGCTTATCGAAGATTCAAACTATTAGAGAAACGATTCATATCTAATGATAACTATTTCACTCTATATAAAGAATTTATTCATGAATATCTTGACTTAGGTCACATGACAAAGGCAACAAATATTGATTATAACGCACCTCACTATTATTTTCCACATCATGGTATTTTAAAGGAAAGTCTCACAACAAAATTGAGAGTTGTGTTCGATGGGTCATGTAAAACAACTTCAGGATTGTCCTTGAATAATCTTCAATATGTTGGGCCTAAAGTACAAAATAATATTTTTGACATTTTGATTAGATTTCGTTATTTCAAGTATGTAGTTTCTTCGGATGTTTCAAAAATGTATAGGCAAATACTAATGCATGAAGAACATAGACCACTGCAATTAATTCTCTGGAGGGACAGCCCTGAAGATGATATTTCCACTTTTCAATTGAATACAGTTACGTATGGAACTACAGCAGCTCCATATTTGGCTATTAAATGTTTAAAACAATTAGGAATAGAAAGTTTCACTTGTTTTCCAGAGGCTTCAAAGACTATTTTGAATGATTTTTATGTTGATGACCTTTTGACAGGTTCAAATGATTTAACTGAATTACAAAATAGATGCAAAACTATTGATGCTATACTAAAATCAGCCAATTTCATATTGCGAAAATGGTATTCCAACAATTCTAAGGTTTTAGAGCATATCGAACATTCTGACATTTCTAATGAGATATTGAATTTGGGTGAATATGAAAGTTCAAAAACATTAGGCATTCAATGGATAGGTAAACATGATTTATTGAAATATAAAATCAATTCTTTTTCATTGAAGAATCACATCACAAAAAGACAAGTATTATCTATAATTGCACAGATATATGATCCATTGGGTCTAGTTAGTCCTGTAATCATTGTATCCAAAATACTAATCCAAAAGTTGTGGTCTATTAAACTTGATTGGGACGATTCAATACCTGAAAATTTATACAGTAAATGGCATCAATTTCATAATAATTTACATCAATTAAATGAAATTGAAATTCCCAGGCATGTCATGGGAAATAATTATTCCTTATTAGACATTCATTGCTTCTGTGATTCCAGTAGTTCTGCTTATGCTACCTGTATATATTTACGCGGTATCAATACTGAAGGAAACTACAATGTACAGCTTTTATGTTCCAAAACAAAAGTTGCACCATTGAAAATACTGACCATTCCTAGATTAGAGCTATGTGCTGCTTTATTAGGAGCTCAACTGATTCAACAAGTTCTCAATGCTTTGCCTCGTATATCATTTTTACCTAAATACTTTTGGTCAGATTCACAAATAGTACTTTGTTGGCTCAAGAAGGAACCTTGTCAGTTACAAGTTTTTGTTGCTAACCGTATAGCAAAAATTCAATCACTAACAGATACAAATGATTGGATGTATGTAAATACTAAGAATAATCCTGCTGATTTGGCATCTAGAGGTATTTTGCCTGAACATTTGAAGAGTTCTCATATATGGTGGTATGGTCCAAAATTTTTATACTCATCAATTGATCATTCCGTCACTAATGAAAGCTTGTTAGTCAGTGAAGTTCCAGAACTTAGAAAATCACTGAATATTTTCGTTAGTAAATCCATTGAACTTTCCTCACTTTTTCTTAGATACTCTAATTTGACAAAACTAAAACGCTTAACAAGTTATTGTCTAAGATTTATATCAAATCTACGTAGAAGACCAGAATATAGAAAATTTGATTCTTTGTCATTATCTGAAATGAATAACGCTTTAGAAAAGTTAATAAAATTGGCACAGTCAGAATCATTTCAAGAAGAAATATCAATTTTGCATAAAAATAAAACGTTTCCTGCAAAACACAAACTTTCTAGTTTAGTGCCATTTTTAGATGACAAAAGTATTTTACGCGTAGGAGGAAGGCTGAAATTTACGACACTAGATGAAAATGTCAGGAATCCAATTCTTTTGTGTTCAAAACATCCTCTTACTAAATTGATTTTTAGCAATCAGCACATTCAGTTGTTACATGCTGGGCCACAATTGCTATTAGCTACTGTACGCCAGACTTATTGGCCAATAGGTGGAAGGAATTTGGCACGTAAAACTGTAAAGCTCTGTTTAACCTGTTTCAAGTTTCAACCATCCTTGGCTACTTACCCCATGTCAAACTTACCTGATATTCGAGTTAAACCATCCTTACCTTTTCAATTTACTGGAATAGATTATGCCGGTCCGTTTCCATTGAAAAATAAAACAGGCCGAGGTTCTATTTTATTGAAATGTTATATTTGTGTCTTCATTTGCTTTTCGACAAAATCCATCCACTTAGAACTCGTCGGCAATTTGTCAACAGAATGTTTTTTGTCATGTTTGAAACGTTTTATTTCAAGACGAGGGATACCATCAGACATATTTTCTGATAATGGTTCTACTTTTGTGGGCGCAAAAAACGAATTAGCAGAATTAGGACAATTTTTATTTGATAATCAAAATTCTATTACTGACTATTCCACAAAAAATAACATTCGTTGGCATTTCATACCGCCATATGCTCCTAATTTCGGAGGTTTGTGGGAGGCAGCAGTAAAAAGCACTAAATTTCATCTTAAACGTATAATGGTAAATAGAAATTTAGTCTACGAAGAATTCAATTCATTGGTCGTTCAGATTGAGGGAATCTTAAACTCACGACCACTGTACTCCTTGTCATCCGATCCCAATGATCTCAATCCTATTACCCCATCTCATTTCCTTATTGGCCGTCCCATTACATCCCTTCCCGATACTGACTTTTCCATGGTACCTAGCAACAGGTTATCAAGATTTCAAGAAATTCAACAAAAATACCAACAGTTTTGGATAAGGTTCAGCAAAGAATACATATCTCAACTCCATCACCAGTATAAGTGGAAGGATCCAGCCACTCCAATCAAAGTTGGCACATTGGTTTTGATCAGGAACGACCAACAACCACCATGCAAATGGCCATTAGGTCGTATTGTTAGTTTACACCAGTCCAAAGACAAGATTTTCCGTGTAGCAGCGATCCAGACAGCATCCAAAAAGACGATCACTCGATCTGTAAGACATCTGTGTCCGATTCCACTGGAAGAAGATCTTTTCAAATGACTTTTACATTATTAGTGAAAATAACATTTTTTATGCATATACACATTGATCATCATTAATTCTCAATTTTTCTCTTATCTTAATATTGTTTATTATCTTGAAGGTACCCTTCAAAGGGGGGTGTATGTTCAAACTTTATTGTTAATTCATAATTCAAAATATCATTCTGTATTGAGTATTTATGGCGACAGCGAAATTCACTCTAGTGAGCTGAAAAATCTGAATGCGGTTGCTGTCAACAATTTTTCTGAACTTGTAACAAGATTGACAATTTTTACTTTTTGAAAATAAAAAGTCTATCGATCCTATTAGTATTTTTCACTACACCAGCAGTATTACAATTATTAAACAACGCTGGAAATCACGATGAAGTTCGTACTCTCAGACCAGCAGAGGATGAGATGACCTTGAAACAGTTCATGGCGTTATACTCAAATGGACAGAAAGTGTCACACGGTATAACTTGAGAGGAGTCCCAAGACTCCAAGGCACCTACTGACTACGCGCTAGCTCACTACGTTGCGGATCTTCGAATGTCCAGGGGTAAAGCCGTGATCTCGAATAAGTTTGTTCAACTCCAGGAACTACGGAAACAGAACCCAGAAGTTCAGGGAATGTTCCAGTTGAAGAAGGGCCAGAGGCCAGACAAACATCTTTTACCTGATGGTATCCAAGAAGCAATCTCGAGATAAACCGTTCTATGAAGACGTATGGGTGAACCCTAATCGTCCTTAGTACAGACATTCGTGCACGTCTACATGCACGTCACCCGTCAGTGTTTATTGAATGAAATTTGATTTGGCACTAAGGTGTACAAAGGTTGCATTTTTACTTTTATCGTGAATCGATACCATTCAATGTAATGCCAGTACAATTGTGATATGATTATTGATTGCACATCGGTGTACACCAACACACGAACATTTGTTGAAACTTTTATGGTGAACTGTGTTATGTTCTGAAATTAGTCACTTATTTTAGCAAATTCATATCGATAATAATAATTATGCTTAAACTTGATTTCAAGCCCATAGTTGCAGTAAATAATAAAAGTCTGTATCATTATCACAATAATGTAGGGTAGTATCGTGAATTGTTTTCAGAGTTCATACAGTGTATTCTCTGATTATTGTGTCTGTAGTTTGGATAAGGTTGAATCACTGTTGCGGAAAATTTTAGTATTGGGTCTTACTTGTAGTCCTGAAAAGGAGGACCATTCCGACTAGTGTTCATTTGAGGAAGATTTTGAGTTTCGAAAGATGGTCTAGGCTGATTTTGAAAATTTGGTTGATGTTCAAAGTTTGGTTGAAAAGGTCTTTGTTGGGGATCTTGACAGTTTGGTTGACTTTGTAACGTCTTACTTTGATTTGGCCTTAATTTTCGATCATGAACTGGATCCATTATTCATTCTTTGAATTTGAGTTTTAAAATATGAAAGTTGAATTTCTCTTTTTGCTCGATGAGCTCGATGTGTTTAGTAATATGCTATCCCAATCATATTCAGGGATAAGTGAAAAAAATTCTGAAAGTTTGTATGGCCCTATTTCTGGTTGATTATCCATTTTTATATTATTTTAAATTTTCAGAGAGTATGGAAATTTTCAGTTTTTGATTTTCAGTCAGTATGAAAATATCTTAGTTATATGGGTTTGAATTGGGTGGAAATGAGATGGATAAAAGAACTTTGAAAAGATAATAAATAATCTTGAATCTGCCAGGGGGTTCATTAGGTGTTCCTATCCACAGGGGCTCTAACGATGAGGGTTTGTTGATGCGGGGTTGTCTTGAAATTGGCTGCCAGGGTCTTCACTAGGTGTGTTATCCACAGGAGTTCCAAAACTAGGTGTGTTGCTTCTTATTCTTGATTTTTGGGCGTTTTCTTGGCTTTCCCTTGTGTGGTGGATCAAATCCTGCTTCATACGCATTGCTATACCGGGATATAGACTTATATGTGTTTATTCGATGTAGACCGTCCATCCATTGGGTTGACTTTTTGGGCAAACATTCATTTAAAAAACGAATTCCAAATGATTTCTGTTCGAAAATATGAATCATCTGCGGTTAAAAGACAAACTTTAGTCGCTATTTTACACCGTTCAAGATAACTTCTTGGGAGGTATTCATGTCGAAAATACAATGCTCATGACAGGTTTATGTCAAAAAATGTCATTTCCATCCTTGATGTGTATAATTGCTTCTGAAGAGCCTGATTTCCAATTCTTCCGATCTCCCTGATGATCTTGGCAAAGCGAAATAGATTTTCATCGACAAAAATGCTTTGGGTATTAAATGCGAGAGAAACGAATCTTGCTTCAATGAAATGAAGGATTTCTGTTTATGAAAAACATTCTCTCTATCTAATTTATTTCATGGATTTTTAATGAAAACTAGAAAATGCGAATTTTCTCTTTCTTTTTCTTTATTTTCAGTTATAGACCGGGAGGCCATAACGGATTTTTCCTGTCTCATTTGTTCACACTCAGCAGAATAAGAACCCTCTCAATTACACCTTCCACTAGCCGATCCTCAGGTCGCCGAATAAAAATCGTGGACCAAAGGGTCCACGATGTGTGAGACGTGATACAGAGGTCGATAGTTCAAATCCACATCAGGCAGTTTTTTTTTTATTTTTTTTTCAATTTCAATTTGAAAAAATAAAATAAAATGAAAATTAAACTGTCTTTGAGTTAATATAAATAGGAAATAGAGATTGTTTTTTATCGTATCGTTAAATAAATAGACATTGAAAGTAAGATATATCTATTTTTGAAAACTACGGTAGACGGAAAAGTTTTGTAACAAACTCGTGAATTAAAATGGCGATTAACAATCTCAAACATTAACGCGCTCACTCCGCTCACGCGTTATAATATCTCGATTGTTAATCGCCTTTATTAATGCACTTGTTCGTTAAATAACCATCGACCGTTCATTTATGATGTATTTGATGACCCCTGTTACTGAATGATTTTCTATTAATCAACGATTTGATTATATGCAACCCAACATACTGCTCTTATACATTTTATATTGGTTAGTACTATCTGTCATTATTTATTTGTCAATTTTCAAATAAAATTTCGGAAAATCTTCATTACACCAGTTGTCACTCAAAACCATATATAGTCACGTGGTGTAAGGTAAAGTTCACCTGGCAGGCAACACTGACGAGAGTTCAAAACCCACCGAGAGTAAATTATTTTTATTTATTTCAATTTGAAAATAAATAATAATGAATAAAATAAAACTACCACTAAGAAAAATTAAACTATCTTTGAGTACAGTTGATATAAATAGGAAATAGTGATTGTTTTTTATTTTATCGTTAAATAAATAAACATTGAAAGTAAGATATTTTTGAAAACTGCTGTCGACAGAAATGTTTTGTAACAAACTCGTGAATCAAAATAAACTTGTTCGTTAAATAACCATTAATGATCAATTGCCGAAAATGCTTGCGATTGACACACAAACCCAACCTGCAAGTTGAACATGCGTGAATTAGTTTCGACAACATTTTCCATGAAAATTGAAAAATGTAAAATATGATTTTGTTCTTGTAGACAACATCTACTTCCCCGGCTAAAGCCACGCTGGACATATTGAACTTCATCTGATAGATAATGTGAAAAGACTAACTGAAAAAAAATCTGAAAGTGAAAATTCACATTTTCATTCAGATAGTTGAAAATAGTGACTAAAGTTTGTCTTTCAGCCGCAGATGATTCCACAACAGATCTATGAATATCCTATTCATATTTTCGAACAAAAATCATAGTTTTTCGGCATTTGAACAAAGTATTATTTTGGCGAATGGCCGAAATCGGCAAATGAGTCCATCAGTAGCATAAGGTGCGTTAACCAGTTAGGAAACGGAATACAGATCTCGCTCTTCCGTTTCCTACCTGATTAGTGCACCTGGTTGCCCTAGCCCAATAGGAAACGAAAAAGTGCTTACCGGACAGGTGCCGAAAAAACAGTTTTATTTTCCATAAATTCACAAATATAATCACCAGATACATTTCTGCAACTAGATATTTTGTGCAAATGATTCTTTTGGTAGATGATTAGCTAATAACAATGACAGCAAACAAATGCCTCGCCGAGAGCCTGATCTAATAAAAGAACAATCAATCACAACGAGTTACCGTTTGACCATGGATGCATTTCAATCGGTCGAAAAGTTTCACGCATATAGCCCATTTCGTCATTCCATTTGTCACGAAGGCTTTGCTCTGATCCACATTACTTTCGTGTCCTTTGAAACGAAGCGAACACACTGAGAACATCGTGATTAAAGCTGACGGACGCGTGATTCTGTAAAAACTGCCACTCATGCACTTGAGATGTACACTGTGAAAGAAATACGTGCGTTGAATGTGAGGGAACTTCCCAAGTTTCCAGAACAGTAGTGTTTGGTGGAGCGACGAATGGCAGATAAATTAGTTGGGGAGTTTGGTGAAGGTGGCAATTCATTTCACAACCTTTATCCAACTTTTCGCAATGCGGACACAAATAGTTTCGCCAATATCGCAATTAACAACAATCTTGTTTTCATGGTTTCATGATGTGATTGTGAATTCTACTTTCATTCATTCAAATACGGTTTCTACATTGTCGCAGTTCATATCCTTTTTTGCTATATGACAACCACTCGAATCCGCCTAAACTCTTCCATAGTACGATTGCTATATATGAAAATTTCACCTCACTTTTTCAGCCAATCAAAAAATTGGTTTTTATTTAGTTGCCATGGCAACCCAAAAAATTTCTGTAAATTTTTATCCTCCTGGGTACCCTGGGCGAAATTAATAAGTGGAATTTTTTCTGTCAAATATTTGACATGTGATAGTTAACATTTTGCTTTTATGTACAAATGGAATGTTATTTTTCATATGAAAAGAGATAATATTTCATAATTATATATTCACTAAATATTTCGAATGTGTCTGAAAATATTTTGAGAACTTGCATTTCAACGATGAATAGGTCCATCGGTAAAAAATGTATATCAATCAAAATCTATCTATGCTTGACTTGATGAACTTAATATTTGAAACAATTTTATTCAACTTATCTTTTCGTGAATACTCGGCTGAAATTTGCAACAATTCCTTTCCACATCACTTCCCAATAGACAATCCGCATGGACCAGTCAAAACTATTTTAGTTCTGCGTGATGTGCAATGTAATTTTAGGTTGAAAATGTCGCAAAATGAATTTTCCTTTCTCACATACAAACACCGCCACTAATACCAACGCGTAACTGTCATTATATCAACAAAAACCATTCATGGCCCACTGATGTTACAACTTGTTTTCTCTCAGAATAATCTACAAGTCAGTTGAATTAACCATTAATTTAATATATTTTGGTGTGAAATTTTCTTACCGAATCTCCCGCGTGCTTGAATTAATTGCTGGAAAATTTTCAAGCACTAGGGAGATTATAAGTGAAAATTTTATACCAGTTAATTTTAGCCAATCAGATGCCTGCATTTTGACATGTTGTTATGACAGTAACCTAATTTCTTCGGAAATTTCCCTGTGTAGAGGGAAATTAATAAGTGGAAATTTCCCTCTGGCTTGACAGCTGTCATAAACACAGTGGCGTAATAGTTATTTATGATAGAAGTGTTAAAAGAGGCATTTTATTTTGTGAGTGGGAAATATTACGAAACGAGCGTTAGCGAGTGGAGCAACCCCACGGGCAAAATAAAGTCACTTTTAACAAATGTATCATACAAATTTTTCTATACAACAGTTAATGCTAGTAGGAAAAAAACAAAAAAAAAATAAGACCATAAGGATTCGAACACACGATCTTTGGGTTACAAGGCTGACTCACAGATACTTCAAATATAATAAATAAACCCCAACGCACTTTATTTATGAATGTCATTATTTGTCAGTGATGAAGGAACTTGTACAGTTGGACTGAATACTACTTCGTTTGTAACTTCAGAAGGAATTAGTAGTACCAATTGCGCAAACGGCCAAATACATGTGTGAACTTTCATAAATGACTCCTTTTGAGTAGGTATCTGATTGAAGTGTTTCTATTAGAGAGATCTATATGACTGAGTATCTATCATTTCATCTGTCATTTTACTTTCAACACTAGTGTTAAAATTATTTTTCGGTTAAATTTGAGTTGAAATTTGGCAAAGCACATTTGTTGGAGCTGCTTGGCTGCAGAATTCAACATAACCTGGAATAATAACAAACTTTCGTGCTTAAAATAAATAGTAATCTCCAGGAAATTTTCTCCTACCTTCACAACAGACCCTTTATAATCTTCTGAATTTCTTTTTTTCATGTTGAAGCCCCAATCTTCTAAAATTCTTTTCAACTCTTCGACAGAAGTTGATACCTCGATGTTGTATTTTTTTCTTTGTAAAATTCAAAAAATTGATTCCATATCATTGTCTTTGATTTTTTTGTATTATCTGGATTTAATTTATCCACCTCTTTTCTCATCGTCTCACAATTTTCTTTACGAAAACGCGACATTTTAATTTTGTATCTGATGCACACAACAGATAAAACCCGACTACAAGCGACTATGCTTTTGAACACAAAACACATACCTACTGACTTTGAAATATTTGAATTATTATTCCGGAAATTTTCCTCAGTTACGAATTTTTTAAGAAAATTCGCACCTCGAGAAAATTTCCGGAAATAATTCATGCTCTAGGGAGATTATAAGTGACAAATTTTCATTTTTGTTGAGTAATAGTTTTTCTTCACAACTTTCACAGAATTTGCCAATTCTGAAGTCATATTTGATAACAGAATGGTAACATTCACGCTCTTGATATTGAATAAATATTCTTGCTGCCTTATGCATTTTACGTGTATTTCATTCAATCACTTGTTTGAGAATGAATATTCTGACATTGTTGTAGCAATAATTACGTTAGCCTTGACTGGCATCATAGTGACAAGATGTGAAATGCCAAAATAATTTTTCGTTTGCTTTCCATTTGATTATATGTGAAATTTGTGGTTGTGGAGAAAGCACAGTCTGTTACTCGTTTAGAACGAAAATTCGTTATGCTCGTGGTTCCCACTCGCATCGAATTTTTCGTTCTAACCTTGTTACACAATATACTATTTTATCATAGTTCATTTTGAAACTACAAGAATCACAAGCTGTTATCTGTCATTTGGAATACTTTGATATTTTCGCCTACCATATTTAGAAATATGATCCTAAAGTTGCGATTCGACGTTCGATACTATAACTGATATTCAGTCACCAATAATTCACCATATTTTTATTAACACGCTTATACTAGCTTCACCTCTATCTATCTATCTATCTATGTATTTGCCAGAATCTTTGAACGTGATTTTCATCCACTAATAATTCCAGTGTCAATGCATTATGGAATATTTGTTAGAGAAAAAATAAAATGGGGACTTCAAGATGGCAGACCAGTTTTGAGATTATGGTTAGATTCGATTAAAAATTGGTATGTGGGGGTTTTCGGTGTCCGAGATTTCGATATTTTATTCAAGATCTATAAAATTAAGATGACGGTTCCAAGTTTTGATAGAAGTTCCGTAGTTATGACCTCATGTCATCCTGGTGGGAAATCATGATTTTGCACATTTGCAATAATGAGTCGGATTCTGTCATTTTTCCAGATTCCACGTTGCTGGAATAATAGATTCGAAGATTTTCTTCAGAAAGAAGGAAGGACTTGCAGCAAAGTCTGGTGCGTCTTTATAAATGCATTCATGTTCGCAACAATATGAAAGTGTTAGTTGTCATACCAAGTGACCACGAGTGTTGAGACGCCCACGGTTTCGCCGTTGTTTCTCCAGCTATATATCTGAAATTTGGAATATCAAATATCCCCACTAGACGGAACTTTTTGACATTTTTTTTAAGAAGACAGAGAGTTGGATTGACTCTCCAGAAAAAATGTCTCTCTCATTCTCATTGAGCGAATGGACACAATGAATGGTGATATCCCCATTGTCATTGGCCCATCAAATCTCATACGTTGGAATCCTCATGATCATTCCTAACCGATCATGTGATAATATACAGGGTGTCCCATTTGAAAATCAAAAGTTGATGTCAACGGTACCGATCAAGTGAAAATATTAATAAAGTCGCCGATGAATTGAGGGAACGAATTGAATAAACGGAATCATCACAAGTATCGTACGACATCGTGGAGTCACCATCTTGAATTTATGAATATTGTGTTTGAAAAAAAAATTCATAATCTCCGACGACGGAAACCAATCCATACCAATTTTGAATCGAATCAGACCATAATCACAAAACTCGTTCAACATATTGGAACCGCCATCTAGAATTAATGAATTTGGACAAGAATTTCATAATATCTGACTTCAAAAACCCTCACATACCAAATTTGAATAGAATTGGACCAGAATTACAAATTCTGTCCGCTATTTCGGAGCCACCATTATGTTCTTTTCTCTTCCTGAATGCATTGACTAGAAGTGGTTCGAAATTTAGTTGACCCGAACATACAGTGATACCAATCTAGCCTGACATTTTGAATTACGCGTAGGTTCATGTTTAGTGCCTCATCACTGGATATATTGCAGACTATAATTCTTTGTCCAACAAGTGCGCAGCACATGCCCATGCCCCAAGTTAGGTTGGTTTCACTGTGCATACATATATAGGGTGTTTCCGAAATTGGAGCGCATGGACACATAAATGGTGATATCTCCATTGTCATTGGAGATAACACCATCAAACCTGGTATCGTTGAAATCCCCATGATCATTCCTAATCGATCTTGTGATAATATACAGGGTGTCCCAATTGAAAATCGATCAAGTGAAAATATTAATAAAGTCGTCGATGAAATGAGGGAACGATTTAAATAAACGAAAACATAAAAAGATTGGTAGCGGCTCAAATTATGGTATCATGGGTGATACCGCCCCCCACAATAGACAAATCGCTACTTTAATCAACTGCATGTTCAAAATATAATAAAAATAATAATAATAATAATACTCCCTCATAAACACTCGTAGAGTGTACCCAAAGGCATGGCCTGTGCAGGTAGAGGACGGATATTATTATTATTTGCCGTGGCGCTCCGAGGCGACTTACTGATTTTTGGTGGCGTATTCACTTTTCAGCTGCAGGAAAACCCGGAAAACCTACAGCACCACCTCGGGTGGCCGGCGTGCACTCCAAGCTAGCACTAGCCGAGATTGGTATCTAGACAACACACAATACACTTGCTTTCAACAAGGACTGTGGTCGTCTATCGATTCCGATATTGGGTACTTCAGAAAAAATCCCTCGTACCTACATCGGGCTCGAACCGACTACCGCTATACTGAAGTTCTGAACGGCCTGCGCCTTAGACCGCCAGACCACCGACCAAGGAGAATAATCAAATAAAACCAATAAGACAACTGATAATGTAAAAATATAGTGCCAAACTGATCTCAAGACTGTGTTTGTCCATTTCTTTGAGCCTGATGGACGAGGAAGTTGTACTATACTTTATAGTATAGTACGAGTATCAGGCTCGAAGAAATTGAGATCAGTTTGGCCCTATCTTTTTACACATTATTCTCCTTGATATTTTTCAAGAGTTTGGTGTAGTGCATAACATTTTTGGTTCATTTTTCACTTCAAGTGAAATAAAAAAATGATTAAATATTGATGAAGATGCTATCTATGTCCTTTTTCCTCACTTTTTCAATTTTCCATTTTTTTTTGGAAAAGAATCAAGTCAAATTTCGAAAAAGTGAGAAAAAGGGAATATAGACTAGATCTTTACCAACACGTTCATTTTTTTTCCTTCACTAGTAATGAAGAATAAACCTTGAAAGTTGGGGACAACGAAACCCTTGCATGGCAACATTATGTATGCCAAAAGTAGCGCCACAGTCTTTCAGATTGTAAGGTCATTTCCTCTTTAAGAGAAAACAGTTGAGGAAAAATAATTCACAAATTCCTTCTTGACTTTTATTGCAAATCCCAGTCCATTCTTTTTTATATCGCTCATTCCGTGAAGCTTCGAACATTCCACAAATGCTCTGAAGTTCTAGTTGTCTAAATCTGAAATCGCATAGGAATTTTAAATGGCTTTGTACTCCATGGTGCACTTCATAGCTGCGGCATCTCAGAAGATCCTTCAACGAATGGCTAAAGTCGGCAGAGCCGCGTATTATTCTTAGAATCTCGTAAGACAGTCGACTCGGGAAAGCGTCGGTAACATCATGGGAACCAGGAGAGGGTCCAGTGGCGTCTCTAGGAGAAGGGATTCAATTTTTAATGGAACGTTGTTTTTTTTATTATTATTCTTTAAGGTGTATAAACGACACTTGAAAAATAGGTAATTTGAGAAAAATTAAGACAAGCAATATTAGAAGAAAAAAAATTTAAAACAAGATTTTATTCAAATGTACTGAAAAGTGAAAATATATATAGAAGTGTAACAAACATTACTTTGTGAATTACAGACTCAAAAGCTTGTCACGCAAAGTTTTTAGTTCGAATACGAAACCGACAAGCTTTTGAATTTGTATCACATAGAGTAACCTATATAACACATCTGCAGAAATTATTTTTTCTACAAACGTCAAAAAATGACAAGGTTCGCACATTGACAACAGTATGCGAAGTGGCACTTTTTTTCATTTTCCTTCGTTACCATGACACCGTGCGCGAAGTAATGTGCGAAATATATTTCGCACACTGCATGTAAACTATATGGGATTTTCAAATTCTAACCTATATATATGGTCCTCAATCAAGCAAAAAACAAGAAATCGTTTATTTATTAATGTAGAACAATAATTAAGGTTTTCAAATTGTGAGAAAATTTTACACTACCTAATTTTATTTGTTATTTACAATGTTAACATTAATGGTGCAGCCAGTGCACGAACCAATATTTATTCCTAAACCAGATAACTCAGATTCAGCTCGTGATATCGTAGTTTCGGGGGTTGGAAGACTATCCATTTTTGACTTGCAAGCAACTGCCGTAGAGGTGACAGCACTTGATCTTGAAATTTCACAGTCTAAAATTTTATTTGATATTTGAATTTTGTTATTGATAGAATCCTCCACGTATCCTTCGGCCACAGTCGAAGATTTCCATCCTCCATGTCGCTTCAAAACACATATATCGGCCCCCGTATTAGCAAGGAGTGTGGCTGATGTTCTCCGAAAACAATGACCAGTGTAGGCATCAGGATTTGGTAATTTTAGGTGTTTTGCTATTAAGCTAGGCATCTTTCCAATACTATTTATTCCAACAACTTGGTTAAAACATCTCTTATTTTGATACTTCAAAAACAATCGGCGACTGGTAGCATAACTTGGACGAAGAGCCGCATATTTTCGGTAAAAGTCAGTATAATATAAATTTGAAACTGTAAAAATTCGTTGTATATTCGTTTTTGTATCGGGTACTTTAACAATCAAAATGGAATTTTTATCTTCTATGTCATCGACCGTCATTTTAGTGAGTTCGTCACGGCGGCAAGCACCCGAAATACCCAGTATTAAAACGACCTAAAAGGAAATCAGTAATTCAAAAAACATATAAAACAATCATCAAAAATCTACCTTAACCAACAAATAGGTTTCATCATCTGCCTCTCTTATGAATTGATCAACTTCCTCTCTAGTCAATACCTTAGATTTCTTAGGATGGTTTGCAACTGACAATTTTTTCAAATATGGAACCAACTTGGTAAATTTCTTAAAATCCACGTTTTCTTCAACATTGAGTGTTGCCTTCAACATAGAATACATTGCCCATAACGTGGAAGACTTCAGCTTCTTAGACTTCTGTGCAAAATATGCCAACAGCACATTTTCGGATATTTTTCTGGCTTTATTTGCTTCACACCACTCTTTAAATTGCTGATATGCATTTTCATACTGGCGCCTCGATTTCTCCGGTAAAAGGTTGGAAATAACGGAATTGGCCGCATCGAGCGAGTTAGGTGGGGTACTGCTTAGTTCATCGTCGCTCGAAATTTCCATTCTTTTACAATAATAAATATCACGCACGAAATTGACGCGAATAAAAAGTCAAAAAATAATTATCGAGAACTGTCACTTTGAAATAATTGTCAACAAATGCCATTTTATTTCCATAGTTACAGTCAAGATGCATAGAAACCCTACAGTAATTACTTGATTTGGAAAAATTATTTAAGCCAGTTCAATACTATTTTTCATAGTTATTATTTATTTTAGAACAATATTTTTGACGTTTGTAGAAAAAATTTTGTTTGCATCTCATGCGCGAAATACTTTGGTAATCTCGACTATTTTTTTTAACTCGGCTGCGCCTCGTTAAAAAAAATCAGTTCTCGATCACCAAAGTAGCATTTCGCGCACTAGATACAAAAATAACTATTTTACTTTTAAGCATATTTGAATGAAAACTTGTCTTCATAAAGTTTTTTTTCTTCTTTTTATTTAGTACGCATTGATATAGGTATGGATTTCTGATGAACCATGATTGTAGCAAGGCCCGTTTTCTGAGTTTTGAGCTATCTAGCTCTTAATTAAGGGAGCTATCTGAATATTTACTCATTCGCCATTCTGGAGCCGAGGTTTTTAATTCATGATTTCAACAAAGCATTCAAGATCTTTGACTCCAAATACTCCCACACCCCTATTTGAAAATAATCAGACCATAATAAGGGAACTTGTTCGACAAATTGAATCGAACCATAATCACAAGTATCGTACGCCATCGTGGAGTCACCATCTTGAATTTATGAATTTTATCTTTGACAAAAAATTTTTAATCTCCGATCACGAAAACCCATCCATACCTATTTTGAATCGAATCAGACCATAATCACAAAACTCGTTCGCCATATTGGAACCGCCATCTAAAATTCATGAATTTGAACAAGAATTTTATAATATCTCATCTCAAAAATCCCCACATACCAATTTTGAATAGAATCTTGGAGCCATCATTTTGTTTTTTTCTTCTCCTGAATGCATTGACTAGAAGTGGGTCAAAATTTAGTTGATCCGAACATACAGTGATACTAATATAGCCTGACATTTTGAATTACGCGTACGTTTATGTTGAGTGCCTCATTACTGGATATATTGCGGACTATAATCCGTTGTCCAACAAGTGCGCAGCACATTTTCACGTCTCAGGTCACTGTGCATACATATACAGGGTGTTTACGAAATTGGAGTGATTAAGAAAATGGGTTGTTATATATGGAACATAATGCAACAATAAATTACAAGAATGTTCGTTTTTGAAGCAATAAAAAATGTTCGAAATGTTGCGTAGGTTGTAGACCTCTGATCAGTGTTTACCATAAAAATTTTGAAAACATTAAACTCAATATCTTCCAGAATTATTTTTTGTTCTGCAAAAATGTATTTTTCTACATTCATGCAAAAAGGAAAACTTTATTGAACTATATTTAGTGGAAAAAGAAGTTCTTTATTGCACTCATCTGTCATTCAACTTCAACGTGCTGCCATCATGACAAACATAAACGTTCAAACCCACTACATATTTAGCAGATATTCTGTGAGATTGGCAATAGGTTTTAAACAGTTACACATATTTCATATTATTTTATATTAATGTTAGCAGCCAGACTTGAAAAAATAATGTCTTCCCGAGAATAACTCCAGAATCAAAACTGTTCTAAACCCCTAAATGTATAGAGCAAACTGTATGTACTATGACCACACCTTGTGATAACATACACGCTCACGGCTACTATGATTTTGATTTTTATAATGCATCTGTAGTTACAGAAACGTCAGTCAAATATTAATTTTGTCAATTACAGAATTGAAAGTTTCAAATTGAGTAATAATAATGGAAAAATATATGATAGTAATTTGTTTCGATGCCAATCGATAGTAATAATTAATAATTTTTCTATACCTAGTGCCGCACCTTAATAATTAATTTTTTTCTTTTTGCATGAACGTAGGAAAAATATTGTATGCAACTCGTGCAAAAATTGTTTATTGCACTCGACGCGCTGTACAACTCGGCCTAACGGCCTCGTCGCACAATTTCACGTCGAGTGCAATAAACACTTACTTTTTGCACTAGTTGCATAAATAACTATTTATCGTTCCTTTTTGTTTTGTCATCTTCTACTTCCCATTTCATTTAACACCCTGGATGTATTGTAAGTTAAATAAAAGCTTGTAAATAATAAAGAAAATAATAGTTGAACGATTTCGGTTTTATAATACTCTCAGAAACTGTGTGGAATACATCTTTTTTACAGATAAAACTTAAATTATTTTCACTGAGGTAGGTGGGAAGTTGTTTTTCACATTGTATATCTTCAAGTGTCAAAATTGCACACATTTCCATTTGTGAAGCAGAATCTAAAATTAATTCCCTGTGTGAATATATTGATATGGATTTTCCACTTATTGATATCGCCCAGAATACCCTTAAAGAACAATATGACTACCAAACAAAAACGTGTCTGTCATTGGCATTTGCAGGGTTATTTTTATATTTAATACATGTCTCGCGATCTATAACTGTCATTTTGTGTATACAGTTAGGAATCAAAATAGACTCAAGTCGAATTCTTCATTTTGTCAACTGACATCTTCATTTCCTGCAGAGCCTTGGGAATGACTGCTCTCAAAATTTGTTAATGTGGCGGTAACCTATCTAAACAAAGCGATTTTCTCGTCGTGTGAAAATAGCTGTCTTATGGAGAAGCTTAAACGACGGGAAACGACATCGGTGTACAATACACACATTCCCCGGATTCAAAGTACAATTTAAGTACTCAAATGTAAAGAAAGCGTGGGTGCTTTATTTTAATTTAACAATACTTGACCATTCAAGAGCTGACGAAAACTTTGTCAAGCACCCCACGCTTTTTTTACATTTGTCAATTATTTTTCACTCGTTAGTCCATGTTGAAAGTTATTCTCACCTTGATATTATAATTTTTGCAAAGAATTATAATTTCCGGCCCTTAAAACCCACATACACCAATTTAGAAACAAACCATAATTACTGAACTGGTTTGCCATATTTTATTAAATTTTTTAAATTTAATAGAACATTTATAATTTCGGACCCCGAAAACCACCACATAATAAGTAGTAATCGAATCGTATCATAATCACAAAATTCGTCCACCGTCTTGAAGCCGCCATATTGAGCTCATGAATTTTGACAAATAAATTCATAATCTTCGACCCCGAAAACTTCCACATACGAATTAAGAGTCAAATCAGACCATAATTACAAAACTCGTCCGCTATTTTGGAGCCGCCATATTGAATTAATGAAATTTGACAAGAAAATCATAATCACCGGCCTCGAAAACCCGCACATACCCATTTAGAATCGAATCAGATCATAATCACAAAACTAATCCGCCATCTTGGAGACGCCATATTGATTTTTTTTATTTTAATGAAAACTGCATGATCTTCATCCCTGAAAACCACTACATACCAATTTAGAATCGAATTAGACCCTAATCTTAAAACTTGTCGGCCATATTGGAGCCGCCATATTGAATTCATTAAATTTTGAATAAATCCATAATTTACGACCCCGAAAACCCTCACATACCAATCAAGATTCGAATCAGACCTTAATCATAAACCTCGTCCGCCATCTTGGAGCCGCCATATTGAGTTCATGAATTTTGACAAATAAATTCATAATCTCCGACCCCGAAAAGCTCCACATACCAATTAAGAGTCAAATGAGACCATAATCACAAAACTTGTCCGCCATATTGGAGCCGCCATATTGATTTTTTTATCAAAATTCATAATATCCGATCCCAAAAACCACTACATACCAATTTAGAATCAAATCAGACCATAATCCTAAAACTTGTCGGTCATTTTGGAGCCGCCATATTAAATTGATTGAATTTGGAATAAATCCATATTTTACGACCCCAAAAACCCTCACATACCAATCAAGATTCGAATCAGACCATAATCATAAAACTCGTCCGCCATCTTGGAGCCGCCATATTGAGCTCATGAATTTTGACAAATAAATTCATAATCTCCGACCCCGAAAACCTCCACATACGAATTAAGAGTCAAATCAGACCATAATTACAAAACTCGTCCGCCATTTCGGAGCCGCCATATTGAATTCATGAAATTTGACAAGAAAATCATAATCTCCGGCCTCAAAACCCGCACATACCCATTTAGAATCGAATCAGATCATAATCACAAAACTTGTCCGCCATATCAAATTTATAAATCTTGCCAAAAAAATTATTAATATATGACACCGAAAACCACCATATACCAATTTAAAATCGAATCGGACCATAATCACAAAACTCATTCGCCATATTGAAGTCGCTACTTTTTATTTTTCTCTAATAAAAATTTCATACATACGGGTACATACTAACAGGGCAAGTTAAGCTTGCGAGTAATAATAAGAAAAAGAGTGTTTGTAGTCTTTGTGGACTTCGATTCGATTATGTCAACCACAATCTTTGGCATAAACTAAACAGCATGGGGATCAGTTCACAATTCATTGCTATCTTGAGGAAGATATACGAAAGTGCAACTATGTGGGTTAATATATCTGTGGGAAATAGAAGAACTCTCGGAATAACTATTGGAGTTTTCCAGGGTGAATATTCAAGCCCTACTCTGTTTTATCTCTCTATAATAGTGGACTTTAATTTCATGAATAAGACATAATATTCGCAATCTTCTGATGTTGATGTACGCTGAAATTCCAAAAATTGTCTCTGACTCTGAAGATGTTCTTGCAGTATAACTCCGTTTACTTGAATGATAGTGAGATGAGAATGGTATTTTGGTTGTTGGCAATAAAATAAAAATTGTTCAATTCTGACGACCGTCTGGTCCAAAAACTGTCTTATCTTATTCTTAACAATTCACTCATTGAAATCATCAAAACGTTCTCAAACTATTTCGGAATCACATTCATGAAAAACAAAAAAAGGAATACGGGCAGTGCTTCCCTTGGTAGCTGACTCCAAAATGAATACCTGGTATTCGCCATGGGTCTTTATCGTCGATTTTTTTTATTTCAGTTTTGAATAAGGATAATATTAAAATATAATATAATCAAAAGAATTTTTTTTTCTTTTTCGCCAAAAAAACAACATTTTAATTTTTTGGGCGCGAAACTCAAATAATTCAAACTTGACAGTTTTCCTTTTCAATGGCAACCTTGGTACAGCATTGACATTGACAGCAAAATGGGATGAGACTTTTGAACTACTACAATTTATAAGATAACATTACGTTGTTTATTTATAAGCAAAACATTGTGTTTCTGTGGTGTGTAGAATTTGTATTCTATAATGTGTGACTTGGGAATTGAGGCCAATCAAAATGTCTAATACATTGACTCTGGGTTTTGAAAATGCAGATTCTAATAATCTACCTGAAGTAACGAGCGAAATGGTCCATGACTTTTTTGCAAATAATATGAAATTCATAAGTGCTGAAGTACGTCATGAAAAAACCAAAAAGTTAGTATGGTACTTACTTACTTATTTTTATTCTAACTCAATTCATCTATTTTATAACAGTGCTGCCAAAGAACCCTATGGAGATAATGCAATTTGTTATTGTTATTTGTTAGTGTTTTCATCACTATTTTCACAATTATTTATAAAACTGCTTCATTTGGAAAAATTAATTTTCACTCCACAAACAATGTCGCTGATGTGAAATTAGACCAGACTGGTTTATAGAATACTAAAATCTGACTGAAATATTGAGAAAACTTTCTTTGAATAAATATAACTACTTAAATCGTTTTTCATTTTGTTTTGTTATATTTAGCTTTTGGTACTTTCTTTCTTCACTAGTCGTTCCATTCCATCAATCCACCAACAACAACCTTCATATTTTATATGCGTTCTCTGTTTGTTCCTTGGGGACTCGGAAAGATGTTACATCAGAGAGTGATACGGTGTAAAAATGGTGTAAGAGAAAGAACAGACCTATTTAGATCAGTAGTTCATCTGAGTAGTTCAAAATGCTGATGTGTTTCTAACCAAGGTTGCCAGTTTCCCAGGTTTTTTATTCGCAAGTCGAGTGATGATGAGTCAGTCGACTAACCAATAAGAAAATTTAAAATTTCAAACTTGTAATTGATTTTTTGATTAAATTGCTAGCCCAAAATTCGAAACAAAAGTATTTTTGGAGTCTGTAAAAAATCTATTTTACCGTTCATTAATCAAATCACAAATCGCCGTCTCATGAGAAAGACCTATTGAAATTGTTGGACTCTCTCCTGATGAGCATTTCACTGTTTTTCAGTATGGGAACTCCTATATTTGGACCTATTACCATCGACTGAAACTAACCGAAATAGTATATTGTGCAACACTGTTTTTTAGTTTGGGAACTCCTATATTTGGACCTATTACCATCGACTGAAACTAACCGAAATAGTATATTGTGCAACAAGTGAGAAAAGTAACTTTGTTGAACACTATACTTTTTCTACAACTGCACAAAGAATACAAGTAATGCAACTCAATATTTATTTTTATGGTTAGCAAAAATAAAATATTAATAAAAATCCTACCCCTTAACAGTTGAATAACTGACTTAATAAAAATATCAAGATGTAAATTAAAATTAAATAAGAATAGTCCAAACTCGGGTACCTGGACCGCCTGTGTGACATGCGGATTCACAATGCAGTACTCCACGGAGCCCTCGTTAATAATGCATTGTTCAAAAGTACATAGACGTATCTAGCAGAATTTGAAATTGAATTTTGAAACCGACTACGAAAACGTATGTTAATTTGAGGAAAAAAGCGAAAGAAATTCTGAAAATAGTTTACATCTTCATCCAAAACACGAATGAAAACTACCTTGAGAATTTAAAAAACTTCTATAGGTAACCTGACAGTTGTTGACAGTTGTAACAACTATTTTAAGCTGAACAGCAGCCAACTAGTTTGTGTCACTTTTTGTTGATTCTCCATATAAATGTACCTATGTGGAAATAATATTTTCCTACGAGCGTGCGGAAAAGTAACTTTTCCGCACGATTTTTCGTTTTGAAAGTTGTACTTTTCCGTACGATTTAAAATCGTGCGGAAAAGTTACTTTCCCGCACGATTTTTACTTTTCCGTACGATTTTTACTTTTCCGCACGATTTTTGTATTGTTGAAAATGAGGATATTTAGGGCTAATTAAATGATCTATGTAACTATTCTGTTTTATTAGTCATATTGTAGCATTATTATGGAAACTTGTTTATTAAAAACCTTGTTTTTTCATAAATAAGATGGACAAAAACACTCGTAGGAAAAATATTGTACCTAACTCTTACGGAAAATGTCTTTTCCGCCCTTAACGGCTTGCCCGAACTCCGCTCCGCGTCGTTCGTGCAACTGCCGTCGCGTGCGGAAAAGTACTACTTTCCGCACTTGTTAGGTAAATAACTATTCTCACAGTATGGGCAAAACATGGTTTTGAAAGTAAGTGAGCTATGAGAAATACCCTACTTTTCATAGCAGTAGTAAAAAAAAAATATTATGGTTAGACACGAACGATTTGTATCCACTTCAAAATATTTCTGGGTACCTGGATGAATCATAAAATGAATACAGATTATACAGTGACCGCCAAAAAGTATGTACCATATGGGAAAAAAGTTTATTATTACAGTATTAGAAAAAAGATTCTTGGGAAAAGTTTGTGCATGTCCGATAACCTAAAAATCAATTTTGACACATGTCACGTGATCGCTGGTATGGCGACAAATTGAAAAAAATTACTATGAAAAGGCAAAAAGTGGGGTAAAATGGCAAGATATCAAAAAAAATTATTTGAAAACGTTGCTTAGAATTAAATTTTATTTACATATACAAAGTTTGAAAAGATCATGAGAGAAAATTGAAAATAGCAATTTTTTTAAAATATTTTCCTAGCTGTATAAAAATATCATATTATTATCCTATGAATAGCTTGACCATACCGAAACATTTGTATTTCAATGATAATGACAAAACTTTCTCATTTTCTCTACACCAGTGAGCACTAAATTAAAAAAATTGGATTTTGTTAAAACCCTGGCTATTACATTGGTTCGTATCTAACAGTTATATCAGAATTCCACGACCATTGTGATGACATGACACTCCAGAAACATGGTATTTTCCCGATTATAATCAAGTTTCGATGATAATCGAGCCAGAGCGTTCCACTTCGCATGCAATGTTGTAAACTCTAGCCTCTTTAATTTGACGCACATTTTTAAGAATATATATTATGATTATGAAACGTTCGTGCACGAATATCATCAAAAATTGATTAAAATAAAAAAAACACGATATTTTTGGATTTCCCTATCATCGCAATAATAGTGGAATTATGATATAACTGTTAGATACGAACCATTGTAACAGCAAGGGTTCTGACATAATTAAATTTTTTTAAATTAGCGCTCTCTGGTGTGTACAAAATAAGAAAGTTTTGTTATTATCATCGGAATACATATATTTCAGTATGGTCAAGCTATTCATAAGAAAATAATTTGATATTTTTGTACAGCTAGAAAAATATTAAAAAAAATTGCCATTTTCAATATTCTCACACTATATTCTGAAACTTCGAATATGTGTATATAATTTAATTCTAAGCAACTTTTTCAAATAACTTTTTTCGATATCTTGCCATTTTGTCCGACTTTTTGCCTATTCATAGTAATTTTTTTCAATTTGCCGCCATACCATCGATGACGTGACATGTGTCAAAATCGATTTTTAGGTTATCGGACATGCACAAACTTTTCCCAAGAATCTTTTCTCCAATACTCTAATAATAAACTTTTTTCCTATATGGTACATACTTTTTGGCGGTCACTGTATATTCCATAAAAATGTAACATGACTAAATAAAAGAATGAGGTTGGTGTTTTCTTTTAATATTTTATTCTATTAGTGTTTTTTTCGATCAACATGATACTGTTACAATGGTGAGATGGTGTCGTCAACACATATACTCGACTACTTGAAAATACTAAAAATGCAAAGACAAGAAAACAGGAATGAGGAACCTCGAGGAAACGGCAACAAAAGAAACGAGAAGAGACATAAAAAGTAGAACATGAGGAAGAGGAATTATACCTGAGCGAAAACACGAAACGTTGCTCCACCGCCTCGATCAACAGGGATGCAGAGAAAGCGGGACAACCAACATGCAAGTACAACAGAATTTCAACACAGTGGAATATTTCCCAAAACCAGAAAAGAATTCCAGGAATTTTGCGGAAAAGCCCAAGAACAAATTGGTAGTAACGGAAAAAGACTGGGAATTCAGCGGAGAAATCAATAAAGAATCATTTGAAGTCTGGAACAGGGGACCATTTCACGTATATAGACAGGTACTTTCATAGAAAAACTTTCCAGTAAGTGAGATACACATTACATTGATATCGCCAAGGTACCCACTGCTGAAAAGTTTGTTTTTTTAAAGGAAATTCGATTCTTGATCATCAAAATTAGTTATTATGAAGCCAATCCTGGCAAACAGAATCAACCAGTTATGCCATCACTTAATAATTATTTTTTCTGCAAACGTCAAAAAATTACAAGGATCGCGCATTGACAACAATATGCGAAGTGACAATTTTTTTCATTTTCCTTCGTTACCATGACAACGTGCTCGAAGTAATGTGCGAAATACCTATTTCGCACACTCGGCACACTGCATGTAAACTATATGGGAAATATTCAAGAAATCCAAGAAATCATTTATTTCTGAATGTTCAATAATAATTAAATAAGGCTTTTTTAACACTTTTCAAATTGTGACAAAATTTTATATCACCCATTTTTTTTGACGTTTGTAGAAAAAAATTTGTTTGCATCTCGTGCGCGAAATACTTTGGTGATCGAGAACTGATTTTTTTTAACGAGGCGCAGATAGTCGAGCATTTCGCGCACTAGGTACAAAAATAACTATTGTTTTTGTTATTATTATCGGTAATTTAATCCTTTATGAACTGAAACTACAAAATAGTTTAGTCATTATTGATTTGATAGTTCATGGTTATTTATAGGGTGCAAAAAGTGGTGAAGGTATAATGCCAGACTCAGAGAAAACCCAATGGGTGGATATATTGTTCAATTGTTTTTGGACTTGCTACATACAACTTGATGAGAATGTACTTGCAAAAAGTACTCTTAGAATTCGAGTACTTTTACTCGGAGTACTGTACTCGTTCATCAATTATTGGAAGTACCCGGTACCCAGTACTCGAATACAATTTATCAGTACCCGGTCTAGCTCTGTTAAAAAGGACTATTAACAATCGAGGTAATTCAACGCGTGAGCGGAGCGAGCGCGTTAAGGTGCGTATTCACTGGAGCATTCGTTCCGCATGAGCACCTAATGAGCACCGAACGAGCAAATGCTCGCATAGTTTGGACGCTGATTTGAGCATGAACAGAATGCGTGTTTACATTACACAGCATGACGCAGCCTGAGATTGAACCGAGCAGCACACGTGCTCATTCGGTGCTCATGCAGAACGAATGCTCTAGTGAATAAGCACCTTTAATGTTCGAGATTGTTAATCGCCATTTCAATTCACGACTTTGTTACAAAACTTTTTCGTCGACCGTAGTTTTCAAAAATAGAGATATCTTACCTTCAATGTTTAGTTAACGTTTATATAACGATACGATAAAAAACAATCACTATTTCCTATTTTTATTAACTCTAAAAAAGGATAGTTTAATTTTCCTTGGGGGTAGTTTTATTTTATTTTTTGAATTGAAAAAAAAATGCTCTCATGTGAGTTTTGAACTGTGTGTCACTTCTCTCGGCTGTCAAGCCAACGTACCATTACGCCATGTGACTTTCTATGAAGATTTTCTGAAATTTTATTTTAGAGTTGACGAATAAATAATGACAGATGGTACTAACCATTATAAAATGTATTAGAGCAATGTTTGTTGGGTTGCATATTATCAAATCGTTGATTAACAGAAAATCATTCATTAACAGGGGTCATTAATCAACGATTTTGAGTGCGTTAAAATACATAATAAATGATCGGCCGACGAAAAAAAAAACATTAATGCACAAATGAACAATCTTATGATAATAATGTAGCGTATCCGAAGACACAGATGAATCAACCAGATTACATAAACAAGCTGACATCACCGCTCAAGAATGCCACGGTAAACACATTTCGTTCGAACGGCCGGTTGACTTCTAACAGTGACTCGAATCCCTAGAAACAAGTGGAAGTATTCCCGAAACGACGGGACGGACTATTTCCAGTTATAAAAAGTGTGACATTCGCCGCCTGAGGGAAGTACGGAGTACTGAAAAATTTGGACAGTCAAAATAAATATAGCCCAGTGATTGCCTGTATTCAAAGTGTTGAAAATGAATATTTCTGGAGTGAAGTTGGGAAAGTTCTATACAATTGGTGCCAGAATCGGAATTTTGAAATAAAATACAGGGATAAATAGACAGATGTGTCTCGAGAAAATACAATGTTCGAGTTTTGGTTTCGCAAAAAATAAACAGTGACTTATAAACATTTCTCGTGAAGTGGACAGTTGTGTGCATTAACGGGAGTATAAACCGATATACTTCTCGCGTGTAAAAATTATAATCAAAATAGACTAGTGATCCGTGAAACTAAAGTTCGCGTGGAAAAATCAATAAAACGGTTTTTTTTTTGTGTGAAATACACAAAATGTTTTAGATAAGTTGAGCTCGTCTATCTCAAGGTCGTGGAACTCAGAAATGAATTGAATGAGAGAGAGCTTGATACAACTGGTAAGAAGGCTGTATTCTAGAAGAGATTTTCAGAAGGATTGATTGCTGAAGGAAGTACCCAAAACCTTCTTGTTCGTTTCTGGAATTGATTTGGGCTCGATAATGAATAACCTTGACGTAAATACCAAATCATTGAAAGACAAAATGCAACAAAATCCGAATAGTTTGAAGAACGAACTTCAAGAAAGTTCGAAGAATATGAAGGAAGAACTTAAAAAAAACGAAAAATCTGGAAGAAAATCTGCTAGAATATTCAAATAGTCTGAAGGAAGAATTTCAGGAAAAGTTCGAAGAATTTGAAGGAAGAACTTCTAGAAAATTCGAATAGTTTGAAGAAAAAACTTCAAGAGACACTTCTAGACTATTCGAATAGTTTGAAGGAAGAACTTCAAGAGAAACTTCTAGAAAATTCGAATGGTTTGAAAAAAGAACTGAAAGAAGAGCTTTGTGGTGTGGCGAGCAGGTTAGAAGAAAGAGTGGGGACGGTCGTGACAGAGATGGAGAAAATCAAAGATGAAATTGAGGAAGAGATGAGACAATTGAAGGAAACAATCAGTGATGAAATCGAAGGCGAACTCGAGGTGAAAATCAACAAAATAAAAGAGAAAATCAGTAAGTTGGAAAACCAGATTTACAATATCTACCTATACCATAGAATCTTTCAATGAAAATTCAATAATGGAACTGAGTTTGAACTTGGATAATTTTCAAAATGGATTGAAAGATGTAAAGTTCAATTCAAAAACAGGAAAGGTCTCCATAAAACCACCTCAGTTTGATGGGCAAATTTCTGCCGCCAATTTGAAGCTGCAGCGAATGCGACTGGATGGAATGCAGGACAAAGAGCTGTAGCATCAACACTGGCGTCGCCCAAGAGCAGGAGGACTACGAGCAGCTGATTAACCATCTAGAATAACGTTATGGACAGACCCATCTGAAACATGTGTACCACTCACTGCTCAAAAACCGCTGCCAGAAATCGAGTAAATCCTTACAAGAATTTGGAGCAGACATTGCACGCTTGGATTTTCCTGCACAACCAGCAACACCGGAAAGGGTAATGGAGCGACAACGGACTTCGAGGCCAAGAAACCAGTCAAGCATTGATACTATCTAGTCTAACACATCTCGTGGATGCACTGGCACGTGCTTTGGAATTAGAGGCTGCAAAACAATCTGTTAATGGAAGAAAATCTACAGGAGCCTGCTACACTAGAAGCAGCCATAGGAAAAGTAATGAAGGAGTGTTGCCTGATAAGGGAATGGTGAGATGTAGGAACTGTAGGAAACTTGGACCCGTGCGTAGCCAATGTATAACCCTCAAGAGGTCGAGAACAACGAAGGTTGTTGAGAAGGGGCAATCGTCGACCAATACTCAGCAAGCCCCGGTTAACAACGCATATGTCGCTGTCCTCCACCAACAGAACAAAGGAGCCTTCGTAGACGGTTTCATCAACAACAAGCCTCACACCATGCTGCTGGATACATGTGCGATTGGGACTATTCTTGGACCTTCATTTGCCAAAACACCGGCCAGAATTGAACCGTCGACATGAAAGCTACGCACAGCAACAGGGGAACCAGCTACTGTTTATAGTAAGCTACTAATTGGGCTGAGTCTGGGCAGCACTCAACAGGTACATCTGGCGATGGTAGCTAATATGGAGGACGACGCGCTTATCTGAATGGACATCTTGAATTCAAAAGGGTTCGCTGAATTTCAAAGATGGCGTCCTGCGTGTGAACGGAGAAGCGCTGGTACTTCATGGAAGAAGTGAAGGAATGATTCGTGTCCTGTTGGCTGAAGATGTTAGAGTACCTGAGAGGACTCAAAACATTCTGGAGGCTCGCATGGATGGCGAAGCGAGCCGTGGGAGCGTGGTGATGTTTGAACCCGAACATCATGAGACAATTGGACGAGGAATCGCACTAGAGAAGATCTCGCTGGGTGTTGTGCCAGTGAGGGTGATCAATGTCAATTATTACCCAGTGGCCTTGAAGAGGGGAACTGTTTTGGGGCACTGCTCGTTCTATTTCTTCTGTGGTCAGGAGTGTACGCGGTACTATAGTACAGTAATTTGCCAGCAGAATTGAAAAAGTTAGTCACCACTTCATTGAAGGACATGGGACCAGCTCAATCAAGAAGTTATTACCGTGGTAGATGTCTTGGTCAAAGAGTAGATATGCCAATTCGGTGTCCCATTGGAGCTGCATCCGGACCAAGGCAGAAACTTCGAATCCCACAGCCTACGAAAACCGAGCTGAAACACACTGCCAGCGGGCAGACACGCTGTGGCCTGGAGAATCAAACCAGCAGTGCCTCACAAACAAAGGTAACTATAATAACGTCAATATTTTGAAAAATATTTATTGCTTCAGAAACAAAAATTCTTGCCGTTTATTATAACATTACTTCCCATATAACGAACCATTTTCTTTATCGCTTTAATTTCGAAAAAGCCCGGTATATGTGGGTCATGACCCAGTGTAATTCAGTACCTAGACTGATAAAGAGGACCTACATTCTACATCTAATCCCATTTCCCATTATCCTTTGAGAAAATAAGAATGCTCCGCAATTGAATATAATGCGTATCTCATATTATCAGCATTGCGTATGTTCCCTCTGACACGCCTCTGTTTCCTGGATTTTCCCAGGCGCCGGGAATCGTTTGCGGGTTGCTCTGATCATAGCTCCTTCTCCTTCTTCTGTTATCAGCCCCCGGCCACTGAGTGAATTCTGAATCTCAAGTCCAGGATAGCTTCTTTTGCTACGCTCTCTAATGAAATTATTTCCGGAGGTTAATTTCACCTGCTTTCCAATAATTTTTCTATTACCCCGGGTGGAATTACTTTCGTCAACAAATATTGTTCTTGTTAGTAGCATCAGTTTAACGCGATAGGCTTTATGAGAATCCTGAAGCGATGAAAAACAAAAGCGACATACCGCTTCAGGACTGTGTTTATCATTGTATAAATGGATATTGTGAGGTGGATGAAAACGAGCAAACTTAAAGGCGTAGAAAATTAGTGAAATATTTGATGATAAGGTATTTAGAGATTGAATGAACAAGTTTGGTCCAAAATATACGAGGTTTGTCAGATCTGCAACGGGATTAGATTTCAGGTTATACATACGAATAAATGTATCACCTGATAGTCTCACTTTTCTGTAAAAAATGCACAAGTTGAAAGGAAATATTTTGCCTATTTAAATCATAATACTTCGTGAACTATAAATCGCTCGCCAAAAGTATAGGAAAGATGTTGACCCATTAGCGCATAAAGTTGAAAACTGAATTTGTCACACTTGTATGTAGCAAATACACACTATTGATGGCCTGGTACCATTTTCTCTGTCGCATTTTGGTTCTATATAATGCTATAAGTTCGTCCATTTTTTTGATCTATTGTTTTAATTTGTTTTTTGTACTTTGCTACTGTTTCGTACTGGGGATTTTTTTGTTTTGGATTCACAACACCATATGGACGTCGTAACAAAAATCATTGTTGTTAAAATTTATACTCAATGTAACCACAATTTGTTGTCGTTTCACTGCTTTTGGTTCATAGGTGTTTGCATCAGGAATGGACCTTTTCACAACCTATGAGGGAACACTGTAATTAGGAAGTATACACGCTGATATAACATGGGAATTTTTTCTTCTGATTGCCAATTTCCCTATAAAAAAGAAAAGAATGGTTTCATGACGCCACGTTCATCAAAATTAGATGTCGACAACCCTAATGGATCCAAATTAGTGGTCACCCACCATTCCCTCTTTTGCGCCCTGTATTTCCATTCCATTTTAACCTCCTGTTCATTTCAACCAAAACCATGTATTTGAGTTAAGTTTTATGCACGTTTTTGATAAGTGTTTGCTGAAGATTCGTTAACAAATTATATCCCATTCACTTTCCTTCATTATACCGAAACTCCCCTTTCCTCAATAATGGATTTTATCCACAATCAAGTCATTACTGTCCCCATTTGAGCAAAATTAAGTAAAAATTCATCCTCATGTGGAATGAAGTTACTTCATTCCACTGTTACAGAGTAGCCTCAGAAACCAGAATATTTTGTTCGAAACATTGTTTGAGTTGTGCACCATGAAATCTCAAATTTCAGAGACCTCATAAAAGGTCTGTGTCAAATTCTCATAACGATATCCTGAACAAGTGACCTCGGCTTTCTATAAATGGCTGCTCAAAGGCCCACAAGAATTTTTGTTTTTTTTTTATTTGATTTTTTAGCTAAGATAGTGTTATTTTCATATAAAAATGATTATTTCATGATTAGAACGCATGGTTAACTTCCACTACTCTGAATTTATTTCCATCAGAAACTGCATTTGACACAAGGGGGGCACCGCTGGGGAATTTTGGTGTACATACTTTGGGTATTAGTGGTATTAGTGGGGGATTAGAGGAATTAGTTGAATATTATTGGGTATTAGTCGGAAAGTAGGTGTATAAGTGGACAATTATTGGATACTAGTAGGGAAGTAGGGATATTAGTCGAAAATTAATGGGCATTAGTCAGGAATTCGAGGTATTACAAGAGTATTACAGGATTTATTTTGTTAAAAGTTCGAAAAAAAAGGTGTTCATCCCGTGGGAATGGGAAATTACAGGAATTATTCGGAAATTGGAGAATACCGGTGGAAATCATAATTGTTGAATAAAAAGAGGTTAAATATTTATATTACTTTTATTACCTACTCGGGTATTAGAGAAGAAATTTCGGGGGAATTAGTGGCATTAGTTCGGTGTATCACTCGGGAATTCCTTGAGTATTGCAGTTATAAGTTAGGATTTTTGAGAATTAGTGTACACAATTTCCTCAGCGGTTTCCCTCTTGATTCGACATTATTACATATCTGCTATTCACTCATAGTTTTTATAAAAAACAGCAAATGACCTTGGGCTCTCGGGGTTGAGAAAATAGATTTCAAATAGGGACCACCTGTCGTTAAAGGCGACTAAAACACCACACCCACAAGGAGAATCAAAGCGGGGACCTCTGGGACCCATTCGAGGGGAGCCAAGTCAACCCCTGAGATGGCAAACCTATATGCGGAAAAAGTTACCCCGGAAAAGGGAAGCAGAAAAAAGGAAGTCACCTCCAAACACAAGTTTACAAGTATATCTTCAAAGGGGCCCCTGTAATCAACCCCTCAAGATCACATCTTTAAGGAGAACCGAAACAGGGACCTATGTTACCCATTCGAAGGAAACCAAACCTATCGTACCAGGTCGCCGATCAGAGGAACCCTCTAATCTCCCGTTTTATTTATCAAAATCCGTTCAGCAGAGCCTGAGTAATGCCAGTTTAAACTATGAAAAAAAAATTATCTCTTATTAAAAAACGTGAGCATCGCCGACACCATCGTTGTTATAACGTTCCAAAGTAATTACAGAGAAAACCTCTGATTTTTGGTAAAAAATATATGGAATATTTTCTGTTTAAAATTTTCACAGCTTTATTTTTGATTACCTAATATTTTTTAAATCCACGGTTTTTTCAAGTTACAGCCGGAAAAGTGCCGAAAAACCTGATGAACTGGATTTTCTTTTGATTTTCACCAAGTAGAGCCCAGAACTCATTGGAAACGATCCGATTTTTTGAGTAGAAGAAATCTCCGTATTACCGAATATTGAGCCAAACAAAAAAAGCGGTTGTCTTGTTTTTCAGTGAATTGTGTCTACAAGTGATTGCTCACTGAATTAGCGTCTCTTTGCTTAGTCAACAGTACGACAATAATGAAAATTCAATGAACAAATCAACTCTGGACACATTATATTATAATAATATCTCCTGTATATCCAGCCGCGTGATTATTAATTTAGTGAATAAGTGTCTGAATCAATATAATAATAAATGCGGTTATCGTTATATCTGTAATACACGTTATCGAATAATATATAATCGATATGTTCGTCATAGGAATAGAATTGCATGTGACCATAATGTCTACTTCAATCTATTCAATTTTCTTCTTCGCCAGAACTGGTGTCTATGTCTGTTTTCTTTGACGCAAATACACTTTATACAATAAAGTCTCCTATAGGCTTGGTATTGATTGAACTTGCAAAAAATATATTATTAGTTCTGGCAAAACGTTTTCAAGATTAATCATTTACCATTCTTGATTCAAGTGCCATTAGAAATAACCGAACGAACCACGTCTTTAGAGATAATTAATGTGACAACTTCAAGAAAAAAATTCAAACTTTGAAAACATCAAGGAGTTTAATATAATGTACAGACTACAATAAATGTAATGTACAATTCGACCCACATAGCTGAACATGTGAAATTCTCATTTCTTGCGCGAACGTTAATGTTGATGAGTGCCTCATCACCGGATATATTAAGGACTATAGTCCGTTGTACGACGAATGCGCATCGTGGGCGTACACATTTTTACAGTTTTAGCTATGTGAGTAGAACTGTACACACTGAAATAATAAAAAATCTAAATTTTGAGCAAAATAGTCAATACCATTCATTAAATTATTATCAAAATTTGCTGCAATCTGCGAATGTTTGAATCAACTAAAATAGAAAAAGTTCGGTTTTTACTTTCGAAACTTATGATAACGTCTTTAAATCCTCAATATTTCAGAAGAATTTCCATTTGAAAAATATTGCAGTATTTGCACTCTACAAAGTGGGAACAAAGTGAGAAAAATGTTTACCGTAAGTGGCTCGGTATTTTTGATTCATCCTGTATATTTTGAATGAAAATACGATTATATTAAGACCAATTATGAATCTATGTCACTTGGTGATTCAATAGAAATAAGTAAAATAAAATGCCGAAAAGTAGGGTTTTATCGAAATCACCCTATATTTCGTCGGTTATATTCTTTAATTTTTTGTTTATTTTTTACGGGAGTCTATCATTGTATAAACTTTTAACCCTGTTTTGTGCACATATAAGGTACATATAATTTTCTACTTTTATCAAATATTTCTCGGTTTTCCATGTTTCGATATTTATATTTGTGTAGGTAGGTAAGTAGTATTCTGAAAGGCGAAATACGTCGTAATTTTGACGCCAGATATTTAAGTAGTTATAGAAGGCATATACAATTATAATGGACCGTTCAATTATCATCACTCAATAAAATAACAGAAAGAATTCAACTGACGAAACTTTGAAATATGGGGTGATTTAGAGAAAAAAAAACATATTTCAGCATTTTATTTTGATTATTCCTCTTGAATCACCCAGTGAATTTCTCCAAATTCATATAGATTCTGAATTGGTCTTCATGATAATCGTATTCGTATTCAAAATATACAGGATGACTCAAAAATGTCGAACCATTTACGGTAAAAAAAATTGAATCACCTAGAATGAATTTGGAAGTCATACATTATTTTCGATCGAGGTTTGTTCATCATATTCTAATACATGATTTGCTGAAAAATATTATCAAAGGCCTAATAAAATAAATGATGTCTATCAATTGAGTTCATTTTTATTTGAAGATTAACCTGTAGATATTTGAAAAAATAGTTCTCAATCAAGCATCAGAATATTATTTCAGATAATATGAATTTTAACCGCCAGAGAAAAATTATTATTGAAACTTCTGGTTTCGTAAAAAATAACGAAATAAAAATGACCACTTTCAACTTCACCATCCCATACTTCGAAAACCAGACATAGGATCGTGTTGGCAAGGCAAATGGGCACTTTTGATAAAGTGATTGAATACTGCAACATACTGAGATATCAAGAATTATAACCGAACGCCATTTTCCATAAGAGAAGTGCGCAGTCCTTTGAATAGTTTTATTGAGCAAAAACAACTTTAGTTTTTTCCCCATTCTTGATATGAATGATTGGCCTATTATTTCGAAAAATGGAAGAGAAAAAAATGTCCACTCTGAAGAAAAATATATGATCATTAAAGACGGGAATGTAAAATACTGAAGTTTGGTATAGTGAGCAATACATCAATATTTTTTACTATGGAAATTTCTTGTAAATCCAGTATATCCTCTTGATTTCTCTCAGGGCACGGATTGATATCAATGAATCCAACTATCATCCAAAACAGAAACGCACCGTCATCAACACCATAGAGAACACAGTTCAACATATGTGAATCAAGGCACATTCACGACAAAATAAAACACGTTATAACTGTGAAAGTGAAACGCAATCCCAAGCACTGTCTACCTGCCATACATAGAAAATGTTACCAACTGAATTGGAAAAATTCTGAAGAAGGAAAAAATAAACACCGTCTCCAAATCAACGAAAAAAAAAAATTCCAAAAATTTGAGATCAGCAAGAGGCAACAGAGATCCACTTCAATCACAGAACTCTACATAAGGCTTCACGAGACCGAGGCCAAGACAGATCAGTCTTGATCTTGGTCTCAAAAAATAAATGAAGTCTTGATATTGGTCTTGATGTTTCAAGACTAAGACGAGACTGGCACAGTCTTGATCTTGGTCTTGGATCAAAATGCGTCTGGAAATTTGAATTATTGAAGAACAGTAGAATAGCAATAAAAGTAATTTACGTCCTATGAATGATACAACATTTATCCATAATACCATCAAGAAATATACGGTAAGTCTAAAAATGTACTGCAGTCTCATGTATACGCGTGTACATTTTTGTATAAATTGTGGGTTCAGAGTTATTAATCTGGTCCACAAGTGCTTTTTGGACGACTATTTTTCTGGAGAGACCGAAAAGTATGACCGAGATGTCGTTCATTTCGTAATGTCATATAACATAAAAGAAGAAAGTTCCGCGAAAAAATTGCGAAAGTTTTGAACGAATTAAAAAATATCCTAAATGAGAGGGTAATGGGTCTTGGTGGCGCGCAGGTAGTGTTCTCTCTTGCTATGCCAAGGTACACGGTTCCGAATCGCCATAACTGACCTCGTGCACGGCATCACACGTTGAAAGGTGAGGGCTGTATTTTCCCTAGCTCGCACAAGTCTCTCGACGACTTCTGAGGGTTGCTGGTAAGGGGGCAGCCGGTCGATGGAAATAATAAATCGAAAAAAGTTGGAAAAAAAAATTACCTCTCCAAATTGTACCACCAATATTGAAAATTTTAATTGAGTGGTGAAAATAGGGGTGAAAACGGGTGGTTCGGTTCGCGTGCGCGTCACCCGGATTGGATTAGAAAGGAAGGGAGGAAATAATTTAGGTAGTTTTCGAATACGTGAATAAAAAATGAGTCGTCGAAGCGGAGGGAGACAAAAAACCGAGAGCTTAAGGGTTTCGCATATTTTCAACAACTATTCGTGAATTAATTCGCAGAACACAAGGAATTTCACGTTACAAAATTCGACATATTGCTGTGAAGTTAGGTTTTTTCAATCAGATTGAAGCATAGGATTCCTCGATCCACTTATATATCGCGACATAAACTGAAGGGTGGGTTATCTTGACTCAATGCTATCGAATTTGAAGGATAGAAACCGTCGGAATAAACGTAGTCATTGGTGAGGACGAGCGTAGCGAGTCCTGGAAGTCTGCGAGTCCAAAAAAACTGTTTTCGGACGTGTTGCGTACACAATTTTTTCGGCAACCGTTTAGAATAACAAATTGAGACACATTTATTTTTTTATATTTCTTTGTAGAAGAAAATTTCGAACATTTTAATTCTTATTTGTATTAAATATCTAAATGCGAACAGAAGATAGGTACTAACAGAAACATTCTAATTCTTATTTATATAAATATTTATATTGAAATTCGAGTATTTCCCGGACTAGTCCGGAAAGTACGTACATCCCGGATTTGTCCGGGAAATGATACTTTCTCAAAGAAAAATATACTTCTCGGACGGTTGTGGAAAAAATATTTAACCTAAAATTCAAATAGGTATGCATCAATATACATGATTTATTCAAAATGAAAAATCGTTGCCAAGTTTAGCTGGAAGTGACAAAAACGCAGTATCAAAAATATTTCCAAAAATTTCAAATTCAAACCAAATAACTTTTGTATTAATTTTATTTTCTATCTTCAGTAGGAGGAGGTATGAACCACTGCGACCTTGAAACATACACCTATTTGTTGTGAACTGTGAAACTGTAATACTGAATTTGAAAAATGTATTTTCGATTTTGAGTGAGCAAAAATTGAAAACCTACCATATAAAAAAATAATAATTGAAACAAGATGCCATAACATTTTCCTTTTATATCAAATTTTCCTTAATATTGGGTAGAGCAAGTTCATTATTTTTCTTAAGGGACCAAGAGTAAGACTCTTTTTCTTGAAAGTCAAGTCTTGGTGTTAGTCTTGAGAAGATTTATCAATAAGTCTTAGTATTGGTCTTGGTCTTGTGTCAAGACTAAGACAGGACCAAGACTAGTCTCTTGGTCTCGCAAAGGCCTAATTAAATTAAAAAATAATCGTGTTAAGGTTTATATTGAAAAAAAAACGAAAAGGAGCAATGGTACCCGCCTAGTCGAGCACAAGCGAAGTTGTCAGTTGGTACCAACCAAGTCTGCAGATATCGAACATTTGTTGAACGACGGAGAAAACAAGATCCTATTCGAAAACATCGGGATGCTAGCAACGTCGAATCATCATCGAACTACATATAATGTATTTAAAAGCAATAGAAATACACAAGCACCAAGGGAACTTCAACAGGAAGGAAGAGAGAATATATCTACCAAAGATCTGACACCCAGAACTGGCAGCCACCATAACAGAGCCATATATCACCCACGTCGAGCAAGAAGCATGCGTGAACACACCATCGCAGGAAATGCGCGCCAAAACAACATTATACATGACGTGCCAGGAACAAGAGCTTCAGTTTCAGTGGCTTTATCAAGAAGCCTTCTTCACTGAAAAAATTGGGTTGAAATTACATGAAATTTACAGATTTATTGGGTGATTTTTGCACAGAATTGCACTTTTATCGAACATACCGATTTCTGTATTTTTACTGAATTCAATCATTTTTAATGTTTATTCTTCAATTATAACCAGAAATTTGAAGAATGCTCGTGAAATTTACATGAAACGTAAAAATAATATTTGTAATCTGCAAATATATCCAATTTCAAGATTGAAATACTAAATATACATTTTACACACTAATTCTAGATAAAATATGTTGAATTAGGTTCCAGGGTATGTACACTGCAGTGGCGGATCCAGGCTACTGGTATGGGGGAGGGGGTAATGAGTATAAATATTCTCATTTAAGAAAAGTAAAATATGAATATATTTCCAATAGACATATGAAATAATAAAAACAACCTATAAAGTGGTTCGGTTTGTAAGAATTGCGAATAAAAGTATTTGAAACACTCAAATTACGATATTTTGAAACATACTGCGTTCATCCTCAGACCTTAGGACGGCAGTATGAGCATTTTGGAATAGGCTTGGGGGGTAATTACCCCCTTTACCCCCCCTGGATCCGCCACTGGTAAACTTCAGGCGACACAGGAATCAGTAAGTCTGGGGAAGGGTGTGGTTGACGTCATTTACGCCATTATGTTATATCGAGTCGGTCAGTACGTCAACATAAAACATTTCCCACGATATGCACTATTGTGGTACTAGCTACGCTCATACTATACAAAATTTCATATACCTACTCGTGGGAAATGGATTATTTCATACAAATTGTACACTATAGTTTTTCTACGACCATCTGAATCATAAACAAATCTGTGATATTTTTAATAACACTTTTTATCATAAACTTTCCTGCCGTCATGATTCCCATAATTTATACAATCTAAAAAAGGAATTGAAGATACAAATATTGAAAATTATAATAAAAATCGAACACTAATCAATTTCCAAAAAGGAAAAAAATATGGTTTATGAGGGATTTGAACTCGCTGCTCCAAGCTCACATAATAATATCATGATATTACATATACGATCAAAATTACAGAGGAATTTCACATATGTATTATTTAATTTCACAGTAACAACTTTGATGACCTCATTCTTCAATATTATATGTACATGTGCTATCTAATTCCATGGAGGAAATTTACATGCATGGATATATAATTTTCCAATAGTAAATTAACATGTTCTGTATAAATGCAATCTTAAAATTCATGGTTCATTAAAACTACAATGGGATTTTACGCAAGTTGATATGTGCTTTTACAACTCGAGTTATTAAAATGTTTTATACTTCAATAGTATATTCACATGAAATCTCATGTGTTATTACTCATGAAATAAACATAACGTTCATATAATGGCAACTTTTACAGTGTTCGATCATGCTACTGAAGATGACTGCCGCACTTGTAGTTAAAACGTTTGAATATGTTCACCAAAGAAGACCGCAGCAAAACTCAGAATCCAGCCAGAATATAATTCTCCCCGTTTTTAAATCATGATGTTTTGATTGTTCGTATCTACAGTCGTAACTGAGTCCCACAAAGCGAGAAATTATGGCAAATATCTGTCAGACAACAATTACTTCTCCTTCCGATCATGTTATTACATCTGATATTTATTCCTTGCCTGCTATCCTCCATGTGTGAATGACATTTTTTAGTAATGGCCTTGAAATGGTCATTAGGAGTTTCCTCCCAGGTACAGAAAGTTTGACCACAATCTTTTAGTTTTCACGGAAATTATCGCTGGTGCCGGGACCATACTGGGTGTTTTTTTGGGACTGATTGACAATGTTTCAGTTGAGTGAAATTGTTGTGGACTTTGCCTAAATGAAAGAAAAAATAAAAAAATAATTCTCCACATTTTCCAGTCAATTTGAACCTCGATTTGAATGTTATATTTTATTCCATAGTGTTGTTCCATAAGTTGCTTCCATACACTGTATGTCAGGGGGAACTTAGGAGCAACCCAAGAAAAATGGCTAGCGGCGACTGAAAACTTTTCAAAAACAATTCAATTGTATAAATTAGTCATTTAAAAAAGCTAAGTATAAAAAAGCAAACCATCTGGTTAGCAACCCCAGCCATCTAATTTGAATTTTAATTTTCCCTGCTATGAAAATCACGAATGGAATAGAGTGACTGAAAAGCTGGATTGTTTTTGTGCACACAAACATCAAAAAGCTCGGCAAGGAATCCATTGAAAAGGATAATTTTCAGTTGATCACATGCACATGTTTAGAGTTACCCTATTTTGTGTGTTGCCTCAGGATGATGCTGATGAATAATTCAAAGAAGACCACAGTATTTATCTAGTTCTGTTTCACTTCACATGGTCATTTGAACTGGAGAAAGGCTGGGTTTTTTCAGGAGCCCAGAGAAGGAATAACAAACGTTGAACGACTATAAAATATTGAGGTAAAATTGTAATAACGGAATCCGCTTTCATTCTCTGTTGATGTAGGTGTTATTGGGGCTTTTAATTTCAAGGACTGATTTATTCGTTCATCCACAAAAATTTGGAAATCGTATGACCAATGGATTTATTGGAATTGAAAAGGTGAAATAGGGTCTATACTCTAAAGTTGATAGAGTATAGGCTCTGCAGCTGCACTAGCTTTGTGCTAGGAAAATATTGTTTGCAACCCCCACCCTCCCCAAGAGAAATTCCTGGGTGCGCTATGGGTGCGCTACTGCTCAGCTGAGGAAGTTGATTGAAATAAACTTGGATTTTTCAAATTAAAAAATTATTATAAATTCCATCAACTGATAACTGATTCGGAACGAATGTATCTTTCACATTTTTCATTTTTCAAGAACGTTCCCCTATTCAGTATTTTTCTATATTATAACCTTTTGTGTACATGCGCAAATATGTCCATGTATACAATGTTTCGGTCATTTTATATTCATTTGATAGAATAACTTTTAGGCAAATCAAAAGAGGGTGAGTTCCAAACATTACTATAAATTTGTTCAAAACAATTGGGAACAAATATAATGTACACTTCATTGAACCATACATCCCTAGCGCTGTCCGCCAATAAAATTAATAAAAATCAGAAAATCTTAATGGAACCCAAATACCAATATGTCTACCGATTTTACTAAAAGATAACCAAATTTAGAATTTACGCATTTTCAACTTGCAAGCTATGTTAGCTTGCTTAGGTTAGGTTGGTGTGTCAAGTACGAGCAAAAAAGTAATTCACGCATTTTCAACTCGCAAGTTAGGTTAGCATGCTCAGGTTAGGCTTGTGTGTGAATTGCAAGAATTTTCAGCAATTAAAATTTGGTGATCATTTAGCATTAACCAACAAAAGTTATTTTTAGGAACAGATAATATATGAGACTAGCATTATGTGAATATTTGGTTGTCGCTTTAAAAATATGTATTTTTTAATTTTGTTGAGCATTTAGTATTTGGTAGGCAGTGAAATACCACCCTAAAAAAATCTACAAAAAACGTGTTATTTAGAATGGAAACTAACCCAACCATCATATTGAACCCAGTAGAAGGATTGTGGACAATAATAATTGAAATACGAACAAAATGAGAGCTCAGGGTTTTTTTGAGAGATTGTTTAATAAGGATAGCTACTTCGTTACAGGGGAGCACTTGCAATTGTTTCCCCTGTGACACCCCCGCTCGGTGTTGAAAATATTCTAAAGCTTACATAAACACCAATCTCTAAAGGAATTAAAAATGACACCCTTTCAAAACACGTTCATCCAGTAAGCCGTTTAAATGGAATGCAAACAGCTAGTATCCATGAAGATACCCACAAATCATAACAACAGGGATTATGTAACTTTGGCAAAATTCCATCAGATCCTCTATAGGTTTGGACTCGAAATGCATCGGTGAAAGGTGATTGTTATTTAAGAATATCTATGATAACGGTAGTTCTCGAGAGCTCGTTGCCTTGGCAACATGACCTCCGCTTGAGAGTTATCTAATTATTAATCAATTTTTTGCTATTAATCCTACTTTTCTGAATATTTGATAATACGATTTTAGCAATCAACACTTTTTTGAAAGAGGCATGGAGTGAAATGTCAGACACTTTTGGAGTCAAACTTCGCTAAACGACATTCTGAATTTCAGACTCCACAATAAGTTAGAAAAAAAGTTAAGGCAGTGATATCTTTATTATATGCAAGTTTCTTTCCGGCCATCCATTTATTCGACAAATTCCCTGGACAGAAATCGCGGAGGGGCCAAATATACGGATAATGAAGCGGATGCGGCACAAATTCGTAGCTCAAATCGAAGACTCTTAATATATTCGGGCCCAGAATTCCCAGCATCGATAGGTACTTTTTTTCAAGTGGGCTGTGCAGAGTCCACAACAAAAGTTCTGGATCTGTCAAATGACTTAAAACTTCATGATCGTGTAGCCTGAATGTTCATAAATACACCTGTTTTTGTTTCATTCGAATCAAGCAAGTAGTATTGATGACTTTAGTTTCCGCCCTATTCAAATATTTCGTGCGAGCGCGGCATACTCGCGTGACGTCATTACACAACGCAATGTTCTCTATTACAGTAGTGTTTTAAGTATAATATTTGATATGGATGACGGTTTTGAAGGATAATTTTCCTGAAATGGGCGGGTTAATGGTTGCTCACTATTCTTTGATATCTCCGATTTCTTGGCAGCCGAGATGCGAGGAGTGAAAATGGAAAAGTAAGTATTACATAATAACATTTTACTTTTCATCATAAATCTTTTGAACTTTTGATCTGTATAAGTACATATTTCTCATTACCAGTCTTTTCAAAATGTACATCATACGTTATATTGATGTTATGAACTTGACATTATTCCCGAGAAGGAAGAACGCGTAGGCATTTGTTACAGTGTGGGATTTATTAAAAACAATAATGTGTTATTGTACCTACATAGTTTTGATCATGACTAACATTTTGTATTTTTTCAATATGTAATGTCGGTAACAAAAAATAACATAGTAAAACTAATCTGAACATTATGTACCAGATGCACAAAACATTTTAAAATTCGAACCCATAAAATATTCTTTTCAAAAATAATTGTTTCTACATAGTTTTGATCATGACTTACATTTTTTCTTTTTTTAATATGTAATGTAGGTAACAAAAACTAACTTATTGACCTAATCTGAACATTATGTACCAGGGGTACAAAACATTTTAAAATTCCAACCCATAAAATATTGTTTTCAAAAGTAGATAGGTTATTATTAGGATGCACGCGACTACACCTACTGAATATTATTATGACTATTCGACTCATGCTAAAATACGCTTTTTTGATTGGTGAAAATTTTCATATTGATAATTGAAAACAGCATCTTTTCGATTTTGTAGTTCAGTACTTGATTGGCTATTAGATAGCTTTGTACTTCGCTTCGTCATTGGTTGTTTTATAAAACAAACTTACCCCACCAGCAAGTTGGTAAAATGACACAACACCGAACTTTGACCAAAACCATGATACGCTTCACTTTTCATTCATATCAACTTTTCGACAAATTTTGCATACACGTAAACCAAAACCCCGCCCTTTCAATTCCCGTAAAAGCATGAAAATGAACGATGAGTCACTATCTATCTACCAATGAACTAAACAATTTAATAGGCTTGTTCGCGTTCACAAAATAATCTGTCCAAAACCCGAAACCGTCACAAGCATGCCTAGTCCCACAGAACTCAAAGAATGCATACAGTTCTGTGAAACTGCGCATGCATCCGATGGTTTCACTGTTTGTTTTATGAACGCGAACAAACCTAAAGACAACCAACGAAAGACGCGCCCTGTGAATGGTCACTGAAATAGCAGGAAGTTTGAAATACCAAGGCAGCTGCTGTGCGCAGTTTACTCCAAATAGTACTTTTGCAGACGGCTTTCTTCATTATGACGGCAGTCCTCGATTTGATATTTATGTTTTGTTAGTTGCATAGTTTTAGAATTTGAATGTGGGATTAGTGTTCCAGGTTGAATTCAGTAGTAGGCTGTCACATACGCAATCTACTAGTACAAAGGGCGAACTCGATATGAATTGCGTCAAAATATTCAACAGCACTAACTGTACTTTCAATATTAACATTAGTAATAAATAAAAATGGTTTTGATTTCATTCATTGGATAGTCTTAACAAATACAACTCGTGTACCGATGCGTATCATAAATTCCATCTTTTTTTCGAAACAAATTATGTTGCTTAGGAAACCACACTCGCGCTTCGCGCTCGTGTGGTTGCCAATCAACATAATTTGTTTCTCAAAGTCGAAGGAATTTTTATTTCGATAATCACCAATACACTTGTTCTATTACCTACGATAATTACAATATTGGTATGTAGATAGTTTTGAGGTTAAATATTATGAATTTTTTGTTGAAATTCATGAAATAAAGATGGTGGCTCCAATATGGCGGACAAGTTTTGTGATTATGGTCCAATTTGATTCAAAATTAGTATGTGGGGGTTTCTGGGGTCTAAAATTATCGATTTTTCGTCAAAATTGAAAAATACGAGATGGTGGCTCCAAGGTGGCGGACGATTATCATGTTTATGGTTCGATTCAATTCAATTTGGGTATAAGGGGGTTTTCGAGGTCGAAGATATTGATTTTTTTGTCGAAATCCATGACTAAAGAGTATTGTAGTTAAGGAAATACGCCTGTATGGATGAACTTAAGAAGCAATATTTCATATGATTCAAATCGTCGAAATTTTTTTTTGGAGATCAAAAAATTCACATAATTATTATACCTGCTCAATTATTATTAAAACATATTAATTCCAAAAATAACTCCTAAGTCATAGTGAGAAATTCAACAAAACTTCCATTATTTAACCGAAGTATCCAAAAGATTATGTTTCCTCAAATATAGTTAGACCTACGTTTATTACGTGTATTGCAGTAACATATACCCACTAACATCAAAACGATCTTTGTAACTTTGTAAACACAACTTTTGGCTCTGGTTGGATCAGACTTCTTCATGATTTCATCAATTTCTTGTGACTTTTATGTTCGAAAGAAACAACAAAAAAACTATTCGGGTGCACTGGTAGTTGTATTTGAACACTTTGGCACAATACACGCTTGGCACACTTCATACATGTCATCAGCAGAGCATGCATTGACCGATTGTTGTGTAGTGACGTCACAACGGCCGATGACTCCACATCGTAGCACGCCTAGCTAAACAATTAAATATCTTAGAAACTATAATACGTTGCTAAAAAATTATGTGATGGAAAATTATAGACTTACAAGTGTATGACTTCATATCTATCAGAGCTGCTTGGCTATCTGACAGCATACAAACTTTTCCTCCGGGTGTCTCCCTCGAAGCATGTACTTCTGCTTGGAAGATGGTTGAGAAGTTACCAAGAATCAAATTAAATATTTGTTTACACCTTGATCATACACACATAGATGAATGGACAAGTTTAATGATGTTGACTATTCCACTCATGCTAAAATAGGTACGCGTTTTTGATCGGCGGAAATTTTCATATTGATAATTGAAAACAGCATCTTTTCGATTTTGTAGTTCAGCACTTGATTGGCTATTAGATACCTTTGTAGTTCGCTTCGTCATTGATTGTTTTATAAAACAAACTTACCCCACCAGCAAGTTGGTATGATGACACAACACCGAACTTTGATCCAAACCATGATAAGCACTAACTATTAATTCATATCAACTTCACAATTTTCGACAAATTTTGCATACACGTAAACCAAAACACCGCCCTTTCAATTAAAAGCATGAAAATGAACGATGAGTCACTATATATCTACCAATGAACTAAACAATTTAATAGGCTTGTTCGCGTTCGACGCGTTCACAAAATAAACTGTCCGAAACCCGAAACCGTCACAAGCATGCGTAGTCCCACAGAACTCAAAGAATGCGTACAGTTCTGTGAAACTGCGCATGCATCCGATGGTTTCAGACTATTTGTTTTATGAACGCGAACAAACCTAAAGACAACCAACGAAAGAAGCGCCCTTTGAATGGTCACTGAAATAGCGGGAAGTTTGAAATACCAATACAACTGCTCTGCGCAGTTTACTCCAAATAGTACTTTTGCAGACGGCTTTCTTCATTATGACGGCAGTCCTCAATTTGATAATTTATGTTTTGTTAGTTGCATAGTTTTAGAATTTGAATGTGGGATTAGTGTTCCAGGTTGAATTCAGTAGTAGGCTGTCACATACGCAATCTACTAGCACAAAGGGCGAACTCGATATGAATTGCGTCAAAATATTCAACAGCACTAACTGTACTTTCAATATTAACATTAATAATAAATAAAAATGGTTTTGATTTCATTCATGGAATAGTCTTAACATATACAACTCGTGTACCGATGATTATCATAAATTCCATCTTTTAGCAACATAATTTGTTTCTCAAAGTCGAAGGAATTTTTATTTCGATAATCACCAATACACTTGTTGTATTACCTACGATAATCCTATATTTTCTAACGCGATGGAATAAAAGTATAGATCAAAACTAATAAATTAGTGGGAAATATTTTAGTAAATGACTGAGATATAAATTATTTAAGTGAAAAATCATTAATTTGAATGTTTTATGTTATGAATTGTCGTCATATCATCAAATGATGACTTCAGAAAATAGGCAAAAACATACGACTCACAGCCTCACTAAATAGCTCCTTACGCACGGTAAACAAATCGCACAGTTTTCTTAAATATCAAACGCACAGTTTTATATATCTCGGAGACGACTCCATCGATTTGGAGACATTCTGTATGTAGATAGGGTTTTGTTTTTTAAGTTTTCCTGGATAACACGATTTGCCTGATAATAATATTAATAATAATGATAATTTTTGGATCTCGAAAACGGCTTCACCGATTTGGATAAAATTTTGTATTTTCTGAAAATTGTGTATAGGCGCTTTTCACGAAAAAATGTGATTTTACTCATAATATTAATGATAATAAAATGAATTCTTGGATCTCTGAAACGGCTTCAATGATTTGGATCAAACTTCAGTATTGCTTTCCAAGTTCATCTATATATACGTCGTTTTTAGAAAAAGGCGATTTTACAAATGAAAATAATAATAATGTGAATTCTTGAATCTCGAAAATGGCTTCAACTTTTTGGATCAAATTTATTATTCAGATGGAGGTGTTGCTACTTAAATTCATCTACATAGGCGTCTTTTCTGAGAAAAGGACATTTTACTAATAATAATAATAATAATATGAATTTTTGGAACTCGGAAACGGCACACTATATATGGCCGTAGGTAAAGTATAGTACTTACGTAATTCGTGTTGTAAAGCAATTACGTACTCGCCGCTATGCGGCTTGGTGCTTAATTTGTTCATTCGTGCGTAATACGCCTTTTACAACACTTCTTACGTGATATACTATTACGCACAGTTGATGAGTTTACGCACAGTTGATGATTTTACGTACAGGTGATTTTTACCCTTAATTGTTAGGTGTAATGTGTCGATTAAGCGATATTTCAGAGATTTTGAATTATACAGACATGCGCCACTTCCTCTTCCCAAGTTTTCATCTCTCCTTATCAGATTATCTCAATCAATCTTGAGAACTTCGTTAAAAAGTCAGTGTAGATGTCAACGAAGTTTCAGACATCCCAATCACGGAGTAACTGCATGATATTAATCAAATATTCCTTGAAATATTCTATTCTTGGAATAAGACACCGAATGTTTAAGTGAGCAGTAATTTTCAGACATTCAAATGAATTTAATTTTGATACCCAATAGAGAGGTACAAGATAAAAAAGTTAATAATTTTAATGAAAGCAAAACTAAAGTGACTGCAAAAATAAAGGCCTTACATATCGACATATTATCTATAACATTTACTTTATTTTCATCTGTTTCTCTCGAGTTCTTGCAATTTCTTTCGAGAGGGAACTTTTTTAATTAGAATCATTCGATGGTTCCAAGTTTTTCATTATTTTTTCGCATTTTCTCGAGATTTTGCCATTTTTTTCTAGAAGGAGGTAATTCTCCGTTTATGCAACCCTCAGAATTTTTTCGAATTTCTACCCGTTCTAGCCTTCGGGGGGAGGGACACAGGGGTACAATTTGAAATTATTGTATTGTTTTTGTTTCTTGATATGTTTTCAAATTTTGAACCAAATAGACAGAAGGACAGAACGATAGGACGACATAACGACAGAATAACAGAATGACAGAAAGATAGAACGGCAGAACGACAGAACGATAGAAGAACATATGGACAGTATGACAGATAAAAATAAAAGCTTGCTATAAGTATGTATTTTTCTTACAAGCGTGCAAAAAAGTTACTTTGCCGCACGATTTTTCGTTTTGAAAGTTGTATTTTCCGTGCGATTTTTACTTTTCCGCACGATTTTTGTATTGTTGAAAATGAGGATATTTAGGACTAGGTAACTAAATAATTTATGTAACTATTCTGTCTTACGAGTCATTTTGTAGCATTATTATAAAAGCTTGTTTATTAAAAACCTTTTTTTAAGTGTTTTTGTCCATCTTATTAATGAAATTACGGAAAGTAAAAATCGTGCGGAAAAGTAACTTTTCCGAACGATTTTAAATCGTACTGAAAAGTAAAACTTTCAAAACGAAAAATCGTGCAGAAAAGTTACTTTTCCGCACGCTCGTAGGAAAATAACTATTGAGAGAGCATTACAATTTCTCCTCTACTCGCTCGAGGAAGGGATATCAACGTGAGCTGTGTGTGGTGTGTCGCATTGCCACGTGGCATTTATGTAGTATTATCATATCATTTTCTTCACAACACTCCTCTGTTAACGACCTAATCAAACGTGCTTTATCAACTGCTAATATTCCTTCGGTTTTTCGTGATGATGGTAAACGTCCAGACGGGATGTCCCTCATCCCTTGGAGTCATGGAAAACCTCTAGTATGGGACTTCACCTGTGCAGACGCAGTTGCTTCCTCCCATATTTTTTCAACTTCAAGATTTGCTGGTGGTGCTGCAGATTCTGCTGAAAAATTAAAGATAAAAAAATATTCTAGTTTAATTGACCAATACATTTTTTTTATCCAATAGCCATCGAAACCTATGGCTCTTTTGGTAGATATGCTTCCGAATTTTTCAAACTCATTGGCCACAAACCTATAAAAAAACCGACGAGCCTAGAGCAAGGACTTTTCTTTTACAAAGAATAAGCATCTGTCCTAGGTTCCATTTCTATATCTCATTGTCGGGATGGAATTTTTAACCGTCCGCAAAAAATTAGTTTTCTGAACATATCTCCAATCAGTTCAGTACATCCTCATCCTACTTTGCTACTTCCTCCGCAAGCTATGACCAGCAACTTCAACTCATTTTTGATATTACGTCACATTAACAAAGGCAACCACTCAATTACAAAATACCTAGAGGAAGATGTCAGTGGTGAAAGCAGCAAGAATAGCTCCAGCACCAACAGGCCTGCGGTAAATAGTTCTGTAAAAACACTTGGTCTTAATGGACTGAAAATTATTGGTAACACTTGTTTTATGAACAGTGTTATCCAGTGTTGGTCGAATACCAAATGGTTGCTGGAGTATTTAAAGGAGGACGCCTATACAAGGAATATTAACACCAGTATCTCTGATACGAAGGGAGCTTTAATCAAAACTTTTGGGGAAGTGATCAAGGAACTGTAGTCATGGTCAGAGGATTTTTTATATCGAGTGGTTGATATAGTATCTTTGAAAAGTCAAATCCAAAGCTTTACACCATGTTTCATCGATTATACCCAGCAAGATGCTCAGGAGTTTTTACGATACTTGCTGGAAGGACTACATGAAGACGTAAATAGAGTAACTGATGAGCCCAAACTCATTTTGACCGAGATTGTCGACAGATTGAGCATCAGTCGAAAAGCCAGAGAATCATGGTCAAGATACTTGAGAACTCCAAGTTAGTAGATAACTCTGTTGGACAGTCTACATTGAAATGCACATTTTGTGGTCATCGGTCAGTAACATTTCATTCATTCTGGGATATTTCTCTTCCAGTATCACAAAGAACAGGGCAACTTAGTTTCTCGCAATGTTTAGAATTATTTACTAAGGAAGAAACTATGAATTATGATGAGAAAATCCAAAATCTCTATTGATTCATGAATTTCCAAAAATTTTGGTAATCGATTTAAAAAGGTTTTCTCAAACAGACAAATTTAGAGGAAAATTAAATGTCAGCATTGATTTTCCTCTAAGAGGATTAGATATGAGCAACTTCACAGCAGACAATGAAGCCAATGAACTTGTACGCTTTGTTGAATCACAGCAAAACTTTCTCTAGCGGACACTACACTGCTTAATGTAAGCATCCGTATACAGGCACGTGGCACGTGTACAATGATTCTATTGTTTCCTCGATTCCATCAGAATCCATAGTGAGCGAAAAGGCATATATACTCTTCAATGAGAAGGAGGGCACTAAATCGCACCTTTTGGATTATATTTAGTTTTATCATTTATTTTTATTCATTTAATTTAAAAATAAAAATATATATTTCCTTCCTTATTGCTCTCGTAAATTTCTGTCTATACCCCAGATGAAAAGTTTCCGATACTGTATATCATTACATATATCGCTCATCTTCCGTTGTCGGATACAAAGTTCAATAAATATGCTATACCGGCAGTTCGAGTTTCGTTCTCGAATTTATAGTATCTACGAAAATTTCTCGTAACAAGCAGTTTACTGGAACATTATCTACCCGAGATATAACGTCCAACCCTCACAGAACAGGTGGTTGTTACATTGCGCAACTGTGAAAATGTTAGAACGCAAGGATCCAGATGATTCAATGTTTATTTTCATTACAAGCAAAAAGGCCATCCTTAGTCCACAATTCATCATCCAAAATTGTTGAATGTATTTGCGTAAAACAGCATCGCCTATTGAATTCAATAAAATAGCATCTTCATCTTATTCCCCTCTAGCTTCACTTTTATTCAATATAAATCAAATGTTTGGCCACACAACTTCCAATTTTGTCATTCATTCTCTTAGAAGTCCATTATGCCAGATGTTTTGCTTTCTCCATTTTACTGTAGTGCCTTCAATATCCAATTGGAAATTTTATTTGAAAGCTTTTTACCGCTATTATAATAGGCTTTCGGAATCACTTTCAGTTGATAAGTAACTGATTTATTATGCACAACAGGGAGCTAAGTTACAGATTGCTAAGTGTTAAACGACGAAGGAATATAAAATAAAAATGATAATGGACTTATATTACAGAACAAAAAATAATATTGGATTGGACTGTATTGAGCAAATTGAATTTTCTTTCAGTGATTAATACGCACATACAAACTGATTTCAAAACCTGTATTGAGCATACCGGGTGTCTACGAAAAGCGGCTCGCATCTTTTACTTCTCTGGTTTTGTAGATAGTGGAATGAAATTTGGAGGATTTATGTATGACCAAAAACTCCATTCTTAGACAAGTGAGACCGGAAGTTATATGAACTTCCGAATGTTGAATGAGCCACCAGATATATTTTCACTCCTTTTCATTCTATTTAACAGTATGAATACAACCATTGCCAACCAATTGCTGCAGCTTTTTCTGATATTATGTCACCCAATAAGCTCTTTGTTCTCGGTCACGTGACATCGGATTCAAAATAATTATTAATGGGACAATCTGTATATTTTGGCATTTCTATGTGGTCTAAAACGATTAGTTTAAGAACTCCCACGAGGTTTTTTGATAAATTATGAATGATTATTATACTTGTAGCTGTCTTAATCATCACGAAAAATAAAGGACTGCCCAAATATACAGGGTGACTCTAAACCTAAATGATTTTGCAATTGCTCGTTTCAGACGTCGGCGTCGTGGAAAAAAGGATATTGAAGTACCTGTAGTTCTTGAACTAATCGTTTCAGACCACAAGTATTATAGTTTGTTGGAATCGTTTTATTGGTAGTAACATAGAAATGCGAAAATATACAGGTTGTCCCATTAATAATTTTGAATCTGATGTCACGTTACTGAAAAAAAAAACTGCACTAATTGCTACGATTGCTTACAACCCCAGAATTTCAGTTCTCTACTACTACTCTCGAGTTCCGAGATAATTCCTGGCCAAAACTTCGTGCGCCACCCTGTATTTTGAAAAATATTAAAAAAAGGTTATTAAAAGTAACAAGTGCCTGTATCCAGAATGTCACATGGGGACAAAAGAAGTGAAAACATACACGAGACACCGTTTTAAAAATCGAAATTCTATATCACTTCCAGTGAAACACGAAATTGTATGAAGCTGAGTCATTCGTCAAAAAATGCAGTATCATGTCTTATACAAATCTTTCAAAATCCACTGATTTTTCATTAGTCTTGAAAGATCTTGATGATCTTGAAGAACTCATAGTAAATTCAATTAATGATCGAACTTATCATTTACATTTTCCAGACAGAGAACACAAAAAAAAATAGACAACAGAAATCATCATCATATCTATAAAACTGGGCATCGTGGAATGAATACAACTTTAGAATCATTGAGAAGAAATTATTAGTGGCCTAATATGGATGAAGATGTGAAAATTCTTATAAATAACTGTAATCTTTGCCAAAAATCAAACTATGAACGGCAACCCAATAAATTTGAGTTTCAACTAATCTCTATAGGAACTAAACCTTTCGAAAGAATTCATATGGATGCTTTGTCAATTTCCAAAGAGAAATTTCTTACAATTATTAATACTTTTTCGCAATTCTCCCAAGCTTATTTGATACCAGGAATAAATGGGATCAATATACTTGGCGGACGGTATGTGATAGAGGATATGAATTCAATAATCAGAAATTTCAAGATTTTTTAAATTACACAAAATAAATATTCATTTAACAAATCCCAAAAATTCGAATTGGAATAGCTATATTGAGAGACTTCATTCAACTATACTTGAACACGTGAAAACACAGACAAGGCAAAATCCAACACAATCTACTGGACATACACCATTTGAAGTAGTTTCTGAACATCTCTTCAAAAGATCCATTCGACATATCTGAAAAAGATATTATATCAAAATACGTTCAAAATCATAAAGAAATAATGAATAGAAAATATGAAGAAATTAACGAAAAAATACATAACAGAAAGACTAAAGAAATAAAAAAAATTATGGAAATCGAGAAAAAAAAAACAGTTTTGAATAGATGATACAATTTATCACAAAGAACAAACTCGTGACAAATTGGCCCTTTGTTTTACTAACGTTCAACCCATCGCTCAAACTCACAACAAAATCAGAACAGAAACTTCGAAGTATTCGAAGCACAATTCAAAGAAACGCAAAAAATATTGATTTCAGTTTTTTGTCTATTTCAAATAAAGTTCTCACTCATACTTTTATCCCTTCTATATTAATGAATCGAATAAGTGGATCTATTCATAAATTAACTAATCCTATAGTACCTATAGAAATGAAATAGACCAAAGTGATTTCTAGTAAGCACACCTTTATGAGTTATATGAATATAACTGAATTAGTAGATATTGGAAACAAATTATGGTTTCAAGTTGATGTTCTTGGAAAGAAAAATACGTACTCAATATAATTATCAAGAATGAACCTGCCAATTGTACAGTACATACGACAAAATCTTGGCAAAACAGCTGACACCAGAGACGATCCTATTTTCCACCCCATCCAGCATCAACATTACCGAGAGTTGTACTATGGAAAATCACCATGAGATCCAACCTGGAAGTTATATAATTTCTATACCCGAAAATTGTTATTTTATTATCAATGGTAAAATATTTCATCATGGGCCATCAGAATTATCAGCAACAAAAATTATCCAATTACCCTATTTAAACATTTCTCACTTATTTTTGAGTTCTACACTAATGAATTTACATGAAATTAAACATCTCACAACAATACTATCCCAACAACAGTGCCAGCTTCCTCGTGAACCACAACTTTTCTCCCATTCTGTACCTGTATGTATGCATTCTTATTTTCCTTGAAGTAGCATCTTACTACAAAAATTGCTACTCATATAATCTATGGCATCATTACCATTCAAAACGACATGGAGAATCAACCCATATGGAAGATATGAAACCTGGCCAACCAGACCTACTCCAGTCTTCATCTTAAGGAGGGAGGAGTTACGTTCCTGAGTCCTGACTTGCAGCCTGCAGCCAGACAAATTGCAACTCCAACATCTACCGGGGTTTATCTATGCTGAATTGTCTTTTACCGTAATTTTTATGCTTAATTGTTTTCTACCGAAGATTATCTCATAATATGATTTCCACTGTTTGAATTGTATTAAAAAAATAACCGTAGAAATATTTTATTCATTCCATTTTTGTCACTTGTAACCTGTATTTTTGATGTTCATCAAAGCATTGAGTTTATGAACATATTTTATTGTGCAAAATATGAATGTTGAAAAAGAGTTATTCAATACAAAATTGGTTTTGAAAAAGTACGAGAATGCCTTACGAAGCACACTACTGCTGAAGCATAAACGTAACTAACTGAAAGTTAGATCCTGGGGGTGTCTCCGCTACTGGACAACATGGTCTGAACTATCATTATGCTACTCAATATAAATATAGCTGTTGCCCTATGCCCGTATTCGGGATAATTTATTAAATGATATAACTGAAGATTTCTACGAAATTACAAACATAATTGCATATAAGTAACTCATTGCAAAATGGCCTGGATTTTGCGCACCACATGTTGGACAACTCGCTACCACCTCTGGTGCAAAAAAAACACTAATTTTGCAACTTGTTATACAGGGTGTTCATTTCAGGACTTCCCACCCTAATTTTCTCGAAATGTGTGTATTTTTTCAAAAAATCCTGAGACACGTCAACAAATGTATTGAAGGGGACAAGTTTTCATCAGAAAATGAACGCGCCCCCTTTCATCCCCTGCAAGGGGGAGCTACCAACTTCAAAATCTTAAATGTGAAGGGGTATCGAGTAATACCTTATTTCAAAGGTCTTTAAAATCTCTACACGTTGAAATAAAAACTGTAACTGTTTATCAATTGAGTAGTAGGTATGTTTTGAAATTTCCAGGTAAGTATATTGTTATAGTCAATTTTATAAGTTGTATGATAGGTAGTCCCTAATTATCTTGATTGATAAGAATAGGTATTTAAGTATTTTTCAAGAAAGAATAATTTAGTTTACTACATTCCCTAATTCTGTGGAAATTTCAACGTGTTTTACCTTAGTGTCGTATTAAAAATGGTTTACACTTTAGCTGCAATTTAGGTTTGAATTAAAATGAATGAGAATAAACAGTTACAGTTTTTATTTCAATGGTACGGAGGAGCAAACAGATTTTCCTAAATATCTCGATAACGGATCGATCAATTAAAAAAAAAACACTGACGTGTAGAGATTAAAAAGACCTTTAAGATTAGGTATTAATCGATACCCCTTCGCATTTGAAATTTTGAAGTTGGTAGCTCCCCCTTGCAGGGGATGAAAGGGGGCGCGTTCATTTCCTGATGAAAACTTGTCCCCTTTGATACATTTGTTGACGTGTCTCAGGATTTTTCAAAAAAATACACACATTTCGAGAAAATTGGGGTGGGAAGTCCTGAAATGAACACCCTGTATACATAGCTCTTTTGACCCGATGAATGCTTTTCAAGGAGCGAGGCCAATTCACACCAAAACGGATAATTTTATCTTCATTGTATACGACTTCTACTAACAGTTTATAAAGGAACATTCCCATCCCGGTTAGGAAATGTCTATACACCGACTGTACTATATTCTTTACAGCAATTCTTCATGAGCAACTTGAGTAATATCTTGATACTTTCTGTAGGTATAGCTAGCTGATAATGATATTTGAAGGAATGGATGAATTGTACAAATGCACGATTAGAATTGTTGGTTCAGGAAAAGCACTATAAATAGTTGATTGCCACACGCGAAATAGCAATCAATTTTAAAAACAAGTCTAGTTACAAAGGTGAATGGTGGATATTTTCTAGATAATGTTCTCCATTCTTGATATTATCGGTGACAGCGATGGAAGTTATAATCATGGGTTCTTGTCACCTCTAGAATAATTGGACAATGAGCATCTTGTATCAAATCACGAAGTGCATTACCACCAACTCAAAAACTGACTTTAAGGGAGATCGATGGAGTGATTGAAGAGAGACTCAAGTTTTGTTCATTATTTGACGAGACTTTCTAAACACTCCATCTTCAAAAGCAATATTGAGCTTCAGTATTAATTTCATCAATTTAAATACAAGCTCTTGGGCTGAGTTTTTCTCAAATTGGAATTAGTTATTTCATGAAAATTATTCAGACATGTTGTGTGTACTGCACAAAAAATTTTGCATTAAAAGAAAAACAAGAAAAAGCGAATGGTGGAAAGTGCAAGCCTGTAGAACCCCAAGTAACATTTTACGACTCATTTTGGGCAAAGTATAGACACTGTAATTTGGACACGACACATTTAAAAGACACATTGTCGACTTTTGGACCATTACAAGTGGGAAATGCGAAATGTGTACTAAATATGGCCCGAATTTTCTCCAATGGTGAGTCTGGAATATACCTAGACCTTTTCGAAAAAGTGTCTTGATTCTGCCTTGTGTTTCCAATATGTGAATAAAATGGAACCATGATGTGTCCACAACTGTCTATTTTGTTTCTAACTTTGCTGAAATATTTGTCAATTATGTGTTCAAAAGTTAATTTGCATGTGCATCTTACCATAGTTATTATTTTTTTATACATTCATGCAAAAATCAAAACTTTATTGACCTATATTCAATGAAAAAAGATGTACTTTACTGCACTAGTGCAATAAAGTTTTTATTGCACTCATCTGTCATTCCACTTCAACGTGCTATCATCATGACAAACATAAACATTCAAATCCACTACATATTTAGCAGATATTCTGTGAGATTGGCAATACGTTTTAAACAGTTAAAACATATTTTATATTATTTTGTATTGATGTTACCAGTCAGAGTTAAACAAACAATGGCTTCTCGAGAATAATTCCATTATCAAAACTGATCCATTTTGTTCTACCTGCACAGAGCAAACTGTCTGTATTATGACCACACATCGTGATAACATACGCGCTCTCGGCTACTATGATTTTTATCTTCATAATGCAACTGTGGTTATAGAAACGTCAGTCAAAAATTATTTCTGACAATTACAGAATTGAAAGTCTTAAAATGAGTATTATTAATGGAAAAATAGATGATAGTGATCTGTTTCAGTGCAAATCGATAGTAATAATTAATTATTTGAGTTGCGCTTTTCATTTTCCCACATCCAGTGCTGCACCCTAATAAATTATTTTTTGCTTTTTGCATGAACGTAGAAAAAATGTTGTATATAACATGATTTTTTGGGTTTATAACCTTCCACAATCTGAAAATGAAAAAATTTTAATCCAAATAAATCTGTACAAGTGTAGAAGGACAAATTAATTAATTTGCCCGATAAGTTACTGCGTTCACAAGACTGCTGTCTTGAAAGAAATTAATTTTTGTCAGTAACGTACCCTACACTGAATTTGCCTATCTGAAAAAATGAGATCGAATTAACAAAGAATACTTCTCTTTTTTTGAAAATTTTACTCTGTCAAAGAAAGATTTTATTTCCAAAACCGCAATTCAAATTCAATTTCTTCAGTGTCTTTCCAAGAAGTTTTGATAACGGAGGCAGATACAGCCTCCGAAACGTCAACAATTTTCACCCTTGTAACGTTTTTCAACTTGTTGCAGTATTTACACTTTCAGTGTTGAGCAAAGCGCCCGAAAAATCATTACACCGCCTTTAGGTATACACTCTATGAGTGTTTATCTTGGATGAAATGTATCACCGAAAAATATGAAGCAAACCAAGCAAACAAAAGAAGGACTGAAACATAGCCACATATGGACGAAACCTGGAAATTATAGAAAACTTTTAGTCATTACCGATAATTCTCCAACACGGAACGTATATTTCCTGTCTGTGGAGAATATTATAGTGTGATGGATGATACATCAATAATGGAGTTGTTGAAGGTTTTTTTTACATGTGTCTGGAATAAAATATCATTTGCGGTTGACAGTTTTGCGGCAGATTTCCGTGATCTATCGAACACTAATGACTGTGTGGATACCCAAGTAACAATTTTATTTTTGTGATAGCTCTCAGAAGTTTCTGAAGACCATAACCATCACAACTATGATAAAATTGTTTTGCTGTTACGACATACATAAAACCTCTATAAAGCTGTCATAAATCTACGAGGACCGACTCCCATGAAGGTTCTCAGGGCTATTTTTGAATGCCAACTTAAAACCTTTTTGTCTTATTCGAAGGATTCCTCAGGTTCATTATAAAACCAAATCATGGTGCTGTTATAAGGGTGCTCCGGTATGGTCTTGAAATAATCTGTTTGGCATCAAAATGTCTTCTTCGAAGTTGGTTTGGAATAATATTTTCCATAGCCAAAACGGACTCAAATTATTCTAATTATGTGGTTGTAGGTTACGAAAAATGACGGACTGATTTACAAGTCAAAAATATAATGATGGCGTCCTGGCAGAGATCTTTGAAGTATATTTATGTCCGTTTGACAACGTAAAATATCAAATATTTTCTGCAAATGATTTTTTTTACGAAATGATATGGGATAGGTGGTAAATTTGCAACGCGCCCCAATAACAACGAGGAATTGAGAAAATGAACACAATACATAAAAAAAAAATTATTTTATTATTTCCGAAATAATTTTTACTATATCTAAATACAAATATATAGCAAACATTGTGTGTACTTCCTTTTATTCTTACATACCAAATTGTAATAAATGAGTTGAAATTAGTCTCTCTCTTTCGTTTAATGGTTGTTGCTTCCAGTGAGATGCAATTGGAAATTAGACTCATCTCCCATTTCGAATGTCTGGTTGTAATAAAATATGGCTACTCTACCTTATTCTAAATGATAATAATAATAATAATATAATAATAATATACTTTATTTTCCTTTCTGACAATTTGAAATTGTATAGAAATAGTGAGGAGTCATAAACATAAATAAATAAATAAATAACATACATGTACAAATAAAGTCATAAACATTGAAATCTTAATATATCTTAATAGAGTAAAAACATTTTTCAATTAGGTACAACTTTAATTTTCTCTTAAAGTTTGTGAGGTATTTCAAATCTTTAGGCAATTTACTGAAAAAATCAGACCAGCACTATCTGGTGATCGATAGGAAGCTGTATATATTGTCAATGGAATTTGAAAATTGTCTTTGGACCTTGTGTTTTTAACATGTACTTCTGACCTTTTTAGATATTTATCTTTGTTTTTGAAAATATATAAGCACAATTCAAATATATAGAGTGAAGGTAGAGTCAAAGTATTCAATTTCCCAAACAGATCCTTACAACTATGCTGTTTGAGAACACCTAACCTTGATTCAACCTGTCCGTAATAAATGTTAAGTATCTGTTTTTTATTCATGATCTTTCGTAAGTTTTTGAATAAGTAGTTTTGCGAATTGAGATATTGAACTAATTTGTCACAGTGTGCTTTCCAACTAAGTGTACTATTAAAGTGGATACCAAGGAATTCAACGTTGAGTCTTCTCGGTATTGTTAGCTGCAAACCACTCATTCAACCTTTTCAGAATATCACTGCAATGAGTTTGTAGTGATATATCACTTTTTTGAGTTACAATTGCAGATGTATCATCAGCATACACAGTTAGAGTGATATCACATATTGACCTGTTCAGGTTATTAATATATAAAATAAATAATACAGGCCACAAAACTGAGCCTTGTGGTACTCCAATGGATATGTCAACTGCTGAGGTTTTAACTTCACGTTTAGTGTTGTTATTGATATTTTGGATGCTGATATATTGCTGGCAGTTTCTCAAAAAAGTTTCTGTCCACTTGTTTTCTGAACCCTGTTTACCATAATTTTGTAGTTTAAAACATTTTTTGATCCTTCAAATAAATTCTCTGATCGAAATCAATACTCGGTATCTATACTTCCGTAGTCTTTTTCTTCACCAGCCTTTTGAAATGACCAATTCTTTCAAGTGTTTTCCAGTTGTTTGGAGATGAAATTTTTGCCTGATTCATATTATTATTGTTCAAGTTAAAATTACTATAATTTTGGTCATTGTTTTGACTTCAGTAATTTTTTATGTCAATTTTGTTGAATATTTAGTAATTATTGATATGAAATGGAACCTGGTACATATACAGGGTGACCCAGGGTTGAACAAACATTCAGTATCGATTTTTTTGGCAAAAATAAGATTATTTCCTTATATAAGCATGTGTCTCAACTGTATATGGTTAATAACAACAATAAAATTTTGACTTTCGACATTTCATAACTTTCGTTCGGTTTTATGATAGCCATATAAAAGATCATTTTAATATTTTAATAATCTCAAAAAACTTTTTGGCAAAGACTTGAGTAGTGCTATAAAACCATTACTAACTCAGTTTCTATGTGGATATTTCTTTGGGTTCTGGTTCCTACGAAAAGGAACATCCTGTATTGTTCAAAGAACATCTTGAGAGTCGAGGAAAAGTAGGTAGGAATAGGTGTTCTTCTTAAATTTTCGAAGGCTGCAGGACTCAGGGAACACCTCCAAAGCTTTGACGTTCTGTGGAAAAACAAGCTCTGGGCAGCAGATGTGCTGCATGTCTCCAAAGTAACGGCATATGGATGTGAGGACTGAGCTCGACGGGTCAATCGCGATGAGACTGCTAACGGTGGAATGATTAATGATATAAAACAGAGACAAATCGCCAACATTTCTGCTATGTTCTAGAGAAGTAAGCGAGCTTGTGAGCAAAGTATCACCAACGGGACGAATGGCTCCCTTTTGGATCGATTCTAAAAGTTTCAATATGTGTTTGGGTGCAGCACTCAATATATGGAAACAGTATTCCAAAACAGGTCGAATATGTGCCTTATAAATCATAATCAGTTAACGAGAAGTAAAGTACTAGTTTTTGAGATGTACTCTTAGCAATGGACTTCACATATGGTTCTCCCATGAGAGTGTACTGCTGATGGTAATACTGAGCATTGAAATGGAAGATTTCATTGGTATAGTTTCTCCTGACATAGTTACGTTGGCTACTGTGAGATCGGCCTTTCTAGAGAAAATGCTTGAGTTTTATTCGCATTGAATTCCACCAAATTGTTGGATCCCCATTCTGGAATTTTGGCTACGTCCGTATTTATTTCATTCACGATTCTTTCCCGTTTATATCTGCATTCACTGGCTCTTATCGGAGCTTTGGAAGAGAAAGCGGTATAAAGGGTACAATAATCTGCAAAGCTGTCCACTGGACATGAGGTAGTTACCAGCAAATTATTGATGTTAAGAAGGAAAATTATTCTGTTTTTCAAAAAATTTTGGAGACTTTATTTCCATTGAATATTTTTGTTTTTATATTCATAGTAGATGTATATGTACAGTGAGCACGTAAAGGTTGGGCCATTGAGGAAAAAAGTGCAGACACGTCGATTTTCTTTTGGCGCATTTTTTGGTCTTCTCATATTTTTGATGACGTCATCACTGTTCGAGTTATGATATTTTTGATGACGTCATCACTGTTCGAGTTATGACGTCATTATATATTATATTTTAAATGGCAATACCCTATTTATATGATACCTTCAAAAAGAGCGCATTATTCTCTGTATGGATTTCCAGAAATTAATTCAGGGATACTAAAATACGCATGTATCAAATTTTCGTTCCGTCGGCGACACTGACTATAAATACTGTTAAAATGATTTTTTATCGGTGTACATTTTTTTATACAACTGTTCTAAGAACATGTCTTATTTACATTAATTCAACTTCACAATAATAGTGAGCTATCAAATAATTGTGGTATAAATCAGTTATCGACATCATGGCCCGTTCAAGCGAAAAGCAACACAGAAATTTTAATGACGATCGGTTATGGAGATACGACGCGTACGCAAGCTGAGGTTTGTAACTTATTTAACAATAAATATCCCGAGAGACCTATCACACGTTCGACGGTGAGCAAAGTCGAAGCAAAGTTTAGAAATGTTGGCCATATCGGTGATAATTATAAGGTCGTCCAGGCGTTACGGAAAATCAACAATTGGATGTATTATCATTGCGAGAAAATCCTCATAAACCTACTCGTCAAGTTGCATTGGAGCAATTAATGTGTCAAACGACTGCTTTGAAATGCCTTAAAAAAAATAAGTGGCACCAATATAAAGTGCAAGTAATTCATGAACTCAATGAAGATGATTTCGATCGCTGACAAGAATTTTTGAATTAATGATGGCTCGATGTAATAATGATCCGCAATTCATACAGCACTGTGTTTTCTCAGATGAGGCCACCTCCTGCTTGAATGGTACAGTAAATAAGCAGAATTGTAGGTACACTCAGTATCCACAGACAGCCAATGTGTGGGCGGGAATAGTTGCTAATACAATTGTGGGACCTTTTTTTTATTGACGGTTCATTGAACGGTGACAAATATTTAGATTTACTGCAACATCACATAATTCCCGCACTTGCGGCTCTATACCCACATCATCAAAATCCTCAGCTCCCGGACAATTAATTCACTATGGTACCAGCAAGATGTGGCGCTCCATCTTGCGCATTACGCACGACATGTATACGTGAATACCTCGATAACATGTTAGATGGATTGGCAGACGAGACTTTCTAGAGTGGCCAGCTAGATCTCCTGATCTAACCTGAAGTTGAAAGTTTACGTTATCAGACCTAATACTATTGATGAACTGAATTAGTTAATTAACGCTAATACCCTTACTAATGTTTTGCAAGAGTTTCAACATCACCTTGCATATTGTCAAGAGATAAATGGCATGCAATTTGAGCACTTAACTTAATAATTTGTAGGTTTATTTAGTCCTGTTGTCATTTGTATAAATTACATTAGTATGAATTAAATCTCTTTTATTTCTCGAACTTACGGTTATGTAACGTTAGAAAAATATGATATCCATACACAGAATACTGCGCTCTTTTTGAAGGTATCATCAAAATAGGGTATTGCAAAAAAATAATATAATGACGTCATAACTCGAACAGTGATGACGTCATCAAAAATATTAGTAGACCAAAAAATGCACAATTGAAAAAGAAAACCGACGTGTCTAAGCTTTTCTTCCCCAATGGCCATATCAAGCTTTTAATGAATTTTTTCCAATCTTTACGTGCTCACTGTATGTTGGACTCAATTGCCGAATTCGGCCATTCAAATACTCCGTTCGCGAACTGATCAAATCCAAATGATTAATTGGCGAATTACATGCCGAATTCGGCCATTGGCCGAAATATAGTTTGCTCAAATGCAGAAAACGCATTTTCAACTTGCAAGGTAGGTTAGCTTGCTCAGGTTAGGTTTGTGTGTCAACCGCGAGCATTTTCGGCAAGTGGTCATTTGGCCTTGATCAATTCGCGAATCAAGTATTTAAATGGCCAAATTCGGCAATTGAGTGTAACATATACATGTAAAGAAAATTTTGCGTAGTCTCTTGGGTACTGTGTACCCGCAAAACAGCGGATTTCCACAATGCGACACGTTTTCCGTAAAGTCCTAGTACTTACACTATATATTCCATTTGGTTTAGAATTGGTGAGTGTTCATCAACTGACGATTATTCAATTTTTTTTTCTGTTGCTTCTAATTATATAACTGATTTAGTTTGCTCTCAATAATTAATGTCTGTCTATCTGTATTTTCTATTTTAACTTAGTGAATTATTTATTCCTGGAATGTAAATGGAGTTGAATTATTCATTTCCTGCCAATATTTATTTGGCACCAGTTTCAATTAATGTGAATATTTTCACCAATGAGGTTTCAAATATGGCAAGCTTCCAAACGTTTCTTTCATCGAAATTTGTTAATTAATTAGTATAGTGATATATGCGAAATACAAAAAGAAAAACTATTTTGCATGAGTTTGAGTGATTACATGCTTGTTCGTTGGTATATTATCGGGGATAACATAACAAGACCTCGTCGAATTTATCGAGTCGAATTCGGAGATTTATTTTCTGAATAAAACCGGAGAGCTTTTAAGCTCGAGTTCTTTGAACATAAATCTTCGAATTTGACGAGATGAATTTTCTAAAATAAAAATATCTGCATGGAATTTGATAAACGTCAGTCGAGTTATATTTGATCAGATTATTTCTCAAATATGTCAATTAACCAATAACATTTATTCCACAACGTACATAATTATTTTTTCCGTCGACCGTTCATTTATGATGTATTTTAACGCACTCAAAATTGTTGATCAATGACCCCTGTTAATGAATGATTTTCTATTAATCAACGATTTGATTATATGCAACCCAACATACATTGCTCTTATACATTTTACATTGGTAAGTACTATCTGTCATTATTGATTTGTTAATAATATTCAAATAAAATTTCAGAAAATGTTTATTAAACCAGTTGTCACTTAAAACCATATATGGTCCCGTGGCGTAACGGTAAAGTTCACCTGGTTTGCTGGAACAAGTTAGTTGCAAATCAACATCTGAAATTGCGTCTAATAAAGAAACAGAATCTGACATAGAGAAACAAAGCTTGGAAAACCTGGAAAACATTGGGAGAGAAGCCCCAAAGATTAATAAGAAATTAAGGAAAAAGGAAGTTCCCCCTCCTATAACAGTAGAAGGTAGAGCTAGGGATAATTACTCCCTTCTTGACAAATTAAAACAAGCTGGTATTAATGTGGAAATAAAATACACTCGCTTGAATACGGTATTTTATACCAATAACATCGATCAGTATGGAAAAGCGATTAATATCTTCAAAAAAGAAAAAATAGAATTTTATACTTACACTCCGTTTAATAAAAAAGAACACCTTTTTGTCATAAAAGGGCTTGACCAATCTCCTGAAGTACTAGATATCATACAGGCTCTAAGACACGAACATAATATAAATGCTAATAAAGTATTTAAAATGATGAAAACTATAAGGCCCATATTTATGATTACCACTCCCCCGGAATATAATCTAAAATTCTTAAAAACAAATGTACGAACACTGATGAATACCCGAATCACCTGGGATTATAGGCTGAATGAAAATATTATAACTCAATGCCGAAACTGCCAGCAATGGGGGCATGCAGCGGGGAACTGCTACAGAGCCCCCAGGTGCCTGAAATGTGGCCAAGGGCATCCTACTACAGTGTGCAACAAAACACTTGACACACCTCCACAGTGTGCAAATTGTGGATTAGAGCATCCCGCAAACTTTCATGGCTGTTCAGCTTATATAAACAAAATTAAAGAAACTGAAGGAAAAACAAAGAAAACAACAAATAACAAGCCCAATTTCCATCTTGGAGGGATGGAAAATGTACACACAAGGATACGACCTCCTCCAATTGACCGAACAGAAACTTCAAAAACTTTTCCCCCCACGATAGGCCAGGGGGAAAGTTACTTCAAAAAACCTATAGAGGATCAAGAAAAAGTCCGAACCCCAAGAACGGACGAAAAAGGACAACCCGCGGAACCACATCCCCAGATGAACTACCCTCACTGCGGTTGCAGGATGGGACAGCACAACCTTCTCGTGGCGCAGGCTGCGAAACATCTGTACTTTCAGATCACAGAGCTCCTCACTCTTATTATGAGTGATGGAGCGTTCCCTGATGCGGCTTCCCTATCAGGGGGGAGGGCGGGGGTGGGGGGCGCCTACGGGGCCCCCCGCCTCTTCGCTCGGTGCTCCCGGTGGCGGACGCGGCGGAAGGGGAGGGTGATCTGGATAGTAACAAAAAAACACGAAACACAACACAAACATAACACACATAAAATAATAAACTTCAAATAAAAAGCATGCATGATGAAATCGTAGGCTCGGCACAAGCCTATGAGGAAATCATGCATGCAAATAAATAAAAAAGTCATTATCAGAAAACAGGTTTTTTCTAGCTTTTCCTGTTATAAACTATATAATTAAATAACACCTCACAAACTAAAACATTAATTATCATACCCACATTAACATAAATGCCAGCATGAGCTATGCGGGAGGTTGGCGCTGTTAAACGTTGCAACGCAGTGAGGGTAAAAGTCTGAGTTAACAGCCAGACCATCGGCTGGGTTGTGGCACTAGCTCCCCATTCACGTGGGGAACAGCTGCAGCCGTCTCTGTATATTAGTTAATATATATGAAATGATTTGTACATGAGCTGTGAATATTACTTATGAATTTAATCAATAAATATTTTTTGACTTTGACTTGACCTGGTTTGCAACACTGAGGTCGAGAGTTCAAAACCCACCGATGGTAATTTTTTTTTATTTCAATTTAAAAATAAATAATAAAAAATAAAATAAAACTACCACTGAGAAAAATTAAACTATCTTTGAGTAGAGTTAATATAAATAGGAAATAGTGATTGTTTTTTATCGTAACTTTAAATAAATAAACATTGAAAGTGAGATATCTCTATTTTCGAAAACTACTGTCGACGGAAAAGTTTTGTAACAAACTCGTGAATTAAAATGGCGATTAACAATCGAGATAATGTTTGTTAATGTTATTAATACACTTGTTCGTTAAATAACCATTATTAAATTAATGAACATAATTATTCACGGCAATATGTCACACTACTTGTGAAATGTGTTGCAAACATTCAGGCAACTGTCAAGAAGGACCATGCAGTTTATCAGGAACGAAGCAGGTTTATCAGCGACAATCCCACTCATGTATAATAATTCCCATTTGCGAGTACAAAAATCGTAGTTTGCTATCGGCTAAATAGGAAGGAACAGAAATGCAAGTGGATAAAAATATCGGATAAATTACGTTACCATAGCAACGCTAGCATTTACTGTTCGTTCATCAAGCATCGCGCGTCGCATCAGTTCGACAATTGTAATTGTCAAAAACAGAATTAAACAAGAAATGATATTTCAGTAAGTTTGTCGAGATTATCAAAAATATTTCACCGGGAATACGGCAATTTTATTAACATAGTGAAACTAACAAGAACAAAGTAAAAACATCAAAATTATTGATCGGCGCTCCGAGGCGGCTTAAATGGTATTGGTGGCTTTCAGAGCTGCAGGGAAACCCGCAACACCACATCATCTGAAGAGTTGGAATTCTTTGATAGAGAACTTCTAAAGAGGTCCGACGAATTGTGACAATCTGCTCTACGGTAAAATAGGATGTATGGTGTCTTCGAAGGCTCCAAAAGGTCCAGTTCCAAAGAAGGTATTCTATTTACGCAATTGTCATCAAATTTGTAACAGCCCGTTTTATCTTTGGCTAAGGTGTAATAGTGGCCAAAATCTGCTCCAGAACCAGAGTGAACAATGACTGCGTAAAGCTCGTAATTGCAGTCGGCTAGATTGAGGTGTTCTTCTAGCTTGATTCGTCGAGATTTGGATTTGGTTCTTTCTAAACATTACTTTTCCACTTATTGTTCTTTTAATTTGTTAAATGAAGTTTAATTGAATTGAATGTTCTATTCATAGGATTGTCTTAACAAATACCACACGAGCTCAGATCTAGCCGGATATTTTTTCTGGTTGTTCTCGAATACTTATTTTCATTGGCAATTTACCTCGATCTGTTCGCTCTCGTGATTTTGTCAGAACAGCTCTCGTTAAATTGCCAATGAAAATAAGTATTCGAGAACAACCAGAAAAAATATCCGGCTAAATCTGAGCTCTTGTTGTATTACCCCCGAATAAATTTTGACAGGTAACGGAATAATCATTTTTAAAGGTCCATTAAATAAAGATAATTACTTATACTGTCATCGCGATAAAGTTGGCAACCTATGGGAAAAAAGTTTGTTATTGAAATTTCTGAAAAACTATAATGGCGGTTTGTTCCTGCATGTCTGATAATTGAAAAATCAGTTGCTACTTGTATCACGTGACCTCAGATTTGGCGGGAATATTTAAAAAAGTTAATTGCTACCGAAAAATGGGTCAAATTGACAAGGTATTGAAACATTTCATTGAGAAAATGTGTTTGGAATCCAACAAGAACCCTTTGTACGAATTTTGAAAAAGATTGAAAAAAAAATCAGAGATACCATTTTATTCCTCTGCCTTACTAAGAATAGTATATTCTGTAACAGGGTTAGAATGAAAAATTCGATGTGAGTGGGAACCACGAGCATAACGAATTTTCATTCTAAACGAGTTACAGACTGTGCTTTCTCCACAACCACAAATTTCACATATAATCAAATGAAAAGCAAACGAAAAATTATTTTGACATTTCATTTCACATCTTGTCACTATGGTGCCAGTCAAGGCTAACGTAATTATTGTTCCAACAATATCAGAATATTCATTCTTATACAAGTGAATGAAATACACGCAAAATGCATAAGACAGCAAGTGTTTTAGAATATTTATTCAATATCAAGAGCGTGAATGTTACCATTCTGTTATCAAATATCTTTTCAGAATTGGTAAATTCTTTGAAGGTTGTGGAAAAACATACATTCTTCACATAAGTTTGGATCAAGTATTATACAGTCTGACCCATTTAAGATGGAAGCACCCCAAGTAGCATTTTGGCGACGACAACCACATAATACACCAAAATTAACGTAGTAGTTGGTGTAGAAATTAGTCATTCATGAAACGACGCTCTCTAAACCACCGGTCAACGTTGTTTTAACGTTGAGCATGACATCAGTCAAGCTACGACGTTGTCATAACGTTTATTCAATCGACTACGAGTAGTAAATATTCTGGGAATGGGAATAACGTTCTAAAAACGTTTAAGTGACAACTTAGGAACAAGTGCCAACCTGAATAGAGAGATATTGAGGAAAGCAACTACTTTTTCAGAGGAACAACTGTATTATAGCCAGGAGAAACAACTTGATTATGACAATGTACAACATTTTAATAATTTGGAAGAACTGAGGGAAAAACGCGAAAGAGACGGGTTACAAAATGTGGCGCGGAATGTATTCGTTAGTTGGAATTGGTTCAGTTTTTGGTCCGATAAGCAACTCCAGTCGCGCTTTGGGTATGAAGTTGGTTGTATGGCAGACTAACGTTAAAAATTAGTATATTTTTAGTTACCTGACAACCAAGGTCGCGTGGACGACTTGTATACTCCTACGCCATATTGGAAGTGTGATTCTATTTGGCAAGGTCGGCCATCAAAACTTGGGATGTAAAACAAACATTTACAAAGGATTTTATAATATAATAAATAATTCATAGGTATTCCGTATTTAGTTCACGCTTGAATCGATATCAACATTGAAAATTGTTTATGAAAATATATATTTCTAATTCTTGACATTTAAAAAGTTCGCAACAGATTGAAAGCCCACGTGTTTTTTAGCATGAAACTATATATGGTATATTTGACAGTAAAATGTAATGCGTTGGCAATTTCTGTTTCGTAATCGTTATATTTCGGTAATATTGAGCATGAAATATTTCGATATTAACTTGCGGTAGTAGTCGACATAACGTTTTTCCTTAGTGCCCATTTTGGCCATCAGTAATTATTTGGTTAATGAATCAACTAATTTCTGAACACCATAGAAAATAAACTGTCATTGCCTTTTGAGAGGGCGCTGGTGTGCAGTTGTTCTTAAGTAAATTCAGCAACATTTAGGAAACGACCAACTACTACCTACAGTTGCAGCAGAAACGTTGTAAAAACCCAAAAATGATTGACCAAATTGGTGTAAAACAGGGTTGTGACAACGTTGTGTTGACGTCAGCAACGCAACTTATGTTTGGTTGCACAACTTTTCCGAACACGTTGCCACAACGTTGAATTGCTACTTGGGACCCTTCTAAAACTTCAACCGATTGGAATTTTTTTTTTCTTTAGGTGGACATTCAAAAAGTCCACCAGGACACCAACTTTCATGAATAAATCTCTATTTCCAGGGCCAACTTATCTTATTTTTTGAGGTAAAAAATCTAATATATAACTAATACTAGCGATTTTTTTATAAAAAATCTGATAACACCACTGGATTCGCGACATTTTCAAATGGTTTATATGTAAATTACGTTGGAATACGGCAATCAATAAAAAAGTTATAAGACAGTGATATTTGAAAAATATGCCATTTAATGAACCCACTAATTCAATTTCAGAACGGTTATCGAAATTCGGAATACACCACTCTATTCAGGAGGTCTTATTATATCACTAGTCAAAATTTCATCGAGATCTGTTCATAAATAAAAAAATCATAAGATAATAAAATTTGAGAAATATGTAAATGGAATTTCACGAAAATGTCATTTTATCTCATAATTTTTATTTATCAACAAATGTCAATTAAATTATAGTCAGTGATATGTCGACGCTCCCTTAATCCGGTTGTGTAGTCAAAGTTTTGATAAAAGTGCTGAAATTGAATTGGTGGGTTGATTAAACAGCATATTTTTCAAATTTCATTCCCTTATAACTTTTTTATTGATTGACGCATTTCAACGTAATTTACATGTTAACCATTTGAAAAAAATCGCTAGTAATTTTTTTAGATTTTTTACCTCGAAAAATACGATAAGTTGGCCCTGGAAATGGAGATTTATTCATGAAATCTGGTGTCCTGGTGGACTTTTTGAATGTCTCCCTAACGAAAAAAAAATCATTCCAATCGATTGAAAAATGTAAGTTTTAGAAGGGTGCTTCCATCTTAAATGGGTCACACTGTATATTTGTGGAAAAGGCATTTTGCGGGATATTAATTATGAAAACACGATTTAGTCTTGTCACTAGGTGTAGTCATGTATATTGATGCACATGAACTTAATCAATATTATGTATCCTTAAGTAATAATTAAACCAACTTATATATTATATTACAAAGCTCGTTTTCTTGGCGCCGCGAATGCTCATTTTGAATGTTTGGCTAAACAGTGCTCCACTATTCAGACGGTCAGTCGGTTGTGTTTGCTATGTGCAGAAGTGCAGAGGATATCATTATGCCCGTTTAGTGCGATAAAGATAAAGAAAAAATTAAACTTAGTCTTGAGACCACTCTATTGTTTACCAATTTCCAATAAATATGTGTTTTCATTTGGGGGCTCCGAACGAACTGGTTGCGATGTGTACTGACTTGTACTGTAACAATCAAAGGAATTCGCCAAAAAACCGACAATCAGGTGGAGCACTGATACTCCGTTCGTCGCTCGCCGTTCGCGTTTGCTTCGTGTGGAATTCTATTACAATGTTCAGTTACAAGTCAGTATCCGCCTTAGGTTTTAGGTTTCAACCACCATAACGCTTTATCTTGAGCATAGGAAATTAGGAAGAAGGAGAAGAATAATCTACTCCACTCCACCACTCCACGTCACAAAAACAAAGTTGTGTCATGTCATTTATGTGTAAAGGGCGGAGGGCGATGTTAACAATTGTGTTCTTACGTGTCTTGCGTTTGTGTTTGTGCCTTACTGATAATATGTAATATTTATACAGGGTGTTCCTTAAAGACATGCTAATATTTTAGGGGGTGATTCTTTGACTTATTTTAAGGAAAAAACTTTCTATAAACGTATGTCCTAAAAGTCCTAACTTTTGAGATACAGGGTGATAAAGTTTTGAAAAAAAATCAGTTTTTTAATAATAACTGAGATAATATTGTAGACGTTTTTATAAAATTTGGTACATGTCTTCTATGCATCAAGGTGCATTTTTTAATGCACAAACATTTTCATTTTCTCAACCAGTGGCGTCCGTACGGGTTTTGCATTGAATATTTTTGGAGAAAAAAATACTACGCCACTGCTTTCTCCTGAAAAAAAAAATACTTTTGAGATCCTCATTTATTTTTGAGCAAATTTGATCTCCTGAGTTTTCTTTGTCCGCCACATGGTTTTCGCTTAAAAAAATAAAAATCGTTTCATTTCAGGATCAATTCTTCAAAAATCTGATGCGGTGTGGAAATGTTTATGCATCGACTGAAAGCAAATTGAGGGATCAGATTTGTTCCAAAATGAATGAGAATCCAAAAAAATGTGTAATTCTTGTCAGATGCTCGGTTCTTGATTAAAATAATTAAATTGAAATTGCTTCATATCGCGTTAGGTACCTAACATTTTGTTGACAATAAATCGTCCGATAATAATTTAGCTACCTCTTTATAATTGATATTTCTTTTCACCACTTCTTAATCTTTTCACTTATAATCTCCCAAGTGCTTGAATTATTACCTGAATGGATTTACGATATTAATTCAGCTACCTATCTTAAATACAGTTTATCATAATCGTTGGATAGGTCGCGGAGGACCTCAGCAATGGCCAGCAAGATCCCCTGATCTCAACAAATATATCTTCTCACATTTAAAATATGCGGCGCAATGATGAAATTTAACTTTCGTTGTGACGCGCTGGTGATGCATCTTAATTGCTTGACAGGTTTTTTAATAAAAAATGTTACTGCCTAAAATATTACCAATTTCATTATTTTTCATCTATTAAAAACCACCCCTTACAACATTGCAATGCTTATTAACTACTTTAATACATATATGACAAATCTTTTACGATGTGTCGTATAACTGCCATGAGTCTCGCTTACTATTCCATCCTTTTATTTTGTATAACATTCGCCCTTACTATCATTTTTCGATCATTAATTACATTGTCATATTATTCATGTTACAATTATGTGTATGATTGTTGTGAAAATTGCGTATAGCGTTGCGTGAGAAATTTGCTTCGTCGGTAAACAGGATTTGATTTTCAAATAAAGGATTTTGAATAAGGCGTTGGAGAAACTAACGACAGAATTTGATACGTAAAGTCACGAGGAAGGAGTGCCTGAACTCTCTGAATATGGTAGGGATATAACAAATTATCAATTAAAATTTTCCACACCAGAACATGAGAAATGTTCAACGTCAGCGCTATTTTCCTAAAGCTTTGTTTCCGGGTGTTCTCCTACCATATTAAGAACTGCTTCCTTGGGCTTCTTAATCTTTTCACTTATAATCTCCCAAGTGCTTGAATTATTACCTGAATGGATTTACGATATTAATTCAGCTACCTATCTTAAATACAGTTTATCATAATCGTTGGATAGGTCGCGGAGGACCTCAGCAATGGCCAGCAAGATCCCCTGATCTCAACAGTTTAGATTTCTTTTTATGGGGGCACCTTAAAACTCTAGTGTTTAAAACTCCCGTTAATACTTTAGAAGATTTAAGAGAGCGAATAGTTGCCTCGTGTGAAACTATTCGAAGTACGCCGGGAATATTTCAACATGTGCGTAATTCCATGCGTAGACGGGCGGAAGCATGCCTATCAAGTGAAGGTGGCCATTTCCAACAATTTTTATAATCAGTGTTAGTATTGTCAATAATTAATGAATTTGATCCGTTCATTTAAACTTACTTTTATAAAATAAAATAAAATTCGTTTTTGTACAAGCTGAAATCCAAATTTTTTTGATTCTCATTCATTTTGGAACAAATCTGATCCCTTTATTTGCTTTAAGTCGATGCACAATCATTTCCACACCACATCAGATTTTTGAGGAATTGATCCTGAAGTAAAACGATTTTTATTTTTTTAAGCGAAAACCATGGGGCGGACAAAGAAAACTCAAGAGATTAAATTTGCTCAAAAATAAATGAGGATCTCAAAAGTATTTTTTTTTTCAGGAGAAAGCAGTGGCGTAGTATTTTTTTCTCCAAAAATATTCAATGCAAAACCCGTATGGACGCCACTGGTTGAGAAAATGAAAATGTTTGTGCATTAAAAAATGCACCTTGATGCATAGAAGACATGTACCAAATTTTATAAAAAAGTCTACAATATTATCTCAGTTATTATTAAAAAACTGATTTTTTTTCAAAACTTTATCACCCTGTATCTCAAAAGTTAGGACTTTTAGGACATACGTTTATAGAAAGTTTTTTCCTTAAAATAAGTCAAAGAATCACCCCCTCAAATATTAGCATGTCTTTAAGGAACACCCTGTATATGGCGTTGGTGGCATTACTATTGAGTACTGTACTGTGGTACGGATGTAGTTGATGCCTTTTTTATACAGCTAGAAAGCTGAACGATAAAAAAATCGAAAGGCAAAAATTGAGTGGTTCAAAAAACAAAATGTTAAGCTTCAAATTTGTATTGAATTTTAATAAATTTTTATCTCTTGTGGAATTACATGCATGTCTATTATAATAATCCGAAGTTTGCATGAATCAAATTGTATCGAGTCATATTATTAACTCCACGAGAACCATCTCTTACATTCTGAACTTCTATATCGTTAACGAAGTCAACAGCAGCTTCCTCTTCTGCGCTGACTGGAGGCAATTCTTTGTTCAGTAATATGGCTATATTATGGAGCACCGCTGTTGCAATAACAACTGCTTCAACTCTACATAGTTTTGATCTTATTCCGAACGCCAGCACTGGGAAACGACGCTTCCAAATTCCAAGCAACCATTCGATTGGGTTGCGAGTCCTGATTTGCGACTCATTATATAACCGTTCAACTGCCGTACGTGGATTACCTTGAGAATAATTATTCGAAATTATGATTTAAAAATATTTTACTACGATTACCTACCTAATGGTGTGAGTAGGTATGGTTTAATAACATATCCACTAACTCCTACTAAATTGAATCCTGAACGATAAAAAAATGGAAAGTGTGTGTGGAACGACCATTTTTAATTCTGAAATGATTGTCACGAACGCACGAATGAATGAATGAATCAATGTTCATCTCGATGGTGATGGAGATTCCAACAAATATGATTCACCCAAATATATAGAAAATGTATAGTTCAGATTCGATGCAGCAATATACATTCATTTGAAGTTTTGTTCTTTCATTGGAACTTATAACTTCTATTCCTCATTTCCCCCTGTAGATGGTTTGATAATAATGATTGTTTTATGTTTTGGAACACAATTTCAAAATATTTCAAGCCCTAAAAATCAACCCTTGTTGGGGCTTAATGTAAAAAAAATGTTTACATATACCCTAAAAAAATGTTTACATACCCTAAAAAATGTTTAACTTACCAGTGTTTGCATTTAAAAATTTTGTTGCTTAAAATATGTACTAATTTCATTTTATAACTTCCAACCCTCATAAATCAACCCCTATTTTAGCTTAAAAAAAGACTTACTTATATAGGAACCCTAAAAGAATTAAGAGCAATTATTTGTGAGAATGCGGGAAATGGTTTTGATGATTCTGAAGACATTTTTTTTATGGTTTGACAAATGAAAAAATAGGTAGATTCCCGCATTCTTAAGGAAACTATAATACAGAAGGAGAAGAAAAACAAAATCTATAAGATCATTAGTTTTTACGCGAAACAGTAATTACTGTTAGGAGCTCTACCCTATTGGCACTCCCAGCTACATAGTTTTGTTACGTACAAATGCTTCGTTATCTCCACTATTACTCTTGAAAAATATATCTTCTCACATTTAAAATATGCGGCGCAATGATGAAATTTAACTTTCGTTGTGACGCGCTGGTGATGCATCTTAATTGCTTGACAGGTTTTTTAATAAAAAATGTTACTGCCTAAAATATTACCAATTTCATTATTTTTCATCTATTAAAAACCACCCCTTACAACATTGCAATGCTTATTAACTACTTTAATACATATATGACAAATCTTTTACGATGTGTCGTATAACTGCCATGAGTCTCGCTTACTATTCCATCCTTTTATTTTGTATAACATTCGCCCTTACTATCATTTTTCGATCATTAATTACATTGTCATATTATTCATGTTACAATTATGTGTATGTTTCAGTGGATCAAATCCTAGAAGTTTTAAATGTTTTATACAGGGTGTTATGTAATAAGTTTCCGATATTTAACAGAACGATTCCTCAGTTATTTATAAGGTAAAAAGTTCATATAAACATGGGTCCGCAAGGCCTTCAGTTTTGAGATAGAGGGTGTTGAAAATTTATTTTTATTTTGGTTTTTCGTGAATAAATTTTGAAATAATGTCGATATTTGAATAAAAATTGCTATTTGGGGACTTTCCAATGTGAGAAATTCAAATTTGATCTCTGTTTGGCACTTTATTGTAGGGGCGCCACCTACAGGTCTTTGTCTCTTTTAGGGAGTCACAACTTTTTTGTGCATGTATGTATCACATTTTCCAGAAAAAAAACATATTCCACTATCATTTTTACGTGAAAAAGGAATACTTGTCAAAAGTCCCTACAAGCAGCCGTTTTCGAAATATTTTAATTTAAATTAATCGATGTATGCGTTTGTCCAAAAATGAAAAAAAAAAGATTTTGTTTTTTTATTTAACCTAGAAACATTTCAAAATCTAATTCCTAATAAACCATAAATAACGGAACACTAAATATTAATCTAATCCAATCCAATCTTCTTCTCATTGATTCTCGCACTCTTTGGAAAATTCCTAGAGTATTTTGAATCGATCTGCATGCGTTAATTATTCGATTTATTAATTCTTCTCTACTTTGGATAGGTGTCTGGTGAATTAAGGATTTTAGATGTCCCCACAGGAGAAAATCTAAACTATTAAGGTCTGGTGACCTAGGGGGCCATGATTGAGGCCCTCCCCGACCTATCCAACGGTTGCCGAAAGTTTGGTCTCAGAATTCTCGTGCTTGTATGCTAAAATGTGCCGGGGCACCGTAACGCATAAACCACATTTCATGTCGTAATCTAAGCGGCACATATTCCAGTAAAATAGGCAAATCTGTTTCAAGAAAATGACGATATCTCTCTCCGTTTAATCTCTCCGGAATAAAGAATGGGCCTATCAGATAAACTCCAAGGATTCCTGCCCACACGTTGAGAGAGAACTGTTCTTGAAAATGTGATTCCTGTATCGCATGGGGGTTTTCCTCTGACCACAAATGATTGTTGTGAAAATTGCGTATAGCGTTGCGTGAGAAATTTGCTTCGTCGGTAAACAGGATTTGATTTTCAAATAAAGGATTTTGAATAAGGCGTTGGAGAAACTAACGACAGAATTTGATACGTAAAGTCACGAGGAAGGAGTGCCTGAACCCTCTGAATATGGTAGGGATATAACAAATTATCAATTAAAATTTTCCACACCAGAACATGAGAAATGTTCAACGTCAGCGCTATTTTCCTAAAGCTTTGTTTCCGGGTGTTCTCCTACCATATTAAGAACTGCTTCCTTGGTTGCTGGGGTTCTTACCGTCTGATGTGCACCCGACAGATGACTAGCTTTCTCAAAACTTCCTATTTCCCTTAACCGAGTGTGGATTCTTGAAAAGGTTTTTGAAGTAGTTGTGCGGTTCGGATAACGCTTCTGATATAAACGTCTAGCCTCATAAGCATTTCCGTTAGCAAGTCCGTATGTAAAATGTATGTCAGCATTGGTGAAGTTTACCATTTTTAATAAAATAATCACACTAGTAACAAATAAAACTGTTCAACTATGCGTCAAGATATAATTTTTGAAATGACAGCACAAAAAAAAACATTGGAATAAACTTACTAGCCTACTTGATTATTCAATTTTCAAAGAGTTCGCGAATCAATGAGAAGGCGATTGGTTGCATCGGTTAATTTAAATTAAAATATCTCGATAACGGCTGCTTGTAGCGACTTTTGACAAGTATTCCTTTTTCACGTAAAAATGATAGTGGAATATGTTTTTTTTCTGGAAAATGTGATACATACATGCACAAAAAAGTTGTGACTCCCTAAAAGAGACAAAGACCTGTAGGTGGCGCCCCTACAATAAAGTGCCAAACAGAGATCAAATTTGAATTTCTCACATTGGAAAGTCCCCAAATAGCAATTTTTATTCAAATATCGACATTATTTCAAAATTTATTCACGAATAACCAAAATAAAAATAAATTTTCAACACCCTCTATCTCAAAACTGAAGGCCTTGCGGACCCATGTTTATATAAACTTTTTACCTTATAAATAACTGAGGAATCGTCCTATTAAATATCGGACACTTATTACATAACACCCTGTATATTACACGACGTATTTCATATTCCTAATAACCTCTAAAATCTATTTATATATACATTTTGAATGGTAAAAATATCAGTATTGAAACTAACCTGCCTGCCATAAAAAGAGGATAACAAAATTCTGAATGATTTTTTTAATTTTCCGTTTAAAGCCTTTCTTAAATATCAATTTACCATACGAGAATAGTAACTATTTTTGCAAATTTAAGTCTTTTCACACTTGATATCTTCTACAGCAAGAACTCCATATCATATTTTCATCTCCACAAATTCACACCATCAAATGTCTTTCTCATATATGGAAGAAATATGGGACAATATTCTATTCCTGATAACGCCTACAAACTTTCCCATTTCTTGATACAAAATTGAAATTATTCCCGTAAATCTGCCAGAAATGTTGGGAACGAACGGTAAAGCGTCGCAAAACTGATTTATCGCGACTTTGATTTACAACATTTGAAATCTCTTAATATTCCTGAGCAGTCTTGAAAACTTTTGGAACATGTGGTTTCTCATTTATTCAGATGAGATCACGTGAACTTTCCAGTGGATGTTCATATCTCCTGGCAGTGGTGGCGGGCGATAAATGTCTGTTAGTATCACCTTTTTATCAATAAGATCGTATTAACCAACTTACTTATAACAATTTGAGTTCATGGGCCTTGGTAGCGCGTAGGTAATGTGCTCGCTTGCTAATCCAAGTTACGCGGGTTCGATTCACCGCTCCGTCACCGGTCTCGTGCATGACACCACACGTTAAAAGGTAGGAGCTGCGTCTTCCCTAGTTCGCACAAGTCTCCCGGAGACTTCTGAGGGTTGCTCGTGAGAGTGCAGCCGATTGACGCAAATAACAATTTTAACAATACAGGCATTCGAATGAAATTAATAACAGTAATAATAATAACAATGATCATGATAAATAGTGATACTTGAGCAACAGGGCCAAAATCGGACCGGCAGCTCAGGGTCACTCGCCCGTGGGTATACTAATAAGGGCCGATTGTACAAACGGGAGTTCAGCCGAAGCTTAACTGAACTGAAGTTCATCTGAACCACAGCTTAAGCTTTCAGTTCGTTGTACAAGTAACGTTCAGATGGAGTTTAGGTAAGCTCCATAGAACAACATTTTTATATGGTTAGTACAAGTTCCGCATGCATATTTTGAGAAACTAAAGTGACAGTTGTTGAGTGGCACTGCTGTAATTGAGATTTTATTTGGACCTTGCAACCTCAACAGCATAATTCTCAAGTGAAGACCAAGTACGTAATACTAGTGAATTTCTTATTCACAATGTCTACGAAAAGGGCAGCAAATTTCAGTGCCGAGGAGGAAAGTCTCCTTATAAATGTGGTGAAAGCACACAAAGATATATTGGAGTGTAGTTAACGGATAAGCAGGACGCACTCGGAAAAATCTAAAGAGTGGGTGCAAATTGAAAAAGATTTCAATGGAATGTCAGGGGACACCTTCCGGCCAAAAAGAAGTTTTACGGAAAAAGTACGACAACATAAAAAAAAAGAGTGAAGGAAGAGTTTGCGGAAGAAAAATGTTAAAGCAGAGGTACTGGAGGTGGCCCTTCCCAGAATTTCAAGTTCACAGACGCGGACAACATTGTGAAAGAGATTTTGGGAACCAGAATCCAAGGAAATGAAGCTGAATTTGATGGTAATTCAAATCGGTGTGAAGTTATCCACGAATTCCTATCCACGAAATATGTGAAGTTAGCGACGAATTCTCATCGACGATAAAGTACCTCATGGTGAAATCAATCACCAGTAGGGATTTTTTGATAGATATGGAAGCGATAAATTAATTTTAACTTTCAATATCATTCATTTTGATTAATAAAGTATATCTACGATATTTCTACGATAAAATAATTTAATTCTCATCCACGAAATCGAACACAGGAAATTTTCAGTGAGATATAGTACCTCATGGTGAAATAAATCGCCAGTAGGAATTTTTTGATATATATGGAATCGATAAATTAATTTCAACTTTCTACCATAAAATAATTTTCATACATTCTGTAGTCTTGCGCGTTATGTCAAATTGTTTTTCGTCACTCATTCTACAAGACTGTAAGAACGAAATGATTGTCACCCCCTCAGTTTTTTTATCAGAGGGGTCGAAAGTTGAAGTGTCAAGTGTATTCACGATATTTCGATAAACAAAGAACCACAAAAAATGTACCATTCGTTCTGCGGATGAGGTACTCCATCGGAAAGTAGTAATTAAATGATTGTCACCCCCTCAGATTTTTTATCAGAGAGGTCGTAAGTTGGAGTGTTAGATGTATTAACGTTATTTCAACAAAAAATAGTAAAGCCGTAAAGCTTGTCATTATCGTTCTGCAGAGTTGCACTACATACCAAATTGTTGCTATTGAATGACTCCATCGAAAAGTAGTGATAACATGATTGTCACCCCCTTAGTTTTTTTTATCAGAGTGGTCGAAAGTTAGTTTGTTAGGTGTATTAACGTTATTTCAACAAACAATGGACTAGAACCTGTAATTTTCGTTCTGCGGGGTTGCACTACATACCAAAGTGATGCTATTGAACAACTACATCGAACGGTAGTGATATTGTAACCCCCTCAGTTTTTTTATCAGAGTGGTCGAAGTTTAGATTGTTAGGTGTATTCACGTTATTCCAACAAACAGTGTAACGTAGAAACTGTGATTTTCGTTCTGCGAAGTTGCACTACATACCGAAATGTTGCTAATGAACTACTCAATCGTAAGGTTGTAATGAAATGATTGTCACTCCCTTAGCTTTTTTAACAGAGGGGTTGAAAATTAGGTAGTTATGTGTTTTCAGAGAAGACCTCGTAGAAACTCACCTAACTCTCTAACTTCCTACCTCTCTGATAAAAAATCTGAGGGGGTGGTGACAATCATTTCTTCACTACCTTCAGACGGAGTAGTCCATTAGCAACAATTCAGTAGATAGTGTATCTCCGCAGGACGAAAATTATAGTTTTTCCGTCGACTGTTCATTTATGATCCATTTTAACGCACTCAAAATCGTTGATTAATGACCCCTGTTAATGAATGATTTTCTATTAATCAACGATTTGTTTATATGCAACCCAACATACATTGCTCTTATACATTTTATATTGGCTAGTACTATCTGTCATTATTTATTTGTCAATTTTCAAATAAAATTTCAGAAAATGTTCATTACACCAGTTGTCACTCAAAACCATATATGGTCCCGTGGCGTAACGGTAAAGTTCACCTGTCATGCAACACTAAGGTCGAGAGTTCAAAACCCATCGAGGGTAATTTTTTTTTTTTATTTCAATTTGAAAATAAATAATAAAAAATTATACAAAACTACCACTAAGAAAAATTAAACTATCTTTGAGTAGAGTTAATATAAATAGGAAATAGTAATTGTTTTTTATCGTAACGTTAGATAAATAAACATTGAAAGTGAGATATCTCTATTTTCGAAAACTACAGCATCGTGTCTATCGACATTGTCGGGTTCTGAGCTTTCAATTTCGGTTTGTAATATATTATTATATTCTGGCATGAAAATAGCATACAAACGGGTGTCCAGTTCGATAGGTACTTCGTCAGTTAATGTAAAATCGGAGATTTTCTTTAAATATGTTTTGAATCTAGTTACTGAAGCTTTTATACTAGCTCTGCGAGCAACAAGTATTTTTTGTCAATTACCAAAATGTTAAAAAACTTTTGCTATGGGTGTTAAGTTTGTTCAGTTAATAGAAGTGCAAGATTTCATGTCACAAACAATGACAAAATGCAACAGTTTGGATAAGAACGAAATATATTATGGACAAAAAATCAAGTAAGTAGTTACTCGATATATTTAGGACAAAACCGTTGAAGGGGTCTGTTATTTTTTAATGTGGAAATCAAATAATAACAGACACGTCCTAACAACTCTGAACTCGCGAAAAATGAAGGTTAAGATATTTGGTTTATTTAGGAGGCGGGTATATTAAGGAAAGGACTGACCTTGATATCTCTGAACTGCAAGCGGCGATGGTGGGTTCCTGAGATTTTCAAACTTTTATCGCTGCAACAACAATTCAACAATATTCGGCTGTGAAGGACCATGATGAAGGGTGTTTGTGTTTTAGAATAAATTCATTGGTTTTTAATGATTTTACAGCAAAATAACAGTAACAGCTTTCGAAAAGCAATTTTTCGAAAAATCATTACTTTCGAAAGGTATTTTATCTAAAAACTTTTCGAAGGGTTTCTTTTCTCGAAAACATTTATTTCGAAAACAATCTACCTACTTACCTACCCATCTAACCAACAAACCCATAACATTATTCAAGTATATAAATAGCGACGCCTCAAAATGTGGGACGAGAAACCCTGTATATGAGTAATATTTGCACCTATAGGCACAGATTATAGGTAGCAGTAAAAAGGCTCATATGTCGGACGCTATTTCAAACGAAATAATGTCAGTGAACGGTCTATCAGGTATTTGACAAATAAGTAGGTATATAAGAATAATAGGTATCGATAAAGATGAACGACAACAAAGCTCTCAGGTTAATCGAAACACTTCGTGGAAAAAGTCAGGCATACTTGAATAGTTATTTCTATTTTGAAGACAAAGTGGGCAACGGCTGCAAATATTGGAAATGTCTAGATTTCAACAAGGGCTGTGAGGGACGGCTGAAAAGTATTGAGAAAAAAAATATTGCTGAAACTGGAAATCACAACCATCCAGGTAAACTAAACAAATCTTGGAGGAAAACCGCCGGCTGCAGGCAGTCAAAAGACTTTGTGGCCGGCTCTAGCAAGTCAAGGATGACGTGGCTTTTAGGCAGAGATCGCCAAACACTACGCCTCCTTGTAGGAATACTAACAGGCCATAACAAACTAGGTAGACCCTGCCACTAATGGGTATAAAATACAGTCCCACTTGCCATATGTGCGTAGAAGACGAAGAAACTTCGTCTCACTTCCTTGGCGAGTGTGAGGCGTACGGGAGGCTAAGATTCGAAATCTTCGGAGTCGAAAAACTCCAACAAGAGGAACTTATCGAACTAGAGTGGACGGACATACTGACCTTCACTAGAAGGTCACATAGGTTCAGAAAGGAAGACTAAAAGAGGCAATGTAGTTATGTGGAAAGCGGGGGATGGCATAAAGGGCCTATTGGGGCCTACTTGCGTGGCTGCGGCAGCGGCCTCCCCAGGATTTCTATTTCTACTACTACTCAACCTGAGAAACTTGAAGTAGAAACCATTCTCAGTGATATTCGCAATATATCACGTAAGTCAATAGCGACACCACAAAATATACTTGCTGATTCTATCAGAAATGCTAGTATTCCAACCTTGGTGAATCTTCCATCAATTCCATCATTTCCATTCATGAAGAGGACCATACGTTACATAAGAACTCGAGAAAGCACAGCCTTTAGACACAATGTCTCTGAATTTACCTGATGAATATGAAACGATGCAAAAAGGTCACAATTTTTTACTTTTTGATTCAGGTTCGGAAGATCCATAAAGAATCAAAATTTTTGGCACAAATGAAAATATGACATTCTTGTTCAAATCAAGAGTATGGATGATGGATGGAACGTTGAAAACAACACCCACTTTATTATACCAATTGGTCACTGGTCACTGTTCACTGCAAAATAAGTACGGAAGTGATAGTACCCGTTATATATGCTTTGCTACCCAACAAGAGACAAGGAACATATACAAGATTAAGCAGTATTTAACTGTATCTGGTAATGTTTTTTCTGTCAGGACAATTATCACTGACGAAAAAGCATTCATCAATTCGTTTCCAGAGGCCTAGACTTGGTAGTGAAAGAACATCTGTTCACGGAAGTGAATGAAGAATTCATCAATTATTTTGAAACACATGGATAGAAAAAATGTAGAAAAGCGGTAGAGCTGAGCCCAGGTTTGCCTATTTTCTTTTGAGCTGTTTTGAAAGTGTTCTTCAGCAATCACAGTTGACCAACAACGTCGCTGAATCATGACATAGGGAATTTTTGTCTCTTATTGACGCTCAAAAATGGTCCTTTTGGACTTTCTTGAAAAATATTAAGAAGGAACAATGCTTGACGGAACTTAAATTTGCGAAAGTCATTTCCGGAGGGGAGTATAAATCATTATAAGTTTAACGAAATATGTACCTAGTGATGATGATTGCTTTTTTGAAAAATATCGCTCACGTTTTGTAATTTTATCTATGTCCTTTAATTGCAATAGTTAAACATGTTTTCAAAAAATTATGTTTCAAAAAATAAATTTTTCGAAAATAAGTAAGTTTATTCGAAAATTTCTGGACATGATTTTTTGGGTTTATGACCTTCCACAATCTGAAAATGAAAAAAATTTTTAATCCAAAGAAATCTGTACAAGTGTAGAAGGGCAAATTAATTAATTTACCCGATAAGTTACTGCGTTCACAAGACTGCTGTCTTGAAAGAAATCAATTTTTGTCAGTAACGTACCCTAGCGTCTTTCTAAGAAGTTTTGATAACGGAGGCAGATACAGCCTCCGAAACGTCAACAGTTTTCAAAAAAAGAGAAGTAATCTTTGTTAATTCGATCTCATTTTTTCAGATAGGCAAATTCAGTGTAGGGTACGTTATTGACAAAAATTAATTTCTTTCAAGACAGCAGTCTTGTGAACGCAGTAACTTATCGGGCAAATTAATTAATTTGCCCTTCTACACTTGTACAGATTTCTTTGGATTAAAAATTTTTTCCATTTTCAGATTGTGGAAGGTCATAAACCCAAAAAATCATGTCAAGAACTGGATTTCCTCCACAAAATCATACCTTCAATCAATATTCGAAAATTTGTTTTTCGAAAAAATATTTTTCAAAAAGAAGTATATTCGAAAATTTGTTTTTTCGAAAAATAATTTTCACATGTGGTGAAATTCAGGCCTTTAAGAGTTAGCAGATTGAATTGTAATTCCAAAAGATATGTTTTTTCTCCTTGAGAACTCGTATACTTTGTCCCCACGCCGGCGCCGGCTGATCTCGGTATCAGTGAGGTAATATTTTTTGCCATTTTCCAGATAGTGCTGCGTACATGAAAAAACCATTGGACGACGAAGAACTGAGGAGAATATGGGACGAAATCGATGCGAATCTTAGCTCTGATAAAAAAAATAAATAAAAAAATTTGGTACAAAATAGAAACTCGGAAAGCGAGTATGAAGTTGAGAACCAGTATGAGGGACTGGTCAATTTTGATGAAAGTCGAGTACAAACTCCCTGAGATCCTATTGAACCTGAAGACGATTCAAACTCGGACGGTTATAATATCCCATTGTCAGTAATAGTAATGAGGTATGAAATCTTGAGAAACAGAACAGCTGCTGAACGAAAGAAATTGGAATGGGAAAATAGAGTTTTAACCAAATATTTTCGAAGTTATGGATAAAGAGTGAATTATCAGAGAAAGAAGAGATTGGTCACCTTTTCGTTATTTTTTTCAGTATCTGGATGATGAATTCTGGTGCTTGATGATAGATCAGAGTAATATTCGTGCACTGCAAGATAATTGATCGCCACTCAGAGTTACGTGTTCGGATTACAAGAAGTTAGTGGGATCTTGTATCATAATGGTTTGCTTCAAGATACGTATGTACTACGAAAATACATTGAAAATTCCCGTAGCCACAGTTTCATCACGTAACAGACTATTCAAACTCCGTAATCACATGCATTTAGTAAATAATTTGGAAATTACTGCTGATACTAACAAAAAAAAAGGAATGAGTTGTGGGAAGTTCAACCAATACCTGGTTCACTCAAAAGAAAGTGCACTACACTTCCGCATACAAAATTTCTCAGTATTGTTGAGCAGATGACTTAATTTTCGAGAAAATCTGTCTTGAGACAGTACGTCAAGAACAAACCCAATCCAGTAAGCTTGAAAATTTTTTTTTGGTCACTTCTCAGGAATTGGTCCTGGATTTATTTCTCTTATCATGGTGCTAGTACATGGGCTAATGGTGAACCCGAAACGGAATTAGGTATTGGGGGAAGTGTTGTGAAATGACTGACCCAAAATGTAAATGCAGGAAGTATAATTTTCATGGATATCAATTTCACTTCGTGTCGTCTCTTAAATCATTAAGAGGACAAAGGCGTTCATGCAGTTGGAACTATAATTCATGATAGAGTGCCTGTTTTGGCAAAAAAAAGATAATTCAGTCTGATAAAGATCTAACGAAAGAGGGCAGAGGTTCTCTTCAAGAAATAGTAACGCATGATGGACGACTTTCAATTACCAAATAGATAGATATAAGATCAGTGATAATGTTGTCTTCATCGGAAGAGAGTTCACCAATTACCGATCTTCAACGTTGGGATAAGAAAACTGGACGATACATCACAATATCTCGTCCAAACTGTGTTAGTGCATACGATAGGGCAATGGAAGGAGTCGATCTGAATGACAGAATGATATCTTACTACAGAATGTCACAAAGAACAAAAAAAAATGGCCAATCCGTTTCAAATTCCACTGATTTGGCAATTGTTAATTCTTTGATAGAATAAAAAATCTATGGGAGTTTGCAATCGCAACCTATGGATCTACTGATATTCAAAATTTACATAGGTGAACGTCTGGCAGATTGTCCAATAACTAATCAAATTGACATTGATTACGTACCACCGAGATATCTACAATCAAGGAACACATCAGGACCTAAACATTTACCTCCATATTGGACGTTAGGAAATCGTCGAACAAGCATTTACCAATTTGTGCTGTAGAAGATAAAAAACTACAGAGAAACAACTCGATTTCAATGCAGTACATAAATTTATTGCTGATTTTGCTACATAGCGATGTTTCCATGTATTTAAATGAATAAAAATATTTTCAATTATTGATAAGTAAACGAAATAAATTTCGAAATACGAAAAATTATAATTATAATAATTATCAACTTTGCCCCTGGTGTCCAGCTGGCTGGACAATTTTTTTTTTTTTGGTATAAAATATCATTGAATAATTTTTTCTTATTTTTTTCAATGTGCAAACATTATTCTTTGGAAAATAATGGAAAAAAATATCCATTTGAAAGAGTTATTTGTGTTGGGACCGAAGAGGATATAAACGGGTTTTTAAAAAAATTATGAATAGTTGAATAAAAATAAGGAAATTTAAAAAAAGTATAAATTCTATCAAATATTAACTTCTTGTGTTTTTTTGCATGTCAGTGTATTTAAGAATTAGTATCATGGCACTGTAATATGAAAAAACACCTGATTCCACTGCCCCGACAGCTGAGAATCAAACTCATTGGCACACATTTTTTTATATGGTTCCAGTTGATTAATCGATTTCACATCGTCACTTTAGCTCGACACTTACATTTCACATCCAAGCCCAGAAGCTTGATGTCATTCGTGTCTGAAATCGATTATGGAAAGTTGTTTGCATTTGACGTGATGAAGTTCCGTCACATGCAGAACGGTAACCACCTGATTCATGTTATGAATGGGATAATTGAATAAAACGATCCAGCCATTCAAAAACCCATTCTGTCGTTCGTGTGTTATCTATTCCTTTATGAATCCTTGATTTGTGTTAGATTATGATTGGAGTTTATTACATCACGTTTATCGGCACATACGAGGTAGGTATATGGAAAATTTTTCAATCAGCTTTCATTGATACAGGATGGGAGCACTGGTAACATGGCTTCAATATTAACTGGAAATTATACAGGGTGGCCCACGAGGTTTTGGTCAGGGAATTTGTCGAAATTCGAAAGGAGTAGAGAATTGAAATTTTGGGTTGTATATTAGACCAATTGATACACCTTTATCTGATATTATGTTACCCAATGGGCTTTTTGATCTCGGTCACGTGAAATCACATTGAAAATTATTAATGGGACAACCTGTATATTTTGGAATTTCTATATTCCTCCCGATAAAACGATTCTAACAAATCATCATACTTGTGGTCTAAAACGATTAGTTCAAGAACTACAGGTACATCGGCGTCGTGGGCCAAAGAATATTGAAGTTCATGTAGTTCTTAAACTAATCGTTTTAGACAAGTGTGATAGTTTGTTGGAATCGTTGTCGTTGGAATCTGATGTCAAGTGACCGAAATCGCTTTAATTTACAACTCCAAAATTTCAATTCTCTACTACTCTGGAGTTCCGAGATATTTCCTGGCCAAAACCTCATCAAATCAAATCAATTTATTTCTTTTGAGACAACTTACATTGTATAAGAAAGAGTCAGATGTGGATATGGTAGGTAACCATAAAAAAAGTTAATAAACATAGATAAACATATAAATATATCAAAAAAACACACTTAATAATATATATTATATGGCGTCTGAACGTATGCACAATAAACACTCATACATAGTCACAATACTGACAGATTCATCTACAGATACCTATAAAAAATCTGATAAAATATTTACTTATGACTAGAACAAAATAATATCAGAAACACATATGAACAATAAATATAATTAAAAGTATTCATTTAAAGAGTACAGACATTTCTCAACCAAATATTCTTTCAGTTGTTTTTTGAATGTATTCTCATGTTTCAACCCTTTGATGGAGATGGGTAGATTATTGAAAATCTTTGGTCCAATTCTATTTGGAGCTTTATAACATAATTAGCTTTTAGAAAGTGGTAAATGTAAATCATCTTTACGACGGGTGTTGTATACGTGTAAGTCGGCATTGATAGAGAACAAGTCCCTGTTTTTGAATACAAAAGCACAAACTTCGAATATATAAAGACCTGTACAAGTCAGAATACCAAGACTTTTGAATAATTCTCGACATGAATAGTCTCTTTTCACACCAGCAATACATCTTATAATTTTTTTCTGGGAAACGAAGACATTATTCGACATAGTAGAGTCACCCCATAGGCAAATACCATACCTCAATCGACTTTCCACTTGTGCATAATATACATTTAACAATTGTTGTTGTGTTAAAACAAGTTTGAGATTGCTGAACATATAGTGAAGGGATGAAAATTTGGACATTAGGAACTTACAATGTTCTTTCCAATCTAAATGTGAGTCTATGAATATTCCCAAGAATTTACAACTGTGATTTATTGACAAAGGGATATTATTTGTGATTATATCTATATCTGCGAGTGCTCTTTGATGGGAATGAAATTTTATCAGGTTAGTTTTGTCTGCATTAAAATAGAGAGAGATTTGGTTGAACCAGGAGACCAATTGAGTGAGATTGGTTTCACAGGTTTCTTTAAGTTTTAATTGGTTTTTGTGAAATATTAGTAGGGAAGTATCATCTGCATAAATTGTCAACTTAATATCGGGAAATGAATTTGCGATTTCATTGATATATAAAATGAACAGAACTGGGCCCAAGACCGAGCCTTGGGGGACTCCTATATTAATATTGGCCATGGGTTATCCTGTATTAGGATTGTCATTGAAAAAATTTGTTAACCTGATATCCCTGATCCATCAAGGACTAATAGCTCGAAGTCAAAAACGTCATTGACTTTCCCAATTTTGTTTTGTAATGGACAATCAATAGGGCATGAAATGATTGCTCTAGAACACAGAGTACTTAGTATATTGACAAACATGGTATAATCACTAAAGATAAGCTTCAAATGAGTTGTGCTATGAAAATAATACGAACAGTACAAAGTAGAACCGATGGATTCTTAACAAAAAATTAAGAAATTTCCAAAACGCATGATTTTTATCAGGTCAACATGTACTAATGATTTGAAAATACTGGTTGGTGAATGATAGCTCTAATCTATAGTCTAGTTCCTGAATTGTAGAATGTGACTCATAGGCTGTACGGTTCATAATTCATATAAAGCAGATCGAAAAATAGAACAGAAATCAAGCAGCTAAATAGGCCTCAAATCAAGTTTTATTTTGCCACTTTCTTACATCCTCTCCGCACTTTCAAATTCCGTAAAAACCTGAAAATATACGATGAGTCACACCAAGCTCCTGCAGTCAGTTATTTTAGATAAACACCTCACACTAGATAACTATCACTATGAGCTGTTTGCGGCTGTGTTCCATTGCGGTTCAAGTGTGGATTCCGGCCACTATTACACGCTTGCCAGAGATAAAACGGAATGGTTCAAATTCAATGACGCGCATGTTTCTAAAGCCACACCGGAGAACCTGAGTCGCTTGAAACCCCCTGAAACGCCGTATATACTGTTTTATTGTCGGGAAGACCTTTCAGATCTGGAGAACCTGCCGTCTACTATGCTTTCGTATAAGTTACAGATACTTTTAAGTAAAGATAATTTAGAATCAGAGCAGGCTGTAGGGTCTGTGAATTTATTTTAATTGTATTGTATATTTATAGTATTATATTTTGTATTTAATTTTAGGAAATAAAGTCTTATATTGACCTGATTTAAGAACTACTCCCACTCGTTTGTAAGACGTACAGTTTAACTCAGTACAACTACGTACTTCTGGCTGCCTATAGCTTCCTAGAATATTTTACGATCTGCGTGTTTTCTTTAATTTCAGTGCAAATTTAACTTTCTTGCAAGTTACATGAAGAAAGTGAAAGTTGTACCACCATCGTTGACGAGTAGTTCCATTTTCTATTATTGTCATTGTGTTCATTCATTTATTTGTGACATTATTTTTTGATTTGATTTCTTTATCATTTTTGTATTTGCAATTTTGTAAACACTGTAGTGTTTTTTGCATTGCAAATAGTGACTGTCACTTTATTCCCACATTTAAAAAATTAAGATATGGTTAACGAATAAATTTTATTTTTTTTGTGGAAAAACTCGGATGTAATAGAACTAAAATTGGTATTGTAATTAGTATTGTAATGAACATTAGAATTATTGCTTTTGAAAATATAAGGCTCATAGATGTGAGTAAATTGATATTTACAAAATAATAAGCCTATTATTGTTACCATAAGAATACTTGAACATAAATACAGAGTAGCCCACTAGGTTTTGGACACGGAATATCTTCGGAACTCGAGAGTAGTAGAGAATTGTTGAATTGTGATTTTTGATATTATGTTCAATGCTCAATGAGTTTTTTGTTTTCAGTCACGTGACATCAGATTCAAATTAATAATGGGACAACCTGTATATTTTGGCATTTCTATGTTCCTCCCGATAATGCAATTCCAACAAACTATCACACTTTTGTGGTGTGAAACGAATAATTTAAGAACTACAGGTACACTTCAATATCCTTTTTCCGCACGACCACATGGAAATATGCCCATTTTATACTAAAAAAGATCAACCTTCTAACCGTACATAAAACCTCAAAATCTCAAATCTATGTTGCTGCCCGGTAATTGCAAAGGTAGAGTATACATCAAATACCTGGGTGTGTATGTAGACCAGCATCTACGATGGGTAGTTCAAACTGATTACACGGTCAAAAGACTCACTGGTAGAATCTATTCTTAGATACTGTATTATAATATGGGGGGTCTATCCAAAACTGCAATATATATTATCGAAGTTACACAAAATACAATATTAATAATAATAATAATAATAATAATAATTCTTTATTCATCTTCACAAATAATACAAGTATTGAACATAATATTTTAAACAAATGATGAATAGGTGAGGTTCAGCTATTAAAGCTGGTTTTAAACCCAACCTTAACGTACACAAATAAATCTACAAAATATAAATACAGTTATAACACACGTAGTAACTGAAAAATAAACAAAATTAGCGATAAAGAAAGATATTAATTTATCAAATACTAACAATACGCCAATTATGTACATACAAATATTGTTATAAGTGGCATCCCTTTCTACATAAACCAAGATTCATTGCAAGAGTCATAAGACTAGAATATACATCACTGCCTTGTTCGAAAAAAGACTTTCAACCGTTTTTTGAAGTTACTCAGAGTATAATCTTTAAACTCATCGGGCATGGCATTGTACAGTTTAGCTGAATTATATGAGAAAATTATCTCAAAGAGAGACCGAAGATACTCCACTGAGGCACTCTACAATGAAACTGGTTTGCTAGGAATAAGAAATGGATGCAAAAAAACATAACCCCACCTATAACTCATGACCACATCACGAACTGTACTGTAATGATGATTCCAATACAGGATATTTCATTTTCCACGACTTTCATGAACTACTAGACTGTCATATTTTTATGATCATAAATAATATAAGATCAAATCAAGTTTGTTAACGTTCTAATAATTTGACATTGATAATTGAAAATGAGTAGTAATAGAAAATATGAATAGGACATTCATAAAATCTGTTGTGGAATCATCTGCGACTGAAAGACAAACTTTAGTCGCTATTTTACATCGTTCAAGATAACCTCTTGGGAGGTATTCATGTTGAAAAGGGGAACATTCTCCATGAAAATTGAAAAATGTGAATTATTTGTAATATCTAACAGAAAACAACTGCTTCCCCGGCACAAGCCACGCTGGACATTGAACAACATCTGAGGATATGATTTGACATTGACACCGCTAGTTTCAATATAAAGATTGATGACAATCGAAGTCTATATTTTCGAATAGTCGGTAAGAAGTTTCTATAGCAGTTAATTTCATTATATTATTAGGGTTAGGTCGTAGCAGCGAGTAATGAGTGAGGGTACAATCGGGATTTGGATAGTTGGGGTCGGGTTCAAATCCCAAATAAATAATTTTTTTTCTATGAAATTGATTAGTGTTCGATTTTTATTATAATTCTCAATATTTGTATCTTCAATTCGTTTTTTAGGTTGTATATGTATTATGGGAATAACGACGGCAGGAAAATTTATGATAAAAAGTGTTATTGAAAATATTACAGATTTGTTTATGATTCAGATGGTCGCAGAAAAAGTAAAGTGTACAATTTGCATGAAATGGCATACATTTCCTACGAGTCGGTATATGAAATTTTGTTGTACGAGCGTAAATACTGAAATGAATGAATTTATCCGAGAGGATAACTCGATCGGTATTATTATATAGATATTTCGAGCCAAGCAACGCTATGCGAAGTTATGGTTTGGATGAAGACTTACGGACGACCTCCTTTCGAGATCTATTATCCTCGGATCGTGCTAGAAATCGCACGTTAAAAGGTAAGACCTCGTTAATCCATAGCTCGCACAAGTTTCGACTTTTGAGGACTGCCGTTCGTAGGGAGACGACAGCAGGTTAACGGAAAAAATGATTTCAAAACAACAATTTTTAAAATGTTCAGTTAATTACAAGTTTCCTGAAGAATATTATTTTTATCACTTTATGCGAATGTGATTACTTGCGCGATAGCAAAATAACCGCAATCCTGATTCTCGATTGCATATTTGCTAACATCAATAATATTGTGTTTTGTATCATTTCAAATTGCCGTAATCTGTGGAGATCTTGCATAGTTCAAAACATTCATTCATTTTATTTGTTTGATTCATTTTGAGACGGTATCATTTCGTGTATTCAACCTAATTCAACAGGCAAAAAAACAATACTATCAAACACAAATCTCACGATGCGAAGAAAGTTCTGCCAGCTTGTGGAAAATCGTGAATGAGATCACAGAAATGAAATCCAATAGTCATGAAATAACAAAAATCCAAATGCAAAATGGAAACATAACTGAAAACATGGAAGCAATCGCTACCGAATTCAATACATATTTTTCAACAGCAGGTCAAGAATTAACAAATGAAATATTTAAAAATCGTAACGTTCCACACGATATCCAGTGTAACAGGATACCCAATACAATGTTCCTCAGGAATACCAATGAAAAAGAAATATTAGAGACCATACTTGGTATAAAAAATAAAAAAGCGCCAGTTATAGATGGCCTTACATCGGAGGTCTTGAAAAAGATCAGCAAATACATAGCAAAACCCCTAACACATATAATAAATCTGTGTTTCGAAACAGGAACTGTTCCAAAAGCATTTAAAACAGCTGTCAAAGCCATTTTTTAAAAGTGGTGACCGCAAGAATACTAACAACTGCAGACCTATTTCGCTTATCTCCAATATTGCAAAAATTTTCGAAAAAATCCTGAAAAATAGGATACTCAGTTTTCTAAACAAATATGAGATATTATCGAATAAACAATTTGGCTTTAGAGAAAATAAATCAACAGAAGACGCCATCGCTTTTGTTACAGCAAAGATAAGTGAATCTATAGATGAAAAAATCCCAATACTAGGTATATTTGTAGATCTTAGGAAGGCCTTCGATACGGTATGTCACGATAAGCTGATGAAGGTGTTGGAAAGCATTGGAATTAGAGGAAAATCGTATGACCTACTGAAAAGTTATTTAACAAATAGAAAACAACAAGTTAAAATAGGAAACCATACCAGCACAGAAGTAGAAGTGAGATACGGCGTTCCACAAGGAACAGTCCTCGGACCAATGCTTTTCAACATATACCTCAATGACCTATTCAAAATTGATACTGAGGGGCAGATAGTGAGTTTTGCAGACGACACAGTTATATTATATCAAGAATCAAACTGGGACGAACTGAAAATCAATGCCGAGAGAGACTTCGCCAAAATAATAAATTGGTTCAGCAACCGACTACTTACTGTTAATTTCGATAAAACATACTACATGCCCTTCTCCTCTTATTCTAGGTACCTACCATCTTACGAAACACTTACTATTACAGAACAAAATAATTCCCTTAGAATATCTTCAAAATCGAATATAAAATATCTTGGTGTTTTTCTTGACAACAACATGAAATGGGATATTCAAATTAACAAACTCATAACAAAACTGAGATTCACCTTATATAAATTCAAATATCTGAATAGATTTTAAATGAACGGCAAATGAGAATTTTGTATTATGCAATAGCTGAAAGCCACTTGCGCTATGGAATATTAGCATGGGGGTCTGCAACCAACAAATATATAAATCCACTACAAAGAGTACAAAATAGACTAGTGAAATTAACATATTCCCTTCCGATTACAAACTCAACGGAAGAATTATATACAGAGACGGGCCACCTCGATATAAGACAAATATATTTCTTGAAAATTGTTGCCAGACAACACATTCACAGAGCTGAACTGAAACTCCCAAACCATTCATACAGCACGAGAAACAGACATAATTCCTATGTAATCCCACAACCACATAAAAATATCTTACAACACAGTTTTGTGTACTTGGGACCCAAATTATACCAACTCATTCCGACCGAAATCAAAGTAATCAATGCTCAAAATCTTTTCATCTCCAAATTAAAGAAATGGATTAAACAAACCCCGAGATTGAGAATCCATCAATTTGTCAATGTTACAAATAACTATTATTAAATTGTTAGAAGTAAACAAGTCGAAAAAGTAAATGTATGTATTTGTTTTTACATCTACACTAGTAGAACTTTACTGTAGAACTTTTATAGAAGTCAAATAGCAATACCTGGGAAAGGAAATACTGGACTACTTTCAAGGACCTACCTTTAGTAGACACAGCTATTTCTCCCACCCTATCATATGCCTAGTCCATACTTACTTGATGGCAATAAATTATTAAGTATTACCATACTATTATCAAAGTAATTCTATTAAAGCATAGCTCAATATCAATATATTTTTCCTCAATACCAAAAATTCTGTGACTATTACTCTATATTTATGTTACGTCTTTTATTTTTAGTATTTTATATCACACACAAGCTTTTAAAGATTCTGTGATTTTCACGTTTATTCTCGGTGTACAATATGTGTTTTACTTGTTATATATGAACAATTTTTCGAAAATAAACATTATTATTATTATTATTCCAGGGGTCAATATTGTCATGAAAAACTCAACCAGAGAAAACTATAGTCGTTGCCTACCGATATTTCACCATTTTTACTCCCATACACAACTACCCCTCTGGTTTATAGCATATCGGGTATCAAATTATATATAGCAGATACATGTGCAATGTACCTCATTGCAGAGGAAACTATTACGTATTAAGTGCTCAAGTAAAAAGGGTAAAACATCGGTCGGCAACGACTATCGTCGATCTCCCAACAAAAGGAGACAGATATCTGTCTGAAACTCTCAACCTAGAGAATCCGAGTAATACTTGATCTGCTCACGAGGTAGAGTTGCTAACACCCGTTTCGTTAGCGTGAGACCAGAGTAAGCAAATAGACAGAGTTGTGGGATGATTCGGACGGGGCAAAGACGACCTACCCTGTACTGATGACGAGGCAAAAAAAAACTGTTATTTTATTACAAGGAGCACTTGCAATTGTTTTCTCTGCATGACATTACACAAGTATATATCTGCTGCTAGATATAATTCAATGCCGCGTCGTGGTTTCGCCCCAATAAGCCTACTTTGTAGTGTGTATTGGAGTGAAAACGCTCTTCCAAAAGAACTATGAGCTTCGTGTTCTGACTCAAACAAAAATATTTGAAAATTGCCTTGCCAAAAAGAAACATACAAGAACTTACGTGTTAGCCATTTATAATGACATGTCTTCATAACCATCATTCATGACAGGAGGGTAATTCATATATTTCATTTACGAATGAAGAACATTAAGTGATTCAGCCATGTAGTGTAGCTCGTAAAAATAATCTCACAACTTTAATAGGGAATGCCATAAATTTTACGTTTCACTTTATCTTTTCATGTTAAGTTGTGCAATTTCATTACCAAGAAACTTTTATGGGATTCTTACCTTAAATAGCATTTATTAGTTATGAAAAACTACGTGCTCGCGAACATGTGACGGTAATTTTGGTTAATCTCGTTAAACGACTTGAAATAAGTTTTTATTCCCGAATTATTTCATCCGGGGTTTGGTATGGAAATATTATTCAACTGTCAAAAAACTTAAATAACAATAATGATTCACAAACTTGTTCTTGAGAATATGTTCATTCATTTTGAATTAACTCAAGACAAATAAGACGCAGGTATCTAGTGAAGGTATCTAAATGGGTATATATAAGGACCACTCAATATGTATAGTTAGTTTGATCTTCCCTCTTCAAGATGATCACTTGGTGATTGAAACACGTATCGAAGTGTTAAAAATAGCGGATCGGAGCTGAAATGAAACTCCAGTATATTATTTAGGTCAGTTCATACATGCTCAAATCAGCAAAGTGAATTACATAACATGACAATTTTATCACACAGAACAACGGAGTATATTGTGGAGAAAATTTCACACCTCACTTTTTCAGCCAATCAAAAAATTGGTTTTTATTTAGTTGCCATGGCAACCCAAAAAATTTCCGGAAATTTTTATCCTCCTGGGTACCCTGGGCGAAATTAATAAGTGGAAATTTTTCTGTCAAATATTTGACATGTGATAGTTAACATTTTGCTTTTATGTACAAATGGAATGTTATTTTTCATATGAAAGGAGATAATATTTCATAATTATATATTCACTAAATATTTCGAATGTGTCTGAAAATATTTTGAGAACTTGCATTTCAACGATGAATAAAAAATGTATATCAATAAAATCTATCTATGCTTGACTTGGTGAACTTAATATTTGAAACAATTTTATTCAACTTATCTTTTCGTGAATACTCGGCTGAAATTTGCAAGAATTCCTTTCCACAGCACTTCCCAATAGATAATCCGCATGGACCAGTCAAAACTATTTTAGTTCTGCGTGATGTGCAATGTAATTTTAGGTTGAAAATGTCGCAAAATGAATTTTCCTTTCTCACATATAAACACCGCCACTAATACTAACGCGTAACTGTCATTATATCAACAAAAACCATTCATGGCCCACTGATGTTACAACTTGTTTTCTTTCAGAATTACAAGTCAGTTGAATTAACCATTAACCAAAAATTTCCGGCAATAATTCAAGCACTAGGGAGATTATAAGTGAGAATTGTATTTCGAATTTGTAGAAATTATTTATTTAATGATGTTATTGAATAGAAACATATTGTGATACCCAAGAAGAGAAAGAAAAAGTGGAAGGGATTCACATGCATGTAGGTGGAGTAGATACATATGGGACATGAAGACCCTATACCTGGTGACAACGAAATTATTGGCCATAACGTCGTTCAGTTGTTTTTGAAGTTTGACTTTTGACATTTGGAACGAAGATATAGTACTTCTTTCAATTCTTCACGTATAGGCTGTAATCTGTGGAATTCTTGTATAGCTCAAAACATTCATTTATTTCATATGTTTGATTTCCTTTTAGACGGTATTATTACGTGTATTCCAGGGGTCAATATTGTTATAAAAAGTGAAAATTGAAAGAAATATAAATCCTTCAAGCATTATAAGATGATATAGGTAAGTCCGAAATGTGACTTATCAAAGGCCTTCGATTGCGTCTCTCATGACATCTTACTAAAGAAACTATTTTACTATGGCGTCAGGGGAGTGTCTGTCATTAATGAGGTCATTTTTTGGAGGGTCGACATCAAGCTGTAAGCTGTACCAATAGTACTACTTCGAATTTCAAACTTGTTAGGCATGATGTTCCTCAAGGATCAGTTTTGGGGCCGCTTTTGTTAATCATTTATATGAATGATATCAGTAGTTTTGCCGACGATACTACTTTCATTTATTCCGATATATAAGGACTTCTTAGAACTTTCAATAAAATCTGAAGAGGTGAATAGTAAGGCAGAATCTTGGTTTTTCGCAAACAAACTCAAATTGAATTCTGACAAAACTCAACAACTCAATTTAAAATTACTTGGAGTCATTATGGACAGCAACCTCTCTTGGAATGATCACATAAAACTATTGAACAGTAGGTTATGTAGTATACTTTTTCTTTTACGTCAACTGAAGAAGATCACCAGCTATGATACTCTGAGAACACGCTTTTCCACTCTCACATCAGTAGTTATGGGATCATTCTCTGGGGAAATTCCAGTGGAGCTATAAAGATTTTCAAACTCCAGAAAAAAGCAATCAGAATTATCACAAATTCAGGCTATAGAGATCATTGTCATCCTCTTTTTCTGAAACTTCAAATAATGCCACTATCCACCTTATATTTATACAGTGTCCTGTTAGAAATTCACAAGAACGCAAATATGTTAATCAAACAATCTGACGTTCATGATCAAAATACCAGATCCGCTAATAATATTTGAACGAATTGCTACCGCCTGAATAAATCCAAGAGAAATGCATTAGGTTAGTTATTTCCAAAATCAAAATAGATATTTGTGAACATACTCACCAGAAAAAAAAATGTGTTGGTATTTCAGTTCATTTAAATTATTTCGTAATAATTATCATGACTTTAAAACCAAAAAAAATCTTATTATATACCTTTTTATATATTTTTTGTACAATTGTGTTTTGTGACTTGCTACAAACATTTCAAAAATATAATGTAGTTAAATAAATACTTACTTACCACTTTCGATTTTACCGGTAATAGACCTAGGTCAAAAATTTTTGATACCCTGCTACCATGCTTACATTTTCACGCCTTTCGTTAGGGCAAAACATTTCCTTTAACAATGACATATCCGAGGACATATCAAAAGTGGACATTTGTTTTCGAAATGGCGGTGCAGGAGATATTTTTACTGTGACGTAATCGATAGAATTTTCATCAAGCAACCTAATGAAATAACAAACGAAGCATTTTGATTAGTTTTTGATAAAACTTTCAAAAATTTTGTTTCTTTCAAATGACATTCTTTCTCTTGCAGATAAATGTTCGACACATTAAACCTCTTGTTTTCTATTTTCAATCAAAAAATCAATAATGCTTGTCTTTTTTATTACAACTAAATATATAACTATGTCTACAAAAACTCACCAAAAGCTTCATCACAATTTGATGTATAGAATAAGATTGTATGAAAATATAGGTAGAAACAAATTGTTATTAGATAGGTACAATCAGAAACATCCAAATAGTTCGTTATACTTGTCTTGTTCTCAAGAAATTCAATTGGTTATTCCAGTTATGGTGTTCAGTTCCATTGTCAGTTTTCCATTATGGAGTATGGTTTATAAATCAGAGTATCAAACTGAAATGGTCCTTACCTATGTATGGCGAATGTAGGCAAATTGCAAGACAAGCGCAGACATAACGATTTGAACAGAATTGGTTGGGTACTAATGGTCCGACTTGACTCCGATGGACTTTTCCATAAATATGAGGTTTTCTCATACAAAAACCAACATATAAAAAAGAAACGATAGAATTTATTTGTGTCAGCTAGAATAAGCATGTTTGTCCTACTAATTGTTTGAAATGGAAAAATTATTTAAAATAAAACTTATAAAACTTGAAATTTATGTAGACGTAATTATTTATTTAGGTGTGATGAAAATATCGTCTCGAAAATGTGAATAGGGTATTCATGAAATCAGATTTAGAATCATTAGTTTTTTTATTTTCAGATAATTTATATTTTTAAATTAATAAAAGAGAAAGAATGTTATTCGAGAAAATTACTAAAAGAAATCGTGATTGGTGATGAATTAAAATGTTGGCATCTTTCTTCAGAAATTGATCAAAGTTTTCTACTTCATTAGGTTGTTTGTTGAAAATTCGATCGATGACGTCGCAGTGCAGCCATATTGTTTTCGTAAAAAAAAATCTGTGCAGCCATTTCGTAAACAAATGTACACTTGTTATATATCATTTTTTGCGCTATCGAATGGCTTAATTGTATAAAAAATTGCTAAAATTGTGTTTTCCGTTAACCTGCTGTCGTCCCCTTACGAACGGCAGCCCTCAGAAGTCGAAGCTTGTGCGAGCTAAGGATCAACGGGGTTTACCTTCTAACGTGTGATTCCTAGCACGACCCGAAAGAATAGTTTTTGGAAGGAGATCGTCCGTGAATCTCCATCCAAACCATAACTTCGCATCACGTTGCTTGGCTTTGATATCGATGACCCACGCGCTCTACCGTTCGAGCTGTCCTCGAATATCTGGAGAGTTTCATTCAAAATTCTAGTACTAGGTCTATTTCCGCTTAATCCTGAAGTGATATTAAATAATTTTTTCATGGAGAATATGGATTGTAAAAAACTGTATCTTGGTTCCGATTGTCGCTCAAACAACAACTGAATCTTGCCAATAATATCCTTGTCACCGCGTATAAGAAAATCGAACAGACGATTTCTAATTCAAGATATTTATCTTAAAAGTTGTGGTAACAAAGTCTATTTTTTATAATTTTTTTTTAATAAGTACATTCCAACCTACGAACTACTGTTGTAGCATGACAAGCATATCGCCGCAAGATTAGTGCATGGTCTATATTCGAGAGTTGTTATGTTATGGAAAATTACATTCACGAAATAGCCATGGATTGTTTTCAAAAGCTCTTTTCAAACAGTTAAATCAGTCTAACTGTATGTTGTTGAATTTCAAATACTTTTTCTATCACTAGTTCATTCAAGAATAACAGTTTTATTTGTTACAGGTGAATGTCGTCTGAATTCCAGATGTCGGTGGACCCAAATATCTACAAGTGATTGAACATTGTCTCAGTGACCATGTGTGAAAATTCTAAATAAGAACTCAAATCCCAACAGAATGAATTGAACCTCCGATTTTCGAAGTGTAATGAAATGAACTCAACAATAAAAAACATTGTGGACGTGATTAGGACAAACCTGCCGGGATGAGTGTTTGCAGTCGGGGAATTCAGGAACCTGCATAAAATCGTGAAATGACACCGTCGGCGCATTTTTCAGTGAACTAGTTGTTTGCGAAACTCAAATACCTTGATGTGATGCGAAATAAACTCAATGCCACCGCGTGCGCGGCTTTGCTGGAGGACGTAAATTTTAGTGACACTCAAAGTTTGTTGTCTCTTTCGGTCTTAGCACTGATAAATGTGATGGTCATAGTCGGCAATTGTCTGGTAATTGCTGCTGTATATTGTTCATCAAAACTACGTTCGGTAACGAACTTATTCATAGTGTCCTTAGCGGTCGCCGATCTGATGGTGGGCTTGGCGGTTCTGCCGTTTTCGGCCACTTGGGAAGTATTCAAGGTATGTTTTTATTATATAACATTTGATGCCATTATTTGCAAAACTTGCTATTTGAGAAAATCTCCAAAACTGTTTTTTATTGAGTTTCTTTCAAATCTCATAGAGGAATCGAATGATAAAATCAGAATTCACCAAAGCCCTTTCTTTAGCATGCAAATACTGTCGAGAAAATTTTAGTTTTGGGCAAAACTTGCTCTTTGCTTTTTCTGTTCTGGTTTCCACGAGAATGAAAATTCTGCATTGTTTAGAGAACATCGCGAGAGCCGAGGAAAAGACGTTTTACTTGCAAAACTGGCTGGAAGAACAATTTATCCTACAGTGATTGTTTTTATAAGAAATGGATTTCAGTAATTTGTGTTCAAACGATACTAAAAGGTGGTTCTCCGTTGAATTTGAAAGAGTTAGTGTTTTATAATCATAGAGTTTTTAGGTGAAAATATTCTGTTTGTTGAACCTCGTCCATGCGGAAATGGGCGCAAAAAGGATTTTCGCTTTTTTTTTACTATACAATTATTTGCAAAACTGGCTATTTGCAATTATATTATTTTTTTAAAACAAAGCTGTAAATATTTTAGGCTGCAAAGTTCTTAATTCCTCTAGTAAAAGCATTAAGCAACATTTATAAATCATTTCATTTTCAGAAAATAACACCACTAAGCTGTTAAATGTTTTTTTTTAAATTCCCAAAAAATTGCTCCCGAGCAAATAGTAAGTTTTTCAAATAATGGCCTTATTTATAAGTACACAACACAATTGGTTTGAGACATGTAAAGGATATGGAGTGAATATACACGATACAAAATTACAGGATAAAAAGTTGAATTATAAAAAAATAATACCATTACGCATAGTTAGTACAGTACGATTTAAATATAATTGAAATTATAATAATCACCAGAGTTCACTAACCATTTATACAGGGTGTCTCAGAATAAAGGGGACAAACTCCGAGGGTAGAATCCTCACTCACACCAATCATGTGTTTGTAACAGGGGCGTACGGCAGGTGGGTACCCCTATTCGTCCCTCCCCAACTTTCCCGCCACTGGATTAATATCGATTTCGTCTTCTTTGTAACTCGGTTAGTACTCATTTTAGGCTATATGTTTATTGGAACTTTCAGCCTTAGAATGAAGTGGGGATTCTACCCTCGGAGTTTGTCCCCTTTATTCTGGGACACCCTGTATATGACGATTCCTATACAATGTACTTATTGTGTCTGGAAGGAATAATAAAAAAGTAAGAAAGAATATCTTTAATATAATCAAATTGTACTTTTTCACTACAAAACTCTAATTTATTTAATTGAAGTTAATTAGTGGATTACAGGTCACTTATTCCGAAATTACATACAAATTATTTAATGAGGTCCGAAATCGTAAAAAACTTGAAATTCAAACAAAAATCTTGAAAAAATATTTCAAATGATTATATTATTATACATCATAATATATTACACGATCTAGTTACCTCACCGCGTACTTCAGTCAAATCAATCAAACTTGATACTCAGCGTCACTCAGTAAGTCTCTCGAGAGGCCCGTGACGAGACAGGGAGAGTCTTGAGAGGGCAGTAGACGGAGTGGACAAGGTAATAGTCGAAACCTCCGAGGAAAGCTGCCTTGAGAAAAAAAAGCTCAAAATATCAAAACTGTCTTGTGGAATGAGTATCTAGAAACCCTCGGAGGTATGGTGCGGAAGCTTTTCAACAGAGTAAAATTTAACCAATATTGAACCGCATACAAGGCTAAACTCACGCAGTACAACAAAGAAATTAGTAAAGCCAGAAAACAATCACTTGCTCAAGAATCCATAAGGTTTTATCCAAAGGAGATACTGTTAACCAAGTAGGTTTCTTGAAAAATAATGACAATGCCTATACTACAACATTCGAGGAAAGTGTAACGATGCTCACAGAAGCACACTTTCCATCCAAACAGGTGCACAACTTTGGAATGGAGGCTTGCTACGGAAATATCGAGACCAGGTGGGCTATCAGTGAAGAGATAGCCATGACAACATCTACAGACATTAAGGGTGCATCCACCGAGTCTATAGCAAACGCTCTAGTGAAAAAGGGGTTCCTACCGTACTGTGCCAGTGAATAAATGCTAACTTTAAAAACAGTGTCATTACATTTGCAATCGGCGGAATAACACTAACACCTAGAGCAAACAGGGGATGTCCGCAGGGAGGGGTGCCATCGCCCCTACTTTGGGCTATCTTCCAGAGGCAAAGCAAAGACAGTCTAGGAGTTTACACAGTCAGCCCTAGATATAATCGACAGGTGATGTACAGCTGACAGTAAACGCTCAAAGATGAACCATGATAACGTATAATTCGGTGGTAAGGTGGCCAAAGACCAAGCTGGTAGGAATGGTTCGACGGCACATGATAACGTATAATTCGGTGGTATGGCGGCCAAAGACCAAGCTGGTAGGAATGGTTCGACGGCTCGGGAGGTCTTGCTCAACCTGCCTCACCTACACATATACATATAAGGCGAAGCCAGGTCAGGACAAGCACCCATAAGCAATATGAACGGGACAGACTACAACAACCTATAAGTATGGTTGAACAATGACCCGGTTACAAGAATGCCATCAGATGGCATACTTCCCAGATATAGCTCTGACAAAACTTCCAAGACAAGTATAACGGATGCGTGGATGTGTGGAAGGAGGGACCTTCCAAAAAATGATGAAGGTTCATGAACCGGCATTTACGGAACGAAGCAAAAGATGAAAATCTCATTGAGCCTGGGCAAACAAGCGACGATATTCCAAACGGAAATCGTCGCAATGTACCGTTGTGCATAAGAGCTAATAAGGCATGAGTGTTCACAAAAAAAACCTTGTCATATACTCAGATAGCCAAACTGCAATAAATGCAGTCAACTCATTGCAAGTTTAAAAATTTGTTTAAAATTGACCTGAATAGTGGAATTTGTAGAAAATTTTATATACTTCCATTCTGTATGAAAAAGTTTTTCACGAAAAACTGATAGTTTTCGAGTTATAAGCGAAAAACTACAAAAAATAGATTTTTTGCCATTTTTTTGAATTTTTTTAATGTTCCGTCAAGAAATGTTGTTAGCAAACTTCAGATTCCGATTCAGCACTCCCAAAAACTTGTGAAATGGAAAAAATTAGAACTACCCCAAAAATTTCCAGCCAAATTTACTGAATTGCTTCGTCAGAGAAATATTTTGTCATCGGAAGCTGTGCAATTTTGCATTTTTGCCAGTTTATCAAATCGATGTAAGATTCGGTATCAAAATTGACAGTAGGAACTTCAAATATCCTAATAGCATTACTTGATCTTTTGATTCCTTCAATAATGATTGCTCTTGATTTCATTATTTTCCTGAAACCAAATTCTCTATATACCGACGTGGTTCGGAGATCATGGAAATCAGTAAGTTTGCAGGGTGGCCATAGAATCCATTTGTTTGAATAACTTGATCAATCACAGCTTTCAATCATTCACTTAGTAGATATTTATATTATGAGGATCATAAAGATGGTCATCATGGTAGTAGCCGCGAGGCATAGCCGAGCCCGATAACACGGCGTGCACCATAATGATCGTTTATGATCCGAATTACATACAAAACATTATCTTCTGGCATCGATAAATAGTTATTACCACAGATACATATTCGCGTTATTGATTATGAAAAATAGTGAACAAGCTGTGGCATACCATTTCGTTGACAATGCGATAGCAAATAATTCATTCACTGTCAGACACACACTGCTGCCAAGTAAAAGTAGATGTGCTGTGAAAGCTTCCAGTTGATACAGATTGGCATATTTCGTATAAATACTTTTGATCAGTTCTGTTACTTGCGATAAGTTCTTCTTAGGTATCTAGACCTCAATTTTTTTGAAACAGGCAACTTCTCACATGATTCAAGAGGCTTGCCAATGAGACCTGAATATGAAAATGGAACTGAAGTATTTCCATCTAGATAGCGGACAAATTGGCGCAGTGGAAGCTCGTTATCGTGAAATTGGCATATCATCCATTGCAATGGCCTTTGGAGTTTCAATTCCAATAAACGAATTATACCTTCCAGTATCAACCACTGTCCCATTACACCTAATAGCAAGTAGATCAGAAGTTGATATTCGAGCTCCTTCAAAATAATTCATAATGCTTGATGTCATTTCTGAAACAGTGCCGTTTTCGGGTGCCACATGTCCAATATAATCGCTTCCTGGCTCCTGTAGTGAGACTATTTGCTTTATTTTTAGTTACATTGTCTGTCACTCAGGTAAAAAAAAATAACGCATATAACATCACCATAACATGGAAGTATTGTTATGCATACCGGACGACCACGAGGTGAGGTACGCCCTTCAATTTTTCTATAGTTTTGAAGATAGAGATTTCAAATTTGGTATTTCTTTATATTACTTGAATACGCATATTTTGACTCCTCTACTGAAAAGTCACCACTTCCGCTTCAACTGGAAGTGACCCCAAACTTTTTTTTTTTCAAATAACACCCTGTACATATTTTTCCAATATCAGAAAGAGTACGCAATTTGTGATAAAACTGTTTTTCAAAATTGAAAATCAGTTGAAAAATGGCGGATATACAGTTGATTGTTCAGTCCAACAAAGTTGGCCATGAAATTCAAACTTAAATCATCACAACTGACAAACGACATCAGAAATTATCAGAGGAAGCTTCGAAGTACAGTTCAATGATCACGAGCCAGTGGACAAGTAAAACGCATCACTTAGATATTTACAATTATAATGCCAACGTTTCAGCAAAATTTTCGCCTTCTTCATGGCTTCAATAAACATTCTGCGTAAATGCAAACAACAAATTACCACCGTATACAACAAATAATAAATAACGGAATTGATAAAATGTATGAATGACATTGTATATACATAAAATACTATAAAAACTGGAATAAAAGTAAAATACTGAATAACCCAAAACACATGTTAGAGAACAATCTCAAGTGTGACAATTATTTTACTCACTCCAAGCGTAAAAATTAAGAGGAAAATTGTTAAAAATATGATTTGATTTTTGATGAGAAATCATAAACGTCAAAAGCAGGAGTATAGTTGTATATAGATATTTCATCAGAGATAAAATTGGAACAATACACAGTAGAATATTTTTTTGAGATCATATTCAAATGACTGGTACATCCAGAATGAATCCAAGTTCTGTTTATTCTCTTTTACGTGATAAAAGACTGTGTAGAAATTGGGTTTTTTCATTTTCTGTTTTTCGAATGATAAGTAACCGGATTTGGTTCATCTAATGTTGGTCTTATGTGTGATCAAAATATTTCTGTGAATACTTTTCAAATTGTCAATTGTCGGTCTTCAATCTGACCCTATTATCATAATAATAACAACACATAATACATTACAAATTACAATAAAATATGTTAGTTACTTTATAATACCCTAGATACCAAATGGCACGCTAAAATGACAATAACGTGACATAACCAAAGTTGTTGATTTTATTCTCACATCATCATTGTCAATGATACGATAAAGCTTTGAGTGTAACTTGATTATTATGCTATTTAATTAAATTTCGGAAGTTGTACAGGTGACTCGATTATTATAAATCGCATAATCTCGTTACATCAGTAACTATAATTTATTGACACAAGCGCTATACATATTCGCAAATATTGCCTTGAAATTTCGTATTCATGTTCTATGAACCTCAAACTTACAGGAAAACTGAAAAATTAGTGCCCAACTGGTACAAATTGTTCGAAATACGCATATAATATTTGTACACATTCGCCACAGGGATGGCATTACCAGACTTCTATTTATGATCATACGAAGAACTGGTGAAAAAATGTATAGGGTGGTACAAATCGTTTTGCAAAAAAATAGCACCTTTGCATTGGTATGGCGGCCATTTGGAACCGTCAGAAAAGTATGGCATGGTGATTTTCATGACTCGATGATAATTAGATGTGCACAAATTAGCCTGGTACAAATCGTTTGACTTTCTTAATTTTTCTGACACGTTCGATTAACACCCACGCGATTGGGCCGCCAGTACCAGCGCTATGACCATCATTTTCCTTTTTGTCATTACGTAATTAGAAGGGTATACTTGGTAAAAATGACCGGAAATTTTGTGTCACCATCTCTCGGTCTATAAATCTGACACGACCTGATAGATTTCGTTTTTTCCCTGGATAGTTTGAGCGTTTCATTCCCAGTAGTAATACCACAAGTGATTGAGAGAACACTGCGGACTCGTGGTGTTTTCTCCAATCAATTCAGTTGAGATCGCAAATGAGAGATAGACTTATGAGAAAAATTCAATCACGAGTGGAATTTTATTAGACTATTTCACAAACATTTTTGAATGCGTGCACAGCATAGTCACTTATATTTGACGTTTAACTGTGAACAAATCTGAAAACACAGAACTTGATAGGCCAATCAGAGTCAAGAGTCAAGTTTGGTATTATCGGTAATCCCAACTTGACTAGAGCTTCTGATTGGTTCATTTCGCAAGTGAGTGAAACAGTCCAGCCAATTTGATACCCGTTGAAGCGCAGTATACCTATACAGTGATTACCAGTCTAACTTCGAATTCTACGAACGCAACCTACCGATAGATGGCGAAGTCTATCAGAGTAATAACTACTAGTACCTCCCTTCTCAAATACCATAGATATGGTGGTGATGGACCTAAGACCGATGAGTGCAGTACTACGGTTTATTTTCCTTATTTTCACTATGTCTTTAGTAGCATAAAAAATCATTGTATACAATAAAATTGCACTAGATTGTTGTGGCTTATAAAACCCTACGTATTTTCTAGCATCAACACTCAATAGATTAGCCCTAGCAACTTTTGGGGTAATTGCCTCCACCAAATGTTGAAATTGATTTTCATATTCAAACTTTTGGAGAAGACACGAAACTGAAGTTTTGATGAAGGCTGGTAGTGAGGAAAAGTATGTCTCAGTCACGAATCCAGCTTTATTACTAATACTTGCTGTTGAGTGCCAATAGTTTTTATGGCACTGAGGAACATCACAAGTATTATTTGATGTTTATCAGATTATTCAATGTGATCTACATAGACGGCAACAGATTCGAAAATGATACAAGTAGTTGGTTACATCCTCCCCGTCATTTAATCCTCATACACGGGTTAGTATAATAGTTATTTATGGTACTAGTGTGTTATACTGGAATTAAGTTACGCGAGAAAGATATACAGTGGAAAATTACGTAGGAATGTGTCCATGAATAAAATAGTTATATGGGAATGAAATTTGATAATTATGTCAATAAATCAACCCACCTCTTCAATTTCAGAACTTTCGTAAAAATTCTGACTACACCACTGGATTCAGAATACTTCGAAATACGTTTGGTTGAAATTTCATCGAAATCTCTTCATCAATAAAAAAATTATAAAATAATAAAATTTGAAATTTTATTTTATTATATGTGTTTTCGTGCGGGTTTCTTTGAAATCTACTAAAAATTAGGGTCTTACCTCACTTCATGGTCACCCGGTATTTGTCAGCAATAGCTAGAAAAGCAATACTACTAACAGACCGCACGCCGATGTTATTTCTCAGAAAAGTCCACTGTAAATGCGATTCACAGTGAAACTACTGAATGAACTAACACGCAAAAGAGAGATTAATTAGAATTATGTCGAGAAACGTGTGGCAGGTAGCACGTGCTCATAAAACAGTGTTCATAATAACATCCGCCTAATTGGGAGGGATTTAGTACAGTCCCAACAGTTTGAAAAATATTTGTGTCACAATATTACAATCTACCGAAGAGAAAGAGTTAGGTCCAGTTTGAATACCTAAATAGATATTTTTGTATCTAGAATTCTGGAAAATAATCATTCGAGAACGCAAAAGTTTTTCGCATTTGAGATGCAAACAATATTATTTCGAAAACTGCATTCAAACTAATATGAGAATGAAAAAATAATAAATAAGTATCTGTCATTGTTAATTGTCATTTCGTGTTTGAACCAAAATGAACGATCTAGCTGATATTTTTTGCATGACTGTTAAAACGTAATGAATAATAAACAGGCCACAAAAGTCTTTTTTCTACAACTGCTATGAAAAGTAGCGTATTTCTTATAGCTTACTTACTTTCAAAACTATGTTTTGCTCATACTGTGAGAAATATTATTTCTCACGGCACTTTGCCCACACCACATACCTACATTTATATGGAGAATCAAAAAATATCGACAAAAACTAGTTGGCTGCTGTTCAGCTTAACCCTTGGCTAGGCGCGCCTAATTTTTAACATAATTCGGCGCGCGGCGTATAGTGTACGCCATGTCGAATTTTCAACAAATAAAACAACACTTTTTAAATAAATGATTTATTTTTGTTATAATTGTTATATTGTTGATAATAGTTCATACACTTTGTATATTTTACTTTTACCTTGGATCAAGTAAACATGAAATATGTGTTGTACTTACGCGCTGTCAATAAAAAAAAGTCTGTCCAATTCTCACTCAATCGTAAATTTTTGATACTTAACAATAATGTCGATAAAAAATTATTTTATATGATAAAATCGAAAAAAATACAAAATGGGTAAACAAGATCAACTTTTAATCGGACTCACAATAGTTGAAACAGGTATCACATTGAACAATTGTTTTGCTATGCTTTTTACATGAAAACTGGCTACACTTTAAACATTTCACAGTTTTGTAATTATTTTTCGAACGTCCACATAGATAACACCTCCCTTTTTGACTTCGTGAACTCTCTGCTCCTGTTCTGGTTTGCGGTTTTCCCAACATATTTTCCAGAATGGACCTGGTATGTAGAGGTAATGATTTTATCTGTAGTATTTCTTGCATAGGAAGTTTCATGAGACCCATAGCCGAGTGTTTCAGGAAAGATTGTCGTTGATAAGGTCAATGTCCACTTTTCCATACGAATGAAGAATATAACTATTTTATTCCAGCTACATTGAGGAGTGCCATAAATATAGCAAACGACCATCGTTTTGTTCTTCGTGATACTTAATAAGCACAACATTTTTGGTCAACAGTATCAACACCACCTTTGGTGCGGTTATACTCCATAATGATCTCAGGTTTTCCGGTTTCTGCATCAACTAAGTCATTATCATGCATTCTGTTTATGAATATACGAAACTGGAGTTAGATTTTTTTGAAATCCATAGAGACATGTTCCAGCAGCTCTTGATTTATTTGGTAAAAATTCCACGGAAATTTCACTTTTATTCTTTTTTAGTGTACCAATAAACATGATTCCTTTTTCCAATAGCGATTGACTCAAGTCACAACTGGAATACCAGTTATCGCAAGTTAGGTTTCTATTTCAATGCTCTAAACCATCTACTAATCTAAGTACTACATCCGCAGGCGAATTACTGAATTGAAATGGTCCAGCAGGCTGTTTTCCACAATATATTTCAAGATTGTAAGTGTAGGTTTTCTAGGCCACCTAAGCATATTTTTTGATTCCGTATTTGGCTGGTTTATTTGGTATATACTGTATAAAAGATCATCTACCTCGATATGCTTCCAATTTTTCATCTATTGCTGCTAATTTATCTTTTTCCTTTCTGTCTTCTCTGGTATCTTGGTCGTCGAATCTAATGTCTGAGAGTAGAAATATAAATCTTTTCATGCTCATAACACCTCTGCATATTTCGATTTCTGTTTCGTCTCTTGCGAAGATTTCGCACAAATTTGTTTTACTCATTTTTTTGGTCCCAATCAAAAACAATAAACCCATAAATGCCATGATTTCGGTTCTGTCTGTATTTCGACAGTCTCTCTCCCGGGTATAAAAAGCTCTCTTTTGGGATATTTATAAATTGGTGGATGTCACTATTTCATCTATCATGTCAACATCGATGAGTTTAGTAAAAGTTATTTACGCAATTAGTTATGAGAAGACCGATATTGTTCGATGAGTGTAATATTTGCCAAAACGAGCGAACGGAGTGAGTGAGTTTTGCAAATTACGCGAGTCGAACAAATAAATCTTTTCATAACGTATTTCGTACAAAACTTTATCTAATGAATATCATGAATATAATACAATGGTTTTCTCCTGATATGGAACAGTAGTATTGGCACTTGTCGGAATGAATATTTAATAAGCAATATCAAACGTGTCAGACTTATGTCAAAAATGAGTAGTTGTTCCGACGAAATAGCGTCTGATACAGAAGAATCGGCAAATAAAGCATAAAATGAATTATTAATATCACAAAAATCTAAAGTTAGATTTGACGCAGCAAATCCTGTTTTGAATATTTTCAAAGATAAAATTCTTAGTTTCTTATTCTATTTCATTACACAACTAGTTGGTTAATGGTTATTTAACGAACAAGTGCATTAATAAAGGCGATTAACAATCGTGAGCGGAGCGAGCGCGTTAATGTTTGAGATTGTTAATCGCCATTTTAATTCATGAGTTTGTTACAAAACTTTTCCGTCGACAGAAGTTTTCAAAAATAGAGATATCTTATTTTCAATGTTTATTTATTTAACGTTACAATAAAAAACAATCACTATATCCTATTTATATTAACTCTACTCAAAGATAGTTTAATTTTTCTCAGAGGTAGTTTTATTTTATTTTTTATTATTTATTTTCAAATTGAAATAAAAAAAAAATAATTACCCTCGGTGGGTTATGAACTCTCGACCTCAGTGTTGCAAGCCGGTGCACTTTACCATTACGCCACGGGACCATATATGGTTTTCAGTGACAACTGGTGTGATAAGCATTTTCTAAAATTTTATTTGAAAATTGACAAATAAATAATGACAGGTAGTACTAACCAATATAAAATGTATAAGAGCAATGTATGTTGGGTTGCATATAATCAAATCGTTGATTAATAGAAAATCATTCATTAACAGGGGTCATTAATCAACGATTTTGAGTGCGTTAAAATACATCATAAATGAACGGTCGACGGAAATGAATATTACACAACTCATTTTCACTTGTCTCAAGTGACAGTTTTGAAAAAACTGACGTTTCATAATTCACAAACGTCATGTAAAACCTGACTTTTCGAAACTGAATTAGATAAAAGCACTTACATGATCTGGAAATTCTTTTACTGTAGGACCAGGAAACTTTTTTATTAGTAAGTTTTTTTTGGAGTCTTGGCATATTTACTCCTTAGGGGCCTCTTAGCCCACCTAAATTCATCTAATAATTGTTTTTTTTTCTTTAGTTTTCTTCCAAATTCTTTTTAGGAAATATTCTTGGTCTGATTCGTGGCCTGATTCTTGGTCTGATGAGTTTTCATCCATATCATTTTCTATTTCATCTACCCCAATTTCAATGTCGCCATCCCAGTCCGCATTTTCTTCAATTTCTTCTGCTTCAGGTCCTGAAGATTCCCCTTGAACTTCTAAATCTTCATTGCAACAGTCTATAAATTTATTCACTGCTCATTTGAGCCACATTTATCATTTTACTGGACCTGAAAGAAACAGACGTCTGCATTATTCAGTGATCACTTGACACATCTCCATTCACAAAAATATTCAAAAAATTCTATATATGCATAAAAATAGATCAAATACAAATAGAAAAAATTACTCACATCATTAGTCGAGCGGCGCGCGGCGTATGCAGTACGCCACTCCAGATACAGTGCTATAAAATCCCAAATATGATACAAACAAACACGTCTAGCCCACTCAGCGTGATATAACTAACTGAAACAATAACAGATGGAAGGTTAGGTGAATGGAGACTTTCGTAGGTTACAGTGTTGCCAAATAACAAGTAATTTTGAGCCCGTGGCGTATGGTAGAAGTTTTTTAAATTCTAATGGTAGTTTTTATTCGTGTTTTGATAAAAAAATTAACTATTTTGAGAATTTCTTTCGCTTTTTTCCTCGAAATAACATAACTTTTTGTAATCGGTTTAAAGATTCTTTTTCAAATTCTGTTAAATACGTATATGTACTATTGAACAAACAAGGAGTACCAAGGGTTCCATGGCGTAATGGAATGCCAATGAGAGTGTCACGAAGGCGGTCCGGGTTCTACACCCGGGCAAGGCAATCTTTTTCTCATTTTAATTCACATCTTGATATTTTTATTAAGTCCATGTTAACTCATATTCTTCAGTGCTGTGGAAAGAAGCACTCATTAATTCATCAGCGAAAATTACCTCTTCAACCATCTTCGCTCAGTTTCAACTGTACCTGTGATGTCGAAAGTACTAGAAAGAGCAATTGAAACTGAAATCGTACCCTTTCTTAAATCCATTATCTTTTTGCCCGAAAAACAATCGGACTTTCGACCAGGATTCAGTTGTGATACTGCACTAACTGATGTTATAGACTATCTTGAGAGCGACCGATGCAAATAAAGCAACCGTTTTGATGCTCCTAGACTACACCAAAGCGTTCGATATGTTGAATATTAAAATTTTATTAACAATTTTAAATCACATCGACTTTTCGAATCGGGCATGCAGATTAATAGATTCATTTTTGAGTAATAGATTGCAACGAGTTGTTTACGAAAATAATATATCATCTGCATTAGTCGTCAACTCAGGAGTACTGCAAGGAAGCATCCGGGTCCACTTCTATATTCGATATATACATTAAATTTTGTGACAATGATAACTAATTGTAACTATCATTTATACGCGGACGACACTCAATTATACTTTTCTTTCAACCCTCAAGACGTGCTACAAGCAAACGACATTATCAACGGGTACTTACAGATGCTCCTTGAGATATCCAGACAACAAAATAAACGAAATCTAATTTTCATATCCATCTAGGTCATGAATCTATACCATTTAAAAACTCCTGTCGAAATCTTGGTCGTGTAATTGATACTAAGATAAAATTCACAAAACATGTCACATCAAAGCTGAAAATCGGTTACGCTAACTTGAAATTAATCTACTCACATCGAAAATTTCTGAACCAATATACCAAAAAAATGTTATGTGACTCAATAGTCCTTTCACATCTGAATTTTTGCGACTCTATACCGGGTGATCACGAGGTGAGGTACGCCCCCCAATTTTTCTATAGTTTTGAAGATACAGATTTCAAATTTGATGTATCGCTATAGTATTTGGATACGCAAATTTTGAAGCCTCTACTGAAAACTCACCACTTCCGGTTCAACCGGAAGTGACCCAAAACTTTTTTCCAAATGACATGCTGTACATATTTTTCCATCATCAGAAAGAGCACGCAATTTGTGATAACACTGTTTTTCAAAATTGAAAATCGGTTGAAAAATGGCGGAGATACAGTTGAATGTTTAATTGAACAAAGTTGGCCATGAAACTCGAACTTATATCATCACAATTGAGCAACGACAACGACAACGACATCAGAAGTTACCAGAGGAAGCTTTGAAGTGTGATACAGTTGAAAACTGAGATTCTCATGGAATTGCAGCTCCCATATATTCCAACAATTATCAAAAATTAACTAAAAACGGAATGGTATCTATGAAGAAATGCTCACAACTGCCATTTCTCAAATGGCAACATATACTTTTCAATTCGTCATGATAAAAAGTTATACATTATCAGTTTACTCGTGTGAAAATTTTTGGAAAATTCCTAAAGAAAACGAAGGTACAATCAGGTTCCATGATGAGTGTTCCTAAAATTGAATGTTCTTCAACGTAGGCGGCTTAGAACATTATTAAGAAAGCAATACACAAAAGCTCATATTATTTCAACGAAGTTAAAGTTTCTTCTACGTATTTAATAACTGCTGCTTTTTTGTTTCGCTTTATTACGTTCATGGCCGCCTTCGTTGAAGAATATCTAATTTTGAGAACACTCATGATAAAACACGTTGTATGTGCGATTTCTTCCGGAATTCTGCAAAATTTTTCACACGAGTAATCCGATAATGAATAATTTTTCATCATGTCGAAGTGAAAAGAACATGTTGCCATTTGAGAAATAGCAGTTGTGAGCATTTGTTTATGGGTACTATTCCGTTTTTAGGAAATTTCTGATAATTCTTCTCTCTATTATGAATTTTCATTATGTACTATTTTATAGTACATCATGCACTCTTAGTGCCTATATTTTTATTTTTTATTTTATACTATTTTTCTCTCCACACATTCTTCTCTCTATTATGAATTTTGTACCAAACTGATGATGAACATATATATGTTCGAAACATGTCTTTAAGATAGGATTTCCTGGTCTTATTAAAACCTTTGTGGAGACGACTTTGTGTTCTTTTTCAAAAAAAACTTGGTCTTCCACTTCGAGTATGGACTATTACCTTTTCATGAAAAAAATAACGTAAAGTATTCGTGGATAACTGATCTTTCACAAACTTGCTCAATTTCGAAAATCGAAAATCGCGTGTTTGAAAGACCATTTTATCCACTCATACTATTCTACAGCTTCAATATGAGTATTTGAATTTTTTTATTCTCCTTTCTCCTCTTGATATTCCCAGATGGCGCTATTCGGAAATGTCCGATTATGATGGAAATATATCGATCGTCATTTTGTTTCTGACAGACATATTTTTTGCGACCCTCTCACGTATTGATTGTCCTGATATAGATAACAGGAAATTGAGAAGATTGTGCGTTGAGCTTGGTGGGCTTGGAACGTTCGGGTTAAGATCATAGCATCACCGCACCTACAAAAAATCGTAGTATGATGATAAATTTATATCCTGAAGGTATAAATCTCTACTGTGGTCGTTTACATGGAAATGCTTCTTCCACAGATACTTTCCTTCGGGCTGAAGTATGAATACAGCCTACTGAATTTGAAATATTTGCCCCGAAAATCCATCCCTGATATATCTCATAAATGGACAGTTTTCCATTAAAATGCATAGTCACAACTCGAAAAACTGCCACCTAATCAATACCTCCACTGGAAAAATGTTTTTGCCGCTGGGACTTTACATTTCCAGCATATGAAAACGACATCAAATATGTGTAAATCATCTTTTTGTACTATGTGGTGCGTGAAAGTCTGTCACTCGATCTGTGCGAATGGGACATGAATGTCAAAAATTTTAATTATGTTCGGAGTAAAATGGAAAAAGGGAGACCTTATGGTTTTGCGATGACCATTCACAGTAGTCAAGCTGTATGAAATTAAAGAGATTTGTATGTGGAACGATTATGACTCCATGAAGGCTTGATAACATGAACGGTGTGATTACTCTGTATAATCGTTTTATTTTTTCACAACAAGGAATTACGAATGTTCATGAATTACACAGGAGTGTTTAAATGTAATATGAGTCCTTTAAGTTGTATAAAACATTTACTTGTGACTTTTTTTTATATTTAGGGTATTGCTAAATTCAGGTGAAAAGGTGCAGGATGAGATTCATCTGAACTATGGAGAATCTACAAAAAAATTAATTGTCAGTATTTTCAGAAATATCAGCTCTGATAATCTAAATCCGAACAGATGTAGAAATTTTTAATTTTGTACATCACATACACCTAAAGACATAGAGATGCCCTGCTTCCCAAGTAGCACACCCATATTGGGACAATATTGGTACAATATTGTGAAAATATTGGCAAAATATTCAAATAATAATATTGGCGAGAAAAAAAATGTGAACATTCGGCGATATTGGTCCAATATTCAAAAAATAATATTGGTCTAATATTCTCGAAGCAATATTATTGGTCTAACAATGTTAGGCGATATTAGTACAATATCGCTGTAGCACAATTACATTGGAATAATATTGGTAAAATATTGGCAAAATATTAAAACGTAATATTGGCGAGATAAAATTATGATTATTTCGGGATATTGGCACAATATCACTTGGACATTATACAAATAATATTAGTGAAATATTGAGGAAGCAATATTGGCCCCAAAATATTTAGTAATATTGGTACAATATCATTTGCATATATTGGTAAAATATTCAAAGTGAATATGCTGCCTTGGAAACATTAATGAAATATTTCCAGAAAATGTCGAATGATTTAAAAATTCTACAATTTCGTTTCAACTTCAATTTACCACTCAGTAGATTGACTTGTAAACGCATTGTGAGAAGCCTTATTTAATACATGTTACTATGTCCATATGTGGGGCCACCTAGCAGTTTCTTACCCAACTTTAATCATGATTCATTTCAATATTGTTTATTGAATATTCCGCCAATATTCAAATTTTAATCCTAGTGATAAATGTATTTTGTAATATTGTATCAATATTGTCTTTCAAATATTGGCGTGAGGTTTTCGTAACAATGTCAATCAATATAGGGTCAATATAATTTTTAGAATATGGATTAAATAATATTCCACCAATGTGCTACTAAACTTGGATATACAATATTGTTTTTTATCTCTAAAATCGATATGAGAGTAATATTGAAATCGCAATATTGAAGATAGATGCTGGAAAAAATATGTAGGCAATATCGCTCTATAGATATTGAACCAATACTGACCCTATATTTCATGAAACAATATATATTCAGAACAGGTTGAGCCAATATTCCACCAATATTATTAATGAAATATTATTTTTCCAATATGAACCCATATTGGTTCAATATTATTTTTACATTTGAAATATATCCGTATTGGCCCAATATGAAAACAAGATTCAGCCAACATGAGGTGCCACCTGGGCTATTCCTACACAAATACCTGTTTTGGAGTGAACATGAACTATCCTTTTCTATACAATTTGTGGGCGAGGGGGGTGCGGGTAGTGAAATGTTATCGACAGTTTGCTTACATTTAGAGTAAGAAGGACCCTAATGCAAACGAAGAATGACAACTTGATCCGAATTTAATGAGAGGGCATTCACGAAACTACCCGAATGAATACGGACTTAATATGTATGAGGCCCTCGCTCGTAAGCAAACAAAATTATGTTGACTTCAAGACAAGGATAGAGAAGGCATCTCTATGGTCTTCTATTAATCTTAGACATACACTCATCAAGAGGTGAATATGGATATTTATTTGCTTTTCCGTCGACCGTTCATTTATGATGTATTTTAACGCGCTCGGAATCGCTGATTAATGATCCCTGTTGATGAATGATTTTCTATTATCCAACAATTTGATTATATGCAACCCAACATACATTGCTCTAATACATTTACTGGGTAGTACTATCTTTCATTATTTTGTATTTGTCAATTCTGAAAAGAAATTACTGAAAATCTTCAATGCACAGTTATCACTTGAAATATTCAAAAGAAAGTCACGTGGCGTAATGGTAACGTTGGCTGGGCAGCCGAGAGAGGTGACACTGAGGTCGACAGTTCAAAACCCACATGACAGCATTTTTTTTTATTTCAATTTTAAAAAATAAAATAAAACTACAACCAAGGAAAATTGAACTAACTTTTAGTTTTTATTCTTGATAATGGGATAAAACCCGAAACCAGTCGTAACAATAAAAATCTAGTGGAAATAAGACAAAAGAGTGTTCTTTCGTTTTATCAAAGTGATCATGAATTTCCACAAAATAAACAAGTCATCAATCACACAAATTTGAACTACCTTTGATTAGAGTTAATATAAATAGGAAATAATGATTGTTTTTTTAACGTATCGTTAAATAAATCAACTTCAAAAGTAAGATTTCTCTATTTTTCAAAACTACGGTGACGAAAAAGTTTTGCAACAAACTCGTGATTATAATGACGATCAACAATCTCGAACATTATCGCGCTCGCTCCGCTTACGCGATAATTATTTCGATTGTTAATCGCCCTTATTAATACACTTGTTCGTTAAATACCCATTAATTCAGCAACACCTGTTATCATATCTGATTTCGTTAGACTGCATTCATGCTTTATTTCGGATAATGAATAATAAATAAGCTTTCTCTACATTATTGTATCCTACATTGATAACATATTGATTATTAGTCGAACAATGAAAATAATTCCAAGACACCGTGGATCCACAAGCGGCTAGATAAACCCATGCAACTTTATTGGAATGTACTGAGCATGCGCCAAACTCGAAAAAAAATATTGTATGAATATTTAACGGCGGGGTATTTGAGTGACAAACCGAGAAGGCAAACTGAACTGAAAATGCGTGGATTTGTTTTTTTGCTGCCAATTGACACACAAACGTAACCTGAGCAAGCTAACCTAGCTTCCTATACTTGAAAATGCCTGAATTAGTTTTTCTCTCGCAATTTACATACAAACCTAAACTAAGCAAGGTAACCTACCTAAACTAACAGCTGGATGCAAACCGAGTTGAATATGCGAAAATTACTAGCCGACCATACCTGACCTGACTAACCTTACCGAGACATAATAACAATAAAAATTGTAACGAAATAATAACTCTTCATTCAAAATTCAGAGAGAGTAGATGGGGCAGCCATATTTTTCCATATTTGGAATCTACACTCAGCATGCTAAGTGGATTCTAATTCTAGTTATAGGAATGTAGGCTTTCACGGCTGGCGTCAATGTTTTTAATGGTTTTGCCGTGGCCTTCTTTGGTTTAAATCTCCAAACGTTTCATCTGCAGCTGCGGCAGTCATCTTCATCACCTGAAACTCAGTTTGGAGATTTAAACCAAAGAAGACCACGGCAAAACCCGGAAACCAACCAAAACTCTAATATAATAGAATAAAATAGAATTTATTTCTCGAACACATACATGTTAGAATACAGTTTTTGTATACTTATTTCTAGTAAATAATATTTACGTATGCTAGAGCTCATGCGAGCTATTGATAAGAGTAGTTCGTTTTTTTTACTTTTCTTTTACACAGAAGTAGTTACACAATAAGTAATTATATTTAGTAGTTAATCCTATAATATAGGAATCAAACAGTAATTAAGATAATATCAAATTAATACAATAAATACATACAAAAATAGAATATTTTGGTTAGCTAATAACTATAATAATGATAAATAACATAGAAAATAGTATTTAGTGAATGTTAATATAAATAATAAATAAAATCGCGATGAAAGTAATTTAAATGTGGTCATTGAAGAATTCTCTGGTATCGTAATAAACATGAGTTTGAAAAAGTTTTTTGACCTTTTTTAAAGATGTTTAGGGAAACTATTTCTGTTATTGAGGACGGTAGGTGATTGAATGTTTTTATTGCCATATATAAAGGACCTTTTTCTGTTCACTGTATAATTAAATTGAGGTGGTATATACTTGCTTTTGTTGCGTGTGTCATAGTAATAAAGTTGCATTGGTTTACCTAGCCGCTTCTCGTGGATACTAACTCATTATTTAACGGCACTGAGAGGTTTAGACCAATATCAAAACAGCAAATGAGCAAATGTACAAAAACAAATTTCTCAAGAAGGCTTTGCTTCATTGTTCTTGTCACGGGCTTGGCATCCGCGAATGTCGGATTGACTGTTTTATTTCTTAGTTTTAACTTTAGCTGCCGATGAAATCTTCTTGCAACAAAGGTCGAACAATTATTAATAAAATACCTGAATGTTCTTCATTATATCAGTTCTTGGTCAGAGTTTCCTCAATATGTAATTCTAAAATTTTGTAACCACCTATTTAGCTCAATGGTAAGGTTGCGACAATATGAAAATATATAGATATAAGCGGGAGCTCAAATCCCCACTGCTGGAATGTTTTTTGTTTTTTCCATCAAGCATTTAGTTTTTCATGTATAATTGTTATTCCTCCTCACAGTGCTTTGTGATTCATACTACTTTTTGGTAATAAAGGCAATAATTTCGATAGACACCTATAAGTACCACAAGCTTTCATCATAAATTTTGGTATAGTCGTAGAGAAAGTATAGTCTTCTACTCGCGTATAATGAGCATCATTATACGCTCGTTGAAGAAAATACTATTATCAAAATAAGAATGAAGTTATTTGGATTAATGGAAAGGAATTTGATGCAATGATAAGGTGAACAATATAAGTTTCTGGAATTATTTTCGACTACGAGAACTTTTGGATATCAATCAATGGAGACGCTATACAACACTGATTATATCCGAGCCAGTAGTCAATTGGGGAGGCAAACTATTCGACGAGTAGAAAAATTAACAAATATTTCCATCCTCGAAATTGGTGTTGATCAGACAGTTTTTATTTTTAATGGTTATTTCCGTCAACCGACTGCACCCTTACGAGCAACTCTCAGAAGTTTGAGAGATACTTGTGAGAGCTAGGAGAGATGTAGCCCTTACTTTCCAACGTGCGATGCCATGTACAGTAAGAAATGTGAATGTAGCTTAGTTTCAATATTTTTTTAATATAATCCAGAGCTGTCCCAAAGCACAGTGCTTAGTGCTCGTGAAAGCACTCGAAGCACTTTTGTGCTCCTAAGCACTGTGCTCCCGAGCACTTTTCTAATTCAGTGCCTATTGCTTAGTGCATTTAACTGCATTCAACGAAAAGGCTTAGGGCTTAGTAATCCAGAAAAGTGCTCGCGAGCACTCCAGTAATCTGTGATAATAGCGCAGTAAGCTAAATGCCATTTTAGTTATGTGTATAGAATAGTTATTCACCTAACGAGTGCGGAAAGTAGTACTTTTCCTCACTCGACGGCAGTTGCACGGACGACGCGGAGCTGAGTTCGGGAAAGCCGTTAAGGGCGGAAAAGACATTTTCCGTAACAGTTAGGTACAATATTTTTCCTACGAGTGTTTTTGTCTATCTCATTTATAAAAAAACAAGGTTTTTAATAAACAAGTTTTTATAATAATGTCATAAAATGACTTATAAGACAGAATAGAGTTACATAGATCATTTAGTTAGTCCTAAATATCCTCATTTTCAACAATACAAAAATCGTGCGGAAAAGTAAAAATCGTACGGAAAAGTACAACTTTCAAAACAAAAAATCGTAGAAAAAAAGTATTCAAGTTATTAACTGACTCGGTTGTTACTTGAAGAAAATCCAGAGCACTTCTCAGACTGTTAGAAATGTAAGGTATAGTGAAACTTGATTGAACACGATAGGATTCCAAAAAATGTTTATTACATCGTGACATTCCGCTTCATTGTAGCTTTTTCAAGCGGTGAATACAATAACGGCTTCAAAAAGCTACAGTGATACATGTCGCGATGTAATATAATTTTTCGGCAACCTACCTACTTCCCGGACGATTTTTCTTTAAGAAAGTATCACTTCCCGGACTAGTCCGGGAAATGCCCGAATTTCAATATAAATATTAATATAAATAAGAATTAGAATGTTTCTGTTAGTACCTATCTTCTGTTCGCATTTCGATATTTAATACAAATAAGAATTAAAATGTTCGAAATTTTCTTCTACAAAGAAATATAAAAAATAAATGTGTCTCGATTTGTTATTCTACACGGTTACCAAAAAAATTGTGTACGCAACACGTCCGAAAACAGTTTTTTCCGGACTTGTTACGTAAATTACTATTTCCTGACATCGCTCAAGAATGCGTATTTTCTCGGAGCAACTTCATACCCCAAAATACGCCAATCTAGAATTTTACTCCATTGCTAAGCAACAAACTTTTCCGTATCGAAAACGGTCCGGGAAATTTTTTTCCACTGTCACAACAATAATGACAAATCAAAATTTCTTCATTTATTGCGATATCAGAAAAAATAGTATGTGTACCTTGTAGTAAATGCACATTCCCATACTTCAATTCTTAATTCAATCTTCAATCTTCAATAATTTACATTGCTGTCTGGGAATGTAATGCTTCTACTACTAGACACACAATATGCTATTGTGAACATCTTCAAGAGTGCTAAGTGCTCGAAGCACTTTTTGTCAGTGCTCGGCACAGCTCTGATATAGTCCTCAGTAATCTAATGAATCATTAACGTACTCAGTCCTATAAAGTATGTCATTTTGACATCTATATTTTTTTTATTATAGTCCTGAGTACTCTAATGAATCATAGTACTCAGTACTATAAAGTATGTCATTTTGACACTAAAAAGAAATCCATAATAATGTCATTATGACACGTCGGAATATAAAAATCTTGTTTGAGACTCAAATATGGAATTCATTGGCATCAAAGCATTTTCCATAATCTAAGAGAAATATCATGGATAAATTGGCAATAACCGGCCAACCTCTAACCCAATATTTAAAATATTTCAAATATTTAATATATCTAGCTACAGAATAATTGAAAATGAAAATTAGGTACATGATATTATATGAGATGACAGTCTTCGTTTTTTTCCTCTCAAAGATCCCACCAACACACAAGGTTAGGTTGAAAAACAGAGGACGTGATGTGTGCCTGCACATCGTAACCAACCGACACCTCGTCTCTTTCCAATAATTTACTTGTATGATACTGGTAAATTCTTATTATCGTTTATTTTAATGTTGACTTTCAAAATGTTTTGCTTTTTCAAGCTGAAGTATGATTAGATTATACTTCTGCTTCAAGGAGCGATTGTATGGCGAAACATATATCGCAGTTTTGTGAACCAAAAATTTGTGGAACTCAATATTGATCAAGTATCATCTATACATCGAATCAAAATTCTAATTCCCTTGAAATAAAGACCTATTACTATTATTATTATCATCTACTGTTGTTATTTCCGAGGCTCACGGTCAAATAGTTTCATGAAACTTCCTTCATGACGTCATTTCTATCATTTTGTTTGACACAATTTGAAACAAATCGATAGAAATGACTTCATTTCTAAGCAGTTCGATCAAACTATTTGACTGTGAGCCATTTATGGCTTTATGGTTTGCTTCCATTGTAAGCTACGATTTTTCCATAAACTCTCGTTTTGTTAATGTTTACAAATGTTTCATGAAGTAGTATCATGATAGCAACCAATTGAATTTGGAAAGAGTAACTAGTTCAAGAGGAAGCGAAAGAAATCTTATTGATATTGTTTTTTGTATGAAATCCACGTATTCCCTAGCCACTTAACACATACGATATAAAACACTATGATCTAGCTGGCAGGGCATATATCTTTCATTTGTTATCTTTCCAGGTCTGGATATTCGGCGACGTATGGTGCCAAGTGTGGTTAGCCGTGGACGTGTGGATGTGTACTGCATCTATTCTGAACCTTTGTGCCATCTCCCTCGACCGTTACGTCGCCGTCACTAGACCAATAACGTATCCGAGCATCATGTCTCACTGCAGGGCGAAAGGCTTGATCGCAGGAGTCTGGATTCTCAGTTTCGTCATTTGTTTCCCACCGCTTGTTGGCTGGAGAGACCGCAAGGTAAGCGATTGGGGAATACACACACGATTTACAATTTGTGTGAAGTGCGTTACGATGGGGAATGCCAGATGTTTACATTGAGTTTGCGGGAGTGCAGCTTTTAACTTGGCTGAGAGAATTCTCAATATACGGAGGAGTTCATCTGCTCATAAGCATGAAAATAATCGTCTGATTTGAACGATTTTCAATCAAATATTTTACCTACGATGTAGAAAATACTCGCAAACCCATGCATGCATTCTAGATTATTCAACATAAATATACATACAGTGTGGTCCTAAAGTAACGGTAATTCATTTTCTACATTATAAGCCATTTTCAATGAAAAACCCTTAATCACGTCGATTAATATTTTCGAAAAGACACTCTGTGACATATAAGAAATCGCCCCTCTACCACCTTCCTCAAAGTGACAGCCACCCCACCAATTTTTTTTATAAAACAGGGGTCAGGTGATACATCATTTCGAAGGGTATTCATATTTCCTATACAGCCTTGTCTATTTTTTTTTTATTTTGTTCATGCGCGAGGGGGAAACCGCTGGGGCGCTGGGGAATTTTGGTGTACATTTATTGAGTATTAGTGGTATTAGCTGGGGATTAGTGGGTAATTGGTGTATTACTTGATAATTTTTGGGTATTAGACGGAAATTAGGTGTATTACTTGAAAATTATTGGGTATTAGTCGGGAAGTAGGTGTATTACTTGAAAATTATTGTGTATTACTCAAAAATTAATGGTTATTAGTCGGGAATTCGAGGCATTACTCGAGTATTACAGGACTATAACAGGGTCCCTTTCGTAAAATGAAAAGGCTAAGAAAAAGGTTTTCAACCTATGGGGAATTGCGAGAATTGGGAATTTCAGAAATTATTCGGAAATTAGAGAACACCAGTAGAAATCATAATTGTTGAATGAAAAAAAGAAAAAAAAACAAAACAAAAAATGTCCTCAGAATTGTACCTGTCACAAAAACCTAAGATTCGGACAGGTTTCAATATTTCTATTGCCTTTAGTAGTCGGGTATTACATGAATTACTTGGGCATTACTAGCATTACTTCGGGGTTTTACTCGGGAATTCCTTGGGTATTTCACCCTCGTTCATGCGTCATAAAAATATTTCTATTTTCCTTTTTTTTTCATGTTTTCCTTCTGAAAAATGTTTGATAGGACGATTTGTTATTATAGAAGAATATTTTCTCTAGAGCTTTGTTAACGTTTCGGTTGAAAATATTAACAAAATACCTTCAATGGGAATTGATTTATCCAACGCAGCTCAAGGAGTTTTTGGAGTTAAAGAAGGAGGTCTCTGTTGATTTTTTGATGTCTATGCTATCTGCGAATCAAAAGTTTTTGACCAGTTGAATCTCTATGCTATCTGCGCACCAGGAGTCCCTGCTCTTCGTAAATTAGAAGTTGATGCTTTTTGCGCATCAGACATCACTTCTCTTTGAAAAACGCCAATAAGATTTTCACGAGGTGATATTGCAGCTAAGAATTGTTTACCAAATTCAGTTGTATCTGAAGGCAGCTCGGAAACTGTTTTCTGCTTTCTCTATGTTGCTGATACGTTTTAAAGTTTTTGTGAAAAGTTCGGCAACTTCATACTGCTTAATTTTTCGATTTTCGACCAACATTCGAAGCCATGTATATGTGTGTATTTTATATTATATGCAATCTTGAGGGGTCCAAAATATGTTAAGTCGGTTACTTGCATGTGGTGTGATGTTTGACGTGGAAGAGAACAATATTATTCGTTTCTGGTGACGAAGCTGACAGTAAGCAAGGCTAACTTGTCTTTCATGATCGTCTAGAATGAGTAAAATTAGTTCTCCAAGATTTGGCTCAGCAAGGGGGATGATTGATATAACCAATCTACGAATTGGGTCTCATTGATCCATCATATCATATCACGATGGACACCATAATCCAGTACGATTGGGTTTTGTGAGAAGGATCGATTGTAGCACCACTTAACTTGGTATTTGGAACCATGCCAAACAAGAAATGAAATTGTTTTCCAAAATTTCAGGGGTGGAAAAACATTTTTTTTTTCTTTTAAAATGAATAAAAAGATTTTTACTGTTATCTTGGAAAGAATATGGCTTATTAAAAAAATACATGGTGAAAGACAATTTTATTTTCCACAAAAATTATTCCTAGTAATTTCTCACGGAATGCGCTCGACTTCTCAGAAAACGTGATTGAACACCGACATCAAATTTCAGGCTCCCGTTTACCCGCCGCTGCAAGTTCTGGCGGAGCCGAATATTTGATAAAAATGACCGGAGAAACAAAAGAAAAAGTGTATATCAATTCTGAGGACTGCCACTTGCCAAACAAAACAACTTTGTTTCACTCCGCCTCATTTTCTACTCACCCATAAAACCGACATTTCCTTCAGTAAATGTTGAAAATAATCGCTTATTCATATCTTGCATGATTACATAACAGGAAAACTTGATTATTATATTCTTTATAGCGTATATTGAAAAACGTCAAATAATTTTTACTGTGGTAGACACATCATATTTTGAGAAAGACAAACACCAAAACGATTATACAACATCGTCGAGTAATCCAGTACGACTGGGTTTTGAGACGAGGATCGATTATAGCACCACCAAATTTGGTATGCTAGTTGTTGGAACCATGATCAACATGAAAAAAAATTGTTTACCAAAATTCCAGGGGTACTTAGAACATATATTTTTTTTTCGTTTAAAAATAAATAAATAGATTTTTGCTGTAATCTTGGAAAGTACATGATTTATCGGAAAAACAACTCAACAAGCTAAAAGACAATTCAATTCTACATAAAAATGATTCCCAGTAATTTTTTATGAAATGCGCTCGTTTTCTCAGAAAACGTGATTGAACGCCGACATCAAATTTCAGCTGCACGCTTATCCGCCGCTGGAAGTTCTGGCGGAGCCGAATATTTGATTGGTCATAACCCTGCTAAAACCGATCAGAGATGGAAAAAAAGTTCATATCGTTTCTGAAGACTGAAGACAAATATAATATGGGAGTATTTGAGTACCTAAATGTGTTTTGTCGAACTTCACGGAGATGTTTGCGGATGATCCAAAAATCATGAATAATTCAGTAAATATGGAATAATTATACACCCATACCCTCTTTGGACTATAGAGAAGTAGATAATGAAATACTAAACACGTTCAAAAAAAAATACTGTTTCATATTGAGAAAAATTATAGCCAAAGCTAGAGTCTTGTTTCTGGAAAAGGAAATTATATCCAGCGATAATGAAATTAAAAAAACTTGGGAAATTATAAACAGAAAAACAAAGAAAGACTCGCGATCAAAAAAATCTATGAAAATTCCGGAAAGTGAAGACTCTAACTCATTCATGAATAACTTTAATGATTACTTCTTAACCGCAGCCGAAACCGATGGAGAAATAAATGAAAATAAGATCAGAACTTATCTAAATAACCTAAATTGTCCGAATGGCAGAACATTCTTTGTCTATCCCACAGATGTAAATGAGATTTCATCAGTTGTACAATCTTTGAAATCAAAAAAACTTTGCCGGATATAATAATATTTCATCTAAGCTATTGAAAAATATCCTACACCCTATCCGCGCTGAATTGGTGAAACTCTGTAATGAGTCGTTCAGTCAAGGTATATTCCTTAAATGCTTAGAAAAATTACACGTTGTTCCGATATTTAAAAAAGCAGATGGGGAAGAATTCGAAAATTACAGACCGATATCACTTTTGTTAACCATTTCAAAACTCTTGGAAAAATTAATGCAAAAAAGACTAATATCGTTTATGAAATCGAACGGACTATTAAGTGATTGTCAACACGGGTTCCTTCCAGGCAAATCGACATCAACCGCTCTTCATGAAATATGCAAAAAAATAATAACAAATGTGGATAAGAAACTTCCAACCATCGGTATCGCATGCGATTTCGCGAAGGCTTTTGACAGTGTAAACTTTAAAATATTGTTAGAAAAGTTGCATCACTATGGTATTCGAGGAATGGTTCTAAACTGGTTCAGCAGTTATCTGAATGGAAGGGAGCAAAGGATGGTTCTTACATCCGGAAAAAACGAAAAAATATTTTCAGAATGGGGAAATATTAAATGTGGGGTACCGCAAGGATCGATATTGGGCCCTCTACTATTTCTAATTTTTATTAACGATCTCTCGAGAAATTGTGGTGATGCAACTGCTGTGTTGTATGCAGATGATGCTCTTTTCATTGTGGAAAGTCGTGACAAAACCTCCTTAGAGAATAAAGTTACTGTTTGTCTGAACAACATTATTGGGTGGTGTGCAACAAATAAAATAAAAATCAATTTCGAAAAAACTTACTATATACCTTTCGCAAACAGGAGTGTCGTCAACTTGATTTTACCATTCGAACTAAAATCAGCCGAAATGATAAAATGTCTGGGTTTCCATATTGATCGTTACTTGTCATGGAGGGATCACATCAAAATCACGAATATAAAACTTAGCAGATCATGTTACTGTCTACGTGCACTTTCGAATAGACAAGTGAGCGAAAACGTATTAAAAATAGTTTATTTTGCAAACTTCGTATCTCATATGTCATTATGCCTCATTCACTGGGGAATAAGTTCTGATCGGCAGTCAGTTTTTGTGCTACAAAAAAGAGCAATAAGAATAATAAAAAAACTGAAGAGTAGGAATCTTTTCATAGAGATGAAAATTCTCACTTTACCAAGTTTATATGTACTCAATCTCCTAGTTCTTGTACATAATAACAAAAACATATATCAGTTCGCCAACTCCCAAACCAGACAATCTTCTAATGCAATCATCTTACCTCCCCACAACACAACTTTATTCCAAAAGAGTGCTTACTACATGGGTGCTAAGCTATACAACATGCTTCCGATAGAAATGAAAATATGTAGTTCAAGAATATTCAAAAACAAAATGAAAGAAATCCTAATTTCTAAAGCATACTATTCAGTTAACGAATACCTTACTGATAGTAATCTAGCCACAATTGATAATGTTTGATGCAGCTTTTTGTATTTTTTCATTTGCTATGTCTGTTTGAATTTATTCATGTGTCTAGTCCTGTTAGAAAAATGTTTATATTCATTAAGTATTTATTTATAAAAACTCGAATTTTCCTATACATGTACATCATGTTTTCTGGAAATAAATCTATTCTATTCTATTCCATTCTATTCTATTCTATTCTATGCAACAATTTTAGAGTAGTGTGACGGGTCCTACTTACTTATCCATGCCAAAAAAAAAGCTTTGTTTAACTCCTGCCTCATTTTCAACTTACCCATAAAACCGGCATTCTTTTCAGTAAATGTTGAAAATAATCGCTTATTCATATCCTGCATATATTTTCAATAACACTATTGTGAAGCACAATTCTCAAGCTTGAAATCACATACTTCATTTTTTATGTAGGATGTATATGAGCAATTATTTTTGACATTTACTGAAGAAATTGCGACGATTATGGGTGAGTTGGAAACTGAGGCAGGAGTAAAACGCAGTTTTTTCTTTGTCACGGATAAGTGAGACTTGTCCCACTAGTCTAAAATCGTTGCGTATGGTCCAAAGAGGGTACTGATTCCTACTTCAGTATAATTATTTTATATCAACTAAAATATCCATGACTTTCGGATACTCCGTAAATATCGTGGAAGGGTTATGTGAAGTGGGATAAAACACATTCTGGGTACTCAGATACTCACATATTATATATGCATGAGAAAGTAGAAGTCTTCAGGAACGATACACACTTTTTTTTTCTTTTTCTATAATTTTTAGCAAAGTTATGACAACTCTAATTTTCGGCCCTACCGGAAATGGCAGTGGCGGATTATCGCGAGCCTGAAATTTGATATCGGAATTCAATCAGGTTTTCTAAGAAAACGAACGCATTTTGTGAGAAATTACTGAGTATATTTCTTGTGGAGAAATGAATTATCTTTCGCCTTGTTGAAATTATTTCTTAAAAAATCTCATACTTTCTGAAACAACAACAAAAAAAAATTATAATATTTTTAAATACAAATTTTTTTGGGTTCCACCTCTGATTTTTTCGTAAATGATTTTTTTTCTAACGATAGATGATGTCAAGAAGTCATATGTCGAGTTTCAAAGTGCTACGATTCATTCTTCACTTGTTGCTTACATTTGTTTGTGGTGACTAGGTAAAATTTGAAGTATCTATTGGATAATTCCACGATGAGCTTGTTAGAAAATTAATGTTTTATTAAACTGTTTCTAAAGATTGCGTCGTTTGATCGCTCTGTATTTATATCACTGGTATAACGACAAAATTTGAATAACCGAGTCTTTAGGGTTTCATGCTGCGGATGCAGAATGAAAACTTTTCTAATTAAATACACGTTGAGATACTGCTTCGGTTATTACCGTCAACGGTTGCATATCACATACCTAGGTGCTTTCGTGGAAATTAATTTTGTTATGAACCAGCTAGTGTTCTATTGTTCTTCAACTTCCATTCAACCGGAATAAACCAAAGTTTTCCAAATTATTCCAATTTTCTTATCGTATTCCGTTTTATGCATATTCAGAAGGATCCGTCCTTCGTTGACACACATAAAATTGTTGGCGGCATTCGTTGGAAGATATTCAGTGGAAACAAGATGGTGTTGCTCTTTATGATTAACATATCTTAATATAATGTAACCCAATACAAGTATGAGAATATTATCAGGTGTTGTATACTTAGGGCGGAAATAGACAGAACGCGATATACGGTTGCTGCAGACTGCTGTCGACTGCACTTCGCAGTTTTCAATAGGGTGAAACACTTGAGAGTCAACGTGCAGTCAACGGTGGCAGCAGATGCATGTTGCAGCTCAGTCCGCCATGTAGTCCAAATGCAATCGAAAAAATAACGGTTTTGAGTTTCAAGTCGTCAGTTCTACGGTGATTCTCTTGTTGAATGTTGCGTTTTTTTACACGCTTTATATTAGCTTCACTTGTATGTTTATTGTTTGTATGTTTATTACTGACTCCTAAGGGTGTGATTTTCACCCATTTCCAGACGTCTGAATGATGTGAAATTTGGCAGGTGTTCAATATGAAATTTTTTTATGATAAAAAAACAAAATAGCTGCTGCAAGATGTCGGAAGAGATTTGTGGTAATGGTCCGATTCCATTCAAAATTGGTATATAAGGGTTTTCGGAGTCAGGAATAATGATTTTTTATCAAAATTCATGAATTCAAAATGGCGGCTCCAAGATGGCGGACGAGATTTGTGATTATGGTCAGATTCGATTGAAAATTTTAATTTCAACTCGTGTATTTCGAATTTTCTGTCAAAAATTCAGAAAGTAGAGATAGCGGCTCCAAGATGTCATTATGGTCTGATTCGATTCAAAATTGGTGTGTGAGGGTTTTCGGGGTCAGAGATTATGAAATTTTGGTAAAAATTTATGGATTCAAGATGGCGGCCCAAGATGTAAATAAAGCATGACCAGAAGTAATTATGGAACACTATCTCTTTTAATAATAATTCCAAAGTTGGATGATTCCAAGTTATTCGTCATTGGCTACGTCTTTTGTATCACAGCAAAAAAAAACAGTGTTTCCTGGATGATTCCAAAGTTGGATGAATCCAAAATATTTGTCATTATCTACGTCTTTTGTATGGTAGCAAAAGGAAGAAGCAACAGTGTTTCCTCTTCAAAGCCATCCCCACAATACCATTTTATTCCCATAATGCACGCAGTCAGATACGGCAGCAACGTGAAGTTCAGATGCAGTCTATGCGGACTGCTCTGAGCTGCCCAACCCGACTTCACTTGAAGTTGACTTGAGCAGCATTTATTAAGTCGGCAGCAACCGCATATTGCAGTCCGTCTATTTTCAGCCTTAGATGAATGGAAACTAGGGTAGCCTGAATTATTATTATACCCAATAGCATAAGAACGACTTGTATTGAAGATACTTCGCAATGTTTAATTTTCGCAAAGGGTTTTTCAGTAAGTTACTGAAATCCAAATAATGATAATATTTATATACGAAACAAACAGCCAGTATGTTCGACTATTCTCGTGTAATTTACCAGAAATTCTCCTATAATTTTGAGAAAGGTTCGTAATATATTCGTGTTCAATGCCGGGTCCAAGAGCAGGCGCCGAATTTTGGGAATGTCTTGTTGGCAAGTTGAAACTGTAAAAAAATAAAATTTCGTCAAATGGTGAATCCAGTCCCGCAAGTAGAGCGTGTGCGGTTATTTCGCTACTGCGCAGCATATAACATTTGCAAAATAAATATAAAAAATTTTTTTTGGCAACTTTATTTTATTTTATCTTCTAATTTAGTGTTCATATAATTCGAAAAAATGATGTTTTTGTCGGTTATAAAGTATTACCAGACCTCTTAAAAAATATTCTATTAAAATTCCTAGAAAATATACTTTTTAGCAATCTGAAATTCAAATCACGTATTTATTAAGTAATTTCAATAATACCTGCAAATCGCCAAACAAATTTAGCAGTTTTAAACAATTCTCAGGCGTGAATAAAGTTCTCAAATAAGAACGACAATAATATATTATACAGGGTGACCCAGGGTTAAACCGCCAAACGTTCAGTATCAGTTTTTTAGGTGAAAATGATGTTTTCTTCATACAAGCATGTGTCTCAACTTGCTTCGCTTTTTAGATATAGGGTGTCAAAGTTTTCAAAAAAATTAGATTTTTATTCATAACTCAAAAATCTTTCCGCTGATTTTCATAAAACGTGGCATGCTTATTTGCGGTGATAAAAGGTTTATTTTAGTGTACTTGTAAATTGAAAAAAAAAAAATTAAACTTTGACATCCTGCATTATTGAAAACGAAGAAAATTGAGACACATGCTCATGTGCAGAAAACATCTTATTTGCACTCCAAAAACCTTTACTGAACGTTTGACAGTTCAACCCTGCGCCACCCTGTATATAACAATGGACTAAAGTGAATGTTTTAATCACTTTAGTCCTGCGGCTTACACGCTATTGTCTGTACTTTCCAGAATATTATAAATTTCAACTTTCAACAATAATTAGTTACATAAATATTGTACTTGGACTACTCGGTAGGTACGTCATGGAAACGGTGTCAATTTTTTTTCAATTCCGTGTCATTTCAATTTATGTTGACATTCCATCTAATCCAGTAACGACAGACAAACTCGGGCAAAGAGTGAAGAATGAATTGTAGCACTCTGAAACTCGGCACATGACATCTCGACATTATGTATTATTAGAAAAAAAATGGTTTACCAAAAAGTCAGGGGTGGAACCTAAAAAATATTTCATTTAAATTTTTTTTTTTGTTGTGATTTCAGAAAATATAAGATTTATCAAAAAACAATTTCAATAGGTTGAGAGATAATTCAATTGTACACAAGAATGATTTTCAGTAATACCTCATGAAATACGCTCGTTTTCTCAGAACACGTGATTTATCGCCGACGTCACATTTCATGCTCGCGCTAACCCGCCACTGCAAGTTCAAGGGCCGAAAATTTGATTTGTCATAACTTTGCTAAAAATTAGAGTAGAAGAAAAAGAAAAAGTGCATATCGTTCCTGAAGACTTCTACTTCCTCATGCAAATATAACATGTGAGTATCTGAGTACCTAAAATGTGTTTTGTTCCACTTCACATAACCCTTCTACGATATTCACTGGAGGATCCAAAAGTCATGGATATTTTAGTTGATATGAAATAATTATACTGGAGCAGGAATCGGTACCCTGTTTGGACCATATGCAACGATTTGAGGCTATACTGAGATAAGTCTCACTTATACATGCCAAAAAAAAAACTGGATTTTACTCCTGCCTCAGTTTTCAACTCATCCATAATCCCGGCAATTTTTTCAGTAAATGTTGAAAATAATCGCTCGTAGACATCCTACATAAAAAATGAAGTATGTGATTTCAAGCTTGAGGTTTGCACTTCACAATAGCGTTATGAAATATATATGCAGGATATGGATAAGCGATTATTTTCAACATTTAGTGAAGAGGATGCCGATTTTATGGGTAAGTTGAAAATGAGGCAGGAGTAAAATAATTTTTTTTTAGCATGTATAAGTGGGACCTGTCACACTACTTTAAAATTGTTGCATATAGTCCAAAGAGGGTATGGGTTGCTGCTTCGGTATAATAATTCCATATTTACTAAATTATTCAAGATTTTCGGATCATCCGCAAACATCTCCATGAAGTGCTACAAAACACATTCTAGGTACTCAAATACTCGCATATTATATTTGCATCAGAAACGATATGAACTTTTCCTTTTCCTTCTTCATTTTTAGCATAGTTATGACCAATCAAATATTCGGCTCCGCCAGAACTTTCAGTTGCGGCTAAGGGTGAACCTGAAATTTGATGTCAGCTTTCAATCACGTTTTCTGAGAAATTACTAGGAATAGTTTTTGTGGAAAATTGAATTATTTTTCACCCTGTTGAGTTGTTTTTCCGACAAATCATATACTTTCCAAGATTATAGCAAAAATCTATTTATATATTTTTGAACGAAAAAAAAAATATATATGTTCCACCCCTGGAATTTTGGCAAACAATTTTTTTTCGTGTTTATCATGGTTCCAACTACTAGCACACCCTGTTTGGTGGTGCTAGAATCGATTCTTGTCTCGAAACCCAATCGTACTGGATTAATCCTATACGTGAAAACTTAAGCAGGCACAACTACCATTAGTGGTGTGTTGCGTAGGGTAAATTCAAGTGGCATTGTCAATACACTTCTCTTCAATATCAATTTTATTCCAAGGCAACTGTCCAAATGTTTCAGTTCCCTCTTATTGTATACAATAATTCTTTTGTGAGTATTAGGGAACTCAACAGAATTTTGGTTTTGATTGCATTGAAGAATTTTTTTTTATGGTTTGACAAATGAAAAAAAAATGCAAGTTCCCGAATTCTCAGGGGAATTATAAATCCAGAAGAAAAAAAATGATCAGCTATCTACCTTATTGGCACTCCCAGCTACGTAGTTTTTTTACGGACAGGTGCTTTGTTATCTCCACTATCGCTCTTGAAATAGTTATTTTCCTAACAAGTGCGGAAAATGATACTTTGCCGCACGCAACTGCCGTTGACCCGGCAAGTTCGGGCAAGCAGTCAATCAAGACTCTTTACGCATGAATAATATCTTCCTCAACATTCAATGTACGTTTCAACATTGAGTAGGCATTCCATAACGTAGGAGGTTTTATAATTTTTTTATTTTTCTTCAAAATAGCATGTAAGCATGTTTTCAGAAACCTTTTTTATATGTTTCTTGTCGCACCATTCACGAAATTGGTCATATTTTTTGTCATATACTAACTTTGGATTTGGCCGGTAACATATTAAGTAATATTGCATTTGCTTTCTTAGATATATCTGATGGGGTATCACTACTACTATCATAATCAACATCCATCTTCTTGAAAATAACTTAAAATTGAAGCAACTACGAGCAAACACAGTCCAACAAACACGCGGCGAGCCAACAAACCATTTCTATAACAACCACACAGAAAGACCACTGGATGCTGTGAAATTGTATTGAAAGTATTGATAACATTAAGGATAACATGTATGGAAAAGAGAAGTATTATTTAGTTATTTTGGACTTATTTCTTTCAGACAGGAAACATTTTTGAATACGATTTTACTGAGAACATTGTATAATATATTCGTGACAACAGTCGGTTAAAATCGATAAATTGTCAGGACAAAAAGCCACGTCGAAATGTATTGGAAGTATTTATTTCTAATCTATATCAGATGATGATAATTTTTGTCCTTGACCTGCGACCTCAGCTAAAAATTAACACTCTCATGTGCCATTAAAAAAAACACTCATTTAACGCGCTTAATACAAAAATAACTATTTCACACTGATGATTCACTTTTCGCACTGGTGATTTGCTTTTCAAGAAATTGAAATGAAAAAGAGATATTATTTTTGCGAATTTCGCATTTGCATGGACTAGTCTTTATTGTTTTAAAGTTGAAATGACAACTGAAAAATAGCATATTTTAGTTGTCAGTGTCAAAAAATAAGTTTTAGCATTGCCGGAGACAGATTTACAGCAAAATGAGAAACTTAATAATTCTGAACATACGCACAGGAAAGATGAAGTAAAACGTATTGGAAACATCTCCTCGAAACAAAAACAACGTTGTTTGCTGATATGACATATGCATGTTACCATGAAACGTATATGGGCTAGATCTGAAAAGATTATACCTGTGAATGCCCTATTGACTAACTGAAATCAGTAGGAACTAATGAAAACCATACTTTGGGACTAACTCTCAAAATTTCCTTCCTGCATATACACAAACTCCATCCGATAATGAAAGAAGAAATTTTTATTACCAAACTTTCCAGAAGTGAAAGTTGATAAAGTAAATTTACTTCACCCCAAATTATATTTATCGTTCAAAGTTACTATCGGTGAACGAACCTTCGAGAAAGCGTGAAAGCCATAAGTTCGACCGGCTGACGCATCGGTCAACTGTTTTTCGTACCCCAAAAGAAAAGTTACCTTCCACTCTCAGTAAAATTATATATAAAAGTATCACAAACGGTTCAACAAGATCTCATTATTTTTAACCCTCTATTGTGTGTTCAAATGGCTAATTTGTACCCGTTTGCAAAGGAGAAACCTAGGTAACCATATCGTTCCTACAAATATGTTGATTGAGGAAATTGTTCCAGTAACCTAGGAAGACTTTACGAGGGTCTAACACGTATATATGAAAATTTTTCCATACCAGAAGACTTTCACAATATAAACTTTGAAGGAAACGCACATAGATTCGAAGACATCTCATAAATTATTATGTTCTTAGAGACACAATTTCCCTAGTTGTAACCTAACGACACACAGAAAAAAAATTGGTACCTGAATACAATGAAAAAGTTCAGTGACTCAATGAATATTTTTATCAGTATTGGTCCAATGAACGCAATCGTTATGTCAATGTACCACTGGTTATCCATACTATGAATACGGATCTTATTAATATCAATGAATGCTTTCATTTGATATCATGATCGAGTACATTAAATAGGTTCGTTATGGTAATGAATTCCATTCATCAAACGAATGAAGAGTGTTCACCCAAGCAATAAATTGTATTCGTTCAACTGATGAAACTGTATTCATCAAATTAGTTATTATTGTCCATTCTTCGAATGAATGCTGTATGATTGATATAATGATTCAGATTAGTTCGACGATGGATATTTTTCATCAATCCAATGAACGGTGATTATTAAGTATCGGTTATTCCTTGATTCAATAATTGATATACATTAAATCTATGTTTATTCTCGTGATGCTTTCACACATTGAACTAATTATTTTGTTTATTATTTGAATAAGTAGTATTTATTCAATCATTGCATATCATTCGTAAATGCAATGAAGGTCTCCCACTGATATTGAGCATACAGTGAGTTTCCGAAAGATATGCAAAATAATTAACATGCATTCATCAGAACATCGCAATCCTGATTGGAAGGCGTATCTCCAAGTTATCTTTTATTTCGGCTGGCTCCTTTCGGAGCTCTTAGGATTTCTCTGTAGTCTGTGCTACCTGAGACGATGCTTCAACGATCGCTTCTGTCTGCTTAAGTTAACCGGCTCTGTGCAAATAACGAAGCCATGCGGAGTGGTCCCTCTAGTGGAGGCACTGTATACTACCAGCTAAAGCTAACTTGCCAGCAACGGAGATTTCTATGCAAGGATTCGGCTGAACAGATGCCGGCAAAATTTATGAGTATATTTAAACACGAGATGACTTGGTTCGACATAAGGCTTATTATTATATTCATGAACATATTAATTACGGAGTTATAGAATGGGAGGAAAATGTTGCTTCTATCTGCCTAACAAAACTGGGACTTAGTAACTTCGTTAAACCTTCCATGATCTTTCCATAGCCCCAATAAAACCTGTGTGTAGATCTGAAAATAGATTATCATTGATTTCGATAAACTTGGATTCATTGTAACAATAAAATCATCTCTGGGGCCATTAATTACGTTCATTGATATGATGAACAATTTCAAATGGATTCAGTGTACTCCTTTCATTACCTCAATGAACTTTTCCATAGCAGCAACGAAACCTGTTCATAAATGTAAAAAAAGATCATCTTTGACCTCAATGAACTTGAATCATTGTCACGATAAAAAATGTATTGTGCCAATGAACGGAAAGGTAATAAACGGTATTAATTGATATAAGGTACCACATTTTATTCATAAAATTGTATACATTGTTTCAATGTACTTCTTTATTCATTTCAATGATCTTTTCCATAGCCGCAATGAAACATGTTCATAGGTCTGAAAATAGATCATCATTGATTTCGATAAACTTGAATTCATTGTAACAATAAAAACATACATATTTCAGTGAATGGTCATTCATTGACTCGACGAAAAATGTCTTGTGCCAATAAACGAAGAGGTATTCATCAATAAAATGTACCATATTTTTTTTAAATATATACATCAGTGCTCTGGGACCATGAATTATGTTCATTGATGTGATGAACAATTTCAAATTGTTTCAGTGTACCACATTCCTCACCTCAATGAACCTTTCCATAGCAGCAACGAAACCTGTCCATAAATATAAAAAACCATCAACTTTGATCTCAATGAACTTGAATTCATTGTATCAATAAATACCTACAAAAAACAGTGAATATTTATTCATTGCCACGATGAAAAATGTATTTTGCCAAGGAACGGAGAGGTAAAAAACGGCTTTCATTGATATAACGTACCACATTTTTTTCAGTGTACATACAAAGACTCACATTGGTAATAGTGGTTAGTAGTAGGGGAAACAATAGTTCTTATTCTCGCAGATTATTGTCAAAATTATTAAAATTGTTTTTTTTTTTTTAGCAGCTGTCGTCTCCTTACGAGCGGCAGCCCTCAAAAGTCGAAACTTGTGCGAGCCAAGGATTAACGATGTCTTACCTGTTAACGTGCGATTCCCAGCACTTTCTCGGGCCATCAGATAAAAATCTGTGGTTTTGGTTTTGAACGCAAGTCTCAACCAATGAGCTACTTCATATCACATCATTCGATGCAATAAGCCATGAGTTGATGGTTTCAATTCTGCACTTTGTAGGGTTTTTAAAAGATGCTGTAGAGATTATTACCAATTATTTACAGAATAGATTTCAATATGTGCAAACCAGCCAGTCGTCAAGGGAAAATGTTTTTTGTGGTGTGCCTCAACGGTCCATTTTTGGACCTTCGCTTCCTAGCATAGACACCAATAATTTTGTATCAAGCCTATATAACTGTAACGCTTATTTCTATGCTGACGATACACAATTGTATCATTAATTTTCTCCTGAATGGTCTCAAATTTCACGTGAAGATATTTGGTAAAAACAAAAATACATTGAATCTGTTATGTCAGTCAGAATTTAAGAAAATATGCTTTGGATTTCACAAATGTTAACCAAAAATTTAGTTTTATATCTGGACAGACTTTTGATTCAAAAAGCATATCAGTAGCTTCCTCCAAAGAGCTTATTGCTCTCTGAAAATGCTTTATCCCCAACGTCACTTACTGACACAATCCCCCAAAATATTATTAACTGATCTACTAGTACTAAAGCAGTCCTAACTGATGAATAAAAATTTTTGAATGCCTCATCAAAAACTGAAGTGCTTCGTTTAACTGCTATTTCATTGGGTTGTGTCCTTCGCCGCCAAGAAAATCATTGCCGCCATTCACTTGTTGTTTAAGGTACACTTTTGACATGTGTACGGAGAAATAGTTCCTTAGATTCCATATCATCCATGAAAAAACTATTGATCAGTTTCACTGAAAATAAGCCTAAGCCCAATTCGATAAAACTGAAAAATTTTCTTTGAATGATATATCACGAGTAGACATTTGTTTGCAAAATTCTATCGCAGGAGACATTATTAATAAAGAGCAATATGGCGGCAGTGTGCCGTCATCGATAGGATCTTCAGATTAGTTGGCCCTGGAAAGGGAGATTTATTCATGAAATTTGGTATTCTGATAGACTTTCTGAATGTCTACCCAATGAAAAAAAATCACTCCAATCGGTTGGAAAATATAAATTTTATAAGGGTGCTCCGGTCTTATATAAGTGGGTCACACTGTATGAGCAGCTAACGTACAATCCCCCATTATCTTGTCAGGTGACTTTTTTTCAAGAATTGGCATTATATGAACATTATTATCTGTGCAGATTTCAATCGACCTGAAATCATTTTTCGATTCTTTTTACACATTTGACATTTTCTCACAACCAGGTCCACCACGACTCTTGACAGTTGACATTTGTTTTGATGGCTAGCTATATCTACACCATTGCCCACACACATTTGCAACGCTGCCTCCCGAACTAATAGTTATTCAATATGAGATTGATAGTATAAAGGACATTCCCCTATAACTTAATCACATGGAACGTGAAACGGTACCATAGCAAATATTGACTACTTCAGTGATTTTAGTCCAACCCTTCGTACCCTCGTATCCTTTGCGAATGGTCTTGCTTGCCTAGTTGGCCCGTTAATTTCCTGTAGTAGATCGGAATAACCTAATTTTCTCTCATTCTCCTTATTCCCCTATCTTCATCCACGCCCCAGGCTCATTAACACCCACTTTAAGGACCACAACTTACAATAGCCACGTCAAATCATAGAAAGTAAACGAATTCCTTCTGCTGACTATACAGGGTGCTGGTTTTTGAATGAACGCATTCCTAGCAACAGTTTCTCATATAAATATTTTTATAACCCCCCATAATTTTAGGACACAATTTTCGTGTACCGGGTGAGTCTGAGAGATGACGCGCCCCAATTTATAGTAGAAATAATTAGAATCAAAGCACGAAAATTTAGGTGGCGTTTGGAGAACTCAACGTGATATTTTGAGAAAATTCTGTAGCACTTCCAATTTTGTGGGAAATTACCCTAGTTGAAGTTGTTCATATGGATATAATCACATTTTACAATTCAATTGCAAATTCTGAACATAGCAGGTAAGTTTTATTTCATTTTTTGACATCATCCATATCAAATAAAAGAGTATTTTATTTCTCAAAAAAATCTCATTGATCGTTGTGAAAAAAGTAAGAGTATAATAATAAAAACCCATACAAAATTACACAAAATATTTCATTTCGTGTACCGGGTGAGTCTGAGAGATGACTCGCCCCAATTTATAGTAGAAATAATTAGAATCAAAGCACGAAAATTTAGGTGGCGTTTGGAGAACTCAACGTGATATTTTGAGAAAATTCTGTAGCACTTCCAGTTTTGTGGAAAATTACCCTAGTTGAAGTTGTTCATATGGATATAATCACATTTTACAATTCAATGGCAAATTCTGAACATAGCAGGTAAGTTTTATTTCATTTTTTGACATCATCCATATCAAATAAAAGAGTATTTTATTTCTCAAAAAAATCTCATTCATATAGCGTTGTGAAAAAAGTAAGAGTATAATAATAAAAACCCATACAAAATTACACAAAATATTTCATTTATAACAACGTAGGCCATGCCAATACTAACTAAAAAATGTTGAACAAGGAGCGGATTTATGTAATTTAATTACTTTAATTTGCGCGGTACGCTCATGTTGACTACTACCTTATTACTGGATATATTACGGACTATATTCCTTTGTCGGACAAGTGCGTAGCAAGTAATTCCATCTGAAGCTACTTAGGTTGGTTTTACTGTATAATAGACTAACTTTTCTCAATATAGACCGTCAGCTTTTGACAGATTTAGGTGCCCCATTTTCGCATACAAGCCTCTAATAGCGTTGAAAAGTGTATCGATTTGGAGTAAAATGAAGATATTTTTTCAAGAACCGCATAATGAAGTAGCCATTGGCGCGTTCAAATCTCAACGCAAAGTTAATGTTTTCTGAGGAATATCATCAGCTTTTTCGTTCTTAAGCGACAAAATTTAGAAAACGCCCGCTTATTCAGATGTATCTCCGATTTGCCGGTGTGTAGATTATCAATGACATTTAACTCAAGGCTTTAAAGATGTTTTTCTACATTCATGCAAAGAGCAAAGCTTTATTGAACTAATTAATTTTTTTAAACACACTATACATATTTTGCAGATATTCTGTGAGATTTGGATCACCTTTCAAACAGTTATTTTATATTATTTTGTATTAATGTTAGTAGTCAGAGTTAAACAAACAATGCCTTCCCGAGAACAACTCCATAATCAAAACAATCCACCACTTTGCGGTCTTAATAAACAAATAGCTATTTACGAGTGGCTTCTGGGGTCAATAAATCGAAAATGAATTTTTTGTTTTTTTAACTACGGAAGGTTATTCGTTAGGTTGCTTCAAGGAAAAAAGTTCAAATAAACAACATATGTCCGGAGGGCGTTGCATTTTTTTTAAACGCCCTGTATCACAGAAACGAAGCAACTCCAAAGATATGTGCATAGAAACTTTTTGTCTTAAAACAACCTAACTTATCATCCTCTGTATTTCGTACGGTAGTTATGAACACGAGGGAAACAAATAAACGCCGTTCTGAAAAATCGAATTCTTGGTATGTTATTCCCAGGAGTCCCTCGAAAAAATATCTTCATTTCACTTCAAATCGATATACTTCTGAGCCCTATTCGAGGCTTGTATGCGAAAATGGGGCACCTAAATCTGCCACTGTCTGACGGCCTACTACTGGATCTGATGGAATTCCGCCAATTATTCTAAAGAAATGTACTCCTGAACTGACAACAGTTCTTTGCAAGTCATCCATATGCGGTCACTTTGAAAACATGCCGAAAATCTCTTTTCCAAGGCTCGTTCTTTCAACAAACGATAACGCTTTGGGAGGTTCTCTTAACAATACAGGATTTTCCTTCTCGTGGGGACCAGAACCTACAAAAAGTTATTAAACCTTTTTTATGATTAGAGGGTATTTCCATCGAACTGGAAAATTACAAGAGTACGACTTCCCAAAAAAAATTGAAAAATACCATATCTAGCAACTACAGACCTACCGCAATGCTATTCGTTATATCGAGGGACATCGAAATAGCTGTCAACATTGACCTCATGAAATATGTAGAACGCTCGAAAATTGTGAATTATCAACAATATGGTTTCCATCATCAGAGTTCAACGGGTGACCTATATGATTATATCTCATAATTGTATATGGCGGCTGTCTATTGAAAAATATGGTAAAGCTCCAACAGTGGCATCAGATATTTCCAAGGCATATGACTCCTCTCAAAGCTTCTATCATATGACTTGCCACATGTGCTCCTGGCTATCTAACTTCATCTTAAGCGATGGTTGATAGAGTTTCAACCGACACTCCTACCTGAAAATACAGGTGTTCCGCAGGGACCTAGACCCAACACTGTTCTATTTCACATAATGTTTTTTAGGAAGCTACCTCATGCCCAGTGCTCATCTCAGCGGATTATAGTACCCTTCATACTGCTTTCTCTTCCAAAAACTCCCATGAACGAATAGGGAGGGATTTTTGAGTATGGACGTAACAGGCAAAACTGAGTGTGATGGCTCGCAGCTCAAGGATATTCTCCAGGGGAAAACCTGGTACACAGACAGAGAATGGAGCAACAAAGGGGTGTTCTCCAGGAATAGTACTGGAATCAGCTGCTCACTGGGCACCCATTCAGGCAGAGGTGTACGCCATCCTCCAATGCACGAATGAGAACAATAGGAGAAACCTTAAAAACGAGCCTATCAATATTTAACGCCTTGTTCACCAAGAAATATATCGAGAAAATCACAAACCGGAATCACGCAATGAGAAAGTAGACTCTCAAAAATAGATTTGAAAAAATTCTCAAAACCAAGCGCCTGCCTCTAGGGGTACCATAGTGTATATAGTAAAGCATAATATAGTATCAGAAAAGAACGACAGACCTATTAGCGATGAACAGGAGGAGGAGCTGGGAACCGTTACGTGCCTACTGACCGGTCATGCACCAATGGAGGAGCAAATCATCTTCCAGGCAAGCATTTCTCTGGTTATAATTTCAGCGAAAAATCTATTGATAGTTCGATCAAAAATCGGATGAACATTATCCCTAATACAGAATGAAATTGAATTGAACCAAATTCAAAAAAATAAGTATAATGCATTGAAACGAAAAAAGAAAAACTCAATGCCAGGATAAGTTCGAGGGAAGTGCATTCCGCCAACTTCATAACATTTTTTGGCTATATTAATGGGTATAGACAAGAGACGACTTGATATTCAACCACAGTGGTTAAATGAAAGTTTGTGAAGATCAAATCAAATCAATTACTATGGATCTTCAGTAATGGCCGAATCAATCAGAAATATATTAATGGGGTTTTGCATGACATTTTGCAGCATATCAGGATTTACTGTAGAAACAACTTCCAGAATGCGATTTTCCAAATTTCCAAATGATGAAACAGGTAATCAGGCAGGCCAACCATTTGTTGCAATTACTCAATCATCCAATCGGTTCATTACTTCAGAATCAGCTAGATGAGGTAATTCCATTATCAATTTTTCAATATCATTCTGATGGAATTCTAAATAGGTACTGTTTTTCTGTCAACTGCGCTTGGAATGATTTTTTTTCTGGTTTTTACCGTGGTCTTTTTTGATTAAAATCTCCAAACGTCGAAGTACTCTTCTTGTCGTATCAACTAAAGTTTCAATTGATATTTTATTTTTGTCCATATCATCATTATTAATTCCGTTAAAAGTAAGTATATATTTCGTACTTGAATCATATCAGAAAAGGCCTGGAAATGGTCAATCCATTCGACCCAAAAATTTGTTGTGGCACTGGAATCGTCCATTGAAAAATTTAGACTGTCGTATAATCTCCCTGTATTGCTAATGGGTAACTTTATTATTGCTCCTATCGAACGAGAGTTCTCAGAGAATTCATTTCAATAATGAGAAAGAGAGTGCCTCGAAATCAAAAATCAATTGAATACTAATTGACCGCACGATTCCTGTTAATGAAAGCGGTTAATGTAGATGTAATTATGTTTCATTCAACTCAGTTTTTTCTGAGATTCACACCAAACATCTCACAAGCTTTCCCTTTTACCTGTACCTCATTCCTTAATTCAATTTCGTCGCAGAGAGCATTGCCTCAAGTTTGAGTTTAATTTGTTTGGATTTATCTGTTTAGTAATCCAGTAATCTCTGCAATTTCGGAATTTACATTTTTCGTTTTTCCCTCGCTCTCAACTTAAATAGGCAGCAATTAATATGAAGTGTCGAGATGTGACGAGCTCATCTTCTGGAGGAAGCTGAATATGAACGCTATTACTTGGATTCGGCAAAATCGATCAGTTCAGAATATAAATTGTCTTCATCTGTTTACTCTTCCGAATCGTAGGTTACCAAGAGAACTGAGGTTCATTTCAGTTTTATGTGAATTTCTCTCATTCTCGGGAATGAATTTAACTCAGTGTTGACCTATTTCATTCCCAGTTCATTGAGAATTTTCACGGGTAGATCTTAGCACCTGGAAAAAAATCGTTTTGTATATTGAATCCTGAAAACAACTGAAACCATATCACTTACCACCATGAAAAATTCAGTGGTGAATTCCAACATTCATTATTCAAGTACTTGGTGGTCGGTGGTCTGGCGGTCTAAGGCGCAGGCCGTTCAGAACTTCAGTATAGCGGTAGTCGGTTCGAGCTCGATGTAGGTACGAGGAATTTCTTCCCAAGTACCCAATATCGGAATCGATAGACGACCATAGTCCTTGTTGAAAGCAAGTGTATTGTGTGTTGTCTAGATGCCAATCTCGGCTAGTGCTAGCTTGGAGTGCACGCCGGCCACCCGAGGTGGTGCTGTAGGTTTTCCGGGTTATCCTGCAGCTGAAAAGTGAATACGTCACCAAAAATCAGTAAGTCGCCCCGGAGCGCCACGGCAAATAATAATAATAGCCGTCCTCTACCCGCACAGGCCATGCCTTTGGGTACACTCTACGAGTGTTTATGAGGGAGTATTATTATTATTATTATTACTTAATCAAACTGTTACTCCAATCATCCCAATCTAATAATGCACAGGGTGAACTAAGACAAATTACAGAAAGTAATACAAAGTATGCTCTCCCAACCAGGAGTTAATAATCCAGTAACGAGAGACAAACTCGAGCAAAAAGTGAAGAATGAAATGTAGCACTCTGAAACTCGGCACATGACATCTCGACATCATGTATTATTGGAAATAAAATATTGTTCACCAAGAAATCAGGGGTGGAACCTAAAATATTTTTCATTAAAAAAATATATATTTTTTTGTTATTTCAGGCAGAGCCAAAAATAAGATTTGTCATAACTTTGCTAATAATTATAGTAGAAGGAAAAGTGCATATCGTTTCTAAAGACTTCTACTTCCTCATGCAGTTATAACAAGTGAGTATCTGAATACCTAAAATGTGTTGTCCCACTTCACATAACACTTCTACGATAATGACTAGTGAGACAAGTCACACTTATACATGCCAAAGAAAAAACCAGGTTTCTTCTCCTTCCCCAGTTTTCAACACACCCATAATCCCGGCAGTTTCTTCAGTAAATGTTGAAAATAATCGCTCATACACATCCTACATGAAAAATAAAGTATTAGATGTCAAGCTTGAGGTTTGCACTTCACAACAGTGTTATCAAACATACAGTATCGGAAAGTTTTCATCGGGGGTATGCTGGTTTCATACGAGCGTAAAGAATAGCTTGCTATTATGTTGGGAGAGCATTACAATTTCTCCTCGGTTCGCTCGAGGAAGGAATATCGACGTAGCTGTTAATTTGTCGGACGAGGTAGTAGGGGAGGCGTACAGTAGTGCGTCTCTTTTATTTATGTGGTATTATCATATCATTGCGTTCCTTGTTGCTCGCATAGATTTGTCTATAACCCCGATGAAAACTTTCCGATACTGTATATGCAGGATATGAATAGGCGATTATTTTTAACATTTACTTAAGAGAATGAATATGACGCAGAAGTAAAAAAAAGTATTTTTTTTGGCATGTATAAGTGAGACCTGTCTAACTACTTTAGAATTGTTGCGTATAGTCCAAAGAGGGTATGGGTTGCTACTTCAGTATAATAATTCCATATTTACTAAATTATTCGTGATTTTCGGATCATCTCCGTGAAGTGCCACAAGACACATTTTGGGTACTCGAATACTCGCATATTATATTTGCATGTGAAGGTGAGAGTCTTCAGAAACGATATGAACTTTTCCTTTTTCTTCTCCGATTATTGTTAGCAGAGTTATGACCAATCAAATATTCGGCTCCGCCAGAACTTTCAGCGGTGGGTCAGCGTGAACCTGAAATTTGATGTCAGCGTTCTATCACTTTTTCTGAGAAAACGAGCGCATTTCATAAAAAATCACTAGAAATAATTTTTGTGGAAAATTGAATTAGTTTTCACCTTGTTGAGTTGTTTTTTCGATAAATCATATACTTTCCAAGATTACAGCAAAAATCTATTTATTTATTTTCAAACGAAAAAAAAAATGTTTATCGTGGTCCCAACTACTAGCATACCCAGTTAGGTGGTGCTACAATTGATCATCTCAAAACCCAATCGTACTGGATTATAAGTGAAATTCGAAAATTTTAACAACATAAATTAGCTTTTGTATATGTGGGAAAACGCCACCCCTGGATTCAATATGTGTATAGGCAGTTCAATATTTGTTTGTTTTGTTCCAACAAATATCGCGAAGTGTTTATAATTTTATCTTGCACATATTCTGCTTGAATTCTTTGCCAATATTTTCATAATATTGATACAACAGTAACAGTAAGTGTGCTACAGCGATATTGTACCAATATCGATTAATGTTTTGTGGTCAATATTGCTTCGAGAATATTTATGAAATATTGAACGAATATTTCGAAATGATAACAATTTTTTGTAGCCAATATCACATTTGGATATTTTGCCATTACTTTCACAATATTGCGCTAATATTGGCCCAATGTAAGTGTTCTACTTGAGCACTGGAACCGCGATCAATCGCAGATATTGAATATCAAAAGATCTTAGACAACATATACATTTGATTCAGTAGCGCGTCTTCGAAGGTTCGCAAACATTTTGGCAAAAATATTCACTTTTTCCCAAGCATTCATTGCTAGTGCAACATCTTCCATCGTAAGCCAAGAAAATGAGCTGGAAGTGAAATTTCTTCCCAGAGTTTTGAAAATGACCGAAACGAATGGAACCCGATATATGAGCCTCTTTCAAGGATTCGATTGTCTCCTCGCAGATGTTTCTTGCTTCAACATATTCCGATCTGGTCTCAGAGCCATGAATTCTCAACACTATCACGTTCTTCTTTGACTTGTTTTATGCATATATGTTAAAAAATTGTTAAAATTGAACGGCAGCCCTCAAAAGTCGATACTTGTGCGAGCCAAGGATTCCTAGCACTTTCTCGGGCCATCAGATAAAAATTTGAAGTCAATGGTTTTGAACGCTTCAGTCTCAACCACTGAGCTACTTGACCCTACAATGTGTGATGTAACATTATTTTAATGTATCTTTTACGAAAAGAAAATAATTGTAACGAAAAAAAACAAACTTCAAAAGAAAAGATGTAGATGATAACAGAATGAGAAATTATAGAATGTTACGGCTTGGATGGTTTTGAAGTTGAAGTAATAAAACGACGTACTCTCTGTGAAAACAAACAATCGGAACGGATTGGAAATAACAGAGTTATCGATGAACAAAGTTCATCAATAATTTGGCCGTTGTGTAGATATTCATAGAAAGAATGTCTGAATACAACTATCACTCCAACATGATTGAAAAATTGACCTGGAGATAAATGGGCAACAATAAATGAATAACCAGGAAAAGAATGTTTATCAACAGCAGCAGACACTATTAACGTCAACCCCAATACCCTGACCGAATACAAATGTTCGATAGCAGAGTGATAGCATTTCACTGTCAATCCAGTATTTCAACTAGATCCTTTGAGATACTTTGACAATATCTATTTAACATGCTTATATTAGCTTCACTTGTAGGTATGTATCTATGTAACGGAAACTTTGAACGTGATTTTCACCCACTTCCAGACGTCTGAATGATTTTAAATTTGGCATGTCTTCATAATTCAGGTGACAACGCAATAGGACATTTTTGCAATAGAAAAAAACGAAATGGCGGCTCCGAGATGACGGACGTTTCGAAATTGATTTGTAAAAGTTTTCGGGATGAGAGATTATGAATTTTATATCAAAACTCATTAATTCAAAATGGAATCTCCAGGATGGCGGACGAGATTTGTGATTATGGTAAGATTCGATTCAAAATAAGTGTGAGAGAGTTTTGGGGGTCAGAGATTATGAATTTTTTATTAAAATTTATGAATTCAAGATGGCGGCCCAAGATGGTGTGATTCAGATTCGTTTCAAAATTGGTATGGTTTTTGGGGTCGGCGATTTAGGACTTAGGAAGAAATAATTGTTTAAAGAAACTAAGGAACACGCTTTATTTATAGCGTGGACTAAACAGTAAAAAATAATTGACAATTTAATTACTCAAATGTAAAAAAAGCGTGGGGTACTTGAGCTCTTGAACACTTGTTAAATAAAAAAAAAAATTATGAGAATATAGATCGAAAGCATCCGCGCTTTTTTACATTTGAGTAATTACATTGTCAATTATTTTTTACTCCTTAGTCCATGTTGGACCTGAAGAGTAATTTTTAGTTTTTTTAAACTATTATTTTTATATTGATGTCTATGTTACCGGCAAAGTATGAAATACTTTGCCCAAAAAAATATTTTCATTCACTTTGCCCAGCCATGGTGTAGTGGTATAATACCTAGACATTCTATAGAATGGTTACAGAGCTGTTAGACACAGTAAGAAATAAATCAATTTTAACAGAAAATTAATAATGTCGTAATTTCGACTTTTTTCTCGAAATTTCAAGATAAAAGTCGAAATTTCAAAAAAAAGTTGAAATTTCGACATTAATGTCCAAATTTCAACATTAGAGTCGAAGCTTCGACTTTTTTCTCGAAATTTAGACTTTTTTCTTGAAATTTCGACATTAATGTCGAAATTTGAAAACTTATTCACGCATTTTCGACTCGCAAGCGCCTTACAGGCGACAAGTTATAACCTGAAAACCGTGGGACGGTATTCCAAACTCTGCCTTAAGTGTAGGTAGGCATTCTATAGAATACCTATGCAAAGTATAAAATACTTAACGATTTCATACTTTGTCTGGCTAACTTTAGGCATTGTATAGAATGCATAGGTTTTTTATATAATGCCTGATGTACCACTTTGCCGGTAACATCTGCAAATGTTGACGAGATGAAACAAAAACTAATGTTCAATCGGTAAAGTTATGACGTCATACAATTTAGACCCTCACAGCTGATTTTTTTTAGAATCGTTCAACAAAAATATAGAAAATTAGTGGTAATAAACTTTTGCAGGGGCCTAAAAAAAAACGTCCCGTTACCAAGAATATTTGAAACTTGCATGTTGTGCAACTCAACTTGAATAACAACACAAGTCTCAATATTCAGCAGTTTTGTCCGGTATTGAGCTCGAGAACTATACAGGGTAAACTAAGATCATCTAGGAAAATCATACAGTGTGCTTTTCCCACCAAGTGAAGTGGAAAATTAAGTGAAATTTGGAAAATTTTAAGAACGCGCTGCTCCTTGATTTTTACACCTGAATAATCAAAATCCCTGTCGCACTTCATTTATCAAATGTGAGAAGTGTGTTGAATGAAACATCAACATAATCCTTACAGGAAATTGCAAAAATAAATATTTTCTTCAAAACATAACACAGCACCCACCACAGGAGGGATGAAGGAAATTTTCGAATGTCGGTGTCGAATAATATACAATCATTTCTCAATATTCGCAGGAGGTTAATGCTCTCATAATGAACTTTATCGGTTCACAAAAAACCAAAATTTATAAATATCCACTGTAGTGTTCACTTAATTGCAAAACAAACTGACGGTGGTGAGAGGCGATATTGTTGAAAGGTGTCATGGAGACCTGCACCGTCGTGAGTGCTTCTGAAATGTCAATACCTAGGACAATTAGAGTTTCCAATTGAATTATCAGGAGGAAGCGGGTTATGTCGGAGGATGATTTTGTCTGTAACCATATACCGAGGAGGTATTGGTGCAATGGTTGTACAATCAAGACAACTCAAGAAACCCAAACCCATCATCAATTTTTTTCGATTTTGCACTAGGAGATCGTAACATGTTGCAACACTGCAAGCCCGTGTGCGGTGGCTCAGACTAACTTCTGCGGGAGCATATTATGGCATATGCACACTATTTCACTGATCCAGTGGCGTATATATGAAGGTTGTTTTACAGAAACAAATGTTTAAATCATCACGAATAGCTTACAAGTGATTTTGTACATGACAGACCAATATCTCATTTACGCTGTATGCTCATGTCGCGTCCTATTAAATGTTTAATATTTTCCCAAACTTCCAAAAATAATCTATTGAAATATTTTATTTGCTGAGGTATTTCATCCAAACAGTGAGTAATCCACTGCAGGTGTAACTTATAGAATGATTGAATTTAGAGCATTTGTGCCTGCATTGAAAAGCTTCATAAACTTAGGCATTTATGTATTTTTCCGGCGACCGTTCATTTATCATGTATTTTTCCGTCGACCGTTCATTTATGATGTATTTTTCCGTCGACCGTTCATTTATGATGTATTTTAACGCATTAAAAATCATTGATTAATGACCCCTGTTAATGAATGATTTTCTGTTAATCAACGATTTGCTTATATGCAATCCAACATACATTGTTCTAATACATTTTATATTGGTTAGTATTATCTGTCATTATTTATTTGTCAATTATGAAATAAAATTTCAGAGACTCTTCAATACACGAGTAGTTAAGTTAGGTAAATTCAGTCAGACAGCCACCCGGTTTTTTGCTATAGCCTTTTCCGGGATTCAACATTGAAACAACCAGCCTCATAAACTGCATAAACAATATCTGAAAAGTCCGGCCAGCGTTACCATCAGCGCAGGCGGACTACAGCACCCTCTCACGGGGGTGGCTATGTTCGCTTGGCAAGGCGCTCTTCTGCTCCTCTGATCGGGAGTAGAAGAGACGCTACTTTTGCTCCCATTCTTCCGTCCTTCCCCTGACCCCCTGGGTTATGAAGTATTGAAGACATGAAATGATTTGTCATTATCCATGAAATGTCCGATTTGAAAATTTAAAATAAAAATCTTTTCAGTTAGTTAGTCAGACATCAGAGAGGAGATACTAAGGTCGATAGTTCAAATCCACACGAAGGCAATTTTTTTTTTGTTTTTTTTTAATTTCAATTTGAAAAAATTAAATTAAACTACCCCGAAGGAAAATTAAACTATCTTTGAGTTGATATAAATAGGAAATGGTGATTGTTTTTATCGTATCGTTGAATAAATAAACATTGAAAATAAGATATATATATTTTTGAAAACTACGGTCGACGGAAAAGTTTTGTAACAAACTCGTGAATTAAAATGGCGATCAACAATATCAAACATTAACGCGTGAGCAGAGCTCCATTGGTAATCGCCCTTATTAATACACTTGTTCGTTAAATAACTATCAATTTTATATTCCACAGCGATTAAAAAACGTCCGTAAGTTTTATAATTGTGGCGATAAAACAAACTTCCATCATCAATCTGAGTTTATTCTATACAAAATGACCGTCATCGTTCAAACTCCTCGTAATTTCCATATTCAATTCGTCAAAATCTTGTTTTATTTGTGCTCCGCATGCACACACACAGTGTGAATAATGATGCCGATGATCACATTTCTCCAGAGATGCCGAGGACACGACTCCAGTAAGACCCTATTTTCTTCCAACAAATGGGCAATTTGTTTTTGGTGGCGACAACAATTGCATTGTCTTCATGAAAATGGATGGTGGTGATAGTTTAAGGAAGATTCTGCTTTGTTTATCTCAACTTAGTTGTGGATTTTGAAACCTTTGGATTCTCCAGCGATTTGGTTGATAGAACGGCCACTTAGCCAAATCACTTTATTATTGAACAGTGAATAATCTGAACATACAGAACTCAATCTGATTATTTCACGTTCTACCATTTATTTTACGTTCTACCATTAATTTTACTGATTCAACAATCGCAATAATAGTTCTGAATAACTGATCAATCTTGTCCAATTAGCAACTAATGGGTTTTGTTGAATTGTTCCAAAGAACTATAAATAATAGGTTTTAAGTTTTTGTTTATTATTACAGTTCGTTATTCGATTATACACTTCTTTAAAAAACTGTAGAGGATCGGCCTCATGCACTCATTTAGATTATTTTTACATTTGATTGTTTCTATTCTCTCAAATGCATCCTACATCTTAAAGTAGAGTATAATTTAGACAACTTCACGTTTTCGATACTGATATTGACATCATGGTTATATTTGAAAGAATATTCAGCTATACTTTGTATTCTTCTTGCGATTATACCCCAAATGAGCCATGTATCAAACGACTCTTACCCGCACACGTCACCTTGTCTGCCCGATAGAGTTCCTGTTAAAATATCTGCATACTTCGTATATTTCATTTTTTCAGTAATCATCTGTCTTCACTATTAAGCTTCAACTTGGCTCCTTTTTATTACAATCTTTCAATTAGGTAACTTTCACTCTGGTCGTCATTCATTCTATCTGTCTTTTCGGTTCCAAACTTGCAATCCATTTTTCAAACAATTGCAAGCATCTGATTGGGCTGTAATTTCGTACACGTATGAGAACCGATGACAATATAATAATTTCGAAATATTTTACAACCCTGTCTCCCGAAGTCTAGATAGAGGACGAGTAGAAATTCAGAAAAAATGTTGATGGTTTCGGAAATTGAAAATTACAGCCAAAAAATTCTGAAGTAAATTGTGAAATCTCACGCGAATAAAATCGGAAAAATCCTTAGAAAGGGTAAAAAACATGGAACCATTGAATGATTTGATATAAAAAAATTTACTGACCTTTTTTCTACCTTCTCTAGAAAACTTGGGGAGAATCGCTAAAATTCAATCTGAAAATTCCGTAGAAATGACGGAGAACGCGTAGGAAGACAGAAAATGCCCGAATGATTCGGACGTGGAAATAGTAATTTACGTAACAAGTCCGGAAAACACTATATTTTTTGGACGTGTTGCGTACACAATTTTTTCGGTAACCGTGTAGAATAACAAATCGAGACACATTTATTTTTTATATTTCTTTGTAGAAGAAAATTTCGAACATTTTAATTCTTATTTGTATTAAATATCGAAATGAGAACAGAAGATAGGTACTAATAGAAACATTCTAATTCTTATTTATATAAATATTTATATTGAAATTCGGGCATTTCCCGGACTAGTCCGGAAAATACGTACTTTCCGGACTAGTCCGGGAAGTGATACTTTCTCAAAGAAAAAGTAGTTACTTCCCGGACGGTTGCCGAAAAAAGAAATCGGTTGAAGAGGCGAAAAAAAGATGCGAAGACTCGCGAAAATGAAATTGGAAAAATTATTATAAAGTCTGAAAAACGTCCCCACGCCAAAAAAAAATCGAATTTAAGAGAGTTGCTCCCACCCAGGCGGCTCGGGTTCGATCCCCACCGTCATCACGGAGCTAAAGTGGTTAGGAATCTGGGAGATTCGTAAAAACAAATTTTGTAATAATAAATTTCGTAAATTTTGTTAACCCATTAGCTCCCTGAAGGCTTGTTAGAGAACGTGTAGAAAATATAATTTTTAGAATTATCGAAATGAAATATTTGGGAAAATTAACATATTACTATTTTTAATTTTTATATTATGATTGTTGAATCCAATTCTATAAAAAGAAAGTTGATGCATTCTCATTAAAATAAACTTTGTGAAGATATTATCGCCCAGCCTTTAAACATCTACTGGGAGATGGAGACCAGTGAAGATGTGAAGGACAATTGAAAGTTCAATCGACTTACCAAAGGAAGATCGATCCAAATTATCCGAGCATCTTCACCGGTCCCATCACCCTCCCGGTGATCCCCCAACAAATAGGGCGCTATAGTAAAACAATACAAATACAACGAAGGGTGCCTTCATCGGGTGGAGAGTTTTTGCTCATGTGCTCATAAAAACGCTCCGTTCTGGACAGAAATTGTACACTATAGGGTGATGGGGACCAGTGAAGATGCTCGGAATATTTGGATCGATCTTCCTTTGGTAATATAATAATAATAATAATACTTCCTCATAAACACTCGTAGAGTGTACCCAAAGGCATGGCCTGTGCTGGTAGAGGACGGCTATTGTTATTATTTGCCGTGGCGCTCCGGGCGACTTACTGATTTTTGGTGGCGTATTCACTTTTCAGCTACAGGAAAACCCGGAAAACCTACAGCACCACCTCGGGTGGCCGGCGTGCACTCCAAGTCAATTGATCTTTCATTTATCATAACAACCTGTGATAGATAATATTCAGACAGGTAATTAAACAAAATTCGAATGCAAAAAAGTAGAAAATGAAATAAAAGTTAAGAATCTATTTGAAAACAAGCTTTCATTCATAAGTTATTGAATTGAAAATTGTAAAAAATTGTTCAGTGTAAGAAAACAAAATACCTCGAAATTTTATTATTTCCTCGAAAGCTTGAGGCGTGAAATGTCTTTTAAACTTAAAATGAAGCCTCAAGCTTCCAAAGAAATATTAATACCTTTGAAGGATTTTGTATTCATACCCTGAGTATTATTCTCTACTCTTTAATTCAATCTAAATAAATAAAACGTCGGATTGCATACACCATTTATTACTCAAGAACGGCTGGACCGATTTTAATGATCTCTTATTTGGTGGACTCAACTTGGCACAAATTGCAGAATAACTGCATGTTGAAATATCGGAAAAATTCACGAAAAAATGCACATTATTGCAAATTTAAGGATTTTTGTCTGCGACTTCGCCAAAAAAATAGGAAAGATTTCGCCAAAAATTAAATAGTCGTCGAATCAAAAATATACACGATGACAAGGCGATGACAGGCTACGTATCACACACAGAGATGAGGAGGAATATCATAAAGGCCACTTTTCTCACTGGAGCGGCTGAAGGAGAGAGCATGTCAAAATAACACTAAAGTGAAATTCTCGGAAGATCATCTACCAGTATCTCCCTGCGAATCTTTTTAAAATATTGGATTGACTTTTCTTGATTTTGGAACATTCAATAAAAACCTTAAAAGAATCATAACAAAAGCTCTGGAAGTATCAAAAACGTGAGTTCTTTTAAGCTTGGCCAACAGGGGAAGGCGTGGTGGTGGAACTTTCAGAAAATTTCTAGAATATACGGAAAAAAATTCTTGAATATTGTCAAAGGTTCAGGAATGTTAAAAAAATTATTGATTTCCTTTGAATGAACCAGAACTGAGACTACAGAGGTTCTAGAACGTGCTGAAAAGTTACTCAAATGAAGTTTTCGAAAGTTCGGCCACATATAGTCGTCGTATTATAGAGGGATGACTTCCGAGTTATATTTGACGCAATATACTGTATTTTTCAAAAATGCATAAATGAATGAACAGTGTGTAAAAATTTACTTTACGCACAGTTGATAATTTAACGCCCTGGTGATTTTTTTGCACATTTGTTCCAATAAATATTACTTTTGCCACTGTCAACAGTGCGTAAACACTTAGATTACGAAATATAAATATGTTAAATGATAAATTAACAGAAATTGCCAAGCTGTGTGCACACTTCAATATAATTGAAGGAAAAAATTGTATTTCGTAAAAATTGTTGCATAGCGCTTTCGACTTAAGTCATCATTAGTGCGTACCTGTAAGGAAGTAAAAATCGAAAATGAATTTGATACATAACTTGAATTAATGAAAAGTGAGACATTTTGGGAAAGTGAGGTCACTTACCCGCCAGGTGTACAAAAAGCCATATAAAAATCTTATGTCCATTGAACCAGTTGAAAGTGAAAATTTCACGTATTAAAACATTTAAAACTGAAGAATTTTCATTCTGAGTCAGAATTATTATGCATTGCAATATGGGATACTATGGGATTAAATGTTGAGGTGGAAACGAAATTTGAAAATGTGTGACAATGACACTATTGACAAGTAAGTGACCATGACGAGTGACTTTTGTGACATGGAATCGGAATTTCTAAGATGAATATTTATGAACTATACCAAAAATTGAAATAATCAAGACATGAGTTCACATGGCAAACGTACGCTGATCTGAAAATGATCAATATAATGAGATCGCTTCATTATCAGGAATTTGTCAGGTTATACCGAAGAAAACTCCATCAAGATTTTTGTGTTCTCTACTATTTGAGCCACTAGAATTGAGCTCATGGTCATGAGAAAAGTCTGATGAGAACTTTCTTAGTCCCAAAAGAGTCATTTTGGGTAGCACAAAGAGGAGAGCATCTAGTAGAAAATAATAAATCAATAATCAATAAAAAACAATGGAAAATGTCTCTCTGTAGCTCTGTCCAACCTCAACAAGGGAATGCGAAGAAATTGAGAACTCAAAATACCTGCGAACCAGGGGTGGGATTCTGTGTACCATAGAATTCTATTGTCGATAGAAAGTGAAAGTGAAAGTGAGATGACATTATGGTTGAAATAATGGGAGAGAAAGAGACAAAACTGTCGACAATAGAATTCTGTAGTACACAGAATCCCACCCCAGGTCAACCTCGGAGGTGAACCAAAGAATGTTTTCAATTATACAACGAACAGGTAAGGTAACAGACCGAAAGTAATCAAAACATTGTCGAAAAATTAATGATTTATTGTTCAAGTAAAAATTGACAACAATTTTCTATTTACACCAATCATTAAAATCAAAGTCACAAAATTGATTAACATATTCGACTTAGTAAATTCGCACTGAGAAAATGATGGCATATGATTGGTTTATATTATATGAGCGAAATTGTCACTTATAATACCACTAGAGCTTCAATTCTAACTGAATTTTTTTTCGAGAACACGATTTTTCTATAAAATATTCGTATTCGAAAAAAGAATATCTGTTTTTAATTGAAGCAAGAGTGGTATTCGGTAAGAAAATTTCACACCGAAATATTTTTGAAAAAATACTAGGATAATGGCGTTTTTGATGATTTTGAAAATTAAATAGTAGGCTTTGTATATTAATCCAAAAGGATAATATTTTTCTTTAGTTAATATCTAATCAGCAGGTATTCAAAACGGAGGTAAACTCCTCACCAACCGCTCGGGTCAGAAAATTGAACACATACATTTCGCGAAGAGTAATAATTTAGTCGATCTAACCAGAACGAACTAACCTTGCGTGGACATTCGAGTGGGTGGAAATTGAAAACATAAATTTTGCTATGAGTGATTATTTAGTCGATCTAACCAGAACGAACTAACCTTGCGTGGACATTTAAGTGCGTTAAAATTGAATATATAAATTTTGCCGAGAAGCAATTATTTAGTCGATGTAACCAGAACAAACTAACCTTACTTACAGTAACCGTAGGTAATTTCCCAAATATATTTGGTGAGGAGATCACCTATAGGATTATCGTACACCCTTGCTTTCACAGGTAGGAAAGGGTTTTTGGTGAGGAGAATACGCCCGCCCTGTCACTGACTCGCTAGAAAAGCTACCCGCTTTACCACGAATCACAAGTTCTTTTACCTCAAAATGATGCACGAATTCGAACTGTATTGGAATAACTTTATTCTGCAAAACAACTTCTACTTTGAAACCAAAAATACAAGAAAAACTCAGACTGCAAAATGAGAACTGTTCATTTTATGACTTCAAGTTGACATCTCACAATATCCCATATACAGTGGACTCTAAATGTGTGAATATGTACATGGGAAAACGTACAATAAAACAAATTATGAAATGATGTCTTCTTCACGCCCTGTATTCAGATATCAATATCGGTGGTTTTATTTTTAAATCTGTTTTAAATTTCAATCCTAAATATTCAAAATTGGTATTGTTTAAAATGGAAGAAATGTGGCTTGTTATCAGAGAATAGTTATTTATGCAACAAGTGTAAAAAGAAGGTGTTTATTGCACTCGACGAGGCCATCAGGCCGAGTTGGACAACACGTCGAGTGCAATAAACTCTTTTTGCACGAGTTTCATACAATATTTTCTCTACGTTCATGCAAAAACCAGAAAATGTTTCATTTAGATGGCACTAAACTGCAAGGAAGACATTGTTTGTTCAAATATATTTGCTGAAAGTAATTCAAAGACATTTTGTGTAATTCAGATGATATTCGAAGGAAATAATTTTATTTTTAACAAATTGCATTTTCTAGTAATTTCATAGTTCATTATATAATGAATATGATGAAACATGCAACTATTTAAAACGTAATACAATCTCACACAAAATGGGCTAAATTTGGCGTCGATTTGAAAGTTTATGTCTGTCATGATGACAGAACGCTATAGTAGAATGACAGATGAGTGCAACAAAGTCTTTATTGCACTCAGTGCAATAAAGAGATAGTTTTTTCACCAAATATAGTTCAATAAAGTTTTATTTTTAGCATGAACGTAGAAAAAGATAATTTTAGACCAAGACTCCAATTAAGATTACGCTTAATGAAATGCAAGATACCAACTTCAGTTTTTTCAAATAATAATAAGGCAGTTCAATTCAAACCATTATTCTTGATTAAGTTTATTCCACTCAAGTTGGTGGAAATATTAAGTATCAATGAAATCTGAAGTTAAATGTTTACAGTATCGGAAACTTTTCATCTGGGGTATACAGTATCGGAAACTTTTTATCATAACAAAACATAGATAAGAGAGAAGCACTACTGTGTGCCTATCCTGTTACCCCACCCGACGATTTAACAGCTCACGTCGATATTCCTTCCTCGAACGAGTAGAGGAGAAATTGTTATGTTCTTTCAACATATAGCAAACCATTCTTTACGCTCTCATGAATCCACCATACCCAAGATGAAAACTTTCCGATACTGTATTTCATTTCACCAATAAACGTCAAAAAATGTAATGCTTTTCACCCCAAGGAGAAAAATTTCCAGAATTGTTTCAGTTGCTATGGTAACGATAGACAATACAGGCTTTTAATTGGTTGAAAATGTTGGCTGTGGAATTTTTAACGTATTTCGATGCACTCGTATCTAATATTTCCTGACCATTCAAAATACTTGCAATATAATTTACATTCACTGTCTGGTGTGGAGACTCACTTAATAACGCATACGTTATAGTCCCATAGCACTAATTTATAGGTCCTTAGGGAACTCGGAAAGTTTCTTGACCTAAATCAAGCGGGAATTATGTGCAAATTTAATTCTACTCCGTTATATATAGCGGCTATTTGGCAGGATGTTCATTTGATTCGCATATGAGAGTACAACTGGGAAACACCTGATTATAGTATTATTCGCCTATAAGTTTCGCATTCAGGAAGTTACCAAGAAACTTTCTGGGGAATTTACAATCACACAGAGACTTTCCTCTATATTCCTCTATATTATTTTATATACAGGGTGAACTACCACCACTCAACAAAAATTCAATGGGTAATTGTCAATCATGTAGAAACACACCTGTGAAATTTCAGAGGAATCCGAGATAATTTATACAATTATTTCATACGCCAAACTTCGCAAATACGCCACTAAATGAAGCAACTGTATTTTGCTGCTTCGCCTATGAATTCCCCGATCTACAATATTTGTGGTTTTATGCTAACAACTGTAGTCTGTCAGTTCCAGTTTATTACTCACTGTGTGTACGGAGACAATAATTTTGGAGTAATTTTGTTGAGGTTGCCATTTGATCAGACTATTCCGACAGAGGCGCTACCAAATATTTTAATGAATATTTATCCAAGTATTCAACCGTGGATTCAAGACATGCAATCAAAATTAATTTCTACTATGCTATGAGTCATTCTGTTGTGCTGCGTTGTAGAGATACATCTATTTTCGTTTTATTAGGTATTACATTTTCAATTCATATTAATTTTCGTTACACTACAACATTTCGATGTTTCACAAATTAAAAAAAAAGATACTTATCTCATTTGGAGAATCGAACCAAAAACCTTTGGATTCATAGACTAGTATTTTATCCCTAGCTCTATGGACCTTTCTAAATAAAAGTCTGAAAACGAGTCTCAAGACACAATACCATCGTAATTCTCATTTTGAAAATGGCTGTTTATAATACAAGTGTGAAAAGTGGAGATTTTAAACAGTGAATGTTTGCAAAACCAGCGTAGCTAGTTCTGCAGTTCACACCACACACTTTTCACAATTGAATCATACAGTATTTTTTGATACAGAAGTAAAATCAAAAAAAGTCAGGAAATTTCAATAATATTCTTGGTGTATACAGGCTGATTCACGGTGGATGGCACATTAGACGTTTCTGGTGAACCAGACAACGGATCACTTTGAAAATTTAATGGATGGCATATTCGGACATTCTCTAGCCAACTAAAATATTTTCGACAATGCGGTGTTGCCGCTTCTATTAGAAAGCAGTAGCAACTTTGAGTTTTCAAATGGAACACTCTGTATATAATATTATTTTTGGAATCTCCAACAATTGCCCGACAACTTTTCTTGATTTTTCCCTATACCTATCTGTTACCGTTTTCGAAATAAAAATTAATTTCAATTTTTTTCTTCGAAAATCATGACTTCTAAAAATGCCGATATCTTTTAGTTAAGGAGTACTATGATATCGAAATTTGGTTTGGAGTTAGGTGATACTTGGACACTTCCCACACGTCAGCCTAATCTCCGTTACTTCAATACAGGGTGGTAAAAAAATACAGTTTTTTCGTTTGCTTGAAAAAGTTGCTGAAATTTGATTATTTTAAATGGAACACCCTGTATATTATTGAAAATTCGGAAAGCTGCTGAAATTTGCTTTCTTTCTATGTATATCATACCTATACCTAACTAGTCAAGTTTCGGACTTATGAGCATTTATTTGTGAAAATGTCCCTTCAGAATGGTATTTCCATTCGGTATTTGGTAAGCAGGCCATGATTACTATTTGACAGTAGCGTTGTGACATTCTTCTAATAATATCGACATTTTCGTCACTTCAGAAGTTGCAAATACCTTCAAAACGATGGAACAAAACTATTCAAACGAAGTTCTTATGAATTTGTTTATTATTTTTGGACAGTGTGATAAAATTATCAGCAGAACATGTAGAAAGTTCAATGAAATGTATCCGAATCTACCGCCAATGAACCTCAAAAAATTTATACGAATTCAGAACAATTTCAATATGTTTGGATAAACTTTAAAAAAGCACCAAGAAACTTGAAATTGGAAATATTGATATGAATAATTATAAAAAAGTAAAACAATCATGTGGAATATTTCAAAATATGTTCGAATCGCTGGCCGTTCACTTCCAAGCACTTTAAAATGCGGGTGTTGACTGCTTTCGTGGTGGCAGATCTGATTTCATTGGGATCCAAATCTTCAAATGTTTGGGCAATCCTTTCTAACAATTCATCTCTCGAACGCACGGGTATTTTGTAAACTTTTTCTCTAAACATTCCCCACAAATAAAAATCTAATGGATTAAGATCGGGTGATCTCGCTGGCCAATTCCATGGTCCCAAGCGCCTCATCCACCGATCGTCAAAAAGTCTTTCCAGTTCTGCGCTCACTTCTCTTGTGCAATGTGCAGGAGCTCCGTCTAGTTGGTACCAACAGTTTCGATAATCTTCGAGTGGCAGATTATCCACGAAACTCTCTACAGTATTCTCCAAAATATTCAGGTAGCTTCTGGGTGTTAATGACTCCTCGTATATCACGTACCTCAATTTGTTGTCCATCAACATGCAGAAGACATTAAAACTAAATTTTTCTTGAAATCCGGCTTCTTTTGTGACGTGAGGATTTTCACTGGACCAATAATGACGATTTTTTCTATTGAAAATCCCTTCTCTCGAAAATTTCGATTCATCAGTCCAAATAATTTTATTTAAAACAAGTGGGTCTTCTTGAATGCGTGTCAACAACATTTCACAAAATTCTATTCTCTGTTGAGGGTCTTGAGGCTTCATTGCTTGAATTTTGGTGAATTTATAATCATGCATTTTATGTCTTCGCAAGATTCTTTGAACCGATGAATATTTTATACCCAAATCTTCTTCAGCACTTCTTATCGATGACTCGGGAAATGCGTGAAAATATGCTAAGACATTAATCTGGTTGTCTTCAGAAGTTACGGGTCGAGTCAAGTTTCTTGGTGCTTTTAAAGTTGAATCAAATGTATTGAAATTGTTCTGAATTCGTATACATTTCTTGAGGTTCATTGGCGGTAGATTCGGATACATTTCATTGAACTTTCTACATGTTCTGCTTATAATTTTATCACACTGTCCAAAAATAATAAACAAATTCATAAGAACTTCGTTTGAATAGTTTTGTTCCATCGTTTTGAAGGTATTTGCAACTTCTGAAGTGACGAAAATGTCGATATTATTAGGAGAATGTCCCAACGCTACTGTCAAATAGTAATCATGGCCTGCTTACCAAATACCGAATGGAAATACCATTCTGAAGGGACATTTTCACAAATAAATGCTCATAAGTCCGAAACTTGACTAGTTAGGTATAGGTATGATACATAGAAAGAAAGCAAATTTCAGCAGCTTTCCGAATTTTCAATAATATACAGGGTGTTCCATTTAAAATAATCAAATTTCAGCAACTTTTTCAAGCAAACTGTATTTTTTTTACCACCCTGTATTGAAGTAACGGAGATTAGGCTGACGTGTGGGAAGTGTCCAAGTATCACCTAACTCCAAACCAAATTTCGATATCATAGTACTTCTTAACTAAAAGATATCGGCATTTTTAGAAGTCATGATTTTCGAAGAAAAAAATTGAAATTAATTTTTATTTCGAAAACGGTAACAGATAGGTATAGGGAAATATCAAGAAAAGTTGTCGGGCAATTGTTGGAGATTCCAAAAATAATATTATATACAGAGTGTTCCATTTGAAAAATCAAAGTTGCTACTGCTTTCTAATAGAAGCGGCAACACCGCATTGTCGAAAATATTTTAGTTGGCTAGAGAATGTCCGAATATGCCCTCCATTAAATTTTCAAAGTGATCCGTTGTCTGGTTCACCAGAAACGTCTAATGTGCCATCCACCGTGAATCAGCCTGTATATACCCTTCGAATTTCAGATCAACCGATACATAGAGTAGCAATGTTGGGTGTGATGGTTTTTTTACAAATATGGATCTTTTGTAGCACAAAACCATCAACATCGAGCTTATGAAATATCATCCAGAATGTTCAAGAATTATCAATGATTGGTTTCCAGCATCAGAGTTCAACTGGTGACTTGCTTAACCTCATATATTTGGCAGCAGTTTATCGAAAAATATGGTTGAAACTCTGGCCATTGCATCACATACAGTGCCCGTTTAAAGTCCGTTCCCCACCTAGTAATTTCTAAACCAGCTGGTATATCGCAACGAAATTTGGAAGTCTTAAATAGGGGATGAAAACCTACATTTTCATGAAAAATCCCAGCTAAAAGTTTCGAAATGGTAGCTGAGCGCTATCATCAATATTTTTTTCAAATAGTATATCATTGCATGATCGGTTAGGTACGATCATAAGGAATCCAACAACACCAAGTTTGATGCTATTATCTCTAAAGACTATGGAGATATCGCCTATTATTTTCTCCATAAGCTGAATGAGTGGGAATAGTTATTTACCTAACAAGTGCGGAAAGTAGTACTTTTCCGAACGCGACGGCAGTTGCACGAACGACGCGGAGCGGAGTTCGGGCAAGCCGTTAAGGGCAGAAAATACATTTTTTCATGAAAAAGTAGGTTTTTATCTTCTATTCAAGCCTTCCAAATTTCGTATATATCAAATGGTTCAAAAATTAGTAGAACGTGGAACGGAATTTAGACGGGCACTGTATATACGAGATATTTGATCGCGTTTGGCACCATACTTCTTGCCAAACTTCCATCCTATAGATCCATCTCCAATAATGAAGAAGCTTATCAGCTCTGCTCAAATTTTTGAGAATTTGAAGAATAATTCTTGTCAATGGCAATGAAGCGGAACAATCTGATTAAGTGGAAGAAAATAAACCTGAAAGTGTCGTTCAAAGATTCTTCATGTTCTGGCTGTTTGTTCATTGTTTTATTATTATTTGCCTACAAGTATCCATTGACTCTGTCATGTACTCAAGTTTCTTGATAGAGAGTTTTCAGTAAGACGAATATGATTGTGAACAGGCTGAGGTCTTCATTAGGACAGGAAAGACTGGAGGGATTTTTGATAATGAACAATGAATACGATATGCCAAATGATTACAAGATCAAACGAACTTACCTTAAGAGAAGTTGATTATATGAACCGCCTCGTTCGAAAAGGTCACAATTGTAATACACTCCCATCGCACCGGTGACGCCACAAACTTCCAACACATCGAAAAAAAAATTCATCTCTCTCTATCGCTCTCAACCCAACCTTGGATGCTCTGGTTCAACATTCTTCAAAGTAGATTGTCACAACAACTTATTGGGTGTTTTGGGATTTCACATACCAAACAAGGGCATATTTAAAGGTGGGTGTGATGTCTTCGAACAAGGCGGTTCATATAATCAAGATCAAACTTCACTTAAGGCAAGTTCATTTGATCTTGTGTCTGTTGACTTTGTTGTTGAATATATCTGGTTTATGATTGAAAATAGGGCAGAACCTAGCTTCTAACTATATTTGGGAGTCAATAGCCTCTTTCATTTTTGACATCTTTCAAAATCGATTTTGATATTTCTTCCACTATTTGGCACTAAGGTTGATCTGTAAAATATCTGCCATATAAATCATGGTTTTCAACCAGTTCTGTTTAAAACAACAATGGTTGAATCATAAATGTTCAAATTGTTCTTCCTAAAGAACACATTAAATTTTTCAAGCTACAGTCATACTGTTTGAGTATAAAGTCAGTGCTTGATTGAAGAAACCATATTTATTGTGGGTTCTGGAATATTTTTCGTTTCATAGGCCTCCCTGATGATACAGATCCCACCAGGGTGGGTGTCTTCCATGAGAGGTTGTGCTTGCTGTTCATTGCAAGAACACAGAGGGAAATATAGAGGGTAATATTTTTGGAGTTTCTCACCAACGGAAACCAAGGCTGAGTGTGCCAAATTGATCCCTCAGCTTTGTGCACACTCAAAACTAGATAATAACCAGAGGAAGGCCTGATACAGAAACTCTCCCAAGAAAGTCAATAAAACTTAAGAAATTTAGTGTTGCCTGCAACCCTCTCTAATGTCCAGAAAACTCATGATAACTATGAATAGTTTTTTCCCTCTTCTGACTCAGTCCAAAATCCATGGAAACCCACTAATTCACAAAAATCAATCCACCCTGTAGTAGATACATCGAAGAAGAATTCTTTTTTCAATTCATAAGAGTTGTAGGAGGCAATATTTATTTTCCACCGTTCAAAAGCTTATGATACCTCTGGAGGAATCACCATGAATTTTTCATAATCATTTCCTGCTTTCTGAAGGACTTAACATTTCTCTTTTCCAAAACGTTTGAGATAGACCCAAGAAAACTCCCCTACTGGGAGTATGAAACCATAATGCCAACAGAATGAGCGAAATCTGTAAAGTACCTGTATTGCCTGCACAATTTTTTTGGCCCTTTAGAGATCTATTTTTTTCTGAATTGAAAATAAATCCCATAACTTGTACTTTTGTCTTTGAGATTAACTGGCTTTTCTTTAAGTAAACTACGAAAGTTATACTTTTTGAAATAATTTTGCTGTTTAAGTGTATAGTATAATCCTTGTATGTATATGTATTTTCTAATAAAAACATATCCTCTACTTATGGGAAGAAAACTATTTCCTGTTCACTAGGATATCACAGATATCATTATTTCAGTAAAAAGCCAATGTGTTGTGGAAAACATATTCACTTTGAATATTTTACCAATATATGCATACCCATATCCCTAAATATTTTGGGGCCAATATTGCTTCCTCAATATTTCACTAATATTATTTGTATAATGTCCAAGTAATATTGTGCCAATATCCCGAAATGATTATAATTTTATCTCGCCAATATTACGTTTTAATATTTTGCCAATATTTTACCAATATTATTCCAATGTAAGTGTGCTACAGCGATATTATATTAATATCGCCTAACATTTTGAGGCCAATATTGCTTCGAGAATAGATTAGACCAATATTATTCTTTAAATATTGGACCAATATCGCCGAATGTTAACATTTTTTTTCTCGCCAATATTATTATTTGAATATTTTGCCAATATTTTCACAATATTGTACCAATATTGTCCCAATATGGGTGTGGTGCAATTGGGTAATATTCCAAAAAGCAGTTATATCAGTGGAATCTAACATAATCGTCCAAAGTCAAACATTGAAATATAATTGTATAGCCAAGAGACGATTTGAACCTCACAAACTTTTATTTAACCACGACATGTTTCGCTATCACAGTAGCTTCCTCAAATGATTATAATAATATAATATATAAAAATAATTACTTGAGGAAGCTACTGTGATAGCAAAAGGTGTCGTGGTTGAATAAAAGTATTTGAAGATCAAATTTGTATTACTTACGTCATAACTCAAAATTCTGAAATTGGATCATAAAAGGAGATATTCAAAAAGATGGGCAATTATAACAGTATTGAGAAGGGACTGTCCTTCTGTTCCCACTCCATTTGTCTTTCAAGTATTCTGTTTCTGAGAAATGGTGTCACGATGTTATTTAATAGCAATTATTCAATACAATTATTATTAATTGGCGAAATAATGAAAACATAAGTGTCAATTTATTCAATGAGAACTTTACTCTCTACTTTCGGGTATTTATGAAGATGATTACATTATACCGTGTTATGTTGGATGGCCATAGAAAGCGCGACTCAAAAAGTTAGGTAATTTCTTGAAAGTTTATTAAATTTCCAGCAGACTGCTTTCAAATGGGAACTGTGGGTATCGTGTTGAGACATTTCGGCACATTTACACTTCGCATTAAAAACTTCAGCTACGTTGAAATAGATAATTGATGATGTTCAAAACTTTTCGGATTTTGCTGTGAATAATAATAATTATAATAATATTTACTCATAGTACAGTCGCTGAAGTGAAATTAACATTCTATCTACACAATAAATCGGCATGGAAATTTTTGTCCATAATCTGTTAGTAGGGTTTGTTTTTGTTTGGTATAGTTTCGTTTCGTACACTTCAAAAACAATTCTGAAATATTCTTGTTTCGAAAAACGAGTTAATTAACGAGTTTTTGGCTTCTTGTTTCGTTCACCGACCACTGCGATGTCCCAAACTGTTCAGCACCCGGATTCCGAACTCTAGATTCGAGTCGAGACGATATATACATCTTCAACTAATAGCATGTAAAGAAAAAAAAAAAGAATATATCGTTTCGACTCGAATCAAGAATTCGGAATCCAGGTGCTGGTGCCAGATAGTGCGAAGAGTATTTCTTCAGTATGATCTAACCAGAACGAACTAACCATACGTAGTCATTCCAGTGTGTGGAAATTGGACACATGCATTTTATGAAGAGTAATTCTTCAGTCTCATCTAACTAGAACGAACGTCGCAGGGGTCGGTGTACAAAACGAGAAGCCGAAAACTCATCAATTCATTCAGTGTACGAATCAAGAATATTTTAGGTAACTTTTAAAGGTGAACGAAACGCAAGTGTGCGAAAAAAGAAAATAACTTCTGTAGAGGTCCCATATATCCTAAAACCACAATAATCCGTTTTTGAAGGACTTGGCTTCAGCCATGAAAAACCAACCCTTTGGTCAAAAAGCCTATTTTCACCTATACACTAATCAATATCAATCAATCATAACATTTGCGATTTTTCAACACCAATACGATTAGATAATCGAATATGCCATCATCATAGTAGTTATGTTTTGGACACACAAGTGTAATTTTTTATTAAGGACTAGGCACACATATAAGGGGGTTTCTGGGTATCGCTGGAATTTGCTGAAATTTTAGTATGTCACACCAAATGTATATCAGATCTCTGATACTGCATGCTCGTAGCAATTGCTTCAGTTGATATACAGAGTGTAATAAAAAATAGGTATAAGGGGAATTCTAGGTATCGACAAAATTTGCTGATCACAGTATGATATACCAAAGTTATATGAGAATGATAAATGCATTTTACGCGATCAGGACAGCAATTGCATAAGTTGATATACAGGGTGTAATAGAAAATATAAGTGGATTTGTAAAAAATAAATGAAACAGTAAAATCGATAATGTTACTATTCCCAATATTTCCAACAGGTGGAAAATATGAGGCAAACATCTGACAGAAAACGACTACTGGCTAATACCACGACGAACATTGAATTACATCTAGCAGATATTTGTGCAACGTTCTTCCAAGAAGACTCAGTTGCAAATGCTTACTGTAATTATACAGTAAATTATCGTTCACTTGGCTGGGGAAGACCCATCAGATGATATACAGGGTGTAATGAGCGATTTTGATATGATAACTTGTAATGCGACTATTGAGATATTAAAGCAAAATTGACATCTATGAAGGAATGCCTTTTGGTGGTAGTTCTCCCTTGCTGCTAACCGTTTATTGAATAATACACTTGAAAAATTAAATCGAAATGGAATTCGAATACTTATATACAGTACCGGAAAGTTTTCATCTTGGGTATGGTGATTTCATGAGAGCGTAAAAAATGGCTTGCCTAATGTTGGGAGAGCATTACAATTTCTCCTCGACTCGTTCACATTGCCACGTGATCTGTTAATGCGGATCACGCATTAACGTCGGGTTGGGTAGCAGGAGAGGCGCACAGTACTGCGTCTCTCTTATTTATGTGGTATTATCATATCATTGCGTAGATTTCTGTCTATACCCCAGATGAAGTTTCCGATACTGTATGTCCAATTGAATAATCATGGCTGAACCCACATACAAAATTAAATATGTGCCTCCCTTGACCTGTACAATTTTAATTTCAGCACGAACAAAAAATAGGTGATTCGAACTACTATTGTCATATTTGATTTTTTTGTCGGGTGTATTGCTTCATAAAATAAATTTGGTTCACAACCATATTTATCCCATCGTGGATTGCCATGAGAAAACAAAATATTTTTACTTGAGATGTATTTGACAACTCTACTATTATTGCTAGCCGAGTACATGAGAGTAATACATTGCTTAGAGAATTTTGAAAAAGTACCGTTCGAATAGATAATGCTGTCGTGTTACATACGTAACACGACGTGTCGTGTTATTCATAGAATTGATGCTATCAATTTGGAAAATATTACCAACCTTAGAAGAAATGAGGTATCTTTATCATTATAGTACAGACTAGGATTCAGATTGAATAATGCAGTAATTACTCCAGATTCCAGTATACATTTGGTCTGTAACAACAGATTAGTGCAAGTAATGGAAACAGGGGGTAATAAAGCTGCAATTCGTATGGAAGTACTATAGTACAAAGATTTGGGAAATGTTTTATATATGTCCGTAACTATTGAATTAGATTAGAATTGAATGCTCGCATTCGATACCTAGAAACCCCTTTATATTTTTTATTACACCCTGTATATCAACTAAAGCGATTGCTACTGTGGTCTCGTAGCATGCAATAGGTAATTATTCTAATATAGTATTTTTTTAGTGTTTTGCTTATAAAATTAAAACTAATACAGAAGCAATATGGCTTCTTCAATGAAAAGAAAAAAATGTAGAGAATCGAAATACGATCAAAATGAGATTTTGTACGACCTGTTCGTATCATTAGTAATGGAGAAAAACTGTGGAAAAAAAATGAAAATTTTGGCGCTTTTCACGACAGTACTGAATCATATGTACTTCATTTGTACGCAAAACAGGCGCTGTCGGACTATTAAGTAGTTTTGGCACAATTGCAATATGATTTTTTTGCACTATCTTGCAGCGTGATAGTCAGATTTAAATTTCTCAAACAGATTCTGAAAAAAGCTAGATGGAGAACGTGTAGGAATTCGAAAACATTTCAGTTGGGAAAAGAATAAAAATAATGGGAACATTTTCTCGTCCTGCATTGTTTTGCATAAAAATGTGGACGGCTCACCTTACACTCTACTCCAACAGCTATATATGTTTGTGAAAATTCCCCCCTTTCGTTGATTACGATTTTCTGGCAAACGGTTAGTTGTATGACAAAAATGCAAGACACCGAATTCTAAGTTTTTTTTTATGGCCAATAAGATTATGCTATTCGAATTCGGAGTTTCTCTTTTTGAACATAAAAATTGGGCCAATAAAAGTGTGGACCCCCCTCCAACTCCCCCAAAACTGGGTTTACATAATTTTTGAAGCAAAAAAAGAATAGAGTGCCTAAAAAAATAGGGGTATGCCAATTTTCAGAAGATTCGATTGGTTATTATAGTCACAGTTTTAGATAATCTTGTTTTTTTTCCTAACTTACAGGGGCTGTAGCTCGGAGGGGGTGCATTTTAGGACACATGTTGATTTGAAGAAAAAGTATTATTTTGATCCCAACAATACGCCCTCAAAATATTTACATCGAATTTATTCTGAGTATTTGTGTTTCAGTACATTTAAATTCAAACTGAATGTGACCAGAGTCTGGCCCATAGAATAAAATATCTATTCATTGTTTCTTTTTATTGTCTCCTTCCGCTTTTTATAGCCCATTCCTTATTCTCCAACTTTCCCTCCCAATTCATTCTGGTGTTTAGAAGGAACTGCCAGTCATGGGAATGGTCTTTGTCGAGCTGAATACCAAGTGAAAATTTTATTCCAACGAGCAAGCCGAATCTTTTTCAAGTTTAATTCTGCTTTTACGGTTCCCGTGTCAGGCATTCTAGGATTTGAAAGGCAAAATTAAAATTCCAGAGTGTGTCTCCTACATAAAAAACGTTTGTGTTTACAGTTAAAGCTTGAGTGTCGTAAAACACATATGAATTCGACTGAACGCTGTTGCTAAGATAAACAATGTCGATAATGATAATTGTCATTCAGCTATTTTCAGACATCTTATGGATTGACCTGCACTCAGAAGTTTGATACATGAAGTTGGAACTATTTGTAATTCAGCGTTAAAATTCTGCAAGTTCTTCTTCAATATCACCAGGTATAGTTTTTCAATTCCGGCTTCTATGTTCGCGATGATTTCTTGTGGGTATTGTCGATGATGTTACACCAAGATTTCCCCCTTAGCTAGCAAACTTGTTTAATCACTGGTGAGTGGTCGATTGGATTTGATTTCAGTGGAATCAAATATCCCATGTAATCCAGTAACGACAGACAAACTCAAGCAACCCGCCACTGCAAGTTCAGATTTGTCGTAACTTTGCTAAAAATTATAATAGAAGGAAAAGAAAAAGTATCGTTCCTGAAGACTTCACTTCCTCATGCAAATATTACATGTGGGTATCTGAGTACCTGAAATGTGTTTTGTCCCACTTCACATAACCCTTCCACGATATTTACGGAGGATCCGAAAGTCATGGATATTCTAGTTGATATGAAATAATCATACTGAAGCAGGAATCAGTACCCTCTTTGGACCACATGCAACGATTTAAGACGAGTGAAGTCTCACTTATACATGCCAAAGAAAAAACCGGGTTTTACTCCTGCCTCAGTTTTCAACTCACCCATAATCCTGGCAATTTCTTCAGTAAATGTTGAAAATAATAGCTCATACACATCCTACATAAAAAATGAAATATGTGATTTCAAGCTTGAAAGTTGCACTTCACAACAGTGTTTTTAAATATGTACATGCCGGATATGAATGAGCGATAATTTCCAACATATAGTCAAGAAAATGCCGAGTTTATGGGTGAGTTTAAAATGAGGCAGGAGTAAAATAAAGTTTTTTTTTTTGGCATGTATAGTGGGATCTGTCACACTGCTTTAAAATTGTTGCATATAGTCCAAAAAGGGTATGGGTTGCTGCTTCAGAATAATAATTACATGTTTACTAAATTATTCATGATTTTCGGATCATCCGCAAACATCTCCGTGAAGTGCGACAAGACACATTTTAGGTACTCAAATACTCGCATAATACAGGGTGTCCCTGGACTTCCTCTTTTCCTCTCGGGAATGTATAGATGGGGTCAAAATATCACCAATACTTCATATAACTTTTTTTCCTAAAAGTCTTCGTAACCAAGTTACGGGCCCTCGAAGTTACAAAATGAAAAATGTTTTTCTTTGATAACTTTTCAGGTGAATATTCAAAATCATCCAAATTTTGGTAATTGACTAAACAAATGAATTCCTTCGATGAGCTTTCATGCAGGAGTCAGTTGGTTTGCTACAAAGTCAGGAACGGACTACCCCCGATGGTCCACACCCCAAAACTTTGAAATGACAGATATTTTTCAATATTTTTCAACAAAATAAGGTTACTTGGACAATTTCATGAATAAAAGTACTCGTGTGGAAAGTCGATCGGAGCAACGAGTCTTGATAAAAATGTAGTTTTACTCGACGACATCAAACCCGCTCGTCCACCATTATTTGAAATGAATAATTTTCAAAGCAGAAATAATAATGATAACGTTAATTCAACAACATTTATAACAGGAAGAATACAAAGTATGCTAAAATAAAGTCGTAAACAAAAAGTACAGGACCTATATGGAAGTTTATATTCACAATTGTGAAAGCAGATATTTTTTCAAAAGAAATATCAAGTTCTGTAGATTCGTGGTGTTTTTAAACTAACAAGCTACTCTACTATGAAATATCGAATTCATTCCATATTTTGTATGTATTACGTGTGGAATAATCACGTTTCGTGTTGATCAGTTATCTGAATCTCATGAAACTCAATATTTGAATGTTTCAAATTCTTCTTCACAGCTTAACTGTTGAGGAGTTTCACTGATAATTATAATTTTATGGGAGAAATTCGTGAACCCGAATCTAAATTTAGCTGAAAAAACGCACATCGGAAAAAATATTTACCTATACTAATAAAAAGCAAACGAATAAACTACAAAAACGGCTGCACATGATCAGGTGAAAAATATCCAGGGAATAATTATGTTCAATTTCTTTCACAGATGTTGACAAAAAAACCTTTTAGAAAGTTTTCAACGTGAATGTTTGGGCTGGTATCATAGGAAACCATCTTATAGGACCATTCGTTCTACATGACCGATTGAATGGAGAACGTTATTTGGAGTTCATTCAGAACGATTTGAATGGACTTTTGGAACATGTTCCATTGCAAACCCGAAGAGATATGTGGTTTATGCATGATGGCGCTCCTCCTCATTTTAGTTTGATTGTGCGTGACCATCTGAACCATATTTTCCACAATAGATGGATTGGTAGAGGTGGGCCATATTCATGGCCATCGCAGTCTCCGGATTTAAATCCATTGGATTTCTTTCTGTGGGGGCATCTAAAAAGCCTTGTTTACGCTACACCTATTCACACAAGATGGTTGCTGTTGATTGTTGTTGTTGTTGATTGTTGCTGTTGATGGTTGATGGTATGCTATTTTAGCATACTTTGTATTCTTCCTGTTATAAATGTTGTTGAATTAACGTTATCATTATTATTTCTGCTTTGAAAATTATTCATTTCAAATAATGGTGGACGAGCGGGTTTGATGTAGTCGAGTAAAACTACATTTTTATCAAGACTCGTTGCTCCGATCGACTTTCCACACGAGTACTTTTATTCATAAAATTGTCCAAGTAACCTTATTTTGTTGAAAAATATTGAAAAATATCTGTCATTTCAAAGTTTTGGGGTGTGGACCATCGGGGGTAGTCCGTTCCTGACTTTGTAGCAAACCAACTGACTCCTGCATGAAAGCTCATCGAAGGAATTCATTTGTTTAGTCAATTACCAAAATTTGGATGATTTTGAATATTCACTTGAAAGGTTATCAAAGAAAAACATTTTTCATTTTGTAACTTCGAGGGCCCGTAACTCGGTTACGAAGACTTTTAGGAAAAAAAGTTATATGAAGTACTGGTGATATTTTGACCCCATCTATACATTCCCGAGAGGAAAAGAGGAAGTCCAGGGACACCCTGTATATTTGCATTAGAAAGTAGGAGTCTTCAGAAACGATACAAACTTTTTCTTTTCCTTCTCCGATCATTTTTAGCAGAGTGATGACCAATCAAATAATAAATTACTAGGAAAAATTTTTGTGGAAAATTAATTTGTTTTTCACCCTGTTGAGTTGTTTTTTCGATAAACCATATACTTTCCAAGATTACAACACAAATCTATTTATATATTTTTAAACAAAAAATATATATGTTCCACCCTTGGAATTTTAGTAAACAATTTTTTTCGTGTTTATCATGGTTCCAACTACTAGCATACCAAGTTTGGTGTTGCTACAAACGATTCTTGTCTCAAAAGCCAATCGTACTGGATTAATGAGCAAGTTGATGGAGTTGCCATAGGCAGTCTACTCATCCCAGTGATAGCAAATTTCTACATGGAAAAATTAGAAGATCCAGCAATTCAAACTTACAGATAAAATATCGAAGCACTGGTAAAGGTATGTAGATGACATGTTCGTTGTTTGGAGCCACGAAAGATAAAAACTTCAAAACTTTCTAAATCTTCTGAATAGTTTCAATCCAATCAAGAGTCCAATTCACAATGGAATTAGAAGTAACCCACCAATCCCATTTCTGGATGTGTTGGTCACCAAAGAAGGTAATAAACTAGGCCATGTACTGTGCAGAAAGAAAACACACACAGAACGATATCTACAAAATGAATCCAATCATCATCGAAAACAGAAACACGCCTAGTGAACAGAGCATTAAAAATGAAACACCTAACAACTGGGTTATGAACAAACAACGCTAAGCGTCCAAGATAAAATAAGAAGAACGCTAATAAAGAGCAACTTTAAGGCATTGTCTATCTGTCATACATAGAAGATGAAGAAATATTTGAGATCAGTAAAATACAGCAGAGATCCACTCAAATCTGTAGTAGTTTTCAGGATTCCATGTAACTGTGGTAAAGTTTATATCGGTCAGACGAAAAGGAGCATTGGTATCTGCCTAGTTGAGCACAATCGGAGTCGTCGATTGGGACAGACCGAGAAGTCCTTAGTTGCTGAACATGCATTGTCCGATGAAGAACACAAGATTCTTTTCGAAAACGCCGAGCGGCTAGCCACGTCCAATCATGTCCCAACCAGAATGCATTTAAAAGACATTGGAATTCACAAGCACCAAGTGAGCTTCAATAGATAGAAAGACAGAATATATCCACCAAAGATCTGGCACACCCCACTCAAAGACGCTAAAACGAATTCATGTCACCCAAATCAAGCGGAAAGTTCGGGCGAATCCATCATCGCAGTAAGTGCGCGTCAAAACTGCATTATAAATGACGATCCAGAAACGAGAGCTTCGGTTTCAGTTGATACGTCAAAACGAATACTTTCGACCATGCCATTGAAAATGAATGCCGCAGTTGCCGTTGTAATGCTTGGATAACTTGAAAGAAGAAGACCACGGCAAAAATAAGTTGGGCACAATTATTGTTTTCTGAAAGTTCAAGATGAAAAACTGTCTAAGAACATGGACAACATACGAATGTGGAGGCAGTCGTTTTTTCATTTATTCCAAATAAAGTTTCACCTCATGGCGAGCTTTCCTCGGTAGTCATAATGCTAGGAGATGACCCCCCCTGTCCCAGGATAGTATTCTGAAAAAACAAAAATACAAACTGTGACTGTTCCAAATAGATTCTCGCGGATAGCAACGGTGCCCCTGAGAGAATATAAACACCGGCTGACCTAGAGAAAGCGGTAGCTCAGTTCCAGAAACCCGCAAAAAATACACCCAGAGGGGTGTGTTGAAACCGTACAGGGAGTTTTCTTGTGAGATTGAGAATCTCATTCTGAAATGATACAGGCTACGGTGGATATACAAAAGTATACTCTTCCCTGGGTACAGGAATGATACGTGGCCGGACCCTTGGGGTTGGGACCACTGTGGGGGCGGAATGTCCTACTCCAATGAAGACAAGGCGACGGCCTTCGAAAATACGATGGAACATCACCTTGAACTCAACATGAACCAAGGAAATAACAAGGAATGAGATTCTTTGTTGGAGGACCATGTGGAAGCATTACTTGAGGAGATTAAGGACAATCTCATACGAGCTACGTCTGAAGAGGAGCTTAGGTCGCACATAAAATGTCTCAAAAAGGAGCTGGAGCTGAAGCAATATCCAAAAGCTATTCAAGAAGCTTCTGGATGGCCAAGTATTTTCGTTGATGAACATTTTTGAAACCAAAACCTGACCCTTCTGCATCAGTCTACTCAGGTCTATTGGAAATCTCGATGGAAAAATCCCCCTGAAAATACTGTCGGATGAAACCAAAGACAGGAATTTGCTGACAGAAGGAAGAACTTCACGGAAAGTTATAAGTATGGCACTACAGAGCTGAACAATTATACAATTCCATGATGAAGTCAGCCATCATGTACGCTTCAGCCACAAGGGCGTACTCCTCCCTCATCAACTTGGCTGTTCTGGAGCGGGTAGAGAGCAAATGCTTGCTAACGATGGTTACCGCACCATGATTTGTATGTGAAAATCGTATTCAGAATGAATTTCAGTTTCCTTTCATAAAACAAAGAATCCAGAGCCAAAACAGGATTATTCTGGAGGCCACAGACCCTTACAAAACGCCCTCAATATGCACCGTTATGGATTACACCGATAACGCGCCGACCCGTTACAGAAGACCGGAATATCTCTAGACCATCATCAGTTCCTCAGCTGGAGAGGTGAAACTTTCAATTTTGCTACTGTTATAACAAATTTGGAACGCTTTTTCAGTCATCGTGATAATTTTTTTTCGTTCCAAATAAGTTGCTAGACGTCCTAGAGACAACGCCATTCTTTCTTTAGCAGTCGGTTCTATCAAGTAGCCACCTCAGAGACAACTTCAAACGTCATTCTACCTTCAACATACGCTTCTATCTCGCTAACCGTTCTAGAGACAAATCCAACCACGACCCTATCTTTAGAAATCAATGCCAACTCGCTAGCCTTTCTAGAGACAACTTCTACTGCGACTGTAAATATAGTTGTCGGTTTTACATCGCTAGACAATTAAGACACAACTTCAACTGCGACTCCATCCTATATCATTAGCATCGCCTCAACTAGATGGCCAGTGACATGAAAGAAATATATCAACCAACAAAAGAAAAGAGTTTCACTAAGAATATGAAAGTGACATGAAAGAAATATATCAACCAACAAAAGAAAAGAGTTTCACTAAGAATATGAAAGTGCAAACGGCAACAAGCTGTTTGAACATGAAAATATTGTATATGCAATAATTTGTTCAAAATTTCAATTTTCTGGTACGTCGAAAACTATGTTTAAAAGCGATTACACAATTCTCTTCCATCCTATAACAGACAAACATACAGAAAACGAGTCATTGGAGAAAAATTTGGGGTGGGTCCCTCCCAAAAAATTGCTTGGTTTGCCTATGATCACAACCACCACGGCCTAGATGTACATAATATTTGTGATCCATTGAAACTGAAGGAAATACAAATTCACTAATGAGCACATCAAACTGAATTGAAAGCACTCAATCCTTCAGAAGGTACTGATGATTTCCAAAGCAATACTCGCTAATCAATCAAGAGCTGCTAACAAGATATTTAGCAAGGTGATTGGATGTGGATGGTGCAAATCTGAACATGAAGTTGAAAGCCTAATGGCAAAGTTGGATGCATTAATGTCATTAATATACAAATGAGTGGGTGTATATATTAGCAACTCTTGCAATGAAGTTTATATTCATGATTACCTGTTCAGACTCGATTCTCACCAGGATTCTTGGCACCCTGGTGACTTGAAAATAATGACTTCCGTCCCGTTTCGAATACGAGGTGAGTCAGTAAGACACCAACAATTCTGTTATTTTCATTGCTTTAAGAATGCACCTCTGCGCTGGTGACAAAACTCGCATTGGCTCCCGCTTACTTGTTCACATTGACTGAATTCTCATGATTGTATTCGTCGCTGCGCAATCGTTCACCATGCAGTGGCGTAGGGTTATTCGTAACTTTGCTCCATCTTCAATTTTAATCGTCTAATTATCAGTATAATAATTACGTTTATGAAAAAAACATTCCGACATGGGCCTTAGTCTTTACAAATGGACGACTTTCATCTTAGTCCTAGGACTGTATTGGATTATGTTGACGTCATCGTTAATCTTCGTTTCTCTCGTACGGTCCCTTCTAATAGGGTTTTGGTTTTTAAGATACACCCTTTGCTATGAGGATTATACCGCCAAACTCGGCCACCTCCGTCAAATCCTCCTGGAACCTTTGGTGTAGTAATGAATATACCGGAGTTTTATCCAAACACCAAATCGCTATTTTTACCACCTCAACACATGTTTCACCAAACAAAACAAAACTGTCAAAACACTGGACTACAGGTGTAGCTCGCTTCACATATCTTCGCAGGTTATATTAGGTTATGTGTCAGCGTTACGTGGTTCCGTCTTTGTGAGGTGGCATTGACATTGACTCCAAAAACTGCATCTACCGCGTGCCCTGCGAATGCGTCGAAGCGTATCTTGAAGAAACCAAGAGACCACTGAGCGTGAGACTTGCTGAACGCAAAAGAAATACTCAACGAGGAGAAACAATGAAATCAGGGATTGCGGATCATGTTTGGACGAACCAACACAACATCAAATGGACGGACACCGAAGTCATCCACAAAAAGGAGAGCTGGAAAGTTTTCATCGGGGGTATGCTGGTTTCATAAGAGCGTAAAGGATAGCTTGCTATTATGTTGAGAGAGCATCACAGTCTCTCCTCGACTCGCTCGAAGAAGGGATATCGACGTGCGCTTTTAGTTCGTCGGACGAGGTAGTAGGGGAGGCGTACAGTAGTGCGTCTCTCTTATTTATGTGGTATTATCATATCATTGCGTTCCTTGTTGCTCGCATAGATTTGTCTAAACCCCCGATGAAAACTTTCCGATACTGTAGAAGGAAGTTTAAAGAGAGTGCATATATAATGAACAATTGTCTTCAGTCAAGCGAGCATAGAAATCCGTAATGTGTGGAAACCCTTAATCAGTGGTATGGGCGAATTGAAATTACGATAAGAATTCACAATGCTGTACCAGAGGGGGCTTGGCACAGTAATTAACATACATATAACTGGACACAGACAAATTACCCCCAGGCTGATAACACAAATGAAAACCAGCAATATATAAGAAGAATCGTTGGGAACGTCGCATTTATACACTTGAAAACAACTGTTAATTTCAACAGTTGAAACGTCGTGAATACAAATTGCAGAGAATGGATTTTTTCTTTTCTTTGCCCGTATAGATAATGAAAGTTCAGAATAACCTTACTAAAAGTGAAACATTATCAACCACCTTCAAACAAACGTACCTATTATTTATTTATATCTGTTTTCCCTCAACTTTTATTCAATTAATTGGTGTTTTGTATTGTTTATCTCATAGTGTTTCCGCACTCATTTTATACATAGATAATGTTTTTCGCATATATCATATGGTTTTTAAAAACCTTCGAACAGTCGATCGATGGTTTTCAAAAGTAGCTCAAGTAGTTTTTGTTTCATTCCATACCAAAGTCACCATAAATAACCACACGAAAGAGTAAGCATAATGATAGATTTACTTATTCTTGGTTTTCCTAGAGTCACGCTTTTGTTTCAACGAAATCTGGTCTGCCGTCGATAAAAAAAACCCATAATTAACGTTAATGGTAGCAATTTTCCAAATAACTTACTATGTATTCGACTAATTTTAGGTCTACATTGGAGTGGTGTAAGAATAACTTCATTCATGGGCGGCCCCTGATTGGAATCGTGGAAGGGTTACTGCAATGGAGTAATATGGAAATGTACGAATGCTAGTATTTAAAAAAATATATAAGAAGTCTTGCCTGTCCACAGGCATCCTAATCACCAAATATTTGGCAGTCATGTAATAGTGCTTTGATACGTGAAGTCACTACATCTGCCCTAAATTATCGAAGTCACCATAAATAACCACACGAAAGAGTAAGCATAATGATAGATTTACTTATTCTTGGTTTTCCTAGAGTCACGCTTTTGTTTCAACGAAATCTGGTCTGCCGTCGATAAAAAAAACCCATAATTAACGTTAATGGTAGCAATTTTCCAAATAACTTACTATGTATTCGACTGATTTTAGGTCTACATTGGAGTGGTGTAAGAATAACTTCATTCATGGGCGGCCCCTGATTGGAATCGTGGAAGGGTTACTGCAATGGAGTAATATGGAAATGTACGAATGCTAGTATTTAAAAAAATATATAAGAAGTCTTGCCTGTCCACAGGCATCCTAATCACCAAATATTTGGCAGTCATGTAATAGTGCTTTGATATGTGAAGTCACTACATCTGCCCTAAATTATCGAAGAAACCAAATAATTCAAACTCCACAACTTAAGAAAATATTGAATTAATACTCATTTACTATTATCGAGGGGAAAACCGCTGAGAATATTGTGTAGGTACACTAATTCCCAAAAATCGTAAGTAATTCCACTAATACCCAAGTAATCCCCGAGTAATACCCAGTAATTCCCGAGTAATACCCCCCAAAGACCTTCTTATTTTTTGACTTCCATCGATTATTATTGAGGAGTATTTGTTTTCTCACTCGAATTATTCCTGCAATACTGTAATACCCAGGTAATGCTCGAGTAATGCCCAATAATTCCTAACTTATTCCTCTAATGCCCGAGTAATGCCACTAATACCTAAGACATGTACACCAGAATTCTCCAGCGGTTTCCCCCTCGGAGTTATTCAATGTTGTTGCATAAAACTGTTTTAATCACTGATCAGTTTGAAGTGTACTTCTGATGTTTCTATATTTATTCAATATGGGAACGATATTGTCAATCTATTTGCTAAACAATTTTCTTCTGTCTATACAAATCAATCATTACATCCATATGATATCCATATCCCATCCATGATTAATGTGTCCAGTTACCACATTGAAATTTCTACAATCTATGAAAAACTGTCTGAACTTGATACCAACAAAGGTCCAGGTCCTGATGCAATACCCCCTTCTTTTCTTAAAACTTTTAGCTTCATTTTGTCCCGTCCACTTTTCTACATATTTAATATTGCCTTCAAGATGCGTGTATTCTATGATTATGCTTCAATAGAACACATATTAAACATACCTTCTCTTGAGGTGCGCAGAAAACAAAGAGATTTATTACTACTATTTAAAATTATCAATGGACTGTGTAACAGTCCTGAGCTTCTCTCCAAAATTTCTCTACTAGTGCCCAGTCGCTCAACTAGGCAAGTGCAAACATTTTATGTTTCTTTCCATAGGTACAATTACTCATACTTACAACAGCTTCATCCCTAGAACTCTTCGATTAGCCAACTCCCTGAATAACCTTTCAATCTATCATACATCAGCTTTCCACTTCAAAAACCACCTTAACATTGCTCTTTAATACCTACTTATGTATTTTGTTCTAGTGTTATTTGCTCTGCAAGAAGTTGATTAGTTTATATTGTTACATTTTGTTAATTTATCGAATATTTAATCTAATTGTCACCTTACCATTTTAAAACAACTGTATTATTTTTATGTTATATTTTCAATCCACTTTATTGTCTGTTATTATAGCACTGTGTTATTTTTACTGAATTGGGCTTGCCCGTTAATAAATAAATATAATAGCATATAGTGTGGCATTAATATTAATAATTATTTTAAATATATCTATTCAAAAGTTTTTCTAGAGAGAACTATGAAATGGAAATGATGCCAATACTATTAATGAAAATGAAATAATGAAACTTTATCTCTAATTGAAATCCAAGAAAATCTTGTAGTTTAATCACAGACGTATTCAAACTCTATAAGCAGTTCAATCCCAGTTGGATATATTATTCAGGATCAAACAATTATGGCAACACCGAAGCTCATTCTAATGAAAAAAAAATTCAACTGGTGACGCTGTCAACAATTTATCGAATTTCTATCCAAATTCACAATATTTGCTCCTTCAAAATAAAATTCTATGATTATATTAGCATTTCGGGAATATGTAAATTCCCACCCAAGCAAGTAGTGGTCGAAAATAACGCGTAAATTCGGCCCAAGTATTAGTGGTATTAATAATAATAATAATAATAATACTCCCTCATAAACACTCGTAGAGTGTACCCAAAGGCATGGCCTGTGCGGGTAGGGGACGGCTATTATTATTATTTGCCGTGGCGCTCCGGGGCGACTAACTGATTTTTGATGACGTATTCATTTTTCAGCTGCAGGAAAACCCGGAAAACCTACAGCACCACTCCAAGCTAGCACTAGCCGAGATTGGCATCTAGACAACACACAATACACTTGCTTTCAACAAGGACTGTGGTCGTCTATCGATTCCGATATTGGGCACTTGAGAAAAAATCCCTCGTACCTACATTGGGCTCGAACCGACTACCGCTATACTGAAGTTCTGAACGGCCTGCGCCTTAGACCGCCATACCACCGGCCACCAGTAGGGTATTAGTGGGGAATTAGTGGGGAATTAGTTGAACTTTATTGGGTATTAGTCGGAAATAAGTTGAGTTAATTTAAAATTATAATATAATATATTATAATATTACTCGAGTGGTACGTGGGTACTAAAGGTCTTCAAAACATGGAAATTGGGAATACAGGAATTATTCGGAAATTAGAATCAGAGAGCATTGGTGGAAATCATAAAGACCACGCAATTTGTGATAGCCTGTTCTTCAAATTGAAAATCTGTTGAAAAATGGCGGGGATACAGTTGATTGATCAATCGAAGAAAGTTGGCCATGAATTTCAAACTTAAATCATCACAACTGACAAATGTCCAACTCATCAGAGGAAGCTTTAAAGTGCGATACAGTTGAAAACTGATGTCTTCATGTAATTGCAGTTCTGTCTGATTTGAATGGAAGGTTCTTGTAGGTTGTGACCTCATTGGATAGGTTGTTTGTTCGTGCCCTTCTGGGGTGCAGCTGTGCCATTTATTCCTCTCGAGTCATGAAAGTTATCATCGGATATTCTTTACCTGATTTGGTGGATGATTCGTCCGCTCATATTGGCGTACTGACAGGATTTACTGAACCTTTTGAATAGATTTTGTTCAGTCCTAAGCATTTACCCATACTGGCAACTCAATCGCAGATATTTTTCAACTCCTTCATCCTTTGTAAGTTTTCTATTACAGAATATTCAATTTTACGAACACTCATCATGAAATTTGATTGAATCTTCGTTCCTTTTAGGAATTCTCCAAAACTTTTAACACGAGTAAAATTATAATTTGTAATGTTGTCATCACGACAAAGTGAAAAGTACATGTTGCCATTGGAGAAATAGTATTCGTGAGCATTTCTTTATGGGTACTATTCCGTTTTTAGGTAATGTTTTATGATTGTTGGAATATACGGAAGCTGAAATTACATGAGAACGTCAATTTTCAACTGTATCGCACTTCGAAGCTTCCTCTGGTAACTTCTGATCTTGTTTTTCAGCTGTGATGATTTAAGTATGAATATCGTGGCCAATTTTGTTCGATTGAACAATCAACTGTATCTCTGCCATTTTTCAACCTATTTTCAATTTTATCCAAATTTCGTGTTCTTCCGGATAATGAAAAAAAAATGTACTGAGTGTCATTTGAAAAAAAAAGTTTGGGGTCATTTTCAGTTGAACCGGAAGTGGCGAATTTTCAGAAGTGACTTCAAAGTATGCGTATTCAACTACTACAGCGACATACCAAATTTGAAATATGTTCTTTCAAAACCATAGAAAAATTGAGCGGCGCACCTCACCTCGTGGTCAGCCGGTATACCTTGGGTGTATCATAGCTGAGGTGTACCTGAAAATTCAGCGAATTCTATCGATGCCTAGAAACCCCCTTATTTTCGTGCCTTGTTGTTTCAGAGAAATCCGTGACATTAAAAATAAATGTTAATCAACCTCCTTCAGCGTGTTACTGAATCAAATGCCTATGTTCTCCCTGTCTCTTGATGATACATTTTTATGGTCCCAATATTTAGGAAATTTGTGATATATTAAAAAAATTGCTTCCACATAACTGTTATATCACTAGCTTCATCATGCTTTTAAGTTTTAATCACTAACTATTAATGAAACCATGATTTTCTTTAAGAAAATGAAAAAAAAAAAAACATTTCAATTTTGTGTTATGTTTGATGCAAAGTTGATCTGTCTTCGAACATATACGATAGAAATTTATTTTTTCTACATTCATGCAAAAAGCAAAACTTTATTGAACTATAGTGAAAAAAAAATGTTTTTTATTGCAATAAAGTGCTAGGAATCGCAAGTTAAAAGGTGAGACCTCGTTAATCCTTGGCTCGCACAAGTTTCGACTTTTGAGGGCTGCCGTTCGTAAGGGGACGACAGCTGGTTGACGGAAGAAACAATATTAACAATTTTCAGGTGAAAAGCTAGTGCAATAGTGTTTTCCTACGAGCGTGCGTAAAAGTAACTCTTCCGCAAGATTTTTTGTTTTGAAAGTTGTACTTTTCCGAACGATTTAAAATCGCGTGGAAAAGTTACTTTTCCGCACGATTTTTACTTTTCCGTACGATTTTTACTTTTCCGCACGATTTTTGTATTGTTGAAAATGAGGATATTTAGGACTAACTAAATGATCTATGTAACTATTCTGTCTTATTAGTCATTTTGTAGTATTATTATGAAAACTTGTTTAATGAAAACTTGTTTATTGAAAACCTTGTTTTTTCATAAATAAGATGGACAAAAACACTCGTAAGAAAAATATTGTACCTAACTCTTACGGAAAATGTCTTTTCCGCCCTTAACGGCTTGTCCAACTGCCATCGAGTGCGGAAAAGTACTACTTTCCGCACTTGTTAGGTCAATGTGCTGTCATCATGACAAACATAAACATATTCAGCAGATATATTGTGAGATTGGCAATACGTTTTGAACAGTTACATATTTTATATTTTTTGTATTAATGTTAGCAGCCAGAGTTAAACAAACAATGTCTTTCCAAGAATAACTCCATAATCAAAACTGATCCGCTTTGTTCTAAACCGTATACCTGCATAGACTTTTGAGGGTTGCTCATAAGGGTAAGGACGGAAAGAACATTTTTTTTAACTTAATTTGATTTTTGAACTAACTCAGCGGAGTGTAGATGCAACTATGATTGAAGATATGATTAACTTGATGCAGAATCTGAAATAAAACAATAATCTGCATTTCATCTCGAATAGTTCGACAATGAAACAAAATATATTTTTTTATGCGAGTGAAAAAAAAATCAAAGAGGCAGATAAAATATGGAGATACTCGAAAATGCTGTTAAAAAAATACGTTTTAACTGAAAAGGATTCTGCTCATTCTGCTCAAACTCGATGTTGGCAATAACTTTCCAAACCGTTTCTGCCTGAACAAAAATCTCATCATAAGGATATTGATGCAGAAAATAAAGTAAAATTACGTACCATTAGTTGAATCATATCCCTATGTAAGTCTGAATTCAGACGATTATAATTTTTTACATACCACTCGGTTTCACTTTCGGCTTCAGACTACTTAACTTAATGCTAGAACATTGTAACTTCACTACATTCAATGACTTCCAGATTACTCAAATTTCAAGTCTTGGGTAGAAAAACATAACGACTCAACTAATAACGATATTTTTCCAACGTTATGGGGAATTTTCACTCACAATATCATTGTATCACAACTTATAATAAATTAATAAAGGTAAAAATATTAAATTTTTTCAGAATTACATTGTATCGGACGCTGCAATGTTTTTCATATAAAACAAACCTAATTATTTGAAATTGTCCCATATTTTAACTTGAGTTACTACGTTTTTTTATGAGTTGGATAGAAAATTCTTGTTAGAATGAAACTATTTTGCTAAATTTAATCGGATTTATTCGAGACACAATGACGATTCTTATATCAAAATGAAGCTCACACTTCAACGAAAATTTTCCTGGAATAGTCGGAAAACATTGTGAATTGACTTACAATGTTCCTCAATATCACATGTCGATATAGCGAAAGTTTCATCCGAGTAGGCCATTTTCCATCTTTTTCAAAGCACGACTTAACGTCCAAGTCGAATTTCATAATAAATTATTATTAAATTTTTTTTCCATGTAATGCCAACTCTCTTAATGACACTGTATAGTTACGTATAGTGTAGAATAGAGTTCACTACTTGAATTACACCGCCACACGCGATAGTGCTAGAGATTTTTCTGGACCTTCCTATACTTGAAGTGTGAAAACGCCAAAAGCTGCCATGCCGATTCTAGCCTATAATCGTTCAATACCGGTAAATTAGCTGAAGCTTCAATGTATGGATTTGGTTCGATATATTATTCAGAATTTCACACAACAAATATGTAAACATGCTCTGGTCAGATCCCGTGCGATTGGCAGATTTAGAGTGGTAGGATCAGCTGACGTATGCCGATGGTAATATTTATATTTGATTCAGAGTACGGTTTCAGGTAATTATATAATAATTGACATATGAAAATGGTATGAAATTGATTTTATCCCAGTGATTGAAGGAATCCGAGTGGGGGAATTGGTATAAAAAATAATGTTTGATAATTGTTTTACGCTCCTGCCTGAAACATGGTATTTTTAAGTTCGGTATTGGTTGGTATACTGAGCGAGGATTTATATGCTGACATCAAACTGGAATTAAAAGTTATAAAGGTAAGCAGAAAATCTGATAGGACACTAGGACCTGATAGGACACAGATTTTGGAACATACTTCCCTAGAAGCCATGTCTAAACCGACAGATTTTATGCCAGTTAGGTACGACATCGAAATGCAGTTTGAAGTGGTCATAACCAGCCACCAAACTTGCACAGAGAACTGACCTCAACTGGGAAGGGATGCATCAGTGTGGTACACCCAACCATCTTTCAAGTAGAAGTAAGTGCTATAGAGTTATGTGCCCAAGAATGCCTTGAAAGAGGCACTCGAAGGGCAGACATCTATATACAGTCAGATAGCCAAGCAGCACTAAAAGCTCTGGGGTCATACACCTGTGAGTCTAAGCTGGCTTGGGACTGTAAACAATCCCTGAGACATTTGTCAGCAAACAATCAGGTCACCCTGATGTGGGTGCGAGGTCACAGAGGAATTAAAGGCAACGAACAAGAAGATTGCCTTGCCAAAGAAGGAACAAACATACAATTTTCCGGCCCAGTATCCTTCTATAGACTCTCCAAAGCCCACTCAAAAGAAGAGTTCCGACGCTGGGAAACCGATGAAGAGAGAGAGCGAGAACTTCTTGGAAACTGCAGAACACCAGCTTTGCGAATGCCTAGCGCTTTTCTGCAAAAGGCTTCAGTTCCTGGAAGGGGACTTCTTAACGCCCTCCGACATCAGGAACCTAGCTCCCAGGAAACTGATAAACTTCACAAGAAGTCTTGGAATCCCGTGTCTCGAATAGATCAAGGGTCACGCAAAAGAGAACTAATAGGTCGCAGTGATTGTGAGGCTGCACAGCCTGTACGACCCCCCTACAATCTACAATATAAAGGTAGTTTGAAAAGATCATCAAAAGATTTTTAAATCTGTTTCAATGGACATCATCAGTTGATAATATGAATTGAATAGATTGTGGCAATTTATCTGAAATCCGGATGGCGAGAACAGTTGAGAGAATTTCCTGGGCGGTTAATCGAGGTTTGGAACTAGTATTTAAAAGAAAACATTGGCAAGTAAAACATTGCAACCAGCTATCATTGAGCAGGTTATAATATATAGAATGTTGTTACAGGTTGATTTGGCAGATAACAATCCTGTGTGATACCGTCCAGGTGAATGTTCATATGCAGGTTGGTTTCTATAGATATATATTTTGATATTTTGATTGTGCCTCCAAACTAACACCAGTTTCTTACAAGTTATTCAACATATTTTATGATCTTGAAGGTATATCCGTCTAAATGAAAAATTGCTAGATTACAACCAGACACCGAAGAAGAGAAGAAGGCCCCGCCTAACACCTACAGACCTATCACACTTTCATGAGTTAACTCGAGTGTCAAGGAAGAAGTCATCAACATCGAGCTCATTGAAAATTAGAACGCTCAGGAGTAGTGAATGATTGACGTTACAGTTTCCGTTATCAGAGATCAACTAGTGACCTGCTTGAGAGAAGTTACTAATAAAACTAATAAAAATTAGTTTCTAATCCATTCAGATATAACATCACTGGTGAAAAGAAAAAGGAATTTTGAGTGTTCCAAATAAATAAAAACGTATCTTTATTTTTACCAGCACAATGTGAAATTAATAGAAAAGTACTTTTATCTAATTTCGACTAGGCTCTTCTTTGTTACGACCAGTTTCTGGTTTTATCCCATATCAATTATAACTGACTAACACACTGAAATCTAAAACAGGTACATATGAGGAGTTTAGTAAACTAATGCTATGTAATGTTATCATTGTACATAGTTACCAACGTTATAAATCTAAGAGTGGGGACAACATAAATTACCAGGGTTGTCAACATTATAAATTCAAAAGTGGAGACCTACATAGATCCAGCTGTTCGTTGAGGGTTCTATATTTGTGAGGGTTTTTAATCGATAGACTTGAAGTCGACTTCATGATAAAGTTTCCTTCAAAGTGAACTTTGAAGCGACTTTCATTCCATAAACGTACCAACACCTCCAGTTGGATAAAGTCTCCTTTAAAGCGGTATTTGTTATGTTTTACGGATAGTTCCATAATCAAAATTAATAATCAAAGTCCTCTTCATTTGCAAAAGTAACCTTTAAGTGCAAAATACGTTCCATGCACAAATTTTGAAACGAAAGGTCACTTTAAAGCCTCCTTTATCTTAAAGGCGGGATAACGACACTTTACCTGCGAAAAGGACCCTTTAAAGGTAAACATATATAATCTGCCTGTCATATTAAATTTGTATATTATAGTTGAAAGTTACATGAGGTAGACTTTATTATCGATATTATGAATTCATCAAGTTCTAATCCTTCATCAGAGTATGAAAAGGTAATAGTAAGAAGGTCCAAAATATATAGATGTAAAAATTTTTGTTACTTTAGGACGATTTGGATTTTTTAAATCGATTTCGGCTAAAAAAACGTGTAGTTTGTGACTATGAAAAGTAAATATTGGAAAAAGATACATCTGCATGAGAGGCTGCTTGGCATAAACTTTGCATCCAGAAGCTCAAAAAGACATTTCAAATCTAGTCTGTACATGAATACAAATTATTTTGTTGTAGCCACGCTTCATATACCAATACCTTTTATTATTTTGTTGTATTGCTGTATTGCTGCAGCTAATGCGTCTTCTTGGTCTGTTGATGACAAAACTCCCATTCAAGTATACTTGTACAATAATTGTGTACATGTATACCGTAAAAGTATGCAGTTCGAGAATAGCCGCCTTCAGCTTCATCTTGTCTTCTATTTTCTTCCTTAATTGCCCAAGTCTGCTTCTCAAGATATGCTATTTTTCCTTATAATAATTTTCTTTTGCCAAGAGGAGGAACTGGCAGTAAACCCTCATAAAACACAATAGTTACATTCACACGAAGGAAAGTACTGGTAGGACTAAAGTCACCTGGGAATGGGATACAAATTCCTTTTGCCAAAGAGGCAAAATACTTAGGAGTCATCTTCGACCATAAGTTAACATGGAATCAACATCTACAAAAAGTAATAGAAAAAAGTTCAGTGGCCTTCAATCTGTACCGGAGAATGTGCGGGTAAAATTGGGGGCTACAACCAAAAATGACTACATGACTATATACCAGAGTCATCAGACCCATGATAGTCAGTGGTATGGTGGTCAAAGACCAAGCAGGTAGGAGTGGTACGACGGCTGGGAGTACTGCAAAGACAAGCATGTCTGAGTGCTACCAGTGCCAGGAGAACCACTCCAACAGCCGCACTAGAAGTCTTTCTAAACCTGCCTCCACTACACATATACATTCAAGGCGAAGCCAGGTCAGTCACGAGTGGATTACTTAGAGGTCAAGCACCCATAAGCAACACGCACGGGAGTGACTACACCAAGCTATATGAAGAGTTGGAAAACAACCCTGTCATACGTATGCCATCAGATGGCATACTTCCCAGATTTAGCTTTGACAAAACTTTTAAGACAAGCATAACGGACAGGGATGCGTGGACCTCCCATCAACGCGGAAATCGCTGTCTACACCGATGGCTCCAAAACCATTGAAGGTTCAGGAGCCGACATATATGGAGAATGAGAATCTTACTAAGCTAAGGTAAATACACGACAATATTCCAGGCGGACATCGTTACAATACACCATTGCGCGCAAGAGTTAACAAGGCAGGAGTTCTCAGAAAAAAACCATTGTCATTTACTCGGATAGCCAAGCGGCGATAAAAGCAGTCAACTCTATGCAAATCACCTCAAAACTTGTTTGGGACTGCATAGAAGCCCTAAAAGAGCTACGCAGTCTGAACAGACTGACAATAGCTTGGGTACCAGCACACACAGGTTACAGAGGCAAAGAAGAGGCTGACTCACTAGCTTAAGTACCAGCACACACAGGTTACAGAGGAAATGAAGAGGCTGATTCACTAGCTCGAGAAGGAGCAAGCAAGGCCCTGAATGGCCAAGAACCGTTTTGCGATATAGCGAAAGCTGTACTAGAAACCAATACCAAATCATGGATCCAACAGAAATCTCAAGAATGGTGGAACGATTCACCAGGAATGAGACAGGCCAAAGAGTTTATCAAAAACCCGTTGCCAACATTCACAGAATATCTACTAAACCAGAGACGGAGCAATACTAGAATAATAGTTGGACTCCTCACAGGGCATTGTAGGCTCAACAAACATATGAGTACTATTAGTCTGGCAGAAGAAATACTATGCAGGTTCTGTCAGGAAGAAGAGGAAACTTCGGCACACATACTATGCCACTGTAAGGGCTTGTCAAGGCTAGGGTTTCTAACACTGGGAGAAGAAAAACCAAAAGCTCCCGTATACATGGGAGTTCTGAAAACTGGCCTATGGAGTCTCGTGACGAAGACAGTGCTAGATAAAGAACTCCAAACGATTTCGAGGGCGAACACAATAGATCTGAAAAGGTCGCGGTGTTGATGCTTATGGCACGGAAGCCCCAAACTTATCTAATCTAATCTTTTCAAGTTTCTTTTTTTTGTGGTTTTATGATGTATGGGACATCTACTGACAATTTAATATGAAGGTACATTTCTATGTAGGTTAATTGTGTAGGAAATTCCTGTACCGACTGTACTATCAGTGTATAACAGCTAAACAAAGGTGAATGGATGATAAATATAAAATGAAACAAAGCACGTGCAGATAATATCGATATCATTAAATAATTTATTCTACTAGGAAGGTTTCATTCAGTTCGAGTGCTGTAATTATACATTTGATTCGATTTTCATAGTTTATAGTATTTTATTATTTTCCTGTAATAATCAATTCATTCAGCGTTTCACACTGATTGCTCATTCCTCATGGCAGTTTTCAAATAAAACCTTTCATTAGTTTTCATGAAAGAAGAATTTATTCGCTAGTCAATATCAAAATGTTTAGGAAAATTGTAAGCGAACGTCTGACAAAGAGATATTATTATTTGTATTTCAATTTTGTCACGTGCAACTATACAAATGAATTTCAGAAACTGGAATTGAATTACAGAGAATGTCAAATGTCGGAACGGCTATGAGGAAACGTGACTGAGATGCAGCTTTCTAATGAAAGGTAAATTAGAATAGGCGAGAAGGTAGGTATAAACTTCAATCAAGGTGACCTACGTTGTTCTTCTTCAGAAAGTTTACGTAAAGGGGTTACTTCAATACTGATTGTATTATAACAAAATACACAACTACGCCGGAATAATGACCCTCGAACACGTTCTCAAAAAAATTAAATACCTACAGTTTGGCACACATAGCTGAAAAGGTGAAATCTCCCCTTTTTGCGCAGTAGTTACAAATAATAATAATGGGATTTTAAATTGTTGTAATGAATTACTATGATGTAACATTTATTATAATTTTATAAAAGACTCTTTTACCTGTTCTTACTTGGTCTTTATTACCTGTTCTTACTAATTTTCAGCTCAGTCGGGTCCACAACAGAGACATGAAATAGTATCTCTCTCTGGGGGAGGGGGTTGCAGCTAGGGACTTTTTTCTTGATGTCAATTTATATTTTGTGATTTTAAGAATGTAATTAAAAATAAAGATACTCAATTTTCAAAACTCTTTTTCTTTTCCTTTAATCATAACACTTCTGTGGTGTAAACTGTCAAATTTCAAAATAAATATTGGACAAAACAAGTCTAATTCTACTTCTATGCCTGATTCTACGAGAGGAATAACTTATTTTACTAAATGGCAATCAAACAAATTTTTATATATTTAATTCTAAACATGAAATCAATGACTCAACTATTTATCAACAACCTCTTTTTTTTACAGAATATCAAGTCTCTATATTTAAATCTTTGTTCCGTGATAATCTTAAATTCGTACTAATAAAAGTACGATTTATTTCTGTGATTCTGTGTCAAAACTTATGAGGTTATGTGCATATTAGGCGTTTTCCATTTAGAAGTGTTAAGCACCGGGGCTTCTCATTCTAGACTTACTATTGGTAGATTTTGATGGATACCAATTTTCAGCCAATGATTGAACTAGAATAAGAAGCCCTGGTGGTGCATCAAACCCTTAAATGGAAAGCAGCTATTGTTCATTTTCAATAAAAAGAAATCACTTTGAAAATAGTTCTAGAATTATTTTCACAAGGAAAGTTCAAATTCGGCAAATACCTTGGCTTTATAGCTTATTTCCGTGTCATTTACTTGTGAAGTTTGTGCTCATTGTTCGTAATATGAATTCAACTCACTTTGAAAATAGTTCTGGGATTATTTATCCAAAGAAAGTTCAATTTCGGCAAATACCTTGGCTTTGTAGTAGTGATTCGTTCTGCAGCTGTAATTTTCTTGCTGGCTCTCTTCAAAGTATGGAAGGTAAGTTGTAATATTTACTTCTTGTTGTTCTCGTTCAATATGTTTTAATAAATAAATTTCTTCTTTTTACTTAATTTTATGTAATTTTGCGTTTTTCTAATTATTTTTAAACTCTTGTCTCCTAATTTTCTTTTTATTCCTCTATTTTTTTTTTAACAACCAAAAACCACTTTTCACTTTTCACTAATTAAACCTCTTATTACCAATTCAAAATTATTTTGTTACATATTTATACACAAACTTGTTGAAATTGAATAATTATACCTGTTTTGTCACATTTTCCTTAAATTCCTTTATGATACAATTAGTTATTTGCTTTCAAAGTTCCCACTTTCAAGCTATCATCTTTCCTTTCAAAATTTTTATTTCTTTCTCGATATACAATATGTTATTTTTTTATTTGGATTCAATTTCCAGGAAAAGTATAAGTATTGATATTTTTTTTTAATTTTTGACATTTAAACTATTCCAAACTTTTCAGTTATATATTGCTAATATTTGTTTTCTCATTCTTATAGGTTTTTCCTTCGTAAACTGGTTTCGCTTACTCAGAACACTATGAAATTTGATGAAATACATCTTTGCTAGCCTGCTGCTTGTTTTTGGAGGACCACTATTGTACAGGATGTTCAAATAAAGACAGTTCAGTACAGGTAAAATATTTATATAGTTCCTTAATTCATTTTATTTATTACTGAATTCTAAATTTGTTTATAAAATTCAACATCATACCAACCATATCACAACAATACATATTTATGATACAAGTTCGTGAAGTAAGTAGGTCCTTCTTTGTAAACCTAAACGACTGTTATTATTTCGACAAATTGAAGCAATTGTTTTGTTAAAATTGTTAGTTTCATCAACCAGCTACCCCCTTATGAGCAACCCTCAGAAGTATTCGAGAGGCTTGTGTGAGCTTATAGGGAAAATGCAGCCCTTACCTTATAAAGTGTGATGCCATGCACGAAGACGGTGGGCGCGGCGTACCTTGTCATAGCAAGCGAGAACACAACCTGTGCGCCACCAAGACCCAATTGAATCATTGATTTGATTATTTTATGCTGAGATTCGTCGTCGTATTACCAAAGGATGATTTTCGAGTGGAATATGATATGCGGTACTGTCTTTTCCGAAAATGAGTAAATGTTCGAATAGTGTGTAAAATAGTAGTTTACCTAACAAGTGCGGAAAGTGATACTTTTAAATGTCAGTATAATCTGCAAAAACTAAACAAATCTACTTTTACGCACTAAAATGTTTTTTCCGCACTAAAAAGAGTGCGGAAAAAACTTTTTCGCACTAGTGCGGAAGAGTGACTCTTTCAAAACTAAAATGAGCGCGGAAAAGTGGATTTTTCCGCACGCTAGTAGAAAAAATCATATTACGCAAATTTGATGATTGTATACGCACTATTGATTTTTATGCACTTATGCTGAAAGATAGCATTATGCACTGTCGTAGAAAAACACAATTTTAGTTGTCAGGAAAAAACCATAAACTATAATAGTTATTCGCATTTTTCAAAACGGTACTGATAATGATAATTTTTTCAAAATGTTTGTTTTGCTTATTGTTACACACGAAGCATCAAATAAATTTTCAATACAATTATCTGGATATACAGGATATCATCCGGTGTTCTCTTAAGAAATAGTATTTCATTTTGATTCCTTTTTGATATTTGAGACTTACTTCTTTCTCAGTTCTCCAAAAAACTATTTGAAACTCTGAAGGAGTATTGATTACTCTCGTTTCGGAAGTCCATCTTCCTAATGGGTTGAAAGTGAAAACTTCCAATCCATTAAGATGGACGCCTAAAACAAGACTAAGTAATCCAGTTACTGCTTCGCTCAAACTTTCTGACATGAAGGTGAAATCCGATGCTGAAAATCAACAATTTCCTTCATTAGAAACAATAATAACAATGTTACTTATATGCTATTCATTGTTCCTGAAGTGTTTGAGGTTTTGAGAATGTGGAGTGATGAAAAAATGATTTGTCTAAATGAGTTGCCTTAAAAGAAAGCTATTCCAGACAAGGTCTCATGCACGGAAATTTAAAAATATCTAGATGATTCCATTTTTGAATGATATCAGAATATATAAAAACACGATGGATTCTTGACAAACATAATTTAACGCAAACGAAACCCAGTAGGTACCCAGAGCATTTGAGACACGAGTAAGAACACCAATGAAGTCATGGGTATATTACCATCAGCCATATCAAATCAGTTCCATTTCGAAAAGTGCCTCTAAAAACCTGGATTTTTTGTTCCTGGCAAAAGCTATTATTGTACTAACTTTAGTATACGGGGATTATCACGTTACCGGTTGATTGGAAATTTGGAAGTATACGATGTAGCCAATGGAATCATATTCTGAAACTAACAAAAGTCAACTTAATCAACCGAATTGGGATAAATTCAGTGCCGCAGAAAATTCTGTTACACCCTTGAGTCTACTGGAGTGGACATAAACTTCCTTATTTTGAATGAAACGTCTTGTATTTCATAACATTTTTGAAATTCGCTAAATCTTGAACAAAAAACACCGCACACTTTAATAGGGAAAGCGGCCCTCTGTCAAATCGACTGAATTTTTGATATATTGAAGTCCAAGTCATTCCAAACAAAAAATCCAATGGGCATAAGTTTTTCTATAGGCTAGTTTTGACGCTAGAGGCTTTAGATTTTCAGGTGCACAGCATTCATAAACGAGACCGATGAGAATTGATTTTTATATATTTATTTTAATAACAAGAAGACAACTACAAGTGACATGACATAAATACACAGTACATCAACTTCGGCAACATGACATAGAATATAAGTATTCAGAACAGAATGACAATGACAGTTCCAGTGTCATACAGAAAATGTACTAGATTACATAATACCAACAATCCCCCTTAATCTAGTATATTTACAAATTTACAAATGCAATACAAAAAAAAATATATCAAAATATTACTGAGTTCACAACCAAAAAAAAAATGGAAACTAGTAAAGCAATTACATATTAATTTCAATTGATCCCTAAATTATTTGTACAAAACTTATGTTTAAAACCATTCAAACTTTTTGTGAAAACGTCGGCAACCATTTCTGAGGTGGGAACATACTTAATATCAATCAAACCATTTTCAACAATTTCTCTAACATAATAGAACCTAACATCAATATGTTTCGTCTTGTTATGAAAAACAGGATTGTACACAAGTTTTTGAGCACTTTGATTATCATTAAATAATAAAATTGGTTTAGTATCACCTACCAATTCATTAATTATTCTTTTAAGAAAAACTGCTTCCTTCGAAGCCTCTGAAAGCGCAATTAATTCAGCTTCAGTACTCGACAGACTGGTGCAAGGTTGTTTCCTGGCTTCCCAGCTTATAGCTGCGCCTGATAAAATAAAAACAAAACCACTATATGATTTTCTATCTGTAATGTCATTGCCCCAATCGGCATCAGCAAATCCTATTAGATCAGAATCACTTTTACTAAAAGTCAAATTCTTATCAATTGAACCTTTCAAATATCTTAAAATTTTTTTGACATATGTGAAGTGTTCGTGGATATAACAATTATTAAATTGACTCATGAAATTGACAGCGAATGCAATATCTGGCCTTGTGTTTGTGGCAATATACATCAAGGAACCAATCAATTGCTGATAGGGCAATCCTTCTGACATTTTACCTTTTGCTAACTTCAAATTTGGTTCAAGCGGAGTAGCCATTGCCTTGGCATCCTCTAATCCAAAATCACTAATTAGTTTAGATATGAAATCTTTTTGATTCAAAATTATTTTGTCACCAGACTGTGAAATATTGATGCCCAAACATTTTTTAGCAAGTCCCAAATTCTTTATGTCAAATTTACTTGAAATAAATTTGATAAATTTATCCTTTTCTTTATCATTATTGCTAAATAACAGAAAATCATCAACGTATAATGTTACAATAACCAAAGAACCATCATCAAATCTTTTATAAAAAACACATGGCTCATAATTTGATTTATTATACCCAAATTTTATTATTGCATTTTCAGCATCTTTATTCCACAAACGAGACGATTGCTTTAACCCATAAATTGCTTTTTGCATGCTACAGACTTTAGAAGGATCTACACAAAAACCTTCTGGTTGTTTCATTAAAATATTTTGATCCAAATTACTATTCAGGAAAGCAGTCGTAGCATCTAAATGTGTAATTTTAAAATTCAATTTAATTGATAAAGCAAACAATAATCGTAAAGTTGAACTTCTAACCACTGGTGAAAAAGTTTCAGTATAATTAACCCCATATTCTTGGGTAAAACCTCTTGCAACTAGCCTAGCTTTGTATACAATATCACCATTAACACCAGATTTAATGTTAAAAACCCATTTACAATCAACAATACTATTGTTACAGTCAGGTCGATCTACTAAATGCCAAACCTGATTTTTCATCATTGCTCCATACTCTCTTTCCATTGCCTCCTTCCATTTGTCAGAGTCAAGAGAGTTCATGGCTTCACGGTAAGTAGTAGGACAGGAGTGCTCTGCGGTGAAGTAGAGCTCATATCCTGGAAACTTCCTCGGTTTTACCACTCGTCCTCTCGAGCTGATTCTTTCTTCTTGTAAGGTTACGTCGACTTCATGTGAATCTGCTGGCTGATCAGATTCATGATCATCACTTGTACCCGGATTTCCACTGGCTGAAATGAACGATTCATCAATCATCTCACTATCTGAAGACAGTTCTGAAGACTCCTCATCATCCAAGGAATTATCAGGACTACTGTCAGGCAGTTCGCTTGAACTAGAGGTAACCTCAGATGGAGCACCTTGATAACCATCTTCTTTCAGAGATCCAAGAATACCATCAAAAATTGATATTTCAAGAGATTCTACACCTTCTTCATCAGGAAATGAGAATCTGTTTTCAAAAAATTCAACATCTCTTGATATTGTGATACCACCTGGCTTCTTAGGATTAAACAAACGATATCCATTTGTTGTTTCAGAGTAACCAACAAAATAATAAGGCTCACTTTTTGGGTCCATTTTTTTTCGCAATTGCTTTGGAGTTTGAGCAAAAGCAAGACATCCAAACACTCTCAGATGTTCCAGGCTAACCCTTTTTCCTGACCATAACTCTTCTGTGGTTGATCCTTGAATCGCTTTATGTGGCGAGCGATTTTTAAGATATACTGAAGTGTTGACAGCCTCAGCCCACATTCTTTCATCACATTTTGATTCTTGCATCAAACATCGAGCTTTGTCAACAATTGTACGGTTGGTTCGTTCAGCGACACCGTTCTGCTCAGGGGTGTACCGAACCGTTTTTTGATGAATGATACCTTTTGAATTCAAGAAATCTGTAAAATGTCTGTTAATAAACTCTGTTCCGTTGTCTGACCTCGGGATTTTGATTTGACGTCCTGTCTGGTTCTCAACCATGGCAGAAAAAATCCTAAAAACATTCAGAACCTCATCTTTCCTCTTCAAAAAGTAAACAAAGATTTTTCGACTATAATCATCAACCAAGACAAAAATGTATCTTGAACCGCTCCATGATGGTGTAGACAGAGGGCCAACTATGTCAGTATGAACTAGGTCCAGGAGTCCTTTTGAACGACTACCACCAGTATATTTGAATGGTTTTCGCATCTGCTTTCCAAGGACACACTTTGTACATTGTTCCCCTTTCTCTTCATGGAAATCAATACCTGTCGCTAATGAATTTTTTAGCAGATTCATGCTAATTCTATTTAAATGCCCAAGCCGTCGATGCCACAATTCTTGTGATTTTTCATTTATAGTACTAACGAGAGCCTGTTTTCGGGATTCATCCAACTGAAATAGCCCATCTTTCAAGGTTCCTGTGGCAACTACACTGCCATTTGCCTCAAAATTTTCATCATCATAAATTTTACATCCTCCATAGGTAAAGACAATTACATGACCTTTTTCAGTGATTTTACTGACTGAAAGCAAATTAGTACGTAGGTCAGGCACATAAACAACATCTTCCACCTTCTTAGGACCCAATGAGGTATTGATAAATGAATTACCCATACCATGACTGGACATTTTTTGATTATTAGCGACTGTAACATCACATGAGGAATTTTCAATAAAATCTGTTAAAAAATCCCTCTGATATGTCATGTGTGACGTAGCCCCTGAATCCACATACCACATACCTTTCTCAGATGAAGTAGATAATACTGTTTGTAAGGCCTTATTGGAATCCTTCCTAGTATATGATTTACTTCTCTGTGGATTCAATGACTTCTTCGACTCTTCTTGGTTTGAATCTTTGTTCTTGTTTGTCTTACGGCAATTTTTCTTTAAATGACCAGGTAATCCACATCCAAAACAAACAAAATTGTTCTTGAAAGTCTTACGGTGATTGTATAACAATGCACTGTCGTTGTGGTTATCCTTCGAGTCATACTTATCATCCAGCAGCAACTTAGATTTGATCGATTCACTGGAGATTTTTTGTCCAGAATTTTCGATAGCCATTACCATTGGGTCATATTCTGAAGTCAACCCACTTAGTAAAATAACCCCTAAAAACTCGTCATCAATTGGTGAATCAATATCGGACAACTTCTGGGAAATGTTCATCACTTCGTTCACATAAGCATCCATCGAAGCGAAATTTTCGAGTCTGACTCTAACCAGTGCACGAAACAGACTCAATCTTCTGTAAAGTCCTTTGTCCTCAAAGGCGGTTTGAAGATTTTTCCAGGCCTCTGCTGCTGTCAAAGTATTTCTTACATGTGAATAACAGTTTGGTTTCACCATGAGACATATTTTCGCGAGAGCCTTTTGATCATATCGTGCTTTTGTGGACTCATCAGTCTTATCATCTTCAGGATATCCATCAACACAAAACCATAAATTTTCATGGACTAGTGCCATCCTCATGCCGAACTTCCAATCATTGTAATTTTCACGGCCTGATAACTTCGCAAAAGCCAAATTTACACCTCCTGCTTGGTCACTCATGATACTTCCAACAAATACCAGCGAGATTATATAAATGTGTCTCCAAAGTAGATGTTTCCAAAGCTTGAAAACGTGTTACGCCGGAGTCCTAACCTCTACAACTCAATCGGCACTTTTCATGAAAAATACCCACTTTTCGCACAAATATTTAGTTTTGTACAGTCTGGGCCCATAACCTTTAGAACTTTAGATTTTCAGGTGCACAGCATTCATAAACGAGACCGATGAGAATTGATTTATATATATTTATTTTAATAACAAGAAGACAACTACAAGTGACATGACATAAATACAAAGTACATCAACTTCGGCAACATGACATAGAATAGAAGTATTCAGAACAGAATGACAATGACAGTTCCAGTGTCATACAGAAAATGTACTAGATTACATAATACCAACATTAAGGTCTAAACATTCATCGATATAAAATAATATCAGAAGTATTTTCCATTGGTGTCATTACAGATTGTCTATTATACAGTGTGTTCTATATAGTACGATCAAACTGATACTTCGAATTGATAATGAAACTCAAGGAGGATATAATAAAAATAGGTCTAATTCATTTTGATAGGGTTATGTCGAATTATTATGTGAATATATCCGATTATTTCATTGATGCTCATGGAGTGTGATGGAGAATATCCTCCTGGCGGGTCAACCAAGCGTCCATTGACATATTTAGCATAAGTATAATATGGAGAAAACGATGGGCTATAACTCAATATATTATATGTCACACTTAACGTACCTTTTGAACCTGGTATCTTTGACCCTAATGAAAAACCGTAGAATGAACCCTAATAATAATTTACAGGGTGTTTCATTCTGGAAAAAATCAATACGATCAAAGAAACTGACATTGTAGTTGATACAGTTGTTATTTAATGGTGTTTCAATTTCAATATTACTCTCATCCTCCATATACTTGAAATAATAATACGTTCGTCAAATTCTAATAAAATGTTTCTCAAATTCTGCCTATTATCTTGTACATGAGATTGGAGTTCATTCATTTCATCGGTTTCTTCACCGTCTATTATATTCACACACACACACAAACTTTACATTGAGATGAAGTCACAAACAATTAAAACTTTGCTAGAAAAGTCATTTACAGATTTTTTTTTCTGCAGAGAAGGGATGCAATGTTTTCATATTATCCAGTACCCCATTCTCGAAAATGATTGAACAAATTTTCAAACGAATCTAGAATAATACTTACATAATGCGTCAAAGTTCAATTTCCAGAGTACTGTTATGATATCGATATAAAAACAAAAGTTATTGCCTCATATACAGGCCGATACGAAAAAAAATGGGGTTGGATGGTGGAACGCATCATTAAAATGAAATATTAGTTATATCATCTGCGTTACCTTCATTCAACTCTACTATTGATTGTCTCTGAATCAGTACCAATACCCTGGCGTTAAAATGATAGATTTAGAAAAAAAAATTACATATTATTAATATTTATTATTCTTTCTCATGCCTCTAAATTTTGCAGGATAGTCGAAAAATATTTTTCAGTACGGAACTTTTCGAATTTAATTTTCGCTTTCTTTTAAAACGAACACTCGGTATATTTTTCGTCTATGTGATATAGTATACGGTGTAGAATAGGATTCATAAAATTTTTTTGATTGTAGATCCTGAAGGCGATTTGTAACCATTTTCGAATTATTGAACTTTAAACATTGTAAGTAGCTGGAACATACTGTATAATTGACCAAATAACTCCAAAGAACAATTCTTGAATAGTATCTCATATTAGTGAATGTTTACATCTTGATTACTCAGAATACTGATGATTATCCTGGATAACATTTTGTGTTGTACAACAATGGAGCCTAAAGAAAAAGTTGTGCCCATTGGACTTTTTGTTCGGAATGACTTCGACTACAACATATCAAAAATTCAGTCGATTCGACAAGGGGCCACTTTCCCTATTAAAGTGTGTGGTATCCTTTGTATATTATGTTCATATTTTCATTCTCAACGAGTTTCACATTAAGTATGAAAAATTTTGTGTTTGTACTTCTTGAATCTTCAAAATATCCACTAAAGTAAGTAGGTATAGATGATGACCTCTAAATACTATTTCTTCAGTAATTACAGAGTATGATCAAATATCTATTATTGTGGTCGGGGGCTTTTGAAATCCTGAAAGTATTTTTTCAAATGGATCGCCGTTTATATGTATAATCGAATAACTGAACGCATAATTGGATTCCTGCTTCGAGTGATAGCTAGTTTCCTCTACTTCACTTGACACGTTTTCGAGTTATAAGGGTTTCCTTATTAAAAACATCATGAAAATTTCAATACCATTAGTGATAGCAATGTAATAATATACAGTGTCACCAGTGGCGGATCCAGGCTACTGGTTTGGGGGGGGGGGGGGTTGACGAATATAAATATTCTCAATCAAGAAAAGTAAAATATGAATATATTTCAAATACTCATATGAAATAATAAAAACAAGCAATAAAGTGGTTCGGTATGTGAGAATTGCGAATAAAAGTATTTGAAACACTCAAATTACGATATTTTGAAACATACTGCGTTCATCCTCAGACCTTAGGACGGCAGTATGAGTATTTTGGAATAGGCTTAGGGGAGGTTTTTCCTCCCTTTACCCCCCCTGGATCCGCCACTGAGTGTCACACATAAAGTTCGCCACATATAGGATTTTTTTTTTAACAAATATAACGAAAATTGTACCGCACAGTTAGTTTGTGCTTAAAAAATTAGTTAAAAACAGCCTCTTTTGTTTTGTCACATGCTACTCTAAACCTGTCAAAAGTTTTTTTTTGAAAATTCGAAAAATGCTAAATTTTCCAATTTTATACCTTTGCTCCAAAGGACTCTCTACTGTCACTTAGATTTTTTTTTCCATTTTTTTTTATTTTTTGAACCTTTCGTTTATCGATTCGAACGAAACATTATTCAAATTTCATAATTTTGATGACTACGAGACTTCAAAGCATCTTCAGAAATTCGTCTTTGTTGTTGCAAAGTTCCTCTAGTTTTTTTATTTCATTGTTAAACTGATTTGGACTTTCAAAATATGGACGTTAATATGTCAGTGGTCGTATAAAATAATTCCTCTTCATTCTTAATACACTGGTATTTCTTTCTTTTTTCAATTGATTTTTATCCAGTTTGATTATTGTTCTGACCAATAATTCAGTTACAAACAAACCCGAAATATCATAATTTTCTGTAAACTAAACAATGACCTACAGTTTCAAAAGTCTTTCGATTTGTACTAAACTCGACTAAAAATGATATAAAATTCCGTGATTTTAAACATTACAAGACTAATGTAACATCTCGGGAAGAAAATAGTAGGTGCAATATTGATCGAATCGAAATAGAATTTTTTTTTAGTAGGCTTTTGAAACAAATTTTTAGTTTAGGCTGATATCAAATTATTTGTTTTGTGTACAGATTTTCGTACATTTATAATTCACATATTCCCTATTTATTCCAAATTCCACAAAGTCTGTGAATGAAAGGACGATAATTTGTATAGAATAGTAAGGACGCACACTGATGAATTCGGGTTCTTTATAAGATTATTGGGATGAATCAATGAATGTGTTTTGTTGTGAATTTTGTTACGGTTATTTTGGTTTAATATTCATTACACGTCTAATGGTGAAAATATAGAATATAAAATTTATGAAATTTATTCAAAAAATGTCGCGAAAAATTATTATTTGCTCGAAAACTTTTTAGCTTGAAAACTAAGATTATTTGGCACCAGAAATGGATATTTATTCATGATGATTTTCAATACTCTTTTAATACCACAGCTGAAATAATTTTTCTATTTGAATCGGAGATACACCTTCGTACTGGTTCAATGGTTTTTGACAATCATCAGCGAATGCTAGTTTAATCCACTTGAATCGAAAAGAACTTGCAGTTTTTGTAGTGCCGTCCATTTTTCTTGAACCAGTAATCAATTATATAATACCAATTATTCATACCCAAAAAGGATAATTATTTTATACAATCGTAGTCGTCCATTCGAAAATAAATCGATTTTCTTCTTATTGGTATCTCGAAACCTAATCGTTTGAATAAATCCAGCAAAGTTGGATGAATCCGTCCAATTCATTTGTTAGACTGAACACCAAACAAAAAAATGTTTTGGATGTATCATATATCTAATGTAATTTTCCTCTAGAGTCACATATACACATTCCTCGATATTTTTCCTGAGATTTATCTCGTTCTCCTTGGAGTTGTTCCAAATCTAGACAGACTCAAAGTACGGCGCCAACTTTCCTGGATAAACATTTCAATATTCCGAGAATTTACAGCCTTGGAAATAATACCAACAGCTATGAATATAAAGTTTGTCGCCTTCCTTGAAACTTTCTCCCTGAAAAATATTTTCATTGAGTTATTGATATGCCTAAGTATAGAAAAAAATTGGTACGAATTGTCTATTATAATGGATATGTTGATTCCGATTATGTGGGAGGATACAAAGATACTACCTATGACATGACCTTAGAGTAAAGGGCATGTATGAATGGCGGACCAACAACCATAAACGATTTTATTTACAACTGTCAAAAAAGAACACAGATACAAAGGCGTTTGAAAAAAAAATCAATGCCCTGTATCTCAGAAAAGAAGCAACTCCGAACATATGTTCATAAAAACTTTTTTTCTCAAAACGACTTAACGAATCACCCTCTGTAGTTTCGTGCCGTGAATAGAAACACGAGGAAAACAAATAAGCACTGTTCTGAAAAATCGAATTCTCGGTATGTTATCCCCAGGAGCCACTCGTAAAAATATCTTCATTTTACTCCAAATCGATATACTTTTCAACAGTATTCGAGGCTTGTATGCGAAAATGGGGCACCTAAATCTGTCACTAGCTGACGGTCTACATAGACAAATTAAAAATTTAAAGACTGTTTGAAACAATAGCGAATTTGCCCGCAATCGACAGGCAACTGATGACATGAATGACATGATACTTTTCCATTTCGACATTTGTCAAAAAACATAAGTTTTTGTACAACTGACATTAAAAATGACATTTTTAATTCATTGACACATGAACTAAAAACTGACGTTTTCACAAAATCACTTTTAACACTAGTGTTAAAAGTACTTTTAACACTAGTGTTAAAAGTAAAATGACAGATGAGATGATGGATACTCAGTAATATAGATCTCTCTAATAGAAACACTTCAATCAGATATTATAATCAGAACACCTACTCAAGAGGAATCGTTTATAAAAGTTCACACATGTATTTGGTCGTTTGCGCAATTGATAATACTAATTCCTTTTGAAGTTACAAACGAAGTAGTATTTAGTCCAACTGTAGAATGTCCTTTATCACTGACAAATAATGACATTCATAAATAAAGTGCGTTGGGGTTTATTATATTTGAAGTATCTGTCAGTCAGCCTTGTAATCCAAAGATCGTGTGTTCGAATCCTTATGGATCTTATTTTTTTTTTGGTTTTTTCTTACTAGCAGTAACTGTTGAACAAAAAATTTTGTATGATACATTTGTTAAAAGTGATTTTATTTTGCTCGTGGGGTTGCTCCACTCGCTAACGCTCGTTTCGCAATATTCCCCACTCACAAAATAAAATGCCACTTTTAACACTTGTATCATAAATAACTATTATTGTTTATAGGTATATGTATTTTTTATTATGATAAAGACAAACCACGCAGTAACTTCAGAATTATTCTTTTAATGTTATTGTCATCGATAAATTAATAGTATAAAAAATGAACTTGAAATATGAACCCGACGATAATGGAATGTTTGATGATGATGATGATGCTCAAATTCCTGGAAATTTCCTTTAACAAGGTGAAATATAAGCTGCTTTTCACAAACTGATACTTATTTCCATCCGTCAGTTGCAGAAAATTTGTGAGAAACCGATACTTACTTCCATCCATCAGTTTCCATTTCCTATCACCATTTGAGGAAGTAACTTACATATATAACTCTTGTCTGTGGTAACTACCCAAGTACCCACATAGTTCACAGTTTATTCAACTGGAGTATTTGTTATACAACGTTATACCTACTCGTTCTCCTTGTCCTAATGAATAAAATAAAGATTTAGTCTGAAACTCGTATTTTAACCTCAAACAAACTAACAGGTTCTACGAATCGATTACTGTATATATTTTATAAGTGATCGATTTGCCATTCCTGTATTTCATGTGTTACAACCATTCATATGAAATACAGGAATGGCAAATTGATAAATTATAAATTAATATACCTTATCAACTATATGAATGGACACAATTAAAAAACCCGCCTTGTCTCAATCGGTGTAATTGAGGAAAAATCTGTTTTACCAACCGTACTTACTTAGTTCGGCCAGTTGAGAGGTAGGTCGCCACTGTTGAACGTGTTGTCAACTTTTACTGCAGGTTTGACTACTCTCTTTATTTTTAGTTTCTTTATGGGAACACAATGCGTGAAATTTCCAGTGAATTGACTATAGCAACAACTAATATGTTCAATGTGATTGGAAAATATAGTGAACCTGCCAGTATTGATGTTCGCGGTAAAAGCTCAGGCCGTCCCATAACCTTAAAACGGTATTTAGCCCTTAGTATAAGAAACGTATATCGCTAGATGGCAGTTCATGTTCGAACTGCCATTTCCAGCTTGTCAACTTTCGCGCGGTACAGGACCGAATTAAGTATTTCGGTGATTGTTTTTCCTATTCGCTTTCGTGGTAATCTGAAAATTTGTACGAGCATTTGAGATTAAATATTAGGTATAATTGATTAGCGGGCGGAAACTATTTCGATGATGTTTTGAATGAGAATTTTGGGAAGAAAAGTGTACAACAAAAAGTTATAACGATGGTCTCATCTAGAATACTGGATAAAAGCTAATGACATGCATGCAGCATAAATATTCAGTGCTGGTGTATGAAGTCTTTATCGTATATTATTTTTTGAAGGTTTTGATGCATTGTAATATTTTTTCAGATTTTTCGATTCAAAAGTGATTGCCAAAGTGGCATTGACATTGATAAATATTGAGGAGACAACTTTGAATTTTACTTAACTTCATCATACTGAAACTCCACTTTAAGTATGCATTACTTTCGTCAAACAAAAAATTCAAGATATCAGACGATATTTGTGACTGAAGTCTGATTTCATTCAAAATTTGTCTGTGGGGGTTTTCGGGCTCGGTGATTTTTAATATTTTGTTAAAATTATTAAATTCAAGATATTTATTATTGGGCTATAGTGGTAACACCACTGGGAAATCCCAAAAAGCCCTTAATAGTAATATAAGATTGGAATATTGAGCTGAAGTTGAAAAATGAAGCTTTCATTTAATCTTTATTATTAAACCGTGCATCAGAACTGGGTTGCAATTATGAACACTTGATCCATAATAGTGAAAGTTTTATATTGGGTTTGCCATATAGAAATGTCAGTTTCGCTACGAATCGAGTGTCATAATCACACACCTGAAATTATGTCAAATGAGTTAGTTTAGGAAACACTTCCATATTGTCAATTCCAGGCAAGCATTGAGAAACAGAACTTATGGCTCTAATTTTGACTCAAAAGTGAACAGTATCAAGACCAGAACATTGTAATGTCAACAAGTAATCATTTCTTTTAGAAGTAATACTTAGTATGTATGTAGAAACTTTGCTTCACACCAAATATATAATCGAAAATTCCTTCTGCTATTTTGGAGCTGCTACTTCCAATTCTGAAATGTTCGCAAAAATAACATGATATCCGAACCCAAAAGCATCAATTCAGAATGATATCGAATCAGTAATCACGATACTCGTCCAACAGGAGCCGCCATCTTAAATTTTTCTCAATCTGAAAATGTCATGATGTATTTATTGTCTTCCAACTGATGAATTCCTGCCAAACAAGTCGACTGGATGACTGAATTAACAGATTGTGGAAGGTTAAATACCCAAACAAATCATGTCAAGAATTCAATTTCCTCCACAAAATCAAACTTCCGATGAATACTTTCAAATTTGAAATAAACATGTATACATGCACACACAAACACACCTACACGCACCCACCCCCACACACAGAAAACAAGTTGTATAAAAACTAGTAATTTTTTAAATTATATTTTTTTGAATTACCACCCGATCAGTGAATTTTATATTTTCCCGAATTTTGGAATATATCCATAAATAGTTGCATCATCGGTAGAGTTCATATCCAAATAAGTTAGAGAAAACAATTTCGAGTAAGTTAAATGGAATGTACTTTCATTTAATATCATAACCGATAGTTAATAGCACAACAAAAATGTCTAGGCGCAGCGAATATTTTAAGTGATCCGAAATCCGACCCTGTGCCAGAACTTGTATGATCCCCCTCTCCACGTTTCACGTTATCAGCCGTATTGGAGGAGCAACGTGAGGTGCGTGAAGAAATTCAGTTCTATTTTGGATTCAAGAATTGTAATTAATAATTAATTTTCACTAGTCGCCGGGCTTAAACATTCCTTTATAGCTTGACGGTTATAAAATTGGCTATTTCCCAATTCGAATGGAATAATGCAAGGAAATTCATTTCGCAAAAACAACACTTTTTTGTAAAATTATTCAGAAATAAACCGAATTGTGTAAGAGGAAAACGAGACCGTCATTCCATCAAGTAATTGATAGACTTGAATAATACAAGGAAACATCATAAAAATATTCGTTCATTTTGATGGTGGCACTGATCAAAAATGCACAAAAACGGGAAGAAATATCCTTTTCATTCAGTTAATACTTTCAAAATATTTTTTTTGTTATTTTTATCTGTATACACTCATACATTCCTACATCAAACAGAAGAAAGAAATCGTTTCCGTCCCCCTTTTTTTCAGGGATGCAGACCCTTAAGAGCATTCGTTCCGCATGAGCACCGAATGAGCACATGTGCTGCTCGGTTCAAGCTCAGGCTGCATCAAGCTGCGTAATGTGAATTCGTATTCTGTTCGTGCTCAAATCAGCGTCCACACTATCCGAGCATTTGCTTGGTCGGTTCTCATTCGGTGCTCATACGGAAGAATGCTTTAGTGAATACGCACCTCAAAGGAGTGTAAGACATTCAACTCGAATATGTAAGTCAGGAAGAAGAAATACACTATGAGAAGTTACTGCAAGGCGAAACGGACAAACTGGAATGAATGTTTCCAGAGAATGCTGTCGCAAATATATTCGCAAGGCCGATCTTAGTTTTTATAAGGCGTGTTTGATAGGTACTTCTTTGCGGTATAAATTTTCTATTTTTTCGGTTCATCCGGTTCATCTATATCTGTAAAAGCTAAGGCTATTACGGCCTATAAACGTATGATAATACTTTTGTAATAGACTATACCTTTGGTACAGTCATTTTTGTTTTTTTTTATCATTATTACTTTCCTCCAGTACAATTTAGAAAGGATATCTTTAAAATATTCAAGTCGTCAGGAAGAGATGGATTTTCCTGCCTTACTGCAACATGGTCTTGAAATAATAGAGGCCTTCTTGAAAAGGCTAGTAAAGGGTAGTTTCATCTACGAATACATACCACAAGCTTGGAGAGAGGCTAACTAATCACAACTCAAACAAAAATAATGAGTAACCAACTAATTTGAATCTTCACGCAAAGTTTATTCCTCAGAGAATCATACATACCTTTCCAATAGCAAGTTGAAGAACGTTGCTGGCTCTCCATCATTGACATGTGTACGTAGAAATATACTAAAACACTTGCTGTCTTACGATTTTGCATGTAGGTATTTCATTCCATTACTTGTTCTGGAATAAAGATATTCTAATACTATAGCAATGAAATCGTAGTGATAAGATTTGAATCAGAGTGTCAAAATTATTGTTTGTTACGTTTGCAATCGATAATATTTGGAATTTTTTATCGTGAAGAAAGTACAGTTCAATACTCGGTTAGAATGAAAATCCCCGATGCTTGCTTTCTGCTCGCGCTCAGAACTTCCTACTCATATTGAATTTTCAGTGTAACCTTTTTACAGAATAAACTATACCGGGTGACCACGAGGTGAGGTACGCCTCCCAATTTTTCTATAGTTTTGACGATGCAGATTTCAAATTTGGTGTGTCGCTATATAGTACTTGAATATGCATATTTTGACCACTCTACTGAAAATTCACCATTTCCGGTTTAACCAGAAGTGACCCTCATTTTTTTTCAAATGACACTCTGTACATATTTTTCCATTATCAGAAAGAGCACGCAATTTATGATAACACTGTTTTTCAAAATTGAAAATCGGTTGTAAAATGGCGGAGATACAGTTGATTTTTCAATCGAACAAAGTTGGCCATGAAACTCGAACTTAGATCATCACAATTGACAAACGACATCAGAAGTTACCAGAGGAAGCTTCGAAGTGCGATACAGTTGAAACTTGAGGTTCTCATGTAATTGCAGCTTCCATATATTCGAACAATTATCAAAAATTACCTAAAAACGGAATGGTATCCATAAAGAAATACGAACAACTGCCATTTCTTAAATGGCAACATGTACTTTTCAATTTGTCATGATGAAAAGGTATAAATAATCAGTTTACTCGTGTGAAAAGTTTTGGAGAATTCGTAAAGGAAACGAAGATACAATCAAGTTTCATGATGAGTGTTCCTAAAATTGAATGTTCTTCAACGTAGGCGGCTTAGAACATAATTAAGAAAGCAATACACAAAAGCTCATATTATTTCAACGAAGTCAAAGTTTTTCCTACTTATTTAAACAATGCTGCTTTTTTTTTCGCTTTTTTATGTTCATGGCCGCCCTCGTTGAAGAATATCTAATTTTCATAACACTCATGATAAAAACATCTTTCATTTGCGATTTATTTGGGAATTCTTCAAAACTTTTCACACGAGTACTCTGATAATTAATCACTTTTCATTATGACGAAGTGAAAATGGACCAAAGATTACAAGTTGACGCCATCTACACCGACTTCAGCAAAGCGTTCCATAAGATTAGTCATAATCTTCTTCTCGAGCGGCTTGCTGAGGTTGGAGTGGGCGGATCTCTTTGTAGATGGGTGGAGTCGCACATAAAAAACAGGTCGCAATTTGTAACAGTACAGGGATTCAGTTCAAAAAAGTATATAACTACATCAGGTGTCCCCCAGGGATCACACCTCGGTCCGTCATTTTTCATTATTTATATAAGTTCTATAAAATCATGTTTCAAATACTGTAAATTTTCGTTATATGCAGATGATTTAAAATTGTATTTCACCATGAAAACCCCATCTGATTGTTTGAAAATTCAAGAAGACCTGAATAGATTGATAGAATATTGCAACTCATCTAGCCTGTTCTCTCAGAAGTGTATTTGTATTACTTTCACAAGGAACTTCAATTCAACGCACACCGATTATTATATAGGGAACGATCAAATAACTAGAGTTGACAATATTAGGGACCTAGGCATTATAGAGAGACTCCAAATTGATATTTAATCTACATATGGAATCAATTGCAAACTCGGCTTCACGAATGTTAGGTTATGTGATGAGAACTTGTAAGTATTTTTTGAACATCAAGCCTTTAATATGTGTCTATTATGCATTTGTATTTAGTAGGCTTAACTTTGCTTGTGTAGTTGTATAAAACTTCCCGAAAACATTCAGAATGAGTTCATTAGATACATCAGCCACAAAGATAATTACAACTACAATGATGAAATCGATAACGCCAGAAAACATTTCAAACCAATATCACTGTCCGAGAGAAGAGAGATTTTGGATATACTATTTTTACATAAAATTACGAACAGCACTATAGACAACCCAAACTTAGGTCAAATTCAAATAAATGTTCCTGGTCGGTATCTAAGAACAAACAATTTATTCCACATAACTTTTAGGCGAACAAATTCGTCGCAGAATTCTCCTTTATGTAGAATTGTTCGAAACACAAATAATTACAATGATCAAATTGATATTTTTTTCTCATCCCAACAAAATATTAAACGTTCTCTGAAACAATTTTTCTTACAATGAATACAACATTTCCTTTTCCTTTTGAGTTAGTAGGTCTATTTCAAATCATTACATAAAATAATCTTGATATTATTATACTATATACAGTATGGTGCAAATGAATGGAATAAATTCATTATTTTGTAATAAGGCGACCCTACAGAAAAATCCTGATACCCGTCGATTTTTATTATCGAACGCGCATTCTGACAAATATTTTTGATAAGCATGACGTCATTGGTGTGAGCGTGATGACGTCATCGATGATTTTTTTAAATGGACATGTGGGTCATATGATATGTCATTGGAAAGGTGTTTCATTTACCTATCCAACCATATCGAAAAATTTGTCTAATGGTTGTTGTATGCAGAAAAAAATTGATTTTGAAATTATAGATCACTCATTACAAAATTATTAAATTCTGTGTCCAATTAATGATTTTTGAATCTCTGTAAGTAACCAAGATCTAATTTTGAAAAGGCCGTCCCTGGGAACGAAATGATAGCTTCTTACTTGATTTTTTGCCGGTTCACAAATGTGGGTCTCATCGAAACTGCTACATTCGAATTAAACTCAATCGGCTTGTCGAATGTTAATGGTTATAACAGTAGAAATATTCAAAAATTATCAATATGAAGCTCACTGACACAGAAAGAATCGAAATTCTTATAATGATTGGTTGTGAAGCCAAAACACGAACGCAAAAAGAAGTTTGTACTCTGTTCAATAATAAATATCCCAACCGAGAACCAGTTTCACAATCCACGGTAAGCAAAATTGAAAAGAAATTCAGAGAAACGGGTCATGTGAAAGACCTACCCAAAGGTAGTAAGAAACAAATTCCAGATGACAAGAAACTAGATGTTTTACTAGCTTTTCAAGATAATCCCCATACCAGTTCAAGGCAAGTAGCATTAGATAATGACATTGACCATTCAACAGTTCTTAGAACGCTAAAAAAGGAGAAGTGGCATCCCTACAAAGTTAGTTTAGTTCAGGAGCTTCTGGAAGACGACTTTGATAGAAGAATTGAATTTTGCGAAATTATGATGGAGAAAAATAACACAGATCCGATGTTTTTCCGAAAAGTTCTTTTTTCTGATGAAGCTACATTTCTCCTAAACGGTCATGTCAATCGTCAGACGTGTCGGTATTGGGCTACTGAAAATCCACATTGGATGCAGGAATACCATACTCAATATCCAGAAAAATTGAATGTTTGGGCGGGAATTATAGAGAATATGATAATAGGACCATATTTCTTCGATGAGTCCTTGACAGGTCCTCGATATTTAGAATTTCTGCAAAACTTCTTGCTACCCGAACTGAATCGGCTGTTCCCAAACAGAACTGATTTGTGGCTGCAGCAAGATGGTGCGCCGCCACACTATGCTGTCGTGGTGAGACGCTACTTGAACAACGTCTTTCCAGATCGGTGGATAGGAAGAAGAGGAGTAATTGAATGGCAACCTAGGTCGCCAGATCTAACACCTCTGGATTTCTTTTTATGGGGATACTTGAAAAGTAAAGTGTACCAAAATAGACCACACAATATCCGTGATCTCAAAGACCGTATACGCATCGAGATGGGACGAATCACTCAGGACGTTATTGGCAAAGTTCGAGAAGAATTTACTGCTCGTCTATCCCACTGTCTTACAGCAGATGGTCGGCAGTTTGAACATTTGCTTTGAAGTTGTTTTTATTCATTGAATGGGAATTTTCTTTTATTACTACAATTGTTTGTTAGAATAAAAACCCAAATTACTTGAAATCATGAATATGATTGGATAGCTGATTGGAAGACCTTTCCAATGACTTATCACATGACCCACATTTCCATTTAAAAAAATCATCGATGACGTCATCACGCTCACACCAATGACGTCATGCGTATCAAAAATATTTGACAGAATGCGCGTTCGATAATAAAAATCGACGGGTATCAGGATTTTTCTGTAGCGTCGCCTTATTACAAAATAATGAATTTATTCCATTCATTTGCACCATACTGTATATTATGTTATACTATATAATAGCCCGATGTACATAGCCATTTAGTTATTACGCATATGTTCACAACTTTACTTGTATTATATATATATATAGATTTAAAATATGAAAATGTTGATATTGTATACTACATAACCATTCATATGTTTTTATAGGTACTTTAGTGGACTTTTGTTTGTTTGTATCTGAATCACAATATAATAAATAAATAAATAAATGCACTCCAATTGCAATAGTTTCGCTCGGAGACGTCAACGGCTACGTATCGACTGCTCGAAAACAAGTCAGTATTCAATGAGAGCGGATTGAATTGAACGACCATTGAAATAAATAACTACCTAGAGAGAAGTCTCAAGAGCAAAATGTCTAAAAAAAGATCTAGTATTAATGACGGATTGCTCATAGAACAAAAAACCCAGTTATTTTGGACCCGAAAAACAATTATACAAAATGATTGTTGAGTCATATCACCACGAGAAATTCAGACATAAGGGAGTGGAGTTGGTGTTGAATGAAGTACGGCAAAAACATTGGGTGATAAATGGTCCAACCGCTGGGAAATCTGCATTGTCACATTGTCAGAGATGTAAGAATGAAAGAGACAAACCAATGCCACCGTTGATGGGACAAATTCTAGAAATGAGATCAAATCGGGAAATAAAACCTTCCACTAACACAGGAATGGATTATTTTGGACCCATTCAAGTTGGATAAAGGACAGAGAAACGTCGGGAAATGATATCTAGGAAAGGCCAATCACATTTTGATAATGGTACAAATATGGTAACATATCTTCGAAATAATTGAAAAATGCTGTACAGGTTATCGATCAACCAAACATTCCAAATTCCATTAGCTCCAAATTCATTTCTCCAGGTGCCCCCATATGAAAGGTACGTTGGAAAGTTTGATTAGATCCGTGAAACGGGTAATTGGAAAAACTTAACAAGACCAGTCATTGAAAGAAAAAACATTACAGAACTTTTTTGCCGAAGATGAATTCCCAACCTCTAACACGAGTGTCTAGTGATCCAATGGATATTGGGGCACACACCCAAACCATGTTCTACTCGGATCATCAAGTGGTATTCTTGTTCACCTCAGTCCATATAATAACTGTCTTCGCAGAGAATGGAAAATAATAGTTTAAAAAAACTAAAGAACACGCTCTACTTTCCATGGACCAAAAAGTAAAAAATAATTGACAATTTAATTTCTCAAATGTAAAAAAAGCGTGGGTGCTTTCGATCTATATTCTCATATTTTTTAGTTTAATTCAACAATACAGAGCGTGCAAGAGCTCAAGAGAACTTTATCAAGCATCCCACGACACTTTTTTTATATTTGAGAAATTAAAATGTAAATTATTTTCTACTTATTAGTCCATGTGAAGTCAATCGTGTTCTTTAGTTTTTTTAAACTCTTGTTTTTTTTTACTAAAAAATCGATATCCCCGATCCCGAAAACCATACCAATTTTGAATAAAATCTGACCATAATCACAATACTCGCCCATTATCTTGGACCGCCATCTTGAATTCATAAATTTTCACAAAAAATTCATAATCTCTGACCCCGAAAACCCTCACACAATAATTTTAAATCGAATCAGACCATAATGGTATCTTGAATCCGACATCTTTAATTTATGAATTTTGACAGAAAATTCGAAATATACGACCTAAAAAAACCTCACATACCAATTTTGAATCGAATCTGACCATAATCACAAATCTCGTTCGCCCTCTTGGAGCCGCCATTTTGAATTCATGAATTTTGATAAAAAAATCATAATCTCTGACTCCGAAAACCCTTACACAGTTTGTCCATAAAGTAACCCCCCTGTTAACTTTTGAATGGAGTGGAATTTTCTTTTGAATTTTTTTTGGGAAATGGTATGTTATAAGCTACTTTTTGACAGTAATCAAAAATGTCTACTTTTCAAAATGGCGGCCAGGCACCATTTTGAAAGATTTTTTTAATCGCATGGGGGGTCGAGTAATACCTCATTCGAATTGTCTTTTGATTTTCTATACGACTGCAAAATTTCAGACATTTCTTTGAATAAATGGTTTGAAACGAGAAAATATTTTTTGATATCTACAAATGTTCTCCGTTCCTCAGAATCGCATATGGGACATGATTTCTGAGATTTGCTGAGATTCAATAAAACGAGGTAAAAAAAACGCAAATGTTATTGAAGATAACACTAGATATACTTATATACTTATGTTAAATTCAGTCATCTAAAATACATAAAATTCTAAAAAAATATATATAATTTGAAATTATTCAATATAACAACACAACAGAAACAGAGATGAATATGTCTACTTATATATCAGTTAATTGTTTCGTCAAAAACAAATATTCTTCTAGGGAATAAAATATATTTTTTAATAAGATACTGATGATTGCTGCCTTTAACTGTTTGATAGGGGCATTTTTCAGTGTATTCGGTAATTTGTTAAAAATTTTGATGAATGTATGATTAATTGGCTGTTGAGTTTTTTTCAGGCGGTGGTAGGGAATGCTCAACGAATTTTTATTTCTAGTGTCATGAGAATGGTAGGTTGAATTTGAAAACAGAGACTTTTCGTTTTCTTTCACAAACATCAGACATCAGACATTGTAGAATGAATACTGAAGGTAAAGTTAGGATACTGAATTTTGCAAATAACGGTTTACAATATTCTCGATAACTGGCCTTTTCTATATTATTCGTACGACTTTTTTTTGTAGCTTGAATATTCTTCCATAGGTTTTCTCTCAATTAAAGAGACCAAAAATTCACAAAACAGGTAGTGGACATTAAAAAACTTGAAAATCCTAGAGTAGTGGCCATATTGTCAACATTTTCTATTCGTAAAAGAAAGTATCACTTTACTCACTTGATACTTCGAATTTGGTGTATGCTCACTAAATGCCAATAAAGTAGCATGGGTTGACCTAGCCGCTTGTGACTCCGAGACCCACACATGCTAATTTTGAATCGCTTCAAATCATGATCATAATACTTCACTGTCGTGTAGTATTCATAAATTGGGACATAAGATGGATTATCTCATATTTCGAGAACCTAAAAATAACTATTGTGAATTGAACCGGACCATAACAAAATAATTCGTCGATAGTTGATTTCGAGTACTATATACCAATTTTAAAACGCATCGAACCATAATAACAGGGGACCGCCCTCTTGGAGCCGCCATTTGAATTCATGAATTATGACAACAAATACACTATACCAACTTTGACTGAAATTTTCCGGTTCCCAGGATCTGTTCACCACCGGATTTATTGTAAACGGCGTAAACAGCAACTCCAAACTTATTGACAGCAAAATCAAAAAGCAATATTCGAAGGCATACGCGGAGTTCGTGGATTGGCGAAACTTAAACCTGGCAAATTCATTCTCTGAAAATGTCCATGTCGCTTATTTACCAAAACTTTCTGAGGAATATATGTCATCATCCTTGTGGAACCTAAGGTAAATGTCCCAATTATGGACACAATAGCGTGTTCGTGGGAATGACGAATACTTTTCGAACTCAAGGCCCAAGGGGTATTCTTATCTGATTGTGATATTTAGTTTCTAAATCTTTGCACTTTTAATTTCGTTGAACAGATAAAAAAAACTGCTCATAAAATTGTGAAATAATTCAAATCGAATGAATGAAAACGTTAAGCATATGTCCCAATTTTCGACACCTGAAGAAGATCAGTAACCAATTGCCGACAATTTCCGACACCATGAGAGATCGAAAACTAGTATCAATGATATATTTATATTTTTATCTATTGTGAATAAAACAGTATAACAAAGTTCAGTTTTTATTCACAATGAATAGAGAACACATAAAAGTTAAAAACAACTAAAATATAAATTCTCGAATGAACTTAAAAGAAAATCTTTGGTACACTATCGATTCTTAGAACCTATTTTCTCCATTACAGGTACTTCATATACACCACGTTTATTCAAACGTTTTGGCTCCGCAATCATACATTTGATTACTGTAACCTTCTGGACATTTTTGAAATATGGAGTAAACTGAAAACGAAATATCGCTAATTACCGCGGTCAAATGAATGTTCTGATAATCGACACTTGTAAAAGAATGGATAATAAAATCATCAAACTGAATTTTAGTCTAATGTCGATTGATATTGAGGGAAATTTTCAACATTTTCTGAACTGATTATTATTATAACAGAACTGAAACAATGAAAACTATCTTCCATAAAATCGTAAATCAAAACGTATGTACTGAGTCTCAGTCACCGACGGAAGGTCACGCCATTTATCGACATGGAGTTGTACGTATTATCGACATCAAGATTATTTATGCTACAATTTGATAAATCGAAGAAAAACAGTGTGTCGATAATTGGTACACAGAAAATTTGGGGTAAATTGAACATACCAACGAAACAATTTTTTGGAGGAACATTGAAAGTGAGTTTCTGATAGAAAGTCAAAAATCATGTTGCGTGACCTTTTTATCGACACTTATGTCGATATCTAGAACACAACATGTTTTTGAAGTATGATTATCGACACCCTAATTTCTCATGAAATATGAAATGAATAATATCGGTTTCATAGAAATGAAGACAAACAACCATATTGAAATAGCTTCATACTCAAAATATCATACTTTAATAGAATTTTTGTGGATTTAGGGAAACTTAGGGAACTTCCAGATCAGCAAGGAAAACAGTGTTCACCCCACGCCGGCTGACACTCGACTGATTAGCACTAGTTGTTATGATGGGCATGCTTAGAAGAAATTGGTGATAAATTTGAATATTTTTCGAAAACTAGAAGCTACAGACTCGTCGAATACAAATTTTCATTACATCCCCCTTCTTCTTGTTATATTGAAAATAAATGGAAATTGTCGATAATTGGGTCACTGCCGATAATTGGCACATTTACCTTATATCATTCCATCAAACAAACCTGAAATTCAAAAGTGAGTGAGTTATTGAAGTTTTCATTAATTTCATAAGTAATATCAAGATTGCATTAAAACTCTGACTATCCGTATAGTCGTAGAAAAAGCATAATCTTGTACAATTTGTTTTTATTTGTTTTTTTTTTTAAATTGCATCCTACAAGCAACCCTCAGAAGTCTTCGGAAGACTTGTGCGAGCTAGGAATGATGGAAGTCTTACTTTTCAACGTGCGATCCAAATTGGTTACAATGTTAACCTGTCACTGATATATTATCATTTGGCGCAGTTCTTAAACATTTATGTCAATAGTAATTTATGTATCAAGTGAGTAAAGTGATAATTTTTTTACGAGTAGGAAATTTTGACGCACGACGCCGTAGGCACTTTTTTTAACGCTTTTCCGTTTAATAATGAAATCGTATGTTGATAGTGAAATATTGTGAAACTTTACGCACACAAACCACACAAAAAAAGTGGACTTTTTTTGACAGTTGTAGAAAAATGCTATTTTAGTTAAGTGAATAGAAAAAACTTTTTTGGTTTCAAATTGTTTATAATAAATTCATTATTGATAGTTGCTAGTCTCGAACATAATAGCATATTACTACGGACTGCAAATGAGAGTCGGTTTTCTGCTATTATTTTTGTCACAGAATCACCCATTCCATGCGCTATTAAGTGGTCTGAACCATCGACTCAGTCAACTACTCACGGTCCCACGCCACTGTTGTGCCTTAAATTTTACAATATCGCATCAAGTTATCCCATGTTAGATCGACTTTTTGTGGCTTCCACAGACACAGCAAAATCCAAGTAACGCTAATGTTTGTTTTTATTCCTTGTGAAAAAGCTCACTTATTTTCAATGTATTCTTTTTTCAGCCAACCGAAGATGATGCAACCCAACAGAATCCGGAGAACCCACATTGTCCCTGGAAATGCGAGCTCACTAACGAGGCGGGCTACGTTGTCTATTCCGCGCTGGGCTCTTTCTACATCCCAATGTTTGTGATGCTCTTCTTTTACTGGAGGATATACAGAGCGGCGGTGAGAACAACCAAGGCAATTAATCAGGGATTTAGGACTACGAAAGGTAAGTAATGTAATGTGGTCGGGGGCTTTGTTTGTATCGGTTGGGATCTAAGTGCTTTCGAGTGGAAATTGAGGGGCTATGATTACCTACCAGGGAATACTGGGGAAATCTGCATGAATATTTCAGGTTTGTCATTGGTTCAGTTTCCATTTAAGTTGATGGGAATTTGAAGCATCGTTATCGTGAGTAGGTTTAATAGCTTGCCTGTATACAGGACAGGATAAGGCTAATTCAATTCGACACATAATCTCAGTGTTAGTGTTAGACGACGCCTATTTCAATTTTTGTTTTCATTTTTTCATCCCTGTGTATATTTTTTCCTTCGACATTGTAAAGAAAAGAGTGTTGATAATGTATACAATGGTTGTAATTTATTTTTATCGATGATTGTTTATTTCGGTTTGTGGTAAAATTTTCCCTAGTTTTGTAACTTATTCACTCAATATCTGTAATACATACTTGTGGATAAATTTTACACATTTTTCGGGGGCAATAGAACAAGACCTCGTTTATCAGTGAATAAATTTTTCAATTTCAACAAAAACGATTCTGTTTGAAAATGTATCGAGTTGAATTCGGAGATTTACGTTCTGAATAAAACCCGATAGCTTTTAAGCTCGAGCATTTCATTCTTAGAACATAAATCTTCGAATTTAACGAGAGGAATTTTCTAAAACAAAAATGTTCGAGTGGAAATTTCAAAATTTATTCGATTTGATAAACGACGGTCGAGTTATATTTGATCAGATTATTTCCCAAATATGTCAAGTAACCAATAACATTTATTCCACAACCTACTTTTTTAATTATTGTTATTAAATTAATCAACGTAATTATTTACGGCAATATGTCACACGACTTGTGAAATGTGTTGCATACATTTAGGCAACTGTCAAGAAGGACCATGCAGTTTATTCGCAAAAGGAACGAAACGGGTTTATCAGTGAATAAATTTTGACAGATGAGTGAAATAATCAACAGAAAGGTACAAAATGAAATGTGTAATAAATCACAAACAAGACTACCCGCCGATAAAGGGCATAACCCGCGCTATACTGGGATTCACTAAGGCCGAGGCTCACTAGCAAGACCAAAGCAATATTCATCACCAGTTCCATTCAGCCCTCGACCGGTTAGGAAGGAAGGGCTAGCTAGAAAACGAGGAAGCAGTGTTGAGATATTTAAAAACTCATTGTGTAAATGTCTCACACATTAGGGAGTATTTTAAATTTATATTCCCAAATAAGTACTATTTTAAAAAACAAAATACACAATGCATTGTGTAAAATTCTTATACAGAATTGTGCATCCACAGAACTCTATTAAAAACAATATGTTGTTTATAGTTATTTATGGTACTAGTGTGTTATGTTGAAAATAAGTCAGGCCGTCAGTGGTATAAATTATCAAGTGACTTAGGAAACATAACACACGAGTGGCATACAATGTGAATATGAACGTGTGTGTTATTTGATAGTTTACGTGAGTTATAATTCATAACTCACTAGTGAGTTATGAATTAGGTTATTGACCTCAGAAGACTATGGTCTCGAAAAATCATTTGATTTTTTTAAGTAACTTTTTCAGATTTCCAGACTTCCCTCAAAGAAGATTTTATTATCATAATGCCACGAAACAATATTAAACGTTCTTATTAATCCTCAGCCGCACAATAACGTGAATAACACAAAAGAAGAACTCGGGAGATTGATACAACTCATTTCCATTTGGGAACAATTGTTTCCAATTATATTGTACAATCATGGATGCAATCCGATATCAATTATAGATCCGGATAATGAGAAAAAATTTCCGGTATTTATATCGAATGTAAGTAATACGCAAGCACTTGAATCACAACAATAAAATCAATATAATCCGAAGGAAAGCTCTATATTTGGAAAAGAGAATGAATTGGCGTAGTTTCCTTTGAATATATGGATTTTTGTTTTTGTTGAATTCGTGAAGAAGGCGATTACTCACTTTTATTCTCTTGAGGGTTTTTTCTCCACTGAGCTTTTTCGCTTTCAATTGAATGCTCTGCTCAAATCCCTAAACAATTCATTTCCCCCACAGTTCATACGGTTAAACAGATACTGTATTGTTATCACGTGAAAACTCATCGAAATTCTCTCTGTAGGTGTAACCGTTAACATTCGTTGATTTATTTATTATTCGATCCACGCTTCACGATAGGTTCTAGTAATAGTTTTAGGTAGTAATCATTCAATACCACCTTGAAAGGATCGTGTTTCGTTTAAACACCGCACACATTAATCGGTAGAATTCGCCAGAAGTCCGTCGAAAGTTAGGGTTGTACACGATGTTCAACTAGAAGTTTGCTTATCAAGGAGTAAATCCACGATTAATGCTGTACATTGTCTGGTTAGGTGGCCAAAGAAATAGCTCTCAGTGCCTTCATCGACATAGAGGATGCTTTTGACATTTCACATGCCTCCATACCAGATCACAAAAGGGGATAAATATATAAACGCCTCACTGATTAAAGGGATACAATCAATGCTGAAAAGAATGCTCAACAGAATGCCAGTGGAAGAAAGTTGTCCCGAAGAGGAAGTTTTTTCGCCTTTGCTGTGATTACTAGTTGTGGACAGCCTGACAGAGAGATAGAGGACAATTAAATCACAAATCAAGGTTACGCCGATGACAATCATCATCACCATGTCGTTATCTTCAAGGAGAGACATGATGGAGTGATTTCAAACCACAAGCCTCAAACCCAATGAAAAGCTTGTACGCCATGGGGGGACTAAATGTCAATCCTAGTAAAACAGTGCTGGTTATATTCACTAGGGGACACCAACACTGAACGGAACATTGAAATCTCGAGCACTGAGCACTTTTATTTATGGAATGCTCGCGATCACTAAGCACTCTCAAAAAGTAATTCCAGTCAAGGAGCACTAAGCACTAAGCACTTTTCAGAATGTTAGATACTTAAGTTACTGAAACTTAATGAAACACGTAAGATTTTCACAAATAATAATACATCGCGACATGTTTCGATACACTGTCGCTTTTTCAAGCAATTATTATATTAACCGATTGGCAAACTACAGAGTTATATAGGTGAAACATCAAGACCATTGATTGTGCGCCAGGAAGAACATAAAAGTTACATCAGAAATCGAAAAATAACGGGTTCGAAAATATCCGAACATATTCTAACATCTATTGGCGATCATATGATGGAATGGAATAATACCAAAATTTTATTGAGAGAATCAAATCAAGAAAAAAGAAAGTTGAAGGAAACTGCGTGCATTCTTTTATCGAACAACTGCTTCTCAACCAATTCCATCGAAATGGACCGCACCTGGTTACCTCTCCTCAGAGATGAAATAAGAACTAATAGAAGGGTGATTGATTGATACCGAACACCCTATGTATCAAGATACCAAATGTCAATCAAAAGAATGTATGACAGATTTCATTTGACTCTGTCAAAGAAAGGTCTTATTACCAAAATCGCAATTCAAATTCAGTTTCTTCAGCGTCTTTCCAAGAAGTTTTGATAACGGAGGCAGATATAGCCTCCGAAACGTCAACAGTTTTCAAAAAAAGAGAAGTATTCTTTGTTAATTCGATCTCATTTTTTCAGATATGCAAATTCAGTGTAGGGTACGTTACTGACAAAAATTAATTTCTTTCAAGACAGCAGTCTTGTGAACGCCGTAACTTATCGGGCAAATTAATTAATTTTCCCTTCTACACTTGTACAGATTTCTTTGGATTAATTTTTTTTTTCATTTTCAGATTGTGGAAGGTCATAAACCTAAAAAATCATGTCAAGAACTGGATTTCCTCCACAAAATCAAACTTTCAATCAATATGTCTCGATGCAATATTATTTGTTGAAATCTTATCGTGTTATATCAAGTTTCAGTAAATCACGGTTCTATGGATTTCCATCAAGTAACAACCGAGTCAATTTAAAACTTAATTAATTTTTTCTACTCACATAATATCTAAAATGGCATTCAGCGTACCACGATAAATATTCCGTAATCTGTATTTAAAGAATTTTTTTAAAAATATTACCATAGCATTTCCATTTTTTTAAGTACATCGCTAGGGTTACTATTTGATTTCAGTGGTTAAAAACCCTGAGAGAGTAGGTCGTTCTTGACCTGTCAATTTAAACTGTTAGGATAAAAAAAAATATCAACTTAAAAACACAATTTTGTGGTTATAATATGAATTCGTAAAAAAGGTAAAGCATTTATGAACTCCTCGAAACAATTGTTTTTTAAACAGTCGTTCCGCAACGCTGCACTCGTGAATAAAATACTTTACCGAAAGTACGTTTATAACTCTGCCAACATAATATACTATTTTGAAATAGAATTGATGAAATGAACAATTTGATTCCAATAAAATAGGAATACCGATTGAATGTTTGATTTTGTGCTTTTCTTGAGTGTTTGAGTGTTTAACCTCGCACAGTCTGAAGAAATACCAAAGCATGTAAATCAAAATCAAATTGAAATGGGCCGCATATCGTTACACAGAAAAAAGTTTGAAATAACAGAATTGACATACTGCACATCCCCTGTATCAAGATAGCAAATGTCATCCATACAAAATTTTTGGCAGGCTTTTTTTGACTTTCGTCACAGAAATAACAATTTGACTCGATAATGAAAAAAATTATTGTTTTAAAGGTTTTGATAACAGAGACAGATTTGGTCTCCGATACGTCAAGGTAGTTTGAAAAGAAGAAGTGATATTTAGTTATTTTGAACTTATTTTTTTAAGTAGGGAAAGTAACTGACAATTGTGCCCTTTTTTTGTAGAAAGGTCTTAAAACGATAACTAGATCTTACGTAACACAGGCCACGGCTATAAACTCAGTCGGTATAGTCACGTCGTGAGTCGGTAATGGTTAAATTTTCTTAGCTCTCTAAATATTGATTCTTATAAAAATCCCAAGATGAAAATTTTTGTCACTAGTTGTTATATAATGATAAGTGTATTTAAAGTAAGCTGCGGGCGCCAGTCGGGAATCCAACGGGAAGGGGGAACTCAAACAAAATAGACAAGTTACAAAATATGAAGTGTAAAATTTATTGTATAAAAAATTATTATTATTTTTTTTTATAGTATAACATTCCTAAAATGATTACTTAGGGTAATTAGGGGCATGTAAATAGTATTGATTTGGACACGATACAAATATATAACTAAATAATAGTAACTTATGCAAAATTATGTAATACTTCTATAATTATAAAAAAAAGGATAGTGAGGACGGTGTACGTAGTTTTGAATTAATATAAATATATAACTAACTATAAGTCTGACCGTGGTAGCAAGATAACTAATTCTATTCAGATAATAATAATTATAACAAACTATTTTCGATAGTTACTTTGGGCATACCTAAACTGTTAATAAATAAAGCTACCGTATGACGATACGTAAAGTACACAAAATAATAAACACCTACTTAGCGAGAAATAAGTACGGGAGGAAGATTACCTTATATAATCAAAAAAAAACATGTTAAGTTACCTATGCCAAGTTAAATGTTTCAGAAAAGGGTCTTGTAAGATCCACAGCTGTAGATCCTTCACAGGGACCTTATGATATACAAGTAATACTAGTAGTATTATGATAATAATTATGCATGTTACTCTATGAATAAATAGGTAAATAAAACACCAAATGTTCTTTGTATCGACAGAATCTTTTCCAATGGAAGAATCATGGAAAATAGGTACTCACTCAAGAATGGTTAAATTACTAGTTACCACATCAAACTAGAATTTCCTCTTGATAGTAAGTCGCTCTAAAGGCCTACCTCAACGGGTTGCATAACCATGATACATATGACGGATGGGGATGGTTCGGTACTATCTGAATGCCTATGAGACTAGGTAACACTTCTGAGGGCCTACCTCAACGGGTTGCATAACCATGGTACATAACGGACGAAGATGGTTCTGTTATTCTGTTGTTCAGTACTATCTAAATACCTGCGGGACTAGGTAACACCGGTTGATGACGGCACATCAAACTTGTGACGACTTTCGGAAGATGATATTGTGGTTTTACTGGGCAGGTAATCTTGCGCCGGCACGGAATGGCCTGTTATTAAAAATGGATATCAGTTTCTCAAATTTGATATTTATTTTGAGGTCGAGCAGAGTTTAATTTAAACAAATGCTTATAAAAAATCAATTAGTTACCTTAGAAGTGACATGAGGCCATTACACAAAAATCTGCCAATTTGATAACTGCCTTGAGACACTATATTCAAAGTCACAGCTTGAACTCTGTCACTTTACCTTCTTGTCAGTCAGTCCCCTCTCTCTAGCGGAAATCGACTCATTTTATATAGTTCGCGATAGAACCAAGCTTGACCGCGCCAAAAGTACCTATATTTGAATTTGAAATATTCGATATTGAAACGATTCGGTTAGAAATTATCTTCTACATACTAATAGTTGGGTTAATTCATTTATTTAGGCGATTTCACAATAATCATTTAGAATCTAATTTTTGTATGGGATGTGAGGGCAGTTAAATACGGAATTATTTATTTTATGCCAGCGAATGGGTGTAAGTATTGTTGCTTGCATACCCATCAGAGGAAATTGAAATAGTTATCGCGCTATACGGGGTTTTTCAAAAATGGACCGTTACACAATATTGTACTATTTTTTCAAGACAGTAATTTTCTAAACGCAGTACTTATCGTAGAAAATTAATTTTTTGGTAGGGGGTGCCATCTGCCGCGACTTCATGTTTCGACAAGATTTATTTACTTCTCGGGATTACTAAGCACTAAGCCTTTTCGCTAAATGCTCCGGAGCACTAAGCACTAAGCACTGAATTGGGAAAGTGCTCGGGAGCACAGTGCTTAGGAGCACAAAAGTGCTTCGATCATTTTCACGAGCACTAAGCACTGTGCTTTGGGACAGCTCTGCAATATCATCAAACCCATGGTCACCTTCATTTCAATGATATGTTGTTTAAAGATGCAACAAACTTTTGTCACAAGTTATGCTACAGGAAGGATAGCGGCTAGCTTGTCTGGGAATTACAGGGGCAATATTAACGTGCAATAATCAGTTATTTCAGTTCTGAAGATTTTAGAACACATTTCCCTAAAAGCCATATCTCAACCGACAGGTAATATTCCAGTTAGGTACGACTCTAAACTGCAGTTTGAAGTGGTGATAAAAAAACACCAAATTTGCACAGAGAATGTGGTATACACTGACGGATCCAAGAAATGATGAAAGGGTTTGGGTGAGCATTGAAAGGCCAAATTTCAGGCTCCTAAAACCCCTTGGTATTATCCTAACCATTTGTCAATCAAGAATGCCCTGAAAAGGCCACCAGGCCACCAGCCACCAGCCACCAGCCTGTTGGAAGAATTTAAAAATCTAACAAGAAATGAGACTTGGAATTTTGTTGAAAAACCATTGAATAGAAAAATAATAAAAAATAAGTGGGTATACAAAACAAAATACAATGCAGAAGGAGAAGCTGAAAGATATCGTGCAAGACTTGTGGCATTGGGTAATACGCAAATGCCTGGGATTGATTTTGATCAAACCTATTCGCCAGTAGTGCAAAAGAAGACAATGAGATTGCTTTTCGCCATTACCATTGAGAAAGATTGGACCATTCACCACATTGATATCACAGCTGCATATCTTGCTGCTGAATTAAATGAAAATGTATTTATGGAGATCCCCACTGGATATTTTGAATTCTATGACGTTTTGAAGAAGCAAATTCAAAATTTACCAACAAAAAACGAAATAAAACAGAGAAGTTTGGTATGCAAGTTAAATAAAAGTATCTATGGTTTACACCAATCAGGGTTGATGTGGAATAACACTTTGGATAAATTTATACAAAGTATAGAATTCAACAGGTGTTTATCAGATCCTTGTGTATACTATAAGAAGAAAGACGACGTTATCATTACTGTATACGTTGACGATATTTTGATATATGGTAACATGAGAAAAGTGGACGACGTAAAAAGAGAATTCAAGAAGAAATTCGATACAAAAGACTTGGGAGAAGTAAAAAATGTCTTATCCATAAGAGTTACTAGATCTAAGGATCGTATAAAAATGGACCAGGCATTATATAGTACTGAAATTTTAAAGGAAATGAACATGCTAGAAGCAAGGTCTGTGTCTACTCCATTACCCATTGGAGAAAAATTCCATTTGAATGATGATGATGCTCTTACTGAAAATCTTTATCAAAGAACTATTGGCAGTATTTTATATTTGGCAGTTTCAACCAGAGTGGATTTATTGTTTGCCGCTACATTCTTAAGTCAATTTAATCACAATCCTACCAAACATCATTGGAAAGCCATGAAACATCTATTGAGATATTTAAATGGGACGAAGGAATATGGAATTGAGTATAGAAAAACCGGGAAGAAAATGGAAGCTTTTACTGATGCAGATTGGGGAGCAGATGAAATAGATAGGCGATCGTTTAGCGGATATTTATTCATCTTAGGACATGGAGTAATAAGCTGGTGTAGTCGAAAACAGCATTGTGTCGCTCTAAGCACCGTCGAATCAGAATTCATTGCACTGAGTGAGACTGCAAAAGAATATGCTTTTCTGAAGAAACTGGGAGATGAAATAGACAAAGAGGTTTTCTTTGGAAAACTTTTTCCAATTTATGTGGATAACCAGGGAACGATAAAGCTTGCTGAAAATCAGACTACATCCGAAAGATCTAAACATATTGATCTGAGGATATTTCATGTCAGAGACTTGATTCGTACCAAACAAGTTATTCTGAGATACATTGAATCGAAGAAAAACTTGGCTGATCAATTAACTAAATCTATCCCTGCAATTATTTTATCAGATCACCTGAAGAAATAACCTGTGTGAAATTGTACAGAATCTACAGAATACACAGCAAATCCCAGTGAAAATTATGATATATAATTGACTCTTTTTTATTCAAAAATTGACATTCACAAACAACAAAAACTTAATGTCATTCCATACAACATCATAAAATCATATTATCATTTTCTAAATACAGTGTGTTATAAACTGGAAAAACTTGATCCTCCAACACTTCCCCTGGATCTTGGATCCCTTATTTTTCACTCTCATGATCCTTCAACACAGCCAAGCAGCACTGAAAGCTTTGAAATCATGCACTTGTGAATCCAAGCTGGCTTGATACCGCAAACAAACCGGAAGAAAATAACCAGTTCACTTTGATGTGGGTGCCAAGTCAAAGAGTAGGCTCAACAAGAAAGCAGACTGCCTTGCCAAATAACGGACAAGCACCTAATTTACCTACCGAAAACCCTTCTATGCACACTTGAAAGAAAATCTTTACTGCTAGGAGAGCGATTAAATAAAATCTCACTGGAATAAATTGTCAAGTCAACGATAAGTGAAAATGCTAGTGAGCCCATCTCTAAAAAAAAAAGCTAAACAGCTTCTCGGTTGTACACTCGCAAGATGACGGCGACCGATGAGTTGGCGCATAAAATCTTCTTTTGGCGGTTCGTCGAAACTTGTGCGAGCTAAGGATCAACGAGGTCTTATCTTTTAACGTGCGATTCCTAGCACGACCCGAGAGAATAGATTTCGAAAGGAGGTCGTCCGTAAGTCTCCATCCAAACCATAACTTCGCATCACGTTGCTTGGCTTTGATATCGATGACCCACGCGCTCTACTGTTCAAGCTGTCCTCTCGGCTGGGTTTCCAAAGACAATAATAATAAAATAATAACTCCTTCACAGATTTCGAGAATTTTTTGCCGGAGAATATCAAATAAATGACTATTTATATATTATTTCATTTATTTGATACTCTCCGGCAAAAATTCTCGAACTCTGTTCACTTCCTGGTGTCTTTGCTACGGGGATTGCTTATTGGTTTCACCGCTGGTGGCGCTGAGACTGACTTTTACTGTAAGTCACTGCTTCACTTGTGAGGAAATATCAGTTATACAGTGCATTATAATTCATTGGACTGGGGCAGGACGACTCAAATGTTGTCCGACCTGCCCTGTCACCGACGAGCGGCAAGAACCGCGAAACGCGTTTGCAGGTGGTCTTCCCCGGTCAAATGAAGGATAATTTGTTGTATAATTATAATAAGCAATTGCAACTGAGTCTTCTTTGAAGAACGTTGCACAAATATCTGTCAGATATAATTCGATGTCCGTCGTGGTATTAGCCAGAGAAGTAGTTTTTTTTCTGTCAGATTTTTGCCTCATATTTTCCCAGATGTTTATCTTAACCATATTAATGTTTTCAACGAAAATGACGCCATCAACTTTTTGATGAAATTTAAATGAACAGAACTTGCATTGACTCGAAGAATTTGTGACAAAGAAACGATTTGAACTATCCAATTCCATTCAATTTCAATTTCCGTTTCAGTTCTGCTACGAAACGCTCCTCTATGCAGTTTTATTCTTTTTTTTTAGATTTTCCATTATCAGTATCATGTCAATTATCTGAGTGAAATGATTGTTTGATAGATTCGGTGGATATAATTGGTTCGTTACGTATCTTGCTTTCTCAATGTGAAGCTTATTTTCTTTGCGTACCATTTGTGCTGTCCTTTAAACTCCATGAAGCCAATAGAACTCAGTCAATTTTTCCATGGAGACTGGAACAACTGATCAGTTTTCTTTAGATAAAACAATCTTGGCGTTCCGTCCTGTGTCGAAACTTCTACGGTTTTTCGGTAATCATAATTCAATTGGAATCACGTAGATTGATATGACTATATTCATGTAACCAAATTGATATTTGTTTGATATGCATAATTCAATTAAATAGGCTGAGAATGTTTGTTGGAGTTTCGACGTAAGTATATAATTCAAAGTGAATATTTGACATTTTTCTTTAAAATTGGTCATCACTGCAGTAGCGGATATGGACAGTAGTGAGTTTTTAGATATAGAATTGAAACGTGAATGACAAAATGAGATTGAATTGAGGTAATGATCGACTATAGAGTCGAATTTCAAAAAGTGAGAAAGAATATCGTGTTATTCAACTTCATGAGTCTAACGAAGATGATGCCATGCGACACGAAGAACGCAATTCCATCAAACATTCTTCTATGAAACTGTTACTGATAATCGAAAATTTGGTTCTGAAGATACCGTTCAGTGGTCAATGGCCCGTGTAAAAAAAATATTGCCTTCCCTATTCGTTTGCAATAAATTTTTATTTTCCAAACATTTATTTCAGAACTCTCTTGAAACTGACCATGACATACCGGGTGTCAACGAATCTATTAGACAAGTCATAACTTCTAGACCATTAGGTGTATCAAAATGAGATTTGGTATAGGTAAATGGTATGTGAAGGAGAGAGTTTTCACATATTTTTCACTTTCCGGTCACTTCCGGTTTCACCAAAAAGGGCTCCGGTTCAAAAATTTTAAATGGAACACTCTGTATATTGCAACATTTTTGGATTTCTGAGACAATTCTAGATCATAATGTGACATTTTCGAAAGTTTTTATGTCTACTTAATTTTTTTGGAGTCACTTTTGGAATTACATCTAGGTGGCCATGATCGGAAGTAAACTAATCTAAGGACCTCAGGTGATATCAGAATATTACAATCGCGAAGTTTTAGTGACTAGTATGATAGATATGAATAAGACAAGTTGGCAAAATTACATTTTCGTGTCTAACTATTATTTTTCAAATGGCGACCAGTTTTTTTTTTGACAAGCACTTTCCGAAAAAAGGATATTTTGACGAATCTAACGATACTAATTTATTTTCGATTGGATCACAAATAAGAACATAAATTAAATATTACTGAGGAAAATACTTCATAATAATTTATTTACTTTTGTCAAGTGTGCCGAGGATAGGCATGATGCATAATATTTTGCAGTTATTTCGATCAAGTCTTCTTTGGAGAACAAAACACTCACTTAGATTATGACAGTGACATAAGCTTTAAGAGCAGAAGGTAAAATTTTCTTGATTTTCGTTAAATTTTAGTTCAATTGTCCGTGAAAATAATGTATACTCAAAGTGAAAAAGTGGATATGTTGTTATTTTTTGGAGAATGTCACAGAAATTCAAGGAATGCTGCTGAGTTATATGCTCAGAGATATCCCAATCGGCAACATCCATCCCATCAGTATTTTCCGTATGTTGAGAATCGTTTTAGGCAAGAGGGAAATCGAGAGGCAGAACAGAGGTTTATCATAAATGAGGAGACTGAGATTAACGTTCTTGCTATGGTTGAGGTTGACAAAACGGTTTCTTTAAGAAAAATTAGTCGAGAAATGCAGATAAGTCACGAATCAGCGAGAAAAATATTGAAAAAGGATGGATATCGAGCATTTAAAAATGAGTTACATCAACATTTGTATGCTGACGATGGCAATAGACGAGTAGTGTTTTGTGATTGGTTGCTTCAAAATCATAGAGTTAACCCAAATTGTATCAACTTTATTCTATTTTCCGACGAATCACGATTTACAAATAATGTCTGGGCTGGTATCGTTGGAAACAGAATAATTGGACCAATATTATTTCAAGGTCAGTTAACAGGGGCTAGGTACTTAGGTTTTCCTCAAAATGAAATCGAGCATCATCTTAATAATCTACCTTTAGCAGTTTTACGGCAAATTTACTTCCAACAAGATGGAGCACCCCCTCATAATACCAGATACGTTCTTGATTACTTAATAGAGCATTTCAATAATCAAGTTATTGCAACCAATGGTCCAGTACGGTGGCCTGCCCGCTCACCGGATCTGACTGTGCTAGATTTCTTCATTTGGGGATATGTTAAAGAAAGGGTCTACTATGCAATAGCCCCAGCCACTCTCGAAATCTTAGAAGAAAGGGTTCTAGAGGCATTCAGAAGTATAACGCCACAAATGTTACGAAACGTGTTGAGAGAAACAATTGAACAAGCTGAAATGTGTCTTCAACAAGGAGGAATGCACTTTGAAAATTTACTATAGTGAAAATTTTAAGAAATTAGGATATTGAAAAAAAGTGCATCGCTTAAATTATTGTTAATTTTGTTAAATTTGTTGATCCAATCGCAAATAAATTAGTATCGTTAGATTTGTCAAAATATCCTTTTTTCGGAAAGTGCTTGTCAAAAAATGGTCGCCATTTGAAAAATAATAGTTAGAGACGAAAATGTAATTTTGCCAACTTGTCTTATTCATATCTATCATACTTTATTACTAAAACTTCGCGATTGTAATATTCTAATATCACCTGAGGTCCTTAGATTAGTTTACTGATCATGGCCACCTAGATGTAATTTCAAAAGTGACTCCAAAAAAATTAATTAGACATAAAAACTTTCGAAAATGTCACATTCTTATCTAGAATTGTCTCAGAAATCCAAAAATGTTGCAATATACAGAGTATTCCATTTAAAAATTTAGAACCGGAGCCATTTTCGGTGAAACCGGAAGTGACCGGAAAGTGAAAAATATGTGAAAACTCTCCTCTTCACATACCATTTACCTATACCAAATCTCATTTTGATACACCTAATGATCTAGAAGTTATGACTTGTCTAATAGATTCGTTGACACCCGGTATACTCTAACCATGAAACAATTAAAACAATTATGGAACTGCTCAAAACTTTTGTTTTCTCACTGAATAACGACATGCTCACCCCGTATTTGTCATACAGCTTTTGCTGAATCTTCTTTCCTTCATCTCTTCGCTTATACTAATGTTGAAACATTTTAGTCCTGTTGAAAAGGGGAACATTCTCCATGAAAATTGAAAAATGAAAAATGTGACTTATTTGTAAATTTGTTATCTTGAACGATGGAAAATAGCGACTAAAATTTGTCTTTCAGTCGCAGATGATTCCACAAAAGATTTTATGAATTTCCTATTCATATTTTCGAACTAAAATTTTAGTCCTCTTCTTCACCTTCAAATAATTCATGTGTTGGAAATGACAGTTTTATATGCATTCAACAAACAACCGAGCTGAAATAGTTCATTTCTGTAAAAAATATATATATTTTTAAGAATATTAAAGTTCGAATTTCAAAAGCAGAGATTGTGCGATCGACATGTAGACCAACCAATATAAATTTTTTGTGGAAATTAATTCTAATAGTAAGCGACTTGCGCCATGACTTCGGGTATACTGTATAAATAACTAAAATCCAAATTGCAACTCAAATTTTTTTTTGAGCAATTGTTTAAACAATGATTATAAAAAAACAGGGTTCTTTTTTTGTTTTTTTGTAAATATCTCAAAAGGTACTGGACGAATGGCTTTACTCATAAAAGACGGTTGGAGAGAATGAAAAAACCTACAAAATGGTTTTTGGAAAATCCCGATACGACCATTTTTCGCCGAGAAAAGCCGGAAAAACTCTTGAAAAAAGGCCTTTTTTCAAAAATTCGTATCTCCCTCAATTTTCAATATTAAGACATAATTTTTCGGGAAATGGTAGCTAATATCATGTACGTTGAGCTCCCGAAAGGTGGAAATTGTCGCTTCAATAGTTTTCGTACAATCGGGTTTTAAAAAAATTACAGCCATATTTTGCATGATGCGTCATATCACGGGAAATGGTCCGATTTGAATTTTTGAAGCGGCATTTTGAAGTTGAGGTTAAAAACTACAATTTGTCTATCTCACATTTTCCCATAAGTTTGGAGAACATTGTTAAAAATGCTTCTGAACACAGCGCTTCGATTGAAAATTCGTCGCCGAGTCGTGCTAAGGTAGTAGTGGAGGGGGCGCCGAGAAGCGGAGGAGAAGTGAGAGACCGGTTGCATAAAAGTAATGCAATTACAAGCGACGTCTTCGCTGTATAGAAAAAAGCCCCTTGTGCGCGCAAATTGCTACAAACGCTTTGTTATGGTTACTATTATATTATATATTGAATTTTTTTACAGATACTATATAATATTTTGTCACCGTTACTATATGTTATTTAGTATTGGTTACTATACTATTATTTATTTATTTATTTATTTACAGAAAACAAACAGGTTTACACCTCATTATAAGTTCTCTACTAACTCACAAACTAACTGTCTATACTTATGTGCAGTTTAACATAAAAATTGGCAAGGTAACAGTAATAATAGCGAGTAATAAACAATGAAAAATAAATTCAATGAATAATGAAAGAGCACTACTCATAAGTCCAGTCAATATCTCTATTTAAAAGGTTTCTTAAGTTAAGGTTGCGCGTATTAACTCACTTTTGAATTTGTGGAGGCTCACGCCAAAAAATCCAGATGAAGATTGAACAGAGAATTCATTACATAGGGCTTGCATGTGATCTAATAACTTGTTACTTTTATTTGCATTAACTGAAAACAGTGTTGGGCGCGGACGTAGGTAATTTAATGGGATGAAAAATTTAATTTCTGATAACAGTATAATAGTTTGAAGATAAATAGGATTTTGTTGACCTTTCTTCTGTGCTCGAGACGACCTATCTCGAATTCTTCTCTTATCGGTTGAAAAGATTCATAACCTGGGTTTACTCCGTTCTTACGGTAGTACAGATATTTTAGGAACTTGTTTTGTATCGGTTCTAGTTTTTTTTTTTGAGTTTTGTTTATGCGGATCCCAAATGATTGATGCAAATTCAAGATGATTTCTTATCATAGCGTTGTACAGCACTTTAATTGAGTTGGTAGTTTTGAATCTGGTTGAGTTGCGTTTTATGAATCCAAGTAGTTTCAATGCTTTGTTACAGATTATGTCTATATGATTATTGAAATTAAAGTCACTAGTGAAGGTGACACCTAGATCTTTTGAACTATTAATGCGACTAATATATTCATCGTCCATTTTATAGATGTTTTCGATCGTGTTCTGACGAGTGGAGTATGTCATAACACTACATTTCTCTAAATTGAAATGCAACTTATTATCCTTCGACCATTTAATAATATTGTCAATGTCGAATTGTAAGTCGAGATAGTCATTGATATTTCTGATTGGTTTGAAAAGCTTAAAGTCGTCCGCGAATAATAAACTATCCGATGATACCTTCTCTGCTAAGTCGTTTATGAAAATTGTGAATAAGAGGGGACCCAGGTTTGAACCTTGCGGTACACCCGACCCCGCCTGAAAGCTCTTCGATTTGTAACCCATATAATTTACAAATTGTGATCTTTCTTTCAGATACGAAATTATTAGCCATATAATCATCTCGTCTAAACCATAACAAAAAAGTTTCGTTATCAATATATCATGGTTTACTTTGTCGAAGGCCCTGGCGAAGTCGGTGTATATCACATCCACCTGGTGTCCCTTGCTCACGCTCTTCTCTACCTTGTTGACAAATGTAACTAAGTTGGTTTCTATTGATCTGCCCCGGCAAAATCCATTATTAGGTGAAATATTATTTTTTACATGGTTGAATATTTTTTCGTGTAGAATGTATTCGAAGAGCTTTGCAATACTATTTAGAACTGTTATCGGTCGGTAGTTAGATATACTTTGTTTGTCGCCTTTTTTATATATTGGAGTAGTTTTTGTAAATTTGAACTCATCTCGAAATATTCCGCTGCTGAGAGACTTTTGAAGTATGATCATCAGTGGATACATAAGATGCTCCCTACATGCTTTTATCAAATAACACGGTATATTATCAGGCCCCGAGGATTTCTTGGCTTTCAATTTTTTAAAAGCGTTCAACATGTCATTTACTGTAATTCTAAAGCATAAATTACCCGGGTTTCGTTCTGATAAATTGCTTGACGATTGTTTCAGGATAGTAAAGTCATAGCCAGAAGAATGTTGATCATAGAAAAAAAATTTGCAAACCCTTCAGAAATCTCTTGGGGGTTATCGGTAAGTGTTTCGTTTATGAAAAACTCCGAATGAGTTTTTCTGCTTCGTCTATTGTTTTTGGTGAAATTCCAAAAACTTTGGGGTTCGTTGATTATACTTTTTTCGACATCAACAATATATTCTTCCTGGGCTTTATTTATATCATTCTTCAGTTCGGAGCGAATTCTCCTGTAATTATTCATATAGAACGCTGAAAGTGTCTTTCGTTTCCTGAAGAAGTTTTTTGTTTTTATTTTTTTCTTTATTGCTGTGATGAACCATAGAGGGTAGTTTTTTCTCTTGTGTGTGTTGGTAAATTTGGGGACGCATATGTCCAGAATGTTGTATACTGTCTCGTAGAAGTATTTGACTTGTTCGTTGACGTTTTTAAAGTAGCCTAAAAGTTTCCAGTCTGCGTCTCGTAGTAGTTCTGTTAGGAGGGGAAAATTGGCTTGTTTGAAGTTGTGCATTCCATTCGAATTGTATGCGTTTAATTACGGGAATTTCACAAATTAAAGGTGGGTGTTTAGGGTCGATGGGGACTAGGGGTAGGACTTCTTCGTTCACACTCATTGGAGAATTGCTCAAAACCAAGTCTAGTGTTTTATTGTCTTCGTTTGTACAGTCATTGTAGTATTCCAAGTTGTATGAGTTTATCAATTGAGACATAAGAGCTGTTATGTTAGAGTTCAAATGAAAACTAAAATTCTTTCCGTCCACACTTGGTATATTAAAGTCTCCCAATGCTATTAAGTGTGTATCACTGGATAGCATGCTGTCTAGGTTGTCAAAAAGGTCCACATAATCGTTATATAACTGGGATTTTGAGTTCGGAGCAATATATAGACTATTTACTATGAATTCATTTCCCCTTATATTGGTCAACACAAAAAGCGTTTCGAGGTAAGTGTCCATCTCGAGCACTGAAGATTTGTAATCCTTCAGGATTGCAATCAAAACTCCACCTCCCATTTTCTCACCTGTAAGTGTTTCATTTCTCTTCCTGTATACCGCGTATCTATCGTCGAACAATTCTGCATCAAAAATATTATCTGTTAGCCAAGTTTCTGTGAGAACAATGATATCATAATTTTCATTCCAGAGGTTCTGACTGAATAAATAAGTTTTAGTTCGTAGACCTCTGCAATTTTGGTAATAAATTCTTAAATTCATCTTATGTTTATTTTGATCTAATGATCTGCTCTAGCCCCCGTATGTATAACATTGCAATGAGAAATGCGAGCAGTAATAAAATAAATGTTTGTTTATTCAGAAGAATATGTAAAATTTTTGAATAACAAGTAGCAATTATTAAACTAAAATAAATCAAGCCATGATTGCGTCAAAAAAGGCAAAAAAAAAGTAAATATGATAAATCCATTTTCACAACAAAAACGAAAAGAAGATAAAAAGCAGTCACTGATTCTGTTCACTGAGTTCCATAAAAAGGAGACAATTTCGATGAATGAAGCGACAATAGGTATTTATATAGTTCTTCCACTTTGATTAAGTGTTCAGATCCTCTTCGGAGGTAATCACCCTTTTCTCGTTTTCTCCACTTCTGACATAGAGTTTTCCTCCTACTGTCCATGCTCCTTTCACACCATACTTTAGTTTGGCTTTCTTGAGTAATTCGTATGTGGACTTGGTTAAATCTTGAGAACAAAAAGTATTTTACCCCTTCACCACACAAGTAATTTAATTCCTAGATGCGCATTTCGATAACAAAGTTACCTTCATCAGTAGGATTACTAAACTAACTGTAAATAGGCATACCAGTCTAGAGTAGAGTAGAGTAGATTTGAAACAGATTATAGATCACGTAACGATTATTTCCCGAGAATTTGGATCAGGTATGTGGATGACGTATTTTGTGTTTTCGATGTGAAAAATCAGAATATTGATCACTTCCTGAATAGTTTGAATTCAGTATTTGACCAAATTTAATTCACGGTAGAGATGGAAGTTGACGGAAAGTTGCCATTTTTGGACACACTGGTAATCAGGAATGGGGAATGTGTAGAAATAGACATTTTCAGAAAGTCAACCAACACCAACAGATTTATACCCGTTGATTCCAACCACCACATTCAGCACAAGATGGCAAGTTTCAATTTTCTTGTTCACAGGGCGTTGAACTTCCCACTCAGTGTTGAACGGTTTCAACGAGAAATAAAAACCATTAAGGAAATTGCCATTAGTAATGGGTATTCCCCGAAAATGGTAGATAATTTGTTGAAAAAGAAAAAGTTCATAACGTCCTTAAGACAAATAACCACACTAGAGCAACCTAAAGACAGGAAAAAGTTCATTAAAATCACACACGATACACGGCTTACGAGAGGTCTCAACTCTATTTTCCGAGACGCAAACCTTCAGCTAGTACATAGCAGTACGAACAATCTCCAAAAGTTGTTAGGTAATCCGAAAGATAAAATTCCAACTTTGGAGAGATCAGGAATCTATGAAATTAGCTGTCAAAACTGCGATAGTGTATATTATGGCCAAACCAAAAGATCTACGAATGTTCGTTTCCGTGAACATTTGGCACATGCTAAATATTCACGAGAAAATAAATCGAGTGTTGCGGATCATTTATTAGAAACTCATCACAAAATTAATATCCAAAATTTAAAATTAATAAAACCTGTTGATGATTACAGAAAATTAGATTGCTATGAGAGTATCGCTATTCGAAAAAGGGGCTCGAAACCCTTGCTCAATAATGATAATGGTCCATTAAATTCCAAACTATTTGACTTGATACCAGTAAAGGAATAATTAAGTGCCTATACCTACCCATCAGGTAGGGTACCTTCCAGTACACAGATTAACCCATGGTAATTAATTATTTGATATAAAAAAGACTGGTATGCCTATTTACAGTTAGTTTAGTAATCCTACTGATGAAGGTAACTTTGTTATCGAAATGCGCATCTAGGAATTAAATTACTTGTGTGGTGAAGGGGTAAAATACTTTTTGTTCTCATTGAGTGACACCACAGGCGTCCAATATCCCATTTTCGATGGTTAAATCTTCATATATCGATACTTTAGAGTTTTTTAGATGTTTTCTTGATTCTAAAATTTGTCTTGTCAACCTATTGAAAAGAAATTTTGCCCTGATTGTTGGCCCAACTCTGTAGATTGTGTCAATATCTCTATTGTTGCAACTAATATTCATATCTTTGTTGAGGAATTCCAAGACCGTAGTTAGCACATCTTTGTTTCCGTCTGTTAGGCCGAAGAATCTCAAACTATTGCGGATGTTTATGTGGTTTTGATACTCCTTTTCGATACGTTGTTCGTGGCCAGAGACAGTTTCCTTTAGATGATTATAGGTTGATTGAAATTTTTCAATTTTCTCATTTATATTTGATTTGTGTTCAATTTGGTTTCAATTGTCTCCTCCATTTTGTTAAAAAATTTGGCACATACCTTATTTGCTATAGCTTCGATCAACTCTGATGAATCTTCTGTATTGCTCGAAGTATTTCGTCCTCTAGTCATACTGCTTTATCGATGCGGTAGTCCCCTCGTTCTTGACTTTCACTTATTTTCGTCTTTCACTTAACTTTGAGAACTAACTTCTATTATCTCTTAACCACAAATTATAGCTCTGATTACTTAGTCAACGTACTCGGTTTGAAAATTGTTTATACACTTTTTCCCGTTAAAATTTCGGTTTTAAATGGGGAGCTGAGTTTCACGTGTCTCTACTCGAAGGACATCGATATATTATAATGAGGATCAAAATGCAATATACCTTGACTTCAATTATTTATAGTTACTTGTAAAAGAAATTACTGTAACCTCAGTAATGTTTGACTGTTTTCCACACATTTTCATACTGTGATCATGACAAAAATATTTTGTAATTGTTTAATTTTCATATGGTATTCATGACCATAAACTATTGTTATTCCAGAAAAATCAGTATCGTATTCGAGCCACATTCGATTGGCAAGTTCTAGAAAAATATATCGTTACTCGGATGAAAATCTATTACCATCTTAACAAATGTCCTTTGTTAAGATGATAATTGATTTCAGATTTTCTTCCGAGTAAAGGTACAGTTGCGGCAAATGATGATTGAGAACAAATCAATATTTATCTCTGTATACAATGTCTAATAAATAAAACATGTAATATCTGAAGAACCAAGCACAGTTTTATAAAATTTATTCATTGAGATTTGAATAATTATTGCCAGAAGAGCTGCCGCATCTGTCTAACTGATTCACAGTCCTCTTGATTGCCTGCTACTAAATTTGTCACATATATTTATGAATCCACACATCCTCACAAAAATTTACTCATTAGATGAATCATGGTATTTTCTTTCCTTAGGTATCAAATCCCCTGATCGGAAAGCTCTTCTGGCATTATTGTTTTTATCATAGGGTTTGCCACGGGCACATATCTCCAAATTAGTTTTATTTCCATGCTGGTAAAAATTAGTGAAATACGTTCCAAGGTGTTCTGCGGGGAAAATCTTGTACTGCTTTCGAAAGTAGTGAGAAACGTTCCGTCGAAATAATGAAAGTTCTGTCATTGAAGCCACTGGTGGAAAGAATATTTTCTAAAAAAAACTGCAAATGACTACAGATGAATTATGAATAGAACAGATTATGTTTACCAAATTTTCAATAACGAATGTCCACTATTGAATAACTTGACGTGAATGATGTGTGTTGAGCCCTGGTTCCAGTTCCTGATATAATTGGATATGTCCAATTTGAGGCTTCCGTTGGCAGTCCGATATAACTTGAAGTTGTTCAAAAACTTCACTAGGTCCCCAGTTCTACGAATTAGCCCTTTCACTGTACTCTTCGTGAGGCCGTTTAAAGGTTTCAATATCTATTCCTTGTTCTGAAATGAAAAATTACTTTTAGTTTCAATGACTACCTGCAGTGGCTATTTCACTTGAACTGTGTTGAATTATCTGAATTACTGCTACAAAATTGATATGGTACAAAAAATGTTTGCTTTTTCCAACCAATGTAAATTTCTTTGGTTATTAATGAAAAACATAAATATAGTTATTTTTGTAAAAAGTGCGCGAAATGCTACTTTGGTGATCGAGAACTGATTTTTTTTAACGAGGCGCAGATGATTTTAAAAAAATAGTCGTAGTCGTAGTGGATTTGAGGAGACGGTCACGTACCTCTTGTAGGCAAGTTCATTGGCTGCCTAGAGAACCAGTGATAAAATATGAAGTTTACATGATAATGCTGAACAGTAATCATCACAAAATTGCCAATAACGTTTAAGAATAGTCAAGATAAGGCTCATAGCTCATTAAATTAACGAATAGTAGAGTCATAGCGAAAATCTGCTTGTGACAATATTATACTTGTGGTAGTAACTATTTCTACTATAATAAATAGGTTCAAGCAGTGATACATCCCATTATGATTATGAGAATTTTAATGACTTAACGATTGTTGTGATTACCACCGATATTTTTTAGAGTGTGTGCCGTGTTTGCGGGGTTGATGATCATGTACCCTAAGACTACTTAGGCGTCTGGTTAGAGGACTTTGGGATCATTATTTTACGTATTTCGGGTTGGAGTCGATGCCCGCAAGCATTCGCAAACCATCGAAACGTTGTATCTGTTAATCTCGGTGACGATACAAAGTACTTTGTTCTGCATCTGGTCCAGTCACTGGAATTCAATCTTGTATAGACAGCAGGAAACCGGGCAGGCGTATAACAGTACTGTTTATATATATCAGCAATTCCTTCTCATTCGACTCAAATGCGAAGTTCTGGTGATCAACGGGTATATCCGCTGTACTGCCACGGCGCCTACTGGATGACCAGACTTATATACGGTTTCAGTGTTAGACACATGTTCGTTGGTACTCTCAGTTATTTCACAGCGCTCGACTCCTTCATGATTCTGTTGAACTTGTATTTTTTTGTGCTGATGACCTCGGTCTCAGTCGGGTTCACAACGATTTTTCCGCTAGATACTGCAAGATTTGAATCTGGATCTGCGCAGCAGCAGTAACGCAAACATTCAATGAGAGCCAAATACCACGACCTCTTTGGAAGTTACTACGTATTTATTTAGTAACAGCCTGTTCGTAGATAAGTAATAAAAGTACCTAACGAATATTCTTGTTTCATTTCTAACGGATAAGAGGTGAGCATACATTTTATGATGTTAGGAACACTGAAAAAAATGTGGTACGTTATATCAATAAATGCCGTTTTTTACCTCTCCGTTCATTGGCAAAATACATTTTTCATCGTGGCAATGAATAAATATTCACTGACTTTTGTAGGTATTTATTGATACAACTAATTCAAGTTTATTGAGATCAAAGATGATCGTTTCTTACATTTATGAACAGTTTTCGTTGCTCCTGCGGAAAAGTTTATTGAGGTGAGGAAAGGGGTACACTGAGATCAATGATGATCTAATTTCAGACCTATGAACATATTTCGTTACGGCTTTGAAAAAGATTATTGAAATGAAGAAAAAAGTACATTGGAACAATGTATATTATTTCATGAAAAATTTGGTACATAATATCAATGAATACCGTTTATTACCTTTCCGTTCATTGGCACAATTAATTATTCATCGTGATAATGATTAAACACTCACTGATGTACGAAGGTATTTATTGATGAATTCCATTGAGATCAAAGTTGATGGTTTTTTATATTTATGAACAGGTTTCGTTGCTGATATGGAAAGGTTCATTGAGGTGAGGAATGTGGTACACTGAAACAATTTGAAATTGTTCATCACATCAATGAACATAATTCATGGTCCCAGAGCACTGATGTATATATTTTAAAAAAATATGGTACATTTTACTGATGAATAGCTCTTCGTTGTATTGGCACAGTACATTTTTTGTCGAGTCAATGAATGACCATTCACTGAAATATGTATGTTTTTATTGTTACAATGAATTCAAGTTTATCGAGATCAATGATGATCTATTTTCAGACCTATCAACATGTTTCATTGCGGCTATGGAAAAGATCATTGAAATGAAGAAAGAAGTACATTGGAACAATGTATACTATTTTATGAATAAAATGTGGTACATTATATCAATGAATACCGTTTATTACCTTTCCGTTCATTGGCACAATACACTTTTTCATCGTGACAATGATTCAAGTTCATTGAGATCAAAGATGATCTTTTTTTGCATTTATGAACAGGTTTCGTTGCTGCTATGGAAAAGTTCATTGAAGTAATGAAAGGGGTACACTAAATCTATTTGAAATTGTTCATCATATCAATGAACGTAATTAATGGTCCCAGAGATGATTTTTTTGTTACAATGAATCCAAGTTTATCGAAATCAATGATAATCTATTTTCAGATCTACACACAGGTTTTATTGGGGCTATGGAAAGATCATAGAAGGTGTAACGAAGTTACTAAGTCCCAGTTTTGTTAGGCAGATGGAAGCAACATTTTCCTCCCATTCTATAACTCCGTAATTAATATGTTCATGAATATAATAATAATCCTTATGTCGAACCAAGCCATCTCGTGTTTAAATATACGCATAAATTTTGCCGGCATCTGTTCAGCCGAATCCTCGCATAGAAATCTCCGTTGCTGGCAAGTTAGTTTTAGCTGGTAGTACACAGCGCCTCCACTAGAGTGACCACTCCGCACGACTTCGTTGTTTGCACAGAGCCTGTTAACTTAAGCAGACAGAAGCGATCGTTGAAGCATCTTCTCAGGTAGCACAAACTACAGGGACATCCGAAGAGCTCCGAAAGGAGCCAGCCGAAATAAAAGATAACTTGGAGATACGCCTTCCAATCAGGATTGCGATGTTCTGATGAATACATGTTAATTATTTTGCATATCTTTCGGAAACTCACTGTATGCTCAATATCAGTGGGAGGTCTTCATTGCATTTATGAATGATATGCAATGATTGAATAAATACCACTTATTCAAATGATAAACAAAATAATTAGTACAATGTGTGAAAGCATCACGAAAATAAACTGAAACATAGATTTAATGTATATCAGTTATTGAATCAAGGAATAACCGATACTTAATAATCAGCGTTCATTGGATTGATGAAAAATATCCATCGTCGAACTAATCTGAATCATTATATCAATCATACAGCATTCATTCGAAGTATGGACAATAATAACTAATTTGATGAATACAGTTTCATCAGTTGAACGAATACAATTTATTGCTTGGGTGAACACCCTTCATTCGTTTGATGAATGGAAATCATTACCCCAACGAACCTTGCATTATAGTAACCGATTATCAATAAACACCATTCATTGAATTGATGAAAAATATCCATCGTCGAAATAATCTAAATCATTATATCAATCATACAACATTTATTCGAAGAACGAACAATAATAATTAATTTGATGAATACACTTTCATCAGTTGAACGAATACAGTCCATTGCTTGGGTGATCACTCTTTATTCGTTTGATGAAAGGAATTCATTACCATAACGAACCTATTTAATGTACTCATCATGATATCAATGAAAGCATTCATTGATATTATTAAGATCCGTATTCATAGTATGGATAACCAGTGGTACATTGACATAACGATTGCGTTCATTGGACCAATGTTGATAAAAATATTCATTGAGTCACTGAACTTTTTCATTGTATTCAGGTAGTAATTTTTTTTCTGTGAATGTTATTTCAATATAAATACAGTCTGTAAAGTAGATAAAGTCTTTGCGGAAAGATAATATCTGAACTTATATATTGACTTATAGGAATTTGCGGTAGAAATAAGCCGTAAACAAACCTGTCTCTTTTATGGCTTATTCCTACTACAAATCCCTACAAGTCCATAAGTAGGGATACATTTTTGAACAACCTCACCTACTTACAAACTGTATATTAAATGAAAATTTCTAACAGCATCACATTTATTTTATGCCCACTTTTCATCATCTTTGTCAGATTTGAGCCGCCAGCGCTGTCAGCGGGAAATTGATTCAAGTTTTTATTCATTAGAAATGAAACAAGAAAGTTCTTATGAATTTGTTCTGAACTATCTATTCGAGAATAATGTCGTGATATGAAGAACGACTGTTTTATTTTAAGATTATATACATTTCTATATTCTGACTTCTTTAAATTCAGATTGTCTAGACTAATTTTTGGGCGAAGTATTAAAATATTCTGCTATGGCGCCGTGGTTTTTCGATTGAAACGTGATTGTTCTGTAGTGATTGAGATTGGCGTAGTGCACTCGACTTCATAAGGGTCGTTGGCAATTGAGTTTTCTTTATTTATTTCTTCATTATTTGACATTCATATCAAGATTTCCCACGTATTATTGATTGTTCTGTGTTTGCATACTCTGGAACGTGATTCGAGGATACCAAAAAATGAGTTTTTCACTACCCTCCTTGGACGAGACAGTATCACCTTCTGGGACGTAGATTGCTCAACATGTTTCAGTTATTGAACGTGAGAAAAGTGACAGTTGCCAGAAATCTCAGTATGAAAGCTAATCAATGTTTGGCACTCACGCTTTTTGACTCTAACTGGATAAAATCTGCGAATCTTCAGTACCAACATGGTCAAGATGAAGGGATAATAATGCTCGTATCAGCTATCCCGCAATTGATTTCCATTCGCTTTTGTCATATTCTCCCACGATAACTCTAATCGTAGGAATCACATAGTAATGTTTCACATGATAAAATATTCTTTGTTTTCGAACTATAGATGGCTCTGTTGCCTACTTTCCTAGACGGTACTCTAGTTATCGTAGGACCATTTGACAAAACAAATGGAAATCAATTGCAGGATGTCAGATACGAAACGAAACTAGTATTGATTAGTTTGATTAACATTCGCTTGTTGTTACAGGAAGCACTGTAAAGTGCGTTCCTGTAGAAAAACTTTGGCAAGTCTTGGAAATAGGTGTGATTTGGCAGTATAAGAAATTTGCAAAAGGCAGTAATATATTCCCATTTTGTGAGATATACATATACCACACATGCCAAGTATATAGAACATCATCTAATAAAAAGTGACTGCAAGCAGGCAGCATACCATTGATGGTTCAAAAATAAACATAATTCTTGGAAGAGGATTACACTGCCAAGATGACTGAGTTTTCTAGTGGCCCCGTTGGTCTTGTGCTACAGCTGAGGAAAGAAACTTCACATCCGGCCATTTCTTTTCCTAATCATTAGCCTACGCTTCTCTGAAATGACATCAATCGTTCCATCGTTAGCGGTCCCATCAAAAGCCTGTCTATCGCAGTCATTTTGGAGACATACTGAATATCTATTTCCCAGGGTTCACTCTTCCAACGACCGGCAAATCTTCAGGAAATCATCTTCGTGCCAAAAAGTTTAATATCTTTTTTCATCCTGAAAGTATAATTTAAAAGGTTATGGGCCCAGATGATAAGTTGGGAATCCAGCAATTCAATGGCACATATTTTGATCATTGGATATCCAGAATGTTACTTGTTCCCAAAAAAAATCAAGTTGAGGGGTGTTAACTGGTGTAGCCTCTTCTCCAGAAGATGAAAACTGGAAGAAAAAGGACTTCAAGTGTCGAAACTTTTTTGTCAAGTGTTTAGCCAATTCACATTTAGAATGTGTGAAGGATAAGAAATCTGCCAAAGAAATGTGGGAAGTACTAGAAAATTCTTATCAAAAGAATAAACTGGCTGGCAGAATCTATTTGAGAAAGAAATTATTTACATTATAACCAGAGAATGAAGAAAGTATGGAAAGCCATTTGAGAAAATTTTATGAAATGTGAAAAACTGGAAGAAGTACAGATTGTTACACATTTGTTGATCACGTTGCTATCTTCTCACGATAGTCGAACTACAACTTTGGAATCATTGTCTGAAGACGAACTGTCACTCGACTTAGTAAAAAGACGAATTTTTGATGAAGAAAATAAAAAAAACCATAGATCTTCAAGTACTGAAGAAAAGTGGAGAGACAAACATTGAAACCAAAAATTCAAGTACAACCGGTACCTATGTGGAGGCCACACAATGGCTGAATGCAAATATAGAAGTTCTCCCAGAAACCCATACAGGAATTTTAGAAGTTTAAATTTGGCTGAAACAGAACCTCTGAGTGATGAAGAAGAGACAGAGAAATCTTCCAACTAAACCAAGTTTGCCAACATTACTTTCCTAACTGATCTCATCAAAAACAGTAAAAATAAAACTTTGTCATTATACATCGACGCAGGTGCTACCGATTATTTGGTTTTCTCTGAAAAACCCAATTTCAATTGTAGTGGCTAAATCAGGACAAACACTATCTTCAAGAAAAATTAGAAAAATTGAAGTAAGGCAAGGAAATATTCATATTACTATGGAAAATGTGCTCTTCGTTCCAGAGTTGAGATCAAATTTGTTATCTGTTAAAAGATTGGACATGATGGGAATTAAAATCAGTTTTTAACACGGCAAAGCCACAGGCAGTAGAAATGAAAATATTTATGAAATCAATAACGCTGAACGAGATTTATGGCATCGCCGAATGGAACATATAAGTTATTTCAATTTGGATAATCTGGTAGAGTTCAATATGGTACGAGGGTTACAGAAATCGATTAGAAAGCAAGCAGAAATCTGAAATATGTATGAAAGGAAAACACGTAAGACTATCATTTAAGAGCAAGGAAGGGCGACGAAGTAAAAGGCCGTTGGAAATCGTACATGGGGATATTTTTATTACATTTATCGATGACTATACGCATTTTACAATTGTATATCTATTGAAGAATAAAGACGAGATTCAGAAGTATTTCAAAATTCATGAATCTCTAGTAACAATTATATTCAATGTGAGAATTGAAAATTTGAGAGGGATAATGGAGGTGAATCGAGATTTTTGAAAGAATTCTGTCAGAAGGGAGTGAAACTGATCTACACAATGAGTTACACACCGCAACAAAACGTGTGGCCGAAAGAATAAATAGAACAATGATATTCGATGCGAATATGAAAAAAGAAATGTGGGGAGAAGCAGTTTTGACGGCAGCCTTTCTGACAAATAGAAGTTATACAAGATACTTATTGAACAAAGCTCCATAGCTGAAATGTGGACAGGGTTCAAACCTGATATGCCAAAAATAAGAATATTCGGTTCAAAGGCATTAGTACAAATACCAGAAGAGAGAAGGAAGAAATTAGACGAGAGGAGTGACACACATGTGATGATAGGATATACCGAAAACGGATATCGTTTATGAAATGAAGAGAGAAGAAAAATAGTTTTGTCAAGAGATGTGATTTTTGATGAAAAACATAAAAAAATCTATGAAATAAATGGAGACGGAACAAAAAATAATAGCTGTGAAAGAGAAGTAGTAAAGTCAGACAATAATATTATCCAAGATGTTACGGAAACGATCGGAAAAACTACAATGGAATCTGAAAAAACAGTCACAGAAATTGAAACGCCAAATTTTTAAAATGAAATTTCACAAATTGATGATAATACGTCAAATAAAGAAAATACGTTATAATCCAGTACGATTTGGTTGTTAGGCGAGGATCGATTGTAGCACCACCAAACTTGGCATGCTAGTAGTTGGAACCATGGTAAACACAAAAAAATTGTTTAACAACATTCGAGAGGTAGAATTTTTTTTTGTTTAAAATTAAATACTGTCAAATGGGTAAACATTGGCCCAGTTTTCAGTTATTTTTTTCACTATTGACCATCTTATCAAGGAATTTTCAATTCCAAAAACCTGTATTATTTTTTATATAATTCAGCATGGATATTACTTTCATGAAAAATGGGAAAAATAAGTTTCTATGTTTTTGTACCACTTTATATTTATAACCTTTAATCTCCTACCACATAGTAACGGCTACATCCATCAAGATATTACTCTCATTTTTGTGATGCAATGTGGCTGTTTGATATTAGAAGTCATTGATTTTTTTTTTGTAAGTGTGCCAAAGATACCCTCAAATGGGCCAATGCATTAAAAGTAGCACAATTATATGTGTTTTAAGGCTTGGCTCAATGTTAGACTAAAAACTAATAATCAGAAATTATTTGCACGAAAAACCAGGCATGTGAAGGACCTATACTGAGTTATGTGGGGAATAATTAAAACATTAGGACGGCATAAGTTTCAAAAAAATGTATTAGCACATGACATCAGTTTAACATCCATCAGTCGTTCAACTAAAATTATCAAGTTTTATAATTGTATATTGGTTTCTCTCGGAAACCATTTTGGGCTCATCGATTTTCATAATAATCTCTTCCCAGTCGTAAAGAATTGCATCTTTCTTTTCTGGCCATCTCCAAAATTTCTTTCCCTTTTCCATACAATCTACTGTCGGTCCTTCGTCAGAAATAGTAATAATTTTTCCAGGATATTTGATGTCAATCTTCATATCCTTAGGATTTACCTTTGATTCCAGATGGAAATGTTGGCCGACAGGGTGGTCCACTTCCTCAAGGTCAGAAAATGTTTCGCTTTGTTCATCCGATTCTAACTGAACTACATCGAACGAGTTATCAGAAGAGCTTGAAAAGGAAACTCGTCGTTGTTCTCTTTTTTTCATTAGATAAGGTGCTTTTGAAGGTCTAGACATATCTAAATTTGCTTCAAGATCGCTGACAGATATACTTTTTCCAGCCGGAACCTGTAATTTTTTTCTTCTTTGTTTAGGTTTCTGAATTCCAAGATACTCCACACGTTTGGCATCAAGCTGTTCCAAAAATGCCTTACCTACCATGTGTTTATCTACATGAGTTACATTTTCTGGTAGGCGGTCAAGTAAAATTTGCCTATTTAAAGGATATATCCCACATTTACGAAATCCAGAGATCAGATTTTGAGCCCTATTTTCCTCCAGTTTTTCTACCAATTCCTTTAGCAATGTCGGAAATAAATCTTTGGGTATTGTTGAGAACTTTGAGCCAGATTTAGACTCTTTCCATCTGTTCAAAATGTATCGCCAAACTTTCTTCATTGGAGCGAAAAAGGCCACGTCTAATGGCTGAGTTATATGCGTAGTATTTGGTGGTAAACACACGAATCGTATATCATTCTCCTCACAGAGTTGAAGAACCGTGACACTTATATGTGATGATAGGTTATCACCTATTAGAATAATAGGACCATCTTCTTGTCTTACTTCTTGTAGGAAATGAAACTGAAACCAGTCTTCAAATGTAGCTCCGTCGAACCACCCTCTTGGAATGGTTATAACGAGTTTGCATAGGGCCATTTTCAGTCCAGGTGGTCCAAAGGTGCTCGGCCTTATATACAACATAAGGAGCAAGGCATTTTCTTTCTGCGTTGCCACAAAACATTACAGAAGTTGCGCTTTTGCTGAAATTGCAAATTTTCTCTACATATTTCGCGCCTCTCTTGCATATTACTTTTTTGTTGCCCGGGTTGTCGCTAAGGTTTGGTACGTCATAATTCCATATTCGGGATGGCGGGATGTCTTTTATAGCGACACTTAAATTGTCCATATAATCATTGATTTCGGTTGCACCAACTTGTGCTCGGACCCTTTTGATATTGAAACTGATTCATGGTGCATTAAAAAATATTTAGTCCACTCATAACCTGGAAGATTCTCCTTAAATATTTTTTTGTCCAGACAGGCTTTGACAGACATACGAAAGTCAATTGGAATTACGGGAAATTCATAGGCTGCTGATTTTATGAGATGTTGTTCGAAAGCCAGGTCTTCGGCGTTTGAAAAAACTCTGGAACGTCCGACACTCTTGAAATGTTTGCCTTTCAATTTATTCTTTACGGTAGATCTGGCAATTTGAAAAGCCACCGCTGCAATCCGCTGACTCATACGACCCGATCTAATTTCTTCTAGACACTCTTGTAACTGCTCAGGAGTATAATTTACATAGGATCTTGATCCGAGGCGTTTTTGTGGATTGCGAGGCATTATCCGAATACTGGAACAAAGGAAAACTATGCAAATTATCTTCATTTTACACCATAGGTATAACTTTGGCCCAGGCCAATGTTGCCCCAAAGTTACCTTAAAACAATAATCATTCACCAAACAAAAAACCAATAGTAAATAACGTTTAAAAACATTTTGGACATCTTGAACAATATAATATTTTATAAAAATACTTACCAAGCTCCTCAACCTTTCTAACTTTTAAATTCCAATAAAAGTTGCCACGTGTAAACAAATGCTAAACTGCGCAGATATCGGTTTGGAGGTCACTACCCAAATGGCGAGTACCCTAACAGTCGCAAACTAGGTTGCCTTCTAGTACTACTGTTGTCACCTATCGGCCGGAGACTCATTTACAACATTAGGTTTGTTTTGGCGGTAAGTATTTTATAACCAATATTTTACCAGTATGTGGACCAAAGTTGTCCACAAAGGGTCAATGTTTTCCCGTTTGACGGTAAATAGATTTTTTTTGTAATCTTGGAAAGTATATGATATATTGGAAACACAACTCTACAAGGCAAAAGACAATTCAGTTCTAAGTTACACCCTGTATATCTTATGAACTCTTTTCTTTTTTTTCTTCTCACTAGCAGTAAATGTTGTACAGAAGAATGTGTATGATACATTTGTTGAAAGTGATTTTATTTTGCTAGTGGGGCTCCACTAGCTATCGCTCGTTTCGCAATATTCCCCACTCACAAAATAAAATGCCACTTTTAACTATTTTTCCGTTTATTGCTTATACAGAAAGATAACCAGAAAACTTTTTTCAGTAAATTCGGTTAATTTAACAGGGTTAACGAGTTATAGGTGAAAACAGGCTTTTTTGACCCAAGTGGTGAATTTTTAGGAGGAAGCCATATTTCCCAAAAGGGATCTATGTGGATTATAATGACGTAATGACCTCCATTAACAGACAATGATGATTTACTGGTAGATATAATGTATATTTTACTTCAGCGACTGTACTATTACTCAATATTTCAAATTCATTCGTTCCAAAATGTTATTATTTATATGACCATCGTGTATTATACCATCATTACTCTCGACATTTTTCCTATTGCAAAAATCTTGGAAAAATCGCCTGTCGAATAAGCCTTATTCGCGTCGTTAAAAACAGGGCCGGCTCTAGGGTACTGAGCGCCCTCATGCAAGATTTTATTTGCGCTCTTTTTACTCATTATATCGTAATGTGATGAACATATGATTAAGTTGATGAAAAGGAAGTATATGAGATGATGCACTTTCAAGTAAATAAGCTAGCCTCGGATATTTCTTTATATACAGTGTGACCCATTTAAGATGGAAGCACCCTTATAAAACTTACATTTTTCAACCGATTGGAATGATTTTCTTTTTCGTTAGGTAGACATTCAAAAAGTCCACTAGGACACCAAATTTCATGATTGAATATCAATTTCCATGGCCAACTAATCTTATTTTTAGAAAAAATCTGACTTCACCACTGGATTCGCAACATTTTCAAATGGTTCATATGTAAATTACGTTGAAATGCGTCAATGAATAAAAAAGTTATAGGGGAATGAAATTTGAAAAATAAGCCGTTTAATTAACCCACCAAGTCAATTTCAGAACTTTAATCACCACTGTATTGAGGAGGTATCGATATATCACTAGTCAAAATTTCATCGCAATTTGTTCATAAATAAAAAAATCAGATAATAAAATTTGAAAAATATATTAATGGATTTTCAGGAAAATGTCAGTTTATCTCATAATTTTTATGTATAGACAGATTTCAATGAAATTATAGTCAGTGATATCTGAAAAAAATCTCTAGTAATTTTTCTAGATTTTTGACCTAGAAAAATAAAATTAGTTGTCCCTGGAAATGGAAAATTTATTCATGAAATTTGGTGTCCTAGTAGACTTCTTGGATGTCTACCTAACGAAACAAAAATCATTCCAATCGGTTGAAAAATGTAAGTTTTATAAGGGTGCTTCCATCTTAAATGGGTCACACTGTATAATGATGATCATTATGGTACTAGCTGTGAAGATTATCAGGCGGAGCATCAGCCCAGTCTGATAGCACAGGTAGTACCATAATAGATATTTATGATATAAGGATCATAATGACGATCATTTTGGTACTTACTAACTGTGAAGATTATCAGACACAGCTAATGATTGTTTATGATCCGAATTTCATATAATGATTTCAAAATGAGTATATGTTATTCAAATATTGGACCTTATTTTGGCGCCCCTTGGCAGGTGCGCCCTCATGTTGTGCATTAGCTGCATGATGCGTTCGGCCGGCCCTGGTTAAAAATACCTCATTGAAATTCCCACTGCATATCCAACTTTATTACCCTCCCTAAGGCTGCATACTATCTATGAAAACAAATAATTTGAGATCTAGAAAGTGAACTAACAACTCCGGTTCTATCCTGGCTTCGATATGCTCGGTGTAAAAGAACGTACGCTAATGTTTCAGACGAATCCAAGCTATGCAAATGGAGGATTAAGGTTGAAAATTCTGCGAGGCATTTTAATGAGCATGTATTTTTCTCAGAGTTTGAGTGTCTTCTGAGAAAATTCTCCTTGGACGGGATGGAGTTAACGAGTGCCGTGATTGTTTCAGTTAATCGTAAATTTCGATATGAAAACTTGTTAAAAAGTTATGAGTATTCTTTTTGATAGAAAATAAACTGTAAGTTGTTATGTTTCTGTTGAGAATGTGCTTTTGTTCCTTTTGTACGAGAGTACACTGTTTTTATTTGTTGTTATGTCTGTTGGTGAATGGAAATAAATTTTTATTGATTTTTTAATACGGTTTGTTATTGGAATATTTTTTATGAATATACATAGAAAATAATTTTTTTTACGACCACATGGAAATATGCCCATTTTATGGGCTTTATCGATCAAGGAAGTAGGCCGATTGTAAAACACTTTTTCATTTCTACATTGCGATCTGTACTGTAATGATCATTTCAGTACAAGATATTTCATTTCCCACGATTTTTATGAACTACTAGACTGTAATTTTTATGATCATAAATAATATAAGATCGAATTAAGTTTGTTAACGTTCTAATAATTTGACATTTCACATCAGTATTTACAAAATTCGCTTTAAAAATATAAGTAATCGAAAATGAATAGTAATAGTGAGGATGATTTGACATTGTCACCGCTAATTTCAAAATAAAGATTGATGACAATCGAAGCCTAGGTACTTTGGCAATAAAGTTCAGCGATAATCATTTTTTAATTTTTTTAGGAACGAAGTAGATAACAGAATTGAGCAAGATAAGAATTTTTTTGGGATTCTAGCACTGGTAATAATTTTTCACGTTTCCAGACCGGTATGGCCCAGACAATAATTTATAACTTCCTCATTATGAATTCTGCCAATTTCATATTTCAGTATAACAATCACAATCAGTTGAGAAAATGAACCACATATTCGGAATAATTTTTCCGGTCGTCCAGGGCCGGCTTCACTCCAGCAATAAATTTTAACTTCCTTATTAGGAACTCTGCCAGTTTCATATTCCAGGGTAACAATTATAGGATCGGTTGAGAAAAGAATCCACATGTTCGGAATAATTTTTCTAAACGATTCTCTTTGTTGTGCTGGAATATAAAACTAGCAGAGCTCCTAATAAGGAAGTTCATTTTATTGCTGTAGTGAAGCCGGTCCTGTACGCCCGGAAAAAGTATCCTGAACACGTGATTTTTCAATATTTTTATCTTCAAAGTTTATGATAAAAAGTGTTATTAAAAATATTACAGATTTGTTTATGATTCAGATGGTCGTAGAAAAAGTCTAGTGTACAATTTGCATGAAATGACCCATTTCCCAATCGAAGGTATATGAACAAAATTCCATAAACGTACTCGTGGGAAATGCATGCCATTTCATACTCATTGTACAATATACAATTCCCATCCATGCCTTCACATTACAGCATACGATAAACGTAACTGCCAGATAAAGTAGAATTATCATTTTTCCATGACAGAGCATAAACTAAGTGTTCACGCAGTGTTTACAATGCATAATTTATATAGCTTGTAAAATGAGCGTGTTTTTTGCACCAGACATGGTATTGGAACACGAGCGTGCAAAAATCTTGCCATTTTGCAAGCTGTTATATAGAAGTCTTTTTGTAATTTCGTTGGAATCTTCAGTCATGCCTATAATGAATGGATTACAGTGAATAAGGAAATAGGGCACTAGCTACATTTATATCGGTAATGTATGGCAAAATAACTGATTCTCAGGAACACTACGATACTTTATTATTTCAAAATTATACCAATGATTAATAATCATTTCAGACAATATGACCTGTGTCCATGTGTACCGTCTCGCGTCGTCAGTCGTCATCAACACTGGAGTAAGTGGAGTCGCGCCAGTGTTGCATAACTTAATTAGTAATTCATCACAATATTATTGATTTGCCTAACACGAATCCCGAATGATGATTTCCGAACGTCCATAGACGTACTTACCTTCTTTTTTTTATTTAGATAAAATGGATTTACAGATGATCAGTGTATTGATTAGTTTTATGGAAACATCATATCACTTTCAACATTTTTGTGTGAAATGTATATGACCTAAGCATATTTCTTTCAGTTTCTTTAATTTTAAATCCGTTTCGACAAAATCATTGGTTTGTTTAGTAACTGTGTTCCCGTGAGCTATTTTTCATTTCATTTAAATACACTTATTCGTAAACAAAACATATTATTTCCGTTCATGAAGTTTATTTTATATTCTTGTGATACCTACCAACCACTGATCCGATCGAGTATTTTTTGTTCTTACATACGAGACTCTTCATTATATTAAGAATTATAATAAAATCCTTCCTTTCTATTCGATTGAAAGTAATATGATGTTTCCATAAAACTAATCAATACACTGATCATCTATGAACCCATTTAACCTATATAAAAAAAAGAAGTACGTCTACGAACGTTCGGCAATCTTCGGCAGTTCGGCCGCTGGAAATTGGCCGCTAACTTTACACCGGTATGATAGGTTTGATTTGGTTCTGAAAATTGTCGGTTCTAAGACGTCAGGAGCATGCGCAGTTGATAAGGTTCATATTCGTTCACTTTTGTTGAACTGCGCATGCTCCTGACGTCCGAGAACCAGAATAAACCTGATATGGTTATGATTATATTACCGAGTAGTCGGTAGCGGAGTCACTGCCGGGATCTAATCTTCAGTTGACAAGATGTCACGATTAAATTATTCGTCAGATTGTCTTTTGATCAATTTTTTTAGTATTTCTCATTTATTTCTCTAAAATCCGCAGCAAAACTAATAGAAGTGATTCTGAGGTACCGAATGTGTTCCTAATTATATTAAAGCTGCCGAAAAGAAGGTAATTTTTAATGTGTTATACCGAATAAATCTAAACCAACGATATGATCAATATGAATTCTCATATTCACACTTGTGCAAATAATATATTAGTCATTTTGACATTCAAAGTGTAAACAAAAAGTTGCCATAATGAAATGAAATAACAAAAAAAACTTTTTCTACATTCATGCAGAAGGCAAAACTTTATTGAACTATATTTAGTGGAAAAAGAAGTTCTTTATTGCATTAGTTATTGCACTCATCTGTCATTCTACTTCAACGTGCTGTCATCATGACAAATATAAACGTTTGAACCCACGACATACTTAGCAAATATTCTGTGAGATTGGCAATCCGTTTTAAACAGTTACATATTTTATATTATTTTGTACTAATGTTAGCAGCCAAAGTTAAACGAACAATGCATTCCCGAGAATAACGAATAACTCCACATTCAAAACTGATCCGCTTTGTTCTAAACCGTCTACTGCATAGAGCAAACTGTCTGTACTTTGACCAAATCTCGTGAATTTATTTGTCAATTTTCAAATACAATATAAGAAAATGTTCATTACACCAGTTGTCACTCAAAATCATTTATAGTCACGTGGCGTAATGGTAAAGTTCGCCTGGCAGCCAACACTGAGGTCGAGAGTTCAAAATCCACCGAGAGCAATTTTTATTTTATTTCATTTTGAAAATAAATAATGAAAAATAAAATAAAACTACCACTAAGGAAAATCATTCATCTTTGAGTAGAGTTAGTACAAATAGGAAATAGTGATTGTTTTTTATCATATCGTTAAATAAATAAACATTGAAAGTAAGATATCTCTATTTTTGAAAACTACAGTCGACGGAAAAGTTTTGTAACAAACCCGTGAATTAAAATGGCAATTAACAATCTCGAACATTAACGCGCTCGCTCCGCTTACTCGTTAAATTATCTCAATTGTTAATCGCTCTTATTAATAAACTTGTTCGTTAAATAACTATTTCCGTCGACCGTTCATTTATGATGTATTTTAACGCACTCAAAATCGTTGACTAATGACCCCTGTTAATGAATGATTGTCTACTAATCAACGATTTGATTATATGCAACCCAACATACAGTGCTCTCACACATTTTATAGTGGTTAGTACTATCTGCCATTATTTCTTTGTCGGTTCTTCAATAAAATTTCAGAAAATCTTCAGTTGTCAATAGAAATCATAGATAGTCACTTTGCGTAATGGTAACCTTCGCCTGACAACTGGAGAGGTAAACCTACTGAGACCCTAACACGCAGATGAATCCATGTAGCCAATGCCACACTCCAACTTCATAAATGCCCCTGTATAACTTTGAGGAGACAGGGATCACCCAAGTTGCTGACTTAGGGATGACAGGGACATTTATGCCGCACCACATCCCGGGGTTGTCTTTTATTTTAATTTTTTTATTTCAAGTTGAAAAAATAAAATAAAACTACCACTGAGGAAAATTGAACTATCTTTGATTAGAGTTTATATAAATAGGAAATATTGATTGTTTTTTATCGTATCGTTAAATAAATAAACATTGAAAGTAAGATATCTTTATTTTTGAAAACTACTATCGACAAAAAAGTTTTGTAACAAACTCGAGAATGAAAATGGCGATCAACAATCTCGAATAACCGCGCTCGGTCCGCTCAAGCCTTATATAACAAGTGTATTAATAAGGGCGATTAACAATAGAGATAATTTAAAGCGTGAGCGGAGTGAGCGCGCCGTTAATGTTCGAGATTTGTTATTCGCTATTTTAATTAACGAGTTTGTTACAAAACTTTTCCATCGACAATAGTTTTCAAAAATAGAGATATCTTACTTTCAATGTTTATTTATTTAACGATACGATAAAAAACAATCACTATTTCCTATTTATATTAACTCTCCTCAAAGATAGTTTAATTTTCCTTAGTGGTAGTTTTATTTTATTTTTTATTATTTATTTTCAAATTGAAATTAAAAAAAAATGCTCTCGTTGGGTTTTGAACTCTCGACCTCAATGTTGGCTGCCAAGCGAACTATACCATTACGCCACGTGACTACATATGATTTTAAGTGACAACTGGTGTAATGAAGATTCTCCGAAATTTTATTTGAAATTTGACAAATGAATAATGACAGATAGTACTAACCAATATAAAATGTGTGAGAGCAATGTATGTTGGGTTGCATATAATCATATCGTTAAATAATAGAAAATCATTCACTAACAGGGTCATTAGTCAACGATTTTGAGTGCGTTAAAATACATCATAAATGAACGGTCGACGGAAAATGACCATAAAATGAGAATTATTGATGGAAAACGTGTATTTTTTTCTGATAATTATCTGAAAAATTCTCCTTGGACGGGGATGTAGGTAACGAATGCTATGATTATATCAGAAAATTGCAAATTTCGTTATTGAAAGTAGGTAATTAGAAAGTTATGAGTATTCTTTATAATGGAAAGTGTACTGTTTTTATTGGTTGTTTTGTATCTGTTGAAAAAAGGGAAATAAGTGCTTTTATTCTTTTTGATCATACATCTATGCATTTTTGAAAAAAAAAACAGTATTTTGTGTCAAATATAACTCTGAAGATATTTTCGGGTTTACGAAAATACAAAATTATATCTTCAATTATCACGTTGATAAACTTTGATTAGTATACTAAGTTCAATATTTTTTCCATCGGGAGTTTTGGAGAAGATAAAATTAGGTTTTTGAAATTTTAACTTTTTTGTCTATTTTGACTGGATTACTCTGCCCAACACATCACACCACTAAAAATAGATATATGTTTGCTTTCTGTCCCCGTTGCACCAATTAAATATAAGTGCTCAACCAAGCATTCTCATTCACCTTGTTGAATAACATCTCGGTCTCATTTCATCTGTTTCATCGGTAGAATAGAACTGTACTACGCTCACAGAAAATATTGTGTTTCCGAAGCGCACTCGGAATAGAAAATGAAGTAAAAGTAAAATTTTTTCCATACGTACTTACATAGTGTATCTGGTTCCTTTTGAAAGGGGATAAAAGTGGTTTGCGTGAATATGTATCTTTCCCGCTGTGAAAGCTTTGAAGTGCACTAAAAGCTTCGGGAACGAAATCAAGTCAATGGAAAGGAATACCCAATATTGCCAAGAATTACGGTACATCAATTTATTAGAGCATTTCATTGATTTCCTCTTCCACTAAAGCGGGATGCTCTTCGAGTGGATTTCAGTTTCCGATTGAAGAGTGATTTATATTTTTCAACTCATTCTGTGTGATTTTTTAAGACTGGATCAGGAAGTTCTATTTTTCGTACATATTTTTAGGGGTAATATAATAATGGGTATGATTATTACCGATAATTTTTTGGGATATTAATGAATTGCAATCCCAAAGCTGAAAATACGAGTCCGCAGGACTAGTTTTATATTCTTGCATAGGGATTGCCAATGAATTGATATTCCAAAAAATTATAGATTTTTAATCATACTACAAATTATATTTAGGACGGCAATATATCGATTTGAAATAAAGAAAAATCGTGTCACCTGGTAATTGATGCTTTACTTCTAGCCGTATTCAACGGAATACTCTTTTCCACGGCCTCATCTATGATACCAATGGACATTTGTCCCCAACGATCGCTCATATTGATAAATGAAGATAACTAGTCAGCACACATAAATTTGACGTTTATAATATAAATCATTATTTTCACTTGACAGATAGTAAAACAAAAACTAAGCAGGTTTATCACCGTGAAAATACAGCGACAAGATATATTTTCACTGTAGTTCCGATTCTATTGGCTAAATTTCAAAATTTGAAATCCACTGCTAATGAAACCTAAAATTAAATAAAACGACTAAATGAATCATATAAGCAGTATAAAAAAAAAGTGTCAACGTGTCGACCGTTCAATGCAATGCACAGGACTTTCCTTAAAACATACCTCAACATATCAGGCGAAACTTGAGCAGCACATTCTTTCATCGTATTTTCAAGGTGTTCTTGATATCTGACTTTTCCAATAGGAAAAAATCTCAAGGGGTTAGGTCAGGAGCCTATGAGTTTTCTGGATACCGTCCGAATGTACGATATATCTACGAGAAATCAAATTTCAAAAAATTCTCCCACTTCAACTGAGGAGTATGCTGGAGTACCGTCCCGTTGAAAATACACTCTTCTGCGTAGGTTCTCATCCGCCCACCACCAGCAGTTCTGCCAATCAACAATTTCATCTAATGTAAATGTACTTTCGTTTTGGCTAATAACTCTGTTGTATGGTTTATTAATGTTTTTGAATCAACTTTCTACACGGAAAAAAATTTATGTAGTTTTTTCCACAATAATTGTTAGACATTTTTAAACAAATTGTGTCTGGAATGGTTTCAGAAACAATGTTGTGTAGAAATTTCGCATACTATTGTTCATCCTAATTTGTTGTGATAATATATCCACTATGTGTATATTTCTTTGAATCTAGTTTTCACATCATACTGTTTAAATTGGTTAACAACACCGTTGTGTATATATGTTACAGAAATTGTAGTTCTTTTTTGTATAATTCTGTTGGCTATACAATTGAAAAATACACAATATTGTGCTATTTTTTTATACATCATTTTTTCATTCTAGTTCTGTGTAAAAAATTGAAATTTAGAATGCACAATACTACACAAGGCTTTGCGTTTTTTAAAATAGCTGTTAGAGAATATCAATTCAAAATACTCCCTAATGTGTGGAGACACAATGAGTTTTTTAAACATCTAATCACTGCTTCCTCGTTCTCTACCTATCCCTTCCTTCTCAACCGGTCGGGGGCTGGATGGAACTGGTGTTGAAGATTGCTTTGGTCTTACAAGTAAGCCTCAGCCTTAGTGAATTCTAGTATAGCGCGGGTTGTGCCCTCTATCGGCGGGTAGTCTTATATGTGATTTATTAAACATTTTTTGTTGTACCTTTTGTCCACAATTATGTATTACATATAATGTGTATAAAAGTTACAAAAATTAAACAATCATTGGTAAAAATATATTACAACCAGGTGTACTAATTTTCGACAATTGTATACATTATTTACACATTTTTTTACACTGTTAAAGGAAAAAATCGTGTAGCTATAATACTCCACTATGTATGTGTGTATGTATTCTTTGAATTTAGACCAAACAGCTGTACTGTATACAGTAACCTATGCTTATCAGTCCTCTGCAATGGGAAATATTCCCCAGGTATCTGTCAGATAAAAATCAATACCCTTAGTGTTCATGTATATCGGAGTAAAAGGGGTGAAACATCGGTCGGTAACGAAAGAATTAAAAAATTCCCAAAAGAACTCTGAGCTTTGTGCTCAATCAATTTCTGTTTGGAAGAATTTTTTCGAATCTGTATATACCTCTCATAGACACATAAGGGGCATTTGATGAACATCGAACTACCACTATCTGAATCGTTATTTATAGTGGAAGTCTTAAACGCAAGCAATTACCGATTTTTGCTTAATTCTTCATATCATAGGAATAAAAAGATTATGGTCCAATATGCAATCAATATTGAATTGCTTTCTTCTATCATCGCTTCAGTATGTGAATGAATAAGAGATATGTGGAAAACTTCAATAACTATAGATACATTTCCACACATCTAGAAACAATATGCTCGTATAGAACTGTTGAGCTGTCTTAAAAATTAGCTCAACAGCAAAATTATCTTGAAATATCATTCTCAAAGGACTCGTTAATTTCAATAGCAAATACTAGGCACAGTACTCCAGTAATTCTGATTCATGAGACAATACTCAATCAGTACAGATTCATGAGTAATCATCAACGAAGTTTTATCATTAACAAAGTTTTTTTTTTGGCATGTATTAGTGAGACCAGTGACACTATTGCGGATACTGAGGTCCTCCTGCAGCTACTGCATATACGACCTCACATAGGATTTTCTTCAAGAACATCCAAAAACTTGACCTTCGCAATTCCTCATGTCAAGTAGGCTGAAGTCGAAGACCAAGAGATTTATAATGGTCTGTCAGGATGGTGTCTTCAACATCCTGGTTTACCGTAGTCGTGTGATGGGTATAGAGATCTCAGACACTAGATGAGATGAGTACATCGTGGGGCACCTGAGACCGTAATACATCTGCAGTCATATTGTCCAGCTTATACGGTCTCCTATTTCCACAGACATAAGGTGGTGCTACGAGTATTAAACCAACATCTGCAACACTCGTACGGTATAGAAGAAACACAGAAACACTAGTGTTGCCTTATGCTCTGGTGGATATTGAGTCCGTTGTAGAGACGAGACTTGTCGAATCTATTGGAACTACTAATTCCTCGCTCTCAGACGAATATAAGCGAATAAGCCTGATGTAGTCCTCCTCTTCCATCAAAGTGAGACGATTTTTGTCATGGAGTTTGCTGCTTCTGGCGAAACGTACGTGGTTGAAGAAGATGAAAAAAACGGACTGAACATAGATATTCAATCTTTAAAATGTCTAGGCTTTACCCAAACCATTCTAATGAAATGGTGGTTCTAATTCCAAGGCTCTTTGGTGGAATGATAGATGCACTGTTCTCGAATCTGAAAATTATATTAGTGTGCCGTGAATCGGCTGGACGAATGCAGAAGTCGGTCATTCTTGGTTCGTCTACTCAGGGCTCATCTTCGAACGTAATAGTCATTCACCACACGTGCGTGGGAAGTGGTTATTATTTGGATAAATGACACCCCAGATAATACGATGACCATGTTGGCACCGAAATGCGGGGTTCAAAAATTGTCCGAGGGATGTTTCTAGGTATCCCAAATAAGTCTTTGGGAGATGGAAATATTACCAAACTCCGCTTCGTTAGGATGTCCCATGCAAGTCATAGGGATGAAACAGGGATACAACTAGGTCACAACTAGAATCAATTTCTGCATGATTGGGACGTCCCGGGGATGTTTATATGTATCTCCACCTTGTACCTGGGAGATGGAAATGTCAGCAAACCCTGTATCCTTATGATGTCCTCTGGATGCATGTCTTATGACAACCATGGGATATTCTGTCTCTGATCAATGATATCCTTAGGACATCCCACAATCATCTTTATGGTTGGAAATGCAGTTCAGGGATAATCTGGAGATCACAATATTTTTGTTGGAAGTCTCGATTCCTTTAAAAAATACAGCCTTCGAATTTAACCAAATGGTTATTCTCACCTATTTCGGATACTAAGACAACCACACATATTCTCTATCACTTGGTTTCAGCCACTTATTTCTTTTTCAATAAAAGTTCTTTTATTTTTCTTTTTTTAAATTCGGCCTTTTGTGAACTTCAGTATGGGCAATATCTGCTGAAATAATTGAGATTGCCAAATTATTTTTAATCTTTCACAGAACCACACTAGCACATGAAATAAAGGAAAAATAGATCCACGAATTGTTCCTCAAACTGCAATATGGCATTTTATCATAGAAAACGGTCAGCTAGAATGAATAAGGACTATATTAATGATAATATTTGTAAAAATATATACATTTCCTCAAATTTTTTCCATGAAACAAATAGAATACATACAAATTTCTGTTTGAATTACAAAAAAAAATTAACAAATATTTGCACGATATTGTTTTTGACTTGATGCCTTCTGAAAGAAAAAAATATTTCAAATTCACTTTCACACATGTATGTATGTATTAATATATTTTCATAGCAGGCAAAAACAAGTGAGTACCGTTCATGTAAATGTTAATGATAACGTTTTGAAAAATATATCATGTGTAAGGTTCCTGGTAATAGGGAAAAGGTTATTCAATAAACTTCCGTCCAATATTAAATCATCTGTTACTTTGAAAGGATTCAAACAATGTTTCAAAAAATACTCACTTGAAGGTGGATTTTACTCCATTGAAGAATTTTTTGACAAACATTTGATTACCATGTTGATGATGATTTGGCCAGTTGCCAAAATTTTTCTTTTTAGTATTAGTTCTAGTTTCTAGTTTTATTTTTATAAATTTTGACAAATTCTATACATGTTTATACATGCCTTTAAGAAAATAAAGTATTATTATTATCATTATGTATGTATGTATGTGTGTATGTTTGTGTATGTGGGTGTTTGTATGTATTTGTCTATCGACCTCAAGTCAACCATTATGTCTGTTCCGATTTTGTTTCTCAACTCTTATTAAGAATGCTTCATCCACTTTCCTCAGACAAAGGTACATCATTCGTTAGTCAATCCTGATGTAAGATATTGATGAATAAATTCAACTCACGTCAAAAATCAGTCCTAAACGAAAAAACTCTTGACACAAACTCACTCGCAACTACCAAAATGGCGTTCGGTGTAATTCTTACATCGGAATATTTCGTTTTGTTTCGTGTTCATTACGAGTCATGACATTTCGTGCAGTGGTGCCAACTAAAAATTACACATTTTGTCCCACGGACATTGATGGGTACTAATCGATATGTCCTAAGGAAGTATATAATAAGAAGTCCTGCATGAGGACATGCTTAGGATCGTGTTCCTGAGGACGACCTACCATAATCAACCATGATGAATTGATGATATTCTAGGAATGCCTTCTGGACACAGTTCCAGAATGTCCATGGGACCAGTTGGGAGGTCCACGAGTCCTGATTCGGACACTTCGGGATGTCCTGTGGAAGAGACGGATGATCAAACGGGGAATTCCTGAGGACATTGTGTGCTATCTGGGACCAGAGCACTCTTCGGGCGCATGGAGTTAGTAACAAGGCCTAACCAGTCCACCTAGTGGTTTTTGGCCAGAGCCGTTGATGCAACGATAAACACAAAAAAAAAATATCCTCAAGACCTGAACGACGTTCATTGCCATTTACCGTAACTATCATAGTCTGTTGAAATTCGTCAATGCATAAACTATCCCTCCTCATTTCCATTCTATCATAAAATAATATTATGGGCATATCTTTCAAGTTGAAATACCATTCCGGCTTCGGTTTCATTTGTTTTATCACATTTTACCGAATTCATATCCTCTACAACAACAGATAGTGGAAATATCCAACGTGAATAATGAAGGGAAGTTGAGGGTTATAAAGATAAATCACGAATATTGATTCAGCTTTCCTGGATATTATTTTTAACTCGTTGACATTTGAGTCTATTTTGCCAGTTAACATGAAACTGTCCTATCAGAATCAGTGGTTATCCGTGCCAACAACATGAAAACATCGATGACAAAGAGTCAATAGTCTCACGTCGTAGAAAGGAGCGTGTACAGTGGTGGCGTTGATCCCCATAGAGATCACGGGATAATGTATTCCTGACAATTTCACTCACTATATGAAAGTCGCGTCTACTGCGATATGAAGAACAATTAGAATGGGATTTCGCGAAAGTACACGCTTCCTTTCGCTTCCTTTCTTTCCGATCCGGAAAGACCACGTCGTCAAGTCAACCACAAATATAAACATCAATGATACATCTTGTAATCTAATATGACATAAACGTCAGGTTGACAGACTTCATGTTTATTATTCATTAGTTGCAACTATTGAAGAATTCACTTTGTTTACTCGATCAAATTTCAAATAATAACTTGGTTGGTTCGTGAAATTATCTCAATAAATACGACTCGTGCTCACAATACAATCGATAATTCTGTCAGAAATCTTTAACTCGTCCCTACGGGACTCGTGGTGTTACCTCAAAGCAATTTGATCTCATTGATTTCTGACAGAATTATCGAGAGTATTGCGACCACTCGTGGTATTACCCCCAACAATATATTTCCTTGCTTAACAACCAATCAGTGGATTTCAAATTTTGAAATTCAGTCAATAGAATCGGAATTACAGAGAAAATATAGCTTGTCGCTGTATTTTCACGGTAATAAACTGCTTAGTTTTTGTTTTACTATATGTCAAGTGAAAATGATGTTTCAAATTATAAACGTCAAATTTATGGGTTTTGACTAGTTATCTCTATTTATCAATATGAGCGATCGTTCTGGACAAATGTCCATTGGTATCATAGATGAGGCCGTGGAAAAGAGTATTCCGTTGAATACGGCTAGAAGTAAAGCATCAATTACCAGGTGACACAATTTTTCTTTATTTCAAATGGATATATTTTAGTTGTTCTAAATATCAATTCATTGGGAATCCCAATGCAAGAAAATACAACGAGTCCGCAGGGGATTGCAATTCATTAATATTCCAAAAAATTATCGGTAATAATCATTACCCTTGAAAATTTCATGGATTATGAGTGCGCCCGTACGGGTATCCGTTTAATTAACACAGAAAAACTCTGAACGATTTTCAAGAATGTTGTTGTCTCGTCTCAATGTATAATGAGTACAGTATGAAAACAGAAATCTTTAAAGCGGTTCGACAAAACTTTGTACGTTCATGATAATCAATGTACCTTTTCACAACATATAAGGTGACATTGTAATTAATAAGTGTGAATGAAGAAAAACGTGGGTTCGTGACATCACGTACATAAAAATAAGACTTGGCAATATTTCATAATTTGTGCACCATAGGATTTCAAAATCCACAGATCTTATAAAAGGTCTGTATCAAAATGAGAACAGGTGACCTGGGCTCTTTGGTACAGTATTGTAAAAATATTGGCATAATATTCAAGTAATAATATTAGCGAAAAAAAAAGTGTGAACATTCGGCTATATTGGTCCAATATTTAGAAAATAATATTGGTGTAGTTTTTTCGAAGCAATATTGGCCTCAAAATGTTGAGCAATATTGGTACAATATTGCTGTGGCACACTTACATTGGAATAATATTGGTAAAATATTGGCAAAAAATATTCAAACGGAATATTGTCGAGATAAAATTATAATTATTTCGGGATATTGGTACAATTTTACTAGGACATTATATAAATAATATCAGTGAAATATTGTGAAAGCAATATTGGCCTCAAAATATTTAGGGATATGTTACTAAATTTGTTGAATAATTTAAAAATTTCACAATTTCATTTCTACTTCAATTAACCACTGAGTAGACTGTAAACGCATTTCATCATGCATCCCCTAAAGTTGAGGCGCGGAAGAAGGAGATCCCCAGCACTTTTTATTTGCTCGAACGCTCCCTCCCCCCTTCCACCACCACTGCTCTCACTGAGCGGATCCTCATCCTGTTGATTAGCGATCAGCAGAATGCAATCTGATCGTTTTATATGGAGTGCTTAGCTTCTGTGCGTCTGAAGCTCCCTTATATCTGACATGAGTTGACATTTGAATAACAATGACTTTATGTGCATGATGCCCTCCTGAAACGTGGCTGAAGTCCCGAATAGCCAGGGCCGAAGGTCCTGGTTCATCTGATGATGATTTTACTGAAAGACCTGGGTCTGTCCTTGTGTTAAGGTATATGATTAATCGATATTCATACCCTGTTGAAGTTGACGCTGGCGTTGCCGGAGCTCTTGCCTTTGTCTTATTTCTTCAGTGGTCATTGTCTGTTTGGTTGACTGATCTTCTGTACTTGTCTCTGTCTCTGTCGTCTTTGTCTCGTCTGACTTCGAGTAGGTCGGTCATTATGGGGTTTGGGTGGTAACCCACTCTCCCAAGTGTTGTCGTGGCGTGAGGACGTATCAGGATGTCTGTGTAGTCCGGTGGTATGTCTAGGTCTCGTTGTACATACCGGTTTGGCATATATCTTGGTGCGTCTGTCGCCATTCTGAGACACACGTTGAAGAACGTCTGGATCCTGTGTCTACACGTGTGCGCGCACTGCCCCCATGCAGTTGATGAGTCCGTCGTGCCAGAGTCTGTCGAAAGCTTTCGATACGTCCAGGAGTACTACCACGGTTAGGTGACCCTTTGCACTGCGGTTCCAGCTTTTGACAGTCGTGTCCACAAAGCGGTTGATCTAGAGCTTTGTCGAGCATCCTTATCTGAATCCGAACTGTTCATCCGGAAGGAAAAATTATTCAAATAGGCACATAACATTACTTATGAGAAAATCACTCAATAGGAATCCGAAATGTATAAGCTATCAAATGTCCAATAATTCAAATCACTAACAAGAAAAAATTAAAATAACGTTCTTAAAAAAAAAGTTGCAATAGCCAGAAGCTGAATCCAATATTCGGATTACAAGCCCAAGACTGTATTGTCTATAGTTTCCATCATGCAAGTATAGGTCCGTTTTAGACAAAAGCGGTTGAGATGCGTTTTAAATTTACAAAAAACGGTTCATTAAGTGGTTAGGAGGAAAAATCATATGTATTACATGGGAGTAAAGTGTCTTTTCCTTCCTTGGATGCGAGAGAAAAAGTGGCACTTTTAATACAAATAGCAATTATTTAGCATACCTGCTCAACCAAGAATTAAGACCTTCTGGGTATTAACATATGTTATAGCCGTTATCAAATCAGTATAAATCAGGAAGAAATGGAGAAAGAAAATGGTTCAAAATGAGGTTATGAAAAAATTATCAAAAATGTTTTTTTCAACAAAAACCAAGGGGCATGAGTGGATCTCCGCCCCTCTATTTATCATTAGATCCGCCTGACCAAAGAGACCTGTAAATTTTCTACGCCCATCAACCGAAACTAAACCAGCACTGAGCTTATATAATGAAGGTGTTGAACTAATGAGTTTTAGTCGAAACCAAAATTGTAGCATTGAATTGCTTGGTATTGAATTGAAACCTTTCATCACACATGTTTGAGTGATATTGAAGCGCATTTTGATGATCTGAAAGCTTCAGATAGTTCATAATGACTTTAATTGTATTTTTCTTTCATGTATAAAAAATCGCATATGCCACAGTGCAATTGTCACTTTGACAGCGGCAATAGTTAGCTTTAACTTTTACTGCGACAAATACACTGGTGGTTTTTTCACTTATTCATTTGTTTATCAATTATCGCGGTATTGGTTGCCAAAATAAATAGTTTGGCATTGATATGTTTCTAAATTTCTTATTCATTAAATTGTCCTACCGAATACACTCGAGGTTTGTATTGATATCGGGTAAATTTGTGTTGTTCAAATTCTAAACTATTTCCTTTAGCAATTTGACTCGAATAACTTTCAACCTAAAAACACTTCACCTTCGGTGTCGTGTTTTCAATAGTTGACAGTTATTCTCGTCGAATTCCTAGGAAACAGTTTCTCATTAAACAACCCAAATTAAAGCACGAAGCAGTGTAGAAATAATGAAGTCATAATCTTTTTATGTTTTATGCCAATTTCAATTCAGTTGAACTCCCAATAATCGTTGCGTTTTGAAGGATCGTGATTTCAATTTGTTTCGAATCAAAATTAGTTTGGTAAGAAGAAACCAGATTTGCTAATTGAGAAATACCAAAATATTCACTATTTTGTATAATTAGTGTATGCTACTGTATTTTCCAGGTTCGAGAGGCATAGGCCGTTTTGATGAACAGCGGCTGACGTTGAGAATCCATCGAGGTCGAGGCTCATCAGGAAAACGAACGTATGGATCTCCACATAGCAATGGTAGTAACAGCACAACTACTACAGGTAGTACCAGTGCTAGTCCCAGTCCATCAACTAGAGGGCGTCACGAAAAAGTCAAGATAAGCGTTAGTCATCCCTCCAGCGATAATCTAACTCCAAATACTTCTCACCACCATGCGGTAAGTGGAAAGATAGTATAGTATATAGGCCGATTCACACTAGAGCTGTGCCGAGCGGCGCGGCGCGGCAAAAGTCGCTTGCAATTATTTGCGTGTGAAGTAAGTGATCCCGTCCTCACCTAAGCAGAGCGGTGCAGAGCGTTGATCGCACAACGCCTCCAGGAGCATTGGCTCGCGGCACTACTACTTTGAAACGCTCCCTACCGCCTGTTGACGGACAAGTGGGAATCTCGTCGCATCAGAAGCAAGCTGCGACTTGTAATTGAAAAACAATTTCAGAGTGGTAGGAAAACGAAATATATATGGTCGCGGAAAAAATTGAGAGACTGATTTTATTAGTTATTGACTATAATGAACTGTACGACATGGCCGATAAAAATTACAGCAACCAAAATAGGAGGGATTGTATTTGGTCAGAAATTGGGAAGAAACTTAATGAAAATGTTAGGTTCTCATTGCACTTATGTCTCAGAAGAACCAACTATGCAGAAACTCAAATATTATACAGTAAAATGAATATATGTATATATAATGGTGGTCGGTGGTCTGGCGGTCTAAGGCGCAGGCCGTTCAGAACTTCAGTATAGCGGTAGTCGGTTCGAGCCCGATGTAGGTACGAGGGATTTTTTCTCAAGTACCAAATATCGGAATCGATAGACGACCACAGTTCTTGGTGAAAGCAAGTGTATTGTGTGTTGTCTAGATGCCAATCTCGGCTAGTGCTAGCTTGGAGTGCACGCCGGCCACCCGAGGTGGTGCTGTAGGTTTTCCGGGTTTTCCTGCAGCTGAAAAGTGAATACGCCACCAAAAATCAGTAAGTCGCCCCGGAGCGCCACGGCAAATAATAATAATAGCCGTCCTCTATCCGCACAGGCCATGCCTTTGGGTACACTCTACGAGTGTTTATGAGGGAGTATTATTATTATTATTATTATTATTTGAATTATTTAAACGCTATGCAGCTTCTGTATAGATCATTGTATCTGACATGGTGTTTCTGTGATTTGTGACCTTACTTTTTTTAACGATTTAAGACCTGAAATCCAATTTGTTTACAATATACCGGCATTAAAAGTATCCTCTTGCCAAGAAAGGGCACCTGCTCGAGACATAAAATATTCTTTAAAAATGCCTCTTACTTCGATTGCATCAGTCGAAAATTTTCCACTAATATGAGATAAATCTGATGAAATAGGCACTTCCTTTTCCATTTTTTCATTATCAGATCTAATACACTTAGGAAAGCATTATCATTTCTGAGGAAGTTATGAAGACACAAAATAGATAAAACAACTGTATCTGCATTTTTTGGGATGAAGTTGTAGTTTATTTAAAAAAAATTTAATCAAACACCTTTTGATCTTGTGGTAATCCACGTTCTGAATAAGGTCGCATAAGGTAAGTTTTGCAAGGGAATGCTTCATCCCCCACTATTACATATGGTACGGGTTTCCCATTATTTGTAATTGGACGATCGTAAGGCATTCCAAACGTTTTGCTCTTTGAACATTTTCCCATATTACTTTCACTAAATATTCCACCATCGCTGTTCTTCCCGTAAGCTCCAACATCCATAGCAACAAACCTGTATTCAGCATCTACCATTGCCAGTAGCACTATTGAAAATGTTTTTTATAATTGAAGTATACGCAATCAGGAGAGGTTCAGACATCCTAAAATATTTGTAAAATTTACGTTCGTCCTGCTGCAGTCTCCTAATAGTGTGCGAGTGTGAAATTTTTGATTGCGTAAAATTTAATGGATCTCTATAACGAGAATATCGTTATAAAAACCGACAACAAACACCCGTTATCATTTCATCCGTTAGAACAAGTGAATACATCAACATTCATATGTACTGATATCATAACCCATTAGCATTATCAAAACACATTTGTTTTCGATGTCAGTACGAAATATCATCAACAATGGATGCACTACGAAGCTTCACCCAACAAAAACAAGTTTTTGTAGAAATATAGGCTTTCCATGTTTTGGTTGAGTTTGCCGTTGTTTTCTTTGGAACATTTTCAATCGTTTCGACGGCAACTGCGGCAGTCATCTTCAGTGACGTGGACGCAGTACTCTCCGCGGAGTATAAAGTAAAACTTAAAACTGAGGCACTCTTGATTTCCTAATCAATGTTCCGATATCTCAAGTTGGGTAAGTTACTTGTGTAAACCAATAATTATTGTGACAAGATTGGGACAATATTGATACAATATTGGCAAAATATTCAAACGTAAGAATACGTAAGATTGTCGACCGAAAACAAAAATGTGAATATTTTGTGACGTAAGATTGGCGACCGCAACTAAAAATGTGAACATTTTGTGACATTCGGCCAATATTACTTGGACAGTCTTATGACAATATTGGTGAAATATTCTCGAAGCAATATATTGGTAGATTATTCGAGGTGAATATGTTGAAAATATTGGCGACATTTTCCAAAGATTTTGAATAACTTGGATAGATAGATAGATATGAGGCCTTTAGTTGCAAAACTCGCTCCAAAACTGTTTTTTTCATTGAGTTTCTTTAAAATTTCATAGAGGAATCGAATGATAAAATCGGAATTCACCAAAACCCTTTCTTTAGCATGCAAATACTGTCGAGACAATTATAGTTATGTGCAAAACTTGCTCTTTGCCTTTTATGTTCTAGTTTCCTTTAGTAAGAAAATTCTGTATTGGTTAGAGAACATCGCAAGAGCCGAGGAAAAGACGTTCTACTTGCAAAACTGGCTGGAAGAACAATTTATCCTACAGTGATTGTTTTATAAGAAACGGATTTCAGTGGTTTCAAACGAGACAAGGTGGTTCACCGTTGAATTTGAAAGAGTTAGTGTTTTATAATAATTGTTATAGAGTTTGTAGGTGAAAATATTCTATTTGCTGAATCTCGTCCATACGGAAACTGACGCAAAAAGGTTTTTTTGCTTTTTTTATTATACAATTATTTGCAAAACTAGTTATTTGCAATTATATTCTTTTTTTTTAAACAAAGCTGTAAATATTCTAGTCTGCAAAGTTCTTAATTTCAGTCTTAAAAGCTTAAACCAAATTTTATAAATCACTTTATTTTCAGAAAACAACACCACAAAGCTGTTAAACATTTTATTTTATTTCCCAAAAAAATTCTCCCGAGCAAATAGCAAGTTTTGCAAATAATGGCCTCATATATCTTTATAGTCCAAAAAATGAATTCTCATTGACAAAGTGTGTGATAAAATATTAAAATGGATCTTAAATAAATAAATATATATATAATATTATATATATATATATATATATATACAGTGACCGCCAAAAAGTATGTACCATATGGGAAAAAAGTTTATTATTGGAGTACTGGAAAAAAGATTCTTTGGAAAAGTTTGTGCATGTCCGATAACCTAAAAATCGATTTTGACACATGTCACATGATCGCTGGTATGGCGGCAAATTGGAAAAAATTACTATGAATTGGCAAAAATCGGAGAAAATGGCAAGATATCGAAAAAAGTTATTCTAAAAAGTTTCTTAGAATTCAATTTTATACACATATACAAAATTTGAAAAAATAATGTGAGAAAATTGATGATAACATTTTTTTTTTAAATATTTTCCTAGCTGTATAAAAATATCAAATTATTTTCTCATAACTAGCTTGACCACACTGAAATATTTGTATTTCAATGATAATAACAAAACTTTCTCATTTTCTCCACACCAGAGAGCACTAAATTAAAAACATTGGATTTTGTCAGAACTCTTGCTGTTACAATGGTTCGTATCTAGCAGTTATACAAAATTCCCGAAATGCTATGCCGTATCTCATATGGGACTCTACTAATGAGAAGTAAGTTGTCCTCGCTGTTGCTATATCGAGTTCATTGGATATAACTCTGGCAGCAAATGAACCTGAACCTGAACCAGCTTCTTACTAAAGATGCGACGTGTTCTTTGAATTTTAATTTGTTATCGATATGTAGACCAAGAAACTTAGTACATTGTGTTTCTTCGATCTTACTGCCATCTACTACCAAATTGTCATAACTGAATTTGAAAGTGACAATTTTGAAACAGAGATAGTTCGAATTGTACCATTGCCTTACCTTTGCTAGGTCTCTAGAAACTATTTGCTTCAGGTTTTCACTGTTTTTTTCATGCCACAATATCATCTGCAAATATTGTGAAATGTCCCTGAATATTAAGTCTAGGTGAATCGTTCAGGTATAATAGGAATAGAATGGGTCTCAGGACTGATCCCTGAGGTACTCCACAATATATATCTGAAGGATCTGAGAACTTTTACTATTTGTGTTCTATTGTGCAGGTATGACCTGAACCACTCCCCTATACCATAGTGATGCATTTTTTGCAGCAGTAATCTGTGATTAACACAATCGAATTACAATCAAGGCTGATTTTCAAACTCGAAGTTCCGCTCGCCCTTTACCGCTGGCGTTCGCCGTTCCATCTCCAATTCGTTATGTTTTGGTTGGTTTCCGGGTATTTCGGTGGTCTCAGAAACATTGAACTTGGTGTCAGTAGTATGGAAATTAAAATTATGGCACTACACAACTAAAAAGTTTCAGTTGATACGTCAAGAATGATGGTTCTTCGATCACGCCCCTGAAGATGACTGCCGCAGTGCAGTTGAAATGTTTCAGCAAATTTAACCTGGAACCAATTTTGCATACGTTTTCGTGCACGGTACTATGGCAAAAGGAATATAACATATTTTAAAAACATTTTCAGGCATTTCATCATATCCAGCACCATGAGATTATATTCAAACTATTTCGTTTAAGAAATTTAACATTTCAATAAAATCATAACATGAGCATTAGGAATAACGAATGTAATCCAATTCTCTTTCCTTCGAAAATCACTTGAAATAGACTTTTCACAGAAAAGAAACTTTACAATTCAGAATGATTCCGAATTCTTTCGATCTGAATATATTACGAATTCAGTAGAGTTACTGGAAAACTTGCGTTCGAGAATATTTTATGTGAACCACCCTAGAATATCAAATATTATGAAATTGTTAAAAGGGTCACAAAAAAACAGTTTTCGAAAATGCCATTTCATTTCTGCCACGATGGAGCAGTGCAAAGAATTGATTGGTCGTAAAATCGAGATTGTATCCTGGAGAAAATCTAGGAGTATGTGTGTAAATTATGTGGCAAAAACATTGATGTCAGACAGAATTCGAAGCGATGTACGAATATACGGTTCTAAATTTTTTTGACTAGTGCTGAATCGATTTTTTAAGTATCGTAAAAGTTTGGATCTCTGGCTGGTTACCCGTTTTCAGTGAGATTTAAAGTACATGTTTCTCTTCACCCCTTTTAATATAATAATATGTATGATATAAAGGACCTCGCAGCGTTTCAATGAAAAATTGAGTGTCGGTAAATTCACTCGAAGTTTCTAAATATTTTACTCGTGATGATGATCAAATGTTCTTTTTGCGTAAATGCTTTTGGCCATTGTGAAGAAATTTTTTCGAATATATGAACCAAATCAACTATGCATCAATCATTAATATGGCCAATAAAAATCCACCATAGATTATAATAATAGGTCGGTCCGAGAGGATAGCTCGAACAGTAGAGCACGTTGGTCATCGATATCTAAAGCCAAGCAAGGCAGGGCGAAGTTGTAGTTTGGATGGTGACTTACGGATGACCTCATTTTGAGATCTATTCTCTTCGGACCAAATTATCCAGAATTACAGGCATTTGTATATATCAACAAGCAGAATCGGTGCGGTTCCATGAGGAACAGAACATCTTGTGTATAATATATTTATTCATCTGATTCAGTAGATTCTGAACATCATCAATTATATTTGATCTAAATAACCTTCAAAATATCTGGAAATTCCACCGATCAGTTTTTCAGGAATCACTATAAAGCATACTAGCTTTGGACTTATCCTGTATATCGTGTGAATGTACCGGAATTATCATGGAGTGAATTTGTATCTGCCATATGATTAATCGATTATTTAGTTTATATTATAAGAATGTCTTCACAATAATATCCATTTGATATTTTGGAAAAGGTAACTTCAGTACCCTGTATAATCTGAACCGTTGAATTTAGAGCATTGGCGCAATGGAGACATATGATGAGCATTTACAGAAAGCCAATTATTTTTCCACTGAATCGTGCGATGTCCTTTATTTAACGCCTCCGCCATTGTATAGAATACTAAGAACTTCCGCATTCGCCAATATAGGGTATGTTTATACAATATGGAAACATCTCGATATCTTCTGTATTAATTATTATAATGGTAATTTTAGCAAAAATCATTTTGCCCTTTCGACATAATACAATATTAAAAACTCCACTATCGATTGAGTTGTAACATAAACGCATCACACAATAAAACTGACGAAAGGTTTTCTGTTACCAAAAAATATATTTTTCTACGATAGTACGTGAACTAAGTGTTTACTCACTGTTGACAGTGCGTAAAGTGATACTTTTTCGCACAATTGGGAAAAAATCAATAGTGCGTAGAGACATCAACTGTGCGTAAAGTAATAGTTTACACACTGTGTATACGTTTAGGTATTTTTGAGAAATACAGTATTTTGGGGCAAATATAACTCGGAAGTCATTAAATGACTACTCGACCACAATTCATAACAAAAAATATTTAAATCAATGATACAATTTGGCAATATAATAATTGTCGTAGAAAAAACTTTGTATAATACACTTTTGTGAAGGGCTTTTCTGTACTCGCGTGACTGTTGAACTCAGCTGTGCCTCATTCAACAAACTTCACGCTTATACAAAAAAAGTCCTGCTTCACAAACTTGTATCATAAATAGTTATTTTACAACAACGTTGTCTACCAGTAACAATGTTACCTTCTTTGGTAGGTTTACCGACGTCAACATAATTTGCATTGGTAGTCTTCTGAACGTTATACACAGATTATTGTGTGCACTTTTTATTTGTCAAATGAATTGAAGGTCAAGTTCGTTAAGCTGATTTGCCACTTGTGACAAAATCACAATTCACCTTCAAATTGAAAAACACTGTCATTGAAAAAAAAATATAGGAGAAATTCCTCGAAATTTTGAACATGCATATTACAAATACTACTTTACATAATGAAAAAATTAAATAATTCAGTCACCTGATGGATTAAGAAGCATCAGATTCCTGTAAATTATGAAAATTTGTTCAATTAACCCTTGCAAAGTTCAAATGGCTGGGAAGCCTATTGAATCGAGAATGCCAAACGATAAGAGATTCTTGACCTTCCACAATCTGAAAATAAAAAAAATTTTAATCCAAAGAATTCCGTACAAGTGTAGAAGGGCAAATTAATTAATTTGCCCGATAAGTTACTGCGTTCACAAGACTGCTGTCTTGATAGAAATTAATTTTTGTCAGTAATGTACCCTACACAAAATCAAACTTTCAATCGATAAGAGATGTTTTTCATGGCAAATAATTGTGTACATTGGAAGAAAAAGGGTCGATGTCCAATTTATCTGTTTCGAGAAAAAAGAGGGCAAACATTTTTAGTACAGAATCATGCTCGTCTTGAAGAACTATATAACGTTACATGAGTCTGAGGATTTCTGAAACATATTCTTATATATGATTTTACAAATAATCGAACATATAGTAGTTGTTTTCTTAATACTTTCGGGACGACAGACGTTTTTACATTCTGTGCTGGCTGGACGGCTGCGGTAAGCGCGCGCCACTCCGTGCGCTTCTCGTCTTTAACGCTAATCTATGTGTAGGGGAAAAACTTATAATTTCTAGTTCCCTTCTGTTACGCAGTGAAAAAAATTCGTATTATTGGAGAAAACGTTTTTATTTGAAAATAATATATATATACCACCATCAATGCTTACTTGTTAGGTATACAAGAGCCAAAACCATAAAAACATCATGCGTCCAGAGGACGATGGAAATGATTTAAAATTAAGACATTTTCAGACTTCAATCTCTCAATGTTATAAATACTAATTTATGTATCAAGTGAGTGAAGTGATACTTTTTTTTACGAGTAGGAATAGGCGGAGTGCGGCATTCCTACGAGTAAAAAAAATACTTTACTCACGAGTTTCATACAGTATTTTTTCTACAACTGTCAAAGAAATAACCAATTCCTATTTTTTTGCAAATATGAAATGAATTTGTCATATTTTTATTGATTCATTATTCGAACAAAATTCGAAGAGTATGCCGGAGAGTTGAGTTTCAAACAAATGAAACGAATAATTTCGATAGAGTCGAAATCTCTCTCTGTATTGAGTTTAGCTGTGTAGACTTGTAATTCAAACCATGGCGTCAGCAAATTCCAGGTAACCCAATATCTAACACGTGCACATATAACCTTGCACTGGGTCGATGAGCGCGTATCGAATTTCACTGATCTAGACTTTTACCGGATGTTATCGAATTCCAGGGAATACACGTGCATTCATTGAACTGGGTCACTGAACCTGTATTGAGTTCAGCTGTGTAGACTTGTAATTCAAACCATGGCGTCAGCAAATTCCACGTAACCCAATATCTAACACGTGCACATATAACCTTGCACTAGGTCAATGAGCCCGTATCGAATTTCGCTGATGTACATCTGTAACCGGACGTCAGCAAATTACAGGTAATATGATTCCAGACACGTGCATTCCTTGACCTTGGGAGAGGTTATTGAACCCGTATTGAATTTCGCTGATGTACACCTGTAACCGGACGTCAGCAAATTCCAGCTAATATGATTCCTGACACGTGCATTCATTGACCTTGGGAGAGGTTGTTGAACCCGTTTGCACTCCTCCCATTGCTCTCTCATGGCTTTTTGCTGACTGAGCATATTGCCGAGTCCCTCCTCTCGTTGCTCTCTCATTTCCTCTCTACTGACGTGGGGAGTGGTTACCTGGGAAAACGTACCAGCGCGCCCTCCGGATGTGTCGGAGCTCCGGAGACAGGGCCTGACTGGAATATCCTCTTTGGAAAAAAAATAATAATAATACCTTTTTCCTCCTTTGAACTATGTCAAGGAAATCTCATATTTGCACTATCCACGATTTTCTCCGTTCAATCTTCATCACTTTTCATTTCTACTTAAATTAAATTTATAGTTATCAAGAATTCGTTATCTGGATAGATGCCCAATTTCACAAATTTCTTTAATTATTGTTGTCAACTAGTTTCTGACGGCCAAACAGCCATAGCTACCTTGGATTACCTAGTGTAGTTTAGGTCCAATAGTTCCTTAGAAGTATATGCTATTATTTTGAATATATTCGCCGCGATAGTTTGGAATTTTGATAATACTTATTTAATAGTAAAAATGCTAAGAATATTATAGAAGAATATTATAGGTGAAACATATTTATAGGTTATTATTTGCCAAAGAAAATGAGAACTGTTTATGACAGAATTTCGTTATTATTCGGATATGTCACTGTTGTTGCATGAAACTGTTGGTTGCCGAGCAACGCTTTTTCGTTTAATAATGAAATCGTATGTTGATAGTGAAATATTGTAATACTTTACGCACACAAACCACACAAAAAAGTGGACTTTTTTTGACAGGTGTCATGCCTATGTATATCAATTGTTTTTGGGAATTTATTTTGAATTCCATGAGTATTGCTCAGTAATTTCAAAAAATGACTAGGAGTCAGCGATTGAATTTTCTTGTCTCTAAATATATTGCGCCACATTGTTTGTAAAAGTTGATCAAATATAAATCGTAATATTCTTTTTCGCAATACAAAGACTCTTTGAATATCATGTCCTAGGGACCAGGACATTAGACGATGACGTAAGCAATTGTAGAATTTACATATGGTTATATACATTCAATAAGGTATCCAAAGAAATTTCACCGATTTTGATTTTTCAATGACAGTGTTGTTTGATGGTGAATTGCGAATAGACTAATATTGAATGCAACCAGTTTTTTTGATATTCATCATCAATTTCGAAACTGATTCAGTGTATGGGCAACGTTTTCAAAAAGTGCAATTTCTTAAGTGTACGGTATAATTGTGCAAGTATCGTCTGCATACCAAGAACTCTAGCGTCAGTTAAGTAACTAGAAAGGCCATTGATGAATATTATATTAACAGGCCAAGAACACTGCCTTCAAGATCAATATCAAATTCGTTGGAGAAGACATCATCAATCTTCACTATGTTTTTTCGATTTTCAAGAAATGAGAGAAACCAGTGGTTCAGATATATTTACGATCCTGCTTTATTTATTTATTTATTTATATGTATATGTTTCTCGATAGGTGTCCTCTCATGGAGTGATTTATTATTATTGTAAGATGATATTGTTAATTTGTTCTTGATTGAGAATTCGCTTTTGTGAATGTTACGCAAGATTACGTGTATCATAATTACCTCGACTTTCAGCTCTAAATTTGCATGAAAATATCCAAACTTATTGCATTGAACGTTTGAGGTTAGATTATCACCTTAGTCATGGAAAATAACTTTTGCTGAAATCGCTCAAGAATGCCCACTTTTCGGAACAACTCCAGACCACAAAATACGCTTATCCAGTGTTTCAGAACTTTCACGGATCGAAAACGGTCCGGGAAAATTCGTCCCTACTGGTGTCTTATGTACATTTTAGACAGTAAGTAAATATACGCAAACAACGAACTCACGTTGAGAACATTTACTGCATATATCATCATATGGATCGTTTACTTTTATTTTTTTGATATTTTTATAGTTATGATTCTTACGATAAGTAAGGTATTGACTTTTGTCACAGCAATAAAAAAACATTAAATGTTATGGAAACAATAGGCGATATAATGGCAATCAAAAATCGTTATGTATTTATAAAAATACCCTACTGACTGTTGGGAACTGAATATCTAACCAGTGATAATCAAAACAATTCTGGCGAGTAGTATTTGAATATCCTGCCAATTTAATAATTAATCTGAATTTCTTCTGACAGAAGCAACAAACTCGTACAACAAATCAATCTAAATGATCACCCAATCTCAGCCGAATGCAGTTGTGAGCTATAGATAGTCTCGTTTACTCAGGTTCTGAAATTGATACGGGCCATTACTACAGTTTAGAAGCAATAACCGCATCAGAGATGCTCTGGTTGAATTGAAGCGTCTTCTACATGCTTTCCTATAAAAGAGAATAGTTTCACAGATCGATACTTCCCGATTTTATCCAGGATACAATCTTGATTTTACTACCAATCATTTCCTTTTTCTACTTATATCCGGTTACAAAAGTAGCCTTCGACGCTTTTAGATCTCAAAGCAAAGTTGTCGTTTTCCGTTATTTTGTGAATGTATTCATCAATCAAGAGGAAATCTCTAATGACATAAATAAATTTTTGTACAACTGACATTAAAAATGACGTTTTTAATTCATTGACACATGAACTAAAAACTGACGTTTTCACAAAATCACTTTTAACACTAGTGTTAAAAGTACTTTTAAAACTAGTGTTAAAAGTAAAATGACAGATGAGATGATGGATACTCAGTAATATAGATCTCTCTAACACTTCAATCAGATATTATAAACAGAGCACCTACTCAAGAGGAATCGTTTATAAAAGTTCACACATGTATTTGGCCGTTTGTGCAATTGATAATACTAATTCCTTTTGAAGTTACAAACGAAGTAGTATTTAGTCCAACTGTAGAATGTCCTTCATCACTGACAAATAATGACATTCATAAATAAAGTGCGTTGGGGTTTATTATTTTGAAGTATCTGTCAGTCAGCCTTGTAACCCAAAGATCGTGTGTTCGAATCCTTATGGATCTTATTTTTTTTTTGTTTTTTTCTTACTAGCAGTAACTGTTGAACAAAAAATTTTGTATGATACATTTGTTAAAAGTGATTTTATTTTGCTCGTGGGGTTGCTCCACTCGCTAACGCTCGTTTCGCAATATTCCCCACTCACAAAATAAAATGCCACTTTTAACACTTGTATCATAAATAACTATTTTCTCTCGAGTTGGTGTTGATTTGGCATCAAAAATAAATAAGGGAGACACTCTATGTTCCTGCAACCAACAACTATTAATGAAGTGAAATACATGATATTATCCTTAAAAAGTAATAAGTCACCAGGCCCGGACGGCATTAGAAACGAGACGATCAAACTCTCATCCAATTACCCCTGTGTTATATATTTAATATGTGCATGCAACAAGGCATAGTACCCAAGCATTTCAAGGAGGCACATATAATACCTATATATATATATAAAAGTGGCGATAAAACAAGTATGTCTAATTATAGGCCCATATCTTTAACATCTGCCTTTTCGAAATTGCTTGAAAAACTTGTCAAAAGCCGCCTAATGGTTTATCTGAAAAAGCATAACATTATTTCTGACAGGCAGTATGGATTCAGGGAGAACATGAGTACTCAAGATGCGATAGCACATTTAACATCACAAATCTATAATGCCGTAGATAGTAAACTCGCCTGCCTTGGTGTTTTCGTCGATCTGGCGAAAGCCTTTGACACTGTAAGTCATGAGCTTATGCTGGATAGACTCGAACACCTGGGCGTGCGCGGAGTGGTGTTAGATCTCTTCAGGAACTTTCTTGAGGGAAGAAAACAACGAGTTAAATTGAATGCAACACTGAGCACTGAAGAAGATGTACTATGTGGAGTTCCACAGGGGACAGTTTTGGGTCCCATTCTTTTCATAATCTACCTGAACAAATTACTTACTAGAAAATCTCCTGGAACAATCATTTCTTTTGCTGATGATACTGTCATTTTATACATTGGAGATTCGGAATGTTGTGAGAGAAATGGCTGAAAATGACCTGAAAAATATCATAAAATGGATTAACTGTAATTTACTGACAGTCAACGTGAACAAAACTAAAATAATGCCATTCACATCGTATGAAAATTATTTACCAACCTATAAAAACATTCAGATAGAAAACCAAAACGTTCCATTGTACATGAATACAACTTATCTTGGAATTCATTTGGATTCATTTTTGAAATGGGATTTCCACATAGAAAAACAAAAAAATAAAATAAGATCAATAATTTATATATTTTATCAATGTCGTCAAATATTACCCCCAGAAAAACTGAAGACAATTTACTATGCACTTGTAAATCCATTAATCAGTTATGGTATAATTGGATGGGGGGGAGCAAGAAAAACCTTTCTGAAACCACTGGAAGTGATTCAAAAAAGAATACTCAAAATTATGTATTTCAGGCCGACCCGCTATCCCTCCAATACATTGTTCAAAGAGACGAATATATTTGATATCAGACAAATTTATGTCAAAATAATGTTAATATTCACATTCCAAAAAGAAAAATATTTGAAAAAAATAGAAAACGTACATTAGACAAGATCAAGCAGTATAGCACGACTGATACTACCTAGAGTGAATAAGTCTATCGGTAAAAGGACGTTCACTTACCTGGCACCAAAGATATTCAATCATGTCCCCGAAGATATAAAATCAGTATCCGCTAAACACTTATTTAAAAAAAAAAAATCAAGATATGGATTGCTCAACATGACCGATTATTTTTCCACAACATAATCGATCCTATCTGATGTTTAACAAAATGCTAGAAATTTCTGATACCTTCAACTAGTCTGAGTCATAATCTAGCTACTTAAGTTTTAAGTTTTATTCCTACTTTATATTCTATCTATGTTATATATTTTAATTGAATTGAGCTAAAATTTTACTCTTAATTTACTTTTCTTTACATATATACTTAATCAAAGCTATTTTTGTAGTCGAAGTTTCTGCCATAGACAGGATCTAAGAGAGCCTAAATGGTGTTATTCTGTATTGCAGATTATGGTATTGATATATTTTTATGTACTTAACAGTGTATCCTTTTTCTTGCAATATATATTATTATTATTATTATTATTATTATTATTGTTTCTACTCATCCTTAGAAATGTATTTGGAAAGTACATTATATTCATTTTGCCAAATCTGCCACTACACGACTGAAAACTCCATTAGGGCCAATTAATTATTTGCAAGGCGAGTGGGCAGTCTGATTACATTTAACTAAGTACTAATACTATTTTGCTCTCGTTGAACTATGGTGAATTCATGAACTACACAAGGCCTTCTACACGGCCAAGGTTCGTTAGAGCTTTGTACAGAGTGACCCAACAAAGATCAACGAAAGCTACCCGTTTGTGTTTGTTGGTTATGAATAAATGGCTCATCGGGAACCAACAAAGCATTATGAAGCTCCGTTGGCCTCAGTCGCAGTATTATACAGGGTGAACTATCACCAATTACCGAAAATGAAATAGTGTACTGAAACATTATTTCGACGTTTCATTCGGAAAATATTGAATACCAACTTGATAACAATATCTCGAATAAAGTTAGGCTCGAAAGAACATGTTGTTCGCTCACAAGAAACAATTTAAAATCATTTGGATTTATCCTAGTTTTGTGACGGTTCGGTAATTAAATTTGATTTATGGTGGAAATACATCCTTTCTTACGCTTTCAGAGCATATAGATTTATGAATCGGTTTCAGAACACTACTGGAAGCTATGAGATGAAACCATCCAGCATTTACGTATATTTGACTGTACAACGGCTGTATACACATACACTATGAATACTTTTGGTAAATAATTCACATAGAAACTAAGTTTTATAATGGTTTTAAGCACTCCTCAAGTTCATGCAATGGTTCTGTAATAAAACTATCGACGAAGTTTCATTGAGGTTTTGAGATGTACTCCCGAGAACCGCTATGAGGTCAAAGCATAAAACTATTCTATTCAGCTACCTCTGAACGGTAATAACTAAATCATAAAAGTTTTACGAGATCGTTAAACATTCAAATGATCTTTTCTATGGCCATCATAAAACCGAACGAAAGTGATGAAATGTCAAAAGTCAAAATTATATGGTTGTTATTTACAATATATAGGTATGTACCAGGATTTCATTTCATATCAATAATCAGTAAATATTCAAGAAAACTGATAAACAAAATCACCCATGTCAAAACAATGACCAAAATCATAGAAATTTCAACGTACACAACAATTAACGATGTACATACGAAATAGTTGGACATTTCGCCACTTGGACGCAGGTGAGTATCTAATTTTCTCTCAAATGCCGAGGAGTCGCTTTAATGGTTAAAGTGTATTAATGAGGGCGATTAATAATCGAGATAATTTAACGCGTGAGCGGAGCGAGCGCGCTAATGTTTGAGATTGTTAATTGCCATTTCAATTCACGAGTTTGTTACAAAACTTTTCCGTCGACCGTACTTTTCAAAAATGAAGATATCTCACCTTTAATTTTTATTTATTTATCGATAAACAACAATCTCTAACTAAATCGATTCAAAGTTAGTTTAATTTTCCTTAGTGGTAGTTTTAATTTTTTTTTTTTTTTTTCGAATAAAAAAAATACTGAAATTTGGATTTGAACCTTCGACCTCGATGTCATCTCTCGACTGTCAGGCCAACATTACCACTCCGCCACGCGACTTGCTAATAACGCCAGTGGAAACTGGTGTATTGAAGTGTTTCTGAAATTTGATTTCAGAATTGGCAAATAAATAATGACAGATAGTACTAACCAATATCAATAGAATATCATTCATCAATAGGGGTCATTAATCAACGATTTTGAGTGAGTTCAAATACATCATAAATGAACGGTCGACAGAAAAAATATGAATAGTCAAAAATGGGAGTATAGATAACGAGTACTGATTCCGGATATGACATGAATCTCGATCAGAAAATGTATTTGAAGTTTAGGAAAATGTTTTGGAAATCGGCTTAAATAATACCAAATATACTTTTTTAGGAAAAACTTATTTTAAAATGGTTTATGATTTAATTTGACGTGAAAAGGTTTTATGGGGGCAATATGTGCAGCTATTAATTCAGAATGAGGTATAGGGTAACCATACTTTATACTTCAAAGATCTCTATCAGGACGCAATCATAATATTTTTGACTTGTAAATTAGTCGCCCCAATTTTCATTACCTACAACTGCATAATTCGAATAATTTGAGCCCGTTTTGGCTGTGGTCATTTATGGAAAATATTATTATAACCCAACTTCATTCAAGTGAGACATTTTGATGCCATACAGAGTATTTTAAGACCATATAGGCTTATAACAGCCCTATGATTTGGTTTTATAATGAACCTCGGGAAGAATTCATCTTACCTATACAAAAGGTATTTTTTTTAATCCAAATTCCTAAATTTCACGTAGTTTTCTACTTCTTTTTGTTGAAAGAGCACGATGTATAATTTTCGGTGAGTGGTCTTAGTTCACCCAGTATTGTATTGTTCACTTTTTAATTGACTTATATATTATCAAAATTTTCCTAATAGTTTTCGATTTTGAGAGTTTTGTAACAATTCATCGAACTTCTCTGATATTTTTTTATTTTTTTCTGCATTTTTATGTTGTCATCTCTACAGTCATACCCCAAAGAAACTTAATTGGTATATTCTCGAAATCAGACGTGAACGAGATTGTTTGAATTTCTTACGTGATGTGTACAAAAACAATCCTAGTATTCTCGCCAAAGAACAAATAAACGCCCGAAAGAACGTATATGATAAAATTGTATCTGTAGCTAAAGGAGAGACAAATGACAGGTATGTTATCATTGAAAATATGCCTCAGGCGAATATCGCATAGTGAAAACTTTTATTGTAAAAATTAAACATTCGATTTACTCAACATATAAATTTCAGCTAAATTAACCTAATGCTTGGGAAAGAATAGAAAGAACTCCCTATGGAGTTGCAGTACCAAAGATTTTATAAGATCGTCAAATATTCTTTTTTCTTAAAAATCGGTTTTTTGTTTACTCACTATGAAGAATTACAATCTGAAACTGAAAAACTATCAAAGAAAGAATGAGGTTAACTTAAATGCCAAGAGGATCTCTTGGCCATGATTGTTAATTTGGGTGCATGAATGCTATATTTTGAATACTTGTTAATCAATAATTGCCAATTTACAATTTTTAATTGGTTCTGCATCAATCCACACTAATCTTCCATGTTCTGATGTAGGAGTAGGATTAATTTCTTGAGTAGTGTAATGATTTTCGTGAACAGTGTATATAATTAACCACAAGAAAACCCACTCTCTATCTGAATATGAAGGAGTCAGCCAAGTAAAAATTCATCAGTATTTGTGGTTATCGAATGAAGTGTAGCGTAGGGATTATAACTACATCAGATGTTTTGGATCGTTCATCCGACCTGAGATATGAGAACTAGAAATAGTACAATTAATATCCACGGTGATATTTCCGCTCTATATTTTACTCTCCCATTACTTCCTCGTATCCTACAACTCCGCCTGCCTTTCAATTAGATATTAAATTTTTGCCAATGCAGCTTTAATACTTGCGAGTTCCGCTATGGATTATCTGTATCGAGAACTCGAAGCAAATAGCTACTTGAATTTCGTGAGAAGGAAATTCACGGTCTGGCTTAATCGGGAAAACGTGTTAGTAAAGTCTCGAAATACCCTAAATTGCTATCGTACGGAGTGATTTTCCGTCGAGTAAACCTTACAACGATAATCGAGAATACATGGAAAATCAAATGAAATGAAACGTGATGGTCGTAGTACTTTTCCAATTGTAGGTTGAATGAATGCTTGGGATAATACACAAGTAATACTGATATAAAATGTTGTATGGGTTTGCCAAATTATCACTTATAATGCCACAAGAGTTTCAACGTAGAAAACTGGTGTTCGAGAAAAAAAAATCTGTTTTCAATTGAAGCTAGACTGTATTTGGTAAAAAATTTTTACACCAAAATAATATTCAAAAAATACTAGGATAATGTCGGTTTTTGATGGTTTTGAAAATTAAATAGTCTTTGTATTTTAATTCAAAAGCAATATGAGGTAGAATAACAGTTATGCATCAATAACTAAATGCTTGGGGGGAAAAAATAAAAAAATAAATTCCAGCATTGGAATTTGAACTCACTCTTTAAATGTAATTTTGAGTATAAATGTCAAAAAAAAATCAGTTTTAATCTCCCTAAAGCATGATTAATTTCCGAACATTTTTTCGAAGTGCTAATTCTCTTCGCAACTGAAAAAAAAATTCGCAGCCGAGAAAAAATTTACACTGAACCATTGAATTCGTGATATTTTCAAATGGATCATGTTGAAATTACTTGCGTCCTTCAATAAAATATAGGTGAATATATTTTTTTAAATAAGACTGTTATCTGTGAGTCTGCTCAAATGCGGTATTTTAGATTAATCCAGATGTGCTCATTAAGCACTATCCAATAACTTTTTTGAACACTAGTAGTACAGTAACCACAGACACAGGAAATACTTATTCCACGCCTGTGCCGTATATTCAAGGCTTGCATAGCATTACGGCATATACCTACGATGTGGCAAGAGGTGAGAGTCATATATCTCCCAAAAGTAGGGAGAATAGGCGACAAGACACCCAAGGCATATCGTCCCATAAGTCTAATGACCTTTCCACTTAAAACGTTGGAAAGGCTGATAGATAGATACATAAGAGACGAGGTATTACAAACAAACCCGCTCAACGAACGCAAGTATGCGTATCAACCAGGCAAGTCAACGGACTTAGCACTGGACGACCTCAACAGGCTACTAACGAAGTCCTTGGAAGACAAAGAGATAGTCATGACAACATTTATAGACATCGAGGGTGCCTTCAATAATGCATCCACCGAGTCCATAGCAAATGCCCTAGCGAAAAAAGGGGTACATCCCCTACTGTGCCAGTGGATAAACGCCAATTTGAAGAACAGGGTCATTATATCAGAAATTGGCGGAACAACACTGACAGCTAGAGCAAACAAGGGATGTCCGGAGGGAGGGGTGCTATGCCCCTACTTTGGGCCATCCTAATTGATGAATTAATTGAAAAGCTAGTTTCCAGAGGCTTTCATTGCCTAGGATATGCCGATGATCTTGCAATTATTGCAAAAGGCAAATTTGCAAGGACAGTAAACCCTCAACCACAATAGTCACATTCACACGAAAAAAAGTACTGGAAGGACTTAGGTCACCGGTACTGAACGGGATAGAAATTCCATTTGCCCAAGAGGCAAAATACTTAGGAGTCATCTTCGACCATAAGTTGACCTGGAATCAACACCTACAAAAAACCATAGAAAAAAGTACTGTAGCCTTCAATCTGTGCAGGAGAATGTGCGGGAAAAATTGGGCACTACAACCAAAAATGACTACATGGCTTTACGCCAGAGTTATCAGACCCATGATAACGTATGGGTCAGTGGTATGGTGGCCAAAGACCAAGCAGGCAGGAGTGGTTCGACGGCTTGGAGGACTACAAAGACAAGCATGTCTGAGTGCCACCGGGGCCTTGAGAACTACCCCAACAGCCGCTTTAGAGGTCCTGCTCAACCTACCTCCACTACACATATACATCCAAGCCAAAGCCCGGTCTGTCACGAGCAGGTTGCTTAGAGGACAAGCACCCATTAGCAATATGAACGGGAGAGACTACAAGAAGCTATATGAAGAGTTGGATAACGACCCGGTTACAAGAATGCCATCAGATGGCATTCTTCCCAAATATAGCTTTGACAAAACTTTCAAGACAAGTATAATGGACAGGGATGCGTGGAAGGGGGGGCCTCCCATCAATGCGGAAATCGCTGTCTACACGGACGGCTCCAAAACGGATGAAGGTGCAGGAGCCGGCATTTACGGAACCAAGCCGAAGATGAAAATCTCACTGAGCTTGGGCAAACATGCGACGATATTTCAAGCGGAAATCGTTGCAATACACCATTGTGCACAAGAGCTAAAAGGCACGATTTTTCACGAAAAAATATTGCCATATACTCAGATAGCCAAGCTGCGATAAAAGCAGTCAACTCAATGCAAGTTACCTCAAAACTTGTTTGGGACTGCATAGAAGCCCTAAAAGAGCTGGACAGTCAGAACAGACTGACACTAGCCTGGGTACCAGTACACACACATGTTATAGAGGCAATGAAGAGGCCGATACACTAGCCCGAGAAGGAGCAAGTAAGGCCCTGAATGGCCCAGAACCGTATTGCGGTATAGCAAAAGCTGTACTAAACACCAAATCATGGATTCAACAGAAGTCTCAAGAATGGTGGAACAATGCACCAGGGATGAGACAGGCCAAAGAGTTTATCAAACAACCGCAGCCAACATTCACAGACTATCTACTAAGCCAGAAGAGGAACACTACTAGAATAGTAGTAGGACTTCTCACAGGGCACTGTAGGCTCAACAAACATATGAGTACAATAGGCCTGGCAGAAGAAATGCTATGCAGGTTCTATCAGGAAGAAGAGGAAACATCAGTACACATACTATGCCACTGCGAGGGCTTGTCAAGGCAAAGGTTTCTAACACTGGGAGAGGAAAAACCAAGAGCTCCCAGATTCATGGGAGTTCTAAAAACCAGCCTGTGGAGTCTCGTAAAGGAGACAGGGCTAGACAAAGAACTCTAAATCATCTCGAGGACAAACACAATAGATCTGAAAAGGTCGCGGTGTAGAGGCTTGTAGCACGAAAGTCCCTAATATATAATCTAATCTAATCTAACCACAGACAAGTGAAGAATGAATCGTAGCACTTTGAAACTCGACACATAACTTCTTGACATCATAATTTGTTAGAAAAAAATTATTTACCAAAATATCAGGGGTAGAACCAAAAAAAAAAATTATTTATAAAAATTATAATTTTTTTTGCTGTTGTTTCGGAAAGTATAAGATTTATTCAACAAGATGAAAGATAATTCAATTCTCCACAGAAAATCTGATTGAATTCCGATATCAAATTTCCATTTCCGGCAGGGCCGAAAATTAGATTTGTCATAACTTTGCTAAAAACTATAGTAAAACGAAAAGAAAAAGTGTATATCGTTTTGTTTCTGATGACTTCTACTTCCTCATGCAAATATAATATGTGAGTATCTGAGTACCCAAAAAGTGTTTGATCCCACTTCACATAACCCTTCTACGATATTTACGGAGGATCCGAAAGTCATAGATATTTCAGTTGATATGAAATAATTATAGTAAAGCAGGAATCAGTACCCTCTTTGGAACATATGAAACGATTTTAAACTAGTGAGACAAGTCTCATTATACATGCCAAAGAAAAAACTGGGTTTTATTCCTGCCTCAGTTTTAAACTCACCCATAATCCCGGCAATTTCTTCAGTAAATGTGGAAATTAATCGCTCATATACATCCTACATAAAAAAGGAAGTATGTGATTTCAAGCTTGAGGTTTGCGCTTCACAATAGTGTAATTAAACATACAGTGCGGATTTTTATAGTCCCCCCCCCCTGTTAACTTTTGAACGGTTTGACGTAGAGCGATAAAAAAAAAAACATTTCGAGGGTTTCACCGATACTACCTTTTGAAATATAACGCATTATGATTGCTCGATAGATGGCGCGGGGGGGCACAAAAACCTAATTTTTTGAAATGGCATGGGGGGTCGAGTGACACATCGTTGAAAAGAGAATTGGATTCTCTTTTCAACCATCTAATTTTTTTTAAATTTTGTTAATATTTTTTTTCACAATAAGCATTTGAAGTGTCAATGTAACAAAAAGAAAACAAACTATTATGACATGTAGTATTTAAATAATTAGAAGCAAAATTGTTGTCAATTAACGAAACAGGTGTTCGAAATGTCCACCCAATACTTCTTGACAATAAAAAATTCGATTCACAAATTCCTGCCGAACATTATTCAACATGTCTGCAGTTATACCAGCACAAACCCGTGTAATTCGTTCTTTAAGTTCTTCCAAAGGGTTGGATTGTTGCTCATACACTTTGGATTTGACGTATCCCCACAGAAAGAAGTCACAAGGTGTAAGGTCTGGTGATCGTGCCGGCCATTCGATTGGTCCACGACGTCCAATCCATCTCATAGGGTATGTTATATCCAAATACTCTCGAACTTGACGTTGGAAGTGAGGAGGGGCCCCATCTTGCTGAAAGGTGATGTGTTCCTGAAATTCGTTCTCATTTTCTTCTAATATTCCAAGTATGAGTGGTTCAACCGTATCTCTTAGTAAATCCAGGTACAAATTACCGTTTAAGTTTTCTTCCAGAAATAAGGGACCTACAATATGGTCTCCCAGAATTCCAGCCCACACATTTACTTTCTGTGGGAACTGTGTGTGACCTTCTCGAAAGATATGGGGATTTATATCACTCCAGTATCGCACATTTTGTGTATTCACATTTCCGTTCAAAAAAAGGTACTTTCATTTAAACAAATCCAATAAATAGTCCTTTCGTAGTACCTGTTATTACTTTTGTCATTAAAAATAAATGAAATGGGTATAATTTCGATATCCTAATACCTAATGAATAATTATTAATGTTGTGAATTGTCTTTATTGACCGTATTTCGTGGTATTGATTGCAATTGTGAATCACTAGAACAATTAAGGTATTTTTCTTCAAACATTATTATTTTAATACCACCCAAAATATTTTCCGTCCCATTATTTCACATGAAACCCTTCAAAAGTTATTGAGGTAAGGTAAGGAAACGAATTCAGATCCGCTCTTACACTTGACACTTCAAATGCTTATTGTGAAAAAACGTGTCAACGAAATTTAAAAAAAAATTAGATGGTTGAAAAGAGAATCAAATTCTCAACGATGTGTCACTCGACCCCCCATGCCATTTAAAAAAATTAGGTTTTTGTGCCCCCCCGCGCCATCTATCGAGCAATCACAATGCGTTATATTTCAAAAAGTAGTATCGGTGAAACCCTCGAAACGGTTTTTTTTATCTCTCTACGGCAAACCGTTCAAAAGTTAACAGGGGGGGGACTATAAAAAGCCGCACTGTATATGCAGGATATAAATAAGCGATTATTTTCAATATTCACTGAAGAGAATGCCGGTTTAATTGGTAAGTTGAAAATGAGTCCAAAGAGGGTATGGGTTGCTGCTTTACTATAATAATTTCATTTTTACCAAATTCTTCATGATTTTCGGATCACCCATAAACATCTCCATGAAGTGCGACAAAACACATTTTAGGTATTCAAATACTCGTATATTATATTTGCATGAGAAGGTAGGAGTCTTCAGAAACGATCTGAACTTTTCCTTTCGATCATTTATAGCAGAGTTATGACCAATCAAATATTCGGCTCCGCCAGAACTCCCAGCTGCGAGTAAGCGTGAATCTATCTATTTTTTTATTTTCAAACGAAAAAAAATATATGTTTCACTCCTGGAATTTTGGAAACCATTCGTTTTTCGTGTTCATCATGGTTCCAACAACTAGCATACCAAGTTTGGTGGTGCTACAATCGATCCTCGTCTTAAAACAATCGTACTGGATTATGGAATATCTGGGACTTACATCTATTGATTTCTAAATTTCAGGTAACTCCGACATCCCCAATATGCCACCAGTCTTACGCTGTCCACTACTCAGCCAATGGAAGAGACGCATCTGCAACGACTATTTGCCGTCCTGTTTCAGAAAATCAACTCCGTGTGCAGCGTTTCGGATCGCATCGCAGGCTATCATCAAGGAGATCAAGCAGCTGCGACAGCACATGTGAACGAGCCCCCAGTCCTAGCCCTAGTATCTGTGGAGATGATTCCAAACCCAAGATGGTATCAAGGAGAATGGGTAGGAGAAATATCAAGGCACAGGTTCGTATTTGCAGTCATGAGGCAGAAGCCCCAATGTTCAACTGACTTCTATTGTGTTTTTTGATGAAACAGCTAGGAAAAATCTTTCTACTCTCGAAATTGAATAAGCTTCACAGACAAACTGTTTATAACAGTAATCGAAGAAATGTATGTTGTACTGACAGAATTGTGACACCAAACCTCAAAATTATGTGAACCGTATAAAACTAAAATATGAGCCTTATTATATGTCCCTGATTTTAAGCTTCAAAGCTCTCGAAAAATAAAACTGTATATCAAATATAACTTCTGAAGAATTCAACATGATTCTGAATTTGATGATATATCAAGTTACAGCAGTTTCTATTTCAGTAATTTTCTATTGACAATTCACATACACGAGATGTGGATCTTTTGAGCAAACCCTTCGAACTTCATACTGTTTATACCCAAACTACTTTGTCTTCATGAAGACGGAGAACTGTGACTCTAGCTTTGTCCAATTTTTTCCCTGATGACCACCATGACACCAACTTGTATTTTTAAATTCCCAGAACTGGAGTCCTATTCAACACGTCCCTGTAGATTTGACAAGTTTTCCCTGGGCCACGTGGCCCAAAAATGTTGAACTATTCGAGATAAAATGAAATCTTTCTTGATTGGATTTGCATTTTGGGTTGGTGTTGGTATTCTGAATCAACCATCTCCTGGCTAAACGAATAAATGAGCATGAATATTTTTGATCTCTGCAGATGAAAACCATACTTTTGATCCAAATTTTAAAATTTTGCTTACAGAAAGAAAAGGCTTAAAACTTAATTTCTTAAAAGCACTTGAAATCAACAAAAGAAAAAAATCCAATAATTTACTAAATGACCAGTACAAGTAAATGAAAAATTATAAGAGAACGAGAAGATGTTAAATGAAAAAACATTGATTATTCCTGTCTCATAATATGTCACTGACGGCGGAAAAAAAATTCTAAAGGGTTGAACAAGGCTTGACTCTGAAAAAAGGAGGACCCTGTGAATTATTTGAGAAATGAATTATTTTGTATTATGCGTACTATTGAATGGATTGTACTTGCCTGATTTGAACTGATTATGCCGAAAATGTCGAAGTTATTCCCAAAAAATCTTGAAAAAGATGTATTTTTATCACCCTGTATCTTGAAAACCAAGCCGTTCGGGACAAATGTTTAAATGAACTTTTAGTCCTGAAACCTTTCAACGAATCATCTCCTGAAGTTTGTCAACGTACTTAATTAACCCCCTGTATATATCTGTACAATTACTGATTACCATTGTTTGTTTGAGAAAGCTATAGTAATAGCGAAACGCGTCACATACTACAAGAAGTAATATATTGTGGGAATTTAAAAAACAAGTGTTTTTTATTTAATTCCTAGTAATTATGGATATCCATCAAGTATCGGTCAAATCAATCAAGATATTAAAAATAGCCTGTTGACACCATTGTTAATAAATAATACATTTTGGAAAGTAGAATTTGAATTCAGATAAAATTTTTGTTAATATTTGTAAATTTTTGTTTCATCAAACAATTGTTACTTAGCTTATACAACAGTATATTGTTATTCCTCGAAGAATGTCGTCGCAGAACCACTGGCGTCCAGACTTGCAGCTAGCGCGCGATTTGAAAAATGTCGCGTGCGCACGACCTTGGACGAAATTGAGGCAACCGCATGTTTTTCGTCAAGTAGCGTATTCAAGAAGATATCGGCAAATTTTCAACTATGGAAACTATAATATGATGATGACGCAAAAATAGAGTTTGCTTACGCCCGGCAGCCAGGAGTTCCGGCAACGTGAGGGGCCCTATGCCACGCATAAGATGGCAACCCTCTACGCCGTAGTGCTTTTTTTAATAGAGCTTATTCATTGACGTTGGTTGAAACATTAATAAAAATATTCACCTCGGAGCACCACGGCAAAAAATAATAATAGCCGTCCTCTACCCGCATAGTATATGCCTTTTGGTACAATCTACGAGTAACAACCTTCTGGCAATAGATCCTATTGTTTCATATGGGTGAGATCCGATCCATCAAAACGATCATATGCCCGATAGTATTGCCGGCTCTTGTACCATGAAGAGTTGAGTAAAATGATGCTTTTACAAAAATTGTGACAAGCTTTCTGGCAACTAAGAACAATAATTACCAATGGTTGCTATGTATTTAAAAACAAGCCAATGGTTACCATCATAACAGTATGTTGTGTACAATGCGATCCTAAAATTTGTGTTTGTAATTTTGAATTACTGATATTTTTATTCATTATTATGGCGGCCTTCTAATATTGTTCGTAAAAAAAAGGTGTGACGGTGTGGTGTTGGAAGTGTTCTTATTTTGTTCAAAGATAAACTTTCTCATAAAATAAAATTAGAACTTCCAACATTCACATTATAATTAACCATTATAACTACAACCGAAGGAATGTATGTTGTACTAACAGAATTGCGACAACAAATCTCATAATTATGTGGACTGTATTTATGTAAATATGAGCCTTGACAATCTACAATCCCTTACATATATCCGACCAGTCATGTAGTTCCTAAGTAGTTCCTAACATAACCTAACCTAACCTAACATAACCTAACTATAGTTGATCGTATTATATTTTTCTACAAGCACGCTCAAAGTAGTAATTTTCTGCATACATTTGCGTGTGCAAAGTTACACTTTTCCGTACGAAAAAGTAAAACTACTCAATAATCAGATCGGTAGGGAAAATTTATAATTATTTTAGTAGCTGTAGACTATTATACCTTCTAATCGTAATTCCGATAGTTGTATTTCAGCTTAAAACAAAAACATATATACAGTGTGTCCATAAAGTAACCCCCCCTGTTAACTTTTGAACGGAGTGGAATTTTCTTTATAAATTTTTTTGGTGGATTGCTATTTTATATGTTTTTTTTTGGCAGTAATAAAAAATGTCTACCCTTCAAAATGGCGGCTAGGCGCCATCATGAAAGATTTTTCTTAAATGGCATGGGGGTCGAGTAATACCTCATTCGAATTATCTTTTGACTTTCTATACGACTGCAAAATTTCAGACAAAAATATTCATCTAAAACAAAATGGCGGCACATTATGTTAGAACTTTTCTATGCGATTTCTTAGAATAAATGGCTTTAAACGAGCTCAATTGAAATGGAAATATATATTATATATGTAATATATATTATTTATTTGATTTTTTTTTCTAATATGGCACTCATCTGCCATGCAAGAAGCTCTTGCCGAAAAGACAAACTATTTTATCATTGCACTAAAGTTCTTCAATAGTCATTTATTCGAGAGGATCCTCTTGTGAGAGTTCTAAAATAATATACCGCCATTTTGTTTTGGAATATTTTGGTTTGATATTAGGTTGTCGAATAGAGAATTGAAAGAAGAATCGAATGAGGTATCACTCGATCCCCCATGCTACTTAAAAAAATATTTCAAAATGGCACCTAGCCGCCATTTTGAAAGATAGAATTTTTTTATCATTTGTCAAAAAGTAGCTTACGAACTACCATTTAACAAAAAAAAATGCAAAAAAAAATTCCACTCAGTTCTAAAATTATGGGCAGACTGTATATTTTTTATGTACCTTGTCTAATGGTAAATGATTATAATATTGTGAAGGGTGCGACTGTCGACTTTGATTAATGTGTCAAAGTCGACAGTCGCATGTGAATTTTTGTTGTATGGTTAGTTCTCTCTTTCAAGTTCAATTAAAAATTATTGACTTATTTATGTTTTTTTATTTTTGTTGTTATCTGATATGAAGCTCGTAGGAAAAATGCTGTTCCTAAGACGTGCGCAAAGTGTCTTTTCCGCACGCGAAAACTCATCCAAACTCCGCTTTGCGTCGTCCGTCTAAGTGTAATTGTATTCGGAAAAGTAACTTTCCGCACTTGTTGGGAAAATAACTATTTCAAATTTTGAGGTTCCCTTATACAAGAAAGGCGCAGAAGTTGGTGATTGAACTTCTCTTAACAGTGTTTTTAATTTTTAGGTGAAACGATTCAAGATGGAAACCAAAGCAGCCAAGACTTTGGCAATAATAGTGGGAGGATTTATCGTCTGTTGGCTTCCATTTTTCACCATGTACCTGGTGCGGGCTTTTTGTCCAACCTGTATTCATCCCCTGGTGTTCTCCACCCTCTTTTGGTTGGGTTATTGTAACAGTGCCATAAACCCCTTAATATACGCTCTCTTCTCCAAAGATTTCAGGTACGAATTTTTTTATTTCGTGAACGTAGATATATCTGTGAATATAAATGTTAACGAAAACATTTCACATAGAAATTGTACCAACATATCCATACACTTTTTTATTTTGAGAAGATGAATCAAGTCGAATTATGTAGTATAAATTATACCTACCATCCTTTACTGATAGGAGTTCTCATTCACATTCACAGGTTCGCCTTCAAAAAAATCATCTGCAAGTGTTTCTGCACCAGGAAGCAGAAAGACTCCAGAAGAGGTTCGGATGGATCTCAGTTGCAGGGAAAGCAATTTCGATCTCCCAGCTATAATAATCAAACCCACGGAAACTCCTTGGGGGAGGAAAGTGACCCTGGGGGAGACCCTTCAGATTCGAGGTGACCTAATGCTAGAAAAGGCATCAATCAGATGTACGGAGAAAACGAATCAGTCATCAAAGTGGCTATGTGTATGATGGTTGGCTGACAGAGGGGAAACTTCGAAAGACAGAAGCAAACGTCACTCTAGGCCAGATTTGAGATGCGATGAGGTTATACATACAATTGAAAGACAGACTAATTAATGAGTACCATTACTAGTAGGGTAATTTTTTATGTATTTTGAAATATAATACTTCATGATGATTGGCAGTACCATACAATTTCAGACCACAATACATCTAGTTTTATTTCCAGTCGACTCACATAACATCTGAACAAACACTCACTATGGTATTTATTTGAAGAAGGGAATAATTTCGGGAGCAGAACAAAAAACAACAAACTGTTTTTGAATATATATTTTCTTAAAGTCTCTATCGGATACTGAAGTCCAATAATATCAACTACACGAAATTAATAACGATATTGCTTTCCGCCAAAAAGTTATAATAAATATTGGTCATAGAAGGTTTCCTAGTTGTAAATTGCTATGTACAAAATACAAAACTCTAAATCAGTTGTCATAAACAAGTATGACCAAAATCACTAATCAGTACCACTGTTTTATGAGAAAATCATCTTCATATCTTGGGATGATTTCCAAAATATTCCGTAACAATATTTTTGAGAGAACCGTTAGTCTGTTACTGTAGTAAGACTAAATCTAAATAACACGCCAAATAAAGATTTGTGTAGGTATTTTTTATAAATTTTTAAATAAACAAAGTATGAAGTGCAAAGTGGATAACTTTTTTTTCATAAATCCAATGGTGTCTAAGGGCCGCCGTACATTATGCTATTTCCTGGCAAGTTCAATGCAACGCAATCTCGATTCACTCAAATCGCATACGTCTATCATATTTTAGAGCAAGTTTCATGCAAGTAGATGATTTTCCCAAAGTAATAGGACTGTTTACAAACAAGAAACTTGCTGAAAAATATGATAGACGCATACGCTTTGATCGATTCGAAATTGCGTTGAATTGAACTTGCCAAGAAATAGTATAATGTACCGCGGCCTTAAGGAAACTGAAGAAAATCATTACTTAACATATATATTCTCGCAGAAATCGTCCATAAATCAATCACTAGAATCAAACCAGTCTTTACTATAGAATGGTTGAATTAACGCTCAACATAAAACATGACTTTTCATATACAGGAAACTCTAAGTATCATGATAAAACTAATGTTTCATCATCGAGTAACCTGTGACCGCAACAAATGATATAACAAAACCATCAATACAAAAACTAATATATCCTAGATGAATGATAGTTTCCTAATTTAGATTTGGAGTAGTGAGGTAAGATAACATATCAACAAGTAATATTTCTTCTCCAATACTCCTCAATTACCTTGTTCTATCAGTTATGTAGGTCACAGGTTACCCGTTGTATATGAATCTCATTTTAATCTGAAATGTTTCATTTTAAGAAAGATCTTGAGTAATCTTTTCAAGTTTTTTCAACGAAAGTTTGTTTGAAACCTATAAAAGTAAAGCGGTATTAACATAATCGTAATGAAATTCACAAAATTTCCATTTGAAAAAATTCTGATATTGAATTGTATGTACATAGCATAAATATTTCGACTGAAAACAATATTCCACAAAAATGTGGGAACTTGCTGAAGCTGAGTTACCTACTTGTCGAAAAATGCAGTTTTAAATCGTATACAAATCCTCCAAATTTTTTTTTCTGACCCGATCATTTGAAAATAAAATAGGAAACCATAATAACCTAATACTTTAGGACTAAAATTGATAATTTGAACGTATTCATAGCCTTCTAGATTTAAAAATTAATTACAAAATTTAAAAAATTTTTGGTTACAAAAAGTAACAAATAATACGTGGTTGTATTTAGAATGTCATATGGAGACAAAAAAGGGAAAATATACCGGGTGTCACATTTAAAAATCGAAAGTTTACTTATATCACTTCCGGTGAGACCAGAAGTCACTTGTCAAAAAATGCAGTTTTAGGTATTATATAGATCCTCAAAATTTCATTCCAATTTCTTCAAAAACAAAATAGTTATAGGGACGAGCCACTTTCCGTGGACACCCGGTATATATTTGTTCATCATCTCTTTTGGGAACAAATGCAGTCAGGATTTGATAAATCATTAATCATCGTCGTAAAAACTACAGATGTGCTTGATTTAACCAATTATTCTATATAATTTTCATGGGCAGTTTTGTTTCCATGAATTTTATTTGCAACCTCAAATTATCTGGCGAATATGGCCGGCCACACACATGAAGGTTGATCCGCTAGTTTGAACCGCAACTGATAAGTATGGCGGTTTCATACACCACGGTTAAAACCGCTGTCAACTACTAACGCACAACAAAACCCCGCGGATCAATTTCAAATCGATGACCCGTCACATAAAAAACAGAATGTTACAGGGCAAAACCCGCATATAACCAGGGTTCTTATGATAGGAAGGGTTATGAAATAGGTGAGCTTTTGGACAAGGGGGTACCTGAAGAAAGGGGGAGATTACGTCATTGGAGGAAAATTAAGTTGGCTATTCTGAAAGTGGTAATTTTGGTTATATTTTCCACAAAATAAATATCCCTAATATTTACGAATAAATAAATAAAGCCCGTTGCTCATATCATATTCGTAAATTTTTGTATTTTTGCATTCCTAGTTGTTTATTACTTGTTTTTTCGTAGCTTTCAAAATGCCGGGACACTTCAAGTGCTGTGTTAAATATTGTGGCAATACATCTACGTGCCCTAATACATTGACTTTTCATAGATTCCCCAAGAATAATACAGTAAAGCAGGCATGGATCAATTACTGTAGTAATTCCAAAGAGTGGGTACCTAATGATAGTGCTAGGATTTGTTCCGAACATTTTAATGAAAGTGATTTTGAAACTAATCTACAAGAATCTCTGCTACATGTGAAGCCAAGAAGAAGACTGAGGAAAAACAGTGAGTTCATACAGTTCTAATTCAGAAACAGAACTCAATTCGGTTTTGGACAGAAACTGTTGAAAACCAATATTTTTGCCATGACATTATGAAATAATGTTGGTGTTCGTTTCTAGTTATTCCTACCAAGACTACAGGTCTGTCTATTAGGATATGGAATGAATCTATTATCAATGATTCGATTCAACAATAACGTTTTACAAGAAGTAGCTGGACTTCGATTGGAGACAGAGACATATGGGCAAGAATCTGTAATGAAAGTCGATCATTTACCAACAAATAATAGTTTGTACATTATATTCTATAATGGTTAGTACATTATATTCTATTCATGATGTTATGAAATTATTGATATTGATAGGTATTTTTATGCCATTTTAGATAGAGATCACAGTCTTCTTCCACCACTTGTACGCAACAACATTGCAAAGAACAAGCAAAAATCATTGACAAGTTGAAACTGTGCAATATCACTATAGTGCAACAATTACCAGAAGAAAGAAAAAAAAATTAATATTTGGAGAATGTAATGAATTAAACAAGTTTTGTCTGGAATTTTATCATCTGCTCAGCTTGACTTGGTTTTGAAACAAAAAAAAAGTGCAATTGTCAAAATATTTCAGCAAGAAAGCTTACTTATTCCTACAGAAAGGAAAGTTCCCATTGCCCACTATAAGAACTCTCCAAATGTATTGCGGCAAGATAAATTTGTACTCAGAAATTTTGAAAGATGTACTTAAATTCATGAGTTTGTTACTGCATTGTATGTGAAATGTTGAATAAGTTTTGTGAACTGACTAGTCTGATAAGTTTTTAGATTTATGAACTTTAAGAGCAAATAAATAGGTATGTATCTATCTATCATTTGAATCATTTACCTCATTTCACATTCACACATTTTAGAAGTTGGGCAGATTATGAATCACACTTTCTTCTGGCACCTGAGATTTTGGAATTGTGGCGATTTAGATTGCAGGAATGAGGAAAATAAAATTTGGACCACTTTTAATTCTTCATTCGCGCAATCCAAATCTCCACTTTAACTTGAAAGACGCAAACTCTACATAATTATTCTGGAAAAGAGTAGTTATGATTTCTTTCATTTCTCTTAAAGGGTGCAATTTAATCAACTGATATCACAGAAACATTGAAGAATTAATATTTGAAATATTTTTCCACAGGAACATTTCAAATTTCAGGTTATGTGATTCTTCCACCTTTTCCGTTTCTTGAAACTGCTCCCTTTGTATAGAATTCACTTTATTCTTGGTAAATCCAATTTGATAATTGATGCATATATTATAAAGTACGACCAACATTCAGAATCTATGAAAAATGATCAATATTTGTTCTTTTCGGCAACCGGTTGCACCCACGAGAAATCCTCGGAAGTCTACGAGAAACTTGTTCGAGCTATATAGGTTAGGTAATGTATTAATAACAAATATGCATTAATCACACGCACGTTTTTCAATTTACTCTCACCGATCGGTTTCGAATTCATATTAATATTATTGTAATTCAAATTTGGCGCCTTCCCTCCAATGACGAAACAAGATGCCGGACAAATACGATGACATTTCATAACCCCCCCTATCACAAGAACCCTGCAGATAACTACGTAAATCGAACTGAAAGGTTGCAATTACGCTCTGGCGAAACTTTGATGGTGCATACAACTCCGAAAGTTTTCATTTGTTATGCAAACTGACAGACAAATCCGTACCAGTCAAATATGGCTTGTGGCTACCCACTAACGGACAGATAAATACTCAGGTTCGATCCGTCCCGTTCCAAACCGGCAGATCAATATTTCTCTGTACGAGTTGTCACCTATTATTAGTCCGGTGGCAGGGAGGGTTTTCGTAGCCGATGAAGTGCAACGGGATCACCCAAATTATTTCTATGTATTTCCACCCGCTGAATCCGAATTTCGAGGGTGATAAGTGATAAGTGAAAGCATCCTGAAAAATTTTATGGACGATTTTCCGGGGGGAAATCAAAAAACCCATATTTTTCAAAATCAAATAACGTCATAATAATTTGCATGAAATTCTCTACAAAAAAGCTAACTACTAGTTTTTCTCCAAAAGGCACCGTTTTCGAGTAAAACGTGATGGAAATTCAAAAAAATGCGATTTTCTCAGTTTTCTGTGCTCTCTCATTCAGGCACATAATGATATTTTCAGGATCACCTTTTTTTTAAATTATTTACATATGTCTTGACTATGAATAACAAAAGAGACATTCTTGAAAATATCATTCGTGTGGATTTTCCAGCACTGAATTTCCCGATACTACCTTGCATGAAACTAATTTTTTTTTTCTGAGAAAAATCGAAAAATCCAAAAACAAATGACTCTATAATATATTATATAAAATTCTTTATAAAAAAGGTCTCGACAAACTTTTCTTTAAAATGCACCGTTTTCGAGTAAAACGTGCTCGAAATTCGAAAAAAAACGACTTTTTCGATTTTTAGTGCACTCTCATTAATTTCATTCAATCACAATGATATTTGTCCCAAATTATTCATATACCGTTTCCGAAATTGGGGCAATAAATGGAATGGGAAGTAGAAGATGACAAAACAAAATGAAGGAATAGTTTTTTGTCGAAAAAAAATTATTTTGGGAGATATTGAATTTCATACTTCTTTTTGGTAATCACTGAAAAGAGGTGTGTAGCATGCTCAAACCACGTTGAAATACTGCCAGCAGTCAGACACGCTGTGGCCTGGAGAATCAAACCAGTGCTTCCCAAACAAAAGTAACTGAAAGCTATTTCATAAAATTCCATAAAATGTTTTACTGCTTCAAAAACGAAAATTCTTGCCATTTATTGATACATTATGTTCTATATAACAACCCATTTTCCCAATGGCCCAAATTTCGGAAACACCCTGTATGTCTCGAATATGAATAACAAAGGAGGCATTCGTGAGAAATTTATTCGTGTGGATTTCCCGGCACTGAATTTCCCGAAATTGAAAAAAATTAAAATTTAAAAAGTGCGCGCTTCTAACGCGAACTCTTTTGATTAGACGTATTTTCACTTATTTGAAACATGTAGCACTGCGCTGTCATGTACTTTCCTTAGTTTCATTTCGCTAATAGGATATTTTTCCCATTGGGTTAAGGGTTTATTGAAGAAGATTCTATTCTGAAATCGCAAAGGGTTGAAATTTTGATCATCCCAAGTACAGAATTGGTACCGAATTGTTTTTGCATAAGTTGTACCCAGAATACATGCGTTTTTCATGCTGCTCATTTTGTTTTTGTCACCGTGGAAATAGATGCCAAAATAAAATTTGAATAAAACTCAATTTTTTCATTGGACCTTGGAAAAGTTTGTGCAAAAATTGGGCCAGACAAAAAGTAATTCCGATATATTTTTTTTTTCAACAAAAAGGTGAATTTTCTGAAAATTGTTGTACTTTTTAGCAAAATTTTTCGTTTTTTCGCTACTGAAATGCTTTGCAATCATGACAAAATATGTGCTGAACCCGTTCTAATTGATACATAAGAAATTCTTCCACGACGTGAGCTTCGCGAATAAAAAATGCCGTTTCCATGCAAGGTATTAAAAACATTGTTGTTGTTTAAAATTGTTTTTTCCGTTAACCAGCTGTCGCCCCCTTACGAACGGCAGCCCTCAAAAGTCGAAACTTGTCCGAACCAAAGATTAACGAGGTCTTACCTTTTAACGTGCGATTCCTAGCACTTTCTCGGGCCATCAGATAAAAATCTGTAGTCGCTAGGATTCGGACGTAGCCGACCAGCAGTCAATGGTTTTGAGCGCAAAACTCCCAACCACAGAGCTACATGGCCCTAAAAGTATCGGGAAATTCAGTTCCTGGAAATCAACACTATTGATTTTTTCAGTAATTTTTTCACAAGGTGTTCCTGAAAATATCATTATGTGACTGAATGAGAGCACTAAAAATTGAGAAAATCGCATTTTTTCGACTTTCTAGCATGTGCAAACCCTTTCGTAGAGAATTTTATGAAATATATTATATAGCGCCAATTGTTTTTGGAAAAAATAGATTTTTCGATTTTGCTCGTAAAAATGGTTTACTTTTAATGCAAAATTTTCCGTTTTTCCGCTACTGAAATGCTTTGCAATCATGACAAAATATGTGCTGAAACCATTTTAATTGAGACTATAGGAAATTCGTCCACGACGTGAGCTTCGCGAATAAAAAAAGCCCGTTCCATGCAAAGTAAAACTATCAGGAAATTCAGTGCCGGAAAATCAACACGAATGATTTTTTCAAGAATGTCTATTTTGTTATTCATAGTCGAAACATATATGAATAAGAAAATAAATATAATTTCAAAAAGGCAAACTTCCTTTTGCTCACTGAAAGAATCAGAGATACAAATTGGAACGAAATCTTAAATAAAAGTAATGTCGACCATGCTTTAGATATTTTTTATGCCATATGGAATGAAATAGTTGACGAATGCATTCCTAAGTATTCAATAAAAACAAACAATAAAAAATATCCTATATGGTTCACTAAACAAATCAAAGACTTGTTAATGGAAAAGGATAAATATAGGAGGCTGATTTCTGTAAGTGATTATTACAAAAATAAATTTCAAGATATTAGGAAGAAATTAAAAAATATTATCAAATTAGAGGAACGTAAATATCTACTTAAATTAGAAGAGGATGTAACTAACAACGTAAACCATTTCTGGAATTATATAAAATGTAAGAAAAATAGCTCATTAAGTATGGGAAATTATATTTACAAAGGTGAGCCTATACAGTATCATAAATCGGCTGAAACATTTGCTGAATTTTTTGCATCTGTTCATGACTCGAATAAAGCAACATATGACTTGAATAATTTAGACAACATCCTTAATGTGAATGATACGTGTATTATCAATTATTTAACCGATTTACAATTTAATAATGCGGTAAAAAAACTCAAACCAAAAAAAACAGCTGGGATAGATGGAATGCCTCCATATATACTCAAAGGGTGTCACGAATGGCTAAGAAAACCACTTCTTCATATATTTAACTTGATTATAACAACGAATACATTTCCATCGATATGGAAAACATCATTTACCACTCCAATTCACAAAGCTGGCAACAAAATGAGTATGGAAAATTATAGGCCTATATCGATAATGTGTGCTCCAGCTAAGTTATTCGAACAAATGGTATATGAAGTTTTATATAATCATGTAGAGAAATACATTGCATCGCAGCAGCATGGTTTTGTTAAGAACAAATCTGTAAATACAAATTTATTTTTATTCACAAATAAAGCTTATGAGTCATTGGAGGACAGATCTCAACTTGACACGGTATATACAGACTTTCAAAAAGCATTTGATAAAGTCAATCATGACATTCTCCTGAATAAACTGAATAAATTTGGTGTATCTAAAAACTTGCTTTTATTAATGTCAAGTTATTTGAAAAATAGGAATTTCATTGTAAGACATAATGGTAACACCTCTGGGAAATACTATGCTAACTCAGGTGTGCCACAGGGCTCTAATTTGGGTCCTTTACTGTTTGTACTTTTTATAAATGATTTTCCTACTGTTCTTAAATATTCTGAATGTCTACTTTTTGCGGATGATTTCAAGGTATTCAAGAGAGTACAAACAGTAAGGGACTGCGTTATGTTACAAAAGGATGTGAATAGTATCATCGAATGGAGCTTTGAAAACAAATTACATTTTAATATTTCTAAGTGCTTCACAATGACAATAACACGTGCTAAAGAGCCTATTGAATTTGATTATATGATGGATGTTAGTATACTTAGGAAATGCTTGGAAGTTAAAGAATTAGGTGTTACGTACAATAATCATTTGTCATTTGCATGTCATGTGAGGAATATATGTAAATCGGCCAATCGAATGCTAGGGTTTTTAATCAGACAAAGTTCAAATTTCACTAATTTAAATACCATCAAACTTTTATACTACACTCTAGTTAGATCCAAATTGTAATATGCCTCTATAATTTGGTATGAAGAATATCAAACAACTCTAAACGAAATTGAGAAAATTCAGAACAAATTTCTTAGATATTTATATTTCAAAAAATTTCATGCAAGGCCGGACTACAATATAATTAGATCAGCACAACTCAGAAATGATTTTAAAGTAATGTCACTGGATAATAGGCGTCAAATTAGTTTAATTATGTTTCTGTACGATATAGTCAACTATAATGTAAATGCACCTGATATACTATTTTTAATTCGATTTAATGTTCCTCCCCGTAGAACTCGTGCGCCTGCAATCTTTAATGTTCCATTTTTGTCTGTAACTTCTAGAACTCCTCTTGTGGCCATGTTAAAGCTAGCAAATAATTTAAATCTGTTCGTCGACTTGGATTGGACGCTGGGTAGATGCGCGTTTAGACGTATTGTCTTTGATTATATCCTATCATCTTCTATGTAATTTATAAATGACATGTAAAATCGTGAAGAGACTACGTATAATGTGAAATGCTCGGTGAAATGTGATCTTGCTTAAGTTATGTTACTCGTATCATTATGTACTGTGTTATTATTATATATTGTGAATACTTTATCCATGTAATTAAACCAGTAGGTTTGTATGGATAAGAGATTAATAAATAAATAAATAAATAAATTTGAAAAAAAGGTGATCCTGAAAATATCATTATGTGACTGAATGAGAGAGCACAGAAAATTGAGAAAATTGCATTTTTTCGAATTTCGAGCACGTTTTACTCGAAATCGGTGCTTTCTGGAGAAAAACTTTTAGCAACCTCATGACGTCATTTGTTTTTGGAAATAATGGATTTTTCGATTGATTTTTTGATTTTCCTCGGAAAATTGTCCACAACCATTTTCCGGATGCTTTCACGGCTTATCACCCTCGATATTCGGATTCAGCGGGTCGAAATACATAAGAATAACTTGGGTGATCCCGTCGCACTTCATCGGCTACGAAAACCCTTCCTGCCACCGGACTATATTGAGTCAGCAATGTATTCAGCTAAACTTCATAGAGGTGTACTGAGGTCTAAACTTGTATGGCCTGCTGTGATCATTTCTGAAACGTACAGGGTGAATTATTAGAATTTAACCGCAGTAATTATGATCAATCTAGAGGTATGCTCATGCGCTCATCAAGTGTGGAAATGCTCCATTATCTTACGAGTTAATCATTGTCGGAGGTAAAGTTCGCGGACATTAGATTAGTTTTTCTCTATTAGAAAAAAAAATGTTTATCCCATTACCTTGCCAGATATGACGTCATCGATATTTTTTTAATTGAAAGGGTATATTTTTATATGAAAAATTGAAAGCCCACATTTTTCTGAGTTCAACTTTACCACAATAACATAACTTACAGTATACCGAGTATAAAGGAAACCAGTGTTTATATTGCGTGACATTCATTTCATTATCTATTTTGGAATTTTGAAGTCAATAAAAAAAATAAACAGGTGAAAAATTTTTAACGAATGCTTGAACTGAGTGCTACCCTCCTTTTTTGGGAGGGGAGCGTATAAGCTACTTAGCCTGAACAGACCCTTGCTCAGTGGAGATGGGTATGGGTATATTCGAAATGAAACGAAGTATAGAGCGTAAAGGTGGTGTGTTTATTCCCGACTGGGTGAACTAGGCCTTAGCAACCAATACCGAGCTGGCAAAAGGACGTGAGAGCACGGGCCCGTAAGCACAAGTATGAAGTTGGCAACGAATGCCGTTAAAAATTACTTGGCTGTGCTACCATACGCAGGTGAGGCCAAAAATGCAACACTAGCGCTGATGCTCATGTACTAAACAACAAAATAACTTAACCTTAAATCAGAAAGTTGGGTTTATGTTTATGTTTGACAATTTTGACAAATCATGGCAATTATTAATATTATAATTACAAAAAGGGATTATTCTCAATGCAAGAAATACTATCAGTCTATCAAAATCTATCGATCAAAGTACCTTTTAGCATACGTATACCGAAAGTTTACAGTGCATACTTACAACTATGTGAGGCTCATCTGAATTGTCCACTGATTGAAATAAAGTATTGAATCATGCACAGTTCATAGCTCATAAGCGGATGCAAAGCTAGTACCTAAGTAAGCACCAGGCATATATAAAATAAATGTTATTCGCAGCGAAAGCACAAGCTAGTTAGTAATAAATTGCAAAACTAGGATTTCATAAAATTAAAGGCTTATCTGTGTGTCTCAGAAGTCTTCTTGTACCAGTCCCTTGAGAATATGCCAATATGCGGTGACCCAGCTTACAGGAAGCGGAGAAGAAAGCTCATGCCTATCAAAGCGCTCGTGTCCAGTCCCAAAATACTAAGCAAATATATGTGGCAAGTGTACCCGAAGGTGTACCAGGGCGTCTTGACTCTGAATAATATACCGAAAGTAGGAAAAAGGCCTGAAATATACCATTATGTTTACATGTGACATTTAAACGAGTTGAAGAGAAACGTACCTTGGATGGAAGGAGGCCTGAAGGTTATAAAAATCGCCGAGATGAGATTTTGAGTGATTTGGAAAGTAAATCCACAATATGTGTAAGGGATCCCTGCCCACAGATAATATTCCCAATACTCAAAATTTCTTAAGAAAATCCACAAAATGTGTAGCAAAATTCCTACCACATGGAAGAGAACCTAGCTTTTTCTAAAAAACTCGCGCTAAAAACTGAGTAGTTTTTCTACCACAATTGGAAATGTCATCATGTGAAACAAATTATATTGAGGAAGGAGAATGGAGGTAACCTAGAATATTTCTGACAGGTAGAGGTTATATTTTTGTTTTGAAATTTCGATTTCACCACTAATTAATTTTTCAGGTGGACTATAATGTAATGAATTGAACTTCAGAAAGAATTCTTCTGTTATAGAAATAGTTTGCCAAGGGGGGATCAAGGCTTCAAGGTATTCATCGGCGAGTCCCATGAGGGGACCTCAACTAAACAATATGAGAAAGGGATTATAATATCGAGTGTTATAGCGAAAGGTGCGAAGATATAGTTTTTATTCAAAGAAACTTGCATCAAAACTAACTTCAGAGGTAGTTGCTATGCCCTTCAAGCTTCTGAAGGTCTGATAAGAATCTGATGATCAAAATAATCATTGAAAATAAAGGTTTGTCAAATGTTGTTATTTTTTCTTATTTTAGGATTGGGTGCAAAAGAGACCCGTAACATGAGCTCCTGTGTTAGTTGACAATATCCAAGGCGTCTTATGAATTCTTGTGTTACATTTGACAACATCTATGATGGTGTTGTTGAATTTCTGTTTGAATTCTCTCTTTGTGGTCTTCCAAATTAGTAGGTCGGTTTATGTACACTTCAGATAATATTGAGTAACCCCATAGGAAAAGTTTCAAGAGAGTTGAATCTGGGAACCTAGCAGGCCATGTATTCCTATGAATCCCAACCCACGCAGTGACTTTTGGGGATATTGGGTATAGGGTTCCATCCATTGCGTATTCACGGTAACTTTTATGAAAAAAGTTGATTCGTCAAAAATAAGACATTCAATTCAAAGCCATTATATTGATTACACACTTCTATCATGATTTCACAAAACTCCATGTGTCTATCGAAGTCGTCTTTGTTGAGTTCATGTACCTATAAGTTTAACTTTATATGGATGTAAGTTGGCTTGTACTAGAATTTAATGCACAGCACCACGAGAGATCTCATTGTTGTCAGATAAAGTTGTAATTGAACAGTGAGGATTTTCTCCAACTCCAAGTAATACATTTAATGGTAGGTCTGCCACTCTTAGGTTAATTTCTTATATTGCCAATCTCATTATTTTCATGTAATATTTCGCTAAATACCGATTTGCTTGTTAGTTTTCGTTCAGGATATTTCTCATCAATGATGTCGCATACTTCTGCCAAAGTTCTTTTACGATCGCCATAACCTATGTAGGGTCGACTCTACAACACTTGAAATAAGTTAATTATTTGTATTATTATTATGGAAATCCTAATCCTGATCCAATAGCTCAAACCCTAACCCGCTTACCTGAAGTTTGGGATTTTCGATTGGTAGCACCTATTATTCACAGGGTCATTAGACTACCGAGTATATACCTAGCGAGATATGATTTCGCAGAAACACTTAGAGTTCAGTTCCAGAATTCAGTGGTGAAAAACAATTTTTCATGCGAACGTGCGGAAAAATTACATTTCCTCACGATTTTTCGTTTTGAAAGTTTCACTTTTCCGTATGATTTTTACTTTTCCGTACGATTTTTACTTTTCCGCACGATTTTTGTATTGTTGAAAATGAGGATATTTAGGACTAACTAAATGATCTATGTAACTATTCTGTCATTTTGTAGCATTATTATAAAAGCTTGTTTATTTAAAACCTTTTTTTGTTTTAAATAAGATAGAGAAAAACACTCGTAGGAAAAATATTGTACCTAACTCTTACGGAAAATGTCTTTTCCGCCCTTAACGGCTTGCCCGAACTCCGCTCCACGTCATTCGTGCAACTGCCGTCGCGTTCGGAAAAGTACTACTTTCCGCACTTGTTAGGTGAATAACTATTCTGAATAAACCAGTCAATCAGTGCGAGTTACCGTTTCGTATAGCTCACTTGGAGAACTTCATTTCTACAGTATCGAAAATTTTCATCTGGGGTATAGACAGAAATCTACGCGAGCAACAACGAACGCAATGATATGATAATACCACATGAATACAAGAGTGTTACCCCACCCGACGAATCAACAGCTCACCTCGATATACCTTCCTCGAGCGAGTAGAGAAGAAATTTTAATGCTCTCTCAACATATAACAAGCCGATATAGCAAGCTATTCTTTACGCTCTCATGAAACCACCATACCCCAGATGAAAACTTTCCGATACTGTATACCTCAGCTCAGTGACAGACAATTCATACAACACGCCTATACGGTTAGACATCTAACTTAAGTGTTCACTATTGTAATAGTGTTGTAAATAAACGTTATTGTGCTTGTTAAATTCTTGTGTCCGTATTCAACGACAACCAACTCACCCGGCATCCCACTGTACATTCCAACACATACAATCATCAAAATTTCTATTCGCTGTTTTCCCAGCAGCCCATCATGATTTCAAATAATTTCTTTTGGGGTAATATTGTAACGGGAAAAATAGACTAAACATTTAAAATCTGATTCATTTGAACACTTACACGCTAATTTATGTTAACAATTGGGTTATAATTAATATTTAAATTTTCCACTCACTGCACTCTATATTATTCGGATAGCTAAGCTCCGGTTCTGATTCAAAACTTCAAAACTTCCGTCTCGCCGTCTCGAGATTTTCTTATATAGCGTGGTAAACTGGTTTCCCGAATGATCGGGAATTTCTATTCGCGACTAGATGGCGCTCTCAAATGGTCTTGTCTAGATTGCCACCGGCGAAGTTGAATGGTGACATCATCGACTATAAATAGTGGTGATTTGTGTGATGTTTACGATCCCCTTCAGTATCGGCTTGAGTAGAAATCGTTACAATACTTTTCAGAAAAAAATTATTGAAGACTTATAAATCGATTTGTTACACAAGAAATCAATTTGATAATGATATATAAAATGATGAGTGGGGAATAATCGTCTGGTTGCTAAGAACTTTCAGGGTGCATATCCCACTCAATTTTGGGTATATACTCGTACTAACTACTAAGAGTTTCAGATTTGTATTGTTAAATAAATAATGAAAAATACGAACATTGGTTTTCTTTATAATCAGTACACGGTAACAGGAAGTGTTACAGAAGACGTATGTGCTATGGTTGAACTGAGAAAAAGCATGGGCTTTTAATTTTTGATAAAAAAATATACCCTTTGATAAAAAAAAATATCGATGACGTCGTATCTTGTAAGGTGGTGGGGTAAAAAAATAAGTTAAAAAAGTGTGAAAATGATCAACTCCACACTTAATGAACGCACTGTATATTGATGATGACGATTCACAAGTTTTTCTTTTATGTATATATTTTGAAGTTCTGTACTAAAAGTATTCTCAAAGTGAATATTTATAGTGTTTTATACTTGGATCATTGGCTTGATCTGATAAAATCCATCTGTACTGCAGCCTAATCATTGTCGAATCAATGTATACCAGCTGAATGTATATTAAAATATGTTGATAGATAATGTACTATATAAGATTTCAATCAATTAATGTTAATAGTTGAAGCTGACAACTATTTTTTTGGGAATTACGCTTCAAATTTCATGAATAGATAGGTATAGTGTTAATATGATACTAATTCTTATTGAAAAATACATGAGTCATACCGCATCGTAATGTACTGAAATTAATCAGATGCAGAGCTTTTGATTAATATAATTATATAATGTTTCTGGAGAAGATATTTTCAATTGTATTTTTTTTTAATTTTCACTCTCAAGAATTTTTCATTCATTACAAGGGCCAAAAACTATTTCGACCGATCTCTATAAAGTGTGTCAATTCCTTAATCATCTAAATTCCTTCTTTTCCAGAATATTTTATGTGAAATCTGTCATATGTGTGTCACAATGTATCCTAAACTTTTTGTCTGCCTTCTTATAACAGACATAATTCAACGGTCGTAGGAGGCAGTGGTGATTTTTTGTTGACTATTTGCGGACGAAATACCGATCGTATAGGTTTGGGCAGGAAATTAAATTGCTAAATCCATTTATACAAATACAGTGAGGACCAAAAGTCCGTCTCCCTCCCAGTAATTCCTTTATTTTACATTTTTCAAAAAAAGTTTAAGTTAGGGTTTCATTCGATCTCTACAATTGTTTAAATTCCATTTGTGTTATTGTTGGATTTCTTATGATCATCCCTAACCGATTATGTATGAACATTTACTTCTAAGTCGCTGAGGCTTTTTGAGACACTCTATAAATGAAACTGAAAACATTGAAGAGATTAAAGAGAGACTTTTGGTACTCACTGTATAATTATGTTTGTATATGGATCGAGCTATATTCTTTCAAAGCTATGTGACATTTTCCTTTATGTAACTGAAATCATTTTAAATTCCCTATATATGTATTGATAACCATGGATCTTCATAGTGTACATTAATTAGCTTATACTTTTTTTAAAGAAACACTGTGATCGAAATATTTGAGACTGTTATTTAATAATGTTTATTAGCAATTTTTTCCAATAAATTGCGTTCTGAAAGTCATTAGAAATAATTGTATATTATAAGTAGATATTTATTGATTTTAGGAATTTTATTTATTTTGACAAAAATAATTAGATAATACCCAACACTTTTAATATAGAAAACTATTAAGAATCTTTTCACTAAAACTCAATTCTGAAAAGATTTATGATAAAAAGGGGTATGTGTGTCATTTTGAACGTTATGTTTATGATATTTATTGTTATATGTATAAAATGAATTGGTGTTATATGATTGTCAATAAAACTTGATGGAGACAACGATTTTTTATGGAGGAGCGAAACTTATTCACCTGAGTAACAAAGTAACAAGATATATGTTTATCCGAATAATAATAATAATAGTTGGAACCACGCCAAATAAATAAAAACCCAGAGGAGGAATACAATTTTTGTTTTCATTTAAAACCTAACCTAAACTTTTTAAATCGGAAATGAAAAGAGGTTTCAAATGTAAAGAAATATGTGGTGAAAAAATTAAATACTAAGAAGACACTAATAACAACTGACACTACTGACATAGAGGCGCATCACAAAGTATGTGTTTTGTGGAGTTTTTGTTAGTAAGAATTCATTCAGTTTTTGGTCGGATGAGCAACTCCAGTCGCGCTTCGGGTATAAAATTAGTTGTCTGGCAGACTAACATTGAAAGTTGATATATTTTTAGTTACGTGATATCCAAAATCGCGTTGACAACTTTTATACTCCTACACCAAGTTTGAAATGTAATTGTGTTTGGAAACATGGTCGGCCACTGAGATTTGAGACGTAAACAAGCAAGCACAAAGGATTATAAAGCCTTATTTCATATACAGTGACCGACAGAAAGTACGCATTATATAGGAAATCTTTTTATTAATACATTTTGACAATTATCGACATGCTTAATCGCTTCTGTGTTAGGCGGAAAATTTAAAAAAATTTAAAATCATTTCTCAAAGTACACTTGTTTAAGAAAATATCAAAAAAAGTTATTCGGAAAAGATGTTCAGAATTTTATAGCTATTTACAAATTTTGAAAAAGATCTGGGATAAAAAAATAAAAATGGAGTTTTTGCCACAAAAAAAATTCTGTTTGGAAAAGTACATTTCTGACGAAGAAACACATTAGTAAAGCCAACAACTAATATTTCAAATTTGATTTGGTAAAGATTCGCAAGCTATTTCTATTTTATTCGGCGAAAATTTGAAATATATGAATTTGCCATGTGTTCAGCTGCTTCATATAATGGTTGATAGATCATGTGATACTATCACGAAATCAATCGTCAGACCCTTGAGTAGCGGTGGGTTGCACAGATACAGGGTGTTGATTATGAAAAGTTAAATCTATTTTTCATTCATAACTTCGTCAGTTTTGGAAATTTTACAGATTAATTCGAAGAAATATTTTTGTTCAATAAGAGCTTTATTTTGAAAAAAAAATTACATTTTTAGTTGCCACCAGTGGCGTACAAAAAGGGTATATTGGTCCCTTTCCTCTCCTATTTTTTACGCCACCGGTAAAATCAGAAAAATTGTACAAATGATACAAATGAAATCTATGATGCTCTCTATAAGAGCAACCCATGTCTACGTACATTATTAGATTTATCAAAGGCATTTGATCCGTAAGCCATTCCCTTCTTTTACAGTCACTAGAGAATATCGGCGTGAAGAACAACTGTTTGAAATTATTCGAAAACAGTTTGTAAAAGTAGATGATGTAATCAGTAATGGAACGGGTTGTTCTCACTAGATAGCAAAGGCAAAATCATTGGTTTTGCAGATGATACTGCCATTTTTTACTGCGCAAATGACTGGCAAACGCTCAAAGCGAAGGCGGAGACAAATTTTTGCAAAATAAGAAATGGCTGGACCATAAATTGCTCACAATAAATTTCGAAAAAACTTATTATTTGCATGTCACCTGTAATAAATCCAACTCACCGACATATAATCAACTGGAAAGCGAAACACTGGGAAAGATATTCACCATAATACGAAAAAACGAAAATAAAATACAATGTATACAATGATTGCTACCTGAAATGGGAGGTGCATATTAATTACACCATTAAAAAGTTACAAAGTGTGTTTCACAAAATTAAATGTCTGAAAAAACTCTTTACTCAAAAACGCCTGAAAACTCTCTATCATTAATTGGTCGAAATTCATTTACGATATGGTATACTTGTTTGGGGTGGGGTACTCAGAACGCACATCCAACCACTTGAAGTTATACAACGTAGATTCTTAAAAATAATCTACAATAAAAACTGGCGATATGCTTGAGACGACATATATTATGAAAGTGGTGTACTTGACATGAGACAGGTATACTACTTGAAAATCAGTCTAAGGTTCTATTCCATTCATCATCAAGCTCCCCTCCCCACCCACAACTACAGAACTCGAAGAAGAAACCACCACGTTATTCCCCACACGACGAAATATTTATGCCATCGCTCTTTTAACTTTGTGGCGCCAAGAGTGAATAATACTTTGCCAGAAGCAATGAGCTCAATCACTTCCCTACCTCTATTCAAAAGCAAATTGAAAGAATTTATAAGTGACACCCCAAGGAAAGCTATCATAGACATTATTGAACTCAAAAACTGAATTATTCTGGAATGAAGTTTCTGCATTCTTAAAATGTAAACATGCTGCAACTTTTATTTTTTTACCCATTTTTTTATAACAGAATTTGCCCAAAACGTAGATAAACAACATCCTGTATACAAAGGTTTGTTGAAAAGGTGTAATATTACAAATTGCCCAACAATTGTGTGAACTAGGTACGGTCATTTTATTTAAAAAAATGTTAGGTGCAATTCTTTAAATTTTCTGTAACATAATAATGATGTTCAATAATACCTATCCAGTGGTAAAACTTCAAAACTGAATTAATATCCAAGCACAACTCGGTAACATTTATTATTATTTAATTTATTTGGACATGAAACACTCCACAAAATTAATGTAAACTTTGCACAAAAATTTTGAAGTTTATTTCAGTGTAAAAATAAATTACCACAGTTAACCTGGTTAACCTAATACCTAGTTGGGCAAGCATTTAATGAACGGTTGATGTACCAATACAAAATGAAGATTATATATTTATTATTTAATAATAATAATAATCGCTTTTATTGACGGATAATGGTGAACAAGTGACATTATTTGTCAAAAGGCAGAGTTAGCTCTGGTTCGGACTCAGTGAAGAGACGAACAAGTGCTTTCTTCCACTCAACCTGATTTGAAGCAAATTTATTTTTTTGCAGATACCATCAATAGTAATTTACGTAACAAGTCCGGAAAACACTGTTTTTTTGGACGAGTGGACAAGATTCTAGGACGAGTGTAGCGAGTCCTGGAAGTCTGCGAGTCCAAAAAAACTGTTTTCGGACGTGTTGCGTACACAATTTTTTCGGCAACCGTGTAGAATAACAAATTGAGACACATTTATTTTTTATATTTCTTTGTAGAAGAAAATTTCGAAGATGTTAATTCTTGTTTGTATTAAATATCGAAATGCGAACAGAAGATAGGTACTAACAGAAACATTCTAATTCTTATTTATATAAATATTTATATTGAAATTCGAGCATTTCCTGGACTAGTCCGGAATAACCTGCGGTAGAAGTCCATGATATCTCGAAGTGGAGTGGTGTGGGATTTACAAAGAATAAAAACTCGAAGTCATCTCCACAATTTAATATAAACGACGATTAAATGGGAAGGCAAATAACCATCGATCAGTTAGGTGTTCACAAAAAAGTACATGTTTCGAACCTATATAGGTTCATCATCAGCTTTAGTAAATTCTACAATAAAAGAAAGGAGAATGTAACTCCAGGTATGATCACAATGTGTTTTTGTACCTGGAGTTACATTCTCCTTTCTTTTATTGTAGAATTTACTAAAGCTGATTCTTACGATTCAAATTCACACCTTTGCCATTGAAGCTCATTTACCTAGACAACCTAGTTGAAAACGATATACCTCACTTGTGCGTATAGGTTGTTCACCCTCAATACATGTATGAGTTCGTTGGACTGCATATATTTGGTTTTCTCGAACGTCGGTTCCGAAGGAACCACCTCGTTATTATAAATTGCTTTATTTTTCTAGGCAGGTTTTTTGCCATAGGCATAATTTAAGAATCGATAAATGGTTTTTATTTTATCATTTTGGTAGTATTAATTTATTCCATAATACCACAGAACTAGGCTACGTTAAATATTTTTAAATATGGGTATTTCTTAATGGTCATTGATACGCCCATGTCAATTGCCACGATAAGACAATTGGGTACCACCGCGTCGATCAATTGCACATGACATTTCTCACGATTGGAGATCTCGTTCTTGGCTGTTGTTAGACACCCTTGATAAGATCCTAAAAATCCTTCAGGCTATTCAACGGTGTTATAGGTCGACTAAAAACCGAATTTGGTTACCATTTTTATGGGATATAGAGTCTATAAGAACGCCACAATTTCCAAAAGTAGGCTGGGTGTATTAGGCCCGAATAGAAGCAGTATTTGGAATATTACCTTTTGTAGGGATCAGGAAGCACCTGGAGGATTTTGTTACGGAAGAATTCGTTATAATTTTGAATTGGAAATCTATTGAGACGAGACTTGATACCGTTTCCGAAAGCTATAACTTTTTTTATTGGGAGAATAACAAGCAAAAGTTGACTTCCCTTGGCAGAACTGTTTATTTTGAATTGATGGCAGAAGTTTTACACCGTTGTATCGTACATCGTGGGACTGAAAAACACCTGGCTCAGATAAGCATAGAAATAAGAAATTTTCGCGGTATTTATTTGATTGACAGTGGCAGTGTAATTTGCTTTATTGCGAAAACAACTACTTGGCAAAACACCTAAAATCAGTGGGTTATAATTACTCAACTAACTATCTTTCCGTATTTCCAATGTTCAGAAGAACAAACAAACTAGAGATATACCTATAATTATATAATTTATTTCCTTGTACTCGTCGCGCTAAATGCATTTAGTACGGCCACCTAAGTAAATCGGAAAGTCATGTATTTTTAACACCTACTGCAAAATTTTGTATTTGTATATTTTGTAAATAGACGTGGGATTCATTAGAGATTAAAATTGGGTAGACTTTTCTTTTCTTGACAACTAGATAGGCATACTTCCCCTTTTTAATTAGTCTCATGCTCGGCCTATTGCTAGTCGGTTAATTTTCTTTACGGTAAATATGCCAGAAAGCTGATTTGTTCTGAAAAAAAAAAAAACCGTAATAGATTATTTGGCGCCCAACGTGGGGCCACATTGCAAGAAGTTGTCTTGAATTGCTTAAGGTTGTTTTGCCACAAACGAATTTTTTTTATTCATTTGTTTTATCAGATTTATCGAGTTGTGATGTACAAGAAAAGTAATAAAACTTACTAGGTTGCTTTCAATCGCCACAGTGTTCCAATTTCACAGATCACACTTTTTTTTGTCAGCTACATTATCTGTTTTATTTGCGGTGTTGCCACGTCGAGTCAAAATATCATTTTCTGGGAAATATTTTGAATTTCAACATTTGTTATTTTCTTTTATTGCTTGTCTATTGTTGATTACTGTTGGTATTTTTTTTCTCAACGTACGTGTGTATGTAAGGTATATACATATATTTTTGTACAACTGACATTAAAAATGAAGTTTTTAATTCATTGACACATGAACTAAAAACTGACGTTTTCACAAAATCACTTTTAACACTAGTGTTAAAAGTACTTTCAACACTAGTGTTAAAAGTAAAATGACAGATGAGATGATGGATATTCAGTAATATAGATCTCTCTAATAGAAACACTTCAATCAGATATTATAATCAGAACACCTACTCAAGAGGAATCGTTTATAAAAGTTCACACATGTATTTGGTCGTTTGCGCAATTGATAATACTAATTCCTTTTGAAGTTACAAACGAAGTAGTATTTAGTCCAACTGTAGAATGTCCTTCATCACTGACAAATAATGACATTCATAAATAAAGTGCGTTGGGGTTTATTATATTTGAAGTATCTGTCAGTCAGCCTTGTAATCCAAAGATCGTGTGTTCGAATCCTAATGGATCTTATTTTTTTTTTTGTTTTTTTCTTACTAGCAGTAACTGTTGAACAAAAAATTTTGTATGATACATTTGTTAAAAGTGATTTTATTTTGCTCGTGGGGTTGCTCCACTCGCTAACGCTCGTTTCGCAATATTCCCCACTCACAAAATAAAATGCCACTTTTAACACTTGTATCATAAATAACTATTTTGTGCTACTCTTGAAATGTCGTTCAAACTGGATATTGACCGATTTGTCAAAGATGAACTAGAATACGAATTAAAGGTAAGAGGTTTAAGTGGCGTTGGAAATGTTGACGCCATGCGTAAATGTCTGCGCGGAAGTTTGGCTTTGGAAAAATCAGGTAAAATTTTGCACCATACCGAAACATTAGATGCAAAGTTGGAAATAGGAATTTGCGAAAAGAAACTAGATGAGATCCGTGGAATGGTGGATACATTTACAGGGTCAATCACAAATGTCAAAAAAATTGAATGTAAGTTCGCTCACATTTTTGTTAGGTTAGATAGGGTAGAGGGTAGCGATCAGGAAACTATAGATAGTCGTTCAAGATTATTGCAGGCTCTGATGGGATTAGTTAGTGAATATACGATTCGGGCATCCCAAACCTCTCAGAACCAGTCACTTCCTATAGATCCAAATTTTCAATCCACTAGTGGACAAACGACGAATCTAAGTACTCCCCCTTCTACACCAAGTGCCCTTCCCCAAAGTCCTTCAGCCGGCGTAGTCCTGAATAATTCTAGTTTGGTTGGGGGTTCAACAAAAAGTATTCCGGTTTATAAATGGCAAATAAAATTTTCTGGTAAACCTACTGAAAGTTTTAACGCTTTTCTAAATCTCCCTTCGAATTGATTAATTTGTGTCGTAAACTCGAAGAAACTCGAGAAACTGTTGAATCTTTCAAACCTCCTAGTCTGACCAACATGACCTTGGAATCGGACTTAGCCTATAGAGGTCTCTCGAAACCTGTTATCCGAGAAGTTGCAGCACGTGAAGTGAAATGCTGGCGCTGCCATTCAACTGGTCATTTGGTTAAGGAATGCTCGAAACCAAAACATGAGTTCAGGTGTTTCACTTGCGGACGTGAGGGTTTCACTAAAAATAATTGCCCTACGTGTAACAAACACAAATCCAATGATGCTAGGAAAACGCAGAGAACTGCGGGAAACGGATCGACGAGCCAGTAAAAGGTCGATGTACTGACTCAGAAAAATTTAAGTCGACCAACACTTTTGATCAGATAATCGTACTTGATTATATTTTAGCGCAAGTCGGTGAGGGTGAATGTCCATATGTTAGGGTTAACATTTTAGGTCGGGAATTCCTTGGACTTTTGGACAGTGGTGCCAACAAGGTTTTCATGAACGGCACAGGTTGGACATTTTTACAGGGTTTAGGAGTCAGCTTAGATAATACGAGGGTTACAAATTGTACAATCGCGAATGATAATTCCTGCGTTTGTCTGGGTGTGGCTACGGTACCGATTAGGTTGAAGGATGTAGTGAAAATAATTGACATATATATTGTTCCCGAATTGAGGCACGAGTTAGTATTAGGTATCGATTTCTGGATACGAATGGGAATTGTACCGAATGTGCGCAAAGGGGAATGGGTTTTTGCATCGGAAAATATTGAAACGCCCCAAATTAACGCGATTGAGTCAAAAACTGACTTAACCCCACACATGCTAGAATGTTTGAATGAGACTGTAGAAAATTATTTTCGGAAAATATCTTCGGAAAAATTAGGAGTTACTAACGTAGTTAAGCACAAAATTCGCGTTACTAGGAATGAGCCAATAAAACAGCGTTATTACCCTGTTTCGCCATTCAAACAGGCTTTGATCGACGCAGAACTTGATAAAATGATTAAGATGGGCGTGATTGAGAAGTCTAACAGTGGCTGGTCTTCGCCCATACTACTAGTTCCAAAACGTGACAAGTCTTGGCGGTTCTGCGTGGATTATCGCAAACTTAACCAGGTCACCGAGCGGGATGCATATCCACTACCGTATATATCCGATATTTTAACCAAGTTAGGTGGTGCTAGGTATCTATCGTCTTTGGATATTCATAGTGCGTACTGGCAGGTAGAACTTGAGTCAGAATCGCGGAAGTACACGGCATTTACTGTACCGTCGCGAGGACTATACCAGTTTGTGCGCATGCCCTTTGGGTTGCATAATGCGCCAGCCACCTTCCAGCGACTTGTTGATGGATTGTTAGGACCTGAGCTCGAACCATATTGTTTTAAATATCTAGACGACATTATCATAGCCACACCTAATTTTGATAAACATATAGAAGTTTTGTCTGAAATTTTTCGTCGCCTTGAGGATGCTAATTTAACATTAAATCGCGAGAAATGTCATTTCTGTCGACCTGAACTAAAGTTCCTAGGCTATGTTGTGAACAGACAGGGGATAGCAGTAGATCCGGAAAAGGTAGCATCTATCGTCGATTTACCGATCCCAATAAATGTTACGGATGTACGGCGCGTGATAGGTATGATATCGTGGTATAGGCGCTTTGTCAGTGGATTTTCAGACATGATTGTACCTTTGAATAGCTTATTGCGGAAAGGAAAAAGATTTGTGTGGGATGAAAGTTGCGAAAGTGCATTTAGGAAAATTAAGGATGCCTTGATAAGTGCACCGATTCTCGCATGCCCAAACTTTCAATATCCCTACTATGTCCAGACTGACGCCTCTGCTTATGGGCTCGGCGTTGTATTGACGCAGAAGTACGATGATCGTGAACACGTGATTTGTTATTTGTCTCGAACGCTCAACCGAGCCGAGCGCAATTATTCAAGTACTGAACGCGAGTGTCTTGCAGTTTTGTGGGCAGTAGAGAAGCTGCGTTGCTATCTCGATTGTTCCAAATTTTATGTCATCACTGACTGTCATTCACTCGTCTGGTTGAACAATCTTAAAGATCCACAGGGACGGCTGGGGAGATGGGCACTCCGATTACAACAATTCGATTATGAAGTGATCCACCGTCGTGGTAAAGATCATGTATTACCAGATGCGTTGTCACGAGCTTTTCCGGTAATGGAGAACCCCTCCGTCGATTTCATTCAAGCAAAGGAAATTAAAGATAAATGGTATTTGAAAATGCTCACCCAAATTAATTGTCATCCATTAAAATATCCGAAATGGAGAGTTCATGATGGTAAAATTTATAAATATTTAACCTTGGACTTTCCAGAATTACGCGATAGTTCAGATCCATGGAAATTAGTCATACCAAAAGAAGGTAGGGTGGAAGTCCTAAAACAGTATCATGACTCCGCCACAGCAGGACATGCAGGGATTTATAAAACGTTTCACCGTATATCGCAATTATTCTACTGGCCATCTATGAAAGCTGACATATCTAAATACGTTCGGAGGTGTAACGTTTGTCTTCGAACAAAGCCAGAACAGAAACGTCCTGCGGGATTAATGGGTAAATCACTCCCTCTTCATAAACCTTGGCAAGGTATCTCTACCGATATCTGCGGACCTCTACCTAAAAGTTCTCATGGACATATGTTCATCTTAGTTGTAACTGATATGTTCAGTAAGTTCAATATGTTGTTTCCTTTGCGTCGCGCTACGGCGACTGCTGTTACTAAAACAATCCAAGATAATATTTTTCTTTTGTTTGGAGTTCCTCAGTATTTGAGATGCGACAACGGTGTCCAATTCAAAAGTCGTGAATTCCAAAAACTTTGTAATGATTATGGGGTGAAGATTATATTCAATCCAAATTATTCGCCTCATTGTAATCCCACCGAGCGGGTTAATCGCGTATTAAAAACAATGCTGTCAGCATACGTGAAAGAGAACCACCGAAAATGGGATACATTTCTCCCGGAGTTGGGATGCGCCTTGAGAAGTTCTCGACATGAAGTCACAGGGCAAACCCCGTATTTTATAAACTTCGGCCAGGAAATGATAACCCATGGTGATGAGTATAAACGTTGCGAAGGTGGGGACAGCGAGTCAAAACAAACTAGTGAAAAGGTCGAAGGTTTGGCAAAGGTTCGAGAATTTGTTCGAAACCGTTTAAAACGATTTCACGAAAAGTCGAAAACTCAATATAATTTACGTAGACGGCCAGTGGAGTATAACGTAGGTGATTTTGTCTGGAAAAGACAATACGCCCTATCCGATGGTGCAAACTACTTTACAGCGAAGCTAGCTGGGAAGTTCACTGGGCCTCATAGAGTACGTAAAAAGGTAGGGTTCTTAACCTATGAATTGGAAAAGACTGATGGCGTATCTATAGGAACATGGCACGTAAAAGATCTGAAACCACATGTAGTGATGGATGTTGACGAATTGGATTGATTTATTGGGTATTTCTTTTATGTATGTGTTCGTCATTAGGTATTCGAAGTATTTTATTTTTATTTTCCCGTTCGAAAACAACTAATTTTGACAATGCCTTATCAAAAAGAAATTTCTCTTCGTTCATTTCTTTTTGAAAGGGGAGGAAAGGTGGAGTTGTTACGATTCAAATTCACACCTTTGCCATTGAAGCTCATTTACCTAGACAACCTAGTTGAAAACGATATACCTCACTTGTGCGTATAGGTTGTTCACCCTCAATACATGTATGAGTTCGTTGGACTGCATATATTTGGTTTTCTCGAACGTCGGTTCCGAAGGAACCACCTCGTTATTATAAATTGCTTTATTTTTCTAGGCAGGTTTTTTGCCATAGGCATAATTTAAGAATCGATAAATGGTTTTTATTTTATCATTTTGGTAGTATTAATTTATTCCATAATACCACAGAACTAGGCTACGTTAAATATTTTTAAATATGGGTATTTCTCAATGGTCATTGATACGCCCATGTCAATTGCCACGATAAGACAATTGGGTACCACCGCGTCGATCAATTGCACATGACATTTCTCACGATTGGAGATCTCGTTCTTGGCTGTTGTTAGACACCCTTGATAAGATCCTAAAAATCCTTCAGGCTATTCAACGGTGTTATAGGTCGACTAAAAACCGAATTTGGTTACCATTTTTATGGGATATAGAGTCTATAAGAACGCCACAATTTCCAAAAGTAGGCTGGGTGTATTAGGCCCGAATAGAAGCAGTATTTGGAATATTACCTTTTGTAGGGATCAGGAAGCACCTGGAGGATTTTGTTACGGAAGAATTCGTTATAATTTTGAATTGGAAATCTATTGAGACGAGACTTGATACCGTTTCCGAAAGCTATAACTTTTTTTATTGGGAGAATAACAAGCAAAAGTTGACTTCCCTTGGCAGAACTGTTTATTTTGAATTGATGGCAGAAGTTTTACACCGTTGTATCGTACATCGTGGGACTGAAAAACACCTGGCTCAGATAAGCATAGAAATAAGAAATTTTCGCGGTATTTATTTGATTGACAGTGGCAGTGTAATTTGCTTTATTGCGAAAACAACTACTTGGCAAAACACCTAAAATCAGTGGGTTATAATTACTCAACTAACTATCTTTCCGTATTTCCAATGTTCAGAAGAACAAACAAACTAGAGATATACCTATAATTATATAATTTATTTCCTTGTACTCGTCGCGCTAAATGCATTTAGTACGGCCACCTAAGTAAATCGGAAAGTCATGTATTTTTAACACCTACTGCAAAATTTTGTATTTGTATATTTTGTAAATAGACGTGGGATTCATTAGAGATTAAAATTGGGTAGACTTTTCTTTTCTTGACAACTATATAGGCATACTTCCCCTTTTTAATTAGTCTCATGCTCGGCCTATTGCTAGTCGGTTAATTTTCTTTACGGTAAATATGCCAGAAAGCTGATTTGTTCTGAAAAAAAAAAAACCGTAATATGATGATGAACCTATATAGGTTCGAAACATGTACTTTTTTGTGAACACCTAACTGATCTATGGTTATTTGCCTTCCCATTTAATCGTCGTTTATATTAAATTGTGGAGATGACTTCGAGTTTTTATTCTTTGTAAATATAGTCCGGAATAGTCCGGACTTCCCGGACGGTTGCCGAAAAAAATATGTATGTCCCGGGTAAAATCATGATATTTTGCTAATAAATACGTACATGTTATCATTTTTAAATTTTGTATATAAACCATGTATCATGTTTTTATAGTATATTACACAAGGGTCAAGTAGCTCAGTGGTTAAGACTTTTGCGTTCAAAACCATTGACTGCTGGTCGGCTAGGTTCGAATCCTCAGCGACTTCAGATTTTTATCTGATGTCCTGAGAAAGTGCTAGGAATCGCACGTTAAAAGGTAAGACCTCGTTAATCCTTGGCTCGCACAAGTTTCGACTTTTGAGGGCTGCCGTTCGTAAGGGGACGACAGCTGGTTAACGGAAAAAACAATTTCAACAACAATTTTTACTCACCGAGGTGGAAAGAGATTCACTCCTGTCGTGAGATTAGTTAGTTAACCGAGACGCAAAGCGTCGAGGTTTGATCTCGAGACAGGAATGAAACTTCCTACCGAGGTTTGTATACTATTTTCTTTACAACCATCATATTTCCATCAAAATTAATAAATCTCTGTTTCGTTCTGAACATACCTAAAATATTACATTTAACGACAAATTACGAAGACCACGGTTTTCTCAGAATAATCAAGTAGATGTATTGTTACTGTGACTACGGGGTATACAATTGTCACCAATATAAATAAATGTCAGATAAAGTCAATAAATGTCAGAAAAATATTCATCTAGAATAGATTAAATGAGGGCGGGAAATGAGGGGGAAGTGAGGTCGGGAAGTAGCTAGAGGTGTGTATGTAACACTTCCCAACCTTCAATGACGTTAGTAATGACAGCATTACATATATGGTTGTAAATAAAATAGAATTAAACTTTGTGTATTGTATTTATATTCTGTTATCGCATTTTATCTATATGTATAGTCAGAAATTCGTATACTTTTACATTTTACATAATTTTAACTTCATTTTTAACTTTAAACCTTTAGTTTTAGAAGAAACAACGTATATTTTATTTTCTCGAAAGAAGTGTGAATACGCTTATCATCATTTTTAATTTTTTGTATCCCCGTATCTATAGAGCTACGGAGTCCATTGTTATTTCATATTATAGAAAATGTATTCTTTCAGAAACATATAGGAGTGTCAAAAACCTGCTCATTTATGGACAAAACGGGACAAGACCAAAAAATTGCAAAAATTTTACAGTTTTTGGAATATTCAAAAGTGATCCGTGGAGCTGCTGAGGTCGAATACTTGGATTTTGCATCTCAGATCCCATACCAGTAAAAATAAACCTCTACCACCATTTGATGCAACTTAGGCGTATGCTTTTCATGACAAGGTTACTGGATTGATACAGGAACTTCACATATTTTGCTCGTCTTGTTGGCATTATGGTTTCATACGCCAAGGAGTGGAGTTTTCTTGGGAGTATCTCAAGTGATTTGAAAGAGAGAAAAAAAATCTATTTTGATGTATCCACTACAGGGTTGATTTGTTTTTTGTGAAGTAGAGGGTTTCCATGTATATTGGAATGAGGCAGAAAAGAAAAAACATGGCGTGGGTTGCAGAAACACCCGAAAATATGGCCACAGATTTTCAATCTAGCGATTGCCTAAGGCAATATAATGGTTGCCGTACAAGAACGGGACCTCACTGACACCTTAGGAGTACAAGAGAACAATATTTCACAAGTCGGCATAAAGCAAAGTGGGAAAGGTTTGACTCCTGCAGAAGATACTCAAAAGCACATACCGTTGCTGCATCTTGATTTTCTTGGGAGAATTTCTGTTTCCAGGTTTTTCTCTTCAGTTTCGAGTGCAGACAAAGCTGGTTTGTGTTGTTTGAGAAACTCCAAAAATATAACCCCCTATATTTTCCTCCAAATGAAAACCTTTGGGTTCTTCCAACGAACAGCACAACCCCTTATGAAAAATACCTATCATGGTGAGATCTGTATTATCAGGGATGCCTATAAAAGTACTAAGCTCACACTCAAACAGTGGGGCGGCAGCTTGAAAAAGTGAATATGTTCAACCATTGTTGTTTCTAATGGACATGGTTGAAAACAATGATTCATATAGGAGATATTTTACAAATCAACCTTAGCGTTAACCATGATACCAAAATCAGTCGATTTTGAAAAAGGTCGAAAAAAAAATAGGCCGTTAACTCCCAAATATAGTTGAAGGCTAGGTTTTGCCCTTATTTCAATAATAAACCAGATTTATGAGTTGCAAATACCATGTTGAAATAGGTAGAAGGGACAAAAACCACGAACACTTTCAAACTATGCAACCTACCTACAAAAAACCACATAATCCAGCAACTATCGCTGTGTCAATAGATCAAGAGTACCTAAGGAAAACGGCATGCCAGTACCAAGCACATCTGCAATAGAGCACTGTCAGCTGACGTCACAACATGGCGGCGATCAGCTAATGGGGGGACAAACAAAGGGGGGACAAACGAGGAATTTGAGTTTGAAAAAAAAATTGTTTTTTTGCGGTGGTTAGTGGTTATTTCGGATTTTTTTGAACTTTACTAAATTTAATGATCCTATTATTTGATAATATTTTGAAATAATCTTGTTTCCGATTAAAATTCGTATAATTTTACTAATAACTTCGCTGTTAGTTTTGCGATCTTTGACAATAAATATCTATTAGTAATACAAAACTTTCCGTCTTCAATGTTAACTGTAAATTCCCAGCGTTTTTTTTTTTGTTCTACGAATTTTGGGTAGGTACATGGTCCGGATGTTCGGAACGATCTGACTGGTATGTCTCTGTACTCCAGCAGTTTCTACCTGTCTCTGCCTTGTTTGTATAGAAGGAAATTTCACGTACTTGTCTGGATCGGATCGGTTATAACAACCCAAAACAGCAAATTTATGTCCTCAAATCTAAAAGATGAAACTGTTTGTATGATACCTATCATCATAATATAGAGAGAAATGCAATAAAACGCAAAGTTCCCCAAATTGAAATATCCGGATATGATCTAAATGACTTTTTTTGTAATGTAGCCGAAAAAACTATTAAAGGTCTTCCTACTTTATCAACCGACGAATTGAATAACTTCAAATCTTTTCCCTCACCATGTCAGTCATTCTTCTTGGAACCTGTGTGTACACAAGAAGTGTATTCTGCCATAACCTCTATGAAACACTCAAATTCACGTGATATACATGATTTAAATAGTCCGATGATAAAATCGGTGGCCGATATACTCGCTGTACCCTTATCATCGCTAATTAATCAAGTGTTTATATTTCCTGATATTTTTAAAATATCAAGGGTTATACCCTTGTACAAAAAGGGCTGCAGATCTTCACCTAATAACCACCGTCCGATTACCATTATTCCAACTATAGGGAAGATTATAGAAATCTTATTAAAAAATCGCTTATATTCTTATTTCGAGAGTCACTTTTATTTTAGCAAATCCCAGTATGGTTTTCGTAGAAATAAATCTACTACTCAAGCTGCGTACCAAGTGTTGACGGACATAGTCGAGGGTCTTGATCAGGGCAAACATACTTCATTGACATTATGTGACCTGAGCTCCTGAGCAAGGCATTCGACTGTGTATCCCACTCCATCCTCAATCAGAAATTAAGTTACTATGGTGTAAGAGGAACTACCCTTGATCTAGTGGGCTCTTATCTTGAAAATAGATATCAGTGCGTTGATATAAACAATACCAGGTCAGATCTGAAGCCAAATTGTCATGGTGTTCCTCAGGGTTCTGTCCTCGGCCCATTATTGTTTTATTTATATGGATGACTTGTGTAAGTATTGCACCGACAAAATGTGTTTTGTTTGCTGACGACACAACCATCATATGCTCAAATAAGTCACATACCAGTTTACCTCAATTAATGGACAGTAATAAAAATTTAGCAAACACTTGGTTTACAGCAAATAAACTAAAACTAAACAATGAAAAAACCCAAAATATTACAATATCTTCAAACTCCAGTGTTACTCTAGGAAATAATGTTAATAGACCGTCAGCTAGTGACAGATTTAGGTGCCCCATTTTCGCATACAAGCCTCGAATAGGGTTGAAAAGTATATCGATTTGGAGTAAAATAAAGATATTTTTACGAGTGGCTCCTGGGGATAACATACCGAGAATTCGATTTTTCAGAACAGTGCTTATTTGTTTCCCTCGTGTTTCTATTTACGGTACGAAACTACAGAGGGTGATTCGTTAAGTCGTTTTGAGAAAAAAGTTTTTATGAACATATGTTCGGAGTTGCTTCTTTTCTGAGATACAGGGCATTGATTTTTTTTTTCAAACGCCTTTGTATCTCAGAAACGAAGCAACTCCGGACATATGTTCATAGGAACTTTTTTCCTGAAGGCAACTAACGAATCACCCTCTGTAGTTTCGTACCGTAAATAGAAACACGAGGGAAACAAATAAGCACTGTTCTGAAAAATCGAATTCTCGGTATGTTATCCCCAGGAGCCACTCGTAAAAATATCTTCATTTTACTCCAAATCGATATACTTTTCAACCCTATTCGAGGCTTGTATGCGAAAATGGGGCACCTAAATCTGTCACTAGCTGACGGTCTATAAGTTTCTAGGTATTACTATTGATGATCGACTTAGTTGGTCTAGTCACATAGAAACAACTTCTCGTAAATTGTCTAGTGTTTTATTTGTTCTTAGACAACTGAGGCATACTGTAGGTTTGATGGCAATGAATATGGCCTACTATTCACTATTCCACTCAGTCATTTCATATGGAGTTTTGATTTGGGGGTATGCCACAAACTCGATAACTATATTCAGATGTCAGAAAAAAGCCATAAAATCATGGCAAATGACGGATATAGGGAACATTGTCGTCCTCTTTTTATTCACTTTGAAGTCATGCCACTTTCTACTTTATATATTTATGTTGTGTTATTAGAAATTCACAAAAATATTGAGATGTTTCCAAAACACTCCAACAACCACAATTACTCAACAAGATCTGCATTCTTATTGAATAATTCAAGACACCGATTACTCAAAAAAACTCGCTGAATCTAAATTTATATAACTGTCTCCATCAATCAGTAAAATGTATGGATTTCAGAAATTTCAAAAATAATATCAAGATATACCTTCTCAAACATTGTTTCTACACAATCGAGGAATATTTTGATAGGCTTGTGATTAAATCATGTTTATAAATGTTTGTTGATTTCAATTATATGTTTTATGCCTTTTTTTAAGTGACAATGTTCTCATTTTAAGATTTTTAAATTGTGCAAGTTCTATATTTACTCTTGACTATTCACTCTATTATTTTATTCACAGACGTTTTCGCTCACTTTGTTTATTTTTTTAAATTAGGCTTTAGGCTAATATTATAAATGACTTGCCATAAATGTACCTTGTATGTAAAGTGGTCAAATAAATTACTCTACTCTATTCTACTCTAACAAAGTATTTTGGAATTAGAAAATCCATGTGTATAACATCGCTACAGACTTATGCCCGCAATTCAGACTATACGCAATGAATTAATACTCACCAAAATTCCAAGAACGTGTTTTCAGACATTTTTCCCACAGAAAAGCCACTCGTAGTCGTATGGAAAATGGATTCGTTTGTCTCCCCATCGAATGTTTGACAACTGTCAAATTACATCACTGCGATAGTGCTCTATTAAAGAGTATCATAACGAAAACTGCTGTGTGGCCTGATGAATCCAATATATTGGTACAAAGGCCATGTGATATATATAATAAAGATAGTTTTGCTAAGGCAATCCTAGGATAGGAAAATAAAGAATGGTTATGTAACGTTATCATTTGCTGGTGGCAAGCGAAGATTAATTGAGTTAATTAATATACTTACCTGTGTAGGCACACATTCATATTTTCAGTTGAAGAAACATATTATATTTTCGAAAATGGATAATGTCACAACAGGCTTTGAACATCTACAATTGTGATCTTGAGAACGAGGCAGGAAATATAATTACAAGATCAAACGAACTTACCTTAAGTGAAGTTTGATCTTGATTATATGAAGGGATCACACCCACCCATAAATTAACCACAGTATAGGGGGAATTGGGGCAAATTGATGCAAGGGGCACATTTATACATCACCACTCACTTGAACTGTACAGCAGCGATAGAAACGTGACTATCCTTCAATAGATGGCTCTAGTGATTCAGTATTACCAGCGAAACTATGGTCGTTTATAATGCAAATTCTGCTGTTGACCAATAAGTGCATTTCAGAGCCGTTTGAGTAAATTTAGAGAGAGTCTCAGATAATCAGTCAGTTTACGTGAATTACGTATTTGTTTTGTTAGGTTTCTTCGTATTTATGTAAGTACATGTCTGATTAAGGTATATATAAGAGGTTACTTGGTGATCTTATATAATTTTTTCGTGAGGTAGATGTTTACAAAAACTGACACGTTGGGGTAGATTGATACAAGCTGCATGGGGCGGTTTGATGTGTTTCAATGTGCCCCTTTTACAAATGAAGGATATTGTCTAACCAACACATCCATGCACTTCGGCTGTCATCATAACACCTTGAATGACCATATACAAAGGCCCAACAAAAAAAAAATCCAAAATAATATCTGAAAAAATAGGAAATCAAGAAATTTTACAGACACATCAGAATAACATAAATTGCAGATGCTTCAATATCAGAAAGAAAAGAAAAAAAGAAATGAAAGAAAACGCAACACAATTGAAAAATGCTTAAAAACTACTGGGTTGAAATTCTCGAAAGGAAAATAGCGAGAAAAGATCGCGTCGATGCAGATTCCACTAACTAGTTCTGAATAGTTTTTTCGAATTTCATTCAACCCACCTGAGAAAGAAAGACATCTAATGTTTTCATTATCCATATTACCAAAACCTCATATTACTAAAGGAACCAACAGAACTGCTTCGTTCTTTAGGTTTTCTTTCTACTTTGATTCTTATAATGTACAATGAGCAGCATTGATTACCCGTTTTTTAACTACTAGGTACTTCTTTGATTTATAAAGTAAAATGAGCAGCAATTCATTTTTCACATATTCAATCATTTTTCTTTTTCATTTAACGTTATGAAAACATCTGTAATACACCATGAAACTAGATAAAATTGTGACTGCATTGGTGCATCAAACTTAATCTCAAACTATAGGGGCAGTGGGGGCCTTATAAGGCCTTATACCGTGAATATACCCTTGTTTGGTATGTGAAATTCCAAAACACTCAATTAGTTGTTGTGGCATAGAGATGGATGTTTTTAGATGCTTTGAAGTTTGTGGCGTCCGTCACCGGTGCGACTACAATAATTGTGATCTCTCCAAACGAGACGGTTCATAAAATCAAAATCGAACTTCACTCTAGGTAAGTTCGATTGATCTCGTAATTTTTCATCTCTAGTCTCTAGTATTCATCGCTAGCTACAACTAGTCGAAAAGTGAAAACGTAGACAAAACACATTGAGGATTTTGTTACCACAAATGCATCTGCGGATTCTCTTCACACTTATTCGTCCGTAGTGTTTAGTTAAGTTCAAACATGTTTTCTCCAGTACCCAAATATGTTTAATTATTACTGAGTAAAATAACGAAATATAACCTTTTCATGGCAAGCTGTGAATTGAAAAATTGTAAAACAAATCTTACGCATGGATACTTTTGTCATCAAGACAACACTATATTTTTGTTTGGAATACAGTAAATTCCCCTTTCTCTTCAAGAAAAATAAGATATAGATGTTTTGTTATGAGATCATAAGAGTATTAAAGCATTATTTACTTTTTATAAAATTTAGACGCTTACAGACGAATATACGATGTTTCGAAATATTATAGTAGTTATACTCCAATAACTCCAATAAAATGAAAAAATTATAATCTATGAGGGTATGATTAGTAACTTTGTTCACATGAATCCGACTTCCTCGGAAAATATTCCTTCAAAACATATGAAAGCTATGATACTTTATGTCTGGGATTCCAATAATAGGTTATCAATTATACTTCAATAGAAACAAATGGAGCTGAATAAAAAATTGCATCAGACATACATGAAATATTCATTGCTATCTTACATATCCACGTAAATATGATTCATGCGGGTATTCTTTTAAATTTGTTAGATTTGATTCCAGCACAGAATTACATACACCGATAAGATCAAATGAAGACAATAACATATTTTATGTCTGGAAATATAACCTAGCCATATTTTCTAATGTTTATTTTATATATTGAACTTCTTGAAGGACACTGTTACATGGGAATGATGAAAACAAAACATTACAGTGTCATTTTCCAACAGGTGAGTCTGGCATATAGTTTGCGAAATGAATTTCTACAATATAGATCGATGTCTCAAGTTGATGAGATTATTAGGAATTCACCCTAATAAAAAAGACTACCCATTTCAGTTTCTGCTGTTTTTCTTCAACATTAGTCTATTGAATCTGATGGCTTACTTGGTGATAATGAAACCAATATACAATGAAAATAAACTGTCAATGCATGATATTATAGAAGCGGCCGATTACATATTTCTGTATTTGCACGTGAGTAGATGGGTTATGGTTTATTATTATTTCCATCAACCGGCTGCCCTATGAGTAACTCTCTAAAGTCCTCGACAGAATTGTGCGAACTAGGGAAGGCGCAGCCCTTACCTTTCAAAGTGTGATGTCATGCACGAAGCCGGTGACGGTGCGGCGATTCGCGTACCTACCTGCGCGCCACCAAGACCCAAGGTGCTTCACAATAATGTCATAGGGAAAATAAAATATGATTTTTCCAAGAATGAATTAATTAGCTCGGAATTATTCAATAGAGATTTTGGCATTTGTACGTCTAGGTATGAATTGAAAAAAATAGTTCGATTCGTGGTGGCCGCGATGGTAGAGTGTACGCTTCTAGCTCAAAATACGTGGGTTCAAATCTCTGGACCTGTGCAACTGCCACTGGTCGCCACTTCCACTGGTCTGGAAAAATTTCATGAATAAAATGGGGTACTGGCTGGCCTTTGTAACATTTTTTATACATATACAAGAAAATTTAATTCTTTGGAAAATAATGATATTGCCGTATCTTTATCTATTTCAGAGAGTTTGAGAAAGAGTTCGATTTTTTTATTGACACAACCTACATATTAAGTTAGGAATTCAGCTTTCTGTTGTATGAGCTTGAAAAAACATAATTTTCCTGTTTTTTTTTTACATCTTCCACATGCAATGAACTAATTTGTTTTTGATCTGACCGACTTTTTCAAATGGGCTCATACAATTATCAAACGGGAACACTTAATTTAAAATACTTTGATATCACATTCCACAATCTTTGTTTGACAATTATGATTTTATAATCCAGTACGATTGGGTTTTGAGACAAGGATCGATTGTAGTACCAACAAACTTGGTATGCTAGTAGTTTGAACCATGATAAACACGAAAAAAAATTGTTTACCAAAAATCCAGGGGTGGAACATATATAAATATATATATTTTTCGTTTGAAAATAAATAAACAGAATTTTGCTGTAATCTTAGAAAGTATATGATTTATCGAAAAAACAACTCAACAAGTTGAAAAACAATTCAATTTTCCACACAAATTATTCCTATTGATTTCTTATGAAATACGCTCCTTTTCTCAGAAAACGTGTTTGAACGCCGACATCAATATTTGAGCCGAATATATGATGTGTCATAACTCTGCTAAAAATGATCGGAGAAGGAAAAGGAAAAGTTCATATCATTTCTGAAGACTCCTACTTTCTCATGCAAGTATAACATGCGAGTATTTGAGTACCTAAAATGTGTTTTGTCTCACTTCACGAAGATGTTTGCGGATGATCCGAAAATCATGAATAATTTAGTTAATATGGAATTATTATACTGAAGCAGCAATCCATACCCTTTTTGGACTATATGCAACAATTTTAAAGTAGTGTGATAGGTCCCACTTATAAATGCCAAAAAAAAAATACTTTGTTTTACTCCTGCCTCATAAAACCGGTATTCTCTTTAGTATATGTTGTAAATAATCGTTTATTCATATCCTGAGTATATGGTTAATAACACTGTCGTGAAGTGCAAACCTCAAGCTTGAAATCACATACTTTATTTTTTTGTAGGATGTGTATGAGCGATTATTTTCAACATTCACTGAAGAAACTGGCGGGATTATGGGTGAGTTGAAAACTGAGGCAGGAGTAAAACCCAGTGTTTCCTTTGGCATGTATAAGTGAGACTTCTTTCACTAGTCTAAAATCGTTGCATATGGTCCAAAGAGGCTACTGATTTCTGCTTCAGTATAATTATTTCATACCAACTAAAATATCTAAGAAGATCCTCCGTAAATATCGTAGAAGGGTTATGTGAAGTGGGACAAAACACATTTTAGGTTATCAGATCCATACTATATTTGCATGAGGAAGTAGAAGACTTCAGGAAGGATAAACACTTTTTTTTTTCCTTCTACTATAATTTTTAGCAAAGTTATGACAAATCTAATTTTCGGTCCTGCCTGAACTTGCAGTGGCGGGTTAGCGCGAGCCTGAAATGTGATGTCAGCGTTAAACCACGTTTTCTGAAAAAACGAGCGTATTTCAAATATATTACAAATGAATCACATTTTCCATTTTTCAATTTTCATGGAGAATGTTCCTCTTTTCAACATGAATACCTCCCAAGAGGTTATCTTGAACGATGGAAAATAGCGACTAAAGTTTGTCTTTCAGTCTCAGATGATTCCACAAAAGATTTCATGAATGTCCTATTCATATTTTCGAACTAAAATCGGATGAGGGTATTTGAAACCGCTGTGTTCTGATTTCAGATGTGTGTTCGGTCCGTCTAAACAGCCTTCAAGACTATATCCGAAAACGACTCATTGCTGTATTCTCGGTAGTATTACTATAAGTACTTCAAAATATTCGGTTATAATAACTTTTTGCATAATTACAAAGACTATTTCATTCACACATGGCTACACCTATGAAATTACGCGTGGATGAAGTCACATGACACGCAATATGAGCGGATATTCAAGTAAACACGATTATTTAGGTAAACACGCAGATATTTACGTAAACAAACAAAGAAAAGTGTCAAGTTTGACATATCTCAAAATTGAAATGACTTGTTTTCGGTTATCTCCTACTACGGAAATCAGTTAACATGTAAGCTAATCTATCCCAAAAAAAAACAAAAAGGAGTAAAGAGCCTGTCTGAAGAGAATTTATGTCTTTTTTGAAACGTATATGAACTTGAATATGAATGATTTGACGCTGTTCATGAAATAGTCTTCCTAATAATTATTACACGACCATGACAAATAGAGACTATGAAAAGCACCAAAAATGGGTAGAGAGTTTGTCTTGAATGAAGGTGTGTATGAAGTATTTAAGGTGGGAGTCGCAATGGGCGATTTTCAGCTATTTTCAGTGACTTAGGTTTTCGTAAACAATTAATGAACCGTTGGAGTATTTCAATTGAAATTTGCTATAGAGGTGACTGAAGGTTCAATACATTTCTTTTGACCCATGGCAACTCTGCAAACTGAATGAGTAGCCAGAAAAAAATTCTCAAAACTGATCAAGTTTGAGGTTATCAATATCGAAAACAAAATTCAGTTTAAATTTTTTTTCGAGTTGTGAGCTAGATATTGCCCTCACTTAGATTATTGAGAATGCATCCTAACAAAGAAAGTCGAGAAAAAGTGTCTTGTTTTTGAGTTTTTTAGGAAAAACTGATCGTGTGTATAGATACGTGATATGGCGAGCTGTGGCAAATATATGAGTGGCTCAGTTCAGCTACCGACCGGTAGAGGGAGATTTTACTGCAATAGAAAATATGAATGAAAATTCCATGCCTGGTAACAATATTACAACGTCTTCAAAAAAGGGGCGCACGCGGCGTTGCCATACTTCGACAAACCTTTCAGTTATTATTGCTCATTAGACTCAATGAGATTTCTTCAAATCAGAGTCTCATAATTCATTTGAAGTTCAATTTTGGGCATTTTTTCAGATCATTTATTATGCAATGAGGAGTACATGTATAGAGTAAAACTTATTAAATGATAATAATAATAATAATACTTACTCATAAACACACAGAGAGTGCGGGTAGACGACGGATATTATTATTAATATTTGCCGTGGCGCGCTCGGGGCGATTTTTGGTGGCGTCTTCACTTTTCAGCTGTAGGAAAACTAGGAATAACTTTCAGCACCACCCTGGGTGATCGGTCGCACTATATGGATACCTTGTTTTGTAGGTTTCGTTTTGCATACCTATCTCTGATCTCTTTTGTGATTATGATCAGATTCTATTCAAAATTGGTTGTGGGGGCTTTTAGAATCGGAGATTCAAATTTTTTAACAATTATTCCTATAATCAAGATGGCGGCTACACGATGGCGGAGTAGTTAAGGTAATTATGGCCTGATTCTATTGACATTTGGTATTTGGAGGTTTTTGGGGTCGGAGAATATGATTTTTTCGTCAAAATTCATGAATTCAAGATGGCGGAATAGTTTTGTGATTTTGAACCAATTCAATTAAAAATTGGTATGTGGGGGCTTTCGGAATCGGAGATTATAATGTTTTTACAGTTATTCCTAAAATCAAGATGGCGGCTACACGGTGGCGGACGAATTATTATGAATGTTGTCCGATTTCATCCAAATTTGGTATTTGGGGGTTTTTGGGGTAGGAGAATATGATTTTTTTGTCAAAACTCATGAATTCAAGATGGCGGAATAGTTTTATGATTTTGAACCAATTCAATTAAAAATTGGTATGTTGGGGCTTTCGGAATCGGAGATTATAATGTTTTTACAGTTATTCCTAAAATCAAGATGGCGGCTACACGGTGGCAAACGAATTATTATGAATGTGGTCCGATTTCATCCAAATTTGGTATTTGGGGGTTTTTGGGGTAGGAAAATATGATTTTTTTGTCAAAACTCATGAATTCAAGATGGCGGAATAGTTTTGTGATTTTGAACCAATTCAATTAAAAATTGGTATGTGGGGGCTTTCGGAATCGGAGATTATAATGTTTTTACAGTTATTCCTAAAATCAAGATGGCGGCTACACGGTGGCGGACGAATTATTATGAATGTGGTCCGATTTCATCCAAATTTGGTATTTGGGGGTTTTTGGGGTAGGAGAGTATGATTTTTTTGTCAAAACTCATGAATTCAAGATGGCGGAATAGTTTTGTGATTTTGACCCGATTCAATTCCAAATTGGTATGTGGGGGCTTTCGGAATCGGAGATTATATATTTTTTTAAAGTATTCCTAAAATCAAGATGGCGGAGACGTTATTGTGATTATCGCCCGATTTCATTGAAATTAGGTATTTGGAGGTTATTGGGGTCGGAGAATATAATTTTTTTGTCAAAATTCATGAATTCAAGATGGCGGAATAGTTTTGTGATTTTGACCCGATTCAATTCAATATTGGTATGTGGGGGCTTTCGGAATCGAAGATTATAATTTTTTTTACAATTTCTCCTAAAATCAACATGGCACCATCGGTAAAATAGTCATTCGAATTTGGTTGGGTATAGATAATTATACATAACAAAATAAATTCAAATGGACTTTAGAAAAATAGGAACATCTCTATCAGTTGAAGTTGACATTTTGGGGAAAGCAGCTATCTTTCTTCTCGTAAATACACACACTTATCAAGAAATCAAACACAATAAAACAATACTAGGCACCGTACAAACAAAACACGAATGGATAAATCAGTAAATCACGGCTCACAGCTTTCTAACGGCTCTGAACTCTGACAACGTTGCATTGGCAGTCGACCACCGAAAACGGGGTATTACCGGAATTCCTACAACGCTGACTTTATCAATGAAGAGGGAGGTAGGCACTTGTACGGTTAGTTGTATAACTATTTTATTTTCGTGGCGCAGTGAATCGGGTGCTGACACTGCCATCTGTAGTTTTTAGGTAGTCAAGGGTGTTGGAACTCCCACCTTAACGCTGTTCATGAAATAGTCTTCCTAAATATCACTCGTCCATGACAAATAGAGACTACTATTTTCTTTAATTCATCTCGAGTAACTTGTATTTTGAGACAATTCAATTCGACCATATGAACATTAATAATCATAGAATAACTCCCTCTAGCTAAAGCACTCAATTGTCAAAATACACAGTACTCTCGATAGAATTATGAAAAAAAATAATAGTCGGCTATTTGTCATGGTCTTGTGATATTACCTACGAGAGTCGTTTAACAGTTGAAATAAAAAAAAAATGAGAAAAAGATTTAGGTATTCTATCGGGTAATCTTAATTCAGTCTATTAATCCAGTAAGCTTGTGAAGAAGGGGTGGGTCTAAGTCAAATCGGGGTAGAAGATTATCCAAGTTTTTAACCTCGGCAGCTCTCCGGATCATGTTTGAATATCTTGTGAACTGTTAAATTTTTGCAATTTTTTGGTCTTGTCCCATTTTGACCATTAAGGAGCATGATTTTGACAAAAGTCTACCAATACATTTTTTAACAGGATTAAATTTAATAACAATGGATTTGGTAGCTTCACACCGAGAACAAAACTTCAATAACCATTATTAAAATGTTAGTATTGGCAATCAAAAAAAGCACTTGTATTTGGGACTGGGTCCAACTTTAATTGCCACTAGAAAAAAAAAGACACAGACAGTGTTCAATTGCCACTATCAAACTAAAATTGAAATACTTTTAAAGTAGTTCCTCCTACTATCAAATGAAGTACTTATATAGTAATGACACAAAGTAATTGGCTCTTAAAAAATATTTTAATTGCTGATATGGTCGATTTTATTTGGCATAAGGAAAAAATTATTTGTGTCGTGAACTATATGATGGATTTCCTGGAATTACTGGAAGCTTGGGGATTATCAACATTTTCGATAATTTCTAACTAATGCCATTTTATTTCCATAGTTACAGTAATTAATGGATTTGGAAAAATATTTTAAGCCAACACTATTTTATATTGAGCTAAGTACATTACTTATTTTAGAACAATATTTTTTGACGTTTGTAGAAAAAAATCGTGTCCGAAATACTTTGGTGACAGCGACTATTTTTTCAACTCGGCTGTGTCTCGTTAAAGAAATCAGTTCTCGATCACCGAAGTTTAGCATTTCGGGCACAGATACAAAAATAACTAATACGCTGGTTTTACGCAGAGTTGATTTTTTTTACTATTGATGAACACGTTTAATTTTAAACCAATACAAGTTAATTTCAGGCCACCATTAATTTAATGAACCTCTTCCTGAAACGTAAAGATGTACTGGATATACTGAACACCATGGAGAAGGGTTTTTGGAAACTTGAAGATATCGAAGATACTAAAGAGAGATCGATCTGCTTGAATATCAGGAACAACCTGATAAAAAAGTTCAATCTGTACTTGATCATGTGCATAATATCCCCTACTTTTTATGCCACTGGAAGAATCATCGTCGACAGAAGACGTCTTGAAAGCAACTTACCATGGCGGTGTTATATGCCTGCAGGCATTCCATTTGAACTACTGTTTATCTTCGAATGCGCCATCGGAGCAGTTTTAGTCAGTGCAGTTTTTGCGATGGACATCATTATGTTGACTACTCTTTCGTTAACAGCAATTCAATTTCGTCTCTTGAATGAACGCTTGGCAGATATTTTCAAAAAGAGTTCGAAATCGAGTCAGTCTGATAGTCTTATACGGAGAAAAATTCGAGAATGCAGTGACCATCATTCATTGCTGATGGCGTGAGTTAAATACTTAATTTGACCTATAGTTCTCTTTCCTATACAAATGAATTTTCATCAACTAGTATAAGGTATAGTCTTTCCAATATCAATTGCAAATCATAAAAACTCGCTCGGAACTCATAGCGGCAAATTTGTTTGACCTGCCATAGGCGGGGATACCTAATTTTATGACTTTATTATTTTAAAAAATACGTGTCAAAATGTATCATATTATATAAAAAGCAATCGAATCATTCATTATAAATTGGACGTCATTGTGCATACGCCGTTGTTTAGCCAGATACACTTAATTGTAGTCCTAATTGAAACTTAGAAAAAAATCATTATTAAGCTCGTTAACTTGCTACAACTGAATATTAAATTATGAAACGTACAGTAAAACGTACCTATTCTGTGAGGGCGTTTGGTTTAAACAGGATACCAGACGTGAACTGAGTCCTTTTTGTATCCCATTCGTTTTTTTTTTCTTGGAAAACGAAATTACAAAGCAAAAACCATAAATGAAAATAAATTCTTTGCAAATTAAACAAAACGATGAAGGAAAATAAATTATTTACAAATAAAACAGAAACCTAAAGGTAAATAAATTATTTGTCACTAAAACAAAAAAGAAAAAACGTTTCAATTCCAAAGTTCAAAAATCATCATAGCAGTCAGAATCTTCTGAAGTAGAGTCATCATTCGGTTGAATTATAATGGGTTGTAAAGGGGGTAATAAAACATACTCATTTTCTTCTTTGATTACATGTTCAACACAGTTTTTCCAAAGCTCTTGAGATCTGCGGATAGAACTTTCTTAACGAGTTCTACAACCTCTTTACTAAGTTCTGGAGACTGATTACATTTTCGTAATTCTGATTTTACGTTTGCCCATATTAACTCTATAGGGTTAAATATGCCCATATTAACTCTATAGGGTTAAATATGCAATAGTAAGGAGGAAGTCTGAGAAGAGTATGACCCTGCTTTTGGCACAGCTTGTCAATATAATACATTTTCTCTAACTTCAGCCCTTTTATAACAGTAAGCAATTCTTTGTTTGTTGGGCCTTTTTTACGATCACTTGCAGGAAAAGGTATATTTTTTTCAGACATAAATGCTAATATTTGAGCTTTGTTACTGCCACTATTTGGTATCTTAAGGAGTTGCCGCGAGTGATAGGATGCGTTGTCCATAACGATTACTGACTGTGGTGGAATGTTAGGTAAAAGCTGTTCATTAAACCACTTTTCAAATAATTCTGCAGTCATATCTTCATGATAATCGGCAGCACAGTTTTAAATTTTTTTTGCAGATATTAATAAAGCATTAGGTACGAAACCGTCTTTGCTTCCAGCGTGGACTATTATTATGCATAGAACATGGCCCATTCAAACAGCAATTTTTACTACTGTCAACCCAACCAAAATTTACTACATCATGACTGTCAAACCATGTTTCATCTAGATAAATTATGTGTCTATTAGAACTTCTGTAGTCTTTTATCTGACGCAAATAATCTTGTCGCCATTTAACTATCCTTGATGATTCGGTGATCGCCATCCGTTTATTCAATTTTTTGTGTTTAAAACCACATGCCGACAAAACCTGACGCAATGTCTCTAAACTGGTATAAGTGTATTCTGGATAATCTACTAGCTTTTCCTGTATTACTTGCAATGTGGCAACCCTGTTCTCCTTATAAACTATAAATTGTTCTGCGTATAAAATCTTGAGTAGCGGTGTCAACTGATTTCAGTTTTTCTTTACATGTTTTTCGCTTCAGAGAATGATCCTCAGCAACCCCTTTCTTAACTACTCGATAAATGGAAATTTTATTTATGTTAGTTAATTCAGCAATTCTTATTACGATTGCATTATCAGATTGCTGAATATTTTCCTTTTTTAAACATTCGAACATATTGAAAATAACTTGTTCTGTTTGTATACCTAAATCTTTATTGTTAAATTCATACCTGTCTTTAATCTCGCTACACTCTGCAACTTCATTATTTTCATTCGCCCAAGGTCTCCAAAACGCCATATTCGGATTTATGAATAATACAATTTCTAATTTCAACACACAACACACTCCACTACCTACCCCACTGATAACCAGACTGAATCTGCATTGGAATTTTCTCAACAACACTTGGACTGAGGTTCCTCTGGCGGTTCTTTTGTCGGTTCCGTTTGACTGCGTACGAGGGAGGTGAAATATGTTTTGTTTCTCAATTTGGCATGAGTGCCGTGCGTTAGCTATGCATATATATTAAATATTTATTACCCCTTATATAACAGTCTTTTGAAATTGATATTGGAAATACTATACTCATCCTGCACGGAAGAGTGGTTAAGGAAAGATTAGGCGGGAGCATAATCACTCTCCTAACTGAACACAAGAGTAAGTGCAGGTATGGACACCCCGTAAAATTCGCGGTAGCAGAGCATGCTCTATGTATCGAGGCCAACCATACAATTATGTTCGATGAAACACAGGTACTGGTTAGGACCTAAGGGTATTACCCGCGAATATTCAGAGAGACCATCAAAATTCAAAAAATACCGGCAACGGCAACGGCAACGGCAAAGGAAACGGCAACGTCAACGGCAACGGCAAAGGCAACGGCAACGGCAACGGCAACGGCAACGGCAACGGCAACGGCAACGGCAACGGCAACGGCAACGGCAACGGCAACGGCAACGGCAACGGCAACGGCAACGGCAACGGCAACGGCAACGACAACGGCAAAGGAAACGGCAACGGATACGGAAACGGAAATGAAAACGAAAACGGAAACAGGTATCGGATTAAAGTAAACAAGCGGAATCAAGGCATGATAAAGTCACGCTCCCTTTTAGAATAAGCATAATAAAGAAGAAACCAGCACAGAAACCGAATCAGCTAGGCTTGAAAGAACGACTCGAACGCTTCGAAAACGTAATTGAATGCCGACATCAAATGTCTGGCTCGCGTTTACCCGCCGCTGTAAGTTGTGGCGAATTTGTCATAACTGCAATTTGCAAAAATCCAATTTTAAAATTATTAATTTTTTCCAAATTGCATGAACTTCCGGATAGTGTACAGAGTTGCAAATTTGTGAATGCATCAGAATAGATGTTTTCAAAATTTGTAACGAAGTTTCAAAACTTTTGTAATTATTTCGAGACCACCTTGATCATAAAAATTACCACGAATTGAAAAAATATGTTTCGGTCAACGTAAAAGGTTGCAAATCTGCATAACTGTTCGGAATATTTTACGGATGTATTTGTCAAGTTTGCAGAACTTTTGAAATTTTTTCTTTAGTTTCATTAGGTCTTGATAAAAAAATGTTCCATACACTCAAATTGTTTGCAAACTTGATTCGTGATAAGTATGAAATATAATATTCAATATTACTCCAAGTTTGTAGAGATTTTGGAACCTTTTTCAACCAGTATACAGCAAAATTCAAGTGAATTGCAATTTTGACAATGATTCGGACTTCGGAACAGCAAACTGAGCTAGTGCTATGTCGAAGTATCATTAACTTGACCAAAATTTAAAAAAATTTCGAGTTATTGTTGAATTTTCGATTTTTGATGTCTATCTATACTGGCCTAACTCTTCTTCACGAGACAATCTGCTCATTATAATCAAATCCATCGATATCAACTTTCTTGAAATTATTTGGAAAGAGAAATCATAGGTAAAAATATTCATTTCATAAACATTTTTCAGTTTCAGAGGTAAACTTAATGATACGTTTTCTGGAGGATTGTTGGGCTATATTTGCATTATTATAACAACTCAATGTGTAGCAATGTATGTTTTATCATCGGGGTGAGTATGTTTTTTATTTTGGTAAAGAAACTAATGGTGAATTGAAATTGCTTCAACTATATTACTCATCACCGAATTCTCATTTCGCATTTGGAAACAATACAGAGTGAGAATAGTATAATTGTATGCAACCCTATGTTGTTGGAAATATTTTATTATAGAACTTTTCAGTTGGTTTGGTGGAGTATTACGAGCAAATTCACCTAAAAAAGAGTGCGTTTTGGTAAAAAACCTTGACCAGTTATCAGTAGTAAGATAACAAGAGTGGAAATTACTTATAATTTTTGATAAAAATTCTCGAATGCGAGATATAGTTTTTTTTTTAAATTGATCTTGCCTGAATACCGATTAGTCAAAAATTATTAAGGGTAATATAACAAGCCCTTGATAAATTGTCGACTATTCTGATTGCATAAATTTCGACTGTATTTTATAATAAAGGGATTTCATATCTGATTATTAACACCAAAATAATGTCGAGTCAAATTAATAAATAAAAGAGAAATTTAGCAGCAATAAAAATAGTCTACAATTTATCAAGGTCGTGTTATATTTATGAAGATTATTTCTTGAATCCAATTATTTATATCAGAGAGACATATCTTCACAAAATTGAACAATTTGCAATGAAAACCATCAACAAAATCCAAACAGGAACAGTACCAGCTTTATAAATTCACTCACAGTAATAACCGTGGAAACTTCACATTCATTAACTAGGTATGTCGTCTAAATCTGTTCAAAATACTCTGGTGATGTGAAATACGGTAGAATTGAAGAATACGAGAGCGAAGCGATCGCGCTAGGCCGACATTTCGCAATTCAAAATATCATTCAGTTTTGTAAATACTGTGTCATTTAATCCATATTGACGATGCTCGCAAAATTTGTTCACAACATATGCTCCATTACGCTAATTTACTCCTCACTGTATTATGGAGGGTTGTAGACTGGATTACTCTATCTATATCTTCGTTTTCGCCAAACCGATTAATTTTCAAACACGTCAACACGATTAATTCAAATTGACGTTTAAGATGTATTTATTTAAAGTACTCTCAGATGCACATGCTGCTTGATATAATGATCATACCTATTATTCCCGGCGGCATTTTTCCGTTTTCTATAGGGCTAGCGCAACCACGTGCACTAAACAGGTAGGAAACGGAAGCGCGAGATCTCTATTCCGTTCCCTAACTGGTTAAAGCACCTTATGGTAAAGTAGAACCAACAATCTAGTAAGGTTGTAAATCAATATTAGCCGACGACCCTCATTATTACCCATTGTTCGGAATACAGATAAGCAATGAAATTGTGTGTTCCTTAAAATATTCCCAGGTCCGGATTCAAATATCTCATGAAATAGTTTGGCATTTTAATAATTGTTGACAGTTTTGTATTTAAATAAATTTGGTAATAAAAAATCTCCTGAGTTCATTTAAAACCCTTGGTAATGATATGTTTAAATGTGTGTAAGTAATAAAATTTACTGATTTTGGTACTAATGGACTATTAACAAGAATGGTCTATTTCAGAAATAAAAGAGAGAAAGTTAAACAACATTTAGTCATTACCTAATATTCTGTTGTCAGTACTTCAACTGGTGGTCGTTGTACCACTAGTCGACAAATGTTACACGCTCATGGAAAACAAATTATATTAAATGTTTATACTTCCCTTCTGGAACGTGAAATGTCCAAGGAGCAAGCTGTGCGAGAAAGTGCTTCTTCAACAAAAACACCGTATTCCACAGTGTTTAAAATAGTAAGTAACCCTATTTTAAAAAGAAAGAAACGAAAAGAGTGGTTCAAGGAAACTAGATGGCTGTGATGTAGATATAATTCGAAGAACAGTATATGCCTTATATAAAGAGCAAATTGTGCCTACCTTAGATATTTTAATGCAACGCCTAAAAAATAATGAAACAGGTATCCAGTGTTGCAAAGAGACTTTGAGGACGTCTCTTTCACGAAACGGATTTCAATTTAGAAAACTCAGTAGTGACAGAAACATCATAATGGAATCTGCGCGCCTCAAGAAACGGAGATTTGAATATTTATTGGCTATAAACGAGTTTAGAGAATGTGGTAGAACGATAGTTTATTTGGATGAAACTTTGTTCGATACACACGATATTCCAAAAAAAAAGTTGGATAGACTCATCTGACTTGTGCCAACCTAATGCGCCATCTAATAAAGGAAAACGCATTACGATAATTCACGCAGGAACCGAAAGTGGTTTTATACCAAATGCGTTGTCGTTATCGGCAAAGAATATTAAGGACTCTTTAGTCGATTATCGTGATGATACTACAGTCGAATTATTTGAAGACTGGTTCCAAAATAAACTCATACCAAATATTCCACCTAACAGTATTATCGTCATGGATAATGCTAGCTACCACAGTCGAAGATTAGATAAAGCACCATGTTCAAAAGACATCGAAGCCAATATACAAGAATATATGTTAAATCATGATAGGTACTATGAGGAAAAGTACACAAAAAAACAGTTACTAGAAGTTTTACACAATTTTTCGATAAAAAAGAAATATTTTTGTGATTCATTGGCTGAAAGCTTGGGACATACGGTGCTCAGACTTACTCCTTAACCCAATTGAACATATATGGCATCAGCTTAAGTCAGCTGTTCGAAGAAATAATACTCCTCCAACCTTAAGTTCAAATGTGGTAGCTCTCATTCAAACAGAAACTGCAAACATATATTAAATTTAATTCTAAACAACTAAAAATTATAAAGTTTCTGAACTCTAATCGCATTCATTATCGTGATGTTTATAAATGTTATATCATAATATATTATTTGTACATAGATAATTCTCAATTAAAATCAAGCGATTTTTCTTAACCCAGTATCATTATACCTATTTATTTACATACAAAACAAAATTGAATGATTAGGGCAGGTACAACTCTGCGTAATATGGACGGCCTGACCGCCTGCTGATATCTCAAGTGGTTGATGATTAATGACCTTCTTATAATTCTGGTTAATACTTTACTGTTGGACTTAATTACCAATTTCGGCCATTCGCCGAAATGATACTTTGCTCAAAGGCCGAAAAACTGATTCGCGCATTTTCAACTTGCAAGCTAGGTTAGCTTGCTCAGGTTAGGTTTGTGTGTCAATGGCGAGCATTTCCGGCAATTGATCATTCAAGGTGCGTTAACCAATTAGGGAATGGAATACCGATCTCGCGCTTCCGTTTCCTACCTGAGTAGTGCACTTGGTTACGCTAGCCCTATAGAAGACGGAAATATGCTTCCCGGTGACTATTGTGCACTATGCAATAGAGCGTGTTGATTGGTTTTCTCAAACGGAAAACAAAATTTTGGTTGGCTGATGACTGATATTCAACAAACGAAAGAAATAATCATTACACGGGTCATATTAAATGAAAAATTTCATGTATTGAAACTGGTTGTGATTTTTCTTCGGAACTGGTATCAAAGGTCAAGTTGTATAAAGGGTAACGTCACCATGAATAGTAATGATGATAATACATTTTTTTTATAATGATTTTCAACCTATCAGACCAATAAGTTCCATTACGTTACCATATCTATTGACATCAATGATTTTAAACCACTTTCAAACCAAAACGATCAGTCAATTTTTGACTTTCAGAAGTAAATTGTTGGAAATAAGTCGATTCACACGTTTTTAACGTTCACTTTCTACACTTGTATATTGAATAGCTATATTTACATTTCATTATGTTCTAAGTAATCAATAATAAAATTCACGAACTAGGGCCAACAAAAATAATTATTTAAAAACATTATTCCCCAATATACAATGTATCAAAACTAGGTTTCAAATCAACTTCACCTATCTTTTTAAGGTGATATGTTTTTTGGACACCCTAAACAGCTGAATGCAATATGTTTTCCAGAAATCAATACAGATGAAGGTCTAATTTAGTTACGTTTTGTTCTGACTTCAATAATTTGTTTGTTTCCAAAGATTTGGAATATTCACGACCACTATACACTTCAAACAATAATTTTACAGTATCTCTCCATACTGAAGTTTAATTTTTCAGGGGTTCAAAAAAAGGAAATTTCAGATCTCTGCCTTACGCAACCACGATGTTTTTCGAATTATACATCTGTTATTGTTTGCCCGCTCAACATTTGTTAGATGAGGTAGGTTTGCGATGTTACTCCTTTCGGAAATAATCGAGTCTGTTTGTAGGTTGAAAAGTTGCCGATTAGTTTATATTGCAGTAACTGGTGCCAATATCCCAATCACGCTAAGGATATTGTGTTACTTTTGGGACAGTTTCAACTCAACTGCTCAATAAGTGCAGGGGGGTTCGCGAATATTGATGTTCAAACTGGCCTTTCTGTAAGTATTTTTCATAATTCCATATGCTGGTATTATCAATACACGATAGTAGAATGATCACTCACTTGAAATTGATTTGCCTCGAATATTTGAGAGACACAGAATATCGACGCATTTTTCCTTGAAATAATTTTATTATCTGCGCATATATGTTATTACTGTGTATGTACGTGTGTATTCGATTTCCAAACTTGTTTTTCACATTCGTTATAGGTACTCTGTGATGGCAAAATCAGTCTTGTATTTTTCGGTATTTTTCCGTGAAAACCTGGCTCTTGTACCGTCTGTGAAACAGATCAGTCTCCTGAGAACATTTTTGATAAAATTCAGTAATTTCGAAGTGGTTCCCAAATATTGTGTCATCTTCAATTCCTATGACGCCGATGTGACCCAATCTGGAATCATATACTTTCCGATCACCTGAAATGATTAGCTTGTATAATCCGATTCTTGCATTCGCCATCAGGAATATACTGGGAGGTGAGAAGAAATTCAAAACTGCTGTCGTGGTTGAGCTAACTAACTAGGTACAGAAAATCTGAGTGTGTTCAGCTCCACAGACGCTGTCTGAGTTATCGCCCATGACAAAGTACAATTGGCCATAAGTTTATTTGAATCGTTTGAATCACCGGGCTTTGTAATATACTCGGAAAAAACGGACAGGAAACGGCCTAGTACCTAAGACCAAAACGTCTCATGTCCTTCGAACTGTAAACTTCAGAAAATCTAGTAGATAGACACCTAAGGGACGGGCTCTGGTTAAAGACCAATACACCGCCACCATTATGCCCGTAAAACTAGATGTTCAGCAGAAACAGTACTCCATCAACTTGTGGAAAGGCTGGGAAACATGCTGTTGAATAAGAACATTCTATTAGCGGCGTTCTTGAGCATAAAATAAGCTTTCAAGAGCACCATTCAATTATCAGAACCCTCAAACACAAAGAGGTCGAGGAACCATGTGTGGCCTGTGTAGACTGAATGCTGAGAATTAGGATGAATAAAGCAACGATAATGGAGGAGACCATAGTGGCTCAGGTGTCTTAAAGAATGCCCCCAGAAAGAGGTTATCTCTCCACTCTTGTAGAACATGGTCGTTGACGAACTACTGGAGGAGCTCCAGGATGTGTCATAACAGTCTCGACAAAAAAAAGATATCACTACGGTCAGAGATCGTATGCAAGAGGCTCTGAACCTGATATAAAGTTGGACGGGTTCGGAGGGTCTGAATATCATAAAGCCACCATAGTAACATTCACTCAAAGACGCATGGTAGAACTCTACTGAAAAATGGGTAGGTTGAAAATCTCTAGGCTTGAAACAGACCTGAAACTAACATTAGAAATGTAATTAAAAAAACGAACACCTCACTATTTCTGGCCAGGCGCTCCTTTGGGAAAGAATTAAGGCTCAGGCCATACATACACCACTGATTGTATAATATAGCGGGGAAGCCTGCAATAACATATGCTAAGAACGACTGGAGACTTGCCTGTCATGAAACCAACGTCCACTGCAGCTATGAAGATACTACTGGGATTGCTTTCCTTCACTTGGTGGTCCATGGAGAGGGACAAGCCGGGTGCCTCCAGAATACAAAACAAACTGAACAACGTTCACATCATTTGAGAATTTGAGCGTGAGAATAGTGACCAAAAACTTGTAAGGAATGAGAATAGATCACAAACCAAAACGGTGCTCTTCTGATAATACATTCGGGGATACCGATAAAACTAAACGGAGAAACTCATACATGGATATCATTTTGCAGGAAAAGTTCTCGTACACCGACGAATCCAAGGCCAGAAAAGTTGCAGGTATCTCAAGAAGCACAAACACTGGCTTTAGATATTTATTGATTTTCAAGCAGATGTATATGCAATCCTGCAGTATATGAAAAAATGAGCAGGACAACATAATATCAGACAGTCAGACCACAGTTGATACCATTGAGAAGTGACATCCCAACTGTTATGGGCACGCAGAGAAACTGAAATGAATAGCAGACCAGAAGAGCGTTAAGCTGATCTGGCTAGTGCCAAACTGACGAACTTGCTAGGAAAGAGTCGGAAAACGATCCAGATCCCGTACAACATATAGTTTTGTGGAAGTATGTATCCTATAAGACCACAGAGAATACCAGCCAGAGCCAGTAATGGGCGCCTGTAAAAGGGCACCCAAATAGTTTTGTCTAGTTGCCTCCTGGGTAATTCTGATCTTCATTGCTTTTTCCGTTTGTTGAATCCAGGTAAGTTTAGAGTCTATGACAACCTTCCGTAGTTAATTCAGTTCCTTGAGAATGGAGAAGAGTAATCTCCTCTGTATTCCAAATCGTGAGCTAATCCTATATTGGTAGAGCCCTTCCGGTTGAGTCTATTCATGAGCTCGTCAATCACAAATGAAGAATCCTCAAGAGACGTAAGACGAGATCTCACGTTCTTCCCGAGCAACGACATGAAAACCATCCTTCTTCCGAACGGACCGATTAACAATAAGTTGAATCGATTCTGTGCCTTGATGATGGATATCAAAGATGTATTTTTACAAGAGCCGTTCTCTCATCAAGTGGCGAAGTACCTGTTCTGTTGATGTGCCTGCTCTTCGTGTATATTATTAGAAATAATTTGTTCGAAGCAAGTTCTAGTTTCTGAATGTCTGTCAAAACGTATTTTTTTGCATAATGACTTCATGCACTCAGCTTGGGGTCAGCTGATGCGACTAGCCTCTGGTGTGAATATCAGTTTTTCTTTTCAACTCATATATTGATTGTCATTGCTTACCTAGTCCTTCTAGCAGACCTGCTCCATGAGGTCAAACGTTCGTCTTCCAGGAGTCCTTTTTTTATGGAAAACTTCTGGAAGTTTTCTGCCAATGGAAATTTATCCTGACAACTATTACAACCAGCAAATAAGAGGAACATGTTACCAATATCCTTAGGGGAAACTAGTTGATTCCTAACAGATATTTGCCTCAAATTCTCCACTCTGTGGGATAGTGAGGAGAGCAGATTTTGACTTTTTACGAAATCGTTCGTTTCATTTAAGCATCTCAATTTGTTTTTTCTTTACTCCTTCTTTCTACTTGTTCACGACGTTTTCTCCAAGGTTACTCTTCATATCAAAGGCACAATAATCGTTATCTAAGGGATACGCTTTCCTAGTGTAGATTAGGTGCAATAATTCTTTAGAGGTATACGCTTCTGTAATACTTTTATTTTATAGTAAATACGCTAAGAATGTTATTGGTGAAATATTTGTATATCAGATATTTATAGGTTATTAGTTGCCTAATAAAATGAAAACTGGCTTTGTGACAGGATTTCGTAATTATTTGGATCTGTCATTATTGTCGCATGAAACTGTTTGTCGCGTAGCAACAGCTGTTGAAAAAACTGCACTTTATTTTACGCTTTTTCGTTTAATAATGAAGTCGTATGTTGATAGTGAAATATTGTAAAACTTTACGCAAACAAACCACACAAAAAAGTAGGCATTTTGGGAGTTGTCGAAAAATTATATTTCATGTTTCAGGCCTTGAAAATGATGCTATCCTATTCCACATTTCTGAGAACTATAGGGGTAGGATCGGAATAATGAATAATCAACCGAACTGACGTGGAATAATGAACGCAGCAAGCACTCATACACATACCTGTTGTATATTTTGGAAAATTCACACAATAATTAACACTATTTCAGTTTATTTGTTGAACATAATACGCACCACATCATTTAGGTACTTTTATCCATTCTCCTCTGAATTTTGTTGCAAACAAATTAAACAGTACTAAAGCAAAATACTTTCCATTTCATTATCTGACCTAATCCTATCGAGTTCAGCGTCAATGTTATCGGGGGTACCACAAGAGCTCAGATTTAGCCGGATATTTTTTGTGGTTGTTTTCGAATACTTACTTTCATTGGCAATTTAACGAGAGACGCTCTCGTTATTTTGTCAGAACAGATCGAGGTAAATTACCAATGAAAATAAGTATTCGAGAACAACCAGAAAAAATATCCGGCTAGATCTGAGTTCGTGTGGTATTTGTTAAGACAATCCCATGAATAGAACATTTAATTCAATTAAACTGCATTTAACAAACTATTAACAATAAGTGGAAGAATAATGTTTAAAAAGAACCAAATCCAAATCTCGACAAACTTACTGGAATATTATTTCCTGTTTGATTCTGTTCTTGACAATTACAATTGTCAAACTGATGCGACGCGCGATGCTTGATGAACGAACAGTAAATGCTAGCGTTGCTATAGTAACGTATATTATCCGATATTTTTATCCACTTGCATTTCTGTTCCTTCCTATTTTGCCGATAGCAAACTACGATTTTTGTACTTGCAAATGGGAATTATTATACATGAGTGGGATTGTCGAAATTATACTAAATCATCACGCATGTCGAGTAGAAATTCGACCTCCAAAGTAGGACGATTTTCGTCACAGAGTTTTCGGATCCTGGCAACATCGTCCGAAAACAAGAACGGACGATATATCAAAATTTACTATTCAAACTCCGCAGACTCTACTCAAACCACTTTGTTTAATTGGTGGAATGATGGATTAGTAATCTTAGCTAGACGATTACAGAAGGTCATCATTCTTAGTTCACTTAGTTCGCTAAGGGCACATGATTCTGTGACCCAATAATCACTCACCCAAAAATGTATAGTTTTTATTCGTTTTTGTGTTTAATTTCAGTTTTGAATTGATAAAATTAGTCTGACATTTGAAGAAACTTTTTATTGACAATTGTATCAAAAATCTCAAAATCAACATTAACAATATCCATAACAACGAGTTATCTACAGGGCTAATTTTTATAATGTACATTTTCCCCCCGCCTTGAAAGGACTAGGGCTTTCAAAAACAAATCATCACTCAGCTTCAATGGGTAGAATACAAATCTTGGAGTACGAACGCTACACTACTCCTGAAGAGGTCTTGATTGAGGCTACCCTGGCAATGCCATCTGGACCAGGATGAATATCAATGATTCTTCCAAGGGGCCATTGGAGAGGCTGGCAGTTATCGTGTTTGATTATTACCATATCGCCGACCTTTAATTTAGTTTGTGTAACCTTCCACTTCTGTTTTTGTTGAAGTTCAGATACATATTCTCTTTCCCATCTTGTCCAAAAATGCTGCTGAATCTGCTGAATCTGCTGAATCTGCTGAATTCTTTGAAATCTGGATAGTCGATTCTCAGGAATATGGGTTAGAGATGGGTCAGGTAGTGAAGTGAGTTTGCGGCCGATTAGGAAATGGGACGGAGTCAAGGGTTCAAAGTCGGATGGATCGGGTGATAAGGGAGTGAGAGGTCGTGAGTTGAGTATTGCTTCAATCTGAGTTAAAACTGTATAAAATTTTTCATATGTTAATAATGCTTTCGATAAAACTCTTTTCAGATGATATTTGGAAGATTTAACTCCAGCTTCCCATAGTCCTCCAAAATTTGGACTATATGCTGGTAAAAATTGCCAGTTCACACCTTCATTAGCTACATTTTCAGAAATAATTTTGTTGGAGTTTAACAGAAATGATCCTAATTCAATCAGTTCCGAATTTGCACCAACCATGGTTGTACCATTGTCAGAATAAATGGTTTCGGGCTTACCCCTTCTGGAAACAAATCTTCTGAACATTGCCAAAAATGCTTCAGATGACATTTGAGTAACGGGTTCAAGATGGATGGCTTTTGTAACGAAACAAATGAACAAACTAACCCAACATTTGACTGATTTAGAACTCCTTCCAAGTTTTTCTTTAATATAAAAAGGTCCAGCATAATCAACACCGCTGAAGTTGAATGGAGGTGCAATATTTACTCGATCCTTTGGTAATACACCCATAACTGGACTTGGTTGAGATGGATTGTAACGGAAACACTTTACACAAGAACGCACAGTTTTTCTCGCTAAACATCTTGCTCCAAGTGGCCAATAATTTTCACGAATCAAAGAAAGCAACATTTGAGGTGCGTCATGAAAACATCTCAAATGTTCATGAGAAAAAAGTAACTTGGTGAACTGATGTTTAGCAGAAAGTAATATTGGATGTTTCTTATCATAGGGAAATTGAGACATTTGCAATCTTCCCCCTACTCTCAAAATACCTTGATGATCAATAAAGGGACTCAAACCTACAATAGTTCCTTTTAGTTAACTGATTTTATTATTCTTCAAATGATTTTTAATATCCGAGAAATGCTCCCTTTGAACAATGCGTACTAAAGAAAGAATAGCAAATTCACATTCATCAACTCTGAGAAATCCAACCTTTCGTTTATTAGGAAAACGACAATTGTGTATGAATCGTAGGATATATGCAGTGACCCGTTTCAGTTTGCTAAATTTCGAGAACGTATGGAAAGGAAATGGTTCCACAGAATTTTCTACACAAATATTGCAATATTTCTTGAGTTCAGGAATATCATTTTGTATTTGTGGACAGGACCTCGGCCATCGATCATACTTTTCAGACAGCCAAGTAGGACCGACCCACCACAATGAGAAATCAGATAGTAAATTTGGTTGAATACCTCTAGACAAAACATCTGCAGGATTGTCTTCAGATGTAACATGTCGCCAGCAATTTGATTTAGTTAGGCTTTGAATTTGAGTTACCCTATTTGCAACAAATTGTTGTAAATAACAAGGTTCTTTTTTTTATCCAATATAATACTACAGCTGAATCTGACCAGAAATATTCCTGATCGAACTTATAATTCATAGCCTTTATGACCTTTGAGTACAGCTTGGATAAAATTAGGGCAGCGCAAAGTTCCAAACGTGGAACAGTCAAATGTTTTATAGGTGCTACCTTTGATTTAGCACACAAAAGAGACACACATATTTGATCTGAAGTCGTGATACATCTTACATAAATAGAAGCACCATAGGCAACGGAAGAACCGTCGCAAAAACCATGAAGCTCAACATGTTTAGCATTTTCATGCATAACATATCTTGGAATTCTTAGATTATTTAAGGCCTTCAAATTTTTTTTGAAAGATCTCCATTTGGTATACATAGCTAATGGAATACTTTCATCCCATGCAATTTTCTGTAACCAGAGTTCTTGTAATAGAATTTTTGTTAAAATAATACATGGGCTTACTAGTCCCAAAGGATCGAAGATCTGTGATATTTCAGATAATATACTTCTTTTTGTGACTGGTTGGGAATCGGATGAAACATCAATATTGTATTTGAAAATATCATCTTGACTATGCCAGTAAAGACCAAGTGTTTTTGACATTTCTCTCTCACCTAGTTTCAAAACATGAAATGAGTTTTCACTTATTTTTAATTTGTGTAAGACATCTTGTTTATTTGAAGCCCACTTTCTGAGTGTGAATGACGCACTTGACAAAATAGAACATATTTCGGTAGCCAACTGAACTGCTTGATTCACAGTTTCGGCTCCAGTCAACAAATCATCCATATAAAAATCTTTCATAATAACATTGGATGCTGCTGGATGAATGACAGAATGGTCTATGGCTAATTGTTTCAAGCATCTAACTGCGAGAAATGGAGCAGCTGCCGTCCCATATGTCAATGTATTCAATTTGTATGTTTCAAATTTATCATTACGATTTGATCTCCAAATGATTTGCTGCAAAGATCTTTGACTGGGATGAATCAATATCATTCGGTACATTTTTTCCACATCTGAACAAATAACTACATTATGTTTTCTGAATCTTAAAATAATAGATAAAAGGTCATCCTGAATTGTGGGACCTATCATTTGAAGATCATTGAGTGACCATCCAGAAGTTGTTGGTGATGAACCATTAAATACAACTCGGAGTTTTGTGGTCGTTTTAGTCTCATTGAGAATTCCATGATGAGGAAGATAATATGAAAATGGATTATTTGATAATGAGTCATCTGCTTTTGACATATGTCCTAATTCAATATATTCATCCATGAAATCTTTGTACATTTGGCATAGCCTTGGATTTCGGTCTAACTTATTTTCTAATGAAAAAAAACTGTTTAATCGCCTTTTGTTTGGAATCACCAAGAAATATTGGAGATTTTTTCAGAGGATATTGGACAATAAATTGACCATTTTCAGAACGAGTTGTGGTCGATTGAAAAATTGTTTCACATTCTTGTTCTTCTGCGGTCAAATTTATTTGTGCAACTGTACATTCCTCAAGTTCCCAAAATTTTCTCAACTGATTTTGGACTTCTGAATTGACATCATTGAGATTGAGAAAACACGATGTATTAGTAAAACCTACCATTCTCAATGGACCTGATACTACCCATCCAAGAACCGTTTTTTGTAATATATAGGCTGGTTTTCACCCAAATTTATTTGACCTACACACAAAAGATGGTAAAATATTTGGGCACCAAGTAATAAGTCAATTTTTCCTGGGATGTTAAATGAAGGATCTGCTAGCCTTATATTTTGAGGAATTTTGAGAGGAGAAATGATACGTTGTCGTGGGAGATCTGAGGAATGACTAGACATGAAATATTAGATTTGAAATTGTTATGGCAAGAATGAATCGTGAATGCAGTTCTATGTTTTATTTCTGAAGATATCTGTCCTATACCTAACACAGAAGTATTGAAATTTAATTTCTCGCATAATTCTTGAGTGATCATATTTGATTGACTTGCCGAATCGAGTAAAGCTCTGCAAGTATGTGTATTATTGAATGAATCGGTTATCTGAACCAATGCTGTCGATAAAAATACATCATCAATGTCACTAATATTCTGATTAGTTAAGTTAATTGATTGTGATTCTGATTCAGATTTCTTGGAAGAAGAGGGAATTTGAATTTGTGATTCATTATCGTTTAGTACTTGATTATTTGATTGATTTTGATTACCGTTGGCCTGATTTTCTATGTGCAATAACGTGTTATGTTTTGAACCGCATTTCTTACAGCCAACAGTCATGAAGCAGTCACTTGAAGAATGGTTAGATTTTAAGCAATTCTTACATAATCTTAATCGATTGGTGGTTTGAATTCTGTCCCGAACTGATAAATTGAGAAATTTGGTACAATTGAAAATTGAATGGTTTTCTTGGCACATTTTACATTTCATTTGAAATGTTGAAGAAGTGAATGTATTTGTTTGATTGTATTTCAATTTATGAACTGGAACCTTTGTATTATGATTTTGAGACTTGTTTGAATTTAGTGTTTGCAGTAAACTTGATTTACTTCTCAAGAATGATTTGAACTCGTCCAATGATGGAAGATCAGATTTTATTTTGTATTCTTCCCATTCTCGAGAAGTAATATCATCAAGTTTCTGACTCATAGTGTATATAATCATCGGATCCCAGTTTGATATTTCTATTCCGAGAGACTGAAGAGCTTGCAAATGTTTCGAAATTACATCAACTAATCTCTGAATATCAGTAGCTAATTCTTGTATGATTTTTGGAAAATTAAAAAGTGATTTCAGGTGATTATTCAATAATAAACGTGTGTTATCGTATCTTTCATGTAGTAACTTCCAAGCATTTTTCTAATTTGCAGCAGTGAATTCTAAAGATACAATAACGTGTTTCGCACTACCTTCCAAAGAAGATCGTAAGTAATGAAATTTGTGAATATCAGTCAATGTTTTGTTATTATGTATAAGTGATTCATATGTATCTCGGAATTCTAACCAATGTTCTAAATTGCCATTGAATTTGTTCAGTTGGATCTGAGGTAAACGAATGCCCTTCAAAGCAAATTCAGAAATACTTGAATTATCGTTCTGTATATCATGATGTTCATTGTTTTCAAATTCAGAAATTTTATCATCGTATTCTTGAATGACCTTTTTGGCTTGCGCTATTAACATGAAAAATAATGATTCAAATGTTCTTCTCTCTTCGATCAATTCAGGTGACAGATCCATGACACTTTCCAAAGAATTTTGACAAATATCAAAATCTTCGAAAAGATGTTCACATCTCGTTAATCTATCTTTGAGTTCAATAATTATTGCTTTATCGAGATCACTATAACCTTTTTCAATTATCTTTTGATTGATACCTTCCAAATAATCACCAAAAAGACGCAGTCTAGCATTGATTGATTCTCGCTTTTTGATTAATGGTGTAATTTCATCATTAAATTGCTGTCCTCTTTTTGGCATTATGATATTAGGAAATTCAAAAAGATTGAATCAAAACTACTTTAGGTTGATTGAGGATTTGGGAATAGGTAAGGATTGGTAAGGGAATATGAGAACTCACTCACACTTTCTCTGCTTGGCTCTCGATGACAGCCGATTTGGCATCGAACTCCAATGAATCTTCTTGGCGCTTGAATATCCGTACGAAGGACCAAAAATGTATAGTTTTTATTCGTTTTTGTGTTTAATTTCAGTTTTGAATTGATAAAATTAGTCTGACATTTGAAGAAACTTTTTATTGACAATTGTATCAAAAATCTCAAAATCAACATTAACAATATCCATAACAACGAGTTATCTACAGGGCTAATTTTTATAATGTACAGAGGTGGAGGGTGATTATCTGGGTGACTGCCATCAGCGCGCCTTCCAGATGTATGGGGACGACAGGGCTCCACTTTCATATTGCTAACGAAAAAAAAAATAAATAAAAAATCAATTTTGAACTAACTATAAACATAGCTTCAGAACTGGATAGCATAACTAATAATATATAATTATACATGGTGGGGCACCGAAAACGAAACAGATCCAATATCTTCAAAACGCATGTGTTCTGAAAAAAATGCAAAAACACGACAATGTTTAATCCAAGGGGTAATCTTCCTATCATAAAATCAACTGTCATCCCCTTGGTCACTATCACCCAAACAATTTGAATAGGGAACGTATTGAGTGTGACACATCATTAAAAAGGTAATTTCATAAGGAATTCAGACATATCAATTTTCGCTACCTAACTTCCTATTTTGGCGCCCTCTTGCGGGAAAAACAACTGTTCCGTATTCCAAATTATGATACTTCATTTGCAAGCTAATTTAACATAAGTTCGGTGACAATAAATTATGAAATTTTTCTAAGGAAAAAAACAAAATGCCTGCTACTTCAGTTTTTGAACTAGGTATAATTTATTATATCTCTTCCTGTTCAGTAATTCGTATTTTCTCAATTTATATCAGTAGAAATATAATATTAAAACCTATGAATCATACCAATGAATTGAGGATGAAGATCAAATATTAGTTTGATCAGTGTTTTGAATAAAATAGTTATATTTTCTATACAAACGTCATAAAATTACAAGGTTCGCAACCCTTTTTTTCATTTTCCTTCGTTATCATGACACTGTGCGCGAAGTAGTGGGCAAAATACATATTTCGCACACTGCATAACTATAAACTACCTATATCAGATTTTTATATTTTAACCTTTATGGTCCTCAATCAAGCAAAAATCCAAGAAATCATTTATTGTGATTTCGATCACCAACGTGGCATGAATACAAATATAACAATTTTTTGTGGCTTTGACATTTCGTCATTCAGCCAGACTCGAGTAGAGTATTAGATACGAGTCATTCAAGAACCGGTTTTTGTATTTGAGTTTAATACCCTCTACAATTCACGTCTTCTAGTCAACGACGTTGATGGGCCTATAAAGGCACAGTCAGTTTTTTGGGAGAAGTGTGAGTGGTATCTTTTATGGAATTTAATAAATATCTCTTTCACAAACTTATCAAAAGCTACAAACTTATTAAAAGCTATTTAATTATATATCTATACTTCCAGTTTTCTGAAGTTATTATACTTTCAGCTTTTCATAACAGCAAAATTTAACAATGGGCTTAAACGTTCAATTGTCTTTGATGATGAATGATCCTTCTATTAAAATCCTCTTTCTCGTCTTCAACTGGCTATGGGCGTATTAAAAACTGAAAATTTAATTAATTACCATCTGTCTTTATGAATGAATTCATCACACGTCACGATCGTACCCAGCGTAGTGTAGGGGAAATAAGTTTTTCGAAACGTGAACTCAGTTGTTAACAGTTTCGTTAAAATATCAGTTAGCGAGTGTCTCTTTTTCGTTCTAGAACCTAAAAGATTTTCATGTTTTAGAACGTAAAAGACTTTTGCGTCCTGTTCATTATATATTTCGTTGCAACAAATCTCGCCAACTTCATAAAATACACTACAAATGGTTCTGATCTTTTGAGTTTTTCTGTGGAACTATCCACAGCGCTATACTGACAAATGAATTAACATAGTCACACACTATTGTAGACAAGTCAAAGCACCTAGGTTGCATCATACAGACAATTTAGTGGAGAATACAAGCATTAAATAAAAAATAATACTAAAAAAAACTTTTTGAAGACAAAAAGTAAAAAATAATTTCTCTAGGTGTGAGTTACAGAATCAAAAGCTTGCCGCTTTTGTATTTGAACCGAAAACTTCAGGCGGCAAGTTTTTGTATCTGTAACTCACATACAGAAAAATAATTTTTAATTTTTTAGAGCATTTGTATAAGAGCTTGTGCTTATTCCTTTGATATTATTTTATATTTTGCTTTAATTTCAGAGAAATTCCTCATATACCAATTTTGAAAAGAATCGGATGATTCAGTAGTAGGTAAAATATAGTCAATATTTTTATCTACACAATTATTGTAATAATTAATGTTATTTTTCCACGTTTTTAGGATAAAATAGACTATTTGAATAAAAAGCAAATAAATAAATAATTATTACAAACCTCGTTCACCATAGTGGATCCAGTATCTTCAATTTTCCAATATTGACAATATATCATAATGGTCGATCCAAAAAAACCCTAGATATCAATTTAAAATAGAATCCAACGGAGGCGATCCATAACATACAGTGGAGGTGAGATGATACTGGGTAGGTAAAAAACTTACAGTCGAACTCCACCAAATAAAATCTTTATTGTATTATGTGGGTGTGTAGAGGACACACATCAGCACATTAAGGGATGTAGTCAGAAGACTTACATCAGCAGTAGGACATGTTTCGAAGGATTCATCCTTCATCTTCAGCAAAAAGGTTAACAAGAGATCTACAGAAAATAGAAATAGGTATTACATTAAATATGAGCAATCAGTAATAAAATTTGAACATCCATATGTGGTGGAAAAACTATTGAGATATTGCTTGAAAAAAACTTAACGACTAGTCGTCAACATGACGTATCCCGCATGAGAGCGGTTCCCTAAATGTTAGGGGTTGTGGTTTGACCTCGCCAAAAATAACAACATACTTAAATTTAAATAATTTTTCAGAAAATTGTGACCATGCACGTGTTACTACTTGACTCGAAAGGAAAGGGTTATGAATTTTGAAGTTTGAGGTTGACATCTGTCATCTGTCGAGTGAGACGTCACAACTCAAGGCGACAGAGCGGCCGTTCCGTGGACCTATAGACCCGTGGAAAAGAGAAATCATCAATCATACAACATCATATGTCAAAAACTTAAAATAGCAAAATGGGAACATTGGTCGTTGAACGAGTGTGAACTGTAAAAGTATGAGAGAAAATGATAATGGAAATAAAATAATTCACTAATAGAGCTATCAAAAAAGTAAGGAATTGAAAAGTTTTAAGCTGTCAAAATTAGTTTGTTCATTTATGCATTGAACTTCTGAATTTTTAATTGCCTTATTTATTTCCAGGGTCTCAAGTAAATTGAGCTTTTTTCCTTTATCACAAACATGTAAAATTTTTAAATCAGAATTGGGAACAAAATTGTGTTTTTGGTTAATAATATGATTAGAAAATACTGAGTTAGAGTTGATTTCTTCCTTATCGGAATTAGATTCTATTAATCTGACATGTTCAGCTAATCTAGTTTTAATTTTGCGACCAGTTTGGCCAATATAACAAACTTTACAATCTGGATTTGAGCAATTTAATTTATAGACACCTGACTTGTCCAACATTGGAATCTTGTTTTTTGAATTTACCAAAGAATGTTTTAAATTGTTAGAAGTTTTGAAAGAAATAGAGAATTTTGAATTATCATTGGTATTAAGTTTATTAAGTAACATGTTTTTTAATTTTAATGATATAGGGCCAAAATAGGTTAAAGAAAAAAACTTTTCTTGTGGATTAGATTGAGTGAGTCTATGGTTTGAAAATTTATTCACATATCTGTAATATAATCTATTAATTAAATGTATTGGAAAACCATTGTTGTGAGCAATTTGTTTAATGATATTGAGTTCTTTTGAAAAATTGGGTTCGTTCAATGGAATAGTAAAAAGACGGTGAAATAGAGAATGAAAAGATGCAAATTTATGATTGTATGGGTGGTTAGAGTGAAACGGTATGACATTATCAGTGTTAGTGGGTTTTCTGTAAATGGAAAATTCAAGGGTATCAAACTTGTGTATCATTAAATCAAGAAAGGGTAATTTATTGTCTGATTCCATTTCCATGGTAAACTGGATTCTTGGATTAAACGAGTTCAGTGTAATTAGAAAATTGTTAAGGTCGTCCAACGTACCTTTGAAAAGGGCTAGTATGTCATCGACATACCGGTGCCAGAATAAAATTTTTGAGTAACTAGGGTGTTGTGAAATGGTGGATTCTAAATTTGACATAAAAACTTCAGCTAGCAAGGGACTAAGATTAGAGCCCATGGCTAGACCTGATTTTTGAACATAAAAAGAGTTATTAAATTGAAAAAAATTTTGTTTGAGAACTAAATCCACAAGAGAACATAAGTTCAATATATGGTAAGTAGGTAAGTTTGAATTGGAAAAAAGAAGTTGTCTAACCAACATCAGACAATCTTCCGGATCTATGCTGGGGAAAAGATTTGAAACATCAAAGGAAACCAAAATGCAGTTTGGGGGAATGTTAATATTTGAAATTTTATTAGTGAGTTCTAAAGAGTTTTTAACTGAAAAACGATTGGTGAAGTCCATTAATAAAGGAAGAATGGAGTTCAGCCAATTTGCTAATTTGGACGCAGGAGAATTTGTGTATGAAACTACTGGCCTGATGGGGATATTTTGTTTGTGAATTTTGGGTAAACCATATAATCTTGGAGTGGAAGGGTTCATATTAGAGAGAAAATATTTATTATAGTCTAAAAATATAATGGTGTCATTAAGTTCATTAAAGGTTTTTTTACATAAGGTATGAAATTTGGAGGTGGGGTTAAATCTAATATTAGAAAAATCATCATTAGAAAGAAACAATTCAACTTTGGAAATATAATCCGTTTTGTTCATGATTATTATACAATTACCTTTATCCGCTTTGGAAACAACAAGATCATTGTCTGTTATTTTATGTTTTAAACTTTTTAATGTTTTCTGAAAATTTGAATTATTTTTTGAAAAATTATTGGTGTGATTACCAGAATTAATGTGAGAATTAAGACATACTGAAACTTCTGCTCGTAAAGCATCTTTTAAATTTGAATGAACTGACTCTATAATGCACTCGGATTCAACAGCCAAGGTTTCAAGTTGTGAGGCTTTTAAATTAACTGGAATGTTGAATTTTAGGCCTTGATTAAGAAGTAATTCTTCATTAGAAGTGAAACTAATTGTGGAAAGATTAAGTAATCTTTGGTGAAAATTGAAATCTGAAAATTTATTTGTATGTGAAGCATTCCTGGAATGAGTGAAATGTTGTTTTGAGACTAAATTGTAAATTTTGTTATTTAGGGTTGTAAATTTTTGCTTACTCTTTATCGAAACCATCTCTCTGCACCCTGAGTCGAAACAGTCCCACTCAGCAGGATGGAGTGATGAAGATAACTTGAAATAAATTTGTTTGAGAGTTAAATCTAAAAGGTTTAAAGTGGAATAATGTTTCTTGACTTCTTCTTTGATCCATGTGATTCGTGCTATATGTAAGGCTTTAGAGGATGAGCGGGAATTAATTCTTATAGACATAGAAATGTATCGGGGGGTGAGGTTTCTTCTTAGGCATTCGTTATTGAACCATATATCCAACATAACCATTTTCCTTTTCAATATATTCTTCTTATAACCTCGGATCAATGCAGCTTGACTAGCATAGTTTATCCAACGGAGGCGATCCATAACATACAGTGGAGGTGAGATGATACTGGGTAGGTAAAAAACTTACAGTCGAACTCCACCAAATAAAATTTTTATTGTATTATGTGGGTGTGTAGAGGACACACATCAGCACATTAAGGGATGTAGTCAGAAGACTTACATCAGCAGTAGGACATGTTTCGAAGGATTCATCCTTCATCTTCAGCAAAAAGGTTAACAAGAGATCTACAGAAAATAGAAATAGGTATTACATTAAATATGAGCAATCAGTAATAAAATTTGAACATACCATATGTGGTGGAAAAACTATTGAGATATTGCTTGAAAAAAACTTAACGACTAGTCGTCAACATGACGTATCCCGCATGAGAGCGGTTCCCTAAATGTTAGGGGTTGTGGTTTGACCTCGCCAAAAATAACAACATACTTAAATTTAAATAATTTTTCAGAAAATTGTGACCATGCACGTGTTACTACTTGACTCGAAAGGAAAGGGTTATGAATTTTGAAGTTTGAGGTTGACATCTGTCATCTGTCGAGTGAGACGTCACAACTCAAGGCGACAGAGCGGCCGTTCCGTGGACCTATAGACCCGTGGAAAAGAGAAATCATCAATCATACAACATCATATGTCAAAAACTTAAAATAGCAAAATGGGAACATTGGTCGTTGAACGAGTGTGAACTGTAAAAGTATGAGAGAAAATGATAATGGAAATAAAATAATTCACTAATAGAGCTATCAAAAAAGTAAGGAATTGAAAAGTTTTAAGCTGTCAAAATTAGTTTGTTCATTTATGCATTGAACTTCTGAATTTTTAATTGCCTTATTTATTTCCAGGGTCTCAAGTAAATTGAGCTTTTTTCCTTTATCACAAACATGTAAAATTTTTAATCAGAATTGGGAACAAAATTGTGTTTTTGGTTAATAATATGATTAGAAAATACTGAGTTAGAGTTGATTTCTTCCTTATCGGAATTAGATTCTATTAATCTGACATGTTCAGCTAATCTAGTTTTAATTTTGCGACCAGTTTGGCCAATATAACAAACTTTACAATCTGGATTTGAGCAATTTAATTTATAGACACCTGACTTGTCCAACATTGGAATCTTTTCTTTTGAATTTACCAAAGAATGTTTTAAATTGTTCGAAGTTTTGAAAGAAATAGAGAATTTTGAATTATCATTGGTATTAAGTTTATTAAGTAACATGTTTTTTAATTTTAATGATATAGGGCCAAAATAGGTTAAAGAAAAAAACTTTTCTTGTGGATTAGATTGAGTGAGTCTATGGTTTGAAAATTTATTCACATATCTGTAATATAATCTATTAATTAAATGTATTGGAAAACCATTGTTGTGAGCAATTTGTTTAATGATATTGAGTTCTTTTGAAAAATTGGATTCGTTCAATGGAATAGTAAAAAGACGGTGAAATAGAGAATGAAAAGATGCAAATTTATGATTGTATGGGTGGTTAGAGTGAAACGGTATGACATTATCAGTGTTAGTGGGTTTTCTGTAAATGGAAAATTCAAGGGTATCAAACTTGTGTATCATTAAATCAAGAAAGGGTAATTTATTGTCTGATTCCATTTCCATGGTAAACTGGATTCTTGGATTAAACGAGTTCAGTGTAATTAGAAAATTGTTAAGGTCGTCCAACGTACCTTTGAAAAGGGCTAGTATGTCATCGACATACCGGTGCCAGAATAAAATTTTTGAGTAACTAGGGTGTTGTGAAATGGTGGATTCTAAATTTGACATAAAAACTTCAGCTAGCAAGGGACTAAGATTAGAGCCCATGGCTAGACCTGATTTTTGAACATAAAAAGAGTTATTAAATTGAAAAAAATTTTGTTTGAGAACTAAATCCACAAGAGAACATAAGTTCAATATATGGTAAGTAGGTAAGTTTGATTTGGAAAAAAGAAGTTGTCTAACCAACATCAGACAATCTTCCGGATCTATGCTGGGGAAAAGATTTGAAACATCAAAGGAAACCAAAATGCAGTTTGGGGGAATGTTAATATTTGAAATTTTATTAGTGAGTTCTAAAGAGTTTTTAACTGAAACCCACCAATCGTTTTTCAGTTAAAAACTCTTTAGAACTCACTAATAAAATTTCAAATATTAACATTCCCCCAAACTGCATTTTGGTTTCCTTTGATGTTTCAAATCTTTTCCCCAGCATAGATCCGGAAGATTGTCTGATGTTGGTTAGACAACTTCTTTTTTCCAATTCAAACTTACCTACTTACCATATATTGAACTTATGTTCTCTTGTGGATTTAGTTCTCAAACAAATTTTTTTTCAATTTAATAACTCTTTTTATGTTCAAAAATCAGGTCTAGCCATGGGCTCTAATCTTAGTCCCTTGCTAGCTGAAGTTTTTATGTCAAATTTAGAATCCACCATTTCACAACACCCTAGTTACTCAAAAATTTTATTCTGGCACCGGTATGTCGATGACATACTAGCCCTTTTCAAAGGTACGTTGGACGACCTTAACAATTTTCTAATTACACTGAACTCGTTTAATCCAAGAATCCAGTTTACCATGGAAATGGAATCAGACAATAAATTACCTTTTCTTGATTTAATGATACACAAGTTTGATACCCTTGAATTTTCCATTTACAGAAAACCCACTAACACTGATAATGTCATACCGTTTCACTCTAACCACCCATACAATCATAAATTTGCATCTTTTCATTCTCTATTTCACCGTCCTTTTACTATTCCATTGAACGAATCCAATTTTTCAAAAGAACTCAATATCATTAAACAAATTGCTCACAACAATGGTTTTCCAATACATTTAATTAATAGATTATATTACAGATATGTGAATAAATTTTCAAACCATAGACTCACTCAATCTAATCCACAAGAAAAGTTTTTTTCTTTAACCTATTTTGGCCCTATATCATTAAAATTAAAAAACATGTTACTTAATAAACTTAATACCAATGATAATTCAAAATTCTCTATTTCTTTCAAAACTTCTAACAATTTAAAACATTCTTTGGTAAATTCAAAAGACAAGATTCCAATGTTGGACAAGTCAGGTGTCTATAAATTAAATTGCTCAAATCCAGATTGTAAAGTTTGTTATATTGGCCAAACTGGTCGCAAAATTAAAACTAGATTAGCTGAACATGTCAGATTAATAGAATCTAATTCCGATAAGGAAGAAATCAACTCTAACTCAGTATTTTCTAATCATATTATTAACCAAAAACACAATTTTGTTCCCAATTCTGATTTAAAAATTTTACATGTTTGTGATAAAGGAAAAAAGCTCAATTTACTTGAGACCCTGGAAATAAATAAGGCAATTAAAAATTCAGAAGTTCAATGCATAAATGAACACACTAATTTTGACAGCTTAAAACTTTTCAATTCCTTACTTTTTTGATAGCTCTATTAGTGAATTATTTTATTTCCATTATCATTTTCTCTCATACTTTTACAGTTCACACTCGTTCAACGACCAATGTTCCCATTTTGCTATTTTAAGTTTTTGACATATGCTGTTGTATGATTGATGATTTCTCTTTTCCACGGGTCTATAGGTCCACGGAACGGCCGCTCTGTCGCCTTGAGTTGTGACGTCTCACTCGACAGATGACAGATGTCAACCTCAAACTTCAAAATTCATAACCCTTTCCTTTCGAGTCAAGTAGTAACACGTGCATGGTCACAATTTTCTGAAAAATTATTTAAATTTAAGTATGTTGTTATTTTTGGCGAGGTCAAACCACAACCCCTAACATTTAGGGAACCGCTCTCATGCGGGATACGTCATGTTGACGACTAGTCGTTAAGTTTTTTCAAGCAATATCTCAATAGTTTTTCCACCACATATGGTATGTTCAAATTTTATTACTGATTGCTCATATTTAATGTAATACCTATTTCTATTTTCTGTAGATCTCTTGTTAACCTTTTTGCTGAAGATGAAGGATGAATCCTTCGAAACATGTCCTACTGCTGATGTAAGTCTTCTGACTACATCCCTTAATGTGCTGATGTGTGTCCTCTACACACCCACATAATACAATAAAGATTTTATTTGGTGGAGTTCGACTGTAAGTTTTTTACCTACCCAGTAAAATAGAATCGGATCATAATTACAAAACTCGTCTGCCATATTGGATCCGCCATCTTGATGAAATAATCATAATCACCAATCATGAAAACCCCCAGATACCAATTTTGAATGAAATCGGATCAAAACTTCATGATGCATTATCACCAGATTAGGAGTGTGTCGTATTAAACTTCCAAGATTTGATTACAGAAGCACAGATACTGAAACTAAATAAGATTTTGTAAAAGTGAACTGTCAAATAAGCCTTCATGTCAATAATACGTGACATCAGATGTCCATTACCTACTTGACTAGATGTTATTAAATAAAAAGTAACATTATCCTGATCTAAGATGTCTAAAAACCCTGGTGTATCGACTAATTCGATTTTTCAGATTATTTTGAAGACAAAACAAATGAATTAGTGGTATGGTTCTGTAATTTGATCCAGAGATGGCGTCTTCATAGGATTCAGTCGTTGAAAGTACTAAAGGTGACTTTTTATGTACCTAAATTTAAAGACTCCTATATAAAATGCATTGAAGGTAATTCTAGTTAGTTGTATTTCAACAAAAATTGAATATAGTTTTTCTAAAATTGACATCAGTAACAATTTAAACTACCTCAGACAGTAGTTCAATCTATTCTACTTATTATTTTATGTTTCATTTCATAGTCGTTCGCAATACTTGAAATTTCTGTTCATGGAAACTTACCCTAAGAAGAAATTCGACGGTGGCGATACACGAAAGTACTGCGGAACATTCAGAAAGCACACCACTAGTTCATTTGTTTTCGCAATCATCAAGTTAGCGAATGTCTCCCGTTTTATTCCACAGTTTTGCAGGTATGAGTCGCTACACCAGGGTTTTCAGGCATCAGTATATAGATTTAGGGTTGCCGTTTCATCTGGCTTGACAAACTATTCCGGTAGAGGAGCTACCAGTTATTTTAATGAATATTTATTCTAGTAACCAACCATAAATAGAATAAATGGAATCAAAATGTATTTCTACTATGCTATTCATCACTCTACTGAGCAGCATCGTAAATCATATATTTATTCCCGTTTTAATTCATATATATGTATATATATTAAAAACTCATATATATATATATATATATATATATATATATATATATATTCATATATAAGTTCTCATTTTGAAGATAGCTGTTTATGGTACAAGTGTAAAAAGTAAATTTTTAAAGAAAGCACGGGTGATCGTTTCAAAACGAGCTTAGCGAGTTCTGCAATTAACAACAGTGGTTTGAACACTTTTCACATTTGAATCATACAATAATTTTGACAGAGGTCAAATTGAAAAAAAATCAGGTGAATTTCATCATACTTGGTATATCTTTAGAATTTTTGATCAACCTATGAATAGAGTAGGCGTTACTTTGTTAGCGATGTAGATTTTCATGGTTTATTTACAAATATCAATCTGGTATCTGCTCTCTGTTACCTAGAAGGTCATGGAAAATGAGCCATCAACTTCAAGCTCATAAAATATCTAGAATGCCCAGGAACTATCAAATAATTGACAATTTGGTTTCCGGCATCAGAGATCAACAGGTGACCTGCAGTCTATGTCTATGATGAAACCCTGGCCGTTTCATTAGATATATCCAAAGCGTTTGGCACCAGGGACACCTTGCCACCCCCACCCCAGTTTTGTTCCTTGCTATCTACCTTTGTCTCGAACCAATCTCTCTGAGTGGTGTTAGTGGTATTCCACACTATACCAATAAATGCTTGTATTCCACAGGGATCCGTTCTAGAACCAACACTGTTTCTTCGTCATATCAATGATTTGTTAGGGGATGTCAATTAAACAGCTTTGCGTATGATAGAACCCTTTAGGTATATCGCTTTCTCTTCCACAGTTTCGATATCAGGCAGTCAGAACAGAATTGAATAGGGAAGAATCGTCAACATTTAGATACAGAAATCTCAAAATGAGATCCAATGAACTTGGTGAAATTCAAAGAGCGATCTCACAGTGGCCAACATAACTATTTTAGGACTATATATCCATACCAACAAAATCTTTCATTCCATTTATAGGTATTACTATTAGGAGTGCCATTTTATGGAAAAACCATGTAAGTTCCATCTCCAAGAGTGGTATTACTATTAGGAGTACCATTTTATGGAAAAACCATGTAAGTTCCATCTCCAAGAGTGCCTCTCAAAAATTTGGATATCTGTTTCGTGCTAAGAAGTATTTCGCTTCCCGTCAATATCAATATCATGAATCGTTACATCGTTAGCGGTTCCATGGACAATTATCCGTCGAGCTCAGTCCTCACAATCCATGAGCCGTTACTTTGGAAACATGCCGAATATCTCTTTATCAGTGCTCGTTCTTTCAACGAATGGCAAAGCTTTGACTTTCTCTCAGCTCTCACGATCTTTTCTGAACATTACAGGAGTTTCTTTTTAGTGAGAACCAGAACTTAAAAAAAGACTAATTATGTTGTATATGTCATGAATCCGACTTGTCCTGGTCCCATACCCCAAACACCGATCGAAACTTTGGAATTATGTCTGAAAAAGAGCCATTTGTCTCGTCGATGATACTTTGCTTCCAAACTCACTCACTTCTCTGGAAAACCGCATGAAAATTGGCGATATGGCTCTGTTTTATACATATTTTCATGGATGATGCTTTTCTGAAATGGCATCAATCGTTCCACCGTTCGCGGTCCCATCGAGACTGACCCCTCGAGCTCAGTCCATATCCACATCCATATGCCGTCACTTTGGAGACATACAGAATATCTCTTTGCCAGGGCTCATTATTGAAAACTCTTGCAAAATGGTGGTGGGTTCTGGGAAATTTTTTCCACCAATAGTTATTTAACCCGTCAGGGCCTGGAGCAGCGCAGTTCTTTGAGCCTTTGAGGGCCCGTCGAACTTCTTCCAGGTTATCAGATTGCGTAGGTCATTGAGCTCAGTTCTGCAGAACGCTCTCAACTGCGCTAGGGCTGGAGTGTCTACGTGAAGTGGTTGCGGATACTCATATATGTTCTTCCAGAAGGTTTCTACCCAATCAGCGCCCCGCGGGTTATCGACAACACGTGGAGGCTCTTGGAATAAGCGAGAAGGTTTATCGCGGAACTTCATGTTTTCCGCGATGCTTCTCGCCCGCCTTACTAGTGACTTTCCTGCAGCCACCAGCATTGGTATCCTATCAAGACAGTGCTGCTTGATGGTAAACAGCGCGCCTTGATTCAGTGTGTGGTGAGCTCGTATCAGTTTTGCGGCAAGTCGCCGCACTGTGACTGTGAAAGGCCTATTGGTCGCCACGTAGTCCACCACACACTGGATACGAGAGGCGTGTTGTCTCGCCGACTTGATCTCAACTTCCATCTTGTGTATGCGTCTCTCGTGCCTTCCAACCAGAGGGGCGGTATTCCTCCTCTCCATTTGAGACAGAGCATGAGCGGCATCATACACAGCAGAGTTGATCTGCCAGATGCCAGCTTCCCCGGAAAGAACTCCACAAATACTCGCATCCACCTGTATCAGTTGTTGTGGCTTCAGACGCTTGGTTCTGTGAAGCGCCCTGCCCTCCATCGGTAGTATGATGTGAGCATCCTCTGCAGCCAGGTTTACGAGTGGTATATCTGCCACTTCTGCCACTACGTTAACCAGCTGAGGAGGAGCTCTGACATAGCCTCGGGCCCGAACATGAGATACATAATCCCTGAGATTTTGGGCAGAAAGGGCGGCATGCTCTGGGTATCTCTCACTCCACAGAGCATGTATTTTTGACATGTATCCTCTACGACCGAGCTCACTGCTTTCGTAGCAATGCAGAAGACCATCCCTCAGCTCATATGACCAATCAAGGCGTCCGTTGTCATTGCGGTTGTCATCGCTTGGCAATCCATTGTTTTGGGCCCCACCACCTTGCCTTTCATGGGGTCGGTTGTGGGGGCCTCTTCCTCATACTACTCATACTCTTACTCTTACTCCTATTCCTCCTACCCCTACTCCTCCCGCTTTCACTACCCCGCTGCAGCTCCCGCTCATTACTGCCGCTTGAGTTTTACTCCATCGTTTTTCTTTTTCTTATCTTTCAATGAGAGCGATTATTATTATTGTTCTTTTTATTATTAATTTCATAGTCTGCTTGTTTGGAACGTTCGTAAGAAGAAAATCTTCAATCCATTATTTAACTCAATTCTATTTGATACCCAAAATATTTTATAGCTCAATTTATTTTTTCATGGTTTTATGAGCCCTCTTCTCATTTGGAAACGTGAATTAGGTAAATTAGTGAATCTAGCTGATTGTATTTGAAACTCATACCGTTCAGAAATTCCTATCTTTAAAAATATAAAATATATTATCAATGCTCGCAAGAGCCTCAAGAATACAGAAAGAATATAAAGTAATATGCAATTATTCAGGATGTGCCAGTCGTTATTCAGATATTATTTCTGTATAATCTTCTTACTCTCGAACTGTCATTAACGATCATTAACGAATAATATTGTAAGATAATGTTTTACTTCCCACTTATTGTATACTACGACGAATATTTTATTTTTCAATCGAACATTAACAAAAAATTTAACACCACAGCACATTTTATTTCATGATTATTTGATGTATTTCCAAATGAACACTTTGTGAATAATAGCCTTAAAACTGGTGGAGAAATAAGAATACAAAATTGAAGGGCGTTTTTAGAATATAAAGTTACTGCAGCACTGGCAATTCAGTCTATTTAGCAAAATGTACTTTTACAATATCGATCACTGTTTGAGAGTGATGATTCTAGTTGGAGTTCATCCAGATGTGAAAAAATACAAATACCAACTTTTATTATGTATTTTCCCAATAATTAGTATGTGTGTATTGGGTAGTTTAGTATTAATGACATTATACTACGAAGAAGATAAAATATCTATGATTGATATCACTGAAGCAATTACTCCCATATTCTTGTTTTTACATGTAAGTCAACAAAAAAATTTAACCGATTAATATATAGTCAACAGGGTGTTTCCCAAATTGGAGCATTTAACAAAAAGGGGTTGTTATAAGGAACATAATGTATCGATAAATGGCAAAAATTTTCATTTTCAAAACAGTGAAAAATTTTAGAAGAATTTCATGAAATTTTATGAAATCTCTTTCAGTTACAGTGAAATCAATCAACTTTGTGATTGAACGTAAATATCTAGGTCTATGGCCAGATACTGATTCGATATTGTCGAAACATGTCAATTGCTCATGCAGGAGTTTCTTCAATTCACTCTGTCAGTTATTTTCAAGTAGACATAATTTGTGGAAAAAAATTAATCGGATTCCTGCGATACATTGATATTTTTCAGTTTACCGCACTTGATTGATACTTTTATGATGCAAAGAATGCAAAACTATTATATTCTTATACAGCAACCGGATATATGTAATACTAGCTGTAGCACCCGGCGTTGCCCGGGTAAAAAATATATGATCTTGGACAATTTCACTTGAGTGTTTTTTCCGATACGTTCTAGAACCTCCCGAATACACTATACTGGTTTATTTCACGATTTCCACGAATTTTCTAGAATTTTATAGAAATCTTGAAAATATTCCAGATTTTTATTTAATTTTCCAGAAATTAAGTACCTAGAAAGTTTCATTATTCATTCTGTGCAACGAACTTTCGAGAACTTTACTTTACTTCATAACTTTCTAGAAGGTTCTAGAACATTCTAGAACTTTCTTCCGTATATTCTAGAAGTATCTTTTAATTTATTTTATTTCCTGGAGATTTCCAGAACGTTTCTTCACCACGCCTTCTCTCTGATGGCCAACTTTTCAAAAACGGTATTTAAGGGACTTTTCAGTATGTTAAAAACATTATGAAAGCTTTGTCCTAGTTCATTCCACGAAAATCTCGAAATTTCTAGAACTTTCCAGAAGCTACAATAATATTCTGGAATTTTGTTGTCTTATATTATAGGAATGTCTTTTTCGTATTCTAGAATATTTCAGAAAGTTACATCACCACGCCCTCTCCCTGGTTACCAAACTTTTGAAAACTTACTCAGTTATATTTTCAGTATGTTCTAGAACATTATTACGCAGGCTATGTGCTAGCTTATCCAACGAAGATCTTGATATTTCTAGAAGCTTCGAAAACATTCTTGACTTTTCTTTCTCACATTCTAGAAATTTCATTTATATGTTTTAGATATTTCCAGGAGGTTTCCTCCCCACGCCCTCTTCCTGATAGCCGAACTTTCGAAATATTCACTTGAGTGTCTGTTCAGTATGTTATGAAAGATAGCTACAACATGTTGGGACTGTATGTCCGCTTCTTGAGTTTTAGAAGAAATTGGTTTCTCCTTTCGCTGATTTTGAATTTAATGGACTGTATCTTTGGTTTGTTTTATAGAGATAATGAATGAATCTCGTTATTGATTTTGTAGAAGTATATTATTATTATTGTCTCTCGGCAACGACATAAGTATACATGTTTTTGAAATATTACAATACAAAGTGTTATAAACTAATGACCAAATGGGGTGAAGGAAATATACATCCCGCCCGCCTTGAAATGCGAAGCTTTCAATAAGCATTAAAAACAATTAAAAAGTATAGAGTAATTCAATTTTCATCAGAATAAATTGGAAATACACCGACTTTCGAAACACTTCTGTCTATAACACCATTCTTTGTTCGAACACTAACAATTCGAATGACGTCATCTTTTCCAGGGTGAATTTCGGATACTCTGCCCACTTTCCATTGTAGAGGTGGTGCATTATCTTCTTTTAACACGACCAGGTCTCCAACCTTTATTCTGTTTGGTGATTTGATGAACCATTTTTGACGTAGCTGCAGGGATGCTACATATTCAGACGACCAGCGTTTCCAAAAATGTTGCAAAATTTGTTGTAGTCGACGATAGTGATCGAGGAGATTCGAGGAGACAGAAGCAACATCTCGTTGAGGAACAGCTAACAATGAGTCATTGAGTAGGAAATGAGCAGGAGTTAGGAAGGTTGGATCGGAGGGATCATTTGATAATGGTGTTAGAGGGCGAGAATTGAGAACAGCTTCGATTTGGCACAACACTGTATAAAGACCCTCAAAAGTGAGGTGTGCATTACCGACCACTCTGATCAGATGTTTTTTCGCGGATTTAACAGCGGCTTCCCATAGTCCGCCCTGATGGGGTGCTAAGGGGGTATTGAAATGCCATTTGATATGATTTTCTAATAAAAAATTGCGAAATTCATTTGAATGATCAAGATTTTTTATTTCTCGTATGATTACTTTGAACTCGTTATCAGCACCAGTGAAATTACTGCCATTATCTGAATAAATTTCAGAACACAGACCTCTGCGAGAAACGAATCTTTTCAGGCAGTTTAAAAATGTTGGAGTTGATAAATCACTAGCTAGTTCAATATGAACAGCTTTCGTCGCAAAACATATAAATATGCATATGTATGTCTTCACCAATTTTCTAGTTTTTAAGCGACCATCTTTCACAAGAATCGGTCCAGCGAAATCTATTCCTACTATAGAAAATGGCCTCAAAGGTGTCAATCGTGTTTTAGGTAAATCGCCCATCATGGGTGTAATAATATGTGGTTTGGCTCTGAAACAAGGAACACACTTACGTATTATACCTCTCACTTTATTTTTTCCGTTCGGAATCCAATATCGTTTTCTTAGTCTAGCTAAAACGGCTTGTGGACCAGCATGGAGTGATATTTTATGTTCATATTCTATTAACATATTTGTGAATTTATGATCGGGGGGTAATAATATAGGATATTTCACATCATAGAAAATAGGAGCATTTTTAAGACGACCGCCTACTCTCAGTAGATCATTCGAATCTACAAATGGATTCAAAGGTAAGAGTTTATTTGTTCTAGGAAGAATTTTATTATTTTTCAAACACCTAATTTCATTTGCATAGTGGATTGATTGTACTATTTTAATCAGAAGGAAGAGGGATCTTTCTAGTTCGTTAGTTGTTAGATCACCCTTCATTCTGTCGGGTTTGTTTTTTGTTTTCGAATTATGGATGAATCGCAGCATGTATGTGAATACTCTGTGAGTTTTTGTGAAAGATGAATATCTTTCGAAAATATTTTCATCAGTATAACTGATGAAAATTAATTCTTGTTTGTTCCGTTTTTCAGGAAGATTTTCTGATGAACAAATAATATTTTTTGGCCATGCGTTTTCACTTTCGATTAAAAATTTAGGACCTGTCCACCACAGTTTCCTTTTCGATAATTGCTCTGGGTTACAGCCTCTTGAAATAATGTCTGCAGGATTTTGCTGAGACGGAACGTACCGCCAATTATTTGTTCCGGTCACTTCATGGATTTCAGCCACACGATTTGCAACAAACGTTTTCCAATTGTGTGGATCTCCTGCAATCCATGATATGACAATAGAAGAGTCACACCAATAGAACGTCTCGATATGATTGAATTTTAATGATTCTTTCACCTTTTGAGTTAGATTTGCAAGCAATGTAGCTCCGCAAAGCTCTAAACAAGGAAGTGTCCTTGTTCTTTTTATAGGAGCAATTTTGGATTTTGCGCACATTAACACAACTTTATGAGAACCGTTTCGACATGTAGATCGCAAATATACGCACGCCCCGTAAGCTTTTTGACTAGAATCACAAAAGCCATGAATTTGTTGATTGGTAAATTGTGATATTGTCACTTGGCGTGGAATTTCAATATGATTGAGTTTTGACAGTTCTCTATTAAAAGTTGTCCAGTCCTGAAATAACTCGTCAGGAATTCGGTCATCCCAACCAATCTTTTCCTGCCAGAGCTTTTGTAAAATGAATTTTGCCTGTACAACTACAGGTCCGATTAAACCCAAGGGATCAAATATTTTCGCTATATTACTAAGAACCACACGTTTTGTAATCAGTTTTGATTCTTCAAGATTTGATTTGAAAACAAAGATATCGCGCCTTGGATTCCAAACCAAACCCAATGTTTTTATGGTCTCCTTTCCAGGAGAAATATATTGAAGTAGGTTTTCGAAATTTTTATCACTTGTATGTTCTAATAATTCAGGATGATTTGATGCCCATTTTCGTAGATGGAATTTACCGCTTTCGAGGATTTCAACGATCTGATTTTTTAGAAGATTGGCTTCTTCCACTGTTTCGGCCCCGCTTATCAGATCATCCACATAAAAACAATTTTTGATTATGTTACTAGCCTTTGGATATTTATTTTCGTTATCAACGGCGGTTTGATAGAGTGAACGGCAAGCTAAAAATGAAGAACTTGCTTCTCCATATACCACTGTGCATAACTCAAAATGTTTTAGAGATTCTGAAGGATTTGTACGCCAAACTATTCTTTGTAAATCTCTGTCTTCCGGAGCGATATTTATTTGCCTATACATTTTTTCACAATCTGCGGTAAAAACAATATTATGTAAACGAAAATTCAGTGCGATTGAAAATAACTCCGGTTGAATTGTTGGACCGACTTTCAAAATATCGTTCAGTGACCATCCCGAAGTAGATTTACATGATGCATCAAATACTACTCGAAGTTTCGTAGTGTAACTGTCATGTTTGAGGACTCCATGATGGGGAATATAATATTTTATTGAATGGGGGTTGTCGTCAATCAAATTTATTTCTTTCATGTGACCAAGTTTTTCGTATTCCGTCATAAATTGTGTGTAACTAGATTTGAATTCGGGATTTCTTTTGAATCGTCTTTCAAGCATTTCAAATCGTCTTAATGCGTTTTCGACCGATGAGCCTAACTTTTCCTTGTCATATTTAAGTGGCAAACTCACTTCGAATCTACCATCTATGTGTCTTTTGAAAGTGTTTATAAAATGTTCTTCACATTCTCTTTCTTCTTTTGAGTATTGATCAAATTTGTTATTTATCTCTTCTATTTCCCAGAAGCGTTCAAGTTGATTGTTTAAATCTGCATTTGATATAGATAAATGACAGATTGAATTAGAATTATGATTTGTATACATAGGACCTGATAATATCCAGCCCAGTTTTGTTTCTTGTAAAATAGGAGTATTTTTTCCAGTTTTGATTTGCCTTCCACAAAGTATTTCGAAAAATATACTGGCACCCAATAATAGATCAATTTTACTGGAAATATTGCAAAAATCATCCGCCAGAATGATATCAGCGGGAATATTCAAACTAGAAATATCGAAAGATGCCTGGGGTAAATTTTCAGTGATTTTGTTGATAACTAGAAAGCTTTCACCAGAAGTGAAATTTCCATCAATAGATGTAATGGTAGCGTTGACCTTGCGCGATATATTATTCAAACAATTATTGAGACTCGCTACAGGAATATTGATCCTTTGAAATTTCAATTCAAGTTTTTTGGCCATTTCTTCAGAAATAAAATTTGATTGAGATGCACTATCCAACATTGCACGACATCGCAATTTGGAATTGTTTCCTGTGTATATATCTACGAGTGCTGTAGCTAAAATTATCTGATTCGAATTGGATCTGATAGAAGCAAAAGAATGTGAAGGAACGGTTGGCTCTAGTGCAACAGAAGCATCGTTTGAGCGTGTTTGCTGATATTGTCTTGGTGAATCATCTGATGTGTTGTTTGTTGAGTTATCGTTTGCATTTTGAGATTGATGACTATTTGTGTATTCAGAATTATGCAACAAAGTGAAATGTTTTTTGTTACATATTTTGCACCCATTACATCTACAGTCTCTCTGAGAATGACTTGGACGTAAGCAGTTGCTGCATAATTTATACTTTCTCACTTCTGAAATGCGTTCTGTAACTGGCATACTTTTCAGTTTGTCACATAATTGATTATAATGATTTCCTTTACAGAAAGAACAGGATATTTTGTTTGTTGATACATGAGTGAGGGAGTTTTGTTCATGTGATTGATTGGTTTTTTGAAAATGCTTAGATTTATTTTCAAGCGTTTCTAACCACTGACAACGTTTAGTTAGAAATGATGTTAGTTCTATAATTGTTGGATTTTCAGTATCTTTTGTATGATGTTCCCACTCTCGTTTTGAAAGTGAATCTAGTTTTGACGCCAAGATATATACAAGAAGTGTGTCCCATGTTTCCGTTTTTTGACCTAATGCAGACAATGCTCTAAGATTTTTGTTGAAATTATCAAGGAGCTTTCTTAGGAGGATGAATGATTCATTTTTCAGAACTGGTAGATCAAATAGAGTTTTTACATGAGTATGAATGATAAGTTTTTTATTTTCATACCTTTCTTTGAGCATTGTCCAAGCAATATTATAATTTTTACTTGATATATCTAAAGATTGAATAACTTGGGCGGCTTCACCTTTTAAACACGATTGCAGATAATGAAATTTCTGAATATCGGGCAGACCTTCATTTTCGTGAATGAGGCTTGTGAAAGTATCGCTGAAAGCCATCCATTGATAATAATGGCCATAAAAACTAGGTAGGCTGATGGTAGGCAATTTCACCTTTGCCGGTATATTGATATTCTGCGCGACATTATTGTGATTCTGGGAGCTATTGTTTGGAATGGAGCTATGCATTGAAGGACCCTGTAGAGGTTGATAAGTTAGATTTGTTGGATTGGGGAGTTGGTTGTTGCTATGGTTACTTTCAACACTCAAATTTGTTACTGATGAATGTGAATGAACCCTATTCTGACATTTGAAGATTATTTCTTTTGCTAATCCCATTGCAGCAAAGAATGAATCTTCGAATGCCTGTCTTTCATTATCATCTGAATCCTGATTCGGAAGAGACTCTATTTCTGATTGTATTTCTTGGAATTGATCCAAAGCATCACTGATTTTTTCTATACGAAATTGAAGTTCATGAATTGGTGATGTTTTTACATCGAAAGATTTTACGATATTAGAGAATCTGGTGACTTGACCCTTGATTGTGGCGCGTTTACCTATGAGCTTTTGAAGGTCTGTCATATCAAATATTGTGCAAATAGACTATTAACTCAGGAAAACTGGGATAAAATGAAATAGGAACGGGATAGGAATGACTCACAGATCTTCTGTCCGGTTCGCTTTCCAATTGAAGATGTATGACTTGTATGAAGTGATCTTGACGTTTCTCTTGACGTTTCTTTGGGTTTCTATTTCTTACCTCGTATCCGGCTCGAAGGACCAATGTTGGGACTGTATGTCCGCTTCTTGAGTTTTAGAAGAAATTGGTTTCTCCTTTCGCTGATTTTGAATTTAATGGACTGTATCTTTGGTTTGTTTTATAGAGATAATGAATGAATCTCGTTATTGATTTTGTAGAAGTATATTATTATTATTGTCTCTCGGCAACGACATAAGTATACATGTTTTTGAAATATTACAATACAAAGTGTTATAAACTAATGACCAAATGGGGTGAAGGAAATATACACAACATCCGGCGTTGCCCGTTAAAAATATATAATTATGATAATGGTAGCGGTTCCAGCAGACGTTGTTCTGCTCGCCGAGTACCATTGTCGATTTTATGGCGAAGGCACTGGTAGCAGTTTTCACACTATATAAGTCCCTTTATCGTGCCGGGACTCCTTTTTAAGTTTTAGCGGCACGCACATTTTATCAACTAAAATTACTATAGTTCAGAGAAATGCTTCTTCTAGCGTTTACTAATAAACTATTTTCTCAAAAAACTCCCCAGGAAGTTGGTGCACTTTCTCAAAATAATTCAAGCCACAATAAGCATTTCTTACTCATTACTCATTTCATTCCAGCACCAAAATAAATAAAAAACCGCAATTCCAATTAAAGTTTGAAAAAGACATACCTGCGCCATCTATCCGACAAAAGCCAAAACAAACGTATTCGGGACAAGGGTCCTATAAGCATTGTTTCAACGATAAACCAAGTTGTGCTTGCGCTATAAATCGCCAGGTAGCACGTCTGCTTGGCGGTTTGTATTGTGGAAACAGAAACAACAGATCAACAGTCAACAACACCGTTAGTTGCAAAAATGTCACACCACCCGATATTTAATTACCAAAATGAAAAGCTGAAACCTCACAAAAACACAATCCAAAAAGAACGTTCCTGCGAGATCAGCGGAACGTGAAAGATTTCGTTTCAGCACTGTTGGTTTCTCTGACGAATTTTTGAAACCTTTACGTGAGAAATCCCTTTTTCTCGTTTGGCTAAAATCTAATTTTGAAAGTATTTTTCTCTTCATTGCTTGAAATTCTTAGAATTGAACTCGATCTCACTTTGTGTGATAGACACAATGCCTCTGACTATTTTGCTCAAGGTTGATATAGGGACATTATACTTCTTTGATGCATCATTCCGAGAACATTTTTTTTATTCATGTTAAGATCATCTTCAGTGTATTGACAAATACTTTCTGAAGGTACACCCCTGAAAGAACAGTACTTGAAAGTATGTTCCATCATTAGATCTAGTAATTCTACATAATTCCACATACTCACATTCTGAAAACGTTGATGAGATTCAATCATGAAAAATGTTATCTTTCATAAAATCTAGTGAGGAACACACTGTTCCTTTAGTCGTTTCAATGTCCAGTGGAGGAACACCACAACAAATAATAAACTACCTGTTTTAAAGAATATTCAACATAATAAACATTATTTCAAGTCCACTTATTTGCCATACGAATCCTTCACAATTTATTAGTGTTGCTGTTAGACTTATACATTCTAGACTCTTGTCTTGTCTTGTCTAGAATATCAAGACAAGTCCATCAATATGTCTTATCTAGATTATCTAGACAAGACAAGATTTTTCATTTTCCACTTTTATTCAAAACTCTTGGTTATTTTCAAATCTTTTTAAGAAAAAATACAAAAAAAGAACTTACAAAAGTTTAATATGTTTTAAATTTAAGTGCGCTAAAGAAACAATTTAAATTTCAAACAGAAACATATTTTTTAATATTTTCATGAAGCTGACAGGTAGCCCATGAATTGATGCATAGTAGTGACCTGGCTGAATTGGAATTAAGCGTATTCCTATGTTTGCGAATGGTAAGCGAAGCTCTGGAAAATAAGCGTTTTGCTGGAACAAATGTAGTAGGAATATTTAGCAAATCGCGTGCTATTTTGGCTAATGTAGGATAAGCAAACTGATGCTTGCGCTACCATACAAGAATATCTTCTTCTCTTGGAGCACGTTTACTTGAAAGGTACTTATCAATTAATTTTCTCCAGAGATTTGGGTTTTCAATAAGATTGTCTGTAGAAGAGGAAGAACTTTCAAATAAGAAATTGAAGTAAACTGGACTATTATCTTCAGAGTCAGTTGTTAAATTCTCCTCATCAGCTGGTACGTTGATTTTGAAACTTCATCAGCTTCAGCTTGATCTGCTTGATTAAGAGGTGGAACATAATAATTTTGTTTGTACAACTCCACGAATTTAAGAACAGAACCATCTCGCAAATCACGTCCCCATTGGGTCAGTTCGAAGGTTTTGATTTTATGCCTTGGGTCTAAAATTAGAATGGCGCCGTACACCCAGTTTGTCTTCGCATAGTGCTTGAGAATTTTGTCGCGAGCAGCTTGTAGAGCTAAAATTATAGCTTCGTCTACTTCAGTTCCATCAAGTTTTTGATCTAGATGATGTGCGTCCTCTTCTAGTTTGTCGATTAGAATTTTGAGGCTCATCACTACCATTGGTAGTGTAACGTATTTTTCTCCACCAAGAAGAGTAGACAAGGATTTGAAACTATGAAGATGACCACATATTTGTTTAAGTAGACCCCACTCATTGTCATTTACGCGTAAAAATTTCAGTTTGGCGTTGTTGTCGCAAAGAGCGTTGAGGGGATGTCGCATTTTCAATGATACTTTAATCATGTCAAACGTAGAATTCGATCTATAGGCACGTCCATGAGAAGCCTTAACATTTTGACAAGTAAGCTCGCAACAGGTTTTTGATTTAAGCTGCCATTACTCCGACGCCTTGATATTTTTGCATAATGCTCGAACTTTCAAAACAGCGGAAGTGTCAATAATGGTATTTTCTTCTTCATCACAGTTTTCGTTTTCATTTCCATTTCTTCGTATTCAGTGTCAGCTTCAATTTCAGCGTCAGCGCCGTCTTTTTCAATTTTTAATATCTTCAATAAGTCTTGCACAGCTAAATTTAGCATGTGAGGAATACAACGAAAATGTTGATCTTCTTCATCAAATAATTTACCAAATTCTTCGTAAATAATGTTTGAATGTTCTGACATAAATAATGTGTTGGCAGAAACATTGTCTACAGTAATTCCTTGAATTTTCTGTTACAAATCGTATGTAACCGTCTTATCTAGAGTCTTGAATAATAATCTAGACTTGTCTTGTCTAGACGGCAACACTACAATTTATTATTGACGAGATTTTTTCATGATAAATTGCTTACGAACCATTGGTGTTCATTAGTTTTTAAAAGCTCGCTCGTACTCTCACTAACAAAAATTCTAACGACTTAATAAAATTAGCATCTGCCAACTTCAGAATATACTTTTAGTACAGTAACCACAGTCAAATGTAAGCCACAAGTGAAGAATGAATCGTAGCACTTTGAAACTCGGCACATGACTTCTTGACATCATGTATTGTTAAAAAAAATTGTTAAAAAAAATTATAATTTTTTTTGCTTTTGTTTTGGAAGGTATAAGATTTATCAAGAAACAATTTCAACAAGGTGAAAGATAATTCAATTCTCCACAAGAAATGTACTTAGTAATGTCTCACAAAATGTCCTCTTTTCTCAGAAAACCTGATTGAATTCCGATATCAAATTTCAGACTAGCTTTAACCCGCCACTGCCATTTCCGCCAGGACCGAAAATTAGATATGTCATAACTTTGCTAAAAATTATATTAGAAGGAAAAGAAAAAGTGTATATCGTTCCTGAAGACTTCGACTTCCTCATGCAAATATAATATGAGAGTATCTGTGTACCCAAAATGTGTTTTATCGCACTTCGCATAACCCTTCTACGATATTTATGGAGGATCCGAAAGTCATGGATATTTTAGTTGATATAATAATAATATAATAATAATAATACATTTTATTTATCTACCATACATATACAAACTGAGTACTTGTGTTATAATGATAGAGAACTGTAGTTAAATAAACAGGAATCAGTTAGGCTATAAAGTCAATTCTTCCACAGATCCCTTGTAAACAGAAGTAAAGTGAGGAAAAAAAAAAGAGAAAAAAAAAGAATATATATATATATAGTTAAAGGTTTCTATTTGGGAAGCAGTCAGGTATGACCAATTTAGTGCAAATTCTTCGTTTTTTAGTAATGATAGGGAATAACGATAATCTAAGAAATTTTATAAACAATATTTTACATGCAATGTATTTCGAGAGGTTCACCTATCATTGATTACTGTCTACCAAACAAATATCTTTTGCACCAAATTTCGAATGCCTGTGGTTTTAAAGAATAATTCAGTACATCCAGGACGTCTTAAATAGTGCAATGTTCAATATATCAAGAGCCTCATTTCTTTGATTGTCACATCCAAAGAAGACTGCAACAGATTTAGTTGAGTTGATCTTCAAAAGGTGCCCATTTCTGAGATCAAGAAGTTGATTCAAGTCAGAGTTATTGAGATCGTTAGCCTCTAGTATCTCACCTATATTGAATGAATAATAGAGCTGTGTATCGTCTGCGTCGAAATGATAATTACAGTTCTCTATGTAAGAACATAAATTTCTAGTATAGATAATATATAGCAGCGGGCCGAAAATACTTCCTTGTGGAAGTCCTTGGCACAACTCTAAAGAGTCAGAAAGGGAATGGTCTATCTTCACTTGCTGAGTCCTCTCAAATAGGTACGACCTCAAAATAGAGCTAGCAGAATGATCAAAGCCAATAAAGTGCAAAATAAAAATCAGAATTTCATGATCTAGGGTTTCAAAGGCTCTTGAGAAATCAAGTAAGATCAGAGATAATGTCGTCAGAAATGGCAGATAGGGCAGAAGAGCACCTGTAACCTGATCTGAACCCTGATTGATACACTGGAATTATGTTATTTGTACGGAGATGTCTTCTTATTTGCAATTCAAGTATTTTCTCAAGAATAAATAATTATACTGAAGCAGGAATCATTACCCTATTTGGACCATATGAAACGATTTTAGACTAGTGAGACAAGTCTCACTTATACATGCCAAAGGAAAAACTGAGATCTACTCCTGCCTCAGTTTCAAACTCACCCATAATCCCGGCAATTTCTTCTGTAAATGTTGAAAATAATCGCTCATAGACATCCTACATAAAAAATGAAGTACTTATGTGATTTCAAACTTGAGGTTTGCGCTTCAGAATAGTGTTATTAAACATATATGCAGGATATGAATAAGCGACTATTTTCAACATTAACTGAAGATAATTCCGGTTTTATGGGTAAGTTGAAAATGAGGCAGGAGTAAAACAATTTTTTTTTGAGACCTCTAAAACTGTTGCATCTAGTCCAAAGAGGGTATGGGTTGCTGCTTTAGTATAATAATTCCATATTTACTAAATTATTCATGATTTTCGGATCATCCGCAAACATCTCCGTGAAGTGTGACAAAACACTTTCCAGCGGCGGTTAGCGTGAACCTGAAATTTGATATCGGCGTTCAATCACGTTTTCTGAGAAAACGAGCACATTTCATAAAAAATTACTAGGAATTTTTTTTGTGGAGAGTTGAATTGTCTTTCACCTTGTTGTTTTTCCGATAAATCATATACTTTACAAGATTACAGCAAAAATCTTTTCATTTATTTTTAAAAGAAAAAAAAATATGTTCCACCTCTAGAATTTCGGTGAACAATTTTTTTCGTGTTTATCATGGTTCCAACAACTAGCATACCAAGTTTGGTGGTGCTACAATCGATCCTCGTCTCAAAACTTAATCGTACTGGATTATTTTGAAATAACTGGCAACCCAATATTACTTTGGAAAAAATATAAATCATTACCATACATTCGAAAACTCTCTCTCAAGATTGAAAATATTCTCGAACGAAATGCTGACTTCGCCACAATGAATGAACCATTTGAAAATAGTATTAAACTTTTCACCAAACTGAAAGATGAGACTCTAAAACTTTGACTGATTCATTCAGAATTCTTAAGACTCTCCTCTCATACATCGAATGTTTGTTTCAGTCTATGGTGAAATTGGTAAACCTGTACATCAAACGATCCAGTCTCCTTGACATACTGGACAGCATGAATCAGCATTTCTGGAAACTTGAAGATATTGATGGCCCGTATGAAAAATATATTTTTTCAAAGTTTTCAGGACATCTCAAGAGGAAATTTCATTACTTCTTGACACTCAGTACAATTTCCACCATGTACTTTTGTTTTGGAAGACTTCTCATTGATAAGAGACGTATTGGATATAACTTACCATATGGGTCCTATATTCCAGACAACATTTCATTCGAAGCTTTATTCGGCATCCAGCTTTTCATCGGAGGCCTACTGATTATCCCTATTTTCGCAATGGATATTCTGGTTCTAACAATCATAACACTGACGACAATCCAGTTTAAGCTTTTGAATGCAGTTATTGTGAAAATGTTCGAAGACATGACAGATTCTGATGAAGATGTTCACCATATCAAAATAAGATTCAAAAAATGTAATGACCACCATTCATTTTTGATGGGGTGAGTATGCCATTTTAATTTGAGTAAACTCATTGATAATTAAAAAAAAATCATTGATAATTATTTGATCAATAGCACCCCTATATCTAATTATGTCCTGGAATCATTAATTTGATCAAAGTTGAGGTTGAGAAAGAGTAGATTTTCCCAATGGTCGTTAATTCCCAAAATTTGTCCCATCAATAATCAACAGTAACAATTTAGATACGTTAATAACAGACACAACAATTGCGTTGAGACCAACAGATAATAGAGATATAGTTGTTAAATATACGAATAAAATAAAGAAGTTATTCGGAACCATTTATTTATATTATTGAATCATCGAGAAATAGATACATTGAATACTGTACAACAGGAGAGAAAACAACCTTGGTCTAACAAAACAGATAGTGCTCCACTGGTAATTCACAAGTTCTGCTGTTTTGATTTGGTTTTTATTCAAGTTTCAGAGAAAAATTGAACGAAGCTTATTCGTCGGGGATGTTGGGGTACATGGGAGTGATTATACCGACGCAATGTCTTGAGATGTATGTCTTATCCTCACAGTAAGTATTTCTTAATTCAATATTGAGTTATATAAATGAAGTATTTATATTTCAGTAGTACCTACTGCCACTAGTTCCTTCATCTCATTACTTTTTTAACAATATCTATAATCGGTTATATTAACCCATCAGGGACGGCATTATTTTATTTTTCAAAATACTGATAATTTCACGTGGAAGTGCTTCAAATAATTCTTGTGAACGAGAAAATGACAACCAATTATTGAAATATGTATCTTTCTTTGCAAAATTGCTGATTGACATATGGCAATGCTTTATAGGCACTGAAGGTATGGATGTGGTCTTCTGGTGCAGAATAAGTATTATAATAACATCTTGAATGAATAGTTTTATTGAAAATTATCAACATTTTCAGAAAGATTCAGAAATGGGCATGGCAAGTTAAATTGCATTTTAGGCAAAGCCCTACTCCACATTTGTTACACATCGTTCTTATAATAATTGACTTGCATTGTTCACCAACACAATTTATCTTTCTATTATTCGGTACAGGAATCAGATAATGTCCAATATTATCGAATCTTATGTAATTATAAATTCTACTGAGAAATCTACTAGATATACTGCTTGATGGTCTTCCACCAGATTTCCGAGAATGGCGATTTTTTATAAGGTATGCTTTGACAATCTCTCTTCTGAATTGCAATTGAGTCAATTTATTTCCTACTCTCTTGTGTAAAACCCAAGCGGTTTGTAAAGTGGCGTCTAGTAACCAGGTGAAAATACACCACCACCATGTTGATGTTATTCTTTTCTACCCTAAAATATCGTTTGACGCTGCCAATTGGAGATATTCCATCAGAAGTAGAAGTAGATAGGTTGTCAACCTATCTGACGAATTTGATTCCATTTTGCTTATCCAATATATCAGCAACTCCCCTATTCGTCTTTTGCGTAGCATTTTTCGAAATTATAGGGCAGCCTTTCGGTATACGGTTTTCTCTGATTGTGCTTGTGATATTATATCCCATTTGTTTGAAGTGAGTCGATAAATGGAAACTAGCAAAATGGTTATCACAAAATAGAATATCGTAAGTTTCGCTTCTTCTTGGGAATCTCGTTCAACAATGTGACAAATGGTGCAGAAGATGATCCAAATACCGCATTATAATTTTCAATAGATTTTAGATCCTTTGCTTTTTATATCATAAAATTCACAAGATATCCGCTTTTACCATTGACAAACCAAACTGTGTAACCAAAACGTATTGGTTTTCTTTTTATAAATTGTTGTTACATGAATGCCTACCAAAATATTTCACCATGGATTCATCTTTTTCGGGTACAATATTTGTAATACTTATCTGAATGATCGATAAATCATTATTTGCTTAATGAAAATATTTTCAAATTGCAACAACCGATCTCTTCTCATGGCCTCCACAATCAATAATATAATCAATTTTTTTTGCTTGCACAATCACAGTTTTTTCACGATTGTTTCCTGCTACAAATTATTTCCGTATCTCATCATTGTATTAGCCGAGAGAAATTGTTTCATCATCTTCAAGGGATTCTTTTTATACAATTTCTAATTGAGCGGAGGCCTGCAGTTGATTTCTTGATAAATTGTCCACAAGCCCCCCTTCATCCTCCTTGCCAGAATCTTCATTAGTTTACTCGTTCACATCTGGCGGTTCTATATAAATGTTTAGAACGTCGAAGTCTTCTGAATAAGCCATTTGCAGTGCTTTTTCTATGGTTAACCTATTTCTAATAAGAAAAAAAACATCATACTGAGGTTAGGGATCATATAAATATCAGATCAGCGGATTCACTCAGTCAATAATAGGTCATAACAGGTAATATATTTTTGTACTCACACGAATTTTGTATCCATTTGGAAGTCAGCAAATATTACTCACTAGCATATTTAATTGGGTTAAGGCTATCCTTCATTCCATCTTGAAACTGTGTCTTGGAGAGTTACCTATCTGTTGGTTATGAATGGAACTGTTGAGATTTGTTTTTTTCTATTTTTCAAAGCTGACGAGGACTTTTGTTCTCATCTCATTATTCGATAGTCACTTCCAACTGATAACTGATTAGTAAATTATTTCACTTACCTAAGGAAGATCAATCTAAATTACTTGAACTATGGATCTGTAACATTTACCATGTAGTATACAATGTTTGGATACCGAACTGCGCGCTTTTTTAAAGCGATAAGCAAAAAACCCTTTTCTTGCTCCGTATTTCCATGAATCATCCATTACTTTAGTGTGTGAAAGAAGTAGATCGTTCATGTTTTGGACATTACAGATCCAGAGTTCAAGTAATTCAGATTGATCTTCCTTAGGTAAGTCGATTAGTCATTAATTACTTTTCACTCTTCCTCTGTAACGTTTATCATGTAGCTGTTGAAAGACAAGGTGAACGATCTACGTAATACATTTTATTCTCCCAAAAATAATTGCATTTTCAGTAAAATTACGGAGAAAAAAAAATATATGAATTGACTGAAAATACCATGCTATAACTAGGATTTCTGTCATAATAGGTGGTAAATTTTCGAATATATAAACACACACATATGTATATGTATTTTGCCTGTGCAGGAAGAGGAAAGTTATAATTGTTATTTTTGCCGTGGCGCTCCGTGACGACTAACTAAATTTTATTGTATTATTCACTTTAGAGTTGTAGGAAAACCTACAGCACCTTCCCTCGTGGAAGAATTACATCAGTATTATCGTCTATCCTCATCTCAATTGAACAATTATTCAACTTTAAGGAGAAAACACCAAACGACATTGAAATCAGCAAGTAAATCAGATTAACCCCAATACTCGAAATTGTTATTAGAAGTAGCTCCTCAATCCGACCTAGAACCAGATCTGATTTCTATTCAAGATTTTGAATTCAGTCAGTCTTGAGATGATTATCATCTTGTTATTTGATAGATATGTTTCCTCTCTGATTTGTTATGTACTGCAAACCATAACAAGTGGCTCAATAAACGGTTCTAAAAAACTAGTGAATTCAGTTCACCATCGAATTTTCTTTTATCATTCACTCATTATAATATGTGTACAGTACTGACCAATTTTAACGCTTTGTCAATGAGAATAATTTTCTTCAGACTTTGATTCGATTTGATATCTTGCAAGTTCCTTTTGATTTTAAATATCTTGTCCCTTGGTAACAAAATTATCATATTTCTAGAAACCAATAAGGAACACAAATATCCAATATTTTGAAATGGTATTATTAAGCTTCTTTTGTACATTTAGTGAAATGCCGAGTGTTATCAATTGCTCATTAGTCATGTGAATGTTTTTCGAAAATTAATTTTCATTGAATCTGACCATAGAGATTTGTCCAGATGACTTGACAGCTGGATTCAAAAGTTGATTAGGAGTAATAATTTACCTCTATGTCTGGTTCTGGGAAAAAATTTCATGTGTATTTGACATTATCACTCTGTCTCTTCAGGCGATGATCTCCTTCCCTGCTACTATCTCTCCCGCATTTGGCTTGATTCTTCGTTCCATATTCTATATTGCACTTCAGAGTTCTGGACCATGTAGTTTGGAGGTTCGGAGACTAAAAATGTTGATCAATGGCCTCAGCCTGTAGGGCCTCCAAAGATTATACTTATATTATTTGGTCCTGTAAATTCGAACCGAACAGCTATTCTCATATGTCCTTTTCGGAGATAACCCATTTAAGGTCATAATTTAACTGAATGTTCCAGTTGTATCTTTCATAGTTACAAATATAGACTATAAAAGATGTCTGTAAATAGTTGAAAGGCGTCTGCTAAGGCTAACAGAACCTCCTGATTTAAGTATTCTTGAGGAAAAAAAAGAACCTTCTAGGAAAGTTTTCGTTGAGTTTATCTAAAGTTCTGCCAATGGTTGTTGGGCCTAGTAGGGTTCCCACCACAACACAAAATGGTATCAAGAAAGAGTTTCAGATCACACGAGTGAAGTTAATTGTTACTCACATTTAATCTGAATGTGACATACCAGCGGAGAGCTTCACAACTCTACATATTTTTTATGTCTCAAATGTGAAGATAATTGACATCTGTGGTCACAGCATGTACAAATGTACCTCTCTTTGAAGCCCATTTATAAGCAAGAAAAAACGATATCGCAGAGATGTTTGTGTCAACTGGGCATTTGTGCCTGTAATATGGAAATATACGTGTTCGCTCTCAGTTTATAGGTACAGAAACATACTGGCACACATCCATATCTTTATTCAATTCTAAGTATTTGCAATTCATCCTCGAAAGGATGAGCTTTCTCTATGTGGTTTTCCAACGCAATTCGGTTGAAAAAAAATTCCTTCGGAAATGTATTTGGGTAACACATTTTCAACTTTGTCAGAGTATTTTTCTATAAGTTAATACGTATAGTGTTTTCTGATGTTCGACCCAATAAGGTGCCCCTTTGTCAACAGAGGCTAGATGAATATTCACAATGTCGCCTCTGCGATAAACAATACATTGTCGAAGTAGCCCTGTGGCTATCGGATGGTGCTGCGGCAGTACAAGAATCATGCCTAAGCAGTATCATGTATATGTAGATTCCTCCGTCGTTTACACTCTTTACCCACCCCTTCTGTTATTTCTGATCTGTTCTGTTCAACATTCACAACTTCGCTTATGGCATTATCTTCCGAATCCCTTGACTTGGTTGTAACCTTTGTGATTGGAATGATGAAGAGTGCATTGTCAAAGTAGCCCTGTGGCTACTGGAAGGTGTTACTGTTGAGAAAAATACAATAAATGCAAATTACATTCTGCGGCAGTACATGTAGCATGCCTCAGCAACTAGCACAGAAATATGTCCATCTCCCGTCGATTACACTCTTTGATTCCTTTTGTTATTTGTATAGGTCATCAAATTGTTTGGCAAGGATTCAACCTTCTTTTCAATTATTCTTCTGAATTTCCATATCACTGGTGGGTCTCTTCTGCAGGTCGAAATCACTTTATTCAAATTAAAACACTCAAACGGTATATTACTATGCATTAATAAAGTAAAAGTAAAGTAAAGTAATAAGATATGGAGCAAGAAGAAGAGGGTTTTTTGCTTATCGCTTTACAAAAGTGTGAAGTTTGGTAACCAAACATTGTATACTATATGGTAAACGTTACAGAGGAAGAGTGAAAAGTAACTGAGGACTCTGACACATTTTTTTTTGGTTGATAATCAACAAAAAGAAATGTGTTTTCAGTTGGACTTGTCCACGTCCTTATATTCTAGGGATTTTTTTCGTAGTCATACCTCATTAGATACAGATTATTTCATTTGAGGTACAGAGACTTTTAGCTCTTCGAATCGGGTAAAGACTCAATCTTACTCATCAGACATACGATGAAGTTTTTTGACTAGATGTCACTCATAGATTGGTTATTATACTTTCAAACTCTATGGTGATATTTGTCATTTTCATTTTCACATGAGGTTGTCGGAAAATGTGTTAGTTTTCTCAAAGAACAGCATCTCTATCTTCAGGTTTCATGTATTTATAGTCCAAAAACATAGTGAGAATCATATAATTCGCTTACCTTGACAATATATTTCCTTGCTTGACAACGAACAAGTGGATTTCAAATTTTGAAATTCATCCAATAAAATCGGAACTACAGTGAAAATATAGCTTGTCGCTGTATTTTCACGGTGATAAACCTGCTTAGTTTTTTATAAACGTCAAATTTATGTGTTTTAACTAGTTATCTTTATTTATCAATATGAGCATGTTTTGACTAGTTATCTTTATTTATCAATATGAGCGATCGTTGGGGACAAATGTCCATTGGTATCATATATAGATGAGGCCGTGGAAAAGAGTATTCCGTTGAATACGGCTAGAAGTAAAGCATTAATTACCAGGTGACACGATTTTTCTTTATTTCAAATCGATATATTGTCGTCCTAAATATAATTCGTGGTATCAGGAACTTCGTCGGTTCCCTTTGAATATTGGTTTTTAATCTCACAAACAAAATGAAAATTCTAAATATCAATAATAGAACTTCGGATATTAACGACATGACTGACCAGAATATCACAATATGACCTCAGTGAAATAATGATAGTCTTGGAAATATTGGCACTTTAACGAATTTCGTGAAAATCGAAACCTTTAATCGATATTTCGAGTGCCGCAGGTACAAAACTTATTCAGTCTAGTTCTTAACATGGTATAACATTCTTTATCTTTCACAAGGAGCCTATTTTGAAATAATTTAACTCCTATTGCAGTGGAAGATAGTGGATGTTGTTTGTATCTTGAATAATGTCAAACACTACAATGTTTCGATTTTCACGAAATTCAAGGAGGTCTTTCCACTAATGACGCCACTGCAAAATTAACGAGGGAGCTATACAATTCAGTGGACAATAACAAACCTACCGCATGTCTATTTCTGGATCTATAAGCCAAGGTTTTTGAGTCACTCACAATTGTTGACTGTCTTGGAGGATGCAGGAATGTGTAGCGATGTCCTAGAATTGTTCACGACCTATTTCCGAAACAGAAAACAAGTCTTTAGAATGAATAAAGTAGGTAGTATATGAACCAAAATTATCAAAAATTCATACATGCGATAGAATAGCGATTTGTTTTTGAGTAAAGTGAGTTATGCCAAAACTAAGCTAAAATTATGTTTTTTATTAGGAGTTCGACACAAGAAAGTATCAGAGCTGTTTTATATGCTGCAACAATGTTCTTCGAATTTTTCATATGTTACTGCGTACCCGCCCAAAATTTGATGGATGAGGTGAGCTGAACCATACAATTAAACCAATATCAAACTAAAAAAATGTTTCATCAGGTAGAAAAACTCCCTGACAGCATTTATAACAGTAACTGGAACCAATATCCCAATCGCTACAAGGACGTACTCTTGTTTTTGGGAAAATCTCAACTCGATATGTCCATCAGCGCAGGGGGATTCGCAAATATCGATCTACAGACAGGTTTTGCAGTAAGTATTCTTTGAACAAAATATTTCGACAAATCATAAGTCTGAAGTTATTCAATAACATAATACTTCGCACGTTCATTTATGGGCCGTGGTGGCGCGTGGGTAAAGTGCTCACATTCTAATTCAAGGTACGTGTAGTAGATATGAAGTCGTTCCTTCGACGTTTTCTGCGATAGTGGCAATTTGACAATTTTTGCTTCAAATCATCCAAGTATTCTGATGTCATTATAATTGAAATATTATCCGCATAAATAAATGTCCTTCCGTTTTCCATGACGCATGGCAAGTCATTCACTTTGTATACACAGAATATATGGATTAATTATTTCGAATGGTCAAGTAAGTTCGAAAAAAAAGTACAACAAACGTAATAATAATAATAATAGGCCTCAGCCTATATCCACAGGCATAAGCGGCTCTACGAGTGATGTACTACCATCTACGACACTCGTACGGTATAGACGAGACACCGTTGTTTATGGTCCGGGGGATATTGAATCCGTTGTGGAAAATAAGAAGTGCCGAACATATTGGAACTACTCATTGCCCACCCTCAGGCAAATACAAGCCAATAAGCCTGATGTAGTCCTCCTCGAACATCAAAGTAAGACGATTTTCGTCTTGGAGTATTTGGCTCCTGGCGAAAAGAGGAGGAGAAACGGACTAAATATCGAGACTTACTCTTTGAACTCCGCAGGCTCTACCCAAACCATTCTGTTAAAATGGTGGTTCTTATTATAGGGGTCCTTGGTGGTATGATGGACACACTGCTCTAGTACTTAAAAATCATACTGGCTTGCCGTAATATGGCAGAAATCTTAGCCGGACGAATGCAGAAGGCCGTCATCCTTGGTTCACTGCGTCTGCTCAGGGCACATGATTCTCGAACCCAGAAATCGCTTACCCCACGGACGTGGGGACTGGTTATCTGGGTAAACGATCCAGCGCGTCCTCCGGATGTATCGGGGCTTCGGAGACAGGGCCTGACTGGAACATCTTTTAGGGAAAAAAATGAATAATGGTCTTTATTGGAAAACAAAAAGATAGTTCAACCAAAAGGCGAAGTTCAAATCTGAAGTGCCGAACACTGCAGCTTTTTTCTTTCACTCAATTGCCATCATTGTTAATATTTCTGTGAATATGTTGAACCAGCTCTGTAGAAGCAGTTTGAAATGCATTTATTTTTATTTTTTTTAAACCATGCTGGCAAGGCGTGATAGTTTTATTTAAATCAAGGAAGTATAATATTTTACCATAGACAGCGTTTCCAATGAGTATCGAGAAAGAGGAGAAAACACATATACCTCTATAATTTTCAGCACTCACCTTTTTTGTGATCTACAATAACTTAGTATAATACCAACTGAGTTGGAAATACAGGGCTGCATTTATTAATTCAGCTGAGTACTTCGAGATCACAAATCAACTCTATCAGGAACTTCGTCGGTTCCCTTTGAATATTGGTTTTTAATCTCACAGTTACTTTCAATTCCCCAGAGATACAAAGTGGTACTTCAGTCGCAAAAATCGCAACGCCAACCTTTTCTTTTATCCTAATTGGTGTATTTGCTTTTAACGGGTTTATTTTTATAGAATTTGTTATGCTGATCTCACAGAGTTTGATACGAATCTCTACAGTCAGTTTTGAGGAGTTGAGAGATCGGGGTGATCATCAAACTTAATTTTTTTCAATTGGTGCCCCTTTTTACTTATTTAAAGCACGCAACAGCGTGTGCAAATCGAACTTTCAAAAACGTGCGTTTTTTAAAGTTACCATGGATACATCAACAATTCGAGAACAGTGAAGTCTGAATGACAATGTTATGATTATTGATCTGACAGGAGTACCTTGTAACGTCAAATGAAATATTACGCAAACAAATGAAAAACTTTTATTCAAACATTAACGAAAGGTATACTGATGTCTCATAATGAATTCAACCATTTTACATTATTACGTTCTTATTTCCATTGTTTGTAAGAATGAAACCAGTATTTATGATTTCAAATATGATTTCAAAAAATATGGTAAAGTATGCGTGGATAACTGGTCTTTCAAACACTTGGCAGAGCCGTCGTATTCGAAAAATCGCGCGTGTTTGAAAGACCTTTTTATCCACTTATACTTTGATATACTATTACAGGTGATAATTTTGAAAACATGGTCTGCATACTGTCAATCACTTATGTCCTACATACTGAAACATCAAAAATCCCCTTTTTCAACTAAATTTCACACTTTTTTGAATGGCAAGTCTTTTTTCATCAAAAATACATTGAAATACTAGAGTGAACCATTGCTGATATACTGGCAACATTGGAACTGACTTCGAAACATTTGAATTCAAATCTTTGTTGTTTTTTACGTCGTTTTCACAAATATGCCTTTCAAAAGGCATCACTTTACTAGGCGTAGCGTATTCGTTTAGAGATATGAACGTATTTGGCCAAATATTTAATTATTTGCATGTATCACGAACATGCATGTCATCCACACATTGAATTGAATCAGCAAGAAACCCAAACATGTAAAAATTTGTTGTTCACCGGTGATGGATGTGTCGAGAGCGGCAGCGCTTCATCAATACGTGAATTAATCTTACCAAAGCGTTGGTGGGAAGATAACAATTCATAAAAAAAGAACTATGTCGTATCTATTCTTTATTTTTGGACAATACAAAGAAAATCGAGTGACCTTATATAGTTATCAATTTAAGTACAGCAATACAAACTACCTGAACATGTGAAATTAGGCGTAGGTTCATGTTGAGTGCCTTATCACTGCATATATTACGGACTAAAGTCCGTTGTCTGACGAGTGCGCATCACGTTTTCAGCTAGTTTGTCGAACTGTACTACGCAGACTTAATCATGACGTCATTATCTTTTGTAGGGAAAGTATGGACATGCAGTTCAAAAAATGTTGGCAGAACCATCGAAAGAATTCCATAATTTATGCACAATGTTAATCACAGACGTTGAGCTCTTAATACAAAAAGTTAATACAATAGTTTCGAAAAGAGTTAGGAACTGGAGAGAGTGTGAACCATCTAAAGATAAATTAGTTTAACCAGGTTCCCAAGGATCTCATTTAGGAATTAAAATAAAAGATTTCATCAGTCAAATCAATTTCATTAACAAAACTTAATTATCGAAGTGGTATATATTACAAGTAGGTATTGCTAATACTTCGGCTTCAAGGTGACGAATTGATTTAGTTGTATAAAAACGTCTAGCCGTACCATGATACTTCGCTCACAAACTCGCTCACTTCTCTAAAACACTGCAGAAAGGTTGGAGATCTAACTATTTTATAGATATTTTCAAAAACGATTCTCTTCCGAAATATCATCAATCTTTCCACCATTAGCGGTCCCATTGAGACTGACCCGTCGTGATCAGTCTTCAAATTTATACGTCATCACTACGGAGACATGCCAATATGGCTGCTCTACGCCTGTTCTTTCTGAATTTTGGATACCTAAATAGTCGTTATTTCCTAACAATTTTGTATTATTATTAGGTCTGGGTAAGGGTAGTCAGGTCAGGTATGGTTGGCTAGTAATTAACGCATTTTCAACTCGGTTTGCATGCAAACGAATTCACGTATTTTCGACTGACTCCCAAGCTAGGTTAGCTTGCTCGGGTTAGGTTTGTGTGTTAATTGCGAGCGAAAAAACAAATTCACGCTGTTTCAACTCAGTTTGCCTTCTTCTAATTCGAGTTGTGCGCATGCGGAACTGCGGGATCAAAAGTAGAATTGGTACGGTTAGACGCTTGTGTCTAATTCCACTTTCTTGATTAGTCATTACTTTTTTAGGTTGATGTAAAGTGATATTGTCAACTTCAGAGTTAATATAGTCCTCTGAGAAGAAAACGCAAAGTAAACTACCTTTACGTTGAGGAGTGACCTTCATTGAAAACTCTGGCATCTCGTCATCTATAAAAGAATTTGATGCTTACGATTTTATATATTCCTATTCATTTTTTGGCAGAGGTGGTGGTCTGTATGTGTAAGGTATCATTGATGATGAAGAATTTTGCCATTTGTGTTCCTGGCGTTCATCATAAAATAACTGATTTATTTTAATCATCATTAAGTCTCTACGATCTTCTGAAAGTTTATGCATCTTTTTTGCTACAAGCTTTCCGAAAATGTTACATTCATCCTCTTCGTCGTTTTCCTGCGGCTGGGGTACATTTTCCATATGAAATGCTTGAGTCATTTGTTTTTTTGTCTGCTTAATTTCATGAGGATTATGCTGTCTTTTCCTGGATGCTGTAGCTGACGATGTCTGTTCAGAAGATGAAAAATTTTGGTTCATAAAACTACGTTGTGATTCGCGTGATGGGCATTCTTCTTCTAGGTTTGATTCATCAGTTGTGCCGACAGTATTTGTGTCGCCTGTATCATCTTGACTAGTGTTTGGGTTTTCTGCATCCTGTTGATTATAATTATTCTGAAATCGAAAATGATTTAAATTACTAATTTTTTTATTTTCAAATGCCGATTACGGAAAAAGAATGGCTGAATGTCATGATCATCTCAGAAACAGCCAATTCTGAAATCATCAACTGTTATCATAGATGTGAATTGAAATGTCAAAATAATTTTTCGTTGGCTTTCCATTTGATAATATGTAAAATTTGTGATCGCGGAGAAAGTACAGTCTGCTACTCGATTAGAATGAAAATTTCTTATGCTCCGGAATTTTCCACTCGCGTCGAATTTTCATTCTGACATTGTTAGAGAATATACTATTCTCCACAACCGTTACAGAATTTGTCAATTCTTATATCAAATTTGATAACAAATATTCTACATCTTATTCATTTTGCGTGTTTTTATTCCATAACTTGGTAAGGAATGAAAATTCTATCTCTGTTGAAGCAATAATATCGTTAGCTTTGACTGGTATAATAGTGACAAGATGTGAATTGAAATGTCAAAATAATTTTTCATTGGCTTTCCATTTGATGTAAAATTTGTGATTGTGGGGAAAGTACAGTCTGTAACTCGGTTAAAATGAAAATTCGTTATGCTCCGGAACTTTCCACACGCGTCGAATTTTCATTCTCACCTTGTTACATCAACAAAAAACCATTTTGCATTGTGCTACTAGCCTTGGTTGACAGTAACTACTGTTTTATGTTCGATGAAATTGTATTTGAGAGCAGAATAAGCGATGACGGTGTTCAAACAAATATATATTTTGGAATGGAAATTTTAAGACTACCATACAAATCCTAATTTCAAATGAAAATATTAATTTATCCAATGTATTTTGAGGTAATGGCGCATTCGCTCTGAACAAAACATTAATGAAACCATACCCTGGAGAGCAACAAAGAATGAATTTTTAACAACAAACTTCCATCAGCCGGAGTTGCTGAAAATACGTTTGGGTCGTGACTTCTATATATAGAGTGCTCCGTGAACCCAGGGGCGTACCTAGGGTTATGGGTAATGTGGTAATTACCTTCCACCCATAACTACCTTGGTTTGACTGAAAGTTGTCTTTATTTGGAACGTATATGAAACCTTTATAGTAAATAATATATATAAAAAAAAGGTGACTACCTCTAGACGCAGTAACAATTTTTTAGGGATTTAGCTGACGAATGGAATATCCCGTAAATTGTGCAAAAAAAACACTTAACGAGAAAGGATATTTTCAAATTTTGTAGAACTGTTAGTACTGCAGATAGGTTAAAGAATTGTGCATTAAATGATAGAAGCATACAATTTGAACCACATATACTACATATATAAAGGTTCAAAACTGAATATAAGGCCATCTCAGATTTTGCCTTTTACAGTAATGGGGAGGGACATCCAAAATGGCGGCTTCAGAAAGTTTGTTAAGTTGCTGCCTTCAACTCTACTTAGATGATGTTAAATGATATATAGTATAGTAGTGGCTTGTCTTTATAATATTGTTCTGTGCATGCAAAATCTCAGTAAAAAAAGATATACACCAAACTTAGACAGTGCTGGAGGATAAGATTTGTTTCGTGTCTCAAGAATTCATTCAAATCTTCATTAGGTGTTTGTGATGCAATGTTCAACATGGAAAATAACGAACAGTCATACTTCACTGATGTCAATTGTAACTGCTTATTCGACTACTCACGAAAACTGAAGGACGGCTGAAGAGGTTCTGGTTATTCCGTTTTATCACATCTGGTATTGGTGAGGTTTTATTGATAAGCCTCTTGCTACATAAAAATCATACTGTTCAATTCCAATTTGTTCAATAGTTGAAAAAGTGCCTCCTACTGCTACAATATAGGTATCTGCTGTCAAGTACCAGTGGAGGTCATTCTGGACCTCACTCCTCTCCATCTCACGGTGAGGAGAACTGCTTGGGGAGCAAACCTGAGGTTGGCCAAAGTCGGACTTGAAGGGACAGCACACAGTGTAAGGGGCTCAGCCCCCACCGGAAGTGCACACCTTGCCGATCTCCCAACTGACGAAATTACCAGGAAATTTAGTTTCGAGAATTTTTTTTCGAACGGAACTAAATACCAAGAAACAATGGAGCACAGAATCCATTTGAGCACTGGGTAAGAATACCATTACATGGTACACGGACGGGTCTAAAACTCCCGACGGAACTGGAGCAGGAGTACTTGGACCTCGTACCAAGTACTCCGAACCCATGGGACACTTCCCCAGCATTTTTCAAGCGGAAATTCACGCCATAGAAAGATGCATTCAGTTCAACCTCAATAGGAACTACCGGAACAAGGAAATTGCAATCCTCTCCGATAGTCAAGCAGCCATCAAAGCGTTGGGCTCATATAACATCAACTCGAAGATAGTCTGGGAATGCCTAGAAAAACTCAACGATCTAGGCAGGAACAACAAGGTTATCCTCCTCTGGGTGCCTGGGCACGTCGGAGTAGAGGGAAATGAACAAGCAGACACCCTGGCACGAAAAGGAGCATCAACGCCACTGATCGGGTCAGAACCATTCTGCGGACTTGGAAAATCTTACTTCCAAGAAGAACTCAATAAAACTGAAGAAGCAATGAGAGCAACATACTGGCAAAGACTTCCAGGGCTAAGGCAGGCCAAAGATCTCCTCGGCAATTTCAACCGAGCATGATCGAAAACACTGATTAACCTCAGCAAAACTAGTCTAAAGACAATCACAGGATTTCTAACGGGGCATTGCAGACTCAAAGAACACCTAAGGAAGCTAGGCTTAGAGGAGGACAACACCTGCAGATTCTGTGGGGAACATCCTGAAACACCTCACCACATATTGATGGAGTGTTATGCTGTACACCACAAAAGATTAAATATAGTGGGATCACACCAGCTGACTGTGGAAGAAATACCACAAATGGACCCCCTCAAAATCCTAAAATTCCTGAAGGAACTGAGGCTTGAGGGGATGCTGTAAACGAGAACACCTTGAGATAGCAGAAGAAGATGGGGCACAATAGATCTAACTAGGTCGCAGCGCATCAGTCACCATCCATACCAACCAATACCAACCAATACCAATACCAAGTACCAGACAAATCAGTGCCTTTTTCACTGAATGGCTGCCTAGATTTTGTATTATACGAGTAAGTGACTTGATATCTTTCGCAAAAGCCATCTGTAAATGCTTTCGAGATTCATGGTGACGTTGATCTTTTTCCTATCTACCTGTGATTGTAGAAATTTTCTGTTAGGCCTAAAGCTCCTCCTTCATCTTTCACCGTTGCGTTATTCTGTTCATATGCCTGATCAGTAGCAATGGCAGAGAATGTTTTGTTTTTTTGGCGACAAACTTACCTTCCATGAATTCTTCATAGGTCTCAGGGGGATTGTTTTTAAGTGAAATCTTGTTACGCAAGTGAACTGAAATTTATCTCGCATAGTTAGTACAGTCCAGGGAAAAGAACCAGGTAATAAAAGTCAACAGTGACTTCATATAGAGCCAAAAATCTTCTCTTAGTGATTTAATAAAATTCAACAAAAGGAACAATAAACCGAGAATATAAATTGAAGGCATGCATTGAATCTTTCTTCACAACACTCTTCATATGATATCCTGACTGATATCCTCTTCACTTTGGGTGTAGTAAATGTAAATCTGTTGCAAAATTATATACAGGGTGTTAATTAAGTACGTTAACAAACTTCGGGAGCTGATTTTTTGAAAGTTTTCAGAACAAAAAGTTCATATAAACATATGTCCCAACAGCTTGGTTTCCCTTTAATTAAACGAAAGAACACTCTTTTGTCTTATTTCCACTAGATTTTTATTGTTACGACCGGTTTCGGGTTTTATCCCATTATCAAGTATAAAAACTAACTAATACAATTGAACTCTAAGCCTAGTTATATAGGGAGTTTGCAGGTAGGCTGGATGGAGAGGTAATTAAGAGAACAAGGGTGAAACAATATAAACTTCTGGAGGTGATGGAAATTACCTGGGTTGTCAAATTTATAAATTCAAAAGTGGAGACCTACACAAATCGAGTTGCTCGTTGAGGGTTCTAAATTTCTGGTTTTTAATTGATTTATTAAATTCCATGGCTTCCAACAGATTCATTGTCTTATTGTCATTGTAATAAACGATGAGTTGGATTTTCTGCAAATTATATTCCTCATGACTGGTCTCTTATCAAAATATTTTATAACAGATTTTTCTTTCTGGAATTGGAGTTGATTATGCTTTATTGTTCAGAACTGACTGAGATTTCAGTATAGTTTTAGTATGCGCCAATGCATGTTTTACTTGTCGATGGTATTACTGAAGATACAGATACAGATACACTGGTTGAAGGTGGATATCAAGGATATGTTCCGTTAATCGCCAGTCACCAATCTGACCATTCTGGTAAACCAAAAAGCCAACCCAAGTGACCAACGTCGATTAACGGAACACAACCAAAGTTTGAGTCAAATTCGAGCAACATGAACTCGTACCATCATCATCATTTGGAATTGCATAGTCTGTTCTAGTATCTTTTTTATATAGCTATAATGATATTTTCAATAACATGTTTTTTTTTATTTGAAGATTCAGCTGTTATATCTAATTTTTTCTCCGAATGTATATTTTGTACAAGTAGGTATCTAATATCGTTCAGATATCACAGTTTAACAGCGAACCAGATATTATTAAAACAAATTGTAGCTGTCAATGATTATAAATCTGGTCACAGGCGATTACTTCAAAAAAAGGTTTTTGTACGACCACAAATATAGTCGTCCTAGTGGAAATAGGTTTCGACACGTCTGTTTTGTTGTACTTATTTTGTTGTTCTGTATAAAGGGCATGATCTTACCTTTATATAATACCGTTGACCTTCGCATAGGACCCTGCAAACTTCGGGCACAATTCGTGAAATTGAAGATGCAGATACTTTACATAAATACATTGAACTTTGATAGCTATCACCAGTAGCAAAGAACCTCAATGTTGTAGCTAAACGGTCCTTTACGGAAAAAGCGCCTCTGTAATTTGTGTTTTGCTTGTAAATCTTTGCGATGATTAGATTTATTAGGATCTAAAACTCAGTGCCAGAAATTTCCACATAATTATGGAATGATGATCGTAATTCTCCATGCAATCCAAAGTCATCGGTTGTCAACTGAGTTTGCATTTCTGCCGTGCCATTATTGTTTTCTCTTCTAGTCAATATGTTGATAAACGTGCCAGAAAATGTAAATTGAATTTTAAAAAAATGTAATTTTGATGTTGTTATTTGTTTTCTTTTTTTGATTCCGTGAGACCGAAATGGCTTTCGAATAAACCTTTCGGTAGTCGCGGGTCTTGGCGCGACAAAAATGGTCGCAGCTGTATCTCTCAGATACTAGACTAAATCCGATGAAATAACTTTCCAATTTTCGGAACTTGATGATTATAGTCAAAAACGCATGAATGCAATCATTTTTATAAATATATTTTCATAGATAGTTCCCCATAGTCACAGTGGTGGTCGCAGGTATCTCTCAGATACAAATAACCTTTAATGATTTTTTTAAAATCCACGAGAATAATATTCATAAGGATTTTGAATTAAACGAAAAGTATTCATTTACATACAGTGTGTCTCACTTATCATGGAAACACCCCCGTATCTTCCGTAATAATTGAGGTAGAATGATGAAACTCTCAGGACTGATGAAAATGCTCCGAATGCAATAATCACCTCAATTGGGTTTTCCTAAGAGATATACACTGCCCTCATACGCGATGGAACAACCCATTTTTACTGTAAAACATACTAGGGGGCAATGTAGGCTCTAAATACCCTCAGATTCGTGATCAATACTATCAATTTACTACAAATACACTGTTTTCCTGGGAAAACTTCAGTCCTGAAAAATCCGAATTTGTCTCACTTTTCATGGAAAAACCCCTGTACCTTCCGTAATATGAAGTAGAATGATGAAACTGTCAGGACTGATGGAAATACTCAAAATGCACTCACCACCTCAATTAGGTTTGCCTAAGTCGCGATGGAACAACCCATATTTACGGTAAAACATACTAGAGGGTAAAATAGGCTCGAAATTCCTTCGGATTCGTGATCAGGACTACAAACTTACTACATAATAATATGCACTTTTTTCCTGAAAAATCCGATTTGTCTCACTTCTCATGGAAACACCCCTGTATCTTCCGTAATAATTGAGGTAGAAAAATGAAACTTTCAGGACTGATGGGAATGGTCAAAATACGCCTACCACCTCAATTGTGTTGGCTTAAGTGATATACACTGCCCGCCACTCGCGATGGAACAACCTATTTTTACGATAAAACATACAAGGGGGCAAAATTCCTTCAGATTCGTGATCAGGACCACCAACTCACAACAAATACACTCTTTACCTGAAAAAAATTCGGTCCTGAAAAACCCGAATTTGTCTCACTTCTCATGGAAATACCCTCGTAATTTCCGTAACTACTGGAGTAGAAATCCAGGAGCGTTCGATATTCCAGCGATGAATCTAAATCTTGCATGGAGTTGATCTGAGTGACATACACTGCTCGCCAGGGACGATGAACCTAGCCAGTTTTGCGAAAAACAATATAGGCTCAACGGATTGGGGATCAGGACACCAATATTGTACCACCAATACATATTTTCGAGGGTAAAACCACAAGAAGTTTTCATTTTATCGGACAAACTTATTTTGCACGAAAACTTGGTTGCTTTGGTAATTGACGAAAGCACATAACATGATAACATAATCTAATGTTATTTGCTCGAGTCATGTTACAAGCTACCAAGTTTGAGTGGAACAAAATTAAAGTTTAGAGCCTATTTTGCCCCCTAGTATGTTTTACTGTTAAAATCGGCCATCAGTCGTGAGAGATTCATCATTCTACCTCATTTATTACAGAAGATACGGGGGCGTTTCCATGAGAAGTGAGACAAATTCGGATTTTTCAGGACTTAAATTTGTTCAGGAAAAAAGTGTATCTGTGGTAAGTCTACTTTGCCCCCTAGTATGTTTTACCGTAAAATGGGTTGATCCATCGCGAGTGGTGGGCAGTGTATACCACTTCGGCCAACCCAATTCAGGTGGTGGATGAATTTTGACCATTTTCATCAGTAGTGAGAGTTTCATCATCTTACCTAAATAATTACTGAAGATACGGTGGTGTTTCCACGAGAAGTGAGACAAATTCGGATTTTTCAGGACTGAAATTTTTTCAGGAAAAAAGTGTATCTGTAGTAAGTTGGTGGTCCTGATCACGAATCTGAATGAATTTTGAGCCTATTTTTCTTCCTTGTATGCTTTGCCGTAAAAATAGGTTGTTCCACCGCGAGTGGTGAGCAGTGTATATCACTTAGGCAACCCCATTGAGGTGGTATGTGCATTCTGACAATTTCCATCAATCCTGGAAGTTTCATCATTCTACCTCAATTAATACGGAAGATACGGGGGTGTTTCCATGAGAAGGGAGACACAGTGTACATATAATAAAATGAATATATTCTTATAAGCAGATTAAATAAAATCTCTCAGATACAAGTAGCACTTTTCAGCTAACGAATTCACTGCAACGAGTTCTTACAAAAACTTATATTTTACAGCATATGAGACAGGAAGGTTGACGACGGCACAACCCCAATAATCTGCAGATTTACAAACAACGCGCTAAAGCGTTACCGCTATGTATCTATCAGATACGCGCGACTACCGGAAGGTTAACATCCAGCATACGATTCTGCGTACGGTACAGCTTGATAAATCTATAAAGGGATATGAAATCGGCACGCCTATCGATGCGCGGTAGCCAGAGCCGGACCGAGGGCGTGGCGAAGGGGGCATTTGCCACGGGCGCAAACGACTTAGGAGAGGAAAATATAAAATTTTCAATTTTAAATCAAGGCTTTCTTGACTACGGATTTGGTATTGAAATATAAGTGAAATTGTCAAGCTGTGTGCACGCATCAATATAATAGAATGAAGCAAAATGTGTATTTTGTGAGGACGATGGAAGTCCTCTGGATGCATGATGCTTTTATGGTTTTGGCTCTTGTATACCTGACGAGTAAGTACTGATGATGACTTTTTAGTCGAAAGCGCTCTGCTATTATGTTATAAATATATTTCTGCACGAAATACAAATTTTGCTTCATTCAATTATCAAAATATAAGTCCGATTTGAATACGTATGAATAATGAAGTTCATTATGGGTGAAGGACCATATGAAGTTCAATTGTAAAGTTTTTGAACATCTAATATAATTGAACTTTATGAGAAAGAATGCAGGCAGTTAATTTCAAATAATTTGATTCATAAAACGAAACTTCATCCAAATAGGAAGGTAAGGTAAACTATCATCATAATCGCAAATTTTCAAAGATTTCACTTCACATCTAATTTCACTTGACAGCAGCGTGTGTTTGACAGTAAATTGAATAACAAAATAACAAAATGATAAGGCACAGCTTGCTTACTAGTTTTCATAAAGAATAACTTTAATGTATCTGTAGTTTCAAATATACTAAATTTGGAATTTGAAAAATATTTACATACAACTATTTATTGATGCCAGCAGATAAAGTTTTGTATCTAATTCGGATTATCATTATGATCCTCATAACATAAATATGTGTTTCATTTATTTTGTTCATGCCAGAGCTGGGTTATTTCTAGCTGAAAAGTAATTAATAATTAAAATAACTTTTTTTTTCGTGTAATTTGTAATTGTACTTTAGTATTTTTTTTCTTGAAGTAATTTGGAATTGTAATTGCAGCAAAATATGTGCAGGAATTGTAATTTGTAATTATGTTATTCATATAATCTAAATACAATTACTTCTCATAAGTACAATTACTTTTCACAATTACAATTGCACTTATAAGTAAAATAACTTTATCTAATTCAGTTTCAAAAAGTCGGGTTTTACATGACGTTTGTAAATTATGAAACGTCAGTTTTTTTCAAAACTGTCACAAGTGAAAATGAGTTGTGTAATATTCATTAACCAACTAGTTCTGTAATGAAATAGAATAAGAAACCAATAATTTTATCTGTGAAACGATTCAAAACAGGATTTGCTGCGTCATGTCTAACTTCTGATTTTTATGGTATTAATAATTCATTTTATGGTTTATTTGCCGATTCTTCTGTATAAGACGCTATTTCGTCGGAACAACTACTCATTTTTGACATAAGTCTGACACGTTTGATATTGCTTATTAAATATTCATTCTGACAAGTGCCAATGCCTCTGTCCGATATCAGGAGAAAACCATTGTATTATATTCATGAAATGATATCATTAGATAAAAATTTTGAACGAAATACGTTATGAAAAGATTTATTTGTTCGACTCGCGTAATTTGCAAAACTCACTCACTCCGTTCGCTCGTTGTGGCAAATATTACACTCATCGAACAATATCGGTCTTTTCATAACTGATTACGTAAATAACTATTTCCTAATAACAATTACTTTTTCTAATTACAATTACTTTTTCTGATTACAATTACTTTTGAATGCATATTTGTTTACGAGATGCACGTGTTGCGTACACAGCATTACCACCTTTGGTGGATTTCTACTTTTTTAGTAGATTTTGGCTTTCTCGGCAGAAATTTTAGTGGTTACTTTTTTCTAGTACCTAGATTTTTTGGTGGATTTCTAAAAGTACTTTTTTTAATAGATTTTTGATAGATTTCAAAGTTATACCTGCGCTTATTAGCCTATAACTCAAAGTAATTATACTTATATGTATTTCCAAGTTCAAAACATTCAAACGAATGCCAGAAATATTATATAAATTCAAATATTTCAGACTTTTTTTAACAGGTGTCAGTAATTTTTTTAAGGACTATACCAAATTCACGGTTGCCCTCAACAGGTTATATTTTCAGTTTTAAGAACCTCAGATAGATGTTTATGTAGAACTTAAAACTCCTACAAATATTGAAATATTCTTTGAATGAAAAACGAACATTATTAGTAATACTACACCGTATCAGATAACGCATAAGAGTTTTGAGATAAAGCAGACAAGACAAGTAACATTATGATCATTCTAAAAATTTGAAATATGAAAATATTTATGATTTTGCAAAAAAAATTATTTTGTCTTTCTTTATCAAACGCAAAATGTGTTTTCTCTGCAGTTAATTTAATTCAAACTACTCAAATGAAATTGTTTCATTGATATCAATTTTCTGATACATTTGTACTGGGATTCAATCGAGGATTCACCATTCACATTTTATTGTTTTATCCGAAAGTAATTAGAAAAAAAAAGTTGGTAATTCCTTTCTAGTCATGTACTTTGTAACTGTAATTAATTCCTTTTTTTAAAGTATTTTGTAATTGTAATAATTAGTTCCTTTTTTGAAAAAGTACTTTGTTATTGTAATTACTTTCAAAGTACATGTAATTACCCAACTCTGGTTGATACTTTGTAAGAAAATTTGTTTTTAGAATTATTGTTTTTGCCAAAACCACAAAAGAGTTGGGTTTTATTTATTACCAAAGAATATATCAATGATTTTAGTTTTTATTCATATTCATTTATTTTGTTGATTTGTTGATTCGTGCATCTATAGTTAAAATTATGAAAAAATTACTTGTGTAATTACTGTTGATTATTATTAATAAAAATGTTCTTCGAAATATCATCAATAAATGTCTATTATAAAAACATTATTTATTGAAAAATGAATTTCTTCAAGGGCGCATTCTAAAAGTTCGCCTCAGGCGCTAGAATCCTAGTTCCGGCACTGGCCGTAGTAGAAGAGCTCAGTATATATTTCAAGAAAATCATCGACACGTGCTCAACAAATTCGAGAAGAATTTTCTAAATAATTTATGGGCTCTGTTACCTGGCAAAATGAATATGCTTAACTTTTTTCTATGTACTTTTGTTTAATAATGTCAAATAATAACTGAAAATGTTTTACCTTCCCTGTTTCCTTGTCTAGGTGAATTTCCGCTGTGTTAAGTGTTTTCCGACATTTACTTTTTTTAAGTAAGAATGCAAAAGCCTTATATCCAAACCATTTGCTCTCATACACCTCATCTCGACCTGTAGGAAATGTGCATTAGTAATTTGTAACTTTTAATCAAAAAAGATCGTCAAAACTAGGTTGGGGCAGACGGTTATTTTTGAAATGTTCATCTCCAAGTAAATTAGTTAAAGTAGAACAAACAATCTAGTAAGGTTATAAATTAATATTAGCCGACGACCCTCATTATTACCCATTGTTCGGAATACAGATAAACAATGAAAGTGTGTGTCCCTTAAAATATTCCCAGGTCCGCATTCAAATATCTCATGAAATAGTTTGGCATTTTAATAATAGTAGGCTCTCCATTTTTGTGGCTTCTGTTGACAGTTTTGTATTTGAATATATTTGGTAATAAAAAAATCTCCTGTAAAATAGTAAGTAACCCTATATTTTGAAAAGAAACGAAAAGACTCTGGTGGTTCAAGGAAACTAGATGGCTGTGATGTAGATATAATTCGAAGAACAGTAAATGCCTTATATAAAGAGCAAATTGTGCCTACATTAGATGTTTTAATGCAACGGCTAAAAAATAATGAAACTGGTATCCAGTGTTGCAAAGAGACTTTGAGGACGTCTCTTTTACGAAACGGATTTCAATTTAGAAAACTCAGTAGTGGCAGAAACATCATAATGGAATCTGCGCGCCTCAAGAAATGGAAATTTGAATATTTATTGGCTATAAACGAGTTTAGAGAATGTGGTAGAACGATAGTTTATTTGGATAAAACTTGGTTCGATACACACGATATTCCAAAAAAAGTTGGGTAGACTCATCTGACTTGTGCCAAACTAATGCACCGTCTAATAAAGGAAAACGCATTACGATAATTCACGCAGGAACCGAAAGTGGTTTTATACAAATGCGTTGTCTTTATCGGCAAAGAATATTAAGGACTCTTTAGTCAATTATCATGATGATACTACAGCCGAATTATTTGAAGACTGGTTCCAAAATAAACTCATACCAAATATTCCACCCAACAGTATTATCGTCATGGTTAATGCTAGCTACCACAGTCGAAGATTAGATAAAGCACCATGCTTAAAAGACACCAAAGCCACTATACAAGAATATATGTTAAATCATGATATGTACTATGAGGAAAAGTACACAAAAAAAACAGTTACTAGAAGTTTTACACAGTTTTTCGATAAAAAAGAAATATTTTTGTGATTCATTGGCTGAAAGCTTGGGACATACGGTGCTCAGACTTCCTCCTTATCACTGTATGTTTAAGCCAATTGAACATATATGGCATCAGCTTAAGTCAGCTGTTCGAAGAAATAATATTTACGTGAAGTTAGCCACACTTTTCTGGCCACAGTTTTTTGTTTTGAGTATACCTTAGGTGGAATTGAGGAGTTACCGTCTGCGGTGTTGCCACATCAATTGTTTTTACAGATATGTTCATTACCAGTTTTTTAGATTATTTGCAGCTAGGTAGCATTATTATTCAACAAACTATTGAAATGTGGTAGGTAAGAAACATGGAACTGTCCGAAAAATCCTGAATTGAATATGAAATAGAAATACTGTGCGATAGACGCCTTCCAGAAATGTTTGTATTTATATGTATGTGGCGTATGTGACGTAGAAGACATAGAAATGAAGTACGGTGACATTTTCAACAATTAAAATCTCTTTGCATGGCAGTAGGAGAGTTGAAATGGTTATTTAACGAACAAGTGTATTAATAAGGGCGATTAACAATCGAGATATTTTAACGCGTGAGCGGAGCGAGCGCGTTAATGTTTGAGATTGTTAATCGCCATTTTAATTCACGAGTTTGTTACAAAACTTTTCCGTCGACAGAAGTTTTCAAAAATAGAGATATCTTATTTTCAATGTTTATTTATTTAAGGTTACGATAAAAAACAATCACTATTTCCTATTTATATTAACTCTACTCAAAGATAGTTTAATTTTTCTCAGTAGTAGTTTTATTTTATTTTTTATTATTTATTTTCAAAGTGAAATTAAAAAAAATTTACCCTCGGTGGGTTTTGAACTCTAGACCTCAGTGTTGGAAGCACTTTACCATTACGCCAAGGGACCATATAATGTTTTGAGTGACAACTGGTGTAATAAACATTTTCTAAAATTTTATTGGAAATTGACAAATAAATAATGACAGGTAGTACTAACCAATATAAAATGTATAAGAGCAATGTATGTTGGGTTGCATATAATCAAATCGTTGATTAATAGAAAATCATTCATTAACAGGGATCATTAATCAACGATTTTGAGTGCGTTAAAATACATCATAAATGAACGGTCGACGGAAAAAAAAATTAAAATATTTTCTTGGGCTAAAAAATATAAAACTATGTCAAGCAGGTACGGTGCACAAAAAACAAAAATAACATCGGAAAGAGCATGAAAATCTTGACATTTTCAAAACTTCAAATCTCTTTGGATGGCCGTAGGAGAGTAGCAAAAAAATTAAAATGTTTTCTCGGGCTATAAAATATAAAACTATGTCAAGCAGGTACGGTGCACAAAAAACAAAAATACCATCGGAAAGAGCATGAAAACCTTGACATTTTCAAAACTTCAAATCTCTTTGGATGGCCGTAGGAGAGTAGCAAAAAAATAAAAATGTTTTCTCGGGCTATAAAATATAAAACTATGTCAAGCAGGTACGGTGCACAAAAAACAAAAATACCATCGGAAAGAGCATGAAAACCTTGACATTTTCAAAACTTCAAATCTCTTTGGATGGCCGTAGGAGAGTAGCAAAAAAATAAAAATGTTTTCTCGGGCTATAAAATATAAAACTATGTCAAGCAGGTACGGTGCACAAAAAACAAAAATACCTTCGGAAAGAGCATGAAAATCTTGACATTTTCAAAACTTCAAATCTCTTTAGATGGCCGTAGGAGAGTAGCAAAAAAATTAAAATGTTTTCTCGGGCTATAAAATATAAAACTATGTCAAGCAGGTACGGTGCACAAAAAACAATAATACCATCGGAAAGAGCATGAAAATCTTGACATTTTCAATACTTCAAATCTCTTTGGATGGCCGTAGGAGAGTAGCAAAAAAATTAAAATGTTTTCTCGGGCTATAAAATATAAAACTATGTCAAGCAGGTACGGTGCACAAAAAACAAAAATACCATCGGAAAGAGCATGAAAATCTTGACATTTCCAATACTTCGAATCTCTTTGGATGGCCGTAGGAGAGTTGCAAAAAAATTAAAATGTTTTCTCGGGCTATAAAATATAAAACTATGTCAAGCAGGTACGGTGCACAAAAAACAAAAATACCATCGGAAAGAGCATGAAAATCTTGACATTTCCAATACTTCAAATCTCTTTGGATGGCCGTAGGAGAGTAGCAAAAAAATTAAAATGTTTTCTCGGGCTATAAAATATAAAACTATGTCAAGCAGGTACGGTGCACAAAAAACAAAAATACCATCGGAAAGAGCATGAAAACCTTGACATTTTCAAAACTTCAAATCTCTTTGAATGGCCGTAGGAGAGTAGCAAAAAAATAAAAATGTTTTCTCGGGCTATAAAATATAAAACTATGTCAAGCAGGTACGGTGCACAAAAAACAAAAATACCATCGGAAAGAGCATGAAAATCTTGACATTTTCAAAACTTCCAATCTCTTTGGATGGCCGTAGGAGAGTAGCAAAAAAATTAAAATGTTTTCTCGGGCTATAAAATATAAAACTATGTCAAGCAGGTACGGTGCACAAAAAACAATACTACCATCGGAAAGAGCATGAAAATCTTGACATTTTCAATACTTCAAATCTCTTTGGATGGCCGTAGGAGAGTAGCAAAAAAATTAAAATGTTTTCTCGGGCTATAAAATATAAAACTATGTCAAGCAGGTACGGTGCACAAAAAACAAAAATACCATCGGAAAGAGCATGAAAATCTTGACATTTCCAATACTTCGAATCTCTTTGGATGGCCGTAGGAGAGTTGCAAAAAAATTAAAATGTTTTCTCGGGCTATAAAATATAAAACTATGTCAAGCAGGTACGGTGCACAAAAAACAAAAATACCATCGGAAAGAGCATGAAAATCTTGACATTTCCAATACTTCGAATCTCTTTGGATGGCCGTAGGAGAGTTGCAAAAAAATTAAAATGTTTTCTCGGGCTATAAAATATAAAATTATGTCAAGCAGGTACGGTGCACAAAAAACAAAAATACCATCGGAAAGAGCATGAAAATCTTGACATTTTCAAAACTTCAAATCTCTTTGGATGGCCGTAGGAGAGTAGCAAAACTATGTCAAGCAGGTACGGTGCACAAAAAAAACAAAATACCATCGGAAAGAGCATGACAATCATGACATTTTTTTATGCACTTATGCATGATCTATTGAAAATGTTTCTTAGACTAAATTTGTATTCAAAGTGGTAAATTTGTTTTAAAGTATACAAAAATATTAGCAGCAAGATATACTTCCCTCATATAATCGTATGGTGCGATGATTTTTTTTCTCTAATCTTTCTCCTGTTATTTTGTTTTGCAAGTGTTACCTCCTTAATAATGCTTTGAAGCCCGAGAAAATATTTTAATTTTTTTGCAACTCTTCTACGGCCATCCAAAGAGATTCGACCTATTGCCGCAGATTGGATATAAATAGTGTTGTATTGCTTTTCATGCTGTTTCCACTGGTATTTTTTTTTTGTGCACCGTACCTGCTTGACATAGTTTTATATTTTATAGCCCGAGAAAATATTTAAATTTTTTTGCTACTCTCCTACGGCCATCCAAAGAGATTTGAAGTTTTGAAAATGTCAAGATTTTCATGCTCTTTCTGGTGGTATTTTTGTTTTTTGTGCACCGTACCTGTTTGACATAGTTTTATATTTTATAGCCCAAGAAAATATTTTAGTTTTTTTTCCACTCTCCTACGGCCATCCAAAGAGATTTGAAGTGTTGAAAATGTCAAGATTTTCACGCTCTTTCCGATGGTATTTTTGTTTTTTGTGCACCGTACCTGCTTGACATAGTTTTATATTTTATAGCCCGAGAAAACATTTTAATTTTTTTGCTACTCTCCTACGGCCATCCAAAGAGATTTGAAGTTTCGAAAATGTTAAGATTTTCATGCTCTTTCCGATGGTATTTTTGTTTTTTGTGCACCGTACCTGCTTGACATATTTTTATATTTTATAGCCCGAGAAAACATTTTAATTTTTTTGCAACTCTCCTACGGCCATCCAAAGAGATTCGTAGTATTGGAAATGTCAAGATTTTCATGCTCTTTCCGATGGTATTTTTGTTTTTTGTGCACCGTACCTGCTTGACATAGTTTTATATTTTATAGCCCGAGAAAACATTTTAATTTTTTTGCTACTCTCCTACGGCCATCCAAAGAGATTTGAAGTTTCGAAAATGTTAAGATTTTCATGCTTTTTCCGATGGTATTTTATTTTTTTGTGCACCGTACCTGCTTGACATATTTTTATATTTTATAGCCCGAGAAAACATTTTAATTTTTTTGCAACTCTCCTACGGCCATCCAAAGAGATTCGAAGTATTGGAAATGTCAAGATTTTCATGCTCTTTCCGATGGTATTTTTGTTTTTTGTGCACCGTACCTGTTGACATAGTTTTATATTTTATAGCCCGAGAAAACATTTTAATTTTTTTGCAACTCTCCTACGGCCATCCAAAGAGATTCGAACTATTGGAAATGTCAAGATTTTCATGCTCTTTCCGATGGTGTTTTTTTTTTTTGTGCACCGTACCTGCTTGACATATTTTTATATTTTATAGCCCGAGAAAACATTTTAATTTTTTTGCAACTCTCCTACGGCCATCCAAAGAGATTCGAAGTATTGGAAATGTCAAGATTTTCATGCTCTTTCCGATGGTATTTTTGTTTTTTGTGCACCGTACCTGCTTGACATAGTTTTATATTTTATAGCCCGAGAAAACATTTTAATTTTTTTGCAACTCTCCTGCGGCCATCCAAAGAGATTCGAACTATTGGAAATGTCAAGATTTTCATGCTCTTTCCGATGGTGTTTTTGTTTTTTGTGCACCGTACTTGCTTGACATAGTTTTATATTCTGTAGCCCGAGAAAACATTTTAATTTTTTTGCTACTCTCCTACGGCCATCCAAAGAGATTTGAAGTTTTGAAAATGTCAATATTTTCATGCTCTTTCCGATGGTATTTTTGTTTTTTGTGCACCGTACCTGCTTGACATAGTTTTATATTTTATGGCCCGAGAAAACATTTTAATTTTTTTGCTACTCTCCTACGGCCATCCAAAGAGATTTGAAGTTTCGAAAATGTTAAGATTTTCATGCTTTTTCCGATGGTATTTTTGTTTTTTGTGCACCGTACCTGCTTGACATACTTAGTTTTATATTTTTTAGCCCGAGAAAATATTTTAATTTTTCTTTCAACTCTCCTACGGCCATGCAAAGAGATTTTAATTGTTGAAAATGTCACCGCACTTCATTTCCATGTCTTCTAAGTCACATACGCCACATACCAATTTAAAATCGATTCGTACAATAATTACAAATCTCGTCCGTCAAGTTGGAGCCGCTATTTTGTTTTTTTTTTTCTCTAGAAATAATTCTATAATGCATTTTGTCACTGGAATTATGATAACTTGCCAAATTTCAAGTTAATCGGACAACCAGAAGTGAGTCAAAATTCGCTTTCAAAATTTGACCAAAACGAACGAACGAATAAAGTAAAAAATTAAACTAAATAAAAACTTGTAAATTATGAATATAATAAATCGTTGTTTCTTTCAATTCCCTCTATAAATACTAACATTTCTGGAAGGCGTCTATCGCACAGTATTTCTATTTCATATTCAATTCGGGATTTTTCGGACAGTTCCATGTTTCTTACCTACTACATTTCAATAGTTTGTTGAATAATAATGCTACCTAGCTGCAAATACTCTAAAAAACTGGTAATGAACTAAACAATTGATGTGGCAACACCGCAGACGGTAACTCCTCAATTCCACCTAAGGTATACTCAAAACCAAAAACTGTGGCCAGAAAAGTGTGGCTAACTTCACGTAAATAGAAATAATACTTCTCCAACCTTAAGTTCAGATGCGGTAGTTCTCATTCAAACAGAAACTGCAAACATTCCTGACAGCAGCTCAACTGTGTTTTTCATATTAAAAAGGTGGAAAAATCTTATACGGATATAGAAAAACTTCCCAAACAAAAGATTATTATCAATTTGGGTTACGACAGTGAGAGTGAAACTGATCTTTGTGAGTAATTTTGTAAGTGTGTGTATATTAAATTTAATTCTAAACAACTCAAAATTATAAAGTTTCTGAACTCTAATCGCATTCATTATCGTGATGTTTATAAATGTTTGTGTGTTATATATCATAATATATTATATGTAAATAGATAATTCTCAATTATAATCAAGCGATTTTTCTTAACCCAATATCATTTTACCTATTTATTTACATACAAAACAAAATTGAATGGTTAGTGCGGGTACAACTCTGCGTAATATGGACGGCCTGGCCGCCTGCTGATATCTCAAGTGGTTGGTGATTAATGACCTTCTTATAATTCTGGTTATCTGGAGCCTTAAGAGAATTAATTTGAAAAATGAACATACCACTTCCAGTCGTCATGGACTTTTCTTGCTTCGCCTTTTCCCTTCTAAAAGAGGAGAGCAGAGAATTTAGTTTCGCCTTCAAAACATCTACAGTGGTTTCCGCATCTCTTGCAATTTCAATCCACGCGTCGTGTTTTTTTGTTTTATTGTAATACCACTTATGGGTACTTTGCCATATTTCTGGTTTCATTTCATAAAGTCCAATTAATTGTAAACATTTCTCGTTGTCCCACTCCATATTATTATTGTTACAGCAAACTTTGTTAATTTAGGTTAATGCGTAGGTATATACTCCGCTTCGAAAAATAACACTACTTCACTGCAACCACGTCTCCACTAAATGCACATCGCGCGCACAAACAACGAATCCCTTTGATGTACCGACATCGCTCGGAACACCAACAAACCATTGCTAACGTTTGCGAATGCACGTTGTTTTTTCGTCTCCACCAAACAAATATTGAGTTTGCAAATATTTGCTAAAAATCGCAATCATTTTGCGCGCTTGCAATATGCAACTTTATAAATAACTGAATGTACAATTTATACTACCCTCTTTATCGTTCGAATAATTTCTCATTCTAATTCGGGCATCTCATACGTTTATCGATATTCCTTTATCAAGGACCCCGCACTTCTCTTATGGAAAATGGCCTTCGGTTAAATATCCTGAAATTTCAGTATGTTGTAGTATTTGATCACCTTATCAAAAATGTTCATTGGCCCAATACGATCCTATGACTAGTTTTCGAGATATTGGGTGTTGAAGTTGAAAGTGGCCATTTTTATTTCATTATTTTTTACGCAGTTGGAAGATTCATTTTTTTTCCAGTGTTCGTCATTCATACCATTGAAAACAATATTCTGATGCTTGAATGAGACGGATTTTTCAATTATCTACAGGGTAATCTTCAAACAAAAATAAGCTCAATCGATAAATAAAATTTATTATGCCTCTCATAATATTTTTCAGTAAAACATGTATCAAAATATAATGATCAAACCTTGATCGAATATAACTTGGGACTTCCAAACTCATACTGAGTGTTTCAGTTTTTTTTTACTATAAATAGTTCAGTATTTTTTAATCATCTTGTATATTCTGAATACAAATACGATTTGAAGGGCAAATCGGAGTCTGTATCAATTTGAAGAAATCTACCAGGTGATTCAATAGAAATGACCAGATCAAATGCCGAAATAAAACCAAAGTTTCAAGAAAACTTCAGTTAATTGCCTCATTAACTAACTATAAACATCCTTTTTTCTTGCATAAACAAATAATTACGATCCATTGAATAATTTTTGTTCTAATATTTAATTTTGTGTAGCTAGTATTCCGAGAAACTAAGTACTGGGTAACTTTTGTGCCTGATAATTTAAAAAGTAGCCATAGATGGCACATACAGTGAATCTAAATTTGAATAGCACCACTCAATAAAATAACATAAAATCAAAGAATTTAACCGACGAAATTTTTAGATATAGGGTGATTTCAATAAAAAAACATATTTCGTCCTTTTATTTTGCTCAGTTCCATTAAATCACCCGGTACATTTCTCCAAATTGATATAGATTCAGATTTGGTCTTCAATTGAGTCGTATTTGTATTCGAAATATACAGCATGAGTAAAAAATACTGAGTCATTTATGGTAAAAAAAAATCATCACCCAGTATAAGTTTGTGAGTCGTGAATTATTTTCGACAGAGGTTTGCTTATTATATTCTGATACGTGTTTACTGAAAAATATTATTAAATGCCTTGTAAATAATGTTTATCTATTAAACTTATTTTCTTTACAGATTACTCTGAAAAACAGGTCTAATTCGATAATTAGAATAATGTTTCTGAAAAATGGCCACTTTCAACTTCAACACACAATATCTCTAAAACTAGTCATAGGATCGTGTTGGGCCAATGGACACTTTTGATAAGGTGATTGAATACTATAACATTCTGAAATTTCAAGAAATTTAACCGAAAGCCATTTTCCATAAGGGAAGTGCGGTAGGTATGAGATTATGGTGTGTTTATACCCAAATTTCATTACTATTGATTCGTTTCAACATCAAATAAATGTGCAACATAAAAGGAATCAAACAATAAAGGAAATCAAACAAAATCAAGTATTTTTTCACTTACCTCAGTATTCATTGATAAGTTACATTTATAGACGGCTCCGAGAAAACTATTCATAAATTCATAAGCGAACCATGTTGGTTGGTATATATCGGATGTGCCTGCTCCTGATGTTTCCGATTTCTTGATTTTTGTTTTGTACCCCCTGAACGCAGCCATCAACGATTCTCTCTTCTTCTTCAGCTCCTTAACCGTGCATGGTTGTCCCATATTATTTCGAATGTCTATCCATGCGTCGATTATTTTGGTCTTATTTTTATGGGAGCTAATTTTAGGGTCCCAAATACAAGGGTGCATTCGGTACAATCCCAAAAATTTCATTACGTTTTGGTTTGTCCACTCCATTTTTCCATCGAAATCACTCTACAATACACGTTTACGGTGTCCGCTATATGAGATTCTAACTGAGCGAACCAAGTCTAGACGAGACGGTCGACGCAAATATTCAGGTTATTTGCCTTCGATGCGAGAATACCCGACGAAGGGGACGGAAACTCGTTTGTGCCTATTTGCGTTTTACCGGCGCATTTGGCGTAGCGTATTCGTGTAGAGGTTTCTCTGTCTCTGATTAAAAATATGATGTATGTATCGAATATCACAAACATGCCATCCACACATTGAACTCATAAGCTCGGGAGGCAGCGTTGATAACTTCTGCCTTTCCTTCTTTTTAACAATCAAAAGAACATGTCATTACGTGGAGTAGGTACTAAGTAAAAAATAATTTAATACAGGCTAAATAAAATATAACACCTGAAAAACTAAATTTATCCCAAGAGAAATTTTGAGAAGCTGATAAATAAATAGAAAGGAAATGGGAGCGGTGGAAAATATAAAGTTGGGTTTATACATCATGTAAAATAAAATAAGAAATAAAATACTATAATTTTGAAAGATAAATCATAACAAGTTCATATAGGATGAAATGAGAGAACTAAAAGTGATAAAATATAAAATTCCAAATTTTGATTGGCAATTTCTCATTTATTATAATTCACTCAGCTCTATATATTTTTTATCATGGATATCAAAGGCATTTGATACGGTCAGTCATGACTTGCTTGTGGAATGCTTGGAAAACATCGGCATAACAGGAGTGGCCTTAAGATTATTCAAAAATGATCTTTCTAATAGATTTCAATGTGTTGAACTGAAGATGGAGAAGAGCGATTTTCAAAAAATAGAATATGGTGTACCTCAAGGAACTGTTTTGGGAGCACTTTTGTTCAATATATATTTGAAATATCTATTCAGAATAAACACTACTGGTCAAATTATCACTTATGCGGACGATACTGCAATTTTCTACAGACATGAAGACTGGCTATCACTGAAAACTCAAGCAGAAAATAATATCCGTAATATTCAAGCCTTTTTAAACTATAGACTACTACTTTAACTTTAAAAAAACATTTTTTCTCCCCATACATATTGATAGGAGAAATATTCCTTCTTATGATAGCCTGCGAATCACTGAAGACATCTCAATATGCAGTAGTAATAAGATCAAATATCTTGGTGTAATGATAGACAATAACCTGAAATGGAATAAACAAATCGCTAAGTCACTAAGAAAATACAGTTTCTAATTTATAAACTTAAAAATCTTAAATATATTCTAGATTTCAAAGCAATGAGAACGATATATCAGGCATTGGTGGAACCACATATTGTGTATGGAATATTAGCATGGGAAGGTGTAAGTAAGTCCCACCTGGAAAAATTAATCATTGTTCAAAAGCGCTTACTTAAAATTATATTCAACAAAGATATAAAATATCCATCAGATAGGTTATTCAATGAAATAAATATTATGGATCCAAGGCAACTATTCTTTTTACATAGTAACATCAAACAACATAATTCTAGACACGACTTGAAGAACCCGGAACATCAATTTAATACAAGAAACAAACAACTCACATACTTGACTCCTTTTATGAGAAAGTCAAAAAGGCAAAAAAGTCTGACATATTTGAGTCCCAAACTATACCAATGTCTTCCAGATGAAATTCAAAATATTTCAAGGCCACATACATTCAAGTATAACCTGAAATTTTGACTAATCATGCCATTCAGAAAAACCTGATACTTACCTGATTACCTCATATTTTATACACATATATACTAATGTTTTATACCTATCTACCTTTACATTCATATTTCATATTCATTTTATACTCTCATACAGATATATATATATATATATATATATATATATATATATATATATATATATATATATATATGTCCCCGCCTATAGTGGATCTCACATGTTTATTTACTGCTGACTATGTATTATGTAACTTTCATTTATCTTTGTGTGAATAAACTTATTATTATTATTATTATTATAATAAACACCCCCTTTATTATTACTCGTCATTTTATTTAATTTTACGTGCGCTTACATGTCTTCATATTCCCAATAAACAAGTACCTTATTATTAAATGATTAAACTTAATTTTTTTATCACTCGATATTATTCAACATTACCTATTGTTCCGATATTGTATTATTTCTCAGCAAAAAATAAAAAATTCTTTGCACCAACAATTTTGCAGTGTATTTCTGTTCAAAAGAAATATTATCATAGTTAACCTAATACAGTTTGTAATATTAGACGATTTTTTAATGAATCATTGTATGTATGGTGTCGCTTAAATAAACATTACTCAGATGGCGATGTCTTCAAATCCAGATATATATTTTAATACTGTACAACTTTTTGTATAACATATTTCGATATTTTCCAAAAAGGGTTTAGTTCTGACGCAAGTTTTTCAATGTGCCTTCTGTATTACGTGTGTTTTGCTACATTTTGTTGATGATGAAGCACAAACTTTTATCGGGAATAACTTTGTGTTAACAAGCACATAATAAAGAAATTTTGAGCAGCCGACGTATAAAACCCCATTATATTTGCAGCTGTCCTTTTTAAAGAATTTTCAATCGACGTAAATTCACCCAAAGATTTTTTTTTACATAATTGACATTTTCTCCCAGGTCCACCACGATTCTAAAAGCGTCTAGCCGTACCATTCTACTTTTGATCCCGAAGTTTCGCATAGTCGTTATTTCGTAACAATTTTGTATTATTATTATTATTCTATATTATAGGTAAGGGTAGTCGAGTCAGGTATGGTTGGCTAGTAATTTACGTATTTTATTTACGACTGACTCGCAAGCTAGGTTAGCTTGCTCAGGTTAGGTTTGTGTGTCAATTGCGAGCAAAAAAACAAATTCACACAGTTTCAACTCAGTTTGCCTTCTGGTTTTGTCATCTTAACACCCCGCCACACCGCCATCAAATGACTCAAGGGTCTAGCCGTACCAATTTTACTTTTTATCCCGCAGGTCCGCATGCGCACAACTGGATTTAAAATAATTCAATGGCGGTGTGGCGGGGTGTTTGGATGACAAACCAATACAGCAAACTCAGTTGAAACTGCGTGAATTTGTTTTTTTTTGCTCGCAATTGACACACAAACCTAACCTGAGCAAGCTAACCTAACTTGCGAGTCAGTCAAAAATGCATGAATTAGTTTGCATGCAAACCGAGTTGAAAATGCGTAAATTACTTGCCAACCATACCTGACCTGATACCCTTACCTAGACCTATTAACAATAAAAAATTGTTACGAAATAACGAATAGTTATCAAAAATTCAGAACAGCTGACGCTTGTTTCGATAGCTAGCTATATCTGGACTATCGCCTTAACACAAAATTCAATCAAACGGTTTTTTCGCCAGGAAAAAATATAGTAGTTTTTTTCTCACTCGTTCTATATGTTTTTTGGGATGCTGAATCCGAATTTCATCTTTGCTACTTCATACGGATATGGCTTTACAATGAAAATCGCATTAAAAATAAAGCCAAAATAAAGTAGGTAGAAATTGGCGTTCTTCTTGAATTTCAAAAGGCTGTAACCCTCAGGGAACACTTCCCGAGGCAGCGAATTTCATAGCTGGGAAAGAGATGTTTGGCATGTCTCCATAGTGATGACGTATAGATTTGAGGACTGATCACGACGGGTCAGTCTCGATGGGACCGCTAATGGTGGAAAGATTGATGATATTTCGGAAGAGAATCGTTTTTGAAAATATCTATAAAATAGAGTTAGATATCCCACCTTTCTGCAGTGTTCTAGAGAAGTGAGCGAGTTCGTGAGCGAAGTATCATGGACGAGACGAATGGCTCTTTTTTGGACAGGATTTAGGAGTTTCAATGAGTGTTTTGTTGCTGCACTCCATATATGGAAACAAACACGTCGGGTCGATCGTGGGTTTGTGGTTTTCACCGATTTCACGGGGTAATGTCCTTTAAATTTGATAGGTAGTTTAATCTCATCTCTAGGGGGCTATTCCCGAATTGTTCATCTTTAATTCGAGTAAAAGGAGAGACAACCATACATGTTTCATATGTATTGGTGTTAAACAGTAAATTGAATTCGCATACGATCAAAGTCGACAATAGGACGCCAGTGAGTCACATACAAACATCCCCTTGCTTGCGGAATTGAATATTCAAGAACCTTAGTGATATTTTTCCAATAGTAAGTTACAAGAGAAAAACTGGGGTTCCCACAAAGAAGGAAATTTTGGTATTCTTTCAGCGTGCTCTAGAGGCCAAACCGTTCAGCCAATCTCAGTGCTTGATTCGTACAGACTACCAATATTTTTAATAATTTTTATTCATCTGTAATGATGTAAAGTACCGAAACCAAGCCTGGTTGAATGAAATTGTATTTTACTTTACATCAAAAACCAACTATTAAATATGAACAACATGAAAAACGTAAGTTCGGATAATATGACATCTCACTGACAACTCTGACTGTTCTTCCCATGTGATTGCCAAGTTAACAAATATTGTGGCGGAGACATAGCACTCCTCCCCTTCTAGACGGAATATCATTGAACCGCATAATCGCCCAAATAGGCTGGAGGTTGCCTAATTATGGCAGAACGTCTCAATTAAGGTAACACCAGCTCATCTTGAACTGATGTTGACTCTGGGTTGTTCTCATGTTGGCTCTCCTCTGGACTATGGATCGGTTCTGTCATGTCTTCTTCATGGTATTGATCTTGAGCGAACATTGATTGTCCGCTGTCTAGATTCTCCAATTGTACTCTGGAACGTAGTTGATCAGTATGCCTACTGACCGTTCTACCATCAGGAGTAGCAACCCTATAACTTAAAGGTCCAGTTGGTTCCACAATTGTTGATGGAATCCACTTGGGTCCGGAGGTGTAAGACCTCGCGAAAACTGGATCGTTTTCCTGAAAAGTTCTAATAGGCCTGTTTCATTTGTACTTCTTGTTTTGTCACCATTTCCTTCGCGAAATCAGGAAAGACCTTATCGAGCATCGTATTAAGTCTTCGCCCCATTAATATTTCAGCAGGTGACTTTGATGTAGGTGAGTGTGGAGAAATATGCTGAGTGAGCAAGTATCTGCCTAAAGGTACGGAAAGGTCTTGCCCTGTCCAATCTTCTGTCATTTTCTTGAGGACAACTTTCACATTTTGTACCATTCTTTCAGCCTGTCCATTGCTACTCGGATGATACGGAGCAACTAAAGCTTGCCGATTGTTATTTCTTCGTAAAAACTCTTGGAAATCGGCCGACGTGAATGATGAACCATTATCTGATACACAGACGTCAGGTACTCCGTGGGTGGCAAATAACTCTCTTAATACTTTAACCGAAGCTGCTGTTGAAGTACTAGGCACTTGTCTGACCTCAAGCCATTTGGAGTATAAATCCACCACGATCAATAAATATTTTCCTCTCATTGGACCAGCATGGTCAATGTGTATTCGTTGCCAGGGAGCCCGTGACCACTCCCATGGGTGAATTTGTGCCTTATCTGGCATTTTACGGGACTCTTGACATGGTTGACATGAATTTAGCAAATCTTCGACCTGCTTATCTAGATTTGGCCACCATACGTATGATCTGGCGAGGCCTTTCATTTTTACCATACCCGGGTGAGCCGAGTGTAAAATATCTAGTAAAATTTGTCTTCCTCCTGGGGGAATTATTACTCTCGTGCCCCATAACAAACAATCTTGGTAACACGTTATTTCGTGTTTTCTTTGTAAAAATGGGGTGAATTCGATTCCAATTTTGTTACCGTCTGAGGGCCATCCCTTCCAAACCCACTGCAAAACTGTAGATAAAATCGTATCTTTTTTGGTATCCGCTGCGATCTGTCTGGCATTGTAAATTTTTTCTGGTATATTCTCTAGCATTAGTACATCTTCGGATGGAGGCGCTTCAGGTGCGCAAGTCTTCAAAAGTAATCTGCTCAAACCATCTGCATTTCTTAAGTTTTTGCCAGGGGTATACCGCAAATCATAATTATATGCGTTTAACAGTATAGTCCAGCGCAACATTCGTGGAGACAAAATTTCAGGAATCTTTTTGTCTTTGCCAAAAATGCCCAATTATGGTTTATGGTTGGTATTGATTGTCACGTGACGTCCATAGATGTACTCGTGAAATTTCTTGACACCGGTCACCAAAGCAAGGACCTCTCGATCAATTTGAGCAAAATTACGTTCGGAAGATGACTTGAATGTTCAATTACTGCTACAGAAAGTAACCAAATATTACTTTTTCATGGCTAGCTATGACCATTTGGGAAGTGGAAAAGTGGAAAAATACATTAAGGATACGTTTAGCGCAAAAATAACAGGGGTTTATGGTTCAGAACATTCTGTAACCCCCAGACCTCAATCATAAATCTAAATATATACAGGGTATCATATTTAGCTGGCAAATTCGATAGCTTTTTTTCATCCGTAGTGTTAAGTTGATTCCAAAATCTTCTTCTACAATCAAAAAGTAGGTACCCAAAAATATTCAATTGATGTTGTGAGAAATAACGAGATGCTTATACTATACTTCCATGACCAGCTATATCCAGTTGAAAATTGAAAATGTTCATCAACAAGATAACAAATTCTGGCTCAGAATAGTGCAAAGCCCCCAGATTTCGTTCCCCAAATCATGAAGTTATACAGGAAGTAACGTTAACACAATTTTTTTTAATTAATTTCGTTAAGCTTGTTCTGAAAGATAATCTGGTGTTAGTTTTGTGAATAAAATAAAAGAAAAATTCTATTCATAATATTCAGAAATGAAAATACTAGGGAACATTTCAGGGCTTGTTTCCATCACGAAACCAAATTCTGGTTTAGAGTCACTCCGATCTGTTACTGAAATCTCCAAAATATACAAGATGTCATCTGTAAAACTAGCAAAAAAAATAATTGAATGAAGAATCGGACATGTTTTCATTTACAGATGACTCTATATAATTCTATAATTCGGTAAACGAGATCTGGGGTCTTTACGCTGTTCTGAACCAAATTCCGGGTTATCTCGGAAATAATTTTTAGTATTGAAAAGGGGGAACATTCTCCATGAAAATTGAAAAATGAAAAATGTAACTTATTTGTAATATCTAACAGAAAACAACTACTTCCCCGGCACAAGCCACGCTGGACATTGAACTACATCTGATAGATATTGTGAAAAGACTCTAACTGGAAAGGAAAGAAAAAATCTGAAAGTGAAAATTTGCATTTTCATTCAGATAGCTGACTTTTTTAATTCTTTCTAGTTTTCCTTCAACAAATCATTAAATAAATTAGATAAGGAGAATGTTATTAAAAAAATATCACTCACAGAAATCGTTCATTTCATTGAAGCAAGGTTCGCTTCTCTCGCATTTAATCCCCAATACATTTTGGTCGACAAACATCTATTTCGCTTTGCCAAGCTCTTCAGGAGGATTGATACAGGATTGAAATAAAACAGGCTCTTCAGAAGCATACACATTAGGGATGGATATGAGAGAAACATTTCTTCTGCGGTGACACTTTGAAAATTATTTTTTGACATAGACCTGTCATGAGCATTTTGATTTTAGTTCAAAAATATGAATAGGAAATTCATAAAATCTTTTGTGGAATCATCTGCGACTGAAAGACAAACTTTAGTCGCTATTTTCCATCGTTCAAGATAACCTCTTGGAAGGTATTCATGTTGAAAAGGGGGAACATTCTCCATGAAAATTGAAAAATGAAAAACGTGACTTATTTGTAATATCTAACAGAAAACAACTACTTCCCCGGCACAAGCCACGCTGGACATTGAACTACATCTGATAGATATTGTGAAAAGGAAAGAAAAAATCTGAAAGTGAAAATTTGCATTTTCATTCAGATAGCTGACTTTTTTAATTCTTTCTAGTTTTCCTTTTGTTCCTAAAGACTTCTACTTCCTCATGGAAATATAACATGTAATTATCTGAGTTTCTGAAATGTGTTTTATCCCACTTCACATTTATTACCGTTCTGCGATATATACGGAGGATCCGAAATTCATAGATATTTTAGTTGATATGAAATAATTATACTGAAGCAGGAATCAGTCTCTTTGGACCATATGCAACGATTTTAGACTAGTGAGACAAGTCAAAGAAAAAAGTGGGTTTTACTCCTGCCTCAGTTTTCATAATCCCGGCTATTTTTTCAGTAAATGTTGAAAATAATCGCTCAGATACATCCTACATAAAAAATAAAGTATGTGATTTCAAGCTTGAGGTTTGCACTTCACAATGTGTTATTAAACATATATGCAGGATATCAATGAGCGATTGTTAAACTGAAGAGAATGCCGGTTTTATGGGTGAGTTAAAAATGAGGCAGGAGTAAAACATAGTTTTTTTTTTGGTATGTGTCAGTGGGACCTGTCACACTACTCTAAAATTGTTGTATATAGTCCAAAGAGGGTATGGGTTGTCCGCCAGAACTTTCAGATGCGGGTAAGCGTGAACCTGAAATTTGATGTCGGCGTTAAATCACGTTTTCTGAGAAAACGAGCGCATTTCATAAGAAATTACTAAGAATAATTTTTGTGGAGAATTGAATTGTCTTTCATATCGTTGAGTTGTTTTTCCGATAAATCATATACTTTCCAAGATTAGAGCGAAGATCTCTTTATTTATTTTTAAACGAAAAATAAAATATGTTTCACCCCTGGAATTTTGGTTAACAATTTTTTTTCATGTGCATCATGGTTCCAACAACTAGTATACCAAGTTTGGTGGTGTTACAATGGATCCTCGTCTCAAAACCCAATCGTACTGGATTAATTGCTTTATTGGCTGGAGATATCTGCCGATATTTTTCAAGCCTTCTAAAAAATTGAGATATATTTTGCTCTAAAAATTCTCCAGCTATGATAACAACATTGCTACTGGGAAACAGAATCAACCCGAATATCACTTGCCTTCATTGGGTTTATTCTAATCGCTTTTTTTTATTTTTAACAAACTCTTCTCGTATGAATATTAGTCAATGAAATTTATGTGGACGTTTTTCATGGTTTTCGTTCGTGAGTTCCATAAGAATGTTAATCGACCCAGAATCTTTTCAGGCGTTGAAAACAATGGTTTCTTACTGCATGTTCTTGAGGACCGTGGGTGCCAACTCAGAGGAGTAGATATAGTACAAGCAATTATTCGGAGCATTCAAATAAGAAGAAATATTTGTACTTAAAATGGAAAAATCTTTTTTTCACATTTAATCAAGAATTGTTGCGATACTATTTTTTAACGTTTCTTACACTGTGCACGCTTCAAGTATTATTCACAACCAATGGATTTTGTCGTATGGTTGTTGTAATTCATTTATTAAACCCTATTTTTCAAAAAGCATTATGAGTTTTCATTCCCCTATCAACTTATTAAAATATCCCTTCATCTCAATAATTTCTCCAAAAGTCTCCAGACGTAGAATCATCATTATAGTTATTTATGTGAATTGTTTGAAATTTTTGAACAAATTGTATTTGAAATGTACAAAAACAATTTTGGGTAGAAATTTCGCACACTATTATTTTTTCTAATTTGCTGTAATAATATACGCACATTCTGTATATTTCTTAAAATCCATTTTTACACAATATTGTTCAATTTGGTTAACAACACCTTTGTGCATAAATGTTACAGAATTTTCAGTTTTTTTGTACAATTTGTATAACTTAAAAATAAACATTTTAAAAGACAATTTAAAAAAATGTGATTTGTTATATAGCTCTACTTAGGATGTGAATGAAAAATACACAATAATTTTATTAGTATTTTACACATCATTTTATTTTTATTACAGTTCTGTAAACAAAATTGATATTGAGAATGCACGACACTGTTTGAGAATTTTACACAAACCGCTGTATTTTTTAAAATAGTTGTTAGAGAAAAGAAAATCAGAATGTTCGCTAATGTGTGAGATAATTTGTTTTTTGGAATATCTGACCACTGCTTTCTCGTTCTCCTAGCTATCCCTGCCTCCTTAACCGGTCGGGGGCTGCATGGAACCAAGGACATTACACACAAGACTTCTCCATTCCTATCGTGACTTACCTCAGTGGCCCCCTACCTAGTCCATTACACTCAACAATTCGTTTCTTTCAATCGGAGGCCACCGCATTACGTCATATCAAGGTCATTTCTGATACAAACATGAGGGATAGGAATGGTGCAGCACTGTGTGTAATATCCTTGGAATGGAACTGGTGTTGAAGTTTGCTAAGATTGCTTTGGTCTTGCTAGTATGCCTCGGCCTCAGTGAATTCTATAGTATAGCACGGGTTGTGCCATCTATCGGCGGGCTGGCATATCGAGAAACCTGTCGACGTGAGGTTGCTGTTGTTGTGGTCGGGTTTGTGATCTATTACACATTTCGTGTTGTACATTTTGAATAGGAAATGTGTAAAATTCATCCAAAATTATGTATGTATGTATCGGGAACTTTTCATCTGGGGTATAGACAGAAATCTACGCGAGCAACAAGGAACGCAATGATATGATAATACCACATGAATAAGAGAGACGAACTACTGTGCGCCTCTTCTGTAACCCCACCTGACTAATTAACAGTTCACGTCGATATCCCTTCCTCGAGCGAGTAGAGGAGAAATTGTAATGCTCTCTCAACATATAGCAAGCTATTCTTTACGATCTCATGAAACCACCATATCCCAGATGAAAAGTTTCCGATACTGTATATTACACCTATTATGTATTACACATATTGTGTGTAAAAGTTACAAACCTGGAGAAAATTTCACCAAAAACGGAAATAAACAATTATTGGAAAGATGTATACCAACCAGATGAACTGATTTTCAATAATTTTATACAATATTTACACAATTTTCTTACACTGTTAAATGAAAAAATATCCACTCTTGCCGTGTTATATCGGTATTAGATTTCTGTTATAGGCCCAACAATGACATTATCAGCTACTGTACACTGGTATACATATCAGATAGGAGATTTTTGCATTAGAGAGTTTGGGATTTGTCAGAGTTTCCCACATATTGAAGAAATTTCCCCAACATTTGGTAGAGATCATAAGGATTCATATAGAAACTACTGGATTCGTAACAAAATAAATTTATTGTCAAAGAATCACCGCTGAACCTCAAAAATATAAATATTCAGCATATGAGAATCAGTGATGCTATAAGTACCGGCCGTAAGTATACAATGAAACCAACCTAGTTTGACACGTGAATACGTCGTACCACAACGGATTATAGTCCGTAATATCCAGTGATAAGGCTCTCAGCATGAACGTACGCGCAATTTAAAATGTCAAGCTAGATTGGTTTCACTGTACTCATTTTGGTCTCAATATCAGATCAGCTTACGCGATCTTGACAGTAATTTATTAATCATGTAAAAAAAATTATCACTGCTCTTATAAATTCAACAGAACAGTATCGTGAGTTATAGCTCTCTCAATATCGTTAAAGAATTTTTATTCTGATCACGTTTTCTTCAGAAGATTGGAATATAAATGAAAGTTGAGACTATCACATATCCATTTATACTGAAAAATGTTCTAGATAGCATCATCAGGCATCAGTATACCTGCTATACATGCAGTCATAAAACAAACTAAAGCTCCTCCAAAGAACGCCCTGAATACAAGTCTGGTAATAGCCTCTCTCTTGTTGGGTGTCAAACTTCCCATTCCTGAGATCATAATTCCTATGGAACCTGGATTGGAAAACCCACATATAGCGTACGTTGCAATAACTTTGGTCCTTCCCTGCAAGTTACGATAAGTTTTAATACGATATTTCATTAATTCCGTTCAACAGGTTATTAAAATTTTATACAAAAAAACGAAGTTTCGAATACCGAGCCCTATACCAAACAAACAAAATGATTACCTACACTTCGAGACAAGCTTTCATACAAATGCACTGAAAATTAAATAATTTTTTTTATTGTTTGATTTAAGTTATTCCATGGGTATTAGATTCAATATCTTCCTGTACAAGATTACCTATTGTTTATCTTTTGAATTTGTTACTCACAGAATAACCTAGATCAAACAATTTTTATTCATCGTAGATTATTCTAATTCTGAAAAAATATTTCTTCCAATTTACAATAATTAAGAATGTTTTATTTTTAAATTTTCTAATGTTATGGGACACTGGAAAATGTTTGCATTCATATTTTCATTATAGCTCCTGAATCGCACTTCAAGAAAATAAATATATGATGAAACATCATCGATTATTCTTCTCTCACAATCTCTTACTTGACAGAAAAAAATTCTGAAGGGTTGAACAAGCGTTGGCTCTGAAGAAAGGAGGACCCTGTGAAATATTTAAGAAATGAATTATTTTGTATCGTGCGTACTATTGAATGTATTGTACTTGCCTAATTTGAAATGATTATTGTCGAAAATGTCGAAGTTTACGACAAAAAATTTTATATCGAAAACCAAGCCGTTTGGGACATATGTTTATTTGAACTTTTCGTCCTAAAAACTTTCAAATAATCACCTTTCGAAGTTTGTGAGAATATTTGTTTCTCAAATTTGTTTATGTATGCGATACTATAAAATGTTCGCAATAATATTTGCATTGTAACTCCTGAACCGTAAAAGTAAATGAAAAACTACAAGAGAACAAAAATATGTTAAATGAAACATTATTGATTATTCCTGTCTTATAATATGTCAGTGACGGCGAAAAAAAATTCTGAAGGGTTGAACAAGGTTTGACTTTGAAAAAAGGAGGACCCTGTGAATTATTTGAGAAATTAATTATTTTGTATCATGGGTACTATTGAATGGATTGTACCTGCCTAATTTGGACTGATTATTTTTCGAAAATGACGAAGTTATTTCCAAAAAAATCTTGAAAAAAAAGTATTTTTATCACCCTTTATCTCGAAAACCAAGCCGTTTGGGACATATGTTTATTTGAACTATTCGTCCTGAAACCTTTCAAATAATCACCTCCTGAAATTTTTCAACATACTTAATTAACACCCTGTATATGAATTGAAAATATCAAACCAATAATATTGTAATAACGTAATAACCAGGGTTCTGACAAAATTAATTTTTTTTTAATTTAGTGCTTCTGGTGTGGAGAAAATCAGAAAGTTTTGTCATCATCATCATCGAAATAGAAATATTTCAGTAAGTTATTCAAAAGAAAAAAATTATACTTTTATATTGATGAGAAAATATAAAAAAATACCTAATTTCAAATTTCTTGCATTATATCTTCAAACTTTGTTCTTGTGTATGAAATTGAATTCGAAGCAATTTTTTCGAATAACTTTTTTCTATATCTTGTCATTTTACCGGACTGTTTGCGTTTTCACTTATAATCTCCGTAGTGCTTGAATTATTGCCGGAAATTTTTCGAGTACATGAATTTTTTAAGAAAATCACCCTCGTCGCTGCGAGATAAATTTCCAGCAATTAATTCAAGCACGCGGGGGATTCGGTAAGAAAATTTCACACCAAAATATATTAAATTAATGGTTAATTCAACTGACTTGTAGATTATTCTGAGAGAAAACAAGTTGTAACATCAGTGGGCCATGAATGGTTTTTGTTGATATAATGACAGTTACGCGTTGGTATTAGTGGCGGTGTTTGTATGTGAGAAAGGAAAATTAATTTTGCGACATTTCCAACCTAAAATTACATTGCACATCACGCAGAACTAAAATAGTTTTGACTGGTCCATGCGGATTGTCTATTGGGAAGTGATGTGGAAAGGAATTCTTGCAAATTTCAGCCGAGTATTCACGAAAAGATAAGTTGAATAAAATTGTTTTAAATATTAAGTTCATGTAGTCAAGCATAGGTAGATTTGATTGATATACATTTTTTACCGATGGACCTATTCATCGTTGAAATGCAAGTTCTCAAAATATTTTCAGATACATTCAAAATATTTAGTGAATATATAATTATGAAATATTATCTCCTTTCATATGAAAAATAACATTCCATTTGTACATAAAAGCAAAATGTTTACTATCACATGTCAAATATTTGACAGAAAAATTTCCACTTATTAATTTTGCCTAGGGTACCCAGGAGGATACAAATTTCCGGAAATTTTTTGGGTTGCCATGGCAACTAAATAAAAACCAATTTTTTGATTGGCTGAAAGAGTGAGGTGTGAAATTTTCATAGTAATTTTTTCAATTTACCGCGATCACGTGACATGTGTCAAAATCGATTTTAATGTTATCGGCCATGCACAAATAATAAACTTTTTTTCATATGGTAGATACTTTTGGCAGTCACTGCATATCGTTCTAGCCTGATGAATAGACACAAGCTATACTATATCTTTTGAATTATGATCTTTATAGTTAATTCCTACATTATTCACAGCATTGCTTGATTTTTGTTTGCAATAATCAAAGATCGGCTAAAAGTAGGTAACTGATGTTTTTAGTAAAGAACCTCACATAGTGATCAATAACAAAATTATCAAAACTGAGGAATGTGTGAAAAATCTACGTATATCACAATGGACCAAGACTTTGAGATTCACTAAGCACGTTTCTGTCTGTCCGTAGAGATCTTATGTTAGTTTGAAAAATAATGTATCAAAACGCCAGTACCTAAGTCCATAAAGTTTTGGTTGTTTGGTGTTGTCAAAGTTAAATTACAGTAATTTTCAATACAGTAACTAACTCAAATAATGTTCTGAGTGTTCATAAAGTGCAGAATACATTGTAGGTATAACCTTCTGCGGTCCTTTGTCGAGATAGCCCCGACAGTAAAATTTTAACCTTCCGGTCCAATATCAGGCAATCCCCGACAGTATTACGTTCCGGTCCGAGGTCGGGCTTGCCCCGACACTGGCTTTGGTTGAAGTCGCTACTTCTTGTTTAATTTAGGTTTGTACCTGTTTTTTTCCTCTGCCTATTTTGAATAGACTGTTTTTCATTTCCTTGATTAAGACAATATAATTGAACCGCAATGGGATAAGATTAATTTTTATTGTTCGAAAGTATTGTCATATCAGTTAATTATTCAAAAAAGTCAAATATTGTCCCCGGAATTATGAACACATGCCAAATTTCAAATCATTCGGACGTCTGGAAGTAGGTGAAAATCACGTTGAAAGTTTTCGTTATATCACAGTAAAAAATAATTGAGTGTGATTTTAATCACTGGGTTTCACAGTGAAAACAAAACACCAAAATATCATGAACTCATCAATTTTATCAGGCACTTGACAAAATGTTGTGAATTTTCCTAAAATAAGTGAAAATTAATATAATTTCGGTGTTATTTATTTGTGAAATATCAGTCAAAAAAAATAATGGATACATGTTAAAATGGTGGACAATTTGCTAGAATAAGAGAATGTGCATCTAATTTTGAAATTCACAATCAGAAAGGTTTCACAGTGCCTTTATACAACGTGATGCCAAACGTACACCGATAACATGGAATTGACACAATTTTATCAGGTAAACGATAACACGGTGTTAATTTTGAACAAATTATCAGACATGATTGTAGTCGAAATATTACTTCGACTTCGAGATGTATATTAAAAAAAAAACACCAGATGTTGTAATGAAAAAAAATGTACGGTACTGTGATTCAAATATTCGATTCAAAATTTATTCAGCAGGCTCACAGTCAAAAATTTTGGTCAGAATATCATGAAGTGACATTATTTCTAGTGGTTCGTTTTAAATTTATCATTGTGCACTTCCTTCTGAATGAAATAACAATAACGCTAATTTGAATAACATTCGGGTTGTGATGAATCCGATCTAAATAAAATATTAATGAAGGCAATGATGTTGCAAGCTAGTAAATTTCACCAAGTTCACTGTCATGTCCTCATGTGGCCTGCATAAATTCAGTCGAAATTATCAGTCCGTTGCTAGCAGTTCGCCATTACCCGATAGTACCCGCGACCGTTATACATGTGTTTCAGGCAGTACAGAGAAATCTGAATAGCTCAGAAATGACGAAACCGAAATAAAGGAAAATACCGAGACAGCAGAGCCCGACCGCCGTATACTATAGGTTGAGCATTTCTTGGGCCGACCGCCAGAGGCTTTTGGTGTCGTTAATTCACACCGGATTGCTTCAAGGTAAACACTGATTGGTGTTATTTGATAATAAATACCCCAGAAGGCTCAGACTAGTATTTTATTAAACAAAGATAACAAAAAAACACCGAATTGTATTAACGGTATGAAAATACTGTGTTTGTCATGTTCAAAGTATGAATATATTCATGAAACTGGTGTTGAATTTCACCTGTTTCTTATGTATGTATAGATCAGAAGATTTCAATTTACACCATATTAGTGTTCAGGAACATTCACTATGGATTAATTGAAATTATATTATTTCCACATGAAGGGGTGCTATGCAACACAGTGGAAGCAGTTCCTTCTGAACCATTCAAATGGATAATTAACACCACGATGGTGTTTTCTAAGACTTTTCTCAGGTGTGACATCTGATCATTCCGAATTCAATCAACACCATGTCCAGTATTTTATGTTACACCATAGAACGTTGTGACATATGTCGGTGCTATTTTTGACTATAATTATCAGGACCTATATGGACACCGAATGGTGTTATCTGGTGTAGTGTTAAAAATTAGTTTTTGCATAAATGATAACCTGAATATAAGATTCAAGAGAAGGTTCACACGTCCCTACACGGGTATTTGTAGGTTATTGAAATTGCAGGCAAATTTCAAATACTGAATCAACCCTCTGTTCATCAAAGTGATCGAAGTGATCACTTTCCCAGCAAAATTCCTCTAACCTCTAACAGATTACAAAGCTTGACAAAACGTGTTTTCGATATATATGGACTTTTTTATTTTTTTGTTATGGTCACCAAAGTGAGGTATTTCCTTTGTAATATTTGAGCTCGTGGAAAGTGGAAACAATAATAACATGCCTTACAAGATTCTGCTCGGAATAATAGCTGATGTGTCGGTGATGCTTCAGTTTCGTTTGAATCTCTGAGACATTCGAGAGACATTCGAGTTAAACACATGGGTGTACACAGTACATATGAAATTGAATAAAGAAAGAAAGAGAGATACTTTATTGTCATCAAGAAAAAAACATTCTTATGGACAAAGTGCTTACATAAATCTAAAATGTATATCTATAAGTATATAACAGGCACATGACATTAAGGTCGATCACTCGATAACACTTGCACAGCCTTTTCAAATTGGTCGGTATTGCTTTTGTTTCTTATGTGCTCTGGTAGATGATTATACATCTTGCAACAATTATAAATAAGTGAATCATTCACTAGGGTTGAAGTTGGCCTTGTTAGGTTAATATTGTTTTGCTTGCGTATTGAGTAATAGGAACATAGGAAGGAGTAGTATTGAATTGATTGAAATGTTTCTTTATTGAGCATACTGTTTCATGAATGAAGATGGAAGTTTTTAAATTCATCGATCGTAGTATTGAATTGATTGAAATGTTTCTTTATTGAGCATACTGTTTCATGAATGAAGATGGAAGTTTTTAAATTCATCGATGAATCCATCGATGAGCATTACATCCTTATTTAACTAATGGAAAATGACAATGACAGCACGAATGTGCATTATCCATCGATGAATGTAAAAACTCGCCCAAAGACTGAATACGCGGTTGGAGGTTGGCTGTAATCCGTGGTATGTGTTGGTAGACACATCTTTTTTTTTTTGTCAATTTTCAATTTCAATTTATTCATATCATTTCATTTTGTGTACATATGCAACTATAAATAATGAGTAATAAAATATAATAGAATATGATAAAATGAGCTACAGAAAACCAGATAACACCAACGTCGCCTAAGCTTCAAGAGCTTGTATTGCGGTTTGATATTCTACATGTTTACAATTATAATCATCTTTCTAGTATCATCATTCAGATGACAGAATCTCTTTTTCTTCTGAACAGGTGGGTGATTATAGATTGGACGTTCATTTACGGTAATGACTATTCGAAAATTGTATTATACATATTTTGATTTGGTCTGATAATATCCTTGATAGCACGTTTGTAGGAATTCAATGTATTTATTTTCTTGACTTGTAGAGGAAGCATATTGTATAAACTGGGTCCATAAAAAAGTATATTTCTTTGGGAGTGATTTTTTCTCATCAAGGGCACCTTAAGTGAAAGATTTTCAGTGAATCTGGTGGATCGTTTGTGATTTATAGAAAAATTATTTTTTTCTTTGAATACCCAGATCAAGCACTGGTAAGCGTAAACGTTTCTGTTCATAAGAATATTGGATTCTTGATAGAGAGATTGCGTTGAATAACGTCTGTTTTTCTTTAGCATAATTTTTAGAATAGAGTTTTGAGCAAGCTGAATATTTTTTAGTGCATTATTATAGAGACCGCCCCAGATAATAATACAATATCTTACCACAGATTCTACTAGTGAGTTATATAGTAATATTAGATTGTTTTTATTAAGTATATCTCTTAGAATATAGAATTTGTGGTAAAGACTTCAAATTCGTTTTGTGACATACTTTGCTTGATCATCTACGATCATCTACGGACTGATTGTTTTTGTTCTATACGTTTCGTTCCATAACTACAATTTACTCACCGATAAAGCACCTTCTTTCAGCATTTCACCCATTCGTTCGAATGCCACGAACTCATTCACCATGGTTTTTATGCCAATAAGTGTTCCTACACTTTCGCATTCGTCCCAGGGTACTCCCATGATGAAGCTAATAGGTATGAATATCTTTCCGGTAAAGAGTTCTAATGACCAAAGAGGGTCGCTGTAACCTGAAAAGAGAGATTTTACAACGTGTCTCAGTTTACCTTTGAACCTTGATTTCGAATTAGAAGTTTTATTTTTTTCATCAAATTTCAGTGTCACGCTTACCCGCCGCGGAAAGATTTAGCGGAACCGAATATTTGATTGGTCATAACTCTGCTAAAAATTATCGGAGAAGGAAAAGGAAAAGTTCGTATCTTTTCTGAAGTCTCCTACCTTCTCATGCAAATATAATATGCGAGTATTTGAGTACCTAAAATGTGTTTTGTCGCACTTCACGGAGATGTTTGCGGATGATCCGAAAATCATGGATAATTTAGTAAATATGGATTTATTTTACTGAAGCAGCAACCCATACCCTCTTTGGTTTATTTGTAACAATTTTAAAGTAGTGTAACAGGTCCCACTTATTCATGCCAAAAAAAAACTTTGTTTAACGCCTGCCTCATATTCTCAACTTACCCATAAAACCAGCATTCTCTTTAGTAAATGTTGAAAATAATCATTCATATCCTGCGTATATGTTTAATAACACTGTTGTGAAGTGCAAACCTCAAGCTTGAAATCACATACTTCATTTATGTAGGATCTGTATGAGCGATTATTTTCAACATTTACTGAAGAAACTGCCGTGATTATGGGTGAGTTGAAAACTGAGGCTGGAGTAAAACAGTTTTTTCTTTGGCATGTATAAATGAGACTTGTCTGTCTCAAATCGTTGCATATGGTGCAAAGAGGGAACTGATTCCTGCTTCAGTATATTTATTTCATATCAACTAAAATATCCATGACTTTTGGATCCTCCGTAAATATCGTAGAAGGGTTATATGAAGTGGGACAAAACACATTTTGGGTACTCAGATACTCACATGTTATATTTGCGTGAGGAAGTAGAACTCTTCAGGAACGATATGCACTTTTTCTTTTCCTTCTACTACAATTTTTAGCAAAGTTATGACAAATCTAATCTGAACTTGCAGTGGAGGGTTAGCTCGAGCATGAAATGTGATGCCGGCGTTGAACCGCGTTTTCTGAGAAAACAAGCGTATTTCATAAGGTATTACTGAAAATCATTCTTGTGGGGGAATTGAATTATCTTTCAACCTATCGAAATTGATTTTGATAAATCTTATATTTCCTGAAATAACAACAAAAAAATATTTTTTTTTTTTTACCGAAAAATTTCTTAGGTTCCACCCCTGATTTTTTGGTAAATGTTGTTTTTTCTAATAATACATGATGTCGAGGTGTCATGTGCCGAGTTTCAGAGTGCTACAATTCATTCATCACTTTTTGCTCGAGTTTGTCTGTCGTTACTGGATTATTCCTAAATTGTAGATAGTGACTCATAGGTTTTACGGTTCATAATTCATATGAAGCAGGGCCAGAAGTGGAACAGAAATCAGCAAGGTACTTAGGTTCTAAATCAAGTTTTACTTTGTCACTTTCTCACATCCCCCCGCACCTTCAAATCCCGTGAAAACCTGAAAATGTACGATAAGTCACTATCTACAATTTAGGAACTTGACTATAGACAAGTGAATTTCATGATTCAAAATTATTCTAATTTTGAATACTGATACTCAATACACTGGAGTTTTATCCCAATGGTCCACGAGCCAGGTGCAAATTTCAGTCAATCATTTCCTCTCGGGCGATAACTCGTGAAATGCTTTATAATCCAGTAACGACAGACAAACTCGAGCAAAAAGTGAAAAATGAATTGTAGCACTCTGAAACTCGGCACATGACATCTCGATATCATGTATTATTAGAAAAAAAATTGTTTACCAAAAAATCAGGGGTGGAACCAAAAAATTTTTTTATAAAAAATTTAATTTTTTTTTGTTGTTATTTCAGAAAATATAAGATTTATCAAAAACGAGATCGATAGGTTGAGAGATAATTCAATTCTCCACAAGTATGATTTTCAGTGATACCTCATGAAATACGCTCGTTTTTTCAGAAAACGTGGTTTAACGCCGACGTCACATTTCATGCTCGCGCTAACCCGCCACTGCAAGTTCAGGCAGGACCGAAAATTAGATTTGTCACAACTTTGCTAAAAATTATAGTAGAAGAAAATGAAAAAGTGTATATTTTTTCTGAAGACTTCTTCCTCTTGCAAATATAACCTGTGCATATCTGAGTACCTCAAATGTGTTTTGTCCCACTTCACATAACCCTTCTACGATATTAACAGAGTATCCGAAAGTCATGGATATTTTAGTTGATATGAAATAATTATACTGGAGCAGGAATTAGTACCCTCTTTGGACCATATGCAATGATTTGAGGCTACTGACTGAGACAAGTCTCACTTATACATGCCAAAGGAAAAACTCTGTTTTTCTTCTGCCTCAGTTTTCAACTCACCCATAATCCCGGCAATTTCTTCAGTAAATGTTGAAAATAATCAGTAGTAATACAATGAGTGATTGAATTTTCGCGATAAGTCTGTCGATTCATTTCTGAACGAAACTGCGGACTCGTGGTGTTTTCTCGAATCAATTCAGTTGAGATCACAAATGAAAGACAGACTCATGAGAAAAATTCAATCACGAGTGGAATTTTAGTAGACTATTTCACAAACATTTTTGAATGCGTGTACATCGTAATCATTTATATTTGACGTTTAACTACTGTCCATGCACTGTAAACAAATCTGAAAACACTGAACTTGATAGGCCAATCAGAGGCAAGAATCAAGTTTGGTATTATCGGTAATCCGAACTTTACTAGAGCTTCTGATTGGTTCAAGTGAGTGAAATAGTCGCTCATACACATCCTACATTAAAAATGAAGTATGTGATTTCGAGCTTGAGGTTTGCACTCCACAATAGTGTTAATAAATATATATATGCGGGGTATGAATAAGCGATTATTTTCAACATTTAGTGAAGAGAATGCAGATTTTATGGGAAGTTGAAAATGAGGCAGGAGTAAAAAAATCAAATATTCGGCTCCGCCAGAACTTTCAGCGGCGGGTACGGGTGAACCTGAAATTTGATGTCGGCGTTCAATCACGTTTTCTGAGAAAACGAGCGCATTTCATAAGAAATTACTTGGAATAATTTTTATGGAAAATTGAATTGTGTTTCATCTGGTTGAGTTGTTTTTCCGATAAATCATATACTTTCCAAGAATACAGCAAAAATCCATTTACATATTTTTGAACAAAAAAAAATATGTTCCGCCCCTGAAATTTTGGTAAACAATTTTTTTTTTCATTTTTATCATGGTTCGGACTACTAGCATACCAAGTTTGGTGGTGCTACAATCGATTCTTGTCTCAAAAGCCAATCGTACTATATTATTAGAGAATTGTGTAATTAGACCTCGTCAACGTCAGCTGCGGCTCCGTCTCTCACTCACGTCGAAAAAAAATATTTTTAATCATTACCTCCCGATTGAAAATTTATCAGAAGATAGCCGACATCATACTTAAAAGAAAAACAAATACTTCTGGATGTGAGATGGTGGAGTATAAGTGAGCTGGTCACACGAACATAAAAAAATACCTATATACAGAATATAAACAGAATAAGACCGACAAACTCAGCATACCAACAGATTTCCATTTCGTGGCGAAAAGTGTCTATCAATGTATATCCTGTAATGTATTTCCTCTGAGATACAGGGTGTCGAAGGTATGAAAAAAATTGTGATTTGAATTTCTTGACAAGTACTGATGGATTTTTTTTGTTCAATTTGGTATACTAATTTGGGAACTGAAAGTTATAATTTTCAATGTTTCGTAAGAGGCTTTGTGCGCGATCAGATTTGGCACGCTTTTTAGGGTGAAAGAGTCAATTGATAACTCAAAAGTGGTTCGTCTTATCGATTTCAAACAAGGACAGGCTTCTAGAGGAAGTTTGATTCTACGTAAAAGAGTGTCAAAACTGTCCTAAAAATGCAATTAATTTCAAGCAATTCTTTGGGTAGATGAAAAAATCATTTCAAAAACACATTACAGCACTTACATAGATCAACGTTTTACCTTTCTTTTGATACCAAATTAATTTCGATTGAATAAAGATTGCATCAAATTTTAATGGAAGAGAAATACTACTGCAGTTACCTCGACTATCTATGAAAAGCATCTTGAAGTGCTGCCGCAGACATAGTTACCTAGAATCAAACGTCCTCTAGAAGCTTGTTCTTGTTTGAAATCGATACGACGAACAGTTTTTGAGTTATCGCCTTTTTTGTCCTAGAAAACGGCACAAATGTGATCGCGCTTATTGCCTCTTAAACCATTGGTGTAGTGAACAAATGAATGGACAAATAAGTGTTTGACATCAGTTAGGCTCGTTTTTGTTGTTGTCTTCTTCAACAGTAAACAATGACTTGTCAATATGTTTGGTATGTGCTTCATCAGTTCTTGTCAAAGTTCGTATGTTCAAATATTAATGTTGATCCGTTTCGAGAATGTTGATATAATTTCAATATAAAAATGAAGTTACTGCTATTTTCATTTGAAAATATGAACAGGATACTCATGAAATCAGACGTGAAATAATCCGCGGCCAAAAGACAAACTTCAGTCGCCTTTTTCCATCGTTTAAGACAACCTTTTGGAATGTATTCATGTAGATAATGGAGAACAATATACTCCATTGAAAATTCACACGAAATTATTTCCTTGTGCTTTGGATTAGTATGGTATAATGAGCATGAAATGAAATGCAAGCGAGTGGGAAATGGGTTATTTCATGCTCATTGTAACACTTTTTATCATAAACTTTTCTGCCGTCATGATTTCCATAATACATACTGAAAAAAGAATTGAGGATACAAATATTGAAAATTACAATGAAAATCGAACAATAATTGATTTCATAAAAGAAAAACAAGTTGGTTTATTTGGGATTTGAACCCTCATCCCCACAATCCAAACCCGATAGTTATCTCACGGAACACTCTCTGCTACGATCTCACATAATAATGCAACGATATTAACTGCTATAGAAAGTCCTGCCATCTATTCAAAAATATAGAATTCGATTGTCATCAACCTTTATATTGAAATAAGCGGTGTCAATATCAAATCATTCTCACCATCACTATTCATTTTGGAAAGGTTGCCACTGTCCAACCCACCCACCAAATCAAAGCTGACGTTCACGAGACATTATGACACACTCATTGCATTTCAACAGTTTATCAGTGGCTTACAGCTTACTTCATCTAATACCTACCAACCAATTCTCCACACCATCCCAATATTCCGTTGATCATATAAACAGTGGCCAGGAATGCTATTACGCCCGCAACTATTCCATGTATCATACCAATGGCATTCGAGGCTCCTTTACTAGCCGCATCCAGAACAGATTCATATTCTCTGCAACAAATTCAATATAAAAGGTTTATCGCGCTTTTGTTGAATAATATTTGCAATATCTTCAGATAGTCAATGAATTTGTTAAAATAGCAAGGATCCAAAAGACTCTCTCAAAACGATGGAACCCAAAGTCGAACGTTATCTGTTATTGAAAATATATATGTACCTTATAAACCGAATTCGAATACGGGAACCATTTTAGTCTCCAGACTGGCGAACAACAGAAGAAAAAATCAGAAAATTGATGAAATAAATAGGAATTATACAAACCACACAAGAAACATTCATGTTGAAAAGGGAAACATTCTCAATCGAAAATTGAAAAATACGATTTTTTCGAAAATGGAAAATACCTATGATAGAAATAAAGAGATTTTTATTCATTCTGTTATAACTGGCAGGAAACAACTACTTTCCTGGCTACGGTCACGCAGGACATTGAACTACACCTAACAGATATAGTGAAAAGACTAATTTTCGAGAGGTCAACTTGAACCATCGAAAATATCAACTAAAGTTCGTCTTTCAGCCACAAATGATTCTAAGTCCGATTGTATGAACATCATATTCTAATAAAAAAAATCTCAACAAAAACGATTCGATCTTCACTACCTTCATTTCAAATAACACGACGCATATGAAGAGGAAATATCAAACTGTATTTTCTTTCCTCAGAACTCTACCTAGCTCAAATTTTCCAGCAAAAAAGGCGCTATCACGGATGGTCCAAAGCAACTGGTCGGGCCATACACACGCATTCCTTGATCTTTTTCTCACCACCAATCCAGATCCATACAGTATAGAAGTTTGTGCCCCATTAGGTAACTCCGATCACAACCGCTTCTCCACTATTTGCTCTTCATCCACACCATTGACAGCCAGCTGACTGCGAAGGTCTTCGCATGTTTCTCTCAGGATTTCCATGGAAAATGGTGTGTTTCTTTTCAGGAGATCAAACATAATGCACCGAGACCGCCAAAAAGTATGTACCATATGGAAAAATGTTTATTATTAGGGTATTGGAAAAAATATCCTGGGGAAATGTTTGTGCGCATATCCGATAACCTAAAAATCGATGTTGACACATGTCACGTGATTGCTGGTATGACGGCAAATTGAAAAATTTACCATGAAAATGCAAAAAGTGGGATAAAATGACAAAATATCAGAAAAAGTTATCTGAAAAAGTTGCTTAAAATTTAATTTTATACATTTAGTGAGTTTGAATAGATAATGAAATAAAACTGAAAATAGCTATTATTTTTAAATATTCTCCTATGAGTAGCTTGACCATACTGAAACATGTGTATTTTAATGATAATGACAAAACTCTCTCATTTTCCCCACACCAGAGCGCACTAAATAAAAAAAAAAAGATTTTGACAAAACACTGGCTGCTACATTGGTTCGTATCTAAGAGTTATATCAGAATTCTACGACTATTGTGATGACATGACACTCCATAAATATGGTGTTCTCCAGATTATATTCAAATTTCTATGATAATCGTGCCAGAGCGTTTCACTCCGCATGCAATATTGAAAACTGTAAGCCTCTTTAATTTGACGCAATATTTTTAAGAATATGTGTGAAGTGGAACATTCGTACAGGATTATCATCAAAAATTGATTACAATCGGAAAAATACGATATTTTCGGATTTTCTTATCATAGCAATAATCGTGGAATTCTGATATAACTGTTAGATACGAACCAATGTAACATCCAGGGTTCTGACAAAATCCAATTTTATTAATTCAGTACTCTTTGGTGTACACAGAAAAAAATTGGTACCTGAATACAATGAAAAAGTTCAGTGACTCAATGAATATTTTTATCAATATTGGCCCAATGAACGCAATCGTTATGTTAATGTACCACTGGTTATCAATACTATGAATACGGATCCTAATAATATCAATGAATGCTTTCATTGATATCAGGATCAAGTACATTAAATAGGTTCGTTATGGTAATGAATTCCATTCATCGAACGAATGAAGAGTGTTCACTCAACCAATAAATTGTATTCGTTCAACTGATGAAACTGTATTCATCAAATTAGTTATTATTGTCCATTCTTCGAATGAATGCTGTGTGATTGATACAATGATTCAGATTAGTTCGACGATGGATATTTTTCATCAATCCAATGAACGGTGATTATTAAGTATCGGTTATTCCTTGATTTAATAATTGATATACATTGAATCTATGTTTCAGTTTATTCTCGTGATGCTTTCACACATTGAACTAATTATTTTGTTTATAATTTGAATAAGTGAGAAGAATTTATTCAATCATTGCATATCATTCGTAAATGCAATGAATGCCTTCCACTGATATTGAGCATATAGTGAGTTTCTGAAAGATATGCAAAATAATTAACATGCATTCATCAGAACATCGCAATCCTGATTGAAAGGCGTATCTCCAAGTTATCTTTTATTTCGGCTGGCCCTTTTCGAAGCTCTTCGGATGTCTCTGTAGTCTGTGCTACCTGAGAAGATGCTTCAACGATCGCTTCTGTCTGTTTAAGTTAACCGGCTCTGTGCAAACAACGAAGTCGTGCGGAGTGGTCCCTCTAGTGGAGGGGCTGTGTACTACCAGCTAAAGCTAACTTGCCAGCAACGGAGATTTCTATGCGAGGATTCGGCTGAACAGATGCCGGCAAAATTTATGAGTATATTTAAACACGAGATGGCTTGGTTCGACATAAGGCTTATTATTATATTCATGAACATATTAATTACGGAGTTATAGAATGGGAGGAAAATGTTGCTTCTATCTGCCTAACAAAACTGGGACTTAGTAACTTCGTTACACCTTCTATGATCTTTCCATAGCCCCAATAAAACCTGTGTGTAGAGCTGAAAATAGATTATCATTGATTTCGATGAACTTGGATTCATTGTAACAATAAAATCATCTCTGGGACCATTAATTACGTTCATTGATATGATGAACAATTTCAAATGGATTCAGTGTACCCCTTTCATTACCTCAATGAACTTTTCCATAGCAGCAACGAAACCTGTTCATAAATGTAAAAAAAGATCATCTTTGATCTCAATGAACTTGAATCATTGTCACGATGAAAAATGTATTGTGCCAATGAACGGAAAGGTAATAAACGGTATTCATTGATATAATGTACCACATTTTTTTCATTAAATAGTATACATTGTTTCAATGTACTTCTTCCATCATTTCAATGATCTTTTCCATAGCCGCAATGAAACATGTTCATAGGTCTGAAAATAGAACATCATTGATCTCGATAAACTTGAATTGATTGTAACAGTAAAAACATACATATTTCAGTAAATGGTCATTCATTGACTCGACGAAAAATGTATTGTACCAATAAACGAAGAGGTATTCATCAATAAAATGTACCATATTTTTTTTAAATATATACATCAGTGCTCTGGGACCATGAATTATGTTCATTGATGTGATGAACCATTTCAAATTGTTTCAGTGTACCACATTCCACACCTCAATGAACCAACCTTTCCATAGCAGCAACGAAACCTGTTCATAAATATAAAAAACCATCAACTTTGATCTCAATGAACTTGAATTCATTGCATCAATAAATACCTTCGTACATCAGTGAATGTTACTCATTATCACGATGAAAAGTTAATTGTGCCAATGAACGGAAAGGTAATAAACGGTATTCATTGATATTATGTACCACATTTTTTTCATGAAATAATATACATTGTTCCAATGTACTTTTTTCTTCATTTCAATAATCTTTTTCAAAGCCGTAACGAAATATGTTCATAGGTCCGAAATTAGATCATCATTGATCTCAGTGTACCCCTTTCCTCACCTCAATAAACTTTTCCGCAGGAGCAACGAAAACTGTTCATACATGTAAGAAACGATCATCTTTGATCTCAATAAAATTGAATTCGTTGTATCAATAAATACCTACAAAAGTCAGTGAATATTCATTCATTGCCACGATGAAAAATGTATTTTGCCAATGAACGGAGAGGTAAAAAACGGCATTTATTGATATAACGTACCACATTTTTTTCAGTGTAAACAGATGTTTCAGTATGGGCAAGCTATTCATAAGAAAATAATTTGATATTTTTATATAGATAGGATAATACTTAATAATAAAAAATAGCTATTTTCAATTTTATTATCATTATCTCTTCAAACTTACTATATGTGTATAAAATTAAATTTTTAGCAATTTCTTCAATGTCTTGCCATTTTACCCCCACTTTTTGCCTTTTCATAGTAATTTTTTTCAATTTGCCGCCATACCAGCAATCACGTGACATTGTTAAAATCGGTTTTTAGGTTATTGGATATGCATAAACTTTCCCCAAGAATTTTTTTTCAAATACTCTAATAATGAACTTTTTTCCAATATGGTACATACTTTTTGGCGGCCACTGTATACCCAATACGTCAAGAAGAACATCATCTGATAAACCCTGGTATAGCAGAAAGTGTTCAACCGTCGATGGTTCAAAAATGGTCCCTAAGACCAGATAAGAATACCTTGAAGCAAGAAACATCTGCAAGGATACAAATTAATCCTCGAAAAATGCTTACACGCCAAGTTACGATCAAAGCTCATCGAGTGCTCCAACGGGTCCCGCTCTTTTTGGTCATTTGTCAAAGCTGTTGGAAGAAATTTCACTTCCAACTCATTTCCTCCCCTAACCAAAAAAGATGGAACACTGGCAAAGGACGCTCAGGACGCTTCCATCTTATGGCTTGCCTCCCTAATTTTGTGCCTCATTATCTAACTGTATCACAGACCGATATCCCCACGTGGCGGTCTCTTGGGCATCATCCGACATTTTACCAATAAATTCTGGTGTTCCACAGGGATCTATTCTAGCACCAGCACTGTTTTTCCCTCGCATCATTGATTTGTTGGAAGCTACTTCATGTCCAGGGCACAGATTACATGGACGATGCTCTTCCGCAATATCATCAATCGTTCCACCGTTTGCGGTCCCATCGAGGTCAGTCCTCACATCGATATTCCGTCACTTTGTAGACATGCCCAGGGCTCGTTCTTTCAATAAACGCAAAGCTTTGGAAATCGCTGCCCTGAGAGGTATTCCCTGAGGCATACATACAAATTCTTACCCACTTTTTCACGGCTTTCACGATGTAGAAACCAGAACATAATTTTTCAAACAATACATCGTCATCTATCATCATCTATCTATTTTTCCATCGGCTTGTATGCTCCCTGCTAACTTCCAAGAAACGAAAAACTATAGCGGAACTTTAAATTACGGAATTTTCTCGATGAACAATATAATAATGTGGTGGAACAAGGTCAAAATTCAAAACAATTGCTAAAAATAAAATAGTACTAGGTCAATATTATATTACTCACACCTCGACTGCTTCAATATTTTCCTTGTGTACTCTAACCTCTTCCGTTTCTGGATACATCAGCTTACTGAAACAGAGTGCTGCTGGAGCAGACATTATACTGGACGTTATCAAGTCCTGAGCTCTGGCACCATAAGTAGTATATGCAGCCATAACGGATCCTGGAAAGTAATGAAGAATTAGGGAATACTTCGAGTGTCCCATAACAAAAACACTTGTGCGTTATGTGAAGCGACTTGGAAAAGATGTGTATGAGCACTATACAGGGGTCCCACCAGGAACTGTATCGATCAATATATAAAAAACCATAGTTGGGCCGAATTTGAAAATTTGGGGGTTCACTATTGTTGATAAGTGCTATCCGGCTGAAATATTTTGAAGATTGTGGCACTTCCAGTTGTCGTATACCCAAGTCTAACCGTTTTCGAAATATTTCAAATTTTAAGTTGAAAATTGCGTTGGCAGACGGAAAAATGTTTGTTTTTATTTCTGGACATAATCATTTATTCTCGATTGTGTATCGATTTATTCGTAGGAGAGGACCCAGTTCAGCAGGATTTTGATATCAATTCGATTAGCGTTATACAAGGCGTTCGCCAGAAAATGATATAGTTCCGGTTGAAAAAATTATTGTAAGTCCATTTAAATTCTTTAAATTTGAATTGCTGATTAACTTTGTTTAACAATTCTAGATGTGGTTCAATGGTAATACATCATGATTGATGAAAAAATATGTGTATTCTTGTCAATAATAACTAGAATGTAACTTATTTCAGTGTGATTGAGTATGTTTTGCTTTTTTTACCAGATCCACTGTAGAGAAAACTCAAAAAACAAGCGTCACTTGCCTGTATTGTACCAAAGCTAATTTTCCAATTTCAACACCCACGTTTACCCCCTTCCCCAAAAAAAAACCTTCCACCATGGATATATTTTTCATGGACCCTCTTGATTCTCCATTCTCCTGAGAAATGAAATGTTTATACAGAGTTTAACAATCGGTCCAAATTTTTCAAGTACTCGCATCGTATTTTACCTACAGTACTTTTATAAAACAATCTTGGAAGCTTTTCGAACTATTCTTGAATGCTTCGTATTACTGAGCTTATATGTCCCATTATTTCTGTCTTGATTTTTCTGATTGTAAATATTTCCACTTCGGGTCGCAAATCTGATCATCACTACATGAAGAATATTACTCACCAGACACTGTAGCGAAGCCCGATGTCATTATTGAGTGGAGTTCTGAGTCTGTTAAGTCTTTCAAGTATGGAGATATGAGCAGAGGTGCTTCTGTCTGAAAATGAATAAAATCAGTTATATGTACCTACCTAGTTCAAGACTTGTACATTAAATCCTATTGCAATTGCCATGAAACAAAGAATTGGCTGGGAAACTAATTATGCCAGGCGCAAGCTATAAAAGCATTGCCCTGTTAATATACTTCGAAATCATATTTTTTATAAATATATTATCGTTGGTGATTATAAAAATACGGTAACTCTTGAAAATGAAATCATAATCGTTCACAAGTACTAAACTTACCATTCCTAAGAATATGTTGGCAGCACTATTGACGCTTTCACATATAGAAGTTCCCATTATCCATTGCAAGAAATCACCAATAGCCCCAATAAGTTTTTGCATAATCCCATGGTAGTATAATACATTCACCATGAAGCTGATGAAATATATTGTTGAGAGAGCCTGAAAAATTGGAAAGTTATTGATGAATATGGGTAGTAGTTGTCGAGTATTGTCGATAGCTGAGGTGGAGGAACGTTAAAACCGGTTAACGGTAACTTGGCTTATCTATTATTGAGCAGCTTGGAAAGGAATCCAAAGGAACATCATAGTATTTCCATAGAATCTGGCTAGGGTAATATGTGAATATATACATTCGAATATTGAGGACTCTGTTTCTTTTTTGAATACTACGGTTTTATTCCACCAATATACCAAGAACTTTGGAAATATTTTCATAGAACTAGGTGTGAAATTGAAATTTGAAACAAAGCAGTCAAAATATTATGGACAGACCGAAAATTCTGTTGAAATAAAATATTAATAACAATAATTATTAGCACAAACAAAAATAGGAGAGAACGGAATAATCAGCAGCTAAATACCTACAAAATCTTTGAAATAAGTGAACATAAGTGAACATAATACAATTAGACGATAATTCAGACGCTGCAGGTATATCAGGTGTCCACGGAAGGTGGCTCGCCCCAATAACTACCCCTATAATCAAAACCACCATTTTAACAGACATGGTTTGGGTAGAGCCGGCGGAGTTCGAAGAGTAAGTCTCGATATTTAGTCCGTTTCTCCTCCTCTTTTCGGACGATGTTCGTTTCACCAGGAGCCGAAAACTCCATGACGAAAATCGTCTCACTCTGATGGTCGAGGAGGACTACATCAGGCTTATTGGCTTGTATTTGCCTGAGGGTGGTGAATGAGTAGTTCCAATATATTCGGCACTTCTCATTCTCCACAACGGACTCAATATCCCTCGGAGCATAAGACAACACCGGTGTCTCATCTATACCGTACGAGTGTCGTAGATGGTAGTACAACACTCGTAGAGCCGCGTTATGCCTGTGGATATAGGCTGAGACCGCATATTATTATTATTATTATTATTATTACGATTAACTTGATACTGCAAACTATTATAGCGTACATAATAGTTTCCTGATTTAGATTTAGAGAAGTGAGGTAAGATAAAAAATCGACAAGTAATGTTTTTTTTTGTCAACACACCTTAATTAGCTTGTTCTATCAGTTATGTAGGTCATCAGCAAAATTTGATAATTTTTTAATATATTGTATGGTCCAAGACCCTACTCAGTTCTGACAAGTTATAGGAAGATTGTATGATTAGAAGAGCCGCTAGAGGGCGCCAAAGTTGAATATTTCAACATGCATTGTTATTGTACTTTTCGAAAAAAATCATGATTTATTTGATTGTGATACGATCTAATGAAAAAATATCGTCAAATCAAGAGTCAGTAATATTCATAACTGTACATGGAACATTAAAACTTAATATAATGAGTAATTACAAGTAGTAAAGGAAATGAAATAATTAAAAAAAAGTTGGGAATCAAAACATTCGAATCAAAACCAATGAGAGTAAGGTTGTTTAATAACACAAATTATCAATCAATTCCAGACTGGTAACTCGTTCAAAGAGTTTCCGAAACATAATATCGCTGATAATCAAAAAATCGTAATCGAAAAGTTTGAAGAAAGTTCAAGGAAGTGAAACTGCTTATTCTGAAAACTTATATGCATTTGTTCTCGAAATTGTCAAAATTTGAAGTGAGAAATGAAGGAATGTATATTCGTTTGAAATATGAATGAATATGAGTAATACGAAAAAATATATAATTATATCCATTATTAAACAGGGTGTCCAACACAAAGTATACATTTGAAAATAGAAAACCCAACTTGAAAACCTGTGCTTCTCTCCGGATGATTAAGTGAGTCCTCCTTAAACCATTTGGGGCATCGACTCTTGCCAAAAATTGAATGCAGTGAATGCTTTGGTGGACAATTTATAGTTATGCTCTTCATACCAGCAATAAACCGTTAACCATAAAGTAATTGCTTCATGATCTATGTATTCACCGTCCTATCACCAAATTGACATGAGCAGTAATATCCACTCTCAACCAAATGAGAAGGTTATGTTTCACTGCAACTGCAGTCGAAACATTTGGAGATTTTAGCCAAAGAAGACCATGCATGGCAAAACCTAGAATCCAATCAGAACAGGAGAGTAAATATTATCAGGCTACGATTTCTTTCCAGATTAAGAAATGTAATGACACATTACCTTACCATTTGATTCAGTAGCAAAAATTAATATAAAAGTGGACATAGGGGCGGGGATTGACGCAGTGGTTAGCGCTCGGGCCTTGTGACCGAGAGGTTCCCGGCAGAGGCAAGGTTTTTTTCATTTTCAGAACAATTCTCTCATTCACTGTTGAGTTGATAATTAACAGTGCTGCTTCTAAGGTGGCGTATGGAGTTAGTAACAAGGCCTATCCAGAACACGTTACTAATGGCCATAGCAGTCGATGCCAACACACCCAAGAAAATAAAATAAAGTGGATATAACTGCTCATGTCAATTAAGTGCTAGACGGTGAATACATAGCTCATACAGAGATTGTTTTATGGTATGCGGTAGGTATATTGCAGGTATTGAAAGCGTACCTATAAATTGCCCACCAATATATTCATTGCATTCCATATTTGATTCTGCAAATAGGCTAGAGTCGATGCCCCAAATAATTTGAGTGGAAGACTCATTTAACCATTCGGAGAAAATCACAGGTTTTCAAGTTGAGTTTTCTATTTTCAAATGAATTTTTTGTGTTGGACAACCTGTATAGTAATGGATATGTATGTAAATATATATGTATTTTATTTTTCGTAATCCACATTCATTCATATTTTAAACGAATACATTCCTCCCTTTGTCACTTTCATAGGTGTATATTTTCAGAATGAGCAGTTTCACTTCCTTGAATTTTCTTCAACGACCATTCGATTTTCCGACGATTGTTTAATTATCAGTGATATTATGTTTCGAAAAAACTTTGAACGCGTTTCCAGTCTGTAATATTTTGATCTCTCATTGCTTTTGATTTGAATGTTTTGATTCTCAACTTTTTTATTATTATTTTGATCTCCTTTACTACTTGTAATAACTCAATCTATTGAGTTCCATGTACACTTATAAATATTACTGATATGATGATATTTTTTTATCAAATCGAATCGCAATCAAATAAATCAGGATTTTTCTCGAAAAATACCATATCAAGGGATTTGGAAATACTCGCCCTATAGCGGCTCTCCCAATCATACGATCTTCCTATAACTCATCGAAATTGAGTAGGGTCTTGGAACAAACAAGATATCAAAAAATTATCAAATTTTGCTGAAAGCCATTTTTATAGGATTTTGTGCCTTTCCATTTAAAAAAATTAGTAATACAAATTCTAAAATTGAATTGTATGTACATAGTAGAAATATTTCGACTAAAAACAATATTCCACAAAAATGTTAGAACTTACTGAAGCCGAGTTACTTGTCAAAAAATGCAATTGTAAGTCGTATACAAATGCTCCATTTTTTTTTAGTCCGACCATCCAATTTGTTGTCATTTAAAAATAAAATAGTAGGAATGAATTAAAAATTAAATTTTGCACAGCAGATGCAATTTAACCGAAAACCGTAAAGTTGTAGTTTTCTCAATACCTACTTTAGGACTGAAATTAATAATTTGAACGTATCCATAGCCTTCTAGATTGAAAATTAAATATCGAAATAAAAAAAAACATAGTCACAAAAAGTAACAAGTGTATTCAGATTGTCATATGGAGACAAAAAAAAGGAAATATACCGGGTGTCTCATTTGAAAATCAAAAGTTTATATCAAAAAATGCAGTTTTATATCGTATACAGATCCTCCAAATTTGATTTCAATATCATTTCAATATCATTTCAATATCTGTCCACTTTCTGTGGACACCCGGTATACTTAGCAGAGGTACCTAATGCCTATAAATATAAACAACTTTGTATGTAGAATGAGTTTAATTTACCCTGCAGAATCTTCATCGAGACAACAAATACCAATAAAATGAGTCTGTAGTTGCTAGGACAGTATTTTCCTTTTTCTGGGGGACTGGTTGTAATTCTCTAGTTGAACAATAAAAAACCCAAATCAGAAGGGAGTATGAATAGCTTGCAAAGAACTTGTGTTAGTTTAGCAGTACTATTCTTGAAATAAATGATCGGCGGAATTTCGCCAAATCCAGCAAAATTCGTCTAATAGTTCGTTGGTGTAAGGCAATTTCAAGCATATGGCTGGCAATCGAAGTCATTTTCTGGTGTTGTTTTCTAAATGAATTCTGGGCGATCGTGGCTGGAGTTCCATCTTCCTTGGTTGGGTGAGGAAATTTTTTCCCACAGCCTTGATCAAAAATCAAACCGATCAAACCGTTAGGAAACTCAACGAGTTTTGATCGTATTTTGGCGTTGTGAGCCTCTTTCGATTGTTTCCTTGCACAAGCTTCTAGCTTTAACACATTCTGATCTTGTCACTGGGCTCTGATTTTTATACTGTCGATGGTAGGCTGCCTGCTTGAAAGCTACAGCTCTGGAACCAAAGTTTATCAAATGGTGATCTTCTTGACGTGTTTGGTGGGTGACCACAAGGTGATGTAAGTCTTCTAATTTTTTTATATTATTGCAGGATACAGATTTCAAGTTATTTTTCCAAGTTTTTGAATAGGTACGCATATTTTAACGTCACCACTGATAATATACCACTTCCAGTTATTCCAGAAATTACCATGAGGTATCCAACAATATCAGGTTGGATGGTGTTATCTCCAATGACTACGGAGATATCGCCATTTATTTCATCTGTAAGATCAATGGGTAGGGGAGAAAAACTTTTTCTGGCGGGTCCATCCAACTCTCCCACTTATTGAGCTTATGGATAAAATAAATGGCGATATCTCCGTAGTTATTGGAGATAACACCATCAAACCTGGTATCGTTGGATTCCTCATGATCATCACTAACCGATCATGTAATAGTTTGAAAATGGAAAATTGATGTCATTTCCGTAAGTTGAAAGAGTGCCGTCTAATGAACATATTCAATGTTTCAAATTTCAGAAATACTTATAGCTAGAGAAACAATGGAGAAAACGGGGGCGTACCTTACCTAGTGGTCACCCAGTATGTTCGCATCCCCAGCATTATGATCTCAGAAATTGTCTTGGTGCAATATGTGGAGCACCAACTTCCTTACTGTATGGATCAGGGTTGATGGTGGGTTTTTCAATTTCAGCTTACAGAAAAGCCGTCATATAATTAGAGTTGAACAATTGTTAAAGTTTATGACAATAACAAATGGCAACAAGCCATGTTAAATTATGATCAATTGCTTCAGCCTTGTTCATTATAACACTGAGAAAATGTTTCTCACATTTATTTTGTGTAGGAGCGGTACATCAAAAATGATAATAGCAGCGCAGGTTATGATTGTTGGTACAGTGGAGTAATCTTGTATGATGAAGTATCAGTTTTAAGTTCCTGATACACTCGAAAAGCAGCAATATTTAAGAGCCAGTACCTTGAAAAAAGAGAATTTGATAATAATAAATTATCAGTATCAACCATTTACATCCAATCTATATGTTCCTAAGTGAGAGAGAGAGGAAGTTTGGTATATAAAAATTCATTTGTGTGTTATAATTTTTAGATGGAACCATAATTTCTGTTGACTTACTTTGAATGCAAACACATTGTTATTTATTATCGCAGAACCATACGCAAATTCAGCTCCTCTGAAGGCGTATTGAAGTAGTATATCGACCTTGTCACCAAAACACTGTAGTATATTTCGCCCTACCTCCCATCTGATTGTCAGGAGCCCAAAAACGAATTGTAGAATCAGCCCCCATATGATAATCCTCCACTGAATCTGAAAATAATAATTATGTTCTTAAACTACATTTCACTTCAATTATCATTCAGTAAAACAAATTGTGATGATTGAACAATAATAAAATAGTATATTGCATACCTAGGCGGTAAAGTAGCAAATGAAGAAATCTGCATTGTTCCTAGCATGACGACGTTTATTGCCATAATCCTATACATTACAATAGGAATAGTTGGGTCGAAAATCCGTCAAAAAACTAATTTCCTGGCTAATACCACGACGAAAGTTGAATTACATTTAATGAATTTACGTGCAGAGTTCCTACAAGGATGTCTCCGCAATTGCTAGTTGCATGGACATGTTCATTGAAACATTTGGACCAGCTATAGATCGATTTCTGGGTTCTTGCCCTCTTCAGCCTCATCAGTATAGGGTAGGTCTCTGCAGACAATAACTAATGTCTGCAAGAAATATATGAGGGGCTGGAGTTCGGATGGCTCCTGTGGTTTAGTGAACACTAGGCTGCGGGCGGTGTCTCAGCTTCTGCCTTGACATGGATAGTTTGATGAACCATTACATGTAATTCAACGTTCGTCGTGGTATTAGCCAGGAAAGTAGTTTTGTTCTGATGGATTTTCGACCCAATTATTTCCATTTTATAGGATTATGGTAAAGTTGCATTTTTCAGGGCAAAAGAAGATATAAACAGGCGAGGCGCATAAACAGGCGAGGCGCAGCCGAGCCTAGACACTTCTTGAGGCTTGGAAAAGCACTTCACTGTCGTGGTTTACACATAAGTTTTCATCCTACACAATAATTGTTGGTAAAATTTTCTCTATAAAAATTTATTTATTGAAAAACTGACAAGTTAAACGTCAAACAAACATCAAATATGACAACCTATATGAATCAATGTGTTGGCATGCATTGACAACTGCTAAAAATTCATTTTCATACTGCCGTTTAATGGCGTCACCACATAGCGTGAAAATGTAAAATTTATTGTCTCGGCTAGCCGTAGAAAAGGTAACTTTCTTCTCTTCGTAAAGCCAGTAAAATTCACAGTGTAGGATAAAATAACATGTTCACTCAATGGAACACCAGGTTTTGACCAGGGACCTGATTATCAAATGTCTAGTCTATGCGACGAAATATCTCTAATTGGTGCACATTAGAAAAATACAATTTTCGCAGGGTTTGAGAATAGGGTACTAGATTCGTAATCTGATATGTGTGCGTGTCTTGGGAGCTGCCTGCTTTTTTCTTCATGTATTAAAGATTCATCCAGATCCTATGGATTTTCAATGGATTCATAATGAGACAGTATGTACCTAATGATTGCAAGACCGAAGATGAAACGGTGTGATGTAAGGAGGCAGTGGACTAACAATGCCCAAAAAATATTTTAACAAAGACACATCAGACAGAATATAAGTTGAGAGACGAATATTAACAGGTATGCTAAGGAAATGAGAACTATTGAACTGACACTGATTTATTAGCAGCCGGTCCTGTCCAGTAGGGTATTAGGACATTTGGGCGCGGCCAACTGGGCGCGAGTCAACTCGGCGCAGAGACAACTGGGCGCAAAGACTACTTGGCGCAGGGACGACTGGGCGCAAAAAAATTTAGATGAGCTTATATTCAAATGCGCCAAAACGTGAAAAGTTTTTAGTTTAAGAGCGACAAGTCTTTGAATCTGAAACTCAGAGAATAACCTACATTACACATCTGAAGAAATAATTTTCTAGTTTTTAGGGCATTTAAATGAAAGATTGTTTTCAATTCTTTTTTCAATAATTTTGTTTTGTGCATTTAGTTATGAAAATGGATTATAAGGTATAAATAATCCAGCTTTTCGCAAATTTCTTAGACTGTACGATTTTTTGTCAGCAAGCATCGAAGAAAATAATCCAACAGCCTCATACGACTGCCCAATCACGTCTGCCCAACACCTGGATGAGTGCAGACCCGGTCAGGCCGGAGAGCTAATGCTCGAATCCGTCAGCCTGCAATTGATTACTAAGAAAGTAAGTAAGTAAGAAAGTAAGCAACGGATCCATCAATAGAAACCCCAGACAGCACTTATAGAGCCGTGACTTCATCAAAAGCCAACCAATATTTGAATATTTTACATAAATCATCCAGCCTGTCAAAAACTTCCCTACTACCCAGTACGCAGAAAGTATGCAGTTGCCACACTGAAATACACTTCATCAGTCTGTCGGACGAATACAAAGGATTAATTCTTGTTTGATTCCTAATCCTAACAACACAGGTACATCCTCTGGACATCCCGGGGACGTCCCTAATTTTTACCACTGACGTCCCACGGACATCCCCTGACCGCCAAAAAAGACAAATATGGGATGTTACATGAAATATTCGGTACCCAGGCCTTCCCTCGGTTGTCCCAAGGATGTACCAGCTACGGTATCCATCGTAAATCCCCTACGGGATATCCGTGGGAAGTCCCAGACATTTCATTGTCCGACGGGACACTTTTGTACATAAAAGGAAGGTACTTGGGATGGCTCTGTGTTGTTGGGGAATAGAAAAATAACCCCATACAGTCATATGAAGATGATGTGAAACCTCATTCCCTGGAACTCGAAGTTTCGCTATTTCCTTACATATTTGCACCATACCACTCACAACAGGCATAATATTTTTGAATAACTCTAAATATGCTCCGTGAATTATAGTCTTTTTTCTACATTCATGCAAAAAGCTATATTTAGTGGAAAAAGAAGTTCTTTATTGCACTAGTGCAATATAGTTTTCATTGCACTCATCTGTCATTCAAATTCAACGTGCTGTCATAACATAAACGTTCAAACCCACTACATATTTAGTAGATATTCTGTGAGATTGGCAATACGTTTTAAACAGTTACATATTTTATATTATTTTGTATTAATTTCAGCAGCAAGAATTAAACAAACAATGCCTTAGAACTCAATAATCAAAACTGATCCGCTTTGTTCTAAGCCGTCTACCTGCATAGGGCAAACTGTCTGTAATGTGACCACACACCTGATAACATTTCCGCCAACGGCTACTATGATTTTTCATAATGCAACTGTGGTTACAGAATCGTAAGTCAAAAATTAATTCTGACAATTACAGAATTGGAAGTTTTAAAATGAGTATTATTGATGGAAAAATAGATGATATTGATCTGTTTCAATGCAAATCGATAGTAATAATTGATTGTTTCAGATGCGCTTTTCATTTTCCAACACCTAGTGCTGCACCTTAAAAATCATTTTTTGCTTTTTGCATGAACGAAGAAAAAATGTTGTATGCAACTTGTGCAAAAATTGTTTATTGCACTTACTTTTTTGCAATTGTTTCATAAATAACCATTGTCGAACTTATTACATTCATTTCTAGTACCTAATCATCAGTTAATTATTTCAAAACTGCATGTCCCTTGAAAATGTGCTTTCAAATAATAAGAAAAATTCAAAAATGAAAACTCACCTTCGACTTATTTGGGCAACATATGTAACCAATTAATAGGAACACACATAGTCCTGAAATCGGTATGAGCCTATGCCGATTATCACTTGTATCAAATATCAAATAAATCACGGCAATTGCTAAGATGGCAATGTAAAATATTGTGGAACCAAATCTGAAAAATCAACAAAAAATTGCAATTATTTTAATATTCAATGATACAGGGTTTGTAAGGTTGCATTGCGAAAAAAGTTATAGTTTTTTCGCAATGTTTTCACTATTTCAAAACCATCATGAGAGCGTAAACATTCGTTGTCTGAACCAGTAAACGCAGAGTTGAAAAGTAGTGTAGCAGATAGGTGACGATATGGGGAACAGAATCAATGCTCGTCAGATAATCTATGGCTGAGAATAGATTATCTGATGATCCAGTAACGACAAATAAATTCGAGCAAAAAGTGAAGAACGAATTGTAGCACTCTGAAACTCGGCACATGACATCTCGACATCATGTATTATTAGAAAAAAATTGTTCACCATGAAATCAAGGGTGGAACCTAAAAATTTTTCATTTAAAAAAATTAAATTTTTTTTTGTTGTCATTTCAGAAAATATAAGATTTATCAAAAAACGATTTCCATTGGTTGAGAGATAATTCAATTCTCCACAAGAATGATTTTCAGTAATACCTTATGAAATACGCTCGTTTTCTCAGAAAATGTGGTTTAACGCCGACGTCACATTTCATGCTCGCGCTAACGCCACTGCAATTTTAGGCAGGGTCGAAAATTAGATTTGTCATAACTTTGCTAAAAATTATAGTAGAAGGAAAATAAAAAGTGCGTATCGTTCCTGAAGACTTCTACTTCCTCATGCAAATATAACATCTGAGTATTTGAGTACTTCTGTTTTGTCCCACTTCACATAACCCTTCTACGATATTTACGGAGGATCCGAAAATCTTGGTTATTTTTGTTGATATGAAATAATTATACTGAAGCAGAATTCAGTACCCTCTTTGGACCATATGCAACGATTTAAGACTAGTGAGACAAGTGAAGTAAGAAAAAAGTGGGTTTTACTCGTGCCTCAGTTTTCAACTCACCCATAATCCTACACATCCTGCATAAAAATGAAGTATATGATTTCAAGCTTGGGTTTGGACTTCACAATAGTGTTATCAAATATATATACAGTGAGTACCACTTTGAGCAGCCACACCCTCGTATTTTCTTGACAGTGAGGTGATTTCAAAATTTGTTTTTCATTACGGATAGTATACTCGGAAATATCTACCTTCAGGTTGATGAAATATCCTATATCCATTTTCCATGGCAACCTACGACCAATTGAAAAGTGAAAAATTGGAATAAACATTCTAGGCATTTTTTATCGCAAAAATAACACCAGATTCTGTTTGAGAACACCCTAAAACCCCTAAATCTCAGTGCTAATTCATCAAAATATACAGGGTGTCATCTGAAACTAACAACATTTTTTATTTGTTATTCATCCGTAATGTTTGGTTGATTTCGATTTTTATTTCCTTAGTCATAAAGACCCTAAAAATCTTCAAAGAATGCTGTAGGGAATATTCGAATATTACTTTTTCATGGCTACCTACGAGCAAATTGAAAAGTGAAAAATTGGGAAAAATATAGTAGGGATTTTTTTATCGCAAAAATAATACTAAATTCTGTTTCAGAGTACTCTGAAACCTGCAAATAGCAGTTCATGATTATTTAAAATATACAGGGTGTCATCTGTCTCTAACATATTGATTTTTATTCATCCCTTATGTTTGGTTGATTTCGATTTTTTTTACATAGTCATTAATTACTTGAGAATATTCGAATAATGCTGTAGAAAATATTCAAATATTACATTTTAATGGCTATGACCAGTCGAAAAGTGAAAAAGTGGAGAAAACACATCAAGGATTTTTGTAGCACAAGTAACAGCGGTTTCTGAATCAAGACATCCTAAAATCCCTGGAACATAATTAATGAATCAAAAAAATATATAGGGTGTCATCTATAGCTGGCAAAATTGATAACGCTTATTCATCCGTAGCGTTCAGTTGATTTAAAAAATCTTCTCCAGTCGTAAAGTACCCAAAAACGTTCAGTAAATCACTTTTTTATGGCTAGATATGATCAGTTGAAAATTGAAACGTTAGGGAAAACATAATAAGATTGTTTTATCTCCGAGCTAACACCAAATTCTCGTTCAGAACACGCTCAACAAGATTATCGTGTTTAATTTCCTGAACCGGGAAACTGAATCTGGGGGCTTTGCGGTATATTTTCAACCAGTATCTGTTGTCTCGGTGATAGAAGGATGTTTACCGCAATTTTTTAATTTTCGACTGGTCATATCTAGCCATGGGAGTAGGAATAATATTTCGTTATTTTCCACAGCATCAATTGAATATTTTGGGTACTTTTTGACTGGAGAAGAAATTTTGAGAATCAAATTAACACTACGGATAAATAAAAGTTATGCCAGCTATATGGCACTTGCATATTTTTAGAATAAAGTATAGAGGTGGGGCTCTCAAGCTGTTCTAATCCAGAAACCGCTGTTACTTTTGTGCTTGAAGTATCATTAAAGTGCTCGTCCCATTTTTTCACTCTTCAACTAGTCATAAAAAGCCATGAAACAGTAATATTTGGTTATTTTTTATAGCAATAATGGAACATTTTATGTAAGTACCTACTTTGTTACTATAGACACAATTTTCAAAATCAACCAAACATTACGGATGAATACAAATTAAAAATGTTGCTAGTATGTAAAACACCCTGTATATTTTAATGAGATTTGGGGGCTTAAGCATGTTTTGAACCAGAATCTGATATTAGTTTCGAAGTAAAAAAATTTTAGTATGGTTTTCCCAATTTTTCAATTCAATTTTCAACCGGTCATAGCAAGCCATGAAAAAGTAACATTTGGTTATTTTCTATAGCATCAATTGAACACATTTAGGCACAAGAGAAAAAAAATTCGAAAGCAACCAAATTTTACAGATGAATAACAAATAAAAAATGTTGTTAGTTACAGATGACGCCCTGTATATTTTGATGAATTAGCACTGATGGGATATGGATGTTTTAGGGGGTTCTGAAACAGAATCTGCTGTTATTTTCGCGATAAAAAAATGCGTAATATGGTTTTCCCAATTTTTCAATTTTCAATTGGTCGTAGGTAGCCATGGAAAATGGATATACGAATATCTCATAAACCTGAAGGTAGATATTTCTGAGTACGATACGTAATAAAAAACAGATTTTGAAATCATTTTACTGTCAAGAAAATACGAAGGTGTGGCTGCTCAAAGTGGGACACACTGTATATATGCAAGATATAAATAAGTGATAATTTTTAACATTTAGTGAAGAAAATGCCGATTTTATCGGTAAGTTGAAAATGAGGCAGGAGTAAAAGTATAAGTGGGACCTGTCACGCTACTTTTAAATTGTTGCATATAGTCCAAAGAGGGTATGGATTACTGCTTCAGTATAATAATTCCATATTTACTAAATTATTCATGATTTTCGGATCATCCGCAAACATCTTCGTGAAGTGAGACAAAACACATTGCATATTATATCGGCATGAGGAGGTAGGAGTCGTCAGAAACGATATGAACTTTTCCTTTTCCTTCTCTGATCATTTTTAGCAGAGTTATGACCAATCAAATATTCGGCTTCGCCAGAACTTCCAGCGGCGGACAAGAGTGAACCTGAAATTTGATGTCGGCGTTCAATCGCGTTTTCTGAAAAAAAAGCGCATTTCATAAGAAATTACTAGATATAATTTTTGTGAAAAATTGAATTATTTTTCACCCTGTTGAGTTGTTTTTCCGATAAATCGTATAGGTACTTTCCAAGATTACAGTAAAAATTTATTTATATATTTTTAAACGAAAAAAAATACTTTCCACTCCTGGAATTTTGGTAAACAATTTTTTTTCTTGTTTATCATGGTTCCAACTACTAGCATACCAATTTTAGTGGTGCTACAATCGATTCTTGTCTCAAAACCCAATCGTACTGGATTATGACGGGAATGAGCACCAATTTCAGTTTCGTAAAAATAATTTCTTTTTTGAAAATAGGTTGATTGCTATGGATAAATGGTTTTGTTAAGTGACCCTCTTGTTCACCAGATATGACACTCGATTTTCATTTCCGAGCATTTCTGAAAAACAAAGTTAACTGAATAAAACAAATAGATAATTATTAAAAGTCAATTGATGGAGAATGGACGACACTACTTGACGGAAGACAATTACCTAATATTGAAAAATATATTATATGATTCAATCTCCAGCAAATATATTTGGTATTTAAATACTGTTCTGAAAAACCGAATTCTTGGTATGTTATCCCCAGGAGCCACTAGTAAAAATATCTTTATTTTAATCCAAATCGATATACTTTTTATCCTAAATGTGTCACTATCTGACGCTCATGTGAACATCATAATATTACAGTGCGGCTTTTAATAGTCCCCCCTCTGTTAACTTTTGAGCGGTTCGACGTACAAACATGAAAAAAAATCGTTTCGAGGGTTTTACCGATTCTCCTTTTTGAAATAAAAAATATGTTGATTGCTCGACAAGGGGCGCGCGGGGGCACATCAACTTAATTTTTTTAAATGGAAGGGGGTGTCAAGTGTCACATCGTTGAAAAAAGAATTCAATTCTCTTTACAACCATCATCCAAATTAATTTTAAATTTTGTTAATATTTTATTTTCAATTCATATTCAAAATATCAAATATAAATGCGTATCTGAATACTACTCATGCCTCGATAATTTTGAACGGTTCAATTGATGTGGAACAATGAAACCAAAAATTTTTGATACTACTTTTTGGGAGAAGAAACATTGCAATTACTCGACAGATGGCGCTGGGGGCACATCAACTCAAAAATTTCGAAAGGCATAAAAATCGAAGTTGGAAAAAAATTATTAAAAAAATTCAAAAAATTATTTTAGATGGTTGTAAATAGAAATGAATTTTTTTCAACGATGTGACACTTGACCCCCCATTCCATTTAAAAATTTTGAGTTGATGTGTTCCCCTGCGCCCCCTGTCGAGCTATCACCATATTATTTATTTTAAAAAGTAGTTCCGTTGAAATCGTCGACATGGTTTTTTTTTTCATGTTTGTACGTCCAACCGTTCAAAAGTTAACAGAGGGGGGACTATTAAAAGCCGACTGTATATTGAATTCAGAAGAATTTTAGTGGACATAAACCTAGCCTTACTCTTCGTTACATCCAATATATTTTGAATGATAAGAAATATTCCACTTACCTGATACTACTCAGAAATGTAGTTGTTGGTTTGTAAACAATATCCTTGAATGGTGGCCCAACTATGGGATCAAGAACGTGAGAATATAGTAGTTTGAAAATATAAAAGCAGAATAATATAACGAGGAGTCCATATCCAGTACAAGTTGTATTGCCTAATTCTTCCCAGCCATTTCCTGAAAAGCGAACAATTGCAAGGTATCGGATAGTTACAACTCTGAAGCAGAAATCGACAAGAATTTATTAGAGCAAATAGAAGACACAGACGTGATAAATTATACAGGGTGACCCAGAGTTAAACCGCCAAACGTTCATAATCGGTTTTTTAGTTGAAAAAAGATTTTTTTCTTCATATAAGCATGTGTCCCAACTTTTTTTTCCTCGGATGCTGTACCTTCGCCAGCTACACCTCTTGGGTTTTTTGTGTTTTCCGTGTTAGTTTTACAGCACCCACTGCGTAGCTCTAGTCCCCTGTACCAGTCTATACAGGTTCTTCACCGGTTGCCTACTATATTTATGTACTTTTTCAGTTCTGTGCTTTGACGGTCCTTTAATGAATGTTTTCCCGTTGTGCATGAGAGGGGCTTCGATCCACCTCACCTTTTGTTTCCGCTTGACCCAGTCCCGAATGCATCCTCGAATGTCGGATTTATTTATCCCGAGTGCAGGTTCTGGGCCAATGTATGGGGTTGATGAGCCCACTCTGGCTAGCTCATCAGCTTTTTCATTGCCCTCGATTCCACATTGTACTGGAACCCACATCAAAGTTAATTTGTTGTGTTCTGTGAGAACACTGAGTTCTTCTCGGCAACCATACCATACCAGTCTTGATGTCACTTTCCGATTCATGAGGGCCTTCAGTGACGCCTGGCTGTCTGTGCATATTTTGATCCGTGCATTGTGCATTTCCCTCATATTGATTTCTCTCGCGCATTGCAAGATGGCATACATCTCTGCTTGGAATACGGAGGTGTTTGTTCCTAGTGAGACGCTTATTTGGGAGTTTCTCCCCTCACTGTATATTCCATCACCAGCTCCTTCCCTGGTTTTGGATCGGTCCGTGTACCAGATTCTCACTTCAGGTTTTTCCCTAATGTTTTCATCTGTCCATTCCCTTCGATCTTGTATAATAAGTTACTGTTGAAAAAGTACATGGGAGTCATGTGGTTCGTTGGTTTCATTTCGAGAATGTTGCCTCCCACTATCTCCTTTATTTTATTGTGATCCGATCTGTTGCTCGTGTTTTGTTGACTTAGAAGTCCCATTCTTTCCTCTCCCATGATTGTTATGTCAATCGGTGGGAGATCCAACAGTACTTCTATGGCTGATGTTGGTGTTGTTTCCATAGCTCCCGTTATGCTAAGCCATGCAAGTCTTAGTACCTTGCTCAACTCAGCTACGGCTATTTTTTGTTTTATCTTTGTCCGCCATACCAAAGATGCATATGTGAACATGGGTTTCACCACAATGTTGTATATACAATTTACCATTTTCAATGTCATTTCGGCTTTCTTCTTCACTTTTGTCGGCTGTTGGTTCCAGCTCAGTTTCGAGTCTAAAATCACCCCGAGATATTTGACTTCCCCTGGTCCCAAGCTCTCTAACTTCCTTCTACGAGTAAACGCTACGATGATTGATTTGGAGGGACTAATAGTTAGGCCCTCCTCATCTATCCATGTACTTAACCGATTTAGGGCCATTTGAATTATTTCCCTAGCCGTAGTGTTGAATTTGCCTTGGACCATGATAACTATGTCATCTGCGTACCCAAGTGTTTTGTGTCCACCCCTTTCTAGTGTGATTAGCAGATCCTCCACCACCAGGTTCCACAGCAGTGGGGACAGGACACACCCTTGCTGACAACCCCTGGTGACCTTGGCTGCCAGTGTTTCTCCCACTAAGAAGGAGTATATAATCCTATCTCTTAGCATGCCGTCTATCCATCTGCAGGAGGTCTCATCGATGCCTTTCTGTCTCGATGCCCTTGAGATTGAGTTTAAACATGTGTTGTTGAATGCTTCCTCGATATTCAGGAAGGCACCCATCAAGACCTCTTTATTTCCTAGAACAGTTTCCACCTTCTCTACTAGTTGATGAAGTGCTGTCTCTGTGGATTTGCCTATTTTATAGGCATATAGGTCCTAGTGTAGGGGTTGGTTCACCAACACCGTATCTCTGATGTGCCTGTCCAGCAGTTTTTTCTGTGTCTTAAGTATAAATGACATAAGACTTATTGGTCTCAGTGCCTTCGCTCCTTCCTGTGCCGTTTTTCCAGGTTTAGGGATAAAGACCACTGTGGTTGCTCTCCATGCCTTTGGTATGTACCCCAGTGCAAGACTGGCCCTTAGTACCATGCATAGTTTGTGTGCTAGTAGGTCAATGCCTTCTTGTAGCATTATGGAATAAATGCCATTCGTCCCTGGCGATTGATATGGTTGGAATGAGTTGATTGCCCATTTCGTTTTTTCCACATCTATCACTTTCTTTGAAAGTGTCAGAGTTTTTTTTGACTCAAAAACATTTTGGCATATTTTGACATAACTCTGCATACTTTTTTGCGGTGATAAAAGTCTTTAAAATACCAAATACATTTTTTGGTTTGCTTACAAACTATTTTGTTTCTTGTAGTTTTTGCGCATCTACGACCATTATCGAGAAAAATAAAATAAAAAATGATTCTTTTTAATTCGATAAAATTTAATTTATTCACTACTGTCTGCTAAAAATTAAAGCTGAAGGCTTTTGCAACAACGATTTATTATACAAAACATCTGAATGAAAAAATAGAAAATGACTTTTTGTAATTTGCTGAAAAAAAGTAAAATTTTTGAATGACGTTATTTTGGATAGTCGCTTGTTGTCACCAATTTTGACAGTTCGCATGCAGATGCGTTAGGTGTCTTTGAATGTGTTCAGATTATCAATTGTTTGGTGTGAATTAGTTATGAATACCATTGATGACTCAATAAATTAATATTCAATGCATTTGAAACCGTAAGAAATACTCCGGGTGTGGTTGACAGAGTACGGTCATCAATGAGAAGAGCGGACGTGTGTATAAGGAAGTTTCCTTGTTATGACATTCATTTAGATGTTCTGTATGATAAATAGTTGTTGCAAAATAAACTAAATTTTACCAAATGAAAAAAAAATCATTTTCTATTTTTTTCTCGATAACGATCGTAGATACGTAAAAACTACAAGATACAAAAAAGTTTTTAAAAAACCCAAACATATATATTATCTTTCAGAATTTACCAGCGGTGCACCTCAAAAAAGTTCAGGGGGAGAAAAGAGGGTATGACCAATAAAAAATATCACCCTGTAGATTTTTACCAACACTTGACATGTCCATATATGTAAGCCCTATAACGTATTATGTGTTTTCAATTTGTGCCAAATATCTCAAAACTTGCAGGATCTATAAAGAAAAAACAAAAAAATCTTGAAATTTGAACACCCCGTAGATCGGTAACGAAGCGTTTGCGGACCTATGTTTATATGAACTTTTGTTCGTAAAATAAACCAAGGAATGTCCCCCGTTTGGATGTACATAATGTTTAGGAACACCCTGTATTTTTCGGAGTGTGTCAATTCCTACCACCATGGAGCCAGTCTGGTCAATTAGAATTTGTTTTCGACCATGACACGAGAAAATTTTGGGCTGGGATTCTGTGTACCATAGAACTCTATTTTCGGTAGAAAAAGTGAGGTGACATTATGTTGAATTAATGGGAGAGAAAGAGACAAAACTGTCGACAATATAATTCTATGATACACAGAATCCCACCCTTGATTGGTTACTCATTTGGCTGATAAATCGTTACATCATTGTCAGCAAGTACATAACAATCACATACATATTTTATTCGCTGCATTCGGGAATAATGGTTGTTTGGCCCAATTTTGCATGGATCTCATGCATAAGGCGGTTTTCCACCAAACCAACAAACCAGCAACTCGAATTGGAGTCGGCAACATTGTGTTGCTGGCGACTGTTTCTGACAATTGTTGGAAGTCCCGTCTCGGAGCGGAAAAATCAAAAGGTTTTCTCGTTGGGTTGCAGTTTTTAACAACACAGTTGGTTTAGTGGAAACATACAAGAGACTCGTATTCCGGCATGTTTGTTGTTTTAATTTTTTAGTATCAAATACTCAAAGTCGGCACTTGATAGTAGTAGTTACGAAGTTTTTAAATGAAGACCTCAGTTCACCATTTATTCCCAAATCATCTTTTCGTAGGTTATTAATCATTTCGTCTATGCCATACTTATTCCGTTCCTTTGAAGATGGTCTCACCCAATATCTTGGTTTTCTTTTTTTTGCTTTTTTTTAATTGATTGAATAACGAAAAACCCACATGTAACCACAAATAAATCATCGCTCTTTGTCGACATTTTCACCCTGTTTCCTGTCTCTTTAGTAGAAACAGCTGAAAACAATCTGAAAACAAAAATATCTATTTACGTTGCTTTGGTGGATGCATAGTTGAATTTTTGTTTCCAAAGACAGCAACTAGTTTTTGTTGCTCTTTTTGGAAACAAAACGCAGTTGCTTTGGTGGAAAACCGCCTTTAGAGATTTTATTATATCTGGTGCTGGTTACAAGGACCATTGTCAACAATTCTTCAAAGATTTCGTTATTATGCCTGTTCCTTCCGTATTTATTCATAATACTCTTCTAGAAATTCACAGTAATAAAAATAATTTTTGTTCCAATTCTGATTTTCACGATTATCAAACTCGTAGAGCGAACGACATAAGGCCTTCCCGATATAGACTCAACAAATCTCAGATGAATTCACTGAAGGTTCAACTATACAATTTTTTGCCTCAAGATGCTCAATTACAATTTTTTCAAATCAAAACTAAAACGACACATACTGTTCCACTGCTTTTATTCTATAGACGAATATCTGAGAGCGCCCCCACTTTTCAATATTGTGTCATGACTGAAATTCACAATAAGTCATGTTTTTGCTTTGATTTTAAATATTTGTGTTATGTAGGTTTGTGATATTTTATATTTTATGTGTATATTTGAATGACTTTCAATTAACGTTTTGTACTAAATTGACTTGCCAAAAGCATAACTGCAACTTGGTCAAATAAATTCTATTCTATTCTATTCTATATCATATTTTATGAACTGCCAAAAACCATTATGCAATACTACCAACCTTTGTCAGAAACAAACAAAAATAAACGTAAAGTATAAATATGTTGAGACAGTAGGTAAACAAATACCTTTCATAGTATATTAAAGTATAAGTGGATAAAAGGTCTTTCAAACATGCACGATTTTTTTAGTAAGACGGCGCTGCCGGAGTGCCCGAAATAGAGCAAATGTTTGAAAGATCACGAATACTTTACGTTATTTTTTTCAATTGATGCACTTTGAAATCATAAATACCGGTTTCATTATTACAAATAATGGAAATAAGAACTTGTCATGTAAAATGGTTGAATTGGTGATGTGACATCAGTATACCTTTCGTTAATGTTTGAATAAAAGTTTTGCATTTGTTTGTAATATTTCAATTGACGTTAAAAGGTACTCCTGTCAGATCAATAATCATAAAATTGTCAGTAGTAATACCACAAGTGATTGAATTTTCGCGATAAGTCTGCCGATTCATTTCTGAACGAAACTGAATTGTTTCGAAAACACCAGGAGTCCGCAGGGAATTCAGTTGAGATCACAAATGAAAGACAGACTTATGAAATAAATACATTCACGAGTGGAATTTTATTAGACTATTTCACAAACATTTTTGAATGCGTGCACAGCGTAATCACTTATATATGACGTTTAACTGTCACATGCACTGTAAACAAATCTAAAAACACCGAAGTTGATAAGCCAATCAGAGTCAAGAGTCAAGTTTGGTATTATCTGTAATCCGAAATTGACTAGAGCTTCTGATTGGTTCATTTCGAAAGTCAGTGAAATAGTCATTTAGACTTCACGGTTCTCGAGTTGTTGATGTAGCCATGTTTACTTTAAAAAACGCTCATTTTGAAAGTTCGATTCGCACACGCTGAGGCATGTTTTGAATATGTAAAAAGTGGGACCAATTGAAAAAAAATATTTCACGCACTTGTCAAATGAACAAACCTCTCGTGACAAGTAATCACACTGTGCACGCAATTAAAAATTATAGATTGAGGATGAATTGTATCGAGTTTATCAACAAAAAATTCTATAAAAATGTACCGGAACATACGAACATACGGAACATACGTGTGGTAGCAATTTACTACATTTTGCGAAGAACGAAAATAGCCATGAGAGTGTAGCTGTTATATTAAACTACTGGGGCTTCAACATGAGGAAAATCTGACGATCTGAATACGATTGTTGAAATAATCAGATTATAGTTCGAAAATATGAATAAGACATTCATAAAATCTGTTGTGGAATCATCTGCGACTGAAAGACAAACTTTAGTCGCCATTTTCCATCGTTCAAGATAACCTCTTGGGAGGTATTCATGTTGAAAAGGGAAACATTCTCCATGAAAATTGAAAAATGTGATTTATTTCTTCTAAGTGAAAATTGTCAAGCTGTGTGCACGTTCCAATGTAATTGGATGAAGAAAAGGTTTGTATTTCGTGCAGAAATTTATTTATAAAATAATAGCAAAGCGCTTTCGACTATAAAGTCATCATCAGTGCGTACTCGTCAGGTGTACAAGAGCCAGTACATCTGACGAGGACGCACTGATGATGACTTCATAGTCGAAATAAATAAATCACATTTTTCAATTTTCATGGAGAATGTTTCCCTTTTCAATCAGATTATCTTCTTAACTTTGTTGCTAATTTCTTCTAAGTGAAAATTGTCAAGCTGTGTGCACGTTCCAATGTAATTGGATGAAGAAAAGCTTTGTATTTCGTGCAGAAATTCATTTATAAAATAATAGCAAAGCGCTTTCGTTTATAAAGTCATCATCAGTACGTACTCGTCAGGTGTACAAGAGCCAGTACGCACTGATGATGACTTTATAAACGAAAGCGCTTTGCTATTATTTTATAAATAAATTTCTGCGTACTGGCTCTTGTACACCTGACGAGTACGCACTGATGATGACTTTATAAACGAAAGCGCTTTGCTATTATTTTATAAATAAATTTCTGCGCTAAATACAAATCTTTTCTTCATCCAATTTCTTCTAATGCTGTCGAATTACTGATTTTAAACCTTGTTTCAACTCGTGATTGAATTCATCTCATAAGTGTGTCTTTTATTTCTGAACTCAACTGAATTGTTTCGTTCACAACTAGATCGATAGACTTATCGCGAAAATGCAATCAATTGTGGTATTACTACTGATGATACAATAGATATTCCTTCGTGAATTTCACCCTTCATAAAAAAGTGTTTTATTTACCTGATTCTCCGAAGTAATAATATGTGGCCCAGGAAAAAAATGCAACGAACACGGCACAAAAGATCAAAGATTTGGCCTCCCTCTTGGCAGACGCCAATACTCCAGATTTACTCTCGTCATCTTCCACGAAATCTATTACCTGGTGTTTGCCATTATCGACAGAATCATCCTGCAATCAGAAAAAAGTGCTGGAATTTAAAAATAAAAATAGATCTTTTGAACGGGTTGAGAGTATTAAAAAACTAGTGAAAAACTTTATTTTCAATTTTATTTTAACGAGTTTTGCAACACTTCCTACACCCAGAGAAATCTAGTTATACAAATATTTGTTCAAAAAATCTAATAGCTGCCAATATACCTATTGTAGCCACCAATTTTTTTTGAATGAATGAAAAATGTGAACGCTTTCAACGTGAAACGGGTCTTTTTTCAAAACGTGATTTTGTCTCTAAACGTTATCTTTTAGATTTGACAAAGAACACAATTGTAGTTAAAAGATGGTATTGTTTCAACAATATTTAAATGAGGTATTGAATGAGAGACTTTTAATAGTAATACAATTTTTTTGAAAAAAAAAGACCTTGATCATACTGAAAGCAAAGTATGCTAGCGCCTATTCAATTCAGAAATCATTTTTTGTATTACCACTAATAGATATTTCTCTCGGTGTAGACTTTTTTGTCAATAACTTTGCACGTCCGAAATCTTCGGTGCATTTTCCTAATAACTAATCGTTCTCTATCTTGCATTCAGGGCAGTAGGAAGATGATTTTCATAACAAGCTTTCATTTAATACCTACTCTGCTCGGAAATTGAAAATTATGGAAAAAAATAATATGGGTAGGCGGGATCGGACCCCCTTGCTCTTCATAAAAATTGTCGAAACTCATGAAAATAAAATCATAAAAATTCTTAAATATAGTGAAAAACATGAATCATTTAATTTAAAAAATTATACACCCCTAACCCCGAAAACTCGTATCGGAAAAATTAGTAAAAATAATAAAAACATAGGATCATTGAATAATATGAATAAAAACAATTTCATCCCGCTGTCTCTCGCGAGTCCGGGTATTCGAAAATTCGGACATTGAAAATTACAACAAATAAATGTTGGTTGTCGAGAAAAATTACGATAACTCGCGGAAATTAAATGGGAAAATTCCGTTAAAATAGTAAAAAACATGGAATCATTGAATAATGTAATGTAATGTAACAATTTCACTCCGCTTTTACCCTGAAACTCAGAAAGTGAACGTGCGGGAAGTCTGATTTTCTAACGATTTCAAACGTCGAAAATTACCACAAAATCTGCCCCATCTTATTAAAAAAAAACAAACTGCCAAAAATCGCCACAATAAAATCATCATTATTGAATTGTAATAAAAAAAAATTATCCCGCTGCTTTCCTAAAATCCAGAAAGAGACCGCATGAATTCGGAAAAATTTGTGATGGTTTCGGGCGTCAAAAATTACAACAAAAAACAGATTGATCAGAGGACTCAGATGCCCCCCCTTGTTCGAAAAAGAACTGCAAAAACTCGCGAGAATGAAATCGGCCTCATTTTGGTTAGGATTTCAAAATGAATTTTTGGGGGCATGTTCATATAGGATTTTCTCGAGGATTTTAGAGAACTGGAACTACTGTGTCCTGTGATCTCCATAATTTCTTGTTCTATTTCATGTTCGAATTACCGAATAATACTCTAAAACGGAAACGATATTCAAACGTCAGTTGTGCGTCAGAATTTCTGTTACCATAGATATCGAGCTAGTGGTATAATCTTATATTAATTCGCTGCAGGAAAGAAATTATCAACAGTAAAAAAACAAAAGCTTTTTTTATCGGATTAATTTATTTTCCTACGAGCGTGCGGAAAACTAACTTTTCCGCACGATTTTTCGTTTTGAAAGTTATACTTTTCCGTACGATTTAAAATTGTTCGGAAAAGTTACTTTTCCGCACGATATTTAGGACTAATTAAATTATCTCTGTAACTATTCTGTCTTATTAGTCATTTTGTAGCATTATTATAAAAACTTGTTTATTAAAAACTTTGTTTTTTCATAAATAAGATGGACAAAAACACTCGTAGGAAAAATATTGTACCTAACTCTTACGGAAAATGTCTTTTCCGCCCTTAACGGCTTGCCCGAACTCCGCTCCGCGTCGTTCGTGCAACTGCCTTCGCGTGCGGAAAAGTACTACTTTCCGCACTTGTTGGGTAAATAACTATTTCTCGCTGCCGACACTGTAAATAGTCAATACATGCTTAGCAACACAACAGGTAAATGTCCTATATCATTCGTTTACCAATTCATCTTGACTACGGAATGTAAACAGTGTCATTTACATGTAATTTCACGAGAAAAGCTGTCTAATGTCAGTTTTTCCTATAAAAGAAAAGTTCGAGTGTTTTTCAGCAAGATGAATCAACGACAATACATAAATAAACCACAATATTATTTACCTTCAGTAAAACAGTTATTTGCATGAAGGGGCAGTTGATAACAACATAATTGTAATAATCCTTCTTGTGATTTGTTCAGATGAAACTTTCCCAAAACGATTCATATCATGTCAATAATACTGAACAATAATTGCTGGAACCACCGCTTACTAGATGAAGTCTGCTTTGAGGAACAGGCATTTGAGGAAGATGCATCCTTTTTTTATTGCTATCAAAATAACTCACACGTCAAATTTAAGTGGGTTTATTTCTAGGAGTTGATTTATCAGTAATAATATCCCGACAAAATGCAGAATTTTCAAAAACTACTTGCTGGCACGAAAACTGTGTTGCTTAAAAACACCACGAGAGCTTGCTACAGTGCATTTTTTATGGTACTTCGTCAATCGAAATATCTTTAATAACCGATTCAAATTTCAAATCCTGCTCAGATAATAAAAAACCGATGGGGTGACAATTACTTCGAATCTCATGTACTTAGTAATTCATTATCAACAATTTGGTGGTTAGTGGAAGTCTGCAGATCGTACGGCACAGTTCTTATGGTACTTTGTTTTTCGAAATATCCTGAATACACGTAACTCTCTTTCGACCCCTCTGATGAAAAAACTGAAAATTATTTTGCTGCCATTATCTTACAGATTGGGTAATGATCCACAAATTTACAAAGAGGGCAATTCTGCAGAATGTATGATAATGATTTCACGGTAAAAATATCGTTGATAAACTTCACTCGTCAAAACGAATGATAATAACTGTAAAAATAAATTTATCGCTGCCATATCTACAAGCAATTTTTACTAGCAATGGATTTCACCATAAATGATCATATTTCACATGAAATTCCCTTCACACCGAGCCTTAGGCCAACAGAAATGGTTAGTCGCTAAACCGAGTTCCTGACAGTTTGATATAACAATAGTATGAACCATTTTATCGTACTTGACCCTTGACCTAACAACAATCGTAGAAGATGTTCGTCTTTATGTGGACTGTTTTGTGATAATTCATTAACAATACTAAAATGTTACTGAATGACTTTTGTGGCCTTATGGTAACATTCTGTTACTCTACTATTACTATCTACTTTTATTACTCTTTTAACCACACCTTTATTTTCAATATTAGTAAAAAAAAAACTGGTGAGTTAATAGACGTCATGTCACGTTATTACTCTGAAGATTATCTGGTTCTCAACCATTATTGTTTCCGTAGTCAATATAGCTATTAGCACTTTCCGGGTAAAAAAAAATCGGTTTGAAAACAATGTGACAATAGTGTACTTACCATATTGGGGGCAGACAATTTTATTTCGAAAACAATATTTAATAGTCACAAGCACACGTCACACGTCCTAAAACCTGACACTTTTCCTTTTTTAATCATCCATCTTCAACGCGGGTAGTGTGTTTTCGTTTTTGGCGATATCAAATTGTTGCGTTTGCATTTGTTATTGTATTGGTATATTGGACAAAATATTTGGAAGTGACAACTAGATCTTTGCTGAATCAATATTGTTTCACTTGCGTCAGCATAAAATAGTGTTTTCAATGACATAGGTACATTTTGCTACTGTACTTAGTTAGTTGAACGTATTATCGCTCGAGCGAAGTATTTGTGGTAATTGAAGCGTTTTGCACATAAAATATCGAAATGATTCTTATACGATTGTGTCTACGGAAAGCTGCTAGTCCCTATAACTTTTTTGTTTTTGCAGATAAGTAATGGAATGAAATTTGGAGGATCTGATACGATTTGAATCTGTATTTTTTGACAAGTGACAGCATTCAGTGAAACTAGAGATTGCATGAAGCAGACTTACTTGTGAAAGAATGCAGTTTTGTGTCTCATACATCAGATTCACCAAATTTTATTTCAAAATCTTCAGAAACAATAAAGGTGTAGGAACAAGCCCCCTTCCACCGACACCCTGTATATGTTCTCCTTATAACAAAATATTTGAGACAATTATTTTAATCGATAAATAAATACTGCTATAATAAGTAGTCTTTCATGTACTGTTTATTATTTATTACTTACGTTGTGACCGTTACGATAGTCATGGAAACAATATCTTCTACACACAAAAAAAAAAATTCTTGGATCAAGCATGACTGCATTGACTCAAGAAAATTATTTGTTTGTATATAACGAAGGAGATGATTTCTTCATTTCAAAAAAATCTTATTTTTTCATTTTGAGAAATTAATACCTTCACTTCAACATAAGCATGGTTTTGAGTTTAAAATCAATTTATTCTATTATATAACATCATTTTCTTGATCTGAAATTATGAATTACTCACAATGAGAATTGCATTCATTCCCTCCAAGAAAAATATTTTGTTTGTGTTACAATATTGATTACTTTGAATGGAGAGAATTATATTACTGATCTGAATCTATGAATTTTTCATAATGAAACTTTTTCATTCTCTTCTCAACAAAATCATTTGTTTGTGTCAAAATATGAGATGAAATCATATATTCCTAATCTGATTCCATAAGATACTCTCAATGAGACTTCCGTTCGTTCTCTTTATCAAAACCATTTCTTTCAGTAAAAATATTAATTTACTCGATCAGGAAAAATGATATTCTTGATATGAAAAAATAAATTGTTCATGACAATATGTTGGTTTTCTCTCTTTAACAATACCAGTTGCTTCAATCAAACATTTCTTACTATCAAAGAATAATTTCATATTCTTGATTTGAAATGAATCTAAATGGCTTGGGTAAAATCAATTGTTCACTTTGAATATATCATTTTCATTGCTTGCTCAGAGCAGTGGGTTCTAGGAGATTAGTATTTCATAATCTACCAATGTGAGGAATGCCGTACAAAAATATTTTGTCGGAAAAGCACATCTTTGTTGTCATTGTTACAGTCATTTGCACCACCAAGAATTGACGGCATAGTGCCTAAAGTTATTTTATCATATAGCAGCATCGTTCTGTATAGGTTTCATCCTGGGTCAAATGACCCCCCCCCCCGAGTTGTTATATGGGCTTGTAGTCCATTGAGACTGATTTCGAAAGTCTTTTTATTATACTGTGGAAAATTGACATGAATATTTCTCGTCAAAATTAATATATATGTTGTGTTTATGCAACCAGTAAACAAAATGTATTTGGACTTCAACTTTGTGCAGATGTCAAAAATACTAAAGTGCTATAGGTACTACCTAATGAAAGATAGTTAAGTTTCTGCAGAAAATATGTGACAAGTAATTATGAGGGAATAGTATAGATTTAGTATGAATACAATGTTGTTGTACAAACAGGGATGTGATGTAATAATACAATGTAGTGTCAAAAATAATTGAAACAACAGTATTCATTGAAAAGTTTTATTGAATATTATATTGTATAAAAACAAACTTCTGGCATAAAACAACTAAAAATACAATGGCGTAAAACAACTAAAAACACAATTCTTTGGTCAACATGATTTTTTCTATCTAACCTACGATACAATAATTTTAATACTATGAGATCACAGAAAAACAAAAAATAAACATTATTAAAGGAACAATTCAGTCTTTTCGGTCTGAATCAGAAACATTTCCAAAGTCACTGGTCAAGAGATATAAAAGAAATATAAAATATTGGAACATTTAAAGCACTGGAGTTAACCAACTGAAACATATAGATCTATAAAAATGGTAAAAATATAGAACAAAAACAACATATTTGCTAGGGTGGACGATATTGACACAATTCTTCTTATATAAACTGAACCAACCTTTCTCAAATATAAAATTTGATGAAACATGTATGAATTTGGAAAGAGGAGGCTACATACCGTAACATGCACAAGAAACCCCTCCTGGCATTCCACTGCAGAAAACTTCCAAGTTTTATTGTTGTTTCACTCTGCCTCTTGGTGGAATCAATTGAGGTAGAAGCGAAATCTGTTTAATCAATTTGATATCTGCAAAAATATATATAATATTATTACGAATTCGATAATCCTTATATACGCAGATATATATTAACAGAAATAATTTCGAAGAAATGCATGCATATAGTTTCAAATCAATAGTATAAAAAGTTCGAAATAGTATTTGCGAACAATTGAAAAAATATTTCTTTCCTTTAAAGAGATGCAGTCATAGTTTCAAATCAAGAATATCAAAAGTTTGAAATAGTATTTGCCAACAGTTGAAAAAATATTTATTTCATTCAAAGAAATGTGTATTCATAGTTTTAAACCGAGAACATGAAAATTCCGAAATAGTCTGTGCCCGTTTTTTGACCTACTAGTACTAATAAAAGTACATCAATAAAAGGAAATATTTCTCAAAATCATATAGGATTTGATAATAACTACAGAAAAGATTACTTCATGATCATGTAGGACAGGTATATATAGGTACTAAAGACTTCAAACAAGCCAATAGGTATAGGTAGTTAGTTATATGGCTCACACAATGTTTAACCATAAATTATTTCCCTGTAATTTATTGTGATAGGTACTTACCCAGGAATTTAAATATGGTTTCATCATCAGCCTTCCACAAGTTCAGGAGTTGTTGGATATCCATGTTTTCATAACACAACACAATTTACTCAGTTTATTCAGTAATATTATAGTGGCGATTAGAAACGACACAGCAAAAAAAGGGAACCGGCTCTAACCTCTAACAGCGGCGTCTGCCTGATGCCTCAATGTGCCTTACCTCTTGACTGGAAGACTGGAATACTTGAACTGTGGCCTGTGGCGTGGCGTGGCAGGACTGCACGAAGGTCGCTGGCACGTTCGCGGTTCGCCGGTCACATGGTAATAAATAATAAACGTTGCCAAGTGTATTTTTCATCGCAAGCCTATTGGAAATTCAAAAGAAGTGATATGCCTCTGATAGCTGAATTATCAATATGAACTTATCCCTGAATATGATCTGAGAGTTTCTATTATATTGTTGTTGCCATTGCCAAATGTGTATATCGTGACTTAAATAATTCCCTATAGGTAGTTGAATTTATTATACGAATTCGATGAATTAGCTTTCAATTAAATTGGTTTAAAGAAATATAAATATTTTGATGTAACTGCAAATTAAGAAGAGGAAAAAAATATCTCGAATATGAATAAACCTATAACAACAACTTGTCATTCAATATACTTAACTATAGGTACCTCATAGGTACAATCTCTGGCGCTGCCATCTTAATTCGAATTCCCAATTGCGAAAATTTCGAAATGAGGTCTTATTATACCGAGTGTCCACGGAAGGAGGCTCGCCCCTATAACTTTTTTGTTTTTAGAGATAATGGAATGAAATTTGGAAAATCTGTTCGAGACATAAAACTGCTTTTTTGAAAAGTGACTCGACTTCATGCAAATTCCAGTTTTACCCAGATTTTTAAATGGGACACCTGGTATATTTCAGTTTTTTATCTCCATATGACATTTTGAATACAACCATGTACCATACCCAAGTCACTTTTTGTTTATTTAATTTTCAATTTAGAGGATACGTAGGTACAAATTATTATTTACAGTCCTAAAATTTTTGGCAGAAGACATCTTCACTATCCCGCTATGTGAAATTAGTGTTTTTGTTTCAGTTGTGTTGGTCAAATGCTACTGGATGAATTCAAATCGTGTTTTAATCTCAATAAGAATCTTTATTCAACGAACGTTCTAACGTAATATTTTCAGTGTTTTATAGAAAGTTTCTTTTAAACCCAATAGTGTGCGGTATCAAATTAATTGTAATCAAATGCTCTTTCTATCTCACCCAACGAGCCACCATATGCCATTTAAAAAAAAATAGTAAAACAATTTTTAAAATTAAACTTCACCTAGCTGAAACTTTTTGGCAGAAAACAGCAAAGTTGCATGTTTACAAACATTTTAGGACAGAAATTAGTGATTTGAATGTATCCATGGCTCTCTAGATCGAAATATAAATATAAAAAATATATTAAAAATAGGTTACAAAAAGTCACAAATGGAGACAAAAAAATGAAAATATACCAGTTGTCCCATTTAAAAATCGAAAGTTTATGTCGCTTTCTGTGAAACCCCAATTTACATGAAGTTGAGTCACTTGTCAAAAATAGCAGTTTTATGTCTTCAATAGACCCACCAAGTTTCATTTCATTATCTTCGGAAACAACAAAGTTAAAGGAGCGCACCACCTTCCGTGGACACCCGGTATACCTAATATCATGTGCTTTATTATACGTTACTGAAGTTTAATTGAATCTTTTTTGTTGAGATTTGGTACACCTTCAAGTTTGTCGAAATAGCCATTTCAAGTACACATAACATTAATTCTAAAGAATTTTTGTCTGCTTTCTCACCTACCTATACCTATTTTAGGTAGGTATCAGGTACTGAAAAATATTATGCTGATATATTAGGCACAGACCTAGCTGCTTATTCTTATTTCCCAATTTATATATTGCAGATTATAACAGAAGATACCGACACCCTTCAGTCACCGTTTTTATTCAACTTGGCCTTTTTGCCTTTCCTGTGAATTTATTAAAAGATATCGGTGAATGTGACATCATCGCCCAACTACCAATTCTCAAGAAATCAGCATTATTCAAATGAGAAAATGATATTGCCAAATAGTGATGGTGATTTACTTACAACAATAAAGTTTCACTTCGAAAATAAAGATAAACAAGTCAACGGTATTAACCAAAAATTTAGAGGTAGTTGCCAATGTTTCAAACATAATTATTGAAAGTTCACCTTGCAGCGGAAAAACATGTTTTCAAGAAGTTTCTGTAAATGTGATATCGAGCAATATACAAAAGACCAAGAAGGAAGCGACACAATTTTGTATGCCGAATATTATGGTGGGAAAATACACACTGGCCTTTGAAAGGGGAGGGGAGTTCAGCCCCCCAGAGATCAATCAACACTCTAAATTGCACTTGATTGCACCTCTTTACTTTATTTTATATATTTTAAGTTTATAGGTTACTTATGATTTCAGAATGATAATGATGATCAAATTTTTGAATGTGCTTGCACCAGACTGAGAATTATGTCTATCAAAATCCTTGTCCCCATCAAAAACAGAGTTGCAAAACAACATTCAACGGCATATTTTTTTAATTAAAGACACACATATTTGACTTATTCTATATGAAGGAAAGAAAGTATTCTCTCGAAATATTATGTTTATCAATTCGAAAAAATTGTCAACATAAACCTGAAGAAACTATTTCTTTTCATTCAAAACGATGCATTTTTGTGTTCTCGTTTCGAGGAAAATGAGGTATAGAATCAAGATATTAGGATTATTGATTCGAAAAAATTTATAATATCAACTTGAAGAAAGTATTTCTTCACTTGAAGCAAATGCATATAATTATGCTTGTATCGAGGAAACATAATTGTTGAATCAAAAAATTACCTTTTTCTAATTCAAACAAATCGTAATGTCAACCTGAAGAAATTATGTATTTTCATTCAAAACAATGCAAATTCATATACTTGTGTCAAGAAATGGAGTATTGAATCAAAATATTATGTTTCTTTGAATGAACAAAATCGTTAATATCAAGTTGAATAATTAATACTTTCATTTTTATAATGGCATACTTGGCTTAAGTATATATTTCAAAAACATTATTCTCTCCATTTACAAAAAACAAATGTTTTGTGTTGAAAAAATATGCTCAATATAAAGGAGAAATTTACTTGAATATTCAAAGAAATGAGTTTTCTCAATTTGAGAACTTTTTTTTTTGTGTGTAGATCGTTCATTTTGGTTCGAACAAGAAATATCACGGAATGTCAATTAACAGTGACAAATATTTATTTTTCAAGTTTTCATTCTTTAAAATACTTTTACGTTCGAGAATTGAGGTTATTTTGAAATAACCATTCAACAATATTTTTTTGTAAAACTGCATTAAAACTAATATGAGAATGAAAAATTGACAAATTAGTATCGTCATTGTTAATTGACATTTCGTGACATTTTGTGTTTGAACCAAAACGAACGATCTAGATGATAGATATTGTTTGCATGACTATCGTAACGGTAGCAACGTAATAAATAATAAACAGGACACAAAAGTCTTTTTTACGTTCTAGGACATAAAAGTATATTCAGTTGAGTGACAAGAACGTTCCACTTGGTTAAGTATATCCAATACCTATCAATACATTCATTATCATTCCAAGTACCTATTTGTTATCTATAGAATAATTATGGTAGACCTTGTATCTACAATGTTTGGCGAAATTCATTTATTCATCAAAATGGAAAACTGAAGTGGCATGTCATCTACCGGCAAAATTAGAGGTAACTTGGCAGCACACAAGCGAATCTAGTACCTTCCAAATGCTTGTTGGGTGATTTCCGGAGAAGTATCTTACATCTGCTATTTGAATTAATTCGTTGGTGATGCGGGGTGAAAAATTTTGTTTTTTGTATGTTTGGAGTGGTATACCTACGTGAATATACATAGTATTTTTATTAGGTATTAACCTAATATTACCATATTAGAACACTATTAGTTGTTAACAAATGACCATTGATACAATGAAATCGTCTAAAAAATCATCGAAAAAATTACATCTATGCGTTACCTCGTATCTTCCTCGTTCCTATTTGAGTCATAAGTGCTGTTCTTATATAAAAGAATCTTATTTTTCAATTAAATTCCTAATCTATGCTTAAGCAATCAAATTCATTAGTATTGACAATCAAAAAAGCACCTGTATTTGGGACTGGGTGTCCCTTTAATTACCACTGGGAAAAAAAGACACAGGCAATGTTAATTATCACTATAAAACTAAAATTCAAATTTAAAGAAGTGCTACCCACCATCAAATGAACTACTTGTAGTATAGTAATGACACAAAGTTGTTAGTCCCTAAATAAATATTTTAATTGTTGTTATTGTCAATTTTATTAATTGGTATTTATTTGTATCGTGAACTATATAACAGAATTTCTGAATTTACTGAAAGCTTGGGGAAGTAAAAAAAACTGATATTACAACTACAATTGTGCGCATTCATTTGAATTTTCCCATTTCGCCTATTTCACTATGATTTTTTAAAACTCATACAACAGTAGGTGTGTATTTATTTATTTTTTTGTATTTTCATAGTAAATAAAGACGCTTTCCTATTATTATTAGTATTATGAAAAGTGGACTTCTACGGTGCAATTATAAATAATCCTATTCAATAAAATACTAATGCGCACTTGTACTTATAATATCTATATTCAATTCTTGAAATAAGTACATCAGATGCAAAACTATGTATTTGCTCTACAAGCAAAGAGAAAAAGGCATAAAACGCTCAAATCATCATTTTTCATCAAAATTTCAGGAATGTTGAATGGGATCAAAGTATATGTAATCGTCTACTAACCTAAAGTAGATTTTTTGTTAAAATTCGCCGGGTTTAAATAGTTATTTATGCAACAAGTGCAAAAAGTAAGTGTTTTCATCAAAATCGGAAACAATATGATTATTAAGTTATTAGGTTTGGTGTCTGTAAATAATATGAAGGGAATGTTTAAAGGCAATTCAAACATGAAAATGAAAAATTGAAAAACTGAATCTCTAGTCGCGTCCACATTTTTATTTCAGTTTTTCATTTTCATGTCTGAATTGCCGCTAAACATTCACTCGCCTGCATGATCAATAATTTTGTAGAGTTGTGGATTTTTACTTCACTCGAACCCACAGTGCTTCTTCAAAAAAGCTGCTATTGGGGATTATTTTCCAGTAACAACTTTTGTATTAGGTCATAATGCAAAATAGTATATTCTTCAACGAGCGTATAATGCTCATTATACGCGAGTAGAAGACTATACTTTCTCTACAACTACAAGAAAATTTATAAATTTATGACGAAAGCTCAGTTTGTGGTACTTATAGGTATATATCAAAATTATTGCATTTTTTACCAAAAAGTAGTATAAATTACAAAGCAATTTAAGGAAGAATAACAATTATACATGAATAACTAAATGCTAGAGGGGAAAAGTAAAAAAAAAACTTCCACGAGTTGTATTCGAATTCACGTTCTTATAACAACCTTTAACTTTTCCGCGGATCCGTACCACTGCACAACATACGGACTTAAAAAATGTGTGCATGACATATGACTAAACAAACTCTGTTTAATTGAATGAAGCAAAATTTGTATTTCGTACAGAATAGTATATTGTACAATGAGCATGAAATGACATACATTTCTCACGAGTAGGTATATGAAATTTGGTAGAACGAGTGTAGCGAGTACTAAAATATTTCATATAGTGGAAAATGGGTCATTTCATGCAAATTGTACACTATACTTTTTCTACGACTATTTGAATCATAAACAAATCTGTAATATTTTCAATAACACTTGTTATCATAAACTTTCCTGCCGTCATGATTCCCATAATACATACAATCTAAAAAGGGAGTGAAGATATAGTTATTGAAAATTATAATAAAATCGAACACAAAAATGGATTTCATAAAATAAAAAAAAAAAATAGCTTGGATTTGAACCCTCGCTTCATAGATCACTGTCACCTGAGTCAGCTCTCCTTGCTACGAGCCCACATAGTATACTGTTGAAATTGACTGCTATAGACAGTTATTGCCAACTATATGAAAATATAGAATTCGATTGTCATCAATCTTGATATTGAAATTAGTGGTGTCAATGTCAAATCATCCTCACTATTACTACTCATTTTCGATTACTAGGGCTCAATTTATGCACCATTGTCATAATCATAGTCCTAATCACTGTCACTGTCTTAATCATAAAATTAAATTGAAACTTTACATTTCAGTGGGAGCATTTACGCAATTTCAGTCTCAATCATAATCATAAGAACTGAAATGTACAGTTGAGTTTGATTTTATGATTAAGACAGTGACTATGATTAGGACTATGATAATGATAGTGATGCATAAATTGGCCCTTATTTTTTTAAACGCTGCAGCTGCATTCGACAATCGACTGCTAAGAAAAAGAAATGAAGTGTGTCATCATAATAATTGTTTTTAGGACTCCGTTCTGAATGGATGATTTTAATTATCTCCGGCCCAGGGAAACAGGACAAATATCATAAAAAAATAATAGGACCATACCATTCGAATCAAAGGTTGTCTTTAAAAATACTTATTTTAATTATTTCATTTTGTACTTTTTAGTTAGTAGGTACGCATTCATCTATGGATTTCTGATGAAGCATGGTTATCACAAGGCCCGTTCCTTATGGGTTTTGAGCTATTTAGCTCTTCAATGGGGATGCCATCTAAATATTAACTCATCTGCCATCTGGAATTCATGAATTATAATAAAATATTCATGATCTTCGAATCAAAATTCCACCATCATACCAATTTTTGCGAGAATCGTACAATAATTACAAAACTCTTCAGTTACGTCGGATTCATAAATTTTGACAACAAATTCAATGAAATGAACGATTACTGTGAGTGATATTTCTTAATAACATTCTCCCTATCTAATTTATTTAATGAATTTTCAATGAAAACTAGGGAAAATTATAAAAAAATCAAATATCTGAATGAAAATACGAATTTTCACCTTCAGATTTTTTCTTTAAAGTTAGAGTGTTTTCACAATATCTATTAGATGTAGTTCAATGTCCAGCGTGGCTGTAGCCGGAGAAGTAGTTGTTTTCTGTTAGATATTACAAATAAATCACATTTTACATTTTTTAATTTTCATGGAGAATGTTCCCCTTTTCAACAATAGGAATATCAATTAAATTTATGGTTTTGTGGTTTTCTTGACATCTTTTTTTAAAAGAAAATATGTGAGTCAAAATTAAATCGAAATGGGCCGCACATTGTCACCTCTTCAAAAATAAGAACGGAATGGTGATTGATATACCGCACGTTACCTGTATCCATAGATAGGAAAATCACCCCAACGAAATTCTTGACAGATTTCTTTTGACTTTGGTCAAAGAAATGTTGCATAGGGATGTGAACAAAAGTTTTTTTTTTGTGGGGGTGCCGCCGGGTATTATTTGCCCAGACTTCGGATGTTTCGACAAAATTCATATATATGAAAAGGCTTAGTGCTTAGTAATCCCAAAAGAGCTCCGGAGTGTTAAAAGTGGCATTTTATTTTGTGAGCGGGGAATATTGCGAAACGACAGTTAGCGAGTGGAGCAAAGCAAAAATCAATTTTAACAAATGTATCATAAACATTTTTTTTTGTACAACAGTTACTGCTGGTAAGAAAAAAATTTAAAAAATATAAGATCCATAAGGATTCAAACACACGATCTTTGGATTACAAGGTTGGCTGACAGATACTTCAAATATAATAAACTCCTACGCACTTTATTTATGAATGTCATTATTTGTCAGTGATGAAGGACCTTCTACAGTTGAACTGAATACTCCTTCCTTTGTATACTTCAAAAGGAATTAGTATTACCAATTGCGCAAACGGCCAAATACATGTGTAAATTTCTATAAATGATTCTTTTTGAGTAGGTGTTCTGTTTATAATATCTGATAGAAGTGTTTCTATTAGAGAGAATCTCATCTGTCATTTTACTTTTAACACTAGTGTTAAAAGTGATTTTGTGAATACGTCAGTTTTTAGTTCATGTGTCAATGAATTAAAAACTTAATTTTTAATGACGGTTGTACAAAAAAGCATTTCTAAGGGGAAATAATATACGAGATTACGCCTCTGTTTATCAAAACTTGAATTTCTCCACATAATCTTTCATTATTCCACATTGGAAACAGAAACACCACTTCAAAATATCTAGGTGGGATGATTTCTGACAAATACACTGCTGAAGCAGAACCGCCAGATATTTGAATCTTTTAATATTTGCGAAACTTGTTTGTATGAGTACGTAACCCTAGTGATATCCATGAGGTTGCGCCACTGTAAGTGAAATAATAGGAGCAACGTTTGTTTAAACTGTGTGTGTAATTATTTTACGATCTTATTATGTCTAGTTCATTTTAATAAATAATATAAATTAAACGTTTACGTTAATGACAAGTTAATATTCCTAAGATAGTGCTTTAATGATGTTACTCAGTTTAGGTATGTTTTACCATTGTTTGAACAACATTTCTTTTTAAACAATGGTTTTACTAATATGGGTCACTTTTTTACTTTACAAACTTTAAAAAAAATCAGTTTCGTGAAAATGATTCTCATTCTTTAGTTACCGAACGAACACAATTAACATTCGCGTGTATTAACCAGTTCATGGCATCACACGTTAAAAGGTGAGGGCTGTGTCTTCCCTAGCTCGCACAAGTCTCTCGATGACTTCTGAGGGTTGCTCGTAAGGGGACAGCCGGTTGAAGGAAATATCAATAACACCAAAATGAAAAGGGGAATATTCTCCATGAATATTGAAAAATTGTAATATCCCCGGATAAACCCATGCTTAACATTGAACTACATCTGGTAGATATTGTAAAAATACTCTAACTGAAAACAAATAATTTGAAAGTGAAAATTCGCATATTCATTCAGATGGTTGATTTTTTTTATTATTTTTGTAATATTTGTTTTATTATTTTTTTTTAATTATCTCAACAGATCTTATGAACATTCTGTTCAACTTTTTGAACAAAAATCAAAATCCAATTCCCATGACAGGTTTATGTCAAAAAATAACTTTCCAAGTGTTACCACAGAAGAAATATTTCCATCCTTGCTGTGTATAATTGCTTCTGAAGAGCCTGCTTTCCAATTGTTCCAATCTCCATGATGAACTTGGAAAAGCGGAATAGATTTTCGTCGACAAAAATGTATTGGGGATTAAATGCAAGATAAGCGAACCTTGCTTCAATGAAATGAACGATTTCTGTGAGTGATATTTTTTAATTACTTTCTCCCCATCTAATTTATTCAATGAATTTCCAATGAAAACTAAGGTTAAATAAAAAAAACAGCTATCTGAATAAAAATGTGAATTTTCACTATCAGATTATTTTCTTTTCAGTTAGAGTCTTTTCAAAATCGATCAGATGTCCAGCGTGGCGTTAGCCGGGAAAGTAGTTGTTTTCTCTTAGATATAACAAAAAAATCATGTTTTTGATTATTCAATTTTCATGGAGAATGTTCCCCTTTTCAACATGAATACCTCCCAAGAGGTTATCTGGAACGATGGAAAGTAGCGACTTAAGTTTGTCGTTCAGCCGCAGATAATTCCACAAGAGATCTTATGAACATCCTGTTTATATTTGCGGACAAAAATCAAAACAACAAAAAGGTTATCATATTGCCAAGTGGTACAAACAGTAGGTACATTTTTATTTTTATTTCAAAAAATCTAATAGAGTAGAAATTATTAACTTGCAAAATAATCAAATTCAAACTGTGAGGTGTCACTGTGGAAACATCGTTCTTTCAATTAGGAAAATACTAAATAACTGCATAATTATCAGTCACTCGTTTATTCATTTTAAATTTGTGATGCTTATAATAGTCAAAGCCCGATTATGATAATACCTGCCAAATTGCTTACAGTTTTAGTTATGTTTAACGAATTATGGATCATTCATTCAAATCTGAATGTAGGATGAAGTTATTCTTACTTTATACAGTTCGACAAACATAGCAGAACATGTGAAATTGTGCGTACATTCATGTTGAGTGCCTTATCACTGGATATATTACGGACTATAGTCCGTTGTGCGACGAGTGCGCATTATGTTTTAATGGTTTCAACTATGTGAGTAGAATTATACTCAATAATATGGCAGATCTGATATTTCTGATATACACTTTGACCAGAAAATATAAATAATAACCAGTTTGTTCATTTCGAAACTATAAAAATTACTTGAAAATTACTTGAATCATTTTACAGAACTACGAACTAATGACAACGAAAATAGATTCCAAAAACTTACTGTTAAAATGGTTTCAGTGGACGTCTGCATTGATATTCCCAGGTCGGTGGCACTGAAACAAACATTACTCTACAAACGTGTCATGATATTAAACCAGATCTGTATCTCAAACGTTATCACAATGAAATGGATTTTATCGCCAAATTTAATGATGAACGAGCTTATTATTCCCTATCGTTAGTGATTTCAGAAATGGGCCAGTAGAAATAGACAATCAATTCATAATAATTACAAAAGTTTTCAAACTTTGGTCAGGTGAATGGTAGGTATATCAAAAAAACAATAAATCACAGTTCGCAACCTATTCCGAAGTACGCAACATTGTACGCAAACTAATCTTTTTCTTTGATATATCAAAAGAGAAAATTCCAAAAGTTCTGCAAACTTGGCAGATACATAGGAAAAATATTCCGAACAGTTGTGCAGATTTGCAATCTTTCACGTTGACCAGAAAATATATTTTTTTGTCGAGGTGGTCTTGAAATAATTACAAAAGTTTTGAAACAAGTCTTGACAAATTTTGAAAACATCTATTATGATGCATTCACAAATTTTCAACCTTGAACACGATGCGAAACTTCATGCAATTGGCAAAAGTTTAATTTGTAAATTAATTATATAGATTTTTCGAGAATATAATCATACTGCGCATAGTATGCGGTGTGCATGACGCAATTAATTTTGTGGTATCCGATGTTTGTTTTCCTTCTCTAAACCCGTACTGGGTTGGGATTCTGTGTGCTATAGAATTCTATTGTCGATAGAAAAAGTGAGATGACATTATGGTTGAATTCATGGTAGAGAAAGAGAAAAAACTGTCGACAATAGAATTCTATGGTACACAGAATCCCACCCCTGTCTTGGTGATAAACGAGGCGACGTAGGACACCAGAGAGCCATGTGACTATGAACGACGAGGACATTCCATGGGTATACGAAGCCGTGTACCTAGGAGTAACACTTGACAAGAATCTCACGTTTCAAAGGCACGTTGTCCATAGATTATCACCAGGAAAAGCTGCAAGGCATAAGCTGAGACCGCTCATCGGACGTAAGAGTATGTACCATGGCTTCTGAGCTGAAACTACGCCTCATCAGGACAATTCTCCTGCCTATAGTGTTATACGCGTCGACCGCTTGGGGTCAATGCGTCACGTTATGATAGAGGCCGACATGTTCTCAGTCAGCAGCCAATCTGAAAGTAATACGCTATAAGCATGATCTATCAGGTGTACCTAGCGTCATGAGCGACGACACTCTATAAATGACAATATTAATATGTAATATATGCACTCCATAGAACATATACCTAAGCACAAAAGTCAAAACTATGTTTGGATGAATGACATGTACTAATAGTTTCGGTAATATTTGATACTTTTCGAGTCAAAACGAGCAAAACATACCAATTTTGTGTTCGTCGTACCAGCGTACTAGACAGAGTAAAAAGGTACTGAAACTAGTACAAAAGTACTAGTTCTGGCAACACTGCTGATGAAAAACCACGCGGGGACCACTCTGGAAAGAGTAGAGACCCACAAACCCGCTACTCACGGAACTGCACGAGCACAGACGTGAGAAAGACGAGAGAGACAGGGAAAAATACAGGCTACCTGTAAACCAGAGAGACGTTAGACGAAGAAGTAAGGGTACAGCTAACGATGACTAATAATATTTTCTTTTTTATGTTTCACATCGGAAATCCAGTCAGACAAGCTAGGGCCATCAGCCACAGCAATAGGGCAAAGGCTGAGCACTCCATATCAAAACGATCAGATAGCATTCTGCAGATCGACAATCATCAGGATGAGGATTCGCTCAGTGAGAGCAGTGGCGGTGAAAGGGGGGAGGGAGCGTCCGAGCACGTTAAAAGTGCTGGTGAGCTCCTTCTTCCAGTTCTCAACCTTAGGGGGTGCATGATGATTGGTGATGAGCCTCCAGTTATTGATTGTTCTCATTTTAGTAGTATTAGAATAAGGTGCTCATACAGTTTGCCCTCCGCACGTCCAATTTTAAGGGTTTGTTGCCTTTTCCGAACAGTACCAATTTTGCCCGTTTCCCCAACTCTGTAAATTCAGCTTGTCCCGCCAGGACATACTGCTAAAATATAGTCAGCCTTGTTTTCTGTAAACGCTTTCATAATTTCTGGAGGGACGTTTCCAGGTCCAGGGGCGTTGTTGTCTTTCATTTTCAAATACCCCATTTTTCCACAGTTTTACTGACGATATTTGTATTGTCACGGTCACTAAACGCCATCCAAATACCATTTTTTAGTGATTGAATCCATCAAACATTGTGGATCGTATGTCTTTAAAATCACGCACAGATATAACAAAACTCAAAATGCATTATGTCTATCCCAACCAAATTCACTAGTCAAAAATGATTATTAATTTCCAACTTTGGTTGTGAGACTTGAATGAAAAACCCGTTTATTGGGAAGATACAACCATAAATTCCATGTAGTTTCAATCAATTAAAATATGATGTAATAATTTGTTTCCTTTACAATTTCACGATAAGCTACATTAAAACAATTCAACAATTATCTGGTAGTCATAAAATAAATTATCGAGTTATTCATGTACTTTCAACGAAAACATGAATGAACCAAAACTGGGTTAATCGAGCAGGTATGTCTGTTAATATACTTGACACTTCAAACTAGCCCGTTGACCATTGAAAAAACCTGCACACGAGAACATTCGTATTGGTCATGAATGAAAAAAAAATTAAACGACTCACCTGAGAGACGGCGAGCGTAGCACTGATTATTCACGAATTGTTACCTCCTGCTTCATAACATAATCGTCAACCTGGAACCAACAATTCAGATAATTATGCCAAATACCTCCATTTATAATCATTTGTTTGAGAGATAGGTATGAGAGTTATTCTGATCATTTTCTTGACACGTATTTTTGCTATTTATTTGAATAACTGGGCGGAGCACTATGGAAAGCATATTCTTCTCGTGCATTTATTTAATCTTTGAAATGCATTCATTCATCGTTTCGGGCAATAAATCATTCCATACAATGAGAGTTTATTACAATAAGTAACCCGTATTAGCACATAACTTTTGTTTCGAAATTCACAAGGCTAGGTATTTATTAATGTTCTTTGAGAACGATACAAATTCCGAACAAACAACAACTTCCTCTCCCTCTTTTTCTTATCTATCTCTTTCTATCTATCTCTTTTTGAATATCTCTCTCCTTCTACCTCTTTCTCGTTTATTCTCTTTTTCTTTCTTTTTCTATATCTATCTCTACCTCGCTCTCTTCCTCTCTATCTTTATCTATCTCTACTTCCTCTTCCATTCTCTCTCTTTCTTTCTCTCTATCTTGCTCTCTTCTCTTTTGCACTCTCTCCCTTTCTCTCTCTCTCTCTCACGTTCCAACTTTCTCCTTCTCCCTCTTTTCTGTCTCTCCGTCTTTCCCTTTTTCTGTCGTTTCCATTATCTTTCCTCCTTAATTTTTTTCTTTTTCTTCACTCGTCAATATTTATTCCTACACTAACTACTCAAATTCTGAATAAGAAAAAGAGTATTTTTCTGTTATTTCACGAGAATCTACTTCTGGACTGTAATCTCTATAATGAGTACTTATATTCTTTCATTTCCATATGAAAAACCTCTCTCTCTTCCTATCTTTAAGTTTCCATCTTTCTCTTTCTTACTCATTTTATCTATATCTTTCTCATTATTTATATCTCTCTTTCCATGTCTTTCTACCTCGTTCTTTCTATCTCTCTTTCTTCATATCTCTATCTCTACCTCTTTATCTTCCTATCTATCTATCTCTATCTCTATCTCTCCATTCCTTTCTATATTCACCCATGTTTCTCTCTTTATATATCGCCCGCTCCTTACCTCTCTCTCTATGTCCCCCTCTCTTTTCTTTCTCTCTCTTTCTATCTCCCTTAATGTTTATCTCTCTTTTTTGCTCTTCGTTTCCCTCTCTCCCTTTCTCTCCCTCTCTCTCTCTCCCTCTCTCTCCCTCACTCTTCCTTTCACTCCCTCTCTCTCCCTCTCTCTCCCTCTCTCTCCCTCTCTCTCCTTCTCTATCCCTCTCTCTTCCTCCTTTTTTTTTTCTCTCTGGCTGTTTTTCTCTCCCCATTTCTGTTTCTCTTCCACAACGCTCTTGCACCCCCTCTGAATCTATTATCGTTATTAATCAATCAGACGTCCATGAATTTCCAGATTACAATCATCACTGTAAATGCCTTTGATGAAAGATTATGCGGTTCTAAGATGCTCACCAATACAATTATTGATGATTGTTCTGTCTAAATTCTAGGTTCCCTTATCTTTGCTAGTTCACAGTTCACTTCTTTCTTGTTCTTCAGTAGTCAATACTCCATCACAGTTCAAAAACTACACTTTCACTTCACTTCCGAAAAAAAAAAAGAATATGATTTTCCGTTATTGCACGCGAATCTACTATTGACTGTAATCTCAACGCTTCTTGATCACTGATATAACTTTCATTTCTGTAAGAGCACCAAAACGCAGGGAATTCCCCATGTACACACGTTAAGAATTTTAGTATACGTCAGTCAACGGCACACCTTCTGGAGGAGCAGACTGGTGAAACTAAAGTTAATTTTTCTGGTTGATTTTACAACGAGGTGTTTTTTGCTATTCCATAATTTTGGGATTTCTGGAGTTATAGCTCAGTCGATGAACGCTGAACTATAATATACATGATATCGGTATGGAAACCAAACCTAGCACAGTGGAGGTCGGAGGGAGGGGGGAACAGGTACCTGTTTTATTATAAATGAAGGAAGGCCATCTGTGGTCTAAGGTTAAGCATTCGTAATGTCTCTTTATATACAGTTATAGTGTACAATCGTGAATAGTAAATACTGCTAACCTCAAATAAAAATATAGATAGATAGATAGATTTATATGACAACTTTACATAAAATGTTTGCTGCAAGTCACACGTTACAAGGAATTGTACATATATATACATACATATACATAACAATATAAAAATATACACAATTATAAATGACCATTTAAATATAAGTCAACACAGTATAAAATTACAATTACAATATAGAATCGATCACATATATTCGGAAATAGATACAAAAAATGTATACAAACATTCATATAATATATAAACCAAAAAAATACATATTATACAACAATGAAAATGACCCTGTCAAGGTGAAAAATAATCTTTAAGAAAAAGTTGAATTCAAATATTCCCCAATGTTATAAAAACAGTGTTCCACCATAAATGATTTAATTTTAGGTTTAAAAGACTTCATGTTGAGTAGCTTGATATAATCTGGTAAGTGGTTGTAAAGGTTTATATTCAGGGAGTTTTTCTGAGACTTTGTTAGTCTAAAGCACGGTTTTACGAGCAGGTCAGCATTTCTGGTCTGATAGTGATGTACATCCAGATGTTTAGAGAATTGACTTTTATTTTTATGAATTTCAAGAACGGTGTTAGATATAAAAAGAGATGGTAATGGCAAGATTCCCAGGCGTTTGAAAAGAGGTTTGCAGTGGTCCCTGTACTCCGCGTTCATTATTATCCTCAGGGCCTTTTTCTGTTGTCTGAATATTTTAATGGATTGAGAGGAATCACCCCACAAAATTTACGCCGTAATTTATGTGTGAATGAAACATGGCGAAATACGCAGTTTTCAAGGCAGGGAGGTCTACCACTCTTTTAAGTTGCCGGAGAGCAAAAAGGCTCTTGGAAAGTTTCACATTTAACTCATTAATTTGGGTTATCCAAGATAAGTTCCCGTCGAGAGTTATGCCCAGTAGTTTACCATTTTGCTCGCTGCTACTACTACTGTTGTTAGAAGAGAATATAATTACCTTTGTCTTCTCTTCATTTAGTTTTAGTTGATTAACTGAGAACCATTCTATAGCCTGTTTCAATGCTATATCCTTATTTGCAGATACCATTTGCAAATTTTTGCCGGTTGAGACTAGGGAAGTATCATCTGCAAAAAGAACACTTTTGTTCGGTAAAATGAAATTGCTAAAGTCATTGACATATATCAAAAATAACAATGGTCCCAAAACAGACCCTTGGCGAACACCATGTAAGACATTTTCAACGCCAGAAAATGTTTCATTGACACACACTGACTGAGTTCTATCCGTCAAGTAGGATTTGAACAATTTGAGGGGTAGTCCTCTCACTCCATAGTATTCCAACTTGCCAAATAGAGAAACATGAGAAACACAGTCGAAGGCCTTAGAGAGGTCACACAGTGTAATGGCCACGATATCGCCACTCTCAAGACCCTCAACAATGTAACTCACGACCTTCAATAAAGCATCCGTTGTGGACTTTCCTGCTCTGAACCCATACTGGTAATTGCTGAAGAAATTATTCCTAACAAAATAATGAACCAACCTGTTTTTCAGGATGATTTCTAAAATTTTGCACAGAACTGGAATTATTGAGATAGGGCGATAATTGTCGACTACAGATTTATCACCCTTTTTCCACAATGGCAAGACTTTTACATATTTAAAACAAGTAGGAAAACACCCTGTAGTTATGCACAGGTTGTGAAGGGTAGTAAGTGGTTCAATGATTGCATCAATGATACCTTTTATTATTTCACTAGATAAGTCATAGCAATCCAGACATTTTGATTTTTTTAATGACAATACTGCCTCGATAACTTCACAAGACAATATGGGTGCTAAAAAAAAGGAGTTACACGCTGCGGAAAAGGAATTGAGTAGGTCAACCGTCTTTGTCTCAGTCGTGTGAGGCAAAGAGGATATTATATTTTCTGCCACGTTGGCAAAAAAATTGCTAGAGTTTTGAAGTGGAACATCAGGTATAACCTGTTTTTTGGGTTTTTTATTAAGTTCATGATTAATTAATTGCCAGCTACTTTTTGGCTTGTTCTCTGATTCATTAATGTACCTATTGTAAGCTCTTTTTTTATCGGTAATCAAGCGATATCTGTAGTGATTACGATAAGCCCTGTAGGCAGCGTAATCATCCTCATTTTTCGTGCAGTCACAAATAGTTTTTATACAAGAGAGGTTTTCCCTGATTTCTCTCAAAGAGTCATTATATATAATTTTTAGTATGGTAAATAGGTATATGATACACATCTTGATACTGGACACATGTTGGAAATTTTCCTTCATAAAACCACAATAATCCATTATGGTGGGACATCGCTTCACCACTAAAAAATATACATTTGGTCAATAACTCGTCTATAACTAATTTTTTCGTCGACCTCTACAAAAAATTACATTTTACGTACTAATTTCCGGACGAAAAATCGACTATTTTTTAAGGCAAATACTTTTCGTTCGCAAACACTTTTCGTCCGCAAACGCTTTTCGTTCGCTGTGGTCACTATGCCGTATCATAGTGACCACAGCGGACGAAAAGTTTTTGCAGACGAAAAGTGTCTGCGGACGGAAAATACTTTCCTAAAAAAACAGCCGATTGTCGATTCGAAAATGGGAAATTAGTAGGTAATTTGCATCTTATTCGGTCAATTGGTGTATAGCTTGCAATTAGAATAGACGAAAAAATTAATTGTTATGTAATATTGATATATTATTCATTCTGAAGTAATTGTAGAACTTTTTTTCGTCGTTCACTTAATCCGGAAAATGTACATATTTTCCAAAACCACTTCTTCTTCTGCATATTTCATAAATTTTTAAAATTTTCCTCTTCCAGAACAATAGCGAGTTCCTGACCACTCGGAGACATATTCGCAACTGACCAATTAATTCTCATTCTTCCTGCGATACCGATAACTTTGTGCGATATCCTGATAAAAAATCCAGAGAACACCGGCCGTTTCCTCCATGCCGTCCGACCGATACCGTTATATGTGCGCGTACCTTTAGTGGGTGTAGTTCTAGTAGGAACATTTTTCAAAAGCAAATGGTAATCTATTGTAGGAAATTAGACATATGTGTTGTGGATTTAATGTATTTATATTTTTATTGTATATGTGAATCAGTAAAACCTAGTTAAGTGCATTTTATTCTAGCTTGAAGAAAATACATTGCGAATGATGTATAATGATTCGATGAATCATTAATTTGCTCAGTGTTATATCAGGCCCAAGAACATACATTGTGATAGTGTAATTTGGCGAGTTTTATGTTCCTTCCACTACTGCTTCCAGTAGTGTCTTGATTTAGGGACTATTCCACTTCCACTGTAACAGTTCTGAGAAACATGCAATAGGACACCAACGTTTTTATAGTCTAAAATCGAAAGAAACAAGAATTTCAATTACCATCAACTCTATATGGGTGCATTAGTAATATATCATAATTTTAATTCATTTAACCCCAAATGCAATCTCAGGAAAGCAGATTTTACAGCTATATTTATTTTTGGGAATTTCGCATTTGCATGAACTAGTCTTAATACATTCTCTGACTCCGATGAATGTTTCACAATACCGGCAGATATCCATAATAGAACCAACTCCGAATGCACAGGGTTCGATATCAAGCTATACCGCCAAAGTAACCCACGTACATCGGCCTACTAGAAATTGTCAGACAGGCTATCTTCAATTAACTGAAATAATAGAATATTTGAAAGTACAAAACATCGAATTGGTACCAGCATTCTCCTGCACCTATAGTTTAGCGAACTGAACTTTAACGAAGTGTTTAACCAACTTTATGATAACCCATAAAGAACTCCAATCATAGATTTCAACTTTGAAAGCGATCCCAAGGATTCAGACAAAAAAATGAAAAAATACCGAAGATAAATATTTTTGTATCTAGAACTAGAACCCAATGATACTTTTGCGTTCGAGAATGGAAGTTATTTTGCTGAGATTCAGCAATATTTTTTCGAAAACTGCATTGGAACTACTATAAGAATGAGAAATCAATAAATAAGTATCTGTCATTGTTAATTGACATTTCGTGACATTTCGTGTTTGAACTAAAACGAACGAACAAGGTGATACTGTTTGCATGACTTTCATATGGTAGCAACTTAATAAATAATATACAAGACGCAATAGTATATTACATAACAAGTGTTGTAAAAGGCATATTACGCACGAAAGGAAAAATTACGAACGAAGCCGCGTAGCGGTTTTGTTTATAAAAACTGTGCGTAACTGTGCGTTACCGTGCGTAAGAAGCTATTTACTGAGGCTGTGAGTCGTGTGTTTCTGTCTATTTTCTGCAGTGGCCGTAGGTAAAAGAAAAGAAAAGAAAGAAGAAAAGAAAGAAAATAGGCAAAAACACACGGCTCACAGCCTCAGTAAAAAGATCCATACGCACGGTAAACAAATCGCACAGTTTTCGTAAACAAAACGCACAGTTTGATATATCTCGGACACGGCTCAATCGATTTAGATCAAATTTTGTATTTAGATAAGATATTGCTACTTAAGTTCATCTATATAGGCGCTTTCCACGAAAAAATGTGATTTTACTCATAATATTAATAATAATAATATGAATTTTTGGATCTCTGAGACGGCTGTAATGATTTGGATCAAATTTTGTATATAGATAAAGTTTTGCGTTCGGCTTCAACTTTTTGGATCAAATTTATTATTCAGATAAGGTTTTGCTACTTAAGTTCATCTATATAGGCGTCTTTTCTGAATGAAAGATCATTTTACTAATAATAATAATAATATGAATTTTTGGATCTCGGAAACGGCACACTGTATATGGCCGTAGGTGAAGTATAGTACGTAACGCGTGTTGTAAAGCAATTACGCACTCATGGAATTACGCACTCGCCGCTATTCGTTCGTAATATGCCTTTTACAACACTTGTTACGTATTATACTATTACGTTCTAGAACGAAAAATAGACACTTCGCTAACTAATATTTTAACAAAAATGTCAACCTTTGAGTTCCGTTTTCGAAAATGATTAGTTTGATACGTCTCATATTTTCCGAGATATTTAATTGTTTAGCTAGAGTGCGACGACGCGGAGTCGGTCAGTGCATGGTCTGTTGATGAAATGTATATATGAAGTTTGCTTTGAAAATTGATGAAAATGTCGAATCCAAATACAAAAAAATCGTGTATTATGCCAAAATGTTCAAATACAACTACCAATGCACCCAGAAAATTGTTTTTTGTTGTTCCTTCAGAACCTAAAAGTCGGGGGGGAGGTGTGTTACTTTAAATTTTTCTTCTTTCGTATGTATGATGAGGAAACCTGAAGAATACAAATTTCTATACTCACCGCCACGCCGGTTGCCAGATTGATGTTTATAACTTTTCCAGCCATAATAGAGACCTCTTTCTGACCATTGGCTATCATCATCAATATTGCAGTTGAATGTTTTGTTTCACGATACCATTCACTAAAATAGACAGCGTTGGCAGTCTTATTGGCCTGAAAGGTGAATCATCCAATCAGAATTTATGCTATAAATTGGAGTTTTGAATAAAACGGTTCTCAGTAACAGATCAGAAGTCTTACCAGTGAAATTATTAATCTGTTTTAGCAATTTTTATTGACAATAATTGGAATATAACAATTTTCACCAAAATATATGAATGATTTTAACGACCTACACAAAAAATTGTTCTTTTTTGCGTAACCCTATTAATGGTCTTAAATGTTTGAAATATTTCGAAACATGAACATATTTGATTTTAGTTCGAAAATATGAATAGGAAATTCATAAAATCTATTGTGGAATCATCTGTGACTGAAAGACAAACTTTAGTCGCTATTTTCCATCGTTCAAGATAACCTCTTGGGAGGTATTCATGTTGAAAAGGGGAACATTCTCCATGAAAATTGAAAAATGAAAAATGTGATTTATTTGTAATATCTAACAGAAAACAACTACTTCCCCGGCACAAGCCACGCTGGACATTGAAGTACATCTGTTAGATTAGTTAGAGTCTTTTCACAATATCTATCTATCAGATGTAGTTCAATGTCCAGCGTGGCTTGTGCCGGGGAAGTAGTTGTTTTCTGTTAGATATTACAAATAAATCACATTTTTCATTTTTCAATTTTCATGGAGAATGTTCCCCTTTTCAACATGAACATATTTGTTGTTCAATATTTAACTGATACAAAGCTATCGTATTTTCGCTATTAGAGCAATCATGATTCTACACTCAATTGTAATTGGAATGTTTATACCTATGCATATTTCAAACGGCTATGTACCGAATCGGAATAGGATGTATATTTTGAACTTCGTTGTTTTTTTAAGATTATATTTGTAACATTATGGATTTGAAACATTTTTTGAGTATTATGAATATACAAAATTATTTGATTCATTACATACGTTAAGAAGTTGCTAGTAGGTAATTTTAGCAATTATTGATATGATATTCGTTAAAATTTTTGGCACTATGAATTATTTACAATGAAATGAAATTTTATGCCTTTTCATTCATAGTGTATATGTATACTTCACAATAGCAGAAATATGAGTGAAAACAAATTAATTTTAATACATTTCAAATTTCCTTCAGATATTGGCATTGTGCAGTTGGATTTCGGCGCCTCCAAGCAATAAAAGATATCGAGATGCCTTCTCAATAATATGCATAACACATATTGTTGTGAACGCGACATATCACTATCCTTTGCTCGGAGTTCGGCGCTGACAAGAGCTCTAGCTCTAAGCTCTAGTAGGTTAATGAGCATGTTGATGAGAGTAGTTGGAAGCTGGCTCGGCGCACATGCGTGAAGGTGTGTGAGACAGACGAACCGACGAACCTGGTTGGTAGTTGGAATGCTCTGCTTCGTGTGCGGCTTGCCGATCCCTACCAACACGAACCGAGCGTCGAACATGTTGGTAAATGTATGGTGATTTCACGAGCATGTTGGTGAATTGCATTCAGTGTTACCAGGTCTGGGGAAATTTCTTCAGAAATGAGGAAATCAACAAGGCCTTGGGGACATTTTGAGGAACTGAGGAAACTCGTTAATTTTCTGAGCAAATCTCGAGTGATTTCAAGCCTCAGACCATATCACCAAATATCCGGATGAAATAGTAATTTAAAAAATTTGTCTTCTCTGGATGCAAGTAGTCATGTAAAAAAGAACCAGTCATATTACGCATTTTTTATTGTTGCTCTGTAGGATAAATTAATTCTATGCTATTATGTGTTTTGTGGTTCTTTGTTCTGCATAAAGTCAAAATGTCAAACATCAAAGTGTCAAGTGTCACAAGTCAAGTCAACCAGCAAGAGCCAAAATTTACCAAATAAAATGTTGGAGAAGGAGGTGAAGTGAAGTTATTATTAAATTGATGGATGTAGCAGTTACTATGTGGTAGGAGATCATCATGAAAAATGGGAAAAGTAAATTTCTATATTTTTGTACCACTTTATATTTATAACCTTTAGTTACTGCAGTTTCGTCCTATATGGACATTTTGAAAATGTCCATATATAAATATAAAGTGGTACAAAAATATAGAAATTTACTTTTCCCATTTTTCATGAAGTTATTATTTTTAAGAATATTTATTCTTTCGTGTATCTTAATACTGATACTGTTTTTATTTTTAAGAAAATATATATATTTTTTGTATCTTAATACTGATACTGTTTTTATTTTTAAGAAAATATATATATTTTTTGTTAAGTAGCTTAATATAACTTGTATTTGTTTTTGAGAATATTTTTTTATTTGTTATGTTTTCTTTTCAAATCTGGGGAAACTATTGATAATTTACGAAAATTCTGAAAAAATTCGGTTTAAACAACATTTGAGGAAATCTGGGGAAATTTTGTGAGAAGGTCTGGGGAATTATTTCTTTCTGGCCTGGCAACACTGATTGCATTAGTTTCTGGTAATGTTGAGCGAAAGTCTGCATCAATTTGTTATCATTGCTACAACAGCAGTTACGCTCGCGATTCAAATTTGTGACCGAAGTTTGGCATGTTCGGTGCGTACATGTGTGGAAACCGTCGAGCCTGATCGGTTGGAAGTTGGGTTCGAAGTGATTTCTTCGAGCCGAGCATGCTTGAGCGTGTATGGGTGGTTTTATAGGGATATCGATCTTTGATATAATCATTGCGGAGGAAACAGCATATTGGCTTGAACTGCACTGTTCATCAGTGATAATTCCATCTTCCATTTTTTCCCAGACTACTTTCGTTAGAGTAATTTATGAGAACTCTTAGAAAAACGGAAAACAATTCGTGCATATGCTGTTTCGAATATAAACAAGATCCTGTTTGTTAGCTACATTTTTTAATTGACGTTTTTTTGTTGACGATATTTCGAACTGAATTCCTGAATTCTTGAATCAAAATTGAAAGGTATTCTGAAATATTTCAAAAAGCTCTTTAGATCACTCTTTACTGAAGATATGCAAAGGGGTGATTCTCTCGAAAGGTCTATATTCCATGTACACCTCGAGAAAATAATAAAAAAAACATTCATAGATGTTCATCTATACTAAGTTTAGAATGGATAAACTGAATCATATTTAAAATGTGTATAATTGATTTGGCATAATTTATTATTTTTTATTTATTACATAAATACGTGCAAAATTCTCACCTCCGTGCATGTTCTTTTTTGTCTCTGTTTATTTCAAACTTAGTTAAATATACCAAATTAATAATAAATTCAAAATGAGTTGGTCTATTTATCACGAAAATATATTTACATTAGGTCTATAAGCGAGTTTGTTTCATTACTTCACTGATTATTTTTGAAATTTAGCCTAAACCACTGTTCCCAATCTCAACTCTCATCTCCGTGAAATGATTTTAGATGTAGCTTTCCATCAAAATAGGTCGCAGTTGTTATTCATTGCTTAAGGGTGCAATCTTCAATCCTTCAATGCAGTTGAAGTGTTGAGTTTACACATAGGACAATCGCGAGTTTCACATCCGTGAATAATATTTTTTCTGGTAAGAAAATAAAAATGGTTTTTATTATAATATAAACTAGTTAAAAATTAGTGTTACTTCATCTGCTCAAAATTTTATTGAGTAATGATATTTTACGTAGCAATTATTGAATAAATCCTGGAAAGTCCTCACTTCCGTGAACCTCAAATCCGTGAAGTCGGCAATTCACGGAGGTGAAAACTGGTTCACGGAGGTGAAACATTTTTACTCTGTTTACTAAACACTATAACATATACCAATATGGCTCGATCAAAACATGAAGGCAATAAAAGCAAAAAGGAACATCATGAAGAACAAAAAAGAAGACAGAGGAAGGCAATGAGAAGGCTACGTGAGGCTAGACAAGATCCGGAGACGTATGAGGAAGAGAAACGTAAAGAGCGATAAAGGTATTATCAGAGGAAAGAGAAAGGAAATGTTAAAACAATTGATCAAATGACTGAAAGAGAAAAAAGGATTCGAAGAAAAGAGTGGATAAAAAGAAGCAAAGTGTACTATGATAGAAAGAAAGATGCAAGGGCACTGGAAATTTTTTTGAGTGGAAACTCACCACCACCTACGCCAACGCCAGAAGAGTTTGAACCTGAGCTATTATCAAACCAAGAAGAAGACGGAAGAAAGAGACAAGGAAGATTGAGAAGAAGAAACCATACCAAATCATTAAAGGTACCCCTCCTCCAAAGGGCTGCAAGCGTTAACTAAGGGCCAGAACCTTTCTCCGGCTATTAAGAAAAAACCATTTGGTTCCGAAGTTATAGAAGACCAATTGACAGAAAATTATCGGAGTCTTTAAAAAAGCTACAGAAAAAAGATAATTTTGTTTTTTTTTGGAGAATTTGTTAATTCATTATAGATTCATAATATGTCTTTTTCTTGTAACATCAGTTGTGTGTATTTGATTTTTTATAATTTTTAGTTTACTAAGCTCATGAATAATTACGTTCCTACTTTTTTACCCATGTTCGGAGTAACTATATGCAATTTGTTATGTGAAGAAATAAATATTTATTTTGTCTTCTGTTTTTGTTTTTAGCTCTCCCTCCGCTTCGCGTCAGGAGACAACACAACCTCGAGCTAAAATCTAATACTTTTTTCCCTTGTATAATAAATAACTATATAGTTAGGTAATTTTTACCTACTTTATACCACCAAAACCCCATCTTTCATTCTTCTACAAAATAATGTACATACACGAATTTTTCTGATTGTGAATTTTCTTCTCCGTGTAAATTCAAGTTAACTATCCATGAGAAAACTCGGAAGGATTATTTTATTTCCTTTAAAAAGAAAAAATATTTGCTGTCACTGCCGTTGGGGCTGTCAGGTAAACAAAGTTAGTCATTTGTTATCTAAATGAAAAGGCCTATTTTGGCACACTCGTGAAGAGATAAATATGTGTATTTTTCTTAGTGTTACATTACGTCATAAGGTGCTTGAATTAACAAACCTTATTATATTTTATGTAAAATTTTTCAGGGGGTTGAATTTTGTGAATTGAAAATAATATTCAGAGCTCCTTAACATTTTTTTCTGTTTTCTTTATGGATGTTGCATTTTTTATAGTACAGACATATCCTTCGTAATATATAACCAGGAAGGTTCTTCTGAAATTTTTTGCATGATTTTAGCAACACCCTGCCATAGTTGATGTGTATTCAAACATTCAAGACATATTTTTCAGCAGAAATCGTACAAAAGTACAAAAATATGCTAAGTACATACCTACCTGATCTGTCAAATTCTGGCCAGGTATGCAGAATAAAAACACGAACCCAAAAGTTGCTGCAATGAGATATATGAGAGAATTCATGAAAGCTTCCCAAGATAATCTGGAAAAAATCGATTTATTAGTACCTGTATCAATCAGATCAGATGGACTACTCAGAAATCACACCAAAAACTTTTTCTACGACCACATAAAAATATGCCCATTTCATGCGTTTTACAGATCAAGGAAATAGGCCGATTGTATACACTTTTTCATTTCTATATCGCGAGCTGTACTGTAATGATCATTTTAGTACAGGATATTTCATTTCCCACGACTTTTATGAACTACTAGACTTTCATTATAGGTATCAAATAATTTCATGCCCATAAATAATATAAGATCGAATCAAGTTTGTTAACGTCTCTCTAATAATTTGACATTTAACATATTTACAAAACTCGTTTAAAAGAAATAAGTAATCGAAAATGAGTAGTGTAGTGAGGATGATTTGACATAGACACCGCTAATTTCAATAAAAAGATTGATAACAATCGTATTCTACAGGGTGTTTCCGAAATTTAAGCCAAAAAAAATTGGGTTGTTGTATGGAATAATGTACCAATGAATGGCAAGAATTTTGGTTTTTGAAACAGTCAAAGACTGTCGAGAATGTTCATCAAATTTTATGAAATCGCTTTCAGTTACCTTTGTTTGAGAGGCACTGGTTTGATTCAAAATTCAATATCTCCCAAAGTATTTTTTTTCCGACAAAAAAATGTAATCTGTCATTTTGTTTTGTTTTGTCATCTTCTACTTCCCATTTCATTTATTGCTCCAATTTCGGAAACACTCTGTATATGATATAGTCGAATAAACTACCTTTCTACAGTGTGACCCAGTTAAGATGGAAGCACCCTTATAAAACTTACATTTTTCAACCGATCGGAATGATTTTTGTTTCGTTAGGTAGACATCCAAGAAGTCTAATAGGTCACCAAATTTCATGAAAAAGTCTCAATTTCCAGGGCCAACTAATTTTATATTTCAAGGTAAAAAATCTAGAAAAATTCTGACTACACCACTGGATTCACGACATTTTCAGATGGTAAATTACGTTGAAATGTGTCAATGAATAAAAAAGTTATAAGGGAATGAAAGGACCCCGCACGGTTCTTATGGAAAATGGGTCCCAGTCGAATTGGCTGAAAATTCAGTATAATGTAGTTTATGGTGTCCTGATCGAATGTCTCCACGGTCACAACGAGATCTATTGGACAGTTTTTGAGATACAGGGTGTCAAACATGCAGAGAGAGGGTTGCTTACTAACATTTAGAAAATCAATAATGTGGCGATTATTTTGTTACAAAAAATTAGGGAGAATAATTGCAATCTTAATATTGTCGACACGAGTTGTAATAAGAAGTTATAAGACTCCGTATACAGGGTTATTAATAATTACATAATTTTTATGTAATTCTTTAAACAAACTCAGTCAAACGCAAAAGCTCGTAGACTTGCAGAATAAGTAAAAAACATTTGATTTTAATATTGGGGATCTGAGGTTACTATTATACGGGGTCTTCCACTTTTTTAGTTGTAGTAATTTAATTTTTTTCAGGAACATATAGAAAAATTAAACATAAAAGTAGAAAACTAAATATAATATGATCAATATTTTGTGGCTCATGCCTATTTGTTGCATCTTGTACGGATCATATAATTCGGTTAGGGGATAGGCCCAGCGAATGTTTGGGTGATGGCCTGCGAAGCATGTCCCAAAAACCATAGGACAAGACTTATTACAGAATAATAGAGCATTTTCTTTTTTTTTCATCTTGCATACACTTCATATTATGAGAAATGTGGCTGACATTATTACAAAAAGCTATGACTATTATATATTATGTGGCCTACAAAGATGTATTTTTTGTCTGAAAACTTGAAATCATTAAGGAAACAGTAAACCTTAATACAGACAATTGGCACGTGGTCTCATCTCAAATTAACACAGTAGCTTGGAATAGGACCGGTTTCGGAGGTCTACCTCCATCATCAGTGTCGCTTTGCGTTAGCTCTGGAAGTACAAGGATCTTTGCTCAAATATATTATACACTTTGGTGTTGTATGTAGGGTATACATATTTAGAGAATGTATATTCTGTATGAGAATAATGAATAACTAAGGGAACAGTAAAACTGTAACAACTCAACGCGGCCATCAGTAAACAATAACTGTAACTGACTTCATCTCAAAACAACATGGCAATTTCAGGTGCATTCAAAGCTAAAACCATCGACAGACCGGTGTTGAGGGTCTCATATTTAAAACGTAATGGGGATGTCGATACGTTTTGTATGGAAAAGTTCTAAGGCTATTTACATAGGGTGATTCTTTTTTTACGAAATCAGACTAGTATCGTACGTAGATATAAAATAAAAAACTAAACCTAACGAACAATATTATTTTGTGGTTGGGGTCTGTTTCCTGCATCGTGAACAGATCCTATCAATTGGGTTAAGGGGTAGCGAATGTTTGGTTGATGGCGTGCGTACCCCAAATACCATATTACACTAGCAATATGTGCACAGGTACCGACAGTTCGAGCACCAGATTTACAGGTGCAGTAATAACCATCTATAGATTCTTCTTCATTATTTATTTCTTCGTTATTTGTTGGTCGATATGAAATCCACAGTTGATATTTAGCTGCACTTCTAAAACGAGAAAATACTCTAACCCGTAGAAGCCCTGGCCATGGTAGTCTGTTGATATCTCTCAAAGTTTCAAACTGAAATTCTTCGTCGTCCCTCTGTAATTTGTCTTGGACATAGGACGGTGCCAACTTTACTTGATAAACTCCAATTGTTAGCGTTTTTATAAAATCAAGCGTCAGAATTGGAAAATCTTGCAACTGTTCAGCATCTAAACGTACCCATCTTTGAGCATTTCTAGTATTCAGATTCTCTTCCTCAACTAGTGCTTGAACGACATTTGGTTCACTAGCCTTTTCAAGTAATCTTTGAGCCAATTGTGCATCGGCTCCTTCCATCAGGATAGGAGGGTGATATCTATTAATAATAGCTCCAGCTATCCGAAAAAAGTCCCCTAGATGGGAAAGATGTTGTATTTGAATATTTTGTTGTAGAAACTTAAACATTGATTTTATGTGGCCGTTTCGTGATTCTACTATCCACCTCGACTTTGTGATCAAACGAGAGTCGTTAGCATCTTCGGTTGAGAGTTGGTGTTGGTTAGGAAGCATAAGTGCTGGCATTTTATGCACAATGCCTAGGTGTCCAAGTATTTCACTAGCATCACGGTACCCCCTATCCACTACTACAATATCATTTTCCTGAAACCATCTTCTCATTATATTACCGTCTAGTTCAAGTTCATTTTGCAAAATAGCAGCGTCATTATTTTTACTATCAGAGAAGTATGGCCCTTGAATGTCGACTATATAACCGTCAGGTGCTACTATTAAAATAGGTTTTAATAAGTGTCGGCCTTTGTGTACACAATACGACTGCCGTAAAACTCTGAAATTGCTACTCTTTTGAATGTAGCTGTAAGTACCATCAATGAAAGTGATTGCTCGAGGAATTTGTGGCTCTGGATTATATAGTACATTAGCAAAGTCCGTAACATGTCTCTCAATATAATTTTCTCTAGTAATAGCATTAAAGCCTATGTTGGTAGTCACAAAACGTTGCATCAAAGATTGTCTAACAAGAGTAACGGCTAGACTTACTGCCTGTCTACTTGAATAGCCAAACATTAAACGTACAAAATCATCAGAAAGTCCATGACGCATTTTGCACAAGAACATCAAGAGATCTTTTTTATTCACATATCTGTAATAATCTTCTTGGCGTACTCCATCGCAGTAGGTAAATAGTTCTGAAAACTGCTGTTTATTAACTGGGTATAAGTATTCAAATTCACTGTCACTTAAACTATTCTCGTCGTATATTCTCGTCAGATTTTTTGCTACATGACGAACTCCTTGTAAAAATGACTGAAGAATTTCTCCTCTTATAACATAGGGTCGGTTGATGTAACGCAATCCAATTACCAAAGGTTGTAAAATATATCCTTGCTCATCTAAATGATGAGCACATGATTTAACATATTCGGGAATATAGATATCTTTCAAAATGAAAACATGAGCCCTACATTCGACAGATAACTTACGAAGATCTTCATCGCTGTTACATATCAAGCACGTACTACTTCTAGTTTGCGTTAATACATTTATCTTTAAACAAGCAGGGTCTTCTTCAATAGCAGATATTTCATTGCGGATCGACTGATTGCAATTGGTACATATTTTCGTATCAGCATTTACATTAAGAGACGGCCTGAAAAATTCTTGTCTTCTACGAATAGCTATTTCAGATTTTGCAGCATTCTCTTCCCCATTTATTCTCGTCATCAAACGTGGTTGAAATCGTCCATCACAAACAAAACAAGTTAAGAGATTTCTATTCCTTAGGGCCATCTTATTCTATATTGAAGAAGGTAGTCTGTTTTCATAAGTCTGCTGTATCAAATCAAACAATAAACTAGTTACAATCACTTACAATTAGCAGATACTAAATTAGTGTCAGAATCAACATTAACTGTCAAAACAATTATTTCCAAGGGAATCTTTGATTCAATCTTATGTAACACTGTATCCAGTAACACCGTGCGCTTCATATTTTCATTTTTTGTGCAGGGTATTGGATTAAGGTTGGACACCAGCGATACATTGATTCGTTATAATATACAGGGCGATTCATTAAATGCGACGACCGGCTTTATTATTAGCTTTAATAAAAGTTATCAATAATAGTTAAATCAAATAATCATAACATATTGACCTTCAAACTTAATATATTAAAATAATATAAGTATACAGATCACACATATAGGGGGGTTCATAATTACAAGATGAATATAATTTATTTATTATACTACAACACCCTGTTCACTTATGTTGATTTGGAATTTTGGCAATTATCTGAAACAAACTCTTGAAGCATTTAGAATAATAATAGATGCTAGGATTGAAAATGTTAAATCAGCAAAACTTGGGGTAACGGAATTGGGACAAGCATTGGTACAAAAGTAAATGCTGTACAAGATGGTGTAAATGCCCAAAATGCCGTATAATTTGTGAATCACACGGTATGTACCGGCGATGAAGATCTTCATTATCTGTCGAATATGGGGCTTTATTTCGGAAAGGATTAAATCATGTTCACATCATTTAGATAGGCAAGGGTTTTTTTTAGAACCTTTCATTCAGTAATAATTATCGGATTACGTTACATTAACCGATCATAAGATGAGAGATCTTGTCATTCTTACAGAGATGTAACAAAAAATCTGACGAGACTACCACGAAAGTAGTTTGAGTGATATTGAATTTGAATGTTTATACACACATAAAAGATAAGAGATCATTATTATTCCAATTGTAAATCAGGTGCTCGAAAGTGTCGGTACGTTCCACATAACGCTAATATCGGATGCAAGCCATCAACAAATAATAGAATCCGTACATAATCATAATTACAATGTCTTAACATACATGGTATGAACTGGTAAGAAATATTTTTAATGCACTAGTCTCCCATTTGATTGCTGCATCATCATGCGGTCGACCAGGATCCGTACAAGATGCAACAAATAGACAAGTGCCACAAAATATTGATCATATTATATTTAGTTTTCTACTTTTATGTTTAATTTTTCTATATGTTCCTGAAAAAAATTAAATTACTACAACTAAAAAAGTGGAAGACCCCGTATAATAGTAACCTCAGATCGCCCAATATTAAAATCAAATGTTTTTTACTTATTCTGCAAGTCTACGAGCTTTTGCGTTTGACTGAGTTTGTTTAAAGAATTACATAAAAATTATGTAATTATTAATAACCCTGTATACGGAGTCTTATAACTTCTTATTACAACTCGTGTCGACAATATTAAGATTGCAATTATTCTCCCTAATTTTTTGTAACAAAATAATCGCCACATTATTGATTTTCTAAAGGTAAGTAACATCCCTCTCTCTGCATGTTTGACACCCTGTATCTCAAAAACTATACATTAGATCTTGTTGTGCCCATGGAGACATTTGATCAGGACATCATAAACCTCATTATACTAAATTTTCAGCCAATTCGACTGGGACCCATTTTCCATAAGAACCGTGCGGGGTCCTTTGAAAAATAATCAGTTTAATTAACCCACCAATTCAATTTCAGAACTTTAATCGAAACTTTGACTACACCACTGTATTGAGGGTGTTTCGAAATATCACTGACTATAATTTCATTGAAATCTGTTGATAAATAAAAATTATGAGATAAAATTACATTTTCCTGAAAATCTATCAATATTTTTTTCAAATTTTATTATCTTATAATTTTTTTAATTATTCACAGATTTCGATGAAATTTTCACTAGTAATATATCGAAACCTCCTTAATACAGTGGTGTTCTCCGAATTTTGATAAAAGTTCTAAAATTGAATTGGTGGGTCGATTAAACGGCATATTTTTCAAATTCCATTTCCTTATAACTTTTTTATTGATTGACGCATTTCAACGTAATTCACATATGAACCGTTTGAAAATGGTGCGAATCCAATGTTGTAGTCAGATTTTTTCTAAAAAAATCGCTAGTAATTTTTTAGCTTTTTAACTTTGAAAAATAAGATTAGTTGGCCCTGGAAATGGAGATTTATTCATGAAATTTGGTTTTGTAAGGGTGCTTCCATCTTAAATGGGTCACACTGTATCTGTATGCCAAACTACAGAATCTAAATATCATTATATCAGTAGTTAACACTTCCAATTAATGATTTCGGAATTACCAGTTATTGATAATATAGAGTGGATTTTTTTCAATCTATTCATAAATAATTGTTGCATTGCAAAATTATCACATATCTGATATACTGTACCTATGAGTAAAACTAATCAATAAACTCCTCGTGTTTTTGATTGATTAGCTCAATTATTTCGACAAAGTTCAATACTAAATATTTACAACGATAAGCGTTAGGTACTTACTGTTCTGATGAATTGTATAACTCCAAACACATTGATGTTACATATAAGAACAGGAATGCTAGCAGAACATTGGAGAAAGTATCATTGATGCGATTTGTGTAGCTGAAATAATAGATACATTTTTTTCTCTCGGATAATTTTGAATATAGTTATTATCAACACAATCTTCATAATAATAAGTGATATACTTGTTCTTGGATAAATGTGTTTCTTAGCCCTTGCCAAAAATCTGATTTACAACCTCTACCTTACTTGAACTTCAAACAAGTCCCCTAAACTACAACTCAACTTAAATTAACATAGAACTAATAAAAAAAAAATGCATGAATCAAATAATTTCAACAAATTCGAAACACCATTTCTCCAAACATGCGTCAAAAGTGAAAATAATGAGATGAATATCTGACAGAAAACAACTACTTCCCCCTACGGACATTGAATTACATCTGACATCCATGTTTGCAATGTTCCTCAAGGAGATGATTGTAATGAAATGGTTATTGTTGAAAAGGGGAACACATTCTCCATAAAAATTGAAATGTAATATTTAACAGAAAACAACTACTGCCCCGGCTAAAGTCATTGAACTACATCTGATAGATATTGTGAAAAGAATTATTTTTTTTTAATCAACTCTAGTTTTCATTGAGAATTCGTTAAATAAATTAGATTGGGGACTGTAATAAAAAAATATCACTCACAGAAATCGTTCATTTCATTGAAGCAAGGATCGCTTCTCTCGCATTTAATCCACAATAATACATTTTTGTCGACGAAAATCTGTTTCGACATTAACCTGTCATGGGCATTGCATTTTGATTTTTGTTCGAAAATATGAATAGAATATTCATAAAATCTGTTGTGGAATAATCTGCGGCTGAAAGACAAACTTAAGTCGCTATTTTCCATCGTTCAAGATAACCTCTTGGGAGGTATTCATGTTGAAAAGGGAAACAACCTTATCTAATTTACTTGATGAATTTTCAATGAAAACTAGAGTTAATTAAAAAATAAAAATAAAATCAACTATCTGAATGAAAATGCGAATTTTTTTTCAGATTTTTTCTTTTCTTTTCACAATATCTATCAGATGTAGTTCAATGTCCAGCATGGCTTTAGCCAAGGAAGTAGTTGTCTGTTAAATATTACAAAAAAATTGCATTTTTCAATTTTCATGGAGAATGTTATTCCCCTTTTCAACATGAATACCTCCCAAGAGGTTATCTTGAACGATGGAAAATAGCGACGAAAGTTTGTCTGTTCTATTCATATTTTCGAACAAAAATCGAAATGGTTAATATTTTCCAACATTTGGGTGGGAACGATCACATGCGTACATGCATGTTTCCAGGTTCTTATACCTCTCGTTATAGGCCAGATAAGGTTAAAGTTATCGAGTATCATCCATCGAATGATGACAATCAAAGATTTATCGTCTCGTATTCGACCTACGAATGAACTCTTTCTGGAATTGTTTATGCTGATTTCTCATTTCCTTCACAAACATTAACCACCCTCTACAGTTGTACTAATTCAATTTCTGTCATGACAGCAATGATTGTTCAGTATTGTTGGCACAATATGAATAGTTTTGGGAAAGTTTCACCTGAACAGATTACAAAAAGCATAATTATAATTATATTGATAATAACTGTTCCTTCAAATAACTGTTTCAATCAAGGTGATTATTATTGTGGTGTTTTTATATATTGTCGTTAATTTATCTTGTTAAAAAGCACTCGAACTTTTCTTTTAACTCCTGTAGAAATCGTCTAAAGGTACAAACATAGAGGAGCGACGCGTCAAGCGGCAAGGGACGAGACTTGCGACGCGAACAGAATATTTTGTACGTTTTGTATTCGAGTGCACATAGTGAGGAGGTAAGCGACGCGATGACGCCCGACGTATTTTGAGCGACAATGTTTATTCACGCGTGGCAGCTGCGTCTATCGCGGCAGTGAGTGCCATCGTTTGATTTGGAAGGAGGGTATAGTTTGTAAATTTAATTATTGCTTTTAGTACTTGGGATAAGTATACAAGAACGATGGAAACCGAACAGATAATAAATTCTGTGTTCAAAAGACAAGCTACATGGAATCAATCCTACCCGGATCACCGAAATCGGTATTCACTGGACGATGATGAGTTTTGCTGCTGGTTCTACAGGCTGAAGTAGAAAATTTGTCTTTTTATTTGTCTTTTTTTCAACAAAAACGGTGCAATACTTCCCAAAATATAGTTGAAAGTATTTATATCCATTCGGAGATATTAAAAAAATGTTTTTGGATGTTTTTTAATGTCAAAAATAGGGCCTGATATTGTCCGAACCGATTTCAATTTTTGATTCATAGGATGTACGACATATTTCCTATTATAGCCCTTTGCAACTAACAAACGTCATGTTGAGCTATCTAATGAAAAAAATTCATCCTCACTGTTCGAACTCATATTTCAAACTGACAAGAGTTCAAAAAGTGTCGCGTTACTATGTGCATGTTTTTTGTCTCGTCGCTAGTCGCGTCGCTTGCCGCTTGTCGCGTCGCTCCTCTATGTTTGTACCTTAAGTCTTATCGCGATAAAAATGCATCTAGTAAGAGGGCGTCACTCTTATTTCTGTCTTGTCAGCCACGATTTATGAGTTATTGTCAAAAAAACCCACAATATGAATCGTTTTGGACAAATTTCGTCTGAGCAAATCAGACAAAATATAAAAAAATCTATCCCGCAATCGACAAAAAACACGAAATCGTCATATGGAGACAATTTATGCAGTTTTGTTATATCCGAAATTACGAAATGTCAGAACAAACTTCATTACAACATATAGCAAACATATTGAAGGATTGGGCATACAATATGAAAAAGCGAAATGGAGATGATTACAAAGAATATGTAGTGAAAACAATATGGAATTCAACTGCGAATATATGATTCAAGAAAAATATTTCAATGAGTACCTACCTACAATATCAAATTTTGTCCTTTCACCGATATAACTTTCGAAGAAGCGAGAAATAGTAAACGAAAATAATTGCAAGCCATTCCAGGTAAAAGAAAGGTATGTTCTGTTTTGCGATAGATAAGAAAAACATAAATAAGAATGGCAAAATTATGGAATATAGATTAACCAGATTGATTACAAAAGAGATTCTTTCATATAGCTTCTTATGAATTAAGTGAAATTGTCAAGCTGTGTGCACGCTTCAATATACTTGAAGGAAGAAACTTTGTATTTCGTGCAAAATATTTTTATTTTAAAAATTGTAGCAAAGCGCTTTCGACTGTTAAGTCATCATCAGTGCGTACCTGCAAGTAAGTAATGCTTGAAAATGAAATTGATAAAATTGAAAATTTTTGAAATTTGAAAGTTATGAAAAGTGAGGTTACTTACTCGTCAGGTGTACAAGAAGCCACATAAAAACATCATGTTCATGGACCAAATTAAAATGTTACAAAATATAAAACATATTTAAAATTGAATAATTTTCATCCTGTTTGAGGATTATTAAAGATAAAGATATGGGATACTACATCAAATCTGTCTGAATGTTGAAGCGGAAGTGGAAAAGAAATTTAAATTGACAATGTATGTCAATGACACTATTGACAAGTGACAGTGACCGTTGACATTTGTGACATAGAATTCAAAGAACTCCAGACATGAGTTTAAAAAGGAAACGTAAATCTGAAAGTGATTAGTCTAATGGGAACGTTTTCGTATTTTTGGAAAACGAAACGTTCCCATTAGACTAATCACTTTCAGATTTACGTTTCCTTTTTAAACTCATGTCTGGAGTTCTTTGAATTCTATGTCACAAATGTCAACGGTCACTGTCACTTGTCAATAGTGTCATTGGCATACATTGTCAATTTAAATTTCTTTTCCACTTCCGCTTCAACATTCAGACAGATATGATGTAGTATCCCATATCTTTATCTTTAATAATCCTCAAACAGGATGAAAATTATTCAATTTTAAATATGTTTTATATTTTGTAACATTTTAATTTGGTCCATGAACATGATGTTTTTATATGGCTTCTTGTACACCTGACGAGTAAGTAACCTCACTTTTCATAACTTTCAAATTTCAAAAATTTTCAATTTTATCAATTTCATTTTCAAGCATTACTTACTTGCAGGTACGCACTGATGATGACTTAACAGTCGAAAGCGCTTTGCTACAATTTTTAAAATAAAAATATTTTGCACGAAATACAAAGTTTCTTCCTTCTTATGAATTAGGTTGGAGGGGAGGAGAAGCTGTAAATTGTAAAATCTATCATTTCAAAGAAGAAAAAAATCAATGTGGAACTTCAACTGAAAGAATTCAATATAATTCAATATTTTCCAAGACGGCACAAGGTGGGTCTGAACGGTTGGCAGACAGCAAATGGTTAACCAAAAATGATATGGATGAAAGTATTTGTCCAGTTAGATTGTTTAAATTAGTCTTGGATAGAAGAAACGAAACTATAACATCCGAACGACTTTTTTTTACTCCAAATCCCTATTGGAGACACCCAAATTCGAAAGGATGATTCAAAAATGTTCCATTGGGAATCAACATGATATCTACTTGGACCAAAACTTCAGCAATTAAAATTGGCCTGGATACAACAATACAATTACTAATCATTCACCGTGCTAGTACCGTTACACAGTTGGCCAAAGCAGGAATAAGTGATCAGTTATAAAGATAACTAGACATTCATCTTCATCATCGATCAAACCCTATTCACAAATTGACCCTGAACATCACGAAAATCTTGGCAATAACTTACGATCCTCGGATAAGAATTGCTCGAACGTATACTCGACATGGGTGAAAACCACCAGAGAACAGAATATTGAAATCTCTACACCAAACCAATTCATTTATAACAATTGTGTTTTTCAGAACTGTTCTTTCAAATGATATTTTCAATAAAGGTGCTTATTATTGTTATACATTTTTTATATATTATCGTTGATTTATCTTGCCAAAAATTATTCGAACTTTTTTTTATTGGATAAATTTCTTTCAACTCAAAAATTTTCCATCAGTAATTTCACTCGAAAAACTACGGTCTCGCAAATTTTTCATGTCAGTTTTTCTCGCGAAATTACTGATTGGCAAAATTATTTCGTTGAAGAACGAAATTTATCCGATAAAAAAAAAGCTCGTGTGTTTTTACTGTTGACAAAAATAGGTTGATATCGATTAGACGGGTGACGCATTCTGTAGCGACAAAGCAGAACAGACTAGACTTCATTTTCATTTCATTACTACAAGTGAAACAATTTTCTGTGGACTCTGAATCGGTTTTTTTCTATTGGCTAATTTCGTGAAGTTTGTCGCAAAAATTTCGTACCATCATACCCTTCATTTGAGATTTTCTGTACAAGTCGTGGTCTTGTTGCTTCATCGCATCGGCTGGGTTGAAGTCAATAAGTGCCTACTAGAATTCCGATATATTCGTTCTTTCCTGAAGCTCCCCACTCTATGAACTACAAATTACTTGAATATTCGTCCATCATTACTGACTCAAGAGAAAACACATTATTAAATAGACAAATCGTATGTGTTTATCCTGGGTTTCCATGTACAATAAATGGAAAATGTCACTTCTGACAATTAATAGTTATTGAATTAATTCAAGAGCAATGTTGCCACTTTGTATTTTTTTTAATTATTTGATAAGAACATATTATAGAAGATAACTTATTATAGATTAGGAAAATAATTAAATGTACTACTACATTACTGATTCCTAAGAATTTGAAAGAATTTAAATATTTTTTCATGAATAGCCCAAATTTCCGTATCAAAAACATTCCCTACTTTCGGTTAATCAGTCAGGTAATTCTTCATCCCAAAGTATACCCGATCTCCAAATATCCTGCATTCAAATTTTCCCTCGAACAGTGAAACCAGCAATCAATTCCTAGGGATCATATTGAGACATAACGGATTAAATTTTTTTATTTTTGGGGCTGGATTCATATCGGTAAAGTTTTTATTCATATTGCGTTTAAAGAGAAATGCGTTTTCTATATCCTACCATACTGTCCATAATCCAAGTATCCTGTGGAGATAGAAGCCATCATTGATATGCTTAGATGCAGATAAATCTCCCGTAAAACTTTTCTTGGATCAGGACGGAAGTTATCATCCCAGTAACGACCTTAAAACCGGCCAATTTCTGTAGTCTGCAAACTTCAGTAACTGTTTTCAATGCTTCCTCATCGGTGTCCTTGGAATCCAAATAGAGTGTTCATCGGCAAAAATTTTACATAAGATACTCTCTACAATTATTCTGTATGGTTTCATTGGACCTAGTCTGCCACCGTTTTCCCCTGTGAGTTTTTTTGTTTCAGGGGCCTTTTTTCACTAGTGACTCGTTAGGTATTTTTAATAAAAAAAGTTCCTATAAACATATGTCCGGAGTTGCTCCATTTCTGAGTTACAGGGCGTTTAAAAAAACTTCCTTGCCCTGTATCTCAGAAACGAAGCAACTCCGGACATATGTTCATGGAAACTTTTCCATAAATTGGCCTAACGAGTAACCCTCTGTAGTTTCGTATTGTAGTTAGGAAATAAATAAAATAAACTCGCCCCCGGAACAAAAAAGTCACAGAGGAAAACGATGGCAGACTAGGTCCAATGAAGCCATACAGAAAGTTCGGAGATAGAACCTATCTATCTATTAGTAAAATTTTTGCCGCTGAGCACTGTAGCTAAAATAACCATCCACATTCTGTTTATATAATTGCGTCTCTGATGGTAGGTTCTGGAGGATACTTCTCAGTGTTGAAATTTTCCACATATTCGGCACAAACTGGAGAACAGGTCGATGAAAACGAATTCATAAACGTCAGGAGGTCTCTGGTATTCCAAATATCGCCAAAAAAAACACTGGAAATCTTGATCTTCCCTTCAAATGCGGATTAGGTAAAACATATCCCTGTCATCTCCACAAAATCCAAACTATTTGTGTCTTAATTTCCAAAGTACGGCTACCAAAAACCAGACAATCCGTTCGTGCTATTTCGATGCGGATTCGAAAACTATTCTCTCATTCTCTCATGTGGAAGATACCAAGCGGGGACCCTCAATGTCGGCTTTTTTGTAATACCTGACCTCTAAAGTGGGTGCCACAATTATATTTATTTGGTTCTACCCCAAACTCACGCCAAAGCAAACAACCACTTCTAAGTCGCCCACCCTAGGAAGTATTACTAGCAGCGAAGGTCGGCGTTGTCCGGATAGAAAACATCGTACGTTTGATGGCATGAGGAGTTCAGAGACACCATTTTTCAAACTTAGATACTACAAATTCCTGTCGGATTTTTCACTTTTGATTCCTGCTTATTTTCGTTGGATTAAAACCAGATTGAAGGTACTCATTCACATACAGTTTGCCTTCAGTTCTAAGACTGTACGATCTGCACTGAAGATATGAACTTTCTCAGGCCACACACTGTTCAGTTTTCTGAAACGATGCAACCTCAGTTTTAAGACTGTCAGTTTTAGAACTGAAGGAAAACTGAGCTCTCGCCACACACACAAATATTTTGTCAGTGCTAATCGATTGAAAAGTCTTGCTGTAGTGAAAAATGTTTTCCACTAATAGAAAAAAAAACTAGCCGCACATCTTGTGCTATTATTGTATACAGCAAAGGCAAAACACGTTTTTGGATAAAAGATTGGCTGTTACCACGTGATACTTTATCTCATATGAGACTGGTGCAAAAATTAAGAACTAGTGCAACAGACGACCTTAAAAATTACCTCAGAATGGATGACACATGTTTTGAAGAACTCTTTTAAGCATGGTTAAGCCGTTAATATCAAAGAAAAATACTAAAATGAGAAAATCAATTATCGTTGAGTATCATTTGAAACGGACGTTCGAGGCTCTTCTTGATCCGCCGTAAACATCAACAAGTTGAAACACCACAACACAGGTACATGAATGTTATCAGAGCCTTCACCTGATCGATTTGATTTCCTCACTTTTTTCAGTTATTTTCGAAAAGTGCATCGTAAATTATTAAATTTCTTTATAATAGATCAATTGTTGCATTTGGATCTGTTTGTTTATAAAACAATAATAATTTGTCGTACGCTTTATTCTTTTCGTGCCTATTTGAGTATGACTTGCTTTTTACTTTCCAAAGGCAAGGCAATTGCCTATAAATATCAATAAATTCGGTTATAAACGCTGTATTATTGCTTGACTCGGTCATTTCACAAATAACGAAATCACGAAAACTTCCAACTAGTTTAAAGATGGGATCGTACGATTCAACTGACGATTTTTCTCCATACACTTCAGTCCGTCGTTAGATTCAAGTGAACTGCAGGCTCAGAACTGTCGACGGCCTGGATGTGTAGGCAAACTGTAAATGAATGGGTACCTTAAAACTGACGAAAATTCACTGAGTTTCTGCTTACATACCACAAAAATCGAAATTTACAGTACCAGAATACTTCAGACGATTCAGATATATTCAATTTCGGAAATCCAAGAAATGTCAAGAATATCAAGAAGAATTTTCTAGATCATTCTGTAGTAGGTACTATGGGATATTCTAAAATGTTTGGAAGCATTCTGGATGATGATCGACTATTCTTAATAATTTTTCAGACTTTGAATTGAATTTGTTTAGTCTGGATCATTCCAGAATATTAAAAAAACATTCTAGAACATTCAGGAGCATTCTGGATTATGGCCGACCACTCCGAATCATTTCAGTGTCTTGAAATTGAATTTGTTATTCTAGATCATTCCAGAATATTCTCAACGTTCGGGACGTTTGGGAGCTTTCTGGATGATGATCGACCATTCTGTATGATGCTCGACCATTCTGGATGATGACCGACTAATCTGAATCATTTTAGAGTATTCGAATTTATCATGGTTATTCTAGATCATTCCAGAATTTTAAGAAACATTCTAGAATGTTTGGGAGCATTTTGGATATGATCGAACAGTTTGAATCATTTCAGAGACTTTGAATTCAATTTGATCATTCTAGATCATACCAGAATTATTAAGAACATTCTAGAACGTTCAGAAGCATTCTGTCTGGATGATGATTGGCCATTCTGAATCATTTTAGGATATCTGAATTGAATTTAATTATTCTAGTTCATTTCAGAATATCCTAGAACGTTTGGGAGCATTCTGGGTGATGACCTACCAATCTGAATCATTATAGAGTATTTGAACTAAATTTCATCATTCTACAGAATTTTTAATTTCTAAACGGTATACAGGGGAGAACAAAAAATAGAAGATATCATCAAGTGTAAACTACCATTATTTTTTACATTATCAAAAAAATTTATATAGAAAAGTTATTTTAAATGAAAACCAACATTACACCAACAGTACAAAATAAAAAATCACATTTTTATGATTAAAGAAAGCCTGCGCCTGCCCGCTTTACCCGCTTTCATCCTTCTCCATATCATCGGTGTCACCACTGTTTTAGCTTTCTCTGAAATAAATATGTTCTTCCGAAGAAGACTTTATCAAAACTTTCACTATCAAAAATGTTTTCTATCAAAGTGACATTTTCATATTTTCTTCTTTTATATAGAACCGTAACTGAATAAATCAATAGTTACGAAAATAAAATCATGAATTATTCAAGTATCAAAATTTTCAGTATTTATAGGTACGCCCTAATGATGACGATAAGTGAACATTTTTGCTCGATTTACAAAGCTTTTTCTTTCGAGTATATTGATACGTACACACCAAAAAAAATTGTAACAAAATACAGTTTTTCTTTGAAAAAGTATCATTTCCCGGACTAGTCCGGGAAGTACGTACTTACTTATGTACTTACCTACTGGCTTGAAGAGTCAGAAACGCTCAATATGAATATTTATATAAATAAGAATTAGAATGTTTCTGTTAGTACCTATCTTCTGTTCGCATTTAGATATTTAATACAAATAAGAATTAAAATGTTCGACATTTTCTTCTACAAAGAAATAAAGAAAATAAATGTGTCTCAATTTGTTATTCTAAACGGTTGCCGAAAAAATTGTGTACGCAACACGTCCGAAAACAGTTTTCCGGACTTGTTACGAAAATTACTATTGTGGTCAACCTGTTCTAACAAGAACGAACTCACCTTACTTACGTAGACAATAATTTGGTGCTCGAATTGTCCAAGAATTGTAATTTTATTACGTTGATATTGGAAATTTTCAGTGGTTGAAAAATCTTATCGCTTTCTCACGTTTGCCGCACTCCTAACGTAAGGTTAGTTCATTCTGGTTATAACAAACTGAAAGATTATTCCTCGCGAAATATCGCTTTCCTCCTCATTTCGTCTTTAGTCCGTAATCCATGGATCATTAAATTCACATTGCAGAATCTGGAAATCGTTTTTTGTCCGCCATTCATGTACGCCCATAGCTATAATGAGATTTATGTACTTACCTACTGGCTTGAAGAGTCAGTTATACTCACCCTTCAATTCAGTGGTGCAATTGCTTACCCAACTTTGCACTGTCTGTTGCATTATTTTCACAACCTATTTATTTCATTCATTTATTCATTATAAAGTACCTGTTGACTTGGATGGTTTATGGATTTGTGTATGATGAACAGAAATTGAAGAAAAAAAATAGCGGATTTATTTTCTGTAGAACCTTGCTGGTTTTCAGTCAGATATTCACATACATTATAAAACGCTCAATACTCACTCTATCAAAAAATTATGATGGTCAATGATTCGCCCAATTTCATTTTTCGAGATATGTCTATCTTCTCGTACTGATATGAGAAAAACTCGCTTGATTTCTCTATTTAACATTTTGAACTGTATTTGCGTGAGAGAAACGAAAATCATCAAGAGCGAATCCATTGCAATCACTGGTAAGATGATGCATACATAAGTGAAAATACTCTGATACATCCACATTACATAGGGAGGTATGGACTTGATTTTATAGCAATTTATTATAACCATGTCATTGTTGGAAAACAACGCCATCAAGGAATTTATCACTGTTTTGGCAGACCCAAAAAATGCCAATGAGTAGAATCTAAATTTAGCTAGACGTATCATCTCGTTGTAGTGGGATTTTTCTTGAGCAGTCAGATCTTCCATTTTCCAAAAACGTTGCTTTACTCCCTGGATTAAATCCAACAGTTTGGATCGCTTGAAATAGAGATTCAGAAGTCTAGCCATACCCTGTAAAATTAAATAAAATTATAGATCTGTGTTTTTTTTTAAATCAACTATTTGAATAAAAATGTGAATTTTCACTTTCAGATTTTTTCTTTTCTTTTCAGTTAGAGTCTTTTCACAATATCTATAAGATGTAGTTCGATGTCCAGCGTGGCTTGTGCCGTGGAAGTAGTTGTTTTCTGTGAGATATTACAAAGAAATCACATTTTTCAATTTCCATGGGGAGTTCCCCTTTTCAAGTTTTCGGTTAATTTTCACTTCTCAAACTACAGAGTGTTGAAAATTCCATTTTTGCTTCCTGGGGTGATATGCATTAACATGATTTTTGCGGTCCAATTCGGAATAGAACTTTCTTAGAATTGAACTCGTCACATCTGAGTTGTAGTTCATGAGTCCCTCCATTCAATTAATGAATAACTTATAACAAATGGTGTTTTGAAACAGCACCGAAAGACTCTCTCCTACAACTTGATTTAAATGTCTTTCTCATTGATATTAAGGCCAGAACTTGCCTATGATGATAGAATGATGGAAATTGTCCAAATAGACCGGCAGCTAGCGACATGTCCAGCTGGCGTATAAACAAATGTCTACCAATATGAATGATACAGGCATTTTGTTAAAAATTTCCAATCGCCACCAGTGCAACTAAGGGCCATGTTATAAATTGATATCGTTAAATTTTTTGGATATTTGAACAATTAACTAATGTCTGCCATGTACGTCAATATAAATCCATCGAAAACAAAATGACATTTTTAGTGGATTACTGAGTGCTAAAATGCACGTGTCAAAATGTAATGAAAAATGCCATTTTTTAACAATTAATTAACATCTGCCAAAGATGTATTCAATCAGTTTCCCCAAGTATATTTCAGAAAAACCATCGGCAAACGATTTGCGCGGGTACAACAATGTTATTAATATTTATTGAGTTGTATAAAAATTTCATATTTTGAATAATAGACACATGTCTGTCAACTGACAGTTTAGTAGATTTCTGTGAAGTAATCAAATTATTCCACGGGCAGACATTTCGCACGTGTATTAATGAGTGGCATACGCGCATGAACAAGGAAAAATTGAAGGTCAAGTTTGTACAACTAACTAACGTCTAATACTTTTTTATAACACTTTTAAACAAGAAAGATTTTATTTTTCTTGGAATTTTCTCCCAAATTTTCTAGTTCTCCCATGAAAAATTATTAAATTTTAAAAGAATTGCCAACTTTCCGTTGGCAGAGCCTTGAATGACTACTTATGAACAAAACCTTTCTGTAAAGCAAGCCATTGAAGTAATAACTTCAAATCTTCCTCTGTAACTTCTAAAAGAGAACATTTAAAATTTCCTCCGCGCAAGAGAGATATTCACCCTGAAGCTTCGTACAAATCTGAACGTCATGCTGAACGACAAAAAGAATAACGAACCGAACGACGAACAGAACACTAATTTGCACGGGGAAACGAACGCGTCTGCAAACAGTTTCGCGAATCCTGGCCGTTCGCCGAACGGTTGACGGCGTTCCCATCACTTGTCGGTTTTCTTTCCGACATCAAAGAAAATGCTCGTGAATGCGTTCGCAGGTTTGGACGGGTCAAAACAAAACGGCGATCAGACAAAGTAAGGAGTTGTTGTGGAAAGCAAAACGTCCACAAGTTTATAACAAAATGAAAAAACAAGACGCCGCGCAGGCTAGGAAATTTTTTTCAATGTGAATATGGATGCAGAGGAATGTAAGAAAGAAATGGAGTCCTTATTGGCATCAAGATGGTGACAAAAATATGTTTGTCATCATCTTGTGTTTCGCGATTTTTTCTCCGCACGAGTAATGATCGCTGCAGCTGCTGCTGCTGCTTTTTTCCATCTTGAACGGAGAACTACTAAAACAATTCTGCTGGCAATACAAACCTTCTGTTTGTTGTTCGGCTCGTTTAAATCAAATACGTCCGTTCGCATTCTGTTTCCGTTCGGTTCGTTGTTGTCAGGCGTACTGTACAGTCCGTACGAAGCTTAACAACAGAGACACAGTAGTCAAGCTCAGTTTTTGGTTGCGTTGAAGTGAAGCGTGTCTTTCTCTGCCTCACTCATATTTCAACATTCGGTTGATGTGAGTACTTTTATTCCTTTCCGCTTGATCATTTTTATTAATTTGTATATGATCAGTTTTGTGCCCTAATTGATTTACTTATTCTTTGTGAAAAAAGCATGCACTGGTGCATTTCCCCCCTTCCCCAAAATGTATTTTATTCATTGTTTGTTTACTTACATTGCTAAAGACATTTCATTATTCAGTAAGGTTATTCCGCACTTCCATTGTCTATACGGGCAAAAAAAAGAAAAAAATTCAATTCCCAGCAATTTTAATTCACGACGTTTCAACTGTTGAGATCTACAGTCTACACTTGAAAACGACTGTAGATCTCAACAGTTGAAATGACGTGAATAAAAATTGCAGAGAATTGATTTTTTTTCTTTTCAATGCCCGTATAGACAATTGAAGTCCAGAATTACCTTACTAAAAGTGAAACACTGTCAACCACAAATGTCATTATTTGTTGAATGCCAAGATCGAGCATTTGTCTTGACGAATATATTTCGACCGATTGGATATTTTGACTGCTGCATTTTGGCTGTTTTATATACAAAGCATTGTTGCCTTTGAGCAAAACCATTCCAGATCTGCACAAAAAATCTGTTGATATATGTCGTGCAACAATGCTTTCGAATACTTATTTTTTAGCCGACAAAATATTAAGTCTCAGGTTTATTCAAACTCTTCTTAAAAACTCAATAAAATCACTCAAAAAGTGACAATAACATTAGTTTCAAATTTAAAGCTACCAACACGACTCACGGAACTATATAAGCTTGTCTCTGGGATATGGTTCCATGACACAACTAAAATCCTATGAGGATCCGATCACATTTGTTTCGACTTTGAAAATCTATTTTGTATACTTTATGCTAGTAATTCCTTGAGATGTTTGCCATTATTAAAATGAACATATAAAGTCACATGAGTTGATCGTCAATAATGGCAAACATATGTCTATTGTAACCATTACTGCAAAATATCATTTACAAATTTCTTAATTTTTTTAATTTTCCAAAAACAACTGCTGAATTTTAATAACTAGGTGCGTTTCAACATTTCAAACCTATGATTATCTATCGCAAAACACGCTAGTCTTCAAAAATTTGCAAAAATTTGTAGTTTTGTTTTATTCGACTCGAGTTTGTGTTTTGTTTTCGTTTTGTCCGTTTAGTGGAAAACCGACTTTATACCTACAAAGTAAGTATGTACTATTTTGAATTTTCGTTATCCCTGATACCTTCTTCAACACAACTAAAATCAGGAACCTGATTTCAAGTAGAGGTCTTTATAAAATTAGAAGTACTACAACATAAATACTCACATGAAGCATATAAGTACAGTTGGAAAAAGTTTCGGTAATATCCGTGAAAGTGATTTTATCTTCCTTGTAGACTGATACAAGAATAACTAGAAAAATCATTATGAAATTGGAGAAGATTATGATACAATATAGAGGCAACTGCACTTTCTCTGGATTTATTCCTAACATGTTCAGAATCTTGCAGCATTGATTGATATACTTCATATACAAGTCAGATGACATTTTGATTGCAACTGACTGGAATTCATCTAAGACCAGGAAAGACTATCAATATCAAGTCAGGAGACTCCATCCCCACCAAGGAAATATAAGATATAAGTATACCCTATTATTACTCAGTATGTGATTGTAACATGCATAATGAGCACGGTCAGCTTCTTCCTGGTGCAATTACTATACATTTTTTATTATCATGACGCTATCGATCACAATATGTTGTATGTGTCAGACTTTAGCACATCAAACCATAATGGAATTCCGAATTTGTAATTTAATAATTTTGTTTCAATATAAGGTATGATGAGCAAAATTTTGGAAGTAGAAATCATACCTACTTAATCCCAGTTGTAATCGTCGAAGAGACCTTGGTGACCCGAAGGTTATTCTTCTCCTCAGCTATTTCGAAGGATCTCTGCTACCTTTGAACAATGTAACTTTTAACTGTTTCCGTGTTCTCTAGTATGACCATTAACTAAGATGAACTCAAACCTGTTCTTGTTTTATTATCTTGTGCATGCCAATCTGTTTGCATTCAGTTGTGCTGTACTATGGTATTCAATATAGTCTTTAATAAATTTTTCCAGTATACGTGGTCCTAGATTTTCTGTGATGGGTATATTTGATATTCATTCAAGGACAACAAACCATACTCTTTCATCTTCATCTTTGCCTTGAATGCCCACATTTCAAATTACCTATAATTGTTTTCCTAATTGTAGTACTCGTTGTGTGCTCTCCTCAAAGTTTTTTGGTATTAAGTGTGTGCGTGCTTATCGAAGAAATGAGTTCTTTTAATCCACCTCCTCGTAAAAGCCCTGGTGGACCTAGTTCTCGACAGGATGCAACCTGAAGCGAATCGTTCATCAGCTCCAGTCATAAGAAGTTACTACATTTCAAAACTGAAATTTTGAACAAAGTACTTCCCATTACTATTTCTCTTCAAACGCATTCTCAAAACTAATTAAAGAAAAAGAACCTTGTGAACTGTTCTCGATTACTACGAGAAAACTAACTACTCAAAACAACCAGAAGAAATACCACTAGAAGGATATCTGGCTCTAAACTGAAAGAAATCGATAGCAGCCTATACATTGTATATGGTAACTTCTCGTTGCGACTCCAAACTCAAAAGGTGGAAGCAGCAATTCTCTATTGCATATAATTGGACATGGAGCTCGCGAAAATGAATTTGGGAGTATATAATTCCGAAAACGAATATAAGTATAGAACGAAAAATTGTGTACACAACACTTCCGAAAACAGTTTTTTTGGACTCGCAGTGTTTTCCGGACTTGTAACGTAAATTACTATTTGTTGTTATATAAAATGTCGATTTATGAAAATTAGGGTGAGTTTGCTTCGTAGCTGGTAAAATGCAGATTGAAAGTTTATTACTTATTGACGGTAATCGATTTACTATCGACAAAATCTAATAAAATTGGCAGTGAAAGTAGTATATTTTTTGTTTCAGGGTATTCCAGTTATTATCTTCAAATAAGATGGCCGTATTATCTGTAAAACTTGTGATTTCAGCGGCGATAAGTAAGTCAAAGAATAAGTTCACTTATGTATTGGTCCGAAGACCATTCCCTGAGGAACACCATAATGAATATCTCCTGTACTGTTCAAGACATCTTTGAATCTGTTCCCTGAGGAACACCATAATGAATATCTCCATCACTGTTCAAGACATCTTTGAATCTGACACACTTTTTACGCCCACTGAGAAAGCTTCAGAAAGATCGCATTCTTTGACCTTGAGTCCTAAATTTGCTAATATAGTCGAAAGCCTATGGAAAGTCGACAAAAAACATATTGCTGTTTAGCATCAACTTATTCACAGATTGTTGATGCAAAGTTTGCGTCGGAATCTGTCCACAAATCTACACAATATTTTAATATTCCCTAACCGATGTAATACAGGTCTGGAGCCTTATTCGACTCCAGACTCATTAGTATTTTTCTGATCAGTTGGATTACTTTCTTTCAAAAATATAGGGTTTATTGGAGGTTTGCGTCATCATATTGCAAATTTCCTTACCGATAGATTTAAGTTTTGTTTAAATATATTGTTCGTTTTTTTTTAAAGTTCTGGTTCTCACGAAAAGGAAAATTCTGTATTTTTCAGAGAACATCGTGAGATCCGAAGGAAAGTCGGTAGGAATTGGTGTTCTTCTTATGAATTTCTGAAGGTTGTATGCCTCAGGGAACACCTCCTGAGGCAGCTATGCCGTTCGGTGAAAAAACGAGCACTGGGAAGCAGATGTGCGGCATGTATCCAAAGTGACGGCATATGGATGTGAGGACTGAGCTGTACGAGTCAATCTCGATGGAATCGTATTCGAGAACTGGTCGAATTTGTGCCTTATAAATCAGTTGAAAAAAAAAAACAGTTTTGGAGAGGCACTCTTGGCAATGGACCTCACACGGTTCTTCCATGAAAGGGTACTGCTGATGGTAATACCGAGCATTGAAATGGAAGTTTTCATTGGTATAGATACCCCTGGCATAGTTACCCTGGCCACTGCGAGATCGGCCTTTCTAGAGAGAAGACATGCTTGGGTTCTATTCGCATTGAATTCCACCAAGTTTTCAGATCCCCATTCTAGAATTTTTGCTAGCACCAACAGTGTTGTTGCTAGAATGGATCCCTGCGGAACACCAGCATTTATTGGCAGAGTATCAGATGATACTCTATCGACCACCACGTGGAGAGATCGGTCCGAGAGAAAGCTAGTTAGCTAGGAATAGGATAATTCCTGAGCGTTTTACATATTTCATGAGCTCGATGTTGATAGCTTTCTGACCTTCGATATAACAGATAGTAGTAGGATAGGTCTGTAGTTGCTGGGTAGGGCATTTTTCCCTTTTTTACTGATTTGTTTGACAGTGAGTTAAGATCCAATATAATGTGAATCAAATGATAATTGTATCACTAAAATTTTACCGATAAATACAATCTCCAAAATTTCTGTATGGCTTTATTGGACCTAGTCTAACACCGTTTTGCTCTGTTTTTTTTTGTTTTGTTTCGGGACCGTTTTTTTTTTAAAAATCTGTGTCTTGAGTTGCTTCGTTTCTGAGATACAGGGCAACTCCGGACATATTTTCATAGGAACTTTTTTTCCTAAAACGACCTAACGAATCACCCTCTGTAGTTTCGTATCGTAGTTAGGAAACACGAGGAAAACACTCTAACTAGTATACAGTATCGGAAAGTTTTCATCTTGGGTATGGTGGTTTCATGAGATTGTAAAGAATAACTTTATATGTTGAGAAAGCATTACAATTTCTCCTCGACTCGCTCGAGGAAGGGATATCGACATGCGCTATATGCGGTATGTCGCATTGTCACGTGGCCCGTTAATGCATCGGGTGGGGTAACAGGAAAGGCACACAGTCGTGCGTCTCTCTTATTTATGTGGTATTATCATATCATTGCGTTCCTTGTTGCTCGCGTAGATTTCTGTCTATACCCCAGATGACAAGTTTCCGATACTGTATACCCAGAAGAAAAGTTTCCGATACTGTATCGCGTGACTAAAATAGAATTAATTTCTGATCACAGTAACCCGAGACGTTTATGAAACGAAGAAAATATATGCAATTATCACCCTGAATGTCCATCTCCAACAAATGCTAATGTATCTATCTTGAATATGCATAATGAACACATTCAGCTGTTACAACTCCTTTTTTCTCTGAGACAATTATAATGAATTTTTTATCATACCGTTGTATATAGTAGGGTAGGTAGTAGGGTAGGTATGACATGATCCACTGAGTTTTTATGATGATATTTGTTTGAAATTTTGGTATGGAACCAGCAATAATGTGTCAACACATTCAAAAAAATTTGTCTACCAAAGTTCAATTTTGACTAATGAGAACTGAAGTCGGATAAAAATCCACCAGCCAAAATATGACAGAATCTTGAAAAGATAACAAACAAACATTTCTTTTTTTCTACTTTTGACATCAATCAATATTGAACTAATTGAATATATTACAGGATGTTTCAAATTAAACTTTGACAAGAATAGATTTCCAAGTGATGGAAAAATGTTAAGGCTGCATGCCGATCAATTCAAATTGGGAAATTATTTCGGCAGAGAAGCCATCAGTTATTCTAATATTGGGACGTTTCTGGATTCTCATATGAGTATAAGTTTCATCATTTTTTCTGGTGTCGTCAAGAGACTTGTGCGAACTAGGGAGGACGTAGGCCTTACCTTTCAACGTGTGATGTCATGCACCTCACCAAAACGTGGAGAATATCGACCTACATCTCGTCAGAGTTGACAAAACATGTTGTTGTTTGCTGAATTTGGGATCCAAACCTTGGTGATTGTTTCTATTCTTTCTAGATCTCCCATCACTGAAGAATTTAATTGAAATTATACCCCTTCTTTATTTCAAAGAAAATAAAACACAAAAAATGCAACACTTTTTTACTCTTTAAAGTACACATATTCGATCAGTTTTATTATTTCGTGCAAAACGGAGATACGATTATTCTTTGTCAGTTTTCCTTTGCATGGCCATCAAGAACATGTAGTAGGAAAAAACAGTTTTGTATGCCTGAAAAAAAGTGTAGGTTATATTTTGTACTTCGAGTTTCATAATGAATCATCAACACAGTAAAAGTGAAAAAGCTCATTCTGCGTCGAGAAAGTGTAACATATCCTTCAACACCATTCACTTGAAAAATATTATAGTCGTGGTATAATTATACTAAATCACTGAATTGCGGAATTTTAAGTTGTTTTTTCAATGTGAATGAAAACATAGTGAATCATCAAAATAATAGTAATGGATAAATCGAACAAAATGTATCTTACCGATAAGCAACTTTCCATGCCCAACTTTACGAATTTACCAGCAGTGATAAAAACTTTCTTCTGTCCTCTTATAGAAATCATGTTGATGGTGCATTTTATCGACCTCGAAGATATTTTGTACCATTGGCTATCGTATGCATATTTATATATTTCTTCTGCCTGAATGAAATATTGAATGAGTGAGTTCCTGTCTAGTACATATCATTATCGATAATATTATATGAAAAAAGACCATCGCCCTACAAAAGGTGGTGTACTAACAATTTTGGAATACGTCGTTTACGTTTGTATTCTGATAAAAAATCCAAGTTTGTGACCTTGAGGAGTGGCCGCTCGGGCCGCCATCTTGGATGAAAAGTGTCAAAATCTTAACCTCAACGGTTGATCCTACGACGAAAAACGTTGTTCAAAAACTTAAAAAAATTTAAATTTTTTATCCCAACATTTTTTTTGGGGAGTCTCACATGTATCGAGTTTTAGCAGCGTTAAGAACTTGCCCCATTTCTTTTTTCGCTTTTTCCGGAAGAAGGAATGTAGTACAAGTAACCACAGACAAATGTAAGCCACAAGTGAAGAATGAATCTTAGCAATATATGAAACTCGGTACATGACTACTTGACATCATGTATTGTTTGAAAAAAAAAATGTTTACCACAAAATCAGGGGTGGAACCCAAAAGAAAAATTTATTTAAAAAAATTATTATTGGTTTTTGCTGCTGTTTCGGAAAGTATAAGATTTATCAATACACAATTTCAACAAGGCGAAAGATAACTCAATTCTCCACAAGAAATATACTCATGAATTTCTCACAAAATGCGCTCGTTTTCTCGAAAACCTGATTGAATTCCGATATCAAATTTCAGGCTCGCGTTAAACCGCCACTGTTATTTCCGGCAGGACCAAAAATTAGATTTAGCATAACTTTGCTAAAAATTATAGTAGAAGGAATAGAAAAAGTGTATATCGTTCCTGAAGATTTCTACTTCCTCATGCAAATATTACATGTGTGTGAAAAGGGTTATGTGAAGTGGGCAAAACACATTTTGGGTACTCAGATACTCACAAGTTATATTTGCATGAGGAAGCAGAAGTCTTCAGGAACGATATACACTTTTTCTTTTCCTTCTACTGCAATTTTTAGTAAAGTTACAAAATTAAAGTGACAAATTTTCGGCCCTGACGGAAATTTCCGTGGCGGATTAATGTGAGCCTGAAATTCGATATCGGAATTCAATCAGGTTTTCTGAGAAAACGAGTGAGACATTACTGGGTATAGTTCATATGGAGAATTGAATTATCTTTCGCCTTGTTGGAATTGTTTCTTGATAAATCTTATACTTACTTTCCAAAACAACAGCAAAAAAAATTTAATTTTTTTAAATCAAAATTTTTTTAGGTTCCACCCATGATATTTTGGTAAATATTTTTTTCTAACAATATATGATGTCAAGAAGTCATGTGCCGAGTTTCAAAGTGCTACGATTCATTCTTCACTTGTGGCGTACATCTGTCTGTGGTTACTGTACTATTATTAGAATTTTCAGAGATCAAGATTCTCAAAAAGAAGACATCGCAGATGTTGGAGCACGCTTTCTCATTGCTGTATAGTGGCAACATGGAAAAGAAAACCTTGGAGAAAGTCCGCTACCAACGTTTTACCAAAGCAACAATAAATAGCAACTTTACCCCCAAGAAATGGTATAGAATCGGAAAAATCTGGAAGACTGGGGTTGGAAACTTGGCACCAACGAGCTTACTCCATTAACAATGACAAAGTCACCCGAGACCTCATTGAATTCAGTTTCATGCAAATGTAAAAAAATTTGGTGGAACATGTGGATGCAGGAATGCTGGATTGAAGTGATCTATTGTGTGTAGATTTTGTGATGGTGATAAATCAACTACTGTAAAAATAAACCCATTTGAATGTGACGTCTGAGTCAGTTTGACAACGATAAAAAAGGATGTACCTTTTTTATCGCGATCAAAATGCCTGTTCCTCAAAAACAGACCTCATCTAGTAAGTGGAAGTCCCTTCAATTTCTGTCATGACAACAATGATTGTTCAGTATTGTTGACACACTAGGAATCGTTTTGGTAAAGTTTCATCTGAACAAATTACAAAAAGCATTATTATAATTGTGTTGTTAATAACTGCTCCTTCAAATAACTGTTTCAATCAAGGTGATTATTATTGTGGTGAATTTATGTATTGTCGTTGATATATCTTGCCAAAAAGCACTCGAACTTTTCTTTTATTGAATAAATTTCTTTCTTCAACTCAAAATTTTTCCATCAATAATTTCACTGGAAAAGCTGATAGTTATTAAACAAAATTGCTCGACCTACGGTCTTGCAATTTTTTCATGTCAGTTTTTCTCGTGAAATTACTGATTGGCAAAATTATTTCGTTGAAGAAAGAATTTTATCCGATAAGAAAAAAAGCGTTTTTACTGTTGAATAATGCGAGAATGCACCAGGAGTTATCATCGAGACTGAGAACGAAGGTGACATTGACGACGAGAATTTTAACGAAGACTTCAACATAAACCAACCCGGACCGTCAAAAATGAGAAAAAAATAATAATAATAAAATACAGACAATATGAGTTCGAAGAAAAATGAGAAAATTCGTGAAAAATGTTAAAGTTATTACTATTATGTAAGGAATAACCAGAAAAAATAAAAATAAATCCAGTAATTGAAAAATTAACGATTTTGTAAACAAAAATTCATCTTTATTCTTTTATTACTCGATACATGTGAGACTTACAAAAAATATGTAAGATTTTATTTTAGTCAAGTTTGTAAAGAACATTTTTCGTCGTATGATCAACCGTTGAGATATTGAAAAAAAAATAAAAATTTCAATCCCAAGATGGCGGACCGAGCGGCAACTCCTCAGGGTCACAAACTTGGGGAAATTTCATCGCAGTACAAACATAAACGACATATTTGAAAATTTTTAGTTCACTACCTTTTGGGGCAAAAATTCTCACTGACTGAATGATGAAGTTTCAACATAGAAATATCTCTTGAAACAAACAACTAATGGTTGATATCAACAAAAGTTCTGCTATTGCCAAAACACTAGAAAAAATTACTCAACAAGGAAAATGTTTCTGTGAGTGATGAATAATGGAAGCAGAAACACCCCTGGTCTCTAGAAAATCAACAATAGTTATTTATGCAACGAGTGCAAAAAGTAAGTGTTCGATGCACTCGACGTGAAATTGTTCGACGAGGCCGTTAGGCCAAGTTGGACAACACGTCGAGTACAATAAACTATTTTTGTACGAGTTGCATACATTATTTTTTCTACGTTTATGCAAAAAGTAAAAAATTATTTAATAAGGTGCGTCAGTAACTGTAGGAAAATGAAAAGCGCAACTTAAATAATTAATTATTACCATCGATTTCCATTGAAACAGATCACTGTCATCTATTTTTCCATTAATAATACTCACTTTGACTGACGTTTCTATAACCACAGTTGCATTATAAAAATCAAAATCGTAGTAGCCGTGAGCGCGTATGTTATCACGAGGTGTGGTCATAGTACAGTTTCCTCTATGTAGGTAGACGGTTTAGAACGAAGCGGATCAGTTTTGATTATGGAGTTATTCTCGGAAAGGCATTGTTTGTTTAACTCTGGCTGCTAACATTAATACCAAATAATATAAAATATGTAACTGTTCAAAACGTATTGCCAATCTTACAGAATAACTGCTGAATATGTAGTGGATTTGAACATTTATATTTGTCATGATGACAGCACGTTGAAGTAGAATGACAGTTGAGTACAATAAAAACTTTATTGCACAAGTGCAATAAAGAACTTCTTTTTTCACTAAACCTAGTTCAATAAAGTCTTGCTTTTTGCATGAATGTAGAAAAAAGTAAATTATGAATTAGATATCTGATGGAACAACTCTGAGTAACATTGCGATGGACATTTAATAACATCTCGATTATAGTTTTGTCGGGTCTCTCAATACAAACACTGTTAAATTTTATTTAAAAAAAAAATATTTGCATTAGTTTTTTTTTATATCATAATATCACAGGACTTCATAGGTTCGAAAATGTTCTCATCCAAAATTTCTTGCATGTAATGAGTATTAATGAGTTACATGGTGTTGAAAGTGAAAAATAACGAATAACGACTCAACATTTGTCCATGTAATTTGGTTTGTCAATCGACAACATTCAGTTTAAAGCTTCAATGTAATTTACGTGTTTATAACTTCTAACAGTGGCGTAAGGGAGACCTATAATAGTATTCTACATATCTCAAAAAAAAATATGGCGTTTGTGATGTTGTGTACATATCTTCATCATTTCGTGTAGTCAACGGCCGGCAACAAACAACAATCAATATCACATTTACTAGAGCCGACAAAGAAAAATCAGTCGTTGTAATTGACCAAACTGAATATACGTCTACAAAAAACACAGAAATTCCACAATTCGGATACATATTACATTTTGCAGAAAGATCCTACTCTTTATTTACCAGCAACGAGTGAAAGAAACACTGAAGTCGATCCAGTATAACTTTAATGATACAAAACTCTATTCACTGAAAAACATCTGCATCTGTTAAAATTTCTGAAAAACTCATGTATTTAATTCAAATTCATGGCACTTTCAAATCTTAATTTTGCAAGAAAACTGAGATTTTAACGAAAATGTCAACATTTGAGTTCGGTTTTCGAAAATAGATATTTTTGTATCTAGAATACGAAATGATACATTTGCGTTCGAGAATGGAAGTTATTTTGCTGAGCTTCAGCAAAATAATTTGATAATGATTCTACTAACACAAATTTTGCAATATTATTTATCAAATGGTTATATTGTAACCAATTAGAGAAGTTTCTTATCACTATTGATAATTTTTGTTTCAAAACTTCCAATTAGACTAACGTCACTTTAATTGAAGTACTTATCGTCCGCCTAATAAATATTTACAATATAATCATTATATTTCATTCTCTTGATATTGTGAATATTGTGGATACGTCAGTAATGCCCACGCAAAGGTTTTCCCTTTGTGGGTGAGCTGAATTTGTTCAGATCATTCAATTGTTATCAACACTTATGTATTTAAATCAAATTCTGAATAAATTTATTATTATTATTATTAAGTGTCGTAAAGATTCATATTACAATATGAGATGGATCCTTTGTCAAACGAGGCCGAGTTTGATAACCCATCGATTATCGTTATATAAATTTACGACACAAATATTGTACAATATTTTCCCTACTATAAATAATGTTAATTATTTACTTAAAATCAGTCAATATTCCTTACATTAATGATCTTAGAATAATGCAACAAGCAAGAGTTGCGCCCATTGTTGATTTATTTTGCGAACTGTCAAGTTTGACACGTTCATTCCAGTTTAGTAAAATTTCATCGACATTAGTTCAGTCCATTAGAGAATAGATTCATATATAGAATCCGCTACAAATTAAAAAATTCAAACCTTATTACCTGATAAATACCGGGATAGATACTCAAATTTATAATAAATTAGTTATTGTTGTCCTTTTCCATTAAATAGACTGACATTTAAAAAGAGAAACAAATGAATTTTACTTTACTGCACTAGTGCGGTAAAGTATGTCATTACGAAACTCATATCAGTATAGTAATGTTTGATATTACATATTGGTAGTAGGTAAAAAAATGTATTTCCGTGTTCCATGAAGCATGGCAAGTTTTCCACGTAAAAAAAGATACCAAGATCTGTTTCTCGTTTATCTAGGTATAGATGTTATTTATTTCCACCACAATTTTTCTATTCGCCATGAACGATCGTATCCACTGATTTATAGTCCTTGAATGACCTTTTCATGAATCTTTTCGAATAGAAAATATGGATCAATTGTTTCGAACGCTCTAGTTAAGTCGAAAAAATATCACTGAGAAGCAGTTTCAATTAAAATCATTTTTAGAAAACTATGTTGGCAATAAGGAGTGATGGTTTTGTATGAACAGGAACAACTTTGAACAATAATTTTAACTCAGTTAGAAACTTGTCTTGGCATATGGATGCATTCATTACATCAGATAAGTACTTCGAAATCTCGAATCAGTATTTTCATAAATATTTCGTGAGTTCCTTTTGAATATTTATTTTCAAAGTTGCCCAAGAAAAATTCAACATTGGACTGGCGAAACATACATATAGTGACTTGTTGAGATTGGGACAGTGGTTCAGCTATTTTCGAAAAGATTCATATTATCAATTTGTTTTTTAATGATTTCCATCCAAAGGATAATTTACGAAAATATTTGAATTTTCGAAATGATTTGAGTTCAATTAATTTCAGATTATTTGTTTGATTGCACAGGTTTGATTAAAGATATAAAGTTATTCTGGAAAACTAAAAATTATATTTTTCCACTTGCATCACTCTTTACCTCAGTTGAAACTAATCTTCTAGTATATGTTTATCACAACTTTTAAAATTGAAATTAAGTGATGATTCTGCCATCGGAGTTTTTATTCTTTATTCTGCGACACCCTATATATATATATTTTTCTAAAGCGTTCTCTGTCGCACGCGTTATTTCCGTAGGTGAATCATTTTGAAGTCTGTAAATCTTAGTAGGTACTTGAATAAATATTTAGCAAACCTCAGAAGTCAGAAGTTGGGCTGGTATGCAGTAAAATACTACGAATTCATTTGTCAATGAACCCGCATATGTTACACATTTGAACAGTTCCTTCGAAGTTTTCCTGAAATGAAAAACATTTCAATTAATCACCTACACTTTGTGTGCATCTTATGAAACAAATATATTCCTTTGGTTCATTATTAATGTTTGTCAAATGGCTGTCAAATCAAAGAAATTCGTAAATATTATAGTTTTTGAAAAATGTATATACAGCGAGTCTCACTTCTTAAGGAAATATCCCCGTAAATCCCGTACGTCCACAGAAGTTCATTCACCATACTAGGCAGCAGACTCTCAATCCACGAAAGAATCCCTTGAAAATCCTGGAGTACGTCCACACCAGGAGTACATCCACACCCAAGGCAGCAGACTCTCAGTCCATGAGAGGAATCCCCCAAAATTCCACGAGTCCGTTCACAGCAGAAGAAGATCCATACACGAGGCAGCAGACTCTCAACCTCTCAAAAATCCAGTAATACGCCTTCATGCAGAGTCCAAATCATACATGCAAAATACATGGCTGTATATTGTAGCCAAACCAACAAACATTGCACAAAATACCTTGAAACCCAGTAGACTAGACACTGTTTCTGTTCTTGTTAGTTACTCCAGAGCGTCAGCAATAAAAATCGATGTCAGCTAATTATATATTATCACTCCACCCGATCGGAATCATTTCGAAATATCAAACAGAATTTTTGATATTCAATTCGGATATGTAGTCAAGACCTTTCTCTGAAAATTACTTCAAGCCACTCCTCTACTTTTCAAATAACAAGGTTAAATAAAAATGTTTGTGATACGAAATAAAATAAGTTTGTGATGAGGGCAGAATGTCTTAGATCATTATTAGATCAAAGAAGTAGAAAATAACATTCAGAAAAGTATTGCTGTCATCAATCAATCTTATTATGATTAGGTCATAATACAAAGTATATTCTTTATATATCTGTAACATCTCCCTTTCTGAATAAAAGCAGAAAACCAGTGATAAACTTGATATAAGAAATATAGGTTTGTAAACTCGGCCATATCTAGATTTATTAGCACTTTCAAATTCAGATAGACTACTTGTAATACCTGAAGAAGTTGAAATAAAATTTCAAAAAATCTTTAATACTACCACTAAGGAAAATTAATCAATATTAGTGATTGTTTTTTTATCGTATCGTTAAATAAATGAACATTCAAAGTAAGATATCTCAAGTTTTGAAAACTAAGGTCGACGGAAAAGTTTTGTAACAAACTCGTGAATTAGATAGGCGATTAACATCAAACGATAACGCGCTTGCTCCGCTCACGCGTTAAACTATCTCCATGATTAATCGCCCTTATTAATACACTTGTTCGTTAAATAACCATTAACGCACTCAAGATCGTTCATTAATGAATGATTTTCTATCAATCATCGATTTTATCAAAGTCGTTGATTAATGTCTCCTATTTACTATTAATCAATTTATCAATTCCTTCCTTCAGTTTCAGGAATTGTACAATTTTGAATATTAATATTTACAATAATAAAACTACCGCTAAGGAAAATCCAACTAACTTTGAATAGAGTGAATATAAAAAGGAAATGGTTATTGTCGTTTATCGTAAAATTAATAAAAATTGAGAAATCTTTATTTTTGAAAAATACTATCAACGGAAAAGTTCTGTAACAAACTCGTGAATTAAAATGGCGATTAATAAGTACTATTAAATAACTAATAAAAGGCCCCATGTTATAATTGTTTCGTCCAGCTACTTTTTGAGTTCAACCAGAATAGAATAATAAGACAATTGATGATCCCCCGGGGCGATAATTGGCGCAGTGGTAGCGCCGGGGCTTCGTGATCAAAAAGTCGCTGGCTTAATCCCCAGGCAGGCCAAGATTTTTTCAGTTTCAGATGTAAATCTGAGTGACTCAATCTTGTTGCTGGCTAGGGATAATCCTCCTCGATTCACTTTTTCGTTAATAATTAACAGTGCTGCTCCTAAGGTGGCGTATGGAGTTAGTTACAAGGCCTATCCAGAACACGTGGCTGATGACCATAGCAGTCGATGCCAACACACCAAGAAAAAAATAATAATCTCCCCATAATCCAGTACGATTGGATTTTGAGACAAGAATCGATTTTAGCACCACCAAACTTGGTATGCTAGTAGTTGGAACCATGATAAACACGAAAAAAAATTGTTTACCAAAATTCCAGGGGTGGAACATTTTTTTTTTTTTGTTTAATAATATATAAATAGATTTTTGCTGTAATTTTGAAAAGTATATGATTTATCGGAAAAACAACTCAACAAGGTGAAAAACAATTCAATTTTCCACGAAAATTATTCCCAGTAATTTCTTATGAAATGCGCTCGTTTTCTCAGAAAACGTGATTGAATGCCGACATCAAATTTCAGGTTCACTCTTACCCGCCTCTGAAAGTTCTGGCGGAGCCGAATATTTGATTGGTCATAACTCTGCTAAAAATGATTGGAGAAAAAAAAGTTTAATTTAATATCGTTTCCGAAGACTCCTACCTTCTAATGCAAATATAATATGCGAGTATTTGAGTACCTAAAATGTGTTTTGTAGCACTTCACGGAGATGTTTGCGGATGATCCGAAAATCAGGAATAATTTAGTAAATATAGGATAATTATACTGAAGCAGCAACCCATACCCTATTTGGAAAATATGCAACAATTTTAAAGTAGTGTTACAGGTCCCCCTCATACATGCCAAAAAAAAAATTTTGTTTTACTCCTCATTTTCAACTTACCCATAAAACCGGCATTCTCTTCACTAAATGTTGAAAATAATCGCTTATTCATATCCTGCATATATATAAATTTATTTGGCTGTCGAGTGACATACCAAGTGACATACCAAATTTCATTAAGAAAAGTTAAGCCGTTATGGAGTTATTCTGGAAAATATATTTTTTTGTGTCACTTTCAACACCCTGCAACTTGGTTAATACTCATTTTAGGGTATATGTTTATTGGAACTTTCAGCCTTAAAATGAAGTGAGGATTCTTCTCGGAGTTTGTCCCCTTTATTCTGGGACACCCTGTATTTAATAACAGTATTGTGAGGTGCAAACCTCAAGCTTAAAATCACATACTTCATTTTTTATGTAGGATGTGTATGAGCGATTATTTTCAACGTTTACTGAAGGATTTGCCGGGATTATGGGTGAGTTGAAAACTGAGGCAGGAGTAAAACCCAGTTTTTTCTTTGAGATGTATAAGTGAGACTTGTCTCACTAGTCTTCAATCGTTGCATATGGTCCAAAGAGGGTACTGATTCCTGCTTCAGTATAATTATTTCATATCAACTAAAATATCCTTGACTTTCGGATCCTCCTAAAATATCGTAGAAGGGTTATGTGAAGTGGGACAAAACACATTTTAGCTACTCAGAAACTCACATGCTATACTTGCATGAGAAAGTAGAAGTCTTCAGGATCGATTTGCACTTTTTTTTTTCTACTATAATTTTTAGCAAAGTTATGACAAATCTAATTTTCGGCCCTGCCTGAACTTGCAGTGGCGGGTTTGCGCAGGCATGAAACGTGACGTCGGCGTTAAACCACGTTTTCTGAGAAAACGAGCATATTTCATAAGGTATTACTGAAAATAATTCTTGTGGAGAATTGAATTATCTCTCAACCTATCGAAATCGTTTTTTGATCAATCTTATGTTTTCTGAAATAACAACAACAAAAAAATTAAATTTTTTTTTGATGAAAAATTTTTTAGGTTCCACCCCTGATTTTTTGTTAAACAATTTTTTTTTTAATAATACATGATGTCGAGATTTCATGTGCCGAGTTTCAGAGTGCTACAATTCATTCTTCACTTTTTGCTCGAGTTTGTCTGTGGTTACTGGATTACCATAACACAAGGGAGTTCCTAAAGGCATATGCAGATAGGAAATTAATTCAAAATTTTGGTTATACAAATCTCTTATCATACATTTAAAATAATTTCTTTGTGTAATATTTTGTTAAAGCACGAAATGAATACTGACCTGTTCGATATCATGAACATCTCCACACATATCGAAAATATGAGAATTCCAACATATATTAACACTGCATTTGAAAATGCCTTGTTAATTTTCTTGATAAACCTGAAATTATTCAAAATAAAAATAGACATCACAATATTTGTTTAAATGAAGTAATATTTTGGAAGGCCGAAGAGACAACCAAATCAAATTGAAACACAGGAAGGTGAAACATGGAGAAGTCTTGAATCCTTTCAGAATCAATTTAATGAATTACATAAGGAATTTAACGAACCATCAGGCTATGATTCGAGAGGCGAGTAACAAGTATAATTTTATATAATAATAATAATAATAATAATAATAATAATAAATGCTTTTATTGTTAGGATACTCAGTACAGATACTTAACCTAACAAAAGGCAGGATTCAATCTCCGCACATGAAAAATCATTGCAGAGCTCTTCCATCCAACCATTAAAAATTAACTCATGATAATTCCTAATTTCAATAAGACTAACAAGAAAAATAAAAAAAAAACATAAATCATAACTGGAGAAGTTACGGATTTCAAGAAAAGAAGATAAAGAATTATACCAAAGATTAAAAACTGAACATAACATAAAAAAATTTAAACATACACAAACATTTTTGTACTGCCCTCAAAGGAAGTGATACGATCTAAAATACAGGAGTATGACATTTTTAGTTCATTTCATATTTCAATATTCGAGATAATTTTTTCGATTAAATATTGCTTCAATTTTTTCTTGAAAGTTTTCAATGGAAGTAACTTGAATTCAGCCGGTAACCGGTTGTATAAGCGAACGATCTGATATGAGAAAGAGCCACGAAAAAAAGATGTTCTGTGTTTGGGTGTTGACAAATGATTCCGAAATCTCAAATTGAGGTTATGTATGTCGGATCTGAAAGATAACTTTCTGAAGAGATAAGAAGGTTTTTCAGTTTTAATAATTTTATGAAAAATCGCAGCGGAGTGAAGTGTACACCTACCCTCCATGCTGAGCCAACCAAGATTTTTTAAGTGATGTGAAACATGTTCCCTTCTTTTTGTGTCTGTGATAAGTCTGACACATGAGTTTTGAAGCTTTTGAAGCCTCATTTTGTCTGACTTTAGTAATCCAGGGCTATAAACTACATCTGCATAGTTAGCATGTGAAAGCACTAATGCATCACATAATATTAACTTGCTTTTTTTGTTCAGTATATTTCTACTCGACTAGATCATTTTGAGATTGATATACCCTCGCTTCAAAATATTAGAAACGTGTGTTCTGAATCTAAGAGCACTGTCAAGGTATAACCCTACATTTTTAGTTACCTCTATATTGGGTAATTGGACTCCGTCAACAGCTACATTCACTAAATTCTTGCAACGGTTTCTCGCTGCTGTTCTTCCAAATAACATCACATATGATTCAGAAGCATTAACAGTAAGACAATATTTAGTAGAACTGTTATTAAAGAGTTCAAATCCTGATCCATTATCAATGATCAATTGCGTGATTGAGAGAGTCTTCTTCGAATTCTAAATACAATTGCGTATCCTCAGCATAACAGTGCATTGATGTGTAACGCAAGGACTTAGAGAATTGGGAGGTATAAAAAACGAAAAGAAGGGGACCCAAAATTGATACCTGAGGAACGCCATTTTTTATAGCGAATGGGTTTTACTTTTCATTATTGAGTATGACACAGTGAGAGCGGTTGTGAAGATAATGACTGAGGAGTGAGACAGCATCCAAGGTAAACCCTAGGTAACTCAGAATCGCTACAAGAAGAGTGTGATTAATTCGGTCGAATGCTTTTGAGTAGTCGAGCAATACTAAGAGACAGAGTTTGTTATGGTCAATAGAGATGTGCACATCATCCAAAACTTTCAAAAGGGTGGTTGTACAACTATGGTCAGCTCTAAATCCTGATTGACAAGATGGCAATATATCACATTCATTTAAGTAATTCCGCATTTGTGAATTCAATATTTTTTCGAAGGCTTAAGAAATTGCACACAAAATACTGATTGGACGAAGATCACTCATATTCTCTGGATTGGCGATTTTTGCTTTTTCCTTCTCGTTTCACGAAATGATCAATCAATAAGGATTGGCATTTGCGTGATACTACTGATACAGCTCCTCTGCTTCTTTTAAAGATGTAGATAGAATATAATGTGTTTGTACTGACACATCCACGTCAAAATATAAACCCTCATCTCTTAAATAAAACTAGAGTACTAATGATTTTCACAAAAACAAGATTATCACGACAAGCGTTTCACCAAACAACAGCTCCTTCGAGTCGATTGTCGTGGTTTTTTCAACCTCTTTTTTCGGAAAATCATTTTAGCTATAGTTTTATTATAGATATTAACAAGGATTTTTATCAAGTACCGGCTATATCAATTCAATAAATAACATCAATCTACCATACAATACAATAAAATGCATGTAGTACACACAAAATACAAATATACAGTACAATAGGACTATAACTTACATTAAAAATGAAAAATCACCATTCATAGCAAGCTAGATCCATAACACTCATCAATGCTATAATGCCTGTCTAACAAGCATGTTTTAAGGGATTTATGAATTTACTTCCTTATGGCTTCTCTGGGGAAATGGGTTATAGAGTTTGATTCCACAGCAAAGTTCGTATATTTTTCATACTTGGACAAGTTATGTTTTGATATTGTGAGGTTATTAGCATTGCTTGTGAAGTAATTGTTATAGTCAGAAGTTTTAGAGAGTCTGGTCAGCATTTAAAGAGTTTCCTCGTACACATCAGTGTTCTCGAAGGCATTGCTCATTCATTACCTTTATTGAAAGTACCACGTTTCCACTCAACTATTAGCATATTTTCATTATGTAATGTCAATTTCTTTAATATATTGTATTTCTACTCACCCTAACAAAAAATTGTGATGATCAACACATTTCTTCAACTTCTTCCGAGCCACGGATTCATCTCCACCGAACTCAACGGTATTTTCAACCAGTCTTTGGATGTCTTGATTCAGCAATTGGAACTGCACCTTCGTGAGGAGCACTGATGTTGCGAAAAATACATCGAAACTTATGCACGCAACGTAGAGGATGAGAAAAGCGTAGTCTTCCAGCAGAAACATTAGGAAATATGGAACTGATTCTGGAATATGGCTGTTGAATGCCAAAACCCTCTGTCTCAACAGAAATGGACGAAAGCAAAAGAAAATTGTTGGAAAGCATGCAAAAACCACGAAGTAATACAATATTGTTTTCATATATTGCAAGAATTTCTGGCTTTTGGCTTTTTCCATTTCGTATTCTATTTCTTCGATTTTCCAAAATTTATCAAATTGCCCAAGGATGTCCTTTATTTCGGAGTGATTGAAATACAGCGTTAGTAGTTTGAAGGCTCCCTTGAAACAGATCAGTGTCAGTTTAATAAATTAGTCCTACCTTCATATGTAAACAGGTTCACCTACTATCAATATGTAATGTCAGTCATTACGATACTGATATGAGTTTCGTAATGAGATTCATTTGAATGAATTCATTTGTTTCTCTTTTTGAATGTCAGTCTATTTAATGGAAAAGGATAACAAGGACTAATTTATTATAAATTTGAGTATCTATCCCGGGATTTCTCAGGTAAAAAGGTTTGAATTTTTAAATTTGTAGCGGATTTTATATCTGAATCTATTCTCTAATGGTCTGAACTAATATCGATGAAATTTTACTAAATTGGAATGAGCGTGTCAAAGTTGACAGTTCGCAAAATAAATCAACAATGGGCGCAACGCTTGCTTGTTGCATGATTCTAATATCATTAATTTAAGGAATATTGACACTCATTTTGAGGAAATTATTGATTAATTATTGATAGTAGGTAGAATATTGTACAATATTTGTGTCGTAAATTCATATTACGATATGAGATGGAACATTTGTCAAACGAAGCTATCTTTATATATAAAAATCTCCTGTGCATCCATACGAAAGTGAACTCCTGCCTCCTAAACGACTGATTTTAATAAAAAAAAAATTATGTTTGTTCAAGTGGATTTGGGAATGAAGTTACAATTCGTTCCCGTACAAAATGTTTTTTTTGTTAATTTTGTATTTATAAGTTCTAAACTGCTGCCAGCGCCATCGCCACCGACTTCGCCAGAAAATGAGTAAAACGACTTTGCAATAGAATCGACAACGGGTTAGTTGGCGAGCAGGACAACGTCTGCTGGGGCCGCTAGTTTTTTATATAAAATATCAAAATAAGTGTCAGCCGAAAAGATAATGTGGGATTATATGTCGGATATACACTGTCATCCCGAAAGTACGCACCATATGAGAAACTTTTTATTTTGGGTTTTTTGACAAAAAGTTATTCTTGATAAAATTTTTACTTTCCCTAAATATGAATAAACATCAAGAAAATATAGCAAAACACACGTAATATACTAAGCGCATCGGAAAACTTGATTTTGAGTCTTGAGTCATTAGTCAATAGACCTTCAGATAATGAACATAACTACTAGAAATTACTAGTTTACCTAACAAGTGCAGAAAGTGATATTCTTCTCCGCTGACGCGTCGTCCGGCCTACTGCAATAGGTGCGGAAAAGTCACTTTATGCACACGTGCAGAAAAAACAAAAGTTAACATAAAAAAAACTTTTGTTTGAAAGTAGTTGACAATGTATTAGTGTGAGTAGAATTTTTCTGGACTTCCATTGTCTAGAAACAAAGAAAATAAATTATTTGTGTGAAATCACACACTTGATAATGACAGTAGATTTTAAATGTGGAAACGTTGCGACCCAAAACACATGCAAATAATTTATTTTCTTTGTTTCTAGATAATGGAAGCCCAGTAGAATTCTACTTAAAGAAAGATTTATTATTGAATACATACCAAAAAATGAATTATTATTAACATTTATATTAAACATGCAATTTGTAGCATTTTGTTAATTAATTGCAGAGGCTAAATGACTTCTTTTGTTTCGGAGGCGATTTAAAAAAAAATACGAATTTTTTACGGAACTACAGAGGATGATTCGTTAGGTCGTTTTGTTCCTTATTCATATGTCCGGAGTTGCTTTATTTCTATGATACAGGGCGATGAATTTTTATTTAACGACCTTTATATCAGAAACGAAGCAACTCCGGACTTATGTTCATAAGAACTTTTTTCTTAAAACGATCTAACGAATCAACTTCTTAAATTTTGTACCGTAGTAAGGAAACACAAGAAAAAAACGTAAAAAAAATTGAAATTTTTTTCCGGATGGACTTTTCCGCATGCTAGTAGAAAAATTATTTTATTTCTTTATCTTGAAAGGAGTATTTGAAGTTCGTAAATATATAAGAAATGGTGTGACAAACTCATTTTTGTGACGATAAGAATTGCCTACTTTCTGTTGTATGTTTCTACAAATCTTCTACCCAGTTTCTCATCAGCGCATCTAAGATAAAATTTCACATTCTGTAATTTATGGAAAACATTTTCTTCGAAAGACCAAAAACTCGAAGATATTTCAGAAAGATACTTGAATGTTAAGCTCATATGACTGAAATAACGATGTTTTATTTCAGCTACCTACTTCTTACTTCATTAAAGTAACATAAGACGAAACGAAACCTGTATATTGTTCCAAGTATTTTCCTCCAAAACTTACGTGTATCAATAGCAATATGGACTCTATGATCCCTGTGACATCAGACATCTTTAAATTCTCTTCATAAACAAACTTTAGTAATACGAGATATATAACAATAATGAACACTGATGAATTGATGAAAACTAAACATTTTTGTATGTTGCTGTTGTGCATCATAGGATGTGTCCCAATTGTCGCCATCATCTTCAAGCTGACATCGATATTGAAGAAGTACATGTCTAGTGTTATCGTAGAAGCGATATAACGCACACCCACCACAGCAAGTCATGATATAGGTATGATCTCCAAATTATTAATCAACAACACTATAATTAAAAGTTTTGGAGTTTTGGGCGAGTATTACATCAAAAGATCATAAAGCGACTAAGTCGTTTGAAAATAACTTTCCAGGCATTTTTTTGATCACGCCATTCTGAATGATACCGCTTTTTTATTTTTGCGTTTTTGACTAGTAAGGTTCTCTGAACACTACGAGAATTTTTTTGTGAACTTTTAACGCACACAGGGATTGATCTGCCGCTTTGGATTGGCATGGATCGAACATGCGTATTAATTTATCTGTCCGTTAGTGGGTACACGCCAGATTTGACTGGTACAGATTTGTCTGTCAGTTTGCATCACAAGTGAAAACCGTCAGTGCACTACAAAACTTTGATTAAGTAAATCGTAATTCCAACCTTTCAGTTTCAATCTGCGGGTTTTGTCCACTAACACGCAGTTTTGTATGTGACGGGTCATCGGTTTAAGATTGATCAGCGGGGTTTTGTTATGCGATAGTGGTTGACAGCGGTTTATATAACTATCAGACGTATCTGTTGCGATTCAAACTGGCAGATCAACCTTTGTGTGTGTAGCCGGCTAATAAGTATTGCTATCCAACGTGGTAATGAAACTTCAGTTTTTGTATACTGTAAGCGCCAAACGTGATGGCGAGCCCGCCCCCATGCGCACAAACTCATTTTCAATGTGACGCCCACTACAGCTCTTGCAAGACATATAAATGCTCTGTACAGGCGTATCATTACTTGTCCTCCAATTCTGTTGGCGTTTGGCATTGTCCATAGAAATTATAATATATATACTTACTCCAGAATGCCAATTCAATGGAACGAAAGTGTTGTAAAAAGTTCGATGCATTATTTAGTGCGCATGATCAGGACCAGTTTCATTCATACCAGGGTGGGTTTCAGTGAGATTTTTAAATGATTCATGATATTGAGTAAAATCGATACCTATATTGTGAAACTGATTAAATCCGAGAACTCAATCGAATATAATAACAATGAAAAAATATATCTTGAGTATAGGTAACTATTGGTGACGTTTCTGAAATATACATATTTTATGATTTTTTTTAAGTTTTAATTCCCACGGAAAGAAACATCCTGTATTGTTCAGAGAACATCGTGAGAACCAAAGGAAGGTAGGTAGGAATTGATATTCTGCGAAACAAATTTTCGGCATGTCTCCAAAGTGACGGCATATGGATGTGCTGAGGACTGGAGCTCGAGGGGTCAGTGTCGAAGGGACTGCTAGCGGTGGAACGATTGATAATATTTCGGAAGAGCATCGTCCATGGAAATATCTATAAAACACAGACAGATCGCCAACCTTTCTGCGATGTTCCAGATGAGTGAGCTAGCTTGTGAGTGAAGTTGTTGGATCACCATTCTGAAATTATTGCCAAGTGCGTATTTATTTCATCCAAGATTTTTCCCCGTTCTGCATTCACTGGCTGATATCGGAGCTTTGGAAGAGAAAGAGGTATGAAGAGTACTATCATCTGCAAAGCTGATTACTGGACATGAGGTAGCTCCCAACAAATCATTGATGTGAAGAAGGAAGTGTTGGTGCTAGAACTGATCCAGCGGAACACAACTGGAGAGGCAAGCCATAAGATGAATTCATCCAGAAATATCCCAGTCCTATTTTCAAAATATCAAATTGGAATCTGAACTGAAAATAGGATACAACATTCAATATAATTATATTATTTAAACTAAAGGTTTAGTTAAGCAATATGCACTGATGATGACCAACAGTCTGAGGCATGTGTCGACTGTTGGTCTACATTTTAAGGGTTATACCCAATACATTCGTTTTTGGTGAGTTAATACAGCAAGTGAAATAAAATGAGATATAAAACAAAATGAAGAGTAATAATAAATTGATTGTTTATAGAGCTGAGTGACTCAATATAAGAAATAAGAAACTGCCAATCAAAATTTTGAACTTTGCCATTTTTAATGTTTATAAATATTATATGAATACTTTTTGATAATAAAGGTAGTACTCTGTGTTTATTTTTCAAATGTGTACTTTTTCCTGATGGCCAATAGAACTACAAAAAGAATCTACAAAAATATATAAATGGTTGGGTAATAAGTGCATAATATTGATTACTGAACATACTAAGTTCGAATAATGGATTCCAGGAATATTTCCTTTATTTCCACACCAAACCAAGAACGTCAACATTGTCAAAATTAAAATTTCACTACAGAAAAACCCGAAAACCAATAACATACACACTACCGATGAATAATTGCAGTAAACAACAGTAATAAGAAAACCACATCTAAATAAACACAATAACGTTAATGGTTAATTTCACAATGAACACAAATCGCCTAAACCACCAAACTAACCCAAACCGGCTCTGGCAAACTACCAGCCTTCCTCTGCGGCAACTGAAAACTATCAACACTGTTGCACGATCCCAACAATTCAACGGGAATTTGGGTAGGCTTCACAGTAATGCTAGGGTATTTTCGACAGAATCTCGACTACAAAGATAAAATTTTCTGAAATTTGTCAACGCTGCAAAGCTAGGAGACTGGTTATGGGCATGCGCATTGATGAAAACATTTAGAATTTTACAACACTTTTCAGTGTCCCACGAAGAGGGATTGGCATTCTAGAGTAAGTATATATATTATGATTTCTATGGCATTGTCTGAATAATTTTTATGTTGTTTTTGAAAAAATTTCATCGCCTAACAAAAAATCAGTCATCAAGAGTCAGGCACGTGAAATTATTTTTAAAGTGTTCAATTATTTTCAAAGTGTTAAATGTGAGACGGATACGTTATTAAATGTGAAAAATAAAACATCTCTCGCTACAGGTAACATTAAATAAATTTGATTATATTTGAAGAAGGGGAGAAATTAATTTCTGTAAATAACTGGCAAGTAAAATTTTCCACACCAAGAAAGAAGCGGCCTAGAGGAGCACCAGTAACTGATATTCCCGAGTATGAGTATTCCAATATTAGACGGATTATTTACGACTTTTATAGGACGGAAGGGTGTCGTATTACGGTAAAAAAGTTCCAACACAAAATTAATGACGTTTTGGAAATTGTGGTTTCCGAAACATCTGAAATAGGTTTCAGATGGAGGACTGAAAATAATAGGAGAATATTTTCAGAGAAAATGGACATTAGAGCATTGAGGATCAAGTATTTACAAAAATCAGTTATTTTCGTAGCCAACAGCGAGCAATTGTGTTTCTTGATGAAACGTACCTTCATAGTGGACATACATCTTCCAAGCAAAGGGTTATTTAAAAATATTTCGAAGGGACTAAGACTCATTATTGTCCATGTAGGAGGTGACATGGGCTTTATACCTAATTGTCCGGGGTAATACCACAAAAGCTCAGATTTAGCCGGATATTTTTTGTGGTTGTTTTCGAATACTTACTTTCATTGACAATTTAACGAGAGCTGTTCTGACAAAATCACGAGAGCGTAGCTCGAGTAATTCGTCAGAACAGATCGAGCTAAATTACCTATATGAAAGTAAGTATGAGAAAACCACCGTAAAAAATATCCCGCTAGATCTGAGCTCGCGTGCTATTTATTAAGACAATCCCATGGGTAGAACATTCAATTCAAATAAACTTCATTTAACAAACTAAAAGAACAATAAGTAGAAGAATAATATTTAGACAGATCCAAATCCAAATCGCACAAACTTACTGGAATATTATTTGCTGTTTAATTCTGTTTTTGACAATTACAATTGTCAAACTGATCCGACGCGCAATGCTTGATGAACGAACAGTAAATGCTAGCGTTGCTATGGTAACGTAATTTATCCAATATGTTTATCCACTTGCATTTCTGTTCCTTCCTCTTTAGCCGATAGCAAACTACGATTTTTGTACTCGCAAATGGGAATTATAATACATGAGTGGGATTGCCTTCTTATATTTAAATCAGGCAAAAAATCGGGGGATTACCATTCAGAACTGAATTCTGAAAATTATGGTAAATGGTTACAAGAGAAAAGGGGAACATTCTCCATGAGAATTGAAAAATGAAAAATGTGATTTATTTGTAATGTCTAACAGAAAACAAATACTTCCCCGGCACAAGCCACGCTGGACATTGAACTGTGAATTCGATAGTCATGACCGATAATCCTCCATACCATAATATTCAAATTAATCCAGCCCCCAACAAAAATTCGAGGAAGGCTGACATGGTGAAGTGGCTGCAAGAAAAAACATTATGTTCACCCCTAACATGCTCGAACCGGAATTATACGAGTTGATCAAGACAAATAAAAAGCATCATATTAGATACAAATTTGATGAGATTTTGCTTGAACATGGACATAACGTTTTACGACTCCCACCCTACCATCCGCAAAATCTGTGACTGGCCTTTTACCGTTGTATATAATGTATTACGATCCAGTGTTTTGGAGTCACCATTATTAATCAATTATTAACTGACATTTAATCATTGCAGAATAAGAAAGTAACTAAGGTGTTGGCTGTTGAGGTGGTGAAGTAACAGCCAACACCCTAAAATTAGGCTCACAGTGGAAGAAGAAAGAGATAGACAACTGCCTTTTCTGGAAGTCTTGGTCATCAGATAACCATATGGGACTTCAGGCCACGAAGTGTACAGAAAACCTATACAAACCGACAGATATCTACACAGAGACTCAAACCATACCCAGGGCAACAACGTGCAATTTTAAAAACTCTCAACACCAGAACACAAAGCATCTGTGTGCCGGACAACATCATCGAGCAGAGCTTTCCTGCCTTATATAACGAGATTCACCGACCGGATTGGAAAAGAAGTACTGGCAAAACACGACGTCAAAGCCATTTACCAACCCTCCAGACAGATTGGTTCGTTGCTCCGTTCAGCGAAAGATCCACAAGATTGCCTTACTACTGGTGTATACCGAATACCGTGCTCGTGTGGGTTTGTATACATCGGCTCCACCCTCCGCAGCGTAACAGGCTCTCTGAACATCACAGATAGTGTAAGCTAGCCCAGACGGAGAAGTGTGCCGAAACACTGCACGCCTACGATATCCAGTTCCAGAATACTAAAGTGCTCTCTACAACAAGACACTACCATGCCCGCCTTAATAAAGAAGCCATAGAAATACCCAAACAAAAGTAATTTTAACAAAAAAATTACTGAAGCTCAACAAAACCTGGTACCTAGTCCTGAAGAACACGAAAATAAAACCATCAAATAACACTATTGAGCAGGTGGGACGGGCAATCACGACTCATTAATTAGACAAGGTAGGCAATATCTCATCCAGTCATGTAACCCAGTCACCCCAAGTAAAGCAAAACCAAATTATTCAAAACAAACCTTGTATCAGAATTACCTCGCTCTTCGAGAAGACAATATCCAAGCTGAAGATGCTCACCGCAGGTGAGATCAAAACGTCCAAAGAAATCACCTCCACGGAGATGAACCGACCACAGCCGGAAACCAAAATTCTTGATTCTACTTCCGGCCGTGAAAGCCTTTATCTGTGTATTGTTACGTTTATATTTATTATTGTGCTAAATCAACAGCTAGTGAAATTTTGAAACATAGTCAAGTTTACTAGAAAAAAATGTTAATGCACAGGTTGGTATGTCTGGATAAAAATTATTATTATATATATATATATATAGGTGATAGTCGGTTCGAGCCTAATGTAGGTACGAAGATTTTTTTCTCAAATACTTGATATCAGATCGATATGCGACCACATGCCTTGTTGAAAAGCAAGTGTATTATGAGTTGTCTGGATGCCAATCTCTTCTAGTGCTAGTTTGGAGTGCACACGACCACCCGGGATGAATAAGCCCCCAAAAAGCAATACGTCGCCCCGAAGCGCCACGGCAAATAATAATAACAGCCATCCTCTACCCGCACAGTCTATGCCTTTGGGTACACTCTACGAGTGTATTAATTTTTATTTTTTATTATTATTTTTTATTCCTAAAAGGATGTTCCAGTCAGGCCCTGTCTCCGAAGCTCCGACACATCCGGAGGGCGCGCTGGATCGTTTACCCAGATAACCACTCCGATTACTGGGTCAAAGAATCATGTGTCCTGAGCAGACGCAGTGAACCAAGGATGACGTCCTTCTGCATTCGCCGGCTAAGATTTCTGCCATATTACGGCAAGCCGGTATGATTTTTAGATTAGAGAGCAGCGTATCCATCATTCCACCAAGGACCCCTATAATCAGAACCACCAATTTAACCGAATGGTTTGGGTACAGCCTGCGGAGTTCAAAGAGTAACTCTCGATATTTTGTCCCTCTTTCCTCCCCTTTTCGGACGATGTTCGTTTGGCCAGGAGCAGAAAACTCAATGACGAATATCGTCCTACTTTGATGGTCGAGTAGGACTACATCAGACTTATTTGCTTGTATTTGCCTGAGGGTGGGGAATGAGTAGTTCCAATAGATTCAGCACCTCTCATTCCCCACAACGGACTCAATATCCCCCAGAGCATAAGGCAACACCAGTGTCTCGTCTATACCGTATGAGTGTCGTAGTTGATAGTACAACACTCGTAGAGCCGCGTTATGCCTGCTGAGACCGTATAAGCTTGAAACGCGGAAAGCATATGCATATCCGGGACCTCTATACCCATCACGCGACTACGGTAGACCAGAGTGTTAAATACACCATCCTGGCAGGCCATTATGAATCCCCCGGTCTCCGACTTCAGCTTACTTGACCTGAGAAAAGCGAAGGTCAGATTTTTGGATAAGCCAAGGTCTTCCATGTTCTTGAAGAAGACCCCATGCATTGGATTATCCTTAGGCAGCTGCAGATGCACTCCTCTCTCCACTACTTTAATGTGAGCCTTTTGCTGAACGGGCTCCAACTCGGTGACAGAGTGTGGATTAACCCGTTCAAAGTCGAAAACGAGACTAAGTTCATCGGCTGCACGGGCTGCTGCCTTGAAAAGAAATGCTCCAATCCCTACTTTTTCGTGGTCACAGACCAAGCAGACTCCTGATAACTTTACAGGCTCCAACCAGTACCATCCTGTTATGTAGACACTAACTCAAAAGTCCACGGCCTCTCTGCTGTCTGGGAAAGTACAACCGTGGAACGGACGATTTAGGATGCCAGCTCCTATTAAGATGCATCATCTTACGAGTTTTCACATCAGTTGTCACAGCTCCTCTTCAGTCCATTTCAGCACTCCAAAGGAGTAGAGTATATTATTATCATTTTTTTTTTTCATCCGGTTTTATTATACGAGTCGGGCCCCGTGTCCGGAGCTCCGACACATTTGGAGGGCGCGCTGGTGACATTTACCCAGATAGCCACTCCCCACGTCCGGGGGGTGAGCAACTACTGGGTCCGAGAATCATGTGCCCCGAGCAGACGAGAGGGAACCAAGGATGACGGCAGTCTGCATTCTTCCGGCTAAGATTTCTGCCATATTACGGCAAGCCGGTATGATTTTTAAGTTTAAGAGCAGTGAGTCCATCATAGCACCAAGGACCCCTATAATCAGAACCACCATTGTAACAATGGTTTGGGTAGAGCCTGCGGAGTTCAAAGAGTAAGTCTAGATGTTTAGTCAGTTTCTCCTCCTCTTTTCGGACAATGTTCGTTTCGCCAGGAGCCGAAAACTCCATGAAGAAAATGTCTTACATTGATGGTCGAGGAGGAATACATCAGGCTTATTGGCTTGTGTTTGCCTTAGGGTGGGGAATGAGTTGTTCCAATATATTCGGCACTCCCATTCTCCACAACGGACTCAATATCCCCCGGAGCATAAGGCAACACCAGTGTCTCGTCTATACCGTACGAGTGTCGTAGATGGTAGTACAACACTCGTAGAGCCGCGTTATGCCTGTGGATATAGGCTGAGACCGCATATGCTGGACATGCTGACAGCAAATGCATAAGGGTCAGGCGCCCCACGACACCCTCTGAATCTAGTGTTGGGGGTCTCTATACCCATCACACGGCTACAGTAGACCAGGGTGTTACAGACACCATCCTGGCAGGCCATTATGAATCCCTCGGTTTCGGACTTCAGCTCACCTAGTACCATTCTGTTATGTAGACACTCCAAACTCAAAACTTCACGGCCTCCCTGCTGTCTGGGAAAGTACAACAGTGGAACGGACATTTTAGGATGCAAGCTCCTATTAAGATGTATCATCTTACAAGTTTTCACACTGAGTTGTCGCAGCTCCTCTTGAGTCCATTTCACCACTCCAAAGGAGTAGAGTAAGATCGGAACGGCAAGCATATTACTTGCAGCAACTTTGTTCTTCCCCGACAGTTCTGACGACCAGATCTGTCGGAGTTTGTGCTGATACTTGCCGCGGAGAGAGTTTTTAACAGCGGTTACCTCTTGGGAGCGGCGCTGTTTCACCCCTAAGTAAGTATACATCTCTCCGGCATCAAGATGATGTAGGATGCTTCAGTCTACGAGCTGGACATCCTCTCCGTACTCTTCCCATCGTCCTCTTTTGAGATGAACCGTGGCACATTTGTCGATCCCAAACTCCATTCCGATAGCACGCGTATACTCTTGCACCACCCTCAGAGACTGATGTAGATCCTTTTCTCCGAAGGCATATATTTTCACGTCACTCATATAAAATAAATGGGTGACCTTGTGCCTTCGGTTGCTGGGGGTGCCGCAGTTGTAACCACGAGTGTTTCTGAGTGCAACGGATAATGGCAGTAGTGAGATGAAGAAAAGAGGGAATCTTCCTGAAATATGCCCCGTCTTAAGATTACCTGCTCTGTCTGGACTCTGACTTGACCAGATCTTATGGTGAAGCAAGTCCTCCAAAGCAGCATCAGTTGTCTAATGCATCAATCCAAGCCATCGAAAGGTTACGCTTATACTGCACGGAGTCCTGCGTTATACATCTATCAATGAGCAGGTTCTCCTTGCAGCCAGCGATCCCCTTCTTTGACCCCCTTCGCTCATATATCCGTGCATATACTGGGTCAACTGCGGAGAGTATTCGCATGTATAAGATGCGGGTGAACAACTTATAGATAACATGCGTTCAAGCATGTTATTGGTCTGTAATCCTTTGGATCATTATTATTATTATTATGTCATTATCTCTGCAAAAATTGACCGTAATTCTTCAAATAATTTCTGCAATCCTTTTTTACAAACACAGGAACTCACTTTGATATTCTGCTATGAAATGTTTCACATATTTGAGAGGGCCATCACCAATATCATCAATATCAGTAGCAGATTTGCAAGGTGTTTTTTTTTTAATGATTATTATTACTTAATTTGGTGTTCTCAGAGTGAGACAGATAAAACAGACAAACTGAATTGCTCCCACAAACAAAATCTACCATACAATTATTTTGCAGTAATTTCTGCTTTTAATAAAAAATCAATGAATAAGCCACAGATAAAACTCATGAATATTTTTTACTCAATGTCATCTCACTTATATAAACAAAAATAGGTGTCTGTATAATACTTGAAATAAATTACATTAGCCGAGGATTGAACAAACTCAAACCTCACAATTGTTATCACCGTCATTTGTGATATATTATTATAATCATGCCTAAAATCTGAATCTAAATGAAAGGCACTTGTCTGGAATGATTATGTTTTTCCGTAAATGCATATTACTGCATCACTATAATAGGCACCATGGTATCAGCTTAATATTGTCACAATATACATTTTAACAACCAATATAAAATAACCATACAACAGATATGGTTCAATTTCTTCAAATATCTAGGGCATTCAAAATTGATAAATAGAACTATCTCTAAGTCTAACTCCAAACATCGGCAGAGAAACGTTTCTGCGTCTCCATTTTCTTCAAATAAGCTGTGGCTTGTTCTTCGGTCATTGAAGCTTTTTCTTGTATAATTTTGATGAGGATTGCCCTTACATCAAGTGCCATTGATTTAGCGTCTCTGTAAAAAAAAATCATTAACTGTAACTAAACTAACAATCAATTAGTAATACTAGTATAGAAAGAAAACTCATATTCTCCATTTTGTGACAAATTTTATGGAAGAAAACCTGATAGCATCAACGCTGTAGAGCAAAATAATGATATTAGTGTGGACTTAGTGGTATTACAAGATAGTTGAATCAGGGAGAATCAGGGAGAAGCGAGATTGAGATTACAATTTGAGTTTTTTTAATAGCTGAAAAAGTATTGAGTATTGATCAGTGTTTCTGGTGGATTGTAGCTCATTTATTCTATGTACCATTCTGAAAGTTCTTATCATACTATAGAACAGATTCGAAATTACTTAATGGATTTGGAAACACTAATAACTCAACCTAGAAAGTAAGATCTACATTAGAAGATTCATAGAATTATGTATTTTCTTGTAGGGCCAGGCTACTCGTGAATATGTCAATTCATCAATTCATCACTTGATTTTCAATAAGAGTGCACATTCAATTTCTCAAGCACGAAGTATATCAGCAACAGTACACTCAAATTTCTTTTAAAATTTTTCAAATTCCTTATGATGAACCCAGGATATATAAACTTGTTTTAAGGCAGTTTTCTGCCAGATATGACACCCACATTGGAAGTTTAATCCCTTCTTTCAGTACATATTCAAATTCTATAAGATTCAGATTGATGAATGACATAATCTAGAATTGAAAAATATGCCATTTGCCGCTCACTTGTCAATCGCTTGGTCAAGATTGTTTTGGAGAATAACACAATTGTTTCTGGTGAGAAATTCTTTAATTCAAGGCCTGTTTGTAACTCACTGTCTACACGTCCTGCTCTTCCATACTTAAATATGACAACTGCTATATCTAAGATTGTAGAAAGTGTAGGCAGTATGAGGGTTTACAAGCAGGCCTATATTTTCAGATCACCCGCATACAGTGAGCAATTGGCAGATTTCACAATGTCATTTTTGATCCATACAAAGCATCAGGATCTGAGATCGGATTATTCCCCTGAGTGAGAAATAAGCTTATTACTTCATTGGAATAGAAATTAACTAGATGCAGACGAGTCTGAAGGTTCACAATTCCCAAAGTATAATTGAATGGTTGAGTCAATTGGAAGATTTGATAAACAGTACTTTTGAGATGTACTTCATTCAAGTTGGTGGCAATTGATACACATTCAATAAAACCTTGTTGATAGAGACATTTTGATTTCTGACACCATAAACTCTTTTTTACTATTGGATTTTTCACATTACCTAGAAGTTAGAAAGTGTAGGTAGACAAGCACACATTAGATAAATGAAAGAGGAGTCTGCATACATTGGCTGTATGTACTCTTACTCCACAAGAAACCTATTGAGTACACATCATCTTAAGTTGCTGCAGTAGTAATTTAACAGGTGATGAAAACAATCAACCACCCAAGGCAATGCACACCTTGGGACTATTTTTGTAGCAGCCAGGCCCCATATATTGGCGATATTTTGTAAAACAACCACTTTATGGTAATTTTCAAATTTGAAATATATGTCGAAGAGACTTAATTAATGTTTCACTTTACATTTCGTTCGATTTGAAGTAGATATCTCGGGGAAGTTCACAATGTTTGCTGATAATACAAACATAGATGCACTTAAAAACATAATATCGATCGATTTAGAAAAGGTAAAAAATTTGTGTGATGCCAATTTTCTTTGGGGAAACACTCCAGCTGCTCAAAATGTCTTCCTTTCTCAGAAGCGCATTTTAAGATGTCTTGTTGGTTGCCCCAGCAGATCAGTCATCTCGAAATACTTTTGGTGTCCATTTATACAACTTGCTTCTACAGAAGTTGAAAAATATGACGTCTCGGAAATTCAAATGTAACTTAAAGATTTTCCTAGTAGATCCATGTCCTTACATCATACGAGAATTAATTGATTCTGGTTAAAATTTTACTTCGTGAATTGTGTTCCTATGTAGGCTTTTTATATTATATGTTCGTTATTAAAACACCAGTTGTGTACATACTACTTATATATTAGAAATGATTTTTGACCTGTCCTATAAGTTATATGTTCCAAAGGACTAATGAAATGATTGATTGATTGATTGTGTTTCAATGAAGATAAAAATAATATTCTGACTTTCAAATTCAACTATGATAGTTTATTTTAGGGAACAGAACAATTGTTAATGAGTCAAATACCAAGTTCTTCGGTATATCTCTAGATGATAAAATGAAATTTAATAATCCTTGAACAAAAAACTAGCTAGCGTTGTTTCGCTGTCCAAATTTTATAAAGAACTTGAGTTTTTGATTGGTAAAGCATCTTATTTTGCATTAATTCAGTCTCATTTGCGATATGGCTTTCCTTTCTGGTGCTTCTGTAGCCAACAACTGTTTTATTCAATTTTTGTAATGCAAAAAAGAACAATACTCTATTTGTGCGGAGTTAAAAACTCTGATCACTTCAAACCTCTATTTGAGCTTCACAAAATTTTAACTTTATATAGCATCTTCATACTTGAATCTGTATGATTGATGAAAAAGAAACATTGAAACATGACAAGAAACAATAACATACGTTTGCCAATTCCAAAAACTTCATTGATGTTTGGAAGTAAAAAAATGTTCAATCATTTGCAAATTAATTTGAAGCAAATGTCTGACTTACCTAAATTCTGGAAGGCAGTTAAAGATATATTGTGTACAAAAGCCTACTATTGCCTTCAAGAATATTATAACATATATTGTAATAATTCAGAAAGTTATTTAAATGTGTTTATTATATATATATTCTTTTATATTTATTGGTTTTCTATTTTAAACCAATTTTTATATTCCTAGATTTTACCTTCTACTACGTACATATTGATCTTGTAACCCTCTTTATAGTTTCCGTCAAGAACTTTTCACAAAAAAAAATCACTTGTCGAAAATTTTGTGTTCATCGAGAAACTAATAATGGGTTATAAAAAAGTTATGTTAGGTTCTTGGTTTCTGAAAAAATTAATTTTTGTCGAAAGGCCATTCAGTATAAAATACCTCTATTTTTCAAAATATAGAAAACATTCATTAGAAATATTTCTTTGCCATCTAATGAACTATTCAGATTTTCAATTTCAAAAATATTCTGATTAAACTGATTTATCGTTTTTTTTTATTATTTATATCCCACCTGATACGTCATCGTCTCATCATTCAAACAATTTTCGATGAGATATTCAAATATTGGCATCATATCATGAATGATTTTTCATGAATTTTTTTTGTATCACGAACAATTTTTTTTGTGAAATAATAAAAAAGTTTCCCATAAGGTTCCAAGTTGTTGACGGACACTGTATAATAGTATAGTTCAACACTATGTCAATAAGTAAATATTCTTAGACAATAAAGCATATTTTTAATTTATTTGATTGACCTTTGGTGCTACTATTACATCCGTTGCACATGTTTTTTGCTTCAACTTTTACTTGGAAACCATATAACGTTTTATCCCAGCAAAACAAACAGCTTCATTTGGTTGTTTTTGTTCACAAAATCACTATTTAATTTTTTTATCAGAATTTAGTCTTATTCGACATCAACCCAAAAATATGTTACGAAAAAGAAATTCATCAACTCCAAAACAGCACCAAGATATAATCAAACAACTCACCCACAAATGTAGATGTGTCCATTCTTTTCACCAATTATCCTCCATACTTCGTCCTCTTGTTTTTTCAACAAATGTGATACATATACCTTTTGTGGTTGATCTCTAGAGAACGCAAGATGTAAAGAAAGTAGTCCCTTCTTCTCGTATTCTAATAACTCGTCATCATATATAAAATCTTCACTTCTCTTTCTACATCCGAAATATAGAACTGTTTCTCCCACCTCTTTTCCTTCCTCTTTGGCAAGATTCCTTTCTTGAATAAAACCTCTAAATGGAGCTACACCCGTTCCTGGTCCAATCATGATCATGGGAATTTGTGGCCTGGATGGGAGTCTGAACTGTGACTTACGAATGAAGATAGGAGCTGAAGGAAGTTCTTTTTCTGGGTCTGGAATCTTATTTTTCAACCAAGTTGTAGCAACTCCCTTATTGTGGCGACCAGTTGGAGTTGTGTAGTCTACAACTACAGCAGTGACATGCACTGTGTTGGGGTAAAGTTTTGGTGAAGATGAAATCGAATAGTATCGCGGTTGTAGTCTTGGCAAGAGTTCACAAAGATGGTCCAAAGCAGGTCGACAGGAAGGTAAATCTTCCAATATGTGAACGATGTTTCTGTTATCCTCAATAATCCATTTCTGGTACAGAGCCTTTCCTTCGGGACTAGTACTTGCCATCAGTTTCAATTGTTCTTTCTCCGAGGGGTCAGAACAGTATTCGGCCAGTTCCTTCAAAACGTGAGTTCTGGGATTTTGAGTGATATCCAGATAATGAGTAAGTGCGGTCCTGTAGGAACAAGGGCAAGGGAATGGGTGTTTCTTGCTAGATTCTTCGTCAGTGTTAATTAAAGTGAAGATGGTGTTCAGGTCTTTGCCGCAATGTTTGCCAATAGTTTCAACAAGCTGTGTGTCATTGCTAGGATACACAGCCAAGTGATCTCCTGCGTCATATCGCATCTTGGAACCTTCGATGTCAAATTCAATATGCATACAGGAACGGTCACCTGCTTTGTGCAACTCGCGATTAACTTTGATTTTGGATAGAAATGGATTTTTGGGATCGTAGGGTCTGCAAAAAATTTAAGATATTTATGAAAATTCACTAGGAACTTGTGAATATACACTTACGGTCTTTGGCTCTTAAGTGAGTGCAATCTAGCCATTTCTCCGGTGAAAAGTCTATCAGGAACCTCGTCGAATTCTTCGAGTCTGTATTGCCGCATATTGACATCTTCTCCGGTAGATTCGATACCAAAGTGTTCGCAAACTGCTGGCCAGAATTTGTCTTTCCATGTGATAAAGTCATCTTCAATGCTGAAATGAAGTACAATTATACATGTAAACTTCCATACATGAAAATAATGAAATAGCTTTCTTAAACCTATATAATAATAAATAAACGCATACTAATCGAATTCGATAAGATGAATGACTGAGCAGAAATTTTGAACACATATTAAGAACCAATGACAAAACAATTATTTCCTGCCTTCACGAAGGCTAGATGAAGAACGGAAAAAAATTATGATGGATTCGGACGTTGAAAATTACGTCGACAAAAAACTGTCGATCGGGGAGCTTCGACCCCCCTCTTTCTCGAAAAAAATAAATGCCAAAATCTCCCGAAAATCAAAATAATGAAATGAGACCATCGAATAATTCAATTTCAAATAAAAAGCACCCTGCTGCCCTAAAAGCTGCATAGAGAAAGCGTAGAAATTTTCCGGCGGTTCAGGTAATGCAACTCTCTCATTCTCGAAAAAAGTTACAAAAATTCGCGAAAATACAATTTGAAAATTCCTTAAAAATTATGAAACACATCGGACCGTCGAATATATTTTTTTTATCTGAGAAATGAGTTTAATCTTCCTTCTTGAAGATGATCACTTGGTGATTGAAACACGTGTAGAAGTATTGAAAATTGCAGTTTGATGTTGGAATAAAACTCCAGTATTTTTGTGATTGGACATGTCAACGAGTTCCTATACATATATATTCATCGTGAATTTGTCTTATTTCGACCGATAAAATGGTTTTTTCTTTGCCAATCCGTGCTAGGTACCTAACTAGACGTATTTACGGAAATTGTCCGCTTATATCTCAGAAACGACTCGTACAAATTTATTTAAAATCTACATTTTTCTAAAGACCCATCCCACCATAACATATATGTAATTAAATTTCAGCCAATTTGACCGAGAGCCAATTTCCCCGTGATTTCATGCGGGGTTCTTTCAATAGTAGATGTGATGAATCACTGTTGAATCAAGGGATAAAATGTTTCTGAATTATAAAACATAACATAGTTGATTCATGAATACGAAACATTTGAAAAATAACTGTAATATCAAAGAAACGCAGACAGTTATTTTTCCTATTAGTATATCTCAACAGATTAAAAACACTTTATTTTTGATGAATAGTTTTGATTCATGCAGTTTTGGGTCTTCATTGGATCTCCTACGTTCATAAACTTACTTTGAGAGTAGAGTTACGGTATAGGTTATGTTTGGTTACGTGTAAACATTAATTGTTGAGACTGTTTCTTTATTAGGGATTTCAGAAGTGAAATAGTGTTCATTACACTTTGAAACATACCTTTATTTTTGAAAATAACAGTATCCCTACCAATTGATACATGAAAAGTCATATCATGGGACTAGGTACGATCTCTAAATTATAAATTGTTGAAACTTTAAAAAATTTCAATTTGAATGAAAGCACGTAGAAATATTATGAACATACAAATAACAATAAACACAAACTATTCAAAAAGTTTCCTGTCAATTGACATTACTGTCGGAGTATATCACTACTCTTTCCATAAGCAGAGTACGCAGAATTAACTCTGTAAAGGCCGAGTCCGATACATGGGTTTTTGACCCCGCATGATAAATGTTCCAGTATTATTGAAAGATAAAAACGCAAGTAAAAGGAAAGTATGTGAACTGTCTTGCAGTTTATAGACACAAGGATAAAAAAATATTTGCATGTAAATTGCACGTGATTGAAAAACTGTTTTTACAAATAGTAAGCAAATGGTAAGGAAATATTTTTGACCCTTGTGTCTACAAACTGCAATCAGTTCACAAAGTCATATTTTCACAAGTAGAACGATTCGGAGTAAGCAGTCCTTACTCTGAGCAAGTTTATGAACGCAGCTTGGATGTAAAAAAGATTATTTTTGACTAGTTTTCAAGGTGTTGACGAGTGAATTGTTTTATTTACAAATGAACTTCATTCCGAATTTTTTATATTCATTTTGTTACTGAAGTTCATTGTATAAATATTTAAACAAATCAAAAACCTACTTACTACATGCTATAATATTTAAAATATAATCAAATGAGATAATGCAACCCTAGTAATGGCAAAGAATTTCCCTACAATTCATTTCATTATTATATCTTAATTCAATTATCATTTTGAATTATTTTGGACAACTGACAAATCGCTTATCGTTCTTATATCTCAATCCGTTCCATCGACATAACCTTTGATCCGTTCCAAAAGAATCAAAATGACGATTGACAATTGACAAAATATGCGAAATTTTTCACTTATCCTTGAATCTAGTTAGGGAATTGGAACGCGCTCCTGACGAAGCTTGTGAAATCACCAAGGGCAATGAGCACATAAAACGATTGAGAAAAGAGAAAAGAAAACAATCTGCTGTCAAGGCCGATTCAGATACATGCGTGCCCTCGCAGGTTTTCTGAAGCACGTGCAATTTACAAGCATATCCATTTTTTACCCATGTGCTTGAAAACTGCAAGACCATTCACATACGTGCCTTTCACTTGCATTTCTATCACAGGATATTTCTTCTGGTTCTGTATTAAATTTCTCAATATAAAGGAACGACATTCGAGTTTTACAAATTATCCTGTCGTATATTTCAGTGAATCTTTCATTATGTGAACTAGAACATGTTCTTCCGCGCGAGCTCACTCCACGCTTACCACGCACGCACGCCGTTTTTACTTTCATAGTAACCTTCAATCCTTCCGTAAAATTAGTATTTCACTTTCCAATTTCAGGGGCGCTTGGGATCAAAATTAACAATGTAGTACCTTGGTATAGAGAGTGAAATACCACTACTTAGGAAACATTATTCAATGTGCTCTCTCCAAACGAATTTGGTAACCAAATGGAATTGAAAATTTGCAAAAAATTATCATTGATTCATTTGTAATGCGCCATGGATGTAAATATGTCGATGTATTATAACCGTGCAAAATAATTTTCCCTTCTCCTCAGTCAGACTTGAGACTGACAGCAATTCTAGTGGGTTCAAATAAAGTGATGAGGTTTTGTTTTAACTAACAATAGAAAATTTCAAGAATTGATGAATTAAAGCACAACACAGCACAACACGAAAACAATGAAAAGTTACAGTCAATACACAGTTTTGAGCGACGAACTAATATTCCTTTGGTTACGGTGGATACTAGTATTAAAAGTAAAATTACATGTGAGATGATGGATACCCAGTAATATAGATCTCTCTAATAGAAATAACACTTCAATTAGATATTATAATCAGAACACCTACTCAAGAGGAATCATTTATAAAAGTTCACACATGCATTTGGCAACTTGTGCTTTGTGCATTTGGTAATACTAATTACTTTTGAAGTTACAAACGAAGTAGTATTCAGTCCAACTGTAGAATGTCCTTCATCACTAACAAATAATGACATTCATAAATAAAGTGCGTTGGGGTTTATTATAGTTGGAGCCTCTACCTGTCTGCCTTGTAATCCAAAGATCGTGTGTTCGAATCCTGATAGATCTTTTTTTTTTTTGTTTTTTTTCTTACTAGCAGTACTTAACTGTTGTACAAATAAATTTTTGTACAACTGACATTAAAAATGACGTTTTTAATTCATTGACACATGAACTAAAAACTGACGTTTTCACAAAATCACTTTTAACACTAGTGTTAAAAGTACTTTTAACACTAGTGTTAAAAGTAAAATGACAGATGAGATGATGGATACTCAGTAATATAGATCTCTCTAATAGAAACACTTCAATCAGATATTATAATCAGAACATCTACTCAAGAGGAATCGTTTATAAAAGTTCACACATGTATTTGGTCGTTTGCGCAATTGATAATACTAATTCCTTTTGAAGTTACAAACGAAGTAGTATTTAGTCCAACTGTAGAATGTCCTTCATCACTGACAAATAATGACATTCATAAATAAAGTGCGTTGGGGTTTATTATATTTGAAGTATCTGTCAGTCAGCCTTGTAATCCAAAGATCGTGTGTTCGAATCCTTATGGATCTTATTTTTTTTTTGTTTTTTTCTTACTAGCAGTAACTGTTGAACAAAAAATTTTGTATGATACATTTGTTAAAAGTGATTTTATTTTGCTCGTGGGGTTGCTCCACTCGCTAACGCTCGTTTCGCAATATTCCCCACTCACAAAATAAAATGCCACTTTTAACACTTGTATCATAAATAACTATTGTATGATACATTTGTTAAAAGTGATATATACTCTTTGAGTGCTCCCCCACTTTTCTGACCTACGCGCTACCCCTAATGGCCCTAGTGGCAAACAAAACATTCACAAATAGCCCGAGAGAGCATTTTAGTTGTTGACTATGATTTCTGGTGTTTTTTCTGTAGATTAATATAATTGATGTCAAAATGATAGTTAATCATGACCTTAAAATTGTATGGCTGTCAAAAAGGTACTTTGGTAAATCCAGTTGAAATCATTGAAATGAATCTTTCCTGATAAATAACAATGTGAACTCTTTGAATAAATAAATAAATACATTCACAATTTTGTTCTTTAGAATGACGATCCATTGAATTATCTTAATTCTCTACTGCTGACAATATCCATTGGTAATACCACGAGTGCAAGCAATACTATCGGGGGTAATACCACGAATGTTCGCAATACTATCGATAGTACCTAATTCTACCAGAAATCAACGAGATCAAATTGCTTGATAAGACTTCGAGCCCGCTAGGGCGAATGGTGTTACCTCAAAGCAATTTGACTGAATTTTTGATAGTATTGTGAGCACGAATGGTATTTATTGAGATAATTTCATGAACAAGGTCAAGAAAGTTTCAGTGCCGTGCATTCTTCAATAGTTTTATACTAGAGTCCCTGTTTGCAATTTGACATTAGATCGTATATTAGAGTCGGGACACTCTTTAACAGGACGTCGAAAAAACGCGTTTTAGGTTATGTCTACCTTGTGAGACTGAATGAGCACAAGGGCGTATCGCCAGAGAGGGAATATGTAAAAATATGATTTGAGGTACATGTAAGCCGAATAACTGTGATGGTATCTTTCAGAATCGAATATTTGTCAAGGTTGTCAAGTGAAGCTTCCGAAACGAAACAAAATAATATATTCATACCGTAATGTGTTTGATACAGAACTGTAAGAGCAATTCCATTGATTTATATAATTTTTCTGGTGATCCAGCCCTATTACAAATATGGGAGACGGCGCTCAAGAGACCCGCGTGGAATATAACATCAAAAGAGCGAATTTGTCAGGTGAATTGAAATGATAGGTCTAATATCTATTGAATTGATAAAATGTTTGGGCAGAAGAGTTTCCTCCGATCGAGAAAAACTCGACTGAATGTATACAAGGTTATTCAGGGTTTAAATAATATTTTTCGTAAACAGGTACACTTCAATAAAGAAGATTTAGAGTGGTATGTCGCAAAGAAGTTGAAAACTGATGCTATTCCTGTTTCAAGAACGATTGAAGAGACTGAATTACTGGGTACTAGATCGTTTCAAAATTTTCTGTGCGTGGAGGAAGATGTATTTTCCAATGTTTTGAAAGAAAACTAGGAGTTAAAGTTAAAATTGGTCCAGTATGAAGTTTTCATACAAGAACAAAATCTTTTAAATATTTTTTTGGAACAAAGAGTTCAAATCAGAAATGAAAATATGCAAAAAATGTTAAATGTTTTCGGAAAATTTGGCTTCAATTCAGATCAACTTACAAATAAAAATAGACTCGTAAATGGAAAAAGATGGCGACCTGAGACTGTGGAGGAAGCATTAGTTATTAGATTCGCAAGTGGTACTTCTGGCTATGAAACCTTATTGAAACTAAATTATGCTTTACCTAGTATAAAAACGTTGAATCGTAGAATAAGTCACATTCAATTTTCTCATCAGCACCCTGCTAAAACAACGCCATGACGCGCATAGGCGTTATCAGCATGCAACGTGTTAATTATTTGATTTGTTTTTGCATAGTGATGATGGTCGTCAGTTTGATATGGCCAATCAGACAAAATGCAGGCCTTATTTGTATTCCACAAATTTAATATCTCGATAAAATTCTGCGTAATGAAAAAATAACGCCTATTGCGAACATGAAAATGAACTTGGCTAATATAACGCGCCAGCAATACATCCATTCACAAATGATGTCTTCCCCAAAACCGTGGGGTTGGATAAATAATAAATGATACGATCATCGGTCGTTGAAATATCCCTATCACTACTAGTTTGGAAGTGAAAAATGGAAATATTATTCCATCGAAATCACCTAAAATCGAACTCTTCAAATCTCATGGTTTTGTTGAAAAAACCCCTTGTGCAGATATTCTGCTTGCGTGATTTGATCAATAAGATTTTTTTCACCCTGTTTACGAAACCCCACTGTTGACAAAGAACGAAATTTATTTCCAACTGTATAGAGATGCCCTGCCTATACCTACACAAATACCTGTTTTGAAGTGAACATGAACTATCCTTTTCTATACAATTTGTGGGCGAGGGGGGCGACGGGTTTTAAAATGTAATGGACAGTTTGTTTACATTTAGAGTATGAGGGTCCATAATACAAACTGAGAATGACAACTTGATCAGAATGAAATGAGCGGGCATACACGAAACTACCCGAATGAATACAGACTAAACATGTATAAGGCCCTCGCCTCCGAGCAAATATAAACATAGAGATGCCTTTCTATCCTTGTTTTTTAAGCCAACATCACCTTGTTTATATTTACATCTGTCCTCCAACTAACGCATCTAGTTGCATTGTCCTCTGAACTGAATGTTTACATCCCCTCAGTCCCCTTGACCATATTTCATTGTTGAGAGAGATGGACATCGTGGTTGTCTACAAATCTGTTATGTTTGAATAGAGAGGGCATATGTTTATTATTGCTCTGAGGCCCTCGCTTGTAAACAAAGTTATGTTGACTTCAAGACAAGGATGGAGAAGGCATCTCTATGGTCTTTTATTACTCTGAGGTTGATACTATCGTTCGACCGTTGTCACGTCAACGTATAGATATATTTTCTGTTCTTGTTTGACTGATAAAATTCACAATTTCAAAAATATTTGTTTTTGCCGTAATTTTTGAGATTTAACCTAAAAACCGTTTTTTCAACGTCCTGTCAAAGAGTGTCCCGACTCTAGTATACGATCAAATGTCAAATTGCATACAAGGACTCTATTTTATACCTAATGAATAATAAACATGAAGTCTTTTAGCCTGTCATTATGTGAAACTCGGTAACAAAGTACAACCTTGTTTTTATTAGTGGTTGCCTATGACGACTTGGTCTTACCGTGGGAATTGAACACGTATATTTTGCGAGGAGTAATTATTTAGTCGATCTAACCAGAATGAACTAACCTTGCGTGGACATTTGAGTGCGTGAAAATTGAACACATAAATTTTGTGAAGAGTAATTCTTAAGTCTGATCTAACCAGAACTTATTAATTAATTGGGTGTACAAACAAGAATATTTCAGGTAATTTTGCTATAGTGTGTACAAAACCGTCTAAACGCGAGTGTACATATAACAAGAAAACACCAGCAAATCTGGTTGAAATCCGCCCACGGTTCAAAATAACTTTTATTTATATTGAGATGTTAGTTTGTTGATTAAGTTTCACTCACACCTGGATCAGACGAATTCTCTATTCATGAGATAAATCAAAGTTCTAGATTCAACGCAACCTTGCCAACCTTGATAAGAAACATGTTAAATCTTAATTTAGTCTTTGCTTCACAAAAACACATATCAATACAGATGAAGACACAACCGAGTATCGTTTATGTAATGTAATATTGTAAAGCATGTATCAGGTACTTACTTGGCATCATCATCTCCAAGTCCAAGGTCATAAACTCTGGCGGCTCCCAATTCCTCAAGTCGTTTATCTACGTATATAGCAACCTCATTATAATGCTCGTACGTTTTATTTCCGAGGCCAAATACCTGCAAAAAAAATATTTTATGACAAACTAAAGCCGCGTCCTCACTGAGTCGACATTGTCGACTTAGTGTGTACGCGTCAATCGACTCAGTCGATCGACATGTCGATTGGTTTTCCATCAACTGTCGGTAAAATGAAAGGGTAGTCGAGTAGAATCCAGAGTGTGGACGTGCTAGTCGACATTCGACATCCGCAAACAGATTGAGTTTAGTATCAACGTGAAGTGTGTCGTGGCACGTTGATTGTAGGGAAAAATGGAATCGAAAAAAGAAAAGGTTTATTGAAGAGTAGAAAGCGAAATAAATCTATGGAACACTAAAAGCAAATATTATAAAGACCGAAATATGAGGCACGATGCCCTGATGTGGATATTGCCAAAGAATTTAATATAGACAAGCACGTGGTGGAACAGAAAATAAAAAATCTGCAAAGTCAGCTATCAAGAGAATTGAAAAAAATATCAGTGAGTGATATTAGCGAGACGCTCCTGTGTAGAAATCACAGGTCTAAAATTCGTGTCTTGTTTACAAATTTTTGGCCCGATTTTTTGTAACAAAAATTCAAATTCACTTTCCGACATTCGAAAAAAATTTCTTAATCCACCATTACATCTGTATTCCAGACACTTGCATAACTTTGCACTTGATTTTACCGTATTGATAAGCACTTAAGTGCGAAACACGTGCCTACGGTTGCATTTCCATTTGAGGGTTATACCCAATAATTCGAATCTTGTGCATCCCTGTATAAATAGTTCATCCATTATCGATTGCAACAACTCCTATTGGAGAGTTTAGCATTAGGTCACGACCCCTACCGGGAAATATTTAAAACTCTATAAACAGTGTTTGTTTAAAAATGTAACTGTGAACATCACAGTTATTATTCAAGGAAACTAATATTTTCACTTCAAATTAACACTATAGGGGTATGAAAAAACACTGTAGACATATGAAAAAACACTCGAGGGGAGTACAACAATGAGTCGAACAAGATGAAATTGAACAGAACTACAAATGACAATGATTAGCGTATTCCACAAGAATATTCTAATAACACTTCAAACTGATACTTGAGGAATAAAAAAACCACTCGAGAGAATCAAAACACTGAGACAAACAGGATAAAATGGAACGAAATTACAAATGACGATGATTTCGTGTTTTCATGTAAACAAACAAGTGTGCTTAGGCGCCATTTTCCTAGCGACAGTAGCGGCACCATCGGTCGATTTACTCTCCAATAGATTCAAAGGAAGCGCCCCGGTCCACGTGGACTTAATTGATGTGCGGCAAAATTCAAAGTATTTGGCTGGAGAGTCATGAGGTGTCGGCATATCAAACGAAATTGATTTGAAACGAATTTTTACGTTCTGCAATTTATATTAGAAAGACTCTACCTTCGTAAATATGTTTCAGTATTCTGAGTACTGTTACAGTGTCGACGAATTTAAGGTTTTTGTGTTGTAAACAATTGCGGAGTGAGAGTCCCACGCGAGTATTCTATTTTAATTTAAAATCACAGCTACCTATGCAACAAGAAAAAATACCATTTTTATAGTTTTAGCCTCATGAAGAGTACTGGTATATTTTTTCCCAAACACAGAATCCGATAGATTTTCTTCTATGTTATATTCAAATAGATGTTAAGGTGCTTCAAAGGCAGCGTGATGAAAGTGATAATGACCGCTTGTTTCATATCAACTATTAAATTACTCTCTGATAATATTTTTTCACTTTCATCATAAGTTTGTCAAAAGGGACTCTTGATCACCTAAATCGAATAAATAACTCACTGTGTGACAAGCGCTAAATAGCAATCATGTAATTAATTTCCACTGCGATGTCTTTATCAAGATTAAAAATGTACTTTGGATCGTGATTAAAAATAGAATTTAATTACGTTCTATTACCCATCACTTCAAAAAATATAAACATTTAGAAAACACGTGTATACATCATTTTGCTTTATGAAATTCTGGAGGGGGGAAGTAATTCCCGAGTAATACCCCCAAATAATGCCAGTAATGCCCGCCAGAAAAGTAATAAAAATATAAAATCGTGCCTTAACGTTAGGTTTGTTGTCAAGTACAATGCTGAAGACCTTTTTTGCCCTTCAACGATTATAATTGTGCAGTAATTGTTCTCTAATTCCTAACTAATTCCTGTAATGCCCGAGTAATACACCAGTAATACCTGTAATGCCCAATAATTTTCAAGTAATGATTCTAATTGCCGACTAATACCCGAGTAGCCGAGTAATGCCACTAATACCCAAGATATGTACACCAAAATTCCTCAGCGGTTTCCCCCTCGGAAATTCTTGTATCGAATAAAAATACAATTCGGAGGCATTTTTCCCACTCACAAACTTGCTGTTCGACTATATCGGTTTGGCAGACTGTCCTGGAGTTAAAAGCCGTATAGACTTCGGGTAAACTTGTAATTCAGCCAAATATTAAAAAAAGAAGATTGTTGCGTATGCAATCTGTAATTCTTGAACATCCTCCAAGAGTTTCTGCTGATTACTTTGAAATAAAATACTTTTCGTTGAAAATGTTTGTTTTCATTTTCAGTCAGAAAAAACTTCTTTAATCAAAATGTCTATATATTGAAAAGTGGATGAAAGATATATAATTTAACAGGATGAACATTCTCACTATCTCATTTATCTATATAATAATAATAAATAAAAAATATTTTCTAATGAAAACTGAGTGATTACAAAATAGTATCTGAATGAAAATGCAAATGTTCACTCACATATAATTTTCTTTTCAGATAGAGTATTTTCACAATATCTATCAGATGTAGTTCGAAGTCCATCGTGGCGTAGCCAGGAAAGTAATTATTTTATGTATTACATTACAAAAAAATTCTGCTTTTGTGGAAAAATATCCAAGTACTTTCTTTTGTAGAAGAAATAAACGACATTCGGAACAATAGAAATATGACAAGCAATAAAATAAAGAAACTTTGTTTATTCTGAGGAAGAATTGCAAAAGACATTGATGGATTTGAAAGGAACTCTGTTATAAAAGGGGAACATTTTCCATGAAAATTGAAAAATGTGATTTATTTGTAATATCTAACAGAAAAAAACTACTCCGGCAAAAGCCACGCTGAACATTGAACTGAATCTGATAGATATTGTGGAAAGACCTAAAAGAACTAAAAAAAAAATTAAAAGTGAAAATTCGCATTTTCATTCAGATAGTTGATTTTTTTAAGAGATGTTATTTCATTGAAGCAAGGTTCGCTTCTTTCAATTATGATTTTGGTCTCATTCGATTCGAAATGGCATCTACAAAAAATGTTAAACTGGAAAATCAGAGCCGGCAAAAATTGCAAAAATTATTAAATTAAGTAAAAAAAATAACGATTTGGTATTGAGCAAAAAAAGAGCAAGAATTTTCCTAAAAAAAGTTGTGCTTCCCGGAACTGTACCACAGATTAGGTACCTAATCTGTGACTGTACCGAAAATATTTATAATTTTAATTTAGAGGTGAAAATGGGGATAAAAGGTGTAGTTGAACGCGCGTCGACCGAATCTGAAGAATGATCCAAAAAAATATGTCAACCAATTAAATATGAATATTAAAGAATGAAAAAAAAATTAGTACAAACTGAACACATAAATAAACCATAATCCGTGAACAAAAACAAAAAATGTTTACCCTAATTTTTTGATCAACTATACTCTTATTAGATAATTTTCACCTGTTGAAAGGGAATATAAACTAAAACCTAGATTTTTTTCACATCTTGGAGTTATTCTTCGAAGGTTTAGAAAAGATAAGTGCGTTGGAAAAATTAGGAAATTTTGAATAAAAAAGTGTATCAACAAACTAAGGCATGGGAAAATAAAAATTATAAATAAAGCAATAAGAACTGTTTTTTTTCAAATACCCTCATTACCTTGTTTATTCATTGCTAAAAGCTACATAACAATAATTTTTCATTTTTTTAATTCTATTGTTTATATAATTGCTATAAACAAATAGGTACATTGTTAAAAATATTTTTCTTTTAATTTTGGGAACCTAATTCTTCACAAAAATAAAATAGTTTAAAAAAAATATTGCTTAAAAACGCAGTTGCTACTTAACAATTGTTTTTGCTGCTAAATATTAATATTAAGGAACCATTTTTTTATCATTATTTATTACATTCACTAATATCATGATTTTTTTTCATTTACTTTTTAATCTATTAAACATAAAATTTGTTAAAATTATATGAAGACTAAAAAAGATATTTATATAAAAAATACATATGGTTGTTTTTCGTATTTTCTCAGTATCAAGCATAAAGAATATAGCGCAAAAATTTATTTGTTTACAATTAATGAGAAGTAAATGAAACAAAACAAATCCATGATAAGGAAGAAGTTAATGATTAAAAAAAAAGAAATATATTTAACATAGTGAAACTAACAAGAACAAGGTAAAAACATTAATATGATTGATCGGCGCTCCGGGGCGGCTTAAATGGTATTGGTGGCGCATTCGCTTCCAGAGCTGCAGGGAAACCCGGAAAAACCTGCAACACCACATCATCTGAAGAGTTGGAATTTCTTGATAGAGAACTTCTAAAAAGGTCCGACGAATTGTGACAATCTGCTTTACGGTAAAATAGGATGTATGGTGTCTTCGAAGGCTCCAAAAGGTCCAGTTCCAAAGAAGGTATTCTATTTACGCAATTATCATCAAATTTGTACCAGCCCGTTTTATCTTTGGCTAAGGTGTAATAGTGGCCAAAATCTGTTCCTCAATATTATTATTAAGCAACAGAAACCAATTGTTAATATTTCTAATTGCTTAATTTACGATTTTTATTTTTCAATGCCCTTTCGAATCGAATAAGACCAAAATCCTAATTTTCGTTTGCCTAGGTCAGCTTTTTGACAAAATGGCATTTGTGAACCAAACTAAAATGCAATCACAAGACATGTTGGTGATAATGCGTAGAGGAACAATGACCCAAGTATTACATGGGATTATGTGGTTGTAAGACCATATGGACTGAAGACATTGTCATTTTCATTATCTTCTCTATTTGTTCAAGATGGATTTGGTAACCATGCACCATAGTATTTTATATATTGTTCAAGAAGTCCATATCTCGAATTCTAAATTGTGGAGATGACTGAGCATTATTGCCACATATTATTTATATGTTTGTTTTTGTTTCTGACGACTTAGGTACTGCAATTCATAATGTGGTCGAATTAACAAAGCTATCTAGTCATTTATTGAACCACTTTTGAAAACAGTACGTTATAATTATGGTGATCAGAAGTCAACACGTACCTGAATTCAAATGCATAATGATTGAAATTCATAATTTTTCCGTGGAAGGATAATGAAATTCTGATATAAATTCAAATGTTTTCGTCTATCTTATGATATGCGTCAATGCTTCCAAAAACATAATGAAATTTTACGAAACACCTATCAACTTGGATATTCAGTAAGACAAACAAACAAATCGCACAGTTTTCGTAAACAAAACGCACAGTTTGATATATCTCGGAAACGGCTTAATCGATTTGGGAGAAATTTTGTATGTAGATAGAGTTTTGCTTTTTAAGTTTATCTATATAGGCGTATTTCTTCGAAAGACACGATTTTACTGATGATAATGATAATAATGATAATTTTTGGATCTCGAAAACAGCTTAAACGATTTGGATCAAATTCTGTATTTTTGGATGAGGTATTGCTAGTTAAGTTCATCCATATAGGAGCTATTCATGAAAAAATGTGATTTTACTCATAATATTCATAATTATAATATGAATTTTTGGATTGGATTTTGGGAAATTTTGTATTTAGATAAAGTTTTGCATTTTTAAGTTCATCTGTATAGGCGTCTTTTCAAGAAAAAGGCGATTTTACAAATAATAATGATAATAATGTGAATCTTTGGATCTCGAAATCGGCCTCAACTTTTTGGATCAAATCTTATATTCAAATGAGGTATTGCTACTTAAGTTAAAAAGATCATTTTACTAATAATAATAAAAATATGAATTTTTGGATCTCGGAAACGGCCGTAGGTAAAGTATAGTACGTAATGCGTGTTCTAAAGCAATTACCCACTCATGGAATTATGGCTACGCGGCTTCGAGCGTAATTTTTCCATTCGTGCGTAATATGCCTTTTACAACACTTGTTACGTAAGTAATATATATACTATTAAATATACAATATACATATGATCAATTATACACAGTGGGTCACTTATTTTTCCGGTGAGCTTAGCACCAGTATTGATAAACAGAAAAAATATAGGTAATGAGTCGATATGGTTTGGATTTGTTTTTACACGCTTTATATTAGCTTCACTTGTATGTTTATTTGTATGTTTGTTTTTAAGTTTGTAACTGACTCCTTAGCGCGTGATTTTCACCCATTTTCAGACATCCGAATGATTTGAAATTTGGCAGGTGTTCATAGTTCCGGTGACAATGCAATATGGCATTTTTTTTGTTATAAAAAAATAAAATGGCGGCTCCAAGATGGCGGAAGATGTTTGTGATAATGGTCCGATTCCATCCAAAATTCATAAATTAAAGATGGCGGCTCCACGATGTCGTTATGGTCTGATTCGATTCAAAATTAGTGTGAGGGTTTTCGGGGTCAGAGATTATGAATTTTTCGTAAAAATTTATGAATTCAAGATGGCGGCCCAAGATGATGGACGAGTAATGTGATTATTGTCAGATTCGTTTCAAAATTGGTATGGTTTTTGGGGTCAGAGATTTCGATTTTATAGTTGAAAAAAAAAAAATAACAGTTTAAAAAAATTAAAGAACACGCTTCACTTCCCATGGACTAAAAAGTAAGCAATAATTGACAATTTAATTTCTTAAATGTAAAAAAAGCCTGGGGTGCTTGATAAACTTCTCTTGAGCTCTTGAACGCTCTGTATTGTTAAATTAACCTAAAATATATGAGAATATACATCGAAAGCACCCACGCTTTTTTTACATTTGAAAAAATAAATTGTCAAATATTTTTTTATTTTAGTCCATAGGAAGTAAAGCGCGTTCTTTAGTTTTTATAAACTATTATTTTATCCTACAAGTTTCACGAATGCAGCGTAGTATATTCACTATTTTCAAGTGAAATATTAAATATATTATGTTAAATTTTGAAATGGGCATTGAAATATGCACTTTATTCAATATTGACAAGGTGATCTCATTATGTGTAAATTCAAACGCTTCCCGGCTCTGACGTCATTGTCTTCTTTAATGTAATTGGCTGAAGTTTGGGATGGTGCGGACATGGCCGAAAGTGACCAATCAGAATCATCCGCTCACTGACGTACACGGCTTCCGCCGCTTCTTCTACGCCTGATCGTTTGAATTCGGTAGTTTAGTTTGGCGTTTTCAATAATTTTTACAAGTTAGTTATTTTTTCACGCAATGATAACAATACTCCTTCGCAAACAGAGTGTACCCAAAGGCATAGACTGTGCTGGTAGAGAACGGCTATTATTATTATTTGTTGTGATATGAGGACTTTTTGATATTCACAGCCTGTGCAGATAGAGGACGGCTATTATTATTATTTGCCGTGACACAAGGATGTATTGATATTCATGAATAAAGGAAAAATTGCGTTACTATAGCAACGATCAATGACAGAAGTGTCAGTGTTTAATTTCACGTTGAAAGCTCAACCAGTTTTGAATTTAAAAGAAGAATGTTGATTGAAATTGGAATATTGGACAATCATCAAGTACTTGTATTTGAAGGGGTTAAGACGTAAGTCGGTTTACGAAGATAATTATTATGTTTAGTAACCTTGACGATCAATCTCATTCGTATGCGATTGGGGATTAACAGCTTCAAAAGAGGTAAATTTTCCAGTGAAGATGAAGAGCGATCAGGAAGGCCAGTTTTCCTATTCTTATACGAAAATATCGATGCAGTTCATGACACAATTTTGTCAGACCGTCGAATTTGGCTAAAACGACTGTCTAAGGAATTGAAAATTTCATTTGAATGCGTCATACAGTTCACGTCGATTTGAATATGAGAAACATTTCTGAAAAAATTGATCCTCAAATTTCTGAACATTGTCCAGAAGCGTGCAAGACTTGTTGAGCCCAATCGCCGAATTTCTTCGTCAACATCAATGCATCACCCTATCCCAAAACCTTGTTGGTTTTTTTTGGTCCAATTTTTTTTTTTGAAACGACGCCATAGGTTTTTGCCGGTGGCGTAGCCAGGATTTCAGTTTGGGGGGCTGAACATATAAATTATCAGTTATCAGAGCTTTTTTTTTCATCAGCCTGATAGTTTGGTGCCTTGGGGGGGGGGCTGCAGCCCCAAAGCCCCCCTGTATGCGCCACTGGGATTTGCAGTTTTCGTATACAATTTTTTTGTTATCAAAACAACAAAGCACCCTTGAGAATTGGACGCAATTTATTTGATAAGTAGGTTACTGATTCAGCTCGATAAATAAAAAAAAAGCGCGATTAAATATGAGAGCCTTGGAAAAGTAGATAACAAGTGTATCTAACCTGAATGTTCCCCAACTCAACCATATCGAACATATCGATTTGAAAAAATTAACGGCAGTTTAGGCATTGCCGTCATCCCAGTGATCGCTTTTTAGGTTGTCAGACACGCAAAATCGATCACCCAGACATTTTTTTCAGTTCTCTAATGATTACTTAACTTTTTTCTCATCAATTTTTGGCAAAAAATAACAAGATAAACATTTATTTCAAAATAGCAAATTAATAAATTATTTTGATTGTAAAATGAACAAAATTTTGTTTCATCTAACAAAACTTACAGTTGACACAAAAAAGAAATATCTTGTTTTAATATTATTCTTGGTGTTGGATCATTAAAATGCCTTGCGTTCATTTAACAATAATAATAACAGATATCAACAAAACAGTTTATTCATTTTCAATAATGTTTATTTTGTCACATGAATCCAATTATTTTGTCCACTGAATCACTTGCATATTAGAAACAAATTCCATATTTTGTTAATACAATTCCATTACCTTGCATGATCAAAGTTTTTATTTGAACAGAAACACATATATTGTTGTTTCAACATCATACTCTATGTCTAATGTACAAAGCAAAGCTCTGAATGATCTCTATACCCGGAGTGCTTCTTCTACCTCTCGCAAGGTGGCGCGGCCTAGAACCCTTTCCATCGCGTAGGACCAGAGTAAGTAAATAGCCAGTCTTGTCAACAAATGGGAGTCGCTAGGTTGTGTGGAAAATACAACCGGGTAGCTTGGTTTTCCCCCAGCTAGTCCCAAAGTCGCAAAATTTATTAAAAAAAATTGATTAAAAATTGTTTTTTCCGTTAACCAGCTGTCGTCCCCTTACGAACGGCAGCCCTCAAAAGTCGAAACTTGTGCGAGCCAAGGATTAACGATGTCTTACCTTTTAACGTGCGATTCCTAGCACTTTCTCGGGCCATCAGATAAAAATCTGTAGTCGCTAAGGATTTGAACCTAGCCGACCAGCAATCACTGGTTTCGAACGAGAAAGTCGAAACCACTGAGCTACATGACCCTTGATTTGGAACTTCTTGGAATTAGTTTGCTCTAGTATTGCCTTGAAAAAGGCTAGAGCCGGAGAGTGTGTATTTGACACGAATTCTTTTATGGTATTTGTTTTGTTTCCAAAAGATTTCACTTTGAACAAAACGCCAGGCCGAAGATTTCTCAAACACCCGAATACTGATTATTTTACTTTAAATGAAGAGCTCCAGGAGATTTACCACTAGGAGAAGTCGTGTTATCCCCAAAGGAACGGTATCCTCAGTGGCTCCTGGAGAATAATCTTGGACTGAGATCCGAGCCTTCCGAAGGCTAGTGGATAAGTGATGATAAATACAGCACAATGGCTTATATTCATATAAAAGCATTTACGTCGGCCAATAGGAAGCCAAGCCACCAGTGGGCGGAGCCTATTGGAATTCTCGACTTGTTTTATGCGTGTAGGTATCTATATTCAAATATTCTACTTAATATTTTGTCTTACTGCCATTAGTTCCGCATCGTATTTTTCCTTCCTTGCTGTCTACAGGGTGTTTCCGAAATTGGGGCATTTAAGAAAATGGGTTGTTATATGGAACATAAAGTATCAATAAATGGCAAGAATTTTCTTTTTATTAGCATTCAAAAATGTTCGAAAAATAATACGAAATTTTATGAAAGCGCTTTCAGGTTGTTTTGGAGGCACTGGTTTGATTCTCCAGGCCACAGCGTGTTTGACCGCTGGCAGTGTTTCAGCACGGTTTGCGCAGGCTGCATACCTCTTATCACTTTATCAGTGATAACAAAAAAAAACATGAAAATTTCAATATCTCCCAAAATAATTTTATTTCGACAAAAAAACATTCTTTCGTTTCGTTTTGTTTTGTCATCTTCTACTTTCCATTTCATTTATATCCACAATTTCGGGAACAACCTGTATGTAGTCAGGACAGTTCAGTTCGTTGCACAGGACTACGATTATCATCGTTCGGTGGCAACGTGTGTGTACTGTCTTAAAAGTGCTCCCAGTTAGTTGGCAGTTTTGCGGGTTCTATAAGTGCTAGAAATTTGTGCCTTTCACATACTGTTCCTCCCAGAGCTATCTACCACTTCACAGACCGGGTGAGCTGTAACTGTTACCTAAATTGCATAAACCTCACTTCTTCACTCACTCTACTGGGGAGTGCCCTACAAAAAAGTTCGCCAACATATATAGTAGCATAGTACCTACCTTCTCATAAAAACCTCACAGATTAGAGGCGTTCATTTGTGACCCATAGTCCGGGAAATATTGTCAAAAATTTCTGCACTGATCACACATCTTTCCGAGCATGCAATCTATTGACAGAGATAATGAAAATCAAGCAGCTTCGCTGAGTGAGATTTTCAAATATATCAAAAGTTCAGATGCTAAAGCGGAAATAACCAACGAGACTCTACGGGAAATAAAGAATGATATGAAACATGTAACCAATAGGATTTCTCAGTTGGAAGAAGAAAATACAAAATTATCCCAACGGGTCCTGTCTGTTGAGAGGAAACTAAGAAAAAACACAATTGTAGCATTTGGATTAACAGCTGCAGATATCCCTGCCGCATTGTCATATTTGAGCAATACTCTGGAAATTAGCGTGAATGTCTCTGACCTTGACAACGTTTACTTTTTCAACGATAAATCCGGCAATCCAATTTTGAAAATTACTTTTCTATCTTACTTGAAAAAGTCTGAGGTACTTCAACATTCTCATAAACTCAAAGGAGATAAAGTCTTCTTAGCAAACGACCTGAGTTCTGAAGATCAAATCATACATAAAAACCTCAGATAACATCTCAACATAGCAAAAAATCATAATTTGAAGGCTACTATTCGTAACAACCTACTCCTCATCAACAAAGACTTCTACTCCTACGAGGACCTGCAGCTCAATCCCGATTTCTACTCTAAATATCTGGTAACCGCTAGTGGTGGCAAAAGGAAGGAACTTTCGTCACCTGTTGTGCCTTTACCTAAGAAAAACTTGAGGCCTAGGTCATAAGCATATCTCTATGTAATACAATCTTCTCATTTCATTTAACACCAGTTGTATTTTCCTCTTGTGTATCTCAGTCTGTAATAGGTAGGAAACTATTCTCTAAATCTATTTTACTTTTATTTGAGAGTGTTTTTATACTGCAATGAAGCATAACTGCAACCTAGCTCATCTGAATGTCAGATCTGTCGTTCCGCATATTCAGGAACTCAGAGATTTAGTTATGGACAAGTTCGAAATCATTTGCCTTACGGAAACCTGGCTTTCACCGAATATTTCGGATCAGATGGTGTGTATCAATGATTATTTAATATTTAGACGTGATAGATCTGTGGGCAGGGGTGGTGGAGTCGCAATTTACATTAAACCTGGTTACAAAGCCAAACTACTGAACATACCAAAAAGCAACTCTGAGCAGCTGTGGATATCTTTCGCCGCCCGAAACAAAAGATATGCACTTGGTGTTGCTTATCGACCCCCTACATTTTCTGTGGAAGAGTTTCTGAATGATCTAGAATTCTCCATCAGCAGCATCGCGCCTAACTTCGACGAAATATTGCTTACGGGCGATTTTAACATAGATATGTTAGATGCTGATAATTCCCCTACTAAAAAACTTAAAACGATTTTAAACTCGTATGCACTCAATCAAGTTATTAATGAGCCCACTCGTATGGGTCCTACGAGTGGAAAAATCATTGATCTCATCATTTCCTCAGAATCCATAACTATTGAAAATACCAGAGTCGACGACGCCTCCCTTATATCAGATCATTGCATGGTCTCCTGTTCTCTCGGCACTATAACCGAACACGTCCAACCATTTTTATATACATTTCGGGACTTCAAAAATTTTTACTCTATCAGTTTCACACGTGATCTTGAACTTATCGACTTTTCACGCGTTTTCAGTGCAGAATGTGTTGATGAAAAGGTCGACCTATTAAACCATATCATCATTGATTTATTTGATCTCCATGCCCCTCTAAAAACTGTAAAAATAACCCGACCCTGGATTACAGATGTCATAAAAAAAATGATATCCCTCAGAGACAAAGCACTTGCTAGATACAAACGCTCAAAACAGGAGGCTCACTTTAACTATTTACAAGGATTTGCGTAACGAAACTAAGCGAGCCATTATGAGGGAAAGAAAAGCGTATCTGCAGTTCAAAGTCAGTCAAAACAAATACAACTGTGCATTCTGGAAAGAAATGAAATACCTGAACATTAACTCAAAAAATCAAGCTAACAGTTTACCTGCACATTTGAGAATTCCGACCGATATCAACGATTACTTTGTGAATTCATCTAAAAGTGACATGTCTCCTGATCCCGATACTCTTAACTTTTATCTACATAACACTAAAGCTGGTGTTAATAACTTCACTTTTACAACCACTTCGGATATAGAAATTTATAAGGTACTTCTGTCTATCAAATCCAAAGCCTGCCGTGTCGATAAAATCAACTCGGCCATGCTGTTGAACTGTTGTCCTGTAATTCTCCCAGTTGTCTCCCACATTTTTAATTTCTGCATCACCGGCAATGTTTTTCCTCAAATTTGGAGAAATTCTTTCATTATCCCCTTACCTAAAACAGCAAATCCCACCGACTTCAAATCCCTTCGTCCTATAAGTATACTCTGCACGCTTTCGAAGATGCTTGAAAAAATTATCTTTGGGCAACTAAAAGCTCATTTAGATTCAAACAACATTATTCCTAAGTGCCAGTCAGGATTTAGAGTCCAGCACAGTTGTGTCACTGCACTCCTGAAAGTCACCGACGACATCTTTAGCGCAACTGACAAAAAAAAACTTACAGCTCTAGTTTTGCTGGATTATACCAAGGCCTTCGATCGAATTAAACACGAGTTACTGCTAGCTATCCTGCACTACATTGGTCTTACGGACGGTTCAGTTGATTTACTGCGAGCCTACCTTTTTAACCGTATGCAAGCTGTTTCATTGGAGGGAGACTGTTCCGACTTCTTGAAATTAGACAACGGAGTGCCTCAAGGCTCTATATTGGGTCCCGCTTTGTTCATTATTTATACACATGAATTTCAGACCTGTATTAAGTTTAGCAATTGTCACCAATATGCGGACGATACCCAGATTTACATTTCATTTTAGGATTCAGACCTTCCTCTAGCTAACCTCCAGTTGAACACAGATCTAGAATCAATTGTTGCCATATCATCCAAATTCTGTCTTTCCATCAATCCCTCCAAATCTGCCGTGATGCTTTTCGGTAGGAAAGATTCAAGTAAACGATGTAAAAACCTGCTGTCTATCAGAATTGGAACGGACACCGTGGGGGTAGTGGACAGTTCGAAAAATCTTGGTTGCATTTTAGACTCTTCACTCAACTTTCATGGTCACATTAATCTTGCCATTCGTCGCGCATTTTGCAACTTGAAGTTGATATACACAAATAGGAAAATACTGGATAAAAAAAGTAAAATCATCTTGTGCGAGTCATTAGTTCTCTCCCACTTGAACTACGCAGATATAATCTATAGTCCTGCCATAACTCAAAGAGATTTGAGGCGCCTACAAATGGTCCAAAATTCATGTGTGCGCCTAATTCACAGCTTGAGAAAACGTGATCACATATCCGCTCCGTTGAGAGAAATTGGTTGGCTTAATATTCGCGAGAGGCAGATACTTCACAGTTGCGCATTATTTCATCGTATAATACAAACAAAGAACCCACCGTATCTTCATGAGAAAATTACATTCAGAACTGATGTTCATCACTTGAATGTTCGTTTCAAGTTTAGACTTACACCCCCTCTGCACACAACGAGTCAGTTCCGTTCGTCATTTTCTTATAACATAGCCAGGCTTTACAATAGGATCCCGAACGATTTGAAGAATTTGTCCATCTCTGGTTTCAAAATGAATCTAAAAAAAATGCTTCTATCTGGAGAGTTTTCTCCTTAATTTGATTTTGTCTTAGTTTATTTGTTGGATTTATGTATTCCCTGCATTGGAATCTACTCTACTTTGTATGTCGTTAGTAATTTAAGTTTTTCTTTTTCTATTCATTGTATAATTTGAATACTTAAAACTTTTTGAATTTGACACACCTTGCCTTTAGTTTAGTTTGTTAGTCCTTTTGTATCCGATGGTTGAGTAGAAGAAAGCACCTGTTCCATACCTTAACTGGTTGCGAACCGAAGCTAACTCTGCCTTTTGGTAGGTAGTTATAGATAATACACACTGTATCTTTTCTGTATTGTTCACTATCCACCAATAAAAGCGTTTATTATTATAATTATTATTATTATGTGTTGCATACTATTCAGGTAATTGTCACGAACGACTGCGCTTGTTCGCTAAAGAAAGAGAAATAAATTTCAAGAGATCGAAATAATCTGTGAGAAACAGTCAATTTTTTTAGCAAAAAGAAAAGTTCCCTCCTTTCAAAAATAATCTTACAATACAGGTTACGTGAAAAATGTCTGAAAGAAAACAACATCTGACTTGAAACCTTCTTGCAGGTTTAGTTCTAATAAACGTAAATTTAACTCGCTGGAATTATTGACTGTACAACATTGTTACTCTAGGCATTCGTCTTGGACTTTTCCGCATTACATGGCTTGTATCTTCATAGCCTTGATAAAAAAAAATTATTCAGGCGACGGTAATTACGAGAAGTATACACCATTTCGTGGTCATTTGATATCATTCTTAATAGCAAGCAAAAATATATTTATAAACGCTGATCTCTCACCTCTGAATCCGAAAGGTCAATGGTATAGACCTTTTACCCTTGTGGGACCTAATAAATAGTCTAGCATTTACAGTCGATTATGTATAAACGTTTGGCGCGTAATGTGATTCCATATACTATAAATTTGACATGAGTATAATTGAAAATTATAAAAAAACAATTAACTATTAAATTGGACGGTATTATATTAATCTTAAAGTTGGATTATATACCATAAAACGGGGCTACTTGATAACACTTTTTGGAAACTTCATAATGTCTTTTTTAAATTATAGAGTTTTTTTTAGAATAAAAATTACTCTGATGAAATTTTGTGTCAAGGGAATTTCTCACAGCAATGGAAAAATTCCAGCTCTCACTACGAAAACTGTGTTGCTGTACAATCAGAGTTCTCGTGCCAGCAAGGTGAAAGGAAGTATTTTTTGAAAATTCTACATTTTGTCGGGATATTATTACTGAAAATACTGTGTAGATTAACTAGAATACTCTCATCATCCTGTAATTTTAAAATTATGTACCAAATATAGAAATAATTTTGCCGCCATTATGTCATACATAAATGTGTGATAGTTCAATGAACGCCCTCTGCTTCGTCTTTCCAAAAGCAATAGATGTACCCAGAATCTGCGTTTGTGCCGTTTTTCCTCTCGGATTAGTAACATTATTGAATTGTTGTTGGTAAAATTCTTATTTCCATCAACCGGCTGCTCCCTTACGAGCAACCCTCAGAAGTCCTCGAGAGACTTGTGCGAGCTAGGGAAGATGCAGCCCTTACCTTTTAACGTGTGATGCCGTGCATAAGATCGGTGGAGGCGGCGATTCAAACCCGCGTACCTTGTCATAGCAGGCGAGAACACAACCTGTGCGCCACCAAGACCAGTAACAATTGTCCCTCCATGCCCACTTTATATCAGAGACTATAAATTTTTTTTTTGGCGTTTCCACATAAGCAGTGCTACAGCCGCGTTTCTGTCATCCGTAGTCGCGGGGCAGTTGCGCGGTTGAAGCGCTGCTTAGATGCACCCAATGTGACAGGGCCCTAAGGTACGTTATTCAGGGTGGGGCAACTAGTTCATCAGATATGGATTGGTGATATCTAGTAAGATGATTCAACAACAAAAGTGAACTAGACAAAAGAGTTCATAATCAGAGTTACTACGAAATATACACTATACAGTGTGAACAGTGGAAAATTTGCAGGGCTAGTGCTTTTTTCAGGTGGCCTAGTGGTTAGAAGCGTCGTATTTCAATCATTTTGGCTGCCGGTCGTGTGGGTTCAAAGCCTAGCAACTGCAGATTTTTTTCTGATGGCCCGAGAAGATGCTAGGAATCGTACGTTGAAAGGTAAGACCTCGGTAATCTTCGGCTAGCACAAGTTTCGAACTTCTGAAGACTGCCGTTTGTAGGGTGACGACAGCTGGTTCACGAAAAAAAAAACAATTTTAAACAACAAAATACGAAGTATGGTAATTCATTTATTCAAGAACTTTAGTGACCTTCATACACCTCTTTAATGTTATTGATTATCTCTCCAGCACGTGAAAGTTACGATTATTTTTGTCGAAACAATGTTATCTGCAAATTTGTGTTTGTTTTGTTTTTACGGATCTCCCAGATGTCTGTAGAAAAATAATTGCCGTCACGATTATGGAATTTAAGAGGAAACAATTATAATGCTATTTCATAGACATTTGTTGATAGTTTCGGACAAAAAACGTAGGATTAGGGTTTATTGACTTTTGAAAAATATTTAGTTACTCATTTTTGTTGACACACATTCCTGTGTACACCATTAAACCACATGAGTTCAATTATTTAAGTGACTCCCAATACAACTTCTTCAAGTATAATTGATTGAAACAAAACTGAGCAAATTAAAGCAAACAAGCAATACTAATAAAGTATTCATTATCGAGAAAAGAAAAGGAAAAATGGAGTCGTAAAAGAAAAACGTATACTATTTGTATTTTTAAAAAAGAATTGTTATTTCCATCAACAGGCTGTCCCTTACGAGCAACCCTAAGAAGTCTTCGAGAGACTTGTGCGAGTAAGGGAAGATGCAGCCCTTACCTTTTAACGTGTGACGGCGCGTTTGTTCAAACCTGCGTACCTTGGCATAGCAAGCGGGAACACTGCCTGCGCGCCACCAAGACCCATTGTATGGAGTATGGAGCAAGGGACTTTGTGACAGTAAAAATGAGCAACTGAAAATTTTGGAAGTTCAATAAATCCAAAACGACTAGAAATAGTAATAGATATGTACATACAAAATATATCCGAGTCCTAATCAATATCATATAGTCGGGAAATATGAGGTCTATCGCATTTGAGGAACACGAGAAAATCAAATTAAAAAAGTTCCATTTTTCGCATTTCGCATTCGAAACAATCTTTTTCGAAAACTGAATTAAAACTAATATGAGAATTAAAAAATGTATAAATAAGTATGTGTCATTGTTAACTAACATTTCTTGTTTGAACCAAAACGAACGAACGAGGTGATACTGTTAGCATGACTTTCGTATGGTAGCAACGTGATAAATAATAAACAAGACGCAAAAGTCTTTCAGGTTCTAGAACATAAAATTCTTTTTCCTTTTTTCGTTTTGAAAGTTGTACTTTTCCGTACGATTAAAAATCGTTCGGAAAAGTTACTTTTCCGCACGATTTTTACTTTTCCATACGATTTTTACTTTTCCGCACGATTTTTGTATTTTTGAAAATGATGATATTTAGGACTAACTAAATGATCTATGTAACTATTCTGTCTCATTAGTCATTTTGTAGCATTATTATAAAAACTTGTTTATTAAAAACGTTGTTTTTTCATAAATACACGGTAAAAACAATTTTGTTGCTACAATCACTTTCTTTTTGTTAAGAGTTTATTGTTGAATGAAAAAAATTATTTGCATCTGCAGCAAAAACAAGCTTGAATAGACTAGCAGCATTTACTGAACGAACAAAATATTTTACTCAAATATTTTGTTATTATGAGAAAATATATACTTCGGTCGAATACTTTTTTGTGTATTGGACATGTGTATCAGAATTGGTTCGACATTATATGTGAATCGTTATGACTATCACAAATATTTCGCTCAAAAGATATTATGTTCAACCAACTAACTAGTGAATTACCTCAAAATTTAATGATTTGGTTGAACAAAATCAATTGATTCAGTACTTTGTGAATTCAATCCGAAGTTTGTTCAATTTAAATTTATAATATGGTTTCATGTAAACAACCATAGAAGGTCCTATGAACATTATTGATTGATTGACAAGACAGAAAATAATAATTTCTTTCAAAACCATATTCTGTCTGAACAAATAATTAGAGAAATACTTCAGCAAAAATTGATTTGACGGAACAAAATATGTTTTCCTCGTGAATACCAGAAAGATTTCATTGAAAACACAAATTTGTTCACGCAAGTAATACGAAATTAATTCAACATACATCGAATTGTCCTTTCGAAATATTTTGTCAAATTTACCATTGCGACACCACACGCAAGCGCAACAATCACACGGTATTGGCACAGTTAGCAACCCGCGTCCGCGTCGAAAATGTAGAAGGATGATGGTTGATGAGTAACGTCAGTAGCGTTGTATCGGAGTTCAAGGTTTCTTTTCAATTGTGTTTTTAGTGTTTGTGACTATTAATTATAATAATAGTGACCAAAATAATATTGTTTGGCTTCTTGAAGAATTTGAAAGCTGGTAAGTAACGTATTAAGATAATAAGGTTTCTATAAAACTATCAATGAGATTCATTTCAAAACATCATGGCGGTTCTAGGGCAACAGGTTAGTAAAGTTATTTCAGAATTCGAATTAGGTACTTATTTTTGTTTCCATCTCACATAATATAACTAATGAGCTTAAATACCAGTACCAAAGTAATTGAAATCATGTTTCTCATTCTGCAACGGAAATTATTGAAAATAGATTCAACGAATATACTTTTGTTAATTGGTTAATTTTTACCTATTGAAAGTTAACATAAATCCCTGATTATTTCTAAACAAAAAATCTAGATTTTTTTAATTTTTATTTTTTCACTTTTGTATTAACAATCCAAGGCATTGAGAAATGAAAAACGTAAATTTAGCAAACAGATTTTTTTTCAATTGTCTTTATTATCCTTATTGCTAATAAGATTTTTTTAAACGTTCTTTGGGAACGTAATCCCCGATGAAAATAATTTAAAAAATTCTCACTTCTTTTAACGACGATCTTTTCTAAATTCTTTCAAGAAAAGCCTGAATTTTGGATATCTCAAATAGTTTTTAAAATATTTTGCAAAAAACAAACATATTCTTCTTGACTTAATTGTTTATAACTTTTGCAGTTTTTGCCGGCACTAATTTTCAAGTTTAACATTTTTTCTAGATGCCTTTCGAATAGATTGAGACCAAATTCATAATTTTTAGTGGTCTAGGTCAGCTTTTATCTGTTATTTTAGTTTGTCTTTTGAATCTTTTGATTACCTTTTTTTAGTGCCTTAGGTATTATAATTCTCAAGTATTCCATTCTATTTTTTTTTCTTTTGGTGGTATCGCCAGAACTGAACCACTTCTTCACAGTCACTTTTCATAAGCGTTCTCGTGACAATTTCAGTTTTATTATCCGACATTTGTCGATCAACCAACATCAACTTCATCATCAATTTTTTTAAAATATGGTTCTATTTTAATAAATATATTTTTTTCAATTTATTTCAGTCTGAATTCAATTATGTACTTATCTCACATTACAATTTCTTTACCATTCAGGTCAATTTTCGATTTTTCACAGTCATAATGAATTTTTCAGAAAATGACATAACATTGGAAATTGCCAAAAAGCTGGACGATAATAAGTTGAAAGAACTCATACCATCTCTTGGACAAAGGAAAACATCTACTGAAGCTCTGAGGAAGGAAGACCAAGCTTTTGTGGTGATGAGACAAATATAAAGGCAAAGGATAATTTATTATGCAAAGAATTAAATGAATTGATTATGATATGATGGTAGTTTTATATATAATATACAAAATAATTATATATTTTATTTTTTGTTACTGTTCAAATTGAGATGAATAAATTATCTGTTCAAATGTATTTTACATTTCATTCATATCCTGTCTTGATTACCTAGGAAGGTTTTTCCAAGAGATCTTCAAAATCTTTATACCTTACTATTTAATTTGAATAATTTTCATTCGTAGTCATGGATGTATCTGGACGAACAGAAATCTTATAATTTATTTTTTAACTAATCAACCATTTAGCTCGTTTGAGGAATATAGTTATGATATATTCTTGATTTTTATTTTTCAGGATCGCCTAGTGGAGGGCCTATTCAAAATCGAGTCTTTTGCATCTCGAAAACTGTTAAGACACAGGGACAAAGTTACCACAAAATTGTGATTTGAAGCTCTGTTAAAAATCTCCAAATTCATCTCAAGCTTTTTTGGTTCAGCAGATATACAGGGTGTATCTTAAATGATGTTATTAATTTCAGGTGGTGATTCCTTGTCATATTTTATGAACGAAAGTTTATATAAACGTGTGTCCTAACTTGCTTCGTTTCCGAGTAACGGAGTGTCAAAAAAAAAATCGGATTTTCATGATGACTAAAATTTTTTTTGGTCGATTTCGATTAAATCTCGTGTGTTTGTTAGTAGTACCAAGGGGTTTCTTTTCGTGAAATCAGATTTTTTATTTTAATTCCAGTGGCGTCGCAGTTGACACCCCGTTACTCGGAAACGAAGCAAGTTAGGACCCGATAAACTTTTTTCCATAAAATATGACAAGAAATTACCTCCTGAAATTAATTATATCATTGAAGATATACTCTGTATTCGTGAAAAATATCCATAATCTTCACTCTCTTGAATCTCCTTGAACTAAATGTCTGTGTTTGATTGGTGGACGTCTTGTTAAAGAGCTTCAAAATACAAAATTTGCGGAAATTTAAACGACCCTCTCACGGTTTTCGAGATATTCGTGAAAGATGGATCGGGATTTGAATGGACCTGTATGATTAATTGGAATAAATTTTATATTTGAAATCATTTCTGAATATTTCAGTTGACAAAATATTCTTTCAAATCAATTCAAACTATGTTTTCTTTTATAAAACTTTTTTTTCGATCTACTAACATAATTAATGAGTTTGAACAAACATTCGTAAATCGAATTAATATATTTTGTCAGAAGGGTAATGAAATAACATTCACTCAAACGGATATTTTGTTCTATGAATTACCAAAATATTTTCATTCTATAAGATAATTTGTAAATTCAAAAATCCCTTTAGCAAATCGAAGAGATTGAAGGTATTGATTCAAAAAAATATTTCGTTCATTTTGATTTGTGTAGTTTCCACTTCAAGAAATATTTTGTTCAATCAAACGATGAACTGAATGAGTTAACAAAATATTTTGTTGGTTGGAATCAAATTCAAATCAAAACTCTAAAAGGTAATGTTGAAATATCAAATCATATGATCGACTGAAACATCTGATGTTTTCGAGAAGAAAAAACAAGATTTTCTATGAACAAAACATATAATCAATTGAAAGCAAATTGCATTAAATCTAAAAGGATTTCAGAGAGACAAATCAATGACAATATTTGTTTCATTTGAATTGATATTTAATTGTGGGATACTGACACTTTTATTTATTCGAGTTGAATGATATTTTGTTGATTTAACCAAGTTTTTTTCTGCGTGTAAGGTGGACAAAAACACTCGAAGGAAAAATATTGTACTTAACTCTTACGGAAAATGTCTTTTCCGCCCTTAACGGCTTGCCCGAACTCCGCTCCGCGTCGTTCATGCAACTGCCGTCACGTGCGGAAAAGTACTACTTTCCGCACTTGTTAGGTAAATAACTATTTCCTGCTGCCGACATTGTAAATAGTCCTTGCATGCTTATCAACAAAACAGGTAAATGGCCTATATCGTTCGTTTACTAATTCATCTCGACAACGAAATGTAAATAGTGTCATTTACATGCCCATGGAAATAGTGACTTTGACTTCGTCAAGCAATACCTTCAGCTTCATTTATATAAATTTTTAGGTTATGAGGCTTTTTGAATATTATTGTTGTCTGTTTATTCGGTAACTTGGTTACGCGCACAAGTAACTTAGAATGAAATAGCAGAACGAATAATCATGAAGAGAGGGTAAGAAAACAAACTTCAATCCGGGCAAATTTTGAGAAATGTCAACAAGCAGCGGGAAAAAAGTAATAAGTAACACGGAATGTATCGACTGTTAACATTCCTTGTTACTTAAATAACTATTACGTTCTAGAACGACAAAGAGACTTCGCTAACTGAGATTTTAACGAAAATGTCAAAATTTGATTTCAGTTTTCGAACTGTCAAAAAAACTTGACATTTCTGCATAAAGTCTTTTTTTACCGTGAAAAAAAGATTTTTGTGAAAATAATTCACAAAATAAACATGAAATATTACTTTTTCAAGGATGTATTTTTCACAGAGTCAATTATTAATTGATTATTCATCATAAAACAATTTCATTTATTGGAATAATAATTGATAGTAAAGTTATCAGCATCTTGAATAAATGTATTGATATCATCCCCTTGATAAAACTTCAGATTTTTTTCCTCGGTTTCCGACGCATTTGTTCTCAATGAGCGGGACCAATTTTGAAACTTCCTTATATCAATATTTTCTCTAACATTCAATGTACTTTTCAACATTGAGTAAACACTCCATAACGTAGAAGGTTTTATAATTTTTTATTTTTTCCTTCTTTTGATAGGCCATTTCTTTACACACTAATCAACCCACATTTCACAATTGCACGCACTAAAAACATTATTTTTTCACAAAATATATATGAGAAAACATTTTCTCATATATACCTACTGACTTGGATTTGGCCGGTAACATATTGTATACTATTGCATTTGCTTTCTCATATATATCTGATGGGATATCACAACCACTATCATAATCAACATCCATCGTCTTAAAAATAACTTGAAATTGAAGCAACTACGAGCACAGTCAAACAGTCAAACACGTGGCGTGCCAATAAACCGTTTCTATAGTAACGACACAGAAAGACCACTGGATGCTGTGAAGTTGTATTGGAAGTATTGATAACATTGGGTAACATGAATGGAAAAGAGAAGTATCATTTAGTTATTTTGGACAAATTTTTTTCAAACAGGAAAAATGTTTAGATACGATTTTACTGAAAACATTGAATAATATTTTCAAGACAACAGTCGTTTGAAAGCGATAACTTGTCGGGACAAAAAACCACGACAAGATGTATTGGAAGTATTTATTTTTAATATATTTCAAACGATGTAAATTCACATTCACAGTTGTACAAAAATGTTGTTTGTATTTCGTGTATAAAATTTGTGTTTTCATGGCACATTCGAGAGAATTAACACTCTTATGTGTCATTAAAAAAACACTCATTTTACGCACTTAATACAAAAATAACTATTAGCCAACTGGTTTTGGGGGCATGTGAATCGATCAGTAAATTATTCTTATTTCCTTTTGAGTTCCATAATGGTGACGGTATCATCTGTAGAAATTAATTCGACAAAGAAAATCATAACTTTTAAGTGGTTGGAAGTCAATAATAATGGCGGTAGGTGGAGGTTATTGAAATACTGATGCAATTTTGAATTTAAAAAAAGCACTCGACCCTGTAGAATTTCCTCGGTTCGCCCTGTATATTTGGCAATAATTTCCGGTTAAATACTCTGCTGTCTAGGTAACTCTCGTTTTTGAATAATTTCCTAGTTACCACAAAACTCTAGCGACCGGACTCTTCAGGCAATATTGCTGCACGTTGTGTATATTCAAGAAAGAATCAAGCACAAGCGAAAACGTTCAGTCGATGCGTAGTTACAAAAACCTATCTCAATCGAAATCACGCACTTACGACAACTCGTTAAAATTCCTATGGATAACTTTTCTTACAGAAATAGTGAAATTTTTTTGTATCGACTGGTCATATCTTTGGCACGATAAGAAAATGATATAAATTCACCTCATACACCTAAGAAAACAAACTGTAACCTCGACAAAGTGATCTAGATTAAATAATTTCACGGTTACATACATACATACCTACGTTAATTTTTATTTAATCTTTTGAAGAGGTCGTGGACGTGCAAAAAATACAACGCAACTAATTTGATAATATTTACTGTGAGTCTGACTGAGCACACACAGGCGTTCGATTTAACTTGGGGGATAACTGCTCTGTTTATACAGTGACCGCCAAAAAGTATGTACCATATGGGAAACAAGTTTATTATTAGAGTATTGGAGAAAAATTCTTGGGAAAAGTTTGTGCATGTCCTATAACCTAAAAATCGATTTTGGCACGTCAATTTTATACACATAGAAAGTTTGAAACAATAATGTGGGAAAATTGAAAATGGCAATTTTTTTTTAAATATTTTCCTAGCTGTATAAAAATATCAAATTATTATCTTATGAATAGCTTGACCATACTGAAACATTTGTATTTCAATGATAAAGACAAAACTTTCTCATTTTTTCCACACCAGTGAACACTAAATTAAAAAAATTGGATTTTGTCAAAACCCTTGCTGTTATATTGGTTCGTATCTAACAGTTATATCAGAATTCCACGACCATTGTGATGACATGACACTCCAGAAACATGGTGTTTTCTAGATTATAGTCAAGTTTTGATGATAATCGTGCCAGAGTTTCACTTCGCATGCAATGTTGAAAACTCTAGCCTCTTTAATTTGACGCACTATTTTGAAGATTATGTGCGAAGTGGAACGTTCGTGCACGATTATCATCGAAATAACACGATATTTTTGGACTTCCCTATCATCGCAATAATCGTGGAATTCTGCTATAACTGTTAGATACGAACCAATCCAATAGCATGGGTTCTGACAAAATTCAATCTTTTTTCTAATACTCTATAATAATGAACTTTTTTCCCATATGGTACATACTTTTTGGCGGTCACTGTATAATCCCTCCAATGTAATGCGTTCAATTCACGACAATCAAAATTTACCTTTACCTTTACACGGACAGAGGCGCATATTATACACTTCATGAAGAATTAAGAATCCCACAAACATGGTTTTTCTTTTATTACGTCATCGAAAAAATTCCACGTCTAGATATTCCATGGCTCTTCTTCACTCATCAACAAAACTCTGCAAAGTGACTGACTGACTGAACTGAACTGTCAAAATAAACACGACAATATTTGACAGCAGCGATAATAAAACGCGCTGCATAAGAGAGCAATTGAATTCAATGTACTTTCAAAACGCCTGTCGCGAGTCGTTTTGTAATTCCACGCGACAGGATTTCAGAACGCCGCGTGGCTGATTGAATTCGATGCATAAAAGCGCACATTTAACAACATGCTTTCAGAAAACGCCACGTTTTCTGCCGCCACGCGACAAGCGACAAAAAACGCGTGCATAAAAGAGGCCTTAGGTAGCGCGCGACGCGTTTTTTGTCGCCACAGAAGTTTCCATGTATTCAAATCAGAGTCCGCTCACTTACGCGAAGCGGCGCGGCGCGACAAGATGAATTACCGCCCGCATCTCCTCTAAACCATCCAGGCGGCGCGACGAGGTGGCAAAATTCAGCTTCAGAGCACTTCGGAACCTTCGGGAATGCTCGGCATCTGAGAGCGTCCACGAGCCAGTTCGTGTATGCATCGATTCGACGATCCAAGAAACGAACGGCCCGTTTCGTACCGCTTAGGCTGGTTTCAGACTAGGCGGAAACCAGCCTTAGGCTTAAGTGAGCGGATACACCGATGATGTAGTGTCGCACCGCACCGCATCGCGCTGAGTCGCGGCCTAAATGAACGAGGACAATATCAATACTATTATACCGTGATGTCACACGATATCATTGACACTTTTGACGCTTCATAGCACGTGATCACATTCGCAAAATCAAATTAATAAATACTGAATTAATTAAAAAGATAATTAAAAAGAGGTACAACTTACCGCATAATTTAAACCGGAAAGATCGGCGTCTCCATTTTGTAGCCATTCGTAAAATTCCATTGCATTATCCGTTGGATCCCCTTCACCGTATGTTGCCAGGCAGAACACTGCCAGAGAATTTGATATAGACTTCAGATGAACTAATTCTTCCTGAAAATAAGGGTATGAGCAATTTATTTCAAATATCCTTATTGATTGATTGATTCTAAATGAAACAAGTTCAAGCAATGAACAAATAAAAACGTTACTTCAAGCATCACTGGTACGCTAGGGGGCTGTGTTAAGATATTTGGCGCCACGCGGGCTACTCACAATATTGTCAATAATGCGACCCTCTTGAAAAAATACACAGAAGGGGAAACAGGAACATGATGACTAGCGAACAACGAAGTTTTACTAAAATTGTATAACTGGAAAAAGTTAGTATATTTGACTTTCTAGCTTTTTTATTTTGAAAACTTGACAGAAAACAACCGAGCTCTCGCAAGCGGTCGGGTAGTAGGAGACACCGGGAGATGAGAAAAAGCTTATTGAACAGAGATTATCCCTTCATCTCCCGATCTCCCATAGTACTCGATTGCTCACGCAAGCTCGGGCATTTTCAGTCATGTTTGCAAGCAATTCAATTTTGCAGAATTGTAAAGAAATTAAAATCGGACCATCCATAACGCATACATGGATGCTGCAAGATAGAGCATAAGAAAATTCAAATTACAATTGTGCCAAAGCTAACGGCCGACAGCGCCTGTTTTGTGCACACAAAGTGATTCAAATTGGGCATTTTTGGGGGGTTTAAAGTACTACGTTTTTCAAGGAAAGTTAAGGGTTGTCTCCTAGCATTGCTTTCAAAAGAATTGAAAACACCGAATTGACTTTTTTCGGAATTACATTCTAGAATGCCATGCCTGAAGAATAGTTTCGACAATGAAAACAACCCATAGTTCATTTGAGGTAGGCGATGCTTCTGAAGATATATTCAACTCTTTTCTTTTGCGGTTCCTGCTGAAAGCCTGGTCATTAACGGTCTTTAGCCCTTAGTATAAGAAACTTATATCGCTAGATGGCAGTTCATGTTCGATCTGCCATTTCCAGCTTGTCAACTTTCGCGCGGTACAGGACCGAATTAAGTATTTCGGTGATTGTTTTTCCTATTCGCTTTCGTGGTAATCTGAAAATTTGTACGAGCATTTGAGATTAAATATTGCGGTCCAATCACAGAATGAATCGAAAATTGAAAGTAAAATAAAAAAAAAAACTGAAAATCTGTAGAATATGAAGCGTTAAAAATAGTAGGTATAATTGATTAACGGGCGGAAACTATTTCATAATGTTTTGAATGAGAATTTTGGGAAGAAAAGTGTACAACAAAAAGTTATACCGATGGTCTCATCTAGAATACTGGATAAAAGCTAATGACATGCATGCATATGATATACAGTGCTGGTGTATGAAGTCTTTATCGTATATTATTTTTTATATATTTCATATCCAAATAAGTTAGAGAAAACAATTTCGAGTAAGTTAAATGGAATGTACTTTCATTTAATATCATAACCGATAGTTAATAGCACAACAAAAATGTCTAGGCGCAGCGAATATTTTAAGTGATCCGAAATCCGACCCTGTGCCAGAACTTGTATGATCCCTCTCTCCACGTTTCACGTTATCAGCCGTATTGGAGGAGCAACGTGAGGTGCGTAAAGAAATTCAGTTCTATTTTGGATTCAAGAATTGTAATTAATAATTAATTTTCACTAGTCGACGGCTGAAACATTCCTTTATAGCTTGACGGTTATAAAATTGGCTATTTTCCAATTCGAATGGAATAATGCAAGGAAATTCATTTCGCAAAAACAACAAATTATTCACAAATAAACCGAATTGTGTAAGAGGAAAACGAGACCGTCATCCCATCAAGTAATTGATAGACTTCAATAATACAAGGAAACATCATAAAAATATTCGTTCATTTTGATGGTGGCACTGATAAAAAATACACAAAAATGGGAAGAATTATCCTTTTCATTCAGTTAATACTTTCAAAATATTTTTTTTGTTATTTTTATCTGTATACACTCATACGTTCCTTCATCAATCAGAAGAAAGAAATCGTTTCCGTCCCCCTTTTTTTCAGGGATGCAGACCCTTGAGGAAGCCGAACACAAAAAAAATTGTTCGAAACAAGGCAACAGGAAGACCAAGTATCGACAACCAAGACGTGTTCTCCTCCTACCATACATTAAAGGCGTATCGGAGAGTCTATAAGAAGGATCGGGAATAAATTCAACGTCAAAAGCTGTTCCTGAAACACATTGAGAAGGTCGGCGAGACCAGAAGACCGCTCATCATTAGGAAAGACTAACAGAAACGCTGGAGTTAACGGGGAGAGACGTCGATGTTGGGAGTCGCAGAACAAGCTTGGACGGAACATCACCATATCCAGTGGAAAGATGCCAACGTCTCGGACAAGGATTAACACTGGGTTAAACGAAAATTCAAGGAGCCCCTATACTTATGTCAAAGCTACCAACGCTTTCAGTCAACCAAGCGATAAAATTAAGAATGTATGGAAAATCTTATTGAACAACAGGTCAACTCTAAGAGTTACTACGCTCAAATATGTATGGCCAATCAAGAAAACAGGTAGCCTCTGGCAGTCTGTACACATTTTACAACTATCGGAGATACTGAACCGATTAAAACGTTGTGCTCATAGTAACAATCTAAACAATTGAAGTCCGCAATAAAAGTAATCAATTTACATAATTGTTTAAAACTCTCAAACAAAGGAAAGAATATAACTACGCACTGTCTTTCATGTTTCTCTCAGTATGTTCGTTACAGAACCGCTCAGTTCATGCCCTATCGATTCTGAAAGCCTAATCTCGTAGCCACCCGGTATGGTTGGTGAATATTAAAAAACACTCCCTCTTTATTGAAATATTTTATATCAAGTGGGATTCAACCTAATGCATGAAAACAATTCATTGTATTTTTCAGATACACATAATTATTTGTGAAATATGATGGTATAGATTACATACAAATATTGATCTTAATTTGTTCTTTCTTTTCACTCGAAAATAGCCATCTTATAAAAATAGGTTATAATAATGGGAAAGAACATTTTCAATGGATTAAATAACTTGTGAAGGCTCTGTTGGCAATTTTCCTGTTTTGAATCAATTGCTTAAAATATATCCCTATCAGACCTTTAGCCAGACCTTTAGTAAGTTTCAACAATAGACCTACATCACTAAAAGAATGGCTCGATTATACCTACTCCTAAATTTAAACACTCTAATTCATAAGATTCGGTGAAAAAAATATCTACCTTCAACAAATCAATTCAATTTATAATGGTTATCTCATGGTTCGAGTATGTAGACAAAATTTTTGCATTAATATAATGCTTTTCCACATCATCCTTTGGACATTCTTCACTTCCAAAGTCAGTTGAATATGTTTTCTTTCGAATCACATGATCAAGTGTGAATAATGAAGAAAAACTAAAAATTAAATAAAGATTGTTCCGGCTATGGTTGATGTATGAGAAGAAAGCGGCAAATTATATTTCTTTCAGTTTTTTTAGTTCATTCAACTGACTTTGGAAAGACTATAACAACCATCGCAGTATTCAATTCACTAAAGAAATAGAAAACAACAAAGAACTGGACTTTGTAGACATCAAAATAATAAAATATCTTCAATTCTATCGGAAACCCACTCAAACTGACCCACTCAAACTGACCAACTCATTCCCATGACACCCAATCACCCCTTCTAACAAAAGACATTTTCCATACACTGTTGCGCACACAACCTTTCAACATTCCGATATCTACTTTCAATTCTGGCAATGAAATCAACACCCTGACACAATTGGCAGTAAACAATGGATTCTTCACTGACGTCATCACTAAAACAATCAGAGACACTACTTGACTTAATTTTCTAACTACTTGACTTGATTTGACTTGAAATCAAGACAAGCTCAAGTCAAGTTTTTATTTTTGAAATTCAAGTCGAGTCAAGTACTTACACATCAAGTACTTGTAAATCAAGCTACCTACTTGATTTTTCTTGAAAAACTAGTTCCTTTTTTATATTAATCTGATTAACTGCCAAAATGCAATAACAATAAAAATATATAGATGCAAAATAAACAAAACTGGAGTTAATAAAATACAGTACAAAAATATTCACGTTATAATGTCCCACTTTTAAACGTCAAAGTAGGTTATATTTTTGAAATGCCCTGTATTAAAATGTATAGCATGTACCACAATTTTTCTAGATTGCTTGAATCCTATAGATTTTTGTAGATATGTAGGTATGTAGAGAAAAAATATCAGCAACAAATAAATAATCATTGAAATCATTGAAAATAAGATGTGGACATTTTTTTGACCCACCGTGTAGATTATTCAATTCTGTCACAAACTACTACATAGTTATAGCTAAAATTTAATTATTGTTTGACCTTCTCAAGTCAACTCGAAACCGAAATTGTGCGTATTCAAACCTGTAGAGGTATTTGCCCAGGAATTAGGTGGGCTGGATCTACCAATTTTTTTTTGTTTTTTTGTTTTTTGAAGCCTTCAGTGTGTTTGGCTTGCAAATGTCAAATGTCGCCTTATATAATGAAGATGTTCCGCAGTTTTTTATTTTCAAAACCGCCCATAGGAAACATTTGCCTTGTTTGTCAGTATTTTTATTACTATTAGGATCTTGCTCGACTATGAAATAATCCGTTTTTTTTTTTTCGTTTTATTAGATACGCTTTTATTAACTTCAACTCGTTTGGCCTTTAATGGCGCCGACCCTCCACTTTTGATGTCATCAAATTCTGACACTTTTTCATCTACGATATATTCTGAACCGCTGCTTTGAAAAGGTTCCGATTCCATTACGGACAAATCATTTAAATATTTATACATAAACTACTTTTCTCTAGCTGCCACTGTTTATCCTTGATCAACGCTGTTCTACTATTTAACAGAACGTCGTCATCGAGCAATCGGAGGCCTGATTGCTGTAACCTCGGAGAATCCCCTAATTTAACGCTTCGTTGTGCATTTCACGGATCGCTATCAAGTAATATCAAGTAGTTTACACCGTAAATCGAGTCAAGTCAAATATCAAATTTTCAAAAGCTTGAGTTTTAAAGTCAAGTATTTGAGAAAAAAATTCAGATAACTGATTTTTTTATAACTGATTTTTTTAAATGAATGAAAATACGAATTTTCACTTTCAGATTTTTTCTTTCCTTTTCAATTAGTCTTTTCACAATATCTATCAGATGTAGTTCAATGTCCAGCGTGGCTTGTGCCGGGGAAGTAGTTGTTTTCTGTTAGATATTACAAATAAATCACATTTTTCATTTTTCAATTTTCATGGAGAATGTTCCCCTTTTCAACATGAATACCTCCCAAAAGGTTATCTTGAACGGTGGAAAATAGCGACTAAAGTTTGTCTTTCAGTCACAGATGATTCCACAACAGATTTTATGAATGCCCTATTCATATTTTCGAACTAAAATAGAAATAATTTTATTTTTAACAAATTGCTTTTTCTAGTAATTTCATAGTCCATTATGTAATGAATATGATGAAACATGCAACTATTCAAAACCTAATACAATCTCACAGAAAATGGGCTAAATTTGGCGTCGATTTGAAAGTTTATGTCTGTCATGATGACAAAACGCTATAGTAGGATGACAGATGAGTGCAATAAACTCTTTATTGCACTGAGTGCAATAAAGTACCAGTTTTTCCACCAAATATAGTTCAATAAAGTTTTGTTTTTTGCATGAACGTAGAAAAATAAAATTAATAATCTGAAAATATCACTTTAGTGTGATACCTACCTTAGTTTGCAATATTGTAGAGTAAACAATTGTTAAAACCTTCTATAGAATATTTGCTTGACTATTGATCTTGCAAGGTTAACAATTCCTACCAAACTGAAACTGTCGAAAGATACTCCGCATATTTGGTTAGTTAAGATAGGTGAAAGGTTACTCTCTTAATCGAGACAAAGCTGAATAACTCACCATATCACATTCTTCTGGATCTGCAACCATACCCTTCATTCTATATCTCACTCCTTCTTTGGCCAAACGTCCCGCAAACTCCTCTCCGGTACCAGTTTGACTACCATAAAATACCACCAGACTCCTTCCCGATGTTTGTAATTTTTTTATAAACGATGTATCTGATGCACTTTGTAACGTTATCGACGTAGGCCTGAAATAGTTATTTATGTACCAATAATCCAGTAACGACAGACAAACTCGAACCAAAAGTAGAGAATGAATTATAGCAGTCTGAATCGGCACATGATATCTTGACATCATGCATTATTAGACAAAAAATTGTTTACCAAAAAATCACCCCTAAACAAATTTTCATTTAAAAAAAATTTATCAAAAAACGATTTCGGTAGGTTGAGATCAATTCTCCAGAAGAATGATTTTCAGTAATACCTTATGAAATGCGCTCGTTTTCTTAGAAAACGTGGTTTAACTCCGACATCACATTTCAGGCTCGCGCTAACTTGCCACTGCAAGTTCAGGCAGGGTCGAAAATTAGATTTTTCACATCTTTGCTAAAAATTATAGTAGAAGAAAATGAAAAAGTGTATATTTTTTCTGAAGACTTCTTCCTCTTGCAAATATAACCTGTGCGTATCTGAGTACCTCAAATATGTTTTGTCCCACTTCACATAACCCTTCTACCATATTTAAGGAGGATCCAAAAGTCATCGATATTTTAGTTGATATGAAATAATTAAACTGAAGCAGGAATCAGTACCCTCTATAGACCATATGCATCGATTTTAGACTAGTGAGACAAGTCTCACTTATACATGCCATAGAAATCACTGGGTTTTACTCCTGCTTCAGTTTTCAACTCACCCATAATCCCGGCAATTGCTTCAGTAAATGTTGAAAATAATCGCTCATACACATCGTACATGAAAAATGGAGTATGTGATTTCAAGCTTGAGGTTTGTACTTCACAATAGTGTTATTAAATATAGATATGCAGGATATGAATAAGCGATTATTTTCAACATTTAGTGGAGATAATGCCGATTTTATGGGTAAATTGGAAATGAGACAGGAGTAAAACAAAGATTTTCTTTTGGCAAGTATAAGTGGGACCTGTCACACTACTTTAAAATTGTTGCATATATTCCAAAGAGGGTATGGGTTGCTGCTTCAGTATAATAATTCCATATTTACTAAATTATTCATGATTTTTGGATCATCCACAAACATCTCCGTGAAGTGCGACAAAACACATATAGACGGAGACACGGAGAGGTAGCCACGGAAATAGGGCAGCAAGTTATAGAACAATTAAAACCACCTAATCAGTTTGCCTTAACACAGTTATTAATTGATTCGGGCGCCTGGCAGCTTTTCATTGGTGGGTATGGGCGTGGTACCTCCGTAAAGGGGTTGAAAAATCTATTGAAGTTGTTCAATTTATAGAGCGCTGGTTTTTGGTGTTATTGTAGCTAATTATGTTCAAAATTCGAAAATAATATTGACTGGAGATTTGCTTGGGGGAAAACTAGTGCCAGGAGACGTTAAAGGTGCGTAGAAAACTGCCGAAGTCGTCTCATTTATAGAGGGTTGGGATTACATTTTTTTGTTACATTCAACCCTCAGGATAGCATGTGCAAAATAACTGAAGAAAATATTGAGCCGAACACCTTGCCAGGAGCCGACAAAGAGCGAGAAATGCGTCTTAACATTTACAACGTTAATTGCTTATCTTTTATCAATTAATATCATGCATTTTTTTTTTAATTTCAGACATGTAATTGTACATGAAAACATGATAACAGAAGCGGCTAGATATCTTAATGATTATTCTGAATATTTAAGTATGAAAATTACTGTTTGTTCATGAAAAAAACTATCAGTACTCTGTAATATGAATACAAATTTTATACAATTTTAAAATTTATAAAAGGACCCCGCACCGTTTAAATAGAAAATTGGATTTCGGTGAATTTCCTTGAATCTTAAACTTAATGTAGAACTCGTGAATGAAATTTTTTCTATTTTCCACTAATGGTTTGGTGACAAGTTTTGATTTTTACATATTATATACCTGTTTCTAATTACGAAAACTGACAAAGTTCAAACCGAGTAGATTAATAGTTAGCAATTATTTGAAGCTAGGTACACCTGTATGTAATTATGGAAAATATTTTTATTATCAGAGTTACAAAAATACGTTATAAGGGATTGTTTCTGCATATAGGACTACCTGAAAAAAATATAATAAATAAAAATATACTAAAAGATTTTTTACTTCGAAACTAACATCAGATTCTGGTTCAGAACATGCTTAAACCCCCAGATTTCATTAAAATATACAGGGTGTCTTACAGACTAGCAACATTTTCAATTTGTTTTTATCCGTAATCTTTGGTTGTTTTTGATTTTTTTTTTCTATAGTAACAAAGTACCTAAAATGTTCAATTACTGCTATAGAAAATAACCAAATATTACTTTTTCATGGCTTGCTATGACGAGTTGAGAGACGAAAAAATGGGGAAAATACATTAAGGATACTTTAAGCACAAACATTTCTGGATCAGAACACCCTGAAATCCCCACCTCAATACTTAAATCTAAAAATATACAGGGTATCATCTGTAGCTAGCAAATTTGATAACTTTTATTTATCCGTAATGTTGAATTGTTTCTGAATATTTCTTTTCCAATCAAGAAGCACCCAAAATATTTAATTGATATAGTGTAAAAACGAAATATTATAGTTCCATGGCTATATGACCAGTTGAAAATTGAAAAAATGTGGTAAACATCCTTCTATTACCGAGACAACATATCCTGGTTCAGAATATACCGCAAAACCTCCAGAATTCGTTGCCCGGGTAATGAAATTATACAGGATATCATCCTGTAAATGGTAACATATCTCACTTTTTATTCATAAATCTTTTTAAGCTTGTTGAGAACCAGAATCCGATGTTACGTTTGTGCTACAAAAGTCCTTGATGTGTGTTCCACACTTTTTCACTTTTCGACTGGTCATAGCTAGCCATGAAAAAGTAATATTTGAATACTTTCTACAACATTATTTGAACATTCTCAAGTAATTAGTGATTATTGAAAAAAATCGAAAACAACTAAACATTACGGATGAATAAAAATCAATACTATGTCAGTTACAGGTGACACCCTGTATATTTTAAATAATTAAGTACTGCTATTTGGGGGTCTCAGAGTGTTCTGGGATAGAACTTACTGTTATTTTTGCGATAAAAAAATCCGTGGTATATTTTTCCCAATTTTTCACTTTTCAATTTGGTCGTAGGTAGCCATGAAAACGTAATATTGGAACATTCCTTTCAGCGTTATTTGAACATTTTCAGGTACTTCGTGACCAAGGAAAAAAATCAAAACTACCAAACATTGCGGATGAATAACAAATAAAAAATGTTGTTAGTTACACATGACACCCTGTACATTTTAATGAATTATCACCGAGATTTGGGGGTTTTAGGGTGTTCTGAAACAGATCCTGGTGTTATTTTTGCGATAAAAAAATGCCTAGTATGTTTTTCCCAATTTTTCACTTTTCAATTGGTCGTAGGTAGCCGTGGAAAATGGATATACGGATATTTCATCACCCTGAAGGTAGATATTTCTGGGTACTTTATGTAATAAAGAACAAATTTTGAAATCACTTTACTGTCAAGAAAATACGAGGGTGTGGCTGCTCAAAGTGGGACACAATGTATATGCAATGTGAGAAACCGTTTTACCGAACGTTTCACCTTTTAATCGTAATTCCGGTAGCTTAAAACAAAAGAAAGCTAATATATTTTTTAAGTACTTTGTTTAATGATAAATGATTATAATGTTGTCAAGCGTGCGTATGTCGACTTTGACACATTGATATGTAATGGTTTGTTCGTTCTTTCAAGTTAAATTAAAAATTATTGACTAAATTATTTTAACTATCACTATTTTGAATCGGGTTTGAAGGCCGTCGTGGTTTGGAATACTTTCCTAGCGTTTCGCTAGCGCGAGTGGCTAGCTTCTTCAGAGGTCTGTTCATCTTCGTTCTACTCCGATGAGTCATCTGAAGAAGCTAGCCACTCGCGCTAGCGAAACGTTAGGAAAGTATTCCAAACCACGACGGCCTTCAAACCCGATTCAAAATAGTGATAGTGAAAATTTCGGCCGCGAAAGCCTTAGCCAATTTAAATTATTTTAATTTTTATTTTTGTTATCTGTGATATGAAGTTAGTAGGAAAAGTTTTGTTCCTATTTTATTATACCTGCATCATAATCCATCTAAAATGCACTGAAAAGCATACGAAATTTTCAAGATTAAAACACGCCAAGTTAGAAAGTTTGTTGCTAGGTAACAATACCAAGTTCTCAGTTTTATCTTATGAAATTTCAAATAAGTCTCCAACAATACGTGACATCAAATGTATATTACCTACTCGAGTAGACGTAATGTGTAAGGGAAAAAATTCCGATGTAAAAGTCATTTCCAACATCGTTGGCATAATGAAGAATTGCACATGTGACTTGTGTAAAGTGTCTTTGAAGCATTTGCGTCGTTTGAATAAACTCGTTGCGCATGCTTTAAAGCACTGGCGCACCCAGGAGGTGGGCTTTGGGGCTTTGGGGCTTTGGGGCTCGAGCCCCCCCCCCAAGAATTAAGAATTGTTGATTTTGCACAAAATGTTTGTACCCTCAGAATGATTTTTTTTAAATAGAAATTACATGTTTCATTTCGTTTATCATTGTTTTTCATTTTCCCAGAATTGAACCCTAATTCATATATTTTACTATTTTCATTGGCTTCTATGAGCCCCCCCAAGAGAAATTCCTGAGTGCGCCAGTGCTTTATAGATTCACCATCATATTATACTATTTCATTACAGTTCAGAACATATATATGTACTCACTGAATGGAATAAGACCTGCCATTTGAAACTGCAGTAGTTTTTTTGTGCTTGGCCATCAAGTACCAACTTATACAGCCAACTATGAGTGCAAGCACTGCCATGTCAGTTGTACTGAATAGGGAACTCGTTTCCACGGGAATTTGTTGGGTTCCAAGTTTTGCTTCAGACTCCGCCATGATTGCACCACCCTGAAAAAAAAATACAATTAATATGTAAGAAACCTATCACCAAAGAAATTTTATTTTTTTCAGGAGGAAGGTCATCTATTTAACCCTCGATTTAACCTTACCATAATATGCACTTTGACTATCTAGTTCAAAATCAAACATTCTCTACTCTCCTAGTAAAATACAAGTATTTTTATTTTATTTCGAGGTTTCAATAAAAAGGCTTATATGTTTCAAAGTAATCTCCTCAGAAAACCTTAAAGAATAAATATGGAAAATTATTAAAATGCTGATAGATTGGTATGTTTCTTTTGGACCTTCCTTGGACCATTTAACAGTACCTAACTGACTTTTTAAAAGAACATTTTCCGGCAAGATGGATCGGTAGAAGGGGTCATATTGAATGGCCAGTTCGCTCGCCTGATTTAACCCTCTCAGATTTTTTCTTGTGGGGAAGTTCGAAGTCTACAGAACTACCTCAGGAACGATCATTGGCGTTAAAGGAACACACTAATGAAGTATGTAGAAATATAACGCAAGAAATATTTGGAAGTACAAGGCGCGGATTTCAGAATCGTCTCTTTATGTGATAGGAAGTCAAGTAAATGGCGAACAAAATCTGTTAAGGTACGTATTCACTAGTGTATTCGTTCCACATGAGCACCGAATGAGCACATGTTCTGGTCGGTTCAAGCTCAGGCTGCGTCATGTAAACACGCATTCTGTTCGTTCTCAAATCAGCGTCCACACTATCCGAGCATTTACTCGTTCGATGCTCATGTGGAACTAATGCTCTAGCGAATACGTACCTTCATAATGAAAGGTACACGGAGAAAAAAACTTGGTTAAATCAACAAAATATCATTCAACTCGAATAAATAAAAGTGTCAGTATCCCACAATTAAATATCAATTCAAATGAAACAAATATTGTCATTGATTTGTCTCTCTGAAATCCTTTTAGATTTAATGCAATTTGCTTTCAATTGATTATATGTTTTGTTCATAGAAAATCTTGTTTTTTCTTCTCGAAAATATCAGATGTTTCAGTCGATCATATGATTTGATATTTTAACATTACCTTTTAGAATTTTGATGTGAATTTGATTCCAACCAACAAAATATTTTGTTAACTCATTCAGTGCATTGTTTGATTGAACAAAATATTTCTTGAAGTGGAAACTACACAAAACAAAATGAACGAAATATTTTGTTAAATCAATACCTTCAATCTCTTCGATTTGCTAAAGGGATTTGTGAATTTACAAATTATCTTATAGAATGAAAATATTTTGGTAATTCATAGAACAAAATATCCGTTTGAGTGAATGTTATTCCATTACCCTTCTGACAAAATATATTAATTAGATTTACGAATATTTGTTTAAACCCATTAATTATGTTAGTAGATCGAAAAAAAAGTTTCATAAAAAGAAAACATAATTTGAATTGATTTGAAAGAATATTTTGTCAACTGAAATATTCAGAAATGATTTCAAATATAAAATTTATTCCAATTAATCATACAGGGCCATTCAAATCCGGATCCATATTTCATGAATATCTCGAAAACCGTGAGAGGGTCGTTTGAATTTCCGCAAATTTTGTATTTTGAAGCTCTTTAGCAACACGTCCACTAATCAAACACAGACATTTAGTTTTAGGAGATTCAAGAGAGTGAAGATTATGTATATTTTTCACGAATACAGGGTGTATCTTGAATGATGTAATTAATTTCAGGAGGTGATTTCTTGTCATATTTTATGAAAAAAAGTTTATCTAAACATGTGTCCTAACTTGCTTCGTTTCCGAGTAACGGGGTGTCAACTGCGACGCCACTGGAATTAAAATTAAAAATCTGATTTCACGAAAAGAAACCCCTTGGTACTACTAACAAACACACGGAGTTTAATCGAAATCGACCAAAAAAAAATTATAGTCAATCATGAAAATCCGATTTTTTATTTTTGACACTCCGTTACTCGGAAACGAAGCAAGTTAGGACACACGTTTATATAAATTTTTGTTCATAAAATATGACAAGAAATCACCACCTGAAATTAATAACATCATTTAAGATACACCCTGTATATCTGCTGAACCAAAAAAGCTTGAGATGATTTTTGAGATTGTTAACAGAGCTTCAAAACACAATTTGGCGGTAACTTTTTCCCTGTCTTAACAGTTTTCGAGATGCAAAAGACTCGATTTTGAATAGGCCCTCCACTAGTCGATCCTGAAAAATAAAAATCACGAATATATCATAACTATATTCCTCAAACGAGCTAAATGGTTGATTGATTAAAAAATAAATTATAAGATTTCTGTTCGTCCAGATACATCCATGACTACGAATGAAAATTATTCAAATTGAATAATGAGGTATAAAGATTTTGAAGATTTCTTAAAAAAACCTTCCTAGGTAATCAAGACAGGATATGAATGAAATGTAAAATAAATTTGAACAAATAATTTATTGCAAGTATCAACTTCAATTTGAACATAGTAACAAAAAATAAAATATATAATTCGTTTGTATATTATATAATAATATACATTATAAAACTACCATCATCATTATCAGTTCATTTCATTCTTTGCATAATAGATTACTTCATATTGAGGTAATTGTACTAGGATTCAGCTTCTGTAAAGTACCTCCCCAAAAACATTCAGTGGCCCTAAGGCTTATATATTCATATGACCATAGCCATACCCTATACACTCAATATGAAATAATAAATATGTCTAAAAAACACTAATGGCTTAGGTATAACAATAGGAACAAAACAGTTTTCATTAAAATTTGGTAACATATTTTTTGTTATCTGATGCAACAAAAAGAATTCCTGGAAAACAGTTTTCAAAAGTACAGAAAGCAAATATTTCGTATTTATTTTCATATAATTCAATCTCATAACTCCTCAAATGTGAATTGAATCCCAAGGTCTTCAAAATGCTAACAAGAAAAAAAATGTTTTCCCCAGAAACAATTATATGTTCAACTTTACAGAATTGTGGAAAATCATGAATATCAAAAACTAAAATACTCTTATTATTGAATCTTGTTCCATTTTTTTCATACCAACTGATGTTGTAACTACTACAAATTAACTTGGAATGGGACATAAAAGCCCTTAACCTATCGTCTTCGGAAATTTGGTAAGGCATACCCATGGAACATGTTTCATGTAAACCTTTTCTGGACAAGAGGCGATGACAAAATTTAAGCTGAATTCTTAATGATAATGTGAATGAAATGTTTTTTCTACTTGATACAACATTAGCATTAGTTTTAAATTCTTTGTGTTTCGCTTCGAACCTAATAGACTGTATATAGCATAGTGGACCAACCTGTTTCATGACACGGGGATAATGAAGCAAAAAATGAAACTTAGGTTTCAAATTTAATTTAAAAATTGTAACATACAAATAATTAGCTTCCTCAATCAGAGTTTTGAGTAATTCTATCAGCGGGGTAGATGTAATCGTAGAATAGACAATTTCAGTAATTTCTAATAAAAGTAAATAATACTCCCAAACAACATCATCTTCAGGAATCATGTCTCCCACAATTAATCTGAAATTGAAAACTAAGCACATCATTTCTGCAGCTGATTGAATAATGCACCCATTTTTTAAATGTTCTTCTCTAATAGGAGGTGGAATGTTTTTTTCTGATCCAAAATTGAAATATTTGATTCGTTCATTCAAATCCTGTAGGGTAAAAAAACTCTTAGATATAAAATTCTGTATAATGAATGCCATAGCATACCTATGGACACCTTCTGGCAAATCGTGCATGATATCACACGTTAAATTAGTATATATGTGAAAATCGGGAAGATTATGGAAGACACATTCTTCTTTCACACCATAGGATTGATTCCTTACAAATGACTCATATTCTTCAACTTTCCGTATGAGGTTTTCATTTTCTGTGATACTTACTTTCATATCGCTATTATGTAATTTACAAAATCTACAGCAGTAATTTGCTGAAAACGATTCGACTAATCCATAAAGAGAATGCAACCCTAGGTTATCTCCAGCTATTACAGCTAATGAAAAATATACCAGTTCTTCCTTTTCACCATTTGCTGATGAAATTCTTATACCACAATTTTCTAGGAAAACCAATTCATTGAGCAATATCTGAAATACAGATTTATTTCCAAATTTTTGGCGATCATTACTATGAAATAGCATGGTTAAGAAGATATTTTCCAATCTACTGGAATACTCTGGGGGGAGAGAGGGAATAGAGAAATATACAGCTCCCTGTTTATATACCCCAGCATGACTTCCTAATGGATTGTTTGTTTCGAAATCATCGAAGTATATTATCAAAGGGAATATATTTTTTTGTCCACACTTGACGAGTTTTTTTTGCCACAAATCACCTTGCATTATATTACATGTACTAGATGTTTTTTCTGCCAAAACTTTATCCCTGAACTGACACATTGTTTTATAAACACCAGGAATTTCTAGAAAAGATGATAACTGTGTTCTCATCGGAACAAAGTATCCGAACCGTTGTTTCAATGAAAGTGACACAAGTCCATTTTTTCGTAATGGATCCTCAACGGTTCCAATGCAAAAGGGTATGGGACGAATCAAGTAATTGCAGTTCTCGAAATATTGCAAACGTTTATACTCAGTATTCAAATTTTTGAATGGATTTTTCAAAATGTTACTAATATCATCACATTCATCAACATTCTTACTAGATAAAATATAATCTTTGAACATACTTATTATTCCGGAAGAGAATATGTCTGAAACTGTGGTTATGACATCTTGTATCAATGAACGATTCAAAGAGAGTAAATTGTAAAGACTTGAAATAAACTTATCTATAACAGATTGCAACAAGTTTCCAAAATCATTCAAAGTGGGAAGTTTGTCTGGTATTCCTTCTGTTAACCTTATATTCTCATTAATTTGATCAGAATTACTCAAACTATATTTGATTTTGTTAGGAGGTGCCGCAGTATCAATGTCATTGGGTATTTTTGACGATGAACAGGAAGGATATTCTGAAACTTCAGACAAATGACTACTAACTAGGTGTTGTTTAAATGCATCTTTTCTGTGAAAAACTCTAGAACAAGTTCCATTAGTGCACGTAAAAGTATTTGAAACTCCATGATGAATGTTCAAATGCGAAATGTATATATTTGGATTTGTGAAATGTTTTTCACAAAAGTTGCACTTCATATTGGGTGAAAGAATGAAAGAAGTTACTGAAAATGTATCAAGTGAAAATTAGAAACACAGGTATTTTCTTTTTGTTGCATCAGATCGTGCCTAATTCTAATCGCAGTCTTTCAAAGATTCTATTAGGTCAAGGATGTATGGTATCACTTTATCCTGACTGGTGGAAATCTGGTAAATTGCTTTTTGAATAAGAATCCACAAATATTCACTTTGTTTTGGATAACAAGCGTTACAAACATGAAAGAGTTTGAAGGTCAAATCAACAGCCTTAAGCACAGAATCACACTTGAATCTTACTGTATCCACAACAACATAGGTGGCATTAATGTTCAGTAATGTTGGTCCTTCTACCAGTATATATGGTTGAACAGTTTGTTTCATCCCGTACATTTTCAACCTATAATCTTCAATTGATTTATTGATGTCACCAGGAATCTAAAAAAGAAAAACTTATTTACAATTCAACATTTTGAAGACATTTTTGCTTAATATACACCCGTGTTCATAAGTACCAACTCACTATTGATAAAATAAAATAAATGTTGTCAGTTGATGGAAATAATAATTGTAACAATAACAATTTCAAGTTGTAATTATATAAAGGTTGGTTCAAACATGCTGGTATTATATTGATATTCAGAATTAGTTTTACTGAAGAATTTTCTCACATAAGATATAATAATTCTTACTTGCCTTTACATGCATGAGTAAACTTTCGGATACCTCAGATGATGAAAACTTCCAATGTTTATTATCTATTTTCATCCTTGATTTGGGAGGAATCAGCAATGGAAGAAGAGTGATGTGCAGAGCAACTTTAGTATCTGAAAAAAGTGGTTTGACTAAGACGGTCGTACAAAAAATATATTAATTTACCATCAGAGTTCTCATTTTCTAGAAGTTCGAGATACTGAGAAGCAATTCTATCTTTCATGATAGAATTTTTTTTCATGGAAACTAAACGCTCCATGAAAGGTAACCATTTTAAGTGCAGGTTCATGGTAGATTCTGGGTACATTAAATCATAGTCGATGTCAATCTGTAAATAGAATACATAGCTTAATAAATTGAACATGTTAACTCACTGGCAGGGTATGTGGATTGTTTTCACTTTCGGAACAGATAATCAAATGAAACTGCTTATTTCAGAAAACAGCTTCCTCATAGAACATCTACTCCTTTGTAACCAGTATGCTTGTATATATATATAGTGTGTCCCCGAATTGACTTGACAAGAGAACAGACTTTTTCATTATTGATTTTACAAATGAAAACTATTCTTCATAGTACGATACTAATTGCTTGAAAAAGCTAGTGTGCAAAAATACATGTCGCCAGTAGAATAAAAATTGTTGGATATTTTATCGTGTATAACTTAGTGTCAAATCCTATGGTAACAGCTGAATCAATTCAAAATAAAAAAAATTCACTTGATCATGCTACACTAATTTTGATATCAGTAAAAGTGGTTCATAATTACCAAAGTATTTGATCTCGGATCTTTCAAGATTGGCCATTCTTGAAAAAAAATGTCTAATGTTCTTGCACTTGTTTTTCTTCTCATTTCGAAAGTTTTTCTCCATTTTTCCATAACCTCTGGCCAAGGGTCTGTTCTTGTAGTAAGCCATAGTTTGTCGTTTCTAATAGTGTGGTCAAATTCTGGCTCAACAACGCTGATTTTTTTTTCATCCAATTTTATTTCCCTGTTCACTCTCAATAAATTTCGCACTTTGTCGACCAATTTTCCTTTTGCTATTATAGGTCTGTTAATCAAAGAATGTTTTTTTGAAACTGCTGGAACATAGTATGTGCCTGCACATTCCTTTGGAAACAAAGTGATTATTTTAGAAGTCAGTATGTTGTAATCTGCATGAGTGAGCCTGTGTGCCACAATGAAATTGAAAACTTTTTTTATTACAATGTCCACCAATAGCGCTCTTTTAGAACTGGTGAGGGAATGATATTTATCATAATAATTTAAGATTGTTGAGCCAAGTGGTGTAGTCTCCAATAAGGTCTTTAGGTCAAATTCAGGGAGAGCGACTCTCCGGAAGGCATTCTCAATCCCACAAAATGAGAGTTGCCTGTGATCTTGAGGAATAAATGAGTTACTTGCTAAACTCAGAGTAGACGTCGAACTGGATGATGATTCCGGTACATTCATAACATCAATCAACTGATATTCTGTAATATCTGCTGGTACAGTCTGAAATAATATTATAATATTGGATACATAGTTAAAATGAAAAGAAAAAATTAAGGAATGGAATTCTCGATTTTGAATGTGGTTGAAGATACCATACATCCATTTTCACTTTGCATAGGTGAAATAAGGATATACATTATTCATAATATAAATGCTGATATCTCTCCTAAGAGTGGGTGAAAATGAAAAATTCATACACCGTTGCATTATACAGAATTGAAATACCTTCCATGGAGTCGACATGTTCATCGAAAACATCTGCCTTGGTATCTCAAAAATGGATTTCAATATCAAAACCTACTTTTCGAATGTAGAGCTGGCGGAAATTCAGTCTGAATATTAAAGAAAACCAATTGTTATATCGAAAATTTATTGATTCATCCTCAGAACACTGGAGTATAGAAGTACATACATATTGAAATAGAATTGTTAAATAGAAAAATATTTTGAACAAAATACAGACAAACATCATTGATAGAAACTTACATTCTGTATTCTATTTGAAGCATTTTTCTTTGAACGATTATCGTTTTACATAATTCATTCTGTCGAATTTCATTTTAATATGTATCTCCTTGTTATATTTCAGAGTCCTGATGATAGAAAAATAAAGTTTCGAAACGTTAACAATTTAACAAATATTTTTCTCCAAAATTCAGATCGAATTCTCGCCAACTCAACAATTGTAATCATATCAACGGTCGCTATCCTATTCAAATAAAAATTACATCACTATTTCATCCAACCTTTTTCACCTCACAGAATGAATATTTCAAACGAGGTTTCAAAGGAGGCTATGCTTTTCTGGGCCAACTGTTCCCAGATAAGATTTTGCTGACTTTTAGGCCTATAAAAAAGAAAAATTTTCCCAAAATTTCAACTCCATACCATTCCGGAACATCTTCAGATATCTTCTTTTAGAGCAGAGTTTGTGAATGAAAAAATGATAAAATAAACATTTTGGCAACAAAGCGTGTATGTTTACCCTGGGTTCCAATGTACAGTTGTGTGCATAAAAAAGTCGTACAAGGCATTGCACTAATTGCTGAAAGCTTACTGACAAAATTAGTTTGAATCTTGACTCTACTTGTCAAAGTCGATAATTTAATTAAGATTGACAAGTCTGGCTCACACTAGCCTTTCACTGCTGTATGACTTTTTTATGCACACAACTGTACAATAAATGGAAATGTCAGTTCTGACAATTAGTTATTGAATTAATTCAACAGCAATGTTGCCACTTTGCATTATTTTTAAATAATTGATAAGAACATATTATAAAAGATAACTCATTCTAGATTGAAAAAAATTAAAATGTAACAAAACATTACTCATTTCTAAGAATTTGAAAGCATGTAAATGCTTTTTCATGAATAGCCCAAATTACCCCCAAAGCATACCCTCCTTTGCCTTTATTCATATTTGTCTCACCACCACAAAAGCTTGGTCTTCCTTCCTCAGAGCTTCAGTAAACGTTTTTCTTTGACCAAGAGAAGGTATGAGTTCTTTCAACTCATTTTCGTCTAGCTTTTTGGCAATTTCCAATGTTATATCATTTTCTGAAAAATTCATTGTATGAATGTGAGGATTTTAATATATTTTTCATACAACCGACCAGCCAGATATTTGAACCAAACTTTATGTATAATATTTATGCATATATTAAAGGGCAACTATTTTTGAAAGCGTACACTATATTTAAAATATTTTTCATTTGGGATTATAATCAGAGCTGGAACCAAAATAACAAACACTTATTCACAGCAAAAAAATCTTGTAATGATATCCAACGTTTCGTTATCGGTCAACCTTCATCATGTTATTTTTTTGAATACGGCACAATCTAGTAAATATTCTTTTTATGATGGTTTCATTACGTTTCAGATCTATTCCAGCCATGATCTCGATTTTTTTTACCTGAAACATATCAACCCAAACTTTAGATTTTCTTCAGCTTTAGGAAACCTAATTAAATATTTTTTTTTACATTCATGCAAAACATTGAACTATATTTAGTGGAAAAAGAAGTTCTTTATTGCACTAGTGCAATACAGTTTTTATTGCACTCATCTGTCATTCCACTTCAATGTGGTGTCATCAAGACAAACATAAACGTTCAGACCCACTACATATTTAGCAGATATTCTGTGAGATTGGCAATATGTTTTAAACAGTTACATATTTCATATTATTTTGTATTAATGTGAGCAGCCAGACTTAAGCAAACAATGCTTTCCCTAAAATAACTCCATAAACAAAACTGATCTGCTTTGTTAGTTCTAAACCGTCTACCTGTACTGTCTGTACTATGAGCACACCTCGTGATAACATAAGCGCTCACGGCTACTATGATTTTGATTTTTATAATGCAACTATGGTTATAGAAACAAACGTCAAAAATTAATTCTGACAATTATAGAATGAAAAGTTTTAAAATGAGTATTATTAATGGAAAAATAGATGATGGTGATCTGTTTCAATGCAAATCGATGTTTTGCTTTTTGCATGAACCTAGGAAACATGTTGTAAGCAACCCGTGCAATAAACACTTACTTTTTGCACTTCTTGCATAAATAACTATTTCAATTCAGGCCCGTACTCGAAAGTTTCTTAAAAAAAATCGAAAATTGACCTGAAACGTAAAGAAATTGTCATGTGAGATAAGTACATCAATGAATTCAGACTGAAATAAATTTAAAAAAATATATTTATTAAAATAGAACAAAAAAAAAAGTTGATGTTGGTTGATCGACAACGAAATGTTGGTTGATCG